>LR989960.1:5010000-10010000 GCA_905147015.1 Laspeyria flexula | reverse complement strand
CAAAACATACACTTTGGAAAGGATCACACAATGTTCTAAGTGGCTCAAGCAATAGTGCTGTTTCAATTACAAGTTGCCACGACATGCATTAAAGTTAAGGTATATGAGCAAACAATGTTATTGAAATATTTTTTAAGAAACAACTAATTTTATATTATCACTTAAAACTAAGTTGGTACCAAATACCAGACTAACAGACTTGCTGATGTTGGAATGTGTTAAAAACATTATGTTAAAGATATAGATAGTTGTGGGAAAAAATCTTATATTAATCAGTTTTTAATTTTCTACACGGTAGACAACTTTATAACATTAAATAACTTAAGCTGTAAAAATGCATCGTACTACGATTCGAAAAAGTTTACGATCCGGAAGCAATCCGACGAGTCAGAATCAGGGGGCAGGTATCTGTTTGTCCAACGTCGTATTATATCTTGAAACTGCATTAACCTAACTAGTGCCACCTTCGTCTTGCAGTGGTTTGCTTGACATTAACTTGAAGTAATGGGTTGTTAGGTATCTCTGTAATGTAATTGCAGTCATTTGTTTCTATCAGTACCTGTTACGTTTATCACTGCATTAAGTTAGAATAGGGCCTAATTTCGTCCGTGCATTAAACTAGTTGATGGTTATTATATTAAAATTTAAAAACTATCAGTGCGATTGAGGTATTATGAAATTCACCATTTGCACTGATTTATTAGATTACAAGCTTGTTTAAATGTTTATAAAGACCAAAGATATGTATGTATGAAAATTAGGAGCTTTCCTAGTATGGGTTAATTAATTATTTAAAAAAAAAAAGCATAAGTACTGTTATAGGGAACCCTTTGCCATTACTAGTACATACCATGATATATATTATAGATTAAAGTGACATTTTGCAACAGACCTCTTTAAAAAAAAAAATAGTTACATAAAAATAAAAAATAACCGCATACAAATGTGCGGCAAATATTATTTTTGAAATAAAGGTATATTGTTGTGATGAATTGATGATAAAACATTATTTCTTTTAATGGAACGATTTGAAATAGCACTTTATCTATAATCTATAGGATACGATTTACAACAGCTGACGACACCCATTCAAATTGATGACCATTCCGATCTATTTTACATCCCTTCCCTTGCAAACGAACTATTAACTAATGGCGAGAATATTACTGTTAACCCTAAAATGCAACCGCGCAGATTCATTACAGTGCGTAACTAACGCGACGTGCACGCGCCGCTGTTTATCGCACGGGTCGATTAGACCCGCTCCACCCTATGCGACGACACCCTACATGGTATACTACAATCGCATTATTGTTCTATAACAGACAGAGATAGCGCTATACATTGCTCATAGTCTCCTCCCTCTCACTCCGTGTATGTTCCTTCATGTTAGATAACAGAATCTTGTGAGTGCTTGGCGTATGTTTGTCTTGTATCAGTTTACGGTACATTTAGTGTGGTTGTGGAATTAAAGCGGCTAAATTGTCAAGAAGGGTGCTTGGTAAAGTGAGATCGTACAAAATACAACAACTTTTGCCATTTCAAGCTAACTCATGATGTGTCGTTGTAAGTGATTCTTAAAAGGATGTATTTTATAAACTTCCGATATTTTTACAACAACATAGTTGTTTCTTGTATACTATACAGGTGAAAGATACATTTTCCACCAAATAAAGTTTGAACGCTTCACAATACGGTCGTTTGTAGTTCCCTGCGTACATAGCATTTACAATTTTTGCAAAAAATGTAAAAAATAATACTCGGCCAATTCTCTGAAGTAGGTGTAAAAAAGGCTGACAATATTGACAATGGTGTTAACCCTTTTATATCAGTAACATCTGGTATAAAAATAACCGAATAAGTACCAATGTCAATTTATTAAATGACGAGTAAACATTTTTATGTCGTATGATTTTAATACCTCTAAAAACCGGTGCTTACGTTAATTAATTCGCATCCTTTTTAGGGTTACAGGTATCATTATTTAATTTAAAGTAATTAATAAAAATTGTTTCGACTTAACTGAGACATTTGAAACATTTTGCTGAGCGAACGATATTAATCACTGGAATCTATCGCGGATGAATTTGTAGGGGGTGGTCCTAATTGTACAAAGCCAGTGAAGCTTTTACGTATCAATTATGGGATTATAGAATTATGAAGGGAGATCAGAGTAATCGATCTAAAAGGGAGGGGTGCGTTTTTAGTTATCTTTTTGGTTTTATCTAAGGAAACTTTGGGCACATTTATTTTAGTATATAAGTATGTTTATTTATATCATCCACCCAACATTGTGGCGGTCTCCCTCTGGATTATATGTGGCAGGTAAAACATGGGCACAGAACACCTTTCTTCACCACGACAAATCTTACTGGACGCAACTGGACGAGGGCTTTGCCAGCAGGCAGACAGACGGGGCTTTAACAACACCTTTTTTTTAAAGAGGCGAAATGCTTTACCCATACCGCCCCGTGCGGGGACAAGGGATGGTTGTGTACATCAACCTAACCCACTGCTACACTGCTACATACTACAAGGGAGGAGGAAAACACATTACTCTTTATGCCTCGACTAGGACTACAAGGTGTAAGTACATAGTTGTAGTGTGTTGTGGTCATTGACTCACAACGATTCGCCCGTCGTCACCTCTCCCATCATACCGACTATTGCGAAATTCACCTAGGCTATTGCGGCTTGCAATAGCCTAATATCACTTACACCGCCCGCGCCACCACCGTCCCGTCAGGTTTAAAAATAAACAACTCATGATTTTTTATTGCTCGCTTACATAAAATTCGAGTGTATATTTGAAAAATTATTCAAACCGTTTCATATTATGTTTATACAAAAGCGGTAATGTAAATGAAATTATTCCTAAAGGAACAAAGCCAATTAATTGGGACATAGAGCGTATCAGTCGTTTGCGTTCCCAGAGCAATTTGTTAAAATGATTATTAGTGGGAAACAACCATTGCAATACTCGTTGACAATGGCCTGAAACTCAGCATTACCTCTGCAATTTCTAAATTGGATTTGAAAAGTGCCATTGACAGTAGAAATAAAATTATCCTTGAATTGCAAAATGCATCTATTTCATTGTGTTATTGTTGCGTTTGCTTTGTTGAATCGTTATATTTAACTTCTTTATAAATGTATTTTTCACTTTAAGTTTTATATTAGACTAGCTGTGTCCGCGACTTCGTCCGCGTGGAGTTTAACAAAAGCAAACTTACTTTTTTTCAAAGTAGCCTAAGTTACCCCTTATTACATCAGCTATCTGCCAGTGAAAGTCCCGTCAAAATCCGTCCAGCCATTCCAGAGATAAGCCGGAACAAACAGACAGACAGACAAAAATTGTAGAAAATGTTATTTTGGTATATCTACCGTATATACATTACAAACGGCCACTCCAATTTTATTTATTTGTATAGATGTGTGTGCCAAGTGACCACCTTGGCTAGTGGGAAGCGAAGGGTGTAATTTGTCTATATTTCATAACTTTATTTCATGCAAACCTTGTGTTGACAATATAAATAGGAATTAGGTAAATCATTCGAGCCATTTTTGAGTTTTAGCTAGAGTAGCGAATAGCAATTTATTTTAATGAAGAAAAGGGGTATTTAGAAGAAATATAAAACAAAACGATTGCATTTTTATAATACCAATATAAGTTTCAAGCATTCAAGTTATTTGAACTATGCCTCTAGCTATGATGCAACTTTTCAAAATTCAAAAAGCTTGATGTGTGGTAAAATTTTTTGGTTCTATACAATTATGGTCTTTTTAATTATACATAAAATTTACGTCATCACGTAGGCTCGTATTAATTTCCGGCTATTATAGGCCCCTGGCTTCGACGGTAATCGCTATATAATGTTGATTGATAGCACCAACGCGTTTTTACTGATTTTTCATGCAACAATTTCTCTTATATCGGCTACGGGAGCAATAACCATAATAAAAACATGAGTAGATTCTCGAAGAGTTATAGGGCCATAAAGTCCACCGATAAGATTCATTTTTACTTAATTTGCTTATAAATATTCAAAGTAATCTAATAAAAATCAATCTATAATATAAATTAACAATAATGTTCGTATGTATTAAATATGAGATCAGTGATTTTCTACCTGAGTTTCACATTTAAGTATTAATATTTTATTTTTTATCGGATTTTGTAGTAAACTGGATAATCTGACACTTAATATGGCAGTGGAACGTGAAGCATAATTTATTTGAGAATCACACTAATATTTTAAATGTATAAAATAACTATTCTATGTGTCTGTTCTTCGTCACGATTAAACCTGCCTTAAAAATATGTCTCTGGTCTTACCAAGAAATTAGTCACCTAAAAATAATTGTTTGTTGAAGTGTATACGACTGCTGTGCAAGAGGTCCCGGGTTTGATTTCCGGGTCGGGTGAAAATTGTATTGGGTTTTTCTATCGTGAAATTCCTGTATTAAGATTTTCCCGGAGTTTGGTTAACAAATGTTCCCGGTTGATGACAATAGGCTCGCCCCCTATTTCATGGGACCAAACATAGCTGGCGAAATGTGGGTGTGAAACACTCCTGCCTACCCCTTCGGGGAAAAAGGCGTGATGCTATGATGCTATATGTTACTATGTATGCGAAATATCCCAGGATTAAAATTTCTCAATAATTTCCCCACTTTTCGTTCCATAGGTATTGTGGTCCAGTCCTATGCAACTTATCCCGCCATCTTTTTCGAGGTGTCAGTCAATATGCCGTCTGATTTGTAATATGTATTTAATTTTTATAACACAAAATATTTGAGTGATGAACTATTACTTAGTCGCTTTCATATTGCCTAATTTTTATATGCTTAGTGTAAATAAAAAACGGTCAAGTGCGATGCGGACTCACATACAAAGAGCATCGTACGAACATGCACAATCTGTATTTAGCGTAATAAACTCTCACTCTTGTTCAATTTTTTTACGCTTTTCATATTATTTTTATAACCCTCAAATATATCAGGATTTTGATATTGCTTCTTACCAAATTTCAAGATTCTAGATCAATGAGGAACCACGTTTAGTTTCTCCTGCGATCGTCAAAATACGCGATCAAAATGGCGCATATATGGCTACATATCTTTTGATTGCGTTTACTTAGAAACTCTGATTTTTCATTGCAGACCCGATGGACAATGAAGTGATCCTATAAGGGTTCCGACTTTGCCCTTTCAACAATATTTCGAAGCACACTTAATAAAAAAATTATAAATACACACAGACAAACTTTGGGCTGTAATATTACTTTTGAATAAATCATTCATGACAATCATCATAAATTAGTGTCAACGTGATCGTTAGATATAATTAATTTTCTATTAAGTTTCGGCTTCTGAATAAAAAATGTGTTAGTGAATAAATATTAGTGGCGCTTCATATGTTATAGTTTGGAAAGTTCAATATTAGCTAATTATTGTTGTATCAGTAAGCAGGACAAAAATGGCTGTTCAACTTACAGGTTATGGTTTTCAAGTTATACGTTTTATGGTTAAAGTCAAAGTTCTTACTTTAAAAAAGACGACGCTTGCTCTCTTATCAGAACACGAATCATTCAAATATTTGTCTCGTATGGGAATCGAACCTACGTCACTCGGCACAACCGTCGCTATTCAAACAGCGTCGTGTGTATGTAATGTATTACCAAGACATTCAAGTTTACTAGTCCAGAAGTTGTTTTTAAAGAGACACAAATTGTAAACGTTTTAAAATATTATGTTGCCTGGATACTAATAAGGAATAAAGTAACAATTACTATATCTATAAACAGAATGAAAGTCAAGGTACAGCTAAGTTTTTAATTAGGAGAGCTTAAAAATTCTATTTCGCTAAAGAGTTACTTGCACATGGAAATTTTATTCCGCTAGTTAAGAAAAATCGCTGAGTTTAATAGAATTTTATGAAAGTTAAACGAGGCGTGAAGTCATTGCATTAAGCGGAGAGGGCTTCACCAACACTTAATTAAGAATTCACCCCCTTTCACCCTGCCCCTGGCAGTCACAACAAAAGATTTTGTTTCTCAACAACGCATCGAAGAGCGCTTCTTCCCTGTTTTTCAGCAGTCCTCTCATTCTAATTCCTCTACCACATTCTACCTCTCTTTCACTCCGAAATATAAGACTTCATAATACTGATACGTATTATTCGAGTCTTTGGCAACGGCTATCTTCATTAAAATTAATTTAATTTTTAATATATTTGAAGACAACGATTCATAGTCGTGACAGGATCGTCTCATTTGTTATTGAATTAAATTTATCTTTGACGTTATGCTTTAATTTCTCCTAATATAGAAGATATTAGGATAATTATTAAACGTTGTATATTTGCCTAATACTGAAATGTATATTCTTTTGTCATTTGCTTTGTTAAATTATGCTATTCTATTTTAACTGTAATCGCCGCCCTCACTAACCTTAACTCAATATTATCTTTCAAGGACTATTTCCAGATCTAGAGAATAATTATGTACAAAAAAGTTGCATGTAAAATTGATTTCTATTAATCAGGTATTTCCATGCAGAATTCCTTACCGTCTGCTATAACGGTACAAGAAAACCTTGTAAGTGGACCACCACGTGGACTAGAGAATTTTGCATGCGCAATTAAAACTTTTACTTCTATTTATTTTTTCTTCTTTTTTTAAATTTTTTATGCATTGTTAACAAAATAAAAGGAAAAATGAGTAACGTATGACTGTATCATATTATATTTGATACAATAATCGTAAAATGTTAGCATCCATTCAAATAAAATTTGATGAACGTTCAAAATTCGTATTGCAGTCGACATAGACATTAACAAAAATGGAACAAATGGGGTGGGTTCCGATTGTTCCGTCGGGCTCTCATAACAATACATGCCGAATGGAACACAGCAATTCTATCGGAAAATCCATTCGACTTCACTCATCCGCAAAAAGTATGACATCAAGCCAAATTATTATCGAGGGGCCGCGATTGCTGCGCAATAGGTACTAGTAATGATTCGTTTAGGGAAATTCTGAATGCTGACATAGACTTTATCTTCGAATATTTACCTACCAGAAATTTTGTGTAGGCAGTATTAGTTAACGTTGTTTACTTCGTTGACAATCTTGATTTTGCCAAGTTGAGGGCAGTATTTCTCCAAAGCTTAAGAAAAAATTTGAAGTGAGTATTTTTATTGGCCCTATCGTAATTATATCTCCTAGTTATTAATTTTGCTTTATAGTAACACTTAAAAATCAGACATTTTTATCGAGAATATACATAAAATTTTAATTTTGACTAATCACGACGAATCAATATAAAGTTATATAGATAATGACTTGATTATCTTGTACGTTTATATTTCGAACAAAACTTATTTTCTCTCATTTTGCAAAAGGCGACGTAAAATATTATTGTTTAATTAGTTTTCTTCTAGAACGTCCGCGTTATTTTCTTCAACTTAAACTTTGCAGTCTTGACCGGTTCCATATCGGATTGAGTTATAATTATACAGCCTCGAGTTTTTCATTTTAAAAACTGCAATGGTAAACAAATTAAAAAGAAACGGCGAATTAAAACTTAAAACGACTGCGTGCTTTCACCAATGCAATATTACTGTACTACGTATTGCAACTCGTATGAAATTTATTTGGCACCATACCTCATAAAACATCTGATTTATCCAACGCGATGCTTATTATGAACATGAACGCTGTCAGCGTTAACTCAATAAAATATTAAAATGACATTAATACACGAATACATTTTTATTTTTAACAGAATATTATCTCCTCGTTTTTAAAACAAGGTAGCAGCAATAAATACATTCTTGAATACCTATAAAAGTTTTCACTTCAATTAATATTTTTCATAGTAATCATCATAAGAAACTTTGAAGAAACTATTTAATTTAAATGTTGAACTAGAATGTTGGTCATAAAAAGTTAGCTTCCACAGTTAAGCTTAGTGTGACAATTTATTAAATTAAATAATTTGCATGACTAATTAATTATGTTGACCTGCATAGAATCATGACAAGTCAATTATTGTTGTGTGGGACAAGTAGGGCAGTGAGAATTAACATAAAATATGGTTAACATTACTCATTTTTCTATAGAAGTAACTAGAAATATGAGCAGGTATGCATATGATATACCTAAGGTAGTTTCATAAACCTGTCTGCAAGCATATCTATAACCTATAACCAAAGTGATTAACGTCCGAGATGCTGCTTAAAGTTGTAAACCATAGTTTTCTAATGGGATGTGACTTGATATCTAGGCATTTAATTTATATTTCGAGCTTTATTCAAGCAGCTTTCCTTTGGTCAGAGCAAAGCAAGTTTTTATACAGTGCAACTATCATTAAATTATATTGCATACTAACTTGTTCCAATCTGCGTTGGTGCTAATGCGGTATCTACTCCTTTATCTTTGAGTGAAGTTGGAATTCCACTACCTAATTCAATTGTTTTAACACTGTTTTAAAATTACTAAAAATACATGATATATTATATTTATAGGATTAATATTATTCTAAAGAAGGGACAGATCAGGAGTATCCTCAACCGGCGAGAATGCATGAAAAGACTGATGAATGTTGAAGAAGCCAAATATGTATGTCAGAATCGTAGCAAGTGGAAGGAAATGGTCTCTGCCTACCCCTTTGTTGGGAAAGAGGCGTGATCTATATGTATGTATGTATAGGATTAATAAATGCCTTAATAATTTGACCGACATATCGATTGAGTTGCATTGATCGTGACTGCTTGTACACAATTAAATATGTCAACTGAAAAATAATAAGGTTTTCATCAATCCTTGAAATTTAATAGGTACGTGAGGTAGGCACATTTAAGACTAATTTAATAATACATTGTCTTTAGCTAAAGCTTAAAGTTTACTTTCGGTTTAAAGAAATTTATTGGATACCTTATAAAAACTTTACAGTTTACTTAAAATAAGGTATATAAAATTGATTTACAGTTAGTATGAAGCCACTGGTGCTTATAAATAACTTAAATTTGTTATAATTAATTATCTAAAATACATGCCATGGTTCTAATAATTAAACTTTTAAATTGATATGGAGATAAATAAAATTTGGCTAAGTAAAATTAAATTGATTCGATACATAATGAAAACAGTAAATAGCATAACATAAATTCATCAATTAAATAAATTATTGTCGTTTGTAAAATATCAACAAATACACAACAATCATTATAAATTTATTATATTATGGCTGTACCTACATGCAGTTATTTTATTTATGTAATTATTTTTTATAAAGTTTTGATATACAATTTTAATTTGGTTTTAAATATATTTATATTATCACAGTCTTTTAGCTCATTAGGTAATTTGTTAAACAGCTGTGCTCCCTCAAATAAAATAGTTCGTTTTCCGTAGTTAGTGCGCGGTGTAGTTAATTCAATTTTGTTTTTATTTCTTAAATTATGTGTAGTTTCCTTTTTGTTTAGTTTTAAATTTGTTTGTATCGAGTTGTTTAGTATTTGTTTGACTAACATACAAGTATTATAAGTGTAAAGTTGTGAGAGATTCATTAATTTAGTTTGTTCATAAAGCATATTTGTTGGAGTTAGGTAGTGGTACTGATATAGTGATTTTATTATTTTATTTTGAGTAATCTGTAATGGTTTTATGTTAGTAGCGGCCCCCGATCCCCATATTTCGATCACATATTGTAGGTGTGATTTAATAAGCGAGTTATAAATAACAGATCTTACCTTGTAAGGAATGCAATGTGTTATTTTGCGTATTGAGCCCAGTAACGATGTGAGTTTGGTTCGAATATGATTAATATGCGTTTTCCAAGTCAATTTGTCATCCAACCATAGGCCGAGATATTTTTCGCAGCTTGAGCGTTGTATTGTGACATTGTCGATAGTTAGCGGCGTAAATGTGGGTATTTGTTTGTTTTTCGCAGCAAATATCATGAATGATGTTTTTGAAGTATTTATTGTTAGTAGGTTGTATTTTAACCACTCACTTAATAAGTTAAGATCTCTTTGGGCGTCGGTGATGATATTATTTATTGACTTATCGAAATAGAAAAGGCATGTGTCGTCCGCATACAAAGTCAAATGCGCGGTTAAGCCTATTTTATTTATATTGTTGACGTAAATTAGAAAAAGTAATGGACTAAGTATTGAGCCTTGAGGACAGCCGTATGTCAGGTTGCGGGTGGAACTAGAAAAGTTTTGTATTTGTACAACTTGTTTCCTGTTTTGTAAGAATGAATTAAACATTTTGTAAGCAGTGCCTGTAACACCTATATTAAGTAATTTGTCTAATAATTTTGAATGACTCACTGTGTCGAAACATTTTTTTAAATCAATAAATATCCCCAGCGCTAGACATTGTTTATCTATGTTGGTTTTAATTTTCGTGACTAGGTCTACTGTCGCTGAGAGCGTGCTGGACTGTTACTTTAGGATTTTAATTTTAATTCTTCAATGAAATTAAAAAAAAAATTGGGCTATCTTTACAAAATGGTATTTAGCCCAAGGTACGCTAATATAATTAAGCTCGTGTTTTGGGATCTAGACTACAGATATTATTCATAGAAAAATAGTAAACTACTTCATCGTAGATACTTTCCTTGTTTAAAATTTAATTCCTTTAGTACAGTTGGTACAGTTTTCAAAATAAACTCAATTATTTTTATAATAAATCTTATAAGTTTTATAGAGAACTTCTCCATTTTATTTTACTTCTCATTCAACCAGCAGCGGGTGGCAAGAGAGGGTGGCGCGCGTAGTACCAGTTTTATTCAGTCACAGAGTGAGCTAAATTAATGACTAGTCGATTTTATTCACTCATTTACCATTATCTCTCATTGAGAATAATGTCGAGGAGTGAATGTTAGACTAACTTAAATACTTGTCAACTTCAACTGAAGAAGATAATAATGAGTTTGTTATTTTCTTTTTTATTATATAATAATTTAGTTTCTTGCCAAGTTCTTTTCAGAGCTCAACCTTGTCAGTGAGAAGTGAGAGAGTGGCCTTAGGTAAATTTGGTGACACCTTTTTTTTTTGGCTTTGTATGACGTTCATAAGTATCATGTATTTGATCCAAATGAAATAAAGATAATGACTATGACTAATTTAATAGTCAAGGAGTTTGTGTTACTTAGCACGTGCCTATACACAGTATACACAGCTGTTTCCTCTCTATATTGTTAAGGCAATATAATTGGATACGTATAGGTACGTTTTATTGCTAGATGTAATAAGTTCAACCATTTGCCAATATTAACCAATTCAAATGAATAATATAAGTATTACATTATGTCGGTAGAGAGAATAACACCACATTATTTTTGTCTTTTCCATTCAAAAATATCTGTGTATAAAGTAAGATAAGTAATGTAAGAAAGAATAAAAACAAACACTTTTTTTTCCAAACTGATGGTTATGAGAAACTGAAAATAAAATGAAAAATGGTGCAGACTCAGACAGATTTCTTTTTACTCTGTCTAGAGCGTGAAGAAGCTAAAGTATATGTTAAAGTTAGTTAAGCAAAATATAAGAACCAAGAATTAAGAGCATGTCGGACCATGCTCAATGTAGTGTTCCGCAGCCAAACAGCGTATCTTCAACATTTTTTTGAGAAGCACAGTTTTTAGGCAATAACTTAAAAACGGTATATCAGATCATGTTCAAAATAAATTTGGTTAGAAGTGTCTTTGTTTTTGTTATCTTTGTGATTTTTCAGTTTTTAGATTTTACGGCTTAGAAAATACACACAATTTAAGATACTTTCGGAGCGTTATGAAAATATTCACATAATCAAAAAAATCCATGCATGCCATTTTGGCTACAAAACCCTAAAAATGAATATGATGTGGAGCACATTAATCATAGTCCAGTTATAAGTAGAGACTTTACCTTATAACGATAACTTAATATAAAAAAGTAATATGGCTGCTAGTAATACTGCAGGTATTTTAAGATTTTACTTTTAAATTAGGTAGTTTTTAGGTAAATATTCTGATTCATATATTCTTTAAAAAGTAATCAGTGGCATCATAAACAACGTTTTCGTAATCTAAAACATAAAATACTTCCTTAAAAGGAATATTGTGTCCGAAAGTCGGCCGATAAATTAAAACAACTCAAATATTAAACGTTGTAGGCATATAACCTGTGCAGACAATGGGGAACTGCACGTAAATTCCGCTGAAGGAATTCATAAGGTGGGTCTTTCTTTGAAATACCTTTTCGGGGTGCATCCATAAATCAGCATAACAAGGCAGTCTTCCGCGAGGTGCCCCCTACTAGCATTAAGCTTCTGTAATATTTTCTCACTTACGACAAAATTTTCTGTCTCCGTATTTATGTTGAGCCAAGTTTTGAGACCGTGCTGTCGTCTCAAGCTGCAAGGTAAGTAATACTCCAGCGATATTTGAAGCATACGGATATTTTCGTGTATGAAAACGTCTAGGCATTAGACTTGGCGACGGAATTTACAACGTTGCCGTACATAACCAGTTGGCAGTGAAAACGTTAGCAGGAATATGAATTTTATATCAAAAATTTCTATATTTATGAGCATGTTGACAAGTTACATTTGCCAATTACTTGTAATAATAAATGTCTGGCAGAAAATTACTTTTTGCGTTGGTCAACTGATAGTTTAGATTGGACGGTGTTGACTTATAATTAAATAATGCTGTTTATGGGATAATACCAATTTTGTAAATAAACGTTGGGGTTCCTTCGAACAATTTCATATTTACTGCAAATCGTAATTATATAAAGACGTATATGGAACTTTCAATAAAATACTAACTGCCTATAAAATTTCTATTTAGTCATCATAGGTACCAATACCAACATAGACAATAATCACCTCGCACTTCAGATATAACGGCCTTTAAACTACAGTTTACTACAAATAGAATTTAAATTCTGATCAGAATCCTAAGTTTAGTACGATCGTAAAAACTGACTCCACCCAAGGTCCTTAACGCTTCAACTAGGTATCGTAAAAGACGGCCAAATCAAGATACGAATAGTAAGATATCTACCTTTATCGGTAACAAACATCTCAGGGCCAATGAAGCTTGTCATTAGTATTCCTAGAACTAGTGAACCTTCATTCCGTTTACCTTGGCTAGATACTTAATTAATTCAAGAACTTTATGGTAACCGAAACCTAATTCTGTTCTAGCTTCGACATTACTAGTTGCCTTTGGGCTCATTACTCTCTGTTTTGTACGACTATGTGCCTTTCATATTGTAACGATTTCATTAATAGAGAGAGACTAATGGAGTAAATCATTCAATTTGAATACATCAACTTCTATAATGCCGCTTAGCCGAAATAATTATATACCAACTCCGCCGTAAGTATGCAAATTTCAGCCAACATTCGCAGAATAAGGCACGTCGACGTTGATGATTTCAAAAATTAAAAAGTTACCGTTTTGTTTTTATTGTGGTGTTTGTGTGGCCGTAATTAAATTCCCATATCCCTTTGGCTTGTTTGGGGCAGTTATCGTTGAACTTTATTCCCTCTTGTTGCACACTTTTTTCACCACAAAGTTTTTATAGACGAGTTCAAAGCTGTGCCCACTTCAGCGGGTCTTTGTTGGGTCCTCATTTAAAATCAATCGCTGCCATTCTGTCCGAGGGTGGCAGACTGAGACGAGATTTTGGAGGGAATTCTTAATTAAGCTGACCGGGGATCCTCTTTAGTTAATGGAGGCCCGTCCGAAATCCTTAGATGCGCGGTAAATGAGAAGCGGCGATGTAGCAACGTCAAAAAGAGCAAGATAAGATTATCGGCCGAGATAACTTTTTTAATTTGCGACGTCCGTAAAAGCATTTTTAATTCTATAGGCCCAACAATGAGGCTTGGACTTCTTTACATGATAATGTACGAGTAAAAAAAAAGTTAAAATATGAACGTATGAGTTGTGTGTCGTTATTACGCTCTGCCGTTTAAATAAGTTGTTAATTATTCTAATGAGCCAGTATTTTCATAATTTATTCAAATATGGAACGACTCTATCCTTAGTCATGATCTAATTAATTCTGAACGTAGAAAAAGGAACGAAAGAGTCTCACTGTAATGGGCAATCAGGGCGGGTACCGAGAAGGTTTGCAAACGGATTAAGATCGTTAAAATATATCAGCAGTTTCAACGGATAAAGCTTAATGATAATTAAATGCATTATAATATTTACGAACGGAGAGAACGTTGTATTTTAGCTTTAATTAATTCTATTATGTCATGGAATAGCCTAATTCACACGACTATGACAATATAGACTTTCAACAGAGCGTTGTTTTGAACGATTTTACTTATTGAAAAACATTGCGTTTGAAAAACGAAGCTTTTAGTTGAGTCATAAATATATACGGCCCGTTACTGTAGTTTATTAGGTATCCTCAATTGCTCATTACTCGAATAAAAACCATAATCCGGTTCTGTAGTTCGTATACACATACCTAAACACATTATCAAATAATACACCATAACATTGTATTATTAAGACAGAAATGAAATAAATTAATCCGGTTCTAATTAAACGTTGTTTCGTAAGCTGACAGATGGATGAGCTGTCTTATTAAGAATCCGCAAAGTAAATTAATTCGTACATTGTCTTGGAATTTATGTCAGCCCGTATATCTTCCTGTGAAATGTCAACCGTGAATGATTTTGGCAACGTTATTTGATAAAGGTACAATGCTATATTGTACCTTATGTTATATTAAATAGGTCACATATATTTTGCTAATGTAATTTCAAACTTCTTGTTGTGTATTTTTTATATCAGTTTGAACTTATCTAGCACAACCATATTTCTAATTGAAAATAATCAGGCCTGTTAGAGAAGTCTTGAAGAAATTATTTAAAAAGTACAATAAATAGTATAGCCAAATTATGTTATAATGGTCTTGCTTCTTTCGTATAAAGTTCCTTCAATATTAGGTCATTAATTTTAGCATGGAGTAAAAATTTTAGGTTGGTTATAAATTTTGCCAGAGTGTATGGATTATGTTAATCAATTTAAGTCTATTGATAGTTAATTAAGTTGCTAGGCTGTGCGTAGATTTCAAAACCAGCATTGGGGTGCGTTAATAGTTTGCGGATGATGAATTTTATGATGATAATGATAATATAGGCAATAATAATATTTATGTCTTTTGGGTACTTTTCTCAGAAAGACAGAACAGGTCTGAGGAATCAGATATAATATAGGAAAATCAAATAAATATATATAATTATAGTCTGTGTACTGATGGATTAAGAATATATAATGATAACCCCATCTCAACCTGTGGGTGTCGGAAAAGGCGACTAAGGGAGTACTTTATGTAAAGAAAAATTCGAAACAAACCCACCAACCCGCCTGGCCAGCGTGATAGTAGGCAAATTCCCTCCACATTCTTTGGAGGAGACCCGTGCCCAGCAGTGGGACGTTAATGGGTTGAAATGATGATAATTCCGGCCGTTGTCAAATGTATGAAAGTGACAGCGACAATATCTAAATTTCCTTATATTTGACAGCGACATCAAAACCGACTAAGTAGAATTCGTCGAAAACGTTTTTCTTTCACTCCACAAGTGTAGAAAATCGAAGCGTCTATTTGTAAGACCGCCTCATAGACCCAAAATCACAAAAAGCAAACCGGCCTGTCCTAAACAAGTACTTTATAAGGGTTCATTAATGATAATGGATGCCAGTAATTACTCTTTGTTCTACTAATATTAGCCTTTATACCTCCCACCATAATGTATTGTCTACATTAGTTTAATATGATACTGAAGATAATAGGCATTATGGAACCCTATTATAATAACATGGTATTAGTTTGGCGGTGCCGTTGATTAATAGCTTTAGTTTTTGTTTCGTTCAAGTGTTCGGGGTTTTATATTGTCTGATGTTTCTTTTGATAAATAATTTATTTATTTACTTTGTTTAATGTATTAATTTAAGAAGATAGGGTCAGTTAAGTGATGTTATTTTTTTTAAGTATTTTAATAATATTTTTGGAGTATTTAGTTTTTAAAATGTTTAGAATTGGATAAAGGAAAATATTTTTGTTGTTTAAGATGTGCCTATTCTACATCCTACCTTGAAATCGATTGCAAAATATTATGGAACAAAAATGTTATACGACTCATTCATATTTTAATATTTGCTAAGTTTATTTTGATCTGGGCTCAGCGCAAAATTTTAACTAACACAGTTATAAAGAAGTGTGTTATGAATTTGGGTCTTTGAATATGGCATTTAGAACATTAAACTATAAACCTGCTTAACAATAATGAACCAAAATATGTTTAGATTATGTTTCATTAATCAATGTCAAGCTAACTTCTCAAACAAATCATTACAACTATTCATGTCGAATCAAATGAGATAGGGTATGTGCACCGATTATCGTCCATTTGTCACGACACGACAAACAGGTGTGCCGGATGGTCGAAGCACGTGTCGGCTCGACAATACAACGTTCCTTCCGCCTAGCTTGGTTTAAGGTTCTGTAGTGAAATATACGTTATGAATCACAGAATCGAATAGTGAAATTTTTGTAGATGTGAGCTTTTATATCAAAGATATGTTAGAGCTCTAATAAGTTTATGAATTTTTTGCCTGAAAAAGTTTTTTGGAAAGGACATAAAATATAGTAAGAGTAAACCGATGTTTATTGGTTATTTTCGTAATGTGGCTTGTTTTTGGAATGACTATTAGAAAATATTTTGACTGGCCTGTTGGCCTAGTGGTTAGTGACCCTGACTGTTAAGTCAGAGATCGTGGGATCGTTTCCCACCCAGGACAAATCTTACATTTTAATTCAAATTTGTAGAAAAATAAAAATGTCCAACTTTTTTTTTCAATTTTCAGAACTTACTCCGTTCTGCGCTACCAAATATATATAATAATAAAACATAAACATATAAAAAAAAACATATAACAATTTCAAAACGTCTCACTTACATTTCAACGGAACACATTTCAAACAGTTTACCACCAAACTTAACCTCTATTTATTTAAACAACGCTCCTTACGTTGGAAGTTCTATTGAAACGTTGATTGATCATCGACTATTAGTATAGAGACCAAATGAAATAGAATCGAATGTTCCCTACTATCATTAATCTTTCCTAAACATTGTTTAATTTATTATTGCTGCGAAGAAAGTATTCCCACAGTGACAACGGCCAATGACCTCACAATCTGAAGTGTGAGAATTATAGTTACTCATAATATGATATACCGTAATTATCGTAACTTGAGTCCTGTAATTGCACTGAGTAAAAGCCTAGTAAAACTATAATAGGCTCCATTATTAGTTCAAGTTACAAGTCTAGATTACGTTAGCTATGGTTGTTTTGGATTTAAATTACCTTGTTACGTATGGGAAACAGCAATTATATAGATAAAACCTAAGTAGGATAACTAATACCTAAGTACCTAAATAATAAATTGATTTTTAGAAGTTTTTTTTTTCTATTAGCGTTACCCAAATATCTTCACAATCAAATTCACTAGTTCGGAATTTACTTGCCTTGCATAATTTTCCAGTTGGGACCGATAGGTACAAATGTGCGGCTGACACTGTTAAATGGCGTCAGTATCGTTGAATAATGCGTCCAGTTGCCTAACTTGTCTTAAACTATCGCAAACAAAACGGTTGGACGACCACAGATTTGTCAATGGTCGGCGGCCTGAGATAGTTACAGACTAACAAATGAGGATCGCCAACTATCCGCATTATTGCTAAGTATGCACAATTCTATTGTTTGTTTTGTTCTGTTTATTGTTGTTTAAATACTTATTGGTTAAATAATTTTGCCTATTAAGCCACGTTTATATTTGAAACGTGTTAAAGATGAAGGCATCGAGCGCATAAATTTCAATGTTTTAGAAACCCATTCTATTTAATCTATACTAATAAATAGAACTGAAGAGTTTGTTGTTTGGTGTAACTCTGTAATCTCTGAATTAAACTATTTGATAGCGCAATTTTTAAGAAATACTTTAGACTATAATGTCTCACTACGACCGACGCGTGGTATACGTGGGCTAAGCTGCAGGCGAAATCTAAAATAATAAGTATCTACTCTTAAAACAGATTAAAATTAATAAATAAAATACATTACAAAAAACAGTGCAGTGAAGTTTTAATGAAGTTTATCATGATAATAAAAATGAAAAACTATTCTATCGAGAAGTTTGAAATGTTTCTAATTTTTTTTAAACATCTTACTGCACTTAACCAAATCTAGACTTCATAAGAAAATCTTATAGACAAAGTAATGCTGTGACATGTTCTCTGAGAAAAAACGTGAAAATAAAATATGAACTTACCTTACAATCTTGTGTGGTATAAATAGCGCTATAATGTACTCATAAAACGAAATGTCAGGATAATAAAAACATTACGATAGTTCTTTTAATTAAAATATCCCCAGATAACGACGATTAACGAAAAAATACACGATGTATTCATTACATCACATTTGCTACGATCGATTTAAAAAACGAGAAAAACATCACCAACATACATTATCATAACATTATCCTTGTATCTAATTATGATCTGACGACCACCACTTTATTAATCCAATTATCTCAACTATAATCTTTGAATGATGTTGATGTCTTTCTCACAGGTCGGGTTAATAATCCTGGCTAAGTAGTTCTTAAGTCGATTAAGCACGGATTCTTATCCTGAGATTCGATAGCAAAGAAGCTATCCGAATGCAAATGCAGAATATTCCTCGCTTTTTAAGTGTAACTGTGGAACAGTTTTGTTCTTGAAATCTTTTAAAAATGTTGAGTTTCTTTAATCGCGTTAGTTTAAATTTGAAAAGAATTGCTGAGTTTTGTTTTTTCCAAGTTCTTGTGTTCAAATCGCAAACAATGCAAGTATGGTATAGGTATACCTGTATTCTGTAAGGGTAAGCTTTTTTTTGTCTGCGTTATTCTGTTTATTTTACTACGAGTCTCACAAATAATTGTGTTTTAGGATAAAATGAACAATACTCTTCATATTGTCAATCTTAACTTCATGTAGTCTACACTCTTTATTATTAATTCCTTAAATGCTACTGCTGATAGTTCAGTCTTTCTTGTATTTCTTACAAAACGAAAAAACTGTTTTTTGTACAAAACCAAGTAAAATAATAATACTGAATCTCTCTTCAAACGTAATCCTACCTAGACGAACGATTTCATTAAAAAGAAATCCACCTCATTGGTTTTGATTAGTTTTATGCTCTGGACTAAAACCTTTGAACTGGAACAGCGCCCGAAGAAATAGCGATAAGATCTCTCTATACGTCAAGACGTAATACCGTCTTAGAATTCTGAAAAGGATAGTTTATATTGTCTGCCTTACCTTTAATCTTGTTTGATTAAAACATTTTATACTTTACTTATATACTCGAACGAGTTTTCTTTTTCAATATTGTATTTATTTGAAAGCTACAGAGGTTATAATGGCAAGTATTTTTGCATTAGATACTTTCGATTCGTACCTTATGATTATGTAATTGTTTATGCATCTTCGAAAAATGAAATAGCAGAATGTTAAAGATGCTCGTTATAACAGAATTTTTGGACTGACCTGTTGGTCTAGTGGTTAGTGACCCTGACTGCTAAGCCGGAGGTCGTGGGTTCGATCCCCACTCAGGACAAATCTTTGTGTGATGAGCATAAAGGTTTGTTCTGTGTCTGTGTGTAATTTATCTATAATATGTATGTATTTACAAAAAAAAAATGTATTTAAGTAGTATATCAGTTGTTTAGTACCCATAACACAAGTAAATATAATTGCTTACTTTGGGACTAGATGACGCTGTGTGAATGTGGTAGAATAAATATTATTATTAATTAAATAAACTGATTTGAAAAATTGTACCAAAAAACTTGTATCACAAATCATATCTAGAAATAACATCATAATGTATGTAATGCCGATGCCAAAGTGTACCATTACGAAATAGAAATTGGTAGTATTGTATGAGATGCTATCATTTCATCATTTTAACCCATTAACCGTCCACGTACTGGGCGCGGGTCTCCTCCAAATGTGTGTATGTGGAGTGAATTTAGCCTACTATACCACGCTGGCCAGACGGGTTCGTAAAGGGTTTGTTTCGAATTTTCCTTTTCTCACAGTGGTCTTTTCTTTTTAATGTTAACTCCCTTATTCGCCTTTTACGACGCCCACGGGTTGAGATGGGGTAATGACATTATCCTTAATCCGTCACTACACGGATATAGCGCTTGCCAAATCACCGATAAATACCATCGTCACCATTTTAGACCTTATGTCTATATCAAATCGGTTATCTCGAATGCAGAATGTCCAAATAAATCAAATTTTATTTTGTTAATAAAGTTATTCTCCAATTTATTTACTGTCAGTTATATGAATCTGGTCACGGCAGCAATACGTGAGTTTAGTGTAGCGTAAATATCAATTACCCAGCTTATAGGTATCGGGAAAATTCGGGAAACACTCGGTAATTGTCCGACAATGTCCAGACCTGTTCCCCTGCTCTGTTGCATTTTGCCGAATATTGGTAATTTATTTTTATTATGGCGTTATATCGAGGGGAAATGTTTCCCAGAATGGTAATTGTGAATGCGAGTCCATAAAATTTTGTTAGTTAATTAGCTCAGTAAAGTTATAGACTGTTGTTTGCATAAAGTCATTACTAGATAGATGCATTTTACTGGCTAAAAAGCTTTTTGAAGTACGTTTTGTGGTTTGGGTTGAAATAAGTGGAATGGTTTTCTCCCTAGGGATGGGAGTATAGGTTACCTATTAGACAGAAACACGTTTTATGAAAATTGGTACTACGGTATTCTAACTTTAAAGTGTTAATATTTTTGAAAGTCATTACAAAAGGAATACTTATAATATATTATCTATTATGCAAATATTCTTATAATAAACGATTCTTTATATAATACTATACTGTTTAATTCATAATTTTATCTCCATAAACCAGTATTCGACATTCAAATATATCTCATAAAGTTTACTAAAGCCGCACTTGGCGACAGTTAGGGAAGTTTGGGCTCAAAAAAGGTTTTTCGTTCATTTCCCTATAATACAGGAAATTTGGACGGGCACCCCCTTATGCCCCTTAAGCCATGAGTTCGTTCCCTGACACGCATTGTGCCCATGATTAATGATTTACTACGCAATTTTCTTCGACGTAAAAATGTCTCAGGCTTTTTTTATTATTAGATGCACTCATAAAATGTACGTGTCAGGCCATAATAGCCTTTTTAATAGTTTTCAGAGGTTATTAAATATTTTTTAATTATCAGTAGGTACTGTGAAATGTATTTCATTGTAACTCTGTTTAACTCATCATAATTTAACAATCATTCCCCTTTACAGACTTTTAAAGTAGGAGTGGTGCAGTAACAATAATAATAATTATGTAAATATTATTATTATTTTGTCTGTCACCGTGGCGCAGTGGTTAAGGTGGTCGCCTCGCCACTACATCGCCATGCTGGGTGACGTGGGTTCGATTCCCACACGAGACAAATATTTGTGTGATTCATAGATATTTGTTTCTAGTCTGGGTGTACTTTGTGTCCGTTAGTTTCATGTTTGTAAAGCTCCCCGCGACACAGGGCTTGTTCCCTAGTGCGGGCGTTGTCTTAAAAAAAAAAAAAAAAAAAAATATTATATGTATCGGTAAAATCAATGTACTACATTGTAATTATTTACATTCCGTTGTTCTTATAAAATTAACTTTTATTCAGTACCATTTAAGGTCTTACTTAAGTGTAGAATATATTATGAAGCAATATTATATTTAAATTTATTTAAACTATTGTACTGGTGGTTTAAACTTTTGCTTTGGGTAAAATGTACCGCTTATTATTTTAGAATAGATTCAGAAAAAACGCTCTTATTGTATAATACTTAAAGGCATTTATTACACGTAATAGTATGCACCGTTGTTTCACAGTAATACAGCATACTGCCGCACTCAGAGACGTCAATAATTAGCAGTAATCTGTCATTAACACAATTTTTTCATTCAATAATCGTCTTTAGGCGTATCGGCTTAAGTATTACACGTTTTTACTAAATAAACGTTAAAGTTAAGTAACGTCTCTGACTACGGCAGTAAGTCTTCATTAGGTATTACTTTTACTTTTCAGATTAATCATTAAATAAGTAAAAAACCTATGACAAGTTATATATATCGCTATTATTCTGTACAAACTGTCCCACTTTTAATCTCCACATGTGGCTAGTTGGCAGCATCAAAGCCGAGATAATGGAGACAAAACAAGCCAGTTTAATGCTCCGTATTGGGTTGCAGTACAAACAGACTAGTGACTACAGCGCCCTCTAGTGTCGGATTTCTGAACACATGCTGCCAAAAGGTCATGAATAGATACCCGTGTTTGTACAGACGACGGCGATATGAAAACATTCTGGGCTTTCTTCTTGTGAGTTGGTTTTGTTTGTATTGAGAGTACGCTATTCAGTTTACTTGAAGTAGGTGAGTTTGGTCTAAGATAGTGTGTCCATGAATAGGTAAGTATAATTTTGGAAGGCAAACTTTGGTTGTTTGTTAATACTTTCTACTGTATCTAAAATGAACGTTTACTTTTGAATGGAATTTACTTTTGAATGGGAATATCCTTTCGAATCTCTAGAGCTCTAGGGGTCACTAAAATTCATATTGAAATCATACTCCCTCGTCATCCAGAATCCATTAACTATTCTCTATTGGGCAGTGTAGGATTCTGCTTATAAAAGGATATCATACCTAACTTAACCAGCCAGGTTGGTAACATGGTTTTATTTTGTGTTTCCGTCTCTTGCACAGATGTATTGAAATTTTTTCTTTTATTACACTCGCGTCGTACAAGATCCTTGGAATGAAAACCAGTGGTCACTCATATATAAATATCACTACATAGTATAAAACAAAGTCGCTTTCTCTGTCCCTGTATGCTTAAATCTTTAAAACTACGCAACGGATTTTGTTGCGGTTTTTTTTAATAGATAGTGATTTAAGAGGAAGGTTTATAGGTAGTTTGTGACGTTTCAGCGTTGCAGGGGGTAATCTTGGGATCTACTGAACCCATTTGAAAAATTATTTTAGTGTTGGATAACCCATTTATCGAGGAAGTTTATAGGCTATATAACATCACGCAACGGCTAATAGGAGCTGAGCAGTGGTCAAATAAAGAATGACTGTAGCGAAGCCGCGGTCAACAGCTGTTGTAGGTATTACCTATATTCTTCGAAGCTTAATATTTTGTACTTCTAAACATAGAATCAATATTTTCTTTTATGCAAGGTTATAATATCATGAACTTTGTTAGCTAATAAATTATTTATTAGTACATGTATCCAAAATGTCGTGTTAACTAATTCACTACTGGTATTCATAAGTCCGTAGTGCGTGACGTCATGTTGTTCGCCGGAACTCGGTGACCGGAAACGTCGTTGTTATTCCCGAAAGCCGTGTGTGATATTGGACTTGTTTTCACGAACCTACTTGTTACATTATTATATAACACTAGGTTTTGCCCGCGGCTTCACCTGCATGGTATGTCGATAAAGTAGCCGATGTCTGGAGTAGCAACTCCAGACGATGTGTCAAATTTCATACAGAAACTTTCTATCCCTCCTAACATTCACATTTATAATATGTCTAGCTGTTGCCTGGAGTTTTGCACCGATCGTTCTTTGTTTGGTCACTGCTCAGCTCCTATTAACCGTAGCGTGATGTTATATAACCTGTAGCCTTTCTCGATAAACGGGCTTTTGTTAAACACTAGGATCTCATGAAGTATGTTCTGGTCTGATTTGAAAAGTTCTTTTAGTATTGGATAGCTCATTTATCAAAGAAAGTATAGACGGGTACGTTAAGGAATAGATGGTTTAGACAAATAAAGCACTACGGGAGCGAAGCTCTACGCGACTTTTAGTATTAGTATAGATAGAAAAACCACCCAACTCCGAAACAAACATGTGCTGATGTGCAGATCATGAAGTATTTGTTCCGACCCGGAGCTCGAACCCGAGCCTCAGATACCGCTAGCATATATACTAACAATGCGCCACTAGGCAGCCATCACATAAAATTATTACGTAGGCGCTTATTTAAATACATAATCCGGAAAGGACCAAAAGTCCATTTTAAAGTTAGCTACAGCTATTAAACCCTTTTTATTTTTATCTGAATGTTTCTTCCGTTGTTTTGTTTGATAGAATGGAAGCACGTAGTTGGTAGAGTAGTTTTGAAGTGACACCGCCGTGCGACGTGCTAGCTGTGACTACGGACTGTGAGGTTTAAATAAAACAGCTCGGAATTGTTACCAAATTTAAACATAGGTACATATATAATAGACACATATAGCAATTAATGTGATCCCCTATCTCTCACCGCAATCTTATGTGCCAATTAATAAAAACAGTGAATTTCTTTATTTTTCTTTTTTTATTACTCAATTTTATTTTTATATTTGCAATTTCGATATTCGGCTGGTCAATTCGTCGTTAAATAGAATAAGTGTCAAATAAAAAAAAGATTGCAGCCGTTTTCAAACCTTGACAACGATAACTTAATTGTCAAATCGAACATTGAAATTATGAGTAGAGTCCTATTGCTTACATAAACGAAGGCTATTATTTCTTTGAAAAATTTAAATCTAAGCTACCGACGCTATTAATACTGAAATAAAACATTTATTCTAAGATCCTCTAATGCATTTACGTATTACAGCCATCCATCTCCATCAGTCTACGCCTACAACCATCAGATACTGTCTGTTGTACCCACGAGTCAACTTCAATATTAAACTAAATAAAACAACGCCATTTTTGTTTACGTGGACTTGTTTCTGATATCTTGTATTTTAGGAGGAAACTGAAGAAAAAAGAAAAATATTGCCAAGAAATTCATCATTGTTATAATGTTTCCATTATGATTTATGCAGTATGTTATGGAGATGGTAAACTAAGTTATTAGTTTTCGGAATATTTAGAGCAATTTTGAGATACATAAAGATAAAAGATAAAGTTTCTTTATTTGCCAAAGATATGGCAGTACAAAGTTGATAAATAAAACTGTTTGTGGTGCGTACGTGCATATCTACCCGTAGAGGGCATGCAAATATAAATAATGTATTTTCAATAGGTACATTAAAACCATTAAATTTATAACATGTATTATTACTTACAGAAAACAAACTTACAAAATAAAGGATCCTATATAATTCTAAATAATTATTTTCTATACTTTCTATACCTAATAGTTTCTTAATTCTATTTTCTAAATTATTACATTTTTAATTATTTTTACACTTATATAATATAGTCTTTCTACAATATTATAAAAACACTTATCTATTAACCACATCAAATATATTATACCAAATTAATTATAATAATATATATTATTTTATGTCAGTCAGCAAACAAAAGTACTTAGCTGAACATAATATCCATAATTTCAAAACGCATGTATACCTTAGTGCGCTTAGGGTCATAGACAAGATATCGATTCACCGGAAGGGTTGAACGTCTGCCACAAAATATTATACTTCCGGTCCACCAAAGTATTTATTTTATATTGATCTTGCTGTGTTCGCGACTTCGTTCGCGTGGACAACTAATCCCATCATAAACTACTTAACAAGACTAGTGCCAGAATTGAATTATCATCGTAAATATGGCTTTACGAATTTCAGAAAAGCCCAATGTAGTTCATATACCTACAGAAAAATCCAAAATCATTTTTGACCAACCCTCCCGCTGCGCCACTTACTAATATTATAAATGCGAAAGTAATGATGGATGGATAGATGTATGGATGGATATTTGTAACTTAATTTTGATAAGATTCGAATAAAATTTAGAACACAGATAGAATAGTTATTTACTTTCTACCGTCATATTACAAGGGCGGCAACACGGGTATGAAATAGGGACCAAGAAACAAGCACACTAAGAAATTAGGAATACTTTCAATTTTTTTGTTCTCTCATTATTATTTTATTTTTTGTTTAGTGCGATAACAAAAGAAGTTTTGTTTTTCAAATTAGTCCCCGTCCAACTCTTTTTAAACTAAACTGTAGCAATGAAACAACGTGTGCAAAATAAAATTATATTGTGCTGTACAAATACGGGACGTGAGTTGATTTTCTTTAAAATCAGGAACACAATAACGTGTACGGTTCAAATAATGCACTATTTCTATAGTCCTTGATTGTTAGAACATCGTCTACGAGAATTTTAACTTCTTTGAACTGTTTTAATACTAGCGTTGATAGCTACGTTGGGAAAGAAGAAGAAATTACACCCAAAAACCAAAAAAAATGTACATTCTTCCCATTTTTAGCCGTCAATAACTTTTGGCAAAGTATCCTCTGGTCAGGTCGAGCAAAATAAAATCTATAGAGAATTTCAGACTCATCTAATACAAAATATTAAGACGTAAGGACACTCTCACGAAGTTTAGTAATTTGATTGCCCATAAAAAGCATTAATCGTTTGAGATAATCGTCAACATAAAGAAAGTTATAAAGTTTTATATGAATTCGAATTGTCTAGCATCCTACTTCCCAGCGAATGGCACATAAATTCCGATTTTCTTATCGCCTTCGTTACCCAATCTTTGAGCCATTTGTCCGAATAAACTAAGGAGTTTCAGTAAAGTTTTCTAGGCGTGCTAAAGTTAGGGACGAATAAATTCCGTCATAAAATAAGACCAACCCACAATTTTCAGCGTTGCTTAAACAGTCAACGAATTCCTTTTAAAAATATCCTGACAAATCGTTTTGAAACGGCATACTGAATGCAATGATAACTGTGCAACTCTGCACAAAAGTCTTGCATCTACATAATCGATGGCTTATTGGCATTCCCCTTTTTACTTCTAAATTGCAAATTTTCCGCACGATTTCGCTTCACAGAATAAATTTTCAGCCGCGAAACGGAATGCAACCGTAATGTACTTCTTATTTATTTTTCTTTGCTTGGTTCATTGTTGTATAGCCGTAGCCGTATTTTGCAGGGACATAAAATAAGGTAATAGTATTTTGTAAATTTACATACGGCACTGATAAAACTAATGTAGTCTTGATTTTAATCTGGTTCATTAGTTTAAAACAACCCTTCTATCTAGAATAAGGGAATGACTCATGTAAAATTGTTTTTTTCCACTTTTCCTTATTCTTTTTCTAAAATTCTAAGCTAATTTTGTGTCCAACATAAAAGGTTGTACTTTCGACTAATGCCCTGTAATGAAATTTAAGTTTGAATTATTGCAGCAGCCACTGGTGGAATATGAATAAATATCTGTTAATAAAAATAAGATGTTAAATTGTTTATTTAAAAAAGCCTACGTTCACAACCATGTACCGTTTCGTGTTTATATTACTACAAAATAGTTGGTCGTAAAGTTATCTTAGAGCTAGGCTTTATGTTAAACGTTAAACTATTACGACTTGTACGTACTTCTACAATATTATATTAACATAATATGCTGTAAAATTAAATTAACAGATCTGGATACAATTTGAGAGTTATCGAGTTTACTGTACTTTGGTATAAATTCATGCATGTCTTCTGATTGGTTGTATTCTTTCTAAAACTAAAGCTACTTAACCATAAATTTGAATAATAACAAAAAATAACGTATCGTTTGAGAGAAATGATATTAGACATTTCACCTTATTTTAACGAAAATATAATAATTAGAGTTGAACCTGATAAAGGTACAGGCAGGTACTTTAAAGTTACACCAATTATTGGCATTAACAATAATATTTTAACACAACGTGCCCCTTATGTCATGAACTTCTTCTACCTATAAGTTTTCACACAATGAACAAAATAAATTGCCTAATTATTTAAGACTGACTCCGTTAGTATAAGGTTGTTTTGCACAGCTTTGCGGAAATTTATTGTTCTTTCTACTACAGAGTAAATTTATGTTGTCTTAGTTTACGTAAATAATGTTCTATTCAATTATGTACCAACTCTTTTTTGTTTCACATTTTTGTTCGAACTAGTATGATTTCTTGTAACCCTTATTTTTTAGGGAACGATGGTTTTATTACTTTTAAAGTTCTAATAAAAAGTTTATTCATTTTCTAGAGCAAGGATTGAAGGATAAAAACATCCAATAGAAAATAATGGGAGAGCTTCGGGGAGACCTTTGCCCAGCAGTGGGACAAAACAGGTTGTCAAAAAAAAATTCTAGAGCTATAAGTTTTTTAGATGTTATTAGATTCTACTTAAAAGAAAAAAATAAATATTATTGTTTCAAGTCAGAGCGGAAACTTGTCAGTCTCTGTGTCATTACTACCTATAACTAAACTTATTCTTTACATAACTTGTCTCTAAATTATTCCGAGGATACTTAAATATTACTAGCTGTTCCCCGGAGCTTCGCTCCCGTGGATCTTTATTTGGTTAATCAGCTCCTAATAGTCGTAGCGTGATGTTATTTGTATAGTCTTGCCTGCATCGATAACTGGGCTATTTAATTTAACACGAGACAATTTTTTATCAAGCTCATAGGTTAGGTTTAATATTTAATGAATGCCTTAACATGTTAGTTTACTAAAATATATTTACTTAATAACCTAAGAAAATCTCAACCATTTTTCCTTCACAAACTTGTATTTGAAAGGCTTGGAAGCAATTCAGAACACGGTATGTAAATGTGAATATACGTGACTAGGAACCGTTTGGTATCACTTTCGCGCCATTTCCCATCTTTGGCGGCTATTGCAGACTGTACTGAAGGTTCTACGAAGTCTAGACGTCGTATTTTTACTGCTGATAGTGGAGTAGGATTATATAACGGTGCTTATGACGTCTTGTGAACTGAGAAACAAAATAATGATAGTTATAAGCGGATATTTATGTGAAAAATATATTATGAATATTCTGTGATCTGAGATTTCCATTGTAGTAGGCGTTGTTTGTGTTTAAAAAAAACAGCGGTCCATTAATTTATTATTATTTTAATACAATTAGTATTATTATAAGTACCCAGCGCTAAAGAATAATGGTGAAGGAAAATATCGTGAGGAAACACACATACCCTAGAAGAAATTCTAAATGTATGTCTGATCCACCAACCCGCACTAGGCCCTCTCAGCTCTCTAGATAGAGGAGAGGAGACCTGAGCCCAGCAGTAGGACTTAATAGGTTGCTGATATATATTATTGTTATATTTACCTCAGATATCACTTCAGATATATTCAGCTTACACAGCTTTGAATCTTTCAATTGTTTTCCTAAAAATGTTGTAGTTTCAACTAAAGTACCACTTTAGTGCGTGATACGTAAGATAAGTTAAGAAACTAAGTAACATATAAGCGTATATGATACGAGATTGTAAATTCCTAAGTTAAATTTACGACCGATGTAAATAGGTTACGTAGGTGTTCGTATATTAGTTTTAATGACCATTCATATTACTTGGTGCCAATGTCCATACGATGTTATTTACGACTATTACCAAGTTGCTGGAATACTTGAGTAAGTAAACCCAGAGGCTATAAAGCTAGTAGCTGGTTCATTATAGTTCCGCGGATTACTACGAATCTCATCTATTGCATTCATGGTAGCTACAGGCTGTATTTGACAAGTGGTTGTAGAAATACTGCGAATAGTTTACTGGTTAATAATTTAATTTAAAGCCGGTGTCAGACTGTCTGGAGAAGTGTACATTAATGACATAATTATGTCACATAAATTAATTAATAAATAGATTTCTATTTATTAACTTTAAACCTGCTTTGGTAAATAACGTTAGAAACTCTGGAGAAGGGGATATAAAACGAGCCTTATATATAAGAAGGATCCTACAATTGACAGTGATAAGGTGCAGATTTGATTATTTTCATTATTAGCATCATAGTATTATTAGCTTCTGTACTAAAATCCCTATTTAAAGTTGCTTATTCATCCGTCTTAAAAGTACGATCTGAATAAAGACACACAAGTATTCTTGCAAAGCTCAGCCAGCCTAAGAGTTAAGCAACCCTTTACTACATTCCCAAATACAATATAGCCGTCCAAATCATAAACATAGATTTATGTTGGAACTAAAACTGGGTATAAAATGTAACAGTAAATATTTACATCTGAGGAAGTTCACGAGTCACGTGCCACATCGTACTGAATACGTGTGTTTTATTGCATACGGATTTATGAGTATGCACTTTAAGTACCTCACGTATTGTTTTATCATCGGGTGTATCTTTGAACATTGGGACGAGATGTTCTTCAGCATACTGTCAAGGATGAATATCCTTGAGTCGATTACCAACATCACTATCCATTAAGACGTTCCAAAAAATATTCCTTTTGAACATGAATGATGAAAATGATGAATGTTGGCAATCGACTATTTCTATTATTCCAAGTTGATTTCACTTCGCATATAAATTGATAGAAACTTAGTCTTGTGATAAGGGGGAGTGCTCTGAATTTCGACATTCGAATGTTCGGTTTTGACGTCGCTGACAATTGTTTGAAAGTGACAGCGACCATATCAAAATTTTCTTACATTTGACAACGACATCAAAACTTCGGTTTTTTTTTCATTCAAAATATGTCGAAATTAAATCCCCAGGTCAACGTGTAGCGGATTCGTGCTCGCGCACTTCTAACATTTTCTACAGGTACATAGAACATAGAACAAGAAATACAGTGGAACAGTTAATCTAAGATGCACACAAACCTGTGTTGCTATTTTAAAAGTTAGAGTCTAGACTCTACTCTTACTTTTAAAACGGCCACTAGAAAAGATTTTTCTTTCTGTCAGATTAACGTGTCAAGTGAAATTATCACATCTGTAAATCTGTTTTCTACATCGTTAAATTTCCGCCTTCTAAATTTCTTGTAACCTTATCCGTTTTATTTGCTTTATCTGATTTCCCTAATTAATGACGTTGTTTACTCAAAATAAATTGTTCCAATCGGACTGTAAATGAAAGCAACCAATTTTAGCAACAAAATGAAACCATTTTACTCGGAGCAATTTTATTAATATGCGATATTACTGGCACAAAAACGTTCCAATCGCCACAATTCATTTTATAAATGTAAACAAGGCTGGGTCGCACTCGACAATGGTCATCGTGCTAGGGACGAATTTGGTCGAATGGGCCTCGTATCGAGCCCTCTCATACTATTGACGCCTCTGCACGCTTTATATGCAAATTGAATGACCTCCAATTTGGTGGAACGGGTAAAATGACATCTTCACATTGGACGTTAAGCCCGTAATTGCGGCCCGTTGGTGCATTATTCGCATAATTTTCGTTTTGACTTCTGGTGTTTAGTCTGGATACTGCCTTAGGTTTTGTTTTGTGATCTTTTGTAATCACACTAATATAGTAATATGTTATTACAATTATGTGTGAATATTTAATAAATGAAATTATTCATTCATGAATTTGTATATAATCAAATTAATTTGTGTGATTACGATTTGGCAGTTGATTTATGTAAATATTTGTGATTCATAGATATTTATTTCTAGCCTTGTTGTACATTGTGTCAGTTAATAGAATGTTTGTAAAGTCCTCCGCGATGTAGGGCTTTTTCCCTAATGAGCGTGTCGGGCAAAAACAAAAAAAATGCCATGGTTAAATTTTATCAAATTCTTCATACAATCATACGAATCAATGCAAATGAGAATATTCCAAGCAACATTAATCCTAACATCTAATAGATACGTCCTAATTTTCTTTACCCATGGTTATTAAGTAGATTAACTACAGGTGTAGTAACATTTACCTGACGCAGGATATCAGCTATTTAAGGCACCAAGGCTTTATTACTTCGAGAGGCTCATAAAGTGTGTAATTATAACTATAAACAATATTCTTGCGGTCACTTGGTCCATATACCAACCGTAGCAATTATCACAGTATGCTGTTGGACTGTTTCTCACAGCAATCTGTTATAAGCTGCATATGTTAATAATATGTACCTATGCAATAAATTGTGCTTGATTAATTATTATTATTGTCTGTATTTACATTAAATATTATGCAATTTCCTTTGCTTCGGTTTAACATTTTTATATAAATGCTAAACAAGTAATGGAAAAATTCAAATCCACGACGGGACTTGAACCCGCGACTCTGCCATGTGTGCCATCAAGTCCCGTCGTGAGTTTGAATTTTTCTATTACTTGTTTAGCATTTATATAAAAATTATTGTTAGTAGTCATTATTAAAGAACACAAACATACTGGTATTGTTTTGAATCATTACAATAAACTCTATTATAAAGGTAACATAATATATTTCTATATATGATTGTATTGTATGTATGATTATTATTATTACATACAATAATTTATTATAATATATTATCAATAATATTATTAACTATGTATACTAATATTATAGAGGTGACGAGTAAGTTTGTTTGTTTGGTTGAACCACAGAACAGAGATAGGTTTTTTGGTTGAACGCTAGGATCTCAGGAACTGATCCAATTTCAAAAATTGGATAGCTTATTTATCGAGGAAGGTTATAGAATAATATCCTGCTACGGCCTATAGGAGCTGAGCAAATGGAAATATAACTAGTATAATTTATATATAAATAAACAACGATGGGAGCGAAGCCCCGCGATACTTCTAGTTACATAATATAAATAATAATAATAATATGTCTTATAAATAGTAAGTTTGTAAAGTGCTTCACTCGGTCCTCCACCTACCGCATCCAGGCAAACCCAGCGTCCTTTTTTAGGTCATCGGTCCACCTAGCTGGAGGGCGTCCTACTCTACCTTTGACGAGTCGCCGTTTCCGCTCCAGGACACGCTTGCTCCACCGTGCATCGGTTCTTCTGCAGATATAACCAGCACACTGCCACTTCAATTTAGACCTGGATCAGACAGACACTTAGAATTTCTTCTACGTTGTAGGTTTCTTCACGATGTTTTCCTTCACAGTTAGCAGATGGTAAGTCACTTGACTAGTACATATAAATTCTACAAAGTGAAATCTAGATCTGCAAGTAGCGTCTAATAATTTTTAATTTAGTTATATTTATAAAATCTCTGCCTACCCTTTTGGGAAAAAACGTGACATAAAAAATTAAGACCTCTGTTTCAGACCCGAGATATGACATCCTAATGGAAATCCCAGCTATCACTGTTTTTAAAATGAAATTATATCAGATGCAGCATTTGTTACGTTAAGGCGACAGGGATAAAACCCTCGTTTGGGATTGTAATTAAAAACAAAACGGCACCCATTTTAAAACACTTGACGGTCGGGCTTATTTATTGTACTTTTATCTTCACTTTTCCGGTTTACTGTTTATAGAATAAAGTATTGTACACCCATTGTTCCCCGTATATATGTTTTAAGCTAAAATAGGGCAGTACACGTGTTTAAAACTAATACAAACACGTGGTATGTTCTAAATAATGTCAAACAACCTATGATTTCGCCTGTTTCGTAAATACCACAAATATTTATGAAACAGGCGAAAGCATAGGTAAAAGTAATTGAATTTGTAATAATTATATGTAGAAAGGCCAAAAGTAAACACGCTGCTTTACGATTTTCAACCTTGTTTCTATCTATGTAAAATGCAAAAAAACAACATTTTATTAATAAAATATTCTTATTGTGAATGTAATAAATTAAAAAAATACCTACACAATAATATAGATACCAGACTTGTGGTTACAACGATTTGTTCCAGTATATTCTGCTTATTATACTCGTACAAGCAAACAAAGTAATTTTATATCAGGTTATAACACTTATATTCACGATGTCAAACACTAAACCATAAAAGTGGTCGTCTTATACAACCTCAGTCATTTCCATAACGACTCTCTTCCTGAAAATAATGAAGAAAACCTTTGAGGCGATAAGGCTTTGCAGTAAATTAAAAGTTAATTGTATAACAAAAGCGTTGTTTATGCCGGGCGGTCGATAAGCCAGTGCCACTTGGCAAGAAATCTAAGAGGGAGTTTACACGGTCAGTATTTCATCAGTTAAATCCATCAATTATACCAAACTTTGAATGACAGACACAGCCAAATTTACTGGTCCGTCAGTATTGGTTGTAATGTCTTTAATTGCCTTGGTGGTGCAGCGAGAAGTTTATACGAATGCAGTGGAAGAGGTTTCGGGTATTCGAAGGCTTCCTAAATCATGTATTTAGAGAAAAATTGTTACGAAATTCGCAGCATCGGCCCGGCGTTTGGAAATAAAATGTGCTCTGTTGTTAGCAATACGCTATTTAACGTAGGTTGTAATCACTGGGTTACACTATCAGTCTAGCGTCAATATTACCAGACTGATGGATTTAACTGATGAAATATTGACTGTGTGTCCCTATTAGAATACTTCATTAATAGACGGAATAAAGCGGTTTTTTAATTTTGCACTGATTATACGCTTGACTTAGACCGTTATGGGGTTTGATCAGGCAATGTTGGTTTGGTTTGCGATTTGATATATAGGCTGTTATTATGACGGTATTGCCTCTTTGCATATAAAATTGTTGTATATGAAAATGTACGTTATTTTATGGTGTATCCTACTTTATGTTGGCGCCTATATAAAGTGGGTTATGAATACTGTAATAACATCATTATGTTGTTTGCTCTTCAAAATAAAATATTATTATATTGCTCTCTGTTATGCATAGATTGCCTTGTCTTCTAAGACTTAAAATTAAACTACAGAAATGTCATGAACGTAGGCCGTGGGTCGAGGGAAAAGCCTATGCTTTTTGCATTAGTATTAATTTTATATTCTATTATTACATCATATTTCTTGAAATCAATACCTACGTTCGTTTTAGACGCATACCTTGTCAGATAAAAAGATTCTTCCATACAGTTTGAATTAGTCCATTTATATCTATCGTGGCCGCACAGACGCGGATAGACAAAAGCTATCAAATCCTACACAAAATTATAGTTTTGTTTGAAGCGGTACGTTCTGTGTCTACAGACTGTAGATATAAACGTAGCTTTAAATATTAATAACGCCATATCATTTCAGCCTTTAGACTATCTTTAATATAAGAATATGTTTGTGTATTTTTAACAAATTGAAGACAAACAATCTTCAACATCATATATAAAACCGGTTATTAATTAAGCCCACAAGCTACACACCACCGTGACTAAAATCTAAAATACACACAAAATTTGTATGCGCATTAAGTCTGCCAATTTTTTGCGACTGCATGGCTAATATTCGTATCTTTTATTAGGACAACTTGTGGTCATTTTTCAGTAGCTTTCAAATAACGTCCAGAGGCAGCATACGAAATGACAAACATGAACAAACTCAGAGATGAAGTATAAAAATTGCATAGTGTTGTTAACTACGCTGTCTGCATTCTCGCCTAGTCTAGAAACCTTGTTTCTACTCAACACTTCACATATATTGTTCTACCATGCTTATTAATAGAAAACTGCGTTTGAAATTTATATTCATGTTCTTACTCTAGGTACATAAAGGCGGTTAGGACATTCTATATTTTTTATAGTTCTTGGGACTTATTTTAGATTCTCATTAAATATTTTTTAGTAAAAATTGATGAAGCCCTTTTTTTTCTTGTAAAAGATACCAGTTGAAGATTGATTCAAGTCACTTTTTCACCGTCATATGTATGTATTTCAAAACGATTAAAATATTATTTTGTCATAAGATACCGTACTAAAAAGCGGTATCGAATGCCATTGAGGTTTTGAGGTTTCAATGAGGAACTGTCCGGAAAGAAACTAGCTATCTCCCTTTAAGGTGATATTCTTGTCTCGATCACAAACTTTTAAATTGAATAGAGAAAATTCAATTAAACTTTAACCTTCAATTTACAAGATCAGATGAATTGCAGGCCTCTTGCCAAGTGTCAAGAAAATGAAAGTGTGCCTACTAACAATTAATTTATATTTAGTTATTTATTGACAACACTATAATTATTATTCTCTTTAGACAAAATTGTAGACAGTCCAAAATCAATTGATACGAATAAACATTCCATGATTCAGTTTCAATAAAGTCGAAGATAACCTTCATATTATATTCCTGGAAATTTCATGTAGGAGGTACCAAGGAAAATATAAATTTTCTACGAGTTTTTACATTTGCAGCAGACATATGAAATACCGCCGGTGCATACAAGAATAGTCAGGAAGCAGCAAGTTGCCTGCCTTCACTCACAAGAGGCGTAAATTCAAAACGTCGTAAAATATGAAAAATATCGTGGAAACGTTCAGACGGATGCAGCAATAAAACTTACACCGCGGACAATTTGAGGGGAAACTCTTGAAGTATTTGTGTTTAATGTATTGGGTACGTGATAATAAAATAAATAGCTCCGCTAACCGTCTATCAACAATATTTTCTGTTGGCATAACCAGTAGTAACGTTAAGTTTTTGCTCACACGTGTATGTGAAATTTTGCGACGTTAAAATTCACAGTTATAACGATAAAAGCTGAAGCCGGGCTATAAAGTTAGGGGCAAATATTTAATGAAACAATTTTCTTTAATGAGACTTGCACTAAGGTTTGCAAAAATACTTGTTTGGTATTTCGTATGTGGCAGATTAGCATCAAGTCGATGCGATGCGATCGATGCGATCGAATGCAGTAAGTGGTACGGCTCAAACCATACCAACTAAAACTAAAAAACATATATAATAAATATTTTCAAAGGTAATATGAATAATGCTTCAAATGACAAAAAATACAAATTTGAAAAAAGCTTTTGCTTTTCAATCTTGAAAAATTCAAGATTGAAAAGCATAATCCGAAAATAATTGTTTGCTTTTCAATGTTCTCAAGTAGAGGAGTTTGTTTTCGAGGAATCGTAGCCCCGTAGTAACTCATGATGGATGACGTGCATTAAAATAAACATCTGTCCATTTTTCAAGCGTCTCTGATAGCCAATTATACCGCTGCGCTACAAATAGCCAGTTTTACGAATCATTATTTTTATGTTAAATGATTTAAAAGAACTAAAGTTTTATTTAAAAATTATGGGATACGAACTAATAACTTTAACAAGGAGTATATAAATATGTTATTTATTAATATTTTTTTTTAATTATGAAAGTATAATCTTTTAGGTTTTATATTATGGAACGGATATAGAGTTTTGTTTGCCATCCCTTGGCAGTAATTATGAACTAAGAGCCAGGTAAATAAATAAACATACTTACCCGACGACAAGCATAAAATTTAGTTTCATACCCGGGTAACTTATTCTTAGCTCATTCTGTGCAATTTCCTATGCAAATTTAATTGTACCCGGGGTCCACGTAAATCTCTGTTCTCTCTGGCTGCAAAGTTAATTACAAGCCCGGACTACTCTGTGCGATTAACGAGCCGGCTTGCTTTTATTGTGTCTACATCGACAAAGGAAAGGAAAACGTGGAAAATGATATTACTCGAGGCGTAAATGAACAGTACAGTCATAACATGGATTTCATCCCAAATGTTGAACAAAAGATGACTGTGTAAGCATCAATGGACAAAGAAATGCGTTCGTCCGATTTGCGATGGTTCGTTGATGTTATTTGTTAATGTTGTTCTCGCTAATTAATGTATTGTTGCGGCAAGACTTTGGTATGTTCTCTGTGGCAATATATATCAGTGTGAGAATGGATGACTTCTTGCAAACTATAGTTAAATAGTGCTGCCTTGTCGCGGAAATGTAGCAGCCTAATAGGGAATAATGCGTTCTAGATAATATTGTTGTAAACTTTACGTCCCAAAACATAATTGTTAATTTATCAATTTATAGCACATTAGGTTATCAAGCAACATTCAAACCTCAAATTTCATCGTTTTCTACTGCATCATAAACATGGAGCATAAGGAGTATGGAGAGGTGCATCACACCATCCACAACCTTATTTCACTGGCAATGTTAGCTAGAGCTTATCCACACCACCGTTTCACGAAGTCTTGACGTGGAAAGTCACGGGTGCCGTGGTACGGTGCAGTGCTATGACATGCAAATTTACGTTACCGTGTCGGAAAAATGCTCGCCACGATGTCGCAACTATACTCGTTACCTTGTTTTAAAATCATCTAAAATACAATATCTCATAGACGTTCCCCAGTAAGTGACAGAAATACATTGAAATCAAACGCTCCGCTTCCAAAGCATTGATTCACAACGACGCGACGCGACGTTGTCGTGTCGTGAATTTGCACGTCAAGACCCCGCTCTATGCTACGACACTAAGTCGTTCCACGTTACGACATGGAGTTGTGGACAGTCCCTTCAACAGCAAAATAAAATATTTCGAAATACTCAACGTCAAGAAACTTATTTTCGCAAAAACAACCTACAAGATACTCGTATAGTAATAAACTCGCGTGTCAACCATGATGAAATAGACGCGGACAAGATAAGATTTAATGACGTGCTACGCAAACACTATTGCAATTCTAGTTGAACGACTCACACCGATCTATTACAGAAGATAAGTGAAATGTTATGTAGCTGTAAGGAATAAAGTATGTTGGACCGTAGTATGCAAATCACGAGCGATCTTAAGTGTGTATAGACACGTACTGTAAACTATTCTGCAGTGTCGGGTAAAATATTAAGTGATATAAAATGCTTAGAATATGTAAAGCTCTTGTTTTCAGAATATATTCTTGTGTAAAGTGCGAGGAATACGCTTTTAAAATATGAAACAATACCAAGTATTTTTTTATTAAAAAAAAAGATCTACATACACTACGGTCCTCGGGTGTATTTGCGACTACATATTTTATACATTTAAGATACCTACCTATTATACAATTAGAACTATTTTAGTTGATTTCAGTAATTTTAATTCTTCTTATCGTGTAGACAGCAAACTGTTTAAATAAACTGTATCGGCGTAGTACTTAGCTAACTATACTTACTTTTAATTCAAGTCTAACTACTATTACACATTTGTATAAAAAGTGACAACTATTTTATCTCAAACTCTTTAAGTTTTTAGTTACAGTGTTCCTAGTAATTCATGTTTTTGCTTAACGATGTTAATCTTCGCAAGTCGTTATACTGCCCAAGTTAGAAGTGATAAAGAGCTGACTAGAATACCACATCATAGACACCGACATAGCAACTAAAGCCAAGAAAACAATCTTGTGAGAAAAAAGACGAATATTACTCTGCAATGCGTCTTTACTTGGCATAAATCCAAGTTGAACAATGACAACATCAAGTTGTGAGCTTTCCAAACTTGCCCCATAACGTATTTTCAGTGGATTCTGTATGTGCTGTTGACCACAATGTGGGGAAGTTCGCCAAATGTGAACTTACCAAGACTAATATTTACTTAGTGACCTGCGCAAAGGATATTGGCTGTTTATCATACTGTCTATGTCGACTACTGTTCAAATGATTTATTAAGCCCTCGTGTCACTTAGATCTACAGGAATCTATATTAAAATATTATAATATAGATCTTTAGTTGAACGTTAGTATCTCAATAACTAGGATGCGATTTAAAAATTCTTTTAGAGTTGGATAACCCATTTATCGAGGAAGGCTATAGACTATTTAACATCACGCTACGGGCAATAAGAGCTGAGCAGTGGCCAAATAAAGAACGACGGGAGCGAAGCCCCGTGCGACTTCTAGTTTAAATATATAAAGGATTGCGTAAAAAGGAAGTATTTGTAACGCAAGGAAAATTACGGTCAGTAATTACTATATTGAAAGCAATTGTAATTACAGCCGCGTAGGTACAGTTATACTGGTGATTAGGGTACCAACGTTTAGCATATATATTGATTTTGTTGTAGACGTAATACCATTTACCAAGTTGTCGCCTATTTAAAAAGACAACTTGGAAAATGTTCAACTTTGCAAGTATTTTAATTGCCATCAGCAACCGATTTAGTCCCACTGCTGGGCTTGAGTCTCCTCTCCTCTAACTAGAGAGCTGAGAGGGTTTAGGCCATAATCCACTCACGCTAGCCTAGTGTGGGTTGGTGGATCAGACATACTCATAGAATTTCTTCTAGAGTAAGTGGGTTTCCTCACGATGTTTTCCTTCACCGTTAGCAAATGGTAAGTCACTTGACTAGTACATATAAATTCCACGAGGTGGAATCCACATTGACCGCGTGATTTGCACGCCGGTCACATCCATTCAGCCACCATCGCTTAGCTTTATTTTAATTACCTCAGTTAAATATAATAAAAATATTAAAATTATAGCTATTAAAAGCGCTTTACGCATAGGACAATCTGTCATATTTACTTTTTGCAAAATAATGTACTTACCTAAGTATACTAATGTAAATAATGTACGTTTCCTCAGGAATCTGATCTAAATCAGATATTCTATTTATAGGAATTTTCTGCAAATAGAGTAATTGGTTATTTTTTTTAATAGGTTAGTTGTGTATAATTTTTAAGATATATGTAAATATTTTATTGAATCAATGCTAATGTACTTAGTTATAACTATTTATTAAATATACTCTCATAGTTACTACTTGTTACAAAACCGTTATCTTGTAAGCACCGATATACCGAGAACTTCTTGTCATAAATTTTCCATGTAGATTCAATTTGATATGTTATCGCAAATTTAAAATATGTTTCCAAAGTAATCAAAGATTTGTATCTATCATGAGGAAAGATAGGCCCAAAGCCTTTTGACGATATACTACATTCAATATATTCTTGTTCCTTAATATTTTATATTGAATATTAACCTACTTAATCTTGGAGAAATTAGGGTGGCCAAAACCTTCTCAGGGGGAAGAGAATTATTACGGAGCGCCTCAGGTTTGCTAATGAGGGTATTAGCGACTAACATGTTACCTGTTTAATTTGGGCCAAGACTATCACACTTTAGCAAGTACGGAGTTAATCTAAGTTTGATTGGAAAAATGCGGGATAATAAATTTAAAAATTAAATATTAAGTTATGGTTGTTGGACTAAACAATAGAAATATACCGTTTTTATATTTAATAATAATAAACAATGTTTTTTTTTTACTTTCTGTTAAACATTACTATCTTTATCTACTTGAAGGAAAGTGAAAAATTAACATAGTTATTTGAATTCCTATGCCTGTGTAGTTTTGAAGAAACGTTGTTCCATTTATTATCTTCTCAAATACATCACTTTAAATTATATCAGATCCTGTAAAACGTACCTATAACGTATAGGTAATAATAAACTATAATACTAATTGAAGAAAGGTTTAAGTCTCATATTGCGACATCGATAAATTGTCTTTTCAAAGTTTTGTACTGCGTGTTTTTAAGATAAATCACACATATTTATTGTTTGTCAATTCTCAAACTCGTTTGTATTCGAGTATACGTTTACACAAATGAAGTGTATTTATGATATTTACTTTATTGGTTGTTTCACATCTATGAATAGTACGCACACATACAAAGTTCTGTTTATACCTACGCAAACAAATTTTTACTGATCATCCGATATCTGTCTGAGTTATGGTTTATTGATTTCGATTAGGCAATACTTTTATAGTTTATCTATTTATTGATAGAAGTCATAAAACACAAATTTAATATCCGGTCGAAGTGTTTGTTTTTCATATTAAAAGTTTCTTAATTATGTCCCTAAATAAGTGGGCAGAATGTAATGTTATTTTATCTTTTTGAATTAATAATCATAGAAGTAGTTTTTACTAAGCTTGATTTTGTAGGCATTTATTTTATAGGTATATTTTTTTTTCTATTTTTTTTTCTCATTCCCGAAAATATGTGGGTAAAATTTGCGTAGGGCTGCAGAAGAAATTCGTAACCGAATTTTAACCCTATATGAAAAAAATTGTTCAAATCACAATCGATTTATCTCAGGGAATATACTTACTGCTTTAATTCAGACAATAAAACACCACAACCAATACTACAATAGAATGTTAATTAACTAAGGAAGTCGATACCACTCTCTAAATAGGAAATTACATCCAAACCATGAACGGTGACGTAAGCAGCACACTAATTCAGAAACCCCGTTAGAGGTTACAACCTCGCTAACGAACCTCACCAATAAATAGACAGTTTGTCCTTTAATTATCAACTAGAGAAGGTAAGGAGGTATCTATATTCAAGAGAGCAACCGCCATCCGCCTTAGTGTCGCCATCCCCCAAACCATGTTACCAAAGAAACAAGTTTATTCTATTATCCAGATTGTTCTCGCCTTGCGATGCCAAAATGTGCTACATAGATCGTACAAGCAAGGATGTTTTGCGCCAACTAACTTTATGAGATATGTGTTTTGGTGCAATCCTTTTATACAACGGTATCTGTTATTTTGAATTATTGTTTATTTTTCTCTGGCATGCCGCTTTTAGTGCGTTTATGGTGTATTGTGTGTTGGCAATTGTGGGAAATTTGCTGTCGTCGGGTTGTAAAATGTGAATGCCGTTGCCGATTTCAAAACTGGTTAATTATATTTTATATCTTTTTGCTAGAAACGAGCGTCATTTTAGAAGCTCATTAACTATATTAAATTATTATATAACGGGTCTACGTTACATATTATATTACATATAATACCTACATGACGTAGACCCGTTAGGTATATAACAATTTAATATGTGTACAAGTCGCGAAAATTTAAAAGATTTTAGGTCATTAACTATTTTTTTTTATTAAGTAATAATATGATTTTTGAACTGGCGTGTCCCCACCACTTATTGTTTTCTGTCATTTTAAATATCAATAACAATCACCACTAAGTAGGAATTCTTGTCATTATCATCATCATCATTTCAACACATAAACGTCCCACTGCTGGGCACAGGTCTCCTCCAAAGAATGTAGAGGGAATTTAGCCTCGGAATGATTATCCATCGAGTCACACAAATATATTTTATGATGGCGCGATACTGGTAATAGTGGTGGAAGGTAAGATGCCGTTAATCGGATAAAGTCAAAAGGTACAAAAGAGAACACAAAACTCACACAGCTACATTTAATTTATAAATTTATTTGATCATAAAATCTCAAAATACCGAAACATAAACTGACCCGCATTTTCCATCGCTGCTGTGCCCAATATAGTACGTAAACGTCATACTCGACATGTTTAAACTACTTAATGGAATCATTTGTAGCTATTCTCTTAGTTATTCCAATCGTTCGCTTAGCGCTGTAAATTTTAATTATAGAACTCTTAATAAGGGAAGCTACTCACGACACGGTATGGTTTCATCACTGCCGTGATGATGGCGAGTCTAATTGGTGCAGTAAATTTAAATAACACTGACACTTTACTGTCGGTGCTCCTCCTAATTGAGGGAGAGGATCGTAAAAATAATTTTACCCGCCTCATTTGTAGCCAGCTTTACTTTTAATTTTATTTTCTTTATAGTGCTAGTAGGCTGATTGAACTGTCCACGTATGCATAGAATTTAATTTACGATCGAACCTATTTTGATTCTTTAGTAAGAATGAGATTGAATCTCTTTTTATGAATGGTTTGGCACGTAGTTGAGGTGATAGGTTTAGCTCTGGTTATTTAGTAGCATTTTATCTAAGAATCGTGGAGGCAAATGGATGTAATAAAATCAATTTTGATATATAGAGATTGGGTGTAAAGTTGAACGCTGTTACTCACTTGTGATGTCTTTATGTTCCTTCTTTGAAAGATCCGATATAACTGATATTTATTATTCGAGTAAAGTCGATAGTTTGATTTACGATACTATTTACGGAAGCTATGCTACGATTTCATAATCGTTACAAAACTATGATATCGCTTCATTTAAATACACAAGCTTAACACTTTTATATTAGCTTACATTGGGCTAGACGGCGCTGTGTTAAAAAATATGCATAAAAAAAAATATTTTGAAACCATTACGAAAAACTTAATCAAAAATATCCTAGTTAACACACACTGTCTTAATCGGTATTTTAATGATATCTTTACTATTAGAAAAACTTGTTTATTATAATGATCAAATTGGTAAGCTTACCTTATAGCACTCAGTAGCATGTATCTTAATTCCCTTCTGCAAAACTTGCATCAATAAAACCTCATATGACTCAAGGAAATTACTACCATAAAATAATATTCATTATGCAATATTACCACTATTTTCCAACCACAACTTTACGAAGTACACACAATCTCCGCAGCAATTAATAAAATATCATTCTAATTGAGAATTAACAGGCAAAACCTTATCCAGTGAAGGCCTGAGTGACTTAACAAGCGGATTTAATTGGTGCAATTACCATGCTTGGAGCATAGCGACTTAAGTCACTATTCCGGCTTTTGGAAATCAAAACACGAAAAGCTGACCATCAAAACACTTTATTTAAACGCCGAATGCATTACAAAAAGTTAAAAAGAAATTGTTTATTTACGGTCAGAGTCATTTAGCGTCAATGAGGTATAAGTATGTATGTGAGCATGCTATGTTGCTATGGGTACTGGCCATTTATGTGCTGATTGAGTTTCTATTATTACTAAAGTGTAGAAAGTAACTGTACTTTGTATATTAAATTTAGATTTATATGTGAATAGAGAATCCGACAAAGGCATTTTTGAGTTTCCCTGTGATTATTACTAAATATTGTTTGAGTATTACCTACGTGTTTATATGTTAATAGTAGGCAGATGTTAAATTTTAATCAATTACGACGGATTAAGAATACATAATAATGTCCCAGCTCTATTTCAAACCGTGGGTGTCATAAAAGGCGACTCATGGACCATATGCAGACAAGAGCAGTGCAAAAAAACGAAAATTCGAAAAAAAACTCTATACCCCGGAACCCTTCTGGCCAGCGTGATATAGTAGGCTAAATTCCCTCCACATTCTTTGGAGGAGACCCGTGCCCAGTAGTGAAACGTTTATGGGTTGAAATGATGATGACGATGTTTTTACGCTGACAGTCGATTCGTAGCTGCAGCTTATACATATTACTAGCTGTTGCCCGTGGCTCCGCTCCGAGGATCTTTGTTTGCAAGGATGGTCGTAGCATGATGTTAGCCTTTCTCGATAAATTTATAGGCTATTCAACACTAAAATAATTTTTCAATTCTGTTCAGTAGTTCCTAAGATTAGCACGTGAAAAATATGTGATGCTCAGCTCTTATTAGCCGTGGCGTGATATTATATAGCCTATAACTTTCCTCGATAAATGTGCTATCTGACACTAAAAGAATTTTTCAAATAGGATCAGTAGTTCCTGAGATCCTAGCGTTCAAACAAACAAACAAACTCTTTAGCTTTATAATATTAGTATAGATATTATGAGAGTTATTCAAAATATTATGTCATTCTCTTACACGCATTTTTACTTAAAGTTTTTTAAACAATCATAATTTAATAATAAACGAACAAATAAAAAATTCATCATTTTCATCGTAAAGTAACGTAAATAAAGTATAAAATAGAATTTAATGTGCCCGCTAATGGTAAATTTCCCTCGAGAGTTTCGTTTCCAGTAGTCCAACACCACGGATACAAAACTTTGTTATACTTCACTAACAGGCGAAATGAAATTAAACTTGAAGCGAGAATATCTTTTGAAACTGCAGCGGAGGATAATTATTTAATTTTAATCTTCAGCCAGATCTGAATCTCTTCTTCAATTTATATTTAAAAAATATAGTGTAGAAATCTTGAATTAATTATTTTATTAGTCAGTCTAAATTAAAGTTTTTTCACATTAGTACTACTCGTACCGAAGTGCAAATCACGCGGTCCGAGTTCGATCCCGACCGGCAGTACCAATGTGGATTCCACTTTGTGAAATTTATATGTACTAGTCAAGTGACTTACCATCCGCTAACGGTGAAGGAAAACATCGTGAGGAAACCCACATACCTACCCTAGAAGAAATTCTATGAGTATGTCTGATCCACCAACCCGCACTAGGCCAGCGTGTGTGGATTATGGTCTAAACCCTCTCAGCTCTCTGGTTAGAGGAGAGAAGACCCGAGCCCAGTAGGACTTTATGGGTTGCTGATGATGATGATGACTACAAAAGACCAATAAGTTTATCTAAACTTCACGCATATAATGTGTAATGGTAAATATTAGAGCAGTCATTTATAGACTCTTTGTATCAGTCAACCATGATTTTGAAGAGATCATAGATTGCACTTTGTTTTTTTTTTACATGTGCGTTGAATGTTTGCTAATTTATATTTATCCCATAATATAATATTAAGTTTTGTAATCTACATTCTAAAAATTTATTTGAATTTATTATCCTAACTTTAATAAGAATAAGAAATATTATAGAATATTTGTTTATAGCAAGAATGTTACTAATGCGGAGTTTTCATTAAAAAGTCAGGTATTATAAACATTAATCACCTCATAAAAACGATTAACGATTTTTCTTACTAAGTAGCAAGCAAAAAGGATAATAATGGACGCAGTTATGCCAAATGATCCAAAGTACAAATTGCTTGAAAGAGTGAAATTAAAATATTTTAACAAATTTGGTGCCGCATCGTGGTCGCGTTGGTTGTATTAACTGGAAACTCATTGTAAATTTGTACTTTATAATTAAAAACATAAATAATATATTAAATATTATAATTTTTTTTAATTTTACATTTTTATTTCTCCTAATAATAATATTATTGTTATAAATCTGTGTCATGCAAAAAACCTCAATATTAATATAATATGATAATATCTAATATAATATATTTATTGCATTCACACAGCGCCATCTAGTCCCAAATTAAGCAATTATAATTGTTTGTGTTATGGGTAGGTACTAAACAAATGATAAACTCCTTTTTTTGTAAATACGTACATTATAGATTACATTACCCAAGACAAAAAGAAAACCTTAAAACCATCTCATACTTATATAATATAGATGAAAATATGTCAGAAGAAAAATAAGTAATAAATAACAGAGTGAACTGGTTCATTTTGGTATAATTAGTGCCACGTAAAGGTGCACCAACTCGCTTACAAAAAGAGTAATGGTGTTAAATCCGGATGTAGCTATTAGTGGCAGGCCAATAAGCAATCAATCGATTTGCACAATAGCCTTTCGGACTCTATAACCAACTTCCGAGTATTTAAAAATAGAAAACTCTTTGGTAATTCACTGGAACTACTCCATTGTACTTAACTGCCGTGTGAATTATTACCCACCGCCTGGGCCAATTAATTTAGCAACGGACTAATGCCATTGTTGTGTTCACATTATTGATTTTAAGCTTGGCCACTAAAGATACACTATATAATACTACTAAAAAAGGAAAAGTTTAAAGCAATTTCCCGCTAAATTTATAACGGATTTAACCACGAAACAAAAGAAGAACGAAACATTAATGTGTTGTTTTGAAATACGAGCGTCGGGATCCGCTTTCCTCCGTAATGGTCAGATTTTTCACTACAAGGAAACTCGATGAAACGCATCACATTTTTTTCTATAATTAAAAAAAAAAAAAATAAAATAAAAAAAAAAAATAAATAAAAATAAATTAGAGAAGGGATTGGTATTGTTTACCTTTCAACTTTGAATTTATGTGTGTTGTACAATATAAACAATGAGGTCTGGCTACCGGTTTTTGTTGTACATATAGTTTTCGTATATTTGTTTTATGTGTTTGTATTGTGTCTTACTTTACATTAGTTGTTTTTTTTTTATGTTTGCTTTAGGTATTGAACATTAGAACAGACTGGCCTGTTGGTCTAGTGGTTAGTGACCCTGACTGCTAAGCCGGAGGCCGTGGGTTCGATCCCCACCCTGGACAAATCTTTGTGTGATGAGAATAAAGGTTTGTTCTGTGTCTGGGTGTAATTTATCTATAATTATATATTTTATATTTTTATATTTTAAAAAGACAACGCCCGCACTAGGGAACAAGCCCTGTGTCGCGGGGAGCTTTACAAACATGAAACTAACGGACACAAAGTACACCCAGACTAGAAACAAATATCTATGAATCACACAAATATTTGTCTCGTGTGGGAATCGAACCCACGTCACCCAGCACGGCGATGTAGTGGCGAGGCGACCACCTTAACCACTGCGCCACGGTGACAGTCATATCTATAATATGTATGTATTTACAAAAAAAAAATGTATTTAAGTAGTATCAGTTGTTTAGTACCCATAACACAAGCAAATATAATAGCTCACTATGGGACTAGATGGCGCTGTGTGAATGTGGTAGAATATTATATTATAATTATTATTATGGTGTAGCGGTTAAGGCAGTTGCCATGCCGAGTGACGTGGGCTCGATTGCCACACGAAACGAAATTGTGTGATTTATAGATATCTGTTTTGAGTCTGGGAGCTTTATGTGTCCGTTATTTGTATGTTTCTAAAGTCCCCCGTGGTAGTACCCTAACGTGGGTGTTGTTTTAAAAATGGAAACAAAAACACATACAAATATCGCTCATATCGTTCATTTGAATTTCATGATGTGTAGGTATTTTTTACTGGCCTCAATCAAAATTTCTAAATAATCTAAAAGAAGGTTGCCGGGAGGGGCAACCTTCTTCCGAATCGCACCTTACCTAGTCCCTACATATTGATTAATGTCTTACCTTAATCAGAGAATAGCTGACAATTACAATTCTGATCTTAATTACCTACTGTTTGCGGTGTTAATTGGGAAACGCTGATTGTATACATTAATCAAATCTATATAGACATGAACTCAATATCATCGGCATCGTGGTAAATGTATTGAATTAATTGTATAACTAAATAATAAGGTTCCCTATTTAGTTCTTATTCAAGATTTCCCTAAATTTGCTTATATTGTTTTAATAAGACTTTTTATGTTTGTAAATTATTCCTCGCAGTGTAGTCGCAGTAAATTGGCCAAAACGAGGCCACAGTCTAACCACTTCTCAAAAAAGTATACTTACATTTTGAATTTTTACTATAACATATGATACTGACGCTACTAAAATAACCAAAACAAGTGTTTATTTAAAAAAATATTATTACTTTGTGAATTATGTTAGCGCAATTTAGATATTTAAGATTCGGTAATGAATACCACATTGCACTTCAAAATCGGTCAAGCTATTTAGGTTATAAGAGACAAGTGGAGCCGCGGGCATTAGTTAGTACATATATTGAATTAGGCTATTAATTAGCTTCCATGTGATACCCATATTGCGATAGCAGTTTTGACAGTTTACGTCCGCCATATTGGTTGTTGACGTCACATAGCCTATGACACTCGGGGGAAAAATACAAATCTCACACTCACACTTTAAAATCAGCCAAGCTGTTTAGGCTACAGAAGGTCACAATGTAACAGACATGCCCACATACATACATACATATATACGCGCGAAAAACATTACCCTCCTTTTTGGCAGTCGGGTAAAAATAGGTCGAATTCCTATATTCACACATGGCTTGAGATTATACGAATTATGAACGAATATTATGTGACTCCCAAATCATGAAGACCGTTCACGCCGCGCTGGTACTAAAATAGGATAATTATTACGCAATTAGTTCAATATTGATAGTGTCTATGGAACGATATAATGAGTATAATTAATAGTGCATGAGTCAACTGTCGCCGGATGAGGCAGTGAAGTCTTAGGCCCTTCGTCCACAAGGATACGCAAGTCGCCGATACTAATGTTGGATACTTTAGTCGCGAGACTCTTGTCGCGTACGATCCGTACACAAGGAGACGTGAGTCGCCTGACACCCACGCAAGGAGACTCGAGTCGCCTGATCCACACATGGGGCGACGCGACGCAAGTCGTACGATCTGCACGTATGCGCGAGTCGTCTGTTTGGCCAGTATAGGGTATAGTATAGGTGTTGCGGCTACACGGCTCACAGACGTTTAAAAAATGTCGGACACAAGTGACGACGAAACAGTAATTTTAGCTTATTATTACCGAAAGCGAAAAAATCTTCATACTCTTAATAGAAGATACTGGGTGCACCCCTATATAGAAAAAAATATTAATTGCAGACTGTTTGTTGCTGCAAAGGAATTGCAACAAACAGATGCAAAGTTTTTATCGCTTTACAGAATGTCGAAGGAGAGTTATAAATTATTCTTCCATGTCAATATAATTGGAGTTCAACGGTAGCTTTTAAAAACGTTTTCTGATACTAGAAAAATAAAACTTGCTACTCGCACCGACATTGTCACTAAAACGTAGTGGACATTTCTCTGTGATTGTCGCCTCGCGTTCTAATAAGCCCTATTATGGCATGAGGTAAGATGAAACATATCTTAATTAGAATATTCACATAGTCAAAAAAACAAAAAACGGACGGACGGATGGATGGACGGACATAACGCAACTATAAGAATTCTGTTTGCCATTTTGGCTACGGACCCCTAAAAATGCTAATTAATATTAAGTGCCAGTGAGTGATACTTATGTGATAATAACTGTACTTTTGATTTCAATTACTGTACTTTTCGAAACATTTTTGAATTTTTTTGTTCATAAAACCATGATCACCAGATTAAATACGTTTTTATTTTAAAATAAAGGAATACTTAATTAAAATGTTCTACGAAGATTGCATTAAAATCTGACAACTACTTAAATTTTTGGTGGTGCCAATCATTATACAGTCTACCCCTGTCTATTAAAAATAAAACACGAAATTAAACTATTCAAATAGGTTTGTATCAGGATCAGAAGGAAGGATCAGGAAATAAATAGTAATAAGGTCTTTTTTTGAAGTTTTCAAGGACGCCGATTACGAAAATGTTATTTATTTTGACTAATTCAACAAAACAAATTCAACCCTTAAAGAGGTGAAAGAGGGCACAATAAGTTTGTAAGGAGAAATTGTATTGAGTGTCTTTTTACTTCGGAACTTTATACCTACATGTGATCAAAAACACAAATACGTGTTCCTTGCTTTTTTTTTAAATTCTATCCCAAAGGGGATGCAATTGTGATAGACGTTTGAAAACGACGTACCTACTTAATCGTTATTTTTTAGGTTTTTATGGACGGATAATACGCAATTAGAACTTCAGTTATGAAGTGAGTTAGCTTTTTGGTGTTTGAAAAACTTACGATTACTGATGAAATAGGTGTGAAAATTATTAGAAATTGATATGGATGTCATTTTCAAGGTTTTCAGGGACGCCGATTACGAAAATGTTATCTATATTGACGTAAAATGAAATTCAACTTCTGTAGTGGGGTGTTGTGGAATTCATGAATTGTACTTAAAACAAAGATCTATATAATTTCGAAATCTACGCGGACGAAGTCGCGGGCAAAAGCTAGTTTTATATAAAAGAAAGTTAAAATTGGTCCAGACCAATTTTAAAAATTCTTCTTATGCTCGTAAAATGCTACAATAACACTGAGTATTAACGTAGAGTATATTTTACTGTTAAGAGGGTTCATACAGAAATACATAAAATCACGAGATTTCCACGTTCGCTACAGAATATGTCTTTATATGTAGCTAAGTAATAAGTAAATAAAAATTGTATTAAGAAAAACAGACTATTTATTATTAGTATTTTAGTTAGAACAGTTCTTTCGCTCAGCGTTTTAAGAAATTTTTTAATGGATAAAGTAGTGTATGAAATTGCCCATAATTTAGTCTTAAAACATTCGTGTGATGCGAGGTATAAAAACTAACACTCGTTATTTAAGAACCCTGATTAAGCAGTAGTTTCATATTTATCAACTATTATCAACTTATAGTCTGACAAGCTCTGTTCCTACAATAATAGCGTTAGTTCCCAGTGTGTAACTGTGTACTTCCTACTTTTAAATTGCACGACATGTCTTGTCGGACTATACGTACGAAATAGGCGCTGTACGAAATATCATTTTCCTCAATGACGATATGATTAGTGTCCGTTCGCATAGATCGGGTCGAAGAGCAAAGCAAATTTCTATAGTACTTGTTCAAAATTTTTAATTGCATATCAGTTTTATTTTTAATACTATACAAAATTGGCTCTGCTGTGAACGGACATTTACCTACGTTTTAATGCTGGGGACTGTGTTCCAGTCATTATTAGCTTTTGAAAAAAGGAAGTCTATCGGATTACCAAGAAAAATTACCAACCTGTTATATTGAATGCCTTTCCTACTGACATCCAAGCCTTTTCTGTAAATTCTTTTTTAGAATATTCTTTCATTTTATAATTATAAAGGCAAGGGTATTTTTCTACCTCAGAAACAAATTTTATATTAATTAATTGCTCCATCATCTTCGAAATCGCGGACAGATAGATTTTCGCGCTCTTTGCGCTCCCTATTAAAATACCAACTAAATAAATAAAACTATTAAAAAAAAAATCAAGCAAGAAGAGCACTATAGAGTATTTAATACCTAAGTGTTTTTATGTTAACCACTGACCTCTATTATAATACGCGCATTATAATGGAGGCATTGAGCATGCGGCGCACGCCATATACATATATATTTTTCTCTTCAAAAACAAAATGTAATATTCAATAATAAATTGCTCCGCCATCTTTAAAGTCGCGGCAACATTAGTATCGGCGATCTTTGCAGGCAGGTAGCGCGCGACTTGCGTCGCCGACTATGAATTTCTATTACAGGGATCGCGAAGATACTAAAGTCGTGAGGTATCGGCGACTTGAGTATTCTTGTGTACGAGTGACACAAGCGACGCGCGACTTTTTTTTTTTTACATACTGTTGAAAAAAAATGAACTATAGAGTAAAACCAGGATAGACGCCACACTTTTTGTAATGGTGTATTTAAAATACGAGTTTATCAGAAATAATTTATTCTTCTTTTATTTATTTAACCTAACTATAACGTTTGGCAGAAATTTACTTCTTTGCAAAACAATTTATTATACGACTGCCCAAAGGAGTGTTATTTGACTATAAATAAATGCCCCGCTATGAATTGATAATGCTAAGTACGATAGATGCCCTATCAACTAAAATAAATAAAATTTGAATTTTAAAATATTTAATTTGTAATCCTGCGAAGACAATTAGTGAAAATAATTATTAAGAACTTTAATTAATTAAACTTAAGCATTTGTATTACAAAAATGTTAGTCGATGAGGTTTATCGTGGCGATTATATCTATTACAACATAAAGAAATTTAGAACTTTAAGGTCATGGTGATCTCATTAGAAATTGTTACTTTCATGTTTTTAATATCATAGTCGATTTCAAAGTTTTATATGATATAAATATAATAACAAAATTATATGTAATTCATTTCTGACAGAGCCTAGAAAAAACTATGCCCAACTACCCCGGACTTACCCTATTCAATAATAAATTGCTCCGCCATCTTTAAAATCGCGGCGACATTAGTATCGGAGACATTGGCCGGCAGGTAGCGCGCGACTTACGTCGTACGACGAAAGTCGCGACGCGACCTGTGTACGGAAGTATACGAGTTTGTATTGCCGAAGTCGCGAAGAGACTAAAGTCGTAAGGTATCGGCGACTTGAGTATCCTTGTGGACGAAGGGCCTTAGAAATGCGATGATAGCCTCGGGGTCGCTATTATTTTGATTTTGTTGCTAATTTAGTTGACATTAAGGAAATACCAAGTATCATATGTAATATTTATGTTATATATCTTTATGATAATGAGTTAGGCAAATTGGGCCTTATGTTCGATATTTTACATGCGGTTTCGCTATAAACTATGTGTTGTAATTGTGTCATTTCTTTCAGCAAGACAGATAAGTATCTTATATATATAATATTTTAATCTTGTTTTTATGCATTTACCAATAGTTGCCAGATATTTTTAAGTCCAAAAAAAATATTATTCTTATTCCTTGCTTAACCTTGAATAATATAAATGTGTATTTAAATATTAATTTTGTCCCAGTGTCTTTATAGTTGGGTACATAAAACCCTTACGCCACTGTTATATAATTACCTAATTGTTCTCAAATTTAATGGTAAACCGTTTCACTAAACGAACCAAACTAAAAGTTTAAAATAATTGGAATATACTGCCTAATACCGTTCGAATGTAACAAGGCTTCATTGAATGAACGTTTTTCTCAATAAACCTATTTTACGATAAACATAAACTCGTATTTAGGGTCCGTGTAGAAGGCCTATGTAAATATCCATTGCCAATATCTGCTAATAAAGTGTAAAAGGTACTACACACGTAACTGCATGCTTGTCAAACTTCAACTCTTGTACTGATGCATACAATACAATTTTATTTTCATACTGATGCCTTCATTGTGATGCATGCCAGTATTATCACTACATAAGAACCTCTTACAATAGTCGAGATAAAAAAGAGTTAATGTTCATTTCATAGAAGTAAATCCCGCGGCTCTTCATATCAAGGTCTTTGTACTCGTACTGCCCAAACATGAATAAAAAGGCTAACAAGTCATAGCCAAAATATCATAGATAACAGCCAATATATGTAGTAAGGTAAAGGCACCTATTACGGAGGTATTTCGCAACATTTGAAAGTAAGAAACAAAAATAAGCATTTCTAAGCATTTTTAAAGGTGCAAACAAATTTTGTCGTCAAAAGTGGAATTTATATTTTGAATTGCTGTTGAGCCTATGTTACTTTTCATGATATTTCTTATTTTAAAAAAATATTTAAATAGTCGGGTCGATTTTCCCTAATACGGAGGTAAAATTTTGGTCAGAGCCTATTACGGCGGTAGACGGCTCCTAATACGGAGGGTCAGAAATTATATTCATTTAAGTTCCGTACAAATAATATTTATTAAATGATATAAATGTTTCATTCAGTTTTCATAAAATTTACAAATATAGTATAACCGTGCATTCACACACGCGTTTTAAAAAGAGTTTCAGGTTATTAAAATAAGGTTGATTTTTCTTTTTACGTTCAGTAAAATATGAGATAGTAAACCTACATAACTGATGGCATATAAGTAATATCAGTGCCTCAAGCTTTTAAAATTTATATAGATTTTACATTTTGAAATTGGTACAAGGTTACAAAATGATTACATTTTACAAGTTTTAGTAGGGATCCCTAAATATTTTTAGAAATAAATATAGGTAGCCTATGTTACTCGGTAAAGACGTATCTTTCAAACGGTTAAAGAAATTTTAAATCGGTCTCGTAGTTTTGAGTTAAATTGAAAGAAACAAAAAAAAAACAAACAAATGTTACATATTAAGTAGTAATTACAACTTAATAGAAAGCTTGTAAAAGTAACATAAATTTAAAAGTTTTTATCGCTTCTGGTTTTATCAAAAAAACATGCATAAGTATCAAATAAGAATCCACAAAAATAAATAATACTATTTATTTATTTACGAAACCCTAAAACTTGTAATTTTATGTTCCATGATGAATAGGGCCGTAATAGGAGATCATAGAACCTAACACAGAGTTACCTGGAAATAACTACCACCGTAATAGGAAAACTACTCGTGTTTTTAATAATCCTAATTCTAACCGTTAAAAATTTCGATAAACAAAAGAGTGTAAATGCTTAATCAAAAGATAACAGTTTTTTGGCTCAGATGTGTAAAACTCAGCCAACAGTTATACAAAATAAATGATTTGTGATAAATTAAAATACACCTTCCTATTTTTACCCCTTCTTAGAAACCAACATTTTGTACTCAACAGTTTTCATATTTAACCAGATTTCTAATTAAAAACACATACCGCAGAATATGGTTTCTAATTTATGAGATTAATAATTATTTCAACTAAACTTGGAACTAAGTCAATAAGTTAATAATTTGAAAGTTATAAACAATTAAACATGCCCAGTACTTTTCCTATTTCGGAGTTATACCACCGAATTAGGATTAATCTATAAAATTCGTATCCTATTACGGCGGTGATTTATTTCTTATTTTTTGGGTATAAAACGAGTTGCAAATATTAAACAAGCTATTTAAATAGTTAGTGTAATAGTAAGAAAATGCTATAAATAACACATACCTAAACAAACTTGAACGGCTTATTAATACAAAAACTTAGTTTCTAAATATTAGTGTACTTACTTTTGTCGTTCCGCGTTTGTATGGAAACCCCTCTTACGTCGATGCCGTTACACAAACTTATTGATCTTGTTGTGTTGTCAATGTGCTATACTTGCAAACTTCAGTTATGTCATGAAGAAATAAATTTAGAATAAGTAGGTCCCGTTTTGGTGTACTTAAACTAAGAAAGACAGGAATAAAACTCTAAAATAGAAATACCACCGTAATAGGAGCCGATTTTGACTACCTCCGTAATAGGTGCCTTTACCTTAACAGAATTATAATGGATTGATATTCAAGAAAGTGTATTCATGTGTACTTACTAGGAACATACAATTTTGTAACTACTTATTCAATTCAATATCATATATTATTAAAATGATATCGCTTTGTACTCATAAACTCGATAAAGTATCATGTTAAAATATATTAAAGGAAAAGAAAAGTAGAATTGATGAAACTCGGCAAGCGTGAAATTGTGTGTGTTGGTCCCTTAAATAGAGGTACTGACGGTAGCCATAGTGACGCTAATCTGGCGATCTCCTAACTGACTACAAGTCCCATTAGTAAAGGACGTATCCGGGTCTTATTGGTATCCCTCGGGTCGGGCCCGATCCGCTCGTTATTTTGCATTAATGCCCCAAAGTTTCACTGTTAATACCGCTTTGATGAAGGAAATTTCGTTATAGGCGTTAATTAAGAAAAGGTGGAATCTCTTTCCAATTTTAGTTTAAGCTGACAGGAATTTAATAGGATTAGACAAATCCTTAATAAATCTTCTCAAGGTAAGGCCTCAGTTACTAAAGAAAATCATGTGATAAATACATTGAGGAAAACATGATATATGGCACACGTCTGTCATAAAGTTTTACGTGAAAAAGCTTATGTACATAACGCGTGTCGACGCTAAAACATACATCATGCTTTGTGTACAAAAATGCCAACAGTTGATGACGCTGTTGTTGGATATAAAAGATAATGTTTAGTGTCGGTATAAAAAGTATTATTTAGAGAGGTAGGAGATAGGCCACAGCGAGATTTTTCACTCTAGTAGGAAAACCTCAACCTAATTCCGTTTTAAACAAGCCTTTAGTAACTGGAGGCTAAACAAGTGGCAATTTATTCGACCTATCTATCACGTGACATGTCGATAGCTTATGTCAGGGATGTGGTCAAATGTATATAAGTGACATTTAAATACTTCGAATAGAATCATCGAATTGCCTCTTGTCTAAGTATATGTGGTCTTAATGTAAAAGGCATACTCCATTTCTTCTAAATATTTTAACAATTCAATTCTGTCGCATCTATACGATATCTTTACCTGTCTTCTTAACAAAATTGAATCATTTCTAAAACAACCGACCGTAACAGTAGCAAATAAAATTTCAGCTTCGCCTTTACGGGAGGTTTCAAAGTTTTCCTAACAATGGAAACAAAGACGTTGCTAGACGGAATACGTCAATAAAATCTTTTGAAGCATTTCTCAAAGAGAAACCTTTCAAAAGTCTATAAGCTACTGTCGAGGCACCCTCTTATTCACTAAAATGGACTTGAGGCCTCGTCGATTCCTTTAAAACCCAGTGTTGGGGAAATCGCTTTTTCATCCCCAGTAATGGCCCGCCCTGGGACGTTTTAATTAACTATGACTTCGAGTGCTTTTTTAATTCAACGTTGAATTATTAATATGGTTTCTTTGACGATCTTGGAAGAATATAATATCTGAGATTTTTGCTCTTAAGTATTATTTTACCTTTTTTGTTTAGCTATTTCTTTTTATTTGGCAGAATTATAAATATTACAAGGCTTTTGTTTATTTTATAGTTATAAGCATGTTAAAAATACTTTTCTGTGTATTTGAGGCTATGAAAAGCAGCGCACACGAGAAAATTACGTACCTACTTCTATGAGTTTCGAACCGTTTTTGTAAAAACAATCTTGTTAAATAGGCAATAATAGTGCACTTATCTGATTTTACTCTTTATTTAGAAAGCAGGAGATAGATTTAAGAGATTAAGAACATTATTATTAGAAAGTGAAAATGAGCCTTATTGTCTTAACAAATAAACGTATTCTTAGTCATTGATACTTCGGATATATTGTCATAAGAGATTTGTGTCTTAAAACAAAAGATCAAACTTTATCATCAGTAGGTATCGTATGAAGGAGTATAAGTAATATTTTTCCACTGTTATATGACCTTCGAGTCTCTTCGAAGACTTCATTATATCACTGCTAGTGCTCAATTAATTACACTCGGTTTCACACCAGTTAACAAATGACATCATATATCTCATGATGATACACCGATATCACCCATCTGGGAGTCCTAGTTAGTTTAGAGTGAATATACGAGTAGGCATCTCCAAAACTACTGACATAAACTGTTGTTAAACGCAAGTATATTCACAATGAAAATCTTGGAAAATTGAAACGTATAGGGATAAAGAAGAAAAATATGTTATTTATGTTATGTTGTCTCTTGTGAGTAATAGTGTTGGCAATGTATTTTGTAGACATAGCAATTCTTAATTCATTGCTTTTCCTTGTCAATTTCTCTGACACGCGCCAAAAAACTTTACTGTAGCCACTATTTCCGAACATAACCACGTTATATGTGATTTCGCTGATCTCCGTCAAACTTCGTCGAATATCTGGCGCCGGTACTGACAGAGGCTCTCATAAAGACTACTTAACGCCACGAGTGACGTACTTAAGGCCCCAACAGTCTTGTTTGTGACACTATTTTGTTAAAGAACGGCGATAAGTAGGACAACCTCTTTTTATGTCAGAAAAAGATACAAAGTATGAAACTAGGAGACAGAATTTTAGTGCGGTTTTATAAGCAAACAAAGTAATAAGGTGACTACGTTGTAAGGCAGATTTACTTCTTGGCTTGAAGAATTCATAATAAAATGCCGATAAAAGTCGGCAAAACTTCAGAGACACTTTAAAAAAAACTAATTTGCACTTATTTTGTCTGCTGGTAGTTTGGGACACACACGACGTATAAAGTTCAAAGGTTGATCGAACTTTAAGATCCACTTAAACAGTCTTTTGTCTGGATGTAAAGAATACAATGTAGAATAAGCAAAACTAACTCTGAGATACTGAATACGCAGTTTATAAGTTTTAATCGTAACATTGATATAATTGTCATCATCACCATTTCAGTCCAATGACGTCCACTGCTGGACATTGGCCTCACCTAAATTTGTGACAATCTTTGTGCCGCCTACAACCATAAGTCATGTTCCTTAAAATAATAATTTTAGTCACATGCGTTCACAAAATAATTATGTACTATTAACGTTTACAGCAAGATTAAGACAGTCTTAATCGATATAAATAAAAACCGGTTAAGAATATGTTGGACCATGCTCAATTGCTCAATGTAAGGTTCCGCAACAAAAAAGCATATCGTCATAGCGCTTACGTCCTTGTGTTGAGAAGTGCAGTTTTTGGCAATAACTCAAAAACGGTATATCCGATCATATTCAAAATAATTTTGGTTGAGAGTATTTACTAAGGCACAATAAGTTTAGAATACAAATTAATTAACTGACTTAATGATGAGGTACAATTTTAGGTTATTCTGCTATAGACAAATAGCTTAATCCGAGTTGACAGGCTTTTACGTCGAGTTAACAGCGACAAAAAGTTTTATGGACGTATGCCATATTGCAGAACTCAACTAACCACTGCCTTGTTAACTCGCACGAATGGTTCTGTAGCTGGCAGGTCCCTACAAACAATTTAACGAACTGTGACTTTTTTAGAATTGTTTCTATTATTTAGTTTAAAAATATCTGCACTCAGGAACCAGCGGCCAATTTAGGGCCCGCTTTAACACTTGAAGAATTGCAATAGCATTTACAGAAACTTGACTTTAATCCGTAATATTTACTGTAAAATCTGTTTACATCGAAATAAATTTAAAAATATATTTGATCGCTGAGTGTGTCTTGGTTTTTATAAGTCAATGGTTAGAATTCATGCTTGTGCTTACCATAGACTGTCACCATGGCGTAGTGGTCGCCTCCCTACTAGCATCGGCGCGGCGCCGCGGCTTGCCGAGTGACGTGGGTTGGACTACAACACGAGTCAAATATTTGTAAAATCCCACGCGGTCCGGGCCAGCCAGGCACGGCAGGCTATCAAAAAGTGGTTGACCACTTGACCAGGTAAACGTAAGCAGAAATATATATTATGTAGATTTTGCTGACTATTAGTCATGCAAGAAGAACCTATTGGACTCTATTTAATAATAATAATAAATACTCAACAACCGATGCATGATGGAGCAAGCGTGTCCTTGAATGGAGACCGCGACTCGGGAAGCGTAGAGTAGGACGCCCACCAGCTGGGTGGACCGACGACCTAAATAGGTCGTTGGGTCTGGATGCGGAAGGCGGAGGATCGAGTGTTATGGCGCGTGTTAGTAAAGGCCTATGTCAACAGTGGCCTGCAATAGGCTGAGATGATGATAGTCAACTGTAGATCAGACTTATTAAAGCGCCAGTCTCAGTCTATAAGAATGAGACAAGGTTTGCTGTAATAGTCTTATACAGTTACTATGCAGAGAAACGTAAGATAATTATGTTCATAATGGTTATTAATTATGTTCGTAATGTTAATTTAAAACAAGTTCATATTACCATTAACTAATTAATTATTAACTAATTAATTGAAGATTATTCTAAGAGTATATTGTCGTTGAAAACCAATTATATGGAAAATATGTACACCTGATACCCAAACTTGATTATTCTACTAATTAATGTTAATTGTATGGTATTATCTGTTAATATTATGCAATAGTTATGAGGCTTCGCATTGTAAGTAAAAAACTGCAGTTATTGAAATGTAAACATACTAATAATTTCCTTTATATATTCCATAATTGATTTTAAAATCAAATTATGTATATGCACTGTAATTACCGTACACTAAAGCTCAGTGTTCTAATGTGTTAATACCATTAATTCTTCGAGATTGTGAATGTTGCATAAGGACTCTCTAATACTAATTTAACTAATTTTAGATAAACCCTTTACAGAAGCTAGCTTAACTAACCAAATTAAGTATTTCTGAGATAGCCGTGAGACTAGATACGGTCTTATTACTCGAGCTCGCTTCCGAGAATGTACCAGATATAATCGCTTTACGTGTGCCGTGTAGGTACAAAACAAACTTTGCCTCAAAATCTTCATACAATAGTTAACACAAGCCTTTGTTGTTAAGCGTTCATGCTTCATTTGAATTCTTAAACTCAGCGGGGAACGAAAGTAAGTGCATTTTTTATGAAGTCTTTAACCTTTAACTCCAAAACTGGTTTGAATTTTAATGAGTTAATACATCAATACATCATCAAGTAATAGCGATGGTTAATATCGACTCGCAGGTTTTTGCTTCACGCCGCCGCGGGGCGCCGTCATCTCTGAGGACCCGACAGACCCCTGGTGGAAAGAACCTGCCCCCTTCATTGTGGCTGACACGAAACATAGCCGTAATCGCGCCGCAACAAAACGACTCATGAGCTTTTGAATACGCCTCTCAATACTAAATAACTTATCTACGATTCATCGCGTAGTATTTAAACCGTAGGCAATTCATTTTGCATGTCATCGTTCAATAAAACCGTGTACAATAAAAACGAACTGCCACCTACACTTTACGTTACTTACAGACTAAAATATTTATATACATATTTTAGCTGTCTATTACCATACTGTCACGGCATAGCACGCGTACCGCTAAACAAATACTTGTGCAGTTGCCCAACAAACTACTATCTATTCTGACGTACCGTAAAACAGTAAACACAACTCCCATGGACCATTACACGCCGAGTATTTGTAAAATAATCAAAATGTTAGTTCCGTCCACAAATGTTTGCTAGAAACTCGTTAAGTATGTGATTTATTTGATTTGATGTGCGCAATCGTTTGATTGCAAAGCTTTGTATAACACTTCAAAGTCATGATTTATACACAGCCGAACACCCATTCAGCAATACCTACTCAAGCACCAGAAACAACCACTCATCTGTAGACAAACATTATTCAACAAAGTGTTTAAATAAACCGATTAACAAATAAGAAATTCGAAAGTTATTCAAGATCCTGTTTTATAATGCGCCTATAATAATAGTAAAACAATAACATATCTAAGAAAAAAACATCAATCAATTAAGTGTTAAGTGGTAGAAGAAATATTCCTTCAACATTTAGAGGCTCCGTTGATTTTAAATTTAGTATAATATTATATAGTGTTTGAACGGAATGTTTACGTATAGGGCATACATTCGGTGGATCGGTTTTGTGCCAACAGCAGTTGGTTTGCCTCAGAACAAATAGAACAAGACTAACAAACACTCGATCGGGGAAAGCGGTAGCATTTGATTTTTATTTCTCTTGCTCTCAATAGGAAAAAAGCAGTTAACGATTTAACACAAAGAGGCGTCCCGAAGCCTTTTTATTCTTCACCATTTATGTCGTGAGTGCTTCACATTATCATGTCTGAAACGGTCCATTCTCTTTCTGTTTGCGAAAATTATATTTTTTTATTGCGAACGTTTTTTAGCAATTACCGTAATAGCAGCAGACTGGAGATATTTTGCTTTTTTTGTTATTTTAAAAATTGGTGTAATAATTCTCTAATAAATGTACAATTTAATTCATTTTAAAATATTATTATAATACGTATGAGACATACCGGGCTGTTCATTGTTTTATTTGGTAAGGTATTAACACAATTATCGGATTCAAAGTGCCTGAGTTTGCTTTATCAGACAAAAATAAAAACTTAGGATCATCATCTTCATCGTTTCAACCAATACACGTCCCAATCTCCTCCAAAGAATGAGTAGAGAATTTAGCCTACTATACCACGCTAGCCGCTAGACGGGTTGGTATATAAGGTGTGTTTCGATAAAAACTAAACAAAACTTAGGATATTTGTAACTAATTAAATTGGAATATAAATAAACTAAACGCTTTTAATGTGTAATAAAACTAAACGAGACCAAAGAAGCACTTCAAATATCGCATGATTTTCATTTCTCAAAAAAAAAGTACCAAACGGAAAATTAAAGTGCTAAGTTTGAGGCCATCAACAAACTATCACGTCTTTAGGAGCTCAAAGTCCCTCACTAACGACGTTATCATTGTCGGAAAGGAAAAACCGTCAGTTTGGAAAGCTTGAAAATGCAGTGGGGAGACTAGACGAAAAAATTCGTTTCCGACTGTTCCTTGTACACAGTACGACTACGCCATAACTCGTTATAACACTGACATAGTGTAACAAATTATAGTATGACAATTATTCCAAAACTGTGTTCCATTGAAATTTAGATAAACATGATGTTACCTAGTTCTGCAAAATATGTTTGAAAGTTAGAAATAATGACGAAAAATTAGCGAACAAAATTTAAGTTCTCGAAAATGTTTTAATTAAACATGACTTAGGTTAGATATAAGGATGGATGGTACTTTTCGGATGTTTTTAATCCTAACTAATACAATTATGGGGCGTAAAAATAAATAAAAATAGGTTTTAGAATGTTGAAACAAAGCCGTTTCATCCCACTTAATATAGTAATAGTCTCGATTTTCGGCCGCTTTTGCAGCGAAAATAAAAACACTCGCTCAATTTTTTAAATCTTATTAGAGTTGGTTCATCAGTATTTAAAACTATTCCAAATTTCATGTCGATAACATTAGTAAGATTGAAAGATATAACACTATGACAGACAGACGGACACGGCGAGACCTAAAGGGTTCCTTTTGTACTTTTTTGTTACGGAACCCTAAAATTATAATTTAAGGTAAGGCATTACAACATTGAAATTTAATACTAGCACTAGTATTTATTGTCTAGCAATATATTACAAAAATATTACCTTATGTTGAAAAAGTACTTTCTAACGAAGTCAGTGAGATATAATTTTTAAATGCAAATATTATATCTTTCTTATTTGAATACAACTAGGTTTAAACCTTGAATTTTAACAACACAAACGGGTAAAGCAAGTTATTTTTTGTCATAATTATGTCAATTAGGTAACCACCGTACGATATCAAATCAATTATTTTAAGGACTGTGTCTGATGGAATATTAGGATATTTTATTTTTTATCCAACAATTTGTAGTATTTGACTATCGGAAATTTGTTTGATTTTAGTAAGAAAAAAAATAGCTCGTTTGGTATCAATTATTATACAACAACGTTTAGAAGAGAATGTTGAAATAGCGGAGACTGTTATTTATTGCGAAGCTTTTAACTTAGTAATAAGTTACGAATACAAAATTGATGTAAAAATAACTGTTACTTTTTTTTTCGCAAATGATGGTTGTAAAATCTCTATCACGATCTTATACTGTAGTTATTTTTACCATAAAACCAAGTTTATGGGCTAGCAATTTATGACAAGCATTTAGCGCAGCTTGATACCACATGCGGCAAATTGAGATTCATGAGGTTTTTTTAATCTTTTCTTTAGATATAATTATGTATTTAACTGAAGATATATTTATAATTATCTGTGTAGTGACGGATTAAGAATGCAGAATGTCACTACCCCATTTCAACCCGTTGGTGTAGTAAAAGGCGACTAAGGGAGTAACCATATACAAACAAGAGCACTGCGAGAAAAGGAAAATTCGAAACAAACCCTATACCAACCCGTCTAGCCAGCGTAGTATAGTAGGCTAAATTCCTTTCACATTCTTTGGAAGAGACCCGTGCCCAGCAGTATATTTATAAGCAGCAATGATGATGGTATGTTTAATCTCCTTTTAGTCTTTGTTGAAGGTCATGTCCCGCTTGAAGTATTGATCACTCGGTGCACCATACACTTCTATGTTATTCATACTTATAACAATATAAGTAAATCAGTTTATCAATCGATTCACATTTGCTGAAGTCTGAAATATTTTTATTGTTTTCTTTTTACCCGAAAGCCAGGAAAGGTGTTGTTTTTCGCGCGTACCTTGTATGTTTGTAAATGTATTTATTCCCATCTTTCCTCCAAACGGCTGGATAGATTTCGACAATTAACGTATTATTAGATTCTTCTCAAAAACTCAAGTGTCCTTAGATAGGTATTATTATACCAAGGTATTAGGATCACATGCGCGTTGCCGACTCTTATAAAAGCCTCTTCCCGAATGAGCTCTGTATGTGTATACCACAGATCATCAGTAGGAACACACGCAACACTAGACAGGTTCTGTTATTATGGTTGCAGTCATCAGTAGGTCTTCTGATTGGTCCATTACTATCTAGAACCACAACTCTTAACTAACAGATAGTAAACCCACTAATGTTCTTACTCTGTGTCGATTTCCAGTAGCTGTAGTGTGTAAGGTGTGCGGCTCGCGATCCCCTGTCGCGATAGCACGCACGGCACAACTGATGGCACGGTGCGCCGCCCTATACCTATTTGTAATTTACTTAAAAATATGGCTGTAGATAAAGTCAGGGGGTTCTTGCTGGCTAATTCCGCTGTTTTGTTACGTGTCTGTTTAAAGCGTTGAGAATTTGTTACACTGGTTTCTACTCACCTACTTGGAATCGATCGTATTATAAGCAAATATAACTGAACACCGATTATGTTGTCTGATTCTGAATTAGATTTTACCGAAAACTTTAGGAAAACTTTAGTCTGGACATTTCACTAATTTAATACTAAGTTTTTTAACATAGGTACATCATACGGCCTTAACCTATAACTAACACAGTGGTTCTTAACCTTTTAGCAGTGAGGAACCATTTCACTCCTGTCTTGTCACGGACCACTAAAATGTTCAATGGGTGACTGGCTCCAAAAGTCTTACGAATCCTAGTGGCCTATAATACGCGTTCACTTCGCCGACCACTTTTGTTACCGTCACGGACCACCAGTGGTCTGCGGACCATAGATTAAGGATTACAGGTCTAACACTAGACACTATTAACACGTTGGCCTTTGGGACAGAACATTTTGTACATTGGTATTCTGGTGCTCTCTCTTTTGTTTTTGAATTAGTCTTGAGATGTTAATACTAAGCCTACTTCCAGTATCTCTCTGAATGTCCCTTAAATTTTAATTAACACGTTCTAAAAAGGTTACGTTAACCTCAGTAGAGAGAGAGCTTATGTTTTAGTACTTCTTTAAGGTTTAATATTACAATGCAAAGGAAGGTTCATTAATATTTATTTCATCACTCATTCATTCTCTTAATGAACGCCTGTCTTAATTTTAAGACGTCACCACCGTCTGTCGAGAGCGCAAATTAAACGTCTCGTTTTACATGCACACGATGAAATACTGTTTCGTATGTATAATTATTTTGATGAAATGGAATTAATATTTGGAATTGAGACATACCTACGTACTTGATTACTTTATTACAAATCGTTAATCAATATAAAAGTTAATAGACGTCGAAATTATGAAAGAGATTAAGTTAAATAAGTCATTATTCTTAATTTAAATGGATAATCTGTTCTCGAACGTTTGAATGATGAAACTTGTTCCAAATACAAAAAAATATTTTTTCTTTTCTTAACTTTTTAAAAGGCTTTAGTAACGAACACTAAATTAATAATCAGATGTCCTTCACAGCTCCCAAGGGTTATAAAATGGGTTTAACTTGAAATTAGTTCCGGGAATATCTAAAACTTTTGGGTTGCATCCGTATACTTAGTATCGAGGATTAATTTTAATGGATGTAATATTTTAATTACCATGAACTATGTTTTAGTTTTGCTCTACAAACATGATTTGTAAGAACAACTAAAATGAGTTAATGCCAGGCAAGTGTATGGATTGGATTTATTGCGAATAAAATGAGTAAGTATGCAAAGCTCACATTTCTAAAAAAACTAATTTCTTGAAAAGTTGAATATAGAATAATTATTATGAAGACCAAAAAGCTTTTAGTAAAAGAAACCAAGTCAGATATACTTGCACAAAAAGAGTTGATACTAATATTAACGAATTAAAATTTCTTTATCTCCCTTATTCTTGAAAGTAAATCTTATGAATGTGATAATAATTATATAATAAATTATATTTTATATCACAAAAAGCAAAGTATACTATAATGCATATGAAGGAAGTTTCGTTAGCGGAAAGTTTCAATGAAAAGTTTTTTTTTTTTTTTACCACATTCACACAGCGCCATCTATACCCAAATTAAGCAACTATATGTGCTTGTGTTATGGGTACTAAACAACTGATATAATACTTAAATACATTTTTTTTTGTAAATACATACATATTATAGATAAATTACACCCAGACACAGAACAAACCTTTATGCTCATCACACAAAGATTTGTCCTGGGTGGGGATCGAACCCACGACCTCCGGTTTAGCAGTCAGGGTCACTAACCACTAGACCAACAGGCCAGTCTGTAGTATGCCATTCCATAAATCCATTCCATTCTATCATTCAAATCCATTCACTATAAATTGGTTACGTCATTTTTCAGTTATAACGTCCAATGGAATAACACGCGCGAGGATCTGCGTTATAATTAAATTGGGGCAGATTTATTTGACATAGCACATTTGTATATTTGGTATATTTGAAATACCGAGAGTTACAAAAACATTAGTGTATGTTACTTTTTTCAATGTTTATTTTATAAATTCAAACAAAGAACAGTATAAAAATCTACGACCTACACAATATGATGTGTGATTTAATGATTGATGAATATTATAAATTTAATATTTCAAAAAGTATCTATGTCGTAGTTGTAATAACCATTATAATTATACGATTTTGTGTTGTCTTATCTAACTACAATTCCCTTAACAAATCCTCAAATAAATCTAAATAAAAACAATTGTACAGACGTAGACAAAGCGGCTATTAAGCGTGGCATTAGTCATGGTTCTCATTGTGCTATAAATCACCGAAAAACAGGCACCTTGGGCCTTGCGTGACGTCACGAATTCACGATAGGTACATATACCCGATGTCATAATTTTCTGTTCATTTCTTTACGCCCCATGGCTAACGCTAGGACAATATTAATTGCCTCTAAATTCAATTATAGACAATGAATTTTTTAAAATTGTAAAGCCGTGACATTAATTATAATGTGTCAAAATATATTTGCTTACAAATAGCACAACCAAAATAAGGTTAGGCTGAAAATATGGGTAACTAATATATTTTGCGATTTCCCAAGTATTCTAAATTCTATTTACCGCATATTCCATTTGTATGCAAAACGGTGTATTGAAAATACGATCGACTGTCACGTGAATCGGTACATTATTCGTACAATAAATTTGAGGTTTTAACCCTCCACTTAACAAATTTACTGTTAAAATAACTGCCATTTCTCAATACTTTAGTATTAGTTAAGATTATGCGCATATTATAGAGTTCGTGACAAAACTTTTGAAATTCTATTCGAATTAAAGCCATAATTTTATACGATATCTTACAGATAACCAACGATTCGCGAGGGGGCTTACACCTGAAGTGGAGAACTGGAAATTGGGAACTGTAACTCAACAAGTATTAGGGGAAGAAAACTCCGTAGACTGCCATCTGTAGGCCTTATCTACCTCCATAAATATCGTACGGAGCCGTACGAACGAGTACAAGTTATGGTTCCAGAGGTACTTTCAGTCCTCGCTCGGTAATGGATAATTCATGCACCCTTCGCCGCTGTTTCATAATTTTCCAGACATTTTTTGTAATTATTATCCAATGTTCGTGCCTTTGGATGTGCGGATACTGTGAGCAATAAAACGTCTAAGTTTTGACTGGTTTTTGTTGCTGAAGTTTTGCCGAGGGCTTCTTAATTACACTTACACCGATCGATTATTTTAGCTTAACAAAGAATGTAATAATAATAATAGTAACTCATTATGTCCCACTGCTGTGTAAGGGTCTCCTTCCTCTATTTAGAGAGCTGAGAGAGTTTAGAGCATATTCCACACACGCTGGCCTTAATGCGTAATGTTTTAAATACAATTTTACGAACACATAACTATAATCCTCATGTTACAACTATAACCTACGATTTATTATGTTCCATGTTTGTATTGCTAGTTGAAATTGTATGGCGAAGTACTTTTAGATGTAATTTATGATAATCTGTATTCAATGAGCTTTAAACTACACTTTACTCGGCAACACAAGGAGTTGTGAAACCTCTACACGTGTTAACATTATTATATTTAATACGTATAAGGTTATTAGTATTCTCTTAAAATTATAGCTGGCTGGTGGTTCGATTAATGGCAACTTTTTTGACACAGATTGTATTTAACTGATCGTAGACAAACTAGTTATCTGAAATGGTATTTTGAGATACTCAGTTGGCGTTGGTCATTTGTACATGCACGTCATGCACCTAAATTAGTGTTTTGTTTTTTATAATCATCTTAATTCAATATTTAGTTAACATTTTCAATTGGCTGGACTGGGTGTCTCTCTAGTTTCATTAATATCTTAGTTTGACGGTAACAATTTAGGTAGTATCTAGTAAACCGTAATTAAAAAGAAAACAGAAACAGTTAACAATCACATCAAATGCGCTATTAGAATAGAACACGACCATTCTATAGCTAAGCAAATGTACTTCAATAACGTATTAGCAATGTAATTTGTAGCTAGTAACAAGAGAGTCATTAAGGATTTCACACAAGAAAGCAGCGGGAGTTAATTCGAACACACGATATCGTCGTGTTGTACAAACTGGTGTGTTGCAAACCTGTTTAATACTATCTTAGGACAAGATGGAAAGCATCGTGGACAAACCCACACGTAATTGTAACGTTCAGAGATCTGTAACTCAATGCTAGTTTTCTACAGGATTGAACTTTCCTATCTGTTCTGTGGGCGTTTTGTACGGCGACTAAGGAGCCGTAATAAGTACTTCTGTAGCTTTGATTTATCAAGTTCTTGTTTAATTCTTCATCATTACCAGAAAATGTTCACGTGATTTTATGGTATTCTTTAAAATACGCGCTTAAATTGAGGTTTTGAAAGACAACAAATATCACTAAGATGTTTATTTGGAATTCATCCTACGAGTAATTAATATGAATTTATTCTGAAAGATTATTATCTAATGTGTACAATTTTAGTTGAACATTTAGCCTTAGAAAAATTGAGTATAAATAAATATACTCTAGGAATTTATATTTCAACTATCAAATTAATCCATACCTTTTTTTTTAATATTTTTCACATAGCCATGTTTGTGTTCAAATATATTGTGTTGACTATGACATAAGGTCTTTAGGTGCGGTCTTGCCTACGTTAACCATTACCTATATTACGATGAGCACTCACAGAATGATGAAATATTATACTCGTAGGTGCATTATTGGCGCAATCCAACACAAGACAAACTAGCTACGAACACATAAATTAACCATATTACACAACATTATTTTAATGTAGCAAAGTGCTCCGTGCTTACTTTCAGTCGTGCACGTAACCCATCCCAACACCATTACAACATGGAAGGTATCCCGTTGCAGCGCGTTACTGAAGTAAAAGATTTGGGGGTTCAGTTTACGGCCGATCTCAACTTTCGCAAACATGTTACCAATATTTGTAAAAAAGCGTACCGTAATCTAGGTTTTGTACTTAGACAGGCAAATCAGTTTACAAATATTGGGGCACTAAAGACATTATTTGCAGCTCTAGTGAGGAGTCACCTAGAGAACGATTCGGCGATCTGGTCACCCCATGAAACCAAATATAAATTTATGATCGAGCGTATCCAGAACAAGTTTATTAGGTTCCTGTATCTGAAACAATATGGGGTTTACCCCGGTTATCCATTGTTGTATCCAACTTTATTTGTTCTGGGTATGGTGGGTTACACGAAACTGGAAGTAAGAAGGGAAGTGGCTCTGGCCACATACATGTTTAAAGTCATACGGGGGACTATACACAACCAAGCAGTATTGCAAATAATCTGTCTGTGTGTTCCAAATTACTACATAGCACGACGTAGACGACCGCCACTGCTTGAGGTACCTTTCGCACGCACCAACCTTCTGCAGCTCGCGCCCCTCACGCGCACGCTGCGTGTGCTCAATGCGGTGTCCAACCACGTAGACATGTTCTCATGTTCCCTGAGTGAGTTCACAAGGACTACTTGTACTATGAAAAAACTACGGTAGTGTACACAATAGTGTACACTACCGTAGTTTTTATTGTATTTTAATTATATTATAGTAATAAGTAGGATAAGTTCTTTTTTATTGTTTACAGTTTCTACACCATTGCATTAGGTTAAGTACCTGTAATGATGGCTGTATGTTTGGAAATAAATAAATAAATAAATAAATAAAACATTACGATGGCTTACACAAAAAATTAAACTAACATTGATAATTTTCGTAATACACAAGTTAAATTCAAATTATTTCTGAGTAAATTCAGTGTCATATCGAATCAAAATTCCTTCCAAGATCTTTCATAAGGGAAACGTTAACAACATTACATTAGACAGCTGTGTCACAAATTATAATATCTCGGAGTAAAATGTTTAACGTTGTCAGACAACCTTTTATCGTTGCAAATTAATTCAGGCCTTAGTGTGCTCGATAGAGGCGAAATATCCATGTCTGGCGCTTTAACTACGGTACACTGTAATGTACTCTTATTTCAACATAATTGGATTTTTATTTTACAGACAGGATTTTTCAATACACTTTAAAATGAGAATTTTGGACCTAGTAAACACAAGACACAGTTTTGTGAACATAGTACGACTGTGCCGTGGGTTGCTTCGCCATTTATATCACTGTGACGAGTGAAGTGGGTTTGATTCTCACACGAGAAAGTTATTTGTTTTGTTCATAGATATTATATTGTATGTTTGTAAAGACCCCACGAGAAAGGGCTTCTTCTTCGCGGGTATTAAGTACATGTTACAGTCAAAATTCTTAACCAGTCAAAAGTAGTTTTGACTGGCTACATCTCAATCAAAACTGGTTGTGTTACTGGTTGGTTAGGTTGATTTATATAATAATTATATAAAAACTACCTTAACTTAAATAGTTAGTTCCAACCTCTTTACTTTCTTCAGTTTTTACTATTTTTGACTGGTTAAGAGTTTTGACTGTAACATCATCATCATCATTATATTAGCCCAATGACGTCCACTGTTAAACATAGACCTCACCTAATTTCCGCCATAACATATACACGCATAATTTGTACGACGAAACTTTGTCAAGGCTGTGGGTTACTCAAGCACCCGTGCATAAATAATGATACTAATCATAGCCTGTCTTCCTCAATATCATTTGGGTAAAACAGCCGACATCCATTTATTTCTTCTCTGTCACTCCAATATTGCGCGTTGCCTATCCCACTCAATTTTTCTCTGTCACCCTGACTCTTGACTTCGGGACACGACAGAGGGCTCTTTACTCACGAAATTGCACCGTAGGGGAGTGCTGATTAATAAAAAAAAATAAAAATCCTGAAGACGTGAGTTCGAGTTCGGTGTATGATTTAGAAGAGGCACGTTCGTATTTATAAGGAATGAATTCTGAATTTATTCAAAGAGTGAATATGAAAATTTATTGAATATTACATTGATGGCATGGCTGTTGAGTGTCTCTTGATAGCGGCAGTCGACTTTTACATAATAAACTTGAAGACACACTTAAAGTGTGTTAGGTTAACATAGTGGAATAGATAGAACTATTTTTATAGTTATTCTTAGGACCAGTCAAATCTACAAATTGAATTTTAATAATGTGTAAAATTATCATGAATAAATAATATGTTATCCATTATTAAATAACAATAATTTGTACCCTATCACTTCAAGTAAATTAATTTCATTGTACATTCAATGTCTTAATCTTTTGAACGAAATGATCCCATAGTTCTATTCAAACAGTTATTAGTTTGAGTCGAGTCATCCAACACCTGGTGTGAAATGCAATCAAGTTTAATTATTACCGGTATTAATAACAAGGGTGCACTCTAGGGTGAGGTGAAGCCTGTTGTCATGGCAACGCCCTCCGTTTGGACACAGCCTGCGAATGCCGTTCGCACAAATACGTGTTTACTTATTTACGAGTAAAGCTGATTACTCGTGTAATTGTACCACTTTTCATATGACGGTAATGATTTCTGAAGTTTGGTGGTGACATAAAAGCACAGTAAAAGGGAATACGCGTTATGTTATGCAGTTTATGGGCTCATAATATCGCCGTTCCCACCGAATAATATCGTAATCGACTATTACTATAGAAGTGCTTTTATTGGGAATTATTGTTGTAGAGGATTGATTACACCTTGTGAATTTTTTTCAGAATATTCGTACGAGTACTTCTCGAGATAGTCATTTTGTAATGACTTTACCTATGCTATTCGCCTAAAAATAAAATCACAGTTTTATATCGTAATAGGTATTACTCACTTTTCAATGTCTCATCTTTTACAGCAAACTGTTATTACGATTTTATTCGGGTACAAAAATTAAGACAAATTTCGGTAATGTAATTTCCATTATTATAACTATTTATAAAACGGGATACAACTAATCTTTTATAAGCCAAAAAAGGATTTGTGTACAATTTACTCTCTGTATGAACATTTGAACAAGCTGAAGATGCTAAAAAGCTATTTTTGTAATAAAATAATAATAAAGTTGGAACGTTAGATAAAAAGAAAGGAAAAAGCTGCGGTTAATTCAACAAATACTACAGTCGCTGTTTTTGATTTAGAAAAGACTTAATCTCAGTTAGGTATTTTACATTAAATGTGCAAATATCTTTTACAATTTTTAACACACCTATTAAGTCAGGATGTTGACAATACATGTCTGGCACCTTTCTATTGCAAAAAACGAAATTGGAAGCTGTTTATTACAAATCATTTTATACTGATGTCTGTGCTGGAAAAAACAAAAATAGATTTATTTTGCCATGTACCTTTAAGTCCTAATATACCATCTTCTGTTATCGTTTTTTTTTACGGGCCATAGTCCAAGTGAGGGTGAATATAGTGTTGAACGCGCAATAAAGAATAAGTTATTATTTACATCTTAATCCCTCAAAATATCTCATCTCAGCATGCTATTGAATTTTTCGATACTCTTCAAACATGTAACATGTCACAATATAATGGAGAACGAAATATCAATGGCAGATTACTTGACCTTGTATTTTGTAACGATTATTTAACTGTCATGGAAAGTAAGGACCCACTCGCCCAACCTATTGATTTGCACCATAAGCCAATAATTATTCAGACTAAATTTATTGAAATAAACAAACTTCTCGACAAACCTATACAACGTCACATATTCTCTAAGGGTGATTATGAAGCTATTAAATATGAACTTGATTTGATTAACTGGGCACAATTGTTACTGACTGTCAGTTTAGAGGATGCTGTTAGTAAATTTTATAGTATTCTTTATAATCTTAGGGACAAACACATTCCAGTAAAGTCTATAAAAAAGTCTTCGTATCCACCTTGGTACACACCTGCGTTAATTAAAATTATTAAAGAAAAACATAAATACCATAGAAAATATAAGCAATATAGTAATAGATCTGACTACCTTTCGTTTTCACTACTTCGCAGCAGAGCTATTGATGTAGAAAAAACATGTTATGATAATTATATACAAAGTATTGAAGCTTCTATTATAAAAAACCCCAAATCATTTTGGACTTATGTTAAAAGCAAGCGCAACGCCGGCACATATCCTAACGTGATGTACTACGGTGAGACATCTGTGGATACAGGTAATGACATCAGCAACTTATTTGCCGCCTATTTTCAGTCTACGTTTTTAGAACCTAACCCTACACATGGAGATGAATACAATCTTAGTGAACGTAGCAGTAGTACTGCAATGTCTGTAAGTACAATTGACTTAAGTCATTCACGAGTGTTAAAACTGCTCAAATCATTGGACCTCACCAAATCCGGTGGGCCCGACCTGATACCCCCAATATTTATAGTCGGCTGTGCTGATAGTCTTGTTGTACCGATTTATATTTTATTCCAGCGTTCTCTCTCTGAGGGTATAGTGCCAAAGATTTGGAAGTCTGCATTTGTAACTCCAGTCTTTAAAAAAGGTGACAAAGCCAATATTGAGAATTACCGCCCCATATCTAAAATATGCCTTTTTTCCAAAATTTTGGAGCGTATAGTTTACACTGATGTCTACACAGCCTTCAAGCCCAGTCTCGGTGACGAGCAGCACGGCTTTGTTAGGAACCGTTCAACTACAACTAACTTAATTTTGTCAAATGAATATATAACAAGTGGAATGACACAAGGACAGGTTGACGTAGTTTATACGGACTATAGCAAATGTTTCGACCGTATTGACCATCGGGTGCTGTTGAGAAAGCTTTTACTTGCCGGAATACATGGTGACTTATTCCGATGGTTCTCCTCATATATAGCGAATAGAACACAGGCCGTGGTACTCCAAAACTACACCTCTGGTTGGAATTTTGTCCCATCAGGCGTGCCCCAGGGCTCAATTTTGGGCCCCCTATTATTTACTTTATTTATCGCTGATATCAAACAGTGTTTCTATCATTCATATATTTTACTTTATGCCGATGATATGAAGATTCATAAAATCATAAGAGATGTATCTGATACTCATCAATTGCAGGCTGACTTGCATAGGTTTGAGATATACTGTAATCGAAATAAGCTAGAATTGAATGTATCTAAATGCTTTCACGTAACATTCTCACGCCGTACTACTCTATTGAATCATAGATATACCTTAAATAATGAATTAATTAGTAAAGTAAACAGCATTAGAGACCTGGGAGTCATACAAGACAGTAAGCTTTTATTTGATCAACATGTAAATAACATAGTAAAAAAAGCGTCAGCAGCTCTGGGATTTGTACTGCGGAACACGACCTGCTTCCGCACTTTAAAACCGGTCAAAATATTATATTGCTCATTCGTACGTAGCCATTTAGAATACGTATCTCAAGTTTGGAACCCTCAATACGAAATTTATAAGTCTCGTATTGAGGGCATCCAAAGAAAATTTCTACGCTATCTTGATTATAGGGCACAGCAACGTTCAGTTGACTATGATCACCGGTGCAAAAGGTACCACTTCTTACCTCTAGAAATGAGACGCTGCATTGGTGACATAAGTTTTCTTTTAAATGTCGCAAATGGCCACATCGACTGTCCCGAGCTAGTAGCTAATATATCACTACGCACAAACCTGATAGGCTTTCGTAGGCGACCTATACTAAATGTTTCCTCCGGTTCAACAAATTATAGATGTAACGCCTTCTCAATAAGAAGTGCACATAGTTTTAATAAAATTCCACAAGATTTAGATATTGATTTATTCTGCACCAGTGTGATGACTGTGAAACGGCTTTTAGCCAATTTATATTTCAATAATGCATCGACTAGTACACATCTGACATGATTAACATGCAGAATCGTATATTCACACATTACATTTTCTAATCTACCTAATGTTTGAAAATATATAATACTTATATATACGAGTATTTATCTAAAAACTGTACATTTTTAGCTTTTGCTTTTTTTTTTTCTGTTTTGTTATATTCTTAGTAACTTCTTTTTTTGTTTTAGTGTTTTAGTTTAACCTTTTATTCATTCTGTTTTTTCTTATTTTTAATAATAGTACTATATTAATAATATACCTACCTATATAAAACTTCTTTTTTAAAAATATTAACCAAATGTGGAGGCTTGTAATTAGCAACCTGATTATAATTTTTTTTTATGTATACTAATGGTGTATTAGACTGTAAGCCTTCTTTAAAATTAAATAAATAAATAAATAAATTAAGATTTAAACTACTATGATTTAAAATGTCTAAGATACACAAGGCCCTTCGTAAACTTAGCTCCCTTGGTAAAGACAAGGTGACTTTGCTTGTGACTTAGGTTCCCTAAGATTTTCGTGGGCAAAGGAAAATAGAGAAATTTTCTCATGGAAAAGTGGTCTAACAATTAAAATGTAATTTTGTGGAAGAATATTTCGACTTGTACACTGACCCGGATCCTGCAATATCAAAACGTGGGCGGCAACCGAAAAATCCTCTGGAATTTACAATAGTCGATAACTTGACACAGATATGCCACCAACTTATCCTCATTTCTAAACCTGTGTATGATGATTTACTTGCATTGTGTGCTAGTGAAGCTATACGTAATCATTACCGTGGTTTTTAGAACTATCTTGTATGTTGCAGACATTTTTAACAGTAAATTCAGACGATTTTGATGGGTCAGACCTATATGATGCCTAAATGGCACTGAAGTATTAATATAAATGAATATTAAATTTATAATTATGTTTCTTTTATGTTATTTTTCCATACATTTATTAAAAACCCCTAAAACAATGTAGAACATGGTTTATTTTAAGAATTCGATTATTAATTACCTTTTATTTTGTAATATGGACTATCCGGTATTATATTTTTACAATTGTGAAACTTATTTTATTTGACATGGAATATTATCGTTAATTAATATTACACTTGACATCTCATTTGTATAATCACCAAATATTATGGTAACAATTCATTACTGAGTTAGTTAACATTGCGACAAAACAGCGAATAAGATCGCATTCAACTATTATGTGTAGCTCACTGTCGATAATTTACCCGAATAAAATCGTATTGTTGCTTTACGGATGAAGATTCTATTTCAAATTATGGTAATATACATTTTAGCTTTTAACTTCAATCTAGTATAATAATATTTCTTTTTAAATGTATCACAATATCTAAGAAAAAATCACCTATCTTTTGGTATATAAATGATTTTTCTATGTAAACCTAGTAAAAAGTTAGAAGCCAAAATCCGTATTTTATTTTTCCTGTAAAATTTAGATTTTACGATTACGGTATTATTCGGTGGGAACGGCGATATATTGAGACCTATATTTTGAATAATGGAACGTGTTGTCCACGTATTCAAAATCATCAAGATATAGATATCGAATTATCGTTTTATATTGGTAGTATTGTTAATGAAAACATGTGACGACCAAGAAATTACATAAAGATTGGATTAACAAGTATCAAATAAGACGTAGACATGCTAGCAGTTGTTTAAATATTTTATAATTCGAAACGCTAAACTTAATATCAGGGTGAAAACTTGCATACTCATAACTGCAATCTCGACCCTTATCGAGTTAAATTGGGGTTATAACTATGTCCCTCAACTTAATTAGAGAGAAGGGTAGCAGCAATATATTAACAGTAAAACGTTTTAAATAGTTTTGTGACCATATGTTTTGTATTACTGCATAGTTACGAAATGATTGCAGAGCAAATTTTACAGATTAATTTAAACGATTTTTAATTAATAATATAGACTTTCTACCACATTCACACAGCGCCATCTAGTCCCAAATTAAGCATATATTTTCTTGTGTTATGGGTACTAAACAACTGATATACTACTTAAATACTTTTCTTTTTTTTTGTAAATACATACATATTATAGGTAAACTACACCCAGACACAGAAAAAACCTTTATGCTCATCATACAAAGATTTGTCCTGGTTGGGGATCGAACCCACGACCTCCGGCTTAGCAGTCAGGGTCACTAACCACTAGACCAACAGGCCAATCGTTATTTTACCAAACTCATAACAATTAAACTTTTTACTCTAAAAGTATTGGCATAAACTGTTGTATCCAGGTTTTAAATCTAAAACTAAGAGGAACAAGTTTATAAGGTATGACATACCTAGCATAATTCCTTTCAAATTTCCCAATCAATCTGAAAGTATTGAACGGGCAAAATAGCCGTTATAGGCTCTATGTGCAGGTGCAATCAGCGTGGAGATAGAACAAAAGGAAAATATACTAATGATTTCTAAAAACGTATATCTCCTTGTTCTATTATAAAGGATTTACATCGCGTATTCATATTTGAGGGATTCATAGATAGTCAACCCGTGACTACGGTTGCTGTATTTGATTCAACTCTGAATGCGGTTTAACGTAGATATAACTGTAGCTAAAGAGTTTGTTTTGTGTGGTTTAACGCGCTAATCTCACAAACTACTGGTCCGATTTGAATAATTCTTTTAGTGTTGGATAGCCCATTTATCGAAAAAAGCTATAAGCGATATAAAATCACGCTGTGATCAATATAAGCTGAGTAGTGGCCAAATAAACAGACACCGGAGTGAAGCCGCGCGCCACATAATAGTCCCGAATTTAATTATATTAAGTAAGTGATATAGACCTATATATAACAAAATATGTAAGTACACAAGTCGTGAAAGTAGTTTAAAAGGTCTCTGTTCTTTCAATTAAATATTCTGATACAGCTTCAATTGCATCAAATTGTATATTATTAAATCCTTAATCAAGCAAATATATAAGCATATTGTCTCTCAACGGTTCACTTAGCATTCCTTTTAAAATTGTGTTCACGAATATTCTGCTGAACGATTACGTAAAGGGGGTGCTTTAGTCCCGATTAATTAAATCCTTTATTGGTATTTTAAAACGCAGTACTGGTTGAAGTGTTAACTTTACAATTCATTTGCGATGGTTTACAAGCGATACGCGAGTTTATTGCACTGTAAAGTATTTTTAATTGTACTTCTTTAAACTCGTGGCAGGCAATCAAAGTTCGCACAGTCATTGCTCTCCTATAAAAACACCGTTAAATTAGGTTAGATGTCCTTGTTTAGTGATGTCAGCTAGAAATATATGTTCTATTAAAAGCTTTTCTTACCTCGTTTCTAAACTTAGCTCTTAGAGTATTTTTGCTTATGTAGTAAATTTAGAGTTTGGAGGTATATTTTTGATCTTACAATTTAAATTAAAATATCTCAGTTAAGTACTTACGTAGGCACTCATATTTTAGTAGTGAAATATTTAGTAGTATATCTTTATAACACGAGAGATTATTATTTTCTAGCCATCTTTTATTTGATAGGTATATTATTATAATCATTTCACTTCAGAAAATTGAATCTACAAATATTATTATATATCACAGGAACAGCAAAAATATGTTTTGTTTATTTATCTGTTCTAAGTTTTTGGACAAAACAAAAATGCATTTTTGTATATTATTGATATTATACTATAATAGCTAGATACCAAATGTGAAGAAAAAAAACAAAACAATCAGATAAAAAACATCGTTTTATTAAACCTGGCTTTTCAGAGTACAAATTATCGATCAGTGTAGGAATCTTCTTACAGTACAAAATGATATATAACTGTGATTAAAATATACATTATAAATTTTGGTACTTTTCCGAATGACTAATTCGCTACACACAATAAATATGTTATTGTTAAAATTGTATAAGGATATCAAACATTTCAAAATATTTACATAAAACGTAATATTAAATAAGAAATTATGCTATATCACAGTCCCTAGAGAAAGATGAAAACCTAATGCCTACATTTCATTACATAGCAGTCTATTTGTAAACACATTCACAAGAACTACAATCTTCAAAAACCGCCTGTTACACCATCGCGCAACATTACTTAAAGGTTCGAAGAAATACTAATTGAGAATAGACTACGGGGCATGTAATTTAATATACTCATGACTTTGTTACTAATAATATTGTGACCGACAAAATATTATGTTCCCAATTCTAAAGTTACACTTACATCTAATTCAAAACTCTATCTACTATACTGCTATATTTAAATTTAATTCTTAAGAAACGCCAGTTTTGTTGTCAGTCTAAACTAATGCAGTATATAATATATTACGCGATGGTGTCACAGATATCCCACTTGACCTTATCTAATGTTCATAATATGCAAAGAACTTTATACATTTGTACATTTCACTTCACTATAAAGTAATATTGCTTTTATTACGCACTAGTGATATCAATTTACAAATAAATTAACTTCGATAGGTATGACCTGAACAACCTGATGTCCCTGAGTGATTGGTGAATGCATGCATTTCGCGATATGGTGACTCCCTGCAGACAACACAAAATAATCATGATAATTATTGAAACAATTGACGTACAAATCAAGCTTTGTATATATAGAATTATATCTTCAGAAATTGTTATTGCTAAATAAGGGTCACGACCTATGTGCTATTGCTTAAGTGTTATGAGCCAAAACAATGATCTGTGGAAATATAATCTTACCTTTCGTAAGGCGGCGGAGGTAAAATATCACATAAATTCATTCTACAATCCTGGTCGCTCCTTCCTTCGCTTGCATATCTCATATCATGATTGTTTTGTCTAAATGTATTGTCTCGGCCCAACCAGTGCCATTGAGGATAATCATATTCTACTTCAGTCATAGCCCACTCTTTATTAGCATCGTGATGGCTCGAAGATCTAGAATGATTTGTTCTGCAAGAGGGATAGTCTTCTATGGACATGTCTTGCATATCATCATCGTTTCCACATTTTGTCATTTCACTGTACTCTTTTGTTAATGTGGAACTACTGCTACGACAACATGTAGAACATTCTTCGTTTGAATACTGGTTACTTTCACCGTAGGATCTCACCATGCTGTTGTCGTACGAGCCAGGACTTACGGCACATTTCATGCACGAGTCTTCTGCATCAGTGTGATCCTAAAATATTTGTGTCTGTTAAAAATGGTAAAAACAAATTTAATTACAGCAAAATAAAACAAAAATAGCTGATTTTCATTTCTAACCTGATAATTCAACTCGGTGTAAATAGCACTAGAAGCATAAGGCTCTGGTTGTATCCTTCTTTGAACTTCCTCTTGTATTGGATTAATGACATTCGTGAGTTGTGGAAGACTATATTCGGCTTCAATTGTCATTGTACTTATGGAATTACCACCTAAAAATACAAGTAAGCATAAGTACCGTTCAGCATTTTATTTAATGTTAACCGTTTTGAAGTGAATACTAACCACGCAACAAACTTTGGTGGCAATTTAAAATTTCTTTTCTAGGTTCATTGGAACCTTCAAACATTGGTCTTTCTCTAAGCCAAACAGCTTCTTTACCCAACAGACATTGTTGAGCATTAACAATTGCTGTCGCTGAAAAAAAAAGTTAATCAACATCGGCATTCTTCTTAATAAAAACTGTAATGATTTGACAGAGTTTAATTACCTGTAGTATTTTGGCTTTTTCTTAGCTTTGATTGCTTTCGTTTAATATATACAATGACGCCAATGCTAAGTAATACTAAGGCCAGCAAAGTGAGACACAAAGTTATCAACCAAGTTTCTCGGAACAAGTACAGTATAGCCTGATCTGTCGCTGGTTCCGTTCTAAAATATAAAAGTTGAGCATTTTATTTCATATAGAAAAAAAAGCATTTTTATTTCAATAGAGGCCAAAAATATATTAAGGACTTACTGCACATAGTGTCTTTGAGTTTGTGTAGGCAGCATGTGGATATTTGTGGGCGCACTGAAAGGTCCGTGGCCACGACGTGTGACTGCAGCGGCACGTACACTGTAACGTCCACCTGCACGCAGTGAACTCGCAGCCGCCGCTCGCGTGCGTGCACCTAGAGACATCTGACCCACTACTCGACCGCCAGCACTTCCACCCACACGAACTTCAATCTTAAAACAAAATATAAGCAATAAATAATACACTGTAATCAACAAATAAATGTCAATAGAGAATTATTACTACTAACCAAATAGCCGGAAAGTTCGCCGTTCCATGAATGTGGGGGCGGTGGATCCCACCGAATCCACGCTGACGTCGCATTTATCACTCCCACTGTGACGCTTTGCGGCGGCTCCGATGGAACTACAATATATTCCATTGTTTATTTTACAGGTCACATTAATTATGTACTTTGTTCAGGTATGTAAAATGTTCCTTACCCTCTTCTTCAGTAAAACCACTTCTCATATTTGAAGGTTTACCCAGTAATAATTTATAAAATGGCATAAGAAAAACATGATATTGAGCGTATGGAAGTAATCCAGTAACCACATGACTAGAAGACCCACTGTTGTGAACAGTGGTCATTGAAAAATTTTCGTATCTAGTAAATTCTGCTAAACTTTCTTTATACGATACATTAAAGCGCTGATAGTCTTCTTCTAAAACGTATTGTCGATTCAGGGAAGTCCCGTTGAACCATATTTTGACACCCTCTAAATATTCATTGTAATCGGTCAATACCTAAAATTTAATTTCAAATTAAATAAATTCATTAATATTACGTAAAATTTTATTTTAATATGAAATTTGGTGAACAAATCTACTTACATCCCAAACAATTTTAATTGTAGTCGCGGATATTCCTACTACTGTTCTTAGAGCTAAAACATCTTGTTGTAAATATTGACGTGCCTTAAGAAGTTCATACTGGGTCATCGGGGGATGATTTAAAGATTTCGAAAGCTCTGGATAAGGAGATGACGATTCTAAATCACCATTGAAAGAATTTGCTTCGCTCTTTAATACCTGAGAGACAAAGATTATACTTGAAATGTATGAATGAAAGTCAGTTATCTACACTAATAAAATCAATAAATTTTAATCAGAAATTATTTACTTTTTAAACAAACTTTTAGATTCAGTTAGGTCGTCTTTAAAACAAATCAAATGAATGAGCCGAAACTCAATGGTATACCGTCATTTTATAATAGAGTTCCCATGGCCGAGAAGGGGCCCAGCTTCATCACCAGACCATCTTCATTTCATAAAAATATTGCTTTGTCATCCATTTTATATATGCATGCATAATTTCATCTCAATCGGTTAAAGATAACTGTTTTAAAATTCATAATATTTAACGCAAAAATATAAACATTGCAAGTTAATAAAAAGCTGGTAAAAAATGAAATCGAACCTGTAAAGTTGCCGTATGTAAAGCACTGCCTGCTGCACTGACAGCAACGCAAGTCAAACGTCCAGCATGCTGCGTTTTAACTCTGTCTAAATAGAGAGATCGAGTACGATGATATGATTTTGGGAACACTAATTCCTAAAACGAAATAATTTTAATCATGAATTCAGTTTAAGAATACAATGTAATCATTTATGATAAATTAATTAATCCTTACCTGAGAACCTTCCATAGTCCAAAAGACTATGGGTTGCGGTGTACCTTCAGCTTCACACGGAAAAGATACCGCCTCACCCTCCCATGCAGTTTGGTCCGAAGGCACTCGAATGAAATGAGGTAATGCTAAAAGTGGTTATATATCATAAGTCTAACTTCCTGACTGATAAATGTTTTGGTATTAATGTGAATTAAAAAGTGTGAATATAATCTTGAGATTCGTAACTTACAATTAATAGTAAGTGTAGCACTAGCAGCACTGGCTCCTGCTTGGCTTTCAGCTCGACAATTATAAGTGCCTGCATCTGTTGCAATAACTCGATCTATTCTCAGCGACCCTCTGCGAATGATCGCGTATTGTGATAACGAACCATTATCCCGCGACCACGTTACTGATACATCGGATTCTGGTGATGCCTAAAATAATAGAACGCTTGTAGTTTCAATTTTGCATTTAGTAACTGAGGCCTAAGTGCAAGTTTTTGCGAGTGGCCAAACACGTTTGATTGTGACAAAGTTACGTTTTTTTTTATATAGAGAAATTGCATTTCTAAATATTGTCACAAGATGGCGTCATTCTTACTTCATACAAATTGCAGTTTACGTTGCCATGATCGAACGCTTTTGGCCTCTCGGAAAAAATTGCACTAGACCCTCTGTATTCAAAAAACGTTATGACTGAATCGAATGTGTGCAAAACTTACAGACGCATGGAAAAGAAGAAAAACGTAGACATAATAATCAATTATCAAGTTGAATGGGTATAATGGGTAAGCGTATTAATTTTCCACATTGTTACCTGACAGTGAAATTCGACGTTCTGGCCTATTAGTGCCGTTATGTTATTAGGTTTCACTAGAAAATGTGGTCTGCGTAACACGAGCAATGATGCAGGACGTGATTGTCTTTCACCGGCTACATTTGAAGCTATACATCTATATACACCACTATCTGTTGGAAGACTTTCCAGTATTTTTAGATCACCACTATTCCCTACCATAATTCTGAAAAAAAAAGCAAATACTGATGACTAGTGTAATAAATGTCAAATAAACTTGACTTTTGATATGAAACACATGGTGCCTTGCTTCAGGCAAATCGTTATGTTATTAAGTATCCCCAAACAGAAGGCATTGGATTGTTTAGTTACTGGCAATGTAAACCAAATGTAATAATAAATTTCAACTGACAATATTTATAAAGCAGCAATGGCCAACCGAAACAGTCTGTGTTGTATCTTGCAAAATTAATTACCTCCCGTTAACTTCTACATCTAAAGTTTGGCCATCCTTTGTCCAGTGCACGCCTGGATCGGGCACGCCTTTAGGAGAAGAGCACTCTAGCGTGGCGGGTTCGCCACTAGCTACTTTCACATCACGAGGTTCAATTCTGAAGTCGTCTCGGAGAACTAGAAATTTATCAACGTTTATAGAACCTATAAACTGTTCATTCCATTTATAAATCTTTATATACATCAATCAAGATCAGCAGAAAGAAAAAATATTGTGCATTATAGCTACGTAACTACACATTACGACTAAGTTCAAGGTTATTAGTATCAGAATAGACATCGTAATTTGAAAAACATTACATAACAACATACACGAACTCCATGACGTTTTTACACGCAACCTTAGAACTTATATTCAATTTAAAAATACTTACACAACAATTTTAGGATACTTAGACGCAATTTTCGAATACTTACCGGCAATAGTGAGTGTAGCGTTCTTACTGACCGCTTCTCCAACAGAATTGCGTGCGACGCACCAGTACACACCCTCGTCGTTTTCCTTCTTACCTCGCATAACCCTACAATTTAACGATCAAATGAATATTGGTCAACGTGTATTAATCCACAGCTTAAAATTATATACCGATTATGAAATATAGAACGACAATTTTCTTTTGTATGAGTCATGATTACATAAAATGTAATATAATCCAACCAAATCAGGCTGATTCGATCAAGGTGATATCATTCAAAAACAAAGTAATAATTGTTTTAAATTGTGTCAATTTATTGTCAGAGTTATGTTACTTTGAATAGATACCTACTCAATACCGCGCCGTAAGGTGCTTTTTTCTTTTTTAATACGAGTGGTAGTATTTGAAATAATTTTAATTGTGCTATTTAAGTTCCGTTATTAAGAAAATAAGGTAGGTGAGTAATGTATTTTGTACTCAGTTTGCGCACGCAAGCAAGAATCCTTTTAGTTTTTTTAGGTAGGTACTTTAATGGCGTGTCAAGACAAGTGTAATAAAACACACGTACTCGTAGGAACAAGTTTTTTTCAGCCTCTAATTAACACAACAATAAAAACTCTTGGTAAATTAGTCTGGCAGTTTTTTGTTAACAACAGGCAAGACAAAAAGAGAAAAAAAATTGAGGCGTCGAGCCCCGAGTTCTGCTACAGTAGAAAAGCCTTGAAAAGTACTTCATGTTTTACAACTTTTTTAGTGCATTTTTTTTTAACCGACGCGACGTACGGTCCGCCTGATGGTAGTCGGTTACCGTAGCCTATGGGCGTCTGCAACACCAGGGGCATCACGAGCACGTTGCCGACCCTTAAGAACAAAGACTTTACTTTAAAGACCGAAATGTTTTACCTTATAGTTAAACTTGTAGTTATGTTGTACAAATTTTTCCATTTACCCTTTTTTTGGGTTTAAATTAGTGACACTAATTTAAAATACAAAATAAATCTAAAAAAAACGACGACGATCGTATACAAGCATTTGCATTCGGCCGAACTTGCATACGTATGCCATATTGAACGTAACCAATTTCTGAAGCAAATGACTCTATAAACAATAATAATATAATCCAGCAATCAGCCCGTCTTTAAACACTTTTCACATGGCAAAAAAAAACAATATTTGGTATTAAACATTTATTCAATAAAATGTTTACATGGACAGAACTTATGAACTATCCATGACTAACCTATTTTAAAAAAAGAACCAGATGCTCTATTTACATGAAATTCTTATAAATAGAATTATCTGATTGAGATCAGAAAGAAAAAATAACCTACCTATTATAATTTAGAAATATTTAAGGGATTAAGTGCTGCCAATGAAGTAACATATTAAGGATTACTGGGCTACCGTAGACGTACGAAGATACCCATCAATGATACAAATCCGTTAATCGCGTCTTAAGATAATCTACAACAATGGCGGCGGTTCTATTCTTAGTTATGACCACACAATAGGAAAGCATTGTTTTCGGGAGTAAATAAATAAAAGCGACTAATGCAGGAAACCCTTCTTTTTGTATTTTGTTAACATTTTCATTGAAATAATCTTTTTTTTTATTTACAGGTAGAAAAAATGTATTGTGAAGAGATATTTTTCTTATTCACTTTTACCCCCGCGAGAAAATCTAGATAGAATAGGCATCCTTTATTCTATTAATATGGCTGTTAATAGACGAAATTTCTTTAATTATGTAGATTGATTGGGTAAGAGAGAGAGCCGCAAAGCGATAGCTGCTCAATTATGTTTCTAGTAATATCGATATGATTATGAAAATCACCAAATAATGCCCCGGTATGTACTATTAATAATACAAATTTATAAATGAAATTAAATAGAAAAGTTATTTTTGTAAAGACATGAAAGACGCCTTTTGTTATTTTCTCTTGACAAGAGTCTATTCATTCTCAATTTTCTTATATGGATTCAACAAATAAAATCTTCATAAAATCTATATGAAACAATAGTTCAGATTAATTTGGTATTTTATAATTTTTATAAAATACCAAATTAAAAACGCGGACGGTGCGGTGCAACTGCGGCATCTATCACACATAGAGAGATCGATAAATGAATAATACTGTGTGGTAAAATTAATACTGATGCACCATAGTCTTTACAAATCCTAATGATTGATAGAGGTATACATTATATAAAAAACTACGATATTTTTGGTGACTCACCTAAGAAACAGCAGTCCATCTTCAAGTAGGACTCTGTGAGGATGGTCAGTGGGTGCGAGAGGTTGTCCATCTTTGTACCACAGTATGGTCGGCTTCGGTTTACCTTCAGACACACACCGCAAAGTAGCAGGCTCACTTCTACCTACTATCGTGTCAGCTGGGTGTTCTTTTATGCGTGGGGCACGGCTTTGAGCTTCAAACAAAAATAAATGTATTATGAGAAGGTACCTACTAAATATATTAAATGAAATGAAAATTTTAAATACATGAAATACCATTTTAAAGACTTTAGGATATAATATTTTAATTTTCAAATCTTTAAAATGTTATTTTAAATTAATTAATTAATTTATGTTCTTCAACATTGCCTAATTGTTTGATATATTGTGGCTTTTAAATCTAAAAAAACTTTTACAGCTGCATGTTGCAAAAATATATGTACAGAATTTTATAAAGGTACGAAAGTACCTAATACTGGGTCAAGACTTTGCATGTTCCGAAAAAAAGCCCGACAAGCATCTCCCAAAATAATGAGACAAAATTTAATTAGGTTTACTCCATATTTTTTAAAGAAAGAGGCATGTAGTCAATAATTCACCATACAAAGTTTATCGTGCTGTTCCATAAAAAAATGCTTTATCGCCAAAAATTTTAACTTACCTTTTGTTGCACAAGGGAAGCTGATTATAAGATGCAAAAGCACTATACACTTTAACTGGTTCCATCCGAGATTATCTCTTTTAAATGGGCCCGCGATCATACTTGACACTACTGATTAACGTCACTTAGCACTCGACACTGCATAGTTTATTTTTAACACATTTTAAAACACACTTATTATAAACGTCTTGGTCTATTTTATTTTGGGTGTAATTCATAACATTGTGGGCATAAATGTTTATAGTTTGCGGAGATCGCGATGTGTTCGGTGCGGAGAGCGACACAACCTCCCCTTGCCGTGGGCTTAGGGTTACTGCCCCCCACTCTATAGTGTCATTTTGCGCCGACTCAGTTGATGCCGGCTTTGCATAGTTGAAAGCACAAGGAAAGCTTGATGATAATGATTTTCGTCGAATGCACGCTTGCTGCAATTTGTTTATCAATATTATTAAGAACGTCTTGAGCTTCTTTTTGAGTACGAAATGAGAATATAATTTCGTAAACCGCTTACAAATAAAGTTATGTTTCGTTGTTATAAGTGGAATAATGCTGTTATAAAATTGTTTTAGACGTATATAAGTACGGATATGTGAAATTTATATATTCTTGACATATTATTATTTTCCTTTTTATTGCCTCTCATTAAACCTAATCCGAGGACGTCTCGAAAGGGTAAATATGAATAGTACAAATAAAATAAATTGTTTTAGAAGAAATTTTCTCTGCTACAATGTTAATATTTCATCGACAAAATGATCTTAGTATCAACAGAATTGTATAATTTACCGTGGCTTTTGGAGATTGTGGTTAACAATATAATTCCTCCTAGCGGTTTTACGGTGGTTGTCCAGGCAAGAAAACCACAACAAGTGGGCACGCTCCCTACACCGAGTGATTATTTCTGAGACCCCCAAATAGTTGTTCAAGAGTCTGGATGTAAACTGTTTAATTGGAAAGCCTGTTCTATGTTTAACTTAATAATCTTATGTCTTAGCCATACCTATGTTTTTTTTCGTCCATTGTTCAGCGTTCAGTTTACCTGCAGATTAGTACTTAGAATTTTCTGTGAACTACATTACTATTTTATCAAAAAACAGTACCTAGCAATTGAATAGTTAGGAAAACCATTTTTAAACTCTCATGTTTGCAAAATTTATCTCGCTCTTGTGGTTTTTCTGCCAGACCAATCACTAGTTTATTATACCTATTATATTATTTATTTTATATATCTCTATTTATTATTTACTTATCTTCCTAAGTTTATGTTATTTTTATTTGTATCATTATCATTTAATAACATAAAAACACTGGAATAATTGTTAGTTAGAGCTTCCTGGTATAAAAGCAATACATGCCACATAAACGAATCCCAAATCAAATGAAATATTAGTAATACAAGTGAAATCCCGGGATTAGTTCCCGGCGTCAATTCCGCGCACGTGTGTGGATGTGTCAATTGGGAAACTACCAAATGCCAGTCACGTATTAGTTACCTAACTGTTTTGTGGCGACGACACAGAATACGAAGATGAAATACTAGATAAGAATAACAGATCCTATCTACATGTTAAGATTTATCTACATTATTATAGACAGATGTGAGATGTATGCGATGCAACAATCGCGAATGTTTATTAAAATAGTAGTTGCAAAGATTCACTTGTTTGCGTAGAATGAACAAAAATATTTGCAAATAATTCTTATACACCCTTTTACAAATGTGATGATTTATTTTTCATTTCGTCAAGTAAAATTCGATCTAACTACAAACGAAATTCAACAAACTATTTGGTTCATTTCCAATTATAACTTATCTTAATCCAGTGGATATCTACTATCAGTCTCCCATTCAGTAGGATTTTATATCCGGGTTCTCCCGTCAGACTAAATGTAATCAAGCTATCTCGGGACAAAGGAGACCTCCTTCATTAACTTGGTCCTACTAAAATATTCATTAACCGTTGTTGATGAGTAGGAACAGGATTAGATCGGATATTGAGGTGTCAAAAACTGATTGATATAGGTCACTTGACTATTAATGATCAAATTTGCGGAAATGTTTTAGTCTTTAATTAAATTACAGAAGCTTCGACACGTGTGCCTACAACTTAATTGTGGGAGTAAAATATTTCAAAACAATAAAATACCAATACATTGAGGATGATTGCAAACAAAACCTACTTGTCATCAATATTCTGAGTTTCATCATCATAAAAGTAAATCTACAATGCGATACTTACTCCCACGCGTTGCTCATATCCACTGGGCATAGTGAGGCATAAAGTAGTTCTGAATTCAGGAAGATGCGGGTCACGTATATACGAGTGTGTCAGGTGAAGCAAAAGATACAGATCGCAGACACGTGCCGCGCTTGCGACACAAAATACACTTGCATAGTACTCTCAATGTTGGCAATGATAGTCGTTTTTATGTCCGATGCAAATCGATAAAGACAAACCCAAACATGATAAACCATTTTAAACCAAAATTAGTTTTTAATTAGAATTACTTTAAAATCTACATAACATTTAACGCAAAAAACAATTTCTTCATTCAGTTTTATGGCTTCGTTATTGTCTTATTTAAAAAACAAACCTGAAGTATATTAAGGAAAATGGTTATAAACTTGCCGTAAAATTATCATATTTAAATTCGAAATACTGCAGCCATATAATGCCAAGTTTGCAAAATAAAAGGGCCGGCGCTAGAAGCATAAATTATCCTTAGAATGAAGCAGGTCAGTATCGGGCAAGCGCCTCGGGGGCCACTAATTCAATCAATTGGCCAACCATAAATAAAATGGCCGACAGTTCGCGATACGAGACACGGGTCCACACGTAATTGAGAAGCAGGAATATAGACGGCTGCAAGCGACAAATCAATTAAGCCCGAAGCAGATAAAGAGGATGCATCAATAATATACTTCGAAATAAATGAAACCCTTTCCGATGTATCTACAGGATACGTTAATGTAAATTTTACGATAAAGATTAAGACATGGCGAAACACACACATTAATACAACTCGTATGGAAATTACGGATATAGATACGGAGTTAACATTGCTTACGTTACAGTCAGGTTTATCTACAAGAGTTCTGTCAAATTCCACTAGCCATTAATTGTCTGAACTAGTACAAAGTTTATCCACTAAGTACAGTAAGCTAAGCCCTTAAGAGTAACTATAGTTTGTAAATAAACAATACGAATCGAAATGAAAATAAACAAGAAATTAGATAGCAAAGCCCCCAGGCTTATAGAATAATCCATGTTTTTGTTAAGGGTGCCTGCCAACAAATGGGAGTGTCAGTGTCTACACTAGAAAATTAATCGTGAAAAATCTCTTGAAGCGGGAGGACGTTGGGGATAAAAGGAGCTGTCGCTAAATCGCGCCACGTGCGCTGTCTATTAACAGTTGACACTATTGGGCTAAAGCCAAAGGGAGATCAGTAAACACACTATAAACTTTTAGTATAATTTATTGTGAAGTGTTCCAAAGATACGACACGCTCAGTAAACTGAACTAGTTCCTTGATCTAAAATGGAAGGAAATTATCTCGTTTGTATAACTATCCATAACACTTTACAGTGCTTTAATTTTAATAAAATAGTAAAGTAAACAATAAAAAGATAAGCAGTCGGTAAACAATAAACATTTTATTTTTGAAACGCTAACAATAATGTGAATAAATCAATCATCAAGCAAAACCGTCGGCATTATAATATACACTCAAGTTAATTTACTGTAAAATATGTCTCCATATATCAAATCCTATAATATATGATCGTTTTGTTATCATTGCTTGGTACATTACGAGTTATCTGACGTTCAATGAGTAACAAATTAGATGAGGTCTACCGCAGGGTGTTATCTTGGTCCCTCTCTTGCGTGGCACCCATCTCCCCGTCGCTGTAGGCTTTGCTTATCGTACATAGTTCCATTCGGGAATTTTCGGTTTAGACGCTCCCTTAATTCATGGTCTGTAGATAAGATATTGGAGAACTCATCTATATTAATTGGATTAGAGAGGCAAAAGATTGCTACATTTTTAACACGCGGCGTCAAAGAAGCTTCTTATAAAAAATGAAGGCTTTATTTGTCTTTGTCATTTTAGTCTTTAAGTACAAAAATTTACTTGATTCCATCGATTGATTAATTGTACCTATCTAAATTAAGATTTTGCTCATAATATTGTTTATAAAAACACATATTATTATGTAAATATCTGAAGCACAGGTGCAAATAGGTCACCTCTATCATAAACATAATAATACAGTCTATATTATCTTTTACAACCCACGACCCGAAATTGGGTGTTTGCACTCATCAAAGTGAACAACTTTTGTTCTACGAGTTGTGAAAATTTATGCATGTTTTGTTCAGTCTAATAAAAAAAGTAAACGGAGTTCCCCTTCTTTCGCGATGAGATTCACTAAAATTTCGCAAGTCTATTATTTGGAAAATTTTGAAAGTACAAGACATGACAACAGATATAACTTTTTTCATTTTCATTTGATTATAATTCTGATTCTATATTTACAAAACACAACATTTATGATAAACAATTGCAGTTCAAAACTCATTTTACACCGTCTTTGTTTGTTTGCTCACAATCCATAAATTCTGTTAAAATGAAACAACTTTTTAAAGATAAATCGTAAGATTTGTTACCGAGCGCTGAGCACACAATGAGTAACAAATTGCACTTTAGATATGCCGCGGATGCGTTTATCTCTCGCAGTAGCGTTCGTGATGCTCTCACGTTACACGGCTATTTCGTATCGGGTAGTGAATTAAAAATGGTTGGAACGAACATTATAAACGACGACGATGTCTAAGTTTAAAAAAGAAAGCAATAGTCTATTGCAACGACTCGCATGTGTCTAGTAATATTATGGACTAATGTTTTGGTTTTTAAAACTCATTAAATTAATACTTTTTAGTTTACAATAAGCCATTCATTTAACTTATTTTATTTTTAACTATAACTGTTCTTTTTACACTATGAGTACAATAGTCTTGAAAGTCTATATAAGAAAACAAATCATAGCACTTTATTTTTCAAACAAGCGAACATAAAACTATATGGCCGTAGGTAATAGCCCCATCGATTCTCAATACGATAACAGACTCCCCTAAACACGTACTCCTGGCACATTTGTCCTGCCCTTATCTGCAGCAAACAGTTTAAAGGATCGCAGTACAATTTTTTATACTTTTATCAACGAAAACATTTTGAGGCAATTGCACGGTAATACGACTGTTAAGATTACCGGAGACGCCATTTTTGACGTACGTATTTTAATTGTTATTTTTATTCTTATCAGACCCTTAGCATTCACTGCTGGAAATGGAGTATAGACGGTTTAACTGGACGGTTTAGCGAAGGATATAACCATTATCATCATGGTTACTGTGTAGGTTAGCAATCACAGATAATATTATAATTGAGCTGTGTACGATTTTTTTTTTTTTTTTGTTTTTCTACTTTCCTTCGAATAGTTTTGATTATAAAAATAAGATTATTTTTCTTCGAACAATTTTAAGTAATATTGAAGTGAGAATTATCTATAAATTAAAAGAATAGCAAAGACATTATAATAATATCTTAAACACATTTATTTTAAATTCAAATAATATTTAAACAATAATGATTTTGTTGTTAAAGTACTTAAAACTTTGAAGCTTTTAAGGTTAAAATTCTCTACGTTCACACACTATATTCAATGCAGCGTCATGCAGACATGCCACAAAATTTTATGGGATTACTTCAGATAGATGAGGGCATTAGAGAGTGTTGTCACCAAATGTATCCCACCCCTTTACCCCTAGTCGTTACGAGAATGACTGTGTTTTATCAAACAACATAGCGATAATACTTTGAAACTTTTGCATTTCCTGCAAATAAATGTGTGTGAGAACACGTACGATAATACACTTTGCTTGAATTAAGTTCAGAAAAAGAAAGTTAGAATTGGGATGACCAAATAGAATTTTGAATGTTTCGTGTGTTTTTGCTTTGAATAATAATTGTACCGTTTTAAAAACTATGCATCGAGACATTTTAAACGGTGCAGTATATCGTAGGTTTAAAGTCTAAATAAAGTGAAACAAAAGAACAGCTAAATAAATAATACTAAATATGTATTATATAAAGCCTTATTCCTACTTAATGCCAAACCTGAGAGAAGTTTGTTCAGAATCAGTAGCAGAATCGATTCCAATAGTTTTTATCATCATCATCAGCAACTCATTAAAGTCCCACTGCTGGGCCCGGGTCTCCTCTCCTTTATCTAGAGGGCTGAGAGGGTTTAGGCAATAATCCACACACGCTAGCGTGTGCGAATTGGGGGATCAGACATACCCTTAGAATTTCTTCTAGGGTATGGGGGTTTCCTCACGATATTTTCCCTACTAGTACATATAAATTCCACAAAGTGAAATCCACATTGGTACTGCTGGTCGGATTCGAACTCGGACCGCGTGTTTAGCACGCCGCGCCGGTTACTTAATAGTTTCCTATTATTATAGTTTTTATACCATGTTATATTTTTTGACATAAATCCAAATAATAAAAACTTACCCTAAGGGATGAAATACATACATACATAGCATCACGCCTTTTTCCCGAAGGCTACTCCTTTGCAGAGGTGTTTCGCACCCACATTTCGCCAGCTATGTTTGGTCCCATGAAATAGTTGTGAAAATTATTAGTAATTGATATGGATGTTATTTTCGAGGTTTTCAGAGACGCTAATTATATAAACGTTATCTTTAATGACGTAAAATGAAATTCAACTCCTGTAGTGGGGTGTTGTGGAATTAATGAATTGCACTTAAAACAAAGACCTATGTAATATCGAAATCTACGCGGACGAAGTCGCGGGCAAAAGCTAGTGTACAATAAATTTCAAAGCACCGTTGTTTGAAGTGTTTTAATGGCTGCCTTTTGCCGCATTGTCTACTTGCAGCGATAAATAAATAAGTGCTAAATAGGTACATAAACTACCAGTGGCGAAGGGTGGATTTTTATAAAAGGTAAGCTGGAGTAAAAAATGCTTACCCTGCCCTGCAACAACCGAAACGTGTTGAATGCAATATTACCTATATTGCATTCAACACGTTTCGGTTTAACCACTCTAACTAAACGTCTATCCCGCGCGGTTATATTTACGTCATATTTCCAACTACTTGTCGCCACTACCCGCGCGCAAATTTGCCGAAACTATTTGGTCAAAAAGCCTTTGTAATAAATAGGTGATCATGTACTTACAGCTATTTTAATAGTCATAATCTATGAGGTTTCAATGTCTAGGTATATATATTAAATTTGTTTTGTAAGCTTATGTAGTTTATTTTATCATTCAAACATTTAAAAAATATTCTTCTCTCTAGAACATTTCCAAGCACAAAACAAACTTGGTGACGCATAGACTGAAATTACATTTTTTTCTATGAAATAAAGGCTCTTTACACTGCCCTCTTTTGTTTTTTTTCTAGTGAAACATTTCTTAGGTTATCAATAAGCACAACGTGTATTTAGTTCCACACTTTTAAACTAGATGGTGATGATTTTTTTAACATGTATCCGATGTATGACGGCAATTTGTTTTGACAAACCTTGTTCTAAATGAGAGTTGAGAGTCCATTACAGTATGCCTGTGAGAGCCATTGGTAATTATTACTTCTTGTAAAAAAAAATGTCACAATGTTTGAAAAAAACATTGGTAAATTATAGTTATTTAATATCTGAACCTGCGCGGCCTTAAGCCTTACTGAATTAAATGTTTGTTTTACTTTCAAAACTTTAACTTTGAAGAACATGTCTCCTCACTCAGCAAATAACCTTCCAGACAACAATCTATGACTATTATCGCTGCCATTCTAACTTGTAAAAATCTTTCTTATTATTAAAACTGTAATAATATAACACTTAGGCACTTACCTACCAATTACTGATAACAACAACAACAAACATTAGATGGCAAAAGCACAAATCACTTATATTCACTACCTACACAATCTTATTACCTACTAATCAATCACTATTTTACACTAATACAAATATAAACAATAAATATAGTTTAGAATTAAAAATGTTGATAAATAAATAATAAATATTAGAAATGACGGACTGCACGTAAGTTTTGATTTGACAAATCTGCCGTGCTATGACAAAATACTGTATCTAAAAACTTGTTAGTTTTCAGAAATCACGATTTTCTGTTTTTTTGGAAAATAGGCCATAAAATCCTTAATATTAGTCCGATTCCTTTGAATTTTAGATATGTTAATCTTCGAATCATCTTCTAGTTAGCCATCTAAAAAAAACTGGTATTAAAATAATTCTGTATGTTCACGCCCACAAACGTGTTCTGACAAAACCTATAAATTAATGTAAAGAGAACATTATGGTAACATAGTGCGCGCACGCATGTGTATGTGTATGTGTGTGTCTGTCAGTATGTGTGTGTATGTGCGTGTGTGCGTGTGCTTCTGTGTGTGCATTTTAGGTATACAATGAAAAAGAAATAAAACAACTAAAATTAATTAAAACGTTTATTCTAATCATTAAACAAATTAAAAAATATATTGTTGTGTATTATATCGTTTGGTTGGTCAGTTCCAACACTCAAAAGTTAAAAATCAACCTCTTGTTCAGAAGTTAAATCAGCAATATCAGACACCACAAATTCTTCAAAAAACTTTCTGCGTGACTGCGGCATGTATTGGCATAAATTAAGAAGTTCCAATTGCTAACTTCACATATTCCTCGTGGGTTTTCTTGCTTCTTAATTTCGCTCAAAAGACTTTTTTGTTGTCCTTCAATAAATTATTTAAAGTATTTTCTGTTTTATTTTTCAAAAACTTAATTTTCGTAAAGTCTTGGTCATCATTATAATTTACTTTCGCAAATAGTGACAGAAAACCTCTTTTAAATTTAACAATTTTGAATTTTTGTATGTTCAATATGTTCATACCATCTGGGTACTTAATTTTACTATAATTTTCAAACAAAAACATATGAGTCAAAATCAAAGTATCAATATTTTTTCTCGAATTTTTTATTTGTTGAACGTAATCTTGAACATCATAGACTTGTCCTGATCTGTTAAGCTTATTAGTTATACTGGCGTGTACTTGATCGGCAGCCATATACGTGTGACCTGGTTCTAAGTATTCAATTATAATTTCTTCAATACATTTGGAGGGATCGTTGATCATTTGCGCTAAAGCTGAGAAAAAGATCTTATATTTGTTTTGGGCGTTGCAGTTGTCTACAAAAAAATAAACGTACTTTATATCTCTAATTTTAACATAAAGTTAATATAAGCACTAGCGACATTAAAGGCTTTTCGCCCACTTTCACTTGCATGCCATAAAGCACAAACTGCAAGTTTATTTTTGCCGGGCTGAGCAAAAGTCTCATTAAATAAGACAAGTTTTCTGGAAAAATAATATTCCTTTGTTGTGAGTAAGAGCATACAAATAACTTTTTGCATGTCCAATCTAAACAATACTTGGTCAGAATTATTCGTGCATAATTCTGCTCTTTCATTTAGGTCCTGACGAGATATATTTTTATTAAGAATGTGCTCTGGAAAATAGTTGCACTCATCACAGCCGCAAGCATTGCAATCAGATCTTATTTTTATTACAGATTTGATATCGCAACCATCCTGTGATGGTTTAGCTGTTGATAGGTTCATTTTCCTACACACGTTATTAAAATATGTCCAAGAACATTTTCGCACATGATTGTCAAGACAATGCTTTAGGTAATCTTAAAAAAATTTAGTAAATGTTACAGTTGCTGGAAGATAACGGCGGTTAGGTGCATGTTTTAAATTATAATGAGATTGCAAAGGTCTGTACTCTTCAATAAATTTAATGACGTTCTCTTCATACCCTTCGGGAAAAGCGTGTTTTGGTGTATGATGCCCTCTCGAATCAGGTGCTGCCTTAACTGATGGATTTTTGTTGTAGGTCGTATGGTTAGCTTTTAAAACAGATTGTACAACTTCATCATTAGAGTATCCAATAGTAGCCAAAAAAAACTTTTTACATGTTACAATATCATCTTACTTCCATTTCTTTCCAAAGTATTACGTCTGCGAGAGTTTTTAGCAGTTTTAACTTTAGAGTCCATTTCGACGTCTTTGGCGATCCATGCTCCAAAAAGCCGACTATATATTTTTTCTAGCATCTTCATCAAATTTCTAATAGCATTTTAGTTTGCGGTCGCATTGTGGCAATAAAGGATGCTTATCTCGTTGCTGCTCTAAAATGTTGTTAGAGTCTCTCTATCGCCTCTTTTTTTTGGTACTGAATTGGATGGTGGGGATTCTGCGGGCAACTGGAATGTTGATGCTACCGCTACTTCTTCAGGTGGGGATTCTGCGGGCAACTGGGATGTTGATGCTGTTACTGCTTCTTCAGGTATTGAATGTACAAAGAGTGACGATGAAGATATCGCGATCAACTCTGTATATGTACACGGCGTAGAACAACCATCACATTCCATTTCACCAGCCACAAGTTGAACTTGAATAGAAGCCGGCAATGTCAACTCATTAACTAAATTCACTTCATCTACCTCATTAGTCATTATTTGGGACTGTACATTTTCAGCTGTAACACTGTCATTAACTTCTAAAAAAACTTCCATATTTTTTGTATTTACCCCTGTTGCGGCTAGTTCACAATATGTTTCAGATGATGCTGAAGATGGTAATTCACTGGTATATAACTGCGTATCCGATAACAGCTCAGAAACAAGGTTGTTTTCCTCATCAACGGATTGACAGTTTCATAATTAAATGTAAGTAAGTATCTGAAGATACAGTGTTTTTTCATGGCACGGCAGAAATGCAGTTCAATTCAAAAGTATTTGGTCATCCAAATGTTGCACAACAGCGCCGGGCGCCGCCGCCAATAAACCCGATGATAATCGGATTTTTTGGAACTAATTTTTGGCGCACTTATTGCCATAGATAAGTGACGTCACAAGGAGCTAATGAATGCATTTTTATACTACGATTCTGATTGACAGCGCCGGGTTATTGCAGCGGCGTACTTGATCAACTAATGTGCTGTTTTATGGAAGTGTTAGGTATTTCGACGAATGTAATATTTTGTAATGATGGTTTGAAATAATGTTATGTATTTTAAACTTGTTCAGTTGTTTATTATAACTATTTATATTATGTTTGTGAGTGTGAGAACATAATTTAGGAATAGGTAACAGTATTAGTTGTCATTTTTCAAAGGGAAGCCTGATATTCGGCAATATTCGGTCAGCTCGCGGTAGTATTAAGCATGAGAAATACTTGTATGAGGTTTAATTCTTTTAAATTTCGATTTTTTATTCTGTTTCAGCAAATAAATAGACGTTTGAGGTGTTTCAAATTTAATATTAACAAAGAATAACGTTTACGTGTAATATGTTTGAAATTTGACAAGAATCAAACAAAAGTATGAATACAAAGATACTCGTATGTCTAACACAATATAACATGTTACTAGAGGCAAATAATAGCAATAAAAGAAAGTTTCATATTATTTTCAAGTGAGCTGTAATAACAGGATATGAAATAAAAAATAATAGGATAACTCCGGACGATGCGGCATGATACTCGTATAGTCATTAGTTACAATCACAGATTTATCTTATGATTTGACTTGAGTTGTTACAATTGAGCATATAAAAGAGAATGAGGCTGTTTCTTGGTCTAAAATATTTCCGATAAATTCTCTGTGAATGTGTCAAACTGATAAAAACCACGAGAATAACAGAATATTTTTAGCTTCCTTGACGATATACCTAATACTTTTTAATTAATAATGGATACTTTTCAGTTGACAAAAAAAAATGGATAATAAGATAAAATAAGAGATGGCAGAGATTTGGAATATATGTGTATATATTCCAAATCTCTGCCATCTCTCGCAAAAAGGAAATTCAAAACAAAACAAAATCAACAACTAAATGTGAAAGTCAGTCAAAACATCTCTATTTTCACATAACTAGACAAATAATATTAAAGTCTACAATATAGGTAGATAAATCAATATAGACTGCAATAAGACGATATTTTTCAATGTATTCGACGACAGACAAGCTCGGCAAGCTCCATTCGTTTATATAACCATTGTTCGAAATATCGATTGCTCGTAGCAGAACTCAGACAACGGCTTTCATAAAACAGGAGGTAGATTGTTTCCAACATTTTGCCGGAAAACAGGGAATGGATTCGGACTAATACGTACCCTTCCACGAACCCTCGCATAAAGTAGAAAATGCCTTCGGTCCACGATTTCCGACGGACTCCTATTGTCTGCCTCGGTGCGTGCAACCCTTCCTTATTAAACAGACAAAAGTTTTATTCCGTAGGTGTGGGTTCATTTGATTAAATTTTGTTGGTAAAACAATATTTTAACACCGAACCCCTAAACATTTGCCGCCATTAATGTGTTTACTTTGCTACCATATTATTTACTTTCATTAAATTTGAACAGCTTTAAAGGATTTAAAATTTAACATCAGTCATTTGTTTTTCTCATGGGCCTGTTTTTCGTAATCTCGAGTATAATCATTTCGATCCACAAACATCCAACTGTAAGGCACGGGTCTCCTCCAAAGAATGTAGAGGGAATTTAGTCTACTATATACTACGCTGGCCAAACGGATTGGTATCTCGAGTATACAAACTTCTATTCCTTTTTTTTTGTGAAATGAAATAATATATTTCGTATAAACATGGTACATAATTGTGTTCTTAATGTTAGATTGGACCAGCATGTTTGGCCACCAGCGGCAGACGAAATTTTTTACAATATTTATATTAGTAAATTACATGATTAAATAAATAAGTACTTATTTGACTTAAATCTTAAACCCTTTACTTGTTCGTAAAATTTTACCCGTACTAAATAATTAAAATAAGTTTTAAGTGAATATTTTTGTTATAACTTTGCCTTTTCTTAAAAGAGTTTTACAATATTTTGTTCTGTTAGAGACAGGGCGGAAAAACTTTTTTCCACCTTGTCTCCGAATGACATCAAAATTTCACGATTCATTGCGTTGGAATACAACGCTGCAATATTGTTACTGTTTATTTGATATTTCCTAAAGAATACAGTTTAATATAATCGTCTCTGATTTTTATTTGCAATACCTCCTTTAGGGACCCCTGACATTATGACAATTAATTTTAAATGGGTATCGTATAATGCGGGCGGCACAAAATCGCTCGCTGTGGCGTTGACAACAGTTGACGCCATTGGGCTGACATGATGAATATGATGATGATGATTATGATCATGTAAAATTCATTGTCAAAATTTCAACTTCACATCTAAGTGTACTAATATCTGTTATTCTGAAAAATAGATCTATATAGTATATTGCAATGTTCTTTCATATTATGATGTTTCCCACGAGGGCAAGCCATTACGGAGACGAGTCGGGATATGTTTTTTATTGATGACGAGCCAGCATCGTGACGAGCCGAGCTGACTCACTATAGACTCATGTTCATGTAGTGTGATATTTTTGTAATTTACGAAATTCAATCACATGATAATGAAATTTATGTGCCTGGGAAGTAAATATTTAGGTATTATTTAAACAATGAATACGCACACGCTCATATTTGGCAAATCATAATATTTTCTTTCAAATCATATAACAATGATACAGTACTGATAGTAAAAATATAATAATATAATAGCGTTATTGTATTATAACCAATTAGTTTCATATTGTAAACATTGTGTATAATATATTTATGACTAACCAAGATTGATTCAATTAATCACGTAATGTTGTTAACAGATGCATCAAGTTTTTCCGAAAAGCATAATATAAGCTGACCGTTAAATTGCACTGGCCAGTTAAACGGGTTCATCATCATTATCATTATTTCAACCTATAAACTTCCCACTGCTGGCCTAGGGTCTCCTGCAAAGAATGTGGAGAGAATTTAGCCTTATTTAGGTTGGTAAAGGGTTTCCTTTTCTTGCAGTATTCTTGTCTGCATAAGGTTATTCCCTTAGTCGCCTTTTACGGCACCCACGGGTTGAGATGGGGTAGTGACATTATGTATTATTAATCCATCACTACACAGATAATAAGTGGTATTTTAATAAGTGGGTTATATCTTTCGAATCTTCCTTTCCATGTTGTGTTGGTATGTTTGTTGTTTCGTAAGATGCCTTTAACGACATTATTATATTCTACCACATAGATACACACAGCGCCATCTAGTCCCAAATTAAGCAATTATATTTACTTGTCTTATGGGTACTAAATAACTGATATACTACCTAAATCTATAATTTTTTTTGTAAATATATACATTATAGATAAATTACACCCAACACAGAACAAACGAGCATGCTCATCACACAAATATTTGTTCTGGATGGGAATTGAACCCACAACTTCCGGCTTAACAGACGGGGTCGCTAACCACTAGGCCTATAGGTCAGTCAAAATATTGTCATCATTATTTTTGAGTTAAATGTTATAAGCTTCTTTGCTACGTCGACCAGTTACTTACTTATCTATTGTAGCACCCACAGATACATACACTTTGAAGGTTCCCACTTCCCACGATATTTTCCTTCACCGTCAAATGATTGTAGGTACATATAAATTTCACACAGTGAAATTTACATTGGTACTGCTAGTCGGAATCGAACTCGGACCGCATGATTTCCAAGATGGTCATTCATCCATTCCACTACCATTACTTTTAACAAAACAGGTATAAATCCCTAGATTTAAAAAAAATACGGTATTACACTCTTTCTCTTAACACACGGATTTGGACATTAGACACTGTCTATCCCAGACCCTCTAAGAGAAAGGAGGCGTCTGACGTCGTTCTAATAGAATATTTATTTTATGAATCTAAACTAACGTACGTATGACGTATTTATAATAAAAACAAGTAAATAATTTAAAAATTATAATAACCCGACTGCAAAAAATAGATAAGCAACGCACTAAAAAGACCAAAAAATGGTTGTAATTATTATTCCTGATTAAATTTAAATATATAACATAATAATATGTATATATTTGTAATCTCCATTTGATTTCCTTTATTTTGATACACTACGATAGGTTTGGTTGAAAAAATAAATTAAAAAATTAACTACTTACAATTTGGCGCCAAAAGTCCGCCGTTTTGTTTTTTATTTTTTAATACCTATCTAAGCACACTTGGGTTTTTGAGACGAATCTAACGTTAACTTAATTGTCGAAATCCATCCAGCCGTTTGGAAGAAACGTGGGAATAAAGAAATTTACAAACATACAAGATACGCGCGAAAAACAATATCCTTCCTGTCGGGTAAAAATCACTTACATATGAATTAAAATCCATTAAATGGTCCTTGTTAATTAGGTACACGTTGTAAATGTCTTCATCAGTATAATGTAACATCGATACATTAAAAATATTAAAACCTTTTATGTGTCTGAGCTTGACACCCGTAGGCGCGGGCGGCCCGTGAGATAGGAGTACCGTAAATATTGTCATCGGGTGGCGCGGCAGCCGGGCCGCGGCGCAGAGGCATTCATTGACACTTCGGCATTCACACAGGAGTATGATATAAATGTCGGTCATATTACTATATCCAAATCATTGCTGATTGAGTAACAGCACACTGCACTATATTCGGGCCTTTATAAATAACTAAATATCTATCCAATTAATAAGGAGCAATTAAAATCATGAAACGACTGGTACTAGTGATTGTATTGTGTTTGATAGCGTTAGGTTCATGTGATTATCTATTACGCGATATAAACAGATTTAAACGGCTAATAGCTCATGCTAAAGTTGAATACCGTGGGAACCGGCTTAAAAAACAGGTGGAAAATGTGTTACATAGAGGACATTTGCAATTTCATGTAAGTAAATACCTAAAATAAATTTTAAATTATTCTTTAACTAAACTTTAATTTTCAAAATAAATTAATGTTGAAAAAATTAGATTAGATTCGATGTTGCTCCTCTAGGCTTATGGATAGCACAATTCGCAGGGCTGTGCCTATAAGCCTTTTGAAGGATTTTCGACTAGCTATACCTATAAGATTTTATTTTACGCTTGTTTCAACAGAATATAACATAATTAAATCTTTATTGAACCAAATTCCTATTAGGTATATAAAAGATTTTTGGTCGTGATCAAGACTTAGTTGGAAAGTTTTGATTAATATGTATAAACTACAGGTACTAATTACGAGCGAAATATACTTTATTACATAATATGAGTAATATAGGTAGATCACCTACTAGAAGTCGCTCCCCTCGTTCTTTATTTGGCCACTGCTCATCTCTTATTAGTGATGTTATAATATAGCCTTCCTCGGTAAATGGGCTGTCCAGCACTAAAATAATTTTACAAATCGGACCAGTAGATCCTAGTGTTCAACCAAAAAATTTCTTCAGCTTTATAATATTAATCTTAAAAGTATAGATATTTTCAATACAAGATAATAAAATTATAAATAATCTTAGTACACGGATTACAAATAAGTATTATGCCAAGTTAGATTCTTCCAGAGCTTCCCTAGTTTTTTTTCAATCAATACCGTTTGTGGTGGCATGAAATATTCAAATTCGTTTACAAAAGTCAGTCGTGGCCCATTGTATGTGTTACCAATTACCTAACCACGTGTGTTTGTAAATTATTTGTTTGGTTTCTGTGTTCGATCGATTTCAGTTTCGTAAATATTGTAGGTAATGGTTAGTATAATGATTTTGTATTTGTATGTAAATTTCTATACCTATTCTATAACTCTATGACTTAGGATATAGAATATATGAAAGTTGGTAGTAAAAATTGTTAACTTTTCTACGTAAATCTTTTGTCGCGGAATGAAAATGGTTTTATAAGTAGAACTAAATTCACAGGTGTATAAAGTTCGTAGCACGAATATCAACTTCGGCTTTCTCTTCCGTCAAAAAGGTTTCAGCCTAACGTAAGCATGTAATCAAAGCGGATCAGCAGCTGCGATACGTCGACTCGGCTACGGCTAGGCGTCGCGGCGCTTACGGTTCGCTGACCGCTGGTTGATCTGGCTGGCCTTAGATCAGTTTGAATCCAAACGTGAAGTGATAAGAGACACAAGAGCGGCGACGCCAATGCCCGAAGAGGCGTAGCGCGTGGATGACTAGCCGAACCGCGCCGCGGCGCGGTGACCGCCAGTTGACCACGAGCCGCGCCACGGTTCGTGAGCTAGCCGAGGCGAGTCGTTTACCTTACGATTCCGATTTGTGTGCTTTGCAATAGGGAGTTTAATATAAAAAAAGTGGCGTAGCTACCAGCGGCTAGACGGGGCAGAGCCCCCGGGGCCCCCAAGCTAAGGGTGCCCCTTTGGACTCTGACTTAAAAACTATAAATTGAACTAGTGAACATTTTCCCACATTCGGAATATACCTAAATAAACCAGATTACGGGCGACTGGATTACAACAAATCTGGAGTACGTCAAATTCGGAGCACGGCGAATACGAAACAAACGATTATAAATAGTTTAGTTGGGGCCCTAATTTATTTTTTGGTTACCTAGCTACTCCACTGTACAAAAAATACTAAACGGCTCGAGTTGATACGGTTACGATACGTTTCCAAGTTGATATATTGTGTGCTACGACTTTTAGGTTGTATTGTTAATACCGAATAAGAGGAGACAGCATAAAACGTCACCTCTGTTCATTTCTCTCGCATTTTCAGCATTACATTTTTTTAAACAACATCGATATCAAACACAGTCCGCTTTGTGGTAACCGGTTACCTTAGCCTTATTTTGCCGTGATAAGCCGCTGTGTCTTATCTTTTTTAAAATCAAATTCATAATAATCTTATTTATTGACCAATGATTCTTCTCTTGTTTCAGAATTTAATAGCTTATGCTTTAAAAAAAACGAAAGAATCGAACATAGCTACGCTCAGTGATACACCTATGGTAATTTGAGATTGAAGGGTGAATGAGGGAAAGAGCTGGATTACGACGTAGCTGTTTATGCTTAGTATTTGAGCAATATAGCTCAAACAAAGTTTTAGTAATATTGTTATTCTTTACAATATTACTAAAACTTTAAGTGTTTTATATTAATTAATAAGCATGTAAACAAACTCTGTGGTTGTTGTGTGTATGAAGAATTTAATAATTATTACTAACACCAACGTTTCAATACGTGATGATATTGGCGATGTTATAATATTATGGAAATCTTTTTCTCAGACTACAGAAAAAAAAAAAAAAACTTTTACAGTATAAATTTCACCTTTTCATCATACCTAATAATATTTTCACACATTCACACAGCGCCATCTAGTCCCAAAGTAAGCAATTATATTTGCTTGTGTTATGGGTACTAAACAACTGTTATACTACTTAAATACTTTTTTTTTGTAAATACGTACATATTATAAGATAAATAACACCCAGACACGGAACAAACCTTTATACTTATCACACAAAGATTTGTCCTGTGTGGGGATCGAACCCACGACCTCCGGCTTAACAGTCACGGTCACTAACCACTAGACCAACAGGCCAGTCAATTTTTTGATTAAGTTCTTCGTATATAATATAATTATATTTGTAAATTTTTAAAAATGTTTAAATTATTCAAAAAAGAACGACTAAATTCAATTGTATTTTTTTAAACTATATTTTAGCATTGTAGTTTTATGTTCGTATATCTAAAGTAAATAACATAAAAGGTAAAACATTTTAGTCTAAAGCAGGACTACCACATAGCTGGAGTGTGGTTTTAAATGTATTGCCTCAACGTACTAAGGTCTTGCGTTCTAACATTTTCTCGTAAATGTACGTAGACTCGTACAGGACGTGTATATATATACTCTTGTATGTTCCAAAAACCGCAGTGTCAGTTACAATAGTTTATAGCTAAGCTTTATGGAACAGTTTTATGTGACAGTTCTTATAATTTTTATTTAAAAGCGATGGTGGCTGAATGGATTAGTGACGGGCGTGCAAATCTCGCGGTCCGAGTTCGATCCCGACCAGCAGTACCAATGTGGATTCCACTTTGTGGAATTTATATGTACTAGTCAAGTGACTTACCATCTGTTAACGGTGAAGGAAAACATCGTGAGGAAACCTTTCTATGTATGTCTGATCCACCAACCCACACTAGGCCAGCGTGAGTGAATTATCGCCTAAACCCTCTCAGCTCTCTTCTTAGAGGAGAGGAGACCCGAGGCCAGCAGTGGGACTTAATGGGTTGCTGATGATGATGATGATGATGTTATTATTTAGGCGGTGAGTGTTTTGGATGTGAATAATGGACAGTAAATGTTTGTTGCGATTGACACGTTTATTATTCTAAAGTTAAGTGATTCTGTGATTCTTGACCTGTAGTAAAACAAAATATACTTTAAATAAATAAAATAATTAAACTAAGAAAAACTTTTATTTGAGTGTAAATAATATTTGGCATTCATTTTGTTAAAATTCCGTGTAGTGACGGATTAAGAATATATAATGTCACTACCCCATTGCATACCGTTGGTGTCGTAAAAGGCGACAAAGGGAGTAAGTAACCTTATGCAGACTAAAGCACTTCAAGAAAAGGAAAATTCAAAACAAACCCTATACCAACCCGTCTGGCCAGCGTGGTATAGTAGGCTAAATCCCTTCCACACTCTTTGGATGAGAAACGTGCCCAACAGTGCAGTGGGATGTTTATGAATTGACATAATGATGATGATTCATTTTGTTATGTTTGATTGTGCGATTGTTGTCTAATAAATCATAAGATTTTTTGAAGCTTCTTTTATGTTTTTACAACATTTTAAGATTTAAAATTATGACTCACATACTTGATCAAATCAACCTAATTAGTTAAACAAATCATGTGTCTAGACAACATAGTTTCTAACCTAAATTTTCTTTTATAACTAAAGAAAAAGTTTTTTCTATCACATGAAACTATGTATAATTAACTGCCGTACTCAGAGACGTTACTAAACTTTAAAGTTTATTTAGTAAAAACGTGTAAACTTTAAGTCTATACGCTTAAAGATCATTATTCAATGAAAAAAATGTGCTAATGACAGATTACTGCTAATTGACATATCTGAGTGCGGCAATTGGACCTCAATTTATTTGTATTCTATTGAATTTAATTACTTCTTCGTCTTTATAACAATAATGTTAGAGATATAAATCCAATATTCCGAAAAGTTACTCATATGTTTATTTTAATAGCTGAGTAGCGGGGTCCCCTGTATTGACCTGGCTCATCCATCATATTAATAGCCACTCAACCAGCCAGTTTATTAAGTACTAAGCCAATGTAATCACTCGTATCTTTTTTTTTGTTATTTAGATTAAATTTGTAACAAACAAGAATATTCTGTGTTTCTTTTGTAAATACTACGTGTGTATTCAATACTTTAGTAATGAATAATTATTTATTTATATTTACTTTACTACACTACACATTATACTAGATAAATAGATACTGTTTACAAAAAAATGTTGTCAATTAAAAACACCATTGTTTGGTAATTTTAATAAAATGTATTACTTACTTTAATTATTCTTATATAAAGCTTTCTACAATGTTAATTAGAGCGTTTATCGGAATGCCAGTAAAACGGGACAAAGATAAAGATTATTAATATTTTATTATGTCATAACATACATGTGTATCTACAATATATGGTCTTACAAAATAAATTTAGTCTCAACACGTTCTGTCCATTTCAAGACATGCAAATTTAAATATGTTATTAATAGTAGCATGCATTTTATTATCATTATATTTTAATCTCATTATTTAATCATGAATACTTTTTAATTACACAAAACACAATTGAATAAAATTATCTACTTAGTTATAATAATATTTAAATTTAATAGGTTTTTATGTCAGTATACGAAATCATGTTTCTCGGGGAACCATTGTTGAATATAAAAGATGTGTCGTGAATATATAATTTACTATATTTTTTTATGTGTTTTATTTTACTCTATTGGTTAATTGATAACGAATTGGCAGCGTAAAAATATTTAAAAAAAATGTTTCCTTTTAAAATTAATTATTGTAACAGGCTAAAGATATAAATAAGAATATGTTGATAATTCTTGATTTAAGATAGTTATGATCTCTTTACATAATATAATATGTAAAAGGAGTTTTCTTGGACATCGATACTGTACTGTTCTGTCACGAGAGAATTGCATACTTGAACAAGAATGCAATTTCTAATTAAAAGATACCTATAGCAGCACACAGTATAATCATATTTGTTGTAGCACAAATCAATTAATCACCATTAAACGAAAATAACATTTAAAGCGCGTAGACCTCCAGCTGGAGGGCAAAAACCGGCTGGTTACGCGCACCGTTTCAAGACGGCAAAAAACCCTATTGCTATCTCACTTTATTCAATGTGTTAAAGTGTTAGTAAAAGCAATATTGCCTATTAGGTCGCCAGCTCTTACTAATAATATTATTATGGTATCTATGGTAATCATTCATCTGAGAATAAAAGTTATTCATTTATTAAAGTATAACCTGACTGAATATAAAAGAAAAACAATAGAACTATACTGAATGTCATTTTTAATTTTATAGTGTATTCTATCAGTAATTTTTATTTGATGTTCAGAAACCGGGCATTAGTGGGAGAAAGACAATACAGATTTTATAGTGAATGTATTTAATATTCCATTTTAGTTTAGACTTTCGAATAAGTATTCAACAATCTGGGCGGGTTTAATAAACAATGTCGGCTGAATAATCATTAAACTGAAAAAGCCTTTTAAAAACAAAGTAGGTGATTTCTATTCATGGTTTAACAACAATACAGGTTTTAATAACGTTATTTGAAAGTAAAATGGGACAAGTCGGTGACAACAATGCAAATATTTGATTTATAATGTGAATCATTGTCTTACGTTCTTCTTGATATGTTCCATGTCTTCTTTGGGTTACTCTTTCTTCTATAATGTTTTGAAACAAATCGTGTCGTGCCAGGAGTTGAAACAATTGGCGGAAGAAAACAGAAATTAATATTTACTCCGCCAAATAGACGAGAAATGTGGTAACAATCATCATCATCATGCCAGCCTAATCTCCAATGGTGTAATGTAATATCTTTAGCCTGTTACAATAATCGATTTTAAAAGGAAACATTGTTTTTAAATATTTTCACGCTGCCAATTTATTATCAATTACCCAATAAAGTCAAATAAAAAACTTAAAAATTTATAGTATATTCACGATACAATGACATCTTAATGTGGGAACAATGGTGTCAATTAATTAAAATCTTACTTCCGAAACATTTTACCATAACAATGATACTTAAATATTCAAATAAAATTATAAAAAGAAATAAATTTGGTCAATATAACAATCACATTAATCGTGTAATATTGATTATAAAATACCTTTATACAATGGAATTAATAATAATGTCTGTTGTTTAAAGTAATATTTAATTAATGTCAATATTTGGACTTAGTGAGAGACAACTTAGACCAATAAGTCTTAAAAAGTCAATAAGAGGTCCAGATCAGAATGTAATTTATCAATAAAATTAATCGAATAAAATAGAAATAGAAACTGTCGTACACTGTCTCAAACAACTGTCTTATGTTTGTGAGTATCTTAAGAACTGTTCACTGCCATGCCAACTCATAAAAGTTGCTATGACATTTGCAATAGGAGCAAAATATAGAAATATCTGGAAAGTTTATATGGGCTATCTGAATCTACAATTGTTTATTATGATTTGGTTCCAAAGATACGATACAATAAAACAGTAAACTATACAGGTTTCTATTGAGTCTAATTCAAAGTAAGTATACATACCGCCTCTTTGCTTCAATAACGTGATAAATCAGAAAAATCTTTTTTTTTATTTGAGATTTAATACCGCATCTGACACAGTGGCGCTATCTCTTTCACACAGATTAACTATTAAGACTATCACACCACGTTTTTGAGCAAATAAAATTGGACGCAGTGTTCATTTTTTTAGGTTTTAATTATAAAATAATAATAAAAAGCAAAGAGGTTACATACATAGTTATGTTCATTTTTTACATTACACATCTGCGTTTCTATCAGACAACAAAGAAGATCCACCAACTTAGAACACCGAAGTAACTCAATTCAACACTTGTAGAACAAACTATGTAGTATGATCCCCACATCTTTTCCCCCGTCACGTCACTCGTTGCCTTTCTAATATTTCATAGGACGGAAAAAGGGCAAATTGTATCAGCAGCGAGGCGTCTGGAGGCGAATGCGACAGCAGAGCCAAATTGGACACGACAACATGCTTTTAGCGCGTCTCGTCTGAGCCTCAGACCTCTGTGCATAGTGGTACAATAGGATCATGAAGAATGTGTGGTGTGATTGATGACATTTTGAGTTTAGCTACTGATTAATTTAGACTGTAATCCTAATAAATTGTAATGTTTGATTGTATAATATAATCAATATATTTATAAATATAATAAAACTGTTAAAAAGTACATAAACAAAAAAAAAATAGCAAGGGTGTTAAAGGACAATAGAACCCATTTCCAGCATTTTTCGAATTTTTGTCTGTTTGTCTGTTTATTTGTTCGGGCATCACGTAAAATGTACGAAAGCAATGTAGATAACTTTTATACACAACGATTGAGCGTAACTTGAAGTAACATTTAGTTTTTGTTTTATTGCAATCGGTTCAGTTTAGCAAAAGATATTTGAATTTAAAGTATTGCAGAAGTAAAATTAGGGTTATGTGCACTTGGTCTCACAACTTCACTTAACTTTTATACACAATAATATGCGTAAATTGAAATAACATTAAGTTTTTGTTTCATCATAATCAGTTCACACCTAATAAAAAAATGTAAATTAATAAAATTATAATAGTGTTTCCGAAGTAAAATATTAAAACAGCGCCATCTATCGAACTTAGACTGGACTATAGAGATCAACTGCGTGCAGTATTGAATAAAATTATAATAGTGTTTCCGAAGTAAAATATATTGCAGGGGTTTTTCACGCGTAAACAACCCCAATAACCTTTATGTGTACGCTTCAGATGGTTCCACAGCTAATGTCGTTTATAAAAAAGCAATAGCATAAATAAAAAATAAATAATTGTATCGGTATCCTCCAACAGCACTTCGCACTAAAAAATACATTGTTAAGTTCCGACATCCACGCGAACGAAGTCGCGGGCACAGCTAATACAGACTAAAATCACTGAACTTAAGAAAATTTATTAGTCTGAAATCCAGGTATTAATTAGGTAGGGTTATGCAGGAAGCCCACTGTTTTTTATTTTTTATTAGGTGTATAATATTGGACATCCATGTCCAACAGTGGACGCCCTACACCTGATACGTGATATGATGACCATGGTTGATAGTGAATGCTGGTAACCCCCACTCTAACTAAGCTGCCCGCCTGGGCAGTTACCTCCCCCCTACAGAAAACAGCCATAATAATATTAATAATAAAAAAACCGCAGGGCAGCTAGTGGCGAGCTGAATGTGAGTGGTGATACTGCGGTCCTGAATGCCCCAGAGAGTCGGTCTAGGCCTCGTCTCCAGCACGTCTTTGTTGGCTGACTGGAGTGAATCTCCAAGAGCGACCACAGGACTCTCAACTTTGGCTTGCCTTAACCGGCTGATCAGAAAGGGGTCGCCAGAGCTATATGCTCGGGGGTGGAAGTGTCATTTTTTAATGGCATAATTACGAGGAAACCCGCTCCGGGTCTCCGTTTAGGACCCGCGATGGCGAAATCGGCGCCGCACCGCTCGACACCCCTAGCCGCGCACTACGGTGTTGCCCTGAGACCCGTGGGATTCGGCCCATGTCGGTTGTGTAAGGGGCCCATCTAGTGTAAGGCGAGTCACCGTCTGCCCAAATCCTCATTTATCATCATATATTCACCGCTGGAGGAGGCAAGCAGGCGACGTTGTTACCGTATACCAGATATCACAATTCCACCGAACACCCAAACCCATAACCCAACTTTATTTGATTCCATAGCATCATACAATAGCTTTACACTTACCAGTGACAAATCATAGCTGTACTACAATAGTGCAGCTGTGATATGGCGGCGGTAGGTGTCTCATCCCATTCTAAATTAAAATTCTTTCAGGGCCTCTGCGTGTTGGGCCTGTGTCCCCGCGTAAGCCTTCCTAAAGGACCGGGTATACCTCTCACCTTAGAGAAAAGTATAGCCGTGAGAAAAGAGACATATTAATAATAATATTTTACCACATTCACACAGCGCCATCTAGTCCCAAATTAAGCAATTATATTTTTTTTTTTTTTTGTTTTGTTTTTAAAAAGACAACGCCCGCACTAGGGAACTATCCCTGTGTCGCGGGGAGCTTTACAAACATGAAACTAACGGACACAAAGTACACCCAGACTAGAAACAAATATCTATGAATCACACAAATATTTGTCTCGTGTGGGAATCGAACCCACGTCATCCAGCACGGCGATGTAGTGGCAAGGCGACCACCTTAACCACTGCGCCACGGTGAGAGTCAAGTTTGCTTGTGTTATGGGTACTAAACAACTGATATACTGCTTAAATACATTGTTTTTTTGGAAATAAATACATAATATATAAAAATCACACCCAGACACAGAACTAACAATCATGCTTATCACACAAAGATTTGTTCTGTGTGGGGATCGAACCCACGACCTCCAGCTTAGCAGTCAGGGTCACTAACCACTAGACCAGTCAAAGATTGTTGATTGCCAGTCAAAAATATTGTTGTATCTCTGCTGGTTTGTAGTGATATCCAGATCTAATTAGGAAGGGAATGGGCTTAAAGGTCGGCAACGCGCTTGTTATGCTCTTGGTATTCATAGGCTACGGTAAACAATTACCATCATTAAACTTGTTTGTCATATTGTTATAAAAATATAAACAATTTATCTCTATTATAGACTACATCATAATTATGTGTTAATACAAGAAGCTACCTACGTATGTGCTTGTAGTGACTTGTAGGTACTTGTAGTATATATCCGTGTGGTGATGGATTAAGAATTTACATAATGTCACTAACCCATCTCAACCCATGGATGTCGTACAAGGCGACTAATGGTGAGATCTATAGAGCGTACTTGGACTTTACTCAGACTTCACTCCAACAAAACTTTGCTCAGCCTAATCTGAGCCAAAGCATTGATTTGGAATCTATAGACAGTGTCATTGCTTAGCCCGCGTACGAGTAGATGTTTCATTTCATGCATCATCTTCTGCTGAATTCTTTGTAAAATAAAAGATAAAACGAATGATACAATACTTTTTGTAATTTATAATAGTCCAAAAACTCCGTTTTCTTAAAATTACTAAATTTTTTTTAAATTTTGTTGTCTAATATTGGTTAAAGGTAATAACTATTAAGTTATGAAAGAAATTGAGTAAAGGATCGCTAATGACAGCTGTTCAATGTTCAATTAATGTTATGCGACAAAGTTCAATAGTCATTTTAAAATTATGACATTTGTACACAATTATTTTTTACAGTATAATAGCCAAAGATTTTCGTAAGTCGTCGATTTTGAGAACTTTGGCTTTGCTTAGCTTGGGCTCGGATAAAGTCAAAGTTTGCACTATAAATACCGATTTTGTCTTATCTCGAAAGTTTAGTCAGAGCAAAGTCCAAGTACGCTCTTTAGATCTCAGCCTAAGGGAGTTAACCTTATGCAGATAAGAGCACAGCGAGAAAAGGAAAATTCGAAATAAACTTTATATCAACCTGTCTGGCCAGCGTGGTATAGTAAGCTAAATTCCCTCCACATTCTTTGTAGGAGGCCCGTGCACGATGATGATGATGAATAATGTATGTAGTTACTACAAAATTGATGGATGAGAAAGCAGAGAAATTAATACCTGTCTCTCGAAGCGAGGGATGCTTCTATCAACGTCCTAGCAACAGTCTTCTCTTATGTTATATTCTCTTTCATCACATCTTCTGTACGTCTAAATAAAGATCTTTTGTACAACGCCTATTAAAATTCTATCTATGACTTGTGCCATACACGTGCCGACTCCTCATAAGTTATAAGGATCCTGTTTACGAGAGAATAAACCAAAACTTTAAGCATCTAACATAATTAAGAAGTTATCCTTAACGATCCTTTGACTAAATCGTCGTAATTTCTGCAAGAGTTAATTATAATTGTCATATTTTGTTACAAATTTTCTAGTCAACAATAATTATTTTCATTAACATTTCTATAAGACTAGCTCAGTAAGTACAAAGTGACATTAGTTTGCTGTCTAAAGTATTTTAACTTTATTAAACTACTTTAATCCAGTTTTGTTTTGTTAATAAAAGAGGACTTTCAATTCATCAAAATAGATCACGTATCATAATAATATGAAAACTCAAATATAGACAAAGGCGAGCGTATGATGGTAAACAATAAAATAGGGTGCCCTTTTTTCGATATCTTGTGTAAGCAAGAACTGCGAGATTTATGTGTTTTCATAAACATAAGCATGCATATCAAATCGAACTAGGCAAATTCTTTCTTGTAGATAAATTAGGTGATACAACAGGTTATACAGAAACGATACTAAAATAATTTAATGCAATTAATATCATTGCTAATAAATCTATCATTAAGGACATTTGGTAAACTATAATAGCCTACTAAATTTCAAGCTATCACAGGGTAAAATATGACAGTTATTAATTAGAACTATGTTATTGCAACTAAGACAGGTAAATCTACATGCAAATGGAGTTTTAGATACCCTATTACTAAGTTTGTTTACAAGTTCCATATATGGTCTGAGTCATAAGTACGGCTGACTTGTTAGTTGATAGCTATTCATCAGAAACTGGTGTTTTGGTTCTGTACCATTCTGTGATATTTCAAATTGTAACCATTTGAAATTGTAACTACTATGGCGATTGAAAAGTGTGGCCTGAGTTTCTTGCCAAGTTCTTCTCAGAGCTCAACCTCGTCAGTGAACCGGCCGTAGGCAAATTTGCTGACACCTTTTTTTTGGCTTTGTATGACGTTCATAAGTATCATGTATCAGATTTGACTTTTGACTTTTTTTTTGAAAACCCATTAATGTCCCACTGCAGTGCTCGGGTCTCCTCTCCTCTATCTAGAGAACTGAGAGAGTATAGACCATAATCCCGCACACTAGCGAATGCATGTGAATGCACTATGCTGACATTCCAGAAAGTAAGCCAAGTAAGTAAACAAACGCCAGGCACATTCATTTATTCATTGTTACTATTGATATTTATACAACAAGATGTTGTTATTATTTAAATTGTAAGAACACAATATAATATATTTAACCTAGTGCGGGTTGGTGGATCAGACATACTCTTGAAGAAATGTGTGTCTGATCCATCAACCCGCACTAGGTCAGCATTCACAAAATACATAATTGACATCAAGTAATTCTATGGAAATAATAGCAGTTGATGGTGGCCGAATAGTACCAATGTGGATTTCACTTTGTGGAATTCATATGTTCAAGTCAGGTGGTATCGTCTGCTGATGGTGAAAGATAACATCGTGAGGAAACCCACATACCCATTGAATTTGTTGTAGGGTAGGGTTTCCACACGATGATTCCATAGAATTACTTGATTTCGAACTTAAGCGAGACCTTGCCACACCACCGTACAGCAAATCCCTAAAAGTAGAAATTCAAAAGTATTGCATGATGAAATAGTAATAAAATATTGACGCCAAACTAATTCATTTTTGTGAATGCAAGAAGTTACGTTCAAATATTTGAACGCATTATAACTTGTTGGTGGTTGGCAGAAAGTTATCAACGATGCGATGGCTGCAGATTTTGACCAAGGAGCCCCATCACGTAAGTACGTAAAACCAGCGCAATTTTAGGTGACAAATTATAACCGAAAATTATGTTTGCCTAACTTAAAAGTATTATTTAACATAATAAAACAAAGAAACTACAATGAAAAACTAAATTATTTTATAAATGACTAGAAGTCGCGCGGGGCTTCGCTCCCGTCGTTCTTTATTTGGCCACTGCTCAGCTCCTTTTGACCGTAGCGTGGTGTTATTATAGCCTATATTACTCACTGATAATGTAGCTACCTAACGGCAAAAGAATTTTTAAAATCGGTCCAATAGTTTTTACGTTTATTCGTTACATATAAAAATACAAATCTTTCCTTTATAATATTAGTATACCTAGAGGTATAGATTTATCAGTATCAATAATATGGCGTGCCACAAAGAAGTATACTGTCACCAACCGTAATTCAAGCTTAAGATTTAATAATAATGTGCGGAAATTTGTTAGCGTTGGCCCGATATCAGCATCTGGATTACAAATGACAGGCTGTTATTCAAGATAAATAAATATCATACCATTTATTAACTAAGATAGTAAATAATTGCACATACAAATACTTTACGTTTTGTTTTTATCTTCACAATTTTTTATTTCGACTCAATAATTTATGTGTATGTGCTTAGATAAATAAACGAAACTAATTAATATTAAAAGCCTAAATGCCCACAAAATTTATCGTTTAATTTGTAAATGGGTTAAGGATCCAATATTATAAATTTATAGACAAATTACTGCAAAAAAAACACATTATAAACTACATGATGTGTTTTAAAATCTGGTTTTGTCATATCAAATCTGTACTAAGTAAATTTTTAGGGAGATCCAAATATATGGCTTCAATTTTTATCAAATGATAACATAAAACTAGAATCTGGTTTTGTTAGATTTTGAATAAGTATTATTTATAATTAATAAAAATAAATTAAAAACATGTCCATCCTTCTATTCTATCGCCGCGCTCGCGTGACCACTTAATACTGGATGAGTGATCAAGCAGGCCTCCGTCACTCGCTCAAGGTCAGGCGCTATGTGCCTACCGCTATGTAGCTCGTAACCGAGCCGGATCGCCAGTGGGCTGCCGCACCCGCGACACTGAGAGCGCGCACAGCACGTTTCCCGCTCATAACGCATACGATACTAACGATATTTACGTACACTACGTATATTAAGTTATTATTATTAAGTTTTAACTAACGACACGATGGTTAATTATTGTGAAGTTGTTGGATGTCATAGTCAAAAGACAAAAAATAAAAAATTGTATTTTTATTCATTGCCGAAAGATGAAGAAAGGTTACGTTATTTGAAAGTAGGTACGCATTTCAGCTGGCTTTAGTTAGTAGTACCTAGTAATTTTAAAACACGTCTTGTGTGTAGGTACTCTTTCTTTAAAATTTACGAGAAAGTTTATTGCGGACGTGTGGTCTTACAGAAATAAATGCAGTTTGTGTTTCATTACCTACATTATCGATTCGTTTTCGAGTTTGTCTATCTATCTATTACGATCAAGTTGAGTCGAGAGATGTTTTCATTAATGTTCTTTGTACAACCCTAATGATTTTGCTCGATGACGGACTCAAGCGGTGTACGCGGGAATCTCGACTCTCGGCGCGCGTCCGTAGAATACGTTTCTTCTTGCAGCGTCGTTCGTTCGTTTTTGTAGGCTAATAACGCTTTTTTATAGGAGTGATGTATCTGTTACGTAGTAACTATTATCTAATCTGTGGCTTAAGGTCGTTGACGATATCACAAGCCTTAACCATACCTTACCTTTTTTTTTAACCGCTTGCCATCAGGCGGACCGTACGTCTGTTTGCCACCGCGTCTTCGTATAAAATAAAAAAGCCTTAATAAGATATCGCATTATTGATTTGCTCTTTAGGTACTTGGACATCGCATGATACTTGCCTTCCAGCATGATTATGTACGCACTATTTTAGTACGTTTCCTCAAGAGATAGACCTCAATCAGGTATTCTATTTATAGAAAAATCTTTTTTTTGTTTAATATAAATAACTCTTATTTTTTTATAATTACTAGCTGTTGCCCAGAGCTTCCTTTCTTTTTAACTAAACTTTTTTTAACTTTTTTTTGATACTCTAGTACCCAGTTTTTATTGTTTGTGATGTTATGGCGTATAGCTTTCCTAGATAAATGTTATAGCCAATACTTTTTTTTTATTCTGATCAGTATTTCCTAAGATTAGCTCGTTCAATCAAACAAACAAACTGTTCAGCCTTATAATTTTGGAATAGAATAGGTAAAGGTTTACAAATGTACTTTCAAATGATTTATTTCATATCAGCCCCACGACGTCCACTGCTGAACATAGTATCAGAAGGCGCAGCGGAGGACGGCCCCCCACCAGATGAACCGACGACCTGGTGAGGGTTGCGAGCGGCCGTTGGTTGCAGGCGACACAGGACCGCAGTGGATTTCTATATAAACACATACATTTATTATGTCGTTCATATTGAATTCTCAATTATGCAGTTGCAATGTTCATGTTGTATTATTATGCATTGTGCTACATGTAAAAGCAAAGACAATCTATGTAAGTTGCAGATGTTTATTTAAAGAAACTGGAACGTGCAAAAAGATTTGTGCAGTGATTTCATACAAGTGACTGTAGATGGCGCAGACAAAAGAGTTATTCTTCACAAGGAACAAACACATCCATCTTCACAAGACACACTCCAGTAGCTTACTAGAGTGACCACGACAGAAACTATTTAGATTTTTTTTTATATTTTTTCTGAATAAAACACGACAACAATTATTTTGTTGTGTTGCTTTCAATTTGTTTTGTTCATTAATTTTGTATTGTTTTAGATACTACGTAAAGTTGTGGAATAGTGGAGTGATAACCCAGGCCAGCCAGGCATATTTGCCTAGGAGACAAAACAAAAGGAGACTCCAATCATTATCAGAAAAATATTACTTGAACAAATAAATTCTTTCTTTCTTCTTTTCTAAAAATTGAACTACTACAGTCTATGGCACTGACCTGTGCCTGTTTTCTAGTTCTGTTGCCGATCCTTAGATATTTCATAAGTTTTATGTACACAGATAGAATTCAGTTACTAATCAATCTTCTTTGAAAATACCTGCAAATTCTTAAAATATTTTCACTAGCATGGTATCTCTAGTTTACACATCTGAGGAAACAAAGTTCACAAGCTCTCATAAGGCTTTCAGCTGTCTTCTTGAAAGAGCATTCTTGAAATTTCATCTTACAAAAATGTCTTGTTCGCCTTAGAATATTGCACAATAGCTGAGCTTGTCATGAGACATGAAATATTCATCTTTCAATATGATTGGGATAGGTTTTTATCTCCGTAGTTTTGGTTAGCACTACGTCGCGTCGTGAGTGATGTTCAAGACAAATTTTGAAATTTTAATCTAGTCAGTCTCAATGCCTCGGTGGCGCAGCAGAGAGTATAAGACCGCAAGAAATCTTGGGTTCGATTCCTAGCTCGGGCCAAAATGGGACTATGCTTGCCGAGATTTAGAAATGAGTGCATTACTACGCCAGACAGTTTGGTATAGGGTTTGTTTCGAATTTTCCTTTTCTCGCAATGCTCTTGTCTTCTTAAGGTCTTGATTGCCTTAGCAGTAATCTGTCATTAACACTATTTTTTCATTGAATAATCGTCTTTACGCGTATCGACTTAAGTACGACTACACGTTTTTACTAAATAAACTTTAAAGTTTAGTTACATCTCTGAGTACGGCAGTGAGTCACCTTTTACGACACCTACGGCCACGGGTAAAAATGGTGTAGTGAGATTATGTATTCTTAATCCGTCACTACACGGAAATTATAACAAATTACTTCAACAAAATCATTTCCTTCTATCCGTACCGTTTCTAATAGTATAATTATTTAGTTAACAGTATTTATTTTGATATATAAAATAATACCTTTTTGATTTTATTACACTATATACTCATACGTTTGATTAAAACGACAGGTACAACTCTCAACAAATACTCATTTGGTTACAACACATTCTAAATATTGAATGTCGGAAAAACCAGCAACAGACAGTCATTTGTCATCGTCATACGAGTATTGATATGAGTGCTAAATAGCTAACAATTAAATTGGAGTTAGCTTGTCAGACCAATATCCGTTCGTCAATCTATAAGCTTTTATTTTGTTTGTATTGCTTCAAATTGTATCTGTTATTATTTTTGCAGTTTGTACGTTCATTATAGAAGAAGTCTTTTGTTCGATTCCTGGCTCGAGCCGAAATGGTACTATGTTTGGGGTTTAGAAATGAGTGCATTAGACTCGCTCCCTATTCATCATCAACAACCCATTAATATCCCACTGCTGTGATCGGGTCGCTTCTCCTCTATCTAGAGAGTATTTAGGTCACAATGTACTCACGCCGGCCTAATGTGGGTTGTGGATACGACATACACATCGATTTTTTTTCTAGGGTATGTAGGTTTCCTCACGATGTTTTCTTACACCGTTAGTAGATGGTAAATCACTTGACTAGTACGTATAAATTCCACAAAGTGAAAGTGAAAGATAAGACAGTAGGTAATTGACAAAAAGATGATAATGATTTGCTTTAGAAATCGTAATTAGAATTTCTATAAAATATTGGAACTTATGGGTGTTTTTGTTTGAAAACCAATGCGAATGCACTTTGATGACATTCCAGTAAGTAGCAGTAAGTAAATAAACAAACACCAGCAATTCTAATAAACATGTTATTTATACAACAACATAATTATTGTTATTTAAATTGTAAGAATATCTATTCTATTCAACCCATCAACATTAACTGTGAATGTGAACTATAAACCATTACTTTATATAAGATATTTCAGTACTTTGATGTTGATGAAAACTTCTAAAGTATCTGTAGCATAAAGAAGATGCTTAAAATGTGATCCTGTGAATTGTATTTTGTACCAAATTGCTTGATGCAGAAAGTTGACATTACTTTGGGTGCTTTAATGGGGCGACAGAATTTACGCCAGCCGGTTGAACATTAGGGGTTCAGTTAATTAGTGAAGATATGTTTGTACGTTTCATTATTGCCTTTAATTTTGATCAAGCAAATAAACACTAATTACGTACTATGTTAAGTACATAGGTTACAAACATTGTTTTAAAATAAAGAGCATTTGAAGAAGGTTTTCAATTGATTTGAGAAAGAAAGGAAACGGTCCCAAAGTAGCATAAATTGTGTCATCCCCTCTCTCTAAAAATACGGGATCTATTGAGTGTGATTCCAGTAATAAGTATAGCAAAAACGCACAAAATCGTGTTGCAGTATTGAAAATGAAGTATACTTGTGCTTGTAATATTCACCATAACCCGTATCCTTTATAGAATCAATAGTCGGAACTAATGCCCCCAACCTCGGCAGGCAATTAGTGCAGCACGCCATCCGTACGGATATCCACCTATCGATCTGCACGCGGCAATTATCCTTGCGTTATGTCCGGGTACATCCGGATATGTCCGGCTTCATATCACTAGGATCAATTCCCGTAGTTAGTCAGCGTCGTTAGCTTTGACGGTTCTTGCATTATTGACGTCATTTTCTAGCGATTGCAAAATGAAGGGTAGGTTTCTCCTTGACGGGTTTGGTACATATCGAGTATACTATCGGCATACTTGATCCTTTGGGCGCCGAGCAGACAATGTCTTAAAAAAAAATTGTTGAAGAATATTGTTTTTGAAATAAAATCAGCATGTTATGGAGTGTCCCCCTTAAAAAAAAAATGTTATAATTTTAATTTTTTTTTTTTGTAGATAAAAATGTATATGAATTGTATATAAAATGGGCAAGTGAGACTTGTATACAAATTTGTATACTTATAACCAAAACAGTCTTACAAATGATGTAAAAATCCAGTGAATTTTTAGCACTTTGAATATTTGTCTGAATTATCAGACAAAATATGTTCAAAGTGCTGTTTTCAGAGAACAAGTTTCAACTTACAATTTACTTATCTTCGACTTCCATACTGCTGACAAAATATGACAACATTTTTCAACAAAAATTTGGAGATGTTGAACTAAACATTCACAACATATGCAAGATACTCATAAAAGCATATGAATACTGCAAAGTTTGCATTATATTATATATTTAAATACAAAGTTTAAGGTTTACAAGTTCTTATCGGCATTTATGCACTGATTTATAGCTAAACTACTGTTGTTGTTTATCCGAAACCTCTTATACATACTCTGTAAGATTAAACGTTTTATTCTTTCCAACACTAAATGCGTCGGAAAACTATCCAAAGCAGTGAAAGCTCGGAATAAGCGAAATAATGGCTATTTTTTTCTTCATTGTCAGTATATTCGTCCATTTATTTAGAAAGAATGTTCCATAAAGCACATTAACACAATCTACGAGCTGTAGTTCTGATAATAATGGCCTTGTTTATAAGGACCACAAGAGCCCTCGACTCAAGAGAAGCTCTTAACGAAAAACACTCTTAGTCCAGTGTCATTCGAGCAACGAATATCTTGGAAAACTACCACGTAAGCAATAAAAATACAGTAAAAATCTATTCATAATGTTACAATGCGGTATTTCTTCAAATTCATTTCAGTACAATGTCGTAGTAAGAACACAATGAAAAATAAAATGTGGATTTTCTCGTTCCGTACTTTGGTATCGGAGCACCGCTTGTTTCGGATTTTCCTCTCGAAGTCAATTTCAGCTTTATTCTATTTTGTCAGGATTAAAAAGGATCTTGCTGTATAAATTGATCGAATTATTGCAATTTTTAACGGAAAGTTGTTTTGAATTTTTTAAATCAAGTTTGGATATAGGATGTATGAATATTTGTTTAACAAGATATTTACGTCTCGATATAATTGTTAGGATAAAAGGCATAATTTAGTCATGTACTTACCCCATTATTACAAAATACTGACTAAGCATTAAACCAGGTTTAAATTGACAACTTTGACACTAAAACAATGGCTTGTGTCAATTTAAACCTGGTTTAATAATTGGTCCATATTTTGTAATATGTATTTCACAAAGAACAATAAAACTGGGAAAACTAGCATTTACGTAAATAAACTTGCAAGATATCATAAAATCACAAGTATCAGATTCAGCAAGTAATATTCTATTTAAATTTTACCTTTATATTTAATATTACTGTTAAATAAGTACCATTGGTTGTATTTGAACATCAAATTTTACCGGAAAAATAAACTCCACCTATACCACAAAAGATTGATGCAGCCTACACATGTCTTCAAATATATTGTGTTCGACGCATGGTAATACAATTTTAAGTTTTGGAGCCCACATGAGCCTTCGTCTGGTTACCATGGCAACGCCCTCTCTCTACGGATTGCTCGCCTAAATTCTCAGTAAATGCACGACGTGTGTGGATAAAGGAAGCAATTTTCCGAGAAGGTGAATATCATTAGCTGATCCGATCGTGTTCCTTGGTTGCAGATTCCATTAGCTATACAAACCTTTGGAATCGAATGCCTTATCATAATTCCGCCTTCAGCGACATTATTCAAATCGTTCAATTCGGCGAAATTTTTCGTTGAAAAAATAAGGCCATTAAGAGAAGAGTTTATTTGCCTGCTCTCTAATACCCGCATACGTAAGATTTTTTTATATTTCTTCACAATTGATATAGCTTTTTATAAGATTTGATCCGCTTTTTTGTTCGAATAAAAGAAAATAGTTTGGATTTTAATTATACTGTTTAACGTTCATATAAAGAACAAATTGACATAGAAAAAATTTATATGCAGCTACAGAAGTAATAAGGACCAAGTATTATTGCAATATAATAACATAAGCGCCTGCTCTAAATAATTCCACAGAATAAACAAGATTCCTGCGAATCGAAAAATATTAAAACCGGCCAAGTGCGAGTCGGACTCGCGCACTGAGGGTTCCGTATATAATATTACCAGAGGTACGTATTAAGTTTTAAATGAAACAGCCGAGGTAGTTTTGTATTTTATGTTATAGCGTGTATCGTAATAGTTCTTATTTAAAAATGTACCCTACATGCGTTATATCTTAAAAATACTTCAATCCACATAACTAGATAACGATTGTTTTCAAAACTACCAAATAAATGTACACAAAAGCAAACGGCTGTCAAAAAGAAACCAAAGAAACTCGACGGGAACATATCACAACAAAAGCCACATGAAGTTTATCTAAAAAAAGATTCAAATCTTTCGGATTGCCGGTATATATCACAGTGCAATGAAAAAAGAATCGTTGAACAACAGTCGCCCCGGCTTCGTTTATTCACCCCTTTATTTACAGTTGGGATTTTCTGATTTTAGACGGGATTTCCCGCACTATCAGTGTCGTGTGTTAGTTGTTTTTCGATGTATTGCCTTGTTGTTTCACTGAATTTGCATGGTTCAAAGTTATTTGATTTCGTTCGACAAATATTGTCTTATATTGGCTTTACAACTGACAAGTCAATCTGAGACAGTAACGTTAAGACGTCATGATTCGTGAAAATCGTGCTTATGTAGATGTACGTGTTGTACATATTCATATAAATAATATAAATGGAAGAGACCACTAGCCTGCTAGTATCCCAGAAGAAGGTAAGTCGTGACTACCATTCACAAATTTTGGTAAGAGTAGAAACGCAGGAAACATCTATTTACTTTTAAACTTTCGCGGTACATGATAATATTTATTGATTTAAAACGGAAATTTATGATTATGATTTAGGTATTTACATACCTTATGGTGCTTGACGTTTCGACCAGGTTACACCGGCCGTGGCCACGGCCTAAATCATAATCGCGTAAATTCGCGTTTTAAATCAATAAATATTAGCAGAAAACATCTGTCTAGGATACGTTTCTTGACTGATAAATCTTCTCCATGAAATCTGAAGACTATGTATTACTGCTAAACAAACATAACGCTGTTGAAAACAAAATTGTTGCTGTTGTGGTTTTCAGTAGTGTGCAGAAAATTATCTATATCTTTGACAGTCAAATATTAATTTTTATTGATACAAAATACTATACAACCTTACCAATGAAGAACAGTTCAACGGCATCCCTGAGTTTAGCGAAAAATGTGTCTAAATCTTAGAAACCATTTTTTCAAGACTTGTGCAATGCAATTATTTCGTTCTTATATAGCATTGCAGTATAGGAAACACATTATATTATTTCATCAACACATAATCAATTTCTATCTCCTCGAAATCACTTGTCCAGCAATAGTTTCGTTAGTTTAGTTCGTTATCTTGTTCAAAACCTTTGATAATCCAGTAGTTTCGGTATGGAAACAGCCTAAGTAAGACGATTAAAATCATCACCATAACCGTATATTAAGGATTAAGGGTTGTGGACCACTATAAACGACCCTGTTAATTATACCATTATCCTTTCTATAATTACCACATTTGCCCAGTTTATTAATGATCGTATTAAACACCATTAGAACAGATTAAAGCAACTGATATCCCTTACTTAAGTTTGTGACAAAATGTTTTAATGGTAAAGCTTTGAAATACACATTGATTTTATATTAAAATATAAAATCAGCATAAAACACTAAACAAATTAATTTTTAAGTATTCAGTGAAATTAAAGACCACAAAACACAATTCCGATGATTTGGACAAAAATAAACTTTAAGGTGCGCACAGATTATAATAAATAACATAACATGTTATAAAACACTGTTATATACCATGTTTCAGTAATGTAGACCCTACATGTTATAAAACGTGTTATAATACCATTTTATCAAAAATTCTTGTATAACATGTTATACAACAATGTTTAATAACATAATATAAAACTCGTGTCGACATTGTGAACAGTACTATAGAACGACAAACTAAAATGTCATATTTTAGCATTGTTATATTGCATTGTTATTCTAATGTGTACAGTATTTTTATATGTTGTAATGTTGAAAAACAATTGTACATAACCTGGACGTGTTATAAAACACAAGTTATACAACATCTTAATCTGTATGCACCTTAACTTTCTAATAAGACAACATAACATTCCCTAAAATCACAAACGCGGCCACATAAAGTATAGAAACTATAGAGTAATGTTATTGCAATTCTATTTGCGCTAGTCTGTAGACGAAACATATAGCAATATTCATAAATACGGAGGTAATACCACAAACGATTCTTAGAAGCTATATCGATAGAATCAGTTATGAGGGCAGGAATCCCCGGTAAATCCCCTTAAACGAAATAACCAGCCACGTTCTAGACAACAGATAATAGTTTCTATATGAATATTTAATAAATAACCGTGGATAACTTAGATTTCTATTATGGAAGGTAGTTTTGTGCGCATTCTGGGGTAGTGGGAATATTGTTCTCAATATTCTAGTATAATTATCATCGATTGATGGTTTTGGTTAATATCGTGGAAATATACGACAGTCACGGTCTTTGTCAAATCTATGTTTTTCTGTTCTGTAATCTTTGTTAATTTTGCTTGATTGCTTAAACAGTAACCTAAAAGTTTTTGGTATAAGTACCATTTTGTTTTTTGAACTAAATACTTCCAAAAAAAGATTTTATTTTTTGTTCATTCTCAATTAGCGGGAACGTAACTGATATAAAGCACTTGAGATTTATTTAGTCGCAATCATCTGCAAAATGCAGGTTTTAATTTGGCTACTCAATTTGAGTTCAAATTTCATCCAACCTTTTTTAAAATCTGCTAATCGACCAATTTTATAAAATCACCCAATATCCACATTGTAAAAGATATTTCCATTATCTATAATGGATAGCCATAAAATTGTAAATTAATTTGATTTATGGAAACGACTGAGCTGTATTACTTTTACACGAATTACACGTGCAAGGGCGGACAGACGAGCAATTAATCTAAATTAGAGCGATTATTTAACCCTTACCGGTTATTATTCAAAATGAACTGTGCATCAATTCTACTCCGTTGCCTTTTACTTGAAATGGGAAACAGTTTATTATTCAAGTTTTGTTTGCGTTGCGGTAAGATTAAAATGGAACCTAACTTATCTTTATTTAGATGGGTTTGGTTATATATTTTTGTTTGGGTAATTTTTTTTATTAAATTTGATTTGAAAGTCAAATTTAATAAAAAAAATGTTAAAATGTAATAATAAAAACAGTGGTTTTGCAACTGACAGTGTCGCATCTCATAATAATTTGGGTTCGGTGCGGCGCCATTTCTTTTCGTAAATGATATTTACGAGTACGTGTGTAGAACAAAACGGCTCTCGTTATATATTTGGCCACTGCTCAGCTCTAATTGTCCATAACGTGATGTTTCTCTATTATTATAAATCTGTAACTTTACCCTATTGAAAATTAAAAAACAATGTAACCAATACATGTAACTTTCTTTATTTTCGCATGTTAATTAAGATCAGAATAAATGTTTGCTCATGTCTGTAATTTCAAACATTGTAAAATAACTCGGAAGAGCGGAGTTTCCTCTCACAAGCATAATTTGGCTTAAATGGAAACTTCAACTGTAACAACTATACCAATTGTTGAAAACGAAATAAAACATTTATTATTATCTCGATAAATGAACTATCCAACACTAAAATAATTTTTCAAATCGGACCAGTAGTTCCTGAGATCCTAGCGTTCAGCCAAACAAACAAGCAAACTCTTCAGCTTTATAATATTGGTATATATTTTGTTGTTTTAAAGGAACAAACTGAAGATGTGACCTAATAATACCTCTTAGAACTCTGACAACTTTACGACTTGATCAAACAATACAAAACAAAAAACAAATTCTAAGTTTTAAAATCATAGTAACAATAATTATTTGGATGCGCCGTGAATTCCGCAATCATTATTTCGATAGCAGTTTTAGTCAGTAGATTGATTATAATAATATTTATAATTACATTAGTACAGTAAAAGCTAATATTTTTTTTATTGTCACAAAATGTAATTTTTGAGAATTCTATAAAAGTAAATAGCAAATAAAATTGATAAATTTTTTAAGGGTTGGTTTTTTCAGCCAGACACTTCAAAGTTCGCAAAAAAACACTCAAACCCCCTATCGGGCTTAAGATTTCGCAAAGGAATCCCTAAATAATAAAATGTTAGGAAAGTACCTAAAAAATAAGTGTGCTTTATTACACATAACACAAAACCTACGTAGGTTTCTTTGCATATTTCTCTGCAGACGGTACTTAAATGACGTAAGTGGCGTGAACATCGCGCAGATGGAATCACAATCTACTCGTATTTTGCGACGCATAGTAGCATCTACTGAATCTGTATTGACATAATACTCAATGGTATCGACCCTGATTTGTTCGCTTCTTGTATTTTATCGATTCCGTACTTAGTCATTATAATTTATTATCATAATTACCAGCAGTAGATACCTACTTCTCTGCAATAAAATTTAATTGAGTTGAATTATTTAATTTGAATTTTTTTTTCTATTGCAACTGTAAGCGAATTGTAGAAAAAATAAAATTTCTGATCCTATTGGTAATTTCTTGAGGAGGCCCATGTCCAACAATATTACGAATGATGATGCTGATGATAACAGAGCACAAAAACTGCAATTTATTCTGCCCAAAAGCGACAATTTCGTTAAGTTGACGCGTATAATTACGAAACAAACCATCGGACAACTTTCGTAAACCTATTTAAACTTTATACTGCAGCAGTAATCAGAATTCCGGCCAACAATTTATAACGAAAAGTTTTTGAAATTTTCTTGTCAAACTTTCGAGTGACGAGATGATTAATCGACTAGTCAGCGAAAAAAATAAGGTTTGGCATTCAAACTGAAAAATATCAAAGTTATATGAGAATCGATTTAATTTAGCATGAAATTACTTTTTTTGCAGATCTTTTTTATCACTACTACTAGACATTAGGTATTGCTGACATTATAATAAAATGTATTTAGTTTTATTTTGTTCATTGTTATGTGAACATGTAATTTATTCCACTTATTTATTTATAATAGGCCTCTATGCTTATGATGCAGAGAAACGAATGAAGTAGGTAGGTATTTAAATAAACGTAACGAGAGAAAATATAAGCAAATAATAAATACATACAATTCCCAAAGAATATACTTAATAAATAAATGACTTATAATAGCCCGACGATTTGGTATAAATTGGTTTTCAAATATGGAGAATATTTTTTTTTTTATTTTAACCCACAAATACACGGATTGTTCATCCGATATTATAAAACAAACAACACAATCCTCCATTCTGTATGAATACTATTAACCATCAATAATCACATACCAAGAGGGGAGAACTCACAACGAAAACAATTACCTTTGTTTAAGCAGACACATAAACAAGGTATATGTACTAATGACCTAGCAGTGTTTATTCGAAGAGTATTGTCAGTCAAACATCGTTTGGAAACGAGTGAACTCATTAGGATCGTTGACGGGTCACTTTAGCAAATGTGTTGAAGTGGTCGGATGTTGTTATAATATAACGCATTACGTGACCAACTCTTTCGCATTATCGAGAGGTTATCGTCCATTCGTCGCCCATCTGTCGCATGCGCAATACAGTTTGTACAACTATGTGAAATAAAATCGTCATGCGTTTAGTATTCCTTTTATTAATAGTTTCGTGTTTGTTGTCCGTGTGTATGTGCTTCGACATGATCGTCGGTGATACCGTACATAGGAAGTTAGTCTTCCACCAGAGGGTTAAAGATTTTGCTATACCCTTCAAGAAAAGGGTCAAAACTTTGACGTATAAAGATCCGGAAAACAGGATTATAAAAGTAAGTACATACTTAGGATTTTCAATTATTTTTCTTTATTTAAATTGTGACATTGAATTAAAAAATAAAACTTAAGCTCGAATTGAAATTATGGTTTAAATTTATAACTATAAATCGTTTAATTAAAAATATGGTAGGTACTACTTGTAGAATCAAAAATTAAATAGTAAGCTAATTTGAAATATCGTTTATAAAATTATATTACGTTAATAAATCATTGAAAATCTCACATATTATTTTCATTCGGTTGTTTTTCATGAATCAGTTTTTATTTTCTTATAAAGCGCGGTAAAGCAATCCACAAATTAGCATGTCAATAAATAGATAACCTATCTTTAATTATTTACCAAAAGTGCCACGGTGGCACAGCGGGGAGTGTATTCTGATTACAAGAGGTCTCGGGTTCGATTCTCGGTCAGGTAAAATGGTAGATATTGGATTTTTCTTTCATAAAATTCTCTGTACACAATGACGATTCGTCAATTCATTCTTAAATTTCAAATATGTTCCATAGTAGGCTTATAATGTTCTTGGACCTATTAAAGGCTATCTCGTATTTAAATAAAAGAAGATCAACAAAATCTTCTTTTATTAAATACAAGATAACCTTTACTAGGTTATTAAAATAACTTTTAATAGGGTTAATTAATAATAAATAACAAATCATCCATCAGCAACCCATTATTGTCCCACTGCTGGGCTCGGGTCTCCTCTCCTCTATTCTGAGAGCTGAGAGGGTTTTAGGCCGTAATCCACAAACGCTGGCCTAATGCGGGTTGGTGGATCAGACATACACTTAGAATTTCTTCTAGGGTATGTGGGTTTTCTCACGATTTTTTCCTTCACCGTTAGCAGATGGTAAGTCATATGACTAGTACATATAAATTTCACAAAGTGAAATCCACATTGGTACTGCTGGTCGGAATCGAACTCGGACCGCGTGTTTAGCAGGCCAGTCACTCACCATCTCACCCATTCACTTTAATTATTTATATATTTATAAAAAGTAGGTTTTTTGGTTTATTTATAAAATTAGGTGAGGCCTATGTTCAACTGTGAACGTTATTGGGCTAATATGATGATGATGAAAAAAAAGGTAAGTTCAAAAAGTAAGAAATACAAAAAGCAAACATCTTATGATGAGAACTTGATTTATATCAAGTTCTAGATGTTTCGGAGTGTTCGAGAGGAACGTGTTGCAAACAATATTTGTATTCATAACTAGACGTTGAGCGAGGCTTGGCTCCCGTCGTTCTTTATTTGGCCACTGCTCAGCTCCTATTTGTCTTAGCGTAATGTTATACAGCCTATAACCTTCCTAAATAAATGGGCTATCCAACAATAAAAGAATTTTGAAAATCTGTTCAGTAGATCCCGAGATTACCCCCTACAAAGTTACTAACTGACATCTCATAAACTCCTACTTCTTCATAATATTAGTAATTATAGATATACTTTGACCAATCATCGTCACAGCGGTTTACCAGCCAACTTATTTTCTGTTCTATAAAAACCTTATAAGTATTTGTGAACCCACACATAAAAACCTAGATATTGTTACGTATGTCACAATAATTTTGCTGATGTTATTCAGATGTGTGCTAGAATTCCGTTGCCCAATCTTTTTGTATCCAATTTATTTATATTTTATTGGTATGTCAAGGATAATTTGCTTAATCCGAATTATATAATTTTGTTTTGTCAACAAACTTAGATTTATTGTATATAGTATTATTTTTGACTGTCACCGTGGCGCAGTGGTTAAGGTGGTCGCCTCGCCACTACATCGCCGTGCTGGGTGACGTGGGTTCGATTCCCACACGAGACAAATATTTGTGTGATTCATAGATATTTGTTTCTAGTCTGGGTGTACTTTGTGTCCGTTAGTTTCATGTTTGTAAAGCTCCCCGCGACACAGGGCTCGTACCCTAGTGCGGGCGTTGTCTTTTAAAAAAAAAAAAAAAAAACATATCTAATTTGGTTGACAAAACATCTCATCTATCTTTAAAATAAACAAATTTTGAATAAGTACTTAATCCCCCTTATTACAAAATATGGACTAAGTATTAAACTAGGTTTAAATTGACAACTTTGACACTAAGACAATGGCTTATGTCAATTTAAATCAAATCAAATCAAATGTCATTTATTGCGATAATGGGATCAGCTGTTTACATTTACAATAATAAGTTCGCCACTATCTACCGTACGGCATGCAATACATACAATACTACAATATAATAATAATAATAAAATAATTTCATTCCACAATAGCCATTACAGTTAACTATAAATATTAATTACGAATATACTTAGTACATTACATTAAATGCAACTACTGGTGGTTAAGTATCTGTGATGTCATTACAGTACAATGTCAAACACAATGAGATAAAATAATAAAGAGTCGTCAATGTAATGTGGTAAATAATATATAAATAATAAATTGTTTAATACTTAGTCCATATTTTTTAATAACCTCCTTATTGTATTTGTTATACCTAGTGTTTGTTATAATGAGTTTACTTTAGCCGTGAATTAGTTTATTTTATTGTCAGTACGATCATTTAATTCATCTTCACTAGAAAACAGATGGTATTAGGTAGATATAATTGCCACCGTAGTGTTATAAAAAAAAAAAAATTGTTGCGAAAATATTATGTTATTTGTTTAATTAAAAGGTAATTCAATAAATAATCATACAATACATTCATCGTTGTGGACAGTGTAAACAGACCACCATATTTTCATTATCTATAGTTTATTGAATTCATTTTATACTGTATTTTATAGGTATATATTAAACTGAATGGATAAGTGACCGGCATGCTAAACACGCCGTCAGAGTTCGACTCCGATCGGCAGCACCAATGTGGATTTCACTTTGTGGAATTTATATGTACTAGTCAAGTGACTTTCGATCTGCTTGGTGAAGGAAAACATCGTGCGGAAATCCACATACCCTAGAAGTAATTCTAAGTGTATGTCTGATCCACCGACCCGCATTAGGCCAGCGTGTGTGGATTATGGCTTAAACCCTCTCAGTTCTCTAGATAGAGGAGAGTAGACCCGAGCCCGGCAGTTGGACATAAACGGGTCGCTGATGATTGAATTCATTAGGATGGTATAGTACAACTAGACTCAGACTCAGCATAGATCATCGGCATAGTCCAAGTCTTCTAAGACATTGTTCCTAAACTTAAATAAGTTTAAGTATTTCCGGACAAATGTCGATGTGGAAATACTACCTTATTACGTTGGTTTTACAGAAGCAAGAAGTTCCTGAAAAATCGTACTATTATTGACCGCGATGGGTCAAGGTGATCGCTATGGTATGCCAGTCAACTGCGAGTAGTGCTCAGTTTGAGTAAGGGTAAAACCAAACGAGTGTAATTTTGTGAGTCGTGAGTCGCAGAATTTCGGTCACTCATTTTACGTTCAACTGAATTTCTGTTGAGATGCCAGACGAACTGAATTTATTTATTCAGTATTGAGTGTTGGTACGGGCTTTTCGTGTCGTCGAGCACGATGGATTCATTAAAAATATTGTGTATTTACGAAGCATATTCCGAAGACGAGGCCAGAAAAAGAAACTGGGTAACCGCACTCTTCACCGCTCCCCTCCCTTGTCCTTCCCTGACCACGACCGAAATTCGGTCGAGCCTACGCGCATTGAGTCGGCAGACAACTCATCTTGCGTCGTCGTGTGGCACCAACTGCCTTTTTGTATGAAACCGAATGCAGCAGAATTTATGCTTCCGAAATTCTGCGACTTACGACTCACAAAATTACACTCGTTTGGTTTTACCCTTAGAGTTATGTGATGACGTAATACTTTTACGTCGACATTCGTCGCTCTGATAAACTGATGTAGGTTTAGTTATCACTCTGATGCTAAATAGTGTTGTTATTTTCTTAGCTATAAACAACAAACTATAATGTTGGTAATAACAAATCAATTGTGTTATCAGAATAATGTTATTACATATTTCAAACTAAATAAAAACTATCTACTTACATATCTACAAGTATTATTTACAAGGCTATAAATAAATAATAATATAAAAGGTAATGTGGCTAGGCGGCATAGTATTAGTCGACATCACTGTCAAGTGAAAGTGCCCAGAAGGCTAGCAGATTGTGTTATATACACAAATAAACAATTATGTAATAATTATTAACAATAATGTATTAATCCTGACCAGCCCGTACCAATGTAAATTTCACTTAGTGGAATTTATATGTATATTCTAGTCTAGCGACTTATCATCTGCAATAAAGGAAAACATCGTGGAGGAACCCACATACCCTAGAAGAAATTCTATGGAAATACAAATACTTACAGATGGTATGTTACTAAGACAAGTAGTAAATATTAACAATATTGTTATAAGAGTTTAAGTAATAAAAATTGAAAACCACGAAATATTTTGGTATATATTTTGGTGACTTTAATATAAATATGTTAATCTGTGTTCTGTTTGTGTATTGTGTTTTTTTGTCACCAAATAAAATGTTTTTCTTTCTTTCTTTCTTTCATATATGACATTAAAATGCGTCGTTGCCGTTCATACGTATAAACACTCTTAAGTTATGTTATAAATATTTTATACAAACGTGCGTATTATGAAAAACACAGGAAACGTAATGTTTGTTTTGTTTATTAATCTCGGGAAGTGAAAATAAATAATCTGTTTTTATAAATGCGGTGGCGGCCGAATGGATAAGTGAGCGGCGCCGGGCGGCGTGCAAAACACGCTGTCAGAGTTCAACCCCGACCAGCCAGTACCAATGTTAATTTCGCTTTGTGGAATTTATATGTATGTACTCGTCTAGTGACTTACCATCTGCTATCGGTAAAAGAAAACATTGTGAGGGAACCCTAGAACCTAGAAGAAATTCTATGCGTATGTTTGATCCACCAACGAAGCCAACGAGTGTGGGTCATAGCCTAAACCCTCGCAGTGCTCTAAATAGAAGAGTAGAGACCCGGACCCAGCTGTGGGACACTATCGGGTTGTCATTATTATTATTTATACATAGATCTTAATTAAGCTACAAGTTTGTAATAATTTGACGTCATAAATAAACAACAGAGGTTATCATAAACTTTACTTATAGATAAACCTAAAAGCAGATTACTCTCAAGAACAAAAACGTATTACATCTTTTTTTTTTCTTTGTCTAAAATCTATAATTTAATAAAAAAAAAATTTTTTTACTTTTAGTAAATATAATTAGGTATTAAAAATATTTACATATTAATAAAATAAAATTTACAGCTAAAACTAAGTACTAAACAAAACGAAAAATACGAAAATAACTTAAATTAAAATCCGTCAAAGAATTCCTCAGCATCAATGCCGCTGTCCGCCAGAAACGTGCCCATCAGAATCCATTAATTAATCATGTCTTTTTCATGAATCAGTCTTCTATACCTTTTCAATTACATTTCTTCAATTATTACCAAATATTCTCAAAAGCAGATCAGCGTCAATTGTTAGGTCAGCAATTATTAAGGGCTGCCTTCTTACAGACTCCATTACTTACATAGACTCACTTTTGTAAAAGTAACCTTTCAATGTTAAATCTAAATCCCGTTAAGTTCTAACCTAGAGAATCCAACAGACAAACTAAAATTATTATATATGTATATATACTTCGCTTTTACAAAGTAATTTCGTTTTTTTTTTTACAGGGAATAGCAGTCATAGACAATGATTTCTCCCACGCCAGTGCAAACATTACTGATGGTGGGGTCGGATTCAATACCGTGACACTTCGAATGAAGAGCCAAAGACATCATCCACTCAATTTTGAAGTGGAAATTTACGTCTAGACAAAGTGAAAAACACAGAGAGAAAATGGCTTAGTGTATTAGGCCTTTAGGAACTATGTCCTACTGAGGCACGACAGAATATACTGGCCAGTTCCAGGACTTTAACGGGACGTTGTAATCATGACGAAATTTAGCTTTATAAAGTAGTGAGTAAATTGAGTGAAATCGTGTAAGCGATTGTGTGGTCGTGGAAGTTAAATCATAATGTTCTTTTATTTGAAATTGTACATTAAGGTAAGGAAGTGTTCATTAGATACTTATCTTTATATTGATAGAATCTACGAAGCACGCATATTTGTGGTCTAGTTATAACCGCATGCTATTCAGTCATTGTTATTATAAATGATATTACATAGAGTCGTATCAGATGACAATATAATAATAATGCCTACTATATAGCATATATTAAATCGAGGAATGTGAAATTAAGTCATTGTAATTGTTAAAGTGGGTACACATTTAGCGTATATAAACGCACAAACTTGGGCTGGGCATGGATAATATGTGCATTCAATCGAAAGGAAGAATGCGTACCGAATGGGCATGCGTAGCTACAAATACGAGCGATTGTAAACGGCAAATGTAAAAGAGCCCTTATGATTTATGTTCTTGGAAGAATGTTTGTTTGCTTATGTTGATGTTTAAACGAGATCTGAAGGTTTGCCAAAATGAGATTAATTAGCATGCAAGTTATTGTAAATACTAATGCATACTTTAATGATTTTCGATTCAATCAAGGTATTTGGACTGTAAACACTGTTTAACTGTAAATTCTATAAACACCGACCAAAATTCCGACAAGTAAGTAAATATTCTCATGGAAATATTATACTTTTACTGACAGAGCACGAACAGTAGTTAAGTAGCTATAAATAAATTGAATGTACTGAAAAGTAGTCACTACAATCCACTTCTTGAAATATCACTATTAGAGTCTCTTTAATAATAGTCTCTTTAATAAGTAAAGCACATTAGAGGATAAGGGAACCCTTTTGAGCATGACTAAGCGACTGGTAGTCTCCACTAATGACGTTATTGTCCCCACAATGAAGTTATTATAATGTTTGTAGGTTCCTCCGATTACTTTAGTTGTTATGTGGGGTAATGTATGACTAATAGGTCAGTTTAATCATTAGAAATACGACACTATAGATAGCTCAGTCAAAATAGAGTTTCACCAGCAGACTTGACACAATCTTGTGTCCGCGTTTCAAGTTACTATATTTAAGGTCAAAGGTTGTAAGAAAAAAGATTTTTTGCTTATATCTCGTTTGCTATCGTTCCAATGCTAATACATCCTTCATGAAAGTTGAATATAATAAAATTCTCTAAAGTTTCGCTTGAAATTTTTTTTTATAAGCTAAAAAAGGTTAAAAAGTGTTACTTTTTGAGATATAGCGCGGAGAGCGCGAACCTTGTGCCTCGGTAAATTTGAGACACGGACCCAAGATTGCTGTCGACTTTTAAGACAACGTTCGGAATGACAAAATGAAGCCGTATACAGTTATCTAGTTTCCAGCTTTATAGCTGAAATTCCAAGGTTGGCCCTCTTTTTTGACTGGGCTAAGACTAAAGTTATCATTGAGACTCAGTCAAAATGGAATCAAAGAGCTCCATTTGGTATTCGTTTTATCCTATTAGTTTATTAATGGAATGCCAATTACTCAACTTATTAATATAAGTGTTGTAGTTTACTTTTAAGTTCAAAAACAGATAATTATAATAAAACTAAGCCATATTGTAGTTTAAAATTTATAAATCATCAACAGAATCCAAAGAATGTGGAGGAAATTTAGAATTTATAATAAAGTTTAATAAAATACTGGTTGTAATAGTGCGCAGCATTACTGAGACAAGTGTTAAATACTTAGTGTGTAATTGTATTTGTCACTGTCACCTTGTCACATTGTTTTGCCATAGTATGGTATATTTATAGACACTATCACCTCCAAGTAATGTCCTTGTAATTTTAGTATCTTCGTGACTCCCATAATACGAACTCATATAGGTTCGACAACGTGGTTGCGTCGGCGACATGTTGTTAAAGGTACCCTTCCGATCTAAGCAGCACGCAGCAGTGCTGTGCAGCAACACCGGTCCCCATACATTCTGTATAGGTTTATATGAGAAGTTATTCGGAACTCGCCGCAGCAAACCAATTAGTGACGTTACGCGCCTGCGTTGATCGCCACTAGTGATGGGTTACTCGTCAGTCTAATTGACTATACATTGCCGTCTAATTAAAAATGACCTTTTTATCAATTATATTTATTATGGTCTACGACTATTTATTTTTATTTTGATAAGTATCGCATACCTAATTTATACGAAAGTTGCAAAGTAACTATTTGTTTAACTTAGCTAAGTGTTTCATGATAATCCAAAATAGTTTTTGGATATTTATTTTTTATTATGACCGAATACTAGCTGTGCTCGCGACTTCGTTACTTTGCTCTAAAAAGTTGTTATTTTGATATTATTTACAGACAGTTAAATTTTATATTTTATTTTTGTACAAAAATCTAAAATTAAAGTTTTAATACTTCATGTGATTAGGTATCCTTTCATAGGATAACACATAGCGTGCATCATTCGACATCTTGTCAATCTATATATATCTATAGCCACTGAATAAATATACAATAGCGCAATTACACTACGAGCCGCACAGCACTGCTGCCTAGATCGGAATCACCGCGGAAAGCAGCACTGCTGCTGATGTTGGAAGGGTACCTTAATTCGTCACCGAGGTAGTATGTTGTGCGCTATCTGACAACCGAACTAGGAAATTTAAATGTTGCCGCGATTTTAACAATGGTGGAGCAATGGCTATTAAAATTTAAATCTGTAAATTCGTGTCAGCCGTGTAGTCTCTACACTTATACTGGCTGAATAACTGCGACTGCTGATAGAACGTGCCTAGATACTACTCGATAATATCATTAATATCGGAGATTTGAGTATCTTGTGGTCTAAGTCAGCATTGCTTGATCCAAAATCTAATTAGAAATGCGTAGAACGCAATGGTTATTTGAGGGATTGTCAATATTTAGTAAGTAAACAATACCTGTTTCTGTATATAGACCCGTAGATAATTATATATTTAGCTTACACGTATATGGTATTTATATTTACTTTTGATAGTCCACAGTAATGTTGTGAATTGTCACGTACACATTAAATTTATGATTGATAAAAAATAAATAAGAAACTGTGTTCTATAATGACGTTGTTTTTAACTATACATAATATGTAAATCAATAGTTTGTAATATAAAATATTTTGTCAACATTTTCCATAGTCATTATAATGGTAAATTATTCTGTTGAAATTCTATTTAGAGCTGATTTTATAATTATTCGGTGGAATAAGATAGATAAAATTGTTTTCTGAATAGGAAAATAACCTCAAGTTTGTGCAACAACTGTATAATAATATATATTTTTCAATGAATTTCTTAATATAAGTGGATTTGTATCGTGCTTACTGCCAATATCCCAATATTTTATTATGTAAATGTATTCTTAAGAAAAATATTTTTGAGTTACCAAGTTATATAAAATGTAGGTAAGTCTTCAGGATACTAGGATTATTTTAGAGATTTTTATTCATTTTTTGTGAAATAAAACGCAGCCACGTGAGTCTAGTCGCCAAAAGGAAGGACCTATAGATAATAATATATTATTAGAGGGCATCCTCACCTTACTAACTAAAATATCTATATTAGTCTCTTGACGGGTTTAGTCTATGACGGGTTTAGTAAGCGTTTGCACAAACATGCCAACGAGCGTTAAAAGCTTGCTTTAAAATGACAAGGGAGTTCAGCTTCAATGAATCTTTGCATCACCGCCATTTCGTACGCAACTGCAGCTCTGAGACGTATTCTTTGATCCAACGTGTCCAAAAATGTTGGCAAAGCTGTTCAATATGTTGAAAGCGAGTTAAAGAACTTGTAGGTTGCTTTTGAAATCAGGTGATGGCAGAGACGTCATTGGACGTCCAATCAGAAAATGTCCAAGTGTGAGGGGCGATAAATCTTGTGGATTTAAAGATATAGGAGTAAGACGTGGTCTGGAGTTCAAGACTGCTTCTATTTGGACTAGCATAGAATAAAACTCTTCATATTTGACATTACAAAGGCCCAACACTACTAAATGATACTTTATTGATTTAACGCCACCTTCCAAGGCCAGCAAAATGAGGAGAATGAGCTGGTATAAAATGAAACCGAATACCGTCTTGGCCATCTCCTCAGACAATGAATTGCAATTGGTACTTATAAACTTGAAATCTCGTTATATGCACCGACAAATGATATGCCATTGTCCAAATAGATGTCAGTAGGCTTACCCCGACGTGAAATGAATCTACGTAATGCCATGATAAATGTTTTGCTTATCACATATTAAATCACCAACTAATTCGAGTGGCAAAGCAAACAAAAATGTCATCCTGTACTACAGGTCCAGTCATTTGTATATCATTAAAAGTTACGCCAGTGGTAGTTAGACTGCTAGCATTAAAAACTACTCTTAATTTAGTTGCTACTGTCACACATGACTCCATGATGAGGAATAAAATTTGCATCCGAATAAACATCTTGACATTTCGTCATGTGACCTAACTATTCATATTCTAACATAAAATCTATATATAATTGGCTGATTTAGCTGAGGTTTACTGTACTTTTACTTAAAATCTGCGTTCTAATGATGAAAAACAATATTTAGCCCTTGATAAAGATTCACCTAACATGTAAGAGCACTCCAATCCTGGTGACTCAGCACCAAACCGCAGTCCGGGACAAACACCTCTGTTTTGTCTCTTGGACAACATTGTAAGAAATGTATGCCATAGAAAACATGTGTTGTCCCCGCAGTCAGTGAAGCTGGTAACCAAGTGCAAATCTGTGCATATAGGAAATGTCACACGGGGGTTTCTGGTCTGATTTCTGCCACCATAATCGACGGTCCAGACGGAAAAACAGTACCTGAGAAGCACACTACATGCAACGCGCGCAGCACTAGAACATCGCCATACTGGGAATTCCTCCTTTTGAGTCTTGGCTGGTCTCTGTACCAGGGTGGGGGGTCAACCATGAGTTGTAGAATTGAATTTTGGTAAATCTGGTATGCAATCCGCACCCTGGTGCGGTGACAGTCAAGACAAGCTAAGTAAAATAACAATTAGAACTTCTTTGTATATATTAAATAAATAAACTTATAATAATTAAAATTGGATTTAATAAGGTCAGAGATTATGATTCTGGTTCCAGACGCAGAGACACGGACAAACTCGTGTCTTAATAAAAAGAAAAAAAATGGCCAAGTGCCTGTCGGGCCACGCACAGTGTAGGGTTCTGTAGTAGCCTGTTATCACAATATAGTACAATTCGGTTGTTCTTTATTCTGAAAAGGATTTTGTATTTGGTCTATCTGACTCACTGACTGTCCTAGCTGTCAGACACATATTCCAAGGACAATTGCACCGCATTATATTGTTCGTACAATAATTTAAACTTGTTTAAACGCAATTGCAATTGCATGATTTGAGCCATGGCTCAAATAATCAGAATTCAATGTTTTTAAATAGTTACTAAGCATTGTTACCCGTCCCTTGTAACTACATACTTCGCTTTCACATTAACTCCATAGCTTCTGGCACTGCAGAAGGTGGAAGGTGTCATCCTGGAATTTATATAAATAAAATATTTAACAGTGTATTAAACTGCCTAGATACACCGGCACACTTGTTTTACGATCAAGTTTAACATAAATTGTACATTGTTTATGTTGGGACCTCGATTGCTCGGTGGTAGCAATTAAAACTGCAGTGGACTGTATTATAAAATGTATTATTATGATGTATCAAATGTACAAATATGGTTAACTAAGAGCGACGTGTGCTCGCTAATGAAGCGACTATTGGAGTGGCTTGTCGCGGCGTGACGGCGGCGCGGCGGCGGGGCGTGCGCACACACCGCACCCCGCGCGTCTCCCCCTCCGTCGTCATATGTCCATGCGTGGACAGTTTACTTAATGACATGTGGTGCTAATTTTAGCAAGTAAAGTGATATAATGTAGTAATATGTAGTAATAAACAATTAACTACTCATTACATAGGCTAAATAATTAAAGGATTAGCAAAATCTGCCTGATTGATTATTAACCCCTAATAGATATTATGTAAGTACAAAAATTGACACGACCACCTTAAGAAATATATGGCTGATGGCCCTAAATACTACCTGAATTAGAGTGCTGGGTTGAATTAACTAAAATTACGTTCTTTCTGGCAGGATCCAGGTATTTTTTCCAAACGATGATTACGATATTAACAATATTACACCACCAGTAGTAGTCGAGAATTAAATTTCAACCCAGATTCTGATGTCATCTAAGCCCAATGGACCGTCTTCAGGATAGGTACTAGGAGTATTTTAGGGATTTTTAATAATTTTTGTGAAATAAAAGACAGCCACGTGAGTCTAGTCGCCAAAGAGATGGGACCTTGGATAATATATAATTATTATTAGAGGGCATCCTCACCTTACTAACTAAAATGACTATATTAGTGTCTTGGCGGGTTTTGTAAGCGTTTGCGCAAACAGTAAGTATATAATATTATGCAGCGAGCAGTATAATTGCCGGCAGAGAGAGGTGGCTAGAAATCGTAAGAAGCATCATATCTGCTCAATCCACAAATTTCGACAAGAAGACCACTACCTCTCTGGCAAAAGATAAATAATTATATTATTACACAACAAGTACTATACTATGATCACATACTGTATTTCCATCACGTACTTTTCGCTCAGATTTTCGTTGATGTTAATTTCACGCCCGTCAATCCCGGAATACATTGTCGTATATTGGAAAGCACAAATTTGGTTTATCACATGGATTATACTCGCCGGCTTTTGTTAAAATTTAATTTCAACCTATATTGCGTTGGCTTTGTTGTACGTTATTCATTTACTGATATTTAATATAGCTATAAAGTATTTTGCTCATTTGCATGTTAATGAATTTATTAATAATATATCTACCTATAGTAACACGGTCGCACATAGGTGATACAATTATGATCTATTTATTATAAGAAAGTGATTACATATTTTTTTTAATGATTACATTGGAATAAAGACATAATCATATAGAAGGTATCTACTGAAAGTCATAAGAAAAAGTGAACCATTAAAACAGAGAACACAATTATTATTATTGGTTTTTAGTGTAGAATAAAGTAATGTTTTCGTCCCATTAGTAGATTTATCGTCACTTAAATTAATAATGATATTATTATAAATTTGGCATTAAATACCGTAAATTATTATCGATTAATCTAATTTGTATTTTTTCTTTTGTCAGTATTTATAATATTTTTTATTTATGTGACGATAAAATAGTCTACTAATGGGACGTTTCGTTGCAAACACAAGATACCATCATAGAAAACTATAGTCTTATTATGACAATGTCCCGTCTCAGCAACAAAAAAATGTTCCAGTTTCCAGAAGGCTTAATATACATAATATTTCAATAAACGTAGTAAAGATTTTCCATATATCAGCAAAGTTTTTGCACACCATTCACTCTAAAGAGGTCGCAAACATTTTGCAAAAACCTTTATATTACTCCTACACCAAAGTTGTACCTAATGTAACCCATTTTCCTGAAAACATTTTACACAACTGTAACACGAAAGTAGTAATAAAAACGTTAGATATCACGTTGTAGAAATCCACGAGGACTTATGAAAGGGAAACGGCTTACGATGGACGCCTTGCTTTTTGTAGAGGCTGCCCAACTAATAAATCAGGGGAACCGCAATGGTCAGCTCACTAGATGTACGAAATTTTATAGAGGTGGATGTTCCTCGTAAAACTTTTATGTTCCAAAATTCATAGTTTACAAACCGCAGATATAGAAATATATATTTTATAAGACACTCTAGAAGAGAATTGCCAAAGAGTTGACGGTTTTAAGAATGCAATAATACTAATTCTATACTCATTATAATCATGCATCATTTTAAATATTATCTTTATTTATACAGTTCATTAAAAATAGCTTTAATTAGGTATAAAACTAAAAGAAATTATTATCGGGTCGTAGGCACAAAATGGCTCGCTGTGACGGGAATTAGAAAAGCAGTGGTCGTCTTTGATATGATGATGAAGATAAGGTATAAAACGTTATCAATGTTATTCCTACATAGATTTATACGCGGAGGCCGTGTTTAACAAAAATATGAAAAAGTTTTGTAAGGAGTAAATAATATGTAGTCCCATACACCTACCTAATCTTACAGTCTTCAAATTTAACGAATCTTTTACCATATTGTTTTATTACTGTATCGAGCCCGGAATCCTGAAGCAATTATAGCTTTCCCATAAATGTTCGGAGTAGTTGAAATATTCGTACTATGCGAAACTTACGTAGACGTTGTTCTATGTATCAACAAATGTTTTGATTTCGAAACCCTTCTAAAGCAATAAATTTCACTGTGTGTTAATAGTTTAAATGTTTTGCTTGTAAATTATAAACCCAGTTGTGTTTGTCAGCAACTCAATAAGCTCTTTGTTAAACTAAATTTTATTTAATAATGTACCTACATACCTATGTTACTTACAGTTTAGTAAAAATCTTCAACAAAAATATATTTAGGTCTAATGGAAATAAAAATAAAGCTATGAGAGCCTAAATGGAGGTTTATTTAGGCTTTCAAACAAAGTAGGTTCTCGGTGAAATTACTTTCAGTTTATGCTCGAGATATTTTGGCCAAATTTCATCACAGTATTACCACACAAAAAAAAGAATCAACGCTTCACATTCATACATTTGTAAATAGGCATTACGACAGAGATGGCGCGAAATAAAAAGCGTAGACAACGCCCGGAATATTTACGTTACATGTTTCATCAAAGAGACAAAGCGGATGTTGCCTCGGGAAGGATAAACAAAAAGGGTACGGTTTTTGCGGCCCTCCGTTATTAATGTAATAACTGACACTTTGTTTTATGCGAGTTTGTACTTAACTATAGTTCGTTTGTGAACCGCGATTACTAAGATGCTTGCCGAGTTGTGAATTTTAAATTACTTATTTTCTGGATCGCTAAGCTGAGATAAATTAGTTTGGAGTAGGAGATCATTAACGTGCCAAGGAGTGTTGTTTATGAGCTTTTTGGTCTCTATTTTATAACTTTGGACATTATTATTGAATTACTTTGTAATGACAAATTAGATGACGTAATCAGTTAATTTATGTATATATAGGAGAATACATTAATGAGCAATACACGCATCCTTGCTCCTTGCAGAGAAAAAAAAAAATTATCGATGACAAAATAGAATTGGCGGTTAGAATTCTTACACACATTCAAAGTTCACGGAACTAGATTTAGTTCCGTTGCAAAAACAAAACAATTAAGTGAAGTTGCTTAATTGGTCAAAAAGGAATTGATTACCTACTACTTTTCAAATTTATTTTATTTTGGTAGAACTACAAGTATCAAAGTCCTATTTTGGCAGAAACAAACAAGTGGAAATGTCACGGAAAGTCTGCACGTCCGAGAGAAGACTTCCCTCCAATCCCAGTCGTACTATCGTCGACGTTCCATATCAGCTGAACGTTCCAAACGTTCAGGAATTTCCAATAATACCTTTTTGCTAACATACACTTGCTAGCGGATACTCCTAATCGCCAAAATATAAACTTTATTCTGAAGAAATAGGGTTGGGATTGGTTTGTATTATTAGAATGTGCACGCAAGCTCTCATTGCGAGAAGACTTTCGCGATACTAAAGGTAAATTCGAAAGAGTTTCCAGCTCTCAAAGCTATGTTGTTACCAACATTACGTACTTCATGCTGGTGAGGTTAAATCGTTAGCTATTAAAGGAAATTGCTTCAGTAATGGAATTATTTTTCTTAGCACGCTCGGTAAAAAATTGAATTATAAGAAATGTGCAGAATTTTCATTCTTTTTGCGACGCTTAGTAAACGAGTTTCTGCTAAACAATTACATCGATCCTTTTTATGGAAAATGAGTTCCTCGTGGAAATTACTTCTTTTAAAACTTATTCATCGGTTTGATATAAGATTAGAAAACTATTTTAGATTTTATTACATATTCATTTGATTAAGTTGACTAAATAAATGAGCTTTTCATATGTTCAAAAGTGAAAAGGAAATAGTTTGGATACAACGTAGACAGATACATATTTACACACAGTTTCAAAGTAGACACTACACAATATTAATATCTAAAACTCATCACAAATGTTACAGATTAGCGTTAAGATTTTTTTTTATAAATACCCTTAGATTTACGTCATCAAAATTATTACAAATATGTGCGCTCTATTTATGTAGACAGACATAAACGAAAAGCTGTACTAATTAAAACCTATCTTACTTAAAAACTGATGGTTTAATTAAAAACCTACGCTCATAGCTGCAGTGAAGACCAAAATAAACATCCCCATCCAACCGTTCAATAGGGTTAAAAATTCTATAACAAACTTTACTGAAATATTAAAAAGGAGATTGTTCGTAGCTTTTATAAAAAACTGTTTACGCTATCGTGTTTGGATGGCTTTGTAGAGCTTACAACTTTTATAAAGACGTTTAACGTTGGCCGATTGTATTGAAAGGGAGTCATTAACCTATTTCTTTGTGTTATTTTTAGCCCATTCACTTTGTTATTGAACTGTGCTATCAGTTCATTGAACTTCCTGTTGTAAAAGACTAGGCGATTTGAAATCGTTTAGTTTTGGTTTTGATGTTAAATTGATTTGTAAATAAATAATGACTTTGAGTTGATTAGTGTCATAAAGTAAATGAATAAATAAATACATAGTCAAAAGTATATTAAACTTATCTACGTATGGAGTTACGAGGGATAACAGCCTGCGCTTTCTCTAACTAATCGTCCGTAATATATTATATCGTGAAGAAATTATGATTTGATTGAAGACGACTTAATGGGCCGAGAAAATTATATATTATCAAAATCTAGATTCTTGCGGCAAAAGCTCTTTGAATATTAAAAGATAATAATAATAATAAATCTTTATTGCAACCATAATTTAGTACTTACATAAACTAGAAGCCTCCTGAACTAGATTAATAAATCTGTATCTCAGGAGACAGTTCCTTCCCGATGGCAGATTGATTACATCAATGCATACGATCTTTATCAACACAATCGTGTATAAAAAAGGAACTTTCTTCAAAGCTGACAGTTAATAGAGAGTAAGACTTCAACACCAAACAAGTTGCAGACGGTAACTTAAATCATCTTCATATCAAAGCTCCATCACCCCCACTTACAAAACGGTTATAATCTCACCATAAAACGTTGACAGGCGTTCGGTGTATTTGAGAAACTAATTGTATTTAAGTTGGTGCGGGCTATCCATCAATCAGGATCTGTCTGGGACCGGGTTGGGACTAATTTGCTCATTTGTTTCGCAGTAAGCTTGGCTTTACTCACTGATAGAAGTTTGATTAGATCTCTGCTTCGGAATAGTTAGATAGGTATAGTTAGTTGATAAGGATGATTAATGTATTTGTAATTTATGTTAAGGTAATTACTGTTGTAAGGTTTGAGGTGAAATTGATTCTAGTAATATGTTTTAAATGAGTAAACTTACTTAGCGTAAACAGCGTACTCCTCAGAGTATGCGGTTTATCTACTGGTAATCTCGTAATTCGATTCAGTCGTACTCGATATCGTAATCAAATGACTGAAAATTTTAATTTAGTCGCTGTTATTTTCAAACATTTGAAGCATGTCGAGTTTCCGAATAGGCACAAAAACTTTATAATAGTGATTATTACACATTTGGTGTTTTCAATTTATTTAACTATTTTGTTGACACAGCTGCCAATGTTTGCTTAGGAATTTAAATACCTAACTGTTCGTGAGTCACTATGACAATGGGTTAATATTAATGTATACGAGCAAAAAATATTCAAACACACTTTAAGCGAAAATATAATATGTATTTCCTACATATAATTTTCTTTATCAATAAATAGCCCACGTGCAAGAGATATATTTATATATTTTCCCGGTTAGATGAGGCCAATCTAAAGTTTAGGTAACTAAATCTTTACAATGAGAGTCTTGAATAAGTAAAGATAGTATCCATACCGAATTAAAAATATTTGAACGGCTGCAGTCATAAAAATAAAACTACACACATTATGATTGCAAATATTTATTTTCCATTATTTCCATTAGTTCCGTGACTAGGTACTTGTATAATTAGAGATCGCTGATAGCAACAATGACACGAATTCATTTTATTGCAAAAACCTATGAAACTTATCATACAAACATTGTTGCATATTTTTAATATATATGTTTATATGTTCCTGGTATAAAAACTACTCGAATTCAGTTCAAATTTCATTATTTAGGATATAAAACCGCAAAAAGGCAAGCTGACTTTATGTGGAGAAAGATCTGTACACATGAAAAAAACCACATGAAAAAAAAGCGTCATATTTTTTTATGTCCTAAGGGGTAGGCAGAGAGGTTTCACATCCACATTTCGCCAGCTGTGTTAAGTCCCATGTGATAGGGGCGAGCCAATTTGCGGGTATATTTCCAGTTCTCTAGACACAGTAAATCTGCCCGTTTGATGGCAATTGTCTATATAATTAATTGGATACTCTTTTCAATGTCTGTCTGTGGTGGCTCCAAAAGTTATGCTTTGTATTAAATTTATATTATTTTAGTCGTTTAAAACAATAATAATATTAGTAAAAGAAATTACACTACACAAACTATGTACGTACATAATATACAATTAGTTTAAATTATCGAAACCCTAGTGTTCTAAACCCAACACCAATTCCTCAGAACAGAACTTTCAATCCAAAATTTTCTTTTTATATAAGAGAGCCTTTTCTTAAATTAAGGCTTACCCGTAAAGATATAAATTACCTCGTACAAAACTATTACCTTCAAAATAACCTATCATTTACTTAGACCCAATGTCCATAGCTCACGGAAAACATTTTTCCTTTCCAATAAATAACCCCCACTCTCGAACACAACGTACGTGTTTATGATAAGCGGCATAAACCCCGTTGTTAGCGGTATCGATGCACCTTATCCCATCACGTACTAAAACACAATGAAACAAAGACCAACTTTATAACTGCAGGGACCTCCGGGCCAGGCAGGCATCAGCCTCCGAAATGGCACTCGTAAAATAGTTACAGCCGAATAGGGACAAAAGGGAGTCTGCGATGTATTCATTGAGATAGAGGTTTACAGTACCGATAGGTAATACCGGTGCTCGAATACAAATTAAGAGTTTAGATTAAACTTTGATTGAGTAAAAAGACAATATACTTTTCCGCTACATAAAGTTTTTAATTTTCTTTAACTAATCTTGTTAAGAGAACTTTATAAACGAACGTACATTAAATAAGTACGTTTATAAAATCCTCTGGGACACAAAAGTATTTTTTTCTAAAACAAGTTTTTTCTTGATATAGCACAACATAGCATCACGCCTTTTTCCCCGAAGGGGTAGTTAGAGGCGTTTCACACCCACATTTCGGCAGCTATGTTTGGTTCCATGAAATAGGGGGCGAGCCTATTGTCACCAACCGGGAACATTTGTTTACCAAACTCCAGGAAAATCTCAATTAAATACTGGAATTTCATGTTAGAAAAGCCCAATACCATTTTCACCCGACCCGGGAATCGAACTCGGGACATCTTGCACAGCAGTCGTATACTCTTCCCGCTGTGCCACCGAGGCAGTATACTTGATATAGATGATTTAAAAATCATCTACCAAATGTTTTTACTTAACAAAATCTAGCGGACTATAGTAATAAATTTCAAAATGTCGAGTTTACATGTACTATTCACGTGTTTGCCACATGTGGTATAATATAAATGGCAAAATAGATTTTATTTTCACAACAACTAAAGAACGCATGAACCTACTTTTTGCTAAAACAAATAAAAGCTAATTACAGCAATAACTAACTGTTTCGCAGGTGGGCAAAGCTTTGGGGGATTTGGCTTTATCCCCTGAACTATAATTAGGTACTATCGAAAACCCATTTACTACTTAAGTAGCGAATAATGAATGTTTTTTTTTATCCTATAGATAAATAAACGCAGAAAATCGGGGTTCGCAAGTCTTATCTGTAATCTATTTACTTATTGCCTAAACGAAATGCAATGATTGTATCGGTACTTTAAATGGATAGTTGAGTTGACGAAATAAATTTATTATCACTGTTAATGTGGGTACGAGTCTCCTACAAATAATGTGGAGGGAATTTAGCCTACTAGGTATTAATAACCCACATACCCTAGAAGAAATTCTAAGTGTATATCTGATCCTCTGACCCGCACTAGGCCAACGTGTGTGGATTCTGGTCTTAACCCTTTCAGCTCTCTAGATAGAGGACAGGAGACCCGAGCCCAGTAGTGGGACATTAACGGGTTAATGATATAACTAATCAGTCATCGATTTTATCGTACATTTTGTTTAACTTGTATATACTGGTATATATTATTTATTTTAAATGTATATAATAATATATACATACATATACATAATACATATACTGAACTAACATCGATTGCTTGTTGAGAGCGACTTCTCTTTGTCTTTGAAGCTATAATGTATCTAGAACAACTTCCGCAAAGTTTTGTCTGTGAGCAATATAATGAAACTTTGGTTATATTAGAGGCTGTGTTCACATCGGTAACACAATCACGAACCACTTTGAGAAACTTAACGAAGGCTTTTTGGTAAGGGAAAGTTTCCTAGAAACGGGTATGTCTCGCCCATACAAATGACTACAAATGGAGTGGCAAATATAAGGGAGGATTATAATCTAACGGTACCACTGAAAGAATTAATGGAGCCATTGTGAAGACGCTGGTGAATTGGCAATTCTTTCCGACTGGCTGGATAGGCCGTGTAATTTTGTTTTACTACTGCTTCGTATTATGTTTGTCATGACGTGGCAATTTACCTTTTGAACGGCAACTTCGGCTATAATACACGACAAATGCAAGCGTGCTCAGAACGCTGATGTCAGCTTTAGTCCATAAAAATACAAGATAGATATTAAATCATTACTTTTATATGTTCTATTGCTAGATCTTAAAAACTGAATTTCATGGCTTCGCGTACAGGGGCATACTAAATGTAAGGGAATTTAGATATGTCTGTCACTTTCAAACATTTGACAGCGACATCAAAACCGACTAATCGAAAGTCGAAATTCAGAGTAAGCCTCCAGGGCACGAAGCCGTTATGGCGACTATCCAAAGGTTGTCGTGTATTACCAATGTCTATTAAATTGATTTAAATATTACGTAACAATGACTTTTTCACAGCTCGTTAGGCAAGTCAATATTTCAACGTAAATATAAAATATTTTATTAACTTGACGAGATGAGTATTTCTCTAAAAAAATATTTTCCTGGTTCATGCTTTTTCATTCATCAGCAACCCATTAATGTCCTACTACTGGGCTCGGGTCTCCTCTCCTCTATCTAGAGAGCTGAGAGGGTTTTTAGGCCATAATCCACACACGCGGGCCTAATGCAGGTTGGTGGATCAGACACACAGATACACTTACAATTTCTTCTAGGGTATGTGGGTTTCCTCACGATGTTTTCCTTCACCGTTAGCAGATGGTAAATCACATGACTAGTACATATAAATTCCACAAAGTGGAATCCAGATCCACACAAAGTAGTACTGCCGGTCGGGATCGAACTCGGACCGCGTGTTTAGCACGCCGGTCCCTTATCCATTCAGCCACCATCGCTTACACAGTTCGTTAGGCAAGTCAATATTTCAACGTAAATATAAAATATTTTATTAATTAAGCTGACGAGATGAGTATTTCTCTAAAAAATTATTTTCCTGGTTCATGCTTTTTCATTAGCCTACTTTTAACGAGCAAGACCGCAATAAACTGGTTAAGCAAGACTTCAGCATAATTTGTGTGGTTGTAAAAAATCGTGGCATATTACTACTTTCGGGAGAATTATAGGGCAGTTTTTCCTTTGGCCACTAAAGTACAAGGTCCATAATACATGGTGTGTAGCATCTTTTTGTTGGTGACCATAAATCATTGTAACGAGGTCTTTTTCCTGAAACGTTTTCACACGTTTTCCTTGTACGAATGCTTCTTCATGATAAACTACTTATGTTCGTTTGAAAAAAGTTGGTTTATGTGCCGAAGTTTCTACGAGTTGTATCTTTAAGTGGCTTTTAGTTGTGTTGGTTTGTTTTTATTGCTGTTGTCAATGTTCTCTCTGTATACCTACACTTACTGAGATTTTAGAGAAGGATTTGCCTTAAAGACCTGTAAATGCATAGGCAATTTATGAAGTTATAAACATTTATAATGAAACTACATTCTTACTGTTAGAACAGAACAGAGATAGGTTTTATGAGGTACTATAATTATTGCTAATGTGTTTATATAAGTTTTTAATTTTGAGTTTTGCACATAATAATGAAAAATATACATAGCTGAGACTTAATGCTAACAAGCAGCGTGTCTAGCGATATCTTATTATGTATAAGTGAAAAACTGTGACGATCAAATTTGCATAAACAGCTTAGTATAAAAAATTTGCATAAATAGTTTTGTATCGATTTGCATAAACACTTTAGTATCGATTTGAGTCTATTTCGCAAACAATCCAATAATAATCATTTTTGTTACACCAATGTGATCATTAAGAACGCCTCTCACTCATTTGCTATTTGAGCATGCAACACGGTTGATGTGAAACGTATGACGTCATACTGTTTCATCATCTTTGATCATCATCATATTTTAGGCATATAATTATCTTAATTATAGTTTTCTAAGTTACCGAATGTCCGTGTAGTGAAGGATTTAGAATACATAATGTCACTACCCCATTTCAACCCGTGGGTGTCGTGAAAGGCGACTAGGACCTAACTTTAAGCAGACAAGAGCACTGCGAGAAAAGGAAAATTCGAAACAAAACCCTATACCAACCCGTCTGACCAGCGTGGTATAGTAGGCTAAATTCCCTCCAAAATCTTTGGAGAGACTCGTGTCCAGCAGTGGGACGTAAATGGGTTGAAATGATGAAGATTTTTTAATAACAGTTTTTTTTTTTTTTATTAAGTTATGTTTTTACAAAATTAAAACTATATTTATTCACAGACTTCCCCTAACGGCTGCATAGCAATGTGTAAAGTGATGCAACCGCGGAGCCTGACTTTTTTACTTTTGTTTATTATTTATTTTGTAAACATTCATTTTAACTCGGTGTGGTGCTCTGCTGCATCACTTTACACGCTACCCAAATTATAAATTACAAAAGATTGTAACTATCCATTTTTTTAAAAAGAGTGGCGTGAGTTTCTTGCCAGTTCTTCTCATAGCTCCACCCCGTCAGCGAACTGGTCGTAGGCAAATTTGCTGACACTACTTTTCGGATAACCTGTTACATTTTTGTGACTTTCATAAGTGTTACCTTGTAACCTAGATGAATAAACGAAATTTCATTTCGAAGTTTCCAAATAAATTTAAGTATTTGAAATGAAAATAATCTAAAATTTAAATAGTCCTGCTGTGACATTCTTTAGAAATGTGAATGAATAATTCTCATTTGAAATTTCTTTCATCTTTACCGAGTAAAAAACGCAAGCATACATCCCAAATCAACCTGGTATAAAAATACAGCACCAAAACTAACTATTATGTTCACAAAACATTCAAATGTTATGGAAATTAACATCATCTAAAATAAGAAACAAAACTATACTTTTTTTCATCAAAACACTCGCCCAAAACCGTGACAGACAGGCCGACAAAAGCGTTCAGAATTAAAAATGACACTTTTATAATTATTTGAATGTGAATAGAGAAGTATGGACCGTAGAGGTGGCTGTGTGCCTATTAAACACTTTAATGTCTGTCGCCGACTAACTAAAGAAAAAACTTTGTAAAAAATTTAACACAGGCGTGAAAGAGGGCCACAAATGTCAGAATGACTTTAATTTATGCCGACAATTATTTAGAATACGGAAATCTCTAAGATTTTCATTCTACATTGCACTATTAATATCGCCCACTAACTTGTGACAGAATTGTGTGCGCTTGTGAAATACCGTTACGTTTTCTTTGGTCAGCTTATTGATGGGTGTTATATATTATGTAAAGACCAAATTATACTAATAGTATGCGGAATGATTTGTATTCTTGTTAGAAGTTCTAACAAAAATATCGTGAAATTTGTAAGCGTGTTTCTGAGGTATCACATGACCCAAAGGCTGGCCTCTACCTTGAGCAACGCATTAGCCTTGCCATCCAACGTGGTAATGTGGCTAGCTTTTGGATACATTTCCACAGGAATCTGATCTCAATCAGATATTCTATTTATAGGAATTTCCTGTAAATAAAGTATCTGGTTCTTTTTTTTTAATAGGTTAGTTGTGTTATTTTTAAGTTATGTGTAAATATTTTATTGAACAAAAACTGTATAGGCTGTCTTTTTTACGTCTACGCAGTTGATGTTTGAGACATGAAGACTGCCGACAAAGAAGATGAGATTTTTTTTAACGCAGCAAGTAGAGTAAGATTGATTTCTTAGACGAGCATAAAAACAACAATATTAGTCAATCTGCTATAAAAAGCTGAGCAACTTGCTTCCAATTCCTTCCACATAATTAATTTGAACTCATTTTTTAAATCAGTTAATTGGGTAAAAGTATGCGATCGTAAAAAAAATGAGCCATTCAACAGTTAAGGTTGCATGCATCCATATTAAGGTTTCACAACGCGTGCATGATTATTTTTTTATCAAACTTATTTATTTTTTTGTTATGAACTTTTACTGCCATTATCGCTTACAATCATACGACAAGCGATATTCTAATTAAAAACAATTTGAATTTGAATTAAGAAGTATACATCATTATAACAATGATCGTTAATAAATGTTAATCATTAGATAACATTTTGATAAATGAACTCAAAAATATAAACACAAGACACACAATTTACTTTTGGCACACAACACTTAGACGAGATGAACTACCATAACTATACGTGCTAATCTTAATAGGCTACGAGTCCATTCGACCAATTTTAGGTAGAATACCAGAATATTTTTTTGAAGCCCATACTTAAGTAAGTGTTACAACTAAAAACAACATTAAAAAATATATTTTAATAAGTTAACTAAAATGCCTAAAGTGCGACCTTTTATTAAGATGTCTATAAGATCATTCAGGGACTATAATATACTTACCCCAATTATTGCTGCAATCAATTTTACACACGTAAAGCCAAGAATTATGACTTACTTTGTAACCTAGATATATAAACGAGATTTCATTTCAATTAAAGCGATGTATGTCTAAGTTAGTAACTTACCATTCATAAAACAATAAAACGTTGGCAGTCGAGAAAGCTTATTACGCTATTACCGTAAAAAAAACTGCGTGAGAATATTTATCATTAAGTTTTGTAATTAATATACCATGACTCCAAAGGTGTCTACATAATTAACAGCAGATCATTTTGAATTATTACCATAATATTGTATTGCTTTCCATTATACTTATCATGGTAATAAATCGTCTTACTTAAAAATACATAAACCTACTTTTTTGTCATTATTTATTCACCATCTATAGAAAGTGTCTTATAAAGAGTTCCTATCAAACAGCATTAATTAATATTCCGAGTTTAATGCTCTATGATTCCGAGGCATACTACAAACTGCAACTGCAAGCTGCCAGACCAGTGGTTCTTAACCTTTTGGAATTGAGGGACCATTTAACTAATACACTGTTTTGTCATGAACAACTAAAAAGTTCAATTAGTGATTGGCTCCAGAAGTTCCCGGTATAATCTCAGCGGCCAAGTCTGCGAGTTCGAGGACCACTTTTGTTACACGTAGAAACCACCAGTGCAGTGGTCCGAAGACCACAGGTTAAGAACCACTGTGCTAAACTAACGACTGTTTGGGAGTTGAGCGCAACGGTATTACTAGTTCTTTAGCTTTTTTATAGTAGTGAATTATAAGCTATTCTTTAAAAAATCATACTTATTATATACTTTTAATTGGTCTTAGAGTAATCAGTAGTGCAGCCGTTGCAGTCGACTGCAAGCCACTGCGAGACGCATGTGCAACAGTTGAAGTCCTGAGTCCAAGTCTTTATTGTAGTGAATTTGAAAATCTAGTGACATTTGTTGTAATGTAAATAACACCAGAAACCTCGAAATGTTACAATGTGGTCCATATTTTTATTTATTTTTATACAAAAATCTGCTTTTGTCCAAATTTTGTTGTTTGCAGTTCGTATTACCGTTATAAAATGATCTATTCTTTAATTCAGCATATGACCTACCCATGAAATAATGTTTTCAACACCTGTGTATATATAGGATGTCAGCTACCTCCATACCAAATTTTTATTTAATTTGGTCCCGCTGTTTTAGCGTGAAGACGTATCAAACATACTCACAAACTTTCACGTGTGTGTGTGATTAGTGTGATGTTATATGATATGATTAGTATGATAGAACATTACTTATTTTATAAAACAAATGAAAACGACATTTATAAGTAGGTACATAACCTTATCTTATCTCACCAACAATAAACAGATATTAGCTTTTTTAAAAAACACACTAATGTTATGTAATTAAATACAAATCTTCGCTAATTACCGCAGCTGCAATTAAAGTATGGAGCTAATCGTTTTAACGTCGGTAACAAGTTACACCCGAGACCGTCGCACGTAGACCAACTGTCCACTTCATTAGCAGCTGATAAAAATAAACATAACAATATTTCAAACTATAAAATTACTTTGTTTTAACTGTGTGATTCTACTGCATTATAATAGTCGAAGAAACGGTTAACTGTATAGAAATGGTTACATTGTGACTCTAGAAATTACAACTTTAGGTTTTTTCTAAAATAAGCTTTTAGCGAATATTAATAAATAGATGAACTTTGTAACATCTTATATTAATTTACGTTAGGATTATTATTTAAGTACTAAAAGTGGCGTGGGGCTTCGCTCCCGTCGTTCTTTATTTGGCCACTGCTCAGCTCCTATTGGCCGTAGCGTAATGTTATATACCCTATAACCTTCCTCTATAAATAGGTTATCTAACACTAAAAGATTTTTTCAGTTCCAGTAGTTCCTTAGATCCTAGCGTTCAACAAACAAACTCTTCAGCTTTATAATATTAGTATTAGTATAGATTAGGTTATAGTTTGGGTAATTTCTTTTAATCTAGGTTAGTAAGAACACATTTACCATAATTAGCTCTCAATGCCTCGCCTTCCTTTTCTGTCACATAGTATTATTCAGTCACATAAAGTGAGGTAGAGAGTGAGAGTTGAACGCATCCTCGATTCCTCCGCAAGGGGTCGCACTCTCGCTCTCGTTCTCGCTTTAGTCATCATCATCATCATCATCAGCAACCCATTAATACCCACTGCTGGGCTCGGGTCTCCTCTCCTCTATCTAGACAGAGAGGGTTTAGGCCATAATCCACTCACGCTGCCCTAGTGAGGGTTGGTGGTTCAGACATTCTCATAGAATTTCTTCTAGTGTATGTGGGTTTCGTCACGATGTTTTCCGTCACCGTTAGCATATGGTAAGTCACTTGACTAGTACATATAAATTCCAGAAAGTGGAATCCACATTGGTACTGCCGGTCGGCTTCGAACTCGGACCGCGTGATTTGCACGCCGCCGGTCCCTTATCCATTCAGCCATCATCGCTTTCTCGCTCTAGTAAATGACTGTTTTAAGTGAGAGAAAGGGATAAACATAGAAAAGTGCGATTCCGTGCGGCTAGATATAGTCCATCCCTAGCATAAACTTAGAACTAGAAAACACTCAACAAACATAATTGATAAAGTACATGTTTAGTAGATAGCATTGTCTTACGATTTCTATGGTCATAAATGGTTTACACATATTTTTTCATCTTGTTAACGGTAAATATCTTTAAATAAGGATGTCTTTTGTAAAGTATTCACCATCCAATCTAATTTCCTGGTTAAAATGAAATGTTGCTTTAACGAGCCCAGTTTTACACCGTTTAATTAGAATACTAATATCAATAACCATTTTAATGGGTGTCTTTCACCCAATGTAGTGTAGAATTAAAAAGTCGAAGGTTCTCACATTGGTCATATTTTTATGAGAAAAGTAAAATTATATTTCCTTTATATTGTATTTTTATAACTTTTCATCAATGAATTACGCATAAAAATTGCTTACTATTATACCAGTATAAAAACTGGCTTATAAATGTTAATAAAAATGCGTAGGCATTTAATTTATTTTTCTTTTTTAACTTTGCATCATTGAACACATTTTCACGAATCATCAGCCAAAAGTAACTGTAAGTATTTGTTGAGGACATTGCACTTACAAAATATACCGTCTGAAATAAACTTTGTTATCAAGCCTTTTTTATGTGAAACCCTCACAAACAAAGAAACCATTTTCCTTTACAACGTAAGTATGATAACTAGCCGGTATCGTCCGTAAACATTGGCCAATTAACTGTAATTTCAGTTCCCTGAAAATTACGAGGCCGGTCTCAAGGGAAATTTTTCATTGGAATAGGAGCAGGCAAAAAGTCGGAACGACATTAATCAAGGAAGAGGAAAAATGAATTGTTCATACTAGGGCTACATTTTATCAGCATTTTTATTTGATAAAACGAGACACTTGTTTTGATAATAATATGATAAAATTATAATGAAAATAAATTAAAAAAGGCGAGTTAAAAAATTTACAGCTATAAATTATTGAAATAATTTTATTGTTTGTTTAAATATTTGAATGCGCCTAGGATTCACGAAATACAATTGTGATGAAGCAACACAATATTTTTTATGTGGGTAAATTAATTGTTTTACTCACAGAACAGAGATAGGTTTTGTTTTACTGACCCGCTCACAGAGTTTTCCTATTGTGTCGGTATTGTAGTAAAACAATAACAATATTTTGACTTTCTAATATTGTTTGTAAGAAGTCCAGTCTACTGAGATTGGCCTTCTAGGAATAATAGAGCTTAAGACCAATGGCTTTCATATTTTCTGGGTCACAGGCGAATTTGCTCAAAACATCCAAATTGAAGACACTGTCAAAAAATTTTTAAAAGCTATATTCACATATATTTGGCTGGTCCTAAAAATCGTAATCGAGAAAACCAAGGTACCTAATTTATCCTTTGTTTCTCACGGGACAAACTCCTTTGCGTCTACACCACATTTTTTTACCTCTCGGCTTTCACCCATAAATATGTCCCTACAAGGAAAACTTCGACGGTTTTCCCAAAAGGCCTGTTTGGGAATATATAAAGTTTAAGGCAACACCAACACTCTCGAGGTACTTTGATTCTATCTATAAGTATACGTATATAACTCTTGTATTCTGTTTAAGTTACTAGACACAGGTTTTTCTTGCTATTGCCGTGCCATAGGTACTTTGAATTTACTATTTTGCTGATTGCTAGGATATACTTAAAATGCAAATAGAGCACTGCTATATTAAAGTATTAAAACATCAACAAACACCACAATGTTAGTGGTGCTTGTTGATTTTGAAATTGGTTTCACTGTAGACTGTAGGTACTAGAACTTTACGAGACAAAATTAGATGGATCCTGACGTAAGTATGATAAAATGCAGGCGCTATTTTATTAAATATTTATTTTTATTTTGGATAAACATACTGATCTAATCAAGGTACAGCGAATGTTGCCATGTTTTTATTTTACTGTATTTATTTTTTGTATAATTTTGCTTTGTACCTACTTAATTTTATGTGCCTACAAAAAAAATCTTAAATTAAATTATATAGATACAGAAAAGATAAATTTATCACCAACATCATAACATAAATACGAATACCTATCTATAATAATAATATAATCAGTCATAATATGATCATGAATTATACAAAAGTGTGGTGCAAGGTAACAAAAATAAAACATTGGGAAAAAAAAATGTATAGTGGGAGAACAATGTGAAACATTAGAATGGCCAGATGTATACACTACACGTCGGATACATTTTAAACGATGGCCTTTTTAAACATAATGGTATTTGCAGCTATTATCGCAATAACAATATAATTGAAATTCTCATATCTGTACAAGACAATGCAGAGAACATCGTTTGCCAGCTTTTATGCGACATGTGGTAGTCACGAATAATACACTTAAAATATCAATCATAATTGTTTCTAGATAGGTACTTCAAGTAATTATAACAATATCTAAGTAACTAACAAAATGTATACAATAATACCTACATTATGAGGATTTTTTTTCGAATACTCCAAGGAGTTCAACATATTGGTTTCTGAGGTTTCTCATATCTAGAAGGGATTCCAGTTGGACACAGCATATTCAAATTATGACCACAATATTTTTTTTACGGTTTATATAAAAAAATATCAAAAAAAATTAAGTATGCCTACATAATATATATAATACTATCTATAAATCCATGCTGCTAAATCAAAGAGTATTTTATTGTATACCTACATGCTTAAAATATCTCTGTCTACGTTCGCCGCCGCCGGTGCATTGAAAGATCGTACTTTAAATTTTTGCTCAGTATTGAAGTATGTGTGCAGAAAGTGAATGGTGTCGCAGTGTACAACCTCACAATGTTGGGGGAAGTAGTTTTATGACCCTGGCACCCCAGTGCGCCGTAAGTCCGGGTTGATTCCTTGATCACATAGTAAACGACAAATTTACAAGTAAAATTGCACTGTACAAAATAACAACTGCTGCATGGATGGTAAAAATGTATTTTTCAGAAAAAAAATTACAATTAGATAGCTACTTAGTTAAGCAACAATATTAAGCAATATAATTCAGTTTCTACGTTAGAAAAAAAGGCTTGGCAAAGCTGCTTTGTGTCTGTACAATCTTCCCTTCAGGTCGTGTTAGACAAAATTATTCACTGTCTTTTTTTTTCCGCACGCACTAGGGAACAAGCCCTGTGTCGCGGGGAGCTTTACAAACATGAAAGTAACGGACACAAAGTACACCCAGACTTGAAACAAATATCTATGAATCACACAAATATTTGTCTCGTGTGGGAATCGAACCCACGTCACCCAGCACGGCGATGTAGTGGCGAGGCGACCACCTTAACCACTGCGCCACGGTGACAGTTTGGTGGATTAATGTAAGATAGCAATATATATAATAGCAGATAGCAAAGAAAGACAGGAACTATATTACTATACTGGAAAACAAATTAGAAGAACTGCAAATGGGTAGCAGAAAGTCAAGCTTTGAGATTAAAAATGTACCGAAATCCCCCAATGAAAATAAGGAAGATCTCATCCAGATGGTTATTAGCCTTTCCAAATCTGTGGATTGCAAAATTTCAAAGTCTGACATTAATGATATATACCGAGTAAGGTCGAAAACTACCGCTAATAAAAACTCACCCATTGTTGTGGAAACCAATTCAACGCTTTTGAAAAATGATATTTTAAAATCAACCAAAACATTCAATGTCAGGCACAAAACTAAGCTATGTGCCAAACATCTTGGATTGAAAACACAAGAAGATACTCCCATATACATAGCTGAACATTTGACTCCAAAAGGAGCACGTTTATATTTTTTAGCACGAGACCTGGCTAAGTCAAAGACGTACAAATTTTGGCTGGACCGCTTACGGAAAGGTATACGTAAGAGAAAACGAGCAATCTCCAATCATTATGATTACAAACGAGAATCAAATTCAACAGCTTATGAACGGACCACACCACGGATCGCAAGATATCTGACTAACTGGAGCCGACCCAGAATTGCCTGGTAAACCATATACGTCTCTTCGGACTTCTCCATTGCATATTATTCGTACTGTAATCAAAACTCTCTTAATATTTTATCAAATATATTTAACTGCTCACAAAAATGTAAACAATTCACAAAATACAAATGACACTCTTCTCATACACCACTATTTACAGGTATTTCAGACATGTATAAATTTACCCAAATGTACACAAACCTCTTTTCAACGGCACCTATCTTACAAATGTCTACACTCACACAACATAAACAATCCACATATGACTTCAATACTGTTACACACTAATCAATATTCATGCATCATATACAAACACACACAAACTGTCTTTTACAACTCACAATTAGATCTTATTCTCAAATACACCAAAGCTAATTTACTACACAAATTAAGTTTAAAAATGTTACTTACTCAAAATCAATGCCTATTTTACTATTTGAGCCGCAATTTGAAGGCTGACATGATAACTAAACATATATCCCCGTTTTTAACAGCTACTCTCATTCTCAATAAATCAATTTCAAATGGATAATACTCTACAAACTATCAAAGATTTGGATATTATTCAAGTAGCAAAAAATTATCAGTGTGATTCCACGGAATTACATAATTATATTAACCCGAAAAAAAATGACTTAACTATTATATCGCAAAATATAAGAAGTATTTACCGCAACTTTGATGATTTTACAATATTACTCTCTACTTTTAACTTTGACACTGACATCATAATTTTAACAGAATGCAGGCTACACCCCAATAAACCAATACCATGTCTAAATAATTATTCCTCTTTCTATACTAAACGTCAATACAATCAAAATGATGGTATTGTTGCTTTTATAAAAAAAAACTTAAACCCTAAAGTTAAAGAATTAAATCTATCTCAAGCAACGTGTTTACAAATTGAAATTCTAAATAATACTATTCTAGGTATTTACAGATCACCCTCAAACACAAACACTGACTGTTTTGTTGATTCTCTCAGTAATCACCTCTCTAACTTAAATTCCACCCAAAATATAATAATAACGGGTGATATTAACATCAACCTTATCTCTAAAGATTCTGAGTCACCACACGAATACAAAAACAGGGTCAACTACCTAAATATGCTATCTATGTATGGTATCCTACCTGGCCACACGTTACCTACGCGAGAATCAAACTGTCTAGACCATTTTATGGTTAAGATTAATGCAAAAAAGGTGTCAGCTCACATTGCTATACTTCAAACGACTATTACTGACCACTTCACTACTCTTCTAATGATGTCTAAAGTAATAACTAAAACTAAAGCTAATAAAACTACCTCAACATTAAATTTTGAATCGGCTCTAAAAAAACTTCAAGAAAGCCATATTGAGGAGCTTCTTTTCTGTGATGACCCGGAACAACTAACTAACATTCTATTATATAAATTAACTGAGACCATAAAAGAGCATATTATTACCAAAACGATTCCAAATAGTAAAAGAATGATCAAACCATGGATGACTGCGGGTTTGCTAAAATGTATTAGACAACGTAACAAATTACAAAATAAATCTCGTAATGATCCATATAATGAAATTGTAAAAATTACTTACCGTAGATACCGAAACTTTTGCAACAATTTAATTAAAAAAATAAAAAGAAAATATGAACAAGAACTAATAACAAAATCAGTAACTAACAATAAACTTTTATGGAAAAACATCAAAAAAATTACTTACAAAAGTGACACAAACATTGATAGTACAGAACTGTTACAGCTGAAATCGTCCCCAACAGAATCTGTAGACTTCATCAATGACTTTTTCGTGAATATCGGGAAGGAACTTGCCCAAAAAATTCTCCCGTCAGTAACGAACTCCTGCTCCACTTGCCCTTATCCCAGCTCTAGTTCTGCGCGATCAAACTCATTTGTCTTACTAGACACTGATCCTCAAGAAGTGAATGGAATTCTGATGAGCCTAAGATCTGACAGTTCTCCTGGATGGGACGGAGTTTCCTCTAGATTCCTAAAATACTCAAACCAAGTAATTGTCCCTATTATTACTCATTTAGCTAACTTGTGTTTTTCTAAAGGAATTTTCCCTGATTCACTTAAGCAATCAATCATTATTCCGGTACACAAGGGAGGGGACAGAGACGATGTCAATAATTACAGGCCCATCTCAATTTTACCAGCTATTTCTAAAATAATGGAAAAACTAATTAACGTCAGATTGTTCAAATACTTGCAAAAATATAATATACTCAGTAACATGCAATTTGGGTTCAGACCAGGTACATCAACTGAAGATGCAGTTACTGCCCTCACTTCACTTATTACTGAAAATCTAGATGATGGGCGGAAATGCTTAACTGTATTTCTGGACCTTAAAAAGGCATTTGACACCGTCTCTGTTCCCATCCTCCTACAAAAACTCGAAACCTTGGGAATAAGAGATATTCCTCTTAAGCTTTTTAAAAACTATCTATCAAACAGGAAGCAAAGAGTCAAAGTGGGAGATTTTTACAGTTGCGATGCAAATGTCACATATGGAGTTCCGCAGGGTAGCGTACTCGGTCCTACGCTGTTTTTATTGTACATTAATGACCTGTGCGACCTCCAAATACCAAACGCAAAAATTTTTTCCTATGCGGATGACACTGCAGTGGTTTTTACTGGGAATTGCTGGAGCGATGTTGCTCGTAGTGCTGAAGCTGGCCTGACTCTTATAGCCACGTGGTTAAATAATAATCTACTGACCTTAAATACGAACAAAACTAACTTTATATGTTTCAGTATATCAGCTCGTTCACAACCTAACACTGATTTCACCCTAAGAGTACATACATGTGACGATCTAAATAACTGTGTATGCCCTACGATACATAAAGTACCTGAAACGAAATATCTAGGGGTAATCGTCGATCAGAGACTATCTTGGTTTCCTCATCTTGAACAGGTCACAAACAGAGTTCGAAAGCTGAGCTGGATATTTAAATCGCTGAGGCATGTTGTGCCAAAGAATGTACCAAAAAGTATACACAAGACTAGAAACATCATTAATGAAGTTTACATTGCATTGGTACAATCTGTCCTGGTATATTGTATCCCCATCTGGGGTGGTGCTGCCAAGACTAGATTCATCGATCTAGAAAGAGGTCAACGTGCTCTAATTAAACTTATTTATTTTAAAAATAGGAGATATCCCACTCATACCCTTTACCAGATCAGCAATTTACTTTCTGTAAGAAAACTTTATGTTATAAAAACTATATTAAAAAAACACAAAGCTTTGCCGTATGACTCTAACATTAATAAAAAAAGAAGAAAAGATAAAGTAGCTGTAGTTCCTCAGACTAAGACTAGGTTCTCAAGTATACAATATAGTAAACGTGCTCCGAAACTATATAATAAAATTAACAAAAAGATCTACATATATGACAAGAACCTAAAAGAATGTAAAAGTATGCTAACAGATTGGATTACACCACTTTCCTACGATGAAACGGAAAAACTATTGGAATAAACATAAATTTTACATACACACACACGCAAAAACACACACACATACACACACACACTCACACACACAACCTTTCAACTTACCACTCCTTCTATTTGTATACAATTCATAATTTTGTATTTAGGATTAACAAGTAATTGTATTTAGATATGGAAGAGCGGAGTCTTCTTATACAGGCTTATCTAAGCTTAAAGGGAGACTCCAAAAACTAGTTTTAACGGAATAACTTGTTAACCAATAAAATATTATTATTATTAAAATATTATTATTATTAAAAGATAAAAGCAATAAAAGAAGTATATTTCACATTGAGTTGGTTTTTATTTGTTTACATTTTATTTATCTGTTAAACTTTCTGCACTTATGAACAATCGCGAACTTAATTTTCTTCCTGTCAATCATAGCGATTCGAAGATGATCAAAGTAAGTTTACTCTGATTGCAACGTAATATTACAAAACGCCGGCGGATTAATTATATACAATACAATTTAAAGTCTCATTTTTCTGAAAATCTTCCGTTTACTATAAAGTTAAGAATGCACGAGCGTCTTGAGACGTCTCCCCTAAGTCAGTTGCAATTTTACGAGCGGCCGCCCTAAGTCTCGCGAAACCCCATGCGTTGCACGCAGACTTCGATTGAAACAAACAAAAATGTTTCGTCTAAGAAAATTACAACAGGGTCAATATTTCAGTATAGGGATGGAATGTTGATTGAGTCTTGAAGTTGTGAAAGGGTGGCTTGACCGTGTTTGTAGGCTCCAATATTAGAAGATATCTAGTATTTTGGTTGGAAAATTATGGGACTTGTATGTCAGTTATTAAAAATATGAATTGCAGTTAATAGTTAGAAATAAAAATGGAATAAATATCTGGTGATTATTTGCAACTCCATTACTTTTTTAAATCTACGAGTAATTAAGCAGAAATTAGTGTTCATTATTATAACAAGATTTAATTTAGTTAAAGAGGCATTTATGTACTCATTAAAAGTCTCTAGTCTAGCTAATAGGTATTTATTATTGTGTCCAATGGTATTTCGTTCAGGTAAGTTGTATATTTAGGGATAAATAGAATACCGTTTATAATACCAATCTAATGGACGAAAGTTTTCAAGGATAATTAAAGCTATTGGATCCACGCACGCCATTCCCAATTTATCGATGTGTAAGATCGCCTTTATCGCCGTCGCATCTTGACGATGATTTATTGTTAGCAACTTAATAACGATAAAAATGAAACTATAGGCCCAATTATGCGTCATTTATAAGAACTCATGCATATAAATCAATGTAATCACGGTGCAGTGTTAATAACAGGCCACAGACCGACTATGTTTTAGCCGTGCTATGGAATGAGCTTGTCATTCGTGTCGCTACGTCTCGCTATGAAGTTGGATTATTGAAAAACTGGATATTAGCTGTTCTTATGAAGAGAATTCTGCATTTTTTTTGTCGGAATGACAAAACGATGTCATATTTCTGGACTGTAGGTCAGTGTATGTATTACACGGCTTTGTATGTTGTATCAGGTTGTACATTTATTTTATTTATTTATTTAATATGCCACTATTTTGTATTTGATGCCTGTAAAAAGTAACAGCGCCCACTACAGTTTCTATACAAGGTAACTATGAGAATCATCATAAAATGCTGGGCACACACCTCCTCCAAAGAATGTTGAGGGAATTTAGCCTACTATACCTCACTGGCCAGACGGGTTGGTACCTATAGGATTTGTTTCGAATTTTCCTTTTCTCGCAGTGCTCTTGTCTGGATAAGGTTTTAGGCACTCTCTTAGTCACCGTTTACGACACCCACGGCTTGACATGGGGTAGTGACATTATGTAAACAAAGTAAGTAGTAGTAGTAAGTACAAACCTTTGTGGTTTAAATATGCTATGTCGACTAAATAAATAAAAAAAAAATATTCTTAATCCGTTACTACACGGATGAACTATGATATATCTTTTAAAAAATCCCGGGAAAAACTTACGTATTTCCGTTTTTAGTTATGAAAATAAGTATGTACGTACCTAGTAGGGTAGATATAGGCAACTTTACAATGAAAAAACAAAAGCTTGCCTCTATTTTAAACGTTTACACCCAAAAACATTTAAAAACAATTTGTTCTGGATGTTCGGACCATTTACAAGATTTACGTGTGTGAAGTATCCAGATTCAAAAGGCAAGTGGAGCGTGCGTCAACATTGTTTGTAGCGATGCAAGAGCATGGACGCGACAAATGCACACAAACAAACTGTACAAGTACATGCCGTTTATTCACCAGCACCATGGGAACGGACTGCGAATTTAAAATTCCATTTCCAGACACTACGAAAAGTTCAAATTGCTTCCACTTAAACATAACTACGGGTGTATGTAACTATTGGAAGGATAAACGACAACTTGCTGTTATTTTTATGGGCGTAAATGGTGGTTTAGAATATTGCAGAGCGTTTGGAAATAGCAGTAGGTAGGTAGTTACAGTCAGTCTCAAAAGTAGATGACCATATACATATTTTGCATACTCATGTATACCGTAGTATCAAGTCATGGTAGCCGAATGGATAAGTGACCAGCAGCATACAAGTCATGCGGTCCGAGTTCGATTCTGAACGGCAGTACTAATGTGGATTTCAATTTATATGTACCTACCTAAGTACCTACTACTCAAGTGACTTAACATCTGCTGATGGTGAAGGAAAACATCGTGAGGAAACCCTCATAACCCTAGAAGTAATTTTAAGTGTATTATGTATGTGTGGGCGCTACAGTATAGATGTCAGAAACATTAACTGATCGACGAGACGTAGCAAACTGCCGCACTCAGAAATGTCAATTCGCAGTAATCTGTCATTAACACAATTTTTTCATTGAATAATCGTCTTTAGGTGTATAGACTTAAGTATTACACGTTTTTACTAAATAAACTTTAAAGTTAAATAACGTCTCTGAGTACGGCAGAAAGACATTTCTTAACAAGACTAGTGCCAGAATTGAATTAACATTGTAAATTCTTCATTTTTCTTTCTACTTCTGAAGCTGACTGTATTTTTAAAATGCTTATTTTCCTTTAAGTTCGTTAAAAGTAGACCAGTTTAAGTAACCAGAGTTTGAAATATATATCTGAACTAATTCAACTAAGCTAGCTTAGGCCACAGCAAGAATTCTCACTAAAATTGCTCAGTCGGACATGGGGGAGTACCTCCATTACATTAAGTAGTACTTAATGTTATCTTTTCCATGTGGAGATTTTCTGGGTAATGTTGGCTTTATGGTAGTACCTACATGGGTAGCAGTTTTCCGAACTAATTGCGAGAATAGAAACGCCTTTGTAAAGGCTTGTAGAGTTATTCTGTCTGGTTAGGCTACAGGTATAGTAATTTTCCTAAAATACAGGCATCGATTTAGTGAAGCTAAGAAAGTGGACATGCGATTTTTTGTGGGCCTACTGTCAATTTGGCTTCTAGCTGATTTGACACATTAAGCTTTAGGTAAAAAAAAAATTGCCGTTCTTCTGGTAGGTACACAGCATTATTAGGTATCTGATTTTCCTTCTTAGGTACATGCCTACTACAGCCAATAATATTATCTTCAATGGAACTAAAAGTATGTCTATCTCTAAAAATAAGCTTAGGTATCGAGAATAAGTTACGTATTAATTTACATTTTAAAAAATCGACCGGCTACAAACACCAACCGAAAACACTCAATGGCGTCCTGTTTAATAGCTTAAAATGCTTGTCACAACGCCATCTGTACTATATTCATGGAAGCGTTAGTCGAAGCAAGTGCCGCCACTTCTTCAAATAGCAATGCCTTGCGAGTGGGGCACATCGAAACATAGCGAGCACTGATATTTAACTACTACAACGGTAGGTGGCGTTAATTTCGATTAGTTGCTATTAATTGCCGACGACTGCTGCTCAAGAGGTCTCGAGTTCGATCCCGGTTTGGGCCATAACGGTACGGTTTGCATTTTTTTATCTGCCAGAAGTCTGGAAAAATGTGCCTAATTGATAGCAATGAGCTCGCATTCTACATGGGACCAAATAGCTGGCGAAATGTGGGTGTCATACACCTCTGCCTACCCTTTCGGGGAAAAAGGCGTGATGTTATAAGTTAAGAATTGCAAATATTTTCCAATGACCATCGTTATCGCTGATAGGTAGTCCATTATTGATATCATACCAATAAAGCAATACTTAAGTACAATAGCGACGCTAATTGAGTTACATTCCAACTACATTCCATATGACTTGTCACGATCTTAATGACAATGCCCTCTTCACATGTCAACGTAGCGTAATGGGCTATAGTGCAAGCCACTGTAACAAAGACTGAATAATAAGGTGAAATGTGAATGGAATCCTACTGTCATTTAGATTTTAAGTAGGTCCGTAAAATTGGTGGACAAAAACTGAAGGGTGGATAAATTAATAATGGATGGCAAGTAGAAATTGTAGATATTTTATTGTGTAAAAATATTTAAATTGTCTTTACTGTATAACTGTATACAATAAATTGGGCCTAAGAAATGCACACTGGTGCATCATCTTAGGCCCAGAACAAACAACGGGGTGGCGATGGCTGGTCATTTTTACTGCGAACTATAGAACAAAGGGAATCCTATTTACTAACGCACCAAGTTGGCAACAACCCGCGAAGCTAGTGACCTATGATGATGATTTAACATGGCTAGATGTATTGTGACCCTGAAAATTTAGCAAAATATCGCGAGACGAATTGGGCTAACAATCTTTGGAGTAGGTACCAAAGACTGATTTGGTTTGGACCTAACAAAATGGAAATATTTTGTCCAGTCAACTGTAACTCATCCTTGAGTTCCTATTTCATCAAAATTATGATAAATTTAGTATCTGTAGCAAACATAATATTATGTAACTTAAATAATAATATGTAACTAGCTAGAGGAAGCAGATACATAAAAAGAAACAAAAAATTACGTTTTTTAAATATTTACTAATACCAAATCAATCTTAAACACACATCAAAACATACATAATATGCACAATCTCACTTAACTAAATTATTTATTCTCTATATATTTGTTTTTGGAAAACAATTTTAGATTTTTTTATTCTCCGCTATATTAATACTTTAATGAAAGATAAATAATAAATATGTACAAGTTGTTTTAAGGCACTTGATTAATAATTGCCTTAAAGAATAAGTACAAATTAATATTAAAACAATGACATGTAGTAAGCCCGTCTGCTGATGGCACTTAGAATGTTTCAAGAAACAAAATTACAAATAATGTTATTGCTTATGAAACACAGTTATACTAGTTATTTGCAGACAATATAAAATTATTTGTACGTTAAAACACATCTATTTCATCACATATTTTTCAACTTTCCACATGAAACGGCTCGTTCAGCTGTTAAGTATGGCATTTGCATTTTATGATTAAATCTTTAAATGCTTTTTTGTATTAGTATTTTGTACAAACTACAAAAAGTATATAAGAAACGTTAATCACGTTTTGCATTCTATTTTTGAAGCATATATCTTGCTTTTGTCTACTGTAAAGTAGGATAACAATAAAATTTACATAATATTGTCTAACATTTTACATAAACAAGCAATTTGCAACCTTATTTTAACTATATAATTTCAATTATTATTTGTACGATTACATGAGACGGTGTAATGTGAAACGCAACCAGGTAATAAAAAGATAGTCATGAAGGTTATCCTTAATGCCCTTTAAGTTTTACATTGGTAGGTATTCATTTTACGGGTATTTGTAAGTGTTAACACATGTAATAATAAATGAGTAAAGATCTCAAATTAATCGTACTTAACTATGCATGAGTGGGAGACCAACAAAATTAAGTACTTATTTTATGAAGTATAATCATGGACGGAGTGTTAACAACTTCGATGATAATTATTATTTTTATTGATGCTTCACGAGAACATTTACCTACTTATTTTAGGTATTCGATAATATAGATTAACTAAATAAGAAAACTGAAAACATTGTTTTTGATTATACTTTTGCCAAGAAAAAATTGATTTCAGTGATTTTTCAAACTATCAAAGCACCTAATTAATGTAAAACAATAAAAACTGTGTAACCTACTAATTAGTTTTTATTCTAATTACTTAAAAACAACGTAATTTAAAAGAAAATATTTATCTCCACAGAAAACGATCGTGTTAATATACTTTTCACCTACCGCATTAATCTCAATATCAGATCTCTATAAAATCTTGTAAAAATATTCTCTCAACAATAATAAGTCGAGATATTTTTATAATAAAATATTATTAAGTTTTATAACATCTCTATTGCACTAAACGTGTATATTATTGTTATAATATTGCTTTTAATTACATTATGTAAGCTTTGAACATAACAATTACATAATAAATGTTATGATAAATAATTGCCTTTGTTACATAACATAAATATTAATGATTTCTTAATCTTTGAGATTATTTCGCGTGTAAATATTTCGTTGAATATAATTACACAGATCTGTGATAGTTCATGAGATATTATGAAACCTAGAGATTCCCGAAGAGATTGTAACGAAGGCACTTATATAGTTAATAATGTTGACAAAACTAAAATACAACTACTAGTACTAAACATTTGGGTATTACTATTAATATTCTTATACAATTAATATTTCAAAACTGACGACGATAAATGTTTAAAAATTAACATTTAGAAAAGTTAACAATAATTTAATCTCTTCTAACTTAGCTATTAATTAGCATTATAACAAATTTTATAGAACCAAAAAGGTAAGAACATTGTACATTTAATTAAGGCACATGGGATGCACAAATATTCAAAGTTATCTATAAATATTAAGCACTAAAAGTAAAATACAATGCTATAAATATTATTCATTTAGAATGAGAGTTCATACACTCATTGACCGAAATAAACTATTTTCAATGGGAAGACATTCATGATTTATAATTTCATTTGACAAAAACTGTTCAAAATAACTATAAAATATTAAGTCTTTGGTTTTAAAGTTATGAAAAATATTGCCAAAAAGTGATAAGTCGATGAGTATATGAAGAGACAACCTATAAAAGACTATATTCCAATGTCAGTCCAATTATTTATGAAAAGCAAATTTATATTTTTTTAGCATCGTAGGTACTTACTTTGACCTCTTGTATGACGCCATCCTGTTCCTGTGATGAGCCACAGTAATCCATGTAGCGCCGCGAACGATCAGTTTACGTAAAAAACCTTCGTACTTTATGTAGTACATTTATATTTATATTTTTTAGGATTTCATCTACTCATAAATGAAATAATAATTGTTGAAAAATCACGACTTTACATAACAAAGCTTAATTCATACAACAATAAATAAGCATAAATGAATTTTGTAAAAGTGTTCGAAGAGATCAAAAGCGAAATATGTTAGAGAATGTTCAAAATCATAATAAAATTATGATTTAACGAATGCTGTATGAATTAAGCTCTAAGTTAGCAGTCAATATTTAAGTAATTCAAACTTGTGTAACAGGACGGCGCTAAAAGTGCTGCTCGATAAAAATATACTCTATGATTATAACATTAAAGAATAGTAAATATAATATGAAGACTGTTGCACATTTAACGCCGTAGAAAATTGGGGTAGCCTAACAACACTCGTGCTTCAACAACAACACGATCAAGCGACAACAGAAGTACAATAAGATACAATAGTAAATATAGTCGATGGCGTGTGCCATTTTATAAAAAAAAATTATATAAAAATGTTAATAAAGTTCATCATGTTATAAACATAACAGGCATATAAATGTTAATAGTTAGACTATTATAATACATAGTATAATGTTAAACGTGAAAGGCCCAACAGCTATAGCTACATGGTGGTCGATGTTCCGATGAGTATGTTACGCGGCGACATAGGGGGCCGTCGTGTGGCGGCCGGCCGCGACTCCTGTTAGTTCCTCGGCGCCGTTAGCACTCACCTAGCCGGGTTAACGAGAAGAGAGAAAAACAGAATGTTAGTATCGATCAAAATGTCATGGTCCGACTACACGAGTACCCTCAATCGCGAGTTCGCACGCTGGGAGCTCGAGCACACTAGCGCTTTTTGTAGTCGAATGGCGCGATTCAGCGAGCGAAGAGTCAGCAACAGATTGTGCGGAAATGCAAGCAGACATACATAGTGCTTGAGATGGAGCGATCTGATAAGCTCTGGCGAGGAAACGACCCGCGACGGTCACAACATATGACAGGGAATGATAGTAAGGCATATATTTCGGTCGCTGAATCACTTTATTTGGCAACATAAAGAAGCTAGAGTGCTTGAGCGGGTAAAGCTTGTGTTGCGCTGCGGCCGCTGCCGGGGCCGTTCTTAACGTCACAAGAGTTACGATATGGGAAATGTCGGTACAACTTGTGTAATGATGTTTCGATGTACGAGAGACAAGACACATAAGACATTCGGGTACCGGCAACATGCAGCGAGCCAACAGAAGCGATAAACGGTGATCTCGGATTGACATCACTAGTGTTCGGAATTTATTGTAAAAAAAAATTTAAAAATTTAAAATCACTAGGGGGAGGCTATCAGGCATTCGCGCCGCGACATTGTGTTCTGTTTTTGGCCCAGTTAATAAACTATACGGGTACTTCATTAGTTTACGCAGTTAATGGTTGAAAAATGTTAAGTCAATTTAGTATGTAAATGATAAATCTACAAATATAGGATTAAATGCCCAATAGTTCCCAACGAGCAATGCTTGAGACACACATAGGTAAGCGTTTACCGCGCAGGTGTAACAAACATTGCTCAGACAAACAAGCATAATAAATTTTATCACTTATGTATAACCATAGTACCCAAATGCAAGTATGTAAGTTATTCAACACATCGCTGCAAGATCTTAATAATAAACTGTATATGGCGGCATTCTCATAAAAAAAGTTGTTAATTAGTCTGTGATAACGTAACAATGTCATTACATATTTGCATGTTAGTGACTCATATAATATAAATACATAGTTACAGATAATCTGCAAGTTGTGACAATAGCAGTTATGATAGTGCACTTAATAATTATTATTATGTAAACAAACGGGAACTTGGCCTTGTGGAGTTGCATGTTAGTTGTGTGAGGCTACAATTGACCAAATGACTGCACGTCATCAACTGTATTGACATATAGATACTTTTGTAACATATAAACCTTCAGACAAGACAACTCTACCGCGACCTAACGAACACTAATAAAAGAAAACGCTTAATTAAAATTTCAGACAATTTATTGCGTGTATATCTTCAGAAAATGCATTTATTTACAATCAACAACGGAAACAATACTTTACAAAACATATCATTCATTTTACAAAATTACGAATAGCATTTCGACTTAAAATCATTTTATATAAAGAAGCGTGAAAATACGTAGCCGACAAATGGATGTCGGCATTTAAATCCACAAGGACACAAGTGCAAATTATCTTAATAATAAACCACTTTCAAATAAGAAAGTAAATATAATACCTAAGGCAAAAATAAAAACAACTAGCTTAAAATTTTAATAAAAAAATCTTATATTGACTAATAGAAAGTTGTGATGATTATGAAAAAATATCAAGTCAAAGGAGGGGCATTACGTTTAATACTGGATTGATGGCACAAATTCTGAAAATGCTCTTTCCTTTGACTAATACTGGGCGAGACTCGGGAAAGAAGGATCTCACAACCGGATTGTAGCACCTCCGTGGATTCTATTTGGCAATATTGAACACTACGATCTATGCGTACAGTAACTAACTCAAGCAAAATAAAGGCAATGGAAAATTAATCCTTCTTTCCTCAAATATATAATTTAATCCTGAAAAGAATACGACTGTCCGATATCATGTTGTGATTTCAATTGTTGCAACAAGTCAACAACAGTATTGAAAACAACGGCAGAACAATTTGGTAACGTTAATGTTCAACGTTCAAATATAGATAGTCTCTAATATCGCCTCGCATCACAACATGTAACAGATCTAAACATCTATAAAAAGAAATATAAAAATCACAGTTTTCAAATTATGCAGTGTCACATCAGATCAGGTATGAAGAATGATATAACATCCTCATACAAACTATTCGAGAACGTAACTAATAAGTACACGACATAATAAATAAAAATAATAGTGACACAGAGAGACAGTAAAGCAAAGGCACCCACGCATACGATAGACGAATAAGATTGCTCGGAAATATACTTGCAATAAAACAAACACTATAATTTAATTGCAAACTACTGAGATTCATTATAAAAATGCACTTCGAAATTTGTATAATGCAACATCGAATAGAAATAGACACAAGCAAAGGTATTCATCTAGCGTCATGCGTGCGCACGCGCTTCTCACCTTGTGAACAAAATGGCGGCGTGAGAGCGTTTTTGCGGGAATTAAGGCGCCGGTAAGGCAGTGCGCTGGTAAGGGTGCTCCCTGACCTGCGTGAGCCGTCCCGCCCTCCTCACCACACCTAGCGGCATATACACATTTAACATCTGCGGCTTAGCTCAACAATCAAAAGCTTCCAACACCTAATCGGTGCAGCCAGACCTTTGCCAACACATATGGAAAAGAATTTGGAATACAAATAGATTTAAAGCTGATAGACTACGAGTATATAAAACTGTGTGTAGACGCTTTATATCTAAATGCTGCAAAGAAATTTAATCTCATTTATAAAATAGAAATAGAAAGTTTCGTTTTCTTAACTAGATGATCAAAAGTACCTAGATATCACTGCCAAATACTCGTCATTGTCGTTTCTGTAATACTAAGATATAATTTTAATATTAAATCTTCATTTGGCAGTAACACTAACTTCTATTATTATGCTTAGTCCTATAAAATATTCTATTATCTATTTTATTGCTTTGGAAAATATAACAAAATAAAATATTTAAACCAACGGGTATACGAAAACCCGGTCAAGGTACAGGTAATAATGGCTGGCTTCGATAATTTCATGTTTTCATTAAAATTGACTACAGTGTTAAACTGCGAATATAATAAACCTAAAAAATAATATACGGGTGTATAATATTTTCATAAAGCTCACTCTTTTCTAAACTAACTAGAAATCTTTTAAAGATAATAATAATACTTAGCCTATGGTATGTTTATAAATATAATAATATGGCTAATAAATTAATAAGTTACGATATGCTTCGTTAATATAACAATAACATTACTGCATTTTGCGCGGAACACGTAAATTAAATGTTATTGTTATATAACGTATGTAAACATTTAAATAACCGCCTAGAATGTTTCATATTTGTTCGTAATGTGAGTTTGTATCGCGTTATTAATTTTGTCAGTTTTGTTAAAAAATAGTTAAGAAATGTAAAATGTTGTTTTTCGTAAATCAATTTGTATTTGGTCCCTTTTGCTTGTAATCGCTGAATTATCTATGCAATTCAATACGTCATTCAGACGTACTATTGTTAATAAGAAAATTTCATTTGTTATTTACACGTACTCAATTGGAAATACATAGAAAGAATGAAAACCATGCAATGGTGGAAAATTTGAATATATATCCAAAAGTAAGATAAAACTTAGTCCAAAACTCAATGAACTTTGAATCTACATTAACATAATGTTAAAATATTAGTCGTGTTACAAGCAAGGGTTATCACAAGAACTATAATAATGGGTTCTATCATATCTATCTTCGAGTAAAGGATATCAGTGTATAGTAATATATATAAAATTGTATAAAAAAATCTATGTCTTTGTATACTAAACATCGGTAACTTATATAGAGTTCTACTGGCAGTTCAAGATTCAACTAAAATAATATTTAATTTAAAACAATTATTCAACTGCCATCAACCCTAACAACTGTTATAAAAGAAAATATACTTTCAATAAATATTTTGTCCATTATATTAATTTGAATAAATAGTAAAATTATTCTGTTATATAATAAATAATATATCTTTGACTGTCACGTAAAACAAAAATTATAATTTGTTGGAAACTGTACAAAACAGCCGTAGAAAAAACACGTTCGTAAATATTAAAGACGATAACATCATAGGTACAAAATAATGAATCGTTAAGCTAAAGTACTTAAAACAATAAAATCTTAGTCTAAGTATTGATCATGGCGTATTATTATGACTGTAAGGACGTCCTGTGTGGTAGGCGTGTTTAGAAGAAAGATTATAATATCAAGGACGGCAATAATGATGCGAAGTGCGATACGGTGCGTGGACTCTTCCGTATCTTATTGTGGGCTGATGCGATTGCGGCCAATGTCAAAAGCCAGCTAGCAGATATCTCGACGCTGCAAACCCCATTAAAATATTTATATCACTCACACAGTTCAACAAAAACTTGACACCATACGTTAGAATAGTGAACATTATTAGTTAGTTAGTGCTGTATCACGAGCCTGTTTGTTCTCATGTTAATTATCATAAATAGCTGTTTTAGTAATCTAGCTTCTATGATATTTTGTCTCACTTATTTAGTTTTATAGGACGTAGCTGTTTCTGCGTTTTGGTGCCAGAAAGCTAAACGACCAAATTCTATATGACTGTCAAATTTCACTACGATTATTTTAAAAATGTTGGGATTCTATCTATCGTTTCTTTGATTCCTATTATCAATTATTTCCTAAAAACTTATACAGAACTCTCAGAAGATGATTTTATTAATCTATTTTAAATCATCCTCATCATTATAATTTCAACATTTAGCTTTATGGCACTTGTCTTTCCAGCCACGTTTAAATCGGGACAAGCTTGAAATCAGAAATCCAGGTATTTAGCATGCGAATAATAGAGTGATATGGGATTACATCAAATCGTTTTAATGGTAGATGTATTTTGATGAACTATATAGAAGAGGTCTTATTTCGCGATGGGCTAATTTATTAGCTCATTATGCCTATTAAAATATTGTTTTCGGCTTTTTTCTGTATAACTGACCAGTTGCATTGGGCCTTTTCAGCGTCTTGACCTATAAACTAGATAATTAAGTTAAAGACATGCAGTTACGTCATTCCTATACTATTAACACTAACCTAATTTGATCTAAACTGTATATTTGCCTACTATACTGACTTTGAATACATTTATTTTTATTCGTCGAGAACCCGGTACCGTGTGTGTAGCGTTAGTAATGTTGTAACGATGCTTGATAACTTCTCAAATCACTTCATTTTTTCAATTGTGCAATATAAATTTGGATATCGGTACACCAATGACGTTTCATTGGAAAGTGTATGTGGAAGTGCGAAGTTTTACATTATAACAGCCCATAAATTCGGCAACCATTAGATAAATACCAATTCATACTTTTCGAAAATGCCTTTGCACGATCGATACAAACTTTAGATTATAAATATTTTATCAAACATCGTTACTAGTAATCAACGGGCGAACAACCCACCCGTATGGTCAGCGGTGGCGTACTCCGTGGTGAGCAGAGGGTTGGCGGCGGTGAGCGCGGCGTAGTTGGCGTAGTCGTAGGGCGAGGCGTAGATGAGCTGGTGCGCGGGCTCGCCGGGCGACAGCAGGCCGGCAGCAGCCTGAGCCCCCGAGCCGTTGAGCAGACCCGCCTGCGCACCCTGTGCCGACATGCGCGGCGACAGGATCAGTGGCGCCCCCAGCGGCGCCTGCGTCCTCAGCGCCACGCCGCCCACACCGCCACCTGGCGCCAGCAGCCGCTGCGTCTCCGCTGCCGCCGCCGCCGCCACACGTCGCCACTCCTCGTCGGCTGTGGAGTCCCCTTCATTGTATCAATGCTAAGCCAACTCAGCTTCGAGTCCTTGCATTGCATTATTCCTCAAACCGTTATTGGCGAATTAATTTAATGAATTATAATTAATATAGAGATTTAATTTCTCACAATATTTATTATTGAATTTTTCCAATTCACCAATGACGGTTTCAGTGTAATTACCTACTTAATTGAACACCCTCCGGTCGAGTATATGGTTCCAATTTTGTATCATACTCAAGTGTTTCCTGGTTTCGAACCGAGAAAAGAGTAAACAATAATATTCCAAAGCGGTGGACATAGCCCATACTTATGACAGTTTTGTTTCCATTCCGCCCTTACCCAAAAGAAAATGCTTCGGAATTAGTGTTAGTTTAGTTTTCTGACTAGACAGACTAGGCAAGTGAAATTATTATGCTAGAAGTCATTCATAACAATGTCACTTGTATTTTGGCTAAGTATGAAACTGTATCAAACAAAATTGGAAAGCGATCATGACAAAAACTCATTTTACCCACCGTAACTAATTCTCAAAGGCTGAAACGGTTTCCAATAGCCCTTAATTAACGATAAGAGATCTTGGTGCGGTGAAATCACCCATGTTAATAGTTAACAACCGTGACATGCCACAAATCAATTAAGTTAGTCATCTTAGCGGTCGCCTCGATGACTCAAATCCGCAAACAAAAGACACAGTTTATGCTCACTTCAACAAGGAAATGTAATGAAAACAGAATAGAATATGTACAGTTGACAAAAACAATCCCAATGTGAAATAATCCCACGACTGTTATATAATATTTCATGCAAAGTGTGACCCATAACATTTTATTCCAACCATGAAACAATTAGAACGATTTGTGTAATTTGTACCTCGTCTGTCCTGACTATACTTCCAAGTATCTTGCCAGTAGTCTTAAGATATTTACAGAAACTCCAACTTTAGTAAAACTCACGCAATAAACCTTAAAGCCAATATTTGATGTAATAAGTTAGTTGTGCAACTATTCAAAAATATCTATGGACATCGACAGGTGTAAAATGACTTTCTTGATTTAGAATAAGCTAGCTCTATGAAGTAACTTAAAATGTCCAGAGATGTTACAGAAAGGTTGCGCTTAGTGGATAGGATTAGTTACAAAACATGAATGCGACCATACTTATGAGGCACTGACCGTTGACGGGCACAACCGCCTTGGTACTCGAGTCACGGTAAGTGCCGTTGATGATGGCTAATTCCATAAGCTGACGCTTCTTCAGTTCATCTTCACCATCAGCTTGCTGTAGAACAGAAAAAGGACATGATTTATGACTATATTCCATGAATGCTCATCAGCAACCCATTAAGCCCCACTACTGGGCTCCTGTCTCCTCTCCTCTAACTAAAGAGCTGAGAGGGTTTAGGCCATAATCCACACACGCTGACCTAGTGCGGGTTGGTGGATCAGACATACTAATAGAATTTCTGCTAGGGTATGTGGGTTTCCTCACGATGTTTTCCTTTGATGTTTTTTTTAAAAGCTTACTTGAACTAAAAGATAAACAGATTTCATTTTTGAGATTACACTCTGATCATAGACATTAGGTAAGTATTAGTATTTAAGCGAAGTAATAAGCTATTAATTAGGTATTAAGCTAAAAGAAATTGTAGCTAATAATAATCCTGTCATTTCTGTATGACCGTATAAGCAAGTCAAAGTGCGTAGGTACTTAAAGACAAAACTAGATTTTCACTAATATGAATATCCGCAAACTAAGAGTAAACATTACCATAAACAAAAAAAAACGAAAGTTGTTGAAATAAGAGTACAAATGAGACCAACGTTATTCCCACGCTTACATTACTTTTAAAGTTGCTGAATATAGACTGGCTTTTTATTCATAATTAAACTATAAATAAAAAAACTACCTAATTAAATAAAAGAAGTACAATACAATTGAAACAAGTGATCAAAGCATCAAAGTGCACCAACCGTTATAAATCAAATAACTTAACTTTATTGATATAGATAGGATTTATTTCTCTCTTTATTATTTCGTACATAAAAAGTAATCAATAAACCTGTATGGTTCATTGATTACTTCATTGATTTAGTTTCAAATTCAGTAAAAGTTGAACAAACTTATCAAAGTAACGATATCTAGGTGGGAGCAACTGGTGTTTGTTAATTAATAATAATGAGCAGAAACCTTGCAGCGGTTCAACACAGTGTGAATGTCGTCACGATACCTTAAATGACTGGCAATGAACATAACACTGAAGCAGATACAAAGAAAGATAACAGAAATTAGTTGAGAAAAAATAAAGCGTAGAAATAAATAACATTTACAAGCCTAATGCAACTTTTGCTCACAATCTCTATTAAGTCAGTCCCTGCGGACATGATTATAAGTGATAAATCAATAGTAAATCTTACATTTTTGTTTTATTTTAAATGTTTAATATAACAGTAGGTATCGAAGGACCGAAATCTCTATATTAAGTAATTAATCTACTAATGAGGACCGAATTCATTTGATATATTTTTACCCTCTACATGCTGCTCTCACATTTAGAAAAATCTTAGATTGGAGAGAACAACGTAAAGACAACATTTACGTTGTGATGTAGAAGCAAATTTAAATTGTTTTAATATATACTTAAACGTTAAGTATTAAAGGTTTAGTGGCAATATATTAGCAGAAACAACATTCAATATTCTCCGAAATGGAAATCATTTTCTAGTTTATGTCTAGGAAGTAAAAGTAAAATACGACATACTCGTACCACAGCTATTGGATTTCATTCAAAGCATTGCTGAAGTTGGTTGCGAACATTTCTATTTGGCATTACCATCTCGCAATATACTATCGAGTTTAACTTAGAGATAACGTTAACACCAACCACAATACAAGTGAACGTTTGTATGGTGGTTAACGGTTAACCATAATATTTTATGATAAAGCAGAAGCAAATCGAAATGTTTCTAAAGTTTGGAAACTTATATAAATTTGATAAAATTTTACACTCTGTGATTTTATTCTTGATTCACCAATTTCTGATAATATCTGTATCTGTAATAGACGCTAATTTTATTCGATGTAATAAAAAATAATTAAAATAGTTAGTTAAAAATATATTTCAAGACACTCTAATTTTACAATAGATCAATTTTGAAAAAAGAACTGATGATTTAAAGGTGCAATACAGTATAATAATCAATACAAATAAAAACGGACAGTAACAATGTAAACATGCTATCAAATGAAATCATCCAATAATTGACCACTACTGAATATGGGCCTACGTAATGGACTGCTACAATGAGCGATCCACTGATATGATCAGAGATCAAATCATATTACCAATTATTAAACTAGTTAGACATACAGGCGACCACTGAAATACATTTGTTAGAGAACAGGTTGCATTTATTAGTTAACGTCTTCTAAGCAAACCCACCAGAAACCTATACCTTTTTAAATTTTGAGATGTCGGATCTTATCTATAGATATAAATATACGACTACTGTATTTCCGAAATATTTTGAAAATATATTTATCTTTTCTAATCAGGCCTAAAGTATAATATAGTACAATTAAATGGACATGCGAAAATAAAAATATAAAAATGCAAAACAATCAAAAGAAATATCAGGAAGATTAAAACTGAGAACTGAAGATACAGATGTCGATGATCAGAAGCAACAAATGTAGAAAGTATGAAACAAGGTAGATAATGTATATAGTAACTTACAGGTACAAGCAGGCGTTTGACTTCCTCTACAGCTCTGGCGAGCTTGATCTTAGCCCTGTTCTCAGTATCCTCAACTGTGAGTAAAACGTGGAGGTCATCCGCCAAGTGTTCCCAATTTGGCTTTCCTCTGTTTGCGTCCTCCTGAAATTCAATGTAAACACGCAATATTTTAGTAACCTTCTATTGAAGCTTTGAACGTTTATGATTCTCCCGGTTTAGCACAGTAATTATACCGTGTTGTGTGAAATCAAAAACAGTGGCATAAAATGAAATTTGTTATTGAACATTCAACATTTTGTTTGAAGAGATCACTGAAAAGATTTCATAATTATAATATGTATCAAGAAACTATTTAGTTTATGTTTCAAGAATTGTGTGGTTCTTTGAATTTGTTAAAATTCAATACGTAAGCTATTTCTTTTTGGTTCACAGAAAACAAAATAAAGCGTCATTACAAAAATTGTATTTTACAATAACTATCGATAGATTGAGTTGTGGTTATGAATATAAATAGCCACGTATTCTCAAGGACGTAACTGAACATTAGTGGCTGGGCACTTCAAACAAGCCCATACAAATTTAAACGGAAGATCCATATACGTTTGCCGTTGTTTAGGTATTACTGTCGTAGAAACAGAAGTTAATTGAACAGTTGTATTTTGGTGTATCGATCAAAACAAGGCTAAATTATATCTGTGATTTGAATTGGAATCTGGATCAAGAGTAGAAAATACCTCTATTGACTAGGTACTCAGTTATTGCGAAAATGTCAAATAATATTCAGTTTTTCTTAGAAAGATAAGTAAAATTTAATTGTTTTGAACAAGGATAGTAGTAGATAAATGCGATTTAACATCTTGAAAATGACAAAAGAAAGATGAACTTATAATCTCTGCTGATTTTACAATGAGGTGATTATACCAAGAGGCAGTATTAGGTTTTCTGAGAAAATACAAATAGGAAGCAATTCATACTAAACTATTTCGTAAAAGTTATTTATTGTAGACCACATACATCTTACTATATCTAGCCTATGAGGCCTACCGCCAATGGTAGGTTCCATACCTACTTAGGAATTTAAAGGTATTAAAAAGTATCATAACCTGGTTTCATTTCCGATTGCAAACTAGGAATGAAAATATTATGATTAGTAACCTGTTTTAACATGATAATACGAATTTGTTGTATATTTGAATATGGATAAACTTAAAACTAATGTTAGTAAAGGGAAAAAATTAAAAGCATAAAATATTTACATACATTATAATTTACCTTTTTCTTATCCCTCATCGACCCTTTTCCTCTGACCATGATTTTGCAGCCTGTTTCTTGTTCTAGCTGTTTGGCGGTCATACCTCTTGGGCCCAGAATCCTTCCAACGAAGTTGAACTGTAAAAGGACAAAACACAAATAAAACTAAGTTGAAATGCAAGGCTAAGTAATATCGTTTCATATATTATTATGGGACCACCTGATTGACAGTAAGGTATAACAAGACATAACATTAAAAAATGGATTCGCACATTTTAAATAAACGGTTAAACTTGCAACAGTACACGAAAATGCCAGTAGCATATGAAGAAAACGGTGTTAAGTATAGCAAATTTCTCTACAATGCTTATGACAGCACTACTCAAAATTATGTTGAAGCGAAGAAGATAAAAGACCTACTTCAAGTGTGTGACTACATCTGATGCTATTAGCTGTTGGATTAATTACTCGCTTCGTTACACATAAACCATATTTCCTGTGTATGTGTATACACGCACGCAGCACATACGTTTAACCTCAATACGAAAGCTTCAAAGCTTCGGTCAGCTCAACGTATATGAACTGTGAACCAGTATCATTTTGCCGTCCACGAGCAAAGCTGAGAAATGGACCAGTTGGCACGTCGCCAAACACCGAGGTTCGCACTAGCACTTTTACTTTTTCTAAAGGGATATTTTCAGGGAGCTGAACGTTAGTTCAAAATACATAATAAATATACGTTGTAAATAAAAATCGAGGTTAAAAATTCGTCACATGTCTCATGCTAAATTGTTTTGCGTGACAGCGTGCAAATTGCTCAAGTTGTTGTAAGATGCGACTGAAAAGTGTAGTGACGTCGGCAGCAAACTAATATGCGTATATAAGATAATAGGAGGCTAGGTCGAGATTACTTTTAAAATCATAACTCTGAAGCAACACAATTCAGTTGCCTTTATTATGACTAAAGATTCATTACAATTAAAAAAATGCGACAATGTATTTCAATACGAAATATGACACGCGGAAATAGGCGCCTCAAACGAGCTGGGCCAGCATTCGTTACCCGTCGCGGTCCAACGATTGCGACGGCGACAGACGACAAATTGTAAATCACTCAAAGTACTGATGGACCGAGGCTTAGCGTGCCGATACATATCTTTGTCGTACGAATAAATCTTTTGAAACTAACCAACTGTTTGAAACTAGACAGATATTAAAATGGTCTCTAGCACACTATAGGCTGGTTTATTTCACACTGCAATGTGTTGTTACTTCAACAACATTGGCATCATTTTTATGAAGGTAAAATAAATTAATTCCGTGTCTTCTCAGATTTCTAAGGTTTAAATAGAGGTACTTATGCAATTAACACAAGCTGTGCAATTCTGTTAATAAATTTAAAACTAAATGGATAAGAGCTCATATAACGTTTTGTTTTTGTTTCAGGAAATATAATTTTGATATTTTAACACAATAGATTATAATAGGTGCTTCTTCATTTACACAATGTTTTCGCAAGTTAGTCGTTGTGTTGTATAGGAACAGCATAACACAATAACTAATGCGATTATTTAAGCAAACAGATTGCACATCCTAGTCTTCGTGTAACCGAGCTAATAACAGTTTATTTTCATTGGTACACACGTAGCCCGAAGGAGAATTCCCTTCTGTCTCGTTTATATCGCGGTTTCTTAGCCACATAAAACCCTAGCTGTAATCTCGTAGTGATCATAATTCTGAAGTGGAGGGCTGTCCTGTTGCTATTTAGTGGTAGGCCACAAACGGCTTGCCTGAGAATACTTCCTTTGCATGCCAACCATAATGTTATATTTCCTTAATATTCTAAATAGTAAAGACCTCATAAATTATAACCTTTATTGACGGTGTGACTATACCGTTCATTATTCATTTTGATGTGGGTGAGACATAAATTTTGAGTCGGTTGTTGATAGAGCATTAAAAAAAGAAAATTTTGTTAAAATACATGTAGTCAGTTTTTTTGTACGTGTCATTTACCCCAGTTACTAGAGCTGAAAACATTTCAAGTCTATAAGCGATATCCATTAGGGAACTGACGTTTCTAATTACCACGATATCAAAGTTAGATTTAAAGTTTTTCGTAAGACCATTCAGTGTCATGAATACAATCTGTCTAGTAATGGACTAAAACGTCTCTATATATTTTCATGACAAAAAGTCACAGTCTTCGCCATGTGACGGGAAACAAAGTTGTATCAGAGGCGATCGGTCGGCGGACGTTGTCGAGCCACGTTGAAATAGCGTCGCGATAGTTGGCGACGCGCCCGTGTTTACTTTATTGCATTTTTTTTTCTGTTAGTAATATTTTTAGGGCAAAATTACTTATTTAATTTTCTACATTACCAAAATACCTGTAAGCGTGCCGGGACCTCGCCAGTTTTAGTGAATTATACATATAGTGATCTTCTTGCACTTTGGTTTTAAACTGAGTTCGTGAGTAATAGTGTTGTCTATACTAAATCGTTAAGATAATACAAGGAAATGGAGAGTACAACAGTAAACAAAGCTATGGGAAACGTACAGAGCAGCGCCGCAGGCGCATCTAATCGATAAACATTAACCAATTGCATTCCTGCCCGAGGCGCATGCGCACCTCCCTTTACCTACACAGACATAGATACCAGTATAAGCATTAATGCACTTTTGCTTATCTGTTAAATATCGGCAGCTATCGGAATCAATGCAAATATATTTATTTAAACAACACAATCAGTAACCAGTTGCTATTTGTATTATACAATTATTACGTGAGTAAATACACGATAATAAAGATAATAATGCCAATGTTAACCATTGTAATTTGTTTTCATAACTAGTCTAAAAGATAGTGGTAATATACGATAGCAAATATCTACCTTACACGCGTACAAATAAATATCACTCAAGTCAAAACTGCATTATGCATGTCTTAGCAACAAGTATCTAGGTAACTATGAAAAACGTACTTTATAATAATATCTTATTACAATGAAAATTGATCTTCCATATTTTAAATTAAAGCAATTATTCGTTTGAAGCCAAATTCGACTGCTGCATCTACCTAATCGTTACTAGTTAAAATAATTGGCTTACAATTTGAAGTTTGCGGTAACGCACGGTTAACACAGACACTAATAATGATGATGTAATATTGCCCTTAATTGATACAAAATAGTGTTTATATTGAGTAGAAATGTGCAAGTTTTTCGTTCGTAATTGGCGGTGGTTTTGTGCCTTAATGATAGCGCTTCAATGTACCGCAAACCACGTGCAGTGGGAACCACAGACGAGATACGGACGAGTTTCCTGTGTAAGCGGGAGATATAATATGAAAAAACGTATATGAAATAAAAAATCAAAGGATTAAGTTTTAATTGAAAAATGTCTAACTTATAATATATACTAATATTAATTCTTTCACCTTTAGAAAGCTACATTATCACTGAGTAGCATAGGCTATATAACATCACGTTACTGACGATAGGAGCTGAGCAGTGACCAAACAAAGAACGATGGGAGCGAACACCCGGGTAACATTCCATTTCACTGGAGTTTTGTAAAACTTTGGATTAAACAATGTTTAAATTTTAATTATAATGTATTTAGTTAGTAAGAGCGCCTCTTTCGCCAATAAAATGCTTGTGCAGTTTGGCGATTGTGTATAAAATGTAAAAAATATGTATCTGAAAGTGAATAAATATATTTAAAAAAAAAAACAGCATGTCGAAAGATTAAGTTTAAATTGTGTACATTATTTTTGTTTAACTTGACTGTAGAATCTACTACTACCTGCTTTGAAAGTTTTGTGAACTGTATTATTATCCATTTTAGTATTATGAAATTTTTTTATAAGTTCATATTGAACAAAATTGGAATTGGGATTATTTCATTCGTTTTGTTTGATTCAATTAAACGGATATTGGTTGAACAACAACACTGCATAGCATCTACTTTATTTGCCAACTTCTAGGGCATTGTTGAATAAGATGTTGGCATAAAATTTTATTTAAATCTTTTTATATTTAGAGCCTTAACCTTAACACCTTTAACTTAACCTGAACAGATAACGAGAACTTTTCCTGGCCTATTAATAATATAATAATATTCTACCACATTTACACAGCGCCATCTAGTCCCAAAGTAAGCAATTATATTTGCTTGTGTTATGGGTACTAAACAACTGATATACTACTTAAATACATTTTTTTTTGTAAATACATACATATTATAGATAAATTACACCCAGACACAGAACAAACCTTTATGCTCATCACACAAAGATTTGTCCTGGGTGGGGATCGAACCCACGACCTCCGGTTTAGCAGTCAGGGTCACTAACCACTAGACCAACAGGCCAGTCTATTCAAAGTCTTTAAATATTCGAAATTGCGTATGTGTATTGAAATTAACATTAAATATGTCATAATGATTGCCTTATTTAAATTCAATTCATTCATAAACACGTGCAACTCTGATATGAAAATATATATAATTTATGCGTTAAGAACCTTTATACCTAATCATTATTGTCATAACATACAAGACATACATATATTCGCCTAATATAAACACATTTACATTCAACTGTAAGATACTGCATAATATTATTTTAAATTACTCGTGCCTTTGTTAACATTAATGTTAAATTGAGAAACTTCTAAGGGCTTGTAATATATAGTTCCGTGTACATAATCAATACTACACTGAGAGTCTGTCTAATGAGCATTTATTTATTGTATATTATTCATCTGAATACTATATCGAATTATATATTGATTATGTGTAGTGACGGATTAAGAATACACAATGTCACTACCCCATTTCTACCCGTGGGTGTCGTAAAAGGCGACCAAGGAAATAAACCTTAAGCAGACAAGACCACTGCGAAAATGATAATTCGAAACAAATCATATTCCAACCGGTCTGGCCAGCGTGGTTATAGTAGGCTAAGTTCTTCAATATTTGGAGGTGCCCAGCAGTGGGACGTTTGTAGGTTGAAATAATGATGGTGATTGAGATTGCATTTGTGAAAAAGTGGAGCGAAAATATATGATAACAAAACCAGCTAACTAATGGTTTGATTTGATACGCGACATCATCAAGTGGATTAATCCTATGAAATCGCTAGTTGTCTTCTCACGCTTGCAAATTGACCACAGCCTGATGATAACAAGCAAATGCCGTTTCATCGTTCTAAAATATTATTATTATCATTATATAACTTTACGTGGTTCACTGTTTCGTGTGGTTTCATGTCATTGTTTAAAGTTCCCGTTATAAAAGCTACTGTTTTGCTTTTTGCATATGATTTGTACTTAAATCAAACGCTTTCTTGCGTATAATGTCGATATCTCTAAGAAGACTCAGATCAGATGCATTTCAACGTTGTATATGTGGATTATTTGAACCGTACGAATGTTAAGATAGTTCGATGACGGTTATAAGATAAACCCTTGGCTCCCATTGAAATTTGGTTTAGCATAATAATGTAAAAGAAACATCTGTGTGAGATGTACGTAACTACTACGGTTGATGAATAAGGACAAAAAAGTTTTCCTGTAGAAAATCCGAGGATTACGATTCTAATTATGAGTAAACGTTGAGAACACTCATTCAAAGTATTAGAGATGTGTCACGAGGAAATTTGCAGTCAAACATAATTACTGTCTGTCGTGTTCTGAAAATAGGCTTATAAAGGTATGAATACTAGAAACCAGCAGTGGACCGGCAAGTACAGAGACTCCCCTCCGGAGGCGACCTCGTTACATAGTCAAGGGCAAAATCACTGGGTAGAAACTGCACTACACTATGTTGATATTCTACTATTATACAAGTACCTACACTGAATGTGTCATGGTCAGATAGCTATATCATAATTGTGAAAGATCTAGAGGACTGTTAAGTTAGGTCATCAAATTTGAAAAAGGTACATTGTTTTTTAAACAGTAGGTACATATCAAGAGATTTTCTAAAAGTTCAATTTAAATTAGGACTACATTCAGTCGTTGTTGACATTAAGGGCTGAAGATGTCGATGATATTTTTTCTGATAACAGAACGCTGTTGTAAGAATTTAAACATAACATAACATAGCATCACGCCTTTTTCCCCGAAGGGGTAGGCAGAAATGTTTCACACCCACATTTCGCCAGCTATGTTTGGTCCCATGAAATAGGGGGCGAGCCTATCGTCATCAACCGAGAACATTTGTTTACCAAACTCCGGGAAAATCTTAATACTGGAATTTCATGATAGAAAAACCCAATACCATTTTCATCCGACCCGGGAATTGAACCCGGGACCTCTTGCACAGCAGTCGTATACACTTCCCGCTGCGCCACCGAGGCAGTTCTTAATAATTAAAAACTGCCTCGGTGGCGAATTTAAATAGATAATGTGAATAGACTTATCTAATAAAAACGCAACCTTCTCAATGTACTTCCATCATAAAATTAACAAAATGCACTCTGTATTTCATCTGTTTGCTGACACACGAAAATAAATACGAGCACACGGAACTCACGTTCCTATTATAAAAATATCTATATCTGTCGTGCAGCTTGGCGACAAGGAATGTCCATAACAACTTTTTATATGTTCAATCCCTAAATAGCAGAACAGTAATGACCACTGTGACAGAGAACAGAGTAACTATTCAGTTATATGAATTAACACAACTCGGCAAGTTAAAAGAGCTGGAAGTTGAGAGCTGTAAATTTTAGTTGATGTTGAAGCATTGGACGCATACAATTTTTTTTTTTTATACCACGACGGTAGCAAACAGACCTACGGTCCGCCTGATGGTAAACGGTTACCGTAGCCTATGGGCGCCTGCAACACCAGGGGCATCACGAGCGCGTTGCCGACCCTTAAGAAACCTATTCACTCCTGTGTTTGTTACAAATCTTATATTGATTAAAATAATAATACTGATTAGTGTATGGAAATATGTATTAGTATGCGTGGTTGAGGCGATAACAATACAATACTTTTTGCTACCGTCGTCTAGCTTATCGCCACGAGAAAAGTAGAGCAAAAAATCTATATTGATCGATGAGTACATTGACTTCTCACCTTAGAAAGCCACGAATAACAACGCATTGAGACAATGCGTGTTTTGGAGAATATAATTATTAGTTTAAGTTTTAAAGTAGTCGCTATTAAGAAAATAATAGCAATCAATTTATTTATACGAGTATATACTAGTAGTACAAGTACATAATCGGACTAAATGCTCAAGGCAGTATCTTCTGGTCAACCTTACAGTGTGATGCTGGCGTAGGTACCTAAGACAAAGTAATTTATGAGTTTTGCAACTAAGTAAGATTTAACAGCATCTTAGTATGTTATTTAACTTTTGATGACCCGTTAATTAAAAGTGCAATTGTTTTGTTAAATCAGTTACTTAATAAGGAAACACGCAAACTATTCGATGTTTATAAACAATGTAAATCTTTTGAATTTTATTAATAGTAGCGTAGTCTTCAATTAATAGGTAGCTAGAATAGATAAACTTATTAAGCCTATTTGCATGAATCATTAATAAGAAATGCATGGGACAATGAAAATATTTTAAATTTTACAATACTTTTTTCATAAAACATATTCTGTGTTTTGTCTTTTTGTGTTTTGTCTTTTTGTGTTTTGTCTTAAAAATTCTCTACTCTAAAAATAATTACGTTCAAAGATGATGACAATACGCATAATGAAATTCAAATGGGTACTTTAATTCCGTTCCATTTAAGCTATGCAGTTATGCAGTGTAATGGCATTCAATATTCCAATCATAATTCACATAGAACATTAACTGTTATACGTGAGGCGGTACTGTGTCACTGCTAAATAAAGGACACATTTGTTAAATCTGACTGATAATAATAGGTAGACAGCCAAATAGCATGATATGATAAAAATATTCCCCGTAATACAACAAAGAAAGAGTAGAATAACAAAACAAGTGAACTATTGACCGTCAGTGATTGCCCATCATTAATGATACCGGATGAGTGCAGGTGGGTGTGTTCTAGTACCATATTGCAATTGATTGATGGTATAATTCTAACATAATTGTCGTACAACGATTGGTCACGACGTCAGATACTTACCCGCCTGAGGGCGCGACTGCTGCGTCAATCGGTTTCCAGTAAAGCTTAGAACATATTACCGTAATTTTGTATTCTTGTAGAATTATTAACGTAAAGGTATATAATGATCATACAACAAAAGAACCAAATTAAAACATTGAGAACGTATGAAATTACGTAGATACATAAAGATACAACAAGCGATGGTAGCGGAATGGACAAGTGACCGGCATAGCAATCATGCGGTCCGAGTTCGATTCCGACTAACAGTACCAATGTGGATTCCACTTAACTTACCAACTGCTAACGGTGAAGAAAAGTATCGTGAGGAAACCCACATACCCTACAAGAAATTCTAAGCCACCAAGCTAACCAACTCGCATTAGACCAGTGTGTGTGGATTATGGCCTGATCCTTCTCAGCTCTCTAGATAGATGAGAGGAGATCTGAGCCCAGCAGAGGGACATTAATGGGTTGCTGATGAGTCTAAAAAATTAATTCACAGTTCAGGAAAAGAATGTGTTTATCGCATAACATTCTTAACTTAGTAGAGTCAGTTTCAAACACATCTTTCGGTGAGGATGTTATTGCTAAAAGAGTGCCATTATTAATATCGGACGAACCTGTTACGCGCTTTGATAAATTTGGATTGTGAACCTACTTCAATAACATCGATAAATAATCAAGTATCTGATATATTCGAAGTAATTGGTGAAAACTGAAAGGGATAAATATAGGATCATTTGTTGCATGTTAATTACTAATTTTAACCTTTAGCATCTTCCAGTTTGTTGAGTTTCCAATCACCTGTGCAAGAAGCTGTTTGATAATAATTAGCATCAGTACCTAATCGAAACCTGATCGATAATCATAATCACAAATCGCGATTAAGATTAGCATCTGGTAGGCACCTTAAGACACCCATAGAATGGTATTGCCTATATCTTAGTCAAAACCACTCCTTTTGTGCAATGAATATCGTCATACTGTGACCACTCCCACCACTGTATTTATTAGGTACTATTTAATTGATAGGTACATCAGCTTTATGTGGCTTTATTATGCGTTTCGATTTAATTACGATTAATGTGATATCATGCTAATTTATTTTAATAAACCGTCTGTTTCGTTAGGTTGAGCTGGAATAACTACGATTGACTCAATACTTGCATAGGTATTTAGAAGTCAACTGTAGTTATTCAAAATTATACAACTCTTCCCTTTGCAAAATAATGTAATTGTTTTGAATGCGGATTATAAAGCTGTTTTTATATTTCATTAACTGTTGCTTCCTTTTCACTTTTTTTATATTAGAAAGAGATATGATTGAAATTACTTCAGATAAATACAAAATCGTTACACAGTACAAAATATATTGCTGTGAATAATTTTCATTTTACTGTTATACTACTATATACTCGGCTTATTGCCAGAGCAGTCTTATTAATATCGTTTTAATAATAATAAATTTCTATTTATATTTTTGTATGAAGGAATAGGGGAAACAACACGCAGAAAGTATGAGCCGTTTATCGTCCCACGCACATCGTAAACGTTATCTGAAAGTTTCGGGTCACTGTGAAGCAGACTAACAGATGAGTTGTTTCAGAACTGTTTTGAATCAGGTCTCTATAGACAAAATGTGGGTTTTAGCTTGAGTGCGAGTGAACTAAATGGGTGATTCATATCTCGATAAATATTATGAAAATATTTAAGCTTCGTGCAACGTCTCGAATAACACTTCAGCAGATATAAAACTTGAAAATCTCTGCTGCCGTACGAGATAAAAATAGTTCCGTTAACTATGCATTTCTTAATTTAAAACTATTTCAAAATGACCAAGATTTCTTAATCTTGAGCATTTTTTAATAAGAATGCAAATAAAAAGCTGAGTGCCGACAAGATTTACTCGGAATTCAGACTATTAGTCAAACAGTTATAGAAGTGGAATCTCAAATTTTATCAAGCGAAATAGAAGATATACTCGTAGTTTAGTAAAGTGTTTCAAAAGCTACGAGTTCCTTCAATGAAATTAATAAACGAGGCAAAAGTATTTGTTCGTGTTCAACAAACATGTAATTATCTACTCATGCCTTTATACCATAATGGTAGAAAGATAAAATGATCAATCAATAAAAACAGCATTTACGGACAGACAATGTCTTGAGAGTACAACAAAGTACTATTGATGTATAAATCATTTCATAATTTAATGATTTAACAAGCTTCAGTTGGATTAGTCACGAGTTGCGAACACCACTTTACCTACTAATTGTTTTAAATTTCTATGTTTACAACGTAACGGGTAGTTCGTAATAATATTTTCAAATGTTAATAAGAAACCAGATGGAGCGTTTAATAATATTTATTATGAGTGTAATATAAACCCAGATGTACTAATAAGTAATAAGTGATTTCCGGGTAAAGTAAGTACTTATTTCAATAGAAACATAAAAACAGACTGTAAAAGTAATACTCGTGTAAGGTCAACTATTTAAAAGCGTTTTAAATCTTTTCTTCAATAAAACTGCATAGACATTCAAAACATTTCTATTATAGTCACTAACCGATTGTAAAGCCTTGGAAAAAGAAACGAAAATGTTGTTTATTATATAGGTAGATACTATGAATGCGAAAGTAATTGACTATAAATGAGAAAATACAAGTAGTAATACATGTTACACACGCATAACAAAGATTTAGAATAGAATTATGGGAGTAAAGCTGTTTTTGTCCTAACAAACGTCGTACCCGTTGAAGACAATGTAGGTACTAATGATACCGACGTTAGACAAAGTCTAAAGCGGGCCACGACCCGTGACCCGTGGTCGCCGGAGCGAGACCAATCCGATCAACCTCATTACCGGTACGAATGCACTATTCTACTGTAGTCCAACCGTATGAAAGACCCAATGAAAATTGAATTAAATGATATAATCTTGCGCTATTCTGTATAGTCTTTAATAAATAATGTTCCGATGTGAAAATAGCTTGTTTTGTTGTAATTATAACATCGAGTTCGAAAATCGCTATTACATTTTTGTTATAATAAAAAATATTTTTGTAATTAAATTCAATTAACTAACAGTTCGTTTTAAACCCACAATTTTTTTACTAGCAGAAATGCTATAGTCTAATATAATTGAATGCATAAAATAGTATTTTAACGTGGTCGAGGAAGTATTGCAATAATTTAATTTGTTTGCTGCATTGCTAAACAGTTTCATTCACAATTAAAAACATTCATTCATTCAACATGTTGCGTTGTATTGTTGCTGACGAACTCAAATATTTCTTTGTCGTGTCATCAACAGTCTGGTGAAGTGATTTGTCTCTCTCATGCAATTTGCATTTCAGTTTGTTTACACAGACAAAATACTGTGGCAGTCGGCATTTGTGAAACGAACACGACGGTGCAATTTAGAAAATCTTATATCTGTTGCATGAGATCGTGATGGCAATTTATCTTGATACTTTATGTGACGTATCTAAATTTTTCGGTTCCCAGAAACTATGACAACATCAAACGTAGCAGGTTATCGTTATGAAACTAGGTTAAACATATCATAATGTAAGCAATAATTCTATCAAATTCATTCTAACTAGTTAAAAAAATATAGACAGAAGTATACAATACATGGTCGTCATGAATTAAATAAAAAATCAAGGAATTAGAAGAAAGTGTTTGACGATATCGTAATCTTATTTTAAGTTCATTCATATTCAGATATTGTTTCATCGAAAAGTGATTATATAACTAAATATTTGGAAGTCGATGTATTAGTCACTCTAGTTAAGATATATATTTTATATACAAATACCATAACAGGCTGTTTTATGTTAAACAAATTCTTAGTGTAACCCCTGTACTTAGGCATGCATACCATTGTGGTGTTGTCATCTGTTATTGGTTGTTCACACGCGTTCTATCGATAAAAGATAATTCATTTCTGTTTAAAGATAGACAAAAGCTTCTGTTATGATCTGATGTCTAAGGTGAGTGAACTCATAGCCGTGGATATGATAAGTAAGCTGAAGTGTTATACCTAAATTGGCTATAAGGAAAGGATACAAACTTTTAATTTTGAATTATGTTTGTAACCACGATGCAGACGACTTAATAATGAAAAAAGTTACCAAAAAAAATCATCGCGCATTTATTTTACAAAAATTATTATTGTGAACCACAATGTAGACCCACTAATGCGGAAATACGTGGCTAATCCGATAGGACATCATGGAATGAAATTGATTCATTAGATGGTCGAGTTTATTACTTTTATTTTATTAGGTAATATTTTTTCTCACAAATCATTTTATTTTTAAATTTTCAATAGTCTATGTTATAAACCGTAGCGCGCGGATTCTAGGTTTAAAGCTATTTATCTTAGTTATATCATTGTATACTCTTTCAATGACAGTACAAATCAAACATTACAGAAGTAACACGATGAAAATAGAAAATGAAAGAGTTCAATGAGTTCATTCTCCATTTGTCCAGATTTACACGGTGTAAAGATAAATGGAACGGATATTAGCGGCACACCCACACATGCGTTTACTGCACATGTTATAGCTTCATATTACGGGCAGCCCGCCGTAAGAAAACTACATTAAATTATACGAAATAACGACGACAGAGAAAACAAAGCAATATGGATGTGCACCCACGCTTGGTCACAAATTACAGAAAATTACCTCCAAACTTTAAAAAGTTTCCTGTTCAGCTTTGGTTGGGCCACACATATTTTATTATAAAGTACTAAAAACGGCAAAAGGGATATAAATTTGGGTTAAAATGTAACAACAATACGAACCGCTATTATGTGGAGTCGTATTTTTTACGAATTTGTCGTTATTAAAACATTAATATAGCCAACTGCGGTATGCAAGGCCACGCAAACGCCGAGATCTTCGTAAAATGTTAGTTTTAATTTACGTCTGTCGTATCAGCCTTTGATGCTTTCGCCAAAGAAAAAATAGCCGCGCAGAAAATTGTTATCCGAAATTCATATATTTTTATTTGTTTGGATGTACTCAATATTGAATAGTTCTTAATATTGTTAATCTAAAAATTTATCAAAAATTCTTGCCTGGTCGTAACCTAAACAAGCTTCGACTGTGAATTGTTTAATCTTTTAGAAACACATTTGCGAGCTTTTACTGATGTTTGCACTCGCGAATGATAAAGCACACGCTGCTTGTGCCAGACGTGTTTTCAGTTAAACAATTCTACCGACCAGCTCGTTCGTAGGCAAATATAATTTCTATCAAATGTTCTTTATTTTTTCTGTTAGAATATTATTATAATAATTGCTGTATGTAGCATCTGCATGATACGATCAGTTAAACATTAGATTGGTATAGTCCTCAATAAATTCTTACAGCATTTTGCCAAGATAATATCAATTAATTTCAAATTATTGGTTGGGACAGTCGACAAACAAGATAAGTAGCGAAGTGGTTCCACCATCAAACGATTATTGTATGCATATTAATACTGCGTTCACTCAAATAATTAAAAATTTCACAATAGCGCTGAATGACAATCGGGAATGTTATTCACGGACGTTTTTACCAACAGAAACCGATTTATCGCCATGAAAACTTTAAATTGTGTTTATGGAGATACTGGATTTTACTACCGAAACCAATTCGACGCATCCAAATATGTCAGAGTCATTGGCCTTTTAAATGGACTATTGATTACTAAACTATTCAATCGGCTTTAACATTTTCCATCAATCGGAGAGAACAAAGGGCTTTTAAGGCTTCGAGTTTATGCGCAAATAGATATCTATAGAACACAATGACATATCTCAGTATTACGCATTCCTGATGCGTTTAGTACAAATAAGTAAGCTTTTCAGAATGTTAATGGACGCAAGGCTTTCTTCTTTGCGAAAGTAATAAAGGTGTAATAGTAATCAAAGAGTCAAACTAATACCAAAACTTCAGGTAAAGAAATGAAAGATATATTATATTAATGAATGAAAGAGACATCGTATACAACATATTCAAGATTTTATTCAATAACTACAAGCAAACAGATGCCGTATCTTTCACTGTATCTAAGATGGTCCATTAAGACACGTATCAAGTAGGTACTGTGGGGGAGCAAAAAGCTAAAGTAACGGACTCCACCGATATGGCAGGATTTAATAACTTCTCCGTCCCTAAATGGTAAGACGCAGATGCCGACACCGCGCTGTGCCGATGTCGATTCTGTATCAAGACTTGGCTTGTTATTGATATCAGTTTATTAAATATAAATATAGGCATTATGAACGGTATATGCCTCGATAAGATTGTAGAATATTTAAAGAATACTTTAAGATCATTATTTTATAAGTTTCACAACTGAATCATAAGGATGGCATAGATTATGATAAATATCTTATAATTCTTTAATTTGATCTTACAGAAGAATATATCGTTTTGGAACACACGAGCTCTAACGATAAAATCTTTACGATATTGGGCCTCAAATGCTTATTGGAAACGAGTTGCGGTAAATACTCATGGATTGCAAATAAAGCTAAACGCATAGGTACCTATACGATTTCTACATCCAAGAATCATATTTTCACAAATAATAATCAATGAGAATATCTGAGATTAATTGTGTTTCATTTGAATGTTATGAGAATTACGATATAATATTAGAACTGGCTATTACGTGTGTACCTATGCGTATATCATCGATATCACTAGCATCACTATGGGAACCTGTAGGACGAGAATAAGCAGGATTCTCCCTCTAGTGGTCTATGATCGAGCGGCTTCAAGCGATGTGTATGTGCTCAGCATATCATTTACAACATCGATAATGCGGAATAGAACTTGTTCCGCATTTACTTCGCATTTGCCCTATTAAGGACTAGGAAAATAATTAATTAGGTTGCTATCTATCTTGAATTTTATTTGTATAATGACTTAATTATGCGCTACTGTACACAGAGGATAGATATTTATTGAAACAACATATTGATAATACCTATAGATACAGTGAATGTAGTGTGAGCTATCAGATAATATTAAAATTTTAAATTAATCCATTTCACCATCATGTTTGCTTTTGTCTTTATTGAAAATCGAATATGACGTTACACCTCATAACTAAAATATTGACAATAATTATAAATGTGTTCTGAAACTGAGACGCAAGAAAATAACATTACAACATATTTTGTAAGAGTCACAGGTTTACGTGAATTGTTACTGAAAAAGGTGAATAATATTATTGTGTGGGAAATGTGCAGTTACTTATGTTCTTTTCTTAGAGAATCTGAACCGGAACGGAGCCTGTCACACCTACTAGAATACACACTAACACTGAATACAAATGTTATACGTATCTGTCTGTAGCGAGCCAACTCATAAAACAAACGAACGCACAGGCGTAAATAAAACTAAACACTGTGATAATTATGTTAAAATACGGCCTAAATTTAAGGAGGCCATTAGAAAACAAAATGATGTATCAAAGAATTAAGAATTTATTATGTTAAGCTATAAAGATGAACGTTACTGTTACAAAACATTTTAAGACATTAGTCACAGCACAGAACGTTCCAAACCCATTGTTTCGACAATGTGTTCGACATACGATTCGCATACTGTTAGCTCTATTTCGGGAATAGTTAACGTTTACTTTACGGCTTAGTTTTTGCGAGCGAATAAAACATTGATGGTATGATTGCCAATGGTAAAAACATTATTTCAAGAACTGGCATAACCAAACAATTCTGCGAATCAATAAAATCATTTGCAGTTGCATCTGAATGCTTAGCTTCTATGAACTCAACCATATGACATTTATATGCATCGATATAGGTTTTCGTCATTATTCTGTGTACGTGACCGATGTCTCGGGACGGTTCTTTTGATCGGCAATCAATATCATTCGCCGATCAATTTATCTTAAGATTTACGTTCACATTGTTAGATTCCTCTCAATTATTCAGTTAGTATGAGAACTGATCCGTTCACGGATATGAATATTCATGGTATTGAACAAACAGGTCAGGTAAACATGGAAATCTTGACACTACAGTTGCGCAGGAGCATTCTTCGCAACGAAATATGCATAAAATCTATATGTAGTATTCACAAAAACCAAATACGTTTAATGCGTCAGTTTCTCACATCTTCACATAATCAATTCCTTTATTGTTATTCCTACGAAATTATAATAATGTTTTATAAAACAACTTAGTGGCGGTGGTTCGTTAGATGATACCTTATATGGTAACGCAGACGAATAGAAGGCGCCAACAATATATCACTATGAGTCAAGTCAAGACATATCTAACTAAAATATTATAATTCTTGAATAGCTCTTTTAATAGAATATTTATCTATAAATATTTAGATCAAAGAAGAAATAATTTTAGATTTTATATGTAAATCCGAAGGTATCCAAATTAAAGACATATTAATAAAAATTATAATATCAATAAGACCAAACACAACAATGTGAAATAGAAAAGAAATGTAATTTTATACTGGCTGACTGAACTCATTCCCAAATTTGGCGAGTATAACAATCCATATTTGCAGAATGTACCTTCATGATATATAAACAAACGAATATATCGTCTAATATTACGAACGTGTGTACATTGAAAACATTTTCATCAAACTTGGCACATCATAAAGAACTCTGTTATCCGATTTTATTAGTGAATCATTTGGTTCAATGAACTTGTTTCCTAAAAAGGTATTCTATACATGTTCGTTTACAAATGAACATGAATCTGTTGCTTACAGTGAATGGACTATGTAATTGTTAGCTGCACTATCGTGCAAGCATCAACTACAATCATTCCAAAGACGAGATAGCCCTGACATAAGTCACCAAATGTAGCAGGCTGCCCACCTTGTGTTTCTATTCGTATGACTAACACTATTGCATTACAAAACTTGTTATGAGCGACAACCGACAACTGAACTATGGAAACAAATTAATTATTTAAAATATTTTTACTACAATAACTTTATTAATTAATTATCTCTTTCAAATTCGAGAATTTCTTCAATAAAAAAATATTTTTTGCTGTGTAATAAATTGCAATAATCCACAATAAAAACAATTCAAATAATATGATATTACTTGCATTTAAACGTAATTTAAGATGACCTACGAGCAATTATTTTACAATAATGGATAACAATTATTACAATGTCGATAATTTACGTGTAATTGTTGGCAACCGATTTAATTCTTTAGAAGCAACATTGATAAAAATGATTAATAATTACACGAATGTTTACAAAGCAATACTGATCTTTATGTTTATAATTGCTTGAGTACATCACACAAATAATGCTCATAAGAATAAGAGTGTCCATGTTTACACTTAGTCATTACAAACACCGACTCAAAACACTGTTTAACTCATGACAGTTGAATAATTAATGTGTGAGCAATTATTTTACTGTTTACTTACAGAAAGTTCCCATTCATATATTTGATAAATGAGGTGTGAATGAATTAACACAGGAAAATATACGTTTTGGATGTAAAATTAAAGAGACGAAAGTCGAACTTTTTCTAAATGTATGATGAAATTTGAATAATTTAATTAACGATAAGAACCGAGTTAAAATGCGTTTATTCGAGGAAATTTATATTAAGTATCTGGCAATTTGTTTGAATTAGCTAGCTGTAATAAATACAACGTGCTGTGATTTATGATTTGATTTAAATGCGAAATAAACCTAACTATGAGAAAATATTTACGGCAATTATCCAGTACCGTAACTCAGTGACGCCAATCCAAGAAAGCCACCGTTTTCCCTTAATCTATAACATTTTGAAACTGGTTAATTAGAATTTCTAAGAGCTGCAGGTAATAAAGCTTATAATATTTCCTAAGATACTGAATGGCATATCGTTTTTTTTTACTACAATGATGTCACTTATGAAATAACTGAACTGAAATTAATATTCATGAACTCACTTAAATGTAATAAGTAACGTATTACGACTATAATACTCATTTCCGACATTCACTGATATCGCAATAATAGTTTTATCTGCAACATTTTCATTACCCTTGACCCAAGTCGATTGGCTTTTCAGATAAATCGCTAAAACAGACGCTGTTATAAGACTAATTACAACATTACTTACATCTGGGTGTTCTTTAACTGGCACGTAAACTTTTTCTGTTAGTGTGGTGACTATGCCTTCTGGTTCAGGTAGGACGAGTGGTTCTTTCTTAACTCCATTTATTTGGAATAGACTTGCTCGAACTTTTGCTATTTCTGGAAAGAGAAGTGAGACTCATTAGTATACAGACACAACAGCTGCTCTAATAAATTTTAAACATGAAATATGTCATATTGACTCGTTAATTTTAGCATCTCAACCCAAACGTTTACTAGTACAGATAAAACTTTATGCCCCGTGGAAAATTCCTAGTTTTATGAGTAGTCATTTTAGTTTTTGGAAAATCTAACAACATTCCAGCTGTGATTACCTATGATTTTGTTCGTGGAACATCTTATTTTAATGTGCTATTAACGAAGAGAGGTTATTTCATCACAGCAATGTATTTAGTAGCACTACAAAAGTAGTTTTGGTGCACAGAAATCGCAATTCATATGCTGGCCTTTATTCACTCGCTACAAAATTAAAATTTTCAGGATGATTTAAAAACATTACGTTTTAAATATTCAAAAATATCTAAGAATAGATAATGAAAGAGCCCTTCTAATAATATTAAGTATGCATTTTAATTTAATGATAACTCAATGATTTATACACAGGCATTGTTAAAACCTTAAAATACTACATAGAAATATTCAGTAATGTCACGTACCGTAAATAAAACTATTTTAATGCTATGTTAATTATCAGCTATAGAATAAGGTTCAAAGACCATATGGCCTGTTCGTGCAAAAATGTCATACAGAGACTTGCGATTTCCCCACCGTATGTGAAGAATCGTTGTGCAAACACAGGATCTCGTTTTATCTTCGTTATCCAGATAAAGAGGTGATGAGTCATCGCTAATTTCCGGACTACGCAATCAGATGACCATATGGTTTTGTGATATGGTTTAAAATATTCCAAGTTATATTACAAGCACGAGCCATCGTGCTACGTAACCATACCTTGCGTATTACTGTTCCTTTTGGTGATCGACTAAAGCGGTCTCACAACTTCTTGGCAAAAATTTAATGCACAAAATTTGCCAAATTATCTTAACTAGTATAGATATAAAAATTAGTTTTCTAATGTATTTTTTATCAGCAAATCTAAATTGCACACAGTTGCACTGGTTTATGCTCAATTTATAATCTCTCACGGTATCAAACCGCTCATATGCTGAGACTCACGTATCCGGCTGACCATACCGAGCCGCTGAGGGGCTGGCGACAATGCGGAGGAGCTTTCACACCATATAAGGGAAGCAGAGTGAGTAAACAAGCTATTAACCCGCCACGGGACTTGTGTGATAGCCGATGGATTATATATTTAATTGCCACCTTCCCTTGCATATTGATGGTGAATGCATTTAGGATGATATGTTTATGTTTTACATTCGCCATATTTTACACCATAAAGTAATAACGTAATATTTTAAGTGGCAGTTAACGGTTGATTGAATTAAATTCAGAGCCAACTTTTGATTTATTGTCGCGCTTTAAAATTTCACGATATCATAACGTGTCTTTGAAGATTAAAATTAAAAACGATCTAGTCACATTCTGTCACGAAACAGATGGCTATAAATCAATAGATTAATTGAACAGTTTATATAATTGACAACACTTGACAATAATTGACAAGTTGTATCGTCTAATGGTCAATACAAGGTTGCATCAAGAGCAGATAGTTTAAAAATCCTTTTGTAACGTGTCACAACGGACGTTGACGGGTGTCGAAACACTTGTAATGGAGTTGGAACAATGCAGCCGTCTTTGTACTGTTAAATGAGAGTTCTAAATAAAAACAAAGACTGTATAATAGAGGTTGTTTTGACGCAGGTGGTTTTGGGGGGCTGTCTATGTGTCCATCCGTCACTCTACGTCTATGCGCCTTAGTTTGATTAATGTACTTGGATGTGACATGAACGAGTTTCGAATATGTCGTCTGTAGAAGGTCGGTTGCATAAACCCTGTGTATAAGACATGCTGTTAGGTAACTCAGATTTATATTTTTTAGTAAATAAATTCATCATCATCAGCAACCCATTTAGTCCCACTGCTGGGCTCGGGTTTCCTCTCCTCTAACTAGAGAGCTGAGAGGGTTTAGGCCATAATCCACTCCCGCTGGCCTAGTGCGGGTTGGTGGATCAGACATACTCATAGAATTTCTTCTAGGGTATGTAGGTTTTTTCACGATGTTTTCCTTCACCGTTAGCAGATGGTAAATCACTTGATTAGTACATATAAATTCCACAAAGTGAAATCCACATTGGTACTGCCGGTCGGGATCGAACTCGGACCGCGTGATTTGCACGCCGGTTCTTACCCATTCAGCCACTATCGCTTTAAAACAATAAATTATCGCTTCATAACTCAGTATGGGGTCATAGTCATTAGAGTTCATCGTGCACGTAAATAGGCATCTACGAAAATATTGTAGCATTATCTAGTCTTTCCTTTATTAAGAACAATTAAACGTGCTGATGTACTTCTGTTATGCTTTTATGAAGGAAGTTGATGGTTTCTGTACATACATACGTACCTCCTGTAACATTGAAACTCTGCGTGTTTAACAGTTACAATCAATGCATTATATGCAATTAGGGATAAAATAATAATTCAGAGTCAGAAAAAGAACACCGTACAACATATTCATGTATTAATAATTTGATAAATTTTACTAAAATTGGAGTTCACTTTATCAACTTTAGTTAATTTATTTGGCATAGTGAAAAATTTCTTTTTTTTTTCATAACATTTTATATTAGGCATTCAGAAATTATATAAAATATGAAAGTCGCTTCATAAGTCGCCCGAAATATAAATCATACTGTTAGTACGATTATCTGCATCAAAACAAGACTATACTACTACTTGAAATACTAGCAACAATGATCTTGTTGGAAAGTTAACTAACTACGGTTTTTCAGACTCAAGTTTTTGGGTCAATTTCGTCAATCGGTCATTGTTGAAATGTAACGTACAAATGTATTTTATTGTGTTTCCAGATGTAACATAATACATTTAACGACAGATTGCATGTTCGCCGCAACACATCATTAACCTATTTCTTATAAAAAATTCTTTCAACTTTTTGTAAAACTGCCTGTTTGATCACCGTTTTGCATAACATTAGCATAAAATAAAAAACTAGATTTTCTTCTTGTCAACACAATGATTTTATTATTACTTCAACTTAATCGAGAAAAATAACTTGTTGCTACTGTTTCTTACTTGATGCTACTGTTTGTAGAGTTTATAAAACTATTACTTATAACAATTTTCTTAACTCAAGAAACAGTAGTATTATTGTGTCTACGAACAGGTTGAAAAGCCACATGATATAATATGTAACACTTATTTGTTAACAAGGTTTAATTTTACCATTTGCTCAGATTACCCTAACCACAATCGCGATCATTCTAAGTAATTCTAGCCTTGCGAGGCTCGTTCCAGACTAAATAAGCAAAAAGTTACTTTATGCCTAGGAAGTTAAGTTTGATATTGTTACATATATAATTTATATCTTTATAAAATAATGATGTCTGAATGGTCTGTAGCGTAGGAAGAGCATTCACGACGCATAATAGAAAAGTAAGCAAGTTTTGTGACAAAAATTGACATTTTGTCACTCACAGGAGTGACAAAATGTCATTCACTGCTTTAATATTTTGGACCACACCGCTTTGGTACAGGGCTAGCGTAGCGCTGTACCAAATTGTTCACTAATTTAGAAATACTACGAGACGTTTAAGAAAATAAATGATGCTCTATCAAAAATAGACATGTAAAATGTAATTAGAACAATATTTGTACCATACTATGCCTCAGTCCATCATTGGGTCTATCTATCATTTACCCATATCTTTATTAACGTAATAAACAGATAATAAAACACAGGTAATTTAAAAACTTCTATAAAATTATTGTTTTTTCCATGTAATTATGTATAACATCAAATAAATACCACACTACCATTAATTAACATAAGTAATCATATTTTACCCAAGTCTAATTGCACGCGTACAAGACAAAGATATAACATAATGTAAGATAATTATTATTTTTTATAACCATCAGCAACATTATTATTACGCCTTGTCAAACTGGCAATCTTAGATAACTGAACCAAATTATATAATTACATACAAAACAAAATATTTTAATTATTTTAAGATTATGAAATTAATTAATAAACTAGGTTTGTATCCACTGAAGTATCTAACGTTACGAAACTGGTTACTTTGCAGAGATATATAGATAACTAGAAGTCGCGCCGGACTTCGCTCCCATCGTTCTTTATTTGGCCACTAGTCAGCTCCTATTAGCCGTAGCGTGAAATTATATAGCCTATAACCTTCATAGATAAATGGGCTATTCAAAACTAAAAGATTTTTTTCAAATCGGACCGTAGTTCATGTGATCCTAGCGTTGAACCAAACAAACAAAAAAACAAACAAACTCTTCAGCTTTAAATATTAGTATTAACAAAGAGATCGACTTGGTAATAATTGCTGTTCGTTTCACTTATCTTTGCCAAAATCGTTTCAGAGAAAATTAAAAATAAAATTTAAGCATCTTATCAAAATTATATAAATTCGTATGTCATATTATTTAATTAAATATGTTCATAAATGTTAATTTCTGGATTTTTTATTGCAGTAGTGTTCTACAGACACGTACTTGTACTAACTTTCTGGTTTCAGTTAATGCAATGCAATCTCTCGCATTGTCACTGTCCACAATGGCGGATCGCGGCGCATTCACTCTGTAATCCCTCTCCCTCATTCTATTCTAATACGCATTTAATAAGCTGTACCATCAACCGCAACAACGACATTATCACACGCCTTCGTACGTGATTAGATTTTTATGTTCCACCACCAAGACTTGCCGCCCACAAGATTTTATAGCTTCTATTAAAAACCTTAAACTATTTTATTGCTCGCGGTGCGATCTTTTAAATTATTTATTAAATAAACAGGTGTTAAGTTAATCTTTTAATTCGACCCCGTCACTATAATGCCATCATTTTGGACATGTTTCAAGATATTATATACATTTGTTCTATAGTTGTAATGTTCGTTTAGGTATGTGTACAAAATAGTTTTTATGAGAAATCAACGTAGTAAATATTAATGTTAATTTTAGCATATTTCTCAAATTAAATTGAGAATCAATGGGGTCATATCAACTTGACGTTTGACCAGTTAAGAAATAAGTTCTGCTTGAGAAAATCTTGGTTTAATTGGGTGGGAGAGTCAATTTTATAACATTTTAAGAAATACTTTAGCTAACTCTGAGAAGCCAAGCCGTGTTTGAATTCGAAGAAATGAACATCCACAAATAGTTTTGATTGAATAGTTATTTTTACAGTTCACAAGCGCAATATAAACACATGTTGTGAATATTACTACGACCTAAAATTATTCCCGTACGAGTAAACATAAATAGACCTAACGCTGCAGTAGGTAACAGTTGCGCAATTTCACTCACTTGTGCACTCGTTTATTAAATTGCCAACATTCTGTTATGTGAAACAGTTGCAGTGTAACAAATGATAATTGATCTAAGAGAGCAGACTCCGTCACAAAATCACTTTCGTTAATAACATCGGACGGCGGAAACAATTAATTTCTTTCATCACCGGCTACGATGGATGGTATTTTGTAATTCAACGGCGACGCTAATGCAACGGCCGTCATAATAACAAACTTACTTAGTAAACGGACGCGCGGTCTAGACAGTGAAATTACAAGGTGGTGCATTAATTAAACTTGGCTCTCACAATTGGAGCATAAATGAAAAAAAAATGTGAATCAGTGAGGGTCGAGCGGCTACTTATTTGTTCACACAACTGTTAAACTCTGTTCTGAATTTATGTGATATTTCAAGTAGGTGCAATTTGAGTAGGCGAGATTTAGTAACTAAACTAATAGCTTTGTTTCTGCTAGTATTGAGATTAATGTTCCCTGAATAAAATGTATTAGGGGGAATTAAAACAACAATGTACATAGAACGGGAATTTTCTCACGTTGAGCGCCGATGCGTAAACGAAACACCACGGTCAGTTGCGACCGGCTTCACTTACGTCGGCGAACCACGAAGACTTGAATCACGCGAATAATTATGTTGATATATTAAAATGTGTAATTATCCCTCGTATAAATTACATTAAATGAATCAAATGATACAGATTCTCAGTTACGTTACATTAAACTGTACAAAATCATTAAAGCAATTTGGCAACTTTTAATAATAAAGACAAACAGAAAAAAAACTTTATAATGTAAGCACAAATCATCGGGCAGTGGGAAACGAAAAGGCTTTGTCAAAATGTTATTTTAAAGAATGCATATCCAAGAAGGTTTACACTGGTAATAAAATAAATAATACTGGAGACAGGAATAGCATTAATTTAATTTCAGATAATAGCAAGTACAATTAAAAGCATGAATAGGTAAATCATGTAAGTCGCGTTAGACCAATGCAAGCTACATAGCTCGTAATAATATGTATATTTGATTGTTTATCTGTATCAACAAATGAAACACTTGCGAGAGAACAAGACAAAGCTGTCCAAATTAAGTTAATGTGACATTGGGGAACAAAGACTACGTATCCGGTATTGTAGGAAACCGTTGTAGATTCTTTTGTGCTAGTGGACGGGTAATTTGTAATTCAGCTTAACAAACCAAGATATTAAATAATTAAACCGGATTTTATAAGTATTTGTTAAAACGTTACAAACAAAACTATTGAAGTTAGATATCGAAGTTTTAAACTTAGATGTAAATAAATTAACTCATCCAATATATCTTTAAACAATAATTACGTTTGTATATTAATAGAAAGCGATGCACTTCAAAATGATGAATGGGAACAAGATAATCAAAAGGCAGTAGTGAGTTAAGTAGCCGGCACGGTTCAAGACATTATATAGTGTTCGACCGATGTATCGGTACTATTGGTAGTCAGTGACGGTGCCGGCTATCTGAGGATGGTTTCTACCAATACAGTATGGGTCGACAGCGACGTGAAATAGAAGGAAATATAGCTCATTGTAAGATAAACGCTAGAAACTGATAAGATTTAACGATTGGAAATATCATGAATAGATTTGCATAAGATATTGCTCAATTTTAATTTGTGCTTCACATAAATATCTCATCTAAATTTTATAATATTCGGAATGTTAATTTTGACGTTGATTTGGCCATACTAATTTATAGTTAACTACATACGTACAACATGACATGATTCTTGTGACATTTAACTGTTAGATTATGGCCTTTATAACCGTAGCATTATGTTTTGTAATATTCGACTTCCTTCCTCTCTGATGTCTACGAGTAGTACCACAGACTAATGTCTAGTCATGCACATGCATTATGCAAGGAAAGATTTAATACAAAACGTCGCAGCTGTCGACTCAACGAAAGTTCATGCGTAATTTTAGACGCACCTTTATCAATGTTATGATATGTATTAGTCCTGCTTCTGTGCATAGTATATTCATTTGATTAAATAAATCTCTAGATTGGCTTAATCTTGACTATGATAGGTCAGTAGTTCAAGATTCCTTTTTTTTAAATACATTTTGTATACATCTTACGGGCCCCTTTCATCAATTATCATGTGAGATGTTTTCAACATGTAACGCAAGTGAGAACAAACCGTCTATTCACTTGAAAGCTAAATTAAGTTGTGTTAAAATTGTTTGTGTGTCAAACGAACTTAATGATGCTAGTGTTACTAGTACATAATTGATGGTTCTTCCAAGATCTCCATTACTCACCTACAACGCGTGGGTAGATGACAATAATTATACCTAGAAAAGTGACGAAATGAGATTCACGGTGATTCATTTGTGAATGAAAACAAGAACGTATAAATATTCATGAACGGATGATAAACAAAACAAAACTGTTGCAAAATAATAAGTTTATAAATCTTAGCCAGGATCAAGTTGACATTGGTCATTATGGAATGCACACAAAATGGTAACCAGTTGGAAATACCAGAGAATATTTAAATAAAATTATGATAGAAATGCTTTTATCATGATATCTTATTCAATGCAATGATAGAAATCATTGCATAGTACGAAGGAATATTTCAAATAGTTGCGCACCTTCACAAATCATCTAACAGGAACAGAGTACGATTTCTAGATAATTTATATCGAGCACTAACCGATGACGGTGGATTCAAATGCAACTAATTGTGTGCAATGGCTGAATATCGACAGCGAAACATGTTATGTTAATTTAGAGAACGTACACATAAACAGGTGGTCAAGCGTAAGTGTTCCAAAGAAAAATACCACTCATTTTTATGAATGGCAGTTTGCCGATGTTGCAGGTAAATAAATATTAGTTTACAAAGTACTTTGGTAAGAGTGGGAATGAGAATGTACGACTGTTAATCAACAGGTGAACGCCTACACCAATCACAAGCAAATGTGTGTTCAAATATAAAGTTTGCACGCCGATACAGTGGTGGCAAGTATACAAGTACACGGAAGTGAAACCCAATAATGTTTGCTTCAGACAAATTTATTCTCTCTTAAATATTTCTTTCGTTAGTTATATTTACATTTCAAAACTGGGTAATCATAACATAATTTTGCTAAAACTTTATCCATTTTCCCATAAGTAATGCTCGAGAATGATCGACGTGTATAATAATTTTACGGAAATATAACGGCTTTTAAGTGCCTACTTTTACACAGTTTAAAAGAGTTTGCTTCTAAAATCACCATTTGTGAAGTGATGAAAATATTTTACTAACGCAACCACGAGTTATCTGCCACATAAATTGAGTACGCAAGACGGGATATGCGCGTCTTCATACAAAACATCTACAATATTAACGGTCCTATAACTTAGGATTTACGCTGTTACACACGTTTAAATAAGCTCACCAGTTAAGATCGCCTAAATGTGTCAAACCTGAACAAATGCGTACTATTACGTGTTCGAGTTTCCAGAATACTGACCGCGATCTATACTATTTATTCTCCGAACACTATCCACAGTTGACGGTTCTTTTATTATAGCTATAAAAGCATTTGAGTAAACCGGAGATTTTCGCTGATTTATCGCCTAATATTTATTTTTCACGGTTTACATGCGAGGCCAGTTTGTAAATATAGGACGAGTTTACAGTAGGGAAACTGGGGTTTCCTTTTTATGTGTTTCGCCAAACAACGTGACTTACGCGACGCGGACATTAATATAATGTGGAACATTATCGTAAAACAACGAGATGTGGATGTTCCAATGTGTCGTGTCAGTTTGTATCTTTAATGCACCATTACTCACGTTCAATAGAAAGTTTATAACCTCCGGTGTAGCCATTTTTAAAGCCGTTCACACAAAAATTGGTGTCAGGAGGAAGGTGTAAACCTTTTCAGCATAATAGATGAATAGAATATAATAATTAAAACTGCCATGAATCTTAACTGTTGAGGTGTTAAGTGATATAATGTGACATGTTGATATTCAATATACATTGACAGATCTTTTTTTCGGCAACAATAAAATCGAAGAGCGTCAAATGTCGACACCTACCATTCTGGAACGGGCTCCGCATTCAATGGATACCAGTGGGCGTAGCTTATAAACGTTGAATGGCAGATTTATACCAATGACAAACTATTGAATAAACACTTGGACAATAAATTTAAACAGATTTAATAGGGTTATTATTATGTATATGATATATTGTTTATTTCTTACTGATCGTAATTCTTAATATAAGAAGGCACTATCCAGATAACATTTAGCGGTAGACCCAAACATTTAACGACGAAGATATAAGACATCCTATGTTACCGATTCTATCACATCATGCAGTACAAAATAGCCTATGAACAAAATTAAATATAAATAATATTAGAAGTCTAGCTAAATCCACTCATCCTAACGTTGTTTACGCGAAATTAGGGGCACATTGAAGGTGGAGACTTTTACCCTTGGAAATGTTGGTGGCTACTAATGTCGTCCAGCCGTTTTACACACATTGAAGTTCGCTTGTGTAGTATTTGTACCGAATTAGATCTCTAATCTCGTCCGAAATCATTTAAAGCTTTATATTACATACTCAAAAATAAAATTAAGTAGTGCAAATGTAAGAGTACATGTAATGTAGCGGTTCTCAACTGAGTCGTGATAGATTGTCTTCGTCAAATATTTGACAATGGCTATTGAGCCAGTACCGAAGTAGTTGAGACAAACAAGACTCGACCTTGCTATTCATAACAAATTGTTAACGCGACTGGTAGCAGAAACGCCTACCGTGAAACACACGTCAATCCAACTTTTGAAAAACCAATTGTAATGAGCCGTCTTTCTTGATCATACGTTAAGACATTTCATATGTTTGAAACCACCTACACGTCATAAATTGCAGAGTACATGTCAATATACTATGGATCACAAAACATGATTATTATTGCGACTTTTATTACTAAGTATGATGTATTCCCTTTTCAAGGATTCATCAATAATTACAGATGTGTAATGATTGAATTCAATTCAATTGTAATTCTTGTAATAATCGTAGGTGTAATCAAATACAGTTAAGGCCACCTTGTGTTGTCTCAGTTGCGGTTAATTTTGCTAATTCGTCCTTAACACGATATTAAATGACGTCATAGACCTTCTTGGCTAGATAAAAATTGGCGTTAAATAACTGATAAATGTCGTTTTGTTCATACATATTACTGTCTAGTCTACATTTGCTTTTTGATGACCACTAAAAGTCACTAGTTAAAAGGTTTGGTGGATACTTAATTCTTTAATATGAAATTCGAATAAAATTGTACTAAAATAAAAATTATAGTATTATTAAATGACCTAAGTATATCATAAATATGTTTGTGTTTTGTAAAAATACTTTTTCGTGGGCGTATTTTAGATAATCATAATTTTATGTTTAAAAATACGGTGTACCCAAATTTCTTAAAGCAAAGAATATAAACAGAAACCATTACGAATGAAGCTCCAAACTCAAAGTAGATGAGTATATACCATTCAATCAGTAAGCCGACATTGATATTTCCAATCGTAAGATATATAGAACTAAACAACAAACACAAGCGTTCATAAAATAATAATGTCTTCAACAATAAATTATAGGAGAGGTAAAGAAAGTTGCGTTTCTCTATAAAGACGGCGGTAAAAAACTCGTTGAAAATCTTTATGACTTACGAGTCGCGGCGCTCTATTGAATTTCTCACGTCTTAACACTGCTTTGAACGAAGCTTACCTGAAAATAAATATAAAATACTATTAACGTCATAATATTAACTAATGTATACAGTAAATATTACTGCTGCTTGCACTACAAGGTGCTAAAAAGCTTAATATATTCTATTTTCATTTCAAAACTATAATACGTGGAAAATTAAGGAACGAAGTCTTTTTGAGTTGTTTTTCCTATCTTGATTAGATTTGTAGAAATATAATACATAGGTTTATCAACCAATCCAACGGTGATATTAATATCATTACTTATTATTTAGATACCGTATAGCCGTCAGTATTTTATGCGCATGTCTGAAAGTTACTATAATGGAAGCCAATTTATAGTAAAGAAAACGTAGCGTTGAATAACATAATTATTAATTTTGGAATAGTCCATATAGTAATATAGAAAGCTTCATCAATAGTCAACTTCTACAATTATTTATATATATTTTGATTCCTTGCAATATATCTTCTAGGCAACTCAGATCAATAACGTACTACGGTAGCAAAATGTCAAGAAGTCCCATTGGCATATTCTAACACTGAATGTCGTTCGCTTACTCTAATCATACCGTCATGTGTTGTGAATTTTGTGATCCATAGTTATATATCATTATTGCAGCACATTGATATAATATTTAGATTCATGTGATTATGTAATCGATATTTGTAGATTAAGAAAGAATGATTTAAATTTATGCATATATCAAAATTTATCAATTTAAGCTGATATGGTGCACTCAACTAACCAAGTTACGCAATTTACCTCTAGATAGGTACAATATGTGCTAGATAGGTACAATATGTGCTATATAATATTATTATTTAGAACGACGGTTTTCATTATTATGCAATAAGAAGTTAGTGGTTTAGGCACCAGTTATGCAACTATGAGTTGAGCTTTAAAAACATTTTAGTATTTGTTCGACAATATTAGTCGATTCCGATGCAACTGTTAAACGATTTTGTAAATAGCAAATTTATGAAACAGGGACACACAACTCGTATTAACAGCTTGCTTGCATTTACTATGCAGCATATTATTATAATCAAGACATATCTTAGAAATAGATAAGGTTGCTGAATAAATTAAGTTTAGGCCTTGTAGCCTGAAACATAAATTATTTGCAATAGATACTGTATCAGATAACAATACATACATGCCTCTTTCCCAACAGAGAGGTAGGCAGAGACTTTTTCTTCCACTTGCTACGATTCTTACAAACATCTTTCAACATTCATCAGTCTTTTCACTATATTCTCATCGGTTTACTCCTGATGTGCCTTTCTATAGAACGTCCCCTATTTGGTCATGGTACGTTCTTCTAGGTCTTTCTCTTCCAACGTTTCCCTTCTCATATACCTATTTGTTTTTTCACCCTTCCTTCATCCATTCAGATAACAATAAATATCGAATAATACGCAACAAACGTGTGTCTCGAAGCTTGCTTCGACACTGTTTTCTTACTATGACTGTGCGGCACAAAACATTGTAATAATAGCTTTTATTAGATAACGCTACCGTGCGTGTATCTCCGCAAATGATGTATACTGCCAACGTCAACACCACATCATAATATGAAATTCTTTTAGAATGAAATTCGAACTTACAGCGAGCGAAAGCAAAATTCGAAAAGACACTGTCGTAATCAAATTAAATTACTTACGATAATTTGGCTGACAGAGTAGTCATAAGAATAAGTAGCAAGAAACTCAGGCGTAAATCTTAATTTTCAGCAGATAAAACAATTTCTGAAACTAAATAAAATATTTAATGAACCTACATGAAATATTTTATTTCATGCATGGATAAGTGCATAGTATCTATGCTTGATTGAGGTCTATTTAGTTTCAGATATATATTTTATTTTATGCATGATGGATCATGGATCCACAATTTGGTTGCGGGGACAAAATGTATCTACAAACACACGCTAATGCCCACAAATTATTAAGCGTTAATACAATAGGTAATTTTGCAACTGTTGAAGCCTAGGACAATACTGAAAAGGTTTTTGCAAATGAAACAAACAATAACTTTGTAAACATCATAATATGTTATGAGAGTAACAACATTCTAAAAACAGAAAAGTCATTCATCACTTTGATTCTTCCACCGCAGGGCATACGTTCTAGATTTAGAAGGTGAAAATAACTTTTTTTTAATGGAGGAGTTTTGGCACCAGTCTCAGCTAGCATAAGTACGTAAAATGAAATAATGCAATTAAAAACAAAAACTGCAAAAAACAAAATTTCCCGATAATCACTTGTTTGTGAAAACACGTTGGCGTCATTGACAAAAGCTGCGTCGATGACACGAATGAATATTTCAAGATTTCTAAAGATCACAAAAAGTGAAATGCAATATTAAATTTTTTATTTCAAATCTTGTGTATTTAGGTTTTGGCACGATTTCTTTGCGATTGTTCATCAATATTTTAAATGGATTAGTATTTGTCGATTGCAATTAATACAAAAATATAAAGTCTACACGTGCCGATTAAAAGAAATAGTACATTTAATAGTACTTAAAATTTGGACTATGTCTCTTTCAAGGTTTGGAAAATTGGCAGACAGATATTGAGGATTCAGTAGACAAAACTTCCGTTCACAAATGATGTTGACCAGTCGAAAACGACCATGTAGTGCCATGACCAACCAAGAAATCTGTTTAATCTACACATACGTATCTATATTAGATATCAGCGTTCAAAGATGCTAATAACTTGTATTGTAGATAGATTGCTCCTTTCAACAACTTGCAACTAACTACTAAAAACTCGCTAGGTCAATAAAAGATATACCTATCTATACTAATATTATAACTTTTTGAACACGTTAATCTCAGAGACTTATGGTCCGATTTGAAAAACTATTGTAGTGTTGGATAGTACATTTATCGAGAAAGGCTTTATGCTATATAACATCACGCTACGAATAATAGGAGCTGAATAATGGCCAAATAAAGATCCACGGGAGGGAAGCCCCGGGCAACAGCTAGTACCTGAACCGTATATCTGTAATGAATGACCCAAAGAATGAAAATGTGAATGTTTTAAAATCTATTTTTCAATTTTTAGCATAGTTTTTACAGGTTTGATTTTCGTGAGCTCATTAGCGATTATTGATATTTTTTGTTCGGGACAACAAATAAAATAGGTTGTTGAAATGGTTTTTCGCATTGTGTGATTAAGTGAAAATTTATTAAACTACATACTTATGTATATCAGGCATAATATATCTATGTAACATCAATGGAAGTGGATCGACCTTCACAAATATGATTTACTTCATAGTTTTAGTATTTAATACTTTACTGCCCGCTCCGCCTGGCTGTGCTCGAGCCATTATTCAACAAAAATATAAATTGTACTAGACAACCCACAACGATAAAATAATCACAGTACTAGTTGGAACACATAGCAATGTTTGTAAATCGAATGTGACGGCCAGAAAATAAAACTTTATTTATTTTGGCTGTTAAACATGGGTACATTGAACGTCGATTTAATTGGCCAACATCCCAATCATTATTATTATAACTCTAGCGCTTCAATAAACTATTACAAATTCCATTTAAATGATTATTGCCATTAATTAGAAATTTAATTTTAATGTTTAATTCTGCACCGCATATTTTAACATTAAATAAACAGGTGTGTGTTTTAAGTTCATTCAAATAAACTTGTTTGCATTTTCATTAATTCATTGACACACACATTGATTTGTTTGGAACAGGAGTCGTCTAGTATTTATGAAAACAATTCCATCAATTACAATTTGATTAAACATTTTTAAATATTGAAAACATTGTTTCTGTCAACATATTTTTTTACCTAGTAATAAGAATTATGGGATTTTGCCAATAGTGAGTCAATAGTGCTAACGGAAGCTCGCGAGACTGGGATATTAGATTTTCTTATCGACTAATAGTCGATGTCAACGTTCACATACTAATACATAGAAATATTTAATATTATGAATAAGGTGGTATTATTACGAAACGGTAATTAATAAGTATCTTTGGTTAATACTTGTTAATATTCAGGTAAATTAATTCCAATATTATTGCCAATACTTAAATCTATTGTCCTTATACGTTCTACTACAACGGTGCTTACATCACGGACGATAATAATAACCAATATCTAACTTCGCGCTTCTTGCAATTTTAATGTTACATTGTCGGAGGTCATTTAAACGAGTACCTATCATAGCTGTCCGGTAATTATACGATAACATCGACTAAATGTCACAAATAATGTATTTTGATGTTAGACTATAAATAACCTATGTAAATGTATCTTTCTATTTCCATCAACTTCGAAAACAATTAACATTATTAAATTCTGTTGGGTCTCAACCCAGCAGAATTTAATTGTACTTGGAGATTTATTTCTGTAGTAAAATAATGCTCTGGAGAGCATCGTTTTACTAAAGAAATAAATCTCCAGTATTGTCATCGATCGCAATTCGTTTCATATTTTAATAACAATAACAATGACATGCTTAAAATTTTTATACTTCATTCGGAAATGTTGGTCAGTCCTAATTAATTAAACAATTTATTTATACGTAGGATATTGTTAACGTACAGCACAATGTATAAAGATAATGGTATTCAAAAATTCAGTGAGATTGTAATAAATTGTCGCAGACAGTTTATCGGCTAAAAAATACTCGAATTGTTTCACCAAGCATTTCTAGTGTACGAGAAATTGCACTTACGTTGTTCAGAAAATATTCTTACAATTTTGTTTGTTTTCCGCGTATTTTGAAGCCAGTTTGAAATAGATAACTGGCAAGATAATAAAATAAAGAATGTTTGCTAAAGTGAGATAATTGCAAAAAGTCCGTAACCGAACTCAGGTTGGTAAAAAAATCTCATGTTATTACTGCTATATTAAAATTATCAATTTGAAATATTGGTTTACAGTATAAATATTCGTCTCCGTATAATGGCTGCCTGTCGCATTGTCGGTACTTATTTAAAAAATCTTTAAATTATTGAGAAACTTAAAACGTTGGTGTAGTCTTACGACAATTTGTCCATCCGTTGCCGTCACGGAAGAATGGCCAAAATATAAACGTGCAATGCGTCAAGTTTGTACTCACCGACACGGAGGTGACAATTACAAATTCATTCATGCAGTTTAAAACATTCACGAAATAAATAAAACAACTGAAAGAGCAAAACAGCAGAAAGGGTCAACTAGGGTAAGCCACACACGTTGTCCGACACGATTTTTTTGACAAAAGACAAGACGAATCCTTACGACACCGAAGGTATGCATTGACTTTTGTTTACTTCTTAATGACACCTTCCACATTTCCACATCATCGTAAGTTTCGGGCTCATTATATGAAACGGATTATTTTTCTAGAATGCGTCCACTGTATTGGCAGCGATAGTATTTGTCGACGCAACTACCAACAATCTGATTGCCTTGCCCCTCGGAACATCGGCGTCGGCATTGCCGAAGTGCACTTTCGTGCGATCCGTACGATGCGGAGCAGAAGACGCACTTGTATGACTTCCTATACAAAGAATACTGCGATTCGTTTAATATGTAGGTATGTACCTACATACGATGCGGAAATGTGCACGCCTACCTTTAGAAGTGAAATCTTCAAACGTAGGTTGGTACATTGGTACTGTCGATCGGAGTAGAACTCAGACCGCATGTTTTGAATATCGGTAATGTATAGCAAAATAATCTTGTCATATTCTTAAACTACTTTTTTATAACTACTAATATTTATACTAGACCAGCGTGGTATAGTAGGCTAAATTCCCTCTACACTCTTGTGCCCAGCAGTGGGACGTTTTTGGGTTGAAATGATGATGATGATGATGAATATTTATTATTCCGTTGGATATAAATTTCAGGTGTAAGATCACTACTGAAATTCACACTAGTACGAGTACTACATTTAAATGATCATATTATCTACATAATGAATGCTTCAGAACCGACCTTATAAGTATGAATCTAAAAGAACGTGTAGGTACCTTCGTTGTAAGTTTGGCGCCAAAAGATATCCATTACAAAACCAGTACCGGCTAACAACGATTCCGTCAAAACGTCACTTCAACTGACATGAACACTAAAGGCGCGTTTTTTATTGATTATAGGGCAAAGGAACATATCGGACCACCCACTGTGGTTTGGCGTCTAATTGAATATGTTGTCCATTGTCCACCAGCCAGAAAGTTCAAAGGTGTCTGGATGAAGTATTAATCAATATATTTTTTTGTAAAATTCGTCTTCCCATGTCGGAAGAATGAAGTATACGTCTATTAGTTAACCTGTGATTTAATATTATATTTCTATAATTGAATAAGAATTCAATAAAAACTTATCAAACTTGTGACAGTTGAAATAATATTGAGAACATGCTACGATAACAGTACGTTCTGTATGCTTAAACAAACGTTTAAGAAAGGAAATATGTTATCTAAGGTAACGCTTGTCGTATATAATTGAAGTGAGTTATTATTATAGCCTTTATCATTAATCGAGCATGCGCGAGCATGGTAAATAAAAACACCTTAAGGGACACTGATGAGCTGTTAATATATTAAGCAATCAACTAAATAAAGTACATAATTATGCATCTTCAATTTGAACACGTAACTTAATGAGCTGATATAAATCATACCAATAATATTTTAAACTTACACTTTCTTTGACAAAATGTTAAAGCGATCAAATAATTTTTTTAACATTGATTGATTATTTTGTTTCATGTTGCATACAATTATGTCATCTCTTTAAATAACTATGAATGATGCGGCCATGACTCTTGAAGGTAGACATAAAACTCGAGTACCTACGTACTTTAAATTTAAATGAATGGTAGTTAAAACAGTTATATCTATTTCCATGCACCAAAATAGGGTTGGGTTACAGTTACATGATAATGTTGAATTATGGACATCATTACAAGGTTCTAAGAAAATTATCGACACAATCACATTAAAATATTAAATAACATGCTATTAGCATACTTAATTATTGTTGTTTATTACAAAAATAATCAATTATTTTAATCATTTGCCGACTGAATATACGAGCTGAGATAAACGAGTGATTGAAATAACGGTTAATTTTGATCAAAATATTATATTACTGCTAAGGAAATTACTACCACATAAATGTTACAAGTGTTGACAACCCTAGCACTTGTACTTTGTATTAACAAATATAGTACTTAGTGGATGCTTATCTTTCGGTAGCATAGATGAAACAATCCAATCTTGGAACCAAAGCTCGGCGTTGAACAAATGATAGGGTTGGAATGCTATGAAATCTTAATTCTATACATTATAATAATTCTCTCGTCAGTAATCTCATTTATGTTAATTGTCGGGACAAAGTCTGCTGTTATTTTTCTATTGAACAATACAAACACCTAACTTAGAAGTAATGTACATATTTAAAAAGGTAGGTGTTCCTACTAAAGAATTTCGAAAAGGAAATGTAGGTATAAAAGAAAATCTTCTAACGAAACTTTCTTTTCCTTATCTAGATAAATTATAGAAATTGTTTAATTAAGTATAAACTGCTTCTAAAACGGTTTTCTTTTGCGGTTTATGTTGTTTTACATGCTTATTAACGTAGACTTTCACGATAATATTAATATCTAACAAATTAACTTATTAATAGCCAATACTGCTATGATTAGAGAAGCACTGAAGGAAATCATACACGTCTTTGTTAAATTAATTTATTTTATATAATGATAACTACAATTCAAAAAATCGATCTAGACTAAGATGCGGCTACATTAAAAATTGTCACCTTATACCTACCTAATTACGTAGTGTTGTTAACACCTTTCGACGTGTACAATAACAAATGTCACCATTAATACCAAGATGTTCATGTAATTAATTGGATATTTACGACTTGTAGCCATTGCCGTAACTATTGGGCAACGTATGTACCTACTGTAGGTGCCTACTTAACTGAATATTTGCAATCTTGATTTCAAGTCGCCAACTTTTTACTCGTATAATTTAATCATTTGCCTATTTAAACGAAACTATTCGTTCACTGTCCACAAGAAGGCCACTTACCAGTAGATGTCGCAAGTACTTACTGTAACTTATGCAATAAGGTTAAATAAATATGTAATTTGTGCATTAGCTTGTGCGTCGTCATTAATCTGCCCACGTCGTATCGGAACTATCATTACGAAACGTACACTTCCTAAGTACCTACTTATTCTCAAGAATAACGCAGTGGTTGGTACTCACCACCTACATGTAATAAGATAATCTTTATATCGAAGGTGAATCGGCCGCCCACGGTCGCGGCAAGAACTACAGTCATCAGCTTACATCTAACAAAGGTAGCCGATTCGCTGGTCGTCTTAGTCAGAACGCCCATAATGACGAATATGGACATTTGTACAGCGCTGTGTAGGTGGCACTTAGAACCCGGCCCCTACTCTTATATGGTCCTATGAAAAGTTCTATAAATATAAAGGCTAATTTGGCGGTTAGTGGTACGATAAAATCATCTGATAAAATAGATGATTACGAAAACAAACCAATTAATATCAAAACAACAGTAAAATGAAAAGTAAGCCTAAGCAAGCTGAAGGATTTCCTACTAAAACGCTAACATAACTTCAACGCATCCCAAATCTCAACAAATATAAATTATTGTCAAAATGTGTTCTATCCGTGTAATATCAGGGTAGTATATGAAATGAAATTGCTCGCTATGGCGGAAAAAAGGCGAGTCCTACGTCCAACAGTGGACGTCAGTGGACTGATATGATGATGATGAGTTATCAGGCTAGTTTGTGGTCGTTTGTATGGAAACCACGATATTGCAGTTACTTGCAAACAGACAGTTGACAGTTAATGCCTTAAAAATTTTGAAGCTCTTTAGCGTAAGCAGTGGCTCCGTTTTCCTTTTAGTTTCTCAACATTTCAGTAACTAAAAAAGTTTTGACTGATCCAAAATAGCTCTAGTATACCTACATATTATTACATTCATGGTTTCACAATAGGCCATCAATTAATTTTCTATCTTCGCAAAAGAATAATCAAATATAAAAAAGTTTGTGTGAATTTTTTCTATGAATTGTCCCGTCATTGCTACATTGTATTGTTTTCTATACTTCTATTGACTATATCTGAGAAAAATGATTCAATAGGAAATAGATAGGTAAAAACTGTGAATGTTTAAGCAGAAATGGACAATATAAATTGCTGTAGACCAACTACAGAAGACAATGCTAGTGCAATGTACATATTTGAAATTATATAGCCATGAAGATGAGTACACAGGCATACTGAACACATGCTCTGAGCGATGTTTGAGCAACTCGAATTGCTTGCTGGACTATTGCTGGAGTAAATAATGTCAGTACAAGTAAACAGTTTAAATGCAATGATGCAGCAAAGCTCATCGGAAGCGCGTTTAAATAGGAACGTTTAAATAACTGGTACGGAGCCAGTTCCAAAATCTCCGTTACAAAGTAATCAAGTACCGTTTGACTCACTGAAACATGTTATAATCAATACATTATTTATTATTCTAGTCTAAATTTTCTTAATTTTAATCATGATAACTTTAAACGTTAATTTGGAGAAGTAGGTTCATGTGTAGGGTACACATTATGTATACCACGTTATATTATATTCCCTAAAATGTTATTAGAAGTAACCCGTGAACTGTCAATTTGTCCTATGGAAATGAAATAGGAATCGAATTCGTATCGAATCCAAGCAAAGAAATATAAACTGACAAGATTGTTAAAACTGGTGCAGTTTATAGTCATCGAATAACCATTAGGTGTTATGTCTTTTTGTTGTTCTGCCTTTGGTAAATGCCGACAGAGTGGATTTAGAACATTTAATACATAATACGTATAATTTTAAGTTAAATTATAAGTTAGAATTCACTCGATCAGGTGACAATCCATTAAAATTCCCAATTTGGTATGATAATGAACTTTGAAATATTAGATTTGATTCTATGAATTATCGTTGGCCAAGAAATAGAGCTGATGAATGTTGTCACACTGCCATATTTCATGAGATATATGGTTCATTGTAAGTAAAACCCTGTGACAAATTACGGTTAGTCATACAATATAGAAGTCTCGATGACAATATTGTTGAAAGTAATGAAACCAGATTTGCATGGTTGATATTATATTATTCGGGTCACAGAAAACAACAACAATATTTACTAATTTATAATGTGTAAAACAAATCAGAGTGTTAATTATGACGTAAAAGATTAGTTGATGATAATAATGGAGAAGTCATAATTGTCTAACAAGATAAATCTAGTGGAGATATTCTTACTGACAATTCTGATGACAAAAGATATACACACCACAATGAGCGGAAACGTTACTAGCCCAAGAGATTAAATCATACCATCTTTATTCATACCTAATTATAAATGGTACTCCGTGTAGTGACGGAATAAGAATACATAATGTCACTACCCCATCTCAACCCATGGGTGTCGTAAAAAGCGACTAAGGGAGACCTTATACAGACAAGAGCACTGCGAGAAAAGGAAAATTCGAAACAAACCCTATACCAACTCGCCGGGCCAGCGTGGTATAGTAGAGTAAATTCCCTCCACATTCTTTGGAGGAGACCTGTAACCAGCAGTGGGACGTTTATAGGTTGAAATCATGAATTATAAATGTGTTGAAGTATATTTATTGAAAGGACAATGAAATCATCCATCATTGAGCGATTTTCAATTTTATTGTACTGGTAAGATTAGTCAAATAGAAGTGTCAATACAATAAATAGTCATCTCAGATAAGTTACATTATATTCTCTAGCAGTTATTAATCACCGTGCGCTATGATTCTTGTCTTAACATTCCCGTTAACCTTAAGACCCACCTTTGAAATAAGCTTTATATTGTGATCTCGACAAAATATCTAATAAATGGCGTCACAATTCAGTATTACATTGACGATAAAAGGATCAGTATCAACACAAGGTTACATATTGTCAACGTTACGCACCATGTTAGCCACGAAACGGACTAACCTGTATTAATTTCAATGGTTATTTACCTTTCTTATAAGCATTCATGTTTAAACCATACGTGTGGACAGTCTTGAAAGTAAATTGCAACCTCAACACGCCTAGAACGTGTCACGAAATTATGGACAGATTTTATCGAAGCAACTGCAGTTCACGATCCTTTGTTAATGTGAATTGTGGATTAGATTCTTAACGATTTGACCGCATATATCTAATAGGAAATCCTATTAGATAAATTCGGTCAAATCAGACATGTTTACTTACTGTCCATAATACTAAAATGTAACCTAAATAATGTTCTAAATTACGCATTAAAGTTTACATTTTCAAATCATAACTAATGCCATTGCAATTTTTTTTCGAAGACCTGAATATAAATGGTGCCGCAACAATGGTCAATGACTGGCGTCGCTGGTAAATTGCAGCTGTTCAGCACAAAGAGGTATATCATTGACGCTAACGCCGACCACGCTTCTGAAACACGAGACGTCTGCAACCACTCCGGCTGCCGACACACTTAGCATAGCTATAAACAATCGAATACCAAAAATAGATTTTATTACCAGAGGAATTGGATTCAATGTCGGTGCAAATGATACCGCACTGTTCATTGTGCCATGTTTTAATTCATATAAGATTCTAAAAGCAGTGTGTTTAGGCTTATTCTTGATTGAAAGCGTTATTAAAACGAAGGGCTTGTATTCTACACAGGACTTGCGGTTAAGTCATAATAGAACAGTTATTTTATTGTTACCGATTTCGTTATTTTAGGTCACGTTAGTCTGCGAGTAAATCGAATATTTTGTGAACCACATGTTCAAAGAATATTTAATTTACTGACATGCTTTAAAGTGTTGAGATGAAATTAAATGACCTCTAATTTGCGCGAGCTGTGTCAAAGGTCCAAAAATTTAAATAAGACATCGATACTTGGTCGTGTAACCAGTAATGGATGTATTGGTTGTTGCTTTTAAAGTCGTGTTTTAGCTTTTAGCATGTCTCTGAGCCGAGCCTATTGTCATTAAAATTCTTTAACACAACAATAGATAGTACATGTAGCAAATGTGGAACAACGACAGGAAACAAGAGAAACGTTTGTTAAGACTACGCATCACATGGGACGGACAAAAAAAAAAGGGAAAAAAGCAACTAACGGTCATCCCTTTGTCTTGACGAGTAGAAGAAATAATTATGCAACGTGACGATTGTTTTGCAAGATACGTAGTCATATGTAGGTACCTACTAAGATAATGCGATGAAAAAGCCCACACTTAATTGTATGATAATACAAACAATGATGAAAAACTCGTATATGCTGCTAAATAACTTTCGCCTAATGAAGTCTATAACAAATGGTTCTAAAGTTTTTTGATGAACGTTAAGATGACATTAGTTATGTTTATAGCCATGATGCTAATATGACAAATAACAAAATTATCTATGAGTAATTCCTCTAAAAATAGTTGCGAGTATAATCAACATTAGATAAAGTCAATTTGACCACAGCTTGCTCTTTCAAACGCACGCAACACCGTTATGCCGAATGTGAGTTTAATAAAATACTCAAGCATTTTAGCTACATTTCAATCTTGGTAAGAATACCGTAACAGGAATTTAGTAAGCAAAGGTAAAATTAAAATACTTCTATCAGACTGATCATGAAGTCTACTATGAAATACCTTACAGTACACTTGTGCGTTACAAACAAAATAAAATCTTCAAAATTAAGTAAGTAGCTACTAAGGTGGGTCTGAACTTGTGTTGTTTCTTGTTTATACGGTACAAGAACCAGTTGGTTTAAGTTAACCCAATTAATACGAGTTCTTGCCATCAGCTGATTGTAGGTCACTTACTGTTAAATAAACATTTTCCTGGATTCATTGGTTATGAAACGTAACTTTGCTGAATAATTGTATTTTTAATTGGCAATTCAACAGTGTTTACGAATTTACCGTTTCTCGAAAACTTTATAAACAAGCTAATCGTCATTGGTACGTCAAGGTAACCTATAGTGTAACCTGCTTACGTTCAGTGGAATTTATTAGTCAATATGTGCTGTTTTTATAAACGTGACTTAGGTAGCTGACAGGAATACTAAAAGGGAGCCGTTTCAAAATGTATGTTTTTTTAAAGGTAGGTTTAATTTGTTTATTAGTTTATAATAGTAATAATTGCCATGTAATAAGTATTTCACGACTACCCTTTAGCACATCTCAATAATCCTCCGCAGCTTGTCTAGTAATCATTAAAGTCTGGACAGTGTTTTTTAAAGAACAGTGAGATCAATACTTCGCTGCAAAGAAAGATACGCTTTAAATCGAATGGCACAAATTGAAAAGTCCGATGAGCAATACGATTCCGTAATCTTATATCTAACAAGACAAAAAATTCAACAAAACTAACACTTTTTTGTAAGGACGTTTTGAGATTACCTCATGTGCTTACAACGCCCCTCGCCTGAGATGACGTCATCGACAAAGGAACTCCGATTGAATAATAGGGGACCCTTGAATAAATACAAAAGAGAACCTGTGAGCAGGTACGGTTATAAGCTGACAGGTGCAACTTATTATTCTGTTTATTAGATATCATCTTAGTTTTATTATACATTGCTATTTTATTTGCATAATGTGCGAATTTTTGCATGTGTCTATACCTACTAATATTATAGAGCTGAAGAGTTTGTTAATTTGAACGCGCTAATCTAAGGAACTACTGGTCCGATTTGAAAAATTCTTTTAGTGTTGGATAGCCCATTTATCGAGCAAGGTTATAGGCTATATAACATCACGCTACAGCAAATAAGAGCTGAGCAGTGAGCGACGGGAGCTTAGCCCCGCGCGACTTCTTGTGTCATCATATAACCGTGGATTCTGGTTTATTTAAATGATCGATGAAGTAATAATTATGTTATATTAATAAGGTATTCGGTATGTTGAAGGTATTTCTACTATTCTAAGAAGAAACTGGTATGTGTATTGTAAGCGAACCTACTAACAAAACATACATGGGTTAAAGTACCACCCGTATCTGCGTTTTATCTGCAATGGTACGTTTATCCAGGCGATCTGTGTTTCCTGTCATTGATTACTTTGGAATTTATTGCCTATTAGATATTTTGGAAACCTCTTCCGTTAGAGTAAAATAAACAAGTTTCTGATCCTGCTTATAGAACGTTAGACATTTTGTTTGTTTACATAATTACTAATCTTTTTAGCGTCCGAAAAAGTGATGTCATGGTTTGAATCACATAAGCTTCTACTCAGGGACTTAGCAGTCAGATGACGTAGGAATAGAAAAAAAAACATGAGCATTGAGCATTCAGTAAGCGTACTATTTACTTACCGCAAAACTGTCGGCAGCTATCGTTTGGACGCAAAGTACTATAATTCTGTGTGGTTGTCGTGGAACAGATTCTTTGCAAAATTTATTAAAACATCTTCAAGTGCACAAAACGAGACACTTGTCTTCAAGACAAATAGTTAAATGTCATCATCTATTGCTTTGCTTCGCCGGTACTTACAAGATAATAACTAGATAGGTACTAGGTACGAAATAATTTGTTTTGGTTAAAAGTGAGACACCTTACTATTGAATTACTGTCAAAATTATCAAAAAATTAATGAAGAAAAGGAAAGCAGTTTTTTTTTCATTTCAACCTCAATCCATAATTTAATATAAAGAATTTTGAAATCATTTTTAACTAGCGTACTCAAAACTGCAGTATCCGAGTGAGAATCAAACGTGACAACCATGTTAACAAGACGTCCAGTAGCACCAATTTACATCGATTAATTACATAAAAAGTTTTCAGTAACATTCGAGCACGATTAAGGTCGAAAACACAAATTGTTACTTTACTACTTATTTAAGTTTCAATTTATTCTACACAGCAATATATTACGTATTTAATATGCAAACAAGTCCAGTGATCGTCAAGTTCAAGGCTTTAGGAAGCGGCTTCTAAATCCACTGCGTTCTTATATCAAAGTATTAGAGAATACATCGGTCACAATCATAACGAATCGTTTATGATAAACGTTTCAAAACTGCAATCACATTGTTACGTGTCGACGGACGGCAACAACCTGATTGTACCGTTAAGCGAGCCGCGCAAAACTGACCTAGTGCCGGGAAAGTTATCAGGGACGACCGTGTTCCGTTTCACGACCCAACCGAGCCCAACATCGAGATCAATCACAAAACATACATGTGTGTTACCATAACTTTTAAACTTCACAAAATATTTAGATTATTGGTAGAAGATAGAATCGACAAAAATCAAAGCGTTGATGTCATACCAGGTTAAACAGGATGTCCTAATGGTGATTTAAGTAGTTCATACGATGCTAGCATTATTATTAGTGATAAAACGGCCAACCGTGTCATACCATTCCCTGTTAATGAACATTAATTTGCTGCAAGTGGAACTGATTCAATTGCTATCACCCATCTAGAGACGGCATTGAACTTTGTCGAAACAATTTGTATCAGCCGGCTTGTGCGCTTGTTCAGACGGAGAGATTCGTATAACGGCAAATATTGAAAATTGCAGTATATTTTTAAACAAGCTTCTGTGTTAATAAACCACGTGGCGTTGCATCGTATGAATAAATATTAGACTAATAATATTGAATACTTTATAACATCGTTTGTGGGGCGTGTAAGAGGTGTATCAAGGATGTTCAGATGCATGGATAAGGAGTATGTTGTATATTTATAGTTGCACGCGGGGTCGACGTTCCTCTCGTCTCCCACGCCGCGCCTGCCGTCCCGGTTCGATGGGATCTACAAATCAGTTACACGATAAAACACTATTTGCATGCAATACAAAAATAGCAAAATTCTGTTAGTGTTAGCATCCAAATATTGGTGCAAAACGCAATCACTATCAACAGTTTAAAAATAATAATGAAAAATGGATCAATGCAGATAAACAACAAACATTGCATTTATGTAAAAATCTCACGACTTATTAAGCTACCAAAATTTTAAATTTGTCCCAACAAATAATTTTAAAATTAGTTCAGATAATTCAGAGCGATAGCTAAATAACCTAAACAAATAAGTCGCTCGTGCTCATAAAAGCTTATTTGGTGTATTGGTTAACAATATTAGTGTTATTAGTTTACTTTGAGAAAACCAATTATTCCGACATAGATGTTTATGATACCAGTTGTGCACAAAATGGAGCACATAAAGTTGCGTTTGTCAGAATAAAGTAAAAGATATTTGGTATTGTAAATAAGAAAATGTGTTTGACAGTTGCCAAGAAATATTGTACGAGCTATTTATTTAAGATATGGAAAAATACTATACCTACTACTAACAGCAATATATTTTAAGAAGATCAAATGAATGACCCAATGAGTCAAGTAAACCACAGAGATATGATGAATGAATCGAATGAAGTTTTTAACTTTCAATCTATAAAAATATTATTGGCGTACCTACAAGAGACGAAAACGTCTCAGAAGATAGACATTTGATTAATGCGAACACAATAACAAGTACGTTGATGGTGCGAAACTGGAAAGCTGTAACCAGGTAAGTGTGTTCGTTAATGCAACGACAGTTCGTGTTTCGCCTATTACGGTGTTCAGTACGTGGAGGCACTTTATGACCCCTCCGTGTTCAATACCCCAAAATGTAGATTACATCATTTGTACGAACGCCGTGGACATCCAAACTCAGAATGAGTCATGTGACAAAAAATGAATATGTAAATTACAATGTTTCGAAATCTATGAATAGGTAGAATAACGACTCTATAAGCGGCACGGACAATTAAATTAGGTACAGAAATTTAAGAAGATACAGACATACAGATGAACTAACAATTTTAATATATGGTCGATATAGTTTGAAAGCTGAAACTGTAGTTTGTTGAGCACACAAAACAAAGTGCTACTACGAATTGAAATTTAAAGAATGTCCAGCCTCTCAAGAAATGTCAAACTACAATAGATTTATTAAGAAATATTTAAAACAATAAAATGCGGATCCAGTGTCATTTGTAGCGACTCATTCATAATTTTAGAGGAGGATTAAAATAGCTATCGTAACGTCTACGACGATAGTGAAAAATGAAACAGGTGATGGGTGGAACACACGGAGCTGTGTGAAGACAAGATGTGGGATGACAAACAAACTTCGGTCATTCAACTTTACAGGAAGAATATGGTTTCTGGCGGCTGGATTTAATGCATATAAAATGTTTATGTTACTGTTTCAAATTCTCAAACGCAGAAGGCAACATCTACTTGAATGTCTAAATATTTTCTCATCATTATAGGATTTCATGGTTCAATTACCCCAGCAGTAGTATAATGGCACAGAATGACTAAATTCACGTTTTTCTCGAATTACATCCTCGTGGACAACAAAAATAAAGTTACACTGACTAATTACTGCTTGGACAGAGTCCCAACCAGATAAACACCTAAACCTCAGCCAAAAATACACAAGATGGCGTCGAGTTCATAATAAAACAATTTAATGGGCCAGCGCGCTTTCCGCGGTGACGAAATCTGCGCCGACGCATTCTCGTTGCGTAACTTGAAACGCGATCTGTGCAGGAGAAAACTGTTTAAGGTCAAAATAATTATTTCACACATCCAATGCACCAAATTAGCACCACATTTAGCTATGCTATGTTATTAAAACCTGGAACATGTTAAAAAGTTACATAGAATTGGTACATATTTATTTTTCAGCGATAGCATCTAAGTTCAACTAAGCACAAAAACCTGCTTATATACCGCTATAATGCCATGCTATGTTTGAATGTTGTATTCAACAGGTAAACCTGACGAGAGTTTATCAAGATCACTGTTCGTAACGGTAATAACAATGAAGTTATATATTTTTCCCTTAGTAAATAAATTAGTATGAGTAGGGGCGATGGCTAACAAACGAATCTGACGATTGTTTACGCGCGAGTGCGACGGGACGGGTGCGGCGGAAGCTTGGCGGAACCTCGCGTCATTGGCTCGCGTCTGACGGACAAAAATTGGCCACCATCGCCATGCTTCATTCATGTTACACATCATCCGCTACTCGTACGTCACATCCATGATAACAATCACTATCGATGTAGGTTTGCATCAATATAAACATCAAATATTTGTAAGTAATAAAAAATCATCAAAATAATTATATAGCTATCTATCTTTCTAGACCCATAACTATAGTTGAAGATAAAATTTTGTACACAAATGACATTCCTTTGTGGAATGCTTTAGATTTAATGAATCAGCTAGATTTATCGTGACCGGAGACAAGTAAAGAACCATTTAGGCACTCCCATCCTGAGCGTCTTGTAATTTTTATTACGCAGGCAACCCCGCCCTTCATTGTTATGGGGTTTAATGAGTGTACGCTCGTGCCGCCTGGGTTCCTGTTGCATGTATCTAAGAACAAAAATATATTGGATATGGCAAACAGTATATCGTTTGACAAAATAACCATCTGGACATTAAAGGCATTCTTGCTCTAAAAACTCAGCGTTAGTCGGAATAAATATATTAGAGCTATATTTTGGAACTTTTATGTAGCTGTTTGTTTATCATTCACACGTGCTGCTGTTGGGCTTTTATAACTAAATATTTCGGAAGTTTTGGCATCTGAAACTTTTGTATATGTAGCTAGTTTTCCATTTATCTGATTAAAACACTAAAGATACACCTTTTAAGCATTTAAATTTTTTCGATTTTCGATTTTTCTGGACTCACATGAGTTTCTTGATAAAAATATCGAAGTTGAATACACCAACATACCTGCAACAAAAAGCATAACTTTAATATCCATACTCATCGCAGCAAATTAAGTACCTACATTACCAAATATCGCATCCAAGAACCAATTCGCCTCCAGATGGTTTATAAATACACAACGCCATGACATTAAAAATATCCAATTAAGTCGTATTAAGTCTTATTTGAGGAATAAATTCAGACCAAATTCGATCTTATTAGACGGCAGTTAAGGTTCATGAGTGTTGCGTTTGGGGTATGTATCTTCCAGAGATATCAAGAAGACGGCTGCGTTAGTCGTTACAGGGTACCGGCTAGCGTTTGATATTTTTGCTCTATGAATATTTTTATTTGGAGCACGAATAATTCAGTTTACGATCTAGAGTCATTATACCGTAGAATGAATTTAGTAAATGAATCGTCGTCACTGTACTGTTCTTAGAACCTTAGTTTTATTTAAACAGCAAAATGTATAAATGCATAGAGGCAGTAATAATCTAAACAAAGATAAATTGTGTGGTATTTAAAGGGGAGAGTTATCACAAAGCAAGTAATATAAAGTCGTAGTGAAAATATAATGTAATGCAGGATAGATCGATGCGGACTCATGCGGGTGCGAAACAAAATTAATAGCCATAACAGTTAACTTTTTAATATTTAAGGAGGAAACATTTCTGCTGGGAGTTGCTTAAATGATAAGACTAAATTCGATTTGAATGATTGATATTATTTAGCACAAAATTATCAATTACAAAAACTTTATGAAAAACCGACGAGGAAGGAAAATCTTGCACTTGGTAAGTACATTAGGACTACACATTTTAAGCACAGTAACTGTCGTTACTAGAGAGAAACTATTTTGTTTTGAAGCTAAATGAAACTAATTAAAGTGAATCACAGAAAATAAGTGAAAATTTATGAGAATAAAATATGTTATACCAATGAAACGCGTTTTATGTACGCGTGTTATTTGGTATTATCTCAATTCGGATAATCCCCCGTAATTTATATTAGAGTTTACGAAAAGTATTCGAGTAATTTTCTAATGCATATAAATGACCCAATTATATAAAGTTGGCCTGCATCCAGAAAACAAGACTGGATGCAGTTTCTTCTATTTCAATTTCCAGTTTACTTGCATAATATGCCTATTTCTCTGTTTTGTAGTCCCTTGCTTTGAGTCATAATCACATACAAAGTAATTTATATTCATTTTAAATAGCTAGTTTGTTGAAGACTTGTTGTGCCAGTCCTGGATTAAGAACGTCGTTATAAACAGCTCAATTATCATCATTAGCACAGAATTACGTAAATGACAAATAAAGTTCATATTAAACATACTTCAAGTCTACTGAGTGACCTTAGATTACCAGTACAAACATAATCATCTCATCAATGCGCAGGTTCGTTAGTAAGACAAACAGTGAGTATATAATAATTAATGTTATTACAATCATCCTAACCTACATTCAATGTCGCTCAAGGAATTCATTGTACTATACAGACGTTCCTTAATGCAAATATATTAAAACTATTCAATGGATTCGAATACACTGTTATTCAAACTATCCAATTAAGATAACATTTTGTCGCGCAACGGCATCGTCTATAAATAGGCGTTTAACTCGGTTTTACACAAGTGTGGTTCTAGGAATTTAAAAATTTACCTCTGCGGGGGATTAACAAACCGTTTCTTTCTAAATGCTTTGGCTGAACATAAGATTTTTTTAAGATGGAAAAAAGAATTGTTTCAAAAATCAAGAACACAGTACATTCGGTGTAAAGTCGGGGTAATTAAATTAACAGATGACGTCGCGTAGGCGAGGCAGCAAACACGTGAAGTGTTGGTAGTGCTAGAGGGTGACAGATATATATGTAATAAACAAGTAGAAGTGAGATGATTATAATCTACTAGTATCTGAAAGTAAACGCACAAGCAGACGACTTCTCGTCGCTGACTCATAGCACCACGGCCTTTTTATATAGGAGATATTGAATCGAGTCTGTTTTTCTATTAATCTATATTTCCTGTAGGTTTTAAATGCATACAAAACTTTTGTGCACGACTAAATGTTTAATGACTCAATTTGAATATCCTCTGACCTCGTTTCAATAGTAGGTACCTACCTGAATCTCGATGTTATCACGGCCAAAATTAAAAAAAAATTTGACAAGCGATCGGATATTTGCTCAGCAATCGTTAAATCTGTGCTAGAACCACATATGAACAATTGCACAATTGCATGAATGAACCGGCAAACGCTGTGCGTTCACCAACCAAATTGCTTAATGCGAAATGAATGGGACCCTTAAGCCGTCTACACTAGAACCGACGTCGGAGCGGCGCCTGCGCATCCCACACATGTGGCGCAACAGAGGCACTTTCGTCATGTTTGTGTAGCTTGTTAGTAACGCTTTGCCTATCGATTATGGAAAGCGAATCTCAAGAGATATGTGAAAAAAAAATTTATCCATGCATAGGTATCTATGGTGTCATAACCTTTTAATAGATGCTGTCTAATCAATATTGATTAGAATAATTTTCAATTCATTTATATTTAATTTCACACGGTTTACTTTTACAGTTTATTCAGATTCAGATAATTATATTTAAGACCAGTATTTCAGAATAGATTCTTCTTGCTTTAGAGTCGATCATACAAATTAATTACTTTGATTAGTAATGATTTGGAAATCTAATTATAAACTGGATAATTCTATTAAACTGTTTTCGATGAAGCAGGCTTTAAATGTCGACTGCCGGGCGCCACCTACGTGCTTCTGTAGAAAGTTGAAGAACTAGCCTGGCCCAGTTTGAATGAATTACGAAGTATAACAGAATTACGTGGCCATATGCGCAGTGTTTTCATTTCTGCTCTCTAACATTAGATACAAGAGTTTAGTGAGAGGGGTGTATGATGTATCAAAATATCAAAATTTGAATATATTTTTGGTAGCTACAATTTGTTCAATTATTTTTTTTACCACGAACGGTGGCAAACCGGCGTGTAAGACCGGGGCATCAAGAGCGCGTTGCCACTTGCCAACCTTTAAAAAACCTGTTCACTCCTTTTTTGAAGACCCCATATTGTAGTCCTTTATGAAAATCGAATTAGGGAGTTGATTCTACATCTTAAAAATTCAGTTAAAATTCACAACGTACGCGTACCTAAGATGAATTTATGACATTCGCATTAATTACAATAAATGCTTTTAAAAAAGGAATAGCGTGAATCTGTCGTCAATGTAAACATAAAATAACAGGCCAGAATTCAGACAGCGCGGGCGCTGCATGGATCGCGATTAGTGTGGAGCGTGAAGGCCGGCCAAGCTTTATCGTATCACAATACATAATAGAGTAAAATAATAAATTTCACGTTTTAAATATTATCACGTAGGTAATAAGTCCCTATAATACCTTCATATTGTACTTCTATACTAATACTATAAAGCTGAAGAGTTTGTTTGTTTGAACGCGCTAATCTCAGGAACTGATGAACCGAATTAAAAATTATTTTAATATTGGATAGCCTTATCGAGGAAGGCTATATGCTATATAACATCACGCTACGACCATTAGGGGCTAAGTAGTGGCGAACGGATGATCCATAAAAAATAGCATTATAATGCCAATTTTTCAAACATGTCGATAGAAATAGAATACTTTCTGTAAAAAATAACTTTTACAAGTATTGAAGACAAAGGGAAGGTTGATGACCTGTTTCTTTTTTCTTCGCAATGTTTCTCTGGATTTTTGAGCCAGTTTGTTTGTCACGTTATAATGTAATTTCTCGATATAAAATAAACGTTATATTCCAAATAAATGATTTCTCAATAATGCATAATTGTTTCTCTTATTTCTATACGAAACGTATATAACATATTTAAAGCGTACCAAGATGTTAATGCAGATCTATAAATTAATCTCATTAACTAACACTGCCTTTGTGATCCAAGCTATGGACCTGTAATTTATTATGATAAGAATATGATTTTTATTGGCTTATACAATAAGGCTTGTAAGCTTTACATAGGATTTACATTCATCTGTCAATGTAAATACAAAGTATCAGTTATGTTAAGCAACATAACAAAAACAAATGTATCTGTAGGACCAGGTAACTAATGGGATTTTCCAGATTATGCAAATCTATCTGCTTGTACGACACTTGGTCTTTTGTTTTATCAACCTTGAATTTGTATCTCGTTAAAGAACCCGATAGGAAATGGATTTGCTTATTGACGATGACCATTCGGTATTAATAGCGACGTAATCTAAACATGCTCACTGATTTGAAGGTCTCCGTAATTTTAGATATGACACAAAGAAATTGGGAAGTGCTATATTGACTTAAGCAACTGCGTACAATCACAATAAACAAAAATATAAATGAAGAAAAGTGGGAAAGTCGTTTATTATTCGTGTTTATTTTCTTTTTAATTTTTAAGCGCAACCACTTAAAAATTTTGGGATTTCCATTATTTTGAGATTTAGCTTTGTTATATGAAAATAATTACAACAAATACCTATATACCTATATTATACATTCCTGTCTGTGATGTCATGTTTTCTTTCATGTGTATTATCTGTAAGTATTTACGAACAGGCATGTGAACCGTACACATACATGAGACATTAGTAATGCTTACTAAAATTATTAACAGAAATAAGAATAATAGATAATAATGAATACGTTTAGTATGTAAAGAATGTTTTACGCAATCTACCATACTCGTACAATAATCTTGCAGAATATTTATTTCAATGAATATACCGTCATGTAAAGTAAAATATTCAATAGATACCTAGGCGTAGTTGAATAGCTCGTAGTTATATAACAGTAATAGGAATTGTATGTGGACCATGTGAGCACTTAAACGAGAATCAATAGTCACCGGCTCACCTACAACAAAAACCTTTTTTGTCAAAACAAGAAGATTTATCGGCCTATTGTCCTATGTGGGTCAACGGTTTTCCATCTGTCCACTGTATTTACGTTTCCCACTGACAAAGTACAATGTAACTGCTAATGCATAAAGCCCGCAGAGCTTCTAAAGTTTGATCAAACAACGAACTATTGCGCTTTAATTCACACACGGTTAATTTTCTAATTTTTCTTTTTGCGTAAAACTAACAATAATCGTGGGAACTACATACATACTTTTAAAACAAAAACCTATGCACTTGTTTTTGAAGATATAAGAAAGAAAACTTGGTATGTGGTACAAATAGAAACGTGTCTGTATAATTCTACCACTTTTAGATCTATTTTTTACTTTAGAATACATATTATTATCATCTTTAAATGCAAGGCACATCATTGTTTTGTAGTTGGCTAGTCATCAATTCTGCAATATTTTTGTAGAAACTATAAAAATAACATGGTACCTATATATGTATATATTTTACATCAAATTGCCGGGCCATGAGATATTTTTAATATTAAAGTTTGTATTTACATGGCATTTAATCTTTTCCTAAGACTTACAGCCTGAGGCTTAAATTAGTTCCCATGGTCAGTATCAACACACCTACAATTTTTTTGTTTAAAAGAGATAAAGAAGACATCCGCCGGATTGTCTGAAGGTCCGCATAGGGAAGTTCTTTGCTTATTTTATCAATGCATGTATTTAACTAATGACTTTTTAAGCACATATAACCTGTTTTGAATAAGTAGAGGAAATCCTATAGGCTTGTCATTAGTCTTTAACTTTAGAACATTCTATTAGCTTGGCCACAACTGTAAGGCTTTTTAGCAATGCTGTAGGCGTTGAGGGCCACAATTAAACAAAACAGGTTCACCCAAGTTAGGTACCTCTGTCCGTGGGTTGACAGCTCCCACGCTTTGACTTCGACCTTTTTGTTTAGTTACCAGCTATGGTACCAGTTAGCAATCCATCTTATTTCTAGTCGTGTTACAAAGGTGCTGAATATTCACATATGTTAAGCAGTAGTTCAGAAAGAGAGAGCTCATAAACTTAAATTATGTTCCGATAGTACTTGCAAGTACACTGCACAGTAGGTAAGTCAGCTATGCACGTTTGTAGAAACAAAAAACTAGTCATTTACTAACAGCAATATAATTATTGATTAATGAAAAATGCAATCAATGTTTAATTTATGGTCAAAGTTCTTGTTATCTGGTTACTTCTACGTCAGACAATAATTAGAAATAGTTTCTAAAATGTACCAAATTCGATAAATCATATTGACCTGCGTAGGAGAGTCCAAATGGAACAGCTAGCTAGAGGTGATATTATGACGCCGAAATGTAAAATTATTATTAGAGCGATTGTTTGGTGCTACGCGTAGGCTTCGTTCCGCCTACGGGACTGGTTTCCTCGACATTATGAAGCCATCGATTTTCATTTCAAATTACAGTACTCGCACACATCCCACACATACAACTCAAACGCATTCTTTTGTGTTCAAGTACACTAAGTATGTGCCGTATGGCCCGAATAAGGGTCGTTCAGTTTTTCATTTTCAGTCTTAACAGATGACAATAATTATTTATTGATACAACTTAGTCAAAATTAGGTAAGTACGGTTGTAAACATTTTAATAGGTGTTCTGTTGAGTATTACCTGTGTATTGTAACCAATACAGAACTAAACTAAAACTAAGCGAACGTAGTAAAGCACGAAGTAACAGATTTGTAACTGTTCTGAAGTACAAGTGCCTACATTTTCACGGTCTAAGAAAAAGTATTTCTCATTAGCAGAACGATCACGTCGTTTGAGATAAAGCGTAGATACGTAGCGGCAGTGTCGTGGGAACGTATGAAGAATAGACGTTTCGAATGATCCAGTTTTCTACAGAGAATAGATGCAGTCAGTGTAGCTTTATCGAGGTCGACGCGATAATGAGTCGCGTGTCAATATTTGCTTTCTGTAATATTTTCTGAAGTATCTACCGACTCAACAAAGGATGTAAGAAACCAAGTGTTTCCACACAATCCACGTTAACAATTACTAAAATAGGAATAAATTTGGAATATAAGAACTTTATCGGTGTAGTGACAGATTAAGAATACATAATGTCACTATCCCATCTCAATTAGATGCAGACAAGAGCATTGCGAGAAAACAATCACTATATCAACCCGTCTGGCGAGCGTGGTATAGTGGACTAAATTCCCTCTATATTCTTTGTAGGAGATCCATGCCCAGCAGTGGGACGTTTATGGGTTGAAATGATGATAAGAATTTTATAATACAGGTACCTGTATTATAAAATTCATACATAGTACATAAAGTAAGTTTACTTCTGCATATTTTTTTTTTATATACCTAATGGAAAAAACTTCGAATACAATTTTATAATAATTAAAAACTGACATAGCTGCAAAGTTTATATCTTACCAGATTATGGCAGGTATGTAGGTATAGCAAACATCCAATATCGATCAAAATGCGTGTCATCATAATTATGGAGTATTAATTTTGGCCATATTTATTAATATGATGATACTTTTAAAATGAAAATATGGGAAATAAATCAAATTATCTGACAAAAGCGTGCTTCAAAAGGAGTCGATTCCAGTAAGGTAGGTTGACATTAAAATTGATTGTATAATATCAGACTGTTTTGAATCTCTGCAATTAAGCAACCCACAGCAAGTTACAACGTGTCGGTAAGCGACTGGAACAACCTTGGCTTCTACACCTCCACGCTGCCCACGACTACCCTCATTTGGTCATCAACGTAGGTGCACCCGCCTAATCGCATACTAAGCAACCTTATAATGACCCAACTAAGACTCACTTTTGCTACAGGGTTGCGGAACCGACGGCACCAAAGGTAGGTGGCGCCTACGCATTAAAAAGCAATAATTACATTATTATTGACTAGGTAATTCTCGCTTAGTGTAAAATGATTTTATTTAACAAGGTCACTAGGGTAGGTGTGTGTCAAACAATTTTGAGACATCGGCAGCTTCTTTTTCAGCCAATAGCTACGTTATGGTATTTAACAATTACTGAAGTAGGCAAATAGTGCAGTCAGATGTATTTATAGTGATTTAAATATGCCATAGTTTGAACCAACAGGACTAACAATAGCAGATAGTATAGAAATATGAAGTCGACTTGTAACGAAGCATATAATCAGCTTCTTTTCAAACATTCTTCATAAATACAATACCGATAAGAACAATCCCAAGAGGCTATTAAACTCATTTTTTATCTTTTATCGAGTTTTAATCTGCAAATCAAGTATGCAGGTACAACATATTATGATAAAGTAATCTATAAATCTGGTACATTTTACTATCCACTTATATTGATATTATCAGAAATAATATGATAACATTTCCCCACGATAGTTCATTGATGTCTCTTTATCTTGTAATACATGTCCAATGTTTTATCTGTATTGAATGTTTTGATTGACGAATTTGTATGTTTACTTTTGTTAGTGCATTGTTATCTAGTGATGCTCACTGTTCTTCTTGGAATGCAAACAACTAAATAGTTGATTCAATATTATAAACATCGATCAGTCGATATTGTTTGACTGTCAAATATGATGTTATAAAATGTCAGCCATTACAACTGGAACTCGTGTCATTGTTGAACTTTAATGTTCATCAGCCATCAAACATGGTCTTTAGAAACTTAAAATGTTAACATTTAGTACACATATTAGTAACCTTCGTTGTAGTTTTTTCTGTGTACTCATTTCTTGCTAATCGTAAGGGTAATCAGTGGCAAATACTTGTAGCCTAAATAGCTTCTTCGTAGAAAAAGTGTTTTTCTCATAGATAATATATCTAATATTCCAGCGTCCAACCAAAATAGACTCCGTAATTTCTTAGTTCGCCGTAACGCGATACGCCACGCCTGTCGGCTGTCAGCTTGCCGTCGATATTTTCGTCAAGTCGTCAGTGACTACGATGAACTAGCGCGACATGTCAAATAAACCATAAAACTTGAACAACATCGTTTAGTGCAACATCAGCTCATATTTTTTTAATAGACAGAAACATCAAAAACATAAGATTCGAAAATTTCAATAAATAAAATTGGACATTTCCCAATCCGTTAGCTGGTGACTCAAATATTACCAATCTTATCAAAACCAAATTAAAAACTCAGTCCTCGAGCCGAAAATAAAAAAAGCCTTGCTTTTTATGGCAAATGTTAAATCAACAAGTTTTCGAAAAATGATGCAAGAAGACTATTACTCGAGACACGTGTTTTACAATTATTCTGTTCACGAATATGAGTGCAAAACTGTTTCTGCCAATTATATTAAAACATGTGAGCAGAAAGGCATTGGATATGGAACATTTCAATCCACTTGGGCTATACCGAGACCAATCTTGTTAGATTCATGTGCCAGTGGCATTATTTCGTAAGTGCTCATTTAAATGCGAGTAAACATTGGACAATATGAGACCAACCAGAACATAAGGACATCTGCCGACGCTCCAATATGACAAATTGTTTACCTACATTTGCGTCTGTATTCAGAATAATATTTTTCATTGCTTTGTATATTTTGGTTATGTGAAATATTTATATCATACAAATTGAAAAATGGATATCATCTTCTGCCATAATAATTATAATTGTTAATTATTATTTTTTTAATTAAAGAAATCATATTTCTTTTAAGAAATGAAAGACTCTTTAAGATACTTACCGTTTCATGGATAATGGGTGCATTAAATTGTATAAGCCACAGTGCCAAGACAGGATTACAGCTTTTACTACGCCGCAAGTTCTTAGGTACTAGTAAGTTTAAACCTGTAATCCCAGAGGGCAACACTTAACAGTAAATCGTTATGGCTGCGACATTATGACATGTAGAGGTATCGGTAGAATAGACCTTGCTTTGCAACGAGACGTGACTTGGATTCATAATGTGTTTTAAAGTAACACGTCGTCTTTTCATTGAATTTTGCTCTTGGCTGCGCCACTCTTTTGACTTAACATCTTATAACAATGAATATTATATAAACGGCAATAGCTAAATATACTATTTAATTTTATACATTTTGAGATTTAGTTTCAATACTTTGACTAGTTATGATCTTAATTGTAGGTATATGATGGACCAACCAAGTAGGTATCTACTCAAAACAAACTTTCATAGTAACTAGTAATTTATTCAAGTAATTCAATGCGCCCCTAGTACTGTTTATTATTTATTTGCAATTCTACTTGGTTACAATTATTATTTACCTTTGTCAAGCAGATAATTGACAGTTATAAAGATGAGTATCTATCTACCGACATCATTATCACTTTTGGTTGATCTGTCTTCTCATAATATCAATCAAGGCATATGCTAGTGAGCGGGTTTAACTAACTAGATAACCTGCCTTCACTTATATGGTGCCAAAGTTGCCTGAAACCAGTTTGTTATTGAAATACTAGGTACACTTATCACAGCCCACAATGTTAGTACTTAGTAGCAGATCTTATATTGTACCTACTATTCTATACAGGATTTCATAACTGAGTATTTAGATTGAATGATTGTGGTTTTGTTGTTACAGATTACCTGATTTTTTAGTTATTAACAAAACTTAGTTTAGTTCCTGTTAATTAAGCATACAATTTCATTTAACAAGATCGGCAAACGAATATTAAATCACATGAACCATATGATTAAATTCATACAAATTTATTTGAATAATTGAATAAACAAGTAATGTTATTTCAATACACTCGGTATTCAAATACATTATTTTGCAAACGTCAAGAGAATTTCGTCGGCGGCAGGCAGCAACTCAGTAGCAAAGATAAGGGCTACATAGTATCCATGGACTGGTTACGAATAGTATAAAACGAGGCTGTATGACGCGTAAGGAGCGGTGCGCCTGCACCGCGCTCTGAGAATGGTGGACGTACGGTACCTACACAGAGGGCGACATTCCACCAACTCGCGCGGAATGTAAGAATACGGCCCTGCGAACAGGTTACACCCAGGGATTGTAATCCTTTGCACGTCCCCATTTACATTATAACCTCAAATTCATAACTCAACCAATCATAGATTTATTAACAACAGCTGCGTGGACAGTAAAATGAGACACATAAATGTGATCACAAAACTCGTTTACTACTTACATTTCACCGATCTCTTTCGACGGCGACAATCTAACGACCGCTGACCGCAAATCGGCGCAGAGACGTTCTGCTTTACTTCGCTTTTCGAAATAAAGGATCGCATTACAAACACCACTGGACCATAACTCGGCGGGGTGAAGACAAAAATAAACTTAATATCGTTTGCGTTGTAACATTTGTCGACGCATCCGATTTATGATCGCCTCGGTGACAAGCATAGACGATAGGAACTAGTAGTCTTTGCAGCCAATGTATTATAAATAGTTCAACACGATTTTGACCTACCTTCATCCAGAAGTCGCTCCATGTGCATGAAAACATTCGGGAACGCAGCCAGTTGCTTCCTGTCTTTGAGCAACTGAGCTAAGTAGTCCGCTATACTTTGCGTCGAAGGACTGTTACTATCACACATTTTGGATACTATTTAAACAACTTATGACACGTTAAATGTTTATTCCAACACGATCGAATAAGAAATTGTACTTTAGTTACAGATTATTGTTATTTTTTGTGAGATTATGTTAGAAAAGTTAAATTCACTTCCACACACATCGAAGTTTCGATCACCACTAAATGACGAAGTTGACCGAAGTGAAGTTGTGGGCGAATATAGCGCTGCGCAAACGCTCTTGTCGAATGGATTTTTTGTGAGCGCGTGCGACTCTGTCCACAGTGTAGGCGTAATAATAACATACACTGCTCTCGCTCACACCACAGCCCATTCTTTGATTGTCTCTTTCCAACGCAACAGAAAATAGATGCGAAGCAGTCGCCATCTAGTCATCTTAAATACAACTACATTGATATGAGTTAACATGACCAACTAACTAGTTACGATATATTTTTTCCATCTAAGGATGAAGAAACCACAGTAGCATTGTATTTAAAAATTGTGGGTTATTGTAATGTAGGACTTAATTAGCATCTAAATACCTTTGTAAAATCTGTGAACGAAAAATGCTATGCTCCATTATAGATAACTCCCTGGTAAACAGCTAACATCTGAATAAACAAATATATTAAACCATACTTTTATGCTAAGCATAATGTAAATAAGGAAAAAATTCGCAGGGTATGAAACGTGACATCATTTTAGGCTTAGGGTAGGTAGATATATTTTTATTAGTAGGCACACAACAAAATGTGTATTTATTACCTACTGAAATTTTATTCATGTCTAGTTAATGTAATTTAGGTACTATAATTCTTTGTATATTAAGATTCTCGCAACAAAGCGCTTGATACAAACTGCAGGCGTTGCCTTTAAAAAGAAGAATTATTATTTAGATTTAAATTTTGGCAAACACATAGTTGGTATCGACTGGTCATTCAATAAGTACCTACTTAATGCGTATGAGAGCTGAATCTGGAAATAGGTATATGATGAGAACATGAAATATAGACAGAGACATGAAAGACGCAGACTCAAGGCATTTCAACGCCAGACACGAATCATAAAAGGATATTGATAGGCAATATTTTTCCTTAAAACTACATTTAGTAATGGCTAGCTTTAATATAGTAAAGTGATGACTTGATGAGTAAATATTTTGTGGATTGATTCGCTTACGTAGTGTGATTTGCTTGGAAGAAAATAATACGATAATATTAGAAAAATCTGCCAGTACGTATCTACGCATAAGTATGGAAGAACCACTGATTATGCAAAAACCACTGATAGTTATTAAGCTTGCAATTACATTAGGTTCCAACTGTCGTCGCATGCAATTAAAGCTAAGGACATACACATAAAACCTACTTCAAATTAAGGCAATTATATGACAAAGTTCCTACAGATACAACGTTGAAAATAACTATACGAGTTATACATTATTTACAATTATTTCTGTTAGGCAATACAAATTGGAAACCTACTCTTGCCGCGTAGTAATTTAACATAGCATCTCGCCTTTTTCCCAAAGGGGTAGGCAGAGGTGTTTCACACCCACATTTCGCCAGCTATGTTTGGTCCCATGAAATAGGGGGCGAGCCTATTGTCATCAACCGGGAACATTTGTTTACCAAACTCCGGGAAAATCTTAATACTGGAATTTCATGATAGAAAAGTCCAATACCATTTTCACCCGACCCGGGAATCGAACCCGGGACCTCTTGCACAGCAGTCGTATACACTTCCCGCTGCGCCAACGAGGCAGTTTAATATCGATTTTTTCAATGATAAACATTACGGAAAAATGTCTTCTAAACGGCTTAGAAGAAGGAAGTAAATACAGACGAGAACAGACCCACTTGGAAACGTTCCTGGGTTACCAAGACTCAGAACAACTAAGTATTGTTGATTACAAAGATCTGTGCGGTACCACTTAAACACAACAGTTCGTTAAATTTCAATGACAAAGTAACTAAGCACTGAGTTGAGTGCAGCAAATATGAATCATAATAGTAAAGGATTACTCATCGTATTTCCGAAATCTAAAGATTAGAAACTTGCCTAACCAACAATGCAATAAGATGTATATCAGTTATATCTTTATACTAACGCCTACTCAAAGTATTTTGTCAAGTTAAGAATTATATTTTTTCTTCCCTCACATAAAAGGAAACAGTTTGTAGTGGGCGAGTATTGAATTGTTTTTCATATTATTATAGACTATGGTTACGCAATGTGTCAAGAACATAAACGGGCAGTGATTGCTCAATAAATAAGTATTTTTTATGACCAACTCAGTCGCATTAAGGAGTAAAAATGTTTTCATTACATGTGAAATAATACCTTTCGCAGATTTTGCATGCGATATTGCTTTATATAACGTGTTGTAGTAACGGCATAGGTATTTATGTATTTTCCAACTTAAAACATTTTAAATCTATAAAGTTTTCTTATAATATGTAAGGTACAGGAACGCAAAAATCTGTCGTAAACTAAAATTTTACAGAGCAGCAGACCAACCCTAAAAATTTTGACATGTTCATATTACCTGGTCACATTAAGTATTCAAATTGAAACAAAAAGTTGTGTGGATACCTACCTACTTAATGTATTTACACTGTTAATGATGAACTTTGAAGATTCTAAAACCAAACCGAACAAAGGGCTATTCCATAATTCAATGCAGTCAAAATGAATAAAGCCAAAATATGGGCTCAATCTTCTATTCGATTAGCTCCCCCAATTGAATTATTGAATCTCTTTTATTTATCAACCCTTACTATGCCCATTCCAATTTTTACTGTTTTAATGTCTATCAAAATAACTGTACCACTCATATTTGAGTAACTGTGTATGGTCTTATTATCTATACACATTTTCTACTTATCTTGTGCGCTCTTTGTCACTAATGGGCGTCTTAAAATCTTGAAATGCAGAAACCGCAATTTTAGAAAAAGATACATAAATAACAGACTAACATTTTGCAAACATGGACCAAAGTAACTTTTGTTTTTTTTAGTCTAGAAGTTGTATCTGAAGAATAGTTAGTAATTAAATCACCAGTTTTGCATAACACACCTATTGATTGTTAAGAGTAACATAGAGTTACAACAATGTAGGAAGGCGGAACCTTGGCCAGCCACCCACTTGACAACCTAAGGTAATGGTGATCTGAAGAGAACCGCCGGAAGCTGTGGGTTGTAGAATTATTTATATTGAAAGTTTATAAGTGAAACCATGGTGCATTTTAAACTACTTACCTACAGCATTCAAAACTATGTTTTGCTATCAATAGGATGACAAAGAATAATATTAATTAAATTCCATATTTTCATCCATAGCTTTTCTACTGACCCCGGATATTTTTTTATAGGACAGGTGCTGTCGAGCCCTTTCTAACGACAACACTAAGAACGTCCCGATTGCACGTTTCTAGAGACTAGGATATTTTTTTTGTTATTAACATGTCAAGTCTGCAGTTAAGGAATAAATAAAACTTAATTAATATCTTGCTATTTTGAGGACTAAGTATTACTCATAAAATAATAATCATTCTGATTTAAGAGGTATTACATTTAGTGCCCAGATAGGAATTAACTTGGATAACCTTTAATTGTTTATCAGCATAAGCATGAATCGGCCAGTGATAAAAATTAAACTATATATGAACGTCGAAATACGTTTTTAACAAAGCCAGCACATTTGATCAATTAAAATCACCCATGTTAGTTACGTTTTATCAATTCCGTTAAAAGGATAAATGGATAATTGACCCCTATCGGATGCTCTTCTGGATCTATCGAATTAAACGGATTAAACACACAAGTTCCACGCTCTATATTCCGCTATTATTTCTGAATTGAAAGCTTTATTACTTACACACATTGAGGCGAAGGAATCTATAAAACCACTCATAATGAATTTAATTATTTAGCTAAACAAGTGCTTTTGCGCCGCGTCGTTGCATCTCATTATGACCATAAAGAACGTTTATTGTTCCTAATACCTCTTTCAATACTTATTGTTTATCCATAAAATCTAATAGCAAAGACCTCATGTATAAGTTTATTAGTAGGCACTTACAGTTAATTACTTTAAACTCGATGCAGTCACGTTTACGTCATCCTGAAGATGGCTGCACATCTACTTATGTAGAAGACAATTTTCCTTCAATATGTAATGATTACCACAATAAACTAACAAGGAGTCTGCTTAGAGTGAATTAAATGTGCTGCAAAATGCTAAAAGTATTTAAAATCGTTTTATGACAACATTTTTCACTGATACACGGGCTTGCTACCATAAAAGCATCGTGATTATGCGGCCGCTCCACCTATGGCAGCTGGCTTGGACGCTAATTATCTAGGCGCTATGGAACTTGGATATACGAAGATGGTAACGAACTAATGCCGCTATCAAGCATCAACTCTTTGTCAATAATAAAAACATTAAATTGCAAATGGAATGAGCAATCTTTACTTCTTGAATATTCTAATAAGTTCGCTATTTCTATGCGATGTATTCGACGTTTTCTAACGAGTTTTATGGCCTAGAAAATATTACATACTTAAATTAATATAATAATATACGGATCACAATTATTCGAAATGCATCAAATAAAAACAGGATGCGAAAACTAATTTTCATAGAAGGCGGCGTATAGTGTCCACCAACTTGCAAACAGTGGTAGTTTTATATTGTTTATATTAATAAACAACACATCGTTAAAATTAGTAATTTACCTACATTGTGTTTTTAACTAATAAAAAACATGTGCACAATATGAAATTAATATAACGTCAAGTCCGTAACAATTTTTATGTTCATGTATGTAGGTTGGAGTGCCGTGCGCACAATTTTGCGTCTTGGACATCTACATGTCCGGCTTTCGGCCTACGATTTGTGTAGCGAGGAAAACATTACGTCACCAGAACAACATAGTATGACTATGACCAATTAGTTCAAAATTTCATAACTTGATCTTATCTAAATATTATAATACAGATGTGCTTTGTCTGAATACTTATGAAAGGGACCTTAATGTTAAGGAAAAGTAGGTATCTATACTTTTGAGGTTTTGACAGTAGTTGGAAAAAATGGAAAAAAAAGAAAAAAGTTTGTTAATCTAGCTCTTTAAAAGTCTTGTAATAAATATGAAAAGCTGGATAACGGACTGTTTTCTTACGATTGTATTTAATTGACGATAAATTTGAATCGAAAAATATACTTTCACAATATTTAGAAATGTTTTTGAATTTAAATTTATTGATCTAACTTTATAAGCACACGTCATATTTAAATTAGTGATAAATTAAGCCCACTAGTTTTTTTTTTCATTTAAAAACCGTCTAGATGACCAAATATTGATTTTGACAAACTACTTACACTACAATCAGTGACCTCAGCCAATTTCAAGTGTTTTATATTTACTAAGGACGGAGTACCCAATCAGATAAACATGTGTAAGTTTTTAAAATTTATTTTATCTAATGGTTTATTAAACATGACATTTCACGATTTTGATCTTCCTAGCGGACGTCGAAGACGATGAAAGCGAAGAGAGCTTGGATATCTACAAGTTTAGGCGTAAGAAGGCTAGACCGCAGGAAAACCAATTTTTAAGCTCGCCAAACGAACAAGAAACTTCTGCAAATATACGTAAGAGTATGGATGAAGGAAAGCGCCAGAAAACCTACGCTATATTACAAGAAGCTCGAACTGAATTCAGTAACAGCAAATTACGAGCCATTCTCCTCATATATTCAAATCCCGCTTGGAGTATATTTATATTAACAACAATATTCATTGCATATAAATTAGACACTTGTATGTATGCATTTTTTAAGCCAAAAGAAAGACCGTTCTGGGCTATTATGATTCTGATATTCTTTAATTTCATTTTCGCTTGTGACGTCGTGATAATTGTTGGTCTAAAATTCTTCAAAAAATGGAGGAAGACTCTTAATCTGATGGAACCCAACACTTTCCTGGTTTTTATGGATATCATACTGGCATTTCCTTACTCTTTTTTGTATTTACTAAAAGATAACTACATAGCATTTAATTTTCACGCAATCGCACCATTTGTAGCCACTATACGAGTCTACAGAATACTACAATACTTTTACAACAAATCGTCTCAAGCTGGTAGTAATCAGTGGACTACATTCTTGTTCCAATACCTCATACTTTTTTTGCTTTCTGTCCATACCTGGACATGTGTGTGGTATCTGTTTGCAAACAAAAGTTTCGATGTGCACAAAATTCAAACCTCTTGGTCGTTGTCAGCAATATACTTACCGACAGAGGTTACACTTGATTGGTACTATGTTTGCACATATTGGTCTGTTATGTATCTCACTACAAACGCCTTAGGAGACTTATACCCAGTGACAACCGTTGAAAGATTGACGGCCATATTGGCAATATTGGTAGGATTTTTGTTGACTACCGTTGTCTTTGTGGGTTCTTTAACTTCGCAGTTTATTACGATAACGACAAGGCGTTCAAAATATGTCAGACAATTGACGAAAATTAAAAACCATCTGAGACTAATTAATATGGATTCTGATACCACAACTCGTATTATCAGGTAATGCTGTATTAATTAAAACGTAACGTAAGTTAAAGAAACATTCATTACAATGGCTATAATTTTTTAGGTATTACGAGGATCTTTGGTACCAGAAATCAGGAGTATTTAAACCTAAGCTACTAGCATTACTGCCATATCCTCTACAAATGGAAATCTGTTATGATTTGAATGCCGTTCCGCTCTATAGCTCTTTAATATTTAGGAAGCTACCCGAAGCATTCCTTAGAAGACTATCCTTAAATATGACTCACCAGTTTTATTTGCCTGGAGATGTTGTTTATAGTCATAATCAGAACAAAACTATTATGGTGGGTAATAGTGTTCTATTTTTAGTTATGTTTATCGTAACAAAGTTTCAGATAATACTACTTATTTCTTCCAGGTCTGTGTTACTAGTGGTGTATTAGAATTACTTTCAGACGAAGATGATGAAAGTCCAATGATATCGTTGGCGAAAGGGTCTTGTTTTGGCGAAATCTCTTTAGTCTACAACATACCTGGTAATTATCCCAAATAATATTTGGAACACTAACACACTAACACGATGTTTATATGTCTGCTGTCTGTTTCCCAAATAAATAAAATACTTTCAAAATAAAGTTGTAGGAAAGCCATTAATTTACTTTCATTATGCCTCCAGCAAGATGCACAGTGAAAGCAGCAACGTACGTTGAATGCCAAGTTCTAGAAAAAACTAAATTTATAAAGTTAATGATCACTTACCCAGACCTCGTTGATGAGATTACAAATGAAATAAAGCAACGACTATCTAGAGCTAAACGCAGGAAAAAAATACAAGCAGCACAAACTGAATTTTCACTGAACATCTATGCTTCTAAAGATCGAAAGAAAAGTAGTATTAAATGCTTAAAAGATAAATTAAGATATCTTCAAGGTAAGAAATATTTCTTGATTCTATGTACAATGATTATAAATAATTATTTCTACAGTTTAGTCTAACTCCAACAGTTAAGTTAGGTACTTAATTGTTGAAAATACAAAAGTGTAATATTTTAATGTTTTTACAGGTAAAACCGATATCGATAAATTGGCAAAAGACGATTACCTCGATGAAAACTGTTTGGATTTGTACATTTTATCTGAACACGTTAAAAAGAAAACGGCAATGTTCACTTGTTTAAAATCAAAATTTCCATGGATCTTAGAAGCAGACTGTCTTCTTGTAAAATATTGGGAACTGTTTATGTTATGCATCGTTTCTTACGTCTGTATCGTTTATCCATATTACATTGGGTTTGTAAGATCGTTCCCGTATTTTACATCGTTCTACGCCCAAGTAATAATAACTATCTCGCTGATTCTCAACATATTCATGACGTCAATCACAGCAGTGAAAACTAAGAAGAGATATATGACGGAATTTCGGAGCATATTGAATTACAGAATGAATACCCTTGGCTTTTACTTAGATTTAGTATCTATAATACCATTTGAATACATTGTTACAATTCATACATCTGTTAATTATCATGATAATTATAGAGATCACTTGTTTTATCTCTGTAAAGGCGTTAAACTTTGTTTGGTTTGGCGAGTGTCGAGCTTCTTTGAGAATTTAGAAAGAAAATTGATGTTGAATTCGATTCTTATTAAGGTAATGTACCACTTGTATGCAGTACTTAATTAACTTTAATTGTCGTTCATTCGATGTGGTTTATTTCTAAAATTCTAGGTAGTCAAGTATTGCGTGTACATATGTCTGCTATGTTATTGGTGCGGCGTCATTCTATACATGGAGTCGTGTTTCGTAGCCCGATGCTCTGAGAATTCATGGTTCAGCAAAGCATTGATTTGGGAAGACCAAAAAATGGGATTTCGTTCCACTAAGTAAGAAATCATTTATGTACCTACATAATTATCTTCGGGTTTTAAAATTTCTTTATGTTTATTTGATCATAAGCATACGCTTAACCTTCCATTCAAAGCGGCAGTGTGGGCGATCTCCTTGCTTGGCTGCGTGGTAGGTCTCACCAAAATGGAGCTTTCACAATTTCCTCACTAAAAGTTAACGATTTCAACAGTTCATTTTGCTGATTTGAATGTTGAAAAGTATGCTAATACTGATCTTAGTGATCATCTATCGAATTTAAAATGATTTATTGTATTTCATTGACAACGAACTCTTAATTAGGTATGCCTTAAATAAACGCCTTATACCAAATAGGTAAAAAGCGTAGGTGCGGTGCAACGGACGTAGGTACCTACCATTGCAATAAAGTACTTTTTTAAATTTGTATCTAAATGGGTATCCACATACATATTAGATATTTAGCAGAATTATAATTCATACAACATGCTCTATTAAATGTTTCGACTGAATGATTTATTTTTGTTATGACTAGATGCAAAGACAGCAGTTATTACGAATTCAGATGACCTTCGTTTCTGTATCTGAGCCAATTCAGGGTAGAATCGTATCGTGTTTTCAAATGGAACGTAACATTTTTTGTTTTCTGTTATGCCGATTAGCTGAACAAATATTATCAATGACAGCCATGTTTGATCAATGCCAGAACAGTGTACTTTTATTTGGTTGGTCGTACTCATTTACGTATCTACTGTACTGTACAGACCTTACGGTCTTGGAAGTGTGACAGTCAGACAGGCATTTCGATTCGTCATTTGGTAGCTATGAATAAACTTTTATAGGATATTATGGAACCACAAAAGTAGATTGCAGTGATTAATTATGCAGAGTGCATTACAATTTCGTAGCAACTGAATGTTTTTGCTGAAGTATTTTGCGCGTGTTTCCGTAATCATAAATAGGTTTAAAAAAAAAAGGTATATAGATTTAAGAAATCGTTTGATATGTAGAAATGATAAATAGAATCATAAATTGTTTCCAGAATATCTATTATAATTGTCATTTGTCATAAAACACGTAAGTCGATGTAATTCTGCAACGTTTGTTGTTCTCCATATAAGCTAGCCTAGTAAATAATATCCGTTAATTTGCTTTTTAAAATAGTTTATATTTATCCAGAACAGAATATCCAATCGTGACATCGGTGTACTTCGCTACAACTATCCTACTCTCCGTTGGCTATGGAGACTTCACACCGGGAGATCTTTACGATATGGGATTTGTAGCATTTCTTAGTCTGTATGGCGTTCTGCTGTCCGGGTATTGTGTTTCCGAGTTCTCAGCTGTAGTCACTCACTGGTCAAGGTAACTACCCACATGTTGTTCTAGCAATAGCGTAGCAAAACATGTGATAAAAAGTTATTTATATATGAATATTGATTCAAAACCCTTCCTTGTTCCGGTATAAGTAGTATTATAATTACCGAAATCTTGACCAATGTATTGCCAATCCTTTAATTCATCATTTTATTAAGAATTACAAGTCTCTTTGATTCTAGGTATTAACGTTATACGTATAATGTATACAGATAAAGTTTATTTAACGTAAACTACCTATAGCTTTCCAGAATATTTAATTTACATGCATATAGATTGGGCAACAGTAAACACAGTTACAACTTTACACAGAAGTAGGTACCTACATCATGTGGAATGTGTTTAAGGGACGAGAGAACGATTTAATTATTTACCTACATATCATTATTTCACACAGGTTTTAATAAAATAACAAGTCCAAATACTGATTTGTAACAGTATTTGAGCTTAGCTTGGGGCTGAAGCAGTACAAAGATGCAAACTGAAAACATATCTTTTTATTTTCAGAACCAAAACAGCGTTTTTGGAAGTTATTATGACGATAGATAAGTTCATGAAAGAAAACAACATGCATCCGGCAATCAAATATCGTATCATGGCTTTTTATGAACTTCAGTGGCAGTATAATTCGGTATATCATATTTATTCGTCATCATCATCACCGGTTCAGCTTATTGATATTCATTGCTGAACACATCCCTCATTGATTTCCTTTAATCCTAAAAAAACTTTCATTCATTCTACATAGTTCAAAGCTTAACTTTATCTCTATATTGTCTACCAATAACAACTAGGCCATGGCTCAGCAATCCTACTTCAATCGTGATTCTAAGTACTTGTTGTGATCCTCAGATCAAATGGATCTGAATTGAAATCAGTGGCGTAACTACCGGAGGGCTAGACGGGACAAAGCACAGGGGGCCCTTGGACTCTGATTTAAAAATTATAAATTGAACTAGTGAATATTTCTCCCCACATTCGGAATATAATTAAACCAGATTCCAGGCGACATATCTGGAGTACGACTAGTCTGGATTTCGATAGTCGAATTCGTAACACGGCGAATACGGAACAAACAATTTTAAATAGTTTAGTTGGGGCCCTAGTTTGTTTTTTGCCCCCTAGTTTATTTCTTACCTAGCTACGCCACTGATTGAAATTCTCAATTTTGGTCTCGACAGCCATAACAAACCGTAAGACATATTCATACGGCATCAGTAAACAATAACACGACAAAGTACATGATTCACATTGAAATTATAGTAGCTGTTAGAGTGTTCCTAAAAGCCTAACCGTTCAATATTATCCTGATACTGAAAATTTGATGGTAACTAGTTGCTTATGATATTTCACAACACAGTCTCTTGACGATTTCAGGGTGTAGAACTTACTGATGACAACTGGTTAGAGAAAACAGTGGTACCCTCTGAACTTCGAAAGAAAGTGTTACACCAAGCCAGATTCAAGGCTCTTACTTCTATCAAATTTTTCCAAGTGAAAAACAAAGCCTATATTCAAACGCTAACGGAAAGTACGTCCCAGTAATAGTAATAGCTTTCATTCCAAACGCAAGACTTAGACATCTCTTTACTCGGGGTCAAGGGTTTATAACTTTTTTTAAATGAAACAAAACCGCCCCATAATTTAAAATAGTTTAAAAGCAATATCTAATTGACATCCATCATGTCTAGTACTAATTGCTCGGAAATAGCTTACTTGTTATTCTTGTTAACGACTAATTCGAACGTCACTGTCATTAATATATCCTTCAAATTGGCCAGCAAAATAATAGATAGGTAACTTATAGAATTAAAGAATTTCAGGAGATGAAAATGTTGGCCTTGCCTTTAAAAATGATAAGTTTATAACAGTATATTCGTAGAAGTACACACTACTACCTTGGTTCTTGTTGGCAAAGTAAGAAGGTATGTTAAATTAGTCGAAATATAGTAATTAATTTATTCTTTACAGCGGCAACAGATATAATTCTACCACCTGGCGAGATAGTTTTCTACGGAGGCACGGTAACTAGGGAATTGTACATAATTGAAAGTGGCTATTGTCTAGTGACTTCCAAGGAAATGAGGGAATCGAAGAAAGAACGTGTCATTGGTCCTGGGAACCATTTAGGCTTACTAGTTCTTTTGTACGGTGTTCCTTCAGTTAGCACTGTTATTACACTTACCCATTGTAAAGTAAGTTGGGAATATATATTCTTAGTTTAATTTTAGAAGGCAACTTCTGCACTAGGCAACGATTCGTATGTCGTAGCGGTCGTGACAGAGACACAATTGACAGAAATAAAAACCAGGTTAGGATTGACAGATGCATTTTGTATGCAAACCAAGACATAGATGGAAGTATAAATGGTCAGATAGCATTGATTCAATTATTGCGATATCATAGTGACAGTTTGATGTCTCTCGCTCTGTGACTAGACTTTAAAGATTGAAGAGTACATTTAATTAATTTTCCTGAATTGCCTTATAAACCTTGTGCGGAATAATAAATAGAGCCAGGCCATATCTGAATGGAAATGAAGGTTGTCTTAGTTGATTAATAACGATAAAACACTAATCAAATTAAAAGTATAAATTGTCTGCCTACACAATGTAGTTAAATTTAATAGATTGAATTGAAATCTTATAGAAACGGCTTAATAACAAACATAATCAGAATAATATAAATGATGCTACGTAAAACATGTGAAATACGAAATGACTAATATATGTTGATTATAAAACACGTTTACAGTTGACGTATTCATTACATTTTCAGTGGGAATTTCATACGTCTATTTCGCCTCTTCAATAAACAGCCTTATTTTTACACAGCTGTAGTTTTCATACTTTTAAATAGATGCTACCGAAGATGTTTTAATATCACTTCGCTATTTGTTATTGTACAGCAAGTTTGTTTGTTTAATAATACTGTACGATACAAACATAATTGTTTCAACTCTGGATATATACCTATCTATGTGTCTGATTCGGCACATAGTTGCAGTTGCTTAGTGCAGTAGGCCTTTTTAGACAAGATCTAGGTTAATACATTTGGCGACAACGACTAATGTAATATTTTAAAAATTTAAATATTCTTTCAGCTGATAAGTGTCAGCCACTGCGCATACACGTCGGCTTTGAGTCTATTTCCCGATATGAAAGAACATGAAGGACTTATGACACCTGAAGAGCTAAAGCAGATTGAAATGAAAGCCAAATCACAAAGCACAGACTCTTACATACAACATTACAATCGAGTAAATGAGAGCAAAACTAAAGTCAAGATTACTAATATACTGCAAGATTTTTTCAATAGTAAGTGCGGTTATTTCGTCATTAAATTTTAAGATAATATTAAGCTTTTTAAATAAATTCAAACATGTATGACATCTGCCAAATGTAATAAATGTGGTAAATTAATCTTAATTTAAAGCAGTGGCCGTTTATAAAAAGGTTTGACGCATTAATGCGATGCAGGTTTGGAAAATCAACCCGATGCTGCTTTGATTTAAGGCGTCAGAGAAAAGGATGTGTCAAATTTACAAAGCACATATTACTGTGCTTTGTAAATTTGAGAATATATTTACAAAAGTGAACACGTATTCCGTATTTGCAGATTCTTTCATAGACCTTCTAACAGAATACAAGAAAATAAAAGAAAGCTACTGGAAATCATATAAGCAATTCAAAGTATTGAACAACATCGCGCCATATATTCTGATGCCGATCGTGATTAGACCCGATGGGATATTCTTGAAAACGTGGGCGACTATGCGTATTGCCGTCGCGTTTTTATTATGTCTCATAATACCTGTAAGACAGAGTGCTTAATTTTATATACACGGTAGTCCTGATAAGGAGCGACTAGTCTGCTTTTGTGGTAGCTAGTTTAATTTATAAACAAAATAAACACTATTTATTGGCTTGCCAAATAAAGCGAAGAATATACATTGGCAAATACAATTATTTCTCTAAGCTAATATTAATTTATATATTATGTTTTTCTGGAAGCGTGTTTCATACCTACAGCTAAGCTGTAAAGCCATTTTGATTGTTAATTGTTTTAAGCGATGGTGGACAAATGAATAAGTTCTCTTTGTGAAATTTATATGTTCTTACTATTCAAGTGACTTACCGTCTCCTAATGGTAAAATATCGTACGGAAACTCTCATACCTGAAGAAATTCTATGGGTATTGTCTGATTAATAAATTAATTTAACCCGCACTAGGCCAGCGTGCGTGAATTATGGCCTAAACCCTCTCCGCTGACTAGATAGGGGAGAAGAGACCCGAGCCCAACATTAATGGGCGATGATGATGATGAACTGTTATATAACTACTTGCACATAATGTATTAAACTCGATGTAGATAGATACATGAAATAAATGTAGGTACATAACCGTTTTCTTGAATTCCAAGGTAATTGTGTCTATGGCGCCTCTATTCGGATCATTTAATGTGATTTTAATAATTTTGGAAACTATATGCTACATAGACATGTATTTAATGCTTCATGTCGCTTACTATGGACCGAAGAACCAGCTGATATATCATCCCTATATGACGGCAAAACATTACCTACAGGTATTTTTGTATTGAAATAATTCAGCTACCTCTTCTAGTTTATAGTTATTATATTAATAAAATGTCATTTAAATGACGCAAGTATCTAAAGTTATTCATATCCAATGTTTTAATCGATACCTATATTGCGGAAATAAATGTTTTATCTGATCTCATAAATATTTTATTAGGGTCAATTCGTGGTAGACATCTTAACGTGCTTCCCTTGGTACGCATTATGGATGCTTTTCGTTCCCAAGCATGATGAAGATCATAGAGTTGAGGATCACAATATTAATAGTCATATGTATCACTGCGCTATAAGACTGGTGAACGTATTACAAATTATCAAACTGTACGCCACGTCGTGGGCAGACTCTATAGGCGCTTTGAAACGAGTAAGTAGCCTTTTTTGATTAAAGTATTTCTTGTTATTCTTCGAATACACCATTAGGGCCAACCTAGCTTAAAAATCGATTTCTATTTTGACATCTGTATAAGATACATATCCGTAGAAGTCAATCTCTCACTGTCTAGCTCAAATCTCTTGATATTGAGAAAGTTTACTAACTTTAAGTAGGTTGCCAGATTTCACTCATGAATTAACACTTTGTATTTTGTTTGAATTCTCCATCTACTGATTTTGTAATGCGACCAATCGTAAACTATGAGCTATTCTCAATCTAATGAAGCTATTGCGACTTTTAGCAATTAAATAATGAATTGCCACAAACAGAAGCCAGTATCCAAAAGTACTATCCGGTACTTTTGACCTTATTCAGCATCTATCACTCATGTCAATTTTATTCTTTCAGGCATACATGATGAGTGTAGTTCATTTTCTCTTGCTAACACTTTTCTTTTTAAACTTGTATGCGTCCGTAATGATAACATTATCCTGCACTTATGTGAAAGCAAGTGATCCTGACGATTTCGACCACATAATGGCGAGGTTATCCGAAAAGAACTCATATATGGAAGCTGTTTATCATCCAACTGGAAATATAGTTTGTCTTGAAGGTTTGTTTACTTCACTCAATTAAGTCCATTACGATTTATTATACAATACGTCGTATGTTCAAAAAATAACGTGAATTTTTGTTCGAAAGATAAAAATATTATTTGCCTACATTAAGGTTGTCGCCTTCCAAACAGTCCCCATTAGATATTATGCACTTGTACCCGTGCTTCTCGAATTTTCGAAACACTTCTCAAACTCCATCGAAAATCGCCGGGCTCATAAAAACATGTCTAACCTTAGCGGTTGCCATAGACAAAGTAAGCAATGAATAGAGTTGAAAATTGAATCATAATACTATGTAGTTCAAGGAAATTACACAAAAGAAAAAACACTCGCGAGTCTCTGAACCTGCGACATTTGAAAATTCACGTTATTTTTTTACATTACAGTTCACACCAGTTTTAACTCTTTAAGTACCAAAATTACTAGATATGCAGCGTATTATGTAGTTAGTTTTTACATGAGCACACATTACCAGGATCCTGGTTGGACGGAACAGAAATAATACGAAGTCAATCTTTAACTCCAACTAAGGTGTATCTGTTAGCCTACTATTGGGCAGCATCTAGCTTTGGAGGCGCTGGCTTTGGAGACATCGTTGCCCAGAATGTGGTTCATATGATACTATGCAACTGCGTTAATATACATGGTGTTTTATTTTTTGGATACGTGTATGCCAGAATTGCATCACTAAAAGCAATGGCCGATCAGGTTGTAACGAAATTCCAAGAAAACCTAAAGCATTTAGAGCTTTTCTTGAATAGAGAAAAGGTTCCATTACCATTAAAAAAGACCATTCTAGAATATTGGAAATATCAGTGGAAAAGAACCGGTGGGTGGTCGGTGAGTGATTTGCATTTTAAGATCTCATAAAGTGCTATACTTAAGTCGCGATTAGGGTCAGTAGAATCTGTCAAAAATCAATGAATCATCTGGCCTTCAAGATATTTAGAGGTTTAGAGCCATTTTTCATGATGTTTTAAGCCTGTTTGATGTATACATAATAATAAGACTTTCATATTAAAAGTACTGTTTATTTTTAAGCATCAATCTATACTTGGTAAACTACACGCGAATCTAAATGAAGATGCAGTTTTACACATGTACGAGAAAACGCTAAGAGAAATTCCGTTATTCGAAGACGTTGAATATTCATTCTTCAGAGCTTTTGCTAAGAAACTTACAGAGCGTTACTTCCAGAAAGGATACATGGTTATGAGATCAAACGAGGTTATAAGTACCATGTATATTATTTATCGTGGCAAAGTAAGTAAACGTTTAAAGATTTAAATTATCAATGACGTAAGCAGAGTTTTGAAGTTTGATTTCTTAATAGGTGGACATAATTTCAACTATCAACGAAGTAGAAGCGTGTATGGGACCTGGCGGAATATTTGGAAACATCAGAGGAGCAAATAGATATCTGACCATGTCAAACGTAGTTGCTTCTAGAAACATCGATGTGCTCTGTATAGAAGGGCGTGATTTTTACGCACTCTTAAAGGTAGTGAAGCAAAATCAACAATGTGCACTTTTTATATGATGATTTCTCAAGTTATGCAATTTTTTTTAACCGTATTATATTTCAGAGTTATCCATCCGTCCTAAAGAAAGTAAAGGAATCAGTAGAAACTGCTCCAAAAGACTACGTTCTGCCAACCATTTGTGTGGCAGACACAGAGAGGGGCAGTATGGATGTAAATATTTTTTGAGTTCACTATTTTTTTCATTAATATATTATTTGCCTACTTATAGATTTGTATTACGTTCATAATTTAGATTAATATCTAAAATATTATATATATATATAATAATTTAATCATTCAGATAAGTAATTGAAATAAAATATTTTAGTTTGTCATAATACTTTTGATATAGCAGTATTGAGTGTTTTCAGCAAGCTGATTTCTTCCCTACTTCATATGAAACGGGCGAAGATGAAGAGGACGAAACATATGACACGAATAAATATTTGGATGTAAATAATAATAATATTATCATTCTAGCTACCTATTTAATTGTATATGAGATATTTGTTAACCTATCTTCATTAACAATTTGCAATACAGTATTGTGATTTTAGTATTCTTCTTGTACAAACTTTATATGTGTTCGTTATAAATTCTTTGAGGTAATCACAATTATACTTATTTCTTATACCTACATAAAAATGAATCCCTATTTCCCTTGGTCACGCCATCACGCGTGATCGGCTACTTCTGTTAATGTTGGATAGCGCATTTATAGAGGAAAGCTATATGCTATATATCATAACGCTACGGGCCAATAGCAGCTAAGCAATGACCAAATAAAGAATGGTGGGAGCGAAGCCCCAGGCAACAGCTAGTTTCTTATAGATTTTGGAATAGTGAATACTTTGGGGCAATTTATTTTGCAGAGCCCTGAGAAAAGTATTGCTGAATCACATGGATCTAAGTCTTTATCTTCACAAACTTGCGGTGATTATGTACCGGCTCCTTTGCTTATTTGCAAGCCTCACAGGTATTGCGTTTTGAAAATTGTATGTACGAATATTGTGCGATTAAAATTACTCTTTTTAATATTGATGTTTCAGATGGTTTCGTAGCAGCATTATACCTGATTGTGGTCTAGTAACATTTATGGGTAAATAGATTTAGTTAAATGTTCAATTGTTTGTTCAAAACCTACTTGATAAAATTTACTTAAAAACAGAATCATTACGATCCTCTTCAAATGCACCTATTTATTTTTATCATAATGGTCTATGTATTGAATCATCCTATAGGTTAGCCAATAGATAATTGCCTTTGAAATAAACTGCACCGTTACACATATTAAATTTGTAGAATTATCATCATCTTAATTATCAGCGCAGCGAAGCCCACGGCTGGACATAGGCCTCACCTTATTTCCGCCACTGCCAGCGATTGATAAATTTGTAGAACGAAGTTAGATAAAATGGATGCTGGGAATTACTCTGAATTTCGACATTCGATTAGTCTGTTTTGATGTCGCTGTCAAATGTAAGGAAAATTTAAGTATGGTCGCTGTCACTTGAAACATTTGACAGCGACATGAAAACCGACTAATCGAATGTCGAAATTCAGAGTAAGCCCCCTGTTCAAAGACACCCTTTTGTAAATTTATGTACTAACTGAACCCGTATATTTTCAGAATACCTCATTTTATTCCTGTCGTACACGGATTTTGTTCTGCTGGTGTATGAAATGGCATTTTTATCTGTGCCTTATTTTTTCTACATCTGTGTTGTGTTTGATTTGATATTCCTTTACAAATTATTTCTCGACTTCCATAGCGGTTACATGAATAGATACGGAGACTACGTGCTGAATCCGTCGAAAGTAAGGAAAAAGTAAGTATTATCTTGTTTACAAGAGAGGCCAAATAAATAAACACATGTCCATTAAAGAAATCGAACAACCCACACGTCCTCGGAATAATTGGATTCTAAATCTTTAATCTTTGTGACGTCACGTCGCAACTACTATTACGTAACAAATAAATACGCAGTAAACCAAAAGTAATATGAAACTAATTGATTTGTCATTACAAAACATCTCTTGTTTTATTTTATAGGTTTCTTGAAGAACATCTTAGCTACTTAATGTATGTAGTTACATATTATCTTACAGATATTTTTCTAAGACATACCTTCGCAGACGTGATTTTTTGGCAAATTTTCCTTTTTGCTATTTCGTGTTTGCTCTTCGTTTACGTCCAGAAATGAAAATGGCTCTATTTTGCTATACAAGAACACCACAACTAGCCAGAATTTCCTATTTGTTCACTCATAGAACACATAGAAAGACAAATATTGGATCAGCGAACTTACTATTCAAGTTGACGTGAGTCTATGTTGTGTATAGAAATAATAACTGTTTTTAAAACTACCAAATAAAGGGATATTTAAAAGCTGAATAAAATTTTCCGTGGAACTGATGGGATATGCTGGTGGGGAGAGCATTCCAAATTTATTTTCATAATTTATTAAGCATGAAAAGATTGATGAATGTTGAAGAAGCCAAAGATGTAAGTATGTCATAATCATAGCAAGTGGAAGGAAATAGTCTCTGCCTACCCCTCTGTTGGGAAAGAGGCGTGATCTATATGTGTGTATGTATTTATTTATTAAGGGGAATTCAGCGTGATTGTCCTGTAGATATAACCTATGTTGTTAGGGACGTACCACTCTTTACGTTAAACCACTTGTTGTTGAAACTGACTCTGACTACACCACTCAATCCAGGGGGCCGATTCTGCTAAATTACACACGTCGATAACAAACCAATGAACCAATATCGACCAATTACAGTCCGGCAATATGGCGCGATTGACTTAGTAAGCCAATCACAGCTGTCGACCATCAGCTAACCATTGTGATAAGATTACGTTAGCAGACTCGGGCCCCTGCTCTAATATAAGATAACTACCATTATCCCTAAGCCGGAGATCCAACTCCTCATTCCAATCCCATTTCTCATCCAAATCATTTTCTTTTTTCTTCACTATTCCCATTTTCCTCCCTATTTCTTTTCGGTAGGCAGCTGCTTGGTTGTTTTCTTCGCAACCTATTGTATCTAAAAGAACACAGCCATGTCCATTAGAAGCGGTAACTGCTTACCATCAAGTTGGAAGCATGCTCGCCTGTCACGTCGGGATTATATCCCAAATCCAGAATTAAAAAAAACTACATTAATTAACATATTTAATATTTTCAGTTCAATAGCTATCTGGGCATCAATACTCTCTCATGTAAACGCTTGCCTTTTCTTCAAGCTATCCTGCCTTACCCCCGTACATTGTACTTCGGCAAACTGGATGTCTAAGGCAGAACTTAATTTGCGCGCAAAATACTCTGAGGTAATACCTTATTTTACATAATATTAATCTAAGTTCAATATGAGCCAATAATTGCGTCATTACGCGAAACATATGAATCATCCGTATCAAGTAAGTTTGTAAAAGGTTCATAATCTTCATCTCAGTCTATTGCACTGCTGGAATTAAAGCCTCTGGTAAAAGGTTAGTAATAAAATTTAATAATAAGAGAAAAATAAATAGTTTTATTTGCAATTTTATCTCATGTGTATTATTTCTATCTCATGTGTAATAGTCATAAAAATATTTACTACATGAAATCTGATTTCATAATGAAAATATAAACAAACTAATGGAGCCTGGAAATGTGCCGGGCCCAGTTTATGGTAATATACATAGCTGGCGAAATGTGGATAAGGTGCACTTTCGCTTGACCTCCGGGGATAAAACGCGTGTTTTGTTTTCTAATGAAGAACGCTATATTATATTTCACCATATTCACACAGCGCTATCTAGTCCCAAATTAGGCAATTATATTTGACTTGTATTATGGATATTAAACAACTGATATAGCTACTATTTAAATACATTTTTTTTTATAAATTACACCCAGACAGAACAATCATCCTGATCACACAAAGATTTGTCCTGGGTCTCGGTCATCGGACCCACGACCTCCGGCTTAGCAGTCAGGGTCATTAACCACTAGACCAACAGGTTAGTCAGAATAAATGATTTAGATTTTACATATCCATTGACTTTTCCAGGGAAACTATTTTGCTTTGTATGTGGCGGCGTTGTGGTACATGATTAACTTGTTAACTATAACGGGTACTGGAGATGTCTCAGCACAAAACAGTTTTGAAGTAATAGAGACTATTGTAGTCATTATTGTCATCAAGTTTTGTACAGGTAAGTACTCGGTATACAATATATTTTGTTAAAATTTCGTCTGTTTGATGTGTGGCTCCCTTTTTCGCTATAAAGGCTGTGCAAGAGGTGCAACGGACAATCTGTGGGTAGGTCGAAAATTGTATTGGGTTCTGTCATGAACTTCTCAGTATCTGCCCGGAATATTTATTGTGTATGATTAATGGCTGCCCTCCCTATTACATGAAACCCAATTACTGACGAAATGTGGCTGTGATACATCAACTACCCCTTCGAAGAATAAAGGAGTGACGCTTAAGACATTTATTCAATGATCACAGCCACGCAGTTCACTTGATTTTGATCGTAACTACCCAAGTTTTAGAATTGAAACTAAAAACTAAATATTCTCATTTACAGGACTTCTTATATCCGAAATGTCAGCAATGATAACAGCACACTCGTCGTCGCGTATAGCGTATGACTACGGTATCAACGAATTGAGGGATGGTCTCCGAGATATGGACTTGAGTCTACATCAAATGAATAAAATGTGGGATTATGTGCGAGAACTGTGGAATAGGCAACAAGGGAAACAGGTAATTTCAGAAAACAGTTCAAACCTCTTTTTTGAATACCTATAAGATGAAAATTATGACTTAAATCTAACTTATTTGTCATTGGCTGTTGATTAAAAAACGTTTGCTCGGCAGTCTATCACTCGCCTTATGTAATAGCTACTATTTTCTAACTATTTCGGTAAGGAATCATGAAATAAAAGGGGGGTCTTTTGCGTTGCAACATGAGTTAATTACGAAATTGGACTTACAGCATCCTAAAGTTGGCCAGATGTCATTTTATTGGTGTTATTGGTTTCATACTTAAATATATTAAAGTCATGATTTTATACTTATGTAACACATTGTATTAGCACTTAGTAGCAAATAAAAGTTAGAGTTTATTTTATCGTGAACCGCGACCGAATCGTTGGTACTACAGAGGTTCTATCACCTTTACAAAACATTCACATATTCATTGGTATTCATCGTGAAAACATAGCTATAATTACTACATTACACAACGTTATTAATGAAGCTGGCAAGGAATTCATTAGTCCCGCCTTAACCACGCCCCCAACTATTCTAATGCCAACGTTCATTATCTGTTTAATGACGTCACGACGTGATTGATTTTATCTATCGATTCGAATCACTCTTCATCAAAATTCGTTCTACATACAGATTTAAATTTCTATGACACATCGAATTGTGTCAACTGCGTAGTAACTTTTAATGTCTTATCAACAGATGCCAGCACTTATCTATAAATTGCCATTTCGGCTTCGATGCCAAGTAATGGAAGCAGTATATGGCAGTCATATAAGGGAATCAGTAATATTCAGTAAGACTGACGACGATTTCAGAAGAATGTTAGTCATGTGGATGAGGCATTGCGTGTTCTTTCCAGGCAATTACATAGTTCAGTGTGGTGACTCAGACCAATGCATTTATTTCATACATCGGGGACAAGTACGTATGACACAATCTTCATATTCGCACTAACAGTCAAAAAGTGATGTAAGATCACTGCGCAATTTCGAACCTTATTCTTATGACCAAAAGATAAAAATTGCCGGACAAACATATCTCACCTTAAGTCTGTTTTACATTGGCTGTCAGTATGACGTCATTTAGGACATATATTTTAATAGTGCAATTCAATTAATAAAGTCATTACTATGGGTATTCAATACCGCTACCTGTATTATTTCATGACTTATGCATGAATTCTTAGATTGACTATTGTATCGGGTCGTTAATTGTTTATAGGTTGAAGTACTGACTGTCCATCAAAACTTAACGGAATCAATATACGATGTTTTAGAGCCTGAAGATAGCTTTGGTATTGCTCAGGTACTATTTACTTGCCTTAATAATAACTATATTTTGTATGCTGTAGTAATATTAAAATCTTTTAAACTTTCGTGACGTGTACACATATTAAATTATTATATAACGGACCATGGTCGGTGCAATTCGATGGAAACGTCGGGCAAATAAAAAAGGTATTTCATATTCCTTAAATATAATACGTGATGTAGACCCGTTATATAATAATTTAACATGTAATAATATTTACCATTTTTACCCGACCCGGGAATTGAACCCGGGACCTCTTGCACAGCAGTCGCATACACTTCCCGCTGCACCACCAAAGCAGTTTTACTATCAGGAAATTCCAGTATTGAGATTTTCCCGGAGTTTGGTAAACAAATGTTCCCGGTAGATGACAATTGAGGGTCGCCCCCTATTTCGTTGACCAAACATAGCTGGCGAAATGTGGGTGTTAAACACCTCTGCCTACCCCTTCGGGAAAAAAGGCGTGATGCTATGCTATGTAGTAATTATGTACTACTGTTATTGTAACTCGGAATTGTTTGACTATCTATTACTTCTGAAGTCCCTGCTATGTTGAACACAAGTAAAAAATCTTAACTTACTACTAATAGTTTAAGGAATCGCGCATTTTACAAATAGTGGCATTGTAGTACACGACTTTATACTACAAAATAATTAATGTATTCTGGCACTTTGCCTCGTCTGTTAAGGCGCTAGCATACAGAGGACAATGATTTAAATTTTCGCACACTTTCTTTATTTTCGCATGTTAATTAAGATCAGAATAAATGTTTGCTCATGTCTGTAATTTCAAATAATTATTTTATTTTATTTTAATATATTTGGGATACTTACAGCTAGAAATAGGATAAACTTAACTATAAAATATAATGGCCATTTACAAGTTTCCACTTATAGATACTTCGGTATTAAAGATTAAAGGTCGATAAAGAAAGAGTTAACAAATTATGAAAAACTATACAAACTAAAGTTAATTAAAAAAGTTCTTAGCTAAAATATTTTTAAGTTTATAAACACTGGTATTAAATAAATCTAGGTTATGCTGATTTGAAAGTTCGTTGAACAGTCTACACGCGCGTATAAAGTAGGAGTTCTGCCTATAAGTGCTCTTAGCGCTGGAAACAAAGAGTATGCGAGGATTACGCATGTACGTGGAGTGTGTTGCAAATCCTAACTTATTGAGCAATTCAGGACAATCGATTAAACCATTGGCAACTTTAAATAAGTATGATAAGTCTGCAATTTGCCTACGTTCATGTAAAGGTAGAATATGAAATCTCCTACACCTTTCTCTATAGTCAGGAGTGTAAAATCTAGTCTTAAATTGTAAAAATCTAAGAAACCGCTTTTGTATGCGTTCTATTCTGTCCTTGTAAATGTTGTAACAAGGGTTCCAAATCTGGGTAGCGAATTCCAAGTGGCTGCGGACAAAGGCACAGTAAAGAATTTTTAATGTTTTGACATTTTTAAAATCCTTGGAGATTCTCAAGATAAAGCCTAGTGATCTCTGACATTGTAAAATAACTCGGAAGAGCGGAGTTTCCTCTCACAAGCATAATTTGGCTTAAATGGAAACTTCAACTGTAACAACTATACCAATTGTTGAAAACGAAATAAAACATTTATTATTTAAATTAACTACTGTAAATCGTTCTGCATCAAACAATACAGTAATGAGAAATTAAGTTGGGTGTATCCGTGTAGTGACGGATTAAGGATACATGTCATAATGTCACTGCCCCATCTCAACCCGTGGGTGACGTAAAAGGCGACTACCTACAGACAAGAGCATTGCAAGAAAAGGAAAATTCGAAACAAACCCTATACCAACCCGTCTGGCCAGCGTGGTATAGTAGGCTAAGTTCCCTCCACAATATTTGGAGGAGACCTTTGCCCAGCAGTGGGACGTATATGGGTTGGAATGATGATGATAAAGTTTGGTTCTGTTGTTTAACTTTTATATAGCACAGCATCTAGCCTGTACGCCCAAGGAGCTGCATTTTACCCACGTTTTGTTTTTGTTTGGTCCTATATAATAGAAACCGAGCCATTAACTGGACAAATTTCCAGAGTACTACACCAGCTTTAAACTTAGATAACATTATGTCCAATTGGCCTGACTGGCCTGTTGGTCTCGTGGTTAGTGACCCTGACTGCTAAGCCGGAGTTCGTGGGTTCGATCCCCACCCAGGACAAATCTTTGTGTGATGAGCATGATTGTTTGTTCTGCGTCTGGGTGTAATTTATCTATAACTAGCTTCCGCCCGCGTGGTATGTATTTTATACTTATAAACCTTCCTCTTGAATCAGTCTATCTATTAAAAAAAACCGCATCAAAATCTGTTGCGTAGTTTTAAAGATTTAAGCATACATAGGGATATAGAGATAGACAAAGCGACTTTGTTTTATACTAAGTGATATGTAATGTATTTACAAAAAAAAAAAATATTTAAGTAGTATATCAGTTGTTTAGTATCCATAACACAATCAAATATAATTGCTTAATCTGGGACTAGATGGCGCTGTGTAAATGTGGTGAAATAATATTATTAATTTTACGGGAACGAAGCCTGGCTTTAATTCCGTCATCACATTGTCAAATATCGTACTCCTAGGGACTGTTTGTCGGTGTGGCGCATCACTTTTCGTTCCGAGCACGCACTGTTGTCGACATCGTATACCTCAAGTTGGACCAATGGAAATATTTACTGGACTATTACCCAAAATCGGCCAAACTTGTTCGAAGAAAAGTGGAAAATGTATATTTAGCAATATAATTTTGTATTAGTTATTTTATGTAGAGTGTTAATTTAGAAATATTAAAGAGATTTTTATTTTTAAACATGTTTTTATTTGGAAAATAAAACATAACAATACTTCTAGTATGAAAGATAGAACTTATATCTATAGGTAAGGCAGTTAAAAATTTTAATTATTGTAACATTTGGAATGGATCTCAGTCCGCACTTTTTTTTAATGGTCCATACATGTTCAAATACCACAATAATATTACACGGTATTTTTTTAGTCTCATAATCTTTCATTAAAATAAATGTATAGTATGTGTATATAAAGTGGTGGACTCGGTGACTTATTTGTTCGTATTTAAACACAATTTAAATTTATAAAGTCGAAATCATTTATGACGATATTGATTGTAAAAATAAATAAATATATGAAACGAGACAGTGTACGAAGGGCACTGCCGTGTAATATAACTTAACCAAATTAAAAATGAAAGTGGTATAAACCGTTCTATTGTTTCACTTTTATATTTAGTCAGGTTATAGTTTAATTGATGAATAACTTTGATCTGAGGCTCAGAAACCACCGCCAGCATTAGACAGTCGAACGTAGCTGATACGCCTTGAAAACGCAGGTTTTATTAAGGACTTACGGACGACTGATAAAACCTGCGCCGCAATAAAAAGACATGATATTGTGATAAATGATTTCGACTATATTCCAATCTTTATAAGATCTACATGACCATACTGATCATAACTTCAATCAACAGATACCTACATTTCAACAAAAGCTAGACTAATTTTAATTTAATTTTAATTTTTTCAATAAGTACAATAGTACAAAATTAATCATATAATTAAGTACAGGAGATATTTTTTTTTATAATATAGGTACTCGTAATATTCCTACCCTTTAAATTAGAGTAAATTGTAATTATCTAGAACTCTTAATTTTAATTAAATTTCGTACTAATGTAGGATTTTAGCCGTTTTAAAGCCAAAGACAAGATTAAAATACGCCCTACGGTTAAATGGGTCACAATACAAATTCTGTGCAGAATATCCTATTACCATTTTGATGGAGCTCTGTTTATCACTCTTTTAATGGTAACTGATGATAAATGTATTTATATATTTTGGAAATTATCCAAAATATAATTATATTTGTATTTTATTTTTTCAAATCCTATAGTTAACTAACTTTTGCCAGCAACTTCATTCGCGTGGATTTCGATTTTTACACAGATCTTGTTTTAAGTGCAAATCACCCCACAATAGGGGTTGTATTTTATATATATTTATTTGATATCCGCACTTCAATGTCTTGAATGTCAAAATAGATAACATTCTCGTAATCAACGTCCACGAGAAACTCGAAAATGACATCCATATCCATTGTAATTGCCACCCCTATCACATACCTATTTACAAATACAAACACCGCGAAATACTCATTACATATACTTATTACTTAACTGGAGTGCTATTCATTTTCGTAAAAACCTATACAATAACGGCCATCTAGTTTTCACACGTCTTTATCACAATTTCTTACCCTTGGGATATGAATTTTCTCTTTTATGAATATAGGGAAGAAACACGTGTTTGTTTATTTGTGTTTCTGACCACGTCATGAGTACAAGTTTTGAAGTAGAGACACTTCAATACAATTTCTCCAAACAAACTTGGATCCCCTGTTTCACCCGTTTAGGATTTGAATTCGAAAAAAATCGTTTTTAGTGGATATACTTCACAAAGTCTAAAAGTCATGTCTCTGGGATCAGTGGTTTATGCTGTGCGTTGGTTGGTATATATAGGTCAGTCAGGACTTTGAATTTTATAAGTACAGGTAATATATAACAAGGTACATAGATTTATTCATCAGTTATTTTATTTCAAAACGTAATATGGTTGGTTTATTTACACAAAAGTTTTAAATGACCCACACATGGTTATTTTATAAAAGCATATTTTGATCTGTCCATCTGTCGGTTACTGACAATAGTAGCATAAAATGGCATTAACAAAATCAAATCTACTCATACATACAAAACTACAATTCAAAAGAATCAATACTGAATCTTACCTATAAGCTTATATTATGTCATTTCAATCAATCATTCTGTCGTTTTCTCTTCTTGCTGAGTCTTTGAGATATCTCCGGTATGAAATCTTGAGTAATATTGTCATCTTCAGTGGAGTCTTGATTTTGAGTGAGCTCTACTATTGTATTGTAGTCGACGGATTGCTGAGTCATCTCCAGTTGTTGTGTTTGGGTTAATCTGGAACTGTTTTAAGAAAATTATATCAGTAGGTTGGTAACAAACATTCATCTTAACTTTCGCATTTAAAATATTAGCAAGTTAAATGAGGGTGAGAGGTCACATAAAAAGAGGATGACATGTGTGATAAGCATACGTGTTTATAAAAAACAAGACTATTTATAGAATAACAACCACCAAATATTCATAAATAATGTCGAAAAAGTTCACGCATGAGCACCTTAAGACTGTATTTTATGTGCAGTGGCTGTCGGCTACCTGGTACGGGTAGCGGCTAGCTTTGTTTCGTCCACCAACAATATTACAATAAAACACCATTAAAGACTTTTTTATAAGATTTTAAAAGTCATAATCTATTAAAATTAAAAAAAGGGTTTTATAAAAAAAAAAGGGCTTTGTTCCAACATATGGTTTTGTCTCATTCGACATATCGGTACTATGCTTTCAGCTTGCCAACGAAATGGGTTCAAAACTGATAATGCTTAAACTTTGTCGATAGTACTTAGATTTATACTTAAATTATTTGTAATTATAGCAAACCACTCTATGTTTACCTTCAGGGTACCACAGCTTGGCTGTGCCCCTATGTCAATGAGTGGCAGTTACAACTTACCATCAGAGGCTTGATCCTGCTAACACAATCGTAAGCCAATGGTCGCATTTGACATCTGTGATTGGCTTACTAAGTCAATCGCGCCATATTGCTGGCCTGTGATTGGTCGATATTAGTCCATCGGTCTGCGTGCAATTCAGCAGGATCAGGCCCCAAGTGGGTTGTTTGCCTTAAGCCAATAAACAAAATGCAAAAAAAAAAACTAACCATTCATTATTTAATCGCTCCAGCTGCTCTGCATGGAAGTCAATCTTACAGCATGGCCATTTCTCCACTTTCTCTAAGTACCGCTTCAGGCATCTAGTATGGACTGCTAAACCACAACCCGGACAGTTGTAACCCTGAAAATGATTTATTACATAAAAATAATTTGTGTGCGTCAAAATTTGTAAATATTATTATTTAGTTGTAAATAAAACACTTTATTACAGTAGATTCATAGAATGAATTTAACAAAAACATAACATAGCATGGTGCCGAATCCCCGACGTGGTAAACAGAAGAGCACCATAAGGGTATAATGCATTCTGTTTATCAATTCGAGGCAACTGGGTAAGTGAGGGCACTTTGCCAGTTTTGTTTCATCATCATCATCAGCAACCCATTAAAGTTCCACTGCTGAGTCGGTTCTCCTCTCCTTTATCTAGAAATCTAAGAGGGTTTAGGCCAGTGGTTGTTAAGTTTTTAGCTGTGACCTGGGAGACTGTGACTAATATAATGTCTTGTCATGTACCACTAAAAAGTTCAAGCGATTGACTCCAAAAGCCTTACAAGTATAATCCCAGCGGCCTAGTCTGTGCGTTTGCTTCACTTCGTCCGCAGACCATAGATTAAGAACTGGTTTAGGCTATAATCCACATATACCTAGTGCAGGTTGGTGGAGCCAGTTATGTTTGAACCCATGTAATTTCCAGACTGGGCATTTTCAAAAGGACTCCATAAGCAAATTAGGGATTGTCTGCTCTCTCAAGAGTAGCCTATACTGCCGAGCATGTATGGTAATATTGCAGAAACAAAAGATGTATATCTACTTGTCTCATTACTGTAAGCATTGTTAATCTTCATAGGCCTGAGACAAGCATCCAGCAGCTTAAGTAAAGTAATCAGTATCTGGAGAGCATTATCATAATATCAAGTAGTATTGTGGCAGGCCTTATTCTCTCAGTCTGTCCAGAAGGCTTAAATTATTCAGTTCTTCACCAGAACCAATCTTTAACCGCCTATGTCAGATTAATCTGGCAAATATGTTTGTGTTAATTTCGCCAGAATTGTATATTTATGACCAAATACCCAGGCTCCTATCTCCTCTTTTTATTTAATTGTGTTATATTCTATTAAAATAATGTTTATATTAGGAAATAGTTAATTAAGTAATCAATGTAATCATTATAATTTAATGTACGTACTTCAAGTGATAATAAGTCTGGCGGGTTAAAGGATAAGGAGCTTACAAAAATCCTTATGTAATGTAAGTCTTAATGTTATATAATGCAAGTGTAAATCTGAAAGAAATAACTTACCCGGAACACAATCTGTTTACATAGACAGCATTCTTCAATAGTGTCTGGCATGTTCTGTCGAAGGTAGCCCTCAAACTCATGAATTGCTCGCACACCAAGTGCATAGTTGTTCTCCACCATATCCAAGTACCGCATTCTACACCAAGTGTTGAGCATTTTCTGAAACATTTTAAAATAATTTTTAATTCTTTATAAATAACCTTCAATCGAGAAAGAACAATGCAACAATTTTTACACTTCTTTACTTCAGTTTCATGGGTTAGTAGTTTTTATCTGTAAACTTGAACATAAACAACTGTTTGTAAGACATTCTTGACAGAATTAAGAGAGGTTTGACCTGCATTAAGATGGTACAATATTATAAATGCGAATGTTTAAAAACTAGGATCCACTGGAGCAGAGCTCCACTGCCGTCCACTAACTAAAAGGTCGTTAAGCCATTGCCGTCCACGAACTAAAAGGTTGTTAAGCCATAGGGGCTGTGTATGGGGACGGCAATGGCTTAACGACCTTCTAGTTTAGTTAGTAGTTAGTGGACGGCAGTCCGGGCAACAGCTATATAGTGCAATATTAATATAATAGAGAGACAAGTTAGAGGAATTTAAGAGGGCTTTCAGTCCCTTTCATTTACCTTGCCTCCATATTTCCCTTTTCTTTGCAATGATTTTACACTTAAGTATACATACTTTAAGTTTTCATATAAGGAAACAACACTTATAAACTTACTTGAGCATCAGTTTTAGTAAAAGAAGCTTTCATTTTACCAACTAAATTCATAGCATGTATGCCTGTGATCTGCCTGGATTCAATAGTCATGATTTGTTCAATGAGTAACCTGAAGAACTCCAGTTCATTGGATGAGAAGACATTTTGTGCTTTAGTAGCATCATCATAACCAAGAGACATGAAAACCACAACTTCTTCATCAGTTACTTCATCATTTGTTATTTTTATCTCTTGTTGATAAGGTCGTATAGCATCGTTGATCTCTTTGACCATATCTTGAACGTGTATTTCTTCATTTTCTGTAGAAACGGGAGTTCGTAATCAGTAAGTTTCTCAAACATAATAATGGAATAAAATTGAATGATGGTATATTGAAACAGTTGCCAAATTTATCGATCGTAGAATTGAATTTAAACTAGTTAACTAGATAAAGGGTTTCAGTAGTGATGATTCTTACCGGCAATTTTTTCCAAGATTACACGAGCATCAGCTAGAGATAACACTCCTTGACTGGCAATAGTCCTCAAAAAATATCTATGAACATTGCCGTAAGCCATAGCGCATGAACACAAGCCTATAGGTGATAAATAAAAAGTAGTCAAGATGATTATAAACACACTCGCAATACGCAAAACCAAAACAGTAAATACCTAGCTTAATTCACAGAACACTTAATATTATTATAATAGCGCAAATGCGAAACGCGCGAATCTCAAAAACAGTGTTGCCAACAGCGGTTGACCTAATATCGCTGTTTTTAATTCTTAAAGTAGCATAATGTAGCCGAATTTCAGTTGTAGTAGCCTAAAGTAGCAAAAAATGCAAAATATCTATTTGAATAAAATAAAATATAGTTTTTATAAATTTGATATTGACAAATAGGCACAAGCCAACATGAAAACACTATACTGAGTGATAGCAATTTATAAACTAAATTAATGATTTTTTAGCAATAATATGAAACCAACAAGAGTTTCGCTATCGTCAGTAGTACTGATACTGGCGTATAATAGTTATGAAGACACATTCAGGGTATTCATATTTTCCCAAACTAACGAATCTTATAAGGTGATCATTTCAATATCAAATTGTATGTATTTTATCTGTGTATTTGTATATCAAATTACAAATACACACATTTACATTCTAAAGTAGCCTTATAGGCGACCAGACGCCTTTTAAATAATGTCATCGCCTATTCTCATAGCTAGAAAAATCGCCTACGTTGGCAACACTGGTCAAAATATGCAATATGACGTTAAAATGATGGCTGACTTATGACGTTTCAAAGTGTCAAAAGTCAAAACATTACCACAGAGTACTACTTTATTTTATTAGGCATAATATACTCTGTATATATGTATATCTCTAAATCATAATCATCATGTCCAAATCACGCCATCTAGTAGTCAGTATGGATACTTAAGTTTTTGGATTGGTTTATAATACTGCTCCTAGAGGGCGTGGATAGTTTAATTAAATTAAATTCTGAAAGCCTTCTGAAGTTCTACAAGCTACCTGCCCATAGAGATGCGATTCCGTGAGCTATGTCGGGAACTTTAGCACGCAGAACTGATGGCCGAAAAAGGTTCTCTAGTGGCGGCAACGCATTGAAAAGAGCAGTGTAGGGTGAACCCCATCCCCCTTATTACAAAATACGGACTAAGCATTACCTAAACCTAAACTAATTTAATACTTATTTTAGTCCATATTTTGTAATAAAGGGGCATGAGATGGACAGACAACGCACGGCCTTGATTCAGCGCCCTGATTCTGAGCTGTCGGAATATATTCGGCCTCTATGTCAGCTTATTAAAGTTGAATACATAATGTTAAAAAATAGATGGATGGAGAAAAAATCTTATAAACTTGCTGTAAAAATAAGTCGTTCTAAGATTCGATGAATTTTGCGTCTGGGGGCTGCCGCGTCTGGTAAGGGTTGCAGGTGGTCGTTGGATGCAGGCGGCACAAAGTCGCTCGCTGTGGTGGAAGTTAAGCCTATGTCCATTGTTACTAGATAGTGCACCTCTATCTACCTACCTTTTCGTGAATATTTAATTCTACATACCTATCTCGTTACTATTATCTTACATTTAAACCACAAATTGCATATTCGTAGGTACGGTTGGTTACTTGGTTGTTCTTTTTTCTATTTAATTTTATACCAAGTATAAAATACTAGTATTAAATTTTGTAACTGCGGCTGTTGTTAAACTAAACATCAAAAAAGAAGATGCCGATTTGACGTCGCGGTCAAAAGGTTAATTAAATTGGTAGGTAGGTACCTACCTATATTTTGGCAATCTTCCTAGTTACTTTACTCTTTCGAATCCTCATCATCATTTCAACCCATAACTGTCCCACTGTACGGCACGGGTCTCCTCCAAAGTATGGGGAGGGAATTTAGCCTAAAATACCACGCTGGCTAAACGGATCGGTAGGTTTGTTTTGAATTTTCCTTTTCTTGCAGTGCCCTAGTCGCCTTTTACGACACCCACGGCAATTTTAATAACTTACCAAAGCACTTACTTAGGTAGGTAGTACCTACTTCAAAGTGCATACATTACCCTGAAGGTAAGTGCATAAATTACCAGGAAAATTGGCCAAACAAGAACCCATAATAAGATTGATTCCTGGCCCATAATACACTAGTTCCCTGATTGAATTGTGTTGAACAAAGCAACACATAACATTATTAAGGAACAAATGTACGACAGTGAACATCGCACTCCTATTAAAGTCGTAATTGCTTCCCTGTTCCCTAATTACTGCGTCCTGTGTCCCAGAGCTTTCTTATCAATTATGGGTTGTGTCCCATGTGAGATCATCACGTTTTCAAAGGAAATGTTTATTTATGTAGTTATGTGTAATGTGTACTTAAATAGGTAGGTACTTTACTACCTACCCTTTGTTTAGATTTTCGGATTTTATTGTGAAATGCATAGGTATAAGTAGCCGGTTGGTTAATCATATTTGCTGATGATTAATCTAACTACTTATGTACTTTTAATAATATACCTATTATTGTTAAACTGTACGTCTTTTATCAAGTCCAGAAACCGTATACATAGGTGCTCGTACCTACTGTTTAATATAGCCAATGAATGAAGCTTCAACAAAAGGACCATTTAAGTGATTGGATATAAACTTTGAGTACCCATCAACTGTCTCTACGACAATCATTTGGGTAGTTACGTTGTTTAAGCTTTACGTAACTTTAAAATAAGTAAATTAATATTCTATAGGTAAATGTATATAGGTATATAGTTCGCTAAGTACCTACCTACCTATTGCCTAAAATATTAAGCCTCCACTTAACAAAGTTGAGTATGAAAATATAAACACAAATATAGGTAAATTCATTAGTTTTCAGTACCCACGTATGCTTTTATAGACGGCATAACTCTCTCAGTAAATTATCTAAGCTACGAGCGCTTTCAAAACTTTTAATGGAGTCAATTTGGCCTCGCATTAAAAACACCTAACGTACTGGATGCCGTGGCAAGGCAGGTAAGTACGATTTATACAAACATTAGAGCTGCGCCTTTTATATGAGAGCCAACTTTTCTTACAATACCTTACCATTTATTATTTTTGAATACCTACAGTCCTACATGCTAGCGGCGCAATCAAAGAACTTCATTTCCAAAGAGCGCCGTATTGCACATGAAACAAAATTCAGCTTTACACTTTCATTATTTCCGAGTAAGGACGATGTAGTTTTATTTTTATACGGCAATGTCTTTGGCGCTTCGAGGCAATATTTACGATATTTTTCCTCTATTTTAAACACCATGACGTTCACTGCCGGTGCTATTTGCAGCACACCTTTCTGCAAAATTCGTACAAGTGCATCGCATACATGAATAGAACGGAAAGAGCCACTGCATGTTTTAATCGAAATGCAAAAAGAGAAAAATAGACATGAACCGACACGGTAGAACTTTGAAAGTGTGCCAAATAGTAGTTAAAGTTTACCGCTTCTTGTAGCTATCTGCTGGATGATTACACTGTTTTGTAAACTTTTCTAGGTTGTTTTTTGTAATTGTGTGCTAATTATATATGAATTACCTAGATTTTACACACTATTTCGGCTAGCCATTCTAGTGCTTGCTGCAAGAATAATAACAAAGTTTGGGTTTGGTATTTTACTAAATAATTAAATATGGAGTGTTTAAAACGAACTCTCGTGTGTAGAGTCATATCATGATTTTCGGAGCATCGATTGTCTGAAAAGATAAGGTAAGATGCTCAGATGATACATACATACATTAAAGTTTCGTTTGTAGTAAAACTGAAAATCACTTAAAGTTTAACTCTTACTTATAGTCTGTTTTATTCCATTTTGAGTAACGATTTTAAAGACTAAATTAATAAATAATAAAGGTAAAGTAGTAAGGCATATTTTTGCCAAAAGACAGTCGGGTGTTCAATGACTATTCTCATCATTGTCCAACGCCCAGTGGTACGTGAAGCGTTAACAATCGGTTTGAAGGCAGTTAGGGAAGTTTTAATGGAGCAATTTGAAGGTGTATTGAAAACAGCCCGCTCTCGGAAGCGACAGAATTGAACCAAGCGAGGCTCGCCTCCACCTCAGCCGATTAAGGAAACCAATTCAAATTTCACAGTTTTGCCTTGTTTCTAGAGTAATTTTTGTGTGTAAGCTGTAATGCAGAATGCAGCTTAGCTTATAAGTGCTTTATTAAGCTAAACTGCAGCAGCATAGAAAAGATATACTTGTTTTATTATTGCAAGCTAACTATGTTGTTTTTCTAAGTACTAATCACAAAGCGATTGGATTAAAACGCATTTTTTTAATGTTCAAAGGCGAATCCCTTAGGATTTTTACGTTGCAAATCTTCACCGTAGAAAAACAATTATCAACCCTAAGTAGTATTAAGTCAGAGATCCACAAAATGAAATTTTGAGATAAATCTTTTTCCTCAAATTTAACCCATCATCATCATCATCATATCAGCCCAATGACGTCCACTGTTGAACATAGGCCTCACCTAATTTCTGAATATTTAATTTAACCCATTCTTATTTAATTTAAAACCAATGTTGATGCTATCACAAAGTGTGGATTGAGACAACAATGGATATGAATTATGATATGATGACGACTTTATATTCACATACATACTACTTTGGTAGAATTACTTTCACATAAAATAACTAGTCATATTCACTAGATAAACGTGATGTGTGTAAAGATTTAAATTGTATTTCTTTATGAAATGACTCAGTTTTGCATAAAGCTAACTGAATGTAGTCCATTAAAAGTTTCAGCAGCATACATAACTCGGTTCTCGAAATTTGGTCTTTGCTAACAGTTTACCTTTAGACAAGTATTTATATTATAAAGCTCTAGCTTCGTTCGCTCGCTCCTTTTCAAGGATAGGTAGTTTAAACTTCCACATAATCTGTTTATATTATTAACTAGCTGTGCCGGCGACTTCGTTCGCGTGGACAACTTATCCCGCATTCATGGAGTTTTAATTGTTTTTTTATAGAAACCCTGATATTTTTTCAAAATCCAAGTAGCCTAAAGTACTCCTTGTGATATTAGCTATCCGCCAGTGAAAGTTTCGTTGAAATCGGTCTAGCCGTTCCAGAGATTAGCCGGAACAAACAGACAGACAAAAAATGTTATTTTGTTTTATGCACCATATTTATACATTCTATCAATTATCTATCGAAAGCGGTTTGTTTTCGCGTGGTTTGTCGGTAAAAAGTAGCTTAAGTGCTATTTCACACTGTAATCTATCTGTGCGCCAAATTTAATACCTACTTACGATTATTTTAGCTGTTCTGGCGTGAGAGATATAGTGCAAGAGAGAAGGCTGATCTTCTGGCCGATCTCTTTGCCTCAAACTCGATTTTGGGCGACGGAGGAGCCACACCACCCACCATCACGCGGTGTGAGAGTTCTCTGCCTGAGATTCGCATCACACAGCGTGCGGTCAGGCGGGAACTCCGACTCTTAGACGTCCACAAGTCGAGTGGGCCGGACGGCATCCCCGCGGTGGTGCTTAAGACGTGCGCCCCTGAGTTGACCCCCGTATTAACGCGCCTTTACCGTCTCTCCTATTCAACCAACAGGGTTCCGTCTTCGTGGAAGGTTGCTCATGTCCACCCGATCCCTAAAATGGGTGACCGGTCGGACCCGTCAAATTACAGGCCTATCGCGATAACGTCCCTGCTATCTAAGGTGATGGAGCGAGTCGTCAACACACGGCTCCTACAGTACCTCGAGGAGCACCAGCTCATTAGCGACCGACAGTACGGTTTCCGTCACGGTCGCTCAGCTGGTGATCTTCTTGTGTACTTGACACACCGATGGGCAGAAGCCTTAGATAGCGGGGGAGAGGCTCTAACTGTGAGCCTCGACATCGCGAAGGCGTTTGATAGGGTCTGGCATAGAGCCCTTCTATCAAAGCTACCATCATACGGAATCCCCGAGGGACTCTGCGAGTGGATCGCCAGTTTTTTAGATGGGAGGAGCATCAAAGTCGTCGTCGACGGTGCATGCTCCCAGGGAAGGCCCATCAATGCTGGTGTTCTACAAGGCTCGGTGCTCTCCCCAACGCTGTTCATTCTGCATATCAATGACATGTTGTCTATAGATAACTTACATTGCTATGCAGATGACAGCACGGGTGATGCGCGGTATACCGGCCACCAGAACATCCCTCGGGTCACTGTACAGGAGAAACGGTCGATACTTGTGTCTGAAGTCGAGGCATCTCTAGGGCGAGCCTCCGAATGGGGTGTGAAGAACTTAGTTCAATTCAACCCCTTGAAGACACAAGTATGCGCGTTCACTGCGAAGAAGGACGCATTTGTTATGGTGCCTCAGTTTGAAGGAGTATCTCTCCCGTTGTCCGAAAGTATTGGGATCCTTGGCGTTAATATCTCGAGCAAAGTCCAGTTTGGGAGTCATTTGGAGGACAAAGCCAAATTGGCGAGCAAAAAACTGGGTGTCCTGAACAGGGCGAAGCGGTACTTCAAACCTAAACAGCGGCTTGTGCTGTACAAAGCACAGGTTCGGCCGCATTTGGAGTACTGCTCTCACCTTTGGGCGGGAGCTCCCAAGTACCAGCTCGACCCACTTGACTCCCTCCAAAGGCGGGCTGTTCGAATCGTCGATGATCCCAATCTGATGGACAACTTGGAATCGTTGGGGCAACGGAGAGACTTTGGGTCACTCTGCGTGCTCTATCGATTGTTCCATGGGGAGTGCTCCGACGAACTCCTTGATTTGGTGCCATCGTCGCCTTTTTATCATTGCACCACTCGACGCCGCTGTGGGCTTCACCCGCACTACCTGGAGCCGATATCGTCTAGAACGGTAAGGTTTCAGCGGTCATTCCTCCCACGTACGTGCCGGCTCTGGGGTGAACTTCCTACAGCGGTGTTTCCTGAGCGCTATGATATGTCCTTTTTCAAACGAGGTTTAAAGAGAGCTATCCTCTCAAGGTAGGCAGCGGCCTGGCTGTGCCCCTGGCATTGCCAACGTCCATGAGCGGCGGTAACCACTTACCATCAGGTGGGCTGTCTGTTCGTCTGCCACTTTAGGCAATAAAAAAAAAAAAAAAAAAAGAGAGTAACAAACAGCCATCCATCATAACTTTCTTATTTCTTCTATTGAATCAGATAATCAGATTTGCTTGTAACATAGCGAGGCGCTTGTAGCATTGTGGTACTGAGACATTCGTTACGATAATCGAAGTTAAGCAACACTCGGTAAGGTCAGTCCATGATGGGTGACCGTTTGTGGCAATTTCATTCTCGAGCGTCTCCGTGCTTCGGAAGTCACGTAAAGCCGTGAGTCCCGGTTACCGCTTAATGTGGTAGTCGTTAAGTCAAGTTGGAAGCCACTTCAGTTCAGGGCGACTTGATAAATTCCAACACCAGGGTCTGCCTCAAGCCCATAAGATAAGAGAAGCTTTGCTTTTCTTTGCTTTGCTTTGTGATCTTCCTTATTGTTATTGAATTTAAATAAATAAGTAGGTAAGTAACCCCTTTATTGTACCTTTATGTGGAAAAACAACTGTTTCAATTGTCCCGTATCATCCTTATTGATGAGTAAAGGCACCTATAGCCTTCCTTTTTTACTTTTCCGTTACCTAGCTACCAAGTAAACGTTAACGTTATTACTACCAAATAGCAAGACGTCTTCTGTATAACTTATAGTTCATGCCAAACTCAACAGATGGAGCTACTGATAATTGAAAAACGAAAATGAACTCTTGAAAGTGATTGTAAAATTCGTGAGGGTCTTTTTTAAATTAAATAAAACAACAGTAAACAAATGTTTTTAAAGAACAAGCAGAGTTATTTTCAATGACTAGTGTTATATAGGTAGACGAATATTTTGGTTACGATTTTCAGATCATACGCAGTTAACTAATATAATTTTTGTTTTTAACAGTCATTCAATTTAATAGTACCTATAGATACGAATAACACACATCTGATGTCCAATTTTATTATATTTATGCCCAATTACGTACTATGATGACGAAATGTAACATCTTCTAAGCAGTTATCTGCACGAATGAAATAGATAGGTAAACTGCTATAGGTAAATAATTTATCTTACATTTATGTGTTCAAAATACACGTTGAATATACTTTTAATATTGCAGTAAGTTTAGTTTCAATGCGATTTAATATCTCTCACGTCTATCTGCTGAGTTGTCGCTAAAGTCGAGTGCAGAATAATTTCACGGCTGCTTTGCCAACTACTGGTGACAGGATGTATTAAATCGTTGCGTTACGGTATGAGAATGAACACTTTGTAAAACTAAACATCTACTGTAAGTGATGTATGTTCTTTTTAGCCTAAAATAGTTACTTTTAGTCGATTAATCCGAAGTCGTACAAAATGTTAGAAGCATGTCTTGAATTATCGGGACTAAGTAGCGTGTAAATTGCACTCCATTTAATAGAAGAGGGCATCGACGGATTTATTCCTAAAAACTTTTATCCAATCAACGTATACCTAATACCTATGTAATAAACGGAAAACCTTATAATTTGTAAAAATAATAATAATAATATTCTACCACATTCACACAGCGCCATCTAGTCCCAAAGTAATCAATTATATTTGCTTGTGTTATGGGTACTAAACAACTGATATACTACTTAAATACATTTTTTTTTTGTAAATACATACATATTATAGATAAATTACACACACATAACAAACCTTTATGCTCATCACACAAAGATTTGTCCTGGGTGGGGATCGAACCCACGACCTCCGGCTTAGCAGTCAGGGTCACTAACCACTAGACCAACAGGCCAGTCAAAAAAATAATAGTACATTATGATATAAGTGCGGTAAGTTGATAATTACAGCCGAGGCGATATTGTTTATTATACAACAAAGCAGAGGCTGTAATAATTAAAGCGCACGAATGTCATACGACGTTTTATAACATATTTGCGAGGAAATAAATAAAATTCTGACTTTCTTAGAAAAAAACAAATACAGCGAAAAGAAATAGCGCGCGGAATATTTTTTACTTGTCACAAATTATCGATGCGCGCGCATCAGCGCTTTTTTTTTAAAGGCAAATATCAATAGCAATATCGCCTCGGCTGTAATTATCAACTTACCGCACTTATATCATAATGTACTATTACAACATAGCGTTATTCCATTTTCTTCGAAGAGGTAATCAGAGGTATGCAACACCCACATTTGGCCAACTATGTTAGATCTCATATATAAGGGTTGGATCTGAATGCACCAAATGGCACTTTCCTATCTATGCTTTTATTCTTTTCTGTCACTTAAAACCGCTATTATACTATACGAGAGCAACAGTCTAGCGCGTCGTTGATTCCGCCGCGTGCTGCCGCACACCGGCTCTCTTTCTCGCTCTTGTAAATGAAGGTTCTCAGTGGCAGAAAGGGACTCAAAGATAGATTGTGTTCATAATTTATTGAAGTGAATGAAGTGATATTTATATATTTCAAATACCTACATAGTATCAACGATTAGCCACTTGTCTAGAGGGGCAGATATGGTCTAAACCCTACGGGGCGAGCCGAATGCCATTAATCGAGCACATTTCTAAACTCCGAGCTGATAATACGGATTTCATAGCAGAGAAAGCCAAATTTCTCCGATTGAGAATCGAACTCAGTATCTCTTGCACACACTGCACAGCAGTTGTATGCACTTATGCAGCGCCACCGAGGCACCTAGTGAGTTAATCATTTGTAGGTACCAAGAAACGTTTTCACATTCCCAAATAAATCGAATTAAAATCAATCAGTGAAATCGGTAATCAGATATTTGCGAACCGATTAATTAGTGGTGGATTAGCTGACCATTAGCGGTAGTATCCTTAATGACTATTGTTACGATTATATTTGCATAATTCAATTACTATGGTTAGCATAATCGTTCTAACTGCTCGCTGGAGCTTTTATAAGATGTCTATAATAAGTATAATATGCTTGCAGAATTTTTTTTTTTCCTTAAAATCAAAGTAGTAAGTATATTAAACGTACATAAATAATATCACATAAAAAAGAGATATAGAGTTATTGTGAAGTTGATTTTCTGTATACAATTTTCTTTTGTTATAGCATATATGATTCTAGACGTAATTGCAGAGCATCTGATGATTTAACTGCTGATTATGGAACGGGAAATGTATTGGACACAGTAAAGAGATTGTTCACTTACAAAGAAGGTGGTCTTTTAAAGCCTTGTTTAAAAAGAGTTATAGCTCATTAAATGCGGTACTGCTGATAATTTATTTTCTACCCTTTTATAATAATCGCCCTTATTAATTAATTTTTCGCTTCTCTCTGGCTTACGAATAAACTATGAAATATAATATTATAATATGTTTAATATAATATATATTGTCTGTATATATATGTGTATATAGGGATATTGTCCTTGTAGTGACGGATTAAGAATACCTAATGTCACTACCCCATTTCAACCCGTGGGTGTCGTAAAAGGCGACTAAGGGAATAACCAACAGACAAGAGCTCTGTGAGAAAAGGAAAATTCGAAACAAAATCCTATACCAATTCGTCTGGCCAGCGTGGTATAGTAGGCTAAATTCACAATCTTTGAAGGAGCCAGTGGGACGTTTATGGGTTGTGATGATGTTTAATAATGTATTTAAAGTTGAGACTTCCTTGTCAAGACGTATTCTGATTTGACAAAATTCTATCACATGAAATCAATAAACCGTAAGTGTATTGTATCTATACTGTACACATTTACCTACTCGTATTCTGTCCATTCAAAGAAAACCTCCCTAAAAATAAACTTCAAAGAATGAACAATCTAAAATCAAATCAATTCGGGCCGAAGTGATTCCTTTGTTTACCTACAAGTAGGTGTACAAACGATTTGGTAATTTCATGGTACCGAACAAAAACGGTTTGTCTCGGTCGCCTTGTATTTTTTTTTCAAAGTGTATCGAATGAAATACCTAGTTACGATAGTACAAACCTTTTTCAGAGGTCCACCGTGTGTACGGATCCAATTTGGCTCATATTTGATCTGCATTGAGTAGTCACGAATTCGCCGATCGAATACATTACAGATTCTGTTTCTGATTCGAAACGCAGCAGTGTTTTAAAGGAAAAATGTACTTGTTTATTTTTCAAATGTAAACAATATGCATTGCTGTCAGTACCTAAATGGAAAATGTTGTGAATATTTTTTTATATTTTTTGTAATTTGCTGTGTGTCTGTATAAATAACTTTCATCAGTTAAAAAACGTACAATAATGCTTTTATACGATGATAAATGCTATAGGTATCCTATATCTGCACCAAATGTTTCATTTATTAATATATATAACTGATCTCTGTTATATATTTTAGTCATCGTGTACTTTCATGGCCTATATCCAGCATTGGCCGTCATTGGGTTGATGTGATGACGATAATGATGATGTACTTTTTGCATTAAGTATACCTAAGATTAAACTTTTTTAGGTAGGTATTTTAGAAATCTTCTTTTCATTTATATAACATTGTAAGTATGTTTATATTTTATACTTATCTATTCTTTATTATTTACTTTCATACAAAATTTAAAAAAAAAATCGTTCTGAAAAGGAATATAAAATGGTGTTTACTATATTCTTAAAATTATTTTAGAGATTTATTTTGGACAATGGCTTTGTATTATAATAAAAACATTATAACTAAGTATAAAAATGTTTGAGAAACTTGCCGCGAACTGCTTGGCCGAAAGTAATTCAAACAAAGTAGATAAAAGTTGCGGCGCTAAAGAAGCGATTAAAAGAAAAATTTGCATTCTTTCAAATTAATTAGGTACTTCCATAATAAAAGTTTTTTTATGAGAAAGTATAATCTCAATATTTTCGCTTAGATGATATCGCTTACTGTACCTATTGTTGTTATGGCCCTTTGTATTCCCTTTTTTTAGGGTTCCATAGCCAAAATGGCAAAAACTGAACCCTTATACTCAAAAAACTACTCGATGTACCTATATTCTCCTCTTCTCTCCGTAGATTTTTGTACGGCAAGAGAGTAAAATAAAAAGATAGTTGTAGACTCGAATAAAATAATTTTAAACAACTACATAAGTATTTTATTTTTACTGGTTTTCAAATAAACTTTATAATACAAAAATAATATTAAGAAACTTAAACCGAATAGAATAAATATTTTTTCTTTAATTTTGATATCCGCAAGATACCTATGTATTTATACACCAATGGACTTATATAGAAACGTAGTTTTGAACGGGTCCCAAACTGCACTATTAAAAAGCAGTTAGTTTCTTTCAGGCTGTATGTTGGGTTTTGCTTTTCCTATCAGTTACTCGTTACTGCGGGGTTTTGCCGCTTTTTCTCTCACTTTAGCTCGACTCGTTCACCCTGTGCTCTGATTTCTTTTTTGTATCCACCAACTTATATTCAAATCAGTATCGTCCAAAATTGAATACTCATATTGAATTTGGGTTACTAGTTTAAATCACGTGTTATTGTTAGGTAGCGACAAAAAGTTTTACCTTTTCATTACAATTGCAATATCATTATGTTCGAAATTAGAAATAATATACCCTCATATTGAATATTGGTGAGCAAATTAATTGATTTACTTTTTTTTTACTTTGGTTAGTAGGTAATATTTCTAAACTGATACGTTATAATATTAAACATATACATACATACATAATTAGATCACGCCTCTTTCCAACAGAGGGGTAGGCAGATACCATTTCCTTCCACTTGTTACGATTCGGACATACATCTTTGGCTTCTTCAACATTCATCAGTCTTTTAATGCATTCTCGCCGATTGAGTGTACTCCTGATCTGTCCCTTCTTTAGAACGTCACCTATTTGGTCATGGTACGATCTTCTCTTCCAACATTTTCTTTCACATTCACCTCATATATTTGTGTTGGCGCCTACAATAAAAGGAGCTACAATCTGCATCTGCGGTGAAGTTCAGGCGTTTTTCTTCGCATACATTGTCGGTACTTGCACAACAAAAAACTAAGAGAAAATTTCTACCTACTTGTGGACTTAATAAAATGTAGTGTGTCATTCTATACTTTGCTTCGTCATTGACATGCACTTCAAGACACTAAAAATATTGTAAATCAAGTTATCTAGCAATATAATCAGTTTCTATCATTTTGGAAGTTTTATTCCGAGCATAAGTATATGCTCCAGTGTCGGATAACCGACATAGTGGCGACCGTGACAGGACGAGAACCAGAAGCGATCTGTAGAACCACACTGTCGAGCTGAAGTTGGTCAGCACAGCGCCGCAGCCAGTAGCCGGTCAGCACCGCGCCGCTCTCAGCAGTTCGAGAAGAATACAATCGTCGTAATTATATGAGAAAAATTAGCACATCGAGATTTTTCGACCGCCGGAAGTTGACGTCACATGCAACGTTACCCCGCAGCGCATCAGAATAATCGCAGATAAGTGCTTCCTTCTACACCTATGATCCTAACAACCACGTACCTAACCCATCTCCTATATATTTCTTGTGATTATCACTTGTGCGAAGTCATACAGGTCACAGACATAGGTTACGTGGACACGTTGTGACAACGTGAATTTTACATAGTTACTTTCAAATCTCTGTTACATTACAGTGTTGTGCAAAGCATTTTACGATAAATTTCTAAAGAATAACCGTAGCTTTTAAATATTTGAGCGGACTTTCGGCTTATTTTCCTCAAAGGTGTATTAACATACATAAATTATAACGTGTCATCGCCCGGAAGGTCTTTGTATAGGTTCTGTATCTTGGTATTTGCTACCGTTTACACATTATTCTGCCGAACGTTTCCAGGTTGCCCGTAAGTCATTAAAACTACCGAGGCCGCGCCACGCGGTGTCCTCGTAGACATCGGGGGGTAAGCAGAGCTGCAGACGGCGGTCTCCCTTTTGCAGATACCACCAAGAAGGGCCGTGAGCTTATTTCTTTATTTTATTTACTTTAAAATCAATCTTTTATTCGTAATATTTTTAACGGTTACAATTATTACAAATTTAATCTCTTCTTCGTAAGAATTGGTGTCCTTTGTTAATTAAATATTATAAAATGACGTCAGCTGATGATGTCGCGAGGTTAGCTGAGTTTGGAATTAGACGTAGTTCAGTCAAAGGACAAGTAACTAAATTTAGAAATTATTTACAAAAATTATCTCAGTTGAAAACTTTTACTGCTATACAAAGGACGGAACTCACTGTCAAACTAACCAAGTTTGAAGCATTATCGGCTAGATTTGATGATTTACAAAGCCAAATTGAAATTCTTAACTCTAGTAACTTAATCGCGGAACTCGAAGAACGAGAAAACATTGAAACGGAATTTATTAACAATATTGTAACAGCTCAGGAGTTACTACAAAGACACAGTAAGGATGAAAGTGTCCAAGAATTTAGTTTTTCATCACGTTGTGATTGCAGTCACGACCGCGGGCACAAGGAGCCGGGTTTCAAGCTGCCTATGATACAGATAGCTAAATTTGACGGATCAACCTTACGATGGATGGAATTTCGAGATACTTTTCGATCTTTAATCCACAACAATAATCAAATTAGTTCTGTAAATAAATTTAATTATTTAAATTCTTATTTAGAAGGAGAAGCACAAAGAACTGTTTCGAGTTTAGAGGTATCGAGTGAAAACTATCTGGTAGCTTGGAATCTACTGCTTGAGCGATACGACAGCAAACGATTGTTGATAAGTCATCATCTTAGAGAGCTGTTTAACATTAATTCTATTAATAAGGCATCTGAGACATCGTTACGTTTCTTAGTTGATCATGTTAACAAACACTTGCGTGCCCTTTCCAATTTAGGACAGTCGACTGAACATTGGGATGTTATAGTAATTCACTTAGTTGCGTCCAAACTAGATAATAATACATTCACGAGATGGGAAGAGCACCGTAATGCGCTGTCAACTGACACCCTCACACTTAAGGATTTTCACAAATTTCTTAATGAACGTGCAGCCGTGATTGAGTCATCGCAGCGCAACAAGTCAGACAGCGTGCCTAAACCTAGTCATGATCAGCAGCGTTCTGATGGTCACTCAAGGAAGCCTAACTATTCTCAATCAAAGTCACACACATATACTAGTAGCAGTCAGCAGGTACAACAACAATCATCTTCGTCATATCACTGTCCCTATTGCAATGCTGACCATAGGATTTATGATTGCCTGCCATTTAAAGCTAAGAGTGTAAGCGAGCGTATAGCCGAAGCTCAGAAATTAAAATTGTGCCTTAACTGTTTACGAGCGGGTCATTCAGCCTTTAAATGTCATGCTGGTCGTTGCCGGGAATGTAACAAAAGACATAATACCTTGTTACATCTTCCTGCTAGCACAGAGGCCAACACGACTAGTGCCAATGTTTCTTCTGAGACTGTAGCAATCTGTAACAATCAAGGTATGAAAAGGGCTCTGCTATCTACTGCCTTGATTAAGGTAACCAATCCGAACACTAAACAACATGAAATAGTACGCGCCTTACTCGATTGTGGAAGTCAATCTTCTTTCATCAGTCAAAACCTGAAACAAAGGTTATCGCTGCAAGTCTGCACTACTGATGCTACAAAGGTAGTCGGCTTTGGCAACAATGACTCAGGGGTGATAACTGAGTACTGTATTGTACAATTAAGTTCTGAAAACACTGACTTTAGCGTCGTTTCTAACTTTTTCGTAATGAAAGAGTTGACGGGTTTAATACCAAACGCATTCATTGATATCAGGTCTTTCAATATACCTAGTAATACAATTCTAGCAGATCCCAAATTCTATCAGCCTTCTGATGTTGATATACTTATAGGCGCTGATTTATTTTGGGACATTTTAGGTAGTCAAAAGCGTTCTCTAGGGCCTAATCATCCCAAGTTACATAGTTCAAAATTCGGCTGGTTGATTGGGGGTCCCTTGTTGCACAATCAAACTAAAAATAATGAAAAACGCAAGCATGTTGTACTGAGTAACTTTTCCAATGTTGAAAATTTAGAATATAATTTAAATAGATTTTGGGAATTACAAGAAATTCCACCGAAGTCCCATCAAACCACCAGCGAACAGGCATGTGAAGCACATTTCTTGCAGCATACCCGTCGCTTAGAAAATGGTAGATTTTCTGTCAAACTACCTCTTAAAGAGTCACCTGATTGCCTAGGTGACTCCTATATGATGGCTAAGAAAAGATTTTACACTTTGGAAAAACGATTTAAGAGACAGCCAGAAGTTAAGTCACAATACATCAATTTTTTGAGGGAATACGCAGAGTTAGGTCATCTATCTGAAATATCATATAACGATTTAAGGTCTCAATTATGTTGTTTCTTACCTCATCATCCCGTATTTAAAGAAAGTAGCGAGTCTACTAAAATTAGGGTTGTGTTTGATGCATCGGCACGCACAACTTCCGGCCTTTCTGTTAATGACATACAAATGGTAGGGCCTCAGATTCAAGACTCTCTTTTCTCCATACTTATTCGTGCTCGTTTCCACAAATATATTTTAGCAGGAGATGTAGAGAAGCTATTTCGTCAAATATTAATAGACGAATCTGATCGTAATCTTCAACTTATTTTGTGGAGAGAAGATGAGTCACAGCCCCTTAAAATTCTACGTCTAAATACTGTGACTTACGGCTTCGCAAGCGCTAGTTATTTGAGCACAAGATGTCTTTGGCAGTTAGGGGAAGAGTGTGATGATTCTAATATCAAAACTATTATTCAGCAAGACCTATATATAGATGATTTAATTACAGGCTGTGATTGTGAAATTGAGTTAAAAACTATTCAAAACTCCATTTCAGAGGCCCTAAAGGCAGGTTGTTTCAATTTGCGAAAGTACAAGTCCAATTCGACAAATGTTCTCAAAGGCTGCTCTGAAAACTCAACAGATACTCTCATTATTAGTGAGTCCGCTAGCGCTCTCGGTTTGGGATGGAATCCCGAGACAGATCGTTTAAGCTATACATTCGAAATTCCTCCAGATAAGGATATAATCACTAAACGCTACATATTATCTACATCGTTCAAAATTTTTGACCCTCTTGGTTTTGTTAGCCCTTGCATCATTATTCCAAAATTAATAATGCAGCAGCTTTGGCTTGACAAGGTTGGCTGGGACGAGCCCCTATCAGAAGGGACAGTACGGGCTTGGCGTAAGTTCTCCAGTGGTCTATCTCATCTAGCAACAATGACACTGCCAAGGCAAGTTTTATGTAAATCACCTGCAGTGACTGAATTGCATGTGTTTAGTGACGCCTCTCAAAAGGCCTACGGTGCTTGCATTTATGTAAGATCCATTGATGAGGCGGGTAAAGTATATGTTAACCTTTTATGTTCAAAGTCAAAGGTGGCACCAATTAAGGCTTGCACAATACCCCGTCTGGAGCTATGTGCAGCACTATTGGCCGCTCGATGTTGTAAGGCTGTCACCGATTCACTGAGATTCCCAATATCACGAACGCTATATTGGTGTGACTCCAGCGTCGTTCTTGCTTGGCTGCGTACCAGCTCCAGAAAATTAAAGACGTTTGCGGCAAACAGGGTAGCAGAGATACTAGAACTGACAGACATTTCTAGTTGGCGTCACGTGCCTACTTTAGACAACCCCGCTGATCTAGTCTCGCGGGGGGTGGATGCCGAAGGACTAATAAACCACAGCTTATGGTGGTCGGGGCCCCAATTTTTACTACAAGAAGAATCTTCTTGGCCTGATTTAATTAATAAAATAGAGGAAGAGTCCATTCCTGATTTAAAATCACACGTTGTTGAAATTAACAATACTTCTATAATTCCATTTCAAAGGTATAGCAGTCTGCATAAATTAAAACGAAATTACGCGTATGTCTTGAGGTATTTTTATAATTTGCGTAATCCTAAAACGCTCAGACGTTATGACACTCTTAGCTTAGGAGAATTACAAAATTCATTTTACCTCTTATGCCGTAAGGCACAACTAGAATCGTTTCCTATTGAGCATGGTTTACTTTCTAAGAATAAATCAATTAGCGTAAGATCCAATATTATAGCTTTAACACCGTTCATGGATAAAGACGGTTTGATACGTGTAGGAGGCCGTCTGGACGCTTCAAATATTAAATATGATAGCAAACACCCTATTTTGTTACATTCATCACACCATCTTACTAAACTAATCTTTGAACGGGAACACATTCACAAATTGCATGCAGGCCCTCAGCTCCTTCTCGCTAGCGTAAGGGATTACATATGGCCTATCAATGGCCGACATTTAGCTAGGCGAACTGTACACAACTGCGTCAGATGCAGGAAAGTACAAGGCAAAACCTTATCACCTTTAATGGGTAACTTGCCGTCGCAGCGAATTACGGTGGACTTTCCATTTCGTAGTGTTGGCATAGACTTTGCTGGACCATTTTTTATTTTAAATAGGAAAGGTCGCGGAGCAAGAGTTTCAAAGTGTTATCTTTGTATTTTTATATGTCTAAGGTATAAGTGTGTCCACTTAGAAGCGGTCAGCGATCTCTCAAAAGATGCTTTCATTCTTACTTTGCGTAGGTTCATAGCCCGTCGAGGTAAACCTGCCGAGATATTTAGCGACAATGGGCGCAATTTTGTAGCCGCGGCAAAGGATATCCGTAACTTTTTAAAGGAAAATCGTAAGCATATAGTAGAATTTTCTAGCGAAGAAGAAATTAAATTTTTGTTTTCCCCTGCTTATGCTCCCCATTTTGGTGGTATCTGGGAGGCTGGGGTCAAATCTGCGAAATTTCATATTAGACGCGTAATGGGAAACACACACGTAACTTTCGAGGAGCTCTCCACATTATTCGCACAAGTGGAAGCCATTTTAAACAGCCGTCCTCTTTACCCTATGTCTTCGTCCCCAAATGATTTCCTCTTCCTTACTCCCGGGCACTTTTTGCTTGGAAGGCCGCTTACTGCGCTTCCTTCTGCGAGCTTAGAAAATTGTGTGTCTACTCAGCTAAGACGTTACCAAAGACTGGAACAAATCCGACAACACTTCTGGAGAAGGTGGAAGAAGGAATACCTGGCTGAGCTCCAGCATAGATCAAAGTGGCGCACTAACGACACCCCCTTGAAGGTTGGTGATTTCGTAATGCTGCAAGAGGAGAATCTACCACCATTGTGTTGGCGTTCAGGTCGAATCAGCAAGCTTTTTCCTGGTCCCGATGGAGTAAGCCGTGTGGCAGACGTTCAGACCGCCCAAGGATGTTACCGAAGATCCTTCACGCATCTCTGTCCTCTACCCATAACCGAGCATCACATAGAAGGTTAAAAGTCGTCGGAGACTTTCAACGGGGGGGAGGATGTTGGCGCCTACAATAAAAGGAGCTACAATCTGCATCTGCGGTGAAGTTCAGGCGTTTTTCTTCGCATACATTGTCGGTACTTGCACAACAAAAAACTAAGAGAAAATTTCTACCTACTTGTGGACTTAATAAAATGTAGTGTGTCATTCTATACTTTGCTTCGTCATTGACATGCACTTCAAGACACTAAAAATATTGTAAATCAAGTTATCTAGCAATATAATCAGTTTCTATCATTTTGGAAGTTTTATTCCGAGCATAAGTATATGCTCCAGTGTCGGATAACCGACAATTTGTTTTGTCACTCTTCTTTCATTCATTCTCTCGACATGTCCAAACCAGCTTAACATTCCTTTCTCTATTTGTGTCACAACATCTATTTTTAGGCTTTGAGAAGTATGATTGTTAAATTGAAAAATGAGAATTTTCACAGCATTTATTCTACTTTCATGCTTCTTCTGCCATACCCAGCTTTCACTTCCATACATCAGTGTTGGTACCAACACTCCCTTTTGAACCGTCAGACGAGCTTTCTGCGAAATCTTCTGGCTGTTCATAAAGGCGTGCAGCGCTCCATTCACCTTATTACCAGCATTCGCTCTCCTTTCAATATCACTATCACACTTCCCATCTCTTGTAAACAAAGCCCCAAATATACAAATTCCTTCACTTGCTCTAATACCTCACTTCCTATCCTCACACAAGCTTCTGTCATAATTTCTTCTCTCTCAAACACCATAACTTTCGTCTTATTTACATTGACTTTCATTCCTTTCCTTTCTAACGCGACATTCATAATATTTGTATAAATATATAAATAGCACAACAGTAAATAAAAAGAAGCTTTAAAAATATGGATGATGATATATGTAAACACACTATTGACAGAAAAGGCTGGTGGCAAAGGACATAAATACACGGTAGACCATTAGAATAAAATTTACTGCGAAAAATATATTAAACCACTGGATGTTATTTGATTATACACCCATTCAAAAATGCATCACATGTAACATCAAATGAACTCATCATCAGCATCATCAGCAACCCATTATGTCCCACTGCTGGGCTCGGGTCTCCTCTCTTCTATATAGAGAGCGAAGAGGGTTTAGCCCATAATAATAATGCTGGCCTAACGCGCGGGTTGGTGGATCGGGCATATACTTAGAATTTCTTCTAGGTATGTGGGTTTCCTCACGATGTATTCTTTCACTTCTTCTTCTTATCGTGTGGGCTTGAGGCAGACCCTGGTGTTGTGTTCTTTCACTGTTAGCAAATGGTAAGTCACATGATTATTACATATTATTTTTAATTCTACAAAGTGACATCCACATTGGCACTGCTGGTCGGAAGCGAACTCAGACCGCATGTTTAGTACGCCGGTCACTTATCCATTCAGCCACCATCGCATCGCAAGATATAAAAATGACAAAATCGATTTCAATTAAAAATCATCATATTTTTTAATCCAAAGAAGAGTAATGGCTGATGGTCCATTTGTGTTGGCATTTTTCCACTCTTTCGCGTCAGAGTCACCTAAATGTTCTGACATAAAGAAAAATATTTAAAATAATAACCCTTTTTACGCAAGGGCTTAAAATATTTGCAATGTTGTTAAGTAAGCGCTAAATATAGATAGAAACGAATTCTCCGAAGCTTTTAACTTTCCTTAGCAAGTATTAGCTTAGCTTACCCGAACCGGACATGCTTCGTAGATGTTTACTTGCTGTTTAGTTTTTCTTTAATTTTGTTTGTGTTCCTCACATCCCGCTCACTTTAGTGGTTTCTACTGCCTTTGTTTATTTGTGCAAAGCGCCAGGAAACTCGCTCATGTAGGTCTTAACTGTTCTGTACATTGTGCTGAAAAAGATACCTACAGAATTGAACTAGAGAGAATCTTTATTGAAATTCCTAATGGTCCGCACACACGTTAGGTTATGCATGACGGTTTTGACTCAACAGGCACAACCATCTTGCGTGTGTGCCGTAAAACTGTTCAATTAAAAGAACAATGGAACTTGGTTATGCCTGACGGCTATGCCAGTCATGATGATATCCTATGATGATAATGATAACCTAACGTGTGTGCGGACCATAAGGTAGCCGTGTATAAATAATTATGCAGCTTCAAAAAAATAATTTGTTATGTACTTACCTATGTTTTTTGAACTTCAAAATTGAAAACCATTATTAAATTTATTCGGTACGGTTTTAATGAAGGAAGTACTGGTACATTTAAAAACATATAACTTCAATAAGTAGTGTTGGAAAGCTTATCTTGTAATAATATTATTACGAGATAAGCTTCCTCCGCCTTCGAAGGTATAAACTTGTACTCAGTAGGTATGTACCTAATCTATTTGTAAGAATAAATTGTTTAACAATTTCAAGCAGTTTCAGTAACAAAATAAACGAGTTTCTTATATTGACGGAATCCAAACTACGTTGAAGATTCAATAACCCCACATTAAGTGGATCGCGTGACCGCTTCCATTATTTTTTCAACGGTCTATAAATTAACCTGTATTCGATTTCCAATCCCTTCTTTTCAGAGTTATCACAGCTGAAGTGTCGGCATCCATTTTTAAATTGTTTAAATATTCATGAACGGTTAAAGGAAGATTTTTTTTGTATTTGAATATTCTACGCTTCTTACTAGCTGCTGCCGGCAGCTTCACCTGTGTGGATAAAGTTTATAAGTTTGGATATTGGGGATAATCTACAGAACTACTCAACCGATCTTTATAAAATTTTTCATATAGAGATAGTCTAAGACCTTGGACCTTGAAAAGGACTTAAGCTACTTTTGATGACATACCACGAAGGGATAGTCGTAGACGGAAGCTTTTAAATAAAACATAAGCGAAATATATGATGTAATATATGTATGTATATTATGTTGTTTGAGAGACAATAAAGCTCTTCGATGTCGAAAACCTATTTGTGGAAATATTAAGGATAATATTACCACAAATAAGTTGCCCAAAGCTATTATATTGCAGTATGATACGATAATATGAACAAGGCCATTCGTCAATCATCTTCGTCGCTAACGTCTTGACAGGGCACGTCAAGAACCCCTCGAGGCGTGAGCATCAATATGTTATGCACTGTGAACACTTGATCTTTAAACTTAATTAAGTGTACGAAAATTGGATTAAGGATTCTATTTAGTTATATACATTGAGGGAGAGGAATGGCTTACTGGTGTCTAAGCAATTTTTTATGAAGTAGAGAGTTGGCTGTTTTTAAACGACTTCAAAAAAGGAGGAGGTTATATGTTCGACTGTATGTATTTTTTTTTTTTTTTATGTATGTTCAACGATTACTCGGAGATGCCTGAACCGATTTAAAAAATTCTTTTTTTGTTTGAAAGGGTATACTTCCGAATTGGTCCCCTATTCATCATGTCAAGTTCTGATGATGGAATCTCAGGGAAATCGAAGGCAACCCTCAAATTTTATAGGCATATGATACGTGTTTCATATATTTTTTAAAGTTATTCAAGTATTTACGTCTGATAGTCAACATCTCATGTTGATGAGCTGGTGATGGAAGGTATAACTCCTTAACTGTTAGGAGTTGGAGGATAATTCTTTCGACATTATAGGTTCTTATAAACCAATAGTTGTATTCTTGTAGGTTATTTAGGTGAGCTGATACTGGAAGGTATAACTCCTTAACTATTAGGAGTTGGAGGATAATTCTTTCAACATTATAAGTACTTATAAACCTATAGTTGTATTCTTGTAAGTTATTCAGGTGAGCTGTCACTGGAAGGTATAACTCCTTACCTGTTAGGAGTTGGAGGATAATTCTTTCGACATTATAGGTACTTATAAACCTATAGTTGTATTCTTGTAGGTTATTCAGCTGAGCTGTCACTGGAAGGTATAACTCCTTACCTGTTAGGAGTTGGAGGATAATTCTTTCGACATTATAGGTACTTATAAACCTATAGTTGTATTCTTGTAGGTTATTTAGGTGAGCTGTCACTGGAAGGGAAACTTCTTTATGTTTAGGAGTAAGAAGATGATTTCTTTAAATATCACATCCATGTATAAACCTTAAGTTGTGTTATTTCAAGTGTCTGAGATGAGAGCTCTTGATGGATGATAAAGTTGTATAATTCAAAGGAATTCTTAGATGATATTTTAAGTTTTCGATATAGTATCTTACCTGCATTGTATACCTATACTTGTTACCTGTCGCATTTTACAGGAAAAAAGAAAGACATAAAAAGCTGAGAGTTTTGAGATTCCTCTATTCTACAATCAGGTTGTGTTGTAAGAATATTTAAATAGACGTTCCCTTCTATCGAAGATTCTTTATTTCGGTTTTCCGTCTTAGTTTGCCAGCCAGTATTATTAAATCTACTAGATAAAAAGTACACTAAAAATGGAAAAATAAACTATTTTTAACAAAAAAATATTAAAACGACTTCAAATCAGTACTAAAAAGCGAAAAATAAACTGAATTAGATATTTAATTCCAAGCTAAAAAATACCTACCTACCTGTTTAAAGTATAATACCGTATTACTAATATGTTTGAAGTCGGTGCCAGCCTAATGAGGTTGTATCACTCAGTTTGAGCCGTCCACTAGGTACGATCACACGCAAGTGCGAGGTGGTGTGAAGTAGCGAGCGGTAACAGATGTACGTACTAAGTAGTACGTAGCTTAACAAACTCTTTAGGCTTGGCACCGACTTCAAACAGATTAGTAATACGGTATTATACTTTAAACAGGTAGGTAGGTATTTTTTAGCTTGGAATTAAATATCTAATTCAGTTTATTTTTCGCTTTTTAGTACTGATTTGAAGTCGTTTTAATATTTTTTTGTTAAAAATAGTTTTTGTGATTGCTTTTGATTAATTAATTTACCACCAGATAAAAAATAGTATTGCCGTGTAGTGACGGATTTTATTTCAACCTGTGAGAGTCGTAAAGGGACCTAACCTTTAGCAGATGCCAAAATTGTGAGAAAAGGAAAAGTCGAAACCAAACCCAACCCAGCTGGCCAGCGTGGTATAGTAGGCTAAATTCCCTCGCGTGGCCAACAGCTGGTAAAACTCTCTTAACAATTTTTGGAAGTAATCATAAAATATCTGCCACTAATAGAAATCAGCACACAACCAGACAGCTAAGCCTCTGTCTACATCCCTATTTGTTTGAATCAGAATGAGGCAATCCGTAGAAGAAGTAAACCCACGAATTAAGCTCACCGATTAGCGAAGTGGGAGCAAGTGGAGCACATTGGGCGAAGGACCGTCTACCGATGGTGGGTGAAGTGAAGCATAAAACCAGCAGTGAACAACTATGTACAGACTGAAATGAGGAGTGATGAGCAATGTAGATTTTATTTATCTTATTTTTACTTCGTTTTGAAAATCAAATTAGATTTCTGTATCAAAAGAATATCAAGGGTCATACGAATTGACCTTTACTATTCAAGTACAATGCGACTATTTTCGGATATAATTGTTCGTGATACTAGTAGATATTGAAACGAATTTTGGGATACGGTTAAGGTATTTTAATTTTGAAAATATCTAGAGGTTAATGAAGCTTCTTACATTTTGTGATAAAATGACGGTGAAATATTGTCAGGTCTTATGTAATACAAACCTTTGCTCTCGATATAGAGGAGAGGAGACCCGAGCCAGCAGATGGACATTAATGAGTTGCTGATGATGATATAATAGAAGATGAGTCTACCTAAAATTTCTCAGTTATCTTAGAAAAACTACATTACTTCATCAAGAAGGTAGGTGGTTTGCATAGCGGTTGAATATAGCATTCAAGCCACTATCATTCATTCACGATAAAATATCATTCAATAGAAGATTTTTTTTATCGTAGTTGTTTACTCTTTCTGAAATCTAATTACAATAACGAAGGGGAAGACAGAGGTGCATTACATCCCCATTTCCCCAACTATGAATGAGATCAAACATAGATGGTAAAATATGAGTATGATATATATTAATGTAATAGGGGCGAGCCTATTGCCACTACCCGGTCTCATTTCAAAACTCCGGGCTGATATGAGAATTTGAAGAAAGATAATTCCAATACGATTTTTGCCCGACCCAGGAATTGAATTTCGGACCTCTTGCGTAGCAGTCGTACACTTCCGTTTGCAGCTCCACCCGTTGTATTTCAGTAAATATATACAATAAATCTGTCTCTCGTCCAATTTCATACATACTTTTCAGTCGTAGTTGAGTAACAAATACCAATCCCTCTAGCTAACCAAACTTTCACATTAATAATGTTACTAGCATTCGTCCGCGGCTACGTCCACGTAGTTTGTAAGTAGTAAAATTATATACCTGAAAACCTTTCTCTTGAATCACTCCATCTATTGGTAAAAACTGCATCAAAATCTGTTCCGTAATTTAGAAAATCTAAGCGTACAGAAAGCGAAAGCGAATTTATTTTATACTATGTCAGAATTAGGATTACACATGGAAAATTAACTTCACATTGTTCATGCTCAACAGTCATTGCCAATAGGTACATTTAATTTTGCCACGACCTTTTTGGGACTCTCGCAATCATAATATAAATTGATATTATAATTGCATTGTTCTTTATTGTGCTCTTTAGCTAACAAGTGAGGAAGTAACAAAAAGTGAGGGTAATTAGCTCGTAAAACATTTTGTGCTAATAGGGACTTCGTGGGTCGCACATTATTAACTCTTGGACTATTACCCATTTATCATTGGGTATCTCTATTATGTAGGTAGCTACCTATATCTTCATAATAACAATTGATTAGTAAAAACTTTTAAACTTTCGCGACTTGTACACATATTAAATTACTATAAAACGGGTCTACGTCACGTATTATATTATAAGGAATAGTAAATACCTTATTTATTTGCCCGACGTTTCGATCGAATTACCCGTGCCCGTGCATTTTTATATTAGCCCGTGACCACGATCGGTGTAATTCGATCGAAACGTCGGGCAAATAAATAAGGTATTTACTATTCCTTATAATATAATACGTGACGTAAACCCGTTTTAAAGTAATTTAATAATTGATTAGTATTATTGAAAACGAACGATAGAAATCGTTTTTGATTTTATAATATCCAATTACATAATACGCACCGGCAAGCGCAGCGTAGTAGAACGTTCACCCAGAAGATCAGGATCAGGCTGGAGCAAGCCGGTTACAACCAGGCCTATTAGAAATATCCTGGGGACGACTATGTTCAATAGTGAACAACCTACGTCTGATATGATGATGATGATGATGATGATGATTGAATGTATGTTTCATATGGGTCGTAGTTAAATTGTTTTAACATTCACTCTATTTTTATAATATTTCAGCCTCATCTGCTATTTTGTTTTTTTTTAATGTCAAATATAATCTAAGACGTTCTTTTGATGCCAAAATACAACATTGAAAGTACTTATTTATAAACTATAGCTGGTTCTGTAAAATCCCGAAACATTGAATTTTGTTTTACGTTGTCAGTACAATAGCAATAATAATTAAAAAAAATAATCATAATATTTTCATGTTATTTTATTCTTATTTGAAAAATGCCAGAGCCCCGAATTACTTGCATCATGCAAACGGTGCTTTAAATAATATTAGAGAGCAGCAATATCTACAAAGCTAACATCAGTACAACCTCAATAGTCTGCTTCGTTAATTGAAACTGAGTAAACCAACAGAAGCAATTTATGATGGCTAATAAATGTCCTACCGTACTGTTTTGTAAACTGCTGCCAAGTTGTTTGTTTTGTTATCGTATATAGTATCTATTATACTAGCTTTCGTTCTTTTTAGACGATGCAGAAAATTATTATAAATTTTAAATATACAACAGAAATTCACACAATCATTCATTGGTTAGGATTAACTTTTTGCTTGACGTTTCGTCAAAGTTACACCGGCCATGGTCACAACACTCACAATTTCGATTTTGAATTGTCATGTTTGAAATCGTTTTTAACTGTGTGAACTGAAAATTACAGCGATTATATCATTTGACAGCGATATCGACCAATCGTAAGATTATTATTTGTTTAAATAATCACGCAACGCGAAATTTTATAAGTAATAATTATCATCATCATCATCATCATCATATCAGCCCAACGACGTCCACTGTTGAACATAGGCCTCACCTAATTTCCGCCACAGCGAGCGATTTTTTTTTGTACTATACTGTATTTTTCAACTCAAATATGTCCTGGAGGTCCTCCCCAGCTAGGCCGACGCGACGACCTGAAAAAGGTCCAGGCTTGACCTGGGTGCAGAAGGCGGAGGACCGAATATAATGGCGGAGAGGGCTATGTCCAGCAATGGAGTGCAAGAGGCTAATAATTCATGATAAAATATTAAAAGAACATAAACTCGCCTGCCAATTAAAAACTTAAACGTAAGTAGAACCTAAGCAAGCTCAGTCGGGTTTTCCAATATTGGTTCCGCCTGTTATGGTCGCTATGTAGAAGTATTTTAAATTTCTGGATTTGTTTTTTACTTTTAAGTTTTTAGCCTACCCTGCAAAGAGGTGTGATGTATAATGTAACTATGTTAGGTATAATAAGTCCTTAAGTCTATTATTTTAGTAGTACTTACCTATCATGCATGTTGAACAAAAAGCACATTCAACACACAACAAATTCTACATTGTTATTTCAGTTGCTATGCTGTGTAATTCAGAAACAAGGTAATAGCAGTTTTTATTTGCAAATAACCCCGTTTTGGTTTTGTTCCATTGTGGTGTTGAGTGACACAAGCGCGAATTTAGTTTACAAAAAATAAAAAAATGTTTCATCCTAACAAAGCTGGAACGACTAAAAATATAAAACTAAGCGTGTAGAACTAAACTAAATTGGAAACATTCCTAATGGCAAAGGTTTTTTAAAAGGCAAATTTTACCTCTAAATATATCCGCTTTATTTAAATATTCCGTCACAGTATATTGCTGAAATTAAAGTACTTAATTGAAATGAAGATGGATACACTGTTCGTCGCCTCGCCACTAACATGACTGTGCCGAGTGTCGTGGGTTCGATTCCCACAGGACACAAATATTTTTGTGATTCATAGATATTTGTTTCAAGTCTGGGTGTATTTTGTGTCCATTAATTGTATTTGTAAAGTCCCCGGCAGCTATCCATGGCTCATTCCCTAGGGTTTCCGGGCGTTGCCTTTTAAAAAACAAACAAACATTTTGTTGCCTAGCTATAGGTATTGGATATGAAGAATCTGTATAAAAATATAATTGATATTAACGCAGCATATTATTTTTATTACTTTTTTTATATTCCGTGTAGTGACGGATTAAGAATACATAATGTCACTACCCCATCTCAACCCTTGGGTGTCGTAAAAGGCGACTAAGGGAATAATCTTATGCAGAAAAGAGCACTGCAAGAAAAGGAAAATTCGAAACAAACCCTATACCAACCCGTCTGACCAGCGTGGTATAGTAGGCTAAATTCCCTCCACAATCTTTGGAGGAGACCCGTGCCGACCAGACCAGTGAGACGTTAATGGGTTGAAATGATGATTATTTTTATACGAATACAATTGTTTACAAAATAATATCAATGAAGATTTCGAAATGTCACAATGTCGACGACAAACCACTTATCCTTATTGGAAATCGACATAGAATTTGTAACAGCGAATAGCCACAATGACACCATCTGGTACTGACTAAAAATATGTGTATTCTGTGTAGGTAGGTAGGACAACCGCTGGCTCTTTGCCATTCAACCGTTTAAAACCTGTGGGAAACTGCCTTTTCATTATTTAATTCAACAACCATCGTATTTGCGCCAATGCCAAAATATATTGAGCGAATTCAATAAAAGTTTGTATACGTGCTATTAAATGCCACTGTTTGCGACGATATTTATAGTACTGCATGCGCTGTGCTTGATACAATGCTCTTTTAAAAGTCAACTTACTATACCCATATTACGACATAAGATACTTTTAACGTTGTATCAATAACTAAATGATGAAGAAATTTTGTAAAAAAATTTTGGTATTATTTATACCGTCAAATCAGATAAAGCTATTAAGGAGACCCGAACCCAACAGTGGGACATTAATGGGTTGCTGATGACTGATGATGATAAAATTATTTTTCTATAATAAGTTTTCAAAGGATCAGCATGTGATGCTCTGGGTATCGCAGCCGTCCAAAGGCTACTTTAACTTACTGAAATGAAATGAAATCTCGTTTATTCATGTAGGTTTTGTAACCTACATGAATAAACTTCTTGTGACCTTCATATGTGTTACCTTGTGGTAACACATATGAAGGTCACAAGATAAGAATAAGAATACTATACAATGAAAGATGATGACGTTTGAAATGCCAGTTATCTATCACGCGTTACTTGAAACATTAGTTAAGGAATATAACAAAAACAAAGAAAAACAATTCTTTAATGAGCCAAATCCAAAACGTTCCCGTCAAAAATTATAAAACGACAAAATATCTTACACTATTTTTTGCGAATTTTTTCCCGTCTCCCTAAGGTACCATTAGACATCTTGTTACCCCCCTTTGCTTTTTACAGGCTGAGCGCCTTAAGTGCTCGCCTGCTTAAGCCCAGTGATGCTATAAAGGCCGGAAGAGGCCAACAGCATCTGTCCATTCGAAAAAAGGAAGACAATAGACGGAATACTAATGTACCTTGTACAATGCATTAAACGTGAGCTACGCCTTTACCGCTAAGTGGTTAAGGTTTTTTGGTAAAATTTGATGTTAAATTTGTCCGTGGTCAAACCCTTCCTTCCTGTAAAGAGCCATTTTAAACTCAAAAGCTTTTGTATCTAATAAGTATTCGCTTTTCCTTTTTTTCTCAGCGGTTTTCTTTTAACGCCAATTTAGTGACATCACAATTTAGAGTGAGTAATTATTTTATTCATTTTGATTGCGCCTTTTAACACTTTGACTTCGTTCATTTGGTCCTTAATCACTACTAAACATAAACAAAGTTATCATAAACATAAAATTATAATTAATTATTATTTAAATAATATGTATTCAAAAATTTGCATAATATAGAAACAGTTTAAGCTCACACAAAGCCGATTATATATTATCTAACGTATAAAGTTAACATTCAAAATAGTTTGGCTTCTGTCTAGAGCACATTCCATCGAATTCCTCTCATAGAAGCGGCGTCAATAAATTTATGCTTCATAGTCGTGGTTAAAGGATAATTCACATAGTCTGAATGTCTGCACAAGACTAACATTGTCAACTCGAAGGTTGTGGTTGGAACGAGGGATGGTGGGCACATAGGCTATGCAACTATTCGTAGAAGCTGACGCGACACGGCGCGCTTTCCCGACACTTGGCATTTCCCACCTCATTTCTGTGAGCGTTTGAGGTGGACGAGAAACGCCACTTATTTACGTGAGTATAGCAGATAGTATGCTTTGATGTTATTGATGTGCATGTTTTGGGGTAATGTGCATTTACTTTCTGGTGCTTCGAAGCTCTAGTTTTAGGTGAAGATTTAAAATAGTTTTTTATCATTTGAAATTGTGTGCATATTAATTAAATAGTTATCTTTAATCGTAGCTTCGAAGGGGTTCCAATTATAGCGCCTGACGTATTAACATTTTATGACACATAAAGATATAAAATATTTAAATTATATGATACTTACGAGGAAACGAATATTTACAAATTTTTCTTTCATTACCAAGCCAATAACTGATACATTTCACAGTAAAGATAAATAAAAACATAGAGTAGCTCAGTTGCGTGATTACAAAACTGTGTCTGTAAAAGTTTTATAATGAAAAATCCCTGATGTCCATTTATTCCCAACAGAATATGGAAGATGAAAAACATTTGATTACTGCAGCTAATAATACAAACGTATTCACATAAAATGCAAATAAGGAAGCGTGAAAATGCACCTACAATCATTTACAACGTTTGATTTGCTTTGTCGAACACTATAATGAAAGAGTTTATTCATTCGTGCTAGAACAAAACAAAGAATGGTAACGAAATTTCTCTTATTTCCATGAATAAAAATCGTATCCACGCGGACGTATGCACTCGAACCATACTCTTATTTCTTTGTGTTGTTTTCCCCGCACCCATAACTGATATTTGTGTCTGAAAGAAACAAATTAAAACAAGTATTTCATGATATCATTACTCGTATAATTATATAAATGGAAAAGTAAGCTTTAAAAACTTTCATTTACTTTGTTTTATTACTTCGTTTGTTTGAGTAATGTCTTAGAATTTATTTGTTGATCTTTCTTTCTCTTCTATTGAATCTGAAATTTAGATGTTCTTATGTTTTAGTTTTTAGGTTATGCATGCTGTTATTTTAATAGACTATAATAATATAAATATTATACATCCATACATACTATAAAAGGCTTTGTCCTGACTGACTGACTGACTGACTTGACTGACTGACAGATAACGCACAGCCTAAACCGCTGGTCGTAGCGACTTGAAATTTGGAAGGTGTGTTTGTCCTAATGTCTAGAAATGTACTAAGAAAGGGTTTTTTAAAATTTAACTCCTAAGGGGGTGAAAAGGGATATAAACGATTGTATGAAATTTCTTTATTTTAAACTTATAGATTTGAAAATTTGTTTTTGGGTACTACTATCAAAATAAAAAATATCCTCATCAATATTTTTGACAAGGGTGGCTTTGGAAGGGTGAAATTGGGGATGAAACGTTGAATGAAAAGATCTTTGTTTTTAAGTTAACGTTTTGCGAATTAGTATTGGGATAGGAACTTAGAGGGTGAAAGATATAATAGACAGTTCTTTGTTTTTCAAGGGCAAACTTTAAAATACGCTGGTGTGGATTTAAGAGAAAATTGTTTCTCGCACGGTCAGTTATATGTTGCTTGCTCCCGAGTAAGTAGACCATCTTCATTAATTATTTTAGCTGCCGCAGATAAAAAAACAAAAAATATCGTTTACAAAGAAGTGCTGCAAATAGCTCTGCCCTGTCAATAGCGTCTAACTATAAAACTATATCCACGCGAGTGAAGCCGCGGGCAAAAGCTAGTAATATATAAAATACAATGATTCTACTTACAAAGACAAATTACTAGATTGTAGGGTTAGCAAGGCGAGTGCTTTGCTAACCCTACAAAAATGTATCTAATTACCAATTTTTTTTGAAAAACCATATTTACAAACAAGAAGGTAAGTAGTCAAATAAATTCAGTATAATCTATTTGGAATAGTAATCTAGGCATAAATAAACGTTGTCACAGACAAAGGAACAAACCAAATGAACGAAGCAGCAAATGATAAGTGACAAGTTCAAAGCCAATTCAAAGTGAAAGATGAACGGTCCAAATCTAAACAGACAAAACAGACTTCTGACAAATCGTTCGTGTTAGCAACTCCATTGGTTCTAAAAGAAAAAATATTGTTCAGGAAAATCATCAGTAAGTCGGTGGAGGAAATATCTCACTGTTTGTACCTCAGGACCCCTCACAGCTCCACGGGTCATTTAACACTTGATTTGATTAACGATATAGGAAATACTCCAGCTAGGTGCTCGCGAATAAAGTTGTTCGTAATGCTTCCATTCGATTTTATTATTCTCGTTCAATCAAAGCTCAACACGTAGTAGAGCATGACTTCATAATAGGCTAAATTGAGCATAAAATACGATTGCTCGCGCGTAATCTCTCAATTTCATTAGAGAGTTGTAAAAAGTTGTGTAGACCTATCAATTCCATATTTATGTCCCCTTAAATAAGGTTAAGGATTTTTATGTATTATGTATTTCGACTTAGTTGTCTTTTATAGGTTATTTTAACAAGTATATTATAAGAATCTCTCGGTGTTATTAACAGCTTTTACTAACTGACAACCTTCAGGAATTAACTTTCTAGAAATACCTAATAATGTTAGCGAGCTTCATAAAGACAAAAATCGTATTATTTTTATGGATTTGAAGATTTCAAAACTTGTATTTATTTCATTAAGACTGTGTAGTGACGGATTAAGAATACACAATGTCACTATCCCATCTCAACCCGTGGGTGTCGTAAAGGGCGATTAAGGGAAGAACTTTATGCAGACAAGAGCATTGCGAGAAAAGGAAAATTCGAAACAAACCCTATATAGCCTAAATTCCCTCCATATTCTTTGGAGGAGACCCGTGCCCAGCAGTGGGACTTTAATGAGTTGAAATGATGATAATGATGATGATGATTTATTTCATTTGCCTTTGTCTTGTTTTCCATTTTAAAGTTATTGAATTCTTTAAAACCTTTTTAGAAATTTAAAATTTATATATCAAGTTTTATGATTCAATATAAAGGCACGCTTTACAAATAAAAATCTTCCCCGTGTACCTAATTAAGGCTGCATCGCTTTGTTGTTCTCCATTGTGTTAGGTTATGTTTGAAAAACTAGTGGAACGTCTAAACCTTTTGTAATATATCTTTTGTTTAGTACCATGGAATGCAATTTCTACGAGACGCGTTCACCAAAACAGTGACTCTTATTTAAATTCTGTTTCTCTCCGACAGTACTGACCGACATAGCTACATCTACTTATACCCAGTTCGTACCTACCGTTATGAGACCGATGCCGAATGTCTTTAAAAAAAAAACATTTGTTTTTAAATTTTATACCAAGATAGTGGCGAATAAGCTTACGACCCACCAAAGCGGATAATTACACTTTCATCATCATCATCATCATATGCCCAATGACGTCCACTGTTGAACATAGGCCTCACCTAATTTCCGCCACAGCGAGCGATTTTGTGCCGCCCGCATCCAATTGCGGGTGGCCGTTGGATGCGGGCGGCACAAAATTACACTTTACACTTAAATAATTTATTAGGAAAAATCTCTCAATTTGAATATCGGTGACTTCTTTGTCCAAGATCTAACTGAAATTTATCATCATGATAATATCAGCCCAACGACGTCCACTGCTGAACATAGGCCTCACCTAATTTACATTTAATGAAATTTATATTGAGTATTAATTATTTAAGAGATGAAAATGAAAAATGCGACGTTGTAATTTAACAAACAAACAAAAAGTACTAGATATTGAATAAAGCTTACTAGGTTATGTACATAGTTAAACGGTATATAAAAGTACGTACACCGGTAAACTACTGCAAGTCGCTACAGCAATTTGTTTTTACAAGTTTTTATATCAAGGAAACGAGCTATTCATGACGGGGAAGACCGTCTTCTTATCTATGGAACAAACTTTGCTAAACGGATCGCCTAGAAAACCTTAGTGCTCGAGTTTGCCACATCAAAGATTTTAAAAACATTTGTAAGAGACTATTTAATATTTTCTAGAACATTAAACAGAGATTAAGGCGTTCTGTCGTCTTCTGTTTAAGTTTAAGACATTTTGTGTATATTAAAAAAATACTGCTCAATATACAAAGGTAAGTTTGTAACCATTTTGTTCATTATTGTGATCGACAAGCACATCGCGCAATGTGAATGATTTTACTTGCATTTCTCACTTCTTTGTTTGCATTTTATGTGGATGCGTTTGTGTAATTAACTGAAATAAAGAAATATTATCATTTTCAATACGCTGACGAGACATCGAATGAACATCAGAGATTTTTCATTATGTACGTTACAGATGAAGCTTCACAATTACATATATGAAAAGCTGCAATATTTTTATTTATCTCTACGAAGACATAATACGAGTATTACTGATTTTATAATTCATAGAAAAAAAATGTATGTTATTCATTTTCATGTTTGTGTCTGTAATATTCGTGTTTATAATTCTCAATAACAGTCCGTAGTTGTGAAATGGAAACGATTAATTTCAATAGACTCGTCAACTATTTTAATTTAATTATGTATGATGTTATTAGAAATTCCTATGATACACATCATTTTATTTAAGTACAGTAATCAACAAAACATGAAACATTCATACATTTCATCTAGTAGTTTTAATAAAACTAATTTTAGCCTACTAGTCAAACCCATAGACCTACATGCAGGGCACAGGAATAGTGTTATAACTGAAACTGGCTCTATAAGCGCATAAATTGGCGATCGGCCATCGTGCGGTTCAAAAACGGCTGTAATTGGCGCTATCATAATTTAATTCTGCTAACGTAGTGTTTGAGCTGATGCCAGCGAGCTCAAATTCAATAAAAATTCAAGCTAGCTCCCAACCGATTCACGGCCATCAATTTTGTTTCTGTGCAGGAACGCCTGTATCTGTGTAAACTGTTCATACAGTAAACACATACGAAACATTAAACTTTGTTGTATATTAGGATTAATATGTGTACAGTGCAGCTTTAAGTTTTGATTTTAAGTTTTTTTTTCTCTATTAAAGTCAACTATGGTGTCTTCTTTCATGCAACCAGTAGCTTCAAAAGCAAGTTTTTCTGAACGTATTTGATGATTGTATTAAGCCAGTTAAAGCATAATATATTTTTAGGAGTTGATAAAAATAAAGATACTGGTATTTTACTGTAGTTTTCAGTAAGGAGTGTTAAAGTGTTGGCTGTACACAAATTGTTTCACACATTTTCTTAATAACTAGAAATCGCGCGGGGTTTTGTTCCAACGTTCTTTATTTGGCCACTACTCAGCTCCAATTAGTCGTAGCGTGATGTTATATAGCCTATAATTAATTATAAATGGGCTATCCAATACTAAAAGAATTTGAAAATCGGACCACTAGTTTCTGAGATCCTGGCATTCAACCAAACAAACGAACAAACTCTTCAGCTTTATAATATTATATGATATAGATATAAAATTAGTTGCTAAAATAAAAATAATAGAAAGCAAGTATATTTTATGATTGTAGAAATAAGTTTTAGTACCAACTCCTAATATCTAATGTCGCTGAAAGTTCACCAAATAAAGTAAAATGTAAATAGGTACTACGATACTTTTATTTTGACAAAAATACTGAAATACTTAAAACCAACATACATTCTATTTAAAATAACAAAGTTTTAAACATTCCCTAAACGTTCGTTGTTTGCACTATATTGCTGGGAACGTTCTAAACAGGTAAAGTTTTATGGATTCGTAAACGCGCTAATGCTGCTGCACATTCTCGAGAACTCACCGATACTTGAGGGAAATGAAGCACTCTATTCATAGCCGGGCCAGGTGAGTAATGTACTTATTTAAAACTTTCTAGCGCCCACAGTTCGATACCTTATAGCTAAAGCGTTTTGTATTCGCTAGTCTCTAAGGCGATTTGTAATTCATCTATTATCCTAGTCTGTACAAAATTAAATTTTACACCTTCATTCATTGTCTTCACTTATTTATTTTGTAAGACTCCTTAGTAAAATACAAATAAAAATACTTAGTTTTATTATATTGTAATTATTTTATCTTTATTTTAACTATTATATATATTTTAATTTCTATAATCTTTAAATTTTTTAATCAACTCACGTATTTTTAAATGGTGAAGTAATTGGCGGGAAAATTATACATCACTTCATTACTTTTTGATATACTACTTACATTATTCACTGCTTGCAATATGAATAGTACCTACCTTAGAACAAGATTCCTAAGCTGAGGTGTGCATAATTTCGAAAAGCATTATTAAATCGTAGTATACCTTTACGACGACATGTTCACAAATTGCTTTACTAACTAGTTGGTCAAACTCACTAGTTTCTCATCTACTAGGATAAGTTAACTACAGTCATTTGTTGTACCAAAGCTTAACTATTTTTTGTTTCAGAGAACTATGAATCATTATTTTATAAATACGTTACCTTATTTGTAGGGAATTATGATTATCTATCATATTTTGCTAACATAGGAAAGTCCTTAATAGTATTATTAGAAAAAATGTTATAACAAGTATGGTGAACAAGCATGCTCAGTTAAATATAATAAGCATGACATAATTATGTAGGATGTTGTATCACTCTACTCTCATCCTCAGGCGAAATTACCTAAAATCTTGTCTTAACAGATACTTGCGTAACCAAATTTTGTGTTCCAAATTGCAGGATTCTAGACTTAATGGTTTTGCTGTTACTAGATAAGAAGTTAAGAGAGAAGGAAATAAAATCTGGCTTAAGTACTCCACTTCTTCACCAACATGAACAATATTACGGAGGTCATTTTATCATTTATTAGGGTTCCATGCCAAAAAGGTACAAAAGGAATCTTTAAGGTCTAGTTCTGTCCATCCGTCTGTCTGTCACCGTGCTATATCTAAAAATCTACTTAAATGCTTCCTCACTGCTGATCCAACACTAATTAGATTTCAAAAAATTGACGATATTAAACACATTTCTCTAGTAAAAATAAACATATTAGTATTCCACTAATACGACACTTAAGTTGAGTATAAATAAAGATGTTATTTGTTTTCTATAAGTAGCAGAACTCAAACTTTTGTTGCGACTAACCCCCGCTTTTAGTCAAACTTGAGCAACGTCTTCCCACATCAAACAACGACGAACTTTGTTAAGTTTTTACACAACTTCTCTTAACTCTTGGTGTATCTTTAACTTAATATTTCTCTGACTAAATTCAAATATTCTACAGATTTACTTTTGAATAAATATTTTATTTATAAAATAAGTACTGCTTAATTAATATTTCAGTAAGCTGTACGTACTGTGGCTGAGTAAAATTTACCCATGAATAATATTTCAAAGGCATTATACGGCGTAAACATTGAGTTTTTCGATCCATACCGCAAAGTTTCCAGTCATTAAGTTGAGCAAACGGTAATGAGCGATTAAAATGATAATATTGCAGTGCCATTAAAAATATTCTCGGTTATCCAGATAATGTTCATACTTTACTGAAACATGATAGTTTTACCGGTGATGGTAAGGCGAGGAGCACACGGGCCGATCGCGCCACAATTCATTTCTCATTTCCGTAACGTTCACTCGTGCTGATCCCCGCTCGGTCACAAACTCTCATCTTGTAACAGGTAATTTATTTTACTTAAAACGCTTCCATTCCAACAAATAACGGTTTGGAGAATGGAATGAGCTGGATAGTTGCAGTTTTAACCAAGGTTTTGTAAAATATTGCTCGATTAGACTTTTCGCTTGCATGGATCGGACGGTCGTGATTATCTGAGCGGGACTGTACTAGTGCTTTTATATGCCTAATCTATTTTTTATTGGCTCGTGGAAGATATATATACTCGATTACAAAACAGGCCTTTAAAGTTCAATTTCAATGTTTGTTTGTTTTGTAGGAAGATTGCGATTTCAAAAATATTCGCTGATAATAACTGTTGCAATATTAATAAAATTTAGTTTCTTATCAAACTTATGTGTTACTTTTCTCTTGATTAAAAAAAAAACACTTTATTATTTATTTTTTATTAAATCTACAGTTTCTTTAAGTAAATATGGACTTCAATTTAGTTTTATGTATTCGGTGCAATGTACGGCCACACGCTAGTTTTGCCACAGTTTATTTTGTTCGGATTTGAAGCGAATGTGGCGAGCCTAATTTCACGCCGACTTTGAAAGAGAGCCAGCAAAAATCAAAGCTCGGTTTACTCGTAAAATATATAACTCTAGCCTGTATTTTCGGTTGGTGGTTGAGCGTTATTTCGGTTACTGTGAAATATGGTGTTCGATTTGAACAAAAAATATGTTTTGTCAATTCGATATCTTGGCAATTTGTGAAAAACAAACAAATACAAATATATTTGTTTACTTTCAATGAAACAGCCAGTTTTTTGTGTCGGCACGTTGAAAAACGCTCACATTTTTACTTTGTCGTCTTTGCATTTTATTGTTATAGCTATGTTGTTATAATTTATGAAACTCATAACAATATCAATATGTTTTATCAAAATTGTTATCAGCTGGAACATTAATCAAGATTTAATTAAAGAACTTTTTAAACATAATATACATAAACACAATCTTCTTTCAATACTTTGAATTGTGGTTCATCATTCACAAAGCCAGTCATAACCATAAAACTCTTAAACATTACCAAACTGCCGTCTGATGGATTGTTTATTTATTACCCTACTCACTTTATTGGCTTCAGCTATTGTCAATTAAAGGAAACGTTTTTTAATTGGAACTGGTATCTCGTTGCAAAGTAAATCAATTAGTGCAGGGGGTGTAGGCGCTCCGCAAATTGATTCAGTTTACCCAACCTCTATGCTTGTGTCACAGTCATTTAAGCGTTGTGTAGCTAAACATTTTTTTCAATTAAGGTGTGAAAATTTAAACCGAGTCCCTTTGCGCCCGCGTCCAGGTATATGGGGCTTTTAAATGAAACGCTAATATCGGGTTTAAAGAGCTTGTAATTATTCAGTTGATTTTGTTAATGAACTTTTGGGCAATACTCTTACATTTGAATTTAAAAATAAAGATAAATCGCAAAACAAAAGAATTTGGTCACTATTCCAAGAATTATTTCAACATGTTGTTATTCGACAGTAGATGGGTATTATATATTTTTTGTACCACGACGCGACGGTGGCAAATAAAGATGTTAGAAGTTTATTTCGCATCTAATACCATAGGTATACAGGCGTGTTGCCAACCTTTTAAAAGCTTACGGAGTTTTTTCAAGGGTCTACAGTATGTGGTTCCTCAAGAAGGTAACTGGCAAGGGAGCTCATTTCATAGTTGGAACGTTTTCTATATTTCTATCTGTGAGCGACGACTATAGACTTGTAATAAAATAAAATAATTAAACAACTTGTCGACGACATTGATATTTTGGCTTACATTACTAATAGTTTCTCAATCTTTTGACCCTTAGTAGTTAAGATAATTTTTATTTGTAGGCGTAATCATTGGCAAAATAACTGTCACTGTGGCGTAGCGGTAAGGTTCTCCACGTCACTAATATCGCTGCGCCTAGCATTGTGGGTTCAATTCTAATATAAGACAAATATTTGTGTGATTCACAGATATTTCTTTCGAGTATGAGTGTACTTTGTGTCCATTAATAGTATGTTTATAATATGTGGCCGTTGGATGCGGGCGGCACAAAATCACTCGCAGTGGCGAAAACTAGGTGCAGCCTATGTGCAGCAGTGGGCGTCATTAGGCTGTTAAAATGATGATGAAAGTCCTTCAGGACACAGTGCTTGTTTCCTAGAGCGGCCGTTATGTTTTTCCAGTAAAGAAAAAATATTGAAAGCTGAACGCTTGGTTTAGTGATATCTAATTTAATATTTTCATCTATCTATAATAAAATCAACGCAGTGTGTCCAATATATTGAATGTCTCACTTTAATTGCAAAAAAACTGTTACACAATATCTAATAAATCTGAATTATGATGAAACTGAATTGTTCTTATTAAAATAAATGTCTGACATACTTGCTTTCTCTCTCTGTCTCTCACAAACACACACACAAACACACAACACACACACACACACACACATACACACATCATATTACGTTAGTTACTTATAATAATTGTTATCATTATTACGAGTTTAAATTAAGAAATGTTATTGTTCCCTAACTTTAACTTTTGATATAAATAGAATACTTACTGTCAAAATACGAAAGTGGAACTAAAATTAAAAATTGAAATAGGGGATCGGCACTGTAACTCCTTAACACAGGCTACCTAGTAGCCTATCTAGGAGAACAGTACTCTACCCTCAAATATTGTAGATTACATACCACTGTAACTCTTAAGTTATAATTTTATGTAACACCTAAACTGTAAACCTACGATCTCATTTCTAAATAAATTTATTGTTATTATTATTTTAGTCAAACAGCCGTTATGCCTAAGAGACTAGTCATAACAATTTATTCATTTTTATAAATGAGAATATTACTCATGCGACTATACTCTATAGTGGCCAATTACATATTGTCGATGAGGTATTTCACTGTCATCATTTATGTAAAACGGTGGTCTTTTAATAAATTAATCAGTGTATGCGTTTATGGTACGGAGGGACAAATTGCTCAATAATGCTTTTCAGAGCGCAGCTTGTGCAAATTTATAATTTCCACACACACAATATATAACCTAATTACCAGCAGTTGAACGCTTACTGAAAATTATTGGTATCAGCAGATTTTGTTTGGAATGACGCGTTTAATTTAATTGAATGCACAATTTCTCTCATTGTGTGTATAAGTTAAAATACTTGATTTTATATTCAGTTAGAAATAAATCATCGAGTATCGTATATGTGTAAATTAAAAGCGTGTATATAATAAAAACACGTAAAGATTGTCTGGAAGATATCGCTCTTAGCAATAAGACCGCCCATTGTCACTAATTCTTCTTTTATGTTAAGTTCTTTTTACTTCTGTAATTTACATTTGTGGTGTACAATAAAGAGTATTCTATCTATCTATCTACAATTAATTTGGTTTTCCATGACAGCTGTGTACAAATTTATTAAGCATGCTTCCAAATTAAAAATTTAACACTTCGAACGCCACCGCACAGTTATCCTGTGTGCATGATTGTCAACTTTGTCGATAGATTTAAAAGAAGACAGACACTGAAATAGTATTAAGCTAGTAGACAGCGTTTACATCACGTACACTTCAAGACAAAATACTTTTGTTACTTTATCTGTTTTCTGTCTGTTGAAGGTTTAACTAGTTTTTATTTTAACACATTTGAAGCTTTTTTGTTACACTGGAATCGTCATTGTTTTTAGACCAGTAAGACAGCAGAATAAGTGCTTTGTTACTAAAAACTTTCTGTAATTTGAAGGTGGTGATATCTTCACTGTACACTTCAAAAGCTCAATGACGAAGGTAGGGCAAACAGATACTAAGTATTCGAACTTGGTATATTGCTGTCATTGTTTTGTGGTCGGGGGCGCCATACCCTTGTAACGCGAAACACGTATTTGTGGTTATCAAAATGTTTGGGGTCGCTTCGTCTTCAAAGTGCTTTGGATGTGACAGTAAAATTGCTTTTATAGAATAAACTGGTCCTGCCCACAGCCTTGTCCGCACTGACCGGAATCAAGAGGATTCGGAAAATGAAGCTGTGAAATAAACTCGACTAGTCCATTGTGATAATTTCTTTTGCTTGTATGTATGCGAAGTGTATTGATGATAAAAAGGTTTTTTTTGGAAAAACTTCTTTGAAAATTAAATGATTTATACCCATTATGTAAATATGTAAATATAGCGAAGTGCATTTGGTCTGGCGGATCTGGCTAACTAGCTATGGGTCCATACAAAGTGTTTCTCTAGGAATAAGTTTCTGATCTTTATCACTCGACTAAGAGATTCAACTTTGCATCAGTTTAGTCATTACGTTTCTTCTACTCACTTCTCTAATTGAGTCTCATTTAAATTCATATGGAATTCTAACTGCTACCATTATAAATTAAGCTGTCTGATTGTTTATTGCCGAAAATAGGTATTCTAAGATATGGAATTACAACAACATAGTCACCAAAGTTTCTAGACTTTAGATAAACTATATTATGCTGTCAAAACTTTGTAAATGTTTGAAGGTATTAAACTAAGATCGTTTAATTGTTCAGTGTCGTTCTTAAAACGTTGATTTTACATTGTATCCTAAATCGAGTGAATTGGACAGTTCAGGGGATTACTGGGGTTAGGAACGACCTAGATTAACTGAGTGGTATTCCGACGGAACTAAATTATGCGTACTGCGTGTTTTTCAAAATACTAAAATTGTATATCTTAACCAATGGTTTTTATTTACAAGTAGTATTAAGCCCGGAGTACATTATTGCAGCCGTTTCAGTACAACTGGAAACCAGTAGTCAGTCCATCCAATTATTGGAATGAATTAATGTTTATTCCAGTGCCAGGTTAGATTGATTTAGTAATAATACGATGAGTATTATTATAATGGGTCGATGGGAAAATAAATTGGGCTAAGACAATGATATTGTAACATACAATATCATTGGGCTAAGAGCTGGTGAGCTGTGAAAAAATATTTTTTACCTTTTTCATAAACCGTCTATGATATCTTTGGGGGTTAAAGAGTTTAAATTTGTCTGTAGAAGATTGTAAAATTACATTTATAATAATATTTATGTAGGTATTTAATTTTACCATATTTACCATTGATATACAAAAATTTATTGCACATTCGCGTACTAAAGTCACTCTCAAAACTGTCGCTGATATAGGTATTGTCAACGAGTATGATTACATTTTTTTTAAATAGTTTTTGTAAAAAAATTCCTACTTAGTTAAAAAATATTACAATTGCTTTTAAAAAACATTAGTGGTCTTATAAAGCTATAAAACTTTTTGACGTTCACACTTCACGGCAGTGAAAGAATTGCGTGGCAATTGAACTCTTTTGAGCTCTATTTTGAGCGCCGTCTTTTTATCGCTGAGTGTCTTGAGTTTCTTTATAAGTAAATGATTTTTACCAAAACACATTTTAAGGAACTAACTTCCTTTAGTACATAATAAGGTTAAACTCATTTCGACTGAGTCGTAACACAATAATATCAGTGCTACGTATCTTTTGTCAATGGTCATTTTCCGTGGAATAAGTGACAAAAGAGCCCGAATACAATATGACGAAAAGAATTACTGTTGAGTCAAGCGTTATTATGGCTGCGATAATAGTTTATCATATCATAAACTGTCTAGATAAGTTTTATAATGTGATTAAATGTAGGTACCGCAGTCAAGTTTATTGACTTTTATCAATAGTATTTTATTCTGCTGTTTTAATTGTATTTTTTTGTAGAAAACCTTCAAGAAGATTACTCACCAGTAGAAATGAAACACTCCCAAAAATAAGTGTTAATTCTGAAAATTAATGTTTGCTTATATTACTTATATAGAAGTTAAAAGTTTACTCTCCTCTCGCAAATACCCTAGAATTACTGGAAATCCAAATAGTTCGAATATGTAGATGTCAAAATGTATATAAAATTTCATAGTTTAAGTATTTATGTTATATCATGCCTGTGTCAGAATTGTATTAATGTCAAATCATGTCAGGGGTTGATCTTAATATTATGAATGGTATCTAGATTATAATGATTCCAGGCCGATGGTGTGAATCCGAGGTCCGAATTATAAAGCGAAACGAATTAGTTAATACCTACGCATTTTTTGCTGAAACGATCGAACGGATTTGTTACTTATTGCAGTGGATTAGCATTGCAAATGACATCTCTGTAGTCCCTTTAAAGTCATTTTGACTTTTAAATGAGGTTTAGATGTCATTTATCCTAATTAACAAATGGTATTATTATTGTGGCTTAAAGACGCTTAGGTATCACTCCTAAATACTGTTTCTGTGCTTTAATGCCAGAGTTTTTTATCAGTTCTTCCTGGCACCTTGGCTGTAGGCAAATTAGCTGACACAATTTTTTTTAAATTGTTATATTCATAACTTATGATTTATATAAGAAGTTAATTTGCTACACAGATTAATTAATAAGATTTCATTTCGTAAACATCTTTTTCATCTACATCGTCACAAAAACTCAATATCAAAAATATGTTAACTAGTGTTTTTGGAAACTATAATACTAGGTTTTAAGTCCCATTATTTTAGTAGCACCCTAATTCTAAAGTTCAATCCATTTATATACTGTGAACCGGTTATTAGTTTGAAGTACCATACATATGTACATTATCCATAAATTATAACAAAACATTATAATTTCAGAGTTTTATAAAAATCTTAGTAAACAAATATGACTTTTAAAATATATTATTCCTATTGGCGAAATAATATAAAAAAGATAGAAGAAGAGTTATTCTAATAGAGTCTTCTTAGATAAAGAAAAAATAAATAGCTTGCTGCTCTGACTCAAAGTAAAAGCATTTGACATTATTACCATTCTTGGCACGCAGCTCTATAATGTGCCACTAGGAATGATTCATCTCTTTTTAGTATAGTTAGCATATCCTACGTTCCATTTCCATTAGCATTTTAAAATTTAAAAAAAAAATTGTTTCACAGGTTCTTATATAAAACACTAGTACAGATTCCATCGAAGGATAAAAAAAAATGTCATTTGCATAAAGCGCCTGTATAGTCGATAATAAAATTGCTTTACCATCCTTAGAGTAAATGTCGTTTGCATAACACAAAACAATAATGTCTATTATTCCTTGCCAGATATATCAGTATAGTGACAGTTGTAAGCAATACCGCGACGTCAACATTAATAATGAGTCTTATTGAATTTTAAATTTGATGGAAATTAAAAGTGGTGAAGCAAATATGTGGTCGACTATACATTCTCGGCGAATCGCCGAGGCTTGATGAGTGTGAAAGTGTACTTTGTATAGTACATATGAAACTAATTTTGTCTCTATTCTTCTGCTCTTCACTCCGAGTTGGTTTCACTCTACGTACTCTCGCCGACACATGGTTAGAGCACTCACGGAAGAATGTACAGCCACCTTACTATTTCTGAGTTTACTATTTCTTTTGCAATCGTAGGGATTGGTAATTCTAATGAGAAAGGTGAGTCTCTCCTTTTGTTTAATATTAAGTAATGACTAATTCATTCATCAATTTCACATTAACATTTATGATTGTGATCATAACGGTACAAACACTAAGGCGTAATTTGCAATGCTTATTTGCAATAGCACACATGTAGATACATTATACATTTGCCACAGAGGAACCATTAGCCGATGAGTCGATAATGTCTTGAACATTCTACGGCATTGTGTAATTGTGTACGATGTTCAATATACCTACTCATACATACATAAATAACAAAGGCAGGATTAGGTTATCGATTTTTATAGCGAAGAAAAAACTTGACTATATTGGTAGCACACCGGCACTGTGCACGACTGCTGCAAAAGATTCTGTTCTATTCTCCCGAGTCGGACAATCTCAGTATCAAGCTGGAGTATAGCATTGTGCCCAGTAAATTGTAATGGGCTCAGCTTCTAATACATCTAATATAGCTCATGAAATGTGGTTACATCTGTGTCCACTCATTTAGAGAACTTGTTACAATGCATTATACAGTAGAAATCGAACAAGCAATTATAAAATTAGTTCAGTGTGTACATATTTAATAATATGACTAAGCATCTTGCCTAACTAAAAGTCCGATCAAAACAAAAGCCGTCCATTTATAGGGCTGCGAAATAATAATTGCGCTGTGTAAATACGAGGGTGCGAATGGGCGATAACGATAGCTTGTCCAAACGAACGGCATATTGCTCATGGATAATCCTGGAGAGCTGTCTAATCACGCGTACCGTTAAGTCGTGACGTTCTTATCGGGCTCCGGCTGACAAAAGATGAACGTGTAATTTTATAATAGGTATTTGTACTAGTTACTCATTTGCAAATAGATATTGTGCTTATAAGTAGCTCGTTTCTACATTACTTCTCGTGTCTTTATCAACTCACGATTTAGCGAATGGACCATATTAGAAAAACCGTCCAATTTCAATGTGAGCATCATAGCTCTTAAGCGAATAGGTCGATCCGACTTGATTGTAATGGTTTTTAGAGACGTTTTATGAGTGCATGTCTGCATGTAGGTACATATATTATGTTGGTCTTATGTCAATTAGCGTAACACCCAGACTCGGAACAACTATTTGCGGGCCGAACTAGTATACTATGTCCTAGATGAGTATCGAACCCAAAACCTAATGTTTAGCAATTATACAGGGTGGAATTTTTTAATGCCACTTATACAATGGAGATAGATACGTACATATATACATACCGCAGTATACGACTGCTTAGGTAATAATCTACAAGACACATAATTGTCTAATCTAGTTAATCATCCTGAGTCTTGTAAAATTTTGTATGTTTGCAATCTTAAAAAAATGTCAGGGACAATTAGGTATTCAGATCAAATTTAAAATTATAAAATCGAAGCGAATCAATTTACACATTCTAATATGAATGTAAGCTCACTACGTATGATAATAAAAAGACCTATAATTTAGGACGATGTAATTATAGTGGACTTTTAAAAGTGTGGCTTGACGGTAATTTATCAATTATATTATTGTTAATGCTTTTTGTTCTACAAAGAGACAATTTTATGTGTCCTAGATTCTATTTATATTTAATAGCCGTTTATTCAACAAAATTATATAAAAAAAAACACTGTATATTTATGTAATACAAAAATCTGTTTTATTTGATATGCTCAAGCTGTCAACATGTCTGTCGTAAGCCCAAATTAATCTCATTTGAAAGTAACTCACTTATTCTCGTCCACTTTTATTACATTAACACTTCTTTTCGAGTTTGTAACTGGATCGCAAACTAACTAAATTATAGTCTTTCTACATTTGCGTAAATAAACTTATAACTAAAGTTAATTCTAGAATTTGTCCTTAAGGAAAAGTTTGTTTCTTCGAAAATTTGTTAAATTGAAAAGCGTATTGTCGCCAAGGACTGTAAGCATCTCAACTTTTTAGTTAAAAGTCGTCTTTCAAATTGAGAAATTACATTATTGACCACTAACTTGCTTAGGCATATAACTTGTAGAGAAGTTTGTCTTATACTTTCTATTTAAAGTATTCATTAAGCTTAGGACTTAACGAGTGAGTCACTAACATTTATATAGACTCGCTTATGAGACTTTGAATGTTATTGTTTATTCTCATTCAAATTTTAAAACTTTAGCTTGATAGATGCCAAAATCAATCGAGAAATGAATTGTGAACGTGACATTATAAAGTAGACCAAATATGTAGTTTTAGTTCTTATAGATGATAGCTTCACATAACAATGATTTATTTTACTAAAACCCTACAATATTACGCATAAGACCTTTCATAAGCTCCAATTTGCTCAGTAGAGTGAAAATACAATCCAATATGTCGATACATCTTATACATTTCGGTATCGTGCGGTGATTTGCTTCGCTTTCAATATTTTGTAGTCACATAGAAAAACGATCGCTCTTTCATCCCACATACCCAAGAATCGGTGTGATCTATTTGTTGGGCCCGAAACCCAGGCACTCGGAAAATGGTATGTAGTCACGACACATCTTGACGTTTGACTGATGGTGACTCGACTCGGTTCTTTTCACGCTTCGATTGTACCGATATACGTATACGATTGTAGCTATTTATTGCGCAAAACTGGTGGATGATTTGTCAGAATCGATTGTTGAATTATTTAATAGAAAATGTTTCATTATTAGATACTTCTAGTACTGGCACTTGTAGCACTGTAATATTAAAATGTTTGTATTACAATTGGTGGTGAGGTGAAGCAATTTTCAGAAGTTTCAGTCAATCCCAGTCAATGGAACGATAACAATGATATTTGTGACATTTTCATACTCGTGTGCCTCCGTGGTGAAGATAAACGCAGTACAGGATTAGCCAATCTTACTAATATTACAATGCAAAAGTTTAGATGCATGGCTGGATGGATGTTTCTTACTCAAACACGTCAGAACAGCTAAAAAGGATCTATGAAATTTGGCACACAGTTACATTACAGCCCGCAAAAGCACAAAAGCTTTTTTTTGTCGAGACTATACGCGGACAAAGTCGCGGGCGAAAGGTAGTACGCCATACGAGCGGTGGCTTAGAACCGGCAGTGGCTTGAGTAAGTGTTAAACACTCTTGCAAGCTTTGGAATACAAGACCTGATTGAGCGACGGCACTGCGTAGACCACAATTTAAAAAAAAATTCAAATTAAATGAATTCATAACATTGAATGCATTACCACATCACTACATATTAATCAGTGTATATAGGTAATTTCTAATTCCATTAATAGCAAGTTACTTATGGGTGAATATTTAAACTGCGTTAACTGAACAGATACGTATTATGAAGCGGAAATTAATGCGATTATAGGTTTAATACCTTTAACGGATTAATATTTGTATATTGGTGCATCAGTTAATTGAAAATAATTATTATTTGATTTTTTTAAACAATATCTTAAAATTTTTGATATTTGAATTCATTTGAAGGCAGTACTGACCAAGTGCAGTCTAGATTTGGGATTTATGAGATATATACCAACGAACTCTTAAATAACTGTGTTCTCAAGTAAGTATATGGGCTATGCCATGGGGGCTACCTACGTAATTAAAAATCTAAAGGTATCGTTAAGATGTTAATTTTGCTTAATGAAACTGAACCTAGAATATACAAAAAATATAAGATGACTGCGCATAACGCTTTTGGAAACCTTCATACTCGGTGATTTTAATACAGGCATCATCATTTAAACATACCCCTCTCATTTCCTTCATTCATCAATCTTTTATGAATGAACGTCGGTTCATATGCAAAATAGTTTGATTTTCATAATTTGCTTTTTAATGAACCTACAATTGTAATATTGACTAGCTAATAATGTGATTTTATTTCACCACCGTCAATAAAACTACGTGAAAATTCATTCATCAATAATTTGTATTGACACAAGTTGATTGAATATAGTCTGAGTACGGTTGCAGTGGTATTTGTATGAGTTCGTGGTTTTCCCTTTTCATCGAGGACAACTAAAATCTGTGTTGTCGAGAGATGAGATATTGCGATCAGAGATGTGAAGGGTACTTGCTCAATCAGTCGTAGCTTTTGTTCGTTACGTTATATTAAATATTGTATGGTTTTATTGTGAGTCGCGTTTTATATTGATATAATTTTTAGAAAGTAATTTATTTTACATTTTTGTGGCTTCATAGCAGTAGCTTTAACATTTTGTTTGTAATAATCTTCATTGTTTTAGAAATGACTTAGTATTCGGCAACTAAACGTAGTCATGAGTGTGTAAATTAAATTGGTGTATTTTATCGCAACGTGTAAATATATACAGCTGAGGAGCTGTGTACATTGTATAAAGCATGTGCAACATAGAAACAAACGAGAAAACTTTATAATTAATATTATACTTATTATGAAAATGATACATAGCTTAACTTTACAAATTAAGGACACAATAAACAAGCCTGCTATTAGTCTGCCACAATTGACAAATCTTTGTGTGATGAGCATGATTGTTGGTTTTGTGTCTGGCTGTAATTAATATGTATGTATTTCCAAAAATAAATGTATTTAATTAGTATTAAGCGATGGTGGCTGAATGAAAGCGATGGTGGCTGAATGGATAAGGAACCGGCGTGCAAATCACGCGGTCCGAGTTCGATCCGGCCGGCAGTACCAATGTGGATTCCACTTTGTGGAATTTATATGTACTAGTCAAGTGACTTACCATCTGCTAACGGTGAAGGAAAACGTCGTGAGGAAACCCACATATCCTAGAAGAAATTCTATGAGTATGTCTGATCCACCAACCCGCACTAGGCCAGCGTGAGTGGATTATGGCCTAAACCTTCTCAGCTCTCTAGTTAGAAGAGTGGAGACCCGAGCCCAGCAGTGGGAATTAATGGGTTGCTGATGATGAATTAGTATTATATCAGTTGTTTAGTACCCATAACACAAGCAAATATAATTGCTTAATTTGTGACTAGATGGCGCTGTGTATGTGGTGAAATATTATTATAAGCTAATATAATATATTTATTGTTACCCAAGCTTAAAACTTGCCTTAATTATTCCAGAATGTATCAGTAATAATAAGTTCAGTAATAATATTACCTACTCAAAAGCTTATGACAACTCAATTGCAAGCCAAGTTCTATTAAAATCACTGGAAAAATCTTGCAAAACTACCTCAACAGGTTAGAATCAATTTTCGCGTCATAAAAATTGGACGTTCCAACAAGCGGATCATTTTCTGCTCCATCATTCCAGAGCATCAAAGGAGCTCTTGAATTAAGCTCGCCAGGAACATAAGTGCCTACTTGGTGCGAACAACTTTCTATATTTTCGACTATTGAACAGTAAGGTAATGATGAGAACTTTGACGAGTCTTTTGTGAGAACTTTGTTCTTTCTATTGTCTATTTGAATGTACTTCATGTATTTATGTGTAGTATTTGTATTATTTAATGCTTGTTAAAGTGGTTACCAGTTCGAGTATTATTGTAGGTATATAATCCACATATAGGTATATTGTTGGAATTCTGGATAGTAAATTCAAGTCTTCAAGGGTTAGGTACAATAGGTACTATTAGAAAGGTACTTAAAAATTACTATTAAAAATTATGCCTTTTCCCTAAAAGACTGACGTCGTAGATACAAATTGTTCTAATCAAGCTTTATTAATAAAGTTGATGTATTACCAAAAGACACAGATAAAACGTCTGTCGCATTAAATTATTCTGCCTAACAAATGACGATATAGTCTATAAATCGCATTGGATATTTTGTATTAGGATATCTCGTAATAAAGGCTAGCAAAGGAAAAAGAAAAAACAAATTTTACTCGGCCCAAGACTGATGGACAAATTTCCTGGTAAACGGCTTCTTCCGCGCCGGGACTATTTGTCTGAATTTGAATCGCATTTGTTTCCAGGGAAATTTGTCTCCTAAGCCTCGGGAGTATATCCTGGGTACGCTTGCGGCACTTCGTCTCTCTTAATTGAATAAAGACCTCTTTATACGTTCCTTATAGCGTAATTATCTAAACATACTCTTTATTCGTGTATCCGTGAACAAGCGGCTTGATTTTGTTTTTCCTATAAACCTTTGTTATAAAATGGTAGGGTAGGAAGTCAGTGTTTACTTTCTAATTTTCCGGTTGTCTTCACGAGGTCTGAAGGCGGGCGATGCTCGGCATGTTATATGTGACAGGAGTATTACAAAACCTTGCTGATAGATGATGCTTGTATACAGGGAAATTTCTAACCAAAGGAAAGCCCTTTGTCTCACGCTCTACTCTTATTAGAAAGAACAGATACTTAAATTAATGCGCGAGTTTCCTTAACTTTATCTTAACGACTGGCTGATCCTGTAATGGGTCATATAAATTGCTTATTATCGGTACCTACGAGTGGTCATTAAGAGAAGATACGAAATCCAGTTACTTAATGGTTGAATAATATTTGATATCACGCTTCATAGGCTTGGGCAATGTGCGCCATATGTGAACTGAATGCTCGATACCACAAAAATAATTTAATTGAGAATACTTACAGCTTTAGTTTTTATAAAATAAGAAGCTATAATAAAACCAGTCTTCAGGAGAAAATTAAATAAATATCGTAGATTAGTCGGTTAATTTAACGTCACGACGGCGCGGCGTCTGAAGCCTCTAACTGTTCTTCAATTAAAATCAAGAGTTAAAAAACTTGAAAGTTCCATTCGGAAATAAATTACTGCAAAGAAAAGGATTACTCACCAATTTTAGATGTCTTTCAAAAAGCTCGAATAGCTCAAAGCGATGGTTGAGTTCCAAAAGTTTGCCTAATTTCTTGAAATTTATTATCATTTTATTCTTTAACAGACAGTTCGCCGTGTTCAATGATTTTGAAAATGTATAAATCACAATAACTAGATAAAATACTTCAATAAGTATAAAATCAAATTTAGTTGTGGTTGATAAATATTTAAGGGCATACATTAGACGGAAATTAGGTGAGGCCTATGTTCAACAGTGGACGTCATTGGGCTGTTATGATGATGATTATGTTGATAATGATACATTAGACCGAGCGACTATAGAAACATCGATCTATTCCATAATTTGAGTAAAAATTGTCTCATGTTTCGATGACGAAGATATTTTAAAATCTACCTGAAACTTCGACATTATATTCTTATGAAGAGCTTTTATTGAGCTTTTATTACCATCTAAAACAAAGTAAATACAAGCTACAAGTTGTAAAAACCACCGTGCAAGATTACTTTCCAGACGCAACATTCTTTTTCTTGCGAACAATTCAAACTATTTAAATAACAAACTTAAATGGATAGAAGATATTTTATACTTCTAAGAAAGCTAAAACTTACAAGATGGAGTACTTTAGGACTTAGATTTGTGTTCAGACTGGTGAAGACTAAGGTTTGTTTTTTAATGCTATTTTATTAATTATAAAACCTTAGTTTCAAAGGACCAAATTTAACAAATTTTAAGTTTTTGAACGCTTATTTAATTTAACTAATTATTTTTGTCATAATCGAATTAACCTTCACTGCCTTAGGCAAAGACTGTGTGATGCAATTGTTCTGTTTCAATTAAACCCCTTTTCCTTTTTCAATATTTATCAACCTTTTTATGCCTGAATTTTGCTTAATTCTGATTGATCTTGATATGCACATAAACATTTTTATTATTGTTATTACAATAGTTTATTGCGAGTATTTCTGTCAAATAAAACTCTCGTCATGTTAACATTTAAAATTATCAAGGCCCTCAATGGATTCTTTTCTAATAGATAAAATAGTAATACTCTCTTAAATAAGGAAGTGATTTCAAGAATTATTATTCTCATTCCGCAATAGAGAACTTTTAACAAGAAAACTTTCCAATGTTCTTCGGCAACAATGTTCTCGAGAAGTTATTGTCGGCAGCTCAGAATAAATTTTGATTACTCTATTAAATCGATCAGAGGACATTGCTTCAAAGGTATTTTACCTGTTATCTAATTTACTGAATTTAATTTATAAGTAGATACCGTCCCTCATGGATCAAAACTAATATATTGTTTCTTTTTTCAATGACGTAAGACTCATTGGGTATTTAATTATACTAGTATGAGTTAAGAAGTAGTTATAATAGTTTAATTTTTTTTAATTTTTTTATACCACGACGGTGGCAAACAGACGTACGGTCCGCCTGATGGTAAGCGGTTACCGTAGCCTATGGGCGCCTGCAACACCAGGGGCATCACGAGTTACGTTACGGACCCTTAAGAAACCTATTCACTCCTTTTTTGAAGAAAATTTCAAATCAAGATCAAAACAATAACATTGACAAGAAATTAATGTTTTAATTTACTCGTTTATAAAATTCGTATTTATATTATAAAGCCTAGCCTCTATCTTAGATAAATGTTTAACAGCAAAATAAATTTTTAATCCTTCGACTTAGTATACCATGTTTATTCAATTAAAATTATTGCTCAAATAACTAATTTAACCAAAACTTTAGTCTCTTATAATAAATAATGTGAGACAACGCTTCTGTGACTTATAAACTGTAAGAAAGTACTAATTTTGTGATTTTGTGCACAAAATAAGATTAACTTAAAAACTCAACCAAAAAGACTTTTAAATTACAAATTTTCCAATTTTCGTTACATATTCATATGAGTTGTTAAAAGAATCGGTTATGATAAAATAGATTGAATATTTTTAAACATTCCGTCTTTCTATTACAATTTTATTTAGAGTAATAAAGCATAATTCTACTAGTAGAGTACTAAGCAAAGACTCGACTTTCAAACTTGTGAAATTAGACTTGAACTCAGAAATAGCCTGTCTGTCGTGAACAAATTTACTGTAGAGATTCACAGACCGAATAATATAATTTGGATGTTACATGGATTGGCGTGCGAATATACAAGCAACAGCCATAAATATTTTAAACTTTATTCTTTGTTTGTTAAGCCCTTTTATATGTCAGCAATAAACTATTACCACTAAAATGTTCCGAATATTGTTAGAACTCATATTCAACTGTCGTTGTGCCAGGCATTCATGAACGAGTCAGTCAAAAAATCAAATAAAGCAAGAAATAAAGGTTTGCAAATAAAGTGCAAGCGACACACAATTTGCAGTCAAGTAACTTTATTAAAAGCCGAGATGTGCTAACAAAACTCTTACTCGTTCCAACTATACGTGACCTAAAACTGTACACAATTAGATATTCAAAATTCATTGCAGCCACCAGTGCAGAACATCGTAAGGTGCAAAGTTGTTCAATATAACTTAGTTTCCACTGCCTTTGTTTATATCGTTTGGCTTGTTTTACGAATGGGAATTCCCGAATGTAGGTAAATAGCAAAGTTTTGAACACGATGTGGAATAAATGTTCCAGTTTTGATAAAATTAACTACCATGTTTTCGTGTTTAAATATTTTGTTTGTTCTATTGGCTTTTGATGTTTGCGTTTCGCCGGTTTACCTGCTATTTGAAAACCTGCTACTTTAACTATATGTTAAAATCATCAGGCCTTAGAGCCTTTTCAAAGTAAAGATTTAAAAGTAAAGAACTTGCAGGTCTGGAATAAAACGATGGTGGCTGAATGAATAAGTGACCGGCGTGCAAATCACCTATGTGGATTCCACTTTGTGGAATTTTTAGGTACTAGTCAAGTGACTTATCATCTGCTAACGGTGAAGGAAAACATTGTGAGGAAACCCACATACCCTAGAAAAAATTCTATGAGTATGTCTGATTCACTAACCCGCACACACAGGCCAGCGTGAGTGGATTATGGCCAAACCCCTCTCAGCTCTCTAGTTAGAGGAGAGGAGACCCAAGTCCAGCAGTGGGACTTAATGGGTTGCTGATGATAATGGTGATGAATATTAGGTTAAATAATAATTAAATTAGTCCTCACGCCGCCCCCTTCCCGTCCAGAAAAAAGTACAAGTAGACTCTATTACAAGCTCTATAAAAGCTTATTTCTTTCAGTTTTATGATTAACTAGCTACTACTCGCGGTTCCGTCCGCATGGTATGTCGGTAAGTAATATCTGTGTGCCAAATTTCATACAGCTGCTTTCAACTTTTTCGTATGACATTGAGTAACAGACATCTATCGATACATCCATTTTCAAATTTGTAATATAGTAAAAAGTACACATATTATATCTATAGAGGTTTATATTCATATTATATCAGTGTGTAATAAATTCTCGGTAAACAAAGCAAGCTTCTCTCAATAATTTGGCTATAACATTTCATAAGGTGGTTGGACATTGACGAAATAGGATGGCTGTACCATCAAAAACCGGTACCACGTAGCCGCAAGACGCTGGATTGCTTGCAGCCATCAGGAAATGACTAGGAAATTGCCCCATTATGCTTGCAAATCGTGAGCTGCATTCGAATTACTTCTTCGCTTGTAATTTTGCATAGTATGAGAGGAGGGAACGACTGTGCTTAAAAGCCTCTACGCACAGATGATGAGCTTTGCGAGACATAATGGTTCACAATTGTGCAATAAAGTTATATATTTCTGCACTTTAGTTCTCGTTTGATTTATAGAATAGTGTTATTTTATTATTTATAGTTAAACTATGTAGTATTATTATTTATCTAATATTATACAAGTTTATAAAGATGGATAAAGGTTTTGATGAGTGTTATTTTAAAACACATACACCAAAATGGCATTACATGAAAATAAGTAATACGGATATACTGGGATATTTTCAAAGATTGTTTTTTTGCCACAGCTCAGCTTCTATTAGCCGTAGCGTGATGTTAGATAGTCTATAGTCTGCCTCAATAAATGGACTATCCAACAGTAATATATTTTTTCAAATCGGACTAGTAGCTCCTGAGATTATCGCGTTCAACCAAACAAAAAACCCTTCTTTCTCTTTATAATGTTAGAATAGATTCATGGCAGCGGGTATCGGATAGAGAAGTTATACAGGAAACATAACATTACCATGACGTGTTGCTTTGGCCAAATTAATCCACAACATTGACACAGCTCTGTTATTATGTCTGTATTGATTGATTTTTAATTAATATTCGTTGATGTGTACCGTGCATACAATGTACAGATTGCTACTATTATAATGGATTTAAAATTGGCTTTCACTGCAGTCATGAAAGACGAGCTGTAATTTGTAATTCAGAAACTATTAAATCATAATATTATGTAATTTTCTAATCGTCTACCATTATTGATAATGAGAAAAGACAACATAAACATTAAATTTTTTTCAATGTTTTTAGACAACGCCCGCCCGCAGCCCTGTATCGCGGGGAACTTTAAAAACATACAATTAACGGACACAAAGTACATTCAAACTCGAAACAAATATCTATAAATCACATATATATGTGTTCATTGCGGGAATCGAACCCACGGGACTCGGCACGACGAGGTTAGTGACAAGGCAACCACTTTAACTGCTACGTAACGATCATAGTAAAAATAAATCATATAATATCATTATTATCCTGAAAAGGCTTTTCAGAATAATGATGATATACATTCAAAAAGTTTCTATTAAACAATTTAGTAAAAAATCAAAAAGAAAATACTTTTTGATTTTTTACTCATAACTTTTAAGACTTTGTTAATAAATAGCCAACTATTTTTTTTTTTGCCCTAGTTTTGGAAAATTGTAACATCTTAAAAAAGTAAAGTCATTCTTAAACACAGAGAAATGGAACTCCTTTGTTAAACCTATATTCATAATCGTGATCCAAAAGCAAATGTAATAACTCGTTGTTACTAGCCAATAATACACTAGGAATCGAGGGGTACGCACGAACAAAGAGCGGGACTAACCCGTCAGAGTCCGCACTAGGGGGGTTAAGTGTGCTCCAGCACTAATCGCCTACAAGTGGCTCTTTAGAAGATTCCAAGGGTTCTTTCAACGGATCACTATTGCCAGAGAAACACGTCCCGATGTTAGATAATGAATTTCCCCTAATTGGTTTAGCGTATTGAGTCTAAGTGGCGGAATTGCAAACATTTGTCTGTGTAAATTAGAATACATTATAATTTTAATTCTAAGCTTAATATTATTACGGTTTTAAATCGCAAGATTAGCGTAATGTTTCGACTAATACGTTTTCTTTAATTAATTACACCACGGGGCTCTCTTTAGGTTGATAATGTTCGGTGAGAACGAAAATATTTAAGGAATATTGTTTAATCTATTAAAACATAGACACAATAAACAGATGGACTTAATGCCACACGGCAAAAGTATATTTGTCTTCTTTTCATGATGTAGAAATATAAAAGGTAGAAAACCTAATAAGGTTTTGTTTAATTATTTTTATGGTTTAAGTGGTTAAGATTAGGACGGCGATTATTATCTTTCCTGTTAATTAAGTATGCATACCGATTTTCAAACAACCTTTGCATACTTTTTGAAATATCATTTTTAATTTCTCTTGAGTATTAAATAATACCATTCGTATGAAAGGAACCGTAAAATATCCATTAGCATACACACATGAATATTCAAAACGTCCGACTTAAACGCCATTTAAAGTCCTTTTAAAAGAAAACCTGTCAGTCTTTTCATTTCATAGATAAAAATAAGATAAAATGAAAATATTTGTGAATACGACCCGATATGCGAATGTATGACTTATTTACAAAGGAAAACGTTTGTTTGTTCATTTTTTGTGGTTTAATAACGTGTCTGTAAACATGTCTTTGAAGTTTGAATAATATATAAGTGAACATTTTCATACGTTTGAAGTGTTTCTTTGAACGTGTGGCTTTGCTACAAAAGCAATTAAATTAAATCACATATTTATGTATCGTTATAATGGACAACTTGAAAATTCCTATTATAAAAATAAAATAATATTTTTATAAAAGGAATTTTCAAGTTGCTAGGTATATATTTTGATCGTAATATTAGAGCAGTGTTTAAATAAAATAGAAAAGCAAAATTATTATATCTGTTTCAACCCAGTTTATGGTTAAAAAACTAGATTTATTGAAAATTTATTTTATGAATTCTAAAGTTCAATGGCGATTTCGTGACGAGAATATTTTAGGGTGGCCCCTCATGTGTTTAAATATAATATAATCTTTGCAAATGGGTCCAGTTTATAAACAATATGTTTATCTACGATTGCAGTATGCTTGCACATTTTATATTTAATCACTATTTGTTTTGTTCTATACCCTCGCTTATTCCTTTATATTATTTATAGTTATATACTGTGTTGATAAGAGAATTACAAAATCAGCATCAGCAACCCATTAAGTCCCACTGCTGGGCTCGGGTCTCCTCTCCTCTAACTAGAGAGCTGAGAGGGTTTAGGCCATAATCCACTCACGCTGGCTTAGTGCGGGCTGGTGAATCAGACATACTCATAGAATTTCTTCTAGGGTATGTGGGTTTCCTCACGATGTTTTCCTTCACCGTTAGCAGATGGTAAGTCACTTGACTAGTACATATATAAATTCCACAAAGTGGAATCCACGTTGGTACTGCCGGTCGGAATCGAACTCGTTTTTATCTATATCTATCTCGTTTTAATTACAAAATATTTATGATAACTTCAAAAAAATAGTATCACAAAGTGTGGATTAACTACGCTGTATGTACTATTGAATGCTTCAAACTATCGGAACTGCTGATTTAATTCGCGATTAGTTACCCAGGATTAAAAAAAACTACACCTATTGCAGTTTATTTAATAATATCTATAGATAAACCTGTTTATTAACTTAAAATAACTTTATAATGCCCACAATTGGCAACTATCCGGATACTTAACGCAAGCTTAATACACGTTTGAAATTATACGGATGAAACCCAACGAGTATCCTTCCCTTTAATTTCATATCCGAGGTAACAAAACAATATTAAATATAATGTTGTGCACCCCATAATGCTGCTCTTAGTCTACTAATGATATCTTTGTATGGCACACGCGTTGTGTACAAATTGTACCGGGACCATGACTGCTTACGGTTAGGGCGTGTGCGAACTAATAACCTGTAGCTGATAGTTTGCTGGCTGAGTTTAGCGTAGCTAAGTTAGTAATACTAATTACATTTGGACATTGAATTTTTACACATAAATGTGGATGGTACGTATACTTTTTATTGTAGAGAGGGAAAATACGGTTCACATTTTAAAGATTTTTTATTTATTTAGGCTCACAATATACATTACAAGCAAAACAGAAATGTATCACTCCAAAAACTACTAATTATTAATTATTATTTAGATTACCATGCAGAAGAGTAAATCTAACTACATTGGAGAATGCGGGCCTGTTAATCCGTGTGACAGATTTTCCTAGAAGGTACGTATACCAATCTCCCACGAAGGATCAAACAAAATTGTATGTATTATGTATCCATAGACTTAAGGCACCTTTGTGAAAGAGAAAAATAAAAATCTGTTACAATTACTAATCTATATATATAAAAATCAATTGCTGTTCGTTAGTCTCGCTAAAACTCGAGAACGGCTGAACGGATTTATCTTATCTTGGTCTTGAAATGTTCGTGGAGGTCTAGGGAAGGTTTAAAAGGTGAGAAAAATTTGAATAATTTCCAGGAAAACCCTAAAAATAGCCTTTTTCTTTTTCACATATAAACGATTTCTAAATAAAATGTGAAGCAGTACGAAGTCTGCCGGGTCAGCTAGTTAATATTAAAATATTCTAACGATTTTGTTGAACCATTACAAGTAAGTATACAGCTCCCAAAACTCTACACAACCGTCTAGCCTAAACTGAAAATAATCCTAATTTTCTGTAGGTCACACACATGGCTAAAGTTATTCTGAAATCCGGTAGTAATAACAGTCGGTCAGTAAATCTCCGTCAAATGAAAACGCATCCTTAATGAAACGCAATGTCGAAGCACCAGATTTGATTAGAACTCCGCGCAAAGCACGTAGCTGTTATGTTCATTTGATTAAATGAATGTTTGATTCGAAATAGTTTGCCTAACAAAGCGTCTGACGGTGTCAAGATATTAGATGCGCCTAGAATGTTAATTTGATGCTTTGATTCAATGTGATTAGACTTCGTTTGTGAGATAAGCTCGCAATTTGTCTTTGCTTGTCCTAAGGTAATATATTGTCAATGTATTTCCTGCCTCTTTGGTGCAATATTGGTGTATATTTACCGTGTTGAACGCCTGGATTTGATTTTGATTGCTTCAATGCAGTCGCTCCTAGGCTCTTTGACTCGCTATTAGTGGATCATGTAGTTTGTAGATTTAGACAGTAGGAAACAGGAAACAATATTCCATTAGTTTAAAAGTTCAACACTTGTAGCTGTTAGAGAGGCAGATATAAATTACCCTGATGAGTTTTATTGCTTCAATGCTATAGTTCCTTGCCTGTTAGACTCAGTTTTAGTTTACCTAGCTTGTATGCTTGTATGCTTGAAGCCAATTTAATAGTAGGAGATAAGAAATAACATTTCATAAGTTTCAAAAAATGACCTTTAAACTTTACGTATCACAATTTAACGTCATAAATTATATTCTTTTATGATATTTCTAGATTTCATATCCAGTACAGAAAAACATTCATAACATTCATTAAAAAAATATTTAAATATGTTTTATTGTTAGTCAAATATTTCTATTTTATATCAGTTACATTATGACGTTGTATGTTAGTGCTCAGAATGACCCGTTTAAAATTTAAATTGAACGAAACATTTCAAGGTTTCCCGGAATGCCAGTGCATAAGGAATTTCATTCCCATCTTTTGAGCACTCTGAATGGCCAGTGCCGGCTTTGTAAATCATGCGAATATATTTTAGTTTACGTTAAATTTCGCTCAAATATCAGGATTTTAAATGACGCAATATTATAAAATTTATAAATTTTGTAGACTGAATATTTATAAAGTTAAATGACTCAGACCCAATGTTATGAAAGTCTGAACGTACATTTAATCAATTAATTGTTTGCTATTTACCCAAACCAGAATTATGTTTTTAAAAAATGCATTGGCTTTTTTCTTTTTTTTTTTTATTCCAGACAATTAATCTATCCGTGTACTAAATTTTATACAGATCCATTCCGCCGTTTTGACGTGATTAAGTAACTTACATCCATTCATCCATATATCCATTCTAACTTTCGCATTTATATTAGTAGGATAATTATTATTATATTGACTGGCCTGTTGGTCTAGTGGTTAGTGACCCTGACTGCTAAGCCGGAGGTCGTGGGTTCAATCCCCACCCAGGACAAATCTTTGTGTGATGTGCATACAGGTTTGTTCTGTGCCTGGGTGTCATTTATCTATAATATTTATATATATACAAAAAAAAATGTATTTAAGTAGTATATCAGTTGTTTAATACCCATAACACAAGCAAATATAATTGCTTACTTTGGGACTAGATGGCGCTGTGTGAATGTGGTAGAATATTATATAATATTATATAATGTATTATACGAGTTTACTAACACAACAACCATAAATTGAAAGTGCTCATGATTTTTCATATTCGTTTTCAAAAACACGTTATCCGAACGACAACGCCCAGAGCGCCGGTCAGCACTGTCAGTTATATAAAATACGTCGTCATCAAAAATGCAACGAAACCGACTGCGGACTGCATGAATTATTGTGGCTACATCACTCCAATGGAAAATAAATACCGCTATCAGATGTTTTGTATTTGCCACTACGCTATTATTAAAATGTATTGGGAATATTATTTATTTATACTATAGAGCTGGCGAAATGTGGGTGTTATGTAACTTTGACTAGGTACTTCGGGTATAAAAGGCATGCGACTATGTTTAATAAAAGTTGTTTGTTTTAATAGCCTTTAGTGACGATTTTCCGTGTAGTGATGGATTAAGAATATATTATAATGTCACTTGCCCCATATAAACCCGTGGGTATCGTAAAAGGCGACTAAGGAACAAAGAAACCAAAAAGTTGAAGGCTTAAACAGACAAGAGCACTATGAGAAAAGGAAAATTCGAAACAAACCCTATACCAACCCGTCTGGCCAGCATGGTATAGTAGGTTAAATTCCCTCCACAATCTTTAGAAGAGACCGGTGCCCAGCAATGGGACGTTTATGGGTTGTAATGATGATGATGATGATAATGGTGTAGCGGAAAGTATATAAGGCTGCTCCGCAAAAATTCCCGAGTTCGATTCCTGGATCCGATAAAAAGATATCGTTTTTCTATCATGAAAAATTCTCAAAATCGAAGCTAATTTTATTATTCGGTTGATGGCAATTGGCTATTACATGGAACCTGAGATAGCTGCTTGACTTGCCCTATAACATGGAACTTGACATAGCTAGAAATAAGAGCATGATATCTGCACATCTGCCTATCCTTTCGGAGAAAAAAGCGTGATGTAAAGTTTATATTTAGTGTGTATTAGCTATTGCTGAGTTGGGAACATATTTGTTTCTCACAAATAGTAATAAGTAATTTCGTCTTTACTTTACTGTAATTATGTTTAAGTGAGACCAAAATAAATTATTTTTCTTTCTTTTTTAAAGGAATGCGTATTTCTTAACAGTTCATTTGACTCTTTCTTGTTTATACCATTAATTTGTGTAATTGGGGTTGTCAAAGATAGATATAATACATAATATATTATATTATTATACGTCATTTCTACATTCATTAACCTCTTTAAATTGGTTTTGGATATTTTTAGCACGTGACCTTTTTAAAAGGTCATCACCCACATATAACTCCAGTAATTCTCACTCATTAATAAAATGGAAAAGAAAATAGGATACTCATTGAGTTGAAATAATAATATAATATCATTATTAGAACAGTACTATTTAGAAATTCTTGATCATCTTAATATCATTATTAGAACAGTACTATTTAGAAATTCTTGATCATCTTTATGATGATCAAGAATTTCTAAATAGTACTACTACTAGCTATAAGAAAGTTTTATAAAAAAACTGACCGTATATTCGTGAATTTATTATACCAACTTATTTTAGTTACATTTTCCCAAAATATAAATCAACGTTGGCGTAAAAATAAAATGAAACAATTTACGAGGGTTGAATCGACAGAACGTGTTGGAAGCCCGCAGAGTGCATCGGCTGCACAACCCATCATACTTTTATTGACAATAAATGCCTCATTAATGCCTTTATACCGTCATACTTTATTAATAACTTACATATGTTATAAAATGCTTTGTCATGTCAGCTTTTATTTCAAGAACAATCTTTGTAGCGAAGTGCTTCGTTTGTGTAGTAAATTATAATTAATGTTTGTCGTTACTGTTACAACTGGATCTCATTTGAGCTTAACATTAGTGGTATGAATTTCATTTATTCAAGAAAATTGTTTTCATCTGAGCTTCATATAAGATTAAATCCCTCAGTGCTGTAGACGTATTATATACGTTTATGCTGATGTTTTATTGGTGTGTGTAGACGCCTAGACAATGTTGACGAATTGTCTTTTATATCTTGAACTCACAACGTGTAACATATATAAAGCAGCTAAAATTATAGTAAATTATGCTCATTTTTCTGTATAAAATCTTTGAATTTGGTAACTGCACGTAGGTTTTATATAATATGTTGAAACAGAGGGTGAAACTTTCGATTTGATCAGTTTTGATATAACATTGTCAAACATTTTCATGATGCTGTCATTATTTAATTAATATTCAAACTTTTTTCAGCTCAGCTCCTCTTCGACTGATGGCAATCCAAAAAAGGAATACGTATTGCATCCAAACAATTGAAAATGATATCGCAATCGACTGTCGAATATCGAGATGCCGAATAGAGCCCCAGAAACCTTTCACACCCCACATGGGGCCCAATCGATCAATGATTGTTTCATCATCAACTGCTGGACACGGCCCATGTCCAGCAGATGGACCGACGATCTGGTCAAGGTTGCCAGCGGCCGTTGGTTGCAGGCGGCACAGGACCACTCGCGGTGGTGTAAATTAGGTGAGGCCAATGAATGTTTAATTATAATAAATTTCAAATGCCTTGAAACCAACATCAAATAGCTACAAATGAATAAAAGAGCTTTTGTTTTAGAAGGGATACATTAGCATATATAGAAACATATCCATAATGACCCATTTGTTGCCCAAATTTTGGGGAAAGTGAAATCTAAGTAATCCACTAGTTGTTAATAAGTACCTAGTTGTAATAAAGTTTATCAGAAGTCCCAAAGGGCCGGTCACGTATTGTGCCAAACCGACACAGCTTCGAGTATGCAAGTTGGCAAGTTTGTATGTGAGCTTACTCGAACCTTATCGAAGTATCGGTTCTAGTGGAAACATACTCTTAAACTTGAAAAGGAATTTACATTCAAGATGGTAAGTTAAAAATAGTCTTCGGTTTCTTGTCAAAGTTTTATGAAGCTGGTTTCTGTGTAATGGGAACATTGCATAGTGAACTTACAATCGGAAAGAGAAAATCAATGCAACATAAAAATAAAAAACGCAATGTTGACATTAGAGGGAATATGTTTCTGGCTGTTAAGAAAATGATTTCATTTATTGTATACTGGCAACACAAGCACATACGCTACTCTGAATGCAAATGTCTGAAGGCTAAAGGCTCCAATAAGATGACTCGTGTGGTTATTTTCCATTTAATAGTGGTATAAAAATAAACTCTAATGATATTTCGTATTTAACAAAGAATACTTACAAAAGACGTACATAAATTGATATGATTATTGCATTTCTTTGTTGTATTTAACTCTATAGAAAGCCATTATCTGAATTTATAACAGTACTATAAAAACATAACACCAACACAGTAGAAAAATAAATGTGTTTCTTAAGAAATACCATTTTAAATCTCCCACTTAAAGTCAAAGTTTGGAAACAACAATATTTAACTGTGAAGCTCAGAGTTGAGAAAACGAAAGAATTGCACAAAAAGTGAGGGTGTACCCGTACCTTTGAATATTCTTTCGGTTTTTCAGATACTTTTATTTGAATTGAATAACTTGATACCAAATATCTACACAAGGGTATTAAGTCTAAATCTTTAAAACCTCTTTTTTTTATTAAATACTGGATTGAAAGGAGTGCTTTAAGTTTTGCCTACTATTTTAGTAAATTTTCGTCATTTGTAATTTTTTTTCTTTAGTGATTTATTTATTGTTATGTCAAAGAAGATTTTTCCTATTATTAATATTTTTGTACTTAACCAAATACATACAATGCTCATTGTACAATAAGGATTCAAGAAATGTAAGTAAAGATACCGCGACCGTGAAGACGTCTTATAACAAATATCTATTATATTTTACGTTTTTGGCAACATTCTCATCCAATTTTCATAGGAGGTTATTTATAACTGTTTCAGTCACGCAAAACCGGGCCTGATAGGGGTTATAAATCTTTGTATCGTCTGGTAATAAATAAAATAAATAAGACTTTTAATAATCAAAGTTTGCAGAGTTATAATAGCATTGTTTACGCATAATAACATGCAGTTAACACAAATGTACTGTAGACAGGGGTTAGAATTAATTAAATGTGTCTTGAACAGACATTTGCGTGTCGTAGAACGTGTCTCTTGAAGGACTGTCACACTTAATCTCCATACAACAGATACTTACCCGTCTTTGTGTGTTTAAACCCGCGATTCCCACCACCTATTTACATTTTTGGAAGACATTCTGCGTTCTACTTTTGAATAAAATACATTTTATTAAACTTACTAGAGAAATCGTGCAAAATGAAATAAAAGAAATATCATGAATGGTTTTCTCGATGGGTTACAGTACATGTAATGTATTGAAGGATTTGTATAAAAATGGAAAAAGATTTTTATTCGTTTGTAATTATCGTAGCTTAATGTTATCGTAAATTAATGACAAGGGAATTAGCATGATACTATAGTACTTATATAATTGAACGACTGATTTCTCCACGAATTTTGAATATTATCACTAATTACGTCTGATTAGTAATAAAATACACAAAATAATAATATTTAATTTAACACATTACAAAAAAAGTTTGGTAGTTAGTAGGAGACTATTGGAAATTAAATGATAGTAAAATAGATTTTAGCGTATTGATAAATCACCGTACCGTTGAATTTCTAGTGTAGAACTAAGTCTAGCTGACGCCTAGCTTACACAAGTCAACAGCAACTAACTAGTGGCCAGTATACCCAAGGATAGTTAGCTAAACTATCCCACGGAATCCCAACGAACTTTCGAGGCAAGAGATAAGTTAGTTTTGGAAATCAATATATTGAGACCTATGAAGAAAGTAATTACTAAACTAAAGCGTTTTCAAAAAAAGCTGCAGAAGAAATATCTTGTGAGAAACTAAGACTGCATCAAAAAAACATTAGGTTTCGACGTTAAAGAAACAAGTTTTTTGCTTACAGTCCAACTTTTATCCCCTCACAGTATCTTTCAAACGCAAACCGTTTATATTTATGAATTGTTTCCAATGAACAATGATTTACGCAGTTTATTCTTTTCGTATAATCCAAAAATAAAATGAGGAACAAACAGCCTTAATAATAGTAATAATAAGTTTGAATTCAGCTCGGCAACAAAGTCTAGATAGTATTAAGACGATAGTTCTATACAATATTACGTATTAGCGATATTACATTGTACCTCAGCATTGCGGACAAGTTAGCGGTTGAGAACATGTGACGTCACGTCCATTAAGGACTCCCGTGCCTACTGTAGTACAGTCTAGTGTCTTCGCAAGCTTGTCGCTTTACGGCAGACGGAGTGCTTCACATGGTAGCTAGTGACTATATAATAAGTACAGAATTAGAGAGTACAGTTCTAGACAGTACCTATTTAAAAATCAATCTTTAACCCTTTAATCGTTAACGTCATCAGACAAATATGTTCGTGTTCATTTCATCACAATCGTATATTTACGAATAAATACCCTAGCTCATTTAATCTCCTATTGCTATTTAATTACGCTATATTCTGCTAACGGTGAAAGAAAACATCCCGAGGAAACCCACATACCCTAGAATAAAATTCTATGGCTATGTCTGTCCACTAACCCGCACTAGGCCAGCGTGAGTGGATTATGGCCAAAACTTTCTAGCTGCAGAGCAGTGGGATATTAATGGGTTGCTGATGATATTCTAAACAAATACCTAATCATTTACAATTGAATGCACTTCAACTAATAATAATCAACTAATAAAAATTTCAACTAATAAAAATTTAATCTGGCGATTAAAAGGTTAAATTGAAATTCCTTAATATTTCCGTGGTGCAAGTGGTTGCCTCAGAAATGCCATACTTGCGGTTTATTTACACAGTACCAGTTATATAAAGTAATTGTGTGGGTCCTTCTTTTTTTCTTCGTGTTAAAGAGAGAGAGAGCGATACACTTATCTTACAAAACACCTCAAGAATGTCACTTGATCATTGTCAACCCTGTTATATCTTTAATACAGTTGTTTCGCCAAAGTAAATGTACGCTTGAACGTTTATTAGAACTATTTTGAGTAAACAATCAAACACAGAATAGATTAATGGCATGCCACTGATTAGTATTATATTGTGGCTGCGGGCAAACGGCAGCTGTTCATAAATAGGATCACGTGATTAGCATCTTTATGGTACGCGGTTACGGATGAAATTAGCGGATAATACTGAGCTATTATTGTACGAACAGCGTTCATTTGTTGGCTTTATTGTTAGAACAATAAAATGTTAAGAACATTGCATTGTTTGCAACTACTTCTTGCTCATATAGTGTCATGTGTTACGCCCCTTATCTCTTGAAAGGGTAGGCAGTGTATCATTCTCAAATTTCGCCCTGATATTAAATGGAATGAAATGAAATCTCGTTTATTCATCTAGGTATATAATATATATAATAAACGGCTTATTCCATTTTCCCCATTGATTTTCCCATTGATGGGGATTAGTGAACTTTTTGTTCACTTTTCCCCGTTGACGGAAAAATGTAATATAATGGGGATTAGTGAAGTAATTTACATTTAAACTAATTCCATTTCATTTCATTTCATTTCAGGGCGAAATTTAGGTAGGTCCCATGTAAAATAGGACAACCTTATTTCCAGACTATGGGCTGGGAATATTCAAAAATATATACCCGATACTCTTTTTCTTTTTAACGTAGCAATGGTGCACAATTTTGATGCGCCACTGAGACAGTCAGTAACTATCTTAACAATTGCAGTAAAGTAAAATTAATGATAAGAATCTAAATAATATATTGTTATCTTAAACATTAAAAATAATTTGACAATTTGTGATCATATCACTAAAAGATATTCTTCTAGACACATTTAAAAGTTTAGTTATAGAAAATAATATTTCAAAAGATAAGTAATATTAAAAGTCAAATGGCATGCTCGATTTGAATATTTTTTGTGAAAAATATTTCGTGAGACAATGGAAAAGAGAAAGCAATTGTCGTACCGTGCCGAACGCCATCTAACGGCACCTGAGTCAGAGCCATTAATCCGTAGCCCATCGCAACTGGATCCTTTCAAACTTTATTCATTGTTTCCAGTTTCAGTGCACTAAAGCTTGTCTCGTCCTAGCTCGTCTCTGTTCACTTAGATTGGATTTGTCTTTCATGCACCTTCTAATACTCTGATTTCTTTTCTTGTATTCCGTTAATCTGTAATCAGTTGTTTCTTTTCAATTGTAAATGATAATATATTTTATACTGTTAAAAATCTATTTCTGTTCTATGAAGCTGGCAGACTGCGCTAAAAGCTATTGATGGCTAAGAAGAGTTTCATTAAGAAAACCATAGTTTTTAAATTTTGCAGTAAACATTTTCCGATTGTATTTTAAAAAATCCTTCCTTCAAAGAATATCAAAAGAGTTTTGAACTTAGCAATAAAATATTTTTTTAAAAGTTTTCTTGATATCCTCCAGACACATTCAAAACATTGTATTGTACCGAAAACTATTAATTTGGTCACAGAATAACTATGTTTAATTGTAGAAAGCTCAGGTTTTATACAACAATATCGAAGCTATACGTTCTTTGTTAGGCATTCAGTACTTTGGGCACATTGTAGTTTTGAGCAATCAATATTTTGGATACGTAATATAAATTGCCACTTAATTTTACAACCTGAACATGACAGACGACAATTTGACATAATTAGGTTGGGTACGATTAACTACTTATTAAGTATTGATGGTATTCTATGATGGATTGATATTTATTGATGGTGAAGTCATATTTGAGGTTATTTTAATGAATCTAAGGATTATTCAAACAAGAAAACTTTCTATGCGTGGAACTGGTCCATTATAGATGTTTTTTTTTGTGTATTTGAGGCGATATCTGGATAGATATGATTGATAATATAATTGAACCCAGTTGGTAGCGCTGTAATCCCGATGTAGCAAAAACAAGAAAACATCTACGTTTATACAACAATTTATCGAACTACTAAAATAATAATAATAATATTCTACCACATTTACACAGCGCCATCTAGTCCCAAAGTAAGCAATTATATTTGCTTGTGTTATGGGTACTAAAAAACTGATATACTACTTAAATACATTTTTTTTGTAAATACATACATATTATAGATAAATTACACCCAGTGACAGAACAAACCTTTATGTTCATCACACAAAGATCTGTCCTGGGTGGGGATCGAACCCACGACCTCCGGTTTAGCAGTCAAGGTCACTAACCACTAGACCAACAGGCCAGTCTCTTAATATAATATATATAATAATCAATAAACTTTAGAAAACCCTCACTTGACAATATACCCAAAATTTAGTCCACACAGAACAACATTAACTTGATTACTACAACTAAATATCGTAGAAATACCGTTATTCTAATTGGATACCCAATACGAGTAATCATTGGCACTATCAAGAGGCCGAATAATAGAGGAATAGACGTAACTAGGGGTTAGGTATCATCTATACATATTAATAGCATGGATAGAAACTGTACATGTCTATTGTTTACGTGTTAGCTTATAGTACTAAGGTTTCATGCATAGTGCAATTACATTTCATCATTTTAACCGATAAACGTACCACTGCTACGGGTCTCCTCCAAAGAATGTGGAGGGAATTTAGCCTACTATACATTTATTTAGCCTAAAAAATCAAAAGTGTCACTGTCATAAGTTATGTCTCTGCTATTTTATTTTATAATATTTTGAGTACTTTTATTAAATAGACGATGATTATTTTGGTGTGTATCTTCTTTTTATTGTGTACCATTGAAGATGTTACATGAAAATCATGCTTTTGCGGCTATCGGTGTTAAATTGTAAAGCTTAGCTTAAAAGCGCCTCATAACTCCAAAAGTCACAATATTTTAGAATTATTTTTACATTTATAATTAGGCCTAAAAGTGTTACGGTATGTATAATGTATTATTGAAAAGACCCTAAAAGTAATTAATTTCCTGATGATTTCCTGATTTCGATTAAGTATAGTAATCTGTGATCTTGCCAAAATCACAAAACTTTATGGCAACACTGGCGTACGTGTAGTAAAAGTGAAAAATGTATATTGCCTGTCAGAAAATATATTTATCGTGGTAGTAAAGCTGAAAACACCAGATTTAGAACGTTCATCTCGAGATTTGTTAGACACTTGAAAATGCTACGTTTTCACTGACTGCCATGTTGATGTATTATGGCAGTTAGATTTTGTAAGCAAAATAAATGTATTGGTTTAACTTGTAGTATAAATTCAAAAATGAATTTAGTAGCATGAGCCAGTTATTTAAATTGAATAACAAAAATGACGAAAAAGATGGTGTGATGAAATTTAAAAGACAATATTATCATCGAGACTAGACCACTTTAACCACTGATACATGCATAGTATATGCATGCTTTAGACTTGCCTGTTGGTCTAGCGGTTAGTGACCCTAACTGCTAAGCTGGGGGTCGTGGGTTCGATTCCCACCCAGGACAAATCATCTATCTAGCCTTAATAAACAAAAAAATAATCAATAAATCAAAATTTTAGAAATAATTTTTATTTGGTATTTAATTTTGTTTTTAAAATTTAATTTTAATTTTGTAATTTTAAGGTTGTAAAAACAAGAGCCGGGTCAAGAAGAAAAAGTAGTTATTTTTTGTTATAGCGTATATCTGATTAATATTAATTGACCCTGAAAAAGTTTTTAAGTCCACTAAAAGTGCGGGGTGTATATGTGCATGGTGTAATCAATTCGGAACTAAAACGCATCATATTGTTTAACGGTTGTAAGAGCTGCGTAAAAAATAGTATTGGAAAGCAATTAATTTGTGAATTGGCTGGGTCCGCTGCTGCGGTACGCGCAGAGTTCGGCGCGGCGCGGCGCGCCCCCGACAAATGGCGCACGTCATTTCATTCTGCTGATCTCATGTTTGTCCTCCTCGCCATCATATTTAAATTGAATTTTGGAATACGTAGAAATGCAAACAAAACCGGATTATTACGGCGCGCACAGTCGCACTGAACGAATTTAAAGTTCATCTTTAAAATTAAATTTCACTGATGACATTTGCTTAATAAGCTTTTGTCATTAAAATATGATTGAAACCTTTTAACGGTTCACTAAAGGGGCTCTTTGTAAAAAGCCCATAAATATACTCCACAATCTATATGATGACTAATTGGCTATAATTATAAAATCGGATTTGTTAGATAGAACCCCTTTGTCTGTTTTGTGTTTTGTAAAAATGTATCTTAAGTCTAATAAAAATAAAGTTTCGAATAATTTTATGACTCAAAATAAAAGCGCTTAAATTAATAGTGTCATGATAATAATATATATTCTAGTCAATAATAATTAATAATTATGAAACTGTATTTCAGTTAGTATTTCGCTGCCTCATGTCCTTCAGCTTCCACGGTAATTTGCAATTGCAATTCGTGCGTGCTTTCATTTTGTGGAAGCTTTAATATCAGTTGATCACACTAGACGGAGCTTTACGTTTAAAATAACTGTAAATACGAATAAAATGAAACTGGCTTACTATAGTAAAAGTTAATGTTAATGAAGCTTCGTTTACTTCTGCTATTATTATTTCGCAGTTATGAAAAAGAGATGTATTGAATTTTAGCGGTAGAAAATTGGTAGTCGAAAAGATATTGGAAAAGGTTTTTGTAAAGTAGGTCTTAAAACTAATTGTATAATATTATTAGAAAACGTTGTACCAATTTTTACTGTTTTATGATAAACATTGCCTTGCATTAATCGTACTCCTTTTAGACTGTACAAAATAATATACTTCTTTTGACTGTTAGATTAATAATCTTTACACGTAATTATTATGTGTCGATGATTTACAAAATGGAGACAGGCATGAGGCAGAAGGTAATTACAATAGTCAATTAAAATACAAAGTTATCAAGTTTGACTTGTAATTTTTGTCGTACGAAAGTAACGAACTGCTTCAGTTTTGCACGAGTGCAATTTAGTAGTTTAAATTAAAAATCACTATTTTATTGACTTTCAAGTTATCGCTTTAGTTTCCATTGTTCGTTGCTAATGACTCAAAAATATCGTAATAGTTCAGGCAATTAGCACGATATAATACTAATTTATCATACAAAGTACCTAAGTCATGCACTAGTGATGTAACCCTTCCTTATGAATAACTCCATAATATATTGGTAAATACCGTATGAAAATTTGTTCGTTAGTTCGACTGTGACCGTAGCGTAAATGCTAAGGTGGTTGCTCCGCCATGAACATGGCCGTATCGAGTGACGTGGGTTCGATTCCCACACGAAACAAATAGTTGTGTGATTCATAGATACCTATTTATTTCGACTTTGAGACTCTGGTTGCACTTAGTTTCCATTAATTTTATGTTTGCAAAGCCCTCCGCGACACAGGCCTTGTTCTATGGTCCGGGCATTGTCTGATAATGATGTAAATAGCCGAACAACTAATGTAGTTAGGGTATGTGAATGATAACCTAAAACTACTAAAATTTCTTATTAGAGGTAAGGAGACCATTGACCAGTCGTGGGACACTGATGGATTAATATTATTATTTTTTATCGAATACTGCGTTGTATTTATTTATTAGAAAAATGTTTAAGAGCTTTTTACGTAAGTAGTATTATTTTGTACGTAATTCCAATGTTTTTGTAGTCTATCACATAATATTTAGCGTAACGTAACGTTAAAGGAAGATGTTTTGATAAAATGTTTTCTCACTGACGGTATTAGCATCGTCTGGACGAATGCAACGCCCGGCTTCAGCGTGAAATAAATATTGGTATATCCTGTAGACGTAGCGAGTCCCAGACTCAAGACTTGTTTACAAAGAGTCTGCTTCGAATTATTGGAGAAATAAGGTTTGTTATCACTAAAAAATCATTGCTTTTGTTATAAAATACAGTTATATATTATATGCTAATGTACCTTGTTATTATTAATACACGCCATAGTTTTTATGAATAATATGTATCATATTGTAACGATTACCATAATAATGATGTATGATATAATGACGACTATTAGATGAATAAGATTATTGACTATTACGATGAAAGAGGTGCAAAATTTGATCGATCAATTTAGAATGGCAATAGTTTGTAAAATCCTAGGCACCTAGTCTATATATTTTTAGGATAAGACGTTATCGGACTGATATCTACATAATATGACAATTGGAATCTGTCATCCGCTTGATAATTTTTTGACTGGCCTGTTGGTCTAGTGGTTAGTGACCCTGACTGCTAAGCCGAAGGTCGTGGGTTCGATCCTCACCCAGGACAAATCATTATGTGATGAGCATGAAGGTTTGTTCTGTGTCTGGGTGTAATTTATTTATAATATGTATGCATTTACAAAAAAAAATGTATTTAAGTAGTGTATATCAGTTGTTTAGTACCCATAACACAAGCAAATATAATTGCTTAATTTGGGACTAGATGGCGCTGTGTGAATGTGGTAGAATATTTATTATACCTAAATTTTCATATCAGCACCCTCTAATGTTAGTTTGACTTTAATTAGAATGTATTTTAAAATATAAAAATATAGAATCATTATTTAAAAAATCTAACAAACTTAACAAGGATGGGAACAACACACGTGCAGTCTTTGTGATTCACCGTCGGATTTCTTATAAAATGTTAGAAAAATATTTTTTGATATATAATCTGGTGAGATTCATGAGTAGCCGGCGTGTCATTACATGCAGGATGTCGTCAGGCTAACGAGCTGCGAGCAAATAACTCCTCATAATACAGCCGAGGCACTGTAGGTACACCAACAAAAGGATCGTTCTAAGTGACGTAGTACTGGAGCGAGTTACATGCATATTATTGGGTCATTTGCACGGCTTTGTAAGTAATATACCTACCTACTAATTTATTGCAGCGCTTAAGAGCAAGATATCATAATGGCTTGTGTAATGATGCGAAGTTACGTTTACTGATTCAAGTAATTTTTTTTGGAATGTTAATGAAAAGTTAGTCGTAAAAATAGGCCGCTAGTTAAGGGACCTGTCACACAAAACGTGTTCTGCGTTCACTGTGTTGTATTACATTACATAGATATGCCCACACAGGAGGGGTTTTGATCGCGTCGATCAATCAGTATGACGCTGTACATCATAAGGAACGCAGAACGCATGAACGCGTGATCAGGTTCTGTGTCACATATCCCTAAAATCATTCTGAAGTGATTTTGTAGACCAAATACCAGGAGGTTGAAAACAGATACATGCCTTTGTCTAAAAATTAACTACATTAGGCTAAAAAATACATTTACTACTTATTACTGAATGTATTTTTTTGTACTTTTTAGTTACATAATATATTAGATTAATAACAAAATAAAAAATACTGGTGTTTTGAAATTGCACCTAACATTATATGTAAGTGTCACAAGTTTATTGAGCAATTACAAGCCATAAGTTTTTATTTGTATGCCTGCATATTTAAAATATATTCTCACTTGTGGTTATAAATAACGACTGGCCTGTTGGTCTAGTGGTTGGTGACCCTGACTGCTAAGCCGGAGGTCGTGGGTTCGATCCCCACCCAGGACAAATCTTTGTGTGATAAGCATAAAGGTTTGTTCCGTGTCTGGGTGTAATTTATCTATAATATGTATATATTTACAAAAAAAAAAAAAGTATTTAAGTAGTATATCAGTTGTTTAGTACCCATAACACAAGCAAATATAATTAATAATAATAATATAATAATATATTATTAAATAAGTGTTGATTCGCATTGCGTTCCCGTTATTGGGATAACCTTGCCATATTATGATAATTGTTTTATTTTTGTTTTTATTGCAATTAACTAACGTTATAATGGATTACGTCTTTGTTCTTTTATCAAATGTAATATTTAAATTGAATACACATCCATAAAATTCTGAAGAACTACTATTAGAAATGAGCGATGGTGGCTGAATGGATAAGGGACCGGCGTGCTAATCACGCGGTCCGAGTTCGATCCCGACCGGCAGTACCAATGTGGATTTCACTTTGTGGAATTTATATGTACTAGTCAAGTGACTTACCATCTGCTAACGGTGAAGGAAAACATCGTGAGGAAACCCACATACCCTAGAAGAAATTCTATGAGTATGTCTGATCCACCAACCCGCACTAGGCCAGCGTGAGTGGATTATGGCCTAAACCCTCTCACCTTTCTAGATAGAGGAGAGGAGACCCGAGCCCAGCAGTGGGACTTAATGGGTTGCTGATGAGACTATTAGAAATTAGTACATGCATTAGTATCATGTGAACAGAGTAAACGAGGCCTGACTGTCATGGAATGTGGTGTACACATTCACTCGCAACATGCTCCCTGTTATTAATAAAGCTCTTAGATTAAAACTAGCGAGTAACAAATTAACTTAGTGTATTTTGAAATTGGCTGTGCGGTTTTTAGATAAACCTTCAAGCTGACTTATTAGGGGATGAGTAGAGTAGGTTGTTGTTTTTATCTTTAAATGGCAGAGTTTGAAAGGATTAAAGTCTATTAAAAAAAAAGCTCTTGTTATTTTTATTACATAGGTCGGTAACACACACGCACACACATAGACGACATGACTGGTTTGGACTTTTTTTATGATCTTTTTTTATGCGTTCTGCGTTCCTTATGATGAACTACGTTATACTGGTTGATAGATGTACTCAAAACACCTCCTGTGTGGGCATATCTATGTAATGTAATACAACACAGTGAACGCAGAACACGTTCTTTTTTTTTGATGTAGCAATGGTATATCTGATAAACGTCATATACTATATGGGAGAAAGAGGCACAGTGTAAATTAAGTCTTAACTATTAATGCAGTAACCCAACTCCTGTGCAAGCGCATTCTTTGTTTAATTAAACCATTAGCTCTTTTGTTATCCAACTACTAAATCGGGACGAGATAGTGATGTAAGAAAATATTTCTTTGTCGTTAACTCGGCTCACGATATTTTGTATGGAGGCATTTATTCTTATACATTCTAATAAGTCAACGCGGGGTGCCACAAGGAGCAACGTTCTCTTAGTCTTTATTTGTTGATATTATAAAATACAGCTACAAATTTAATCTATATCTTAGAACACATTAGCCGTTCTTTATTTAAAGATTGGCGTGATAAATGAAAGAAAGATTAACGTGTCTAGACAAATTTAACAATAAATTTATAGCAAGATATGAATTAAATAGGACTCCATCAATTTAAAGAGATTGGAATTGGCAAAACAGTTATTCTTAACTCTTTTTATAGCAGCTGCTATTAATACCGACCGCTTTGGTGGGACTTTCTATGTAACCACTCAATCACTGATTAAATACCTAAGAAAAAGTAAGTAGTTCACTAAGCAATTGAATAATGAATGACTTTTTTTCTAAGAAACAGTCTTAAAAAAATCATATTGAACACATTAAAATTATTTTCCAATTATTTTTTAATATTACTCTTACATAATTAGGTGATTATAAGTAAATAATATGTAATATAATAATATCTACAACATTATACAGGGATTACCATATACATGGATTAGGTATATCTGCAGTTTGCGAAAAAATACATCTTATTTTTTTTTATTCTTCTCCTTATAGGTTAATGGTATAGTTAATGGTGGCCTAGTACATAGGTTTAATCATCAGCAACCCATTAAGTTCCACTGCTGGGCTCGGGTCTCCTCTCTTCTAACTAGAGAGCTGAGAGGGTTTAGGCCATAATCCACCCCCGCTGGCCTAGTGCGGGTTGGTGGATCAGACATACCCATAGAATTTCTTCTATGGTATGTGGGTTTCCTCACGATGTTTTCCTTCACCGTTAGCAGATGGTAAGTCACTTGACTAGTACATATAAATTACACAATGTGAAATCCACATTGGTACTGCCCCTTGGAATCGAACTCGGACCGCGTGATTTGCAGACCAGTCACTTATCCATTCAGCCACCATCGCTTTTAATCATCATACAGAAATTATTTTAAAACAGCTCATGTAGTAACATGAATGACAAACTAAGAGAGCTCAATCAAATAGATGTTAAACAAATTGTATCGATCGTCAGTTCAGGAGACGTTCAGTGGAAGTTGGTCACCAACTACAGTTCAAGACTCAACCACAAGGACTTCGTCATTATTGAAGTGCCTTTAATTGGAACTGAAGAGCAAGCAATTATTATGCATAACTTTACAAGAGCCATCCTCTCCCTTCCCGAGTTAATAGAGGTTCTATTAATTGGCAAGAATTGATTTTCCATTGCATATTATAATTGTAAATTTGTATTAACTCGAATGCCAACAATCCAGTTGTCAATCAAAAATACCTCTTCATATTGATGAGATAATGTTAATTAAAATGTTTAACGCATGAAAAGAGCTTTACGTGGGCATATAAAAAGCCTATATAGTCTTAATTAAATTTCGAAAAGGACATAAAATAATCTCAAAGGAACCGTCCATCAAATACTCGGATACTTCGCAGCAACAAAGTTATTTATTATAAGGGTATTTCTATAAACATTACAAAAGACAAGGAAGTCACTTTTCACGAAGCTATGAATACCTCGTGAAGAAAGAAAAAATTAGTTTCCGCTTTCAAAGTGTCTCCCTTAGATTTTAATATTTATAAAATCCCGTTGAGGAGCGAAGTTGTGCAAACTGTCTACACTTTTTTGTGAGGACCCTAAAGTTTGCGTTTTCATAACTCTTTCTTTGGTGGCAGGACTTTAACAAGTTTTACGCTGACACAACATTCCCTCTGGCTGGTTTCAGCCGATAAATAGAAAATAAACCAAATATAAACTATTCGAGAGATATCTGATGAAGTAGCTTTTGGCCGGGGCTTCGCTCCCGCCATTTTTTGCTTTGCCACTGCTCAGTTCCTATTTGCCGTGGCGTCATGTTATTATATATAACCATATAACCTTTCTCGATAAATGGGCTATCCAAAACTAAAATATTTTTTTAAATCGGATCAGTAGTTCCTGTGATTAGCTTATAGGATTGTATACAGCAAAATCATTCACCATTAAATAATATTATTTTACTTTATACGCCCTTACTTACAAACTAAAACTAATCAGTGAAGAATAAACAAGGAAATCGTCCAAACACTTCATTAAAACAGAGATTGTCGTAAATTAAACACATTTTGTTAATTAATTCTTACTTTTGTTTGAACTGTTATACTTTGCTGTTAATTACTGCTTTTCTCAGGTTTTTTACTCGCATTTCAATACACAAGGAATTTAAAGAAGTATTCTTGTAATCTTCTCTTGAAAAGCAAGTATATCACGCTTACTTCTTGGAATTTAGATAGTTTGAATAACTATATTTAAAAACAAAATATTGGACACGCGCACTGAGGCTTCCGAACGAACATGATTTTTTTTGAAATATAAGATATTTGTAGGTAATTTGATAGCTGAAGCGATGGTGGCTGAATGGATACCGGCGTGCAAATCACGCAGTCCGAGTTCAATCTCAACCAGCAGTACCAATGTGGATTCCACTTTGTGGAATTTATATGTACTAGTCAAGGGTCTTACCATCTGCTAACGGTGAAGGAACACATCGTGAGGAAACCCACATACCCTAGAAGAAATTCTATGAGTATGTCTGATCCACCAACCCGCATTAGGCCAGTGTGAGTGAATTATGGCCTAAATCCTCTCAGCTCTCTAGTTAGAGGAGAGGAGACCCGAGCCCAGCAGTGGGACATTAATGGGTTGCTGCTGCTGATAGCTATAAGTTGGAATAAAAAGTCACATATTGGAAGGTAGGTACAAAAATATTATATAACGTCAGTTCGGTATAAACTCTTGCTTGGAGACTACGCGTGTCATTAGATAACCCCTCAAATGAATTCGTTCGTTTCTTGCCAAGTTTCATGATCCCAGATCAACGGGAAGTACCCTATAGGTTTTGATTCCCTTGCAATCGTCAACCTATGCGAGAAAAATGTAGCATAAACGGCTGTGTCTTTTGATTGCGTTTACTTAGAATTCTGTTATTTTAACTGCTCCAAGGTATTGCAGACCCGAGTATTAATATATTATGTTCTTGAGATCAACGGTCTTGACAGACGGACAGAAAGACATACAGATGGACAAGGGAGTGATCCTTTAAGGGTCCCGTTTTTTTCTTTTAAAGTACGAAATCCTAAAAATGAAGCAAAATAAATATATTTTGCTTATTCCGTACTTTAATATAATAATATTTCAGAGTAAATAAAATATGTAATCATAAAAGTTGATCTTTACTCTCAAAATTCTCTTAGGCTAAAATTATGTTTCATACATCACACGTGTTGATGCCTTTAGCGGTGACAGCCAGTAAACAAAATAATATTTAGATATGAAGTCGTTATCTGGGGTTGAACTCGCAAGTGTGACAAAGTGACATCTATAAAGGCGGTTCAAGCGGCAAAACACTTGAATGTCGACATCATTGAGTTACGAAACGAGTAAATTGAATAAACTTAAGATACGGCATCGCGATACAATAATGTAAACGATATTATATAGCAAGTATGTCGTTTTATGGCTTGAATGGTTAAACATGTTAAACATCCATATTTCACAACTTTAGATCACATAATATGATAAGTATTGGAGTTATTGGCCATTATATGGGTACCAAGCTGATATTGCGCAATTCTCAAACAGAACATTTCGTGATACTTTACTCTACCAGAAATTGAAACCGTTATCTCAATATGTTAATGGTGCATAGTACTGTCGCCTGCTGAAGTATTTTTAATAGAAATAAACAACACATTAATTGTATAATTTAAATGGCATAAAATTTTAAGTAAATAAAAAATATTATAATGTTGATTCCGTTGCTATTCGTATATATTTCTATTTCTGTTGACCCGCAACAGTTTATTTAAACAGACACGTGCAAATACTTACGTTGGAAATAAAAAAAAAAAAAACAAAGGAGCAATAAAAAATCTACGATCAATTTTCCGAGTGGCGGTGTTTTATTACATTTGGGTTTAATTCATCATTCGTAGCTCATCGTGTCGGTATTGTTCGTGAGTTTGGGCACTTCGAAACAAACTTCCATGTTCAAGTGTTTGCGCTCCTGGCTCTTTACTAAATTGTTATTCATAGCTTTGTATAAACGCCGCCCGCTCGGAAAGAGTACTTTACTCATACTCTTACACTCTTATCTCCCAGTTAATATCATCCCCAGTTGTAAGGAAATTATTTTTCCCTTTGTTTTGTATGTAACTAGTTGGAGATGGAAAGTTTTTGTGTGAGGATCTTGTATTTCAATTGTGATTTCTTTCAACATGTTTCGTACTGGGACAATGTGAATTTATTTTACTTTCAAAGAATTAAATAAGTATTAATGATGATGAATTATTAGAATAGTTTATTGATAGTTCTAAACTTAAAAAACATTATTTGCTAGGTAGCTTCTCGAAATGTTCTTGTGACTTTTCCCGTTAACAAAAAATGCATGTTAGAATTGATTTAGTCATCTGTAAGAGGAAGGTATTTATCCATTGGAACATTTAATTTATGCAAGTCAATGTGACAAACCTTTTTTATTTGATCATTTCTAGAAAAAAATGCTATTATCAAGATAAACTATATTATTTATACATTTTTTGTAGCAAAAAAATGCAGTAATTTAAAAATTTAATTAATATTTTATTTCTAAGTAAACATTTTCTTCATAAGGTGTGCGACTTTATATTATACTCATCTTCAGCTAAACAAAAAATAAACAAAGAAAATACCAACTGCAGCTAAAACATAACTAAGTTTACGAACGATTTGATTAATTACTACAATGTTCAGAGATATTCGCAATACCAACAATATCTTACACTCAAACTGAAACTTAAAGAAAAATAAGGATAGCAATAGTTTTCGTAGTTTCACGATCACAAGATTGATAACGGACATGCGCAATTCTGCTTTAGCGCTGTCTCTGAATGAACATTGCCTTGTCAAAACGGGCAAAACACAACCTTATACCATTAAATTATGTTACATATTCCATCTGTTCACCTGTCGTCGTGTGCACCAACGCATTGGCACGTTACCATGAAGATGCGTCTTCAACAGCCACTCGCACATATTCACGTGGCTGCACACATCTGTACATAACAGAATCTCGACGACTCGAAATAAGTTGTCGTCCATGTGTGTACGTATATTTCTGTGTGTATATAAATTTTCGTTAAAGCAAGATAGGGCAAAAGAGGAAAAGCGTCCGTAGTAAAAGCGAGCAAAACGACGGCCGGGTGCCCGGTGACAGTTGTCAGTATGTTGTGGAGCACGGTAAGGGATGGTGGTCTCGGGGGAGGACGGTTTTGGCGCTAAATATTCCGATTTCCCGCGCTCTCGACTGACCACGTGGACGCACTAATTATTAACTTTATAATGAAACGTTGTTGTTGAACACTTTATAAACTTATCGGACTGGTGTATTATCGAAATGTATTTGTGTTGTTTTATGACTAAAGTAACTTTAAACTTATGATTGTGCTGTGCCACTTTGGTCCTTGTCTTCGATCGTATGGGAAAGTAAGTAATATGGATAACATTTATTAAATACATTATTTATTATTCCTATTCTATTCAAGTGATGAATGCATTATGAGAATTGCCCTGGATTTAAAAGTGGGTTTTTACCAATTACAGAACAAACGCCAGTTTAGTTTTAATACTTCTTCTTATATTCTGTTTTGCTATTTTTATTGTAATCCTATAATCGATAAATCAATAAATTCACTGTATTAGAATTTGTATATAGAATAATTGAATTAAAATTTAACTGACTAGCCGTAAATATAAAATGTATATAAAAGTGAATTAAACTTCTAAAAAGTTTTTAAGTAATATTCCTGGTGAACATTGATTCATGGAAACGTTCACGGACGCCGGAAAAAATCAACCAAAACAAAGAAGACTTTGAAAGAATTTGTTTTCTAAGCAAAATACAGTAATTTTGGTTATGGCTTTTGTGTAACTTTTAAATGTACATAATTACCTGATCGTTTAGTATGAATTGAAAGGATCACGCACAACACCCTTCGGGACATGTCTTCATTATTCATTATTGTCAGATTAACATTTATATTATAGAACATTGAACACTTTCACTCATTTATCATACAACTGAGAAAGTCATTTGAATTTTAAATGTGTTTTGGGTACGAAAATAGTTGTTAATATATTTTATAGCATGGTGTTAAGTAATAAGTTTTTATGTTGATTTTCATGTAAAGGTTTTGAATTTTACGACTATATACCTATTAAAATAATATCGATTTTTAGTCCTTTTAATATATTTTCAAAGAATTTGAAAACAACTCTCAATTATTCTCTAAAATATAAGGAAATGTAATCATCATTCATCATTTCAACCCATAAACATCATGGGTCTCCTCCAAATAATGTAGAGGGAATTTAGCCAATAATAAAATTTTGTTTGGAAATGTAATATAATGAAATGTTTCCAGTCCTATTGGAAGTCTCTTGACGTGCACGTCTTATGGCTGATATGATGATGAATGAAATGATTGAAATATAAATGTATACAATTATAATTATATTATTATGTATTTTCAAAGGTATTTTAGGTATTCTATGCAGGGACTTTAAGAAATATACTGTTAAAATGTGTAAAAGTAATGACATAAAATTAATTAATTTAACATGAGAAAGTTTTGTTATTTCTCAAACTTTTGAACTGATTTACTTGGGTATGATCTTATAGTACCCTTTCTTATTTAAGATTTATAACTTCAAAGACAGTTTTCCACTTTCATCTAGACATTCGCATGATAAAATATATTTATAATTTCAAAGGCAATTTCATTCATTAGTTAGATATCTCTGCCAGCCAGATATTAGGGTTCTTTTGAATTCGTTTGCATAATATATAAAATGCATTACAAATATGTATGTTTAAAGTATCATCATCATCATTCCAACCCATAAACGTCCCACTGCTGGGCACGGGTCTCCTCCAAGATAGTGGAGGGAATTTAGCCTACTATACCACGCTGGCCAGACGGGTTGGTATAGGGTTTGTTTTGAATTTTCTTTTTCTCGCTGTGCTCTTGTCTGCATAAGGTTACTCCCTTAGTCGGCTTGTACAACACCCACGGGTTGAGATGGGGTAGTGACATTATGTATTTTTAATCCGTTACTACACGGACACGTTGTTTAAAGTATACATAGATATTATTATATTTTTATATAGGAACATTTTTCAAGTCATAAAATTAAGAAATCAATCCTAAATTTACTATAACATCCCTTGTTATCAATATTCGAACATTAATTACGTTCATGTAATGAGTCACTTATCGTATTAAGGTTAGTATAGACTAGACCGTTTCCTCACATAGTACAAATGGTACTATACAGGCAAAAGCTTAAATCAACTAAATTTATTTTGACTGGCCTGTTGGTCTAGTGGTTAGTGACCCTAGGAGGAGGTCTAAGGGGAGGTCGTGGGTTCGATCCCCACCCAGGAAAAATCTTTGTGTGATGAGCATAAATATTTGTTCTGTGTTTGGGTGTAATTTATCTAGGTATATATGTATGTATTTACAAAAAAAAATGTATTCAAGTAGTATATCAGTTGTTTAGTACCCATAACACAAGCAAATATAATTGCTTACTTTGAGACTAGATGGCGCTGTGTCAATGTGGTAGAATATTACTAATAGTACAAATGATATGGGTACTATACAGGCAAAAGCTCAAATCAACTAAATTTATTAGATGTATCTATCTGATGTTCCTGTGATTACCTGACGCAGCGTTCTACTTTATGCTGTCGGTGAATATCAATTTACCTGTAACATTTCTGTCTATCCGGTTATATTTATCTGTTAGCTGTTACCCGGAGCTATGCCCACGTGGATCTTTGTTTGGCTATTACTCAGCTCACATTAGTCAAAGTGTGATGTTATATAGCCTATAGCTTTCCTCGATAAATGGGCTATAATAACCAGTAGTTTCTGAGATTAGCGCGTTCAACAAACAAACTTTCTAATATTCTAATATTACTATAATAATAAATAAATAGAGGTAATGTTTGTGAATTTGGATGTTGAGGGTAATCTTCGAAACCACGCATACGATTTTCATGAAATTTCACATTTTGATAGCTTAAGACATACGCGCGATTAAATATAAAATGACATTATAACAAATCTCGCTATCCCGTTCGTGATAGGACGACTTTAATGCCTATAATTTAAATTACAAATAAATTCTCTAGTGTACAATCACCTTAGTAAACTCAGTTTTCACGTTCGGTAACATACATGTAATAAATACGTAGTTACTTACACACATGTACTCACCGTTCGTCAGCGACTCCGAACTTTAATGCCGCGTCGACTCATTAATTTCAAACATTTATAGTTGTTCTAATAATTAGTTTAATTAAATGTAATTTATTGCTGCTATTAATGTTACGTACAAAATTCATGTTCTAATGTGTTTTACAGCGGGGTCTTTAGTTAAATATACATAGAACATCTCGTTACTTTTTAATATAAAGTTGAACAGAAGAGTTTATGATTATTAAATTTCAATTAGCCAGAAACAGTATTTATTTAACCCTCGTACTATCTTGTTTTGTGCTATTTTAAATGTATGGTTAACTTTTTTGCCTATGTAAAGCGAGATTTTGTGAGATACTACCAACCTATCACTGGTTGTAGAACAAAACCACTGTAAAAACATCATTATCATCATTTCAACCCATAAATGTCCCACTGCTGGGTACGGGTCTCCTCCAAAGAATGTGGAGGGAATTTAGCCTACTATACCACGCTAGCCAGATTGGCTATTACTCAGACGGATATAGGGTTTGTTTCGAATTTTCCTTTTCTCGCAGTGGTCTTGTCTGTATAAAGTTATAAAGTTACTCCGTTAGTCGCCCGTTATTACACCTATGGTTTGAGATGGGGTGGTGACATTAAGTATTCTTAATCCATCACTACACGGTTAAACCTAAAAGAAAAAAAGTTTTAAAAATGTCATCCACTGTAGGCGGTACAAAATCGCTCGCTGTGGAGGAAAATTCGTAAATCCTATGTCCAGCAGTAAACAGATCCCCCCCCCCCCCCCTTAAAAAGTCACAAGATTTTAGCAAAATTGAGTAAATCTTTGTACATTATTGAACCCTTAGATCCTCTTCCTTGTGAAAATTACATGAAACTTTAGCTACGGCCATGCAGAAAATAATACATAATTTATGCAAATTTATGCATATTAATCCTATGTTATCATGCTTTAAGAATAAAGTAAAATGATAGTCACAAGAATATACGTTAATCATACTAATATCGTGATGTCTGTGTAGTGATGGATTTAGAATACATTATGTCACTAGCCTATTTCAACCAAACCAAACCTTAGGCAGACAAGAGTACTGCAAGAAATGGAAAATTCGAAACAATACCCTATACCAACTCGAAATTCTCTCCAAACTCTTTGGGGGAGACCCATATTCACAGTGGGATGTTTATATATATATTATCACAAAAAAATACTTAATTTCCTTCTTTTATCGCTCCCACTCACTTATTAAACGTAAAATAATTACAGTTTCAATTTTTATTTATAAAAACGCTTTTACAAAACGATTACTAAGAAAATAGTCTAGAAACTTCTATTTCAAATGAAAACAGTAAAACGTTCTAGTAGCTAAGTCCTGATTGGCTAGTTGTTCATCAATTATCCGTGGTTTGGCCAAATGAGTCAGAGCTCGCTTCGAACTAACGCCACACGGTCATGCAGGGCTTAAACTATTTAAATATGTTCATCGTGCTATGGATCTACTAAACTTTACTGTTTGTATTACAGTATTCGATTATCTCTGTAGAACTGATATTAGTTTTAGTTTATGGTTCGAAAGGGAATTCGTTTTAAGTATCTCGCTTCCTTTGCTACAATGGTGCATATATTAAAAAAAAATATGACAAATTTTACATACATAGATATGCATATAGATCACGCCTCTTTCCCAACAGAGGGGTAGAGGGTATTACTATTCACTAATTTTAGCTTGTTTATAATTAGATAAAAATATGGACGTTTTCAATAACTCTAGTTTAAATAATTTTTGATTCATCAATTTTCTATTGCACTACGGCTTCTGGGTCAGTCTCACTTATACAAACAAATAAATATAAAAACAACACTTTATCTACGACTACTCAAGTATTTTAATGATAAAGATGTTTTCAATCCACAATTTACTGTCCTGCGTACGTAACTGTTATTTTTGCTTGTTTAAATATAATAACATGTAACTTCGAAAACTTAACAAGTCCTTCCACAAATAAAAAATAACTTCCTTTCTTTCTATTATGTCTCATAATATGATTGGTTGTCTGGGATATTCTAAGAAAATTTCAATATCAGTCCTCCACTCCTCTACCACATCAAACGGGTATATTGAATGTTTACCGTCATGACGAATTATTAATTTGGAATAGTTTTGTAACTATACCTATTATTTTGAGGTACGTTCGTAATTGAGGATAACAGTGAAATTGTAATTTATTACTTTTCTATATATAAATAATCAATAGTTTAAGCATTACAAAAGGTGGTATTTAGTAGATTATTTATAGTGATAGAATAAAAAATACTTTTTTTTAGAATAACCATTGGTTCTACACAATTTTTTTGTTTTTATAGTAAATTATGTAGCTAAGAACATTCTCTTTCTTTAAATTTAATTATAACATTAAAATATAGGCGTTTAAAAAAGTCACACAAATGTTAATTCACACATATGACGTCATATTTTAGTAGTGTTAACGCCGATACTGGCAACACCGACCAACTCACCTGACGGAGGGAAGGAGGACGGAGGGGCGCGGGAGGGGACAAACCCGCTGCGCTCGCGGCGGCCGGCCGGCTGGCCGGCCGCCATATTATTATAACCAGACAGACGAATAGCACACGGATACAACATTAAAATAGAAATAAAGTTAGTACGCAACATACAAAGTAAATCCTAAAAATCACCAAAGAAGAAAATATTTACAAGGCAGCTTTTGGCGGAAACACCAGGTGACCCCGACGTGATTTTGAATCAATACGACGCCATTTTTTATAACGCATTTGAAAAACTTGTGGTCACGGACACCGAGCGGTTTGAAATATATACTTGAGCAACGAAATAATATACATAATACTGAAGATTGAAGATTTGGTTATCGTTGTTGGTGGTTGTTTGTGACGAAAGTGTACCAGGTTAAGTAAATGTGTTAACGCGGACAATCGTAAGTAATGCTTGCTTATTGCTAATTATTTGAGTGAACAGTGCGTAACTTATAAACTTATGTACATATAAAAGTACTTATTACTGCATTTTACTCTTAAATAAGCGACAAATTCCTATTACTTGGCGTACTTATCTGCTTGGCGTAACTATATACCTACCTACTTCTTATAAAAGTTAATAGTGAATCCAACTTTTAAATACAAAGATTAACTTTTAATTACAAAGTTTAACTTTTATTTACAAAGTTTTTATCTTTTAATATAAAAGGTTAGGAAACTTTAAAACATTTTCCGAAAGAATCAGCTTGCCTATTAGTTAAATTCATATAAATTAATACATTCTTTGGTGCCACGCGGTGCCACTTGTCGGGCCTTGTGGTCTTTCAGGTACATATCGACCCCATCGAGTATATGATAAGGACCGCGCTCGCGCAACCGCGTGCGCGAAGCTAAGACGCTTCGTTTGGCTTTGGTGCTTTGGTGCTGCATGCTGTCGCTGACGTGTTTGGAGTACCGCGGTGGCGTTTATCAGCTGTAATTACCTACTGCACGACTAACCGGTCAGATCTTGCACTTTTATTTCTTTGTAGTTAGCTGCGTTGGTTTTGTTCGTTGTTCGTACGTAACAAAATGGCCGAAAATCCAGAACAAAAATTAAGCACATTAAAACAGCAACGTAGTGTCATTAAAGGTCAAATTACAAAGTTTTACAATTATGTTTCGAATTTTAAGTCTCAAAATGCAACGATTTTACAAACACGTGAACTTCAACTTAAGCTAAATAAGTTCGAAGAACTATCGACAAAGTTCGATGAAGTTCAATCACAAATTGAAGTATTAGTGTTGCCCGCGGACCTTGAGGACGAAGTTGAGGAACGCGATCAAGTCGAAACAAAGATTTGTAATTTAATTGCGACCGCTGGGTTAATTTTAAATCCTACCGAGGAAAATGACGCGTTGTCCTCACATTCTTCCTATGGGTCCAAATGTTGTAGTTCTGCTTTTAATGATGAAATTAAATTGCCAACAATCAAATTGCCTACATTCGATGGCGATCATTTGAAGTGGCTCGAGTTTCGAGATATGTTCGAATCGCTAATCCATAAAAGCAAGCGAATTCCGCCAATGAGTAAATTCCATTACTTACGTTCATCCTTGGAAGGTGGCGCTGCGGTTACAATAAATTCAATAGACTTTACGGCAGATAACTATAACCTAGCGTGGGATATGTTGTGTGACAGGTTTAATAATAAAAGAATTTTAATAAATAATCATTTAAAATCTTTATACGACTTAGAAACATTTTCAAAGGAATCACATAGCTCATTGAGACTAATGATTGACCATATTACAAAGAATTTACGTGCACTTAAGAGTTTAGGTGAGCCCACTGATCACTGGGATACGTTGATCATATTTAGCATGTCGTCGAAATTAGACAACGTCACAGGTCGTAAATGGGAGCAACACAAAAGTAATCTCTCAGTAGTAACATTAAATGAATTTTATCAATTCTTACGTAATCGTGCAGACGTGCTAGAAACCATGCAAAGTAGTAAAGGTGACATAAGTCGTAACCAGCGGCTTCCTATTGCTAAGCCGTCCTCCAGCTCTAAACAAACAAAAGTACTCCATGTTGCGTCAACTGGTAACAATAAAATTGAATGTGCGTTATGTAAGCAGGAACATAGAATTGAATATTGTCCTAATTTTAAGACCATGACAACTGAGTCCAGATTTAACACTGTCAAACAGCTCAAATTGTGTTTGAACTGCTTTCGACCGGGTCATCACCACTCTCGTTGTCGCAGGGGTCCGTGCACCATCTGTAACAGAAAACACAACACATTATTACATTTCCAACAAAACAGTAGCAACAGCAATGAAGAAAATAATTCTAATAATCAAAGTAAGTGTACAAATAAAATAAATACACATCGGAATGATGAACAAACGAGTGCGCTGGGTAACTTACCAACTCCTTCTGTAAATGTTGCTGCTGCTTTGTGCGGTGAAGTGTTGTTGTGCACGGCGATTGTTGAGGTCGTTACTCCAAATATCACTTACCAGGTTCGAGCTCTTCTTGACGTAGGTAGTCAATCTTCGTTTGTCACTGAAAGGTTAAATAATACATTAAAATTACCCGTGTGCAATACAAAACGTGTGACAATTTGTGGAGTTAACGACAACAATTTTAATATTACACAACGGTGTGAAATAAATATTAGGTCAAGAATAAATTCATATAGCACGACAGTGTCATGTTTAGTCATACCGAAAATTACTGGCAGTTTACCTAATGCAGCAGTAGACTACAGTAAACTCAGGTTGCCTGAGAATATCGAACTTGCAGACCCAAACTTTTACCGTCCCTCAGATATTGATTTGCTACTCGGCGCTGACGTGTTTTGGGATCTGGTTGAAACAAACCATGTCAAGTTAGGGAAAAATAAACCCACATTAACATCATCAAAATTAGGTTGGCTTGTTTCGGGACCTGTTGGTGAATTCACCCAAAACGCCGAACGAAAACTAAATTGCAATACAAATAAAATAAAATGCAATTTCTCTCAAGAGATAAAAGATAGGCTTGTTATGTTCTGGGAACTAGAAGAGGTACCCACAACAAACAAATTATTGTCTAGCGATGAGCAATTCTGTGAAAATCATTTTGTGAATAATGTCACTCGTCTTCATGATGGTAGGTTTTCCGTGAAAATGCCACTCAGAGCGACACCAGAAGAAATAATGACTGGTGATTCGTACTCTGTCGCGAAAAGACGTTTCTTTAATTTAGAAAGAAAATTACAAACTAAGCCTAATCTTAAACAACAATATGCTGACTTTATTCACGAGTATGAGCAGCTAGGTCACTTAACAAAAATCACAAAACCGAACTTCGGCTATTATCTTCCTCATCACGCAGTGACTAGAGAGCAAAGTGAAACTACAAAACTTCGGGTCGTATTTGATGCATCATGCAAGAGTTCCTCAACCAAGTCATTAAATGATTTTCAAGTAGTAGGGCCAGTAGTGCAAGATGATTTATTCTCAATTTTGGTGCGATTTCGTCAAAATGCATTTGTCGTCACCGGTGACATAGAAAAAATGTACCGTCAAGTGATGATTGACGAATCACAACGAAACTTGCAACTCATTGTCTGGAGGGACGAACAATCGGAGCCGCTTCAGGTGCTACGGTTAAACACCGTTACTTATGGAACAGCCTCAGCTCCATTCTTAAGTACTAGATGTTTAGTGCAATTAGGCAAAGAATGCACGGATAAGACCATTGCCGAAGTCATAGTTCACGATTTTTATGTCGATGATTTAATATCTACGCATAATGACAAAAACGAGTTAAAGCGCGTTATTCAGGCTGTCAGAAAGAAACTGGCTGAAGGTTGTTTTCCATTGCGAAAATTCAGAACAAATGCACCTGATATTTTTGAGGACCATGATACTTCAAGCCAAGTTCAAGACTTTTCAAAAGAGTCCACGGTTCTTGGTTTGAACTGGTCTCCTATTAAAGATACTTTACAATTCTCATCTGAGTTTGAGGCTGTTTCAGAAGAAACGAAAAGAACCATATTGTCAGCGACATGTAAGACATTTGACCCACTTGGTCTATTGTCTGCATGCACTATAGTCCCTAAAATAATATTGCAAAAATTATGGCTGACTAAACACTCATGGGACGACCCAGTTCCTGAAGATATCAAAGGGTTGTGGTTGGAGTACAAAAACAACACACATCACTTTTCAGATTTTGATATACCTAGACATGCATTTTTAAAGAAACCAACTAGCGTAGAGTTGCATTGCTTTACAGATGCGTCACAGAACGCATTTGCAGCCTGGGTTTATGTAAAATCCATGGATGATTCAGGCAATGTTGCTGTCAATTTGCTTTGTGCCAAATCAAGAGTTGCCCCATTAAAGGCGGTAACAATTCCACGACTAGAACTTTGTGCTGCTCTTTTGGGTGCGCGGTTGCATGCGAAAGTCATACAGTCACTACGACTAACCGTCACACGTTCAGTATTATGGTCTGACTCCACAATAGTTTTGAGCTGGATCAGAACTCAACCAAGGACCCTAAAGACTTTCGTCTGCAATCGCGTGCAAGAAATCCGTGATATAACTGATCAATCAACCTGGCGACACGTACCCACTGACGCCAATCCAGCTGATCTTGCGTCAAGGGGTATAAAGTGTCAAGAATTAAATGGTAATAGTTTGTGGTGGACTGGGCCTGCTTTCCTGCTCCAAGGTGAGGAGGCATGGCCGAAAATGTCGTCCATCGAAGTAGACTTACCTGAAATAAAAACAAATTTAAGTATTAAAGTTGATAACTCTCCGTTAGTAATTGATTTTCACAAATATTCGAAATTAAGCAAATTACAAAATATATTCGCATATGTACTTCGCTTTATAAATGCATGCAAAAATAAAAAGGTTAAAGGTTCACTTACCCTTCAAGAGTTAAATAGCTCATTACAATCGTTAACAAAATTATCACAAATGACTTCCTTCCCTCATGAAATAAAATCATTAAGTGAAAACAAAAAATTGAGGACAAAGTCTAGTATATTGTCACTCAATCCATTTCTAGATCATGATGGAGTTCTACGCGTTGGTGGACGTCTACAGCATGCTCATTGTTCTTATAATCAAAGGCATCCCATGTTACTGGATGGCAAACATCCACTAGCAAAATTAGTTTTCGAACGTGAACATATTCGTTTACTTCATTGCGGACCTCAGCTGCTTCTTAGCGCGGTTAGAGAACAGTTTTGGCCTACTCAGGGTCGTGTTTTAGCCAGAAGCACTGTATATAAATGTCTCACTTGTATCAAAATAAAAGGCAAAACATTACAACCAATTATGGGTATTCTCCCTAAACCACGTGTAGTTCCATCTCCACCATTTGAAACCTGTGGCGTTGATTTTGCTGGGCCTTTTTCGATTTTAAATAGGAAAGGTCGCGGCGCTAAAGTGTCAAAATGCTATTTGTGTTTGTTCGTTTGTTTTTTCACAAAGGCACTCCATTTGGAAGTTGTCAGTGACTTAAGCACAAATTCTTTTATTTTAAGCCTGCGCAGATTCATATCGCGACGTGGAAAACCGAAAACGATTTATTGCGATAACGGCACAAATTTTGTGGGTGCAAACAACGAACTCGCTAGTCAGCAACCCGTCAGCGAGTTCGCATGCGGCACCGGCATTGAATTTAAATTCAGTCCAGCGTATTCCCCAAATTTTGGCGGTATTTGGGAATCGGGTGTTAAAGCCGCGAAATTTCATCTTAAACGCATAGTAGGAACTTCTAATTTAACTTTTGAGGAGTTAACTACACTGTTCGCTCAAATAGAAGCAATACTAAACTCGCGACCATTGACACCTATGTCTTCTGATCCCTCTGATCTCACATCGCTTACTCCTGGTCACTTTTTGATTGGGCGGCCACTGGCTTCGTTGCCATCTCCTTCCACAGAGAAGATGAAACTCAACCGCTACAATCATCTGGAAGCCCTCCGACAGCATTTCTGGCAACGTTGGACTAGGGAGTTCCTGTCCGACCTTCAGCAGCGTGTGAAATGGAGAGCTACAGGACAAGAGCTCAAAATTGGAGATCTAGTTATTCTTAAAGAAGAACACCTGCCGCCACTGAAATGGAGCCTCGGTCGGGTCGCAACTCTATATCCAGGATCCGATGGCGTTACACGGGTAGTGGACGTTCGCACAGGAAAAGGAATTATCCGTCGAGCTGTCTCCAAGCTTTGCCCTTTACCATCATATGACGAAGAGGATGCTCAGGCAAGGATCTTGAAAACAGGAGTTTTCAAGGCGCCGGAGGATGTTAACGCCGATACTGGCAACACCGACCAACTCACCTGACGGAGGGAAGGAGGACGGAGGGGCGCGGGAGGGGACAAACCCGCTGCGCTCGCGGCGGCCGGCCGGCTGGCCGGCCGCCATATTATTATAACCAGACAGACGAATAGCACACGGATACAACATTAAAATAGAAATAAAGTTAGTACGCAACATACAAAGTAAATCCTAAAAATCACCAAAGAAGAAAATATTTACAAGGCAGCTTTTGGCGGAAACAAGTAGGGTAATAAAGTACACCCCCAGCTGAAGACAAACAAATTATTAAAAATCATAACGACTTATTTTTGACGAGGGTAAGTAGCATTTTATATTCCGTAATAATTTATGTCTCTTGCAAATAATAATATGTGTAGAAGAAAATGGACGAAATTTGCAATTTTTTTATGCTATTTAAATTAGGTCATTCCTATTCGTTGGTAGTCAGCTCGGCATGTGTCAGTAAGTATACTGTGCAACAACATGGAAACTGCAATGTTTTTGCAAACATGCACAATTGTAATTTATGAATAGCAATAGCTGTTTCCAGGTACATATCCAGACTCCAGGCTGATGCTGAGAATTAAAAGAGAATAAAACCCAATTCCATTTCTGGTTGATCCAACGGCCAAACCTGGCATCTCTTTCTCAGTAGTCAACACACTCCAGCCCCTATAGACAAGTAGCAATCGATTCGATCTATCTATTCTATCGACATGTCAAATTAGTAAATTGATCACGTGACATATCGATAGTTTATGTCAGGTATGTGTTGATATGTATTGAAATGACATCTATATATTTCGTATAAAAAAGTTCGACTCCAAGATAATACCGTTCTTGAAAAATAAAAAAATATTTCCAATTAAGTCGGTTCATGCCAAACTGTATTAGTTGGCATTATTTTATTGTTTTAGTGACAACTTACCAGACGTCATTCCACACACACAATATGAAATTGCATTCGGTCAGTTAAGATTCAAGACAAAGCTCCGTATATATGTATATATGGCCCTTAAATAAAACACTACAACTTAAACTTACAACTCTTTTGTAGAAAAAAATATAACCCTGTAATCGCCCTTCAAGGCACCCTATATAAATTATTGTTATCACAAAATTGGTAGAATGAGAAAATTTTCGTTATTCACATCTTAGGCGACATGATGTATTATAATCTCAAAGGCAACCGTTACAAAGCCGAGCTTGTTATAATAAATCTTTTATTTTTACCGCTAAATTGCCACAGATAAGCTGCAGAGTTATTGCTATAGATACAATCAGTTCCTTAGACGTAGCATTAGCATGCCAATGACTTAGTCAACAACGTTTTGCTTTATGACTTGTAGTAAAAAAAGTTTGATGTTTTGTTTACACGACCTGTTGTTGAAATGATACGACATGGCTGAAACTCATTTATTCTTCTTTCTTTCTTTATGGCAGATGTCGTATATTGATTATTTTGAGATTTCAAAGAGCATACTCGGAAACTCGACATTTAATTTGGTATTTATTTCGATATAATTATATTATCAATGTAATTTTTTTTTAAATCTATGCTTAGTACTTAATATTGTAAAGCTGTAGAGTTTGTTTGGTTGAACGCTAGGATCTCAGGAACTACAGGTTTGATTTGAAAAAATCTTTTAGTGTTGGATAGCCCCGTTTATCGAGAAAGGTTATAAAAGCTTTACATTACGCTACGGCGAATAGAAAGTGAGCAGTGGCTAAATAAAGAATGATGGAAGCGAAGCCCCGCTCGGCTTCTAGTTTTTAATATAGTCACTTATTTTCAAATATATCAAATATATACAAATATACTGACCAAACCAACACACTCTGCAAGCTCAATAATTATAGTACAAGTATCTCAGTAACTGCAAGTACTACTAATCTACTGTTTTCATAGTAAGTGAAATAAAAAGCTGCGATATCCGTAGCATGTCACGTAGCCACGGCTACGCCGTAGCACGTAGCTTGATTGCATCCACAGAACAATACAGATCTGACTTAATTCTTAATAACCTATTTCTGTTCTATGTTAATAAAATTCTATATCTGTTATTATACTTATTATTTAATAGATAATGAAGTTTCTGATAGATAACCATAGATCTACTATACGTTAATTCGAAACATCGACTCTATGTCTACCAAACTATTAATGACTACAAACTTTCGCATTTATAATTGTAGGCGGATAATAGTTACTTTGCGAAAGCAACATTATAATGGGGATAATGATAGAATGAAGGAAACTTATATTTTCTACGTTTTAATTGCTCGTTAGATTTTGAGAAGGTTTTAAGAGTATCGAATTTGATCAACATACATAATTTATATATTAGGTACATATAAATTTTTGAGATAAATTTTTGGATTACAAAGTAGACTCATTTGCAAAAAACTCAATATAACCTCCTCCTATACAAGCTAATGAGCACTAAGTTCTTGGTTCTGCTCTACTTTTTCAGGGTCATAATCATCATCATCATTTCAACCCATAAAAGTCCCATTGCTGGGCATGGATCTCCTTCAAAGAATGTGGAGGAAATTTAGCTTACTATACCACGCTGGCCAGACGGGTTGGTATAGGGTTTGTTTCGAATTTTCCTTTTCTCGCAGTGCTCTTTTCTGTTTAATGTACTGCCTTACTCGCCAAACTCAAACCCACGGGTTGAGATGGGGTAGTGACATTACGTATTCTTAATCCGTCACTACACGGATTCATAATAATCAGATATTATTATTATGACACTGAAAAATGTATTGCCATATTAAAAAAAAGAAATTAAGTTTTAATTTGCATGCCTTGGGTTTCTATTGCGATTCTTGGTGCTATTTTGTTTTATCATAATAATAATGTTTGGACATTCACACATAGCGACATTTAGTCCCAAACTAAACTATTAGTCCGGGATCCCTGGACCAAATTTTTTTTTATTACTATCAATCTAATTTTTCCGCGAGTAGCTTCATTTCGATGTGACGCCCAATAATTCCGTATTCCAAAAGTTTGATTGTGGTAGCTAACAGACGTAGCAAGGGTATACCGGATCGGGAAGGAAATACCGGGATAACGTACCACGCAATTTGTAGGACAATATGATTGTTCAATTTCATAAATATTATTAAGTAAGTAAAAAAAAATATGGTCCTACAAAATCAATGGTTTGATCGAAGGAAGGGACCTTTCCAACTTGTATCGACAACGAGGTCATCATAAATGATTACTAGCCAGCTGATTTTTTTATTTTTACTTATTTTATTATTATTATTTATTTATTCAATAATATAAACACACAATACATCACTTTAACATAGCATTACGGAAAACCACAGAGGTTTGTAAAAAAAGGTTTGTGTACTTAATATTTATGTAATTGAACAGTCATATTGTTGTCCTATCATATGTTTATTATCAGATCTGATTATGTTTTACCTGAGCAGGAGCCGTAACACGTACTAAAATAAATAGGTAGAAAAAAATCACATCACTCAAACACATTTTTGAAATGAACTATTTTTTGAGTAATGCGTATATTTACATTATTTCTATACCTTTATTATGCAAAAGGTTCTTGACAAATTGCCAAGTCAGACCTTTAGTAGGTAACTATTTATAAAAACTTGCAACTATAACTCTTCGAAATAAGAGTCCGTTTCAAATTGTGAGGGTAGAATGACATTGTTACAAACATTTCACACAACTTGTACAAAAAAAATACAACTTCGAACAATAAAATATATGCAACTAAATTATTTAAACAAAAACTGGCATTTTATTATTTTATATTTATTTATTTTTGGTGCTTTGGTCTACATTTCTTGGAAATCAAACATCAATTAGATACTCAAATTCGAAAAAATAAATAACCCACAAAAAGGCTTAGCTGATCTTATACAATTACTGAAAAAGAGACTGATCTTAAAGAAAAAAATAAGAGTACAAACTTCTGTACAATAATTATTATAGTACAGAATTTTGCACGTAATATATCTAAAGTAAATTTTACTATAAAATTAAGTGTTCGTTTAGTGAATTCTATCACAAAACGGAACCGCTCCACATTAGATAAGTACTCGATTGATCGCCAGCATATTTCATTAGATTCGTATTTACTGAATTTATGTTTGAAGTGACCTGATTCCTTTTGAAATGGCTAGTATTTATTCTAGAGGACATAGGTATTGTTATAAATAGCTAATAAATATCATAACTTCCATAATATAACTTCACGCATTTACCCCGAAGATGTAGGCAGATGCGTATCACATCCACATTTCACCAGTTATGTTTGGTTCCATGAAATAGGGGGCGAGGCTATTCATCATCATCATCGACTGAAGACATTTGTTTTCCAAACTTTAGGAAAATCTCAATAAAAATCCAATATTATTTATTCACCACTAGTTATTCAACCGACCTGGGAAAATAATCTGGCCTAAACCTTTTGCACAGTACACTTCCCAACGCGCCACCAAGACAGTTAACTTCTATTAATAATTACCATATCAATAGAATATTATGTATTGACAACAAACTAAGGTAAGAAATCATTTTGTTATTAAAACTGTGAAGATTTACTACAATAATTTAATTTTATAAAATCTTCGCAATTATTTATCAAAATTGGCAATAAAATTAAGTACCTACAGACACTAAGAGAAAATTATTGCAACTAACTACGAACAAGATATATAACAATATATGAATGTATGTACATATTACGCAGGTGTAGTAGCCTACAAGACAAACATGACGTGTGCCGGCAGCAATATTTTGAGTGTGACATATCTTTACGACGCCTCACTACCTACATATATGTATATGTACACAACGTCGGCAATAATGTCATTCCACACATTTCAGGTAATAATATACACCGCAGAATCTCATATTTCGTAGACTACGTTGTGACACCACATGCTGGGGTAAATGTCAAATAAATATTGTAAAATCTTGCTATTACTATCTCAGCTGGGTAATCGTGTGTAAATATTTGTACGGGAAACTTGTGTGTTTATTTGTAGTGTGAATGTGAGGAACCGTTATATTTTCTGTCAAATTGACGTACTATACAGGGGGCTTACTCTGAATTTCGACATTCGAATGCTCCGTTTTGATGTTGCTGTCAAATTTTTGAAAGTGACAGCAACCATAATATCTATAGTTCCTACATTTGACAGTGACATCAAAACCAAACATTCAAATGTCGAAATTCAGAGTAAGCCCCCAGAAGACAATGCCAATCAAATAAAATCATTAAGTGTATCTTGTCTTTTTTTAAATAGGTGGCAAACGAGCAAGTAGGTCAGCTGATGTTAAGTGATCTTTGCTATCCATAGACATCTTAAACGCGGGGGTGGTCATGTTAAGTGATCTTTGCTATCCATAGACATCTTAAACACGGGGGTGGTCGGGATCACGGCCTTTGCAAAAGAGATTTATACCTACACGTTTCTTGAAGGTGCCTAAGTTGTATCTGTTCGGAAATGCTGTATTATTTAGTTGTTCCATAGATATGTTGATCTAGATAAGAAGTTCTTTGAAAATTACACTGTTGTTGACCGCCATCTCATAGTATATTCATATTTCTAATAATATTCTATTCAGTTATGAAGGGAGAATTTTGGAAGTTACTACTGTTGCGCAAAAGTCTTGGACACAGATAGAGATGTTCATTATCAGCCCAGTGTTGCTATCTCAGTGGTGCTCTCTATTATATTGGACCAGCTATTATACTATCTAGCAACATGTTAGTATAATGCACCTTTGCCAACTCATTCGGGGGTAACACCAAACTTATTATTACATATTTTAGTATGTGCGTGCTTTATTTATTTAGGTGCATAATATATGTTTAATGTTATTTCTATACTCCTTTAAAAATTATCAACAACATAATAATAATAATATTTTATTTGCCAGAAACATGGTTACAAAGGTGTTAAAAATATAAATATACAGGTACAGCATGTTTCACCGTATAAACGGCATGCAAAATCTTATTTTCTAATTTAAATAGGTACATTCTACATTACACTAAAAAACAATCGTCTAAAATTAAACTTATCACTAGATACCTAAAGTTAAATAGTATTATTTATTAACATAAATATTGTATACTTTACAATACTTTTTACGTAATCATTTATATCCCATGTACCTTAATTTATTAATATTAGAATATATTTATATTACATACCTACCTACTTTATCGAATAAATTACAAACCTTTTCCATAAGAACAAGACACATATTAAATGCAACTTTTAATTAATTGGTCACCTGAGGGAACTAGTACGTTGTGGTCTGCGCTGTAGCTAGAATGTTTCCACTTGTATACTCCACTATTGTCGCAAAGTGTACCACAATAAGGTCACTTGAGTCCTGAGGAGGAATTGTTACTACTCTCAACAAATTGTCGACAAATTTCGTAACAAAATTTCTTATTAGAAATTTCATTTTCGTCTGTTTGTTTAAAAATATCATGTGGATTTAAATCTTATTTTCTTTGGTACACGAATGCCCATTAGTCTCGTACTCACGAATTACGAAATCCAAATATGCGATCCTGACTTCGATATTTCAATCATGGTGGTTTGGTTTGCCATTGACATTTGCTCGCAATCTTAACATTCCATTTTTATTACCTGATTGCAAAAAAGGAGGGTTATGTTTTTCGCGCCTATATATATGTATGTATGTATGTGGGCATGTCTGTTCCATTGTGACCTTCTGTAGCCTAAACGGCTTGGCTGATTTTAAAGTGTGAGGTGTCATTAGATTTGTATTTTTCCCCCGAGTGTCATAGGATGTGTGATATGTGACGACAACAAAAATATGTAGGTACAATATGGCGGACGTAACGTGACAAAACAGACTTTTTTTAGTGCTATCGCAATATGGGTATCAGATGATAGCTAATTAACAGCCTAATTCAGTTATATATGCACTAATTATTGCCCGCCGCTCCACTTATCTCTTGTAATCTAAATAGCTTAATCGATTTTGAAGTGCAAGGTGTTGTTATATTCGTAATCATCACCGAATCTCTATATCTAAGCCCATAAACCTTTTACCAGTGTATTCTTCGAATTCATTTCTTTAAATTGACTATCGAAGGCTTCGAAGGAGTTCGATCCCAACCGGCAGGACCAACGTGGATTCCACTTTGTGGAATTTATATGTACTAGTTAAGTGACTTACCATGTGCTAACGGTGAAGGAAAACATCGTGAAGAAACCCACCCAAAACCCACCCTAGAAGAAATTTTACGAGTATATCTGATCCACCAACCCGCATTAGGACAGCGTGAGTGGATTATGGCCTAAACCCTCTCAGCTCTCTAGATGCAGGAAAGGAGACCCGAGCCCAGCAGTGGGACTTAATGGGTTGCTGATGATCAGTTGTAGTCAGGACTAAGGAGACGTTTCTTCTGGTCCCCCATCTGAAAACTGACTCTGCTGAATGTTATATAGGTAATCATATCTTACACCTTACATAGTAAGTACAGAAAATGTACGAACGTCTTTTCTACCTTTATTATTATAACAAGTAACAATATCGACGATTAGTTTCGATTCAAATGCGTGACAACAACCATACAAACAATGATACAGCAATTTGGAATGTATGTCCCTTTTATAAATAGTAGTCTTTCGATTGTATGGTTCTACTGATTGGTCTCTATGTAACGTGCGTGTGTAAGGTACTTAAAGTAATTGATCGATTATGGAATAAACTGTGTTAGTTTATGAGGATTTATTCATAATAACAAACGTATACCTTATTTCCGTATACCTTTTTTAAGTACTTAAATTTACTGTGTCAATATTCCTAATACATTTAAATTTGAACCGTGTGTGCTATAATCAAAATAGGAAATATGCCCAGTTATACTATGTTATTTAATAGTTATTACTCATATCTTTTTATAACAAATTTATTAAACACTTTATATAATATAATTTAAATTAATGAACATTTGACTATAACATAAATATTAATTTGTATAAAATATTATCAAAAATTAGAAATTACATCAAATTCTTTATCTTTTTGTATACTCATATATTATTCATTTTTAGATTTTTTAAGAAATCTAAATAAAACGCTATACAAATTCTTCTTTTGTTATCCACTATTTAAGTGACCCACTTTTCTTTAGTGATAATAAATTAAAAGCCTTGCCACGAGGCACTACGTCAACACCTCCGTAAGTATCTTCTTTGTTTGTCCAGTACTAAATATAAGCCGCTTTCAAAGAGCAGTTTACGGACTATCTATGCAAATAACATCGTGTGCTTAAACTTTAATAAAAACAAACTATAATACGACCCAGTCAAGTTGACTTTACACTAGCACAATCATTACTGGAGCTGTCGTCTTTGTAAACAGAACGTCACCACCGTTTCGTGTATTTGAAATTTTGAGCTGCATTTGAACACGAATGCTTTTGTTCGTGAACCGGAACAGAGGAACAAAGAACTACACACGGTTGCTACCAAGTAACATTCAATAAAATAAGTTCTATTCATTTTAAAAGGCGGGGCTCTAATAGCAATTGTTTGGTACAATACAGTGTAAGAATAATGTTATGACCACCCTTTGTTGTTTGGGTGAACTTACCACGACAATTTACTACGCAGTTATACTCAAACGTATCGTTCAGTAATCGAATAGTTTGTCAGTTTCAATATTCAGCACGTCATTTCTTAACGTAGAAACTTCATCATTATCAGCAACCCATTAAGTCCCACTGCTGCGCTCGGGTCTCTTCTCCTCTATCTAGAGAACTGAGAGGGTTTAGGCTATAATCCACTTAAGCTGTCCTAGTGCAGGTTGGTGGATCAGACATACTCATAGAATTTCTTCTAGGGTATGTGGGTTTCCTCACGATGTTTTTCTATAACGTTAGCAGATGGTAAGTCACTTGACTAGTACATATAAATTCCACAAAGTGAAAGAATCCACATTGTTACTGCCGGTCGGGATCGAACTCGGACCGCGTGATTTGCACGCCGCTCCCTTAAGTAGATACTTGTAAAATTATAATGTACACCACCAATACAAGTAATATAGACAACAAAAATATGGGTGGCGTACTTTTGTGGCACAGACGGCGGCGTACCCGTTTTAGTTTTGTCAATATCATACAATAAAATTGTTAAACTTTGTTCTGATGCTTGAAGCGTAAAGTTGATCAGTTATGTATAACGTAGAGTAAGTTGGAGTCACAACAAAAATAAAAGAAAAGTAAAGAAAAGATTCTAACGATACTCTTGTGAAGGAAAGAGTCGCAATCAGCTGTTAGATAAAGTTTGAGTTGGCGGAGCTCACAATCTAGAATTGGAGAACAGTTTTAAAACTGGATCCACGTGTTTTATTCGCTGTGGAGGAACTTTCTAAAAATATTCAAGTAGTACGTATTAAACAAATAAGTATCATAAACTTGGAGATTTTACCATCCTCAGTTTTGTAAAAGTTATATTTACGATTTTGTTACGAAACTCGGGTGTGTTCTTGAGAAACTGTGCTGTTATATTCGTGAGTATTATGACGCATGTTAAAGTTAAATATATTGTGTACGTGTTTGTACAAGTACCTCACACTAAGGACAATAATGAATCACGTAGTATTACATATTCATGTAAGCTTTCTTAACACTTCTCATACATAGGTATATTTATAAACTAAAGTCATACAGTATCTTATCTTATTAGTTAATAGCTAAAGTTTTATACCCACTATTTCTATTGCTTGCATTTATTTATATATAAATAAAAAAATTGACTATCTCACGTAATTTAAGAGTTGCGCGCATTTATATTGCATAATTTTTCTGGTTAAATAATTCCCTTCAACATGCAGTTGCAGTATTAGAAACAACTTGGAATTAATTTATCAATACAAGAGGTAAAAAATAGAACTGACCTACAATCATAACAGCTGCTCCTAAAGAATAATTTCAAATCAATTGGCATGCAAAGGCTCTTTAACTAATTCATCGTTATTCAGCGACGCCACTTAATTATGCATAACGTAGTAGGTATGGCACAAATTTAATTTACGTATGGCGAACATAATGTCCAATTTAATCCCAATGTGAATTCGGTTCGAGTCATAGCGGTCGGGACAGACAGTGCTTACTCTGAAGTTTGTAACTTCGTCCCCAATCAGCTACGTTTTGCCCCTCTCTCTTCTCCCCTATGCCCAGAGGATACGTCGAACGTCCAGCCAGTGTGTGGTTGAATTTCGTAGGATTCCAATTTAGCCCTGTTTATGCAACACCTTAGCTTCCGAACAGAGATTGGATACAAGTTACTGCAGAGCTATTTATTGTTAGATGACGTTTAGTTGTGAGTGCAAATTCATGGAATACAAAACGGCAATAGAGTTATGTTGTCAATCAGTCAGACAACTTGGTTTAAATAATCCGAGAATAAAGTTTATAGCAAGCAAATATGCCCCTTCCTCCATATCTTGGCAATTTGTGATGAGAAAAATGTGAAATAATTCTAGTTATTACATGTTTATATAAATATTACAGAAAAAATAAAACGATATTTCTAACTAGCACACTTTTTTTTAACCGTCAAAAACATCTTTTTTTTTTTTTGCCATAATTATACTTTGCCATGATCCCTGATAGTACGGAACCCTTGGTGGGCGACTCTGACTCGCACTTGACCGGTTTTTTGATAATTAAATTGTAGTGTTAATATACTGTAATTATAATACAAGTGCCATGAAACAATATACTAACTGGCTTAACAAACAGTATGGAAATTAGTTCCGTTATTATTTTGTAGTTGCTTTATTTTTTGTATTTTCCGACATTTAATTTTTTACAGATTTCGAATGTATGCCCCAAACTTTACTAACGATGTATTTTTGAAGTTTTAATAACAAACGTGTTCCGATGCAAAATTTGAGTACTTTTGTTCTTTCTTTTCCAACTTTTAGATTCATTCGTTTTATAACATACCTTATTAAAAGGCCGGTAAAACATCTCCTTGATGTTGCAAATGCGCATAGCATGGGTAGCGGAGATCTCTTATCATCAGATGATCCACATGCTCGTTGGCCTATCTCATCATCATATCAGCCCAATGACATCCAGTGTTGAACATAGGCCTCACCAAATTTCCGTCCCCATCTATTATAAAACAAAATACAAAAAAATTAAAAACACAGTCTATGAATAAATTTAAATTTAGAATTCATGTGCCCAAACAACTGTCAGTCAAGTGGCATGGCGGAGCGCAATCACGCGCATCTAGCAATCACTGAAATGCATTGTTGCCGCTCCGTGCATCGTGCATTGTGCCCTGCACCTGCGAACCACCGTTGCTCTTGTTTGGAACTAGAACACACGGGCACGAGCGTCTTTTCACTACAATTGTATTACAGTCCATTGTCTCGTTTCATTTATTCATAGCTATTCAGGTGGGACTGCTTTCGCTTTCTAGATTACAGCCGAATGTTGCACTTTAAATACATTTTGTATCATTGGTATGGTTGGACAATGAATAAACTAATTGGAACATTAGGTTATTATAATAATTATATATTCGTTATTTCTATTATATATCGTAAATTGTGTTCCCTCATTAATAGTTATGAGTTCTTATAACTTGTAATGTTCAGGATCAAATTATAATATTAAACATAAAATGGTTAGAATTTGGGCTCAGACATGAAGAGCGGACAAACAGCTTTTAATAGTTTTGAATTGTTAATGAAAGTAACTTTTGTTGAGAACCTTAACAAACCTTAAATGAGAGCTTATGTAACGATGCGTATACAATTAGCTATTTATTTTAATCACTCAAATTGTTAGTAAAATATAGCTTCATAAAATATGAAATGTGTCAACTGTCAGAGCAATTACAACTGTTTTGAATAATATTATTCATTAATTGATGTCTATTGTTCATGTTTTGGTCCTTGAAAACTTAATGTCTCCAAAGTTGAAATGAAATAGACGTAGTTTTCAAAACTGATTAGCTTCTTCAGAGTTTTACAATTTTACTGTAAGGCGAGGATTCTCCAACGAATATTTCTGCATTGAATTTATTTTTCGCAGCTCTCAGCTAGCAAGGAAACATTTCTTTAAAATTTCATTAAATTACTAAAACGATGTTAATTCTGTCTATGTTCTGACAGAATATATTTTATATTTTACAAACACACAAAGTTTAATATCATCTTATTAAAACCGCACCATAATGAAATATAAGATCGAGTAAGAAAAACTACTAACTTTTTGACGCATAATTCAAATCATAGCTAAAACATTTTTTCCGTGTACGCAAAACTAGATTATATCTATGTAAGTGTTCTGGAGCGAACATGTGGCAGGGCATCTGCCCATCTATCACTCAGATATTGCGTATGCCTGACAGATCAGACATACGTTTCGCTTTTTACGATCCCGTCAAAACTGGAATCCTGTTAACGAAGCTCTTTTATCTCTCCACATGTTAGCCTTGCAGAACATACTCTAAAAACACTTACACAATTTGAATAGGTAATGAAAAGCAACCTACCTTTTAAGAAAGGTTTATTTAATTATACCTTTTACGGAAGCTCTTTCGGTTGATATTATTTGTGAAAAAATTACTGGGTTTCATTACGTCTTCTGTAAGAGCGATGCAGTAACTCATTTTATATTCATTTTTTAAATATATACCAATAAAAAGCTCTTCTGAAAATAGCAATACAAGAAAAAGAATTAAAATCACACTAGAATTTGCACAGTTTGTGAGTTGATGTTAAAAATCAGTGCGTTGTAATTATAAATCATTCGCCTCGTGTTATCTTTTAGGTACTTATATTTTGACATCAGAATTAATATCAGTTAACGATTATGAAAATTTACTTAACTAAACTGTACTTATATAACTGGCTGTTACTGCGGTATGTTCAAATATATTTTTTGTTCTCATTAACGTCATGCTGTGCTACAATACCACCAGTACTTTGAGTCGTGTACATTGGTAGTAAATTGCTGTACAGTTATGTAATGTCAGCTTTGATAGCGATAAAAGTGTCTTTAAATTTGTGGCCTTATAAATGGAGGCATTGACAGTTTGGCAATTTGCGTGATAGATAGGAATGCAGCAGTAGTGTCTTAATTCTTTTTAGACTCAGTGCTCATAGTAGGTTCTAACATCAATGTTACGATTAGTATAATAACCAAACAAATGAATACATTTGACTGTAAACTTTCTTGCAGTACAAAATGGATCGGAATATTTCTAACAAAGTTTTCGTCTTCATTAACTTAATAAACTTAATTCATTGCGGTTAAAACGTTTTGAATAAACTTTAGGCAGGCTGTAAAATACTGAGGTTAAAATAATGGCCACATGAAATCCTAAAATAACTTAGATGTTCTAATATTTTAAAATAAATCCTAGAGTTAACAAACAGGTGGTACAATTCTGTTGTTTTGTGTTCTGATTAATAGCGGTGTCTAAATCTCCTTGGGGAATTTAACAACTTCTGGCAATAGGGTGCACAGTGCACACCCACTCTTGGGTATGTGTGGTATGATGTTTGGGCTGCCACCAGATTCATTTTATTTTGTCTTTATTGCAATATCACATGATATTATATTATGTATCTTACCTACCTGCCTTAGGTATGTACCTAAGTCATATAAAAATTATTCTTACTACAACTGGCAGCTGCACCTCAAATATCTTTACTACTCTTTACCCCAACTACGACAAAAATTATAAAATATATTTGATTAGGTACATACCATTTTATTTTGTCTTTATTGCAATATCATGTGATATTGCAATAAAGACAAAATAAAATGGTATGTACCTTACCTACCTGCCTTAGGTATGTACCTAAGTCATATAAAAAATATTCTTACTACAACTGGCAGCGGCACCTCAAATATCTTTACTACTCTTTACCCCAACTACGACAAAAATGATAAAATATATTTGATTAGAATAAGTACTCCTATATTTAAACAAGTAATATAATCGACTGAACTACATCAAAGGCTTGAATATCCTAAAATAAAATAGGTAAACAAGTTAAAATGGAAGCCATGCATCATGTGGCTCTTATTTAACTTTCATTTTTGCCAGGCGACTGGACACTCACAAACTAATTCGGGCCGTAAACAGAGTGTATCACATACATGGGCACAAAGCTGTGGTCATCCGGGTTCCGTGAACGCTGGACTGCTCATCAATCATTCTGATATTGCGTGACGCATCAACTTGCTACGGACGGACGGCCGACGACATTTCTCTTTACATGTTTATTGAGATTTTACCCGTTTTTGGGAAGTTCTATGGACGTATATCCGTCCAGTACTAATGGGGCATTTCACTCTTAATTATGTTTGATATATTCGTGAACAAAATACAGAAACATATTTTGAGATTCACGTATAATTTTAACATATTTTACTGTTTGGATAACGTGTACGCTGTGAATAAATAAAAGCAATAGCTATGTGTGCGTTTTGATATGGTAACATTGAGTTACAGAATAAATTTATAAAAAAAATTTTTTGCCTTTTCACCAGATGCCTGATGTGTAATTTAATAAAGAATGTGAGGTATGTTTATATTGCTTTCTTTTTAAATGTCAACTTACATCTATACTAATATTATAAAGCTAGAGAGTTTGTTTGGTCGAACGCTAGGATCTCAGGAACTACTAGTCCGATTTCAAAATTCTTTTAGTGTTGGATAGTCCATTTATTATTAAAAGTTATATGTTATATAATATCACGCTACGGCTAATAAAAAATTTCTTAGAGTTTGTCTGATAACCTGAATTAGACCAGTGTGTGTGAATTATACCCTAAACCCTCTCAGCTCTCAAGATAGAGGAGAAGAGACCTGAGCCCAGCAGTGGGACGTTCACGGGTTGCTGATGTTTGTTTGTATAGTTGAACGCGCTAATCTCATCAACTGCTGAACCGAGTTGAAATTTAGTGTTGGATAGCCCATTTATCGAGGATGGCTATAGGCTATATGATTACGACCAAAAGGAGTGGTAAAGATCTACGGGAGTGAAACCACGCGCGAAAACTAGTTTGTAATATTAGTAGTAGTAGTAGTATAACGTACCTATACTAATATAGGTAATCCTGTAACATTCACATAGTTGACCTCTCTGAGGCTCTTTTCATTTTTATTCCATGTACCATGTTATTCAAATTTAGGAGAAAATTGGGAAATTGAGTATGTAAAGAAGTATATTTAAAGGTGTACTTTTCAGCTGTAACTGCATTAATTATATCGTTTAGGATTCCTTTGTTAATTATTGCGTAATATTTGTATCTATTGCGTAATATTGTAATGCGCAACATATAAGATATAGATATAAAGTTACACAAACTGTACAAGCTGCGCAGTTGGTCTCAATATTATGACCTTTAAAAATCCACTATTTAATAGAAATTTTATTGAAGCTATAGTATAAATAAGCACAACTTTAGCACATAATGCATACGAAATGTAAACAAAAATCCGCATTTGGTGTATCAATGCAGTATTCGTATCGAGACGCAAATAATAAATATTTGCACGATACGAGTACACACCGACAGCCACAATTCAGCTACAACTGGTATTCAGGTCTTGAAATATTGGGAAACTTGAAACGCATGTTGAATACGTATAAATATGAATCTTCTATGCATCGTCGAGTGGTTTCGAGGGTAGCGATATAACAGTGTCTACAGAGACTAGTTTGAATAAATCATTGACATTGAAGACGACATTGGTCAGGATTGAATGTGAGTGCCAATAATCGATAGCAATTTGATAGAAAGAATTCTATCTTCGGCTCAATTGTGCGGCTTAGGTGAGGGATGTGTTGAATTGAGAATAGACTATTGTGATTTATATACTAGTACGTATATATAACTTAACGAAAAGTGAATGCGATATTTTATGTTTACAAATTGCGCACACGACGGATTAATCTGACAAAAATATTTTCGTGCACTCACCATGTCGAGTGCACGAAAATATTTTTGACTCAGGTGGTAACGCTACATTCTATCAAAATAATTTGTCTTCATCATCATCATATCAGCCCAATGACGTCTACTGTTGAACATACGCCTCACTAATAATTAAAAAATTGTAAAGTAATCATTTATAATTAAATGCATTTATAACGGATAATACTCGTAGCTGGTGTTTAAAAGATTTTTAACATTTTTTTTTATATTACGATGGTGGTAAACCAGCTTAACTTCCACCCGATGGTTAGCGGTTATCGTAGCCTCCGGACACCAGTTACTCCAAGACCGTCACATGTGCGTAGTCGAAAATTTTGAAACTTATATATTCCCTTTTGAAGTAATTATATTTAGTATTGTGATATAATTTGATAGCTAAATAACCACTACGACCTTATAACTATGCATGACTCTATGTACCCAAATCAAATTGCTTCTGAAAATTATATATTAAATCAATTTACGTTAATAAAAGTGTGCCAAAATATATACGACAGTAGAAATAAAATAAAGACTTAGATTTGCCTGCGATTCAAGAATTAAATTCCTAGGTTTAGTGTTCCTAAAGATACGCATACCTTTAAGACTAGAGCTGACTCAAATAATGTAAACGGAATGCTCGAGGAAGGACGATATGAAATCGTCAAAGAGAAGAAAACTCTACACCGAATGAAACGATTATTTTTCTTAAACTTAACTTTTCTTTGTTTGGTTGTACACTTCATTCATGCTCTCTTACTTACACTTATTTTCTCTACACTTCTGTGTTTGCTGTCAGATAACTCAATTCTGAGTTAAGTTCGCCTTTGTATGCTTTTTTTATGTATAATGTAAAATTATTTTCTGTATTTTCTTTGTGTGCAATAAAGTATAAATAAAAAGATTATTCCAACTTTTTAAAACTGAATCTTTATTCAACAATACATCTAAAAATATTATTAATATAATAAATAAAATATTGCCATTAATATTCCAGTTCTTACATTTCATTTCATTAAGGAAAACTACAGCTACAAAAAGATAATAATAAAAATGAAACGCGAGTGAGATATGTTTGATAATATAAAAAGATGTATTCCTCAAAGGTAAAATTTAATCCCTGCTTATCTTTAAAGGTAACCCATAGATATTATGGTTTATGTTTCCCTTTATTTTTATTAAGGTAAGGTCTGTTGGTTTAGTAAAATAACATCAAAACCGTTTAGCGTTAAACGTCCCACACATTCACCTAAACAACAATTTATCGTAAAAATCTGTGTGATACAAGGAAAATGGTCAATTTTATTTACAGACAGCTCAAATAAAGCCTACATAAAAGGTTGGGAAGTGAACAGGGAGGGTCAATATTTGCTTCTCGTCAGGCAAAATTGTGGGTGAACGCACTTGACGCCGGACTAGTGAAATTCAAATAGATTCGCGGGTAGTCACCGTCTTACAATTTGTTACCCATTCTTTGAATATGGCAACATTGAAACTTTTGTGATATGAAATTGACAAACGACGTATATACTGTTACTATGAGTCCCATACTAGAACTGGTCAAAGCAACTAAAACATCTATTATTTCTATAGACACAATTTTATCCGTAATCTATATATTATATTATTATTTTATTTAGTTCTGTATCCAGAAATACCTACTAACTAAATATATAGGGCAGCATTTTCCAAAGTATTGGTGTTGACCCACTAGTGGGTCGTAGTGAATTTTGAGTAGGTCTTTAAAAATAAGATTGATGACGAGCGCTGCGCGCTGGTTCTTTTATTGTTCGTTGTAACTAAATTTAAAGTTCTATCGACAACAACAAATGCATTCTTATCTCCCAAGAATCCGTTCCGAGTCGTGTTGTGTGACGAAGTGTTGAGTCCGTTCCGAGTGGAGAACTAAAAAATAGCGAATCGTAATATTATTTATTCACCGTAAACGGTCTACCTATAATATGGTACACGCCCCCGTAAATGTTGTCCAGTATGTCCTATTATCTACATTTAGGACCACAGCTCGTCAGGCACACGACAAACGTAATGAGTAAAATTTCAATTAATCAGTGCGGCTTTGTGATTTGTCCCGAAACCTAATATCATGTTTCAGTTAGACTCTATCCACCTACTCTACTAAACTAAAAGTAATAAAATATCTCTGTTATCATATATTTAAGACATCACAAATTGACTGTCAACTGCCAGACGACAGTGAATGGTGGGCGTTATTTGCATTTCATTTATTTCTAGACTTTCACTAGACTCGGGTATAAATAGGCGACATCCATTGACGACATAATTGGACTAGATTTTTTACATAAAATTCAGAAATGGATCTAGCAATGAAATTTTAGGATTGGAGTGACCTGCAAATGATATACTATGGTGTGAATACTGTACATACTGCATGTATGTTGTGTATATTATACAGTACATTATGTATTAATGAAGATGTTCTAAAATGCTATTGAAGTATCAACCATATCTTTTCTTTATAGGTTGAAATGGGATCCGACTGGAATAACTCATCTCTAATACGTATTGTAGGTGTTTATCTACAACTCGTACAGGATGGCAAGAATTTGTAGATCGGACCTGAACAAAATTGAATGAAGATAGATTCACAAGGCAAGGACTTGAAAAGCCTTATTTTATGTATACGTATCGTTAGTTTATACATAGATAAATGTAGTTGAGACAATGCTAAATAAACTAAGCAAAGGATTTGAAAATCATGACTTTAAAACGTAACAAATGAGTAATTAAAAGTTTCATCTTAACTTTAATTGCTTGCCACTCCACAAACCACATTAATTAAAATTAAAAAATAGTTTCACTTTTTACTAAGTTTAAGAACAATATACTTTTTCTCAGGAAAATTAACGGCAAGAATAAAAACGAGGTTTATAGCTTAATTTGAAGGCCAGTGTTCAGTCAGGCCGTAAATTCTAGTAACTAGTTACAGTGTAACGCCGTCTATCATCTTAGACGTATATATACACACATAAACGTCCTCTCTATTGAGTTATTTGAAATTTAGTACGGTAAAGGGAGTGAGAGACAACGATAGTAAACATTCTGAAGATTAAAGTACTAAAAGACTCCTATTTTCTTAATTATATCTCACATTGTTAGTACAGTGTACTCGTGTATCGCTCGCTGTGGCGGAAATTAGGTAAGGCATAGGCCTTACCTAATTTCCACCACAGCCGCCGTCAATGATGTCCTCAGCTGGACATAATTATGTCCAGCAGTGGACATCATTAAGCTGATAATTGAAGATGAGGATGACTTGTGTTTCTATATTTATTAAAAAAAATAGGTATATCTATAAGTACTATTATTATAAATTCAATAAATAATTTTAAATCCGGTTCGTTTCTGTTTTGAAATGCTGATTCTTTCGCTAAAGATATAACCGGCACGTTTTGTGGCGAATGTCTGAACCTGCATTCTAAGAAATAAAGGACACCGAGTTCTGATCAAACCCGGCGACTACTTCGAAGAGAATTTTAATATATTGTTACAAACCGATTTGTTAGTTTTCTGATGAATAATTTTAAATTTCATCAAAGCACATCATCGGAAACATCGCAAAATCTTAAAACAGTGGATAAAAACATTGTTGGCCTTATTTTAGATTTAAAGTATATCTTTTTCATTCATTGATAGATAGACTAATTAATCGTACATTATGTCAAAAAATTATGTACGATTAAGTAGTCTATGAGGTATTTTCAGTTTATCTATCAATATAGAAAAACTCAAAATACCTCAATAGAAAATATCCTGTTGAGGTATGTTTTAGTGTATAACAATATTTACAGGAGCTTTCAGAAAATCAAAATTAATTCAAGTTCCTAGAAGTTTCTATAACATCTACATTTCAGTACCTATTTATTAATATTCTCTCAATAACTAATTCCTATTTCCATCGTTTAACCTCGTCTAACCTAACCTGGCTAACCCAGAAAATCTGTAAATACAAATACTAAGTCTGACCCTAGTATTCACAATAATAGTTATAGCCGGTTAGGTATAATTGTGTTTACAGAGATTGATGGGAGATTACACAATTGGAATATACATAATTTATACCAATGTTCTACTTTTTTATTCATTCATATAATGTCTTTATTAAAATAATGAAAATAATTAAATTAAGCATCTACTTACATATTAACGCTATATATACAATTAATTACAAACAAAAAAAAGAAACTAAAACGAAAACATAAACAATAAAAAAAAAAAAAAAATAACCCAACAAACTTGTTTAGGAATCGTAATATTCGTCAGCATCACTGTCAACCGAAAACGTACCCAAAAGGCTGGTGGCATTGCCACGTTGAATGGCAATGCTAATTCTCTGAGCGAGAGACACACCAGCCCTCTGATCACGTGAAGCGTCGATAAGCCTTTTTTCCAGGTCTTTAAACAAAGACCTAGCACTCGGACCCCACGTACCTAAAGTCTCGACCCCAAACGGCTCAAAAATATAATTACCAATTAAATTATGGTATTTTCGCCTTTTGAGGGTCTCTGCGGCTGCAGCAGCAGCGCCAGCACAACCCGCTGAGCTTGGAACATGGGATGGCGCAAGGGTCTCAAGGTTTATACCAATTAGTTTAATCCTGAGTAAGAAGGTTCGTTTAGCTGTGAAGATCAACATACGCATATCAAATTGGTATAAACCAGAATAGAAATTCTATGAAATCTTAGGATTAAGTTCATGTTACTTATCTCATTTGGTAAATGTGGCTGCGATATATATTATTTCTGCCTTTATAAATGTCTTATAAATAAGCGACAAAAAGGCATCGAAGCAAACCAAATGGACGCCCCCTATAAAGGATAGGACCACATACGAGTATATCCGCATCGCATCGCACTTTAGTAAGTTTCTTTAAATAACAGATCACTAGTTCAGCCGCCTGATTCTAAGCTGTAGAAAAATTACCGGTCGGAAATGTCAGTTTTTTTAAAGTTATAATGTTAAAAAATAGATGGTTGTAGAAAAAAAACTTATACTAATAAGTTCTTGATTTTTTTTACGGAAAACGATTTTCTAACATTATATAACTTAAGCCGTAAAAATACGTCGTTCTAAGATTCGAAAGACTTTACGACTCGAAAGCAATCCGACGAGTCCGAATCTTTGCTACATACAAAGATTCTGACTCGTCGGATTGCGTTCGAGGCTAATAAATGATACAAATATGCCCTAATTAATTAATTAGGGCATATTTGTATCACTTATCAGCATAATAAAGACTATCTTGAAACAAAACGCACCAGACTTTTTTTTTATTTAGCCTGTGGGATGACCCCACTGCTGGGCAAAAGCCTCTCCCTGAACCTTCCACTGCTGTCTATCTCCAGCCTTATTCGACCATTCCCTGTCGAAGGTATCCAAGTCGTCACACCAGCGTTTTTTAGGACTGCCTTGGCGACTAGAAATATTACTAAAATATTCATATGACAATAAGATTCAACTATCTCACCAAAACCGCTAGCAATCAACTCAAAATTACGATATTCACCATATCTTCATATAATACTGAAACAAATTACATTAGAGCCGTTCTTAGAGTACTAGCATAGATGAAACTCAGAACAGCTGCCTTGCCAGGAACCGTTACCACTGCAAATTGTAATTAGGGATCTCAATTTAGCTAAAGCTTTCAAATACTTAGATTCGGTTCAGATACCACTGTGGTGACGTAAGACGATTATGTGACGTCATTACCTTGGTTAGGTATTACGGTTTTAAGTAAAACGAGGGCCTGGGGTGACGCTGCGAGCTCAGATACGAGTACAAGCCAAAGTAAATTTTCAAAGGAAATTTCGAATAAGCACACAAGTTGCGAAGAAAACATATTATTATTATTCAGATTTGTTTAACGAATGTAAACAAAAGTTGTTAAACAGAATTTAAGTAGACAAGTAGGCAGAATGAATGGCATATAATTGAATATTAAAATTAATAATTTGTGAAGATTTGTTGTTTCTGTTTATTTTAGATTTTCTGTATATAATAAGGATCTTTTGTTCGATGTGTTACAAATATTTATTTATTTTCTTTATTATTATTATGGTGTACTTTTAAGAGTCAAATCAAAACAATTACCAGACATTTCTGTATAAATAAGTCGTGATGAAACATTAAAGATTTGAATGAGACCAATTAAAGAGTATTTCTTTGTTTGTGGTTATTTTACGTTGCAACGCACAAATTATAAAAGAAAGAAAGAAAAGCTTTTAAATTGCTTACATAAATAACTTAAAACTAATACATTCACCAAAACTTATAGCAAGTAAAGGTCCCTTTTTTTTTTTTTTACTTGGGGAAATGCCTGACGCTTACCCCTCGGTCTTGGGGAAAGAACCGAGGGGTTATGTGGGGCCTTGCACCCACTAAAACCCCAAGGTGTTCCTCTCGTCGCGCTCTGCTGTGGTCACGGGAGCGCAGGAACATTCGTCCGCGACAGCAAGTAAAGGTCCCTGCATCAACTCTAATGTTGTGGTCTAGACCACAACGCTGTTATTCTTGCAGGTCTTTAATAAATACCTACTTGAGTGACGGCAGAATAACGGATTATACCGCCGTCACTCAAATAATTCGGAAATTACACTTATACTAAATTACCCATCGCTGATTCACTGAGTAATAGTTTGAAAACGTTATTTTGACACATTTTGGGAATAAATTCGTTGCCGTAGGTCACAAGAACGAAGGCTAGTTAAAATAAATACAGAATATTGATTTTACGTTAAAATAAATTTGGATAAGTTCATTCGCTTTTACCACAAACGAAACACGAGTAGTTTAAACCAGCATTGCAAAGTGCCATGCCCAAAAAGCCGATTTACGTTTGATGGCAACTATATAAACGCAAACAGGTAAATGTTTGCCCTATATAATAGCTTTTGATCTTGTTTCAAGTGCCCACAGCGACCTAACATACCAAACTAATTACACTTCTCAAAAATACTTACGGGTGTTACTAAGTACCTAATAGAGGAAACTAAACCAATTGAATATTTCGGTACGGAACCATTCTAAATTGTTTAGTTTTCAAGGATGTTTATATAGGTTAGATTAATTAATTCAGTAATGAAGATACAGGTGTGTTTTCAGTCCTCGTTAATGCTAACTTTTCTAATTAATTAATTAATCTGAGCCCCTTATAAGTAAACTCTATAGTGGTACAAGTTCTTAGTTATGAAAACACAATAATACTCATTTGTTATAGTCTATAACTTACATAGTTATGGGGTTACATTTGCAATTATACTTACTACTAATTGTAATAATGGCATCGTTTGATTATATTTTGGAAGGCTTGTGTATGTGTTTTATTAACATAATATATGTGTGAAAATCTGTACATAAATTAGGTGTATCTTTTATAGTATGTTACTTATGATTGACAAACTCAGTCAAATTCAGTACAAAGGTACCTAACGCCGACTACCTTTCTAAATAGTAATATTTATAGAATTAACTAATGAATGAAAGTGCGCACGAAACCTCGTAGGTATTTTATAAAACCAAATTCTTACCTACAACCACAAAAGTCAAAGAGTCGTCAAGAATCGACCGGCTTGCGGTCGTCCCTTGACAAAAAGGATGTGTTAATGTGAAAGTGAGCGACGAACATTGAATAGAACGACGTCGACGCGACAGTCCATTCTCGTCACCTGTCGGCCCGCGCGAATCGCAACGTGTTCACAAAGTTCCACACGCAGCCCCACTCGAATAGAAGTCATCTATGAGTTATGGCAATGCTACGTTGTTTGTTTTTATTGTTGCATTTTTATCAGGAATATTTTACTTTCAAAACAAGTAGGGCGCAGGGAGTGTATCCTCGTAATATGTAAATAATTTGATATTATTAACAACCATTGGAATACTTTCGGTAAGCGGAATACGCGGAATATTCAAAACAATTTGAAAAATTGTTGTTTTAATTATAGTTTTGGTATGTTTAGGTGAGGCCTATGTTCAGCAGTGGACGTCGTTAGGCTGATATGATGATGATGATAATGATGATGTTTACTACAAAAATAACAAAGTTAAAGCCTTAAAGCCTAAACTCCTTTACTGCAGAAAATACCTCTCCCCTGGCTTGAAATTCAAGTTCAGACTTTAACTTTGTTCTAACAATGAGTCTTCATAATTTCAATCTAAGCTTAACAATACAACGAAAATTATAAAATAGATACCACCCAAAATACGCACTTACTAAATTCAATTTCAATTATTTTAGTTTGTTAAGTTTAATTTTAAGATAACAAACAAATTAATTATGAGCAAACTACATTTGTAATAAATTTTACATTATTTTATTACAGGATACTAACACGTCCTATTTTAATCTGTGCATTCAGAACAATAAATAGATATTATCAAAGTTATGAGTGGTTACACATTTGCATTATTACAAAATACGGACTAAGCATTAAACCAGGTTTAAATTGACAACTTTGACACTGAAACAATGGCTTATGTCAATTTGAACTTGGTTTATTCATATTTTGTAATAAGGGGGTTTGTGTTCAATAAAAACACTCGTATTTAAATGACATTTCAAATGAAAAGAATTATGAAGAATTCGCTGTAAGGGAAGCATTCATTATAGGTATTTATTAAAAACAAAACTTATTAAAATAAATTTTGTTAAAACATGTTTAAATAACAAGATAGTTGCTTTTATTAAAGAACTAGCTGTGCCCACGGCTTCGTTTGTGTGCAATTTCATAGTTATTTTTTTCACGGAATCCTCATATTGTTATTTCAAAATAGCGTAAGTTACTCTTTCCTTTGCTTTTCTTCTACGCTATCCAGCAGTAAGTAAGTCCCGTCGAAATGGGATTCAGTAGTTTCGGAGGTTACTTCATACAAAAATATTTTAACACAGTTTTTTTTTCTAACGTACCTAAGTACACACTTTTAAATGCCTACTCTAAAAGGCTGTTATTTTGATATTTACAAACAGACACTTCAATTTCATTTTATTTGTAATAATAGTTAGTCTGCATTTTGCCAATGTAATTAAATTGCAAGTATAACATTTTGAATCTAACTTAATAAAATTTTCACAGGATCTTATATTAAACAATCATATTAATAATTAAACGGGCAAGAATTTCATTAAGGCATCCCTCGTCTTTTATTAATGGACATTAAATTATTATCATTTTTAGGGATCCAAAAGGTAAATCAGTTGGTACCCTTTTAGGATTAGGTTGTTGTCTGTTTTATTGACAAAGTGTTTCGAAGAAAATTAAATTAATAATATAATCAACAGGTTTAAGGTCTTGTAATTAAATTAAGTCAAATATTTGAATGAAATGTATTAAAATAAACAACGTTCGAATAAACAACTTATTATAATTTGGACACAATCTTTACTGTCACTATTTTCAGGAAGCCAGTAATCTGATTGTTTTCATACAGAACCCTATCTATAATATTATTAATCGTTCTAATCATACCTTATTATCATATTATTAAGGCTAATCCGTGTAGTGACGGATTTAGAATACATAATGACACTGCCCCATTTCAACTCGTGGGTTGGTTGGTAACAGGCGACTAAGGGACCTAACTTTAAGCAGACAAAAGCACTGCGAGAAAAGGAAAATTTGAAACAAGCCCTATACCGATCCGTCTGGCCAGCGTGGTATACTAGGCCAAATTCTCTCCAAAATCTTTGAAGAAGATCCGCAGTGGGACGTTTATGGGTTGAAATGATGGCTATATAATAAAAAGTTTACGTTGCAATATATCTCAGTACAACGTTTCTATTTTTGCTTACTTCGTCAATGTAGTTCGCACAAGTGACCAACATTAGGTAATTCTTTCGCTAATCCTCTCTGGATTTGCTGTAATAAATGATAGATTACTAATTACTGTCTGCATGTTACTTGTTAGACTTCTAGAAGAAATTAAGTATCTTGTGTGAGCAAAAAAAGTTGTTAGAAGAATTACGCCTCATTTTGTAACTATTACTGTGTTTTTTCAATTGCATCGTAATTGCTTATGCTTGTATGTAGCTTGACCTTACAAACTAAGATATTATTATCTTAATTTTCTTATTAAATCTTAATAAGCTATGTTAGTAGTAGTATATAATAAAAGTATAGATACAGATAAAACGCAAGCTATACTTGTAGCTAGCCATTAAGATCTCGTACAGCAGCGCTTCAGCTTTTGTAGAAACAACAATTAACGGCTTTTAAAGCTATTAACACTGCAATAAATCTCTTTACCGGCTATTTTACGGATTGTAACAAATGTTTGCGCTACACGTGACTTTTGTATGAAAAATGGACAATGTTAACTGTATGTAGACGAGCTGCAATAAAGGTTTTGACCAATGAGATAGCTTAGCATTCGTCATCATCACCTGACGCCACCCATACGTCATACATACATACCTTTAGAATAGAACACTTGCTCAATTTATATTTATTTTTTGTACTGACAACGCTTGTTAATAAATGTTTCTAAAACACAGTACTTACAACTTTCCTCACAGATAATCATCATATCAGCCCAACGACGCCCACTACTGGACATAGACTCAACTAATTTCCGCCACTGCAAGCGATACTTAAACTATTGCAATAGATATAGAACCGGAACCTATCAATCTTATAGTATGACCTAATTTTAAAACATAAAACACAATGTACCGTAAGACAATTGCATTTCAAAATTAGCATCGTATAAATACTTTTAGCTTAAAGCTTAAAGTTCATTTCGTTGCTTAAGCTGCTCTAAAATTATGAAAAAAAAGCATTCAACAAAATAAAATTTTCTTTTGTTTTTCAAAAGAAGAAATAATGTTTTGAATTGGTATAAATATAAAGAGGTTGCTCGTATATTTAATTTACATAAAATAAATTCATTGTTTTATTAACCAAGTACACTAATCGTTTACTGAACAGAAAAAAAAAACGAGATATGATCGCCACACATTTTTCCAACGTTATTATTTATGTGAAAGTCGATTAGACTAGGCCGAGAGAGTTTCGAATCGACTTAAATGAACAATCACTGAATAGAACCACTAACTTCATATCAACTGAATTACTTTATCGGTTGTATACTTCAGTGGACATTAGAAACAATAATTTAATCAATCATGCTTATCGCTTTTGCTATTCTAAACAACAGACTAATATTTATTCCAATTGATCTGCTATTTAGTCGTAAATGGAACTGGAACACTCAACTCAAAGCTTTGAAATGTTTTACAAAGATTTTGAACAAATGAAAAAAGATTTCTGTTGAAAGAATATCAAATGTTTCAATATCCTTATTCGAATAGCTACACGTATGCGTACAATTTTTTAGAATAACGAATACGAAAAAGACCCTCTTCACCGCTTTTGCTGCATAATTGAATGTTATCAGTAGGCACATTACCACTTCGCTTAAAGTTATTGAATATAAATAATATGATAAGTATATAGAACGCTTTAAGTCAGGCATTTCATAACAATAGCTTCTAACGATAATGCAATTTAATAAATTTACTCATTTACGAAATAAATATATAGAGAATATATTAAAGTTGATAGGAATTATTAGTGTAGAATATACAAAAAATTAAAAAAAAACATATTTAAATATGTTTTTTTTAAGTGATCGATAGCCAAGACACAGACAAACTTAAAAATAAAACAATATTATTCTGAAATAACAAACTTTTAGCAATTAGGAAATGCTCGTTTATTAAACTTAGGTTTTTAAGATGTTGATATTAACATTGATAATAACCTATTGTTGGCCCACAATTCTACACTCATTATTTTTTTACGATATCATTGATATTGTTTCTTAAATCAAAGTAGCCTAAGTTACTCCTTGTGACATTAGCTATCCGCCAGTGTCCCATCAAAATCGGTTTAGTCATTTCAGAGTTTACCTCAAACAAACAGACAGTTAGATAGACAAACATTTTGTAAAGTGTGTTTTTGACCTATGATTTTGATATTACAAACAGACTCTTATTTTTTTTTTATTTCAAAAAAATTAGCAGGCCTTCATGATTGCACTTAAAGAGCAACAACAATATAACCTTAAACGTAATATAAGAATGTTAAGGACAGTATAAACCACAAAATGACAAAACAGAGATAGGTTTTTTTTTGTATAAACAGTACTTAGTTAATACGTACATACATACTAAGTGTGTTAACAAATGCGTCCGTGTGTCCGTTATCCAGTGGGCGCATTAGCGACTCTGACAGTTCATTTATCTTATTTGCTACTCGGTTAATTAAGTCCTCCCCACAGAGGTGTCGTAATTTCGTTGTTGATTTGTTAATTTCCCAAAATATGCCAAGGAAATTCTATTTGAATCTGTTTTAGTCGGAATATGTACGTTGCAAAATTCATTGCAGCAGTAGAAATTGATTTTGATTGTGCACAACTGTAATCTCCGTTTATCTTTCGACATACGAGCGCGGCCGTGGATAGTTGCTCGGTTTTATTGTTGCAAACTAATCTTTGCCGCAGCAAAATCAATGATCATATTTGACCCAGACGAGATAACTTAAAATTATATTAGTAATTCTATTGGTAAGCGTTTCTTCAACGTTTCATTGGGCACTGGTAACTTGATTACATTCGGACGTTAACGTTTTATAACAAAAATAGGCAGAATAAAATTGACTAAAACCACGCCAAACCATTCCAAAAATAAACAATAGAGCTTAAGATCATGATTGTGGTTCAGAACTAGACCATAGAATAGAACAACATGCTTTACACAGCGCAAAACCGGCCGTATGTTAAGGGAGTTTCTTAAGTAAACAATGATTTAAAACATATTATTATGCTGAAAAACTATGTGTTATAACCTCCTGTATGTTATAAGAAAACGCGTTCCTCAAAATAAATATTCAGTGTTATGCCATATCAGATAACATTATTTCTTTTCATTCTACCCTCTCTTACGCACTTGTTGAGTAAATAGAAAAACATAAAATGTACTAACTCTTTGTCATTCCGTTAAAGCAAGTTGACATGAATACTGAGGAGTCATGAGTATGTGACTTACAGAAGCAAAAAGTTATAAAAGACGGTTAGAGAAAAATGAGTCCACATTTTTATCATTTCAGAGACAAACTGATTCCAAGAAGGGGATGGGAACGTTTGCCGTATTTAGTAATGCGACATACAATGCGCGCAGAGGAACTCTAAAACTCATTTCACAATAATCATTTACAAGCTCCATCGGTTCGTATTGTTGAGAATATCGAATTTTAAAATAGTCTATTTTATACACAACTTTTTTTGCTCAGATTTTTAAAATGGTTTTATTTGTTTGCACTGTTTGTGAGATTTGTATTATTACCTAAATAGCAATAAATTTAATCACCTATAGATAATGTTGCAGCCAACAAACATAATTTGCCGTCGATTTCATAACTTAGCCTTTTTACTTGACGGTGTCGTCCAACTAGCGCATAGCAATGATATTTACCATTCAATCAAGCAGCTAGGCAACAGACTTGAATCGATAACAATAACTAAGTGTTTATGTACTTATAACATAATACAAAAATACCTTTTGATATTAATATGAATAAAATTTATTTCATAGGGAAATTGTCCGTAATTTGTGCCAATAAAATTTAAAATATTTCTAAGGCTGGCTAAAAAATATTGGGTCAATGAAAATATCTCTTTTGTCTTAAAACCTACCATCGTAATTAAATAAGTACTTATAAGGACAGCCAGCATAGGATTTAATTACGTGTCTTTGTACCAACCACAACAACCTCAGATTAAATAGTAATTACATTCGGTAATTGGGTATTTGTTAATTAATGTAGGAATTATGGACAGCGGTTTTGACACTGGTTTTCAAGCGGATTTAGACACGCAGATATTTTGAACGATACCTAATTATTGTTCGTAATCGTTTGTTTATCGGGATAATCGAATTACATTGAAATGGTATTGTTCAATTTATTTATGAAAGACCCCGAGGCCAGGACTATTGGATAAATCGAAAATAGTTTAATTTGTTTCTGATTCTTTGGATCTCTTAGTAAAAAATGTATTAGCAGTGGATAGTCTGCCTTTCCACCAGAAATCATTCACCTAGCATCGCTAAGATGAAGTGATTCTGTTGATGCTTAACAAATACATCTTTCGCTACGCATCCTCGCTCATCTCTGATCATGCACTAGGCTTCTACAATTTCTTTAAACCCTTTAACCGTCTAAATTGGATAACTTTGACAAATACTTCCGTGACCATGTCGCCAGAGTCGTATATTTACGACCAAATACCCCGCTTTTTTAATCTGCTTTTGTTATTTAATAAAGTTCCATCAAAACCCTGCCGGTTAAAAGGTTAAGAAGTTAAATTTCTGGATCGTCGTGTGGCATTTTTGATATGCATTGGTGTTAATGCTACCATAGGCAATAAAAATTATGTGAATGTTAATATTTTAGGTTTTTAAAAGTAAAAGTAAATAATGGTGTGAATTTTGCTTCAAATAAGACGAAATTTACAACTTTTTATTATTGCAACCTTTAATTCAACTTGAAATTTTTAGTAGCGTCTTGGTATTACAATGCATAGCAACATAATACCAAGTATTAATTTGTGGCAATAGCAGTACAAATTGTGTAATAAGCTAATAAGATTTCTGGGCATGTAAGACATAACAATAAAGTTTTAGGGATGGTAGCGTGTGACTTTACCGTGGGTATTGCAAATTACCGTACATTAGACGGGTCTTATGATTTGGTATTTGAAAAAACGAGTCCGTTATGGGAAACATTTCTTGTGTTATTTGGTTGGTCTAGGGATTAGACACGGTGCATCCACCATATATTATAGTGAACTTTTTCACTCTTTAAATGTACATAGTTTAAAAAACAGTCGCTTCCCTCTGTACGTACGCTTAGATCTTCTAATATAGGTTACGGATTTTGTTGCGAATTAAAAATAATAAAATTTTTTACTTAGGTACACATCACGCAGGAAAAGCCGCGTGTGGAAGCTATTTGATAATAAAACCGACATTCATTATAATTAACATTGTATTTGTTCAACCAAATTGAGCATTTACATTTTAGCAATCAATTATTCCGGATAATATAAAGAATAAAGTTTTAAATTCATTTAGTTCTAGGGAAAGTATCTGAAGTTCTTAATCTCGATCCACGTCGGAACTTCGTAATAAAGTAACAACGCTTAGGGAAGTTCTTATTCTTGAAACGATACGATTTAGTTGTCCGTACTGAGACCATTAATTTCTTTCAGTTAAATTAGTTATTCTTATAATATAGGTTTACAGAAAAAAAAAATGGGTACAATTAATAGCAATTGTAGAGATTTCTTTGCTTCAAAAGTTACAAACAGTAATTTTGGTGGTCTAATCTAAATATCCACAAAAACTTTTTTTATTGCTTGAAGTGACAGACGAGCAAGTGGTCCACCTGATGGTAACAAGTTACCATCGCTTGTAGACGGTGGCAATATTAGAAGCACAGCCAAGCCGCTGCCTACCTTGAGAGGATAGCTCTTTTTAAACCTCATTTGAAGAAAAACATGTCATATCCCTCAGGAAACGTCGCTGTTATACTAGCTAAATAAATAATAATAACAATCACATCAGCAACCCATTTAATCCCACAGCTGGGATCGGGTCTCCTCTCCTCTAACTAGAGAGCTGAGAGGGTTTAGGCCATAATCCACTCACGCTGGCCTAGTGCAGGTTGGTGGATCAGACATACTCATAGAATTTCTTCTAGGGTATGCGCGTTTCCTCACGATGTTTTCCTTCACCGTTAGCAGATGGTAAGTCACTTGACTAGTACATATAAATTCCACAAAGTGGAACCCACATTGGTACTGTCGGTATCAAACTCGGACCGGGTGATTTGCACGCCGATCCCTTATTTATTCAGGCACCATCGCATTCGGACACTTAAAATTCTAAAGTACTAAGTACAGTGGTATACCTAATCGGTTTGTAGCTATTTATCTAAAAGTTTCTGAAGATAAAAGTATACCCTGTCAGTTGTTTGGGTCAGTAAAGTTTAATCTGATGAACCCGATACAGATCTGCGTAAAAAATAATCGAATGGCTGTTAGAACGGGTGTAAAGGCTAAGAAACTCGCCGTGTCTACGTAAGATTTCGTGTCGTTTTTACATACGTTCCCAATTTCATCACATACACGATAAGAATTTTGACGGATCTAGTGTACATACATATATAATGATATATATACAATTGTAGATCCATATGTTTTACTATATTCTAGCTATAACAAATCCGGGGTAGGTACATACTGAATCTAAGTATTTTTCTGCAGAAAAGTATCCTCCATAGTCGAATATAGGATAATATCCTACAAACGCAGCCAACTGCAACGACCACAATAATATAAGACGTCAAAGTAACTCCATCTGCGCTAAATCCGATATGTTTTTATGCCAATATTGTGTTTTCTGCGTAGTAGCCGACCCTGCTACGTAATAATGGGGTGTGTCTATACAGAACTGTGCTCATTCAATAGACGGAGGTCAGTCAGATTTATGTTACGTCACGTCAAACGGTATAATGTACCGAACTTTATTCGTTTGTCAATATTTTCGGGTTGTACACAAATATTTCTTTGTTCAGTGTTTCCTATTCTTGGCAGATTATTTTGCTTGTATTCTATAGCAAAAAAAGAATGTAATGTATTAGAAAACAATGTCAATGTACGATCTCTGTTCAAGAAGCTTCTAACCCTCAAAAAGTAAGTCTACATTAGCTAAAGCCTATCTTATGTCGGATATTGCAAATACGAAGACATTGAGGCAGCAATAATGCGACATTATACCTGTCATTTATTCAGATAATTTCACGAACAGACGGGAGGTCTACTCAGGAAGTAGCTGAAAATCCAATTTTCATTTCCATTGAGTTTTTCATTGACTATAAAACATAAGTATGAATAAAACTGGCATTGTATGGTGAAATTATGCGCGACAGCTCATTATTAGCGGGTTAACAGGTACTTTGTGAAGTTTAACGAACAAAACGTGAATACGAAGTCACCACACGAACTTGAATGACGCTTCACTACTCGATCAAAATGCTCCCTCATCGTTGTTAAATTACAGTTAGTAACTGCGTATCGTATGTAGTCGAAAAAAAAAAAAAAAAGATCCACTTAGAACTGCATCAAATGCAACCTGACGAGTTACAGAATATATCTGCTCAGAAAATCTGACAATTTCTAGTTTCTACAGAACTAAGATACTGACTGTTAGAACAGATCAGTCCTGGTTGAGGTAGTAAAATAGCTACTAATGGCGTGTAACCCTATACATACTTAATAGTAATAAAAATGAGTTTCCTTTGTCTGTAGCCCTAACCGTCGCGCTCGGGTCGCGGGTCCCCACGTTTATTTTATATTTTTAAATGTACTTTTTACATATATTTGAAAATTTAATTTTATGTGAGATATAATTTAAATAAAGAGAATAAAAATAATAGCGTCATAAGAAGAAAACATGTTTTTATCTAAAAATTAACCTGTATAGAGTACAACACATTGTTAAGCAAGGAGACTCGTGAAACCGCAACCCCTTTTAACTTTGCTAGCATTTTATTTGCCTGAAAGTAACTCCTGTATTAGAGAAATTTTTTATAAAACTCGCGCCTCACCAGGTATTGATATTGACGAGGGCAATGTATCTACCTTCCTTATAAAATACGAGGTTTTCCCAAATAATAGCAATAGGTTGTATTCATTCATGGAAAACTTCTGGAAAGGTTTCGCTTGCAAGTCACTCCTATACTTTCTACAAAAATATTTACGCGACAGTTTTCTAAAGGTATACACGCGCGAACGAACACGAACACTAATTTGTTCTCATGTGCGTACCACTCACGCACAAGCAATCACTGTCCAAATATCTAAATTCGTTGTTTTGTGTAGTTCCTAGATTTTTTAACAAAATATAAGATCATAGGATCTGAATGGCTACTTCAGTGTCAACTTGCAATGGTTAATCCATGGCTACTAAAAGAGGAGTGACTGAGCGCGAACACAAGTCGAACTGTGTTCGTGTTCGCTTTGTTTATTTATATCCATACATACGTAACAAATGTGTATTTTAAAACACAACTCCGCATTATTTTCTGACATGATTGGAAAGATCTGTGATGCTTTGAGTCGTTATTGAAATTGATAAACTTATTTGTGGTGTGGAGATTTAAAAAAAAACCTTATGAAAATAGTGTGCCGCTAATACAAACGACAATACATGAAACATATGCATACAAACAAAAAAAGTATTTATCATTTAAGGTAGGCTGCTGTTGACACGTGGAAAATTGTCGTCATGAATAATGGTTAGGCGACAAGTTGTCAGCGAACTGTCGGGATAAGCTTTGCATAGCATCACTGACCCGCGGTAGGTTCAAATATTTTGTAAAGGGACACAGTCCCTTAATGTACTTAGTTGAGGGTATGTATACGAGCCGTTATAGAAAGAAAATTCGTGTTTGTATTTCCAAACAAGTAGAATATTTTTATGCTGTATCTTGATACTTACTACTTTCTTTTTAATTTAAAATAGATTCTGTAATCAATGAATCCGTGACTAGCTAAAAGTTAATGAAATTAATCTTTGGTGTGTATTTGAATGATTATATTGAGAGTCAATCTTCAAACGTATAAATGAAAAAAAAACTTTTACTACAATACACTGAAAAGAGTAGGTACCGTCTCAATATAATCTAATCGAACAAATTTGTTCTTTAGATTTGGTAAATAGGTAGATCGGCCTATTACCAAGAAAAGTAACTGAATATTATTGGATGAAGACGATGAAAGGCTTTACAAAATTATTATCGCATCCCGGATAAAATTGTACCAAAGAAAAATCTCTTAGTAAAGCCGAACAAAATTAAACCTCAATAACATTTCAAATAGTCCTTTAACTTAAGCCTTTTAAATATATGTACTTCCTGTTGATAAGACTGATGAACTTTTAATACATATTTGAAAAAAAAGGTCTTTAGTCAATTTGGTCTGAAAACGATAACGTATTCCGCTACGAAAGTCCCTAAGGACATATAGCATTCATGCGTTGTTATTATTAATTCTTTCGATCTGCGCAACCGGATCAACCCTGAAAACGAGGAATAAGATTGAGACATACGAAATAAAGCACACCCCGTCAAACTGCCGAGAACGAATCAATGATCTTGAATGATCTACAATGGAATATAATGAAAAGATTACGCTGACAATAAAAGGATTACGAGTGATTGGTTATGATTATAATTATGTACATGTATGAGTGTACATTGATTTATATGAGTGATCGATTCTTGTAGTATCTTTGATATAATGTAAAACAATATACATCACGGTATTTAGAAAGCGATGTGCATCTCTTGTAAACAAGGTGCGGAGTACCTAGCACTAACAGCAGAATGCTGTTAGCGCTGTATGATTGCAAACAGGTTAGACTGCTCGTTTGGTATCGCTCGTATGTAAAATAATTCATGATTTACTGGCAGCTATGTGCTAAAGGTAGTTATTGACTATCGAAGTCGAAGCAAGAAAGCTTTATATTTACTTAATATGAATAATGCATGGTATAATTTTAAAATGAACCTATTTAGTTCTCCACCAATTACAAAATAAACAGTATTGAATTAAACGTTCACAATGTTTATCATTGCTCGCGTTTAAGCCTTATTGAGCCTTATTTAAAAAGTACTGGGACGTTAAAATTGGTCTCCAAATTACAACTTGATATCGTCCGCAGCCGATCCGTTCCGTGTTGTTCGAACGATTTATTTAACAATTTATGGCGGCTAGAGAATCTGAGTCGAACTGGATTTATTAAGGTAAGCCTCACCAGAATTTATTACACCGTTATGCTCCTAAACATCGAATGAAAGAAACCGTGTTTGAACAACAAATTTAATAGACTCGTTAAAACGGCTCGTTGCTTCTGGCAAACTGTTTTATAATATAAGATTTATTATTTCTTATATAGGAACTTTGTCAATTTCCACGATGAAAGGCTATTACGAGCGGGTAATAATGAGACCCTTTTGATATTTCCTTATTAAATTTATTGGTTAAGCTTCCGTTTATTTATTAAGGAACGATATCAATGACTTAATAATTTATATTGACAATTTAATAGAAGCAGAATATAAAGTTACTACATCATTAAATTCAAATGATTATACAACTAACTGAACTAATGAGTTGCTTTTGGCTAACTTATTTCCTTAGACTACCTATCAAAGAAATAAAATTCGATCAGTGTTCTTCGATAATACGTTACACTGCTAAAACAGAACACGGTAAAGTTCGAAAAGTCATAATTTGCAAAAAAAAAAAGTATATGGTTCGTACGAACCTTCCAGTTTTTAATCATAGTTTATGGAACAAAGTTTTAATTACAGTTCTGCTCCCGCGTGGCGATCGTTTCCAAGGTTTAAATCCTTTAATTGGAGACCTTCGTTAGCTATAATAATTCTCTTCAGTTTTTTCTTTACAATAATTGTTAGGGAAGATCCCTTTTCTATTCTGTTTTGTAATCCTTTGTAAGATTCGGGTCTCAAACAATTTGGCAATTTAAAATGAAGATTTTTTTTCTACGATTGGGTACAATGAGACTTGTCATTAATAAAATATTCTCTTTCTTCAATTCAAATAAATTAATAGTCTTTAAAATGTCGTTTCAACGGACATATGGTTTAATAGCATATTACATTTAACAAGCAAATTACTAGTTAATTAAGTCTTTATTCTGTCCTCGTAGGCTGTGTCACGACCTAAAGGACAGCCAATTTGAGATCCTAATAAAATCTGTTAGCAAGTTTATAATGGAACATCATATCAAATACAACGATAAAGTAAATCCTAATTTAAGTTAAAACATTTTCTTTGAACAATATTTAAGTTTCTTTGTTTAGAAAATTATATTTAGGTTTTGTATTTTCACTGAACTTCGATCTAGGAAAATATCATAATTGAAAATAGGCTATGTTAATCTAACAATAGGACATAAATGGACTTGTACTTATATGCTATTAAAATTTGGAGTAATCGTGGCGGAATGGAAAATGAACCGATGTGGTTTTTTTTAAAAGAAGCTTAGCATAGTGGCTTTTCGCCTGATGGAAAGCTAAATGAGGAGCGTAGATTGCACAGACAGATGACAGGATACCAAAGTATTCTGTCATCATGTAACAACGTGGAACACAAATAGGTACTCGTAATATTAGTTAATGAATAATATAAACAATAGTAAATATTACTATCTATCCGTAATATATCCGTGTAATGACGGATAAAGAATATATAGTGTCACTACCCCATCTCAACTCGCGGGTGTCGTAAAAGGCGACTAAGGGAGTATAACCATGCAGACAAGAGCACTGCAAGAAAATTCGAAACAAACCCTATACAAACCCATCTAACCGGCGCGCGTGGTATAGTAGGCTAAATTTACACATTCTTTGGAGGAGACCCGTGCAGTGGGGCGTTTATAGGTTCGAATGATGATGATGAAATAATACTAGTTATAATATTATAACTAGCTTCTTAATCTCGGAAAATCAATCACTGTTACTCGAATTAATCTTTCTCACACATTTTAGATGGACTTAAACAGGCACAGCACTAAATATTTCACGTCACGAAGCGAAGCCTTTCGTACGTTTGGACGAAGGGTGTCTAATAAAAATATACGAAATAAACCAAAAGTGATGTACGATAATCGCATTTTGTGGATCAGGGTTAGATAATTTACATTGATCCGGGGGTAGGTAGTGTGCCATCAATACAGCTAGGGCTGCAATTAGTTCCCTGGGGAGGTTCCCACACGGGATATTTATTCTTTGGCCCATGTTTACTGATTGCCGTTCAGATGAAACGAAACTACGTTCCTGCAACGATTTGCGGTTAAAGAATTAATCGAGTTGAAAAAAATATTTGAAGCGCGTAATTCAACAAGGAAATTGGATTTCAATGGTACGAACTTTATAAAATTGTTTCAGTTTCTGTTCTTAAACTTTTCAGACATTTTAATTTACTGACCGTTTTCAATGATGATGATAAATGACTAAATAACGCGATTAGGTCGGCGTCAAAAATAAATATGTGGTTTAAGTCTGAAGCTAATGGAAGGTTAAACTACAATATTTTATTCATTCGAGACAGACTATAAGTATAATACTTTAATTATTTGAAAATTTAAAGTTAAATTTAATTGAAACAAAACCGCTGAAAACAAACAACAAAAACTAATAACATCGAAACTTTATACATCAATATTATAATAACATTGAGTAACGTCGCGTCGTCGTCGTATTTCCTGCGGAGTGCAGGCAGTCCTAAGTTAAACTTGTGACGCCACGTCAGCGCGCGCGTAATTGAATCTTGTGGGTCCGACGCGCCCTGACCGCGCAACGCGAACGCTTATGAAAACTGTTCGCCCCACTTCATTGTGAATGGATAGCATTATTGGATGCGTGGTTTATAAAAGTAAGCACTTTTGTTGATTATTATGATAGAAACACATCGGTGTTTAAGATAAATAAATATAAAAAATTATTCACTCATAATTTAATCTTACCTCATAAATTGGTTGCATACAATTAGCCAACACTACGCCTGGGGCTCAATCTAAATTACGACATTCGATTGCTCGGTTTTGATAACGTTGTCAAATTTAAGGAAATTCAGATATAGTCGCTGTTACTTTTAAACATTTGACAGCGACATCAAAACCGACTAATTCGAATCGACATTCCACTGGCACTGGGGGATTTTTCGACAAATTCGGAGTAAACCCCCAATGGGCCATACAACCGTATGTCACTGTCATCGACGTCGTATAAAAAAAAAAACTAAACTATACTGTTTAGTTTTTTTTATAATTATACTTTTTATTGACTCGCATGTAACAAGATACAAAATTCTCTTCAATACTTATTTGTAACCAAATGTTCTAAACATGATTTCACTTACGAGTATTATTTAGTATGTTAACAAACAATAAAAATTATGACAAAAATAATTGTAATTGGTAGTCCAATTACAATTATTATTGTCATACATTAAGCCGAGTTTAATATTTAAGCAATTTTTAGATCATGAATACATCATCATTTTTAATCCATAAACGTCCCAACTGCGGGGCACGGATCCAAAGAATGTGGAGGGAATTTAGCCTACTACGATGAAGACTAACTAGAACAAAATTTAGTTTTTACACGATTACAGCGAAGCGAAAATGAGTAGCTTAGCATACGAGTTACGAATAGTTCCCTGATGTCTTCTAAACCAGATATTTTGTCCAAACCAGGTCCGATCCCGGGACGTTAAAAATCAACAGAAAGATTGACAAGAGAGCCACAAACACAAATCCACTTTAATTTATTGTGTAGAACCAAATACAGAGTTACAAATATTTAAATTTATTATGAAAACGAATAATTTTTTTGATAGATATGATATAAAATTAAAATAATCGGTACTGAAATGTGTAAGCACGTCTTTTGCCGTATAATCCTCATACAGCTTGTACGGATGTACTAGGGTAACATGAGTTAGGTAGTGTTCTATCGACACAGTAACAACGTAATGGGTTTAAAGTCTACAATGATATACAAGTTGCAAAGATTACTTGCCTTCGCTTCGTCGGTAACCTATTTCCGTCGATTGACTCATACGTCTTCTACTGGAATATATGCTGAGCTGTTACAATCTATATTTTGCTTTCATTTCTAGATCAATATTGGAACAGTTAGATTAAACTTTCAATAGTATAAGTAGTTTCTATCATTCATATTTAGAAGAAAGATGATTTACACATGCAGAACTCCAATTTATTATTAGGTATATAGATGACAATAGACGTAAAAAAGCTTTCATAGACTAGAATGATTGCTTAAATTTCATTTCTTTGAGCAACAAAACGTTTTGCAATGCTAAAGATTAACCCGTAACTGCGTTGGTATATTTATTTATATAATTTTGCATGAGTTAGTATTATTATTATAAGTACGGTACAAACTATACCTACATAAGCATTTTTATAGGCGTGTCTTTGATAAAATACCCAGATTAAAACACACGAGGAGGAACGTGCCACGCTCGGGATAAAAGGTAAAACAAGGCTTAAGATAATATGAATAGGTACTTTAATACATGCCAATCAAAGTCTTCCGTATGATGGCTTCATTTCCTCACTAACCGCCTACGGGGAAACCAAAATGAAGTCGTGATTTTACCAATACGTCGTATTATCTATACTAATATTATAAAGAGGTAATTTTTGTGAATTTCTGAATTTGGTGAAGCGGGTAATCTTCGAAAATAATAACCGAATTTCATGATATAATAATATAATATTCTAATATAATATAATAATAATATTCTACCACATTTACACAGCGCCAATTATATTTGCTTGTGTTGTGGGTACTAAACAACTGATGTATATCAGTTGTACTTGAATACTTTTTTTTGTAAATACATATACATATACAAATTACACCCAGGCACAGAACAAACCTTTATGCTCATCTACATAGGTTAGGTGCTCGTAGTGCTCATCACACAAAGATTTGTCCTGGGTGGGATCGGACCCACGACCTCCGCTTTAGCAGTCAGGGTCACTAACCACTAGACCAACAGGCCAGTCAAAACAATATCACATAGAGATAATAACTTTTGGATTGGAACCTATTTATAAATGTGGGTGGTGCGATATATAGCACTATCTATACTTATATTATAAAGCTGTAGAGCTGTTTGTTAGTTTAGTTGAACGCGCTAATCTCTGGAATTATCTACTGGATCGAATAGAAAAAAAAATTTTAGTCTCCATTTATTATGAAAGGCATAAGCTATATTATATCACCACGCTACGATCAAAAGGGGCTGAATAGCGACAAACAAAGATCGATAGGAGGGAAGCTTCGGGCAAGAGCTAGTTCAATAATATTACAGTGGCTCATCATGAATATGAAAGGGAAAATTAAATACATGTACTAATCTCTTTAGCATTAGCACTAAACTGGGATGATATTATAGGCTAACTATACATATAGTTAGTCTCTTTCTATTCCAATTAAAGACAGGTTTGTTAATATAAATAATAATAATATAATCTCTAATAATAATATAATTCTACCACACTTACACAGCGCCATCTAGTCCCAAATTAAGCAATTATATTTGCTTGTGTTATACTAAACAACTGATATACTACATATATTTTTTTTGTAATTACATACATATTATAGATAAATTACACCCAAACACCACAAATAATCGTACTTATCACACAAAGATTTGTCCTGGGTGGGGATCGAATCCAAGACATCCGGCTTAGCGCAGTCAGGGTCACTAACCACTAGACCATCATATTTGAAACACATAAATATCCACTTTCATAAATGACATTCATAACCAATCTACTAAAGTTGTAAACAAGAAATGCTAGAAAAAAAAATTCAACAAGATATTTCTAAGATAATATTTTTCAGTACAAATACACGCCAGCTAAAATAGTTATGACAGACTGTTACCTCCACGTGTTTGAAGAATATAAGCGGACAGATAAGCGTACAAAAGTCTGTTTTGTTTATTTTTACTTGTTGAAAGAAAATAGTTACCCGTTTTCATCTTCCCGAATCGTAACTGTCACCTGACGAAAATAGATTACTTCAGTATGTACGTGTTGCTTTGGTTTCTATTTACTCTGTGGAAAAAAGTGTGATTGATATTGATTATATGGATTATTGTGAATTATTTTATCATTGTATTTGTTCAACAGCGGACGCTTAGGGCCCGATAATGATTATAATCATTGTTAAATATATAGATAACAGATATGAAGTGGATTAGTTTAACGCATAGAGGTAATAAATGGACTTATACAAGACCTATTTACATTACATTAATGTGACTTTATAATTTTGCTTGAAGCTTTCACGCATTATCAAGGTTTTATATAATACTTTTTGATTATATCGAATTGCCACCCTGACCAGGTCGTCGGTCCATCTGGTGGGGGGCCGTCCCACGCTGCGCCTTCCAATACGTGGCCGCCACTCGAGAACCTTTTTCCCCCATCGGCCATCAGGGTGGCGGGCGGCCGTTGGCAAATTGGGTGAGGCCTATGTTCAGCAGTGGACGTCGTTGGGCTAATATGAAGATGATGATGATATCGAATTGCATTATTGCAATTAAAAAACCTTGGCATTAAAAAACACCTCTAACTACAAGGAAAAGTGATCTAAATTTAAATCCAAATTGGGCAACTAGCACAGAATGCTGAACGTTAGCCGTTATAAAACAACATACGAAAAGCGAAATATTTTACGGAGGTATTATTTTGTGAAAAGTATAATTTTTCAACCCATCCGTTTCAATGAAACTCAAATTATCACTCGGGTTGAGCGCTCATTTCCTTTGAGAGCCTCTCTTTGTTGATTCTTTTCCTGTTATTTTGTGTTGATAACGTATTTGAATCGCGGCAAGATGTGTCATCCTCAATTTACTACAAAGAGTAAACGTAATATTATGAATTTAAATGCGTATTGTGAAGAAATATAATAAAAATATGATAACATCGTCTACTTGCTACATATAATTGTAGTATTGTGCGTGCATTCAATTCAGATTATAACGACAATGAATAAATGAATAATTCCATCAGAATAACCGATAGAATTATTCATTTAAGTATTGTCACTTTAAGGTAATTAAATCAGAATTAAATTTTCGAAAAAAATCTTCCAACCTACTTGCGCATTTATATTATTATTTTAAGATGAGAATTAGGTTCACGAAATCACGACTCATTCTTCAGCGCGGTATAAATATTTATACACATCTTTCCTGAGGCTACAATTGATATTTTATTTGTTTCAGACTGATGATCAACAGACACATGTTTTCGCCGTCGTCGACGAAAGCGGCCTGGTGGCTTGCCACGTTTTTTAGTGTATTTGTAACAGGTAAGAGAAACAAGCACTGCCAATATAGAGTACAATTCATTTGCATGGAACATCATGTTTCGTGACACAATGTAGACACTGTGTCTAATCTCCGAGAGAATGCTTTTATATTGTTTATTGTTTGTTGAAAGATTACACTTTGAAATTTAAGCTCTGTGCAGAAGAAATTAAGGTTTATAAAATACAGAGTGACAGACGAGCAGGCGGGCATCTGATGATAAGCAATGGTAGGGGCACAACTAAGCCGCTGCCTACCTAGAGAGGATAGCTCTTTTTAAACTTCGTTTGAAAAACATATTATAGCGTCTCATGTATAAGTTATACAAATTAGATCAAAATTTGTCCTGTTAAGAAAGTAAATATGAAATGAAAGCTACGTAGCTAATTAAATACGACTATCAAGCTTTTTACAAACATATATATCTATAACGTATATTTACAAAGAATATTGAATTCTTCTTTTTTTGTAATATACATAAATTTAATAATGTTTACGTTAATGTGCTTACTTCAATGTTTTACTTTTGACGATAACATTTTTAATAAATTATGATGATTACATAGGTATTCGTGATTCAAACTTGTTGTTTCAAATAGTACAACACAACAAGAGATCCTTACAAAATTAAAATTCCGAAACAATCAATTAGTTCCTTAAGTTTTAGAAGACAACAGGGTAAACACAATATAATCTACTATCTTCACGAAATCACGTGCCTCGTTTAGATCTCCCAATATGTTAATTTCTGACTTTCGTAAGAAAGCCCGGCCCACACCTGTTTCGCGCAACACTTAGGTATTAACCCCTATTAGTCGAGTTTACGTGTACCAGCCAAATCCCGTTCGTACTTAGAGGCCTTTTATGACAGACGGTACGACACCGATACGATTTTATGAGTTGTTGTTGTTATAAAAATAATTTGGATCTTTTAATTTCTGGCCAGACAACAACTAATTTAATAATATATTATTATATTTACGTTACGATACGAATATACGATTTAATATACCTACTGATTTATTTATTTAAAATAATTATTTTCTTTTATTTATATTTCAGTTAGGTACATCTATAAAAAGTATTTCTAAAGGAAATGTATAACATATTAGTAATTAGCTTTTTTTTTGCCAAGTGTAAAATTTGTGGGCGTTTGACAAAATATTATAATATTATTTATCTTTTTAATAGTTTTTTTTGGTGGAAAAAGTATCAACAGTCCGAAAGGATGACATTGATTTGCTCTTATGGATATTATACAGAAGTTATTTATGCTAGCATTACTTACTTTTCGATCCAGAAATGCCACTTTTTCAGATAACATTATTAAAATCAAGCAAAATTTTACCAAATTTGTTTAGCTTAGTAGGTACCCAACAAATTGTACAATTGGTATAAGTGCTATACACTTACTCTCTAAATTATAATTTGTATCTATCCCTTGGGGCTCAAAGCGCGTATAGCATAAAACATAATTTTTCAGCCAAAAACTAAAAAGAAGAAGATTTTTTGTTATATCTCTCTCATTTTAAAGTTATATGATTACATGATTATATTTAAGATTAGACTGATCGATACTGAATAAAAAACTGAGTAAATATTATGTAAGAAGGCCAAAATGCAAAGGCAGAAATTCGCCCCTTGAGTCTTAAGATATCGTTATGTACGTTCGTTTCACACTAACTCAAAACGTCTGTTTACCCGGCAAAACCGATTTGAAAAAAATGAGTCCGGATAGTTAACATAAATTGAGTTATCAAGAAGAGTGGATTCGTTAGTAAAATATAAACCAAAGAGGATGGAAACAATTACATACTCATATTTCACACCTCTTTCCTAACCCAGGAGTAGATAGAGACTATTTCCATCCACCTGCTACGATTCTGACATATATCTTTCGCTAAAACATATAATCTAGTTTAATTATCCCTGAGAAATATACCGTCATTGTAGTAAACACTTTTTAATACCACATATTGCATCACCGAACACATGAATACACTACAATACACAGAATAGAGGACATTCTGTGTATTGCATTGTGAAGTATAAATCCGATACCCACCGCTGTCGTCTCGTCCAGTGTAAAAAACAATTAGATTTTATCCATACCGTGCCACTGTTCGCTTTAAAGCCCACCCTTATTTAGAATGTACTGTATACGGTGACTCTCCCTAAATAACTGCTGTAGGCGCTTAAAGGTTTTACCACCATAATAGGCTTTTGTTTGTTCAACATGTGCGTTATATGTATTTAAATGTGTAGTGAGTAATATCAAGTGAATGTTGTCTTGAAAAATAATATACATAATTATATAATAATATATGTAGTAATTACCTTGATTTTTTACGCTCGTATCAAGTTTATCCATATTTCAATAGGTTTAGAATTTTGACATATTTTGTATGGAGCTTATGTCAACTATATATCAGTGTGACCGAACCTTGATGGATACTAAAATTCTTATACAATAATATAACTTTATCTATAATGCCGTATGTTTTATGGTCAAGATAGAGAGATCATGTTGCTCCTGATTTAATGACTGAATAATATTTTCTTACACAATCGGCCAAAAAAAAGAGTATTAGGGGTTTGTTATTTTATTCCTAATGAATAACTGTAGGTAGTCTCGTTTAAGCTTTCAATTCTTGTTTTTGGCGGTTTTAAATATATTTTGTGCCGCCCACATCCAACGGCCACCCGCAACCTTTACTAGGTCGTCAGTCTATCTGGCGGGGGGTAGCCCCACGCTGCGCTTTCCAATACGTGGCCGCCACTTGAGAACTTTTTTGCCCCATCGGCCATCAGTTCTGCGGGCTATGTGGCATGTCATTGGGCTGATATGATGATGATGATGATGAAATATATTTTAAAGGCGTAGAATGTTTTGTCCAGCTTTCACCCATAAGTTGATGCATGAAAATAAAAATGTACGATTGCACTAAAATTATTGCTATGCAAAAAAAAACTGTTGATCCCTTGCTCAGTAGCACCATGAAATAAATTTCAATTAAAAGTTTGAATGATTTCAGCCCTCTAACATCATATTTATAATAGTGATGTTAAATAAAAATTATTAAAGTTTGTCTCCATAAACTAAGTTCAGTTTTTTAATTAATATTTTCTCTCTTAATTCAGTATTTTGTCATAGTGCTGTAAAACATGAAGATTAAAAATAAAATAAAAACAATCTTAAAGGCTCAACAAATTTAACAAAGTTTATTTTAGCCGGAGTTGTTAACAAGTTGCTAATTAAAGTGTACAACGTACTTAAAACTTACAAACACTTAGAAAACTACATCCGCAACATTAATGTGCTGATTTTGTCCTTATTTATGAAAATTAAACTTTCAGTACAACATTCAAATAGTCAAAAAAATTATATTTAATGCTAAACAACCTTAGAAGCCTGGTTATATAAAAATCACCTAAATTGCGTTGAATTATGAGTTTGGTACTAGATTTTTTTTCAAACTTCAAACTTGTTTTAAATAGTGAAAGGAATGTTAAACTGGCTTGGACATGCCGAGAGAATTAATGAGGGAAGAGTGACAACACAGATATAATATGAGGCGAATGTGAAAGGAAACGTTGGAAGAACGTTGTATGGTTTTTGAATTATAGAAAAATAAGGGTATCTATTTAGATGCAAATTATATTCAGTCCAGTGGTCGAGTGTGATAGGGGCGATTCTCACATAGAGATTAGAATAAATTTTTTAGAGTGATTCCGATTTTCAATATAATTAATCTCTATTGTAAGTTTGTAACACTCCTCTCAAAACAGAAAATATTTTATACAACAGGATTTATTCTTTCAAAAATAATCATAACAATAAAAGGCTTGCAGTTTTATCACACACGTTATAGCCTACGTCTGGATATAAGTCTTAACTACACGTTACACAATAAAACATTCGAGGCAAACATAAAACGGAACACTACAAGTGAACATGTTTGCTCTACAAAGCTAACTAAAGCACATATCATAAAGTTGCGCTAAGCTCGATAGAAGCATACGTTAGATATCACAGCTCGTTTATGTTTCGTCGCCCTTACAAACTTTATACATTAATGTCCTCTCCTGGATCCTGGGTTACCTGTATAACTAGCAAACTATTCATCTCATAGTTTATTCGAGAAGGTATACCATACAATAACATGAATGGTTGTTTTGTGGATAGAATTAACTTGTGCATGCGATACGCTACAAGTATCTCTACTATAAATTGTAGGTAAATTTTTGAAAAATGCAATATTTTATTCATTAATACAAACTTACATCAGCAACCCATTAATGTCCCACTGCTGGGCTCGGGTCTCGTCTACTCTATCTAGAGCTGAGAAGGTTTTTAGGCTATAATCCACAACACACGCTGACCTAGTGCGGGTTGGTGGATCAGATATACACATTGAATTTCTTCTAGTGTATGTGGGTTTCCTCACGATGTTTTTCTTCACCGTCAGCAGATGGTAAGTCACCTGACTAATACATATAAATTCCACAAAGTGGAATCCACATTGGTACTGCTGGTCGGAATCGAACTTGGACCGCGTGTTTAGCACGCCGGTCACTTATCCATTCAGCCACCATCTCTAAATACAAACTTATGGCAAAATAAATTTAAATAAAAGCAAAGAAATATAACAAATTATAACTGTTTCCGAGATATTTTGAATATTTTCAGCGACCAGATGAGGAATGTAAAGGAATAGGATGAGCCCAGATGTTGAACATTCAAAGCGGTCAATTTTGGAGTTATCGGAGAATGATATGAATTATTCAAAGGGCTGCTTTCACTTTGGGAATTGGGTAGTGAAAAGTGCACGAGAAAGGTTAATTATAAGTTAATGCTCTGAAGATCATTTTAGGTTAATATTGTCATTATAGGCTTGCAGAAATGTATGGAATAAAACTCTTGCTACTAGACTTTATCTAACCGCTAAGGCTTCCAGTTATATATTCTTAACTCCCAAGCTAATTTTGGCAGCTGACAGCAACCGTTTTTTGAACTTTCTCAAATGCAAAAATACTGAATAAACAAGTTACGACCCTTTATTCATTGTGGCATTTTTTTTTCCATGTTGCGGACGAGTTATATTGAAAATGATTTCATACATAACAGTAGAAAGGTAAAGCCGAAGCGTAACATAGGTTAATATAATTTTATCCAAAAATAATGTGTCTGTTTATCACGAAGGAAAATTTGCGGGTAAAAGTTAGTATTTTAAATAAATTAAATTTTTATTGGTCCTCATATTAAATTAATATCAAGATACTTTCGAAAAATTGTGATATTTATTACGGTCTCATCTAGCTAATATTAACAAAATATTTTTTTTGTGAGTATTAATTTATTAGAATATTGCTTGAAGCAGATTAAGTACTTGTTTGTAGGGTTCATTTTTGATTAAATTAAATTATATGATAATAAAGAGAGTATCGTGGGCTAAATTATTCAAGTTCAGTTTTAATAAATATTGTTTATTATTTTTAGAATAAGTTTAAAATTTGTTGCTAATATTAAAACTTGGGTAAAATTGTGTTATTTAAAATTAGATAACGACATCAATGGAAAATGCGTATAAAGAAGGTTAACATCAACTAAATGGGACCATTTTCATTACTGCGCGAGTTAACGACCTACCGGACCATGTAGGTACGTGATAAGGGTAACTGCCGCTCATTGCCATCGGCAATACTAGAAACACATCCAAGTCATCACCTAATTTAAAATAAATCACTTGGCCGACAGAAATAATCCCTTCTACTGTTAGCATAGTCAGACTAGACTACTATAAAGAAAAAAAGAAATGATAACACTAAAAAAGTATGTCCTTTAAATTCTCAGGGTTTAGCTTTTTTATTACAAGAACTTTACAAAACTTCACCATAAACTATAATAAATCCCTGAAGACCTACTCCGATTTCCGACATTTGAATTAGTTGATTTTAATATCTTTGTCAAATGTTTCAAAATGACAGCTACCAGAAAATAGAAACCGAGTAAGTCGTTTGTTGAGGTAGATGTCGAGTAGGTCCTCTGGGTACTACAACTTAACTTCCCAAAATAGTTGAAAATTCTAAAAGCAACTTTACTCAAAACTTTCCAGTTCTAGTTACGTCAGAAACTATATTTGAAGTTGCTAACATTATTTAACTTTCAGGGGAAATGCCCATGCAGATGGGGCAAGAACCAGAATTTCTCCAAGCGTTGGAGAACCACACGGTGACGCAGGGAAGGGACGTACACTTTACTTGTGTTGTGAACCATCTCTCTGATTACAGGGTAAGACACTTGATCATAACTTAACACCATATCAAAAAAAAAATCTTAGCCATTTTTCACCACTGCCTGGTAACTACTGGATCTCAGGCGTATTATTATAAGTTTTCCTTTTTTAATTATTTTAATAAATTTTCCTTTGTGTAGGTTAAAAAATATTTCTAAGGACACATTTGTTTTAATATATTTAATTATCCAGAATGTCTACATCATTGAAGTGGTAAGAATGGTATTTACTTCTTTCTAATTCGCTCTTAAGAAAATTATAATAATAAACAAGCAAAAATTTCACAGTTAATATTGTTATCAGTTTATAGTATCTTACATGAATATATGAAATTTTTACCATTGCGTGTAATCATATGTACATAGCCTTATATTTTAACTTTAAAAAATTTCTGTGTCTATTTTTCTAAAATAAGAAGAATAAGATTTTAACTGTCTTTTTAGTTTAGTAAGCGAGCGCACGAGTATATAAGGCAATTTACTTGTGCAATACGACAAAAGCCTTATTTCCTAGCAGGAACAGGGTTATCTTTTTAGGAAGAACAAGCACAATCTCCTCACAATACATAAACATCCGCTTGCCAAATGTCTGTTGACATACAAATATTCAGTGCACTTGTTTCATTGCTGCGACGCGACGTCGCGTTGGCGTTGGGACCAATTTACCACGAACAACTTTTGTTGACAAACTGAAGAGAGTCAAAAAAGTATATGAAAATATCTGACTACATTAAATTGGAATCATTTCCACATTTTGTAGTACGTATATAACACGAATATCAAGCAATTTTAGGAAAGTTCATTCACCTTAATAGCAGATTACATTCATGACCAACTTATGCATAAAATAATATATTATCAATATTTTTTTTAACCCTTAACAGAGAATATAAATAGATGATTTTAAATTGGTAGGTATAATATAATATATATATAAATATAATAATATAATCGCATCGCTGAAGTGGCAGTGGGCAGGCCACATAGCCCACAGAACTGATGGTCGATGGGGCAAAAAAGTTCTCGAGTGGCGGCCACGTATTGGAAAGCGCAGCATGGGGCGGCCCCCCGCCAGATAGACTGACGACCTAGTAAAGGTTGCGGGTGGCCGTTGGATGCGGGCGGCACAAAATCATAATATTGCTATAGTAAAAATAATAATATATTTTTCATAATCTCTACTTTCATACATATTTATACATATTTCAAAACGAAAAGACGCGTCTTATTAGATACTTATGACAATATATAATACGACTATATTTATATTCTCTTTGAAAGTAAGTTTCTTAAACAACTTCTTTTTTATTGATGTTCTTTAGACTAGAAACAATAAAGTATAATAATATTATTAGTTAAAAAAAAATTATAAAAATAAAATATAATTAACTTATCAACTTTAAAACCTAAAACTTATGTTAAAACGCGTGAATGGTCTTTACCTTATACGTTATAAATATTTTCTTTCATCCAATGTTTACCCATACATTATTAATGAAAATATTTCTTGATGAGAAACAAAGAGCAGGTGTGCTCGTGTCTCCAAATATTTGGCCGAGTAATACACGAGATACGTACAAACGTTACGAAAATAACGATTACTTTACAACGCGTAGACTGTATTATTTTTTCTTTCAATATTGTAGACACACACCAATTAGAGAGTTTACTCAAAAAATATAAGATAAAAGCTTGCAATAACTTTTTATATACTTGGTTATCTTTCTATTGGGAAGTAGAGCTTTAGAATAATTTTATCTATATAGAACTTTATAAGAAAGAGCAGCCTTGAAAGCTCTTCGCAAAACCCAACCTTGTCAACAAACTTTGGAAAAATTGCTGATACCTGTTTGGTTTTCTATAACGTTCTTAGGTACCTTACTGTGTGTGATTTGAATAAAAAAAATACTTTTTACCATTGATATTCAAAAAATCTTCTTTTTATTGAATCATATGGGGTCCATAATGTAATAAGAAGATATATTTGTATTATTTCGAATACATTTTAAATTGTCCCACCTTAATATAATTAACCCATATAATTGAGATACTGACTTGACTGCCTGGCTAGTGCAGCGGGCTCTCCCGCTGAGAGAGAGACGGATAAATACGGTATTGAGTTTTTCTAGCATGAAACTTTCAGTATCAGCCCGTAGTCCGGAAATATGCCTGATTAATATCAATAGACTCGCTCACTGCTACATAAAAATGTGGGAGAATGCACCTCTGCTTATGTCTTTGGGTTCTAAAAGCGTGAATCAATTTTGTGTTATGTAAGATATTTGCAGAATATGGTATGACTGCATCATCTGAGGGTAATAAGAATATGGTTGGCTTGAATTTTCTTATCGTAACCAGTTCACTTAAGCCTGCTCCATCGAAAAAAAACGTGATGTAGACTTATATTGAATATTGCATTGAAATGTTGACACTTATTCCTTTTATGACACTTTCAAAACGATTCCGTTTCAAATCGTACTCTTATACTTACTTTACTTTCCTTTCAAGATAATCCTTTTGAGATTTTATTCAAGTTTCTTCTCCAAATCCATGTCAAATCCTTTCAACCAACAACACACCACAATGCAATCTTTGTAACGTAAGTACTTCTGCCTTCTGCGGACGACAAGTCTCTACAATAGGTTATACAACGATTTTAGTACAACGGGAAGCAACATTAAGAAACTCTGATTTTCATTTACAATTTACAATTATATTCGATTCCATTATATTGAAAATGAAAATCGGAGTTCAATTTTCAATTCAAATATGTTTCTTTACTATTATTTCATATAAGTGAAGCAAAATATTAAGATTTCAAAACAAATTTTTTCAACTAGGCTACAAGCCCAGTGGAAAAAAATAAGTGTGCATGTATGGCTTGGTGTCAAAATTTATCAGGTTTATTATTATTATTTATTTATTTATTTATTAGGGTACATGGTATGGCTTATAATTTAAAAATTTTTGTTTCATAAAACTGTATTTTAGTACAGTTTGACTGTGAAATCAGAATGTTATCACATCTATAATTAACTTACTAAGTAGGTATTATTAAAAAACATGAAAAATGGAATTGTAAAACATATATAAGCTTTTGAATAAAATTATTAAATAAACATGTTTAAATTCTATTATTGTCTATGGCAAGGATTCTACAAAAATTTTTTTTACTTTACTTTTAAATTTGGAATATGTAGGCTCTTTTCTTATATACTAAATGTGCTTAACATAATGTGCCTTATGCAACGAGCAGAAACATCCCTATTACAATTGTTCAATTACATTTCTGACTATAATCAATTTAATTTGCATAGCATACTAAATTGCGTAGTATAATGTAATCAATTTAATAAATTATCACCAACAGTTAATTGATAAATGCTTATGAATGATGTATGAGTTAGGAAAGTTCACACGTTCATTAAATATTTTATTTAATCAATAATGAATGTTGATAGGTACATACAATTAAGTGATATGAGCTTTGGGTGCAATTTAACTATTATACGTAGGTAAGTGTGTATTTCAATTAGATTCACGTTAGCTTAAATCGAGTAAAACTGAATTTTTTGTTTTGGTTTTCGATTATGATAATAGCAAGGCTTGGCAACATTGTGAATTTACAATCGAACGACTTGAGTTAAGTTAATAAAATGTCAATATCTAGTTGGCCTTAGAAAATAAATGCAATAGAATAGAGTAACCATAGACTAGGATCAACGGTATTTAGGCTTTAGCTTAAATTTAAGCATAATCAACCTTTTTTTGCCACTAACGTCCGTAAAAATGCTATCGTTAAATTATAGCTAAAAAGAAAACAGATATATTTTTTTAGGTACGTGTTTTTATTTTAACTAGAAATATCTCCTTCAGATACAATTCAACACTTACTAAAGGACTGCTACTTATTGTGAGATTTGAATAGCCAAAAAGTGTTAAGATTTTTTTTAGAAGAAGCCATATCACACAGCACAGCACATATCACATCACTCGCCATTCTTATTATGAAACGACAAACTAAGTGATTGTCAGTGAATGAACAATTTATAGCTTAGAGTGAACAATGCAATAGTCCAGTTTCAAGCGTTAAACTATTTCTAATAAGAAGTTGAAACGAACAAGGCGAGTGCGGCTTCTATGCCTCGGTCAAATAAAGTGTTAATGAGATTTTCTATATAAAAATTCCCTTCAAAGTCTGAGGCTGGAATTGTGCTCCAATTAATGTAAATAATTATATTTGCCAGCTTTTACAAGACACCAAACGTAGTTGTTGAAATATCGTTGTATAAAATCTTATCTACATCATTGACAATGCAATTTAGCGAGTATTTTTTCGATATTGAACAATTAATAGTAATAAACGCGTATATAAGTTGTATATTTATTGCAATAATTCAATTGAAATAACAAAGACAATTTTCGTACATTATACATACGACAATAGACAATATTATGTCTTTATTGCTTCCTTATTCCCTTTACCCTAATGGCCCATAACATATATTAGATGCATATTTTGCTCAGCAAATATTGTCTTTATTTTTCTTGCTCGTATAATATTTACTGTGTAAAATACGATGTGTGTAAGGTATATAACAACATTCTGACGTAGAAATTCTTCAAATCAAACCGTAGCTGTAGGCGTCTTAGTAAAAGCTTACAATTTTGTTCCACTACTGATTGGGTATTTTGTACATTTTATTTTCTGTTGTGTCGTATGTGTGTGGGTGCACTAGATGTCAAATTGAGCATGAAATAAGTGGTCCACACTTGGCTACATGCGAGCAATTGAAACGTAAAGTTCATCCATCATATAATTCGTAATTTGTTAGAAGGTTTAGTGTTTTGCTTTCTATAAGTCTTGAGCTAGTCAATGTAATAAGTTATACGACTTTGCAATGTATTATTTTTGTACTGAATTTAATATTTAACGACGGTCATTTCTGTGTCGTGGAAGATTATCAAATATGTTTTTAGTCTTGGTGATAGTGAACGATTAATCTATACTAATAATTTTCAGCTTAAGAGTTTGTTGATGTAGTTGAACGCGTAATAGTAACTCGATTTGAAAAATTCTTTTAGTGTTGGATAGACCATTTATCGAGAAAGACAATAGGCTATATGTATATATAACATCACGCTACGCCTAATAGAAGCTAAGTGAAAAACAAAGATTTACGGGAGCGAAGATCTTTGTTTATCACTCAGCATCATATTATATCTTCGTAGATCTCCGTAGATATAATATTGAAATTCAACTGAATTATCGGTGTAGTGACGTATTAAGAATACATACATAATGACTGGCCTGTTGGTCTAGTGGTTAGTGACCCTGACTGCTAAGCCGGAGGTTGTGGGTTCGATCCCCACCCAGGACAAATCTTTGTGTGATGAGCATAAAGGTTTGTTCTGTGTCTGGGTGTAATTTATCTATAATGTGTATGTATTTACAAAAAAAAATATTTAAGTAGTATATCATTTATTTAGTACCCATAACACAAGCAAATATAATCGCTTACTTTGGGACTAGATAGCGCTGTGTGAATGTGGTAGAATATTATTATATTATTATTATTATAATGTCACTACCCCATCTCAACCCGTGGGTGTCGTAAAAGGCATCTAAGGGAACCTTATGCAGTCAAGAGCACTTCAAGAAAAGGAAAATTCGAAACAAACCCTATACCAACCCGTCTATTCAGCGTGGTATAGTAGGTCAAATTCCCTCCACATTCTTAGGAGATCCGTGAACAGCAGTGGGACGTTTATGGGTTAAAATGATTATGATTATAATGAATATGGAAATAGGCCAATTAATAACAGTAGTTCTAAATAGATGTAACGGTAACATTACTTGTGATTAGTATTAGGTTATACACAGTTACTACGATAATTTGAGCCGAGCCACTGAACACATTCATCATATTAGGCATAATGATTAATATGGTCATTAAGCGATCCTATATCGGATTTATTATGCTAGATGTATAATGTTATATACTAATATATAGTGATATATAACTAAGTATATAAATACCTAGTTGCAGTACTGTACCGATTAAAAAAATGAGCTACAAATTAATCTGGCTTGAAGCTTTATGTTATCCCAAAACATTATTTATAATAGGTACTATAGACTACTAACTATAACAAGAATTTATTTAAAAAACCCGACTGCCTAAAATTAGCCTTTGACAGTCAATTATAACTTATTATTATATTCGGGGATGATTACGAATATAACAACACCTTGCACATCAAAATCCGTCAAGCTCTTTAGATTACAAGAGACAAGTGGAGCCGCGGGCAATAGTTAGTGCATATATATATATGAATAAGGCTATTAATTAGCTTTCATCTGATACCCATATTGCGATAGCACTACGTCCGTTTTGACAGTTTACGTCCGCCACATTGGATTTTTGTTGACGTCACAAAGCCTATGACACTCGGGGGAAAAATACAAATCTAATGACACCTCAAACTTTAAAATCGGCCCAGCCGTTTAGACTACAGAAGGTCACAATGGAACAGACATGCCCACATACATACATACCTACCTACATACATACATACACGCGAAAAACATATCCTCCTTTTTGACAGTCGGGTAAAGCCTTCCTCGATCAATGGCCTATGCAACATTACATTTTTCAAATCGGAATAGTAGTTCTTGAGCGTTCAACCACACAAAAAAACTCTTCAGCTTTATAATATTAGTATAGATAGATTGGCAAATAATCCTTTTACTAATATCATATTATTCCAATGATATTGTACCTTTTTTAACAAACAATATCATTGTATTATTCTCTTAAACTTTAACCTTCTATATTCCTTATAATCTTACCTTAACAGAAATATCTTTTGTCCAACAATACGTTGCCTACTAACATTCAGTATTCCGAGAATGAAATAAAATCGCCGAGTTCAAGTTTCATGAACAACGTTTTATTAAAACAGAACCTACATACAATATAAATCTCTTGACATTTAAGACAAATTCTCACAAGTATTTTTACAGCTAATATTATTTACCTTGGTAATTGAGTTTTTTAAACCAACAGAATGGGATACATAAAATCTACCAGGTAGGCTTTTATCACGCGTACAAGTCGCTTCTCAAATAATGAAACATATTAGTCTACTGTTTAGAACACTATATAACGAAACATTATAATATTAAACTGTCAATAAATAATGTATAATATTTACTCTTTATTTAAAATGTTGAAATTTTTATTATTACATCAAATATAATAACATCATGAAAAGCTTTTAGTATCGCTGTTGTAACTCAATAATAAATGTTTTGACTAGCTTGACTTTGTCTGTAATAACAAACAGAATTTTTATTTTTACAGTTTCTTCAATGTCAACTACACTTATGTATACTTAGGTAGGTACTTACTTTTGTACACTTAGTGTTGTGAATAATAAAATAGGTCACTTTATATTTTTATGAAATATAAAGTAATATTTCTTTACAAAATAATTTTTAATAAACAAAAAAACCCGAAATATAATATATTAATATTACTCGTTTTTACTGAAACTATTTCTCTGCAATAGTTAACTAAAAGTACATCTAAAGCGCGTAAATATAACAATATGTAAACATTCAATGATAAATGGCGCGTACTTGTAACAAAAAGTGTTGCAAATAATAGTGGTAGTTGTGACAAGTGTGTGCACATTCAGCCGGCGCCGGCGAGGCACTACCAACGCTTACGTTGAAACTCGCCGGAAATAATTCTCACAAACAATGAAATTGTTACTAATTTATTTTCCAACCGCAACAAAGCGAGATGTCACATGAAAAATGCTCGGAAGCGGCGCGGATGAGACTCCCTGCATTCCTCGGATGAAACTCTCTACAATTTCACGTGTCGTTCTCTCAGTTTTACATTTGCTACAACGTTTAAGTCACATTAAGTTTCTTCTCTACTGTGAACAATACAAACGATTTAAAACTCGTGCGAGCTCTGGGGAAATACAAGCGATTTATGACATTAATCCCTAGATATAAAATGAAATTTCACACTCGTATGCAACGCAAGAGAACGTTTTGTTTCGTAGACACCCCTGTAATTGCATTGTTAAATTTAATTTTAGGCCTTAAAACATTTTTATATTTTATATTTTTGTTCTTATACTATAGAAAGAGCAATATTTTATCTACGAAGCCAATTTTCTTCATATCGCCACGTCAATATTTGTATTATTGGAACAACTAATAGGGAATCCAATACTGAAGGCTTTGATTAAATAGTGAAGTAATCATAATATTGTTTTTAGGTAGCGTGGATAAAGGCAGATTCGAAGGCGATTCTGGCGATACACACAAATATGGTGGCGTTAAACCCTCGACTCAGTGTCACGTATAACAATCACAACACGTGGAAATTGCACGTGAGCAACGTCCAAGCGAATGACTCTGGCACCTACATGTGCCAAGTCAACACAGATCCCATGAAAAGTCAGGTGAGTTATTTGTATCCCAAACAATGTTTCTACTTTGTATAAAAGTATAAAACTTTCGAACAACGCTGTAAATGTAGAAAGCGGAATTGTTAACAAGATGACATTCTTCAGTTGTGACAAAAGGGAAACCTTAGTACCTCACTCAAAACGATAACAAGAAGCTTTCAGAGAAGCAACTAATAGGCATGATCAGACTCAATAGCTTCTTTGCGTATAAATGATTTACAATAATAACAAAACGAGTGGTTTTTTGCAATGTAAAAGCAATAAATTCCACTGTTGAGAAAAATTGAAATATTTATACATAATGCTCCTTACTGACTAGAATGTATCCTGATCTAAGGGTACTTCCGATAACAAGTCGCATTCATTTTATTTGAAGTGCAAGCACGCAGAACTGTTGCTTGAAACTTCTCTTCGAAACGGTATGGTATGTACGGTAGATCTAGTACAATTTCTGACAATACATTTTAGTAATTGAAAGACTGACCGGCATAAGGAAATAGTTGTTTGTGATTATAAGTTTTCACTTTTACAGTTTTATTATAATATGACTGGCCTGTTGGTCTAGTGGTTAGTGACCCTGACTGCTAAGCTGGAGGTCGTGGGTTCGATCCCCACCCAGGACAAATCTTTGTGTGATGAGCATAAAGGTTTGTTCTGTGTCTGGTTGTAATTTATATATAATATGTATGTATTTACAAAAAAAAAGTATTTAAGTAGTATATCAGTTGTTTAGTACCCATAACACAAGCAAATATAATTGCTTAATGTGGGACTAGATGGCGCTGTGTTAATGTGGTAGAATATTATAAACCATTAGAAAAGGACTGGATATTTGTTAATTATACGACTATTTAATTTTATGGTCTTCAACTCTCCACACATACATATTTTGAACTTTTCTCTTTGCTGATTATATTATAGATATATTAACTTTAGAACTATTTTATCTTGGTAACAAGGACGGCCCATATTCAGTGAACTGGCAAAAACAACTGGTATAGGCTAACTTTCACTTATTATATGGAAATATAAAGAAAAAATATAAGTTGATGTTGCTATGCCTTTAATATTATATAAAATTGCTATAAAAAAAAAATAAGTAAACAAATAAATAAATAAATGAATTAAACAAACCTTATTTCTCAACAGAATTACATTTATTCCCTAGGGCTTACATAATGATTATTGTTATCAATATAAATGCTCTCCACTTATTGAAGCTTAATTCGATAAAAGAATCAAACTGGTCACGTCTCACACAATAACTATTCATTCTTCCAATTATCCTCAAATAATGATAGCGAACGTGAAGTGTTTTCTCCCTAAATAAGTGTTGTAATTATTTTGTTTAGATGGGTCATCTGTCGGTGGTAATACCGCCGGACATCGTGGACTCGGTAACGGAGGGAAGCTCGGCTCAAGAAGGCGGGAGCATAAGGTTGACGTGCACTGCAACCGGGGTACCACCACCCACTGTGTTGTGGCGTAGGCAGCATAACAGGCCTATAGTGTTTAGGCACGATGGAGGCAGGGAGAGAAAAGGTTAGTCAATATAAATTTGTTGTTTTAAAAGGCTGTAGTGTAATATACTATTGATCCATTAGATATTCAACAACACGGTGTTCAGGATGTGCCTTAAAGGGTCTATAGAAATCGGGTAGTCTAGTAAGCCTTTAAAGCCCAGCGAGCCTACTATGAACCTCAATTCTCGACTTCAACATAATCGATGTATAGATTCATAGTAGGTTCTCAGAGCCCATAAAAGGAGAGGCCATGACATGAATTGACGTGCCTTAAAATTCTATTGGAAAAATATTACATACAACAAGAATTCATTTTAAAAACCAAAAATCCCACTGCCTCATTGTAGCCTTCGACAACACCATGCACTTCAAATTCGGTCAAGCTATTTAGGTTACAAGAGACAAGTGGAACCCGTGCAATAGTTAGTACATATTTAATTGAATGACGCTATTAATTAACTAAAAACTTTTGTTTTGACAGTTTTCGTCCGCCATATTGGTTTTGTAACGTCACATAGCCTATATAATATAATATACTACAGACATACCCACATACATACATACATACTTTTACTCTCCTTTTAGGCAGTCGGGTAAAAAAACAAATACGCATAAAATAGCCAAATATAGGTAGCAATAAAGCTAGAAAGTTTCACGTAAGTACTTACCTACCACTGTTTTAATAGTTATAGATTTTATTTCGCTCTTAACTTCACAAATATTTCCTGTTGTCTTATTCCTAATATAGATCACTGCTCACTTAATGTGACCATAATAATCAAGTGAAACAATCACAATAGTTGGATAGATAGGTATATCAATAAGACATAACAAATAATAGCGGTCTCCAGATTAACGAGCGCGATATTATGTTTCCTCTTATATGAGGGTGTATTTTATTCGTGCATAACTTTTATTACGATGTTTCATATCCAACCTTATTATATCAGCCGAGATTTTCCATTGTATATCTGATAACATACTGGTGACATTTAAATGAAGCTATAAAGTAAGTAAAACATATATGTTTGAATTTAGAATTGTGATTACCTATTACGAAAGCGTTCTCTGTGTTTCTGATGTAGTAGTAACATTTCACAATTACCTCAGATAGAGATGTTTCATAACTACTACCAGTTCCCTAGCATAGATTTAGCTGTTAAATTATGAACAATAGTTTCCTAATGTATTGATTTAGAAAAATAAATCTTAACTGGCGTGCCTTGTGGCCTTTGTATTATTGTGCATAAAGTTTTAAATAAAATAAATGAATAAAATATTTAAATGTTCAGACTTATAAAAGTTGGCAAACAAAAAAATGATTGGGAATTATCGAGATCGTATTTCAACGAAATTATGAAATCGGAATAGTGAAATTCGCAACAAAGTTTCGGAATATTTGGGTATTCCCCGTGAATAAAGACATAAAAGTGATTTTAAACCAATGTTATGTGTAATTTCACATTAATATTTGATTTAGAGTCACATTTTTAGATAAGTTTTCCCGAGTAAGCTTTTACGAAACTTCATGTTTGAAATGTTTCATTGCCTAGAAAACATTTATTTTAAAAAAAATGTCTTTTAATTGGCAGAAAATAAAGACCCACATACACAAACCACAACAGCTGATATTAATCTCAAACACGGTTACACCGAGCATACAGTGAGGTACATCCAGGACATTCAATCACACAGCACGAGTTTCGTCTTATTAAAGACGTACACATCATTCGCCACAGTGACTTGCGGTTCAAATCACTGTGTTAATCAACAGACTGTATTGTGGTGCATAATGAACTGTTGCTTGGTGACTGAATACAGTATCAACATATCCTGGGGCTAAATTACAAGTTGCGTTTCAATTACATGTACGAGATTTATAATTTCATTTTTAATTCAGTTTTTGAACTCACTGCTTTCTAATCTATTACGAAGTCAATTGAACTTATATAATGTAAGTTAATTATTATAATTCCAATATTTATTAGATCAAATTAAACTATTTTCCTGCATTTTCTCTGGTGAATAGTGCCTCCACTATTCTTTTTTGTTGTATTTTGTATGTGGTTGTATGTTGTATGTGGTTGTATGATGTACGTTGTAATTATTTAAATCACTATTATTTAACATATAAATAAAATAAATTGCCTATACCTAAATAAAGATAACCAACATTTCGAAGTCAAACTAGTAAAACACAGAGCCGTTCAATAAGATTTTATTCGAATGAAATTGGCTCGTTAACTATTAAGTTCATTGTGAAGCGGTGAGCGGTGAGACGACCGCATCCACGACTGTAACAGGTCGGAAAATATCGTGATTTGTTTCCTCGCTTCCTCGCTCTGAACAGGTAATTTCTGATAGAATTCACGCCTAAACAAGCACCGTCTATTCGGTCTATTGTTTGTGAAATAAAACAAAAGAATTGAAACAAAATTCTTTTATCTATTTCTTACTCCATTTTATTTCAAAATTGCTCATAGATGTCAGAAATTATAAAACTAAAGTAATCGGTTACCCAATTGAACTGTAGTGAATCATAATGAGAGATAATTTAGCTAAAATTTTTAGAGCTAATTCTCCTATTGTTCACATATTTTATAATTATATTTCCATATCAAATATCATTATAGACATCATGAGCGATGTGAATAATCCATTCTGAATTAAAACGCCAAAAGGATTATCTTTTAAATTTCGGTCAACTAATTACGGACTTCGGTGCACAATATCGATACATTTTCGTTTATTAGAACTGTTAAGGACAAAGACATGAACTTTTTAGATTTCGATATAATGTATTGAAACACATTACAGTGAAAACTTAAAAGTTTTTTAAGAAACTTCATACCTGTTGCAACAAATTTCTTTAAGAATCTTTGTGGTATTGTAAGACATGTGTGATTTGTGCAACGGCATGTGTTTGGTTAAACACATACGCAGAGTAAACCAAAGCATTTCGTCAGTCTTACCTCTAAGTAAGCGGCTTAAGGTCGGGTGTTAGATTCTTACTTAAAATTGTAAAAAAAACTCACAGTAAAACTGTTTTAAATATCAGAATGTGTTTGATCTCTTCTACATTGTCAACAGATCTTTTTACCCGACTGGCATATAAGATGCCCAAACTCTTTTTATAAAAACGATTTGCAAATTTTGAAAGTTACATACGTACATTGCAAGTTAATAGAAAGCTTGTAATAATATTAGAATTGCTACTATTACTTTTGTTGTTACCCGTCAAACATTTTTCAAAATCATTTTAATGATTTTTTATAACTCTATCTATAGTAACTTTTTTAATATCACATCAATAGTGGTTTGGTAGCCAAGACAACATAAAAAGAAGGCAGGGCATTACCTACAATTTCTCTAAACTTTTCGCGTCTAATTTTGGTCAACCTTTTAATAGTCGTAGTTCTGAATCATTGTTTAATTAATGATAAGCATAAAAGGAACTATTATTAAACAAATTAATAATTGAAATGTACATATTGCAAATGAAGGTAATTATTACGCAATATTATTATCATCAACACAGTGTATTTCAAATTAAATCTCGGCTCAAAGCTCGGCACACAACTACTAAATTGTTGAAGTACTTTTCATTGGCTGGTCTGGTTTGCTACTAGTTATTTAAGTGAAAGAATTTTTCATTTCATTCCACTCCGACATTTTTTAAATAGTTAAAGTGTAAATGAGCACCTTGCGATTCAGAACGAGGATATAATACGAGAAAAGGAAAAATTGCAACAGAAAAAGTTGAAACATTCACCTTTAATTGAATTATTCAGTTCCACGCTAGTGAACAGGTATGCCTTTGCCTGGATTTTCAAAAAAACCTTATTTGAGTATAAAAATAAAAATTTAAAACTTGTAAATGTATAACTGATGTTTCAGTACCTTGTTAAATATAAAAATAACATATGCTTTTTATGATAAGTTATAAAATCATCACTCCTTTATCTCTTCCTTTATCCGATTAAGCGGAGATGCCATATTTGGCCAGCTATGTTACTATTATGTTTATTCAACGATGTAATAATATTATAATAAGATTGATAAAGCTATACAAAACTGTTCATTAATTAACTGTAGATATTAAAATATTCAATATTTAATCAGTTTTGTATCGTTCATAAACTTTCAATTTAGTACAAGCTCTACCATAATGCTAGTATTACGTACGCGGCTTAAATTGATTAGTTAAACTAAATTATGGTAATGAAACGCAAAATGGCCGTTGTCCAATGAAAGCTGGGTAACACGTGAAAATGAAAACGATGATCACTAAATAAAAATCCAATGTGCAAGTAAAAGCTCTTAATACAAAAGCTAATTAAAATAGTCGTAAATGAAAATATTTCTTAATATTACAGCGTATCACTTTGAGGTGTTTTCGTTTTAGGTGGAAAAAGTTTTTAGCAAATTTTTCCTCAACATAATACGAAAATGAATCCAAACGAAGCCATAAGCTGAACTCCACAATGCTGCAAAGCGGCAACATCTATGGACACTGCTTTCATTGTTAACCCTTCAGAGCGAGTTTTCCCTTTTCCCTGGGGTGCCGAAAGCCGCCATTCTGTTCAAGTCTTTTTTCCAATTCAATCTACTTTGCATTGTCCCCGACACTCGCATGAGGCATTACACCTAGACGCCCCCTACCACTGCACTTGCTTCCAAGCACTTCTCTTTCCAATGGATTTTATTTACGCAAGAGAAAGCAAGCTTTAATACATATACCACTGAAGACAATAAGGCGCCTCGAAACGAGATATAAAAGCTTTGAGTTAGTCTCGCGTTCCTTTTAGTAGGATTCCTTTGAAATGAATCGAATAATTCGCGGAGTTTATGCTTATGGACGCTTTTTTATGTGAGGAGTACTTTGTTAAGTGTGAAAATAATGATTGTCGCTTGCGGACTGAGATCGTTGTTATGACAATAATAGGGTCTCACATTTCAATGGAATGGATTATTTACCCGAGCACACGCACGAATTCAACCTTTATTTATTAATCAATGAAGCGAAAATTGATAAGGTCTATGAAGTTTTGTTTGTTTTGGAACCCTTAAAGTTCAGTGAAGGTATTTTAGTGAGCACCTGAACACATACTGAACGTTGCTTATTTATTTTCGAAGCAAACACGCTGCATTATTAATGAACTTACTTTGAATAAAAACAATTTCGCCAAACAATTTGAGGCAAAGCAGCATAATCGTCCCAAGTGTAAATAATAATTTAGGACGGACCATATTTTTATTGTTTTATAAAATTTCTGATAAAAACGTAATTTAGGTACTCTCCTTGGGTAACTTAAATCGACTTGTTCAAACAAGTTTCTGTCGGACTCTTTTACGTCGGCCCGTTCGTGGAGCGGCGGCCAAAAAGGACAACCGTCGGTCTTGACTGTATTTTTATGAACTTTTTGTTTGCCTCTTTAAGGCAAAATGTAAAGTTACAGCACCGCGGGCACCGGTTTTTGAAAGGGCACTGCATCTTAAAGGAAACTGTAAATTACGTTTCTTTTAGATCCTCCGCTTTATTATTTTGTTAGGTCCTTATAATTTGAAATTGCAATATTTTTAAGTAATGTAAATAACAGTTTCAGATATGAGGTTCAGTATAAATTTAGATAATGATCATTTTAGTAAATAAATAGGCTTAATATGTTACATAGTAAGTTTCACTTTATTTTTGAAAATGTGGTAATTTAACCTGTAGACAACTGCTCTAACATTGGAATGAGACCAGCACTAGCAACGGTAACTATAAGTACAGTGATCGCATGCAAATGCAAGCTACAAAAGTCATTAAGAGACAATGAACGCAAACATAACATTTATGTCGTAACAATAGCGCGGTATCCAAACAATTGACTAATAATTTCGCCCGGCAAACTGCTACATACCGAATGGAAATTTCGCGTAACGCTCACTGCAACGGTATTGGTTCTCTTAATGTAAATGTGTTGTTTCACGATCTGTGCCACAACGGGTATTGTAACCATTATTTATGTTATTAAGATGAATTATTCATAACAGTAAAACTGTATATTCTTCATATTTCATAGAAGCGTCACCATAACTCTTCAACTATTGGGTTATAACTGTTAGCGAATGTAAAATAAATACGTTAGACTTCGATATACGTTTAAACATTTAATACTTTACATAATGATATTGCAGAGTTTTTAGAACTCTTCCCAACTCCATTTCCCTACAATTGGTACTTGGGAACGCAATATCAATATCTCTTCTAAGTACTTACGCATTGTAGCTCACGAGATAACGAGCCAACTTTATTATTAAGTTTTTACTTTGTTCCAAATATATTACCTTTTCTTCAACTATTTTGTGGCCAGCCGTATTAGTCTGTTAATGTCCACGTACAAATATAAAAACAAGGGTAAATAAAAGAAATAAAAACCAAAAAACGAGTGGATATAACGTTAAACAATATCGGCGTAGGACCGAAATAATCCTTAATACATTGTAGGTAATACTTTATCGGGTACCCAAGAAGGGTGGCTATTGCGTAGGGGATTACCAATTTTATAAGTTAGGTATTCGTGCGAATGTCACCGCAGTAACCATAACGTTTTAGTGGCAGTTTGCCCCTCGTTGGAACACTTCGTATTTTTAATAAAAAAAGCAATATAGTTTTTCACTAGCCAAGAGTATGGAGTGAGAAGGCTTGGAATTTTCAATTTTAAAAATTAAATTGCTTTAAACTATTGTTGTGCTGTTGATGGTTGTTTTTTTGAGTTATTGCGTCTCGCGTTGTGTAACTGCGTTGTTATTTGATGAGAATGAACTTTAATTATATTTCAAGTGTTATTGAGTACCGTTCACATTTTCCTCAAGCACACAACGTGTAATAATACACCAAGTTTATTGATGTGGAACACACAGATATCGAGATTTATAATGTAATGGAACAATCACTCTTGTTATCTCTAAAGGGACAGGCAGTGGAGAGCGTTTAGTACATTTTCCTGTTCCAAGCTTCACTAAAGACCAAACATTTTACAAGGAATCGTTTCAATAGACGCGGTGTTGCTTGTTACTTACATTGCAGTTTGGATCACTATATTTTTGCTGATGACAGTAAAGTACCTACTTTTTATTTTAGTTAATTAAAAATCTAAAGTTTTAATTACATCACTTTACACCAGATATATAAAATAAAAATAATTTTAATTATTGTTAAATCATATTTCAACATTTTGATTAACATAAAAGTGTTTCATATATATTTTAAAAAGAATACTATAATAATTACTCAGTAGTGATGGATGAGTATTGGGATCGCCGTTAATTCATTGTTTCCCTTGATACTGTGACAAAGTGTGCACAAAATCACAAACGAGAATCACAATAAAATAAATTGTTTGCCGCTACTAAGTAGATCACATCACTACAATAAAATGAAGTTTCTTTTATTTAACTTTACGATTACTGTACCTAATAAAATTTAATTTTGTGTAAGTTTGTTGCCATGATTGAAAGACATATTACAGTTCAGTCTTTATTATAGTAATGTCTCTTTATTGGGTAAAATAGACGTTATACGGGTTACGTTTATAAATATTGTAGTACTAGGTACTTCTTTAACTTTATTTAGTTATCCTGTCTAGACTCAAAAAACACGCGTCTCTTAAAATAACACAATTTTTGAAAAAGCGAGGTTTCTTGACAACACACAGTCTAGTAGACTGTGTGTTGTTTTCTTGCCCACAAATAAATGTCTGTAGCTTCTTGAAAGTTAGTTTGGAAAAGGAACTTCGCTTTTGAAGAAATTGTGTTATTTTAAGAAACGCGTGTTTTTTGTTTCGCTTAACCTCGATACATAGTCTATATGATGAATTACATAACAAGTTGTTTTTCTTCAATTTTTGTTTACTTAGACGCGATTATTCAAATTTGTGATTAAACCAAACCCTAAATTGGTTATAAGGTAAACACATCAACTTGTCATGCATATTGCAGATTAAATTTCATGTAAATTTACATTTGAGGCTTGACGTTTGTTATGAATACGAACAATTCAAAGGTATTATCGGATTTATGTAAAAGCATTGGCCAAATTAAACATTAATGGATTCTAAAATTAAAATAATGCATGGATTTAAACTATTATCCACATTTCTATCAGCTTAACGTTTCTTTTTTTCTTGATTTTGGAAAAACAACAATTGTACAATGTGTGTTACAGAAGTTAGATTAATAAGATAAATAATAGAGTTTGAAAAAAGAAATCTCATTCATTCATCTAGGTTACAAAACTAACTCTTATGAAAGAGTGGAATCCTCACCTAACATTTTTAAAATTGACTAACACACCACAGCATGTGCAATCTCTGCGTCTAACCTGTATGAACTATAGAATTCACAGACGCAATATACTCATATGTTGTTTTAGAGCGGATCACCAATAAATATCTGAAACTGGTTATAAATAAGTGACTGTCTGTAAACGTCACATATATCACTGAGCATTGGTACAATAATTCTAAGAAGCTAGAAGCTTACCCCAGGTCCATAAAATTCAATGGCATCAAACTTATCTAAAGCCACCACTATGTTTTATTGTCACTAACAGTTCAGCTACTAGGATCTTACTTTAGTGTGATCCGTTTTTGTTTTTATAAGATTGTGTTTCCATCTATACTTCTATACTTAGACTGGCCTGTTGGTCTAGTGGTTAGTGACCCTGACTGCTAAGCTGGAGGTCGTGGGTTCGATCCCCACCCAGGACAAAACTTTGTGTGATGAGCATAAAGGTTTGTTCTGTGTCTGGGTGTAATTTATCTATAATATTTAGGTTTTTATAAAAAAAAAATGTATTTGAGTAGTATATCAGTTGTTTAGTACCCATAACACAAGCAAATATAATTGCTTACTGTGGGACTAGATGGCGCTGTGTGAATGTGGTAGAATATTATTATTATTATATTATTACTTCTATACTAATATAATAAAGCTGAAGAGTTTGTTTGTTTGTTTGGTTGAACACTAGAATCTGATGAAGTACTGGTGCGATTTGAAAAATTCTTTTAGTGTTGGATAGTCCATTTATCGAGAAAGGTTATAGGTGATATAACATCACGCTACGGCCAATAAGAGCTTAGTAGTGGCCAAATAAAGATAGGAGCGACGCCCCGCGCGGCTTCTAGTGAAACCGTAGCACCTATAATCTCGTAGACACTAATGGGCCTACGATGACTACATCACCAATAACAACATAATCGTAGCAGTCAATCGTAGCATGTCGACATACCTACAACTGGTAAGTCTTATTACTATTAGGTATTAATACAAAAATTAGGATGGATGTATGGATGGATATTTGTAACTAAATCACGGCTATAAGGATGTATATCAAATTTGGCATGCATTATAGTCGTTAAAAAATAGCCTCAGTGCTATTTCACACTATAGTCTATCCGTCTGCCAAATTTATAAAAAAAATTATAAATAATAAAAAACAAAAAAAACAAATTAATTTATTATTTTTAAATTTTCATTTCATACTTAGAAATCCTTTAGCCATTCTGAAGTGATAGAGTAACAATAATATTACGTGTATTTACACGTAATATTATTGTTATATATTATTATTATATGTAACAGATTTCTGTTACATAATATTTAAACATATTTATGTATGACGTTAAAGGAGCAAAAATATCGCTCTACTACATAAAATAAAAACGATCACCCTTTTATATTATCGCGTATAAAAAATAAAATTAACTTTAAGCTGGTGTTAGCAATAAGCTAAGTATTAAGTAAACATATCACGCTCAGTGCTTTTGATTGTAACTACTGGATATAAAATGGAGGCATAAACTGGCTCATATAACAATAAAAATAAATTAGATAAAAGCTCGCAATGAAACTTTACCCATTACCCGTCTTACGTAAAACACAGCTACATGGGTTTGTAAGATTTAATTATTACAAAATACTTCCCAGAAGGCGTGTAATGGAAAACCTTTCACCGCACGTAAGTGATGAATGCGTAAACTTAACATCTAATTTACTTTTACTTAAGATATTTATGGTTGCTTAAACTTATATAAAAGAGTTCATTTGATGTTTCACTGCGTGATGCATTTTGATTGGGTGTATAATCAAATAACACCCAGCGTATTAATATTATTTTTCGCAGTAAATTTTATTCTAAAGGTATTTATCTAGCGTGTATTTATGTCCTTTGCCACCAGCCAGCAGTGAATGTTTACAAGAAGTGGATTAAAAATTACTCCTACATTTAGGTTAAAAATATAATACTCTGTAATAATAATAATAATAATCGCCGGCAGTGTCACATTACAACTTAGATTAAACTGTCTAAAGGGCCTCTTCATGTTGGCTTCGGCCCCATGTACGCCTTCCAAAAGTCCGAGGTATCATTGGCTCGAGATAAAGGAAAGACATACATAATAATAATAATAGGTTTGTATTGCTTTTGACAACGTTTTGAAACTCTAATTTCTCCCCTCCCATATATTAATATGAAATTATATGATTGGGGTTTGAAACCAAGAGACAGGTAATTAATATTAATAATTTAGGTACGATAACACCACTTACTTACACTAACCACTTATTGCACTACAAAAGCAACATAGTAAATCTGAGTTAAAACGAAATTGCAGACTTTTCGTAAGAAATTTAATGACCACCGTAACTGCGCATAAACGTATTAAAATTTGCTACTCAACCAATCCTCTAGCAGTCATAGCTATGACTAATTATGACAAAGTTCCACATTGGCCTAGAAATAAATTGAATGACTCAACATTTAAAAATAATGATTCAGTCCTTTTTATGAATCTAAATTATTATACTCGTAGATATACCTATTGAAATTTCTTCTTGTCATATACATATATTTGCTTTTGCTGCTTAAAGCAAATACCTACTCGTACCATCAAGTGGAGTCGAGTCATCTTGACCAGATGCAAGAATGGTCAAACAACTCAACGAAAAATAGAATTAGAACTATAAAAACGAGTGCACTTTATACATTAAAGTATATAAACAATCAAAACATAAAATGTGCATAAAATGAACAACGATGTTCTATAAATTGCAGTGGTAGTAGTTTCAAGATGTTAGTTGCTCACCGAACGGGTCTCGGCCGACAGCGACGGTCTCGGGGCCTCCAAATTACCGCTATAACGGTAATTGCAATTTGCTGCTGAAACTACCGACTGTCTTCATTTTCTTCCGTTCTAATGTTGATACACTACCATTGTTTCGGACACGAAGCGTAGACTTTCGTGTATCTGTAATGCTAGAGGTGTTAGGCGTTGATATATTAGTATTGTAGTTTATAGCTGCTTAAAGTGATGTGTTAAAGCTGAACGGTGCTGATGCTGGAAGATTTATAAAAGAAAGGTGACCTCAGGAACTCATCACACAGACTGTGTGACTGACAATGTCGTTTGTTAAATATTTAACTTTGAGAATGACAGCGACCGATGAAAACTAAATTAAAATTTGAACTATATCCGAATTGACTAAACAAATATCCAAATTGGGAGTAGACCCCTTGACTCTGCCAAAATCGAGTTATGAGGAGAAGACATGAGATGTGACCAATAAAATGAAATATTTATATTATTATAATGGTCACGTCTCCGTCGTTCTAGGTATGTTTATTGCTTTTGCGATTCCTTTTTCACGCTTTGTTCTAGTGTTGAGCCTCGATATTGTTGTGTTAATGTTTGAAAATAACTACGAACACATTAAATTTTCAAACTTTTGACAGCAATATCGAAATTGACTAAGTCAATTGATGAAACTTTTAAGAAACAGAGTATTCAAAAATCGTCGTTTTAAATATATACGGGGCTTACTCTGAATTTCGACATTCAAATATTTGACAGCGACATCAAAATTGACTAAGTCGAATGTCGAAATTCAAAGTGGCTTACTTCGACTTATCACGTTCTCGGGCAGTATTTTCGTACTTAGTAATTTTAAATAAACTTACCTTCATTTATCGAAATGGGCTGTTCATTGATAAGATAAAAGAAAATAAGGCCTGATTTTTATGTTAGATTCAAATCAGCGATAAAAGTTTGTGTTTGTGAAGTAAATGTCTCAGTTGTAGAGATAACAAGCTCAAGTCTTTCTGCAAGTTAGTTTCATCGTTGTTAAACATACTCGTAAGTAGGTATGACCAAACTCGATCGTATCTTCACAATCTCGTGTTTCTATGAAGAAGATACAACCTTTGTTCTCTCTTTGATTGGCAGGGAAGAAGGAATAGTGTTGTATCGATCATTCTTTTGTTATTTTCTTCGTAATATAAGTAGAAATTTGCTGATTAAAATGTAATAAATGTATAGGGTCAAGAATAGTTGATAAACCTACACGTCACGTCAAGAAATAGAAGATTTTATCACAGTGTCCTTGCTTATTTTGAGGTTAACATTTTTAAAAGCACTTCGATTTTGCCTGTGAATCATTAAATTCACGTCAATCGTCTTCTCCAAAGATTAGCTTACTATACTACGCTTCCAGACGGGTTGGTATAGGGTTTGTTTCGAATTTTCCTTTTATCGCAGTGTTTTTTTAACCTTATACAGACAGCATAAGGTAAGTAATTAGTCGCCTTTTACGACGCCCACGGGTTGAGATGGGTTAGTGACATTATGTACTGTTAATCCGTCACTACATGGACTATTGTAGGTACCTATGGATATGTATTTTAATAGTTCAAATGCTATTAAATTCATTGCTATTAAAATCAATAAGTTAATTGTAATAATAGGTAAAACACCATAAAACACTTCATAACTATCAAACTATATACTTTTTATAGTTTTTAAAATTGTCATGGGCATTTAACTTTATTTGAGCAAAGCATCGCATCAATATTTTGAATTGGCCATAAATCTAGTAATTATAAACAAAACGCACTAGTAAATTTTTATGTACACACATGATGGGAGCTCTGAACTGCGTAGATATATATTTACGAGCCGATTTTCATATTTTCCGATCGTCCCGAAGCATTTAATGGTGTACCCAAACTACAATAGACTATTATGATTAATGGCCAGAGAAGTGTATTGCCAGAATTATTATCCACTTGGCAAACAAAACTTGGCAAGTGGACCTGGCTTACGAGATTATTAGCTAGTAGAGGTGACCACTCAGCAACTATATATCTCACTACTTCTAATGTAATTGGCAAAAGGTAATATATACATACCAACAAGTAGTTCTAAATTTTTTTAAACTAAATTACCCCCAAATTGTAAATAGATAGTCATCTGTTAACCTATTCAAAATATATAAAAAATATAGTGTTATCCAAATTGGATGACAGATAACCTACTCCTTTACTATTACAAAGAAACCCAATATTCAATCTATTGGTATTGTTTTTAATTTTTTTTTATATAAATGCTAAACAAGTAATGGAAAAAATCAAACCCACGACGGGACTTAACCCGCGACCCTGCCATTCCGTGTGCAGTGCTCTTCCATCTGAGCTACGCGGGTGGACGTCCCTGAGATCGAATTTATCCATTACCTGTTAGCATGATGACGTCATGACAACGTTTTTCTACTTATCACCGTGGTTCCATATCCATTACTTGTTTAGCATTTATATAAAATGTTAAACCAAAGCGATGGAAATAGCTTAATATTTGTTTTTAAATGTCTGAAAAATCATAAAACAAAATACATGTGACAGCGATTTCGAAACCGACTAATCGACTATAAAAATATGTGAGTGTATACTCTGCTCATCCATTACACGTACTTGTTGTGTACAAACAGCAATTTATTAGATATTAAAAGTATTTTGGTAAGTTAGGGGGCTAAGCTGGCTAAAGGTACTGGAGGCCGTTGGATACAAGTACCAAATTAATACCAGCCCTGTTAAGGAACAGAAGCTGTCTAAGTAGACGATAAACATGGTGTATGAGATTTAATGCTCAGTCATTGGAAAATATTTTAACGGATTTTGAAAAAGTCACCTTAATTTTGAATTAATAGACCTTACCTTGCACATGCAAATTGTTTTTAAACCGAAAAAGTAATGAATGGTCATTAGAAAATGTTCATTATACTTACATAATTCAAAAAATAAATAAATAATTTAATTAATATAATGATTTCATCCGTGTAGTGACGGATTAAGAATACATAATGACACTAGCCCATTTCACCCCTTGGGTGTCGTAAAAAGCGACTAAGGGAGTAACCTTATACAGACAGCTATATGTCTTTTAAATTTCGCATTATTTTAAAATGTACATTGTATTTAGTACCCATAACACAAGCAAATATAATTGCTTACTTTGAGACTAGATGGCGCTGTGTGAATGTGGTAGAATATTATTATTATTATTATTTAACGTTAGATGGCAAGCAGTTGGCATAGCTACATGTGCCTTCAATTCTAAAAAGACACTATAAAATTATAGTTATAATATGTATGACATGCAGTAGGTGCAATTAGTTTTTTTTTTTGTTAATCTTTGCTTTGTATTATTTTTTTTCTTTGTATTTATTTGTTTTTATTCTTTTTGTTACTACTTGTGTCACACGAATGTGGAAAATAAATGTCTTTTCTTTCTTTCTTTCTATGTTCTGCAAAATATGATTATAATTTTAGGGCAATAAAGTAACAAGTCTACAACGACTTGATAAAAGTTAGGTGTTAAACGGTTATTCGTTTCCTCCCTCAAAAGATTATTACAGCGGGTACATTAAGAAAATGTTTCGTCTTGAAATTGCGACGTTTATTACTTACGCACATCGCGTAATTTTGTTGGCATACAAACGTTTTATAGCTTCGTACTAACGAACAAAAACATATCTTTATTTTGATTTTAGTTCGTTTTACAACATTTTACGGCTTTTGTATAGTATTAGGAGATGTGTGTGTTGCATATTGCATCGTGTGAGGTTTGAAATATATAATTATAATATTATGTTTAACAAGCACTTCTACATAAAGGATATCTACAATAGGTTGATCTGGTTGCTTACTTACTTTGTCGTTATGTATTTTTTATTGCAAAAAAGTATGTCAAGAAAATAATAGATTGATGAAAATTGATTCAAAAGGTTTTCAAGATGTTTTTATATATTCTTAAAATTATTTTTTGTGTTGTCGAATATCACTTTTGCTAATATTCTAAAGCGATAGTTTTTGTAGATTGTGAATGTATTTTATATACATATACATATATATACACAAAGGATACTTTTAGGCGAAATACCACGCAGCGGAGCCATTGGTTAGGAAGCTGTTTAAATAAAATATTAGTATTCCTATGTATGTAGTATTTCTATATATAAGAAGTACTGCAGATTGTATTTCTGGCATTCTAGTAGTTGGACAGAGGATCCTGCCTATCATCAGATGCATTGGAAGCATAATATTATATTATGTTACCAACAAGTAAATTAATCTTGCTCATACTCGTCAACAGCTGACCGTCACTAATATGTCTCTTAACCTACTAACAGACTATAATACACGAGACTATTAAGTTTATGACAACATTTTCTTACTAGAACAAATAATAACAACTCCTCTTTTAGACAAAACAAAAAATAAAACATGTACAATTGTTCCACCAAAGAAATCTTATTAGAACTTTCCTAGAAATGCAAAAAGACGATTAAATTTGATACAATTTATAGATGGATGAAGTTGCTTCATGAGACAACATTTTTTTCTATTTAATGAGTTTTACAAGAGACTGCAAACATAAAAGGAATATCGAAACCTACCAACAAGGGGAACATCTACTGTTAACATTTGTATTCCTCGTAGATAGTGTTAGTGGCGTAATGACCCTACATGCGCATAACTATACAAATTCACTGTATGATAATAGAGTTATACGTTAACATTACCTGATCGGAGAGCCTCCTTCGATTCTTGACATTCGATTGATCGATTTCAAAATTGCTGTCAAATATTTGATAATGTAAAAATAGACGGTATCAATTCAAAATAACGATAACAAAATTGACAAATTCACTATCAAAATTGCGATAGAGTCCCTATTGTTACTTAGTCTTTATAATCGAAAATTATTTTTGCCTGAGTACCCTTCTACAATTTATTTATTACGATTGCTAGTTTATTCTCTTGTTCCAATATTGATACGCAATAAACGTAGAAACTAATAATACCTCTCATAATGCTTACAAACGTTACGAGAGCCACTTGTTTGTCTTCAAAGCAAATAATAAAAAGGGTAGACAAAGTCCGGGTAATAATTGTGAGAATAATGTGCAAGTTAGCTGACACAGCCTTCTATTACGAATGGAGAAATATCGCTATTTATTAAAGACAAGTCAAGCGTTTAAAAGCGCTTGCAATTGAATTTCGATATAGGAGCATTTTACCTCCTTTAGAATCAATAAAAATGCTCTAGTCGTTTTATTCGTTCTGGTGTGATTGAGTGATATTAGTAAGATTTAAACAATACTACTCCATACGGATAGTATCAGAGAGTTTTGCACAAAATTTTAAAATGCCCTCACACCTTTATATTTTATGACAAACATTGTCTATTTTATTTATTGATTTTCACGCGATTATGATTTAGGTATTTACATACCTTATTAATTTTTTTTTTTTTTTTTTCATTATAAAAGACAACGCCCGCACTAGGGAACAAGCCCTGTGTCGCGGGGAGCTTTACAAACATGAAACTAACGGACACAAAGTACACCCAGACTAGAAACAAATATCTATGAATCACACAAATATTTGTCTCGTGTGGGAATCGAACCCACGTCACCCAGCACGGCGATGTAGTGGAGAGGCGACCACCTTAACCACTGCGCCACGGTGACAGTCTCCCTTATGGTGCTTGACGTTTCGACCAGGTTACACCGGCCGTGGTCACAAGCTTAAAGCTTGTTTTTTTGTAACCTGGTGGTGGTGGTAATATTACCATGCAACGCGAAAGTTAAATTGAAAAAAATTAAATAAAATAGATCATCTATTTTATGAACTAGAATTATTTAGATTACAAAATAGTAACTTCAAATAACGAGTCTCAGCACTTGGTAACACCTTTCCAAGTTTTCATCTACTCTTTATTTTCTTCGCACGCAATGCTTTGTCAGCTGAGCAAGGGATTTATATCAAATATATCAAATCGAGCGGACACCAGCCACCTGTGAACTTATGACCTCAGGCTGCGATCATCAATGAGAAAAACTATTGCAATATCGCTCGAGCCATCCCTTACGGCAATCTGCAGTAAATATTGGTGTCTATTGCATATTCCTATAAGCTCTGTAGAAGATTCTTTATGGCGACAGAGGTAAATTAATGTGAAGAATATATTTATTTTATAAAGAAGTGAGATGAGATGATATCGGTTGTTAGATATTAATGAAAAATAATAAGATTGGGTTTTATAACTGAAGTGTTTTTAATAAACTTTTGGTAACCTTAATAACTTTTTCTCTAAATTAGATTTTACATAATTTGAAATCAAAGCAACTAATCTTCTAATGTTGTTGTAAGTCAGGGCATTGAGGGTTAGAACTTATTCGTTTTACTGTATAATATGCTGCTTCATTTCAAAACTGCTGATCAGGCCATCTGAGACCAAAGGCGGTGGATTATGTTTATTCTGAGCACTCAAGGATTTAACCCTTTTAAGTACTAAGTAACGACATATGCTTTGCAAAATACTGCAGAATTCTAAACTTTTGACCGCAAGGCACGACCTGGTGCTAAAAATAAATTATTATTATTAAATTTTTCATGAAGATTATTGAGTTTCAATAACAATAAAGTCGATATTTATGTAAGCAAAATTTGTTTTATGTACTTACATATATTTTTGAACTAATATAGCTTATAAACCACCAGTATAGTTAGACCAGTATATGTTTGAAGACAGTTGGACGACCTTTCCACTTAATTAAATTTTAGAAAATTCATCGCAATATTTGGTCCCATAAATTAACTTTGCCTCGCTAAACATCGTTCTACTGAATTCTGTGTAAATAATAAATATTTAAAGAATAATGTCGTAGTAAATTTAGGAGGCACTGGTTTCTGAAATGTACCCTAATCTTACCTTAACGTTTCTTGTATCTAGAGTCGTATGTTTTGTTAAGAGTCTGCTTGACCTCGGTGACCACCTAGTGGGAACACTAGCAGTTAAAACTACACACAGTTGTCACAATTTCTCAGACTTTTGGTTGCAGTAACATGGTCGTAGATATACGGATTATATTACACCAAGGCTAACGACGTCACAGTGTAGTTTTAAACCACTGAGTCTTCGACCGACCATGGCGTGGTCTTTCTGTCTACTATATAAGGTCCTGAAATCATTTTAAAAAGCAAAAAAAGGTTTGTCAGTGATACAAAGTGTGTAATTTTTTTGAACTATTACCCAGGATAAAACGCGCCAATTTAATAAAAAGCAGTCCATTCGCTTAAGAGCTTTAATGTGACAGACAGAAACACAAATACACAGATACGTCAAACTTATAACGCCCCTCTTTTTGCATCAGAGATTAAATAAACATATACTAGAATAAATGATTACCATAATAATAATATTATAAGAATTCCAATAATAAATGAATTTTCAAAGGCTTAAACTCTAACTAAACATAACTACCATAAATTTAACTGTAACTTCTCAGACGATGGTTAATCCAATAAAATCTATAAATATTATCACAAGACGATATTTAATTTCAAAAGTTGCTATAATAGAATGGTTCTTAAATAAGCCAAGGTGAATGTTAACCAACTCATAACGTTGTCTGTTAGTATGTTAAAAAGGTCGCTTTAAAACAACTTTGCATAATAAATTTAATCAAACATAAAAATCGACATATAACTGAGTCACATCTCTCGGCGTGACCGGAGCTTTAAGCTTCACCAACTACAAATAGAGAATAGTGGTTGCAGTAATAATGGCTCGGCGTATAACTAGTGCTCGCGTTAAATTTATATTAAAAACTAGCCGTGATGCAACACCGCACGTGTGCTTTGTACTCGCAATACTGCGTTATTTACTCCTACTAAATCATTGTTTATTATGTGCACTATGTGTGATATTACGTAGGCATGCTATTTATTACTGTACTGCCATTATCAAAGAAACTGTTGGTGGCAAACAGTGGCCAAAAACAATAATACAACTCTACAACATTATTCTTTGTTATTACTAAAGTTGAAACACCCCAAACGTAATTTTATTTGTAGATTCAGAATTTAAAAAAATCTAAATTTAAAAATAATTAAACTTTAAGCGTTTTTCATGCTTATTTTTGCCGCGCCGAATATTGCCGAATATCAGTAGGTAGTTTATGTACATATTTAGTATTTATTTATTTATCACTGTAAGTAGACAGTGCGGCATAAGGCGTTATATGATATACTTCAAACAACGGTGTCAAAAATTTTAAAAAAGCTTTAAATTAAATTTAAAAAGCTTTAAAAATATTAATACATTTTTGACAAAAATTTAACATGCTATAAAACTATTGGAATCGATTCTGCTTCTGATTCTGAACAACAAACTACTTTCAGGTTTCACACTCCTAATAATTCCTACTTAGGAATAAAGATTTATATTATTATTAATTAAGTTTTATATTTAATAAATCATTTTGATTTAACATTATTCTGACAACCAGAAGTCTTCGTTAGGTGTATCAAAAGTCTGGATCAATGGATTCGATTAGGCAGTTAAAAGCAATAACTAACATTTATAGCAATAAAAACATTCGAACTTGTAAGTAGAAATAGGATAGGTACTTAATTACTATAAAAATGTATGCCTATTTACTTTTCTTCTTTCTACAACAAAGACATGACGTTGCCCAGCACCTCAAAAAACAATGAAGATATTTCTAATAAGTAAGCATCAATTGAATCAATTCGTAACGCTGCTGTGCTCATTTTTGTGCCAAAATCTCCCTTGAACACGATACAACGTATAGAAGAAAACAAGATTAATCTTTTCTTTCTTTTTTCTTTTTTTAAAAAAGACAACGCCCGCACTAGGGAACAAGCCCTGTGTCGCGGGGAGCTTTACAAACATGAAACTAACGGACACAAAGTACACCCAGACTAGAAACAAATATTTATGAATCACACAAATATTTGTCTCGTGTGGGAATCGAACCCACGTCACCCAGCACGGCGATGTAGTGGCGAGGCGACCACCTTAACCACTGCGCCACGGTGACAGTCAATCGTGTTAATTAGATGATACTGTTCCGTTCTATAAGTATTCGAAGCTATGTGCTTCTTTATTCTCGACCCCAAGTAAAATTCTAGCAAACTGCGCTCCCCTCCCAATCAAGTGGCATTGACCGAATATCTTTTTATTCTGTAACAAATAAATAAACGTAATCTTAATTAGGTAGATGAACGAATGAAATATAAAAAGTAATGAGCGTTTCTTAAATGAGGAAGTTAGACGAAAATGTAACTTGGGATGAACTCTCTTCGGTGGGGTAGAGTTTCCTGATAATGCAAATAAAGTTCGCTTTAATATTTTTATCAGTAGTCTTACGTTCATTTTTCTTATTTATATTCCTTCTTAGTATTTTTTAAACTTCTTTTTCTTAGTCAATAGAAAAATATTCCGTACTGCAACCAAATCGTGCTCTGTTTGTCTTGAATGATCTTCATCAAACCTTTACTTGAACTTTCACTATCCGAACATAAGAGACTTTGGATGCCTTTGAATACAGCAGTATTTCTGTAAACAATGCATAGCTATTAAAAGCATGATATTAATAATTTTATAGCAACTAAAATGGAGCTTATCAAAAATCGAAACAATACGAAGCAATCCATAGCATCTGGCATGAACAAATGGATGAAATTATATATTTATTGTGATAGGGTTGTTTTGATCTTTGATTGAGCCATTAAGTTGATTGCTGTACTTTAGAAATTCAGTACTAAAAGTTGGGCAAAGTGTTTTAATTAACGTCTTAACTCGGTGCCAGCGAGCTCAGTAGTATGAAGTTTACGAATTAACTGAAATATCCGCTTCAAACCCTACACAGTTGACTTTTAAAATATTTTACACGCTTTTTAATTTTGCATACTAATTTAATACTTGAGTTTTGAAACTATTAATTAAAGCCTCTTTGCTCCCTGCCACAGTTTTGTGTGATTCTAATTACGTTTCTTTCATTTAAATGAAACTGTAAATTTAAATGTAAATAGAATTCATGTAGAAAACCTTAGAAGTTTCTGAAGACTCTTGCTTTATTTAGTAAATTAATTTATTAGCATAAAACATAAAAGATAAATTTATCTCTAAATATTATAGCTATAGGAGTATAAATTTGTCGACGTCAGTCAGAAGATTGGAGTACAGAATAAATTTTAAGTTTGAAATATAATATTCTTTGTGCGCCAATGCAGTAGTTTGATCGACGCTACTGACACGCCTTATTTAGCACAATAACATATCTAATTTACATAAAAAATACTTCCACTAAATTTTATGTTACTAAGACAAAGAACTTGGCCAACTTAAACATTTGTAATAAAACTATTGAAAATAAAAAAATTAAGTAAGTATAATATACAACAAAATTTTGTATTTTGTTTGTCTCCCGCCTTGGATTTGTTTGTGTAGCCTCAAGAAAACTCATTTAATGTAAAATGATACCTTTACTACATTGTCTGCTACATATTGGTATACAAAACTTCGGCGTCTCCTCCCTAGATGCATAATCACGACTAAAGTCTCGCTCAAAACTATCATCGATGTACTACTGTCAAGTTATAATAACATTTTTAGAATATAGCTTTTGTAAAATCAGTCTTATTTATTACATATTACAATTGCTTTTAAAAACATAACCCATAAAGCAATGAAACTTTTTGACGTCCACACCTCACGACAGCAAATCAATTGTGTGATAAATGAACTCTTTTTTGAACGCTATTTTTAGATTGCTGAGTGTGCGTCCTTGGTTTTTTATAAGTCAATGCTACTATCCACTCAAGCGTCCACGGTTACTACAGTCCCCAAAAAACATAAGCGATGGTGGCTGATTGGATACGGAACTGGCGTGCAAATCACGCGGTCCAAGTTCGATCTCGACCGGCAGCACCAATGTGGATTCCACTTTGTGGAATTTATATGTACTAGTCAAGTGACTTACCATTTGCTAACGGTGAAGGAAAACATCGTGAGGAAACCCACATAACCTAGAAGAAATTCTATGAGTATGTCTGATTCACCAACCCGCACTAGACCAGCGTGAGTGGATTATGGCCTAAACCCTCTTAGCTCTCTAGTTAGAGGAGAGGAGACCCGACTGATTCGAAAAAAGTTTGGGCTATTCATATTGGTTGTTTTTATAAACTGGTGCTCTCTCTAAAGTTGCCTATTAGATACATTTATATATTATTTCCCGTATCGCCATAGTTGATTAAAATACACACACATGTGTGTTCGTTCCCGTCGACCTATCTATTCGTGTCCTTGTTTAACCCTTTTCAAAGGTAGGTGCAAACAACTTGTTTTGTTAAATTAGTCCAACACAAAGTAAAATAAGGTTTCCTGAAATAAATACAACGGTTAAAGCTTTACCAATTATTATATTTAATGATTATAAATAGCGACAAACCGTATTTTTCGAGGTTATTTTGTTTTTATTTTATTTTTATTTAAATATATATCCATTTACCATTAAATACAGCTATTATAAAATAAAAAGAATCTAAGGTAGCAAAAGAAAATTTCAGCCATTATATTGTAGAATATCCACTTTGTTTATCAATAAAATAATTCCTATAAAAACACTTCTACTATAAATAAAATTATATGGGGTGTGGTTATTTAATTATGCAACAATAAAATATAAGTTAAAATATAAGATATAGGCACCAATTTAACTTTATATTCTACGATTGAAATCTATAAACTTAAATTTCATTTGCATTCATACATTATTAAACCGTTCCAGTTTACATTTGAACGATATGATTGTTTTATTAAAAGATATCACAAAACATTTTATATAAATCCCATTTGATTCATATATACATAAATAAGATCGGAAGGGTGAAAGACTTGCGCTGAATTTGCGACTAAAATAGCTGAGTCAAACCAAAACCCTGTCAAGCCCAAATTGGATGAATCACGTGACATTAGGAATGTATCGTATACATTTATTTGATAAAAGCGTACGGTGAACGTGATAGGAATGTAATAATGTGGGTATAATGTAGCCCCGCCAATCATGGTCATATGTTTAATATGTGAGTTAGTAGGGTGTCTGTCACCCGGCGACTTATTAACATGCTGTTACACCGTTTAATCATCTCAGCTTAGGACTTCCTAAATTAGTTCCTTATTCCGCAACAGATTCTGAATAAGATTAAGTGAACGTCTCCCAACTCCTGTGTAGCGTTTATGAATCGCGATATCATAGTTGATGTCATTCAACTAAGAACTAGGGTATATTATAAACTTTTATCTTTAGTAGATTTTCCTTAGAGTGTCGTAAAGTAGGTTTATTTAAGAAAGGCTTTAGTTCAGCGCAGCCACTGCACTTATTCTTACAGTTGTAGAAAGTCAATAAAAGTACCGCAGGTTCAAGATATAAGTCCTAAAATATTACTGTGTAGTCTAATATTTACGTCAACACTTCAAATAGAAATAAAACAAGCTTTATGTATGTGTATCTCGAGTTTATTTGTTCGTTTTTATTATCGAGCCCTCTTTCAAAGAAGAAAGACCCTTAAGAAATGTTATTTGAAGTGAAAATGTGTATTTAAATTGAATTGCATGGAAAATAAATAACGATATTCAAGAAAAACTGCTCATAATTTGAAATTGAGATAATAATTCTATGAATACTAAAGCTCTCAGTGAAAGTATACTTACCAATATATTACTGTAATATAAAAACTGTAGAACCAACGATGTAACAGAATGCGTGCATTATGAAAATATTTATAAGGTTCTGGATAGAATTTAATTTTCTAGAACGCCTTTACTTAGTAAATAAAATAAAGTGCTATTTTGCCGGCCTGCACGCGCAGAGTAGAATGCGAACATAAGCCTAATGGATTTAGCATGTAAGTTGCATTTAGGGGGACTTAGTCCATGCAAAATAATCGCAGTAGCCGCCCCGCAAACACGTTATCGCTGACTTAAATAAACTAAATAAACACCCTTTTTTCTTTTTATTCTCCTTCCTTTATGAAAGTAAATGAACCAGTGGATGTCTTAATTAAGTTTGTGGTATACACGAAACTCACCTTAGCTTATGCAACAAGTAGCGTTAATATACTTCGTCCTTCGTTGATTATTTCGGTGCTTTGAATATAGTTACCCCAAAATAGTGTTGACGCTGTGATCATTAATTCAACACTGAGAAACAAATAAGGTAGGCCTCCCGAAGGTAAGTAACCACCTCAACTATTTGAGGAAACGTTGCTAATGGAAAACTACTTCTATAATAATATTTGCTTTAAATTAATTCATATGTACTTTATTTATTGATTCAGTAATGTAAACAGTAGGTATTCGTAATAACATTAATTATAGGCTTATTATAAGACAAAGTTTGCACAAAATGGCGTTCGATAATGCAAGTAAATATCGGTTACAGTAGCATGCAACCGCGGCGCAACCCGCGCCCGGTTATTATGCAAATGAAAGAAAAAGCTCGGCCGGCCCAATCGGCTGAATCAACGAATGCGCTTCCAAAGTGTTCATTAACATAATTTATTCGCGCCTGTCAGTACCGGTCTTAAATTTGTGGGAGGCTATTTTTCAACGTAGAAAAATTGTGTAAAGCGGTCACGTATTTTTTAGCGTCAGAGGATCCGTACGGTATAGTTTAATAATGTCATAACCAGGGCTGAGTGAGAGCTGAGCGATAACATCGCAGATACATCGCGCCCCGCGCTCGGATTTCCAACAATAATTTATTTTATGCGTAAGGTCTCGGTTACGGGGATGGATGTTTTATGCACAAACGTCAAATGAATACTAAAACACTATTAGCATTTTTATTAAAAACTTAAATATTTATACAACTATCTTTGTATCCAGAAACGTTGTCTAAAGTAAGGTCGCTGGCTAAGGTAGGCTGTTAAATACATACTGAAACGAGACTAACGCAATAACTCATTGGATTACAAGATTCTTAACTATTAATAGCCGGTGTTCGGTTCATCCGGGGGGTTATTGGGTAACTGCTTTAAGTTGTCACTTTAATCTCTTTTGGTTTCACGAGCGTTCATCTATTTAAAGGAACATCAGATTAATTGTGTATTGCGAGGCACCATGCCCCACCCTATTGTTTATACTCCTTTATACATACATTCCTCCTTTATACATCATAGCAATGTCGAAGTGAGTATATAGACTGATACATGGGTCCTTAATATAATGACGAAAACTATTTTACTACTTTTAATTGATTATTATTTTATTTTTTATTTTTATTTTCATATATTTTATTTTATTTTTTATTTTTATTATGTTTAAACGGTTATTTATTATATTGTATTCAACACACCCACAATCTAATTTTCTCCGATGTGATAATAATATAATATAGATTCAGTATAAACAAAAAGTCTTTATCAGTTACTTAATAATTAATCCTTTTTTACCCGTTAGATTGTTATCTAACGGGTAAAAAAGTAGTAGTACCTACTTTTTTACCCGTGTTGTTTAGTATCTGTGTCTATTGGATTATTACGAGGTACATATTTAACTATAACCTTCTATCAGTCCCCAATCAATGTCATGAACGCTATCACCGTTGACCTAGACATAACTTCTAAATAGACAGAATTCCAACGCAAAAATTTCAGAATAAAAATGTGTCTGGCAAAACTTATTTGTTTCTTTTTCGCATAAACAGTTTCATAGATGATCGCGCGTGCCGGTTGTCGTTTACTTGTTACTTATTAGTTCACGTCCAAATATTTTAACCCAAAAACCTTCATTAATGTGTCGCTGCCGGATTTTTTAAATATAATTACGTGTACATAATAAAGTTCCTCTTTTTACGTTTTAACTTTGAATACATTTTATGTTGTTTATGAGAGCACTCGATGGGTTTTTGTGCCATATATTCGAGTTACGTGAAACTTTCGTATTAAATAGGTATGAACGAACCGTAAATACGACTAATGTTTAAATTTACATACTTTTACTGGAAATAAATTCAACGTTTAAAAATAACAGCTATTTTTGTCATGAATATGGAGTTTATGTGTACTTAAACAATGTGTACCATTATGTGTTTATATATTAAAAAATTCTAAATTTAAAGTGTCAGTCCCGTTTTAGGGTTTCATTTATATTTTTCTATAAATATCAACGCCAAGCGTTTTAATAAACAAAGCAGAAAGGAATGAAAAAAAAAGTGCAAAACAACCAATGGTGCTAAGTTATATCAAAGCTTAGAATCGACTGAACTTACAAAACTTAAAACAAAAGAGTAAAAAATTTAAATAATATAATTATGTAATTATTGTATGAATGTTTACGTTTGATAACCACAGAGTGATTGCTTCGTAAGAAAAAAAAAAACCGTTAACCTAGAGGGATATTAGGAATTTTTTTAGACGACATCCAAAATTATATGTGAAAACTTATTAAAAAATTTTGAACATAATACTTTTACTATCAATAATGACAAAACAGTCTTTGTTTTGGTTTTGCAAGTAAACTTCAATGAGAACTACATAAGCACCATTCAGTCGTGAGGCTGATTATATACAATATTTTACCAAAACTACTGTACGATAGTCCCTAAAAGTCCACCTGAAAAATACCTGAAAGTAACATATTTTGTCCTTATCTTATCTCTTGACTGAAATGTCCTTCAATACATTTGTCTAAGTTGCGTCGAAGGGTTCTAAGCTTCGGTTTCTCCGATAAGTTTTGTATTTCGTATTGAGTTCTTCTGTTGAAACTTAACTTTAATACATACTTTCATTAATGAAATAATAAAATTTAGTATTCTTGAGAATTTCTAATCTAAGGTAATTTAGAAAAACCGGTCAAGTGCTAGTCGGACTCGCGTATTGAGGGTTCAGTTTGAACATGCACGTATTTTGCGGGTAAAAATATATTACTTGTAGAAATGATGCAACGAAAAAACGCCTACATGGTTACAAACAGCGTTTTCCATTACATATTAAGATTTGATTATATGGTGACAATAACCATAAAGACGATATTTTAGGAGATAAGCCGGTATATATTCAATTTTCATTGTTGGTCAGAGGGAAAATGTTCATAGACATTTCATGCTAATATCATGAGGGCAAGTGATCGGATCTCGACGGTCATAATACTTAAGTGCCTTTATGATAGCTGACGGTATTTGATATGAGATGGAAAATAAAAATTAGTAATAAAACGAGACTAGAATAAAAATTGTGCGTTTATGCTTATAGGTTTCCATACCCTTTCATAACCGTTAGGGTTTCGTTAACAGCGTCTGACTTACTGACGATGTTCGTTGAATAACTGGCTCTTTCTGTGGGGCTACTTATCTTTTACTACTAGATAAAGCTGAAGAGTTTCTTTGTTTGTTTGAACGCGCTAATCTCAGAAACTACTGGTCTGATTAGAAAAAATATTTTAGTTTTGAATAGCTCATTTATTGAGGAAGGTTATAAGTTATATGTTTATAACATCATGCTACAACCAATAGGAGCTAAGTAAAGATAATAAGAAGCCCCTGGCAACAGCTAGTCTTTTACAAGTACATAAAGGAAATGTGTATGGTTGTTTACTTTTTATTTTCTTACTATTATTACACATAATTAGAGTGATACTTATTAATATAATAGTCTCATAAATATTAATTCATATTTATGTCCGTGGTGCTTACTTTATAATAGATCAAATCCTATACACTGGCCTGTTGGTCTAGTGGTTAGTGACCCTGACTGCTAAGCCGGAGGTCGTGGGTTCGATCCCCACCCAGGACAAATCTTTATGTGATGAGCATGAAGGTTTGTTCTGTGTCTGGGTGTAATTTATCTATAATATGTATGTATTTACAAAAAAAATGTATTTAAGTAGTATATCAGTTGTTTAGTGCCCATAACACAAGCAAATATAATTGCTTAATTTGGGACTAGATACCGCTGTGTGAATGTGGTAGAATATTATTATATTATTATTATTATAATGAGAGTAACACTTAATTAATATATAAGTCTCATAAATATTAATTCATATGTATGGTGCTTTCTTTATAATAGGTTAAATCCTTTCTTTCTAACTCCTCCATCTTATTTTTTAAAATTTATAACACCAGAGTGTCATAGCCCGGTGTTCGCTAGGGTTATCGGTGTTAATCCTGGCTTACAGGACTCTTAGGGTTGAGAGTGTGGGTGGGTATATATCGTAACCCTTTAAGTATATAGGTACTTAGGTAACATAAGTAATAATCAAGCACATAATATACACTAATTTAAATACATTTATGTTACTTGAGAAAAATATTATTTTTTACATCTAGTCAACTAAAAACCATGACGTAAAACAAGTGAAATCCAGTTTACAGCTGCTTTACATCAATTTCATATACAAATTTTCAGAATACTAAAAGCATTGCTGTATGACTCGTAAAATTACAGACGCTATATTGAAATAAAAGCCATAGCCCGCATATTTTACAGTTACATTATCCATGACATGTTTCTTCTATCAATATCAGTCCCTATACCCCTCAATTTCAGCTATTTCAATCAATCACTGGCATCCTTTATTATGATGGATTTTTAAGGACCTGCTGACGTAATTTCGCTAACATAATATTTACATGCATTGTTCCTCAATATGTATTTTATGTCATTGAACTCCTAAACGATAATATATAATACGATGTTTTTTTGTGTGCTGAATGAGTCTTTGATTGGTTTAGATTGACAATCGCGTTTTTAGTTGTAACTCGTTAGCTAAGAACAGAAATATGTATATTAGTCATTAAAATTTAATAGAGAATTGAATGTTAGTTTTGTTTTGAACATTTGGGGAGAATGTAAAAATGAAGAATGACCAAATAAATATATTTGGATGAGAAAACTGGACAGGACAGACCTAGAAGAATGTTCCATGATCAAGACATCAGAAGTATCCTATACCAGCGAGCAATTATCAAAATATTGATGAACATCGACGATGGATGTAGATGAAGATAGAACCAAGATGAAGGAAGAGGTCTCTGCCCACCCCTCTGTTGGGAAAGAAACATGATCAATATGTATGTACGATAGAATTATTTTATTTATTTATAACCTCATACAAAAAAAAATTGTACAGGCGGACTTAATGCCTTTATTATAATTATTTTGAAGAGTAAGGTAACTGAAATTAGGTACAAAAACGCTTAGAAAGTGTAAAAAGTAACTACGTTGTATTCTCACTTTCTGTCTTCACGACGGCAACGTATTCAATGTTGTGATACCTTTCTAATTACTTTATGCCACAACTTTCAGAAACTCGTAGTAGTTGAATGTCTATAAATTGAAAGAGTCTTTCCTTCGTCAAATGGAAGAGAATTTAAATTACACACTCTGGACTAACTTTAGTTTTGCAAAAAAAATATCACATTTAAAACTGGTTTCATTTTTTCATTCGGTAAAAACCTCCTAATAAGAAATCATTGAATCCTACAAATATTCGACAAATCGGAAAGGATTGTGCTCTACTTAAAATAGAATCGTCTTTTTAAATAAAAATAGACAATTCACATTATCTCAACGTTTCTTCGTCGTCGTATTTTTTTCAAATCACAAGATTGAGTTAATATAGCATTTTTATTTTGGTCACGTAGGAAATTTTATAGTCGACAGAGGCAACCTCCTTTTTGGATTAAAATGTCACTGACAGATGAATTTCAACAAAACGAACGTAATTATTTATAAAGTAAGAATGAAAGCTTATATTTACTTTACTAAAAAATAAATTGTTATATAGGTACTTAACTTCTCCATTAATGTTTTATGAATTTTCATAATATATACATAATAATGTTTCCATATTTATTTATAAACGCAAATAATTAAAAAAAACCGTCAGTGATGTTTGCATTCAAGTATTTACGTTTAAATATTGCTTGGAAACGAATGCCTCGTGATAGATATTATGTTATATTCTTTTACGTGTGAGTCTCAAGTTTTTTTACAAATTAGGATCTATATTTTATTGTACGAAACATCATATTACTAAAATGTAAATGTTGAAGACTCTTACACGAATAGGCACCAAACATAAAAGTTTCATAAAATTGAATTTGAAACTGCCACACCTATTCAAATGCTTCTGAATTTGCTCGTAGAAGTTATTCGATGGATACAATACATAAACTCCTATACTAAAAACTATGTTAAAAATGGTGAAAAAATAGGTACAAACAAAATAATAATAATTATCTATTTTTTGGATAAAAATGTCAATTTTATTTATATGTGGATAAACATGCGTATCTGGCGAAGCATGTTGTTTTTTAAACCCTTAAAGCATTCCATCGGCTGTATGCATTTTATTTATTAATAATAATAATTCATATAATAAGGAATAATAGCAGATGGCAAAGTTCATTATGTTTTTTTCAACTAGTCAAATGAGAGTTATATCATACATACATAAGATAATGAGAGTTACACACGTACACTTATATTGTTCGTCATAATGTCTCTAATTTATAAACACAGCAGTTCAATGCAATTGTTATCCATTTTCTTTTGGGCTTTCAACCCATTAATGATGATGTATGGCTAGTATTACGTAGTCATTAATATCGTGATGCCAGTGCTAATGTTCAGTTTCACGCATCGAATGAGACTAATAAATGGGAGCTGGTCAAACGCGCGACAGACTAACATAACATACTCAGTTACTGTCCGTATTAGCTTTGAAATCTCTTAATTACACCGACATGTTGGTCCATGCAAATGTGTACTTAAATAGTTTATGAATGAAGAAACTAGTTTGAGCGTGGTTCTTACTACTGAGTAGTGATTTGTATGGCACTAGCTATTGCCCGGGGCTTCGCTTCCATAGATCTTTATATGGCCACTCAACTCCTATTGGTTGTAGCGTGATGATATATAACCATAGCCTTCCTTGATAAATGGGTTATTCAACATCAAAGAATTTTTGAAATCGAGTCACTCGTTCCGGATATTAGCTCGTTCAACCAAACAAACAAATTTACAAACAAACTCTTCAGCTTTATAACGTTACTATTATAGATGTAGATAGAGTAATAATGCCGGCAATGACAAGGACTTTTCCTTTAGGTTGCCTATGGTTTCATAAAGAAGGTGTTTAAATTGATAATGGGCAAGCCACTAATGTGGTATTTCAGGCATTTCAGTTCGTCGATTTCTTCTTAATATAATATCAATTTATAACCAAAATCCATGCCGCAAATCCGGGGTTTATTTCTCTGAATAATAAGTAATAACAAAACTTTTGTTATAAATAATAGGATAAAATATCTAAGGTCGAGAATTCTCATAAACATTAGAACAAAGTAATGAGTAATGGTCCGTGCACACTCCACGTAAAGGGGTATGCACATTGTACTTGCGGCAATAAACAGGAGCTTAATAAATTATCGGTAAACTGTGCTAAAAGGAACTTGCACAATACCTCCGAACCAACTCGTAATTTCCCCCTCTCTTACCTCACCGTCCATATTTTACAGCTCTTTACCCGTTCATTTTTAAAATACGATGTTCGACAAATTCACTTAATGCCGCGTTAAATGAACCGTGTTCGCATAATAAAAGATTTTATACTCAAAAGCGATTTCAGAATGGACGATATTTCCGTAAAACGAGAAAATGCCGCACTCCACGTCGACGCTTCGTCTCGTCTCTAGTAACGTCGGAATATTTTTTTCACGCTCGAACGGCTTCGAATTCGAAAGGAATAAAGTTAAGAAAACACCACATACAAATAACGCTCAGATTACTTTAAATACCCTGGTAAAATGAGCGCATGTCTCTTTACCAGATAAAATTTATTCGTTCATAATTTTTTTGCGATAAAAAATATTTTTTCGTCATGAAATTACCGATGTTAACATTATAAGGCATAATGTCCATAAAAAATCTAAAAAAGCATTCCTGTTCTACATACTACTACTAGCTAGCTAAAAATGCCTAATTAGTAACCAAAAGTGAGATTAGAAAAAAACCACGACAGATGGTTGGTTTGTGTATTTTTTTTCGGTTTTCATGTCGACTACGTTTGCTAAAAAGAATACTATTTTAATGTATACGATTATTTCACATTTGAGGGTTTTGAATTATAAACGACTCTCGAATCATTATAACTTATAAATTAATTTCTTACAAACATTTTGCCTACATACTACCTCGCTTGCTAGACGGGTTGGTATAGGGTCTGTTTTTGGAATTTTCCTTTTCTCGCAGTGCTCTTGTTGCTTCAGGTTAGTCCCTAAGTCGTCTGGTACGAGACCCACGGGTTGACATGGGGTAGTGACATTATATGTATTCTTAATCCGTTACTACACGAAATGACTCTCGAATAAAATATTAAAAATTGTATTGATGTTAACTAAAACACTTTAATTTAAAACTTCGTCCTAGAAAAAACGCAGCGGTGGAAATTTCGATACTGAATCTAACATAAACTTCTGTAATCTACAGACTGATGTTTGTTTCGAAACTAGTAAGTTGTCTCTGAAAAATCTGTGAAATTTATGTTCGTAAAGTTCTCCGCACTAGTTCATAAAGAAACCACCTTTTTAAAAAATAAACACAATTAGTATAAAATTGTACTGATTAAAACACCATGCCTGCTTTCAACAATATGGTAAAAAGAAGTGTTATCAAAAATAAATGCTTATTACTGTTGACAAACAGAACGATGTTTTACGTAATATGTTTCCTTGTTAAATATGAACAAAGTGACGTTCCGATTTTCTTAAAATAAATCCGCGAAAGTGAAATCCTTTGTCGATCTCTATCACCACCTGAAAGCCTTTTAGCGCATAAAATATTCCCATGCGTGGTTTATTTTTGTGTGTCTGGTTTCACCTTTTGCATTGATTCCGTAATTTATTATTTATCAGAGTAAAACCTTTTTTTCTGCTACTACTTTACAACTTGTATTTTTTGGAATATATAAAATATATAGAATATAATGCTTTTAATATTATAATTGCGAAAGTTATCTAATGAATGATTCAGTTTCTTACTATTTGTAGCAAAATCTAGATTCAATGATTTGATTTTTATTAAACTTGGCTCTCAGAAAGCCCATATTGATATATAATATTGATTGATAAAATGATAAACAATGCCTACTGTCATTATTTCATTAGACATTATAAACTACACAATACAGTGATATTACTACACGAGTAGGTATAGGGTAGGGACCCTATAGGTTCTGACTTTATTGATTGTCATATGTGCCAAAAATGGAGCATAAACGGCTTGATATCTTGATTGCGTTAACTTAGAACTCAGACTTTTTTTTCCAAGGGATTGTAAATTGATATTCATATCAGCTTGATACCTCTACACGTTTTTGAAAAAATATTCTTGACAGATAGACTTTTTTTTTTTTTTTAAAAGACAACGCCCGCACTAGGGAACAAGCCCTGTGTCGCGGGGAGCTTTACAAACATGAAACTAACGGACACAAAGTACACCCAGACTAGAAACAAATATCTATGAATCACACAAATATTTGTCTCGTGTGGGAATCGAACCCACGTCACCCAGCACGGCGATGTAGTGGCGAGGCGACCACCTTAACCACCGCGCCACGGTGACAGTCTACTTTTGATGTACGGAATCCTAAAAATATAATTTATTAGAAGAAAAACTTAGAACCTACAACGGGCAAACTAGTACCTAGTTTAAAATGCCCTAGAAATTTTCAAATTATAATTCAGAGGATGCAAGTAATGTGTTTAATAGAATAAAGTTTACTTCTTAAAAGAGCAAGAATTTCTTTTACAATGGGTTTACAAAGTAGGTACTTTAGAATTACAAAAGTGGGAACGCTACAGGACGGAAATTGAATCTATCGCATTAAATCTCAGACCAAGCAGCTAAAACTATTACGTTGCACTGAAGATTTTCTACGTATTTCTAAAAGAATCGCTACTAATAGAGTTTTGAGGTTATATTAAAATGTATCATTAAATGCATTTATTCCGCAGAATAAGCTAACTATATTATTAATAACCACTGAAAATAATGCACTATAATTACGATTAAAGAATGCTTCCATAAAATAATTTCACATTTTCATTTAAATTGCTTCCACATTCATTTTGCTTTCATAAAAGATTCACAAGGATCAGAATCCTTATAAATCAATTGGTAAGTCTTCACCAAGTCAATGACATTATAATTTATTTGCCAAGAGATACTAGGGAAAATAACTTTTGGTCTGTTTTCATCTTTAAGGAATAAATGTTTTTTAGAAATAAAAGTCTTTACTTATCGTTTTAAATGATAATATATGTCTAACGTCAAACACTATGAATACCATGATAAATTAGAAAAAATATTCTAGATATACTAAGGTTTTTCTCTTTTTTTCAGTGGTGGATATATTCAGGGGTGAGACTTTAGAGCTAGCACACGTCCAACGGTCTGATATGGGGGCCTACTTCTGCATCGCCAGTAACGGTGTTCCACCTTCAATCAGTCGGCGGTATCATGTTGAAGTACATTGTAAGTATCATCATTATTATTAACTTTATCAATCTGAAGATATTCACTGATGAACGTAAACCTTTCCCAAGGACCTCCCCAAGCATGCATCTGCATCAAAGAAGTAAACAGAGAGTATAGAATGTGGCATTAAAAATAAAAACTGACTACAAGTTGTTAAAATTAAATGAGCTTAGGCGTAGGTTCATGAACATTGACACCACCACTCAAGTTAATACGCTAACAAACAGAATTAATGAAATTAATATTACTTTCAGATTCCTATAAATCTGAAAAATACCCACGAAATTGCACTTCTATAATTATAATCCTACAAAAATTTTATCTGGAAAAGATCTGTTTAAAATGTAGTGTAGTACACCGAAAAATAAAGAGTATGAAATAGCACATAGGCATGTTTAACTTAGTAGTTAACCATAAAACTTGGTTTGCATAATTGAAAGAAAAGCTTATTAAAACGTATTTGTTGAGTGAACAATAAAACGAATAGAATTTCACTTAATAAGACTTTACAAATTCCATAATAATATTGTAAAAGCTATAGTTTTCGTATCAAAAGGAACAGAACAGTTTAATTCAAGCTTACCTTTCTCCTTTAGAATCTTCGGTACTTTAATAAGGGGACTGCATTTATATTGATTCTGCTTTGTAATGAAAGTATTTAATTTTGTAGCACTTCGTATTACAACTACGCTTTATTACGTATCTAGTTGTTGTAACAGAATATAAAATAAAACAAAATTAAAAAATAACCTTTATGAGACGTATGTTTTTTTTTACATACGGGAATTTTCAAAGCGATATAGGATTACACAAATGTACCAGAATGACATAAACTGAGAGAAGTACATTTCTTTGCCAACAGTTATACCCCAAGTGAAGGTAACCAACCAGCTAGTAGGTGCACCCCTCGGCAGTGACGTCGAGTTGCAATGTTACATCGAAGCCTCTCCCAAGGCTATGAACTCCTGGTACAGGGAAGACGGTAACTGTAATTATTCCAACTTTTGTAATTCCTTAAAAGCTTTCTTATCTTAAGTCGTAATCCTTGTCTTTGAGGTCATTTAGTTGTCAGTTTATACAGAAACTAAGTAGGAAAAGAGTTTAAAATTTTAACACTTCTTTTAACAATAAAACAAACAGTATATCTCGAAACACGGCTAGACCTATGGGAATGAGTTGACCAATATTCATAAATTGACATCATTCAGAGCCCATTCCTATCGTCAATAGCTGATATTAATCTCTGTGTCCATGTCACAAAGTCAATAAACTTTTGGACGCTATATCCTCAAACAAAAACCACTTGTTAGTACTGCATTGTAAGTAACTTAGCTTTTAAAACCTCTTTCTGAAACAAAATAGTTACTCTTTGAGTCTGGTTTACAGTAAAATAACAAAGTTCGCTTGGATGGAACGGATTGCAAGTTAAAACTAACATTTTGTTTCTTTACAGCTCTATTAAGCGACAAATTATCGGAGGATCCTAAGCTGCGTGTATCAGAAACTGTAATGAACGACTATTCGCTGTGGATAAACTTGACGATAAAGTCGCTTGCGCCCGGAGACTACGGAACTTATGTGTGCGCCTCTGTCAATGCTCTAGGAAAGATGGAGAGCCAAGTCAGTTTGCATAGTAAGTGGTCTGTACCATTATACGTGTCGTGGAGCGCTGCTTATGTAACTTGTATACGCCAATTATGTCGTCAGGAGATCCATCATTCAATATTCTAAACTTGTTTACATCACTACATAGTATAAAACAAAGTAGCTTTCTCTGTCCCTAACTCCCTATGTCCCTATGTATGCTTAAATCTTTAAAACTACGCAACGGATTTTGATGCGGATTTTTTAATAGATAGACTGATTCAAGAGGAAGGTTTATAGATATAAAATACATATAATGCGGGCGAAGCAGCAGGCGAAAGCTAGTTGCTCATATAATAAAGAACAATTTTTTGTAACATTCGTAGCATTATATAAGTACATTACATTATTTTATAACAGAACATATGAACTATGAGCTTTTAACAAACTACACTTTTACGAGTCATTTATCATTAAAGATTCGAGAGTATTATATTCATTTCATAGATAAAACTACGAGCGAAAAATAGTGTGCTACAATAATTTTAATTTTTCTAGGACTAGAATTGAGTATGAATGGGTTTGGAGCTGAAGAACCAATGGTGTCAGGTGCAGCTTGGCAGCGGGCACGTAACTTACCAGCCCGCGCACGTCCAGCCGCCTCACATGCCCAATACTTCCTCACGCAACATCTACCACCGCAACTATACGCTCTACTACTCACTGTTATACGATACATTCATACCTTCTAAATGTTAAACATTTGCCGTTTACTAAGTAAACATACCTTATGATGTTGAACTCATTAGCACGCAGCCGTATGTGTGAGTTGGTAAATATGGGTTTTTAATTTGGAGTGTCGTAATACTACCATTCAGAATATTATTAAAGAGGCACTGGTGGAAACCAGTATTAACATTTTAATTTTATTGGACGTATAGACCAGTCAAATTATAACAAGTAAATATTGTAATAGAAGACTCGGTTCTAAAATAAAATATTTGTTACCAAATTTTTCTTCTCCAAAAAAAGAAATTAATCCATGAATTAACTGAGATACTATTTTATTAGTTGATTCATTTACTATTTGCTTGTAATTGGAATATTGACGATACAAATTAAAGAGCACAGTCAAAGTCAAAATTATAGCTCCGATAGTTCTTAGCCAATTAATTTGAATCCACTGTCTATAATTCTTGAAATATACTTTTGAAGGGAATATAATACAATGAAATAACCTTTGAATAATAATTTCAATCATTTGATTAATTGGTTTGCACTAGTAAACTAATGTTTGATAACTGAAATAATGCATATTTCGTTTATGTTTGCAAATTGCTGGATATTTTATTGATATTAAAATTTCATTATTATTATTTATGCAGGATGCAGGCCGCATACAACCGGTCCTATTTGAAGTCACTTGAGGAGGCCTATGTCCAGCAGTGGGCGTCCTACGGCTGATATGATGATGATGATGATGATTTATGAAATAAAAAACCACAAACCTTCTGTGTTTCAGACGATTTAGTTTATTATCAGATGATTTAATCCGACTTTAGAAGAATTAAAGTATTTACTATTTGACACATTACAAATCAAGGTTGCTGAACAAAATGCATATAGAAATCAATGTTTAATATGTTTTACGGTTTCTTACTAGTCGTATGGCAAATAACTAAGGTCTTTTAAAAGTCAAGTTAACTGAACCAGTTATGAACATACATAAATATATAAAAATTGTAATAATGTCTAAGATAGTCTCAATTGTAATAGCCAGATCTTAAGTATAATGTTTAATCAATTAATGTATTTAACTGATTAGAATATAAGTTTATATAATAAGCAACTAGTTAATTGTTAGGAACCTTTCAAATATATTGATTAATATTTATTATTGTTTCATACTTATCTCAGAATCTTGTGCTAATGTTACGTTGACTTTGACAATAAATGTGTAATTTATGGAATATAATATTGAAATAAATGTCCTTATGAAACCCTTATTGAATTTGTTGATTTCAAAAGAAAACTTTTAGACATCCAATAATTGAAAATTCGGCGACACAATTGAAAGATACAATGATGAACGCACACAATGAAGTTCATTGTAATATTCATCTACTTCGTACATTCTTACTTGCTCTTTCCTTAATATTGGTTTATTTTAATCATTTGGTAAGTATTTACGTAATCATTGATCAGAGTATTGTTAGAAAAATACAATTATGTATGGGTATGACGACATAGCTCACTGAATCGCATCGCTGAAGTGGCAGTGGGCAGGCCACATAGCTCGCAGAACCGATGGCCGATGGGGCAAAAAAGTTTTCGAGTGGCGATCACGTATTGGAAAGCGCAGCGTGGGGCAGCCCCCCGCCAGATGGACCGACGACTAAAGGTTTCGGGTGGCCGTTGGTGGCGAAAATTAGGTGAGGCCTATGTTCAACAGTGGACGTCATTGGGCTGATGTGATGATGATGATGAGTATGACAAGTTTCTATGACAAAATAATCTAACAAACTGAAATTGAAATATTTGTATATTTAGCCATTCGAATCAAATACCTATCTGATAATTAGTTCTAGTGTTTTTATAAACTAATAAAAAAGTGAGCTACCTGCCTAGCGAAGTATTTTCGCCCGACAGAAAACTGCAGCAAGGATGATATTGTGTTGTGTTCCTATTGGTGAGTAGTGGTGTCAAAGATTCTTCGGGTAGGGGAAGGGGTTTGAAGGGTTGGCGACGCGTTCGTGATGCATATTGATGTTGCAGACTACCGTTACCGCTTACTATCAGGCAGGTCGTACGACTGGTTGCTGCCGCCATGGAATAAATGCGATTTTTTAGAAAACAAATTCCTACTGAAAGGAAATGGTAACTTAAAAGGTTAAAATTAAATGTTCTTCTTTCTCACTACAGCCCAGAAAAGTCACACTGTTATGCACGGATCTCCTCCATAGATTTTGGAGGGAATTGAACCTACTAATCACACTAGCCAGACGAGTTTGTATAGGGTTTGTTTCGAATTTTCCTTTTCTCGTAACGTTCTTGTCTGTTTAAGGTTACTCGCTTAGTCACCTTTTACGACACCCGCGGGTTGAAATGGGGTAGCGACAATATATGTATTCTAAATCCGTCACTACACGAATGATGTTCGAATGTTCTTACTAGATCTAAATATGAATATCTAGAAAAACCAACAATTTAGCGTATTCCAATCTGGTGTCTGATAGATACTTACAGTCTAGAAGTTTACAGTACCATTTTTATAGCACATCTACATCATCAATACCCACGATGAAACTAAGCTACTCAGGTAGAAACTCATTCAGGAAGATTTTGAACTAAGGTACGTACTTACTACTTATTTCTAGAAGAGCGAAGCAAACACGAAAATATTACGATAGCCGATAGTACTTTTTAGCCAAACATAATTCTTAATATTTGGAAGGCAATGAACTGGATGGAAGTAATTAGTTACACAGAAATTTATTTTTAGGCTCATATCGCAAATGTTGTTAATAATTTGTCAATCTACATTGATTATTTTATGATAACTATATTAAATTTACATTAATGCCGCAAAATTGAGTAGTACTAAATTACATTTTAATCAGGAATTAACTAAATCGAACACGCATAGATTAAACATTGATCAGCATTAAAAAATAATGTATTTTATGTATAAGGGCTTAACACTCGTAAAACCGAAAATTTTGCTTTTTAATTACCAATAATTGCACAAGTACAATAAAATGTTATAGTCAGAAGCCAATCAACTGGTTAACTGCCTCAGAATTTCGTTCAACATTAAATCATTATCAACAGCGCAGCGCACAGCGAGCGGTCTCATTTCATCATAATGAATAAATTGCATTCAAATTATTCAACACTATTTTTAAAGTAATTTTCGAATCTATCGGAGCTAACCCAAACGAGATATTGCAGGACAATGACGAATGGTCGATGTGAACCGCTAATGCATTTTTCGTGTTGCACTTGAATTAATGTGTCTCCAGTTTCATTTCATGGGGAGTGGTAGCGATGGACGGGTTTAATAACCGTGAAACTGTCGTATAAAGTTAATCATTTTATTCGACGTGAACTTTACTGGTCATTCGTTTATCTCGTCCCGATACGTTGATACAAGCTGCCACCGTGAAATACCCACTTTACGATACTATCGCTGTACACGGCACTTTAAAATGCGATGCCGTGGATATGCGCATCTTTAAATCACTTTTCATATTCAATAAACGTGATTAATGCTTCTGGGAAATTATAGAATTCAAAAGATTCACTTTTATGGAAGTATTTTACTTGTATCAATAGCCAACGCATAATAGGTTACGAATAACTAAACTCGATTGAACAATCACACAATAGCATAAGTAATATTTTTAATTTCTTTACAATGACTGACAATTGTCTATTAAAATAGGAAAACATACTACGTTTGTATGTATAGTTTTAATTGTATGTTGAGAAACACGAAGATAATTTCAGCAACTATAATTTTTACGTAAATACACACGAAATTTTGATAAAATTTAAATAATTAAGTAAATTATTATATTTGTTTAGATTGTTTATATATACTAAGTAGTTGGTTTTCTATTTTATTTTAAATTGTTTATTTAATCGTAACCCAATACAAAAAGTTATTACATTTAAGCAGTCACCATGATAATTAATAACTAAACGTTCAAATTCATATGAAATGATTATTAAAAGGAATGGCAGGGCAGGCGTATAACACTCAAACTAAAAGTTTCATCAACATAATTTATTCGGGCCGCTCCACAGAGTGGCCCGCGGACTACGTAGCTATTTTTTTCTTTATTCGTTCAGGATACGCTCTGAATTTTTGGGCAGGCGATTTTTCAGAGGAAACTTCAATTGTGCAACGCGGTCACGTAGTTTTTTAGCGTCACTCGAGCAGACATGCGCCTGAGTTTAATAATGTCATAGGCAGCCCGCCGGCGTACTTATGTGCGCCCTGATGCTGATAGCTACCAACAACGTGACTTAATATACAGAACTTTACGTGTAACTGCTTCAACCGGACGAGAACAATTTTCGGAATCGACGAAAGCTTTCGTGGGATTAAAGTAATTTATTTAGTTCACTCGATAAACGTGGGCTCCTTCATTCAATAGACATTGTTTATCAAGAGTTAATGTTTATGTCTCGCTAAAATTTTAAACACTTGCATTCCTCATAACCTTTTGTAGTCTGCTGAATCTATAAACATTCGTTAAAGTGCACACAGTCACGATTGTTTGCACAGCAACCAATAAATCCTATAGAACGCTGATAAACAAACGTGGCCATTGTGATTTGCAGCATTTTGTTACATTCGTCCGCGCGGCCAATTCTGTCATGCGACAATAATTTTTTGAAAACGCTCCTGACAGTTTTGCCGCAAGCAACGCCTCTGCACTAGAAAGGGATTTACCACGTCATACCAAACGTTAGCGGTCGACGAGAAATTTTTCACAAAAGCTATTCAAACAAAACCAATGTTAGGTAGCTAAGCGCACTTTTATAGCTCAATGTTGTATACCAGCGCGTCTCCGTTGTTTGTAAGCAAACGAGATCGAAGCTTTTTGTCACTAGCAATTTACAAACCAAACAATAAACATCAAAAATAATCTTAAAATCCAGATGAATAGCGAGGGCGGGGGTCGTGACGAAATAAAAACAAAAGCAAACTGGAGGTAAGTCTTCGCTTTATCTTGATCTTAAACAAAACCGACTTCGTTTCTGAACAATAACTACGTCTAAAAACTTAACTGAAATGAATAACATAATAATAAATTTTGGACGAATATACAATACACTACACAAAGTTTCTGTTCCTAAATAGTGAATATTTGGTCTAATCTGAACACTCAATATTAAATACTAGTCTAGTTACGAAATATAACAAAAACAAAGTAATACATTTTTATTTCTACTTCATTAGGAAGTTCAAAACTAAAGGATCTTAAATAAATGCCTAACCTATAAGTTAACAGCGACGTTTCAATGAAAAAACTATTCGGTATTCATGGGGCACAGAGGAAGCTAATTCACTAACGCGACAGAAATCGTTCGGAACCCTTTTTATTGGAAAGATTTGTAGCGTATTCTTAACTATAAAATGAAAAAGACTATATGTTGTTTTATAAAAGTTTTCTGCTTGAAAATAGTGAATAAAGCAATAAGATTCTAAAATTCACAATCGTAGGTGCGTGTGTACATAAAATAAAATATAGCCGGACCATGGGCACAGTGGGCCGGAATGAGGACGTCATTCAGTGTGGTGATCAATCTATCGGTCTCGGCGAAGTGACGCATCGATGGACAGCGAAATATATCGATAGCGAGCTCCCACGCGACCCTACGCAAAAACACCTAAGTATAAATAGATGTGTACATATTTTAGTATCGCTCAATTACTTAGATTGGTACAGTCGAGGATAGAGATCCCTTTTACATACTTTTCCGGCCTAGTACATATTGTACGAATTTTCGATCTACTCCGAGTGTCTATCAGCAATATTGAGAGTAGTATCTACAGAAACTTTTTATTTTATTGGGATTCCTTTGTTTTTAAGTTGTTTCTACACTATAAGGCGCCGAAATTTATAAAAGTTTAAGTATATATTTTATAATAGTTTAAAAGAATTACCAATAATTTTGAACTTGCTGTTTAAAATTATTGTTGTTTGATTAAACGATATCATAAAAGATTTAAAAAAGTTAAACAAAAATAAAACCAGTCACCAATTGTTCGAGGGCTAAACACAAACGGCTCAATAAAAGCCGGCGTGTCCCGTTGGTAAACAAAAGTGCCAGTCATTAGGGCGAACGGACGAAAACATTCGGTCCAATTATCCGCGGCGGGCGATGGGTAGGAAAAACGCCGGCTCAAGCCGAGACCTAATGACGACGTCAAACGGACTCATCAATCTATTTCGGAGACCTGAAGACCTAATGGGAACTTGTACTCGGTATTTACGTATTAACTTTGTCTTTGATATATGAAGTAGGTGGAGAAGAATTTGTAAGTAGGTACATAAATTTGTACTGTTACGCCTTTTTTCTCGAAGATTTAGGCAAAGGTGCTTTTCACCCACATAAACCAACTAAGTTAGGTCCCATGTAATTGGGAACGAGCCTATAGCCTCAGGGCATATACTGAGAATTTTGTGACGATATGATGATCAGAGTGTCATGGCGCGTGTTAGGAGAGGCCTACGTCCAGTAGTGGACTTCAATGGGCTGAAATGATGATGATGATAATGATCGAATCCAGGAGATCTCACATAGAGTATGTCCTATCTCACAAACTCATATTTTACTAGTAATAAACTCCGTAATATAAGGTGCATTTGAATTTGTTTGAAAAGCAAAATAAGCAATCAAACTATATTTGTAAACCGATTAAAAATTCACTCTCTGAATATTCTCAACACTGAGAATAAGAAATGACATAGAAAGAAAAAGCACTTTTGGTGTTATTAGAGGCATTGACAATCGTAGTTAAGTTACGTACGGTAAGATAGCGTAAATCTTAGGTAAAATACTGTTCGTTTATTGAACTTAATTTCTATGTTCTTCTTGATTTTCTGTTTATTTGATAGTGAACAGATGGAAACAAAACTCCATAAGTATTAACCATTCTTTAGAACATTTTGTTTTATCAACGCAAATACAAAACACGAAAGTGCAGGGACATCGTCCCGTAATACATCAACAAATTGCTAAGAAAATGCTCATTTACAAGTCTATTATATTCCTTTAGTAAAGAGAATTTTTAATGGATGATATTTCTGTAAGCTTGTGCTCCCTGCGCCTCGCACCGGCCCGCCAGAAGGCATCGCAGTTCACTCTACTCTTTAACTTGCAACTTCAGATGAGAAAATTATTTTTCATTAACGCTCGGTTGCGTTTCAACGTACTGCCAGTGGAATTAAAATCAATTACTTCCGTTAGAACAAAACAAAGTTCTAAAAAATTCTCGGCGCTCCAGTTTGTAACGATTTGGACTAAATACGTTTAACACTTCCATGGTTTAACTGGACGGTCCACATTAATTCGATTTAGCTATTCGGATGATGCATTTGTGGAATACACCAAATATATTTTTTGGAAATCGTAACGAGCGAAGTTTGAATTACTTTTCTTTTTCTTAACTCAATATTTACGTGGCTTACACTTAAAATGCGATGAGTTTACAAATGAAAAGAAAACTCTTAAAGTATACATTATACTTATATTATCAGCGACAAAATGTATTTATCGTTATAGCACATAAGAACTTGAAAGTCAACCAAGCAATTTTCATGTAAATTTGTCTTTTGAGAGGATAATAAAAAAGTCGATTACAAGGAAAGTCACAATGAAACTAAGAATTTACAGTCACTGAACCCTTTTCACTGAGAAATTCAATAAGCCCGTGTAGGGAGCCCCTCTTACGATGTTCTTTAGCGTGGTTATGATATTGTTAAGGATCGAGTCCTAGCAAAGCCACTGACACTAAAAAATACGTGACTGTTTTATACGATCCTATCCCACGTTCGTGAAAAATCGGCGTACTTCGATAGTCTTCCGATATAAAGAGATCCGAATAGGCATTCAGCGGATCACGCCACTTACAGGATAATGCAAGTCTTTTGTCTATGTCGTTCAATCAGTGCTATACTTTCATTCATTCCGGAGTGAATGAATTGAAGGAACAAGGGACCCGAATGGAGCAAATCTAGCTTCAGTTGTATTCAGATGTTTTGTATTTTTTAGGATTTTAAAGGAACGTTCTGTTAAAGCTAAAAGGTAAATATTCGATTGGGTGCTATTGGCCAAGATGTGTTAACGTAAGTGAATGAAGTCAGAGGTACTTTTTAGCGAGAATGGCATGGACCGCTTAGCATTTGAATTCATCGAAATGACTCCTAGCATACGGACTGTTACTAGTATTGGAAACGATAGAACTAATGCTTGAGAATATTTGATGGAACTTAAAAGTTATCGTCGCTTAAATGTTAGTTTTAAATTAAATGTGCTTACAAATTGGCTTGTCAAAAAAAATATAGACTAAAACTTACAATTAATTAAATACAAAATAAACAAATTTTAAAATCTATAGAGCTGTGTAACCTACACCATAAACCTGAATATCGCTCACCGGCTGAATCTCAGTGAATATTCGGTGCGATCGAATGGGCATCGCTAGATACATTTTTGCGGTTTCAACGGCAGGTGTCGAGCCATTATCAAATACAGACACCAGCGATTGCGTGTTATCGCTCCAACACTGTCACTTTACCAGATTTATAGCCCGTTCCATTTGACCCAACGCACTCCTGTTCTATATAAAAACGTTTACAGAAAATGTGCTATTCCCGAACTATATCGAAGACTTATGATATAATTTATTGAATTTTAGTCCGCTATAGAATTAAAATTATTGCAGTGATTTAAGTGATGTATGTTCCGTTTCGGTAATAAAACGAACAGAAATTTACTGGTCTTTTAACGGTTCAAATGTTTTTAGAAATAAAATAACTAAACGTTTAAACGTCTAAAAAGAAAGGTGAAAGCGAAACGTAACGGTCATTATGTGTGCTGATAAATATTTTCGTCTGCCTAAATAAACGTTTTTTACTTTCGTCCCTCCCTATGCATGTACCCAAAGAAAACAGAAAACATTCGTTCATTTATTATTATACTTGAATATTTCTGTATAAATTTGAACGTTCAGCTGGTTTGGATTAGCAGATAATACTTTTTTTTGCCTTTCTTTACTTGGTTTTAATACAATTTTTTTTTTTTGATAATGTTATAATATTTTCTAATCTTTATCTTATATCATTATGTGCTTGTAACTATCCGCAAAAAATCTATAACGTCGATTATTTAATTAAGTTGATATGCTGTAATTATCAGATAATTAGGGTTACTTTTTCCTTTACACCCAATATGAGTATGAAAATAAATAATCGGCTACTGAATTCAGTAAGTTTACTCCAATATTCACGCAGACCGATAAAGCCAACGACACGGAACCTTATGTGAGAGGTAAACTCACACCTGACCGGTTCTTTTCAACGTAAACCGAAACCACTTTTTTGTTGTTTAATTACCCTTTTCATTACATTGTGTCGTTGTACTATAGTTTATATTTTTTCTACAAAACATAAACTAAACGAAAACACTCGTAGGTACGAAGAAGAAAACTATATTATGTACAAACAAAACACGTTAGAAGGGTAATTTTGGGCTTATTTATTTATCTTTATTTCCAATTTCCTATAACTATTACATATTATATATTTACCACACACAAATACCTGACAGGGACATTTGAACATATGACGTAGTAAAATTGTAATATTAGACGATTTATGGAGCGTTTAAGGCGTCGAAAACCATTGGCCCACGAATAAAAGCGCTTACCAAATAAAAAACCAATTCAATATGTTTAGTAAAAATGTTCATGTTATGGAACGAAAATTCGAATAATTTCGATTGATTGCATATTTCCTTTACGGGTTTTAAATAATTTGTTCGAATAAATGGTTTTATTTTTAGAATTGTTGAGTGCCGGTCACGCATGTCTATCGTACTCGCTAGTCGTACAATCAATTCGTCCTCTGTCGGCACACTGAACAATAAAATGTTAAAATTATTTGAATTTTACTTAAATAAAAAACTATTGAATGTCGGAAAATACGGGGTTCTACAGGCAAGTCCCCGCGTCGAGGAGATGTGTCGTATAACTGGCAGGGCGCGATGTATTCGGCGGCACGTTTATATCGCATGTTATTAAATTCTTTTCCTCGAGACTGGTGATAGCAATCGTCTTATTCAATTACACGCCAAACAAGGCATGAGAATAGCTGACAATGACTGCAGGGAGAAGGAAACGTCGCTATTGAAAATACGAAGCTTATTTCATTTAATTTTGTTCTGATGTGACAAGTCTGACAAGCGCGTTCAAGTGTTTTTATAATAAAATTGCGTAAAAATATCATTTGTTTAACATTATGAGGTAAATGTTTTGTATTGCTTCAACATGAAAGAGGTATATAACATTTAAAGTCTTCACTAAACATTGGATGAACAATACAGTTACAGCAAGTCTAAAAGAATAATAATGTTCCTTTGTATCATTTTGAAACATCTTTTTTTAAGCATGGGTGTTGGAGAAATTGATTTTAGATCGAAAAGATTGGACTGTATAGTGTATAAACCACGCACCGGAATCTGCAGCTGATGATCTTCAGGGGTACCCCGGTGGTGATCTCCATAGGTTGTGGTATTCAGTAATCCTAGGTGATGCACTAACACAGCGTTGATTAAGTCCAATATGTTTAGAAAAAAAAATTCACAGCACCGATAAATAAAGCGCGTACGGCGAGCGGCTATATTCGATGCAAAACCTTTTTTTAAATAACGTCGCTGCAACGCTTGCGTGCGCGCAGATTATGGCCTATACAAGTCCATATATAATATTTCAAAAAGAGAATTTTGAAAAGAGAAAGATTTGTGCTCACATTAACATAATATCTAAGAAATAAAATGAAAGTACGGAACAATGGGTTTAAAAAAAAGACTTAAAATAAAATTTAAATATAACGTTTCATGTCCTGAATATAAAAACCTTTTCATATTGTTCATTAAAAATGTAAACTGAACTTTGATTAAGGCGAAACTTTGATGTTGACCCTAGCAAAACTAAAACTGCAGGAAACTTACTTTTAGAACAAATGAAGGTGTGTTTTTACTTCTAAAGTGTATTTTATAACAGCTTAACTCGTATTCTCAAACCATAACTATAAAACAATCAGCACAAGAATCTTGAATATTTGAGGGCATTTCCTCAGCAAACTTATATTAAAAAACTTTTAGATTTTTATCAGTCTTTAACTTCTGTATCTGCGAAATTTCTGTGACTTTACCTATCTTTATAAGGATCTTTACTTGCCTATGTTACAAGAAGGGTTTGAACGTTTCATATTTCGACTCGGCTTTGTAGAGGGCATTCGCTTGTTCACGTATTATGATCGTATTTCGCGGTTAGTAACGGATATTGCTCGCCTGTCCGACTCCTTTCGAAAGCAATCTGTGTTTGACAGATCTCGTAGTTTTGATCACTCGAGCGAACCTATACCCTAGCCTTTCAGAAACCGCTGCCCCGTTATATTTATATTTTCTTTACATAACCACACACAAGCTTTCCAACCAATAAATTGTAAAGGCACTCGTGTGAAAACTTTTCTAAAAACATATACATTTATAATAGCAGAGGTATGAATTAAAACAAAGCTTAAAATAAGTTATGGCGTTTTAGTACTTAGCTATGCAATTTAGAACGGGGATTAAACACGATACATTAAGAGCTAAAGTTATTGCGCATTAACAGTTCAATGGATAAACACCCACAGTGTTACGCCAATGAAAATTTATAATCTAATAGTTGGCTCACCTGAGATAAAAAGCGAAATTGTCACCACACATTACTTTCACGCTAGGGACGCCAAATCCGCTTGAGGGCAAACAGAGGTGCGTTTAATGTCACCTGCAATGTTATCTGAACAAATTTATAATACCGTCAGTCACACCACTCGCTATTTATTTAGGTTTTTATAAGGTTTCTCTATTTATATGCTGGGTACAGTAATGTTAACTACATCGTTCAAGTCAAGTGTTTGATGCGTACGAGTATAGTAATAAAATTCTAAGGGTTTTTGTGAGTGATGAGCACGTTTTTGTGTTATCATCATTTAGCACACGTGATAATGTTGGAAAAACTAAGTTTAAACCATTTATAAAACACAGGTACATTTTAATTTTAAATTTAGTTTCTAGGTGAAAGCGCAGATGATATTTTAAGGTAAACATTTATGTAAGGACAAATACTTTTGTACTCCTCAATAATCTATCCAACTAAACAATATACTTATACATAAAAAGTTTATTCAAAATTAACTAGGCGTTATAAAAGTCATCTCATGATTTATTTGTTTTGAAATTAAGATGAATGGTATCGTTTAAATTAAATGGTTATAATTTAAAATATTCATTAGTCTTTGTCACTATGAGTTTACATTTACTTGTTGAATTTTATTGTGGTTTAAAATAATGATCTAAATGCCTACACTGCCACGATATTGTAAATTTTTAGGGTTTATTCAATCACAATTTCGGGATTTACTTTATCCAGCCGTACAACCCTATGAAAGTCAGTAAGCAACCGTATAATCAATGTTAGTAAAACTTTATTAAAATTCACTATTATATTAGCGAATTCTGTTGCACAAAAACTGTTCCGATTAGGTATGAGATTATTTTATGTGCATACTTTAGATACCTACTCATAAATCCACCTCAAAATATACATAGTCTAGTAAAAGGTGAATCTATTTCTACAGACCGGTGTTAAAAGAAACATACGAGTATAATATGCCTAAGATAATATTAATGTAATCATTTTAAAAGTATAATTATTATGTTGCAGATCAGCCCCCTGACTCTGAGCTGTCGGAATATTTTCGGCCGGAAATGTCAGTTTAATTAAAGTTAAAAAACTTAATGTTAAAGAAATAGATGGTTGTAGGAAAAAAAAATATTTTTATTTATTTATTTATTTCTGTTCAGAAAGCTTACAGACTAATAGGTTACATGTCATGTGTGGTTATAATATAAATAAGTAACTTAAATTGCAATAACAATCTTATATTATTCAGTTTTTAATTTTCTATACGGTAAACAATTTTATAACATTAAATAACTTATGCCGTAAAAATACGTAGTAACTAAGATTCGAAAACGTTTACGATCCGGGAGCAATCCGATGAGTCAGAATCAGGGGGCAATCTTGTAATCGCATTAGGTACATTAATAATCTTAAAAAGTTTAGTTTACAAAAGCTCTATTATTACCTATAGATAAGATTATCTTTTAGAGATATAATGTAGTCAGTGCTTACTAAAGACTAATTTAGGTGAAGCTGAATTAATTTACGACGAGTCACCTTTAAAACTTTAGATGAAACTGCGTGAATATACTCCGCCTAAAAAACACAAAATAAAACACATCCTTTACATACATTCTGTGTAGCAATAAACGTATCAATAAAAATATAATCAATCTTATAAGAAAACATGAAAATAAATGTTACAATACATCTCAAATGCTATATATTCGAATTTCATACATCAGTAAACATCTGTGTTATTCGTAAACGATAGTGGCGTGTTCGCAAAAACCTTTATTATATAAGTAGTAGTAACAATAACCAAAAGTATTGTATCCTATTTGAACAAAAATACACCATAGTGTTAAGTGACAAAAAATAGCAAGCATTAGGAATTTTCGTTGCCCTATAATGATATGATAATTCGATTGCCCATTGTGTATTATTGCGGTCGGTCGCGGTCTTGAACCCAGTGGGAATATAAATTTTCAAAGGTAAATACGAAAAAGGCACTGTCGTGAATCTTTTTATGACGCTATTGTATGGAAAAATGATATGCTCTCGTTATTGAAGAGAATCGTAAGTGTAAATTTTCACCTGTGCTGTTGTAATATATCTCGAAAGCCATTATGGTTTCGATTTTACCATAAAATCTGGTTACGTGCACTTAATTTGAAACAAAGGGTCTCTGAATCCATTGTAATGTTACGTGCAAGGGAGCTACAGAGTTACGGAAACTTCAGTTAATTGTAATATAATCACTAGATACCGACAATGATATAACTGAATATTGTTTTAATTAAATCCCTAACTTAGTACTCAAACTACAGTACAAGTCCTATTTGCTCATTCTTACGGAACATATAACTACGAATGTTACTGCTTTGAACATTAAGATTAAACTTTAAGGAAGTTTTCTTCTTTAGTATATATCAATAGAAAGACAGCGCAACTTAACTTTAGCGAAAGTTTCTTACATTAGTGGATAAATTCACTTAATATACCGCCGAAGGGTGTCGAACAGTACCTGGTGACACTGTTTTAAGATGTTCTATTCGTATTTACTGTCTTGTTGGATCCGAAAAATAATCAGCTAATCCCAAATTCTAAAAAATACACTGACTATTACTTCTTTATGAACAGATAATAAATTTATGGTGCTCATTTCAAATAACCGTTACTACAATTTAATACAATACTAATTCTATTTATCTTTCCACTTAAGAACACATTCTACAGTCTGTTGTTAGAAATAAAAACTATTAATAATCGTCTGTTGGTTGAACAGTTCTACCAAAGATAGTAATTCATCCAAAGGTAAAAATTCTACCAAAGGTACGTTGAATAGCCTGAGGAAAAAAAGTTCTTTTAAAAAGTAGATTAACTCATCAAAGCATGATTTTCAAGAGCACAAAAAATTCTTTAGCTTCTCATTGGCCAGTCATCGTGACTTTATTCAGTAAGGTTTTTTTCCGCAACACTGAACACCGTAGTAATGGTGACGTAGCCGTTGATTCCACGTCACGATTGGCTCAAGCAATATAACCAACTAACTGAATAACCCAACATTTTTTGCGGGTAGATGCCTACGTTGATTTAAGAATACTGCGAGTAAGTACTCGTGAGCATAAACATGTGTATTTCAATTTAAGTAAAGAAGCAGAGGCTTGGCTGTACAATAGCAAAAATTGTAAGTAAAACCCGGGGTCATACGTAAGCTGTAAAGTACCATTTTTTTAAGTTTTATTAAGTAGTATGTAATCCAGAGACCCTTAGGCTTAACTGACAACACGGTTGGGTAATGAAGATCCATCCCTCGTGAGCCGCCCATCACTTTTTGGAACGAAGCGTTTTTGCTAAAGAGGGATTAGTGTACCCTCCTCGGGCTCGATTTTCCTGAGATGCTTTATCATTGGGGTTTCCGACTAACATGAGGTTAACTTGTAATCTTAGCTTTATTTGGTCGTTGTAGCGACTTAATACCTTCAAGCTCGGTAATGAAGCGGTTTTTATGAAGCCCCATCCTTATTTGATTTTCATCATATAATGTGTGCTCAATGTTCGCTTTGTTACTCCTTTGTTTCAATTGTTTACGGATTATCTCGACCAGACATTTCAATATAAGTAATAACGCCACCCTTGTCATTATGTAGAGGCAGTTACGTAAGGTCCCTAAATTCTGATTATATTAACATTACACAAAAAACGTATGAAAAGACACTTTTTATATTGAAACGGATTCTCGTTAAAGAAATTTAATTAACGTAGGTAAACATCGTATGTTTTTAATTATCTTCAGGACTTTTATTCCGACGTTTCAGCAACTATATAGATGCCTTCCTTGCGTAAAAAATATGGTATACAGTAAAAAACGTCGAGTCAATTTGCGAGCATTTGTCTGGTCGCCTTTATTTGCCGGTCGAGCGGGCACAAGAGGCCCCTGGCCAGCCACGGTAAATCAGCTTACATTTTTTCAAAGGTTTTCTGTGTTTGGCGGTCCTCGCATCACTAGCGTAAAAACCTTTTCATTTGTAGTCGAACATATTTACTAATTCCGTATAAGTATATGAATGAGTTGTAAAACTAATTCCATTTGAATCAATGTATCTAATTGGATTTATTAATTGGAGTTTTTAATGATTAAACTATAGGAATCAAGTGTATAAATAAAAAAATTACGCATGACAATGTACAAAAGTACGGTCCACAAAGACTTTAACTCATTCACATAATAGCACTGCCCGATAGTGTTGTGATTTTCCTGGTGAACTGTGTTCTCCAGAGCTTATTGGATAATAGAATCGCTATGATTCCCTATTTTCCCCAATAAGCTCTGAAAATAGGGGAAGAAGATATCTGTTTTGCAGCATGTGATTTTAATTGTTATTCGATAGCTGATTATTATTATTATTGCTAATGTAAATCTACGGTTTACTAATCAATGTGTTCACAAGTCTCAAAAAGCGTAAATACTATATATATCCAAACTACTTTCGTCTTGGTGACTACAGAGCGTACGTTCGAAGTTAATCTGTTCGGGATAAACAGTCGGGCGCAATCCAAACTTGAACTTTGTAGAAGAGGTAAAACAAAGAATTCAACTCAGATGGTCAGCGCTCGAGAACTTGTTTAAACTTATTGTTTTGTGCTTTAGCTTAAAGACTTAAATCGGTGATCAATTTACGTAACAAAAAGTATTATGCTAAGATGTTTCTCGGGTATATATATAGATGGCATGAAGCAGAATGAATTTTATCTATGTATTATATTATTCATTCATTTATTTATCGGCAACCCATTAATGTCCCTCTGCAGGGCTCGGGTCTCCTCTTCTCTATCTAAAGAGCTGAGAGAGTTTAGACCATAATCCACACACGCTGGCCTAATGTGGTTGTTGGATCAGACATACACTTAGAACTTCTTCTTTCTTCTTCTTCTTTCCTCACAATGTTTTCCTTCACCAGACTTAGCACTTATTATATTGTACAGTTGTCACGCGGGGCTTCGCTCGTAGCCTTCACGTCACTACAAGGCAAGGGTTAATTGAACATAAGAAATAAACTCAGAATCATTTTAAATGGCATCGCAGATGTGACATACCTGCCGTACTTTAATCTCCCATTATGCCTCTTACGACTACCTACATGGAGTAATTAAGCTATGCAGTAGACCCCTATAAAACGGATAACTTGATGGAACGGGACGCAACGGGATTAATAGATACGTATTTACGCCTTGATGGTGAACTGGTAGTGTATGGTACTTCCATGTTTGAGGTCGTGCTTTTGTTTCCAATTAATGTGAGTTTGAATGAAAAAAGTTAGGAACTTACTAAATTAATGGCAATAGTCTTATCCTTTTCTTGAAAGAACTTAGTACAAATTTTAAAACCTATATTGATAAATGACTGACTCAATAGAGTTGTAAGAGTGTGTATCTTAACGCAAAAACAGCTGGATCAATTGAATTCAGTAAAACACAGTAATTATTTTTTAAATATAAATTGAAATACGAGGGAGGTTTTTATGAGAAAATTTGGAAAATTTAAACCAAACACAGCAGTGCAGTAGGAAACTTTCCGTGGTCACGGGTATCAAAATTCACGTGGGCAGAGCCGCGGGCAACAGCTCGCTAGTTCTTAATATCTGTCAACCTATCTCCTAGATACGATGTCATCATAATATTAAAAAAATATATACTTAGGTACCTATTAATAATTCTACCGAAAAAGTACTAACATTTTCTTTCAACACAAGCTCGTTCTAGTTCTGATTGTGTTCATTTCACAAGATTTCAGCTCAGTTAGTTTCCGCCTGAATGCCTGATTTAATTGTGTTAACACCGATTGGTAATGTAATTGCAACGTAATGCACTCAAAAGATGAAGTGTTAAACGTGACTAAAATGTTACAAAGTAGCATTACTATAACATATCTAATATAATACCTATAAAGTCTAAGCACCTATTTCTAAATGGGAAGCTAATAGCAGATGCGAAGCACGTCGGGGCCGACTCTATCGCAGTTTTCAATCCGAAGTCGAAACTAGAAGATTTGTCACGTACATTGCAACTTTTACAAAGGAACCGTATCATTTCCTCACCTTTTGTTGGAATTTTGTCTACAATTAGGACATAATAACTTATGAATAAATAATAAACCTAGATAAAAACCAAAACAACTATAAAATAAACCGGTTAAGAGCATGTCGGATCATGCTCAATGTAGGGTTCCGCAGCAAAAGAGCTACGATGTTCATCATATATACACTAGTATTTAAAATAATCCAACCGATTTTAATGAAATTTCATGAGTCTGTTAAATTGTTTCAGCTTGAAAGATTGGATCATTTCGAGAGAGATAGGTGGTGCTGTTGGTAGGATAACGACCACATACAGAGTGGAATTTTGGTTTTATTCTTATTTATTTTAACACATTTGTTAGATAATTCAATACTTATGGTTGAACCTATAGATCTATGCCATAAAAGTACAGGGTGTTATTTTTTTATATTTTAGATAAGTAAGTTTTTCAATTGCTTAGTACAAATTTATATATCACTAGCTTTTGTCCGCGTAGATTTCGATATTACATAGATCTTTGTTTTAAGTGCAATTCATGAATTCTACAACACCCCACTACAGGAGTTGAATTTCATTTTACGTCAATATAGATAACATTTTCGTAATCAGCGTCCCTGAAAACCTTGAAAACGACATCCATATCAATTTCTAATAATTTTCACACCTATTTCATCCCTTAGGGTAAGTTTTTCAAACACCAAAAACAACCCATTAACTCACATCTTAACTGAAGTTCTAATTGCGTATTACCAAACATATAACTTGAAAAACAAAGAACTGTCTATTTAATATTTCACCCCTTATCAAAAACATTAAAAACAACATTTTAAGTTCCTATCCCAATACTAATTTGCAAAACGTTAACTTCAAAACAAAGATCTTTTCATACAACGTTTCATCCCCAATTTCACCCTTCCAAAGCCACCCTTGTCAAAAATATTGATGAGGGTATTTTTTATTTTGATAGTAGTACCCCATAATAAATTTTCAAATCTTTAAGTTAAAAAACCGGCCAAGAGCGTGTCGGGCCACGCTCAGTGTAGGGTTCCGTAGTTTCCCGTCCGTCACAATAAGTGTTCCCACTTATGAGTTTAAAGGAAGTTAAAAAAAAAATACGGGCAAATGAAACTTGACCTCTGGATTGTATAGGCGCTCATACGATTCAGGGACCAAATTATATTGGTTAACTGCAGTTTCCATCTGTTGTTTCCATCCAAGTTCAAAATAATTTTCCTAGAAAGTCCTTATAAAGTTCTACTTTTCAGATTTTTTTCGTATTTTCTAAACTTATGGTTCAAAAGTTAGAGGGGGGGGGGACGCTTTGTTTTTTACTTTTGGAGCGATTATTTCCGAAATTATTGACATTATCAAAAAATGATTTTAGTAAACCCCTATTCATTTTTAAATACCTTTCCAACAATATATCACACATTAGGGTTAAAATTAAAAAAAAAAACACTTCCCACTTTACATATAGGGGGGCTACCCTAATAAAACATTTTTTTCCAATTTTTATTTTAGCACTTTGTCGGCGTGATTGATACACATATTGGTCCCAAATTTCAGCTTTCTAGTGCTAACGGTCACAGAGATTAAGCGAGGACGGACAGACAGACAGACAGACATGGCGAAACTATAAGGGTTCCTAGTTGACTACGGAACCCTAAAAACAAAGCAGTTTCATACAATCGTTTTTATCCCTTTTAAAAAACCCTTTCTTAGTACACCTCTAGACATTAGTACAAATACACCCTCCAAATTTCAAGTCACTACGACCAGCTGTTTAGGCTGTGCGTTGTCTGTCAGTCAGTCAGTCAGTCAGGCAGGACAAAGCCTTTTATAATATGTATGGATGTATTATTTACTTGATATTTTGTTTTTAAATGCAAGTCTCTACCCGTTATAAACAAGCAACTACTTTATCTTAGTCACTATAAAGGATTAATGCTAAGGATTTTGTATTTGGTACAAAATTATCCAACACCCAAGTTCAACGACTATTACTGCTAAACTAATAAAGTTATCTTAACCGCTATAGTTTTCATTTAAAGTTCATAAAATGCACTATCATCATGAATTTTTCCAGATTTTTCAAGCCAGCAGTTTAGCTTTTAGAGGGCGGGGGACGCCCTACTGGAACAAAAATTTGCTCTTTTAAGTTTAATATTTCGTAAATGGACTATTAAATCGAAATATAATGTTAGTAACCCCCAAGTCATTTTAGAAGACCTATTCAACGATACCCCACACAATGGGGTAGACAACAAAAAAATTATTCATCGCCACTTCACATGTATGGGAGCTACCCTAAACAAAAATATTTTCCAAAATTTTATTTTACCACTTTGTCGACGTAATTGATATACACACGCCTACAAAATTACAGATTTCTAGTACTAACGGTCTCTTAGCAAAACCTCGGACAGACAGACAGACAGACAGACAGACAGACGGACATAACGAAACTATAAGGGTTCCTAGTCAGAACTACGGAACCCTAAAAAATGCCATAATACTACGATACTTAAACGTGTTTTATCGTTAGCATGTATTCACATGCTAAAGATAAAACACCATCCATATTATATCCATATATATTATGGATAGTAGACCACTGATATAATAATAAATAACTTTTTTTTTGTAAATAGTACATACTATTTATGGATAAATTACACCCAGACACAGAACAAACAATCATGCTCGTCACATATGCACAAACTACGAATATATTTTTTTATATTAAGATAGTTATAGCCGAGATGAAATTTAAAATCATTTTTGGTAGAATTCCTAACAAATAAGATATTAAATAGCATGTTTCAATCTCCTGACCACGACGATATATCGCAACGTTAAATGTCCAAGTACGTGTAATACGTGTATGATCAACGAGGCCTTCGATCACAATCCATCAACTCAACTCGCTGTACGAAGCACATTGCACTGGTCTAGGTTCTCGGCAATCCGACGAAAAGCTCGCCTTTTAAGTGGCAAGATTTTACATTACCCCGTGACAATGGAGGAAAACCTGACGGAAAAAATAAGAAGGTCAGAGTACCCTACTCCCAGACAAAGGTTCTTTCTCTGTAAGCCACTCAAGGTGACACTTTACCCGGATTAAAGTTATCGTAGTCTGCCAAACTGAATACAAATGCAGGGGTGCCGGGCTTGTGTTGTTCGCTCCTATGTGCCTTGTTAAGATGATTAGCTACTCTAGAAAATGGGACCGTAAGTATTCGTTTCAGAGGTGGCTTTTGACGGGATTTTCGTTGGTCTGATTGATTCTTTCTAATTTCCTTGTTAACATTTGGCGGTAGCAGGCTTTAGAAATCCGTAGAGTTTAAGTAGAGACATTTACTAATAAACGAAGCTAACAATTAATTAATTAAAAGAGGTCGTAAAATCCATTTTTTGTAGGAAAATGTAACGCACTAAAACAAATATTACTTATACTAATACCTCTGGGTATTTTTTAGACATAATATAGTAAATTCGTATAGACCTTAAATTTATCGAATGGTTTTCTTTTTACTTTGCCTTTTAAAGGAATCCCAACGTGTCGCAAACACCACTGCTATTTGTAGTACAGTGATCGTTAAACAACCGTAGGGATGCCCGCCAGCCAAATATAACAAACTCACTCATTCGATATTTCTTCATCGTCTGTCAAATAAACGAGCACAATAAATGTTTATTGTCCTCGAATTACTCAAGTGAGAAACGGTATAAAGAGAAAAGAATGGGGAGCGCGGAAGGGACCACGACAAAAGCGATCCTTCTTCGGACCACCAGCCGTGACGGCGCTTACATTAAGGTTATCGCCATCCGCCAAACTGAATACAAAGACTTGGCTGGGAAGAGCCCTGTGATTCATGTGACCGACTCGCTGTATTATCATACTATAATACTATATTGAAGAAACGCGACATGGATACTCTTCAGTTTACGAGTTGTTCTTATGGTATAAAAGAAGATTTCACATAAACACTTAAATGAAATCTACGAACTCCGAGTATCGCTTTGTTATTGCTTCTCACGGATTCATTTTCTTTAGGACGTACTTCGAAGTCTGCAAATAAAAACACCTAAATGTATTTTACTTATACAAAAACATACTAGATTTGAAGGTTATATTATTAGTGAATTTCAAAAAAGAATCATGAAAAACGTAAATCCACGAAAAAATGCATATCTGCACAGCTAAAAGCGTGCAAATTGTTGGTAATTAAGCTTTCAACACACAAATCAATTGAGTAACTTTGGATTTCTCAATACTAAAGTAAAGAAAAAAGTAAATAAAAAACATATATTATTATATTTCATAATAAAATTAAGCTACACTAAAAGTACCTAAATATTTTCTATTACATTTCAGTCTAATTGCATCAGTTATCGGCATCAGCTCCCGGTTGATCTATTCTGGATCCTCCATCCAATATAATTAATATAGCTGCATTTTTTTCTATTATTAATACATAAGTCTCATATCTATATGATGTTATAGAAACAAAGAACATAATATATATGCAATATATTTTTAAATTGACCAGTTGTATAATTTACAATAATTTCGAGATGATCAATGTTATCGTCTTAAAAATTCGACACGCCAGTTTTTTATTATTTATATGTAATACTCGTAGGTATGTTACATGACCAAAATTTATAGTATTTTTTCTTCTTAAATTTTAGCTACCATAAAGTTATATATCGTTGCATCACTGTCTATATAATTTTGTTAAGAAATTTTTCAAAATAAACAAAAATATATTCGTATTCTAAATGCAAACAGAAGCAGAGTGAAATCGTAAATCGCAATCATGCCGTGTTAAACTTGTAGCATTTTACGTGACGTCCAATGAGCGGCGGACAAAGGTCTAAATAAGCGCTTGTAATAATATTACGGAGCGTAACATCGGAGAGACAAATCCGAGGTCGCCGCGTTATCTGTGGACCGTCGGATTCCTCCCGGGAGGAAACATTATCTAACGCCCTGTATTACTGCCACCCGATCTGATTTTCTCTAACATACTACGACTGTATTCGCAACACAATAACATTTTAGTTTCATTTTGGCAACGCTTGGATTGTTGTTAGATTTGGACTTTTGTTGTGAACGTTACTCTTTTTGGCTTAAACCTCATTTGAAAATAGTTTATGTTAAAATTTTCGTTTATGTTAATCTTGTAGACAATTTTTATTTATTATATCCAGTCCCTTAGAATCCTTGAATTAGGAAAAAAAAACATAAACATTTTACGCTTTTTAATTTTCTATACGCATAAATTCGCTACACCGTTTTTTGCTAATACTGATTCCTTAATGTACCTAAATACTGAATCTATCTGAAAATGTATGCGGCTATATCAATTAAATAATATAAATTTGCTATAATATCTAAAAATTCCCTTGCGGTTTGTAAATAATGTCATCTTAGTGTAGAAGTTGCTATTTTCAGTAATTTAATTAAACAATAAAAAAAAATGTTCCAGTTGAACGAGTCATAACAATGGCGGATCAACACAATGAAGCAACGATCAACAGATGGAGGTCAGAAAAACAATATATTAGGTTATTTACCAATTTATTACGCGAGTCAAACCGTAGGCGTAGGTAGAAACTAATCCTACTAATACTATTCATAAACTTATTACTTAAAAAAAAATATCAATTAGGAATTCATCCTTCATCCAGGATGTCCGTTACTCAATCAAGACAGTACTAGAAAGAAAGAAAGAAAAATATTTTATTATGTCCGATAGACACGGCGCACAATACATAAATCTTAGAAAATAAAATAAAAAATAAAAAAAAATAAATCACATTATACACATTACAGACAATAATAATAATTTTTTTTACAATCTGTGGTGGCTTCTCCCATTCGAATCTGTCAGGCAGATTGACAGATTCCTAACTGTGACGTTACTACTAAAATTATCTTTCCAATAGAAACTCAGATTGACTATAGTCTAGAATAATAGCACATAGGCTAGTTACCTAGTATCGATATAACAGAAGCTGCTTTGTAACACAAAATACATATGCCATGACAAATGTTATCTGTCCACCATCAGACCAAAATTCATGCACATGAATATCACATCATTGCATTTTATTCACAATAGCGAGTTTAACTACAAAATGGATTTTCATTATCTCTGCAATCTTTTAATCACTGTATCTTTTATACATATTAAAATGAACGACTAACGCTATATAAAATGTGCATAATAATTTTTACACTTCAACTGTGAATAAAATATAATATGACAACGCTTTTATCTCAACATTATAAATAAACAGTGAATGTTTAAAATACTCAGACAACATAGTCAGTTGTCTGACATTGTCAAGTGAGTAATACTGGCATAAATATGTGTAGTTAATAAATTCACATGTTCACATTCCGTAGCTGTGTTAATGTTAGAAAGTTTCTTTATATAAATGACTACTTACGTCGTCTAAATTAGGATTCTATTTGATCTATCTATGTACCTTGACTTTTAGTTTGACATTCTTCTATTGACGCAATTTTGACTAATAATTACCTATATATCAGACATTAAAATTGTTTAATTAATTTTTAAGTGTGAATGTTGTAAAATATTAGGTATTATAATATTCTTTACTATAAGCACAGCCGGGTCTGTGTTAGCTTTTTGGTCTGTAGTATAGAGCCTCAGCCCTCACGTGACTTTATAAATGCTAATATTTTCTATAGTCTCTATTGGTTTATAAGTTTAAATAAATTATAATCTTATGTAAAGTATAAATTTCATATCAAAAGGCTTCGTCAATACAAGTATAATGTCTGGTCCAGACTGAAGTTTCATCTTCTAAAAGTAAGTTAAACTGGGGGATAACCCCTGCGCTTGCCGTAAACAAAGGATCAGCAGTCGTAAAATAAACATTGCACTAATTGAAGCTTATTATACGACACTTAATTAAGTTCATAAAGTATGACTTTTGCACTCAGGTACTCCAGGGGAAAATTACTTTGAAGAGTAACTTTCTAAACAGATGAGTTTATTTCGCACACACATGTAAGTTGACATGACTGCATATTATACTCGTTATAATGAAAATATGCTTATATATTATGTGTGAATACAGATAAGTTTGAAATGCAATTTTTACTTCGCAAGAACTTACTCAAGTGCCTAAGTTCTGTAAGAAAGTCAGGGAAAAGGAAAAATTAATACAGAAATATTATGCTGTATTTATTCTTGCAAAGGAAGAAATTATTTTAAATTAAGAAAGATGTTCATATTTCTGTACAAATGCTAATAGTAAAATTGTAATAGTAATAGGTAAATTTAGAACAAATTCAGTAACATTCTGGATTAGCCTGCCTAGCCTGGATAGCCGATTATACCAATCCGACCGATATCTTTTGAACTTCTAAACTAGCCTTATCTTTTTTGTCAAGAGAGCTCGATAAAATATAATTCGTAACCTACAGGTACCTGCTGGATTAACGCGTACCGTTGTAGCAGATTTATCCGTAGTAATTTCAAGTGTTATTGACAAACAAAACTGAAACTGGCTCCTGATGAAAAGTGCCCAAAGAACTGGCCGCATTGCTACGCTCGATGTATTCCTTTTTCTTGTTTGTCTTTTTATTGAAAAACTTTTCTCATTTTTATTTTAAAGGAAATAGGTTGCAAAATTCGCCGCACATCGTGGGAAAATCTGCACACTTAAAGTTCTCTAAATTGCTGTTGCAGGTGGTTTGAGGTGTGATAATCCAAATTTTTCCAGTAATATATAAAGTTTAATTTTTGTTATTTACTAAGCAATATCATTACTAAGCTGAAGTTTTTAAACAAACAAAAAAATATCTGACCGGGAGGAGCTTTTTAGCACTGAGTTTTGCAATGCAAGTATCCGTTGCGTCGTTAAATTTTTTGACACTTAATTTTTTTTTAATCCGTACGAATACTACTCCTTGGCGTTGATATCTGTGGAAGGGTACCTGCAAAGACCATTCATGTTGGCACGCATGCTTGATATCTGACTAAATAATTTACTTTAAATTATAATTTACAAATATTATCTACAACAGTCTCCTTAATACAATGATAGTATCGTATTAAATTATACGTAGTAATATAGTAAGACGTTTCAGGTAATAAACGGCTAGTTCTTTCCTTGATTTAACTGCAATATCCTACCACTGACATAATTACGGCAACAACATAATTAATACACCTACCATCATAGCTAAAATATTATTGGTATTTACATATACTCGTATGTTGGTAATAAAAAACCGCACAAGTTAAATGATATTTCCAAAACTCCAATATACATAGTTGTAAAGTTTACACCGTGAGTAGATTATAATGTGAGATAAAGACACTCTCCTAAATTAATTTCGCATCGTAAGTTAAATAACATATTACGCAACCTCTCCAAAGCGGAATCTGTCGTACCTTTACGTCAAATTCAGTAAACAAACTTTGACGTACCTACAAATATTTGAAACATGCGCGCGGAATCGAAAGGATGTCTGAAGCGCGGTGAAGGTTAAGTACCTACCTGAGTTATTAGAACGATACTCATTTTTCTTAGTTAACCATCTATTTCTATACTAACACATACGTTGCAATAAATTTTCATATTGCAAGAGAACGCAATATTACGAGGTACGGTAAGTGCGTTATATTTCATGTCCGCGGCCGCGCCCGCCTGCCTACCTGATAATACAGTTATTCCGCGTACCAATTGAGATATTGTCTTTATATGGAAACTTGATCATTCTTTAACCATATCAGATGGGGACTTTAGCGAAGTAATATGGTCTATTAATGTGTGGAACGTTGTAATTTTAATCGAAACTATAGGCTTCTGTGTGGCAAAAGCACGTTATGTATATAGAGCAATATGATCCTTCACATTGCTAACGATGTTCACAATATGTGTAACAAGAGTGTGTATTCTGAGTAATGAAATCAAAGATGTTCTATATCCTATCACTATCAGCCAGATTCACTTTAGCGTTCGTTGAACAAATTTCGCTTCAATTTAATAGGTCATAGTGGGCGATAATATATAGGCGATGACGTACCTGTAGACTGTTTTAAGATTTGATTGGTGATGTTAAAGCGTGATCGATGCGTGTCGATCTGGGGCTATCCATGTAGGGACGGACTAAGAATACATAATGTCACTACCCCATTTCAACCTGTGGGTGTCGTAAAACTCACTTAGTCACCTTATGCAGACAAAAGCACTGCGAGAAAAGGAAAATTCGCAACAAACCATGTACCAATCCGTCGGGCCAGCGTGGTATAGTAGGCTAAATTCCCTCCACAATCTTTGGAGAGACTCGTGTCCGGCAGTGGGACGTTTATGGGTTGACATGATTACTGGATCTACCAGTATTAAGTTTAAGACGACGTATGAAATTTCATTTAATTATTAATTAATTATTTTATTAATAGGTACTCAAAAAAGGTTAGTATCAAGAAACATTTTAATTTAACGTAACAGAAAAAGTAATTAAGTAGGTACTAAAATAAAGATTGCAGGAACGCCTGATTATGAGAGTAGGAAACTCTCTTATGAATGGATATCTTTGTCACTTATACTCTTAAGAAGACGCTCCTTGTTAAGCACCCTTATTAACAAGGAAAGACGTCTTTGTTTATATAAAATAGGTAGCTTCTAGTTGTACATGGAAAATATACTTTCAAGTAATTTACATAATATGTTGATGTCTCTATAATGAATACTGCTTAACGTTGTTATTAATTAAATTCTATTTTACAGAGAAGAAGAAGTTTGATACCGAAAACTGGCCGAGAACTGATTCAACGGCTAAAAAATGCAATACAATATACAGATTTTTTAAAGTGCATATTAATTTTGTTATATAAATTACCATTAAGAAGTAACTCAGCTTACTTTAGTGTTGAAAGCTGTTGAAAGCTCAATAACCTGCATTTTCATTTATTTATTCTTCTCTTCGTATCTACCTAATTTGATAAATTCCAGCACTAGGGTGTACTCTAACCGGGACCGGGACCAACGGCTTTAGGAGTGCCAGTACCAGTTTTCTAAATCCATAGGTATCCTTTCACCTAGAAAATTAGTGTTTAGACATTAAGTTCTGTAGTTTTCCCAAAAAGTCCAGTTGTGTGAGTAAGCGACTAACTAACACTAATAAAATTACTCACCCCATTATGATACCATATTATTATGTAAACTAATAACTAAAACTCTCGTGGTAATTAAACTAATGAATGCGACATGCTCTATTACGGGAGCAAACATAGCTACAAATTAGTGCCAAAGCTCTATTTCGAAACCACAATTTGGTTTAAATAAATTAATTAATTACATTATAACGTCGACACAACATAGATACAGAATATATTTGTATATATTTCCTGTAGATATCCATTTATTCTTCGTAATTTGTTGTTTAAAGTACATAATTCAAATATAAAGCCGCTCATGGATGACATCCGTGTATGTCAACTGCCAAGGTTCCAGTTGAAAACCAGCGCCAGGTAGCTATAACTAGTGACCTGGCTTCAATGCTGAACTGGACGCCTTTTGGTTGCAGCCGCGAGACATATATTTAATACAGTTGTTGCTATGATTTTGTATTTTATGGTATTTTGTTTTATTTATTTATATATTTAATTGTTTGTACCTATTACTTTTTGTGTGTATCTTTTACATCACTTCCTTGTATCTTTACTCTGTCTCTGTGCTGTACCAATAAATGTTTCTTTTTTTACTTTTCTTTTCTTTCTTCTTTTCTTTAAGAATTAGCAAACTTGTGTTTAATGACCAGTTATACATAATATATATTTAATTGTTTTAAAATGGGTTTGCGTCTTTGTCATATTTTATTTTTCAAATGAAAATAAATAAAATACGTAATCATCATCATCAGCAACCCATTAATGTCCTACAGCTGGGCTTCGGGTCTCCGCTCTATGTAATTAGCTGAGAGCTTTAGGCCATAATCCATACACGCTGGTATAGTGCGGGTTTGTGGACCAGACATACCCTTAGAATTTCTACTTAGATTTTCCTTCACCGTTAACAGATGGTAAGACACATGACTAGTATTTATAAAGTCCACTAAGTGAAATCTACATTGGTACTGCCGCCGGTCGAAATCGAACTCGGACCGCATATTGATTAATAAAAAAGATATATTACGTATACAAAACCAAAAATAATCGAACAAACGGTATTTATTATTCCACCCTATTTACTTCAAAAGCTAATAAAACAAGCCACAAGTGAACTTTGAATAGGAACCAAAACTAACACACGATATTTGTAGAGGGACACTTAATTGTTTAAGAAACTTGGGGTTCGAGTTGAGTCGACCTTTAATTAATAGAGACAGCTATAAATTTTCATACGTGAATAATAGTGTCATACGTCTTGGAAACTATTAACGGTGTATATTTAAGGGCCGAGGAAGCAGTTATGACGGAGATAATTTGATATAGTCTCGCTGGACTCACTCTGTTAATATAAACTGAATTAAACGTTACAGATATAGCGTGATAAGAAGTTTTAAATCAATTTGGGGTGATACGGTGAGGTATCATATTTTTAGGTAATTAAATAGCAAGTCAATACTTGATTATGCTTCATATTTTATGACGATTATTTGCTTTAAGAACAGAGAAGTCTAGTTACTTCTCTGTTCTTAAAGCAAATATTTATAATTAATTTATTTTTATTTTTACAGTCAGATGTACCTAACCCGAAAAGGAGTGGTAAAGCCATTGAGAACAATTCAAGAGATTATATGCTGCTCCTAAGCATCGATATTCGATAATTTTTATTGAAAATATTGCAATTATTCCCGAATTTCTTACATGACCTATTACTGCACTAAGAAATAAAAGTAATAAAACAATCCAAAACTCCAAAATTTCTGTAATTTCCTAGATATAAATCCATATTGAACTTTATGTCTCTATAAATAAATAAATTACTTGAACGTCTTATAAATTGTAATAGCTCCTAGTATATTCTCATTTAAAATAACCAACATTAACATTGTTCTGAACAGAAAACATGAAAAACAGTAGCATTCCCATCCCACTCCAAGTCAACTGAGAGAAATAAATTAGTGCTGTTCTCATGAGCTATGTATTTAATTCTGTACTCGTTTATTGTTACAGAGCATTTTATATAACAATATACGTACGAATTTGACCGTGCCGCCAGATAAAATTACTGAGATAAAATGCTGACAAATGCAAAAGTCGATTTATTTATCTTTCCCCTATTTTCAAAGGTGACTTTCGAATTTAGTAGTTTTTACAATATGCAAACGATCGGTCGTAAATAAAGTTAAACCGAGATATACCGAAAGGGAGGGCCTTTTCGGTTTTGCTGTAATTGGGTAAAAATACTGAATGTTTGAAAGAAACCTTGACTGGATAGCTTACATTTAAATAACCCATTTAATACTGAGTGATGTCAATCACGTTTCAGATTCTCTGTACGCATATCGATTTCAAATTTATCATCCGCGGATTTGCTAAAGTAGCTTCAATAATACAGTCCGCTTACAAATAACTTGCACTCGGATTGAGTAAGAGACTGACATATTTCTCAGTTCTTCGAGGCGACTTCCAGAATATTGATCAGTTGAATCTCTCATACCGCACGCCAGATGCTCACTGAAAATTACTTTCAAATAAATCTGGTGAACTTACAGACGTGATGTAGACACTTAGACAGTCCTACCGCTCCTTCCTCGATAACATGTTGAATGACAATGAAAATTATAATTAAGTTATAAGTTGCGACGTCTGTGCCCCTTGTTTATTGTGATAACGACGAGACGAGTATTCTAATTTACCGTCGGCATTGCTTGGTGGCCACATTTTAATTGAATGTATTGATGAATATTGGTAAGGGTTGAAGTTAAACTGTAGAATATTAAACGGATTGGAATTTCAGGTGATTTCAATTTAAATAGAGTTTTAACTACATAAATTAATTCGAGGCTGCGCGACTGTAATTGCAGTCGACGTATTCGTAATTAAATCTCAAATGAACTCCAGATACATTACTTAAGCTTGCATTCCGTGTGCTTTTGCATCGTAAACTGTAGCTATTTAAGTAAGTATAGAATATTATGTACTTTTATTTTTTATAACGCAATAACAATATCAATTAAGCTACCGGAAAAACACGTTTATTAAGTTATTTTTTTTATAAATAAATTTATAATGATTATTTATTGATTTTATTTTAAAGGAAATTTAAATCAATTGTTTAATACCTATAATACCTAACTATTAATTTTTTTATTTTAAACTTATATACCTATTTAATACACACGCTAAAGCTCTTCTCTACAAAAATATATCCGCGTACCTTTTATTACAATTCTTCTTTCTTCACAAATTACTACATGTATGTTATATAACGTCATACTAATGCTTACTTTAACTTCTACAGAACAGCAGTTTTGATAAAATTGTGTTTATATAACAATTTATCATGATTCAGCCAGTTCAAAGTCCATACCACCCAGAATTGCGATACTAGCGCTATCTATCATATTGGACTTCAATTACAAAATAGACGTTTAGTTATCGGTACAGTGGATATTAAAGTTATATAATAATACTAGCTTTTGCCCGCGACTTTGTCCACGTAGATTTCGATATTACATAGATCTTTGTTTTAAGTGCAATTCATGAATTCCACAACACCCCACTACAGGAGTTGAATTTCATTTTACATCAATATAGATAACATTTTCGTAATCAGCGTCCCTGAAAACCTTGAAAACGACATCCATATCAATTTCTAATAATTGTCACACCTATTTCATCCCTTAGGATAAGTTTTTCAAACACCAAAAACAACCCATAAACTCATTTCTTAACTGAAGTTCTAATTGCGTATTATACGTCCATTAAAACCTAAAAAATAACGACTAAGTACTTAGTTTTCATACGTCTTTATCATAATTTCATCCCCTTTGGGATAGAATTTAAAAAATCAAGGAACACGTAATTGTGTTTTTGGTCACATGTCGGTATTAGGTTCCGAACTGCCTCGGTGGCGCAGTGGGAAGTGTATACGACTGCTGTGCAAGAGATCCCGGGTCGAGTGAAAATGGAATTGGGCTTTTCTATTATGAAATTCCAGTATTGAGATTTTCCCGGAATTTGGTAAGCAAATGTGAATGACAATAGGCTCGCCCCCTATTTCATGGGACCAAACATATAACTTGAAAAACAAAGAACTGTCTATTTAATATTTCACCCCCTGAACATTTTAAGTTCCTATCCCAATACTAATTTGCAAAACGTTAACTTCAAAACAAAGATCTTTTCATACAACGTTTCATCTTCAATGTCACCCTTTCAAAGCCACCCTTGTCAAAAATATTGATGAAGGTATTTTTTATTTTGATAGTAGTACCCAAAAACAAATTTTCAAATCTATAAGTTAAAAAACAAAGAAGTTTCATACAATCGTTTTTATTCCTTTTCACCCCTTAGGGGTTGAATTTTAAAAACCCTTTCTTAGTATACCTATAGACATTAGGACAAATACACACTCCAAATTTTAAGTCGCTACGACCAGCGGTTTAGGCTGTGCGTTGTCTGTCAGTCAGTCAGGACAAGGCCTTTTATAATATGTATGGATATTTAACCCGGCAGTGCTGAATATATTATACTGTGACGATTGTCATTAAAAAACATGAGTGTTTCACTCCTTAAAGTGCAAGTTACTTAGAAATAAAAGACAGATATTTTTTCCAAGAGACTAGAAAATGGGGTTCCTAAAAAAGAAGCCAGGTTTTATGAGGGTACGCGCTCGTGATGACCCTGGCGTTGCAGGCGGTCATAAGCAACGGTAATTGCTTACCATCACACGGGCCGGACTTCCACCGTTATAGTACAAACAAAAACAATCAGTGACTAGTGGCTTCTCGACAATGAGGTTTTTTGTAGATTATTAGTAATATATTAGTCATTTTATGCACATGACTGTAGGGATGTTGTACTAGGCGTTTATCCAATAAGTGGGACAACGTACTGTATTTTTACCGTACAAGCACCAGTGCTAGTCGACGGATGAATGTATTCATGTGCCATGTGCGCGCTCTCTCGTGAAATAGTCACAATCTCGGAGAAAAGGAGACAAATTTAAGATTAGCATCTTAAAAACATATATTTTTTTCGAAAAGGTACGCTGTATGATATTTAGTGTTCTGAGTTTAAACAAGTAATATTGCTTGAATGTTGAAATGTATAAATTTATTTCACATTTCCATTTTTTTTTAATTACACTAACCTCACGATTTTTCTGGACGACATTAAATTCCACATTTCGCCAACTACGTTTGTTTCCATGTAACCAGTTATATTTATAGACTCGCTTTTGTTACTGAGAATTTCAAGACAGAAACCAATATCATTCATATTCTTGCACCATTAAAGTAAGAGAAAGTTGGTAAGAAAAAATAAAATTTAACATTATAATACGTAAAGTTCGCAACGAATTATACAATGTGGGATATTCTACAAAAACAATGGGGGGGACATCATTATCATCAGCGACCCATTAATTTCCCACTGCTGGGCTCGGGTCTCCTCTCCTTTAACTAGAGAGCTGAGAGGATTTAGGACATAATCCACTCACGCTGGCCTAGTGTGGGTTGGTGGATCAGACATACTCATAAAATTTCTTCTAGGGTATGTGGGTTTCCTCACGATGTTTTCCTTAACTAAAGCTGTAGTCATGATAACTGCAGTCTCTTTGATACTAGAAGGAATTTATTAAATTCAGAAATAATTTCATAGGCCGCTTTAGAGGATTGGGATACGTTTCCCTTTTAAAATGAATTGCTTGAATTTTACAACTTTCATGCAATTTCTGTTTCAACTGTATATTGTTTAAAAATCAATACTTTCAAAGCTCCTCTAAAAGCAATTTTCTTTAAAATCTGTGGAAAAGGCCTATTAAAGCCACAGTTCATTGCATCTAATACTCACGTGATTTATGTAGAACTATTTGAAACTATCATAAATAATGTATAGAATACGAGGAATAATTTATTGAATGTACGGAACGCTTGGCGGTATGTAATCTAAGTAAAGAAAAAGAGGTTGGAATCGCATCGTTGTTGAACGTTAACCTTCGTACAGACTGAGTATTTCCCGTAAATTTCTAGCAGCAATCTTAACTGGCTGTATTCACGAAATGTATTATATGCATTGTATGCTTGATGTGCTACAGAAAGTTACGTTAACTCTGATTGTAGGTACGATTGTGATTGTGTAATGTAGTTCATATATTGATTTGGGTTCTACCTCATTATTTATTTACTAGAGCACTATAGTACTGTTTATTCAATCCAGCTATTGACAATCTAAGCGATGGTGGCTGGCTATTATAGTAACCTTAAATAATGTGAAGTTTGTATATCCCATCAGCTTACTTCATTATTCATAATTTTAACCCACAAACGGCCCACTGCTGGGCACGGGTCTCCTCCAAAGAATGTGGAGGAAATTTAGCCTACTATACCACGCTGGCCAAGACGGTTTGGTATAGGGTTTGTTTCGAATTTTCCTTTTCTCGCAGTGCTCTTGTCCGCTTAAGATGTTACTCCCTTAGTCACCTTTTACGACACCCACGGGTTGATATGGGGTATTGACATTATGTATTCTTAATCCGTCACTACACGGACTATTATAATCTGTCACTACACGGACTTGTCACTACACGTTTAGTAGTTTTAGTTTACTTACTTTTAAGTTACTATAAAGTAAAAGATGACCACGGCAACAATAACATTTTTTCATCTACAAAAGTTAAATCAAGAATATAGCTATTATAATTTTATAGTTAGAGGATTAGAAGTCCCGTTGGTATCTTTTGGAGCTTATGTACTTTTGCATGTTTAGCTTACCTACGCAGAAATCCTCTAGAAATTTATACATAATATTTTGGCCAACATTGGTGATCCCACAGAACAGCATTCGGTTTGTATGTGTTCTGTGAGTGAGCCAATATTATAAAAGGAGCAACGCTCTAGTCTGCTGAACCAGAAAATCTTGTTGGACTTGCAAACCTAGGCAGTCAACGTAAAATGTTTTTTCAAAATCTGTATCGTTGACTAAATAAAAGCCATTTTCCTATACCTAATAGAGATGAAGCTAAAAGGTAAATAAATAAACAACATCAATCAATATAATTACTTTGATTACATTTTTTATTTAAATGTCATAAAATGATATCAACATCTTAAAGTTAACATTGATAAATATTCGCATTTCGTACTAATAAGTTGGTATAACATGAATTCAATTATTTACAATGATTGTCTTATTATTGTCATTAGTTATTTTTATTTATAAAATAAGTTTATATTATGTTAATAAATGGTAAAATTATATTTATGAAACAAAAAAAAAAAATTATTTAAATTGTATTGTATTTAAAATTGTAGTTTTAAAATTAATTATAAATATAAAGTTATATTTTAATAATGTAAATTAATGTGTTTATTGTCCATGTCATAGTTGAAAAAAGGAACATTTGAAAAATTAATTATAAAATTAATTTAAAATAATTTTACCATAATATTAATTATTTTAAAGTTACATATTATCTCATATAGTGTATAATCATGCAGTAGTTATGTATATTTTGTATAACTTTAAAATGAAATTAATACAGACACAATTTAATATCAATTTCTACATATATGACTAAAAACACGTTCATTCATTTTTACAGTAGAATCGATTCTTATCAAAATTCATTTTTATTCATCGTAATACCTACAATAAATTCTTTCTCGTCATTTATATATGACTACATTATTTGAAGTCCAAAAGGAACTTCCCTTAACGATTATTTAACTCATAAACACGAATGAGCCGAATACATTACTTTATACTATCCGGAAGACATAAATTTATTATCATACATTCATCAATTTTTATTCTAGCACGATTTTGTTTACAAAATTATTTAATTTAGACCATGAAATAACGTATAACTACTATTTAATAACATTATTGTTATTTTGCAAACATTTTAATTGTTATACTCGTATTTTTATTAAAATTAAATTTATAATAATTAATTCTGCTTTTGTTACAAATTATGTTTATAGCAGTTTAAATGTACATAAAATTAATAACGGCATCTTATGAGTACAGAGATATATAAACACGTTCTAAATAAATATTATAATCTGGCATTTTTGATTTACGAGCAAATAATAGGTATGTGATGTTAAATTAATTTTCAAATGACTGTAAACTTGGTCATAGGCTTTCGTTGTCCTTGGTACCTGTATAGGTACTTACTGCTTAAATTAAATACATTTCATAGTAAAATAATGCATGATTAATAGTATTTAATGCAAATTACATTAAATTCGACTAATTTTACAAACGCTGGTCTCTATTTAACACTACGGGCTATTTATTGTCTTTACAATCGTATTGTCACATACAAACTTTAAACGCACTAGCATTATTTATTATTATCATATTTTTCTTTCATAAATTTTAAAATTATTTACCAATTAATTCATTATGCGATATTTACTGTATAATGTTATTTATATAGAATAATAATAATACGAGAATAATCAAAAATTTAGCTAAACGGAGTTTCTAAAATTTCATTAAACATATTCAATTTATTACAAGTCTATCGAATTCCAATTTCATTTTTATATAAATATACGTCGTTTGATATGATATTAATGATATTATATTTGAAATGACAATTTTCGTTATGCATCTATCAACCACGATCCAAAAAAAGATTAGAACATTGAAGCCTTAGTCTTAACATGAAGTTCTTGCTTTATTGTCGTCAATTTACATTTTAAGGCTGAAACTTATTATTTTTATTTAATTAATGCGACCAATAATGTTTTTTACATAACAATATTAACATCGAGATCCACTAAAACGTTTACAACAACCTCAAAATACGTACCTTACACATATAAAATTCAACAGCCATGTTTTTATCACTACATGTTAACGCTATTTTAAAAAATAAATCAGAAATCTAATTTCTTTCTATACAATGATGTTTATTAGCGTAATAATGGGTAGAAACACGTGAATTTTATTGGCATTGCTGTATACGACATAGTGTCGTGTTAACCCGGGAGTAGGTCGTATTTTTTGTTTCTCGGTTCTCTGTGCGTATTCATTGAGATGTTGAGTGTTGTTGAGTGGATTGAAGGCATTGCCGTAGAAGTTGAACGCGTTGTTGAGTTCAGCCTGTCGCATGTCGGAGTCCAGTGCATTTTGACTGTTGCGGTCTGGTTGTTTCTTCGGGTAACGCTTCGGTAGACGCGTAGTCGCGAGTGTTGTTGTTGTTGGTCGAGGAGTTGTAGTCGTAGTGGTTGTTGTCGTTGTTGTTGTTGTCGTGGTCCGCTGTGGTGTTTCTGGTGAAGATCAGAATTTTTTGATTAGTTTAATATGCTATATATTATGTTAATGACAACTAGTGATAGCTAATTTTATTTTGATTCATTTCTATCTTTTCATGTTTTATAATTTATAATATAGTAGAAATGTTTATTAATTTCTGATTACTCCGAATTTAAAATTTGAATGATTGCCTATAAAAACTATCTATTATGAATCTTATACTATTGAAGTTAGAATTACCTTTCAAAGTGATGACACCTTCAGCTCTTCCATACGCATTAGCAGCAGAACAAGTGTATTCCCCGAAGTCACCCTTTTTCAATCGATTAATAGTGAGGTTCATTCGTAATGCGTACTCGTTCAAGAAGTCTTCCGAAATTACGTATTTGGAACTATTGAGCAGCTTTCCACCTATCGAAAAAAATACATTTCATTTTAATATCGACAAATGGTTGTTGTAATGTAGCAAAAACATCTAATAAATATAAATAAAATTTAAAGCATTTTATATAAATACCAAATTTTATTAAAAACGCGTATCATTCGGTGTTTATATTTGACATAAGAAAACTCTTAACTAAATTTTATTAACTTTCAATTCATGCGCATTTAAAAATTGCCCGTATATCCAATTATCCAATGTCAATAAATTTAATAAGTATTAGGCGTTAGACAGACGTGGATAATTTGCACATGGTAAAAAAAAACAGGTGTTTCTAACTGTTGCTAGCCGCGACTAATACGCACAATTTATATTGGTCTACCTATAAATTGCTTGACACCAGCCGGTATTTCGTTCGCTGCATGTTTGTTTCTTGACGTCCTTTTTGGCAAAGGGTATGTTCTATTATCGCAGTAAATTTTTCTAATCCACTCGTGTCCTTATCTACCAGCACCTAAATAAGCAGACGGACAGTAGGGCCCCCAAAACAAATGAGTATTCCGTTTGTAAAATGTCCCATGTTGGGGCGCCAATTTTATCTTGGCGCCCTAAAATGGGGCAACTCATTCTAACATTCAAACTATTTTTAATTTCTTTACTCACCAGTTTGAGACTTTCCTCGTTGCCAGGTGTTGAGTGACTTTGGGGATGCTTCCACGTAGCATTGCAGAGTGACTTGCATATCCGCTGCACGCAGCACCACTGGACTGGTGACACGCACGACCGGCTCAACTACACATGGGTAAGAAGGACAGCACAATTATTGAGTTCCCAAATACATTTATTGGCTGTAGTGGATGCATTGACAAATGACAATAAATGGGTTCACTAGCACACAATTTATTAAATTAATTCACATTGACATGTTACTAGCTATCGCGTGCATTACATGAACGTATTCTATTCGTACATTTTGGTATACGGATTTAGTGCCAACGCATATTGTTTGCCAAAGACACATATTTTGAGCAGTTCATTGACGCATACCGTAGAACCATATATAATAATATAGACTTAGAACCATATATATCCGCTTTCATGTATTTTATGAATGTGCTTTAAACGAACAATATATATCTTAAAAATTATACAAAACTAACCTATTTAAAAAAAAAGAACAAGGTTCTCTATTTACAGGAAATTGCTATAAATAGATTCCTGAGGAAACGTACCCAAAAGGCTGGCCACATTACAGCGTTGGATGGCAAATAAAAATGCGCTTTAAATAGACATTGCCATAATCATTTATTTAATTGGACCTTATAAAAGTAAAAATGTGAAAACATAAATCTAGAGAGCTGCATTAAACTACACTTATATCGTCGTTGTTTTTCTGAACTAAAATAAAAGTGCCGCTTCGAGCAATGAAAGAAGGAAATATAAAAGAAAACGATCACTACTCTCCCGTTAAAAACATTAGGAATAAAAAAGTAAACGTTACCTACTCTGAGGTATCTAAATAAACCTAATTACCCATAGAAAAGAAATGATCAACAAAGTTTAACTACGTCGAAATTAAGTCCACTCAATTAACTTAACACAAGCTCTTAAAGTCTGACAGTTTTACAAAAGAGAATATTATAATACATTATTTTTTACAAATTGTTGGGCAGTAATTATTTAATAAAAACAGCCTAGAGTAAAAGAAGAAATCAATCAAAATCCTACGATATTATTTTCTTCACTAGTCAACGTTTATGAAATTCTAGAAGTCGTTCGAAATCGGTCCAGTAGTTTTTAAGTTTATTCGTTACATACAAAAACATAAATCTTTCCTCTGTGTAATATTAGTTTAGAGTATAGATATCTTTTTATCATCTTCCTTTCATACAGAATATTTCATTTCATTCTATCCCTGGTCACTGTTTGATGTATGTATGTCCCTAAGAGATTTCCAATAAGAGCGTCTTGCATCCAGCAAGCCACCTAAAACCATTTTATTCTATAATGCTTTTGAAATAAACTAAACAAGATATATGTCCTATAATCCTATGATACGACACTTGGTGTACTGCGGCTGGCGTTACTTACACTAATCACTCAGAAGGGGAGCACATTTAATACGCGTCCAGCCACAGAAGCCGGCTACTAGTGCCCTCTCACATATACGTACGTTACTAAGCATGGATAAATGGAATGAAGCAAACATACGGCGCGCCGGATAGTTTACACGTATGTAAATGTATTATCATTGAGGAGAACACTTAGTAGAAGTCAATGTTCGTTTTGTGAAGAGTACAAAGTATGCTAAACAATAATATGTTACTTTAGCTCTTTCAAATAATGGCGATAGATGCGATAACATTTACAGTAATTACATAATGCCAACATAGGCTATCAGATTATCAGTCCTTTGAATTTCTTCTGGAAAAATTAATTTCTTCATTATATTTTTTTTTCTTAATTCCACCAAATGCATTCACACACATCCACAACTCAAACCCTCACAACTATAAATATATAACACTATTATTGCTCATTTGACTGCTTAGAGAAGCATCAATAAAGTATAAATGTATAATTATGATCTTCACAATTAAAAACCAGAGTATTAGTATATTTTCAAATAAAAACTTCTAGGTATAGAATATTTCAAAGTAAAACAATATTCTATACTCACATTGTACAGTGACTTCATATCGCCGACTCTTGGTGGGTGGGATGCCATTCGCAGCGATGCACAAATATGTACCCATGTCGGACCGCTGTAGGCCCTTCAATGCCAGAGTCGAGCCTACGAAGGTCTCCACCACTGTGTAAGAAACATATATTGACATAAATACCATATTTCAAATACATTCTGTAAATATATAGTAATTGTTGGTTCTAAAATATGAGCACTCAATTACTATTAATCAGATTGGAAAGTATATTATTTTGTGACCACTTTGTTCACATATGTATTTCGTTGATTTATACCACGAGTTGTTTGCATTTTTTATGTCGTCACACACAATGGAAAATGGTACAAAGCTATGGACGGAGGCTAGTATATATTTAATACCTAACGTAATGCATTTATAAATCAGTTAATCATTTTTTTTAATCACTCTCACTCTTTTAATGTAAGTTTAAAACACTTTTGGATCAATAATAATAATATAATAATAATAATATTCTACCACATTTACACAGCGCCATCTAGTCCCACAGTAAGCAATTATATTTGCTTGTGTTATGGGTACTAAACAACTGATATACTACTTAAATACTTTTTTTTTTGTAAATACATACATATTATAGATAAATTACACCCAGACACAGAACAAACCTTTATGCTCATCACACAAAGATTTGTCCTGGGTGGGGATCGAACCCACGACCTCCGGCTTAGCAGTCAGGGTCACTAACCACTAGACCAACAGGCCAGTCAATCTATCCAAAACCAACATGTTATAACAATGCCGCCGAATCTAATAATCTTGCTTCATAAAACGAAAAAATTTCGGTCACTCACGTCTATAATTCAATTTAATATCGCAACTGCAGTCTTTATTCAACACGTACATAATACACAACATCAAACAAACTAGCACTTCGGGAGTTATGAATAAAGTCAAATGTGTCTTAGGTATATTAATAAATTTACTAAAGCGCCGAAATCTCCGTCCATATTTTATTAAAACAATTTCAAAGCAATATGCGCTACATAAGAATTATAATACCTAACAATTTGCTTTTTGTTAAATGAAATTTCAAACACTTCGTTTTCTCATTCTACATCGAGTGCAAATAAAGGGTTTTAGCTGACTTCAGAGCCCTGGGAATATTACTTCTGTGATGTTATTGCCACCTTTATTAGTTGATATTACAGATTGTAAGTTTATGAGCACAAACTTAGTCTTTTGTTATTAGTTCGACAAAGAAATTCCGCAGTGTTTGTAGAAAATGTAAGATAGATAAGTTGTTTTCGCACAAAGTTAGGTCAGCAAGCTTTAGATGGATAAACGATGTTTACATACTGAGATCTCTTTATTTTTCGCAAATCACTGTTAAATCACAGATATCCAATGTTACTCGAATTGAAAATAAACGTAGCATTGGACAATTCGAATTTCAAACTTTTAATGGCCAAACTTTTAGTCACTATATCCACTAGTTTGTTTGTAGAAGTCAGATACTCGTAATTAATTTAGTAATTACCCTGAGAGTTTAGACTGTATAGGCCCAAAACAATTAGGATAAGGTTAACGTTATGGCACTAAACGTGTGTACGTGGTCTATATTCCATTACATGTAATTATAGAGAATTTATACAAACACGTCATTAAACTGAGCCATTTCCGCTTCACTAATCACAGCAGACCACTTTAATCAAAACATTACTGCGAAAGCAATTCCTTATTTCATGATGGCTGTCAAATTAAATTTAAATGGAAATAATTTATTGCTTTATTATGGCACACGACCCCCCCGCTAAATCCAGGGCGGAGACATAAAATATTGTTAGTACGTAACGCGAACAATATCTGAAGCGGGCGCTTGTATGAAATTGTGTTTTATTAAGGGGTTATAAAGTTCGGTTGCGACATGTCGTTGGCAACTTGTTACTCCAGACGTCGGTCCTGATTCAGCAATTCCAACGTTATTATTGCTCCGAGACTAATTGTTTTCCGATTTCGTTTTGGCTGAACAATTTTTGTGACCAAACAAAATTATAATTGAAAAACCCTAGTTGGGCTATATTGACTTATTAATTGTTTATATTAATATAAATGTTCATATAGAAGCCTACAATAACATTGTAAATGTAAAGGCTAATCAACGAAATTCCTAAGAATATAATGTATAAGAATGTCAATGTTATTCCCTTCGAACGTAAGTTCTTATTGAATTTTCCGAGAAGGACATATTGTAACATCATTATAATTTGTAATACGCAACGTCTCTTTCGCTTTTAAAGAAGACTTTATTGTAGGTATGCAACATTTAGAAAAACAACGTTTTTATAGACATCTAATAATTATTTTATGCCAGAGGCGAAAACATTGTATTAATTTACTTCTCTTATTAGGGTTCCGTACCAAAATGGTATGAACGGTCTCGCTCTATCCGTCCGTCTATCTATCTGTCTGTCACAGTGTTATATATGTATATCTCAGAATTTACTTATGCCATCAACATGAAATTTGGAGTAGTTCTTAAAACTGCTGATCGAACGCCGACAGCTTTGTTTTCACGTTCTAACAACCAATTTTTAATTATTTTTACGCCTCCTTTTGACTTAGAACTTAAAAAATTACAATTCCCCCTTATCTCCGAAGTTTGTGATGATAAAAATACCTGCCATAATACCTGATAGTACGGAGCCCTTAATAAGCACTCACTAGCACTTCCACGCAAGTTTTAATTTTCTAAAGTGCCATTCTACTTTCAACACCAACACAACACAACACTACACGACTACAACAATTTCACGTTATTTAAACTTATCATTATATTTTAAATTAAACTTCATTAATATCGCTTAAATTTTGACACTTACTTACTACATAAGTACATAGAAAACAAAACAATACACTGCAGTCTTTTATAGTCGTAAGTGAGCCTAGTTAATTAAGTTGGAGGCACCGAGGCGGCCTCTCGTAACAAGATAAGTAATCATATACCGATATAGTCGCTAACTTCATGACGGTACTATTATCGTTTCACATCCACATGCTGCGAACAATAGTTTTCATTTGTGGTTATAACTGAGCTATTGTTTCCTTATTCAATACACAAGTGACACCACTAATTCACTATATGAAATGTTGTGGTTTTAGGAATACTGTTAAAGGTTTTGGTTTCAATGTTTTAATATTTATTATTAAGATGACTACTGCACTAAAGACATCATACATCAAGGCAACCATCTAGTAAAATAAACATTGGTCTTAAGTGGCTGCTTAATTTTCTCGTGTTTCGAATTTTTAAGCCCCCTCCCCCTCCCCCCGACGAACTTGTAACACTCTGCCTGAACAAAGACGTACGAAAAGGAGAAAAAATGTGTTATAAACAACCAATCTACTACTTTCAATCTACTGGTTGTTAATATTACATCTTTCTCTTCAATTCTCGTCCCCGCTTTAAATGTGTCCGGGCCAGGAGCGCAAAAAAAAATCGTCAAATATTTGTCCCGTACGAGAATGAAGCCGAAAATCTTTATCAAGGAGAGCGGCCCCTCCGCCATTCGCCATTTACGTAGTCAATTTCATTAAAACGTGTCGAAAACTCCCTATAGCACCGTTTTATCCGATGCCGATGGTTAATAAAGATAAATAACCGTTACGCCTGTAATCCACCGAGAAGGAGCCCTGAATAGGTACAGGTGTATTATTGTATCACATTTTTCTGCGATCAAATGAGTAGTTAGAGAGATAAGACTTTTAATAGAAATATTAAAACGTTTAACAAAGATGTTCTCTAACCGTATTACGTTCTTTCATGAAAATGCTTCTTTTGTTTCTTCGAAACAATACGTTTTTTTATTACGCTTTACAAATTAGACTGTAATGGAGTAATAAAAGCTATCAATATGAATTTCTTTACATACATGGATTATGGGTAAATTATCGTAGAATAAGTTAAAATGATAAAAAAAACCGGCCAAGTGCGACTCGGACTCGCGCACCGAGGGTTTCGTACCATTATGATTTTTTCTTTATATTTTTTTGTGTCTGAAATGTCGGAATCGGTCGCTGTGGCGGAAATTAGGTGAGGCCTATATTCAACAGTAGACGTTATTGGGCTGATATGATGATGATGATGACTGAAATGTAAGATATTAATAGGTAACTGGATAACTATAAGTAAGAATAAATGTCAATAACGTAACTACATGAGAACGATTCTAGGATTTATTCCTATACTAGTGCAACTTAATATTGCTTCTTGCGAAATTTCATGATTCTAGGTCAACGGGAAGTACCCTATAGGTATAGACTTTTTGATCTTTTTTTATTTGAAAATAAGCATGAATGGAGCATAAACGACTGTATCTTTCGATTGCGTTTACTTGGAACTCTGATGTTTTTATTCTGCCAAGGGATTACAGACTGGATTATTTGACATTATTTTTAGATTGATACCTCTACGCGTTCTTGAGAAAAATATTATTGACAGACGGACAGACAGATAGTAACCAACGGAGTGATCCTATAAGGGTTTCTCTTTTCCTTTTGAGGTACGGAACCCTAAAAATTAAATTTTTTTTTTTTTTTTTATACCACGACGGTGGCAAACAGACGTACGGTCCGCCTGATTATATAAAAAAATTATCTATTTCCATAAAGATATTAATGTATTGTGTCATTATCATTGACATCATCATAGTCATCAGTCATATGACTTCCACTGATGATAATGTATTGTGTAAAATAAAAAATAAACCAAATAAATTATTTTTGTTTCTTTTAAAATAAAATAAGTGTAGTATTTACTTATAGACATCACAAACCCAAGAATTCATTATAATATGTTACGGATTAGGTTTTTGTTTATAGCAGTAACAACTGCAACTGTTTATCAACAAAAAAAAAACACCAACAAAAATTAGACCAATATTTTAGAAAACATTTTCAACATGCTTTTAAATCAAACTTTTATAAAAGCTATTTAATAAAATGAATTACCTTTTAATTGGTGTAGAAAATCTAGCAAAATACTACTTGGTAGATTATTTCATTATTTGTACAGAGTTGAAACAAATAAAAGTAAAAACTTTATTTCATTAGAGCTAAATAGGTGCGCTGTTAACAGAAAGCAAAGCAGCTTATGGCAAAATAAACGAGTACTTAATTACAGGCGAATCAAACGGCATGGTATTTTAAATATTAGTTGTAAAGGAAAAGCGAGCTCAGCTCGCTGGCGAAAAAAGAAACTAGAGAATTTCCCATTTTAATTTTAGTCTTATTAGAATACTTAACAAGCTACAAGAGATGTTTTATGTTTTTAAAATTATGGATATTAAATGCAGTTTAGATAAAAAAAATATCTATTACTAAATATGGATATTCATACCTACCATTGATACATAATATATTAGAAAAAAGAAAGAAAATAACATTTGTTTCAGGCAGCTGCCGGGGACATAAAAAACAATAACATCACAAAATTAAAAGAAAAATAAAATAGGTAAGTATTTACAATTTTATCAAGAAAATGTATGCTTAATAATTAATGTAATTTTATTAAATGTTATATAATAACGTGAATAGTGTGAATTTTAAAGCTCTTTCTAACAACTCAAGTTCAATCAGCCTAAGTAAACAGAATATTCGTTACCGTTATAAAACCTCGATATTTCATTATTTTTATTAAAAAAAAACGATAATTAACAAATGTTATCCTGACAGAATCATTGATTTACTGTTATTAATGTGCAGACCAACAAATTTCAATAATACCGTTCCGACTCGTAATGCCCGCAAAAGAGGAAAACGAGAAAAATGGTAAAAGGAAAACGTGAATAGCCAGTGCGAAGGCAATTCTTACATATTTAGTGAAGCGTGTTTAACATGTCCAATTAATACAAAGGCAGCACCGGCTCCACCACTCTGTTAACTATTACAACCACCCTCCGTTTACAGAGGGCCGCCAGTCTTTTGTTTACGCTTAATGGCTTAAATAAAACGGGTCAAATTCGTAAAACACCGCAACGAAAAGGTTTTAAATAGGCCAGCGGGGACTGGCAATTTTGTACCTAATACATTTATATTAAGGTATAAATTAGAGCATAGGATTACATGCCATTAGAAATACAACAGTGTGGGTATGTGTTAAAATGACTAGCCCTATAATTGCTTCAAACTCTTGTCTTTCCACCTAGTGTTTTGACTGCGTCGTAAAGGGTATGTCATTATAACTATAAGAGATAACAACCTTTTGTCAGGCCAGTTTTCACTAAGCCGTTCGTTTAATTTCCTGACCGAAACCCGGATTGCTGTAATATTTTGTTTAAGTAGTAATTGAGTTCTTTGAACACGTTTTTTCCGCGGAAATGAATTCAAGCAAAGAGCATCAGACGTCGCTTTCTTTTGTTTCATGTTGACATCCCCCAATTTTTATCGTGGAGAAGAAATTCTCATTGAATTTAAATATTACGTGATATTTTTACGAAATGATTTATTATTATGCAAAATCATACGTTTTAATTAAAATATTGAACAAAATATTTATTTAGAAATCAAATAAATCATTTACTGTTTATTTAGTGGGCGTTTTATTATAAAACGTAGCTCCACCTTTGATTAATAATTCGTTTATAGAAAACAGTATAGGTAAATATTAAATCAACCACGCACAAGGTCATAATATTCTATCATTATTCAGACGTCACTCGTTGAACACGACGTACATTTATATCGAATTGGAATTTTCTTTCCAATATCTTAGGGTAATATCTTAATAAATCCCATAAAACTCCAATGTTTTAACCGCGCCAGCACCTGCGCCCGCTCTGAGCGGGTTTTGAATGCAAAATTAGTCTTGTTTCTTTTTTACCACTTAGCCGGATCTCACTGATGCGAATAAAATTCAACGGAGAATTGACGTTTTATTTATGAAAAATGAGTAGATTATTGTGTTTAATTCAAAGCACGAAAGAAATAAACGACAACGAATACACAGAACTTATAACTATGTCAGTAACAAAATAAAAACATAATCTAATAGACAACAGTAACACTTGATTCACTGTATATCTGCTGCCACCGTCAGACGCATCAGTAACATGAACATGTGCATGAACCCAGTGCGCCATGATGGGGCAGCACGATTTATTGTTAATGACCTCCAGAATGCTGTTGTTTTAAAGAAAATAATATTCCACCACATTCAAAGATTTGTCCTGGGTGGGGATTGAACCCACGACCTCCGGCTTAGCAGTCAGGGTCACTAACCACTAGACCAACAGGCCAGTAAATAATATTTACAACTAAAAATAACTTACTAAACAAAAATAATATATTAAATAAAGATCCAAAACTATTACTTTAAATTTGAAACCCTTAGAAAAACAATGTAAACAATCTGCTCGTAGGTACTAATAACACTCGGTAATACTATTTTAACCCAATAAAACCCTGGTTTTATTTGGAACCAAAATATAAGGTATTCCTTCAATCGATCACTGTCGTATGTACGCCTATCAAGAAATTAAAACCCTGTCAATTGGAAGAATTTAGATCATATATCTAAATTCTTCAGCCCTCGCTAATGGGATAAAATATCCAACCCGTACGAATAAATAATGGGATTTAACATATTATTATTGGATCTAACCTATTCTGCGTTCTTGTTCTTATATTAAATTAGTGGATAGTTTAGTGTCAGTTTCTAGGAACGAAATATTGTTGTAGTTGTTCCCAACGTTGAATGTGATGTGATTGTTGTTAAATGTCTATAGTTAAAAGTGCGGGTGCAAGCGGGGCTTGAACGTGCCGCAGCACTATGCTAACTAAAGCTAATGTATCCTATTTGGCTATATACCTCCACATAACACATGTACGTATACACAATAATATACGTGTGGAAATACAAATACAAATACAAAATCGATTTATTTCTCTCTCACACAGTTAACATGCATATAAGTAAGTACAATATTATGTCTAGTTACAATTCTTGTATAATCTGTGTGGTGGTGGAAGAGAGTGTCTTGTTGTCATGGTGAAGTATTTACGGCCTCTTCAGCAGTACATATTCTGCTCCAGTCCTCAACTATTTGCAACTATAACTCCACCAAAATAGAATTTCAATCAAAAACTCGTTTGCTCATTGTTTACGAATAACAAGGTAGTTCATAGATACGAGAGATTTTACGGATAATAACTAGTTCTCGGTATCCAATACCGATGAGTATCCAGATTTTCAGATTTGTAAATGTATATTTTTATTTTCACACACAGTATAAAACCCCTTTGAAAAAAAATTTAACAAAGGTGAATAACAATGGCATGTTAAAATATCCTTACCTTTTACCTCCTTTCCATTATCATCACGGAAGACTATGTTTCTTCCCCCAGTCCGTTTCCATGATATGATTGGTGGAGGTACTCCAGTTGCAGTACAGCGCAGTTCCACCGCACCACCTTCAGGTGCACTGGCTTCCGAGCCATCATCATCGGCAATGTCTGGAGGTATCACCACTGACAAGTGACCCATCTGTTTGGAGAAAATAATATTTAGTGTTACATTAAGAATTTTTATTTCCATTAAACAAGCTTTTGAAAGCCATGAGGGTTACTTGGTGACCCCAAAACAATAGAATTCTGAAAGCTTGGCGTTTAAAGTGTTAAAAAAATGATCCGTGGTGATAGTCCTTGGAACAGTGACTGTACCTAAATACAGGTGCGCACTACGAGTATGATTGATTTATTAATATTACTTGGGACACTGGTGTCCCCGTGGTCGTCAAAGGGTTAATTAACCACGCGGTGCAGCGTGTGCCGCAGCGTTTTTGCGCCGAGTAGTGAAAAAAAAAATACTCGCCTGGCGTAAATATTTGTAACTCAACACATTTTGTAACAATAAAACAAAATAAAAATATCACTCCCGTCGTTCTTTATTTGGCCATTGCTCAGCTTCTATTGGATGTAGCGTGATGTAATATAGCATATAACCTTCCTGGATAAATGGGCTATCCAACACTAAAAGATTTTTTCAAATCCGAACAATCAAACAAACTGACGGGCCAGTTGGTCTAGTGGTTAGTGACCCTGACTGCTAAGCCGGAGGTCGTGGGTTCGATCCCCACCCAGGACATCTTTGTGTGATGAGCATGAAGATTTGTTTTGTGTCTGGGTGTAATTTATCTATAATATGTATATATTTACAAAAAAAAATGTATTTAAGTAGATAAGTAGTATATCAGTATAGTACATATAACACAAGCAAATATAATTGCTTAAATTGGGACTAGATGGCGCTGTGTAAATGTGGTAGAATATTATATTATTTATATATTATTAAATATCCATCATTTATTTGTTGGATGTACAACTGGGCGTAAGACGCCATCATGCACAGGGATGACAAGAAGTACCTATTTGACAGACAGACAGAGACACTCCGTTCCTCTATAGCTTCCGTTTTTTCCTTTAGAGGTACGGAACCGAGCAAACAAATAAACTCTTCAGCTTTATAATATTAGTATATATTTTATTTTAAAATACTCGCCATTATTAGTGTTAACTGGTTATTATAAGGTGTTTTATTAGAAGAAAGAAAGAAAAATATTTTATTATGTCCGATAAACACGGCGCACAATACATAAATCTTATAAAATAAAAAAAAATAAAAATAAAAACACATTTTATGCAGTACAGACAATATTTTTTTTTATTTTTTTTTATTAAAAGTTTTGACACTAGATCTGTTCAAATTAAATTACTGTTGAGCAGGATCCTCATGGTAACGTATGACTTCAGTTTTAATTTCGTTATATTAGAACATTAAACGTGTTAATATGCTCGTTAAATTTCTTATGAGTATATCAATTAATTACTTTAATAAAGTAGAAACAAATGGCTGAAATATAAATGCGAGGCAAGTATGTGGTATATGTAATATATTTTGATTTTGTACGTACATATGTGAGTTACAATGTGACAGTTGTGTATTTGTACTAATAATATAAAGTGGTTGTTTGTTAGTTTATATGTAGGGAGTAACCTTCAAAACTACTAAACCGATCTTCATGAAATTTCAGGTCTAAGAGAGTTGTATAAGGACAACGGTGAAGCGAAGCAAAATAAAAAGGCAGCTGAATCGCCTACCGTCATATTGGCTGACAAAGCCTTGAGTAAACAACTGACAAGCGTTTCTAACCAAGTAGCTCGGGTACTAATATCCCATTAGAAGAATAATGTCTTATCTTCAGATAAAACAAAAATGAAATTATTATAAATTTGGCATTAAAAACCGTAAACTATCAATTGATTACGTTCGTATTTTGTGAAATACTGACTAAAGAATAAAATAAAAATTTATCAATCGATAGTGGTTTTTAATGCCGAATTTTTTAATAATTTCATTCTTGTTTTATGTGAAGATAAAACATTATTCTTTTAATGGGACGATATGTTGTAGTTATTTTCAATGAAAAGTGACAGAACCGCAACATCTTACAGATGACTGAGTAAATATTTCAATTCTTATCTATTCCTCTTCGTTAAACTAGTGACTAATCTAATCTGTAGAATGATTGATTATCGCACCAACTTCTTCGCCGTAGCAAAATGCCATCATAAAAGTTTATTTGACATTTTGTAGCAAATTTCTGGGACATTTTACTCAGTTTGAAATAGAGTTGGAAGTAACGACCGGTAACGTTTCAATGTAAGCTGACCGTAAAATGTAGTGTTAATGGAATAAGATGAAGTTAAACTCGTTAAAGTAAATTTAATGCAGCGTAGCGCTATACAGAACTGTAGCTACGTAGCTGCTACGACGCGTTCAGTGCTACAAACACGTAGCACTGCTACGAATTGGTACACGAACGCTATTTGTTGAAGTCAATTAAACTGTTTACGAAGTAAATAGTTGTAACTATTAAATGGTTGCTAAAAATTACACACAACTTGTGGTATAACTAGTTACAAATAGTTATATTGCTCTAGAGCAATTAAATGTTATTTCTTATCGCATTCGTAACTTGAAGTAATCGCGTGTTTTCATTCTTAACAGAAACGTTTAGAGAGAGAAACAGATAGCATCTATATGTACTGTATCGTCCTTTTTGCGCTCGCAACGGACTATACAAAATTAATCTGAAAAAAATATATTTTTAATTTACTTATCTCCTTAATAATTATAATATAAACTGCCTCGGTGGCGCAGTGGAAAGTGTATACGACTGCTGTGCAAGAGGTCCCGGGTTCGATTCCCGGGTCGGGTGAAAATTGTATTGGGTTTTTCTATCATGAAATTCCAGTATTGAGATTTTCCCGGAGTTTGGTAAACAAATGTTCCCGGTAGATGACAATAGGCTCGCCCCCTATTTCATGGGACCAAACATAGCTGGCGAAATGCGGGTGTGAAACACCTCTGCCTACCCCTTCGGGGAAAAAGGCGTGATGCTATGTTATGTTATGTTTTATAAACTGAAACTCCAACTCTTTTTAATCTCTATCTTTATAAAAAAAAAATGATCCCACACTTTCCAAGGTTATAGCCACAATAGTTACTCCTATAACATTCTGTATTATATAGATAGAATACGGATTTTTTATTTAATAAATCAGTATTATGATAATAAGACTACACGTGCAGTCATAGTGTTTAAAGTTGTCTGATGATAAAATCACATTAACCAACGAAGACATGTGAAAAATAGTCATTATACAAAAGCTTGAAACTTTCTTCAAAGAAGAGTTTTGTCTGATGGGTTTTGTTTATCCACGTTTTCGTGGAAGATTATTCAAAACCGCGCAGTGTAACATGACGCCGAAGAAATGTGCATCATATATTATTATTACGTAGGTAGCTATCACAGAACACATGAAAGAAACCTATCTGTATTCTATGGTTGCAATATTGTATGTATATATTCTTCTTTCGTCATTTCAACCCATAAACGTTCCACTGTTGGCTACGGGTCTCCTCCAAAGAAGGTGGAAATTTTGTCTACTATACCACGCTCGCCAGGGTTTGTTTCGAATTTTCCTTTTCTTGCATAAGTCTTTTGTCTGCATAAGGTTTCTACTCCCTTAGTCGCTTTTTACGACACCCACGGGTTAAAATATGACATTATGTATTCTTAATATTACTACACAGATCTATAAATCTATGAGATGTTTCTCAACGTTAAATAGTTTTAATATGAATTACAAAGCAGTTCCACTAAAAAAAAAGTTAACGCTCTACATTTTAAATAACGGGTTTATGTCACGTATTATATTTAAGGAGTATGAAAATACCTTATTGGTTTGCCCGACGTTTCGATCGAATTACACCGACCGTGGTCACGGGCTGACTGGAGCGGCGGCCGAGTGTCGTTCCTGATGCGTGCGGGTTTCTGCTACTACCCTCACTTTGGTCATTTATATTTATAGTTTTAGAACTGTCGGTACTTCGACACACTACACTAATAACGTCTACACACGGGCCTACTTTGTCATATCGGCGATGTTTACACTTGCTGATGACTGGATTCCAAGATGTTGATAAGCGGTACCCATCACCCCAGTTAAAATTTTTATGTTTCTTAATTTCAACGTTCTACTTTGTTTTGGTACATGAAACTTGACTATTATACCTACTAATGCGAACGAATCGTGTAATTGTTATACCAAGAATAAAACTAAAATAAAATAGCATCATAATGCTTCTATTAATAGTTGCGAATGGAATACCAATGTGAAGAGGGTAATTGAGAAGCTTTCTTCACCGCATTTATATTCAAATTTAATAAATTGGATGGCAAATTTGACTTGTAACATTGCTTTCAAGGATAGTCGATGTGAATGAACTAGAACTGAAATTATTTTCTTTAATCTTTATGGTATGCTTTTCTGATAGTTCATTATAATTAATACTCGTGCATATTTGTGATCTATCGATAAATGTACTTTTTCAATCAGGTTGTATAACTTGTGCCTAAAAACTCGACCGAACCAATGCGTTTAGCCTGCGTCCTGCGTGCACGGTGGAAATCATTGGCCACGTCGTCCAATGAGAAGGCGATGCGAGAGAACGCCACTGTGCACACCATAGCGGACGCAGGCTGAACGCGTTGGTTTAGCCTTTAGGGTAATACTAAATTAAAGCGAGCAGCATCCTAACATAGCTATCAAAACTGACTATGACTGTAGCATAGCTAATCCTTTCACAGAAACGGTAGTGATAATATGTTGTTAAGTATTTTTTATAAATTTTAAAGTAAGTTTAGTTAATTATTTGTTAGTAAATAATTAAATTATAATTAGTGAATAACTTTAATTATTCAGACAAATATTTTTGAATAAATAAATATATGTAATTGTGTGTCACGTGGCGCGGGTGGTAATCTAAACTGAAACTAGTGTATTTATATTACAGTTGCGTGAATAGTACCTACATAACTCAACGTATATTTTAAGCAACGAACACTAATCCCACAACCATTAGTTAATAGATAACAGTGTCAGTGAACACATGTACTATGCACCGTTCATCTCCAACGCTGGCTACAATAGTAGCTCTGATAACATCTACCTATTCCTTTGTATAATATAATACGGTTAGATTAACTGTCTGCTTACTACACAATTTACTATCAAACCATTGAATAGAGAAATTAAGGAACCCTCCACGATTAGGTCTCATAGCCTTTCAAAGGATGATAGGAATCTCATAGTTTATATAGGTTGGGTGTCCCTCATTCTAATAATGTAAGGGCAGGGGTCCGTGAATGTTGCATGAAGACGTATTGTCCCCATTCCAGGGCGCGCTGTGGAGTGACTTTGACAAAATTCCCCGGACGTACGGACTGACGACCGCGCTTGGTATTCGGGCCCAGGTACAGCCGAACAAAAATCACCATGAGAATATTTTTGTGTTGCCAGCCCCTTTGATCGTTGTGCAAAACCATTATTGTTTTTATTTTTTGTTTATTTCATTCTTTGGTGCAGTCGTTATACATCTCATATTTATCATAACGGGACGTTTTATTTAAACTGATATAATTCATTACAAGATATCAATTATGTTACTATTATCACACATAGTACTTAATGCCATACTTTATTTTATTTTTCGAAAATAATATCAATGTTTCCTTCGTGTATCTTTTTTTTTATTTACAACAACTATCTTTTGAGGTATAGTAGTAGGTGCGTGCAGCGTGAGTCTGAGTCGCATTTGGCCGGTTTCTTCATATTTTTAAGACTTAAACTTAGTTTAGAAAATAGAGGGAAGGGACAAAATTTTGCTATTTTCGAAACGATATTTTTCGAAAATATTCACCTAGTAAATTATATGACTCTCGTAAATGTTTGCAGAAAAAAATATTTACAGCTACTGTTACATAAACGGAGTGCACCCCCTTCCCTTAATTTATTTATTATTTTTAACTAAGTCTAAATTTCATCAACATACATCGAGTAGCATAGCAAGAGTTCAGCTCAATCAATCGACTTAATTTTGATTGCAATATTTTCCCATCTAGGTGGACCGATGACCTGAAAAAGGTCGCCGGGTCTGCTGGATGCGGAACGCGGAGGACCGAGTGTTATGGCGCGTGTTGGGAGAGGCCTATGTCCAGCAGTGGACTGCAATAGGCTGAGATGATGATTTTGCTGAAAAACTCCAACCTGTATAGAACATCAAATAGTTTCTATTGGAATGAACATTATTGTGTAGTCAATAGACAAATTTAAAAATAGAATTGCATTGTAACAGAACAATTAGGTACTAATGTTCCGTTCATATCGGAAGAAATTCAACGACACACACCACGGGACGGACTTTGACAAAATTCCTCTCGATCTATGCACGACTGAGCGCGACTGAATGAGACACATTCTTCATGCAAATATTCACAGATATAATTTAAACTCCGTACCGTTTCCAAACTTTAAACTTCCTCTTACATTCTAGTTCATATTCGACGATACTGCAGTATATGGCTCTCTTGAGAATTATTTTATAATTCAAAGTATATTTCTTCACTTTTCACCGCAGTGTAAATTCTTAGAGACAGTTTCGTGTCACATGAATTATGCAGAATCGTGGTGCGGCCCGCGAACTGAGTAGCTCTGAGATTTACATTCAGGCAATGCGCGACCTTACATTATAAATAAATATAAGTATGTATACGTAACACTATTGTCGACGAATATACAATGCGTTTAAGTTAACCACCCAATATGCGACTCTTGAGAGGATAAACTATGTATAAACTACTATATAACTATGGAAGGATTCAGCGTTGAGTTGAAATTTCTTGCACATTAGGTGTACTTCTTACCATATTTTTTCAAGTTTTAGATTATTATCCAAATGAATGGTCGTCATTGAAGTGACTTAATAATAATAATATTCTACCACATTCACACAACGCCACCTAGTCCCAAATTAAGCAATTATATTTGCTTGTGTATGGGTACTAAACAACTGATATACTACTTAAAAAAAAAAATTTGTAAATATTTACATATATGTAGATAAATTACACCCAGACAGAACAAACCTTCATGCTCATCACACAAAGATTTGTCCTGTGTGGGGATCGAACCCACGACCTCCAGCTTAGCAGTCAAAGTCATTAAGCACTAGACCAACAGGCCCGTCCGACTTGTTCTAACGTATACATAATTATTTTCTCTTTTTTTATTTTCTTTTTCTATTTTTTATTTATTTCTATTTTCATCAGTATTTTCGCCCAACAGGTACACTTTGTGCTACGAAGTACTATGTATGAATAAAATTTTGACTAAACCTGATCAATAGTTTACGCATGTTTGTTGGTATAACAAAGATTCGAGTACTTTTATACATTTTCACATTCATATTTGTGAGATTTACAAAAAAAAACTGGTCTGTTTTAACAGAATGTAGAAAACGTTTAAAGCTATTCAGATGTAATTTAATTGAATTCTATTTGCATCACGGCGTGAATGCTGAATTACAACAAAAATACATTCAGACGACACGCAAGTCACGTACAGTATCGTTCCATGTTATAGATTCAAAGCTTCGTAGCGTTCGGTAGGATAGGCATCAACAGGTAAGTGAGCCATTTGTTTTCCCGGTGAAACATCTTGACTGAGTAAGCTCCTCAAGTTGGTGATGGTACGATCAGAACGACTGAAAAGTATCCTACACGTGCAATAACTATAGTCCATTTTTTTACTTCACCTCGAATCTTCTCCAGACACTTGTGTAAATAACATAACAAGGCATAGCATCACGTTTTTTACCCCAACAGGGTAGGTTACGTTACGTTCTAAAACACTAGCCTCTTTTCCAACGTATATTTTTTAAACGCTTAGTAGTATCGGCTCTAAGTGGCTTAACGCATTGCCCCAATTAAAAACGAAGGCAAGATTATCCGGCTAATGATATTTACGATCCAATCGAGAATAAAATTCAGCCAATTTATTAGAATAAAATTTTGTACCTATTCTTATAAATGAGTGATTAGCTCTAATTAATTACCTTGTTAATAACTAAAATTCGTATAATACATATATACACTAGACATTGAAATGTTTCCTAAAACTGTAACTAATGTTTATTAATATTTTGCAAGAATTTTATTTAAAGTTTGGCTTAATTTTAACAAACATAAAAATGTTGTAAATTCTAGGAGCAAATGTCGCCTTTACGTAAAAATATATATAAATATATATCTTTGGCTATTCTACTGTTGAAACCATCGTTATTATACGATATGGTGGAGAAAGATTATTAGCTCGTGAAAATGAGATGCATCCCACAATAATAATTTCGAGACTAAAGCCGCCCAGCTGCCATGACGGACGACACCCCTCACTTTATCGCCTATTTTTTCACTCCCTTGACCCACAACAGCGGTTTTTTATACTGCTACATTTACGACTCAATATATTCCAAAGTAGCTACGACAAAATAAACCTCTTGTCGAAATAAAAAAACTTTCCACATATCGTATTACCAAATCCGCAACGTTAGAATAAACGTAAAAGGGAAAACTTTGTATAACAAGAGAAAAATCTCTTAGACACTATAAATATTGATGTATTCTCGAGACGGCTTTCACCATATTCAGACGTGGAGTGGCAAACCCTTATGAAAAAGCAAATACTTTGGCTGAGCTCGCACCTGTAGCCCGACACAACAAAAGAATGCTGAGTAACGCCTGCCGATTTTTCGGCTAAGAAATAATTCACTTGTTGATTCTGCTCTCTAGCTTACATTCCTTTTATGTATTATTTATTTTACTTCCAACGAGCTTTGGCACGTTATCCGGTTAGTGTAAGTAGCTACACAGCGGCGACGCCAAAATATTAGTAACGATACAATATTGTGTGTTGTTTGGGAATATCTCGAGTGCTACAACTAGCTCTAGGTACTCCTAGTAAACATCGCTTAGGATAATATTTCAACAAGCTTAGCTATAATCCCGTAAGCATCGTAAATCCCGAATAGGAAGCTAAGCTTGCCACAATATTTAGAAGCGGCTGGATTTTAGGCGGACGTTTAAAGCTTCGGCTTTATTCAAGGTAAAATAATTATATAATATGCACGTTAATGCACAATAGGTTCACATTTTACAAGAGGGATTCCTTAGAGAAGTCTCAAATTCCTCTGTCGGCGTATTACTAAATGTTTGTTACGGGCAGGCCTTAGTTGCGACATCACGAGGCAACTATGTGTCGAAGAATGTGTTTATGGTGCCAAGAATGAAGCTCCTTAGCAGCGGCGGGGATTCTGTGCTCCCTCCATATACACCTACCGACACGTAACAATGTTATTTGTATTCAAATATCCTTTACACGCTATATACTTTACAAACAAGGTCGCTAACATTGTAATACTGAGTTGAAGACAAGCTTGTCAGCGGTTCGTACCTATTATACAAGATAGTGAAATTTAATTTGTTAAGTAGCTATTTATTGGAAACTTTCATGTGTCCATATATTACAATATAATTTATCCTTGAACATTGAAACAATGTACTCATGTGGCACACAAACTACATGAACTTTTTAACAAAATTTCACGCTATTGTTAAACGAATGCTAGAGTTTAAGCACAAAAGTAATAGATCGGATTTCTTCCTAGACCTTGTTGAGGTTTTTGTTGCGATCCTATGATGAATAGCTGGAAAATGATTTTGTAGTTATCATAGTAAATTGGACTTTTTAGTATTATTGAAAAGTAAATAAACGCGTCTTTAACGTACTGATCTTGAAGAACTAAATTCAATTTTCAGCATCTGCTTGTTTTTCTGAATTATTTTCTTTATCTGATATAATTCGACCGCTAACTTTCACAAATACCAAAAAAGCCTTTTGGCTACCTGTTAAATTGCAAAGCTTTCGTTATGAAAATTCCTTAAATATTATCCTATGAGGTAGAGCAGCGATTTATTATAAACTTTAGAATGGTGAGCATTCTTTTACTTTACGAATTTCATTAACAGTTTGCATCGTCTACAAGTCCAACTCTTTGCCTCTTTGTAATACATTGGGGAAGTTTAAAATTGAATTTTTATTGTTACAAACGTTTTCAAACGGCCAGCGCTGCAGCGCTGTACTCATAGTACTAGGTTTTCTACTGTCCAGCAGGCAGCAAGTTTACGCTGTAAACATTTCGCAAACGGGACTTTAATCCCGGTCATAAAAGTAATCCGCTCATAAAGTTACGCGACGATGGACAACATAAGGGTAGGGATTTTCTCTCACAAAGATTTCTAAGTAATTAAGATAAAATATCAGGAGTTTTTGTATGTAACTGAAGCCAGAAGCTCTCGTTTTTCAACGTTCATATACCGAGTTAATCCTGGAGTATGCAATAAAGCTGCTGAAGTATTTGTGTTCCAGGCAAAATTACCCATATTGAAAATACCCTTCGGCGCTAACAGCCGGCAGAAAGCTTATTTATACGCTCGTGTATATACTTCCCCTCGGCGAAGGCACGTAAAAACCTAGCTACCTACATTAAATTTAAAGCTGCTGTGAATCGTTAAATTCTTAAATTTAATACAGCCCGACTTACAAAACTGGCGGCGTATTGATTTGTAATTAGAAAATTGCTTTTGTTTAAGTTATGCAAAGTATTTGCTATTAAGCGGATTTAAATTGCGAATGAGTTTTATTTGAACGAGCGAGTTTCAAAGTTTGAAAATTTGATTGATATAAAAATTGTTTATTCGTTTTTGAAGGCCACTTGACCGTGTTGAAATACGATCTTAGTGAAGGGAGAAAAAGGGTTGGATTACAAAAACCACGCTCGTCCATCACAGCCTCTGTCAACAAGGCTCCGCATCAATGCCGCAAAAACAATTAGTAGGTCAATATTTATTTAATTGCCTGAAACCGAGCCGCCATGAATGATGATCGGTAACATGCATCGTGTGTTTTGAGCTATGATGGAATTAATTAACAACTGGGATATTGATAGTGATGATATGAAAACATTACTGACTTGCTCGTTACGTCAATAAAGTCGTAAAATTTATTAATATAGGAACATATTTTACGGATAAAATTGAATTTACGCTCACAAAATGTTTAAATAAGTTTTTATTTTATCAAGTGCAATACAGTAAATACTTCAATGGTTACAAAATGATTATGCTGACCTAAATATTTGAATATATAAAATACTCGAATATCAATCATAAAAACATTAATTAGCATTACGAATGGTCGTTAGTACGTTGACTTACCTAACTGGAACAAATACATAACATAGCTATTTATTATTCTATTCTTTATTCCTATTTATTTAATTAACATTTTTCCTTACCATCATTGCAGCAGTTAACCTAGATAGTCCCTAACAAAACTAAACCGGCCAACCACAACTCTTCTTTTGTAACTCCACTGTCAGGTGAAATCCATTGAGTGTAATAACCATTTAGTTTTCTAACTTCTGCCGTTAAAATGACTTTCATAAACGAAGAGCAGCTAATAAAATATTTATGTCTGTAATAAAATGGCTGCCTAATAAGTAGCGTGACATAAAATTCGTAGTTTATATTGGAGGAATCACACGCAAAAAGAATATAGTTTTATACTATCAAAAGTGACTTAATAAAAGTACAAATTTATTTATCGAGCTTAGAATCGGGTCCAGTCTATTTATTAATATTAACGGCTGAGCACAGATTCAAAAGTACATACGCTTGATAGTCAAACTAATGACGACAATCAACAGTCGGGTAAAAATAGTAGCGTATTATAATAAAAATATGATCAGTAACAGACAAGCAATAATAAACCTTAATGCATCTATAATACAAAACGAAAATGTGCGAGTTTACTCTAAAATCGACTTCAATCATTTAACCTAACAGTTTTTATCACACTATACTTAAACGCTATTATAGTGTGCACTTGTAATTTACCTCTTTACCTAACCACTTAAGAGGTGTTAGTCAGAGCTAATGTAAATAGAAAAGGGCTTTTTACCCGTAATAGCGAACCTAAGTAAATATACAGATGTGTATTGAGCAGTCTCTTTTGTACAACATTATTAAGGTCAATTAAGTCATTGTCGATTGCTTTTCAGTTGAAGAGATAGCAATTGAGTTAAAAGGATAAATAGTTTATAAAACTATTGTATTGGTTAACTGTAGCTACACTTGGAATAAATGTGTTTTTCATTAATACGGAAAATACAAAAGATAAAATAAAAAAGCTTTTATCGCCTGAGCCTGTTGTGTGTGTTTAAGACTAGAAATAACTTAAAATACTTTTAAGTAAACTTTTGTATATGAAATTAAATAATTTAAATATCATCTACCAGATCAGATTATCTTTTGATTCCTCTAATATCCTTCAAATGTTTCAGTCCAATGCTTTCATTTTTCATGCTTTTGGTAAATCGTTATTCCATATTTTTATCTACATATGGATTGACTATGGAAAATACCTACACATAAATATTTTTATCAGGTATAACATCCAAATTAATTACATAAAAGAGTAGACTGATATTGATTTCTAAAAGAATGCTCATGATTGTGAATTCCATGTCGTTATCATCATCCTGTCAGCCATGGGACGTCCACTGTAGAACATAGGCCTCCCCAAGAGATATTCTATTAGACTGGTTGTGTGCTTGCTTATTTCAATATTTTAAATTAATTTTCCCTAGTCCTTTTCAATACTTCCAACGCTCCCGTGAGACTACCAAAATTAATTTCAAATAATTTTCAAATTTTCTTTTCAATATATTGCCGCAACATGGCTTTAAAAAGAATGAACTGTATTATTTTACAGTCCCGCACTCCATGCCCACCGAGTTTAAACCGGGATTACTTAAAAATGGCCTACAAATCGATCCCAGGGGATTACGAACAAGGAAACATGATGATAATTACTGTTTTAGGCTGTTAGCGATTACAGTAAAATGAAGACCAAAGTACATTCATATATCTGTTAAAAGAAGAAGCGAAATAAAGCTATTTTAATTCCAAAAAAGAAGATTTTCAAAACCTTCGCGACTAGTACATATTATTTAATAAAACTACCTAACGGGTCAACGTCGCGTAGGTATTATACTTTTATTTAAATATTACATTTAATATTCCGTAGACTCGTTACATAACAATTAAATACACTTATCACCTTTTTAAAATACCTTATCTTGGGTAAACAAAAAATTACACAATCCAAACACGTTAGTGTTTCTAGATACCTCTAAAAAAATTAAACATTACAGATACAATATACTTAAGTAATATTAATATAAGTTCATATTTAAAAAATATAGGCAATTTAAAATGACTGTAACCAGTAATGGTTTCCAGAAATTCGTTTATTGAACAACAAAATAGATTAGTACTACTTTGAAATGGAAGCCAATAATCTTTAAAAATTGGTTTCAGAATAAACTCGCAACTGGTATTTCTGCCTCATTATACGGGAAACTTGCAATTTATTTGACTAAGAATTGCTATTTAACATTAAAACAAGAAGTCAAATATACTGAGCAAGGAATCGCAATTTAAAGTAATGAATGTAAGGCACCAAACGGCCTGCGAGCGAGGGATAAAAATCGTTTTGTATACTTACATACATTTCTAGAACAAAATTTGTGAACAATGACAAAGAAGGTCTCTAAGAGTATAAAATTAAGTATCCTTATTTAATAGGTACGCAGAAAATGGCACAACCATATTTATTGCCTCGAAAGGATACGCAGATATGTAACAAAATCATAAATTCTCCAAGCTTTATAATCAACATCATTAGTGGAATTTTTTAAATTTTGTGCTGATATGGACAACATCTGTATCATTATGATTTATCCTGGGATCAAACCCAAAATCTCAGTAAAATCATAGTAATCCACCAAGACAGGTACACTATAAGTATATAAATGTAACAAGCTTAACTCGACCTCAACTAAATCGGGGCAGTTCAGTGAAACTAGATTAGTAACTTCCATCACTGATTACCTAACAGTTGATCTAACCAAACCGCTTGTACTACCAGCTATTTGATTTATCACTATTTCAATTTCATATAGGTATTATTTAAACGTTAACTAATAAACATGATTGTAAGAGAGTGAAGTCTTCCGATTAAGTCAACTATAAGTCTCTAACTGTTCTGTAACTGAGTTTTGCTCCCGTGGATCTTTGTCTAACCTTCCTCGATATATGGTTATCAAACAGAAGCCTTCGTGGCTCAGTGGTTAGTGACCCTGACTGCTGATACAGAGGTCGTGGGTTCGATTCCCACCCAGGACAAATCTTTGTGTGATAAACATAATTATTTGTTCTGTTCCTGGGTATAATGTATCTATAATATGTATGTACTTACGAAAAAAGTTATTTAAGTATTATATTTTTTATCAATTATATCAGTTGTCTAGTATCCATATTACAAGCATTAGCTTAGTTTGGGACTAGATGGCGCTGTGTTTGAATGTCCAAAACATTAAAACAAAACATATTATTAAAAGATTTTTTTGAATTCGAAACCAATAGTTCCTGAGACTAACCTTCAACCAAACAATCTGCTCAGCTTAATAATTTTAGTATAGATAACCCTCTTATGAGTATGTATTTTCATTTGTATTAAACTAAACACCACCTTCTAATACGAAACGTAATTCCCAAAATACATGCTGAATGTTCTAGGTTAATTATCGTTCATTGTACCAGTATCAAAGAAACCTCACGTTCAGCCGTGGACATACGGGCTTGAAATTAGAGAAAACGTTTGTAAATTCCATACCAACTATCACACAGGAAAATGTCTGCAACCCAAAGGCTTGTTGTAACGTTTGCAACATAAACAGTGTGGTACATTTGCAAAGTTGTCTGTCGTATGAAGATGTCGCGGTGAGATTCCACAGGCTCCCTTTGGCAAGAGCGTGCATACCGCGCACGACTTGACAAAATTCCACCGGCGTCCCGGGGGGCGTCGTTACGTCTACTACACACCGCAAAAGGTAAATATCTTAATAAGTGTCAGAGCGTGTTTGTATTCACTACAACGCACACCTACTTTAGTCAGTTTCGATCTTTCACAAGACGACTTTGCGAACATGCGAATTAATATTTGTATGAGGTGTCAATAAATTATGACCCTGGTTACTGGGCGACTTCTGCTCAAGAGGGTTTTTCGCTCATTAGGTTTTATATAATATAATAATAATAATATAATATTCTACATTCACACAGCGCCATCTAGTCCCAAAGTAAGCAATTATATTTGCTTGTGTTATGGGTACTAAACAACTGATATACTACTTAAATACTTTTTTTTTTGTAAATACATACATATTATATATAAATTACACCCAGACACAGAACAAAGCTTTATGTTTATCATACAAAGATTTGTCCTGGGTGGGGATCGAACCCACGACCTCCAGCTTAGCAGTCAGGGTCACTTACCACTAGACCAACCGGCCATTTTATTTCATTCATTCGTCATGAAATTTTCAGAATCAGTCAGGAGTTCGGACATGTGTTCGAATAATGGTAATAGGTTCGCTCCCTATCACATGGGACTCCACATAACTGATGAAAGAAAGGCTTGACACTTTAAATAATAAAAATAAACTAAACTAGGTGTAAAAGACAACCATATTCGTCTTATATAATTTGTCATCTTAAATTACTGTTATCCCAAATATGTTTGAGAAGGATATTTTGTCTCTAAACATCCTAAGCCTGCAATATTGTTACAATTAAGTCAGTGGTATTTATTAGGGATTAATAAGCTAATGCTTTACGTTAAGTATTCTGTTGATCTCGGTTACGTAAAGGGCACACGATCGTGCCCCAGGTATCTACGGAATAGAATATAAGCTGAATAGCTAAATCAATGATGTTATTTATGTATATGTTAATAGCAAAGCCGTTTCAATTAATCGTAACAAGTATCCTTGAAATTACCATCACAAGATATTTAATTGAATCAAAATAATGTTTGTAAAAATGTATATAATTATTTAAATATAATATCCTTTTAAATAAACAAATAAATGTAATTTAGAAATATAGATCATACAACAATATACATAATGACGCAGTAGAACGCGTAAATATATAAATATAAATTTCCCCAAATATATTTATATTTTCAAGTAAGTGGTAGGTATACCTGCAGTACATTCTCAGTGTTTATAAATAAGACCTTAAGATTATAAATACCTCAGGCCTACAATAATCTACATGTATTTAACCTTTATCTTATAAAGTGACTTCAAAAAACAAAGTTGAAAATATAAAACTTTAACAATTATAGTCATCAATTTATTGCAGCCGTAAGCTCTACAATGTTTTACACATAAACGTATCCAACAACCCTCGTATTCCATCACAGAGATAACAAGAACAAACAAAACTACGGCAAGGATTTTACCTCGTCTTGAACAAAAGTTGTTCACCAAAAGTTACAAGCGTAATAAATACAAAGTATCTACATATACTAGGGGAAGCAAAATATTCTTGTTCAGTTATGCCCGCATAAGTATGAAAGACGTTCACTTTCAGAAGCCTAACAGCAGATTACATGTACGGTGAATAATGCACAGTACACAGTCCTACGTAAAGGCAGCCGGGCAGGTAAACCGCGGCCTCTGGTAATAATAATATTGTATCAAAGTTACCTCGTTGTCGACTGGCATGTTAGGAATGACGCCTCGCTATAACAATTTCTCTACACTTTGACGTGATGTGTTTATGAGATTACGCGCTTGTTAATGTACCGGGAAAATTTATGTTGGTTTTTTACTGATTAAAAATGTATTTGCTCTGCCACTTTGGTGGCATTGTGGTACAAATATATGTATAAGTATCTTACTAATATTATAAATGCGAGAGCCTGCATAAGGCTTGGAAAAGTACATAGGTTACTTTTTGCTGGCATACCACGTGAGCGAGGTTACGGGCGGAAACTTGTCAAATATTGGAATCTTCAAACGGTACAGGCAGAATTGTATTTAGGATTTTTTTTTTGTTTTTTTTTATGTACGTATGTATATGATGAGCCTATTGTTATTAATAAAACACTACTTTTTGGTTGCAGGTTGATACCAAGTCATTTATAATTTTATTTAATGGTTAAGTTGGTTTGTAAGATTTTTTAAATCCTGAACAGTTATATTGTGTAATAACAAGTTAAACAACCAGATGACCTAATGAGAAAAGTTTTTGTTTGTAAAACAAAGTTCACACAAAAGTTATCCAAGTGATATGAAAACTTCACTATATTACAGTTTCAATGTAGTCGTAATAGTGGCCGAATAGATAAAGTGACTGGCATGCCAATAATGCATCATCATCATCATCATCTCAGCCTATTGCAGTCCACTGCTGGACATAGGCCTCTCCCAACACGCGCCATAACACTCGATCCTCCGCCTTCCGCATCCAGTCAGACCCGGCGACCTTTTTCAGGTCATCGGTCCACCTAGCTGGAGGGCGTCCTACTCTACTCTCCAATAATGCAGTCCAAGTTCAATTCCGAATTTCCAATTTCACTTTTTGGAATGTATATGTACTAGAAGACTTTCCATCTGATAATGTTGAAGGCAAAACATCGTGAGGAAACGAACCTAAAATAAATTCTATGGCTATGTCTGTTCCGTCCAGCGTTGACTGGGTGGTATTTGATAGTGTCATTCTATATTTAAATTATGCTTAATTTAATCATTATATGTCACTTCTAAATTAAGGGCCCACTGTTTTATATAGGCCTTCCTCCACAACAGCGTTACAGACTTCCGATACGCGAAACTAAAGGACCTTTAAAAAGTACATGCTGACTAATTAATATTCCACCCAATTCTCTACTACATATATTTAAAAATAATTATATTATTAACAAGACTATACTTGCCCTAAATGGCCTCAGTAAAATAGTACGGACATATTCATGAAATAAATTCGCTTCTATGACTACCTTCTATGAACGTATGTACACATGATTTGACGTCAGCAATATATCTTGTCGTGTCTACCCAAGCATAAACGCCCAAGATTCCTATCTTATAATTGATAGAACGTTAATCTATTTACTAAATTTTCCAATACACTCGCATGAACACCACTAACTTATCCGTATACGAGTAACGTAGCGCAGCGCATTCCAATACTACACAGACTGTACGAGTACGAAAGACAGGCATTCGAATAGTTCTCGAGTGTGAAAAATCGAGAATCGAAACAGAAAGAATACCGATATAATTTATCTGATCGAACGTTCAGCACGTGACATCGTGGACTCGATGCAAGCTGGCGATCCGTATCGATTGCATAAATTTTAATATTGGCCACGGAGCCTGCACAGGGTGTGCCGTTCAAACGGAAACCGATTGTAATTACTGTCCATTATTGATAAGCAATTGACGCGCTAATTAAACTATGTTAGTGTAAATAATTAACTGTTATGTACAGGATATTGAATCATGTGATAAATTCATGTTTCGTGTACATTGATAAATGACTGGTAATCATGTTCGGTAATTGATTGTTAAGGCTTATCCATGTAGTTGAAACTATTTCACGATACTCCAAGTATGTACACGCCGTATACGGAAGTTTCATCCCGGAATGTGCAGATCGAGTTGGCACACAGGGTACTTCAATTCGCTATTTCAGCGAAGATATAGTTAAATTATAAAGCTAATGTCTAAAAAGGCATTGAAAATTTAGATAGTTATTTGTTAAATGAAATTCTAACAGGTACCATTTACAAAAAGTTATACTAGGAGAAAATAAGCAAAAAATGCGTCTTTTAATACTGACATAGTATAAACGGGTCTTTATTCACGGTAACTAATTTAACAAAAGGTGGGTTTTAACTCGGTTTAAGCCTTAACCTGGGATTATATTTGGTTAATTATGTAGCAACTTGCAATAAAATCTCGGGTTAGGGATTATACCGAGTTTGGTGTAAACCGTCCTAAACTGTAATAAAAACATGTTCAGTTAATCGTTAGATTAAAAAGAACAATAAAATATTTTCATTCTAAAACATACTGTGTGGTAAAAGCTCGTCGATAAAGCATTCCCAAACATAGTTGGTAATAATCATCTAGTTCATGTGAAAGCTGTCAGTTCTGCTCTAATAAACTTACTTATAAGACAAGAAAAATTACTTATTGCCGGACCATGTATTCACAATCAACATTAGGACGAAATAGAGCTTACACATCTAATTCTTTACGGCTCCATAATCACATATATCTATAATTAACCTTTCATTCAAGTGATAAACTAAATTGAACCTACCTGACTCTTCATTGGGTCGGTATTTAATTGGCACATATAAGTTCCAGAGTCTTCAGGCTCGACGCTATTGATGTACAGCTTCCAAGTATTATGCCCGTTGTGTGTCACCGACAGCCGAGGGTTAAGCGTCACCATATGTGTGTGGATGGCTATTATTGTCTTCGTATCCGATTTGATCCATGCGACCTGCAATTACGATAAACATATTAAATATTATTTTTATATTATATTACGGGTCCCTCACGTAAGGAAGTCTGGACTGCCGACCGGGGGATCCAACTTCAGGGTGAGTGCGCAACTTTCGCCGCCACGTCACGTCGCGCAGCCTTCTCGAGTTGCTTACGTGAGTGACATGTAATTATATACTAATATTATAAAGCTGTAGAGTTTGTTTGTTTGGTTGAGCGCTAGGATCTCAGAAACTACTGGTCCGATTTGAAAATTTCTTTAATGTTGGATAGTCCATTTATCGAGGCAGGTTATAGGCTATATAACATCACGCTACGGCCAATAGAAGCTGAGCAGTGGTCAAATAAAGAACGATGGGAGTGAAGCCCGGTGTGTCTTTTAGTATAAAAAAATATATTTTTTATTCTAACTTGGCCGTGACTGTTGAGACACAATCTAAACTCGTCTCGCAACGGTAAATAAATACCACCCGCATCCTACACTCCAAGCTCTGATCCGAAATTAATTAATAACATATTGAGTTTTTATTTTATTTCTACTAAAGTCTGTGGCTAGTGGCTGACGAGTTAGCAATAGAATAACAGTCAATGGAAACATCTAATATGTACGTATTTACAAAAAAAAATGTATTTAAGTAGTATATCAGTTATTTAGTACCCATAACACAAGCAAATGTAATTGCCTAGTTTGGGACTAGATGGCGCTGTGTAAATGTGGTAGAATATTATGATTATAACACCTTTTTCCCCAAGGGGGTAGGCAGAGGTGTAAACACACCCACATTTCGCCAGCTATGTTTGGTCCCATGAAATAGGGGGCGAGCCTATTGTCATCAACGGGGAACATGTGTTTACCAAACTCTGGGAAAATCTAAATACTGGAATTTCCTGATAGAAAAATGGAAAATGCATCGAGTGTAAAATCTCTAAACATTGGGAACTCTTTGGTAATACCTTGCAACGCTAGCTAAACCCGACAAACTGCGTCCCGATAGCACTAAACTGTACATTCCGTCTTAAAACATCGTCTTAGCTATTCATAATATAGTTTCATACATTTATGTTGCTTCGTTACTATACGGCTTTACGGCTATCAGTTATATACGGTCTGTTTAGTGAGGCAGAAAAAGAATATTCCTAGAAGGGAATTGTATCCTAATATTATAAAGCTAAAAAGTATGTTTGTTTATTTGGTAAAATATTACAAAGCTATAGAGGTCTGATTTGAAAAAATCTTTTAGTGTAGGATAGCCCATTTATCAAGAACGGTTAGGCTATATAACATAACGCTACGGTCAATAGGAACTGAGCAGTAGCCAAATAAAGAACGATGGGAGCGAAGCCCTGCGTGACTTCTAGTATTCTATAAAACTCTATTATATTTATTCAAGAGAACATATAAGAATTTTATGTGATTGTCGAACTTTAGAATGACTGTATAAGCAAGAAATTGTAATATAAAATGTGCGAACAAAAGTAAACCTAAGTATATTCAATAATTCAGCTGATTACTCTTTCCAAGCCAGCCGTGAACCGTGTGATGAAAGATAATATTTGAGATAAAATTTAATGGGTACTGCACTTTGCGCATTGGTTAGAGTAATTCTGATACCACACCGAGTGTTGTGGTTTCGTTCCGTTCCAAAGTAGGTATTGTATGGTTGTGTAACCCACAGATCGTTATTACTTTATGTACGGTAATTGTATGTTTGTACAGAACAGACGCAACTCTTATTTCTTACAAGGGATGGTCATATTGCTGTGAATGACATTTCTTGAAAATTGATATTTTGACAGCTGTCAGCGCGCACTAGACAGTCCAACACTAACGTTAAATACTTATATTTATTTATTCATATTTTTTTATTTAATTTTATATTTATGACATAGCCGTTGGTTGCCGGCGGCACAGGACCGTTCGCAGTGGCTTAAATTAGGTGAGGCCTATGTTTCGCTATGGGCGTCGTTGGGCTGATATGATGATGATGATGATGATGACATAAATAGAGTAAAATCTCGTCTCTCTAGTTCTACCATTTTAATTATTTTGAATTTCCTAGTTATGTTTTTTCTTCAATAAATTTGGCTAGAAGAATATCTTACCTACCAACAGAACATTTATTCAAGTATAAATGTGTATAATATACTGCGGAGTACAAGTAGCTTAGTTTTCAATTTACGGCTGTAGTTGAACTTCGTATTATGTTGAACAATGACGATAATTTGTAATGTTGCTGAACTTGCATAAAGTAATTTTAATATACGACCTCTAAAACTCAGCCGACTGTATGTTAATAGTAAGTACACTCACGAACAGTTGCGGTTAAAGCGGTTTGTACACCACATTCTATTATTATTATCATCATAATTAAGCCTTATTTGTATCGTTTTAATTGTTTTGCATGTTACCACACACTGTAACTCACAAGATTCTTATTGTCTAGAAATAGAAGATTACGTTTCTTAACACTCTAATTATTTGAAGTCTTTACCCTTGCAACAAGAATTTAATGACTATCATCTAAGTTAAGCCTCTTCTCTCAATAAGCTTAAGTATATATATATAAGTCAAATAGATAAAAAAGAGTAAGAATTCTTGAATTTATTTGCGCTTTCTAGAAGCTTTAAAATCGCAAACAAAATATTTTACTATAATGTACAATTATAAAGTACATAATTGGTAACATGTAACAAATTTACTCTTGAAAATTAATAAACAGTTAGGTATACTTATATAAAAATAATTTAGACAATCATCATTTCAACCCATAAACGTCCCATTGCTGGGCACGGGTACCTCCTCCAAAGAATGTGGAGAAAATTTAGCCTACTATACCACGCTGGCCAGACGGGTTGGTATTGGGTTTGTTTCGAATTTTCCTTTTCTTGCAGTGCTCTTATCTGGATAACGTTACTCCCTTAGTCGCCATGTACGACACCCACGGGCTGAGATGGGGTAGTGACACTACGTATTCTTAATCCGTCAATACACGGATTATTTTATTTGGACAATGCTTACCTTATAATCACCAAGATGGTGGACAGTACACGTGAACTGAACATCCCGACCTTGAGCCACCGTCCGATTTCCAAGAGGTGACAAAAACTCAGGTTCCTGTTCGCTGTACCCTGATCCTTGTAACTGACCTACAAAAAACAACCAAATTAATTCAAAACAGCCATAAACCCTTAAACCCTAAACTTTAACAAAGTACTGATCAGTCGATCGATGGAAAAAGATACAACAACTTGGGTTTCAGCAAAGAAAATGAGCGCCGTGTATACAATAGTTTTAGGTAAGCCATTTACTCTTAAAACAAAAGCAACTAATCCACAGCTCACAATTACTAGAATAAATTAACTGACACTTCGCCGGGGCTGCTGATAAACAATACAGCGAACAGTTGGATCAGCTTTATATTCAACGATAGTCAAATACAATCAGAAGAAATACAGGTCGAATTGGCCTTTCAAATTGGTTTAAATTGGGTCAGGCTTGCACAAACAAAAGTGGGAAAATTGCTGATGCTACTGAATTCTATAGCAATTGATCTACTTTCATTAAATAAATCTCTGCACTGAAACCAAAAATCGCCGGCAACTACTTTGTTTACCAGGAAATTATGTGAGCCATTCATTTCAGAGTGCCGTTCAAAAAGTCATTAAATGTTATTTTAATATTCGTGAAATGGAAATCGGAAACGATAAAACTATTAACACCAAAATCTAATCAATCAAACAAATAATAATAATAATAATAATAATAATGATTTATTTCTCACCACAATAATATTTTACAGATACATTTTCTTTTACATAATATTAATTTAATTTTACAATATTGTGGGAGACTGGTGCATAAGCTAGGCTCGTGACCTGTATTTCAGGACACCAGGTCTCCACCCCTCTTAGCGCTACATTTAAATGACAAAAGTATAAAACTGCAAGTCCATAAAACACGCTCAATTTGCTTTAAAAAATTAAACATGTTACATTTATTCAATAAATCATGAAAACGGCGAGGTATCGAAATGAACAATAAACAGTGAGTCATATTCTAAAACATAATTTGTAGAATCGTCCACAATAAACCGGCAAAGCTCAGTAACCGACGATTCAACACGGTCGGCCATATGAACGCCTGAGTTTCAGTTTTCGGCGTTCGGTATTCGGCGATTAGGGACGTAAATCGGGGAAGGTTGGCGCATAAAAAGGGTCACACTAAATGTCCCATACTGTGACATCAAAACGATTAATGGCTTCGTGCGGGATTTCGGAACGCCGAATATTTTCGTTCAATTCGGCTAATGCGAGGCTGAGATTAAATAAATTTTTCGCTTTTTAGCCTGAACCACAAAATGAATCAATTAAAAAAATGGAGGCGCCTCCATTATTTTTTCTCGTTCATTTGTAATGAGAGAGATATCTGCAAAAAGTTAGATCAAATAGCTTTATGCAGTAAAAAGGAGGAGGAATATATTATGCGGTATGCTCAGTACCTTCTATAAAATATATTTTACTTTATAATTCGTTTGAACAGGAACTAATACTTTGTTCACCAAAATAAGTTCTGACTATCAACAGCTAATGTTACCCAAAAAAATAAAACGTATACCAAAATAAGAAACGTGTACCAAAAACCGTGTATAAATTAGTAAATTCGCATTTGAAATAAATAAGTATGTATTTGATTAAATGATGCATGAAATTTAAAATGTAAACGGAAGCCAAATTTAGTAAATGTGCACCAAATTAAGTCAATGTTTTCCTTGTACAAAATAGGTGAAACATTACAATTAGACGTAACTTATCCGGTACTAATAATAACATACTGGTCTGCATAGTAAGGTGGTATGTACGTAGTTCTTTGTAAAATTAATTCGAGGATGGCAAACATATTATAGTAGTAGCAGTCCTTTATAAACTTACCAGACAGGTTTTGGGTCAAGAAGTTTATGGGGTAAAACAGAAATATACATATCGCATCAAAATCTCTAAAGATTTGTAGGTTTATCATTAAGCTGCTTATAATAAATTTCATTATTGCATATTCTACCGCTCGCTCGTACAAAGGAACTAACAACTTTTAGAAAATATTAAATGACGTAAAATAACTACTATTGCACAAATACATACTTATTAAGTGTAATTTTATTTCAAACTACACACCTTAATAAATTCGAAGCTATTCAACACAATAGTTTTAACATTCACCTGGAGTCATAGCTAGACCTACCTTGTTTACAGGAATTTCATTAGTGAATTTGTATTGACTAATAGGCATCTATAAGTGCTCGTAGTATTGTGGTACTAAGATGTTTCTTAAGATCATCAAGATTAAGCAACACTCAGTAAGGTCAATCCATGATGGGTGACCGTTTGTGGCAATTCATTCTCGAGCCTCTCCGTGCTTTGGAAAACACGTAAAGCCGTTGGGCCCGGTTACCACTTAATGTGGTAGTCGTTAAGTAAAGTTGGAAGCCTTCAGGGCGACTTGATTAATTCCAACACCAGGGTCTGCCTCAAGCCCACACGATAAGAAGAAGATAAGAAGAAGGGGTGCTACTGTATCTTATATTTAAAGCAGTGAAAAAAATCAGTGAACAGAATTTACTCAAAATCCGACAGCATGGTTATAAAATACTAAACAAACAATATCCTGTTTTCACAAATTTGTATCGCAACAAAATATTTTGCACCCCAATATTGGAAAGTACAAAACATTTTCCCAAAATGCAATGTATCGAAAAGATAAAACGAAAAGAGAATTAAAATTATTTCATCGTACGGCCGGGTAATGGATTTCCGGATCAACGGTAGTAATATGACCCTTGTAAATTAAATGGGAATGGTTCTGATTCACTCCAGTAGCTCCTCTCAGTACTTCCAGTTTATACTTCTTATAATACGCTTCGAACTTGGTGTTTACGTGCTTACTCGCTTCCAGTACTTAAGATTTTCTATCTCGTCGCCTTCAAAACTCTGCACCGTTGTGAATTCGAATAAAACTTTATAGGTACAGGTTATTCTAAATACGTTGAGTGAGATTGAAAAAATACTAGTGTTATGAAGAAGTTTATTAAAGTTCCTTAGCTCCTAAGAATGATGTTTTTAATAATATTGTAATAGTAGCAAACTGGTCGTAGACAAATTTGCAGACATATTTTTTTCGGATAACCTGTCACATTCTTAACTTATGACTTTCATAAGAGTTACTTTGTAACCTAGATGAATAAACGAGATTTTATTTCATAGTAAATATAACAATATCTACTGCTTTAAAATTCTATGATATAATATATAACTTTGACAATAAAATATTCTCCTAACAAAAAATATAGTACGTAAGGTTTTTTTAGTGATAATAGCGGTGCATGCTAAACATGAGGTTTGAGTACGATTCCAAGCAGTAGTACCTGTCAATGTGAATTTTACTTCGAGGAATTTATTCGTACTAGTTAAGTGACCAGCAATGAGATATTAAATGAAATGTTATTATTGTTATTACACAGTGATAACAGTTGCCGTCTCATAAAATAAGATGTACGCAAACATTATAACGTACCACATTATTATATAGCAAATTGAGACATCTGAACTATTCTGTTTATTAACCTCACATCCATCAAGCATAAAGTTATGTGAAGTATCTACCGCGTATCGCGCCTAAAGTTTAATCATTAAGTTACTCATTTTCTTCCTCGGATTATTACAACTTGAACCATACTATGAGTGATTAATAAACACAGGTAACAACCCGCTTATAAAACAATATAAAAACCGTTTCAATTATTACACTCTCGTTTTAATCAAACGCAAATAAAATAAAACGTTATTCAACGACCACGTAAAATGAAATCGCCGACCGATTTCGAACTCTGCGGTTTTTATAGCAAATATGCGTGCATCGTGTGTGAAAAATAGTAATATTTAACCGATCTACCACAATAACAAGTGCAACACTATTTTCCGAATCACTGTCGGCACAGAGAGACGATAATGGAACAAAACGGCAGTGTTTATAGTGGATGCGAAGCCTTTGTCACGAAGCGCCGCGCGCCGGCGCCCGTGCCGCGCCGTAGTAAAGTGCGGCCTGCCTGTGTCAAATGAAAATTAATAACACCCCGATACCAGCACATTCGTCACTCGCGTCTCCAGCCACACATCATTCTTTATCCATTGAAAAAATATGTATTTTTCTGTCGCTCCATATATTAAAACGAACTCGATATTTGGTTTTAAGGCTAAATTTGTCACAGCTATCCCGAAACTTACGTAGCCAATTTTGGGAAATAAGAAAAGTTACCGTAATTAAATGTCAAATACTTGCACAAGTTTACTGAACAAAATTTTGAATATTGTATTACTCAAAGATAGGTAAGGCTTTTATCTAGAGTCAAATGAAAATTAATAATAACCGGAGATCAGTCGCCACTCGCCGCTGCGACGAACTTTACCGACCAACTACCCCTTTATCTTGATACATAACGCTCACCCAATGGATGAATTTCAGCAATAAATCACCCATGCATTACATTGGTGAAAAGTCACGCATTTTAAAATGAAATAATAAAATTATTAGCTACGTTGGTTCCCAGTACAAATTTACTTAATCAACTTGCCGGTTATTTGAATAAATTTAATAATTATATCAATTGTACCACATTTCATCGGTCGAGCCCTACGTATTCGATTGCGTGTTCCAATTATTACGTATTTCACGCTCATCGACGTCTATAATTACATTCTGATAGAATTACGTTAAATTCACCGCGCGTACGATCACTAATTTCCATACAATTAATCCAATGATTAGCTGTAATCCAATGTGGGTTTTACGCATATCATTCGGTTTGCACACAAACATCATTATTTATATTGTACGTGTTTATTTAATCTGTTGTGGAGTTTGCATTAGGAACTATAATTAAATATCACGTAGCACGAGGTAAGGATGAAGTGAAAGCCTTAAACAATTAAAAGAAAAGGTTATATAAAGCGTTTTCAATTAAACTTGGAATCCGGTAGGGCAGCTCTGAGTGCGGGTTCCTTGCGTCGGATGTGCTGCGGAGCCGGCACGTGAGGGAATCTGTGGCGGTATTGCTTCTAACTGCAGCCGACCGCTACCGTCACTGTAGACACTCGTTAAAGTGCAACAATTTGCTACATCACGCCAGTGCGGTCTAGTTTTAACTCACGTACCGAACAGACACGTACACAGAAAGAAACAAATGCTAGACATAATAAGCACACATAATAAATTGAGACTGCAGCTGTATTCTTGTACAAACCACCCATTTTTAAATACAATATATTGTATTAAATGTTAGCAATAGGATTTTTTTTAGGTGAGGCCTATGTTCAACAGTGGACGTCATTGGGCTGATATGATGATGATGATGAATAGGATGTTATACTCATAGCTTATAAGTAGTAATCTTAGCCCATAGAATGATACAGGTAGGCAATACCGGAGATTTTCCCAACTTTAAAAAAATAATGACATGAATACACTCACTACAGTACAACACTATCAAGGCAGTGTAGTTTTAATTTCGAAAATGATTTATTTTTCTTTTATAAATAAATAAATGGTTACATAAATCAATAAGGCGATGCATGGTTAGTTGCAATTATTTGAATTTTATTAACTTATTTTTAGGTATGCTTTGTCACAATTTTTTTTATGTGAAAATTTTGTGTGTTAAAATTTGAATAAATACTAAAACGAATCTCCTACAATCTTCTAATATTTTTTTTACTTATCTAATTAAAATGTATTTGCGCAAAATTACAACAACACAAAATTCCAAGAACTTTGATTAGGTACACGACAAGTAACAAAGGCCAAATACCTGGGACATTATGTGTTCCAAGAATGTTCCAATATAATAATCTAATAATAATACCTACAATAACAAACTCAATTATTCTTATACTTTTGTTAGCTTTGTAGTTCTAAAAATTCTGTAAGTACGATACAGTCTATTATAGTATAGTTAAAATCTCGCTGCAGACTCGGTCATAAATCATTCGAGTGTTTCGCTCTCTTTCCCACTCACGGGCCTTATGGGCTGGCCACGCCCACACGTAGTCCTGTGCATTACTACAGTCGATGAGTGATATCGATAGTTTTATATATTTATAAATGGGTGATAGAAATAAATACACATGTTTTTTTTATTTTATTACCAAATTTACTACAAAGCATTTTAAATATATAAACAAAAGAACGTATATATAAAACTAAAAATAGAAAATTAAAATTCTTCGTCTGAGTCATCGTCATCATCATCCACATGAATGATGAACTCTTCGCATAAATAAATGTGCTTTTCTTAAATCTTCATCTTGCAGCAAATCTGCATGTTCCAAACATTTTTGCAAATTTTCAATGGAGACATTGGAAACTTATCGATAATGGCCTTCCGCGCGCGCAACTAGCGCACATCCCTACTCCGATTATGATTTATGACCAAGTCTGCAGCGAGATTTTAACTATACTATAATCGTTTTGCTCAATTTAAGCAAGTGATTTGAATTGTTCGCTTAAAAAAGTTTTTGACCATGCTTATTTCACAGTATTATGATTTTTAACAAGCTAATGCTTTAAAATATCGCGATAATAAACGTAACCACGGGTTATCATTACATGACGTCACTCGTGTAAAATTATTAAATACATGAAAATTTCGTATCAAAACAGAAACGTATTGATTTTGGTAAATGAATAGATGTTTAGACTGCCCGGTGATTTGCAAAATATTCTAGCATATTCGCATTAGTTTAAATGGGGCAGGAAGAGAAAATTAACGTTTTCAAAGAGACAGCGATGCCGGACGGGATATTAAGCTTTTCATCAGGCTTGCCATTAGTGGCGTGTTCAGTTCACTACCCGCTACTGTCCAATAGTTTGCTGTAAACTTACCTCGAGTAATTTGCCAACTGTATGCAAAAAGCTTTGAGCGAAACTGTAATTATAACTAATGAATTGAATATATTACTACTCCCAATGGAACAAACTTCGAATTTAAATTGCTACAAGGTAATAGGTATAATATTGGGCAATGGTACACGGTTTAGTAGGTACATTTAGGTAATTTTATTCAAAATGGGCGTTTACTCTCCGGCTTGAAGTCTCAACGATGTTTATTGCTAATTAAAGTCACAGAGGCACATAAAGCGAATAGCTAGAGAAGCAGTCGAACGTGAGAATTTCTTAAACCGTGCCCCCTTGTAACAAAACGTCTTAGGAACTTACCTGCGACTATGGTGAGAAGCGCAAATGTTGAAACCAATGGTAAACCGCCGGTTTCCATGGAAACGGTTCTTGAGCGTCGCGATGATTCCGCCGTCATGACGTCAAGGGACATTTGATAATAATAATCTCTTCAGTCGCGTTTTACATCGCGTTATTGTCATAACAACCCTTCCAAGGTTTGTATTGTCTCAGCATTTCAAATATATGTCTTATTAGCATAATATATAATACGTGGTTCGTGAAGTATAATTAAAATAGTATTTATTGTCTCGTTAATTACAATGTTATCACGTTTTTTCAGCCCCGCTTGGTTAATCTGAAACAAATATAAAATCAAATAAGTACTGCACTTCATTTGCCCTATATCTATATTTCTTGGAAACAGAATCAGAAACAGAAATATTTATTTGTCAATGTAGGTAGGTTAAATTTACAGATCTTGCGTTATTAAAAAAGTGAGCGCTACATTGTATCCATAGACATACAAATATTATTTTAAGATAAAAAATAAGAAATAAAATAAAGAAAAAGAATACGTAATTATAAGTATGTATGTTACAACTTTACAAGTACAGTATACAAGTAGTTGTTTATGTAGTAATTTTTTTCTGACTATCGTGACGGATTAAGAATACATAATGTCACTACCCCATTTCTACCCATAGGTGTCGTAAAAGGCGACTAAGGGAGACAAGAGCACTGCAAGAAAATGAAAATTCGAAACTAACTCTATACCAACCCGTCTAGCCAGCGTGATATGATAGGCTAAATTCCCTCCACATTCTTTGAAGGAGACCCGTGCCTAGCTGTGGGACGTTTATGGGTTGAAAAAGTCCATTTCGTAAGATTGTTACATTAAAAACATCTTCCAACTTCCTTAACAGATAAAGTGAGTCCCGCTCGCGGCTTCGTCGGCACTTAGTAAACTTGTAGAATTCCTATTATAAGTATATGTATAAGTAACTTGACCGTGAAAAGTTACGAAGCAAACTAACTTGAAGTTACGTTTCCTTATGATAACAACCACGCCAACAGTCAAACCCCGGCTTTACGGTCAAAAGAATCATAGATATTAAATAAAGCCTGATTTATTATTTCATACTGCCGTGTCTAGGTTTTTTATTTAATATTATTTTCGTAGCTCGTAAGTAAATCACAGTACATATACCTATCAGTAGTTTATACAGCGTTGTGTTATGAAAAACGCGTCTGAATCTCGTGCAAAGTGGATTATAAAAATGAAGTGAAAAATTCGGCTGCAATTTATGTTCTTTCATTATCCAAGTGTACTAAAAATGTTAATATACTGAAAAATGTACATGGTAAATATTGATAACATAAAAATTCTAGATTTCACTTATTTTCGCTACGAATTTATTCGTTGTGATATTTTAAGTGCGTAAGGATCGCAAACGAGTCGACGAAAAATCGCTTCAATGGTACAAAATGTAAGTAAAATTTTAAATTGTAGTGTACCAATTTCTGTTGTTTACAGATTTGTGACAATTATTCGCAACGATTTTCAAAAAATCAACGCCAAAAGCAGCCGCGTCTCATGCCATGTTTCAACTAAAATAAAAAATATCAACAAACTCTGGTCGCTGTTTCAACGTATTCGAAAGTTATGATGATATGGCAAACTAATTTGCATAAAGTGAGTTACATGGGCAAGGAAATTAGGATTATTAAGGAAATAAATTAACTTCTGTTTATAAAAAAAATTACACCCTGTACTTTCATAGCAACGATCGATAGGATCAATCATAAGATTTTATGGTTTTGTCTTAATGTAATTTACCAAGTTTGTCAGAGAAATTCGATCCTTACGATCGATGCCATAAAACTACAGGATGTTATTTTCTTTTGATGATTGAAGGATTCTAATGGTACCTCATAGGTAGCACATATAAATCGGTTCAGGCATTGTGGTGGAATAAAGAAACTCACATACGTACCTATATACCTACAAAACAACTTTTTTGGGCAGTCGTGTAAAAAATAATTTTATAGATTCAACTTTCAATAACTTCCTTTCAGCTTAGCACAAAGATTGTTGTTGAGTGTAATGAATAAAATAAATACCTAAAAATATCATTAAACGATCGGAAATTTTAATTGTAACCAATTTTGTACTCAGTTAAGTTTTGCACTATAAATACTTTTCCATTTAAACCTTTGATAAATATTGTATGTTTTAACCATTGATAAATATAATATGTAAACTCTGGTAGCAATATTTAAAAGTAGATTTTTTGCCTTCGAGCTTCCAAAGTCGGATATGCAATAGGTATGATCTGTCAAAATAAACTATATCGAAATTCCTTTAGCTAGTGAAATAAAGGCCTATTTTTTGCTTCATAACAGCAAGGAAGGCTCCCAGGTGCAGCAATGCAGTTACCCTTATGTGTGTACATACCGTGCACAATACACACATCTACGTTGGAACACATGGTAGTTTTTTATTAAAGCAGTTTCCGCGGCGCAGCGTGCGCAAACTGAGATAAAACACGAATGATTGCCGTTCTGTCGCGATATTGTTCCAAGTGTTTTGTTCCATTCTGCTGGCTCTTCAGTGCTTTTTATTCATCCACACCCGAACGCCGAACTGTCACATAAAAACCGTTCAACTGACAAGGCGTTTCTTTACCTAAATTTACCGGCTGATTTAAGCTTCACGTCCTCTAGAAAACTGTATTTTTATTTTATGCGTAAGACTATCCTCTTGTTCAGACACTGTCCTTATAAAAAAACACCCAGTAGTCAAGTTTAATGGATACCGTATAAAGACACACGTATTATGTTGGTACAAAAGACTATGTATACATATACTCTGTACACATGATTCCATTTTCCAAGCAATTTCGATTTCATTCCGTGTCTGAAATACTAAAGCTTTCTGAGATTTCAAAGTAAGGTAAAGTAGACATTAAGTGAGGATAAGTATCGTTCGTGGGCAGGAATATAATAGTTCACTCCGGGGACTGTTCGGCTCCATCAATTGAAACATGCTCTCCCGTGCCGACGACGGCGACGGCGTCTTTGCCGTACGAACGAGCGTCGCGACAATAAACAATACAAACAACCCTGGCCTGCGTTTGACACTAGCCCGTTCGGAGTGGATTAGAGCGCTCTACAGGGAGTTCGGCAGCATTTAGGGAACGTAATAGCCTTCCGCCGTGACCTGTTTTAGTTGCGACAAATAGAGATTTACGGGATTGCCACCGAGGGATTTTCAAAGGAGACTGTTCTCCGTAATAAAATTGAATGGTGTTTACTTTGCGGTGGCTTTATTCTCATTCGAAATTCAACTTTGAGGCCATTTTAAAACCGATCGAAATTCAATATCAGTAAGGGTTTCATAACGTCAGAATCATCCGACTGTCAATCGATTTCAGCGTTCTCCCATTCGACAGATTGTCCGACAAAGTTTCAAACAATTTAATCCCGCTTGAAATATGCACGAAAAAATGTGTCTGAGCTGTAAGTGGCCGAGGGAAAACCGTCTCACAGTCGATCCTAAAATACATTATAATTTTTGGTGGATAAGGAAAAAATCACAATATCGTGTCCCAAAAATCGTAATGTAAGCAGGCTAGCGATATCGTGAAACATAATTAGGTACCCACGCCCGGAATTCGATAAACTTAATCGTATCAAACCCCATATTAGGAGCGAGTCGCCTCTAACCCTTGATATTACAGAGGCAAACCCCATTTAAGGCATTCCGTTGCTTAATAATTTTACATCCGTCCACAAAGACGCCGCGTCGTGTTATCTCACGAGTGGCACGCCACCGATACGAGTTCCAACCAGCCCCTTACTCCTACTCCTATTGTCATGTTTACATTGTCTATGCTCATTCTCGAATTCCGATTAACGCAAAGCTAAAATCGCTCTCATATTAATATACTGTCTCACAAGTTACATAGATAAGATATACAATTAGGTAATACTGCTTGCGCTTTGACTACAGAATGAGCTAAGCTTTTCTGTTTTTATTTGAGTTCGCTGAAACTTTCAAAGTTTCTTTATGAATTCACGTTTCGGAAAGTTTTGCTCTGCTTGCTACGGACACTAAGAAAAACTAGGATTATGGGTGAAAACAAAGAACGCGATAAAAACTACTTAGTGTAACTTTTAAAACTGTACTGTTGCAGAAGCAACCTTGGAAGATTTTATTTTCAAAATTAATTTTACTTAAACTTTGTTAGTGCCTACTTTTTCTTTAGTTTTGAGCGAACCTCATTTGTAATAAAATTTTAGTTTCATCCAGGTGTAATAATATAATAAATCACGTGAACAAATGGCATCAACTACATAATAAAATAAATAACCAAACATCATTTATATTTTCTTCAATGAAGAGATACACACCGTTACATTTTAGGGTTACGAACAATAGGTTTGAGACAAAATAAATTATCATTCGAACCCAAGATAAGATCAAAATTGTGTTTTGAGTAAACTTCTAATGTCCTTCAGGTTTCGGATAACAATTTATATACTTTACTTTGGGTCATTATTTATTTTAATTCACGACAAGGTTAATAACCCAAAACTCAAATCCATTAGATATTAATTATTTTTGTGTTAAAAGGAACAAATGGGGTATTGAGAAAGTTCACAAACCAAAAAACAAAGAAGAGAGCTTGAATTTTATATTGAGTCCCGCCATTTCTTTAATTCAATATAGAGAGTAAATTCTATAAATAATTCTTCATTAGATAAATGACGACAAGTAAATTCTATTAAATACATATTACACTTACAGTACCAAATAACGTTTGTGCCAAACTAAGTATTAAGGTAATAAACCATTGCAACCGTTTCTCTTATTTATATGGAAATAGGATATCCACATGAACATGTATGTAACCATGGAACTTATGTTTTCTAGATGTTTATTTTTACAAGTAAAGTAATCTGTCTTCCAGCATCGTCCCATTTTTAGTACGAATATGTAGACATAATAACATAAAAGTAGCAACGGCACAAAACCTTTCTTGACAATTAATTTCACGGGCCATGTTCAACCTTTGCACTCCCAGTTTCTTAATTCGCAATTAAAAAGTTAAATTGTCCGGTTAATTGCTGCCATTGTGGTGGACGACGTCTACTTATTATTCAGAATTGCTCTGTGAAAATTTGATGAAAAATTTGCCGAGAACCGGTTGCTAAATCACAATAAGTAATTAGCTTATCTGTCGGCGTCACGCGCGGGCACCCGGTCTCGCGGGCCAAGGGGGAAGCGGGGTGGGGTGGCGAGTTCACGTCTTACGTTAAGCTCTCAGTATTAATCTCGACTCTGCTTAATAAACGAAGTGAATAACTTGGATTAAATAAATCACAGAACTCGAATTCTTGGTTGACTTTCTAACCGATGTTTGAATAAGACCCAGCGTCCGGTACGGCTTGCGATACCTCTGTTCGAAGATCCTAAGGAAATAAATTTCATAAAATGCATTTATATTTAATTGCAACATTGTGTAGGTAATCGAGGTTTAACCACACATGTATTCTTTATAATTATAAAGAAGGTAAAGACAAATCGATGATTGTAGTGAGGCGCTCGTAACATTGTGGTGGATAAGCTTCGACTTCGACAAGGTCAGTTGCCAAAACACGTGTTTGTGACATATGAATGTCATTTACAAATGTAGCTCATTTGCCAAATGTTCCTCTACTAAATGTAAACCAGTTTAAGGACAAACATTTTGTATCCCAAAAATGTACTATATACATAATACTTACCTATACCTATGTATAAATAATATCTGACATCGAAATTTCACGTTATCCATCAGTTGTTATCCATAGCTAATGTAGCCGTATTAGTTTTGTACATGAACGATATCACATAGTGACCATTTGACCTCTCTTGACTAGGGATTTCATTCATTTCAACTCATAAACGTCCCACTGCTGGGCACGGGTCTCCTCTAATGTGGAAGGAATTTAGCGTACTATACCACGCTGGCCAGGCGGGTTTGTATAGGGTTTGTTTCGAATTTTCCTTTTCTCGAAGTGCTCTTGTCTGCATAAGGTTACTCTCCCTTAGTCGCCTTTTACAACACCCACGGGTTGAGATGGGGTAGTGACATTATGTATTCTTAATACGTCACTACACGGATAAGGATACGGACACTACACTACGGACTAGGGATAAAGCCATGATTTTATTAAAATAAAAATAATTATTTATAAATGAAATCCCTTACGCTCACTGTGTGACGTCGTTATTTAGTACAAAATTGTTTCATTGATAAAACTACATCCTGTCATTTAGCCCTGCCCAGGGCTAAATGTAACTGAATTAAAAAGCACAAAACGACTTCTTTTTGTCTCACTCCGAGATCAACGTTTATGCAGTTGTTTATTCATGCTGCACTTTTTTCTTTCATAACATTTTTATTTTCCATATTTTCCTCTTTTCTTATATAAATTCACATTGTCTTCTATTTATTTGTACTTTAATTTCGTGTCATCCTTTTATTATGCTTCCATAGTCAAAGGATGAAAACGGAATGCTTATAAATTTGCAATGTGCGTTCGCATATCACAGCCAAAAATTCCTTTACATTTTGATGAATGTAATTAAATTTTTGAGTTAAGTTCTTTAAATTTTAAATAGCTTCATCGTGTAAATTTTGAATAGAATTGTAAAATTTGTGAAAATACTAATATGTAAATTGTATTAAGCACACTTTGGAGACTACATTCTTACTAATATTTAAATGCGAAGTAATAGGCTTGTTTAATGCCTTGACTACTAAACCGATGTTCATGAAATTTCAAATTCACATAAAGGTAGTCCTATAGAAGTCCTTGAGCTTCCCTTTACCGACAAACCATGTGGGCGAAATCGCGAGCAGAATCTAGTAATATATTAATCAAACTCAACGTTATATAAACTAAACAAATTCTTCGTGTTCATTCTTGTAAACAAGTTCATGTACAGTACAAACTAGAGTGCCTATTCAGTCTACATCAAAAACCTTCCTCAAAAGCGTATGTGCTCAAAAAATAACCTCATTATTTATTAGGGAAGCTATAGTGCACCCTCGCAACTCTCTAGATATATGATAGAAGACTCTTGCCCAATGGGACATCAATGGGTTGCTATTATATAAGTGCAGTATTAAATAGATTTTATGTTAGGACATGACCTAGGGGTCATAGATGGCTAACACAGATCTGGTTTTTATTCTAAATAAAAGTAAATTTAAATTAAGAATACGGATTCAGAATACATAATGTCACTATCTCATCTCAACCCGTGAGTGTCGTAAAAGGCGACTAAGGGACCTAACTTTATGCAGACAAGAGCAATGCGAGAAAAGGAAAATTCGAAACAAAACTAAGACCAACCCGTCTGGCCAGTGTGGTATAGTAGTCCATGGTACCTTACATGGTACGGTCAGCAACAAAAGTAACAAGACTAGTGTCAGAATTTAAACAAGGTATCATCATAAAATTCAATTCTGGTACTGGTCTTGTAGTCATTTTTGTAAGCAATATACATGCGTTTTGAAATTATGGATTTGTTCAGCTTCTTTTGTTGCTAACTGTACAAAAATAAAACAGCAATGTACAAATGTGTTTTTACCCGACTGTCAGGACGGGTATTGTTTTTCGCACGTATCTTGTATGTTTGTAAATTTCTTTATTCCCACGAATCTTCCAAACGGAGATTTTGACAATTAGGGTATCGTTAGATTCGTCTAGAAAACCCAAGTGTCCTTAGATAGGTTTTAAGAATAAAAAGACTTAAACGGCGGGCTTTTGACGCCAAATTGTAAGAAGTTCAATTTTTTTTTAACCAAACCTATCGAGTTGGGTATCAAAATAAAGGGAATCAAATGGAGAATACAAATATATACATATTATGTTATGTATTTAAATTTTGATCAGGTATAATATATTACAATAATTTCACGGTATTTTTAGTGCGTTGCTCTCTGTTGATTTTTTGCAGTCGGGTAATTAATTTTTTTTAATTATATTTACTTGTTAACAAGATAAAATTTGATGAACAACTTTCAGGTGATCATAATGTTACCTTATTATGTAACCTTATTTATGATCACCTAGGACAGCCTTAAGTATGCAGTAGATAAGCCACCCAATGTATCATTAGAACCGACTGCTACACATGATGACATTCACTGTAATTCGGCGCATACATAAAGTTGTTGTATTCCTAGTTGTGTTTACATTCTTTAGCCTTCCGAAACAATGGGCCCAAGTCCAAACGATATTACAGCAAGTTACAATAATGTCGAATAAAGCCAAAGTACCGAGTGGCAATTATGTTTTGTCTGTGTTTCGTAGTGCGTACACAATGAGGTTACTGCTACTATCAATGTATCTATGCTAAACTAGTGGTTTTATCTACATTAGCTTAGTTCTTTTATTTTAAATTTTGGATAGCAGTTTAATCAGAGTATACTGCTGATAGGCACTTTCGTGGTCCTGACGGCTTACTCTGGATTTTGACATTCGACTTAGTCGGTTTTGATGTCGCTGTCAAATGAAAGGAAATTTAGATATGGTCGTTATCACTTTCAAACATTTGACAGCGACATCAAAATCGATTAAGTCGAATGTCGAAATCCAGAGTAAGCCGTCAGGACCACGAAAGTGCCTATCAGCAGTATACTCTGATTAAACTGCTATCCAAAATTTAAAATAAAAGAACTAAGCTAATGTAGATAAAACCACTAGTTTAGCATAGATACATTGATAGTAGCAGTAACCTCATTGTGTACGCACTACGAAACACAGACAAAACATAATTGCCACTCGGTACTTTGGCTTTATTCGACATTATTGTAACTTGCTGTAATATCGTTTGGACTTGGGCCCATTGTTTCGGAAGGCTAAAGAATGTAAACACAACTAGGAATACAACAACTTTATGTATGCGCCGAATTACAGTGAATGTCATCATGTGTAGCAGTCGGTTCTAATGATACATTGGGTGGCTTATCTACTGCATACTTAAGGCTGTCCTAGGTGATCATAAATAAGGTTACATAATAAGGTAACATTATGATCACCTGAAAGTTGTTCATCAAATTTTATCTTGTTAACAAGTAAATATAATTAAAAAAAATTAATTACCCGACTGCAAAAAATCAACAGAGAGAGCCCCCAGGGTTTGATTACAGAGTCGAGAAAAAACGGCTTTATGTTTTTTTTATGTTTTTTCACTCTTCCTTCATTCATTCTCCTCCTTCCATCCTTTACAACCTGCTTAACATTCCTTTCTCTATACGCGTCACAACATCTATTTTTATGCAACAACGTTCCCTTATCTCACTATTCCTTATCCTATCACTCAAATTTTCAGAATTATCCATAGAAATTTGTCTGGATAATGGCAATAGGCTTGATATCTATTACGATAAGTGCGATGAACCTCTACCTACTCCTTCAGTGAAAAAGGATTATAGCTACCAATAAAGAAACAGCAAGATAATTGTATCTTAGAAAGTATAAAAGTCTAACAATATATTTTTATTATTGTAATTATAGGTCTTTGAACCTCCTTGATGCTGAATAAAGCTAATCTTTAACAAAGCACTTTGATATCATCACATTATTAAAACTAGGATAGCTCCTAATTGGACAGCAACGTGAAAACACGAGAAAAGTTGTAGCTACACACCACCGCAGTGGATGAACCTGCGTATTATATCAAGAATTTATTAAGAGAAATATTTTCTTTCTAACCAGTAAACCACCTATGTAAATATATATTTTTTCCTTTTGAAAATTATAACAGTAACGTAATATTAATGGATTTTATTTCCCCTAATCCTCCGGTTCCAAGTACCAGAAATGAAGAGAGGTGTACAGAAAATTACAACGTAGTACCCCTCTTATGGCAATCCCCTTCTGTAAAATCCTTAATTTTGCCATAAATCACATTTTTACTCCAAATTACTGCCGGTAGAGAGACTTTTTAATAAATTAGCCGTTTCTAAATTAATCATAATAAGGAAACACCTCCTTGATTACGTATCAACCAACGCATAATAATTTATTTGTGTATTTTTTGGAATACCTACATTACATACTACTTGGAATTGGATACATTTACGCTTTATTTTGGTCCGTGTTGTGACGGATTTAGAATACATAATGTCACTCCCCCATTTCAACGCGTGGGTGTCATAAAAGGCGACTAAGGGACCTAAGTAGAGGGAGAGTAGGCCAAATTCCAAAAAAGACCCGTGCCATGCAGTGGGACGTTTATGGGTTGAAATGATAATGTTGATTTTTCATATCTTTTGTGAAGGTATAACAATATATCTGTCATGTTACCTACTGTGTGCAAAGTTCAAGATAAAATATATATTAACACATTTCAAAGTTATAAATCGTTTGTCACGTTTTAAAATTTTAATACTACGAATAGCAGACAAAGTTAAAAATAATTTACGATTAATTACATTCATTGTGGTCAGAAACTTTGCTCGTTACCGGCGATTCTCTTAAAATCAGGTTCAACTTACTAAATCCCTTTTAGAACTTTTATAAAGAAGTATTGATCTGTCACTGACACTCCTAAAGCGATCCGTTTAGTTACCTTAGAGTCATTCCAACTTTTTATCATTGACTTTCAAATAAGTGAATTGCGACTTTAAATCTAAGATTTATAAACTAAATACCAAGCATTCCAAGTTTCTTTAAAATTAAGGAGTGAATAAGCTGGGTTTATTAAACACTCTAGAAGATAATATACCACTCAGTTTTAGAATAAGTTTGAAATGTTAAACTACATTATATAACTTTATATCTTAATCTATTTTAATTAGTATTAAAATACGTTTATATTTCGATGAGATGATTCAACGAAGCTCTCAAGAAACAATATAAAATAACCGAAACCAACTTCACAAAACATAATTATGTAAGTATATTGAAGATACTTTAATTAATGGACACCCCTATTTTCGAACAAAAGTAGAGAGAGAACACACGACATAGACAGGGGTGGCAAACAGCGAAATATTTTTAAGGCCCTAAAACATGACGATAATATATTTTTCAAATACACAATATATTACGTAATCCACGCACATACCACAGTTTTTACACAGCTTGAATTATTACGTAAAATTGTCTAGAATTTTAAGCTCTTTTGCATAAAACTTCATACCAACTAAGCTATAGTGTTAGGAGATTTAATATACATACATATATATAGGTCACGCCTCTTTCCCAACAGAGGGGTAGGCACTAGGCAGAGACTATTTTCTTTCACTTGCTTCAATTCTGATATACATCTTTGGCTTCTTCAACATTCATCAGTCTTTTCATGCATTTTCGCCGGTTGAGGATACTCTTCATCTGTGGCTTCTTATTCAACTTAAAATTGTTCTTCACAATTTCCATAGTATTAACTTCTCGCATTTAATTTTAAAGGTATTTATTATAGTTTATCTTTCGGTACTCATGAAAGAATATTTTTTCAGTCTTAACATAAATTAAAACCTCTCTTCTAAAGCTAACTTCCATGATCTCTTAAATCAAAGAAACTGTATAAATAGCTTTTGTCGACCCAAATCCAACTTGCTGCTGCATCTGCATAGAGGCATCATTGGTGTCGACAAAATTAAGCATTTTTATTGAACATATTCCGTCATAAAAATATCTTGAATCACTTGCATTCTCAAATCGATTTGAAATTAAAGCGCTCATTATACACCACTTAATATATTTTCACGGCATGCGAATCGGAAACTGTAAAGGTATTACCAAAATTCCATTTATTGAAATGTTTGGCTCGCCACTGGACCAAGTGCATCCCAAATATTGGACCGCCACTTGATCCCGGGCATGTGATCCGGTATCGAGGTAAAACTGTTGCTAGCTGCACAACAATTCAACAAATGGATTTATGTATACTATACTTTAATGCCCAGGTGAAACAGATAATAGTTGAATTCAAGAAGATTGGTACTAATTTAATTATTCAACTGAGACTTGAATATAACGATATTCTACGTTCCCGGTTCATAGCAATGGTCCCACCACAGCTTCCAAAATGTGGGTAAGATGCACCTCTGCCCACCCCTTCAGGGAAGAAGGCTTGATGCTACGTATATCCTTTTTAAGTAAATAAGGTAGCTTCATCTAAAATTTCTCGCAAATCATTTATCATTATTTATTATTTCTCCAAAACTAATCAATTAAAGTGTTTTTAATTTAATTTATGTATAACTCTGGATTATCTGAATAAGTGCCGTGGAAATGATTATTACAGCGATAAGATCGTCCGTTAATAGCCTCCTACAAAGCCAGGGTCTTATTGGGCTAAAGGGTTGAGTACTCCTACTCAGTATCGATTACAGATCGAACCCGTTGTCTTAAAGGGTCTACCCTCGTTTCATTTATCTGTCAGTTCAATATTTCGATTAAACTTGATTAAGGCATCTTTGAATATTTCGACATACATAAGTACCCAAACGCTCCCGGCATTTGATAACATGTTTGATTATGTTCCGTGGGATGGGACAACATTTTTAGCCCAATATTGTTGGATGATTGATAAAAAATTTATTTTACTAAATAAATATTCAAGCCGCCAGATTGAAGCATTGACCGTGAATCAACAAAAGAGAAGAAAAGTGATAGTGACAATACATTATAATAAAACCATTCAAATAGAAAGGGACATGTTGAAATCAATGCCCGTTTTTATCAAAAGAAGCCAGTCATATTTAACAGAGTTAAAGAAATCATAAAATTTCAACGAATATATGAAATATTTTTTTTTGCAACTAGAGATAACAAGCACACGTCACACCTGACACTAACCGTTAGTGCACGGTTGCCAGTCGGCTATATTTGCTTGTTTGGTGATTTTCACACACATTTTATAGCTACGGTCTTCTAAAAGATTGAAGTACATTATATTTCAGTCAGTCTGTTGCTGTAAATGATACATTTTGTTCTAGAATAACAATCAGAATATTTATGTATCTAGTATAAAAATATAATAGAATAAATTCACTATTTGTGTATAAATTAAAGTCAAAATGTAAAAAATACCTTTGTCTATAAGTAATTTATTTTATAATTTTATTTTGCCATTCGGAGATTGAACTTTATGAAACCAAATAAGAAACAGTTTCTTTCATACTCATAATTATTTTATAGAACCTACACAAAGGTTTGTAAAGGTTTAATGGTTGTGCCAATACATCTAATTATATACTCTTGATTTTCCTTTGTCATGAGAAGCCTTACTTCTTCTGGTCAGTTCTTTTAACTAACAAGGAAAACACGCTAATACAAAATAATCTCTTTCTACATTCAATTAAGATGCTTAACTAAAAAAAAGCTTTGTTCTTTATCTTTCACAATATTACATGCTTCAAGTATTAGTTAACTCAATCATAAGAATTCAATCAAGATCTTATTTATTGTCAGATAAATGTAACGTAAGGTATCAAAATAATGAACGTAATCTCCAAAACAAAAGTCTGTATAGACTGGTGCTCGTATTTCTATTAAATGTATTGTTTGTCGCAAAAGTTCACGAAATTCTTTATAAGAATTGTACTATATTATTTGTTTGTGTTTGAATACGAGGGCGGTACGAGTACTAGTGATTTCCTCGGAGACAGCGTCAATGAGATTTACCAAATTTTCCTCTCAACTTATTTTATTCTTTGTGTGGAATTGACGTAACACCACATTCAAATATTATGGTTATTTTAGAAATATGGAATCATCGGTGTCAGAACGAAAACATCAAAAGCGATGTATCATGTATATACAAATATTATCATAGACGTTTTTATTATTACAATAATATTTTTATTTATAGCCCTATCAGTTGGCTAATTCTATTTAGTACAATAATGCATACTCGTATACTACTTAATATAATTATCATAGGAAACAATGAGTTAATTTGAGTTGGGTTACCCTGGAATTTGTAGAATCCCGAAAAGGGATTCAAGTATGTACCGAACTGTTAGCTTGTCTACAACTTAGATAAATTCCTGAGTACTTGAATACAACTGTTAAGAAATCTGATTTTCGCGTTTGAAAAGTCCCATGGATTCCCATCACGATTTATTTCATCGTCGTAGCGTTCTGTGATAGAATATCTCAATATTATTTTCAATAAACGAGCTTGTTTACTCATATTTTTGCTTCGATATTTCGTATAAACGCATTCGGCTTAAATCTGGTCGGTCCCAAGTTTCCAGCAATAACTATGGAGCCGACAACCTTTTCTTATACAGGTCTATAGTATATACGTTCTTATAGGTCCAGGGGCTCTGTGTTATTGGGTTCGTTGCGGGTATCGGCCAGCTCTGCCTTTATTATCTGTTGACACAGTATTTGTTCTCCAACACGACCAACTAAATTATTGTCCTCTCGTTTGTCGGACCTTATTTTATTACTTCCATCCTTTCATATTGTCCGCAAAACCAAATTTATTTTATGTAACTTTTCTCCACTAACCATATTTAAAATCGTCGATTTGATTTTACGTTTTCGTTTGTAAACAAAAATTCTTTATATTTATTATGGCTTATAAAAAGTAAGTATGTTTCTGGTATTTATTATAAAAGTTTAACATTCCTTCACTTCACTTCGTAAAGAAAAAATGTTAACAATGTTTAGAATATTAGCTTCGGCTTGTGTTTAAAATTATAACTTCAAAATAATGGAAAGAACAGAGATAAAGTATTCGGCTTTAGTAAGTAATAATTATGTTTTGAAGTCGATCGTAAGGAAACACAGAGTATATTTGTCGACAGTTAGCTCTACGCGATGCGTCGTCGGCAGAAAGGGGGACATCGGCACAGAACGCCGCGCCGCCAACGGGGCTCTTATTGGGACATGTATTGGAAAATCTTTATGTTATTATTTACGCGGCGAAGAATTTCGCGGCGCTAATACCCGTCACGATGTACATTTTATTGAAGTTTTTATTAGAAAATACCATTCAAACTTGATGTCGTTCGTAAAAGAATTTGACTTATTTGTACGTCGTTATGTTATCGAGTAGTGTTGTGCCCATAATATCAGGCATCTTGACAACAAGAAATTTCATTAAAGTATCATGTTCGTATCGTATTAAGATTTTAATATAATGAAATTTATCTGATCCAATAATAATATATTTGTATTTCAAGAAACATTTTAATATGCATTCCTCAATATTTACATTCTCTACATCATCGCGCCTGTCTCCTATGAGGGTAGCCAGAGATTTTATATAAATATAGCGCCAATTGTTCAAATCCAAGCATACATCTTACTCTCGTACTTAATGTTTAACTGTTTTTAAGAGCATCCCCTACGTGCATCAGTAGGTATTTATTGTGTAAATTGCAATACAAATGAGAATACATTCTTAAGACTGTGAATAAATCCGGCAAAATATTTTTGTTTACTTAGAATTTTTATTTATTGCAACAAGGGATTTTTTTTTAAATTAATTTCAACTTGATACATACTTCTACGAGTTCTTAAGAAAAATACTTTTTCAGACGGACAGAGAGATAGACGGAAAACGGAGTGATCCTATAAAGATTCTGCTTTATCCTTTTGAGGTACGGAACCCTAAAAATGATCGGTTTATTTGATATTATCAGTTACAACAAAATCATAAAGTTTATTAAGCCCTAACACTTTCATAATCAACGGTAGAAAGCGATACCACAGCAGACGGAAATTGTGCAACGTTTTATCAAAATGCTCCGACGCTCGACCGCGGCCGACGATACCAATGTTTGCATCTGTGCACTTTGCCGCAACCGCTTGCTATTAAAGCTATGCCCCGCTAACTCCCGACCTGGCTACATGAACCGAAAGGAAAGGGCATATTGAACCCACCTCAGCATTGCCAATAGTAATCCGTTCAATGTGCCGCGAAAGTGCAAAACCGACTATAGTCAGCGAAAGATATTATTGGCACCGTTTCAATACATTCTGATGAATTCAGTTTTTAATATACTCGTAATACGACCGAGCGTTGAAATTAAAAGTAGTTCAAAGTTGGATTCTTATTGAACTAAGTACACTTATCTGTCAATCAAGTTTCAATCTGTAACCATTTGAAATTGCAATATTAAAGGTCTAACTTTCAGAATTATACTGGAAACAGACTGCGGGCACCTAAAATTGAACAACTCCCCTCTGGTTGCAAATCAAAAGCTCGTTGGGCAATTATTGGATTTACAAAATTATTCTATATGCTCAAGATCCACATAATCATTTCTTGGTCAAATGAACAGAATAATTCGGCGTCTGTTAAGCAGCGTCGGATCGGAATCGGATGACAACGCAATATTAATTTTATTATAGAATATAATGAAGTAAAAAGGTGGTCCTATGGCCCATCAAGTTTGAGCTTGTTTATTTGATTCTAAACTTAAAAGCTTAAAAAATATTATTCTTCTTATACTCAAAAATGTTTGTTTCTAATTGTCAGTCGTTAATCATGACTGATATTTAATTAAGTACAACTAACTTATCGCTACATTCATACGTCTACTGAACATTAACATTAAATAAACTTTACAGTTCATAGCGGGGTTCGTCAACCTTATAAATGTACTATTTTAATACCAACCTTCACAGTTTACTACAGTCCGTTGTATTATTGTTTGGGTAAAATCTTGGAAGCTGAATTTAACCCTTTCTCGATTACTGATTAAGTTGCAATTTTGTTTGCTCATACAAATCGCATAATAAGAATAATAATACATTGTAATGCTAAGGAACTGATTTAATGATGTAGCCGAAAGGTTTTGGAACTCTACATCGAGTAAATACTATACTCTTTAAAAAAAAACTTGTTTCATCAAGATGCACTTCTATATAAAGGTAAGGTATCCTTACTTCGATTGCATGTGTTAAATCACGGCGTTATTTTTCTGGTCCATTTATTAGATTCCACGTTTAACTTTATGCTAATGCACGGATGTTCAACACTTTTACCGATAATTTAATCTTCGACCTATATTGAAAAGGGTCGATATGAGGCTATCGGGAGTTCTGGTATCATAAACACGCAGTTGCCCGTTACAGGGCCGAACAAGCCTAATGCTGTTAACTGGGCACAGTTCCAGTTTCAAGCTAAAACTGGGCATATTTTCAGGCCACTTGGCTTGAAAGATTGATTTCATAGCGTTTTTAAATTTTAATGTTCTCCTGATGTCGTGTTCAATTAAAACAAAAAAAAAACCAAATAAATAAAATAGGTAATCTTATGTAATATTATATATAATAATAGTCTTATTTATTGACGTTTAAAATATCGATATTATTTTGTGAATATTATTTTCAAGAAAATAAGAGACTAACTTGCAAAAACATAAAATGATGTGGTCCTAAGGTCCCTATCACTAAATAATGATCGAACCTTAAACCTTGCCATTCAAAAAGAGAAACTTCAAGGTCAAGGTCATATTAAAATGGTTGAAAAATCAACATAAAATATTTTAAAGTGCCTTTCCAATCTTGAAGCTTTACTAACTTTGAAGTGCAAGATGTCACGCATCATAAATATCTTTTAAATTTTCTACATGATGAGTTTTGCTATACATTTAATATACAAAATCTTGTTTCGAAAGTAAATGTAACTTATATATATATATATATATATATATATATATATATAGAATAAACTCATGATGAACTGTGTACATGTACATGTTATATCTTACAATCTGTGAAAAGTTGTGTGTGATTAAGGGCATCTTTAACCACATTGAAATAAGTGTCTAATAACCTACTGACTTTCGGAGACTTTTTTGATAGATTTTATGAATAATATGTCAAAAATCTGTCAAGTATAGCTAGTGTATCTATAGTGATAGTAGACACTATGAAACATAGGGGCTATCTAGCATTTATTTGCCAGTGGTGAAACAGACACTAAAAGTGAATAATATAATATTTCTAAAACTGAGTGTCTCTGAGCTAATCCGTGGACAAATAGGCGGGAATTGTCTAAACCATAATTACTCAAAAAATATTTTTTAATAATTAATTCTGTAATTTTCAAACAATTATTACAGTCGTTATTTTCTTTATTTCTCTATCAGTGGAAACTTGTAAATAGGCATTATATTTTATAGTTAAGTTTATCCTGTTTCTAGCTGTAAGTATCCCAAATATAATATAATAAAATAAAATAGGGAATATATCCGAGTATTTTACTCGGAAATGTGAGCATTCAAATAATATTTTTATTAGTAATTCTTGGTATCGGATCAGACTAAACATTTTATAGGTTAGTTACATAATGATTCATATATAAACATATACTTAATACTTCAAGTACGGATTAACAGTGTAGTTTGAACTGTTCATAATATAGATTAGCATATTAATATTAAGCTTATTACAGCGAAATGTTTCGAAATAAAATAAAGCTATCATCGGTCTCACAAATTGCAAAATCAGATTACTGCAATAATATGATTTCTGCAGCATTAAAATATATCATCGAGTTAAAAACCGTAGCTGACCGTATCGCCAACGTAGCGAATCAAGCTATTTCTGTAGTGCAAATCCAATTACTGCAGATGCATAAATTTTATTTGTATCGTAGTAACAACCTCCCACGTAGTTATCCGTCTGCATGGGATTGTTACTCCCGGAAAATAATTAAAACGAGTTTTCATTCTCATATTACTTGCAGGGAAAAAATGAACCATGTCAATATGCATTTAGTAAGTGAGGGTTTGAAATGAGCTGAAGGGTTCAAAATATATATTGGTAGGTATGCATATATATTTGTTATTAGTAGTTATGGGTATAACAAAAAAGGAATTGACATTATAAATTGACACACAGTTAGTGAGTTCAGTGGACAACATTATCTGCTAAATTTTTCATCTAAATTGTGACTACAAATTACCAGGTGAATTTATCAGTCCTTGTGAAAAGATTCTATTGTAGAGGAAATATGTACAAATATTAATAGAGTGACAAATATATTTATAGAAAAAGAGATACCCATTCTTGCGAAAAAAATATCCTATTTTGTACAGGATATTTGTTTTTCCGGTGTTTTTTTTTTACCAGAAACTATAATAATAAAATCCAAATTTTCACCTAATTCAGAATGCCGATTCTTAAATAAAGAACTCCTTTTTACTATAACCGGAGACGCATGCGTAATATATGTTTTATTTTGACTTCCCCCATTTCCTCACATACGCCTACTAAGTAGAGATGAAAACATTTTTTTCACGCACCCCATCGAGTGGGATATCATTGAATAAGCCTTTTTAAATCATGTCGCTGTTTCCTTCACATTCATTTAAAAAGCGACTGAAATGAAATGTTAAGCTTCAACATTTTATACACTTCTACTCTCTTTATTTTTGTCATAAGTTTTATTAAAAGATCGTATATTTACGAAAGAGATAAAGTGCTTTAACTAATTAGAATTTTTATTATAAAAACTGTTTAAGCTACTTTATACTTACCTCTCCAATCTCATTAATTACTACTTTAATAACTATACTCGTAGATGATGCTAAATTACTTTTATTTCAGCTTACACAGCTGTCAAATGTCAGTCAAACAACGTTTCACAAACTTGAAATCATTTGACAACATTGATAAAAAGCTACTTCGAGTACCAGAAGCTAGACCACCCTTCGCCACTTTTCCCTAGTGTAATCTCGTTTTTAAATAAACTGATAAAGAAGTCTTGAAGATTACCTACCCCCTACACCCAGACATCACCTGTATATTGGCATAGATTTCTTTCTTCTGTTAATTATAAGATAGATTGCTTCACGTATTATTATTATTATACATAAATTGTTATTTATATTTGTAATTATTTGAAACCTGCAAATAAATTTTCGGCCATTCACCAAAACATTCTTGATGATTACAACCAAACACCTAACAAATTATTGTTCAGAGGCTATTTGTAACTTCCAGCATGGCGAAGCAACTAATTCCAATCTATTTGCTGCCCCTGCCGAATGTGCAGAGGAAAAGTTGAACGGAAAAGTCTTAATAGTTCCATTGTTATGCAATTACGACCAAATATAACAAATATTGCAGAATACGAAGTTATTAACAAGCTAACAGTTCAGTTGTTGACATCCTAATTAGTTGGAGTAAATTATAACTAATTTTATAAATGAATATTATTTATTTTGTTTAATTTCGCACAGATATAATGTAAATTTTAGGAAATGAAAAGCAAAAAAATAATAGTCTTTTATTATTGAGACATATCCCCGTCTTCCTATAACACGTAGTCTTACTAATCAATGAAAACTAATTACACTGTAAGAGTATACACTCCAGTTTATTTCTTAACAATATTACAAACAATAACGTAATGAGATTTAATTTAAAAAGATTTTTTCCTTTAATTATTGTGAAAACGTCTAGTTTACTTATCAATTTATTAGGAACCAGAAACCATAGCAAACCTTATTCTAAAATTCATAGCACATTCAACAAAGCAATCGAGTTTACGAATGAATAAAGCAATTTACCTATTTGGTTTGATTTTCATGGTCTATTTGGTCCTAATTAATGCTAATATAAGGCTAATGTATTCTATCACCCTCTGTCCAACATAAACATTACTATTCTGCGTGTATAACCAACAAAGTTCGTATTTCAAAGTCTACTACCATCTATCATCTATAAAGAGGACAATAAGATGAAAAACTCCTTTTGCTCTTAGTTTATTTTGAGCTGTTTGCACCAAAAATTTATAAACAAGCCTTTGAAGTAAAATTAAATTATTGTATCGATACTGGGTCAACGCTATGATCGATTACGGGTATGCGGAGCCCGCGTGAGCCACATCATGCCAGGATCGGACATTAGATTGCTTTTGATACTAATACGTCTATGCTATCCAAACAATGTTAGCCGGCTGGTGGTACAGTAAAGCAATTAATACGAGTTAAGACATTAAGAAACTGTATACATAAATTTCGAATTTTATGCAATCCTACTAGAAGTCACGCGGTACTTCGCTACGGTCGTTCTATATTTGGCCACTGCTCAGCTCCTTTTTTTGTGGATCAACAGACTAGAATCGATTTAAAATATCCGTATTGTCAATCAATATAATATTATATTTTTCTAATTAAAATTGACACGCCCCCGATTATAGTTAGTGACTTGTTTTTAATTAATTAGTGCGTAATTATTGTTATATTATTGTTTGTAAGATACGATATAAAACAAAATTTACTTGTCTTAAGTAAAATATCGAAACTTAGAAAGTTAGCAAGCATAAATTGTAACCGCAGCTGAATTTAAACAGTATACTTTCGTTTTATTAATAACAATATAATTGTGAACTCTTAAATGTTTTCAAATAGTAAATGTTACAAGTAGTTAGTAAAACATTATACAATAATTGTCGTATGCATGTCCTACAGAATACGTAAACCGGATAAAGCTCATGAGAGGGTACGGAATTGACCAACTAGTTTTGAACCCAACTGGCGTTCTTAATCATAGCCCAAAGTGTCGTAGAACGACGGGTCAGGAACCGGACTTAACAGATGAGTATCCAACCGTAAATAATAGCAAACTTTACATATTTATTCGTTCTAAATTGTTGAATTTTCTATATTTACAACCAAATCTAGTTTATTACATGTTCCGATAACTTACTAGATAATTCCTTATCTTCATTACTTACAGGAACATGTAATGTAAGTAAAAGGGGAGAGGAATCGTAATAAAAATCGTAATGATACCGCAATAACGAACTCACGATAACTGCCGAAAGGAATTGATAAGGAAAATATAGGGAGCGTTACGTATGGGTACCACATGCTACGAAGAGCCCTTATTGGATGGAACGTGTTGCCTTAAAAGATTCATGGAGCTATAGATAGAAATGTTTCTGTATTTAAATATTCTAACGAAAAACAGAATGAGGATTCCGAGGGTGAAGACATGTAGCATATGCATATTGAATTGAAACAACGGGGAAGTATCGAATATATGCAGTGTTTGGTGTTTCGTTTTTGCTACCCTGCTTACTCGATTCAAGGCTATATTGAAGTTACGTAGGCATTGTACATGTAGTAGGGTCGGAATGATACTACGAGCAAGTTTTTGTTTAAGAAAACAGACATGAAACCTTGAGACACCCTTTAGTTTTTATAAAAAGTCTTCACAAGGAAATTCTAAACTAAATTCTGCTTTGAAAGCTTCTAAGTGAACACAAAAACCAAGCATGTGTACTTAAGTATCGGTGTCTGATATAAAAACGCAAACTCTGCCTTCAGTTCAAGTCTCATTCCAAGGTAAGTTTCGAAGAGCGTCTTAAAACAAAACAATCACAATACATTCTTTAGTATTGCTTTGTAGGGGAAGAAAGCGTTTATATTATATAGTTGTAAAATAGAATGAACGTAAAGCTGCAGCTAGGACGCTTGTTCGATTATGAAGAATGTCAGCAAAAACGGGGAGGCATTATTTTTGTTATTCATCGACAGTTCATTCATCTCGAGTGAAACATTGACAGACCCATTATAACAACGAACAATGGCAACGGCATCATACAAATTTGTAAGGACCGTTTTTCATAATACGCTGTTAAAGTGGCAAAAAGCTCCGATAATACGCCGATTTATTGGCCCGAAATTGTATTCAATATTCGATAGTTATTTTGACGAAGAAATTTTAATAAGCGGCGCGACGGTAGGCATTCTTAATATTGATGTTTTCTAAAATATTTATTAAAGCAATCTTTCATCCAATTACTTGTTATAACGTACATATTTAATATTATTGTATCGCGGGAAACTCATAATATATTTAATATTATGAACTTTAGCCCCTATCAGAACGAAAAATAATCACAATCACGGTTTAATATCGTCACGAGACCGACCTCTTTCGACCCTTCTATTATTTACATCACGGATAATAGTCACTGTTAATGTAGGTAGATACCTTCTTTACTCTACGTAGGTTTATTAAAAACAAATTTTCTTATTAAATACTATAGTTAACACATTACATAAATAATAATAATGTTTACAAGTTTGTTTTATTTTATTTATAAATTTCATAAGTTTAAGAAAACGCATTAAAAAGTAAACAAAACATTTGAAATTAGATTTAAATAAACAATTGAATTAAAAACAGCCAAATTTCTGAACAAACAAAGTTTTGGGCCAGACGTTTATCAACACAAATAAATAAAAACTACTATAAAACAAAAGCCGATTTAAACACGTTTGCATGCATTTACCTCGTGCCCGTGCTGCAGCGTCGGAAGCCACCACCCGCGGATATTATTTTGTTGCAACACGAGAGGGCGCGAGGGAGACGGCGAGAAAAGCTCCTTAACAACTTTTTAAAGGGAGCCCTCGGATGGAGTGAGCGCAGCGCGAGCCGCGGGTACCGGCGATTCATTAAGAACGAGCGTGGAGGCTGCGTTGGGCGACAGCCCCGCGCGCCTCGACCCGCCGAGCGCCTGCAGAGCGCATGTGCCTGCCCGCCCTCCAATCGCGGCCCTGTTGCTTCTGACGGCCGCGCAACGTCAAAACGTAAACGCTATGAATACGTTTAATCGCCGCTGAATCTTCCAACAATCGCGATCATCTACGTTTAGATTAGGACAACTTTTGCGGGACGCGACAGATGCATTGTATTCGCGCCGAGACGCTATTCTACTCGACTGCCCAAGACGTCTAAGCCACAGAGATACGTTCCTTAAAAGCAATTAGACCAAAAAACGTTCATCAAACTTAGTGAACATTTTAAATATGTAATTTAATTTTCCATTAATATACCGGGAAACTTCCACCGCGTCTGTCTGTCTGTCTGTTTTGAACTCAAAAACTACAGCACCGATTTTAAAAAATCACTTAGTGTTGGATAGCCCATTTATCGAGACGGGTTATAGGCTATATAACATTACACTACGGCTAATAGGAACTGAGCAACGGCCAACTAAAAACGACAGGAGCAAAGCCCCGCGTGACTACTAGTCGGTTTCTATAATGATGATGATGATATTTGTTCAACTTTATATTAGTTAAATAATGGCTTAAATTAAACTTCCAAATGTTGTACCTTTAAATAACCTAGACTCCGATTTAAATCTTCCAAATTGAGTCTAATCTTAGACTACTTAAAAAACATAAAACCCGGTCGGGCGCCTAACTGTAACCCGCTGAACCCCCATCAGAGCCGAACAAGCTAAATCTAAATCCCTTAAACACGTTACCCAGATATTTATGGCAGGGCTAATAGCATCAGTTAAGCCGAAGACCAGGCGTTTCTACCAACGATATTTTTGAAGATAAATGCAAAATGGCTCGGTTTCTTCAGAAGTACCTAATCCCGCATAATTAGAAGTAATTGACAAACGAAACGACAAATTACCGAGTCTTTAAAGTTTTGTTTGACTAAGTTGGTACGTATAAAAAAATAATTTAAATATGAATGGTGTATTAGCAAATTTTTTTTTTATAATTCTCTTAGTTCGTCTTAATTACGAGATTCTCACTGTCTTTTCTATAAGAAAAATAAAATCTGATGAATGAATATTCTCGAGCATTCCTGGCTCGTCCTTTGAGAAAAGATTTCGAGATAAACAGAAATGTACCTTCGGAATGGTTAAATGTACCTTCGGAAAAATTATGATGCTAAATAAAGCGATTATAAAGAATTCTTTTCACTATACCTTATAATAATAAATAAAATAATGTGAATGTTTATTTCTATCAAAGCATATTATACGCTTTGATTGTTGACTAAATTAGTCGCAGCATATAACAATCAAATGTTTGAAAATGACAGCGAATATTTAATGAAAATTTTCAAACATCTCACAACCATATCGACTTCAACAAAGTCAATGTCAAAATTCCGAGCTCTCTGACTTCTCAGACATATTATTTATCTATTGAGATATACATTCTTAACATGTTTGTCGTTGTGTGTTAATAATTATCGTATGCTTCTAGTTATCAGAATTTGAAAATACATTGAGCAGCAAATCATTATCTATTTATTCAGAAAAGCTTTATCGAATTTTCGATATTCAAAGTTCATATATTTATTCATTTGGAGATTTCTAAAATAAATTTTCTTATGTGATATTTACCGAAAAATACAATTAAAAATAAATTCACAGTAAACTAAATCTTGAAATAACTGAAAATAAAGTTATGACTTTATAAGATTACTTGTTTGTAAAAGTCATATTTTAAGAGAACAATAAAATTCGTCTAATACAAATTCATTAATCCAAAATATATAGCGATTCGTGTAATTTAAAGTAATATTAAAGCTCGCAAGCCAATGAAAATTCACCTAAAAACGATACTGTTATAGATGTCTCTTGATTTCAACATTAATCTCTGTCAAAACCGGACAAATTGAAAATCGTTAGCTCTTACAAATTGTTATCAACAATACCTTCAACCGAGATTTCTAGTTAATTTGTTAATCAAACTTTATGAGGTTTATTATGAAGTTCCTTCACTTAACATTATTCTTTGAAGACAAACATTTTAACTGCAATAAGCGAAGGATCTTACAAATATTCAGATTCGCAACAATTAATTAATAAGACATACTAATTTTCAGCTCACAACACTCGAACAGTCGAACGGTCATCATCGTAATATTTTGGACCCATTTCTTTACTATATTAAGGTTAATGTATAAGTTAAGTTTATGTAGGGAACATAGGTATTCACGCAATATAGATATTCACAAGGTAAACCTTAACAAAACGTTGTTTTTCTCTCATAATCATAAATCTTGTATATTGATTTTGTTTTTTGCAATTTCCTGGAGTCAGAGTACACGTCCACTAAGCTATGCATCCTCGACGCAACCTTTAACTATCCCATAGCATATTTTATATTAGGTTGATTTATATATTGTAAGTAGCTTTCAACGACAGTATTTCTGGCTTGGATATTACACTGAGAACGAATTATTCTCGTATAAAAAGTGATCTATGTCACATGCCGTACTTTAATATATTTTTATTCAATTGTTTTACCGAAATATGTCGAATAAAAGTTTTTAAGTTTTTTTTTTTAATAAAAGTTTAAAAGTCATTTTTGTTTTTATCAAACAACAATTTCTGTTCTATTTACTACCATAATTTTGTAATCATTACTCAACTATTAATTAATTTAATAGTTAAAAGAAAATTAATGTGTTATTATTAAATACCGCTACAGTTATCAGTTTAAAGTAGGTACGAAGCAATAAAACCCAATTTGCCAGGTCTTACATTTCACAGCGCAGCCACAATTCGTGAAATAATTTGCGACCCGAAATCTAAAGACTTTGTAACAAATTCTGAATCCTTTCATTTTCAATAGAATGTGATATTCTTATAGGTATCTTGATTTTCTTGAAAAGCAATTTTCATGTACGATATAATATTTGCCAATTATTATATCAATAAGGTACCAATGTGGTTACCCGCCTACCACGAAATGAAATCGCGTAACATATATTATTTGATCTGTATCTTAAACAATGTGAAACATAACAACTGAATCCCATTTCAACTTAATTGGCACCAAATTATTTGCTTACATAAATATCTGTTTACTACTTTTGCTCTTACAACGAATGAACCCAACTAAAGACATTAAAAGGGTCGACGGTACGCACAGGTGTGTAAAATCAAATGTAGACATCTAAATATCTATTGGGTCGAAACACATTTACCTAATCCTCCGTGCACTACTGTTCTACATACTAAAGTAAACATGGCATAACTTAATTAAATTAATCGTGTAATTTCAGCTAAATAATGCTACTATATAATTTTTCACTATCTATGTTAATCAATTTTTTTTGTTGAAGAAATATGAAGCCGGAATTCTTCAGTGTAAATTTGTTAGAAAGCGGGAAACTGTTTTAAACCTAGGCCTTCACATATTTAGAGAGGTACAACACTCAAGCCACAAATTCACGTACAATCCAACTCATAAAGCAATTCTACGACTACCTGCGGTACTTGTACTTTGACTTGTGGAATTGAATCTCTCTACAAATAGTTAAACATTTAACTCTACTGAGAAATTAATTCACTCCAACCTGATTGTACGAGTAACAGTTCGATGAGGTACCGGTAAACCGGGCCAAGCCCTTCTCCCCGCAACGCCAGGTGTACTGGTGGTCCGACGAGTTGACGGACCTACGCGCGGCGAGTATAGCCGCGCGACGCCAGTACACCCGAAGCCGTCGACGTCGTATCCGCGACGAAGCCAGAGAAGCTCTCCTGAAGGCTGCATACCAGGAGACGAAATCAGCCCTGAAGGTGGCGATCCGCCGGTCAAAAGAGGTCTCTAGGGAGGAACTTCTCGCCTCCCTCGATAGAGACCCATGGGGTCGCCCATACCGGCAGGTGCGAGGCAAGCTCCGTCCATGGGCACCACCTGTGACGGAGACTCTCCAGCCGCATATGCTGGAGAGGGTGGTGTTCACTCTGTTTCCGCACAGAGAGGAGCACACGCCTCCACCGATGGCGCCACCTTCGGCCGAGAGCCAGACCGACGACAACGTCGTCGAGGTGCCCGAGGTCACGGCAGCCGAGCTTGGCGCTGCCGTGCTACGGCTCCGGAGCAAAAACACCGCTCCGGGGCCGGACGGAATCCCGGGCAAAGCCTGGGTGATGGCCCTCGATGACGACGCCCTTGAGGGTAGACTCCGCAGGCTGTTCTCAGCCTGCCTGGAGCAAGGGCGTTTCCCACAAATGTGGAAGACAGGCCGTTTGGTCCTCTTACGTAAAGGGGACCGCCCAGCCGACTCTCCGTCGTCCTATCGACCGATAGTGCTGCTGGACGAGGTCGGGAAGCTACTGGAGAGGGTGGTGGCTTCTCGCATCGTCCGGCACATGACGACGGAGGGCCCCGACCTGTCGGACAACCAGTTTGGTTTCCGCAGGGGTAGGTCCACCGTAGACGTGATCCTCAAAGTGAGGAAAATCGCGGGTGAGGCGGTGTCGCGAGGCGAGGTGGCGTTGGCGGTGTCCCTTGACATCGCCAACGCCTTCAACTCGATACCTTTCGAGTGTATTAGGGAGGCACTCCTCTATCACAGGCTGCCTCCCTACCTCTGCGTCACCGTCTCTGACTACCTGCGAGATCGCGTCGTGGTGTACCAGGGGCAGGAGGGTCGCTGCCAAAGGCGGATGTCGTGCGGTGTTCCCCAGGGGTCGGTGCTTGGACCCCTACTGTGGAACATCGCCTATGACTGGGTGCTCCGCGGCAGTAACCTTCCTGGCGTGGGACTGACGTGTTACGCTGATGACACGTTGGTGACGGCCTGTGGGCGGGACTTCCGTCAGGCGCAGTTAGTCGCCACGGCGGGAGCCGCCCATGTCGTCGGTCGTATAAGGCGGTTGGGCCTAACAGTGGCCCTACACAAGTCGGAAGCGCTGTGCTTTCACGGACCCCGGAGGAAGCCACCTCCCGGGGCCCAGCTCATCTTGAGCGGTGAGAGCATAGCGGTGGGAGCGGCCATGCGCTATCTAGGTCTCATTCTGGATGGCACATGGTCGTTCAAGGAGCACTTCCGACGGCTGGTGCCGCGACTCACCAGCGCCGCCTTGGCTCTCGGCAGCCTGCTCCCCAACATAGGGGGACCGAGCGCGTCGTGTCGTCGCCTGTACGCGGGGGTCATCAGGTCGATGGCTCTCTACGGGGCCCCAGTGTGGGTGGACGCCCTGTGCGCCAAGAACGTTGCACTTCTGCGACAACCGCAGAGGGTAATGGCGCGCAGGGCGGTCAGGTGCTACCGCACCGTTTCACACGGTGCGGCTTGCGTCTTGGCAGGGGCCCCACCTTGGGAGCTGGAGGCCATCGTGCTGGCCAATGTGTACAGGCTGACGGCTGAGTTCCGCAGCCGAGGGCTAGAGCCCTCACCGGAGGAACTGCGCCACCTGCGGGGCCGATCTCGAGAGGCCCTGTTTCACGGGTGGCAGCAGCGGCTTGCGGAACCGAGCGCCGGTCACCGCACGATCGAGGCCATTCGGCCCGTTCTCAGAGAATGGGCCGAAAGAAGACGCGGGGCGTTGACCTATCGCCTGGCGCAGGTGCTCTCGGGGCATGGTTGCTTCGGGAGGTACCTGTGTCGGGTCGCGAGGAGGGAGCCGCAATGTATCTGTCATCATTGCGACTCCCCGGAGGACACAGCCCAGCACACCCTTGAGGTGTGCGGGGCGTGGGCGGGTCAGCGCGCTGCACTGGCCTCGATCATAGGCGAGGATCTCTCGCTCCCAGCAGTGGTGAAGGCCATGCTGGAGAGCGAGACGAACTGGGGAGCAGTGCTCTCCTTCTGCGAAGAGGTGATGAGGCAGAAGGAGGAGGCGGAACGGCAGAGGGAAGACGATGCCCTCAGTGACCCGATCCGCCGTCGAAGGGTAGGCGGGAGAAGGCGGGCTTACCCTACGACCTCCCGCCGTAATAGCCCGAGAAGAGGACGCGCCCGGCTGAGCGCGTCCGCCACGCCAGGAACGGTCGACTTTGGGGAAAGTCGGCCGCGAGCGTCTTCTGGTGGCGTGTGCGTGTTCCCGCACGTCACCGCCGGAGCTAAGCTCCGGCAGAGAGGGGGCCCGTAGCGGGCCATCGTCGCTGTGGTCGCGGACGAATGTTCCTGCGCTCCCGTGACCACAGCAGAGCGCGACGAGAGGAACACCTTGGGGTTTTAGTGGGTGCAAGCCCCACATAACCCCTCGGTTCTTTCCCCAAGACCGAGGGGTATGCGTCAGGCATTTCCCCAAGTAAAAAAAAAAAAAAAAAAAAGGTACCGGTAAACGACTTTGACTTTATAAAGACACCGGTTTGTGGGTACAAACTAAAGCGATTAAGAACCGATCATCGTATTGCAAGTCGTTACAACGAGATAGCAGAGCAACGTTCAGATATAATTTTTTACTGGAATGTGAAAGCGGACATTGGAAAGGAACCAATAAAATATGCAGATTTGACTGCGGCCGTATTTTTCTCGGTGTAATCTGCATTATTCAGGCTTTGTCACGAACTTCGACAGTTTAACAGCGTTTATCTCTCGCCTTGCAAATTGAGCTACGACTTTAAGACAAACGGGAGTCACTTTCATTATCATAATGGACCTCGGCCGATTCTTTGTTGGTGAGCTGAGGATGGATTTTAGTTGACGTTTTACTACAGCTAGATTTTCCGTTTTTTACCTGGATTTATGTCATTTATTTGAGTCCTTTATTTATAGATATTGTTAACGTGTTGTTTTTCATTGTACTTTTTTTTGTGAGTTACACCATTCAGTTATTTAAGTAGTTTATATTTCCAATAATTTTCATCAACGAATAGGCAGAGTTATAATATGAGGAGAGGCTATGATTGTTCAAATGGCTGATACTCTTCCGAATCCCGACCTACAATTCAGCTTTTCCCTGCATACAAACCGGTGAGTATAACAAAGATAAGCCCGAGGTATAAAAATAGTACTCATACGCATTATCGAAGCCACAAAAGTAAGTATTGTAGAATCACATTTATAGATGGCGAGGTATTTCAGAAACGATGCCGCACACGTTCCACAGATAAACCTTCTTCGTAGCTAAAGTAAGTAGTAATTTACCCATGGGCAAGCTTACTGCTCTAACGGCAAGGAACGAGCGAATGTCCACTAGACCAAAACTAATCGCTGATAGAGTGGTACGCGCTTGCCAACGATTGGACTATTGATTCGTTACCATCCTACAAGCCAACACGTAAACATAACTACATAATATGGCAGGAAGCCATAAATTTATGACTTAATTCGTATTTGAAATTGAACCATTAGAGAATACCCTGATACCAATATGGGTCTGTCGTCTTTAGCACAAGACAGTTTGCGTAGTATTATGTTATGATATGTGTAAATTATTACGTACAGTTAAAATTTTGAACTGGGCCATAGTAACGTTAAATAAGATCGTTGATTTAAACGTAATTTATACTAAAATATTGGACTGAAGATGTTTAAGACTGTTAAAGATGGTTTAGAGAGAGAGAATGATGTGAGTTCAACAATGTGTAATTTTCTTTAGGTATTTTCTTGCATTACCATTTCTCGTGTTCAGTTTAAAGGTTGAAAACCACAGTGATATTAGGAAGGCGAGTTGGGCGGGCTAATAGTCGATAGCACGCGTCGATGCACGGTGGAGCCTCCAAGCGATTTATGACGACTGTTACCACCCTTCCTATGTGCACTGCACCGACACGTCCACACTCGCCTTCGGCGCTTTGTAGACGTGTTTTGACGTATCACAATCTAATATTACATACTCAATTTTCAAAAAAATTCCTGAACGGATTTTCATGTGGTTTCCACCAATAGGTAGAATGATTCAAGGAGTAGGTTAAAATCAGTAATTTTAGTACCTACATACCACACGATTGGAAGCTAGTTTGTTTATTTACTCATATAAGAGATAATTATCCTACAGCACCAACTATAAAGTTTTTCTATTCTGTAGTCTAGTTTTTCTATTGATATGATTATGCCTTAAATGATAACTATCATATTAAAACTGGCCAAGTGCGTGTCGGGCCACGCACAGTGTAGGGTTCCGTAGTAGCCCGTTATCACAATATAGTACAATTCTGTTGTTATTTATTCTGAAAAGGATTTTGTATTTGGTACAAAATTATCCAACACCCAAGTTCAACGACTATTACTGCTAAACTAATAAAGTAATCTTAACCGCTATAAAGTTCATGAAATGCGCTATCATCATGAATTTTTTCAGATTTTTTAAGCCAGCAGTTTAGCTTTTAGAGGGGGGGGGGGACTGGAGCAAAATACTACTGGAACAAAAATTTGGTCTTAAAAATTAAATATTTCGTAAATGGACCATTAAATCGAAAAATAATATTAGTAACCCCCAAGTCATTTTAGAAGACCTATTCAACGATACCACACACGATGGGGTAGACGACAAAAAAAAATTCATCCCCACTTCACATGTATGGGAGCTACCCTAAAAAAAAAATTTTCCAAAATTTTATTTTATCACTTTGTCAACGTAATTGATATACACCCTCCTACAAAATAACATCTTTCTAGTACTAACGGTCTCTTAGCAAAATCTCGGACAGACAGACGGACATAACGAAACTATAAGGGTTTCTAGTCAGAAATACGGAACCCTAAAAAAACCAGACGCTACAATATTGATGAAACAAATTTTCATAAATGCGTGTTAGGTTCGGGAAATTTTAGAGTATTTAACTATGAGTTTCGCAGAACCGATACATAGACCCAAATTGCAAAGTTTGTTTTGTTCACTGACTGCAAATTCACAGAACTTGTTTAGTTTTGTTAGTACGTTAAAGCAGCTTTATCAACAATAACTATTATAACCATCAACTATGTAGCAAAACCTGTAAATATATCTTAGTTTGAGTGGACATTACTCGCATTGGCCTACATTAGTCATTCACCAATGTGGCATACTAGTATACTGAAAAGAAATGAAATGAAATGAAATCTCGTTTATTCATCTAGGTTTCAAGGTAACACTTATGAAAGTCACAAGATAAGAATGTAACAATTTATCCGAAAAGTAGTGTCAGCAAATTTGCCTACGACCAGTTCGCGGATGGGGTGGAGCTATGAGAAGAACTGGCAAGAAACTGGTCAACGCATATTAAAGGACACGACAGTAAACGTACCAAAGAGCTACTCCAACTCAATGGGTGCAAAACCTCTGTGGTGACAAGAATCGTCTCCGGCCACTGTAAACTAAACTACCATTGATACAAAAAATCATTGATTTTTATTTAGAGGTAAACATGATGTAATCACCATTGTCTAAAAGTTAAAAAAATATACATAATAATCTTAAAATATTCGTCAATTTATACATTTATTATATATATAATATTTACGTTATTAAAAGCTTGTAATACAATTAAGTAAAATGAATCCGGAGTTCATCGACACATCCTAGATGCAAAAGACTTAGAAGTACGCCAATTCTACATTATTAAAGTCTTAATGAAAAGAACCGAAGGGTCTGGTAAAGTGACTAAAAAACTTTGAATCTCAGATTTGTAACAAAAAATGTGACAAGTCATCAAATCTACATATTTTATTAGACTCTCCCTCGCCAGCACCGACCCTCCGTCGGTCGGGACCGGCTCTTCTAGTGATGCAGTTACTACCCTTGTAAGACATGTCGATATTTTCAACCACATTCGTATAAGATTTTCTTAACCTTATCAAGACGTAGGCACACTCTAGGTTTACTATTCGCTTAGGCACTATTCGACAATATTTCATAAAAATAATAAAATCCTACGCTGCAGTTACGAAAAATGGGCACCAATCACGAAAAAAGCATTTTATAGAGAAACTGACTGACATACGTGTTGTGTGTTTTCGATGATATTTTACATAGTTTTGAAAAGCTTGTTATATTTGTGCAACATTACAATTTTTCTTACAATATTATACCTACAAACCGCTGAATTCTTAGCTATACAGTTTACTAACTCCTAACCAAACATTTTTTATCCTTACCCTCAAAGTTCGTCATAAGGAAAGGTAAATCTTAACAAAAATACCTTTCATAAAATACCAAATTTCACTGGTCCTTTTGTGGGATTAAGATGTAGTGTATATATTACATAATGTATAGGTACAGAAAATATTTACGACATCCGAGCTCTATATTTATACTAAGCGGGTATATCCAATAAAATATTTATATCCAACAATCTTTATTGTATTTCCACACTGAAGAATTACGTCGTACGTTAATACATTACGTTACGTTATTAGCTCCAATTCGTAACTATTATTGATACCGAATTTCCAAATAGTTCTTTATAAATAAGTATCCGGTTATATTATGAAGTAAATGTGTCATATAAATGGCAAAATTATGAGTATTTGACGGTCCAGTTCACAGCGTAAAAGCATGAAAGATATAATAGTTAAAATATCGATAATCGTGATGTATGTAGTAGAGGGACGGCCCGGTTCGATATTACAGGACTTTCAAATAGGTATCAACGACAGCCGGCCGGGTGGCGCGCGCGGTGCGGCCTAACTCCACTGCGGCGACACTTCATAAAGAACACTTTTATACTCAAGCCTTTTATTTATGATGCCCTTTCACATCTTTGGCTTCGTTTTATTGTCTGATATAGTAGACGTCGTATTATTGAATTTTCAATTTAATCATTCGGTTGTATTTTCAATCTCGACGATATTGAAAGTAATAATGACTTTTATGAGATCGCTATACACGGCAATAATTGACTGGTTTACATATAAAATCAAATATGTAGTACTTAATAACTCTACAACTGATAATGTGTTTTCAGTTGTTTAGTAAATCGTTCGCTGATTGTCACTAGCAATTGGGCCTTTTATAAAAAAAGTAGATATTGTTTAAGGTTTTTAATCAAACATTTGAAGGCGGCCATGTTTGTGCCACTTGAAATATTGGTAAATAACTAAATCTCCGCACCCCTATACAGATATACCTATACCATATCCCTATACATACACCTTTGTATTCTCACGATTCTCGCATTAATTTTCTAACTTCGTGTATTTTATATCTAAATATTTTAATCAATATTTGAGATGCTCAATAAGCATTCATTTTACATAAATTAAAAATATCATCGAAATTGGCAATAACTATGTTCATATCGTCAATAATTCCATTAAAAATGTGTTTTTGACACTGTGAAAATCTAATTATGTCGCTTCCGAAAATTGACGGTTATAAAAATTAGAACGCTTCCATTAAATTCAAACAATCGTCCATATGGCACAGACAATATAGAGTGCGAATCAAAGAGTTGCTATATATTATTTAAATGGAGAATGGCGCGGGTCTTTTTACTGTGGAGTGGCGGTCGCGCGGTACATCGCTCCGCACTTCGGGACGTGACCGAGCGACGCTAGCCGGAATCACATTGACCTGGCTACTATAGCTGGATGTGACTGTATTTTATTATTTTTATTGCACTAAAATGTGCCAGATTACTTCATTACGTATTAAAAAGGAACTATTCTAAGCAGCAATAATCTAAAAAACTTAAATCGTTTCATTGGATCAACATAAATGTGAAACATTGTACAGATTTAGTTTCAGTACTGAAAACGCGATATCTGTATTTGAGCCCGACAACATGAATGAACAAAGATAATATCTTCTTTAAAAAAATATGTAGCCCTTAATTACACTGGTAAAGTTATAAATTAAAATTATATTCCAAATAGTTTGCGTTAAACAAACATCACAGACAATGTATGCCGTTTAAAGCAAATGGACTCAATTCAGTTCCTTCCACTCATTTTAAATCACAATTGAAATGTTTTATTCCAGCCAGCGAAAATGTCGCGAATGGCTCGAGGCCGAAATACTTGTTCGCAAAATTTTTTGGCTGACTCGATGGATAATGGTCATCGGATACATTCAAAAGATGGAATATAATGAAAAAGTTATAACAGATTTTTTCTTAATATAATAATGCAATTTATAGCCACAAATAAAATTTCAATTAGTCCTCAGTCAACACTCTTTCCAAAACAATTCACTATTCTGAAATGTTCTGAAAGCTTTATTGTAATGTAATATAGTGTCGATTGTGCACAACTTTATTCAAATATCGCCCAATTATATAAGTTTAGGACTGTTTTCAAAATGTTTGAAAGTTAACTATTCTAGGGTTTAATGAAATTTGTTTTAGTAGACGATTCGTGCCGTGCAACGAGTAATAAAACAAAGGTGACATTATGATAATTTCGTATAACTTAAGTCATTTTGCATATCATAACCCCTGTCTCGTATTGGGATAAACAGAAACCACAGAGCGCCGTTTACTCCAAAACACATCCATTTTGCCTCTTTCATTTTTTACATACTTAATTACTCTACAAATGTCTTGCAGTATAAGTAAATATATACATACTTTAGTATTTACTGAGTACGCAATATCTGCAGCGAAGAGAGCCGCAAACACACAATATGAAAGGTATTAGCAAGCATTAAAAGGAACAGAAGTGTTCTATAAAATACACCTGCGGTCTCATAAAAAACTCCAGATATTGCGCAAAATTGCTTCACAGTTCATTGGTTATTTCATATTTCTAAAGACACAACCTCGTAAATGTAACTTGATATCGAATTATTTGATTATGTTTGTAATTCCGTGTTTCCTTTCTTACCCTTCTCACGAAAACGACCATCCACGAATCTATGTTGATACTTTCATATAGATATTCGCAAAGTTACATTGTTCAACAGCATTTTGTTTATGACTTCTAAATCTCTTTTCAAACATACTCACTGAGTAAACAAAGCTTTCGTTTTAATTTTTATGCCCTTTTTATCAAAGTATTAACGTACATTTGAAAAAGGTTAAAAGAAATAAAAGGGATTAAAATTAATGAGAAGGCATTCTTGTTATGACGTTACTTTCTCTCATTAAAAATATATGTCGCTAATATTCAAGTCGACCTTGTAGGGAGCTGTAAACAAGCGGTTTGTAAGTTCGCCAGTCCGGATTCTCAAGTTGTACCCTGTTGCGGGAACTAAGATGAACCCCAGGGCGATACCAAGTTTCGGCACGTATATTGAGACTAGAATGGATGTTTGATGAATACGAAATGCGATCTCAGTAACATGTCGAAAACTTGCTACACGACTCGTGGAGGGGACAGTTTAGCCAAGTTTTGTGAAATAAGCATCCGTTTTATAACATTAACACAAACAGCCAGAACAGCATACTCTTTTTAAAAGAGTGACGTTTAATTTGAATATATCAAAAAAGTTGCTACTAGTTACACAGGATTTTCAATATAAGAATTAATTAATACTGCATTGGCATAGGATTCTGAATTCCATAGAGTTGTTGGTGAACGCGCTTCGTTGAAAATTTAACTGAAAAGTTCAATCGAAATAGTTTTTTGTTTATTTGAGCAGAGGTACGGTATTCCTAGTAGATTTCTGGTTTTTTTTCTGGGTTGTGATGTTCGATTTCAGGGTGTGATTTTAGTTCGTGTTACGTAACTGTTAAACTATACTTGAAATAGGACTTACCTACCTAGAAAAGGTCTAATATTTGCCATTGTTTTATAGCCCTGACGACTATTCTCCAGTGGGTCCCCCACTGTAATAAATTTTTCACCTTAATATTTTATACAATAAGTATTGCAGTCTCATCCAAAAAAGATTACAAACCCCAGAAATGATAATCACCTCATGAATGCTGAGCTTGTGGAGCTCTCAACATTTTGCGCACGAAACCACTATTATAATAAGTACACAATACGAGTAGTTGACAATTTGATTGACATTACAACAATGTGGTTATTATTCATGCAGCGAAGCCATGTATTCACCCAGTTTAACATTTATAATATCTATTATTATACTGTAGGTAGCAAGTCAATTTGAGGTCGCAGCCATCGCTCAATGCTTTCAGGGCAAAGAGCGTAAGTTTACGCGGTTATGTCCGTAGTCCGTACAAATCCAGACCAGGCGTACGTTGGCGACATGACAGTCATCTGACAGGTGGCGGCCGAAGGACCCATTAACGTGCCTTCCGCGCCGGCTGCGTTACGCGACGCGACGTGCCTGCCTCTCTCCCCCAACAAATGGACAGCTCAATGAAACACTTTCATTGTCACCCGATGAACACTCCAGCCCGTTTACGCCCGATTGTCTGGCGAAATTCACTGTTAAACCGTTTATTAGAAATTCGACAGTGAGAATGTTTTGATTAATTCAAAGATAATTTGTTAGTTGAATGACTGCGAATAACAGCAGTTATTTTGTTGTAAATTTGCGTATAAGAACTTGTAGCGCGTACCTGATATTAACGATTCTATTTTGCGGTTAAATATTTCGCTTAAGTGGCATAAATTAAATACCTATGATTTTTGTAATTGTTTAAAAAAGAGGTAATATTTTCTTATATTTACATTTCATTATAAAACATTGTGCAGTATAGACCTAAAGTTAAACAGTCACATACATTATTCTGAATAATGTATGCAGCTGCACAATTGGGCACGAAGTCTGATGAAAATAGTTGCGGCGCGGCCAAGTGTTCAAAACTTCTGAATACGTGAAGGCCAGCGGCTACAACACCCTACATAAGAACTAGTCTAAAGCGTCGACAACGATATACTATCTTAGTTTAGGAAATTACTTACTTTTTGCTGTGAATCTCCGTAGGGATATTTGCTAAAGAAGCTGTAAATACCACATCACTGATATCAATTGATTTTTATAGTAAAATATTATAATTTATTAAATCCCCACGTGCTAAAATATACCCTACCCATACTTATATTATAAATAAATTATTAACATCATGAAAAACTAAAAGGAAAAAGGAATCCCATTTCGATAAATAAATAGAATACATCACTTAATCCGACTGGCCGATAAAAAATGTAACATGAACTACATTACTTCTGCTCCAGATCCAATTACTCATCGAATTCGTATCATCTATACATTTTTCCTTATTTTCCATAAGTACAGACCGGATCGGCAACTTTAATCCGAAATAATCGAACATCTTACTCAATTTTATATACCAAACCAAAACTGAAAAACATGTTTCACTGCTAAAGTTGAAGACTTATATACCTACACATATTTAACGAACTACTTACATACTGAATAATTAATGGTTATTAAACAATTAATGAGCAATGGATTAGACAAACATTTATATAAGAACTGGTCATCAACATGAAATATTCAAATCTCACATAAGGCTGTGCCGAAATCAATGTTTTGTTCTTACCCGGCTCCGATACAGCCGTTACGTCGATCGGCAAGTCATACAAAACATTAATAGCTTGAGATGTTTATTAGAAGAGTATTGATGAAGTTATGTGCAGTGGTTTTTATGTCACCTTACTTTGAAAAATATTTTATTGTAATTCTAATATATTATGTACAAAGTGCCCAGCATGTTTGTTGTTCTGTGGGCACTTTTCCGGCAGACAGCGGCAGCGATGCGGAGGTATGTTATGATGCCAATTTATTATGATTATGATTTAATTAGTTCTCCGTTTTTCTTATTATATATTTTTTTTGTAGGTTGTAAATATTATGTTGTTAATTTTAAATGAAAAGTATATCTACGTTTTATCTACGAATAAAGTCATAATGCTCAATTCTGTATTCTGACAAACATATGTTCACCTTAAAATTATCCTTTTTGAAGTTTTGATAACAGCAATGTAAAATGATGTATTCCAATACGAAGCTAGTGATACACATTTTGTGAATCAACATTTCAGCCAAACACGGCGAATCTATGAAATAGAAGGCGCGGCTGTTCTCACAGCTCAGGAAATTGAAACAAACATTGCAATCCCTTCTATCGAACACTCCACATGTACACATTAAAAGCTATTCGGCATCCTCGATATACATATATGCGAGACGTGTTATTTTTAAATCTTTCGATCATTCGTTGACAACTCGATTTAAATTCGATTAGGTGCGATTGAATCTCTTTACGTTAATACTATTAAGAACACGTTCCATATTAGAAGAATGGAATTGTCAGATTTTAATTTTATCACATCTTTATATGATTTGGTTTATATTTTACAATGCAATACAGTAGTCACAAGTCGGTTCATTTAATCATTCATGATAAGAGTTGATATAACTGGCTCTGTAGAGATGCGTTGCTGCACCGCAAAACTTTCGAGATATATCGGCGACACTCGCAAACAAAGCGACGCTGCCACAATAGGTACCACTTGTACAACAGCAACCACTTTATAAATGGCAACGGGTTGATACGAACTCATCATTTTGTACCTTACGTACTTGTAATAACGTATATCAAACGGTATATGAAACTTTTGAAACGCAAACTTAATATGGTTGTTCCATACTCGCGCCACACGCGCCGTTCCCCAGAGATAAGAACACGTCATAAAAGAGGCACCCGCCGAAACTTTGCCTTAATTTCTGTATTTTCCATTTCGTAATCACTAAGTGACGTATAAACATATTATTAGGATACAATGTTACACGAAAGTTGACTATAATAGAACACAATCGTGAAACTGATTCATAAGCAAATTTTAAAATTGAAATGAATTATTTAGCTATAAAACCTCACCTCATTACATTACTGGCCTTATTAAAAAAAGTACACGAGAATGTTCACATTAGCACTTGTATTTTTCTCAGCAAAATGTTTAATTCAGGATATTGAGATATGATGATATGAGACTTGGCGTAAGCGGTACGCCTTGTTTCTATTCTTGTTAACCTATATTAATCTAGATATAATATCGGATAAAAACCAATGTTTTGTGGTTTACAACTAAGTTTCAATACCATCTACCATCTGATCTGCTTAAAATACAAAAGAGACGCTTCGACGAATTACAGCTTTAGGTAAATAATAAATAAATAGAAGCAACATCAATCGAGATTTCCGTACAATGCGTACATTCGTCGTACATACAAAACAAGACGATTTAACCGCGAGTGGTTAAATACGAAAGAGCGGATTGCTGTACGTGGGAAAGTTTAACCGCGGGCGCCCGACGCGAATCAGTATTGCTTCCTAACGTATATATACCGAGTGTTTGCTGACGGAGATTGCTATATTATGTACCAATCTCCTGCCTTTTCCGACAGGCACACCGTTCACTGCACTTCTTAGCATTGGAAATATTATCCTATTGAGGTCTTAACGTCTACAGTCATGCGGAAACTGTTTGCTCATAGAAAATTTATGTAAATATGTATCGGGAAAAATAACGGTTTGATCTGGAATTTAAAGGTAACAATGCTGTCGTATAATGTTCGGTTTGATATATTATATATATTCATTCTACATACATAATTGTTTCTTTAGCAGTTGGAATCGTTATAATTTAAACACGCCGTTCACCCTCATTTTTGTACCAGTCTTTGGCTAATGCTTAACTGAACTGACTGCAGTTGAGAGCCGAGAATTTATATGAAGTCACTTTTCTGTATGATCTACGTGTTATTGTGCTAGATTATGTATCATTTACGTTCCTTTGCTTTAAATAAACTTATTTATCAAGGAATAGATAAACACTCTTTATGCCAAGCCGTTTATAGTTCCTGTTATACTTTGAAGCATCTTACAACGCCCACGGGGAGAGATAACCGGTGTAACATTCGGCATAATCTACTGATAGTTCAATATAAGAAATGTACAAACAATTCATAACCTAGATTGAGTTTAGTAGCCTGTAGGGAACTTTATCAAAGGATAGTAATCGTGTGGATTATTTCGTTCTTCTGCCGCTTGAAGCCTCAAATTAACTTTTCCCCCTCACATTTGCGAAGATATTTTACGTAGTAATAACTGACATTCACACCATTAGAAGGTCGTCAATCGATCCCTCCCAAATGTCAGTTGTGAAATGTAAATATTCGTGGAGCTCCGGTTCAAGCTACGCAAAAAGTAATAAAAAGCGTAAACTAAAACAGTTTTTGCTTGAAATTGGAAAACTCATTAACTGGGAAAGTGAAACGTTACATTATTGTGGGAGTGAGAGTTTAGTAGTATTATAACTGAAGAAAAAATTGAAATGATGCTATATAGTGACAAAAGAACAATATTGACACATGAATCAACTTTCCTTTGTTGAACACAAACCAACGTTTTTGATTGATGGAATATTTTACACAACACATCAGTTCTCTTCAAAATAAAATAATATTTGAAATTCAGCAACATATCTAACAGAATTCAACCTGTCGTCATTCAATCACAGGCGTGAAGCAGCATAAAACTACAATAAAAACTTCAAAACTGACGCGACACTATACCACTCGCACGAGCTAACAAACCAACCCTGTTAGCTGAATTTCGACCTCAGTTCATAAAAATATAATTACAAACTAAGAAGTTGTAAATTAAATTTTATTTAAAGCGTTCTATTTACTAATATAGTGTAGTTACTGACTAAAAAACCTTGTGAAATAATAATGTTTTAGGATATATTATGTTTTCTTTTTCCCAAACTTTAGTACTAAAAAAATGCTGCTTTGATCCAAGTGTGTTATTAATATAGGTTTTTAAGTACATCAAAATTTTACTGTGTATTATGGATTAATAAAGATAAAGATATTCGAATATAATAAGTATGTAGTCAAATCTAAGACAGACACGAATTGTTACTACAATTTAACTATCAAAAAGCAAACATCGATAGCTTCAATTGCGGATTGATAAATCGTCATCGTAATCACACACGACATACACAGTATAGAGGGCATGAGCGACGGTAGGTGACATGACAAACGGTCGCGGGCGTACCCCGACGGTAGTGGAAGATTTAGTGGCGCGTTCTGTAGCGATAACTACCTCTGTTTACACTACATTTAACTTGTGCCAAGTGCCGCGGGACTGCGAACTGGAGTCGATCGCCACCGCCGAGTTCTTGCTTGTAACGTGGATAAATATTAGTAATGGTTCGTTTGTCTTATGATACTTGACGGAAAAAAATCTCTTTTCTCAACTATTTTCGCGGTTCTTTATTTATAAAACACTTATGTGGACTGCCAGCTGGAAGAGTAGGTATACTTTTGCTGCGCAAGAGGCCCTTTCACCGTCCCTTTCTTCTGTTTCGTCTTCCTTCCGTCCCATTTCAAGTCTCTTGAATTGTTTAAAATGGTTCTACCACCCTCTTGGGTCTAGTATATCTGACTAACTTTACTGCCAACTTACCCTAATATACTGTCTCCAGCTTGAGCAAGTACTGTCCTGAAAACAAAGAAAAATCTTTATTTTAACAACCAGCAACTTCTCTTTTCCTCTGTACTCTGTTCTATAATAATAATGGGAAGTTATTAAAGTATTTGTAAGTACTTAATTGTTTTATTTTTCTAAAATATATTTGCCTTCAAGTAAGCGCCATTAATGAACGTTTTCTTTATTTAGGAAGATCTAAAACACACATATTATACTTAAATTAAGTAAAGAAGGCAAAGTTTAATTATAAAATATTTATCATTATCAACATTCCAGAATTATTCGTGGAACTGGTAATAGCTAACTAAAGTTTGGAAACTTCCCTTTGTTAGATTTAAGTAACTAAGTTATTTAATTTAATACTGTATTATATGAATAAATAAATTAAACATATTTTATTTTGTAAAATAAATATGTAGAATTACTTCTGTAGTTTATGCAAAATTAAAGAGTACAAGAAATAAAATAATAAAGCTTTTGATATTTTTCCAGTTTATTCTGTTTTATGATAATTCTTTGTAGATTAACCTTTTCATGTTTCAGTCCTGTTTTCGGACGACTGCACATAAAATGAACTGGCAACTACGTCATTTATTTGCCGTCAAATTGCATCTGTTGTATTAACAACTGTGCGGATATGAAGCGGTAGTGAAACGTCATTATTTTGCGACATTTATTTGATTGTGGGCGCACCTTGTAGCTTGCAAAGCTTTGACCGTCCGTGCAAACAAGCCGTGGACGCAATAAGCTCGCAATTTCGGACAGACTCTCGACAAATTTACCAACTGAAATGAAGTCTCAACTATAGTGCAACGGACCGTTGTCAACAGGCCACGTTTTATTACTCACGCGCGCTATTGAATTTCGCTGTTCCGTTTCCGTGTCCAACATTGCGCTCAGAACACAACATGCACTGTTTGTGCTTCGCGTGTAACTTTCCTACAGTAACTACTACGAAAACATGAACAAGGAACGTTACACATGAGAAGATAAAGAATGTGCGTGTACCTATACATGAAAGGTTAGGTTGTTATATTTTAATATGCATAGTTCAACCAATATTAAATTTTATTTAACCAAGCACAGAGCCCTTTTCTATAAATTATAATAAAACCAAACATGACGTCATCTTTCTATATTTATTATATCACTGCCAAATTCTTTAACAATCTTGTTCATAAAGTGACTTCAGATTCTACCATTCTAAGAGACAGGCATATTATTATAAGACGACAAATTATAAAGACATTTAAGGGCTGCCGACCTTATATTAAATGTCACTTAGAGAACTAAATTAACCTTAATTACCACTTAGACAGCATTTACAATCAAATTATGTAAACAACTAAATAGTCTTGACATCGTTTAAATAGACGCGTATTTCTGCTTCGTACTAGTGAACATTTAGTGTTATTGCAATAGCATGATAGTCGGGAATTTTACCATAAACCGGGTGCAACCGGGAATTCCGGGAGCAGTCGTTTGGCGGAACATTAATTACCCGGCCACTTAACCGGATGGTGCCATGCGGCCCCGACTGCTTTATGATGAGTAGATATAACCGGCCCGATAGTTGACATTCGTTTTTATATTGAATACTGCGGCATATGATATTTTATGCATACAAATTTGTAAAACTGTATGATAATATTATTGAACCTACGTAGAGAGAAATACTGTTGAAAGCAAAATAAGATATTACGTAAATGATTCTGAACACAATAAGCGAGGTCACTGACCTCGCTAGGGTGTAAGTACTTAATAGTAAACGCAACAAAGCAACTTGGAGTTCAACCCGCGAAACTTGTATCGCAGTAACACTCAAAGGAAATCAAGTTAAGGTTGGAGCAATAAATAACATTAAGTAGGGATATAAATATTTTTTTCTAGGATAATTGAATCATTGCTTCACCCCGTTTATTCCCGAAAAGTAGGCAGAAGTGCATCACACCTAAATTTCAGTAGTAGTTGGGGACCTGGAGACTTGTAACACAGGGTTTCCTAGTGCAGGCTCCAGTCTTCACACCAAAACCTCATTTATACTTAACCACTTACAGCAAAAAATTACAATTTAAAAAAAATATTGATGTAGGTAGTCATCTTTTTAAATACTTTATATTATACATACCTATATATAAACGATATTTATGATTATGATTATTTTGCAGGCTATAGATAAGTAGATTTATTTTTATTAGATGTTATGTAATCGGGGCCAAGCCTATTGCACATTTTCAAACTCTGGGCCGATACTAATTAAATTTTCATGACAGAAAAACCTGTTTCCGTTTATACCGAAATTGGAACCGAACTCAAGATAACTCGTTCAGCAGTTGTATAAACCCCTGCTGGAGAAAGTTTTTAGTTAATTACATTTTTTTTTTTAAATATCCCTGTTAATTTCGCTATTTTTCTGTCCGAAAATATTATAAAACCCCACAATTTTCAACTCCGATAACTATCCCTTTACAACCAGATGTTTAACTCTGTCCATCATATCTAATATTAAGCAAACACTCTTCTGATATTATTATATTGCGTGCAATATTACTGCAGTGCTTAGTACAACACATTTACACCTCATAACAGAGCAGAGCGTCATAATTTTTACACTGTTTATCACGATCGTACGTACGAGTAACGCATACACCTCGAGTTTTATTAACTAACCACATTAAGCGCACACTTGGTACTGTATCGTCGGCATCATTTGTGAAATAAATCGTTTATAATCAAGTGCTGTGACGTCATCAACAACTGTCTGCGGCCCGACATGTAATTTCCCGGGCGTCAATTATTAAGAGACGCTCCGCGGTCGAGGGCCTACTGTCAAGACACTTGATAACACCTTATTATATGCCATCTTATATTGAAGTTCGTGTTTTTGAACGTACTTGGTATGAGGAACTAGCTGTGAAGAGTTTTCATTATGTTGGTACTTGCGTTTGGCGTATATTACTTGAGGTTTAATTCAGAATGTGACGTTAACTAAATATGTTATGTAGCAATATAAAATGATTACGTGAGGGATTTTTACTAGCATTACATAGCTTTACCTTGTCAGGGACGTTAGGCGAATTAGCTGACGTTATTTTTCGAATTACCTGTAACATTCTCAACGGATTTCATAGGAGTTATTTTGTAACATATTTTTATTTTTTTATTGCCAGAAGTAGCAGACGACTAGGTGGCCTACCGGGTGCGTACCTGATCGTGGTTACCGCCGCTCATGGACGTTGGCAATGCTAGAGGCACACCCAAGCTGCCTACCTTGAGAGGATAGCTATCTAGTTAATAAATAAGATTTCTAATAACTTATATGCTAATGAAAATTTTTGAGTATTTTTACTTACGTGCAAACACATTCAATTATACATTTCAATTTAAACCGAAAACGAATCGGCGTTGAAACTAGTTCTAAACTGAAAATCCTATTGAAGTTTTAAAATAACACAAGTCCCATCCTTATTATGTATTCAGCCAATAATACCACAAATCAAAGGGCACGTTTTCAATGGATATATCCAATTTAAACAGAGAACGTTACGTTTATGCGCGCCAACGATCCTCCGCCTTATTACCTTGAATTAACTTAGTTAAGTAAACGTTCATGCGCAACTACTACATTTGTCAAAGTGGCGTTACGTACAATATTACAACTGTCTATGTTACAATGTACCTAGGTATTTATTTGAAGCAGTAGGTAAATAGTGTGGTTTATATTATTATATTGGTTTATATCATTGTTTAATTCATATAATTTTTGTCGAAAAATACATTACACATATAGACTTCTTGTTTGTTTATTTATCCTTATTTCATATTGCAACGGAATAATATACAATCGTGATTTTTTGCAAGAGCAATTTCAGGTTTGGAATTTAAATAAGCTATAATTTATCCCTATAGTGCATACTTTGGTCTTTTATATCTATACCTATTAGAAATTTCGATATTTCATTGTCAAATGTTTGAAGATACATACATAGCATCACGCCTTTTTCCCCGAAGGGTTAGGCAGAGGAGTTTCACACCCACATTTCGCCGGCTATGTGTGGACCCATGAAATAGGGGGCGAGCCTATGGTCATCTACCGGGAACATTTGTTTACCAAACTCCGGGAAAATCTCAATACTGGAATTTAAAGTTAGAAAAGTCCAATACCATTTTCACCCGACCCGGGAATCGAACCCGAGACCTCTTGCACAGCAGTCGTATACACTTCCCGCTGCGCCACCGAGGCAGTTTTTTGGAAAAGTAAAATTTTTGAAAACTTAATTTTGACTGTGATTATGAAATCGACCAATGTCGAGATTGTTAATAATTGAAAGATCCCAAGGTCTAGTGGTCTGACACCGATCCCAGTAAGACTACTTATCAAATTTATGTCTTCATGTTTTCATAATTCATAACACAATATAACAAACATCGCAACATAAACAATTGAAACATGAAACATAAACATCTGCCAGCCGTCAGCCAAAGAAAACATTTCAAAAGCCTGACATAACCGGCTTAAAGAATTTGCATTAAGCTTCTTCATAAACACAACCGTGTTTGTTATAATGGTGTAATAAGAACGTTCGTTTCGCTGGTAACTACCGGATTAATCAATTAACCGCTGACCGCCTGCATCCGGGTGCAACGGAACTATGATGAGCCATCAGTTAAATGAACCGGAAATCTGGCCCCTTAGTAACACAGCGCTATGAACACCGATATGTTCGGAAACTTCTATTCTTATTACTGTATGCTGAATTACTTTTATAATATAATAATTTACTCAATACTCAATACGTTTATTGCATACCATAAAGTATTATAGATGTTATTTGTAAGTAAGAAACATTATTATGGACCCCGTCGCGTAAGGCAAACATAGGAGAGTATCTACACTCTTTTCAGATTAAGCTATCATGCACTAAAATAGTATTTTAAGTAGGCGGGTACATAATTTTTTTTTTTAAATAAGTTTAAAAAAAAATCATTCTATCTTATAAAGGTCTCTGTATATCCCACTGATAGTAGAAATAGGCGGGATCTATACATTCTATTTATGTGTTATAGATTATATATGTTGCTAGCAGCTCTATTCTACTAAACAATTCCAATTAACTTAGGTACACTATATGAATTTGAACAGTACGACGAATTCAATAATTAATAAACAACACAAAATAACAATTTTCAGCAGGTAACAAGATCACTACATTTTCAGACTAAAAACTGAGGCTTCCAAGAATTCAGTAGACAAGTTAATACAATGAAAGTGACAATTAAATTGGATACAATTGTCTCTGAATGTAACGTTAGTCTCGAGTTTCGATAGAGGCGCGCCACCAACAAATCTGTTAGCCCTTATCTTCCAATCCGTACCCGAAGGAACTTAACCCGAATGATTTCCGAGTCATTAACCCACTCCCACCCGTCCTAAGCAAGATAGACAACATCTGACTTAGATGTGTATCGTGTGAACCCAGCGGCTTACAGATTAACTGTCACTGATCCCGTTGTTACACAAAATTGAAGTTATCAACCACGGACGCGAAGAAATCGTGCTATCTCCAAGTAATGCAGGCTTAGCCGGCTCCAATCAAACTAAACAAACCTTACTAATCGTATTTCTATTCTATATCTGACTCTGTAGAGTTTCGTGAGCGTCGGGATTACTTCGTATCCAGACAAGACGGAGTTATGGTCCCGTTACCTCGAATGACTCTCAGTAAAGCGGCGTTTTAAGATTACGGAGTCTCAACTAGTGCGCGGAGCAATATTGAACGTTCATTACAATGTTCTGATAATGGTAAAGGTCGTTCGGAATCTATTTAAGCCAAATCAAACTCATTTCAGAGAATACGAGGATTTGTCTTTTTTTTTTGAGAATAAATTTCTTAAACCACGTATTTGACTAGCAAACTATATCTGTACTATGTTATTTCGTAAATTATACGTACTATCAGCATTTTAATTACAAGTCTGCTAAAGAGAATGAAGTATAATCTGTTTATTTTATAATATGTATGTTATCACTGCACCGATGCAGCTGAGCGCATTCCTTAGAAGCAATTAATTGTGCTGCCAACCTTCATTTATTATGTCATCTTGATGGGGTAAGCGAGAAGCAAGCGCATCCGTTGTTAAACCTCTTAACAATATCAATCTCTTTGCTGCATACTCTAAACTACACAAGAACACACTGAATATATATTAAGGTACAACTAATTATTAAATAGTTTAATCAATAATATATTTTCAAAGCGTAGGAGTTTATGATTAATAAAGCATAAAAGCAATAGTTTGAAACTTATTCGAAATTTAAATCAATCAATACATACGTGTAATTACTTTAAGAATAACAAGTGGCCATACACCAGTCAAAGGTTGTTAAGTTTTATTAAATTAGAAGTTAGTTTAATTACTAAGAAAGGGTTTACAGGCTACACATTAATTATCTCAAGCTGGCATCTTGTAAAACCGACACGGGCTTAACAAATATCGGAAGCGGCCAAACAAGGCTTCTTAACTTTGAAAATGCTTAGTCACTCTCGAGCTTGAGCAAAAGAGATTGTTTCTGAAAACAACGGCACTTCAAGTTTACAGATACCATTTTGTTATACGTGCTTACTTTCAATAAATATATAGGTACTTTTAGCAGCTTGGAAACTACTTTATCTTTCTAAAGAAGCTTTGTTGTTATTATTCAAAAATTAAAAGTTTACATTCTTCTTCTTACCGAATGGGCTTGAGGCAGACCCTGGTGTTGGCATTTATCAAGTCGCTCAGAAGGCTTCCAACATAATTATTTTGAATTTTGAACTACCACATTAAGTAATAACCGGGACCAACGGCTTTACGTCCCTTCCGAAGCACGGAGACACTCGCGAATCGTCACAAACCGTCACATGGATTGAACTTGCCGGACGTTGTTTAAACTCGATGATCGTAACGAATATCTCAGTACCACAATGCTGCTAAGCACCCCACGCGGATCCCAATTTTACATATTGAAGGCACGTAATAATGACATTAGGTATATCAAGAATATGAAGAAGTATAAAGAAGCTCGCAGTCACAGTTGTAAGCTCGTCGTTCGTCTTGAAACTTGAACCGCGGATCAAACTTTCCTCGCGAGACATGAAACTTGACTCGAATGATAAGATTAAAATATTACATCGGCTTGGCAAACTCACTCAGACATTATTCCAGAGTCGAGTTACAGTAGTCGTTATAATTATAATGTTAACACCGTACTCAACTTAAGAGATAACATAAAGAGGTTAAAGCCTATTAGATCTGCAAGTCGTATATCCTAATAGGTCCTAACTAAAACTTTATCGCGGGACATAACTTCAGAATGGAACACTTTCCGTTTCAGTTGGTCGTTTCAGTCTTATCAGAACGTCGTTGGAAGGATCCTCAAATTTATATTATTAGTATGCAGTGGACGGAAAAAGTAGGCCACCAATTTGGGACTTTTGGCAAACGGTTAAATGAGTCGTAGGATCAGTAAAAATAAAACTAATTAGAATGTGAAGTGCAGTGGTACTAGTGGTAGGCAAAGCAGAGTAGTGTAGTAGAAGGTAGGCAGTATGCGGGGCGGCATACGGTGCGGGCTGCGGCCCGGGGCGTTCATCTAATGAGCATCCTGCCTCTCACAATGTACCGAGATGATATTCCGCGGTGCCCCGACGACTATTATTATATTCCGCCAAGCGAACCGCTGCGGGCGCGGCGTGCAAGCCTTTTCAAAATAACTATGTTGCGCTATATTTACGACGACTAAAGCGAACCTCTAATTCTAAATGTCAGATTATTCAATTCAAAGTGCCCGAATATTTTTATAGAAAAACTTTCAGTTTTAGTGTAAGGTAGTTAGTCTTAATATATAAGCATAATTTCTGAAGCACTAGAAATACTAATAATAATGTATTAGTTCATCCCTTTTAATATAACATATTGTGAGGTGTTCAGTCAAAAAAAAAGGTATTTCAAAAGTGTATTATTTACTATAAATAAAACCACAGTGGCGTAACAATTCTGTTTTCAATTCCCTAGTCAGCCAATAATAGTAGGTACCTATTAGGTTTTTATTTTATAAAATTGTCAGTATCAGAATTTAGTCTGGAAATGGGACCGGTAAATGGGAATAGGCTCGCCTTCAACAAAAAACCAAAACCAAAAAACCTTACAAAAAAAAACTAAAGGACACAAGATTGCTGCCTTTATAAGTGCTCTGTTATGTTTTGAAGAAGGATGTATTGTAGGATTTGAAAGCAGCAGCAGTAAAATAAATAGTTCATACAACCCACCTTGATAGTTCTTTGCAATAAAATGAGGAATATTTTATTGCGGGGTTGTTCAAAAAAGGACTGAATTGGTTTCTTAAGGGTCGGCAACGCGCTTGTGATGCCCCTGGTGTTGCAGGCGCCCATAGGCTACGGTAACCGCTTACCATCAGGCGGACCGTGACACACGAAGCCAGTGGCTTTATACGATTAATAGAGACCAAGTACCTAATGCCTTGTAGTAAAAATATACAAAACAATATTTTCTTAATGAACTTGACATGTTAATAGACATTAAGAGTGTGTTCAGACATGCTACATACATCTTCAATATAACCGGTTCGGTAGCACGGTTCGACTCAATCCGACCTAATCTGGGCTTACGAGAGATCACAGGAAACGTTACCGCCGCCGTGATAACGTTTTCCATTTGCTACAATACGAACATTATATTTATATCGTTCTTATGCTAAAAATATTACTACTTACATTCGAATGTAATCTGAAAATTCATGAAGGCATTTCCAATAGAGTGCTTTTGGTTGTAAAAGCGCTGGTTTCGGGCTAAAATAATGAAAGATTTTTTTTCATCAAAAGAATTCTTTTAGGTTAAGTTCATTTTGAAAATACGTTACGCTAGTCTCACTTTCTGTCTACACTTGCTTTCTATATATTTCTCGTGATTAAAAAAAATAAATATTTGGGAAAGATTTTTTTGACAGCGCCATCTAGCCCAACCCAAAGTAAGCTAATATAAGCTTATGATATGCTATCTAGACAACTGATAAAATATATACATATATGTCAGACGAGCGGTATTTTCTTGTTTACTTATTGTGGGTTTAGGTAGAATTCGGTATGAAATTAACTTCTTGCTATTATTAATTAACTAATTACAGATTACAATACGAACGAATAGCCAATTACAATAATTTGAACTTCACAATTTCAACGATACACAGTACAATTTCTAGCACGCTTTTCGGTGGTGATCCGTTTCCGATTCCTCTTTCTTTTATAGACTCCGTACACGTCAGTTTGACATTTGACTGGCCTGTTGGTCTAGTGGTTAGTGACCCTGACTGCTAAGCCGGAGGTCGTGGGTTCGATCCCCACCCAGGACAAATCTTTGTGTGATGAGCATAAAGGTTTGTTATGTGTCTGGGTGTAATTTATCTATAATATGTATGTATTTACAAAAAAAAAATAATGTATTTTAGTAGTATATCAGTTGTTTAGTACCCATAACACAAGCAAATATAATTGCTTACTTTGGGTAGTAAATGTGGTAGAATATTATTATTATTATTTCAAAGCTGTCGTTTGTATGTCGTTTGACCTCCATACTCATGACCGAATACAACATATGTAATATTTCTAAATACATACATATTAACATAGGAAAACTCCGAAATATAATTTACAGATCATACAAATATTTGTTCCGACCCGAGGATCGAACCCGAGACATCAGAAACTGCAACCGTGTACGGTAACTACCGCTGCGCCACCGACGCAGTCGTAATAAGAGTACATTGGTATAGTCGACCATATAATTGCTTTAAAACTTTTGACAAAAATATCCATCAAAATTAATAGTCAATAAGACTCATGTTGACGTCGCGCATTGATGACAACTGACGCTATACTGATGTCTGTTGCAAGCATAAAAAACAAAATTAAAAATTTTGAAAAAACCCACGACGATAACATCTATACAAAATAAGAAACGTAACATATAAAAAGGTTTAAATAACTTTATTTTAAATCCCCGACGAAAAGATAATAAGTAGCGTAAAAACAATCCCAAGAAAATTCGTCGGGGGCTGCCATACCCTGACTTGAAATGAACGAAAGTATTGCAGTTTTATGTATATGATACCTACCTAATTATTAACAATATTTAGTTTACAATATATATTTAATACTAGAAACAGTAATGATATTGGCAGCCCCCGACGAATTTTCTTGGGATTGTTTTTACGCTACTTATTATCTTTTCGTCGGGGATTTAAAATAAAGTTATTTAAACCTTTTTATATGTTACGTTTCTTATTTTGTATAGATGTTATCGTCGTGGGTTTTTTCAAAATTTTTAATTTTGTTTTTTATTTTAAATATTTTCAAAGAGCGCCCTATCTTACTAACTGTAAGTAACTCGTATAAAATTTTAAGAACCTTGACAGATAAATAAAAGTTTTATACTAAGTTATAGCACAAACACATTTTTTTTTAATTTACTGTTGCAGTAAGTCTTATAAATTATCATTTGAATTTTCTTATTTTAAACTTTTTAATGAGCGCCTTATCTTACCATGTAAGCTCTAGAATGAATGGAATTTGCATGGAGCTTCGACTATATTATATATATTTTATTTTTTGTTGACTTGTGTGCTCATCCGCCGCACAAAGGTCACCGGAGCCCCGCTTTGCGGGGCTCCTACTTCTGGGTGGTTTGAAAAAAAAAATAACCCTAACCTAACCAGTCCGATTCGGATTGCTCTGAATCGGGGGGTGTTAAGTTTAGCTATCGCACATTGATTGCCGTAGCCGGACTGCCTTCGGCGTTAGCGCAGATTTCCACCTATAATAGCTTGTATCTCGAAACGGAAACGGTGCGTGCTATCGCAAAAATGATGAAAATTTGGTTACACCCCGAGCACGGGATACCTATAAGTTAGAATAAATAAGGTAGGTAGGTGTTTATTTAACGTCAGTCAATAAACTCTCACTCTTACTAATTTTTTTTAGGCTTATCATTGTATACCTCCGTACAAATATTCAGTGATATAACAACACGAGATCGGTTTTCGGATTTTTTCCTTCATTTGTGCAACTTGTTATTGCTTCTGGCCAAATTTCATGATTCTAGGTCAACGGTAAGTTCCCTATAGATTATGATCGTCAAGATAAATCGTCGAAAATGGAGCATAAACAGCTGTATCTTTTGATTGCGTTAACTTAGAATTTTGATTTTTATTTTACGCCGAGGGTTTGCAGACCCAAGTATATGATATTAATTTCAGCTTTATACCTCTATGCGTTCTTGAGAAAAATATTCTAGACAGACGGACAGACAGACAGACAGACAGACATACAACGGAGTTATCCTATAAGGGTTCCGTTTTTTTCTTTTGAGGTACAGAACCCTAAAATTGCATAAACGGTCACCCATCTATGAACTGACCTTATCCGAAGTTGCTTAACCTCATGAGTGTAATCAATATCTCAGTACTACAATGCTACGTGTCTCTATACAGTAACAGGTCTAATTATTTTACAGATAACTGTAAATATAAGTTTGCTTAGTCTATTGCAGCGCCCCCTGGCGAAAAAATACAATATCGTGTATCCAAAAGTCATCCTCGATAAATCACAAATACATTACAGAAAACCGTATCGAAATCAGTTTAATCGTTTTAAAGATAGGAGGGCACAAAGGTTTCAACGAAATCAACATAGGTTTGCCTAGTCTATTGCAGCGCCCCCTGGCGAAAAAATACAAAATCTTGAATCCAAAAACAATCCTCGATAAATCACAAATACATTACAGAAAACCGTATCGAAATCAGTCTAATCGTTTTAAAGATAGGAGGGCACAAAGGATTCAACGAAATCAGTGTATTGTAGCGCCCCCTGGCGAGCTATTAACATAAAACCTATCTAATAACCTGTCCCCCAGAGCCGCACACACTTTACAGAAAACCGCATCTAAATCGATCAAACCGTTTCCGTGATATAAGGCATTATGTTGGAACACACAAACACACAAACACACAAACACACAAACACACAAACACACAGCCTCTCACCCCAAACGCATATACCGTCTCCGTTCCGTCGTGGGTAAAAAATATACATTATGGGTTTGTGTTATGCAAACGACATTTACTCTAAGGGTGGTAAAGCAATTTTATTGTCAACTATACAATGAATTTACTAAGGTAAATTTTATATATCGGCAACATGCAATATTCCTAGTATTTAGTTCACTAGATAGCATGAGCGCTAGGTGGGCCGTACACTTCCATACGTTTCAAAAATATCACTACTTAGTATAAAACAAAGTCGCTTTCTCTGTCCCTATATCCCTATGTATGCTTAAATCTTTAAAACTACGCAACGGATTTTGATGTGGTTTTTTTTAATAGATAGACTGATTCAAGAGAAAGGTTTATAGGTATACAATACATACCACGTGGGCGAAGCAGCGGGCGGAAGCTAGTAATTTATAAATAAGAAAATAGAATCAGTAAACTCACACTTTCTTATAAGAATAAAGTGTACACAATATTGAATTCTACAGTTAGGAGAGTACAAATGGAAAGGATTTACCTACCTATTTTATACTTACCTTATATAAACAATGCAATTTTCCATTCGGTCGACGCTGAGAACAAACTAAACGGAAGCAACTTTTCTACTCGATAGCTTCTACGAGCGAGATGCTTTGCGAGTTTTATGAATAATAAACATCGTTTAATGTTTACTATAATATCGTTTAACTTTCGTCATATACATTACTTACAATATTTTTTCTTACGTCAATACTAATTCGACATTTTGGGTATCTAATTATAATGTATGTTTCAATAATGCTTAAAATCTTTATGTTTAGGTAATGGAGTGATTTTATAAACGTTTTGTTTTTTCCTTTTGAGTCACGGAAGCCTAACAAATAGGTAAATTAGTAAATAATAGTAATGTTAGGACATTCACACAGCGCCATCTAGTCCCAAACTAAGCTAATGTTTGATTGCTTGCTGATACTAGACAACTGATATAATACTTAAATAAGTTTTTTTTTTCTAAATACATACATATCATACATATATAGCACCCAGAAACAGAACAAACAATTCCGCTCATCACATAAAGATTTGTCCTGGGTGGGAATCGAACCCACCAATTTAACCCAAATAATTTTAGCTCTTATTAATTTTATTATAGCTTTGCATCAAAATATACGACAGCTACCTATACTTTGGTTCCGAGTTCTCTTAACTCAGATTAATTTGTCTACGCTTTATGTAAACGAAAAATATAAAAATATTAATTTTAGCCGATTCTACATTAAAATTGTTAAGAAAATCCAACAGGAACTAAAAGTAATTGCAACTGAGCAAAACAAATCCAGGCTTTTCAGTCACCTCGTCTGTTTCTAACGGCTAGATGAAGAAATAAGCTTTCCGTAAGCAAAACTACATTTCCTATAAGAAGATAAGCAAACAACTTTATCACAGTAAAGGCTATGGGAACGGCAAATTGTTTTTATACATTAAAGAAAAAATACCAGCTGAAATATAGGTAAGACATTCATTTGAGCCGAAACGCACAGGGTTTAGTTTTGAATTTATTGATTCTTTATTGCAATAAAATGTATTGGGCGTGTAACCCTGTATTGTGTTTGCCGGAATACCTAGTTCTTTTTTTTACGGCATTGTTTTTCTCGATAAATTGTGCAACAATTGCTGATTTATAGGTAAATGAATTTATTAATTTAGCACAAGAAAATAAATATCTATAAAGATAAACAAAACTGTAGCATTGTGTAACAATATATAAAAGTTTATTTTCACTTTGATAAAACGTATCTTCCTCCAACACACGTCTTTGTAACGAAAATATTTCCATCGTTTAAGTCAATTCGTTAATATCACAAAAGTCGTGTAGCAACAAAAGCACACTAACAAGTTTCATCTGTTTTAAATCAATGTTAGCTCCCATTGCCACTAGTCAAAGTTTCACTGAAGGAAGCCAATAGAGGAAAGGAAAATAAAAAAGTTCCTTTCCAACTTTGTCTGAAGTGTCAACGAAAGTCCAACAATCGAAGCGAGAGGGAGTAAGACAATGTTTCTGGCAAATACTAAATTCGATAACTGTGCATTTTTTTAAAGTCGACAAAATAAACATAAGATCTTTGGGAAGCCACTACGTTTTGCATAAAAGGTTTTGTCCCGGGGGAACTTTTGGATTTCGCTAGTTTGTCCATATACGTTGTCGTCAGTAAAAGTAACTTCCCCGTAAAAATGTACCCTTTCTAAATTAGATATGGGTTTTATATATGATAAGAACATCAAAATGTTAAACATAAGACTGAACCATAATCCGAAAACGACAGAAAAGATTATCTAAATATAATTATGTAACTCACGTTGTACCTTTAATCATAATTGTTAATACCTATAATTCCAAAATGAGGTCAATTTTTTTCTCAACAATTTCAAGTTGTCTCAAAGTAAGTACTAAAATCGATATGTTGAGTGCCTTATTTTCAAGTTAGATGATACATTCGATGGGATATAATTCCAAAGGCGATATCTGACTGACACTTGGATGTATTGTCGAGTGGCTGGCGCAAACAGATCGCCAGGCGGCTTTCACGCTGGAGTGCGCTAAGCGCGACCATTTCATGAAGTAATCCGCACTCCGAGAAGCATTAACTCTCCCCTCCAACTGCGCTGCTCTTCCTCCACAAATACTCTGACGTTGCATTTCATACTTTTAATAAAATGTTACTTTATTTAATTCTCTAAGTGCTATTCAAACTATTCATTAGCTTTCTATTTTACATTTTTGTCTTTATGTCTTTCTATCTTAGTGGAGTAAAATATAGTTGAACGCGCTATTATAAAATAATTTTGCATTGCTGGATATAAGCTGGCAGCGAACTATCTCAACGCTGTTTACTTGGTAGTGCAGCGGCAGAGACGGCAGGCGACGATAAGTAGAATCGTTTCACGGCATAATCCTCTCACTGAAGAGGTATTATCCTACTGTGGAGTCCACCCGCCTGACTACGGATAAGCACCTGCATTGTGTTAAAGTGTCGGCATTTTGATGAACGTCTTCTTATGCAACTTTTTTGAGAACACGATACATTCTTTTTATCACGTGTTAGTAAAATTATGTAACTTAATATCGCCATATAACTTTCTACGAATAGAATTAGATTTTTATAATCAATCAAGATTCAGACCCTAATTGTTACGAGTTTTTTACGGTCATTACATCCGATATATTTTAGGAAAATGTCTTTTCAAGTAAAACCATTTACTTCAAAACCTTTTCAAAAGGAAAAGAATTCAGGTAACTAACGCATTTTTTTTACTTCGAACTTCTTGCCCGGGGCATCGGTCCCGCCGTTCTTTGTTTGACCACTGCTCAGCTCCTATCAGCCGTAGCGTGATGTTATATAGCTTATAGCTTTCCTCGATAAATGTACATAACATTAAATTTTTCAAATCGTAGCCGTATTTCCTGAGATTAGCGCGTTAAACCAAACAAACAAATAGATTCTCACTCTGTCACCATCACCACACCAGACATAAAATCACTTCTACCACCAGAACAACTAACTTAAGAAAAGAAAAATTATAAGCAACAGTTTCAGAATACAACGACGAAAATGTTACAATGCACCGTAAAATCAACACTGGCTTATTTATAGCTCACCAGTCATTTTAGTAAAAGCTGACCATTTTCTCTTTGGATCTTACCCAAATATCGCTCGAAATGTCCAATATGAAGATACAATGCCTTGTGGCAGACGTATTGAGAATAAATGCACCCATAAAACAAGCTCTTTTATACTTTGGAGTAGAAACAAAACAGAAAATAAACGAACAAAAGGTGCAAACGATGCACGGGCAATATGGATAAGTAGCAGGTGGGTATGTATGAGTAATAATTATTGAGGCACGTCGCAGAGCTAATCCAAATTCAAACGTGACTGGAAAATAGAATTTTACAAAAAATATTCTTCATAAAAATACCTCCCAAGATAGGATGTAATCTACATTTCGATTGTCACGTACGTCACTACGTAATTCTAAGGGATTCAATTTTAAGGGTAAGATTTATTCTAGGTTAGTCAGCGAGCCTTAATTGAGGTCCATTCAACTGAGATATTGGTAAACGGTCAGTCGCCAGCATCGGGAGACTGATTGAACTTTCTTGTATTATTGTGAGTGAAATTACGGGTTTTGACATCTTTGATTATGTATTTTAAAGTATCTTCTTAAGTTGACATCTGTCAACTTAAGAAGATTAAACATTTATTTTTCTATCCATGTATGAAACCTGAATTGACTTGGTTCTTTTTTCTTTCTTCATCTGTTCAATTTAGGTTTCATACATGGATAGAAAAATAAATGTTTTGTTATATGTATTATATTACCTGAATTAATATAAAAATTGGGCACCATAGCTTTAGCGTCGACTAATGAAGACAGAGCAAAGCTAATATGAAAAATAATGTAAAAAAAAAGTCATAATCTGTGGAAACATAAATGGAGAATGTATGTATATATTATTGTTTTTAGACTAGTGCTATTGCTCTGTATGTTTCCTATATATGAGTACTAAACAAATAAACAAGAGTACCTGTGAAAACTAAGTCATACAAAAGAATTTGAATTGCCACTTTCAAACGCCGTAATAACAACGTAAGTATTTTTCTGTTCTCTCTTCTAAGTTGAAAAAAATTATGAAATTATCCATTGATAAGAAACCTTGATTAAAATACCCATACCTTATATAGGTATATTATTATATGTAGATTGTTCATTGAATATATATACCTAATATTCAATGAACAATCTACGCTAAATATCAGAAAAACTGAAATGATAAAATCAAAATTATCACAACGGATGGAACATGAAATGGTTCAGTTAGCGGTCTCAAGACGGACTATTGAGGTTTAACAATGGGGCCAATCACGCGCCGCCAACTTCCAAGACCTCTGGAGAGGCACGTTCTCGCACTTCCGAGTTGTGCGGATACTTCTCCAAGTAACATTCAGACAGAAAAATCCCCCAATCAATCGACAAGTCATGATAAACTTAATGATATTTGCCATCGTTTATTATCACCGTGTAGGCGTAATATTTTCGCTAATTCTATTTACCAACTAGTAGTCATTTTGTGTGAAATTAAGTATTAGGAAAGTCTGATGAGTGTATTGCTCCTGTTTGTTACAATTAAAGTCCCAAAGTTAGTAACGTACAAAAGGAAATCGAACATATTAGCAGCTTATATAGCTGAATACTTATAATTTTTCTCTCAAAATTCCTACACCAGAAAACACCACAACTATCCTGTTTCACGGGGCTTTTTTATAAATAAAACCTTTCTGGACAGCAAATACTAAGCAAATAATAAATAAATTACACTTTTAGCCCATATGGTTATCCATATAAATGGTTCAGACAAAATAAGAGTTTAACTAAAATCTCAGGTACGATGTACCTTGAGGACAAAATTCGGGTTCAAAATTCCAATTTAACATTAACCAGAAGACAGCAAAGTCAATACATAGCTACACGCAAATCCATGAGATAGATAGAAGGCACTACAAAGTTAGACACAGGTAACACCGCGGTACACAGCACAATCCCGTGTTGCGCAGTAAATAGGTCGGCTAGAAGTTGTCCCGTCGCTCGGCGCGTGCCGAACAGAACTTACAGATGTCTAACGCAGCTGCCGTCTCGATGCGCGGCACCAGATATCTATACAACAAACTCTTCTAAAGCCTTAGTTTTTTGCCTCCCTATAAGTATATTATACGTTTTAAAGAGAGTTCTGTTCTGACAAATTTTTGGTAACAAACTTAAGCCACATCCACACGTCGGCGTCGGGCCAACTTAATACAATATAGGCCACAGCATAGACAAAATATCTGTATTTAATCGAACTACTGTCAATTTGGATACATTATATTGGCTCATGTTGAGACAACGCTGCAACGTGTGAAGCAGTCATATCGGTAATATTATAAGATTTCAATTGTTTTTATTACTGCTGCGTTAGTGACACACCACAATTGTCAGTAATGACCATTCATTTTCTTTTTATGAAGTGAATTTTAAAAGTCTCTTAATTCTAAAGTAAGGTAACAGAGTGTCATCAATCCTTTTCATGCCCAAGAGGTAATAAAAATATCTTTCTTGGTTGGTTCCTACGATAAAGAAGCCTATTGCCTTTAACCGGCACATTTGTAAACTTTGCGTTGATATTGAGCAAAATTTTACCCTTATAGTGAACAAAATGCACTAAGTACCAATAACCGCCTTAATCTTACTTCAGATTTTGTTGTGGGATCGCCGCAGTGATACATTAATTAATTATTTATTATTTCAAATAACAAAAATGAAATCTATATCTACGATCACTTAATGAAATCTGTTTGTTTCATGAGAAAAGCAAACATTAATTTTATAATCCCAATCCATGAAGCGATTGAATAATCACTAAACTTTATTATAATCCATTTATGTAGATTTCCCAAATGCTATGAACCATTAAAATGATTAATTAAGTAACTACTCTAATATCGTTCCAAAGGATTTACCATCTTACAGACTGTCAAACCAAGTCAACACAGTTATGGAAACCGTTAAAACCAGGTAACCAAATTTCCCTCACGTTATTAAATGCGCAGTCATATCGAAATCGCTATAATCGAATACGCTCCGATTCATAACCGTATTAAGCCGGGGGTCTGTATCGATTATATCGAGTAGATACACATGCCGAGAGCGGAACCGATAGCCAAATAAACTAGCAAACCGCATCGATTACCTGTCAGTGGCAGCCTCCATTGGAGTGACCGCGTCGCCTGGGCTACCCAAGACCGTCCTGATTATATACAACCACCGATTTAATTGCTTTCCAGCTTATTAAAGACTTCTAACAAAAATTTGCGCTAAATGGGCATTTTTTAACCAATAAATAGCTAATAAAGAACCTAAATAAAGATAGATAACTACGTATAAATACCTTTCTAACACCTATTTATAAATACACTATCTTTTTCTCTGAAATATACCATTTTAACTACCTACCTACCCCTTTTTAATTTATAAATTAAATTTAAATAATGTTTGATATCAAACATAAAAAGCTGTATTCAAAAACTTAATAAAACAAATTTAATATGAGTAGGTAATAGGAATAATAAAGTAACTACCTACTCTACATCTGTTTGATATCGTATTTGTTCGAGAAGAGTAAACGTTTAGATAAATTCAACTAGGAACGTAAACAAGAAGATCAACTAAAACTTCAGGTTCCGACTAAAGAAATAGCTAATATTCATATTACAGTGCAAGAAGAACAAGAATCTGTAGAGCAATTTCATTATTATGGTGTTAACAACACAATAGAGAGAACTTTGTCTTGACGAAACTTTTCTACACTTTTAATAAGAAGCCCATTCATCGCATACTTTTCATTAGTAGGAAAGTGGAGAAGAAAGGGGATGGCTTTATCGCTGTAACTCGTGACACCAGAAAATTAAAACTGCAGAGTCATGGTTGGGCTATCTTAGGAAATAGGGTGACTGTGCTCTTACTGAACTTAATTAATCGACGCTTAAGCCGCTCGGTGGACATGTCCTACAATCGATATAGAGGGTGAACACTGACTGCGACTGCTTCAGAAAACAGAAATAACATGTAGGCACTACATTGAATTATCAACTGGCCGTAAACTGAGGCTTGACTTTTCCATTAATACGGTCGACGATGAAAAAGCTTCACTAGACGTACATTTTCAAGACTAATAGGTACCTACGTAATATTTTAGACGCAAGAGATTATAATAATAATAATATTCTACCACATTTACACAGCACCATCTAGACCCAAATTAAGCAATTATATTTGCTTGTGTTATGGGTACTAAACAACTGATTTACTACTTAAATACTTTTTTTTTGTAAATACATACATATTATAGATAAATTACACCCAGACACAGAACAAACCTTTATGCTCATTACACAAAGATTTGTCCTGGGTGGGGATCGAACCCACGACCTCCGGCTTAGCAGTCAGGGTCACTAACCACTATACCAACAGCCCCGTCACGGGTTTCGCTTAGAAAAGAATAAGCGGTCCTTTTTGGGGACTTACGCGGGGACACAGGTCCAACACGTAGAGGCCCTTAGAGAATTTAATGTAAAAATGGGGTGGAGACACTTTTCGCAGTCACAGCTGCACTATTGTATTGCAGCCATAATCTGTCAACGATAAGTGTGCCCCTATTGTGATATATGGAGTCTAATAACGTTGGGCTATGGGCTTGGGTATTCGGTGGACTGGCTTTATAAAATATTACAGAAAAAAAGTTGCTTGCCTCTCACTAGTGTACCTATTACAAATTAGGTCGATTTTCTCCAATATTTTTTTTTATCCATTTTTTGTTATCGAATTTTCGAGATGTAAGCAAAAAACCAAAAAACGGGACCTTCTTTCAGCTCGCCCCCCTCGGGCTCACCTCGGAGGTGTAAGAACTTTTAGTATGTTTATCTCCTAACTAGTCCAAACAAAGTTCCTAAGTCAAAATTTCTGCTTTCGACATTTCCCTCCAAAATCATTCATTGACTGGCCTAAATGTCTCTACCCATAATAAAGTGTATAAATACTTATCTAGGTTTAGGTTAATTTTAGAGCTAAATATGATTTTCCTAAACAAGATAAAGCATCTTTGCTTGAGAGGAATTTGTATATAATTAAGTAGTCCACGCCCTTCTCTTAATCTTAGATAAATTTATAAGTTAAATTTGATTAGAGAATATATCTCTTAATCAAAGTGGTTTCGCCGTAAAAGCGTAGCAAACAGACCGATAGAGTTAGTTTGCATTTCAAACAGTAGTATGAAATAGGAGATAATATTGATGTAGGTGTCTGGTAATAAACAACTGACGAACAAAAGTATGTAAACATTAAACAATACTCTCTGGATGTAAAAGCATTGCCGGTTTCACATCTGTGAGCGACACATAATCGATAGTGCACGAGATGTGTGGTTTTAGCTCTGGTTTAATAGCATTGATAATTATCTCATGACCTTTAGAGCATGTAATACCTACTTAGTAGGTATTTAACGTTATTGTCTTAATCTAATCTAATCAGTCGCAATTGCATAATAATAATATTCTGACGATTAAATATTTTAAAACCAAGTTAATGACGGCCAGAAGCCTAAACACAAATTGTAGATTATATATAATATGATTTTAGACATACCTAGATACATAGATGTACCAGTCCTAGCACGTTTTTGCAAGTCATATTATTAAGATTGCAGACGCCTGTTACTATAGTTACTGTAGGTAGTTGCAAAATTTACACCGCAATTGTAAATTTAATGGATCAATTTTTTAACTTGCTATACTAACCTATCTAGTATTAATCTATCTTCTATAGTTTCGCTTAAACAAGGCAGTCACAAATAGGTAGGTAGTACTAAAGCTTTGTTTCTACAAACTACTACTACGGTAGCCAAGGGGGGGATGTTCGAACCTCCCCCGAAATGTTTAAAGTATGTAGGTGATAAAAGATCAAATAAATAATTTTGTAGATTTCTTATCTTATTTCCCCTCCAAAACTAAAACCTGCTACGCCCGTGGTGCCATGATCAGTTTAGTTTGTGAGCCACAAAATATAGAAAGTGTCACGTAGATAACAAACAAAAGTTGGTCAGTGTAACTAACATCTTCGTTGAGATTCCACTGCGTCGACAAACTCCTAAAAGTTTGGTTGAAACTTAATTTAGCTGGACTAGTCTCACTCTGCGACCGCTCATGGAAAGTTTTAGTAAAGCTCTGTACTAATGGAAGGCGAACGAAATAACTGGAAGCCATCTATAAACTAAGTTAAACGTGATGTTTAATACACATATGTTATAGGTACTTATATGTACCTAAGTGCATCCTCGTCAAGGATTACCTATCAGCACAGAGCTTTAGGTATGCTTCGGAAATATTCTTAAACTAAGTATCCTTTTAGGGGCTGGTATCAGTATTTAGATAATAGTAAAATACACATTTTATATAAATAGCTTTAAGAAAGTATCTGCACCGAAGCTACAGCTTTCACAAAGGAAGGAGAGAGGGTTCAAAAATGTACTAAGGTATACAAATTTTGCCCGGGCTTCAATTATTTGATGTCAATAACACATTAATTAATTAAAAATAATAATATGTTTATGCAGAATATTATAGTTTTTTTAAAGACAATGCCCGCACTATAGGGAACTAAGCCCTGTGTTGATAGGTACAATGAACGGACCCAAAGTAAATCCAGACTAGAAACAAATATCTGTAGATCACAATAAAATTTCTGTGGGAATCTAACTCACGTCACTCACCATGGCAATGTTAGTGGTGAGGCAACTTCACCATTACGCCACGGAGATAATTTAACCCAACTGTTGCAGTAGTGCAATATAATATTTATATTCTTTAATGTGAGATTCTTTCGTTCTGGTGGAACCGCAGTGGACGTCCAATGGCTGATATGATACAATTTTAATTTTTTTTTTTTTATTTCTTAATAAACACCTAATTGCCTCTTTAAACGTACTATAAATCTAAGCCTACATTAAATGGCTGGCCAAGATGAGGTACCTACTGGGTTTTTCTGATACCATTATGTAGGTACGTGCTATGTGTTCTTTTTTTAAATATTTATTTTATAAAATTAATATTGCTTTATAAATTCAAGCAAGGTTCTGCCCTCTCTGCCTTATTTAGATCAGTGTTCACGTTCAATGCATATTACGCACGCATTTTTAATGGGTATGGATTTTTATCCAATTCTATATAAAACACAAAGGATATTATTATTATTTTTTATATTTTTGAATTGTCTCATATATTTAAAAAGAAATGAGCAACTTTCTTCTATTGTACCTACTTTGATACTTTGAAATGATATTATCTTTCTGCAGTGAAATAAAAGTGTCACCTAGACTAAAAACACAAAGAAGCACGTATTATTTGTTTTTTTTTAGACAACAATATTAGAGTTTTATTTTTAAAACATAATCGGACAAGAACAGCCTTCTCGATGATAAGCGTTATAAAAAATCTAAATGTTGTTTAACGCCATCTAGGAGTGGTTTTATAAACTACATAGCAATATTTAGCTTTAATAAATCGGTAAGCCATAGACACGATTCTTTAGTCGATTTCAGTAACAATTAATTATTTATACCTTGACGGTGGGTGACACAAATTGGAAATTGGCAACCCCACGTTACGCGTACGCGACGCGCCGTTCACATCTGTCACGTTTCTTACAAAATATTTATCAAATTTATTTCACCTAAATACAAGTGGAAATTATCAGAATCATGTGTCTAAAACAAATTTATGAAATCTGAAATCAGTATTATACATAATAAGGTTAAGTTTTACAGATGCAATTTAACAGCGGTTAGAAATGGACCAGCAATTTTCATTGTCCTGGAATAATTTTCACGGGAACCTGACCAAGGGATTCGCCGGTTTATTAGGAAATGGCGAGTTTGTCGACGTTACTATTGCCGTTGAAGGCCATTTGCTGCAAGCACATAAAGTGATATTATCAATATGTTCACCTTATTTCAAGAAAATGTTTCAACTGAATCCATGTCAACATCCAATAGGTAATTATGAATTTTATTGTTATGTCGGTGTGAAATTTCTTTGTGTTGATTACCACTTTTATGGTTTGGAGATTGTAATCTAATAAGAATATAATTATTTTTGCAGTTTTACTGAGAGATGTGAGTCACAAAGCAATGAAAGACTTGTTACAATTTATGTATCATGGAGAAGTTAGTGTGAAAAGAGAAGATCTCACTAGTTTTATAGGTACTGCGGAAGTGTTGCAAATCAAAGGGTTAACACACAAAGAGGTATTATTATTTTTATAAATCGTATAAAATATAAGGATAATTAGTGGCTAGGATTTAGATTAAAGTTAACAGATAAAAATTAAATTGCTGTATGATTTTTATAGAATATAAAAAAGATAATGTTTAAATTAAGATTAATACAGCACTGCATAATTTACCTTTAAGTAAATAAATTGACCTCACTTAAAACAGTAAACAGACTTATATTATGCATATTATTAATTATAATTTGATATAAAAAAAAATGTCATTACTATTGTGGGGAAGCACTGGTGCCTTCACCTCAGTATACTTGTATATTATCGTAGGTACCAGGGAATCCTTTTATAATTTGTACCATCTTTATGTCAATAAAGATTATTATTATTATAATGTCCCAATATCATGCATAATGTATATTTTGTTTGATATTTTAACTAAGTACTAATATCTGTTTCAGACTGAAGAAGATGATGATAGTGAAAAAGAACAGGAATTAACCAAGCAAAGAACAGAAACTCAAAATAACACACCTGATGGAGAATCATGTGTCTCCGATACATATGATACTGGCCTCAATGATGAATCAAATCAAAATAATGATATAGATCTCCTTAAACAAAGACAACTCATTGAAAAACTACAACGATTCAGCACACTTAAACGGAAATCAGATGAATTTCTACAAAAGAATTATTTCTCAGATATACTGAATCCAGAAAAGAGGCCTAAACTCAAAGAGAAGTTAGTTTATAAGCAGAACAGTCAGATCTTTCAAACAAACAACTTTGAGAACATTAAAAACTTATATGATGACAACCCTATAGATATTTCTACTAGTTTTAACACACATTTATCAAAAACAAACACACAAGAACTAAATGAGAAGAGTAAAGACCAGCCACTGTCTGATAATGGAGTGGAATTGAAAACAGAATGTGATGATAGTGACATCATAGTCACAGATCCCGCTGTTTGCTCAACCCCTAAAAATTACGAAGCTTTAAGAGATGGAAAAAAAGATCTCTCTGTGCCAATGGATTATCCATCACCACAGGACAGTAAGTATTTTACTTTTAACCATACAATCATAAACAATCTCTAAAATCAAATTAATTAAAAAAAAACTACAAAAGTTATGATGTAATTTCCTATTACATAAATGGTTTCTTTTATTAATTTCTATGCTTACTAATGCTTACTCATTGTTTCATCCTATTTAGAGATTGTGTTGAAAATGCAATCATTTTATTTGTTTTCATTAAGAGTTTATTTCCTGATTTCTTTTGCAAAAAGCTTCTAATTTTGAAAACACGATGGCATTTTCAACATTATACTATCTAAATATTTTAATTTATTTGCCAGCAGTACAATGAAAATGCCCATCGTGATTTCAGATACGAGTTTGAGTTCATTTATCATCGACCTTAAAAACTTAGTGAACGGTAAGGTGACTAACAATGTGTTGAGAACTAACACAAGTGAGGAATATACTCGACCAACAATGGAACATCGTCTTGTTACTATCCCACAAAAAGAAGATGGAAAAAAGAAATACCCACAACGCTCATGCCGCCTCTGTTGGAAAATTGGAAGACGACGAGACACCAGATTTATGTGTAGTGCTTGTGAACTACCATTCTGCAAGTCACCTTGTTTCGGAATACACTTCAATGATATACTCAAAGTATCACAATTGCAAGGAGATTATTATGCAAATTAACACAGTACACTTAATTTAAATAAGTATAAAATCCCTGTTTATTCTTTAAGAAGGTTATGAGTTAGATCAGTGGTTATTAACCTTTTAGCAGTGAGGGACAATTTGACTATTATACTATCTTGTCATGGACCACTAAAAAGTTCAATAAGTGATTGGTTACAAAAGTCTTCAGAGTATAATCCCGGCGGCTTCGCGTACCACTTTCATTACCCTCAGGGCCCACCAGTGGTCCACGGACCATAGGTTAAGAACCACTGAGTTAGATATAAAAAAAATACTCAATGCTGGTGATAGTCTAACCTTTTCACTATTCTGTACAGCCTTCTATTTGACTTATTAGTAGTTTATAATACAATACACTGCAGAAGATTTGACCATGTTTGGGTATTGATTATAATAAAATTAAATGGAGTAAAATAGTACCTTTAAAGTTCATACCATGTCAAATTCTATGTGCCTCTCTGGTATTGTTTTTTTTTGTTTACTACTACTACTTCATTTACTATTTCATTATTAATTCTAATAATCCTTCTAAAGAGAATAACAGGGTTTCCATTATATAATCTATAGCTTTTGCTTCTAAAGAGGCGATTCATTTGTTTAAAAAAATAATTGGTAACCAAAAGATCTACTATTTTTTAAATTTTAATACTACCGAATCATAGATTCAAAAGATTTGGGACCAAATCTATAAACTGGATTGTTGTGAGAATTGAAAAAAAAACTTAAAAAGATACATACATAAATAATTATTATATTATAATATAAGTAGGTTAGATAAGTTAAGTACCAGTTACATTTTTGGAGTAATAAAGATCATGAAGCACAATAATTAATTAACTGTGATAGTGGGACTATGTTCTGTGCCAATTAATTGTTAAAACAAAAACATATTTTTATAAATCAGCATTCAAATGTGTAGAAATTAATTTCACTCTTGATTAGTGCCATCGCGTTACGCCATAAAATTTTATAAAGACTTTATTGCTCATATTCTAGTCTATTTATTGTACTAATTATGGTACTCAACAATCATTTTTTGTAATACTTATACATAATTTAGGATATCGTAAGAAAACTAGTATTTCGTCATAAAATGATTTTATAAAAATGATCTCTTTAAGAGCAGTTTTACACTTATTTTTTGTATCATGAACAAAATTGAGATTACATTCCTAATTCCTACATTCGTGATTGTTATGTTTAAGGTCTCTGCATGAATAATATTAATGAATACGTATTTTTTAGGTTTTGGATGCTATTTTATGTGTGATGTTATTAAAAGTGTGTTTTTGAATTATTTTTGTATTGAATGTATTTTTATAATCCATATTTGATTAAATAACATATAAACTAATATTTTGAGTTGGTTATTTTTGTAGTGGACTTCCTACGATTGCCTATACCATTAGAGACTTAATAAAAAATCTACATCCATTTTCTTAGTAAACTTAAATATAAAAATAAAGTAAAATGTTTAACCAAAATGGTGAGAAATATTTATTCATGAACAAGAAAGTAATTAAGAGATTGAAAGTTGCATCACTATTCATTAAAGTTGTGTTATCTCGATTTCATAATTCTCTTGTATTTTTGCAGGTGCTCTTTCCCTAGTTATGAATGGATCAAACGAAAACCAGCAGTTACCAGTGAGATATAAATATATTTATAGTAGAAAGGGACATAAACAACTAGTACATATGAACTTTGTATATACAAAACACTCAACAACTCATGGCAAGACTTCATGGAGGTGTGTGCAGTATTTCTCATTGAATCGATGTCCAGCCACTGTAGAAACTATAGACTCTATGATATATGCAGTTAATCATCAGCACAATCACGAAGATTGTTACGAAAAATTATCAAGAAATAATATTTACGAAATGAATCTTTCCCCTAAATAGCAAGTTTAATGTGTATATAGTTAGTTACACAAGAGAAAGGTATACAGATTGTGTGCATTATAATTGGTGTAACATTTAGAGATTGTGTCACAACAGTGATAAGTCTCTCACTGGCGTTAGTAAAACGTATGTGTTCCTCCAATACGTGAGATTTTGGAGAAGGCTAGGCTACGGTAACCCGCTTACCATCAGGCAGGCCGTACGTCTGTTCGCCACGTTATTTTTCAAAATAATTTTTTAAACACTAAACATTAAATATCATATTTTAGAATACAGCCCTTTTTTAAAATTTTGCACACATTCCTATTTGGCCAAGGAATAAAATCTATTCAATTATTTCATTTGCAAAGGTCGGGTAAGCTAAACTATTATCAATTTGATATAATAATCAAAGCATCAGCGAGGGCCCCGATCATCAAAAGTGCATAGTGAGCAGCATTTCATCAGCGATTCTCGTTTCGAGAGTATTACTAGTTAGAGGCTCCCATTGTTCTTCATATAAATTACTCTTAAGTATTCCAAATGAAAATACTGGACGTTTTCTAAAACAAAAACTGTGGTTTTTTTTAATTCTAAACTTATGCCAAGTGTACACAAATTTCAATGCTCATATTTGTCTACCGTTTTTCTTTTAAAATATTGTAAATAGTATTATATATATATTATAGGTAAACCTGTAACAAGAACTCTCTAACTTTGCTATAAAAACAAAATGGAATACTGTCAAACAATGTATGAATAGTGTTTCTATGATCAGCGAACCAAATTAAAAATAAGGGAGTTCTAAGAACCTTTCTGTCAGCTGAGCTAGAAATGTTCTTCATTGAAGGACCTCGTTAAGGTATTTGAAAAGTTCCTATGTTTTATTTTAACATTATTTGATCTGTATTATATGTGTATTTTATGTATAAATAAATTCAAAATGATTTTTATACATAAAGATTTTTAGACTTGTCTAGTCAAAATATAGATTATTTTGTTCATGTAAAAAGGATCATATTTCTGCCTTTAGTTAAGGAATGATTAATATAAAATGCCTATTTACATTAAACATGTTTTATTTAACTTTGTTCATTACTTTTATTTACAACTAAAAGCTATTTATAAATAAATAGACATCTCATTTGTTTTTTTTTAATCGGGATTTTCTTTCTTCTATTTTGAAGTTAGTATTAATTATGTCACGAACTCTTATAGTGTTGCATCTTTGTAATGAACTTTTAAGATATCGAACTATCTTGCATCTTTGTAACGAACTTTGACAACATCGAACTTTCTTGCATTTAAGTTGCAAATTTTACAACATGGAACTGTCTTGCATCTTTGTAGTAAACTTTACATCATGCAAATCTTGTCTGCATCTGTTTTGCATCTTCGTAATGAAAGTTTGCAATAGCGAGCTGTCTTGCTTCTTTGTAACGAACTTTTACAACATCGAATCGTCTTGCCTTGAATGTCAATGCATAAATTTGTATGTTATTTATCACTATTTAATGCGCTTATTGCCAGTGGATTGTTCTGCAAGCATCACTGCTATTCTTTTTCTCGGTCTGTGTTTCTTACTAAAGCCAATACCTGTAAAATTAAAACTTTTGAGTACCTATCACTTTCATAAAAAGTACCCAATTTACAAAATGTAAATAAGTCTTCGAGAAATAGGCGTTTGTAGCATTGAATTACTTAGCATACGTTTTTACGATAACCAGCATTAAAACAACATTTGGTACACTGTCTCTGTCGAGCCTTTGAGCTTCGAAAGATAAATGACAGTATTAAAAGGGTTAAGAGCCCCATGGTCGTTAATTCTAGGGTTACTACAAACTGATACAATAAGAAAAAATGTACTTACGGACGTCAACATCAGGTCTTTCTTTGAGACCAAAAGATCTAGCTACAGCATCAACATCCATTGTAAGCAAATTAAATATTTGCTTCAGTTTTTTAACTTCAAAAGCCCTCATATAGCCTTGGAATGCTTCAACTGCTAACTGATGCATTTCTGGATCTGACATGGCTGCGTCTAGCTGAAAATAATTTCATTACACTTTAACAATAGTCGTAATCGCCAAAACTATGATAGCTAGGAAATAAAAAGCGCTCTATTGTAGAAGTCACAAAAGCACATTTCGTTATAAACGGGGAAAAAGAGAAAAGCCGCTGAACAATTGAGATCTATCCGACATTTAAGGCAGGAGCATTTAAAAGTTAAATGAAAATTTCAAATTATACTTAGTATAGAATTTCCACAGCAACCAATCCTGGATGGTTGCTGAAGTCCTTTTGAGTCCGATATTCAACAACAGTGGATATTTAAAACCTAATCCTGATGACAGTGAATTGGGATTACCTACCTTAGGTTGTAGATTCGGTAATTTATCCCATGACTCATATTTGTCTAAATATATTTTTGACTCCTTCAGATAGTTCACAAACTCTATCTCATCTGGCCGTAATAGTATTACCGCGTTGCCTTGGGCGCCTATCCCTCGAGCAGTTCTGCCTACTCTGTGAATGTACTCCTGAAATAATTACAAAATTATTACATCACAAATTTTTAAGCATGGACCCTAAAAGTGCATACCTTGACCTTTGTGCTATGAAGACTAATACTTTCCCCAATTTTTGGTAGCGAGAGGTCTAACCATTCACCCTTTATACACAATATACAACACAAACGGCATAATTCGTTGCACACTCAAATAAACAAGACTGATAGATATTTACATTAGCATCTGATGGTGGATCAAACTGCACTATCCAATCAACAGCCGGTATATCCAAACCTCTTGCAGCAAGATCGGTACAGAATAACGTACCTTTTTCTGCATTATAGAAAGTTGATATAACGTCAGTCCTACTGGCTTGGTCAGATTTGCCCTGAAAAAAAAACAAGTATTTACCTAATTAATTTTTATAAAAAAGAGGGTTTTTCAGTTATCCTACGTGGTCTCACGTAATTGAATTATTAGCGAGTAGGACATTTTATGAAACAGATCAAAGAGAAGGTACAAATACAGGCGCACCAGGAGGTGAGAGAATTGACGGGAGCAAGAGAAAGATTGGCACAACTGACAAGAGTGCAGCTCTTAAATTAAGATAGAGAGATAGAAACTACTTACATGAATACATAATACAGATGCTTGACAGTATTTGTTAAAGAATTGATAATGAAAGTCAACTGACTTGCAGCTAGAGAAAAACACAATCACTTTGAAATTTTTCGTCTTTTTTAAGACCTTGTGTAACCACCACAATCTGTATTCAGTTTCACATACAGCATATCTGAAATTAATGGGCCAGAATAAATTTGAGTTTAGTTAGCTTACAAAGTAGTAAATAGCAGAGCCTAATCAACCATAGTAATGCTGATGCTATGGGCTCCACACACTCCCACAATTTGTTGTGGTTTTCAAATATCCAGTCTTGAAGTCTTTTAGAATGTGTTTACTGTCAGAACAATTAGATCACTTTTTCATTTGTTAACTACCTAAAAATAATATTTTATAGATTAATTTCTTACCCTTGTTTTAAACCTTCCACAGTAGGCATAGCACTATCTTCATCAGTATTTATATTGTGGACCTTTTCTTTCATTGCTGTTTTGATTAATGCTTCAGTTCGGTCTGATTGTGTCGCACTGAATAACATTGTTTGCCTATCCTCTACAGAAATTAAAAAAATAAATGTCAAACGTTATAAATTTTTGTGGACTTTAAGAGCGTATTTACTAATAGAGGGGCAACGTCACAATTACCCGGCTGCTAAAATGGAGGGTAACGTTTTTAAAATAATAGCTCCGACGAAATATATAACAAAATTATTGCAACTTGCTACTCTTTGTAAATCCGCTCATGACATATAGATAACAAAAGGAACAACTCATGTTGTTTATAGTAAGTAAATATTAAAATACAGTTACAGAATATAATTGACTAAAACAGCTTGCATATGTTTGTTATCAGACCCAAGGAATGTCAAGCTCATCATCAAATCATTTCATAACAAAGCACCTTTTACCCGAAGAGGTTGGTAGATCCCATGTAATAATTTTTACCCATCCTGGGGATTTAATCCAGTAACTGACTGGCCTGTTGGTCTAGTGGTTAGTGACCCTGAGCTAAGCCGGAGGTGGTGGGTTCGATCCCCACCCAGATCTTGAGACAAATCTTTGTTTGATGAGCATAAAGGTTTGGTCTTTGTCTGGGTGTAATTTATCTATATTTTTTGTATTTTTTTTATTTTAAAAAGACAACGCCCGCACTAGGGAACAAGCCCTGTGTCGCGGGGAGCTTTACAAACATGAAACTAACGGACACAAAGTACACCCAGACTAGAAACAAATATCTATGAATCACACAAATATTTGTCTCGTGTGGGAATCGAACCCACGTCACCCAGCACGGCGATGTAGTGGCGAGGCGACCACCTTAACCACTGCGCCACAGTGACAGTCATATTATGTATGTATTTACAAAAAAAAAAAATATTTTTAAGTAGTATATCAGTTGTTTAGTACCCATAACACAAGGAAATATAATTGCTTAATTTGGGACTAGATGGCGCTGTGTGAATGTGATAGAATATTATATTATTACTGCTGACTGAAATGCACAGCTGAACTTGTAGAGTTGAGAGGTTGTGTTTGCTAGGGATATTATAAATCTATTATTAACTAGCAGTCGCCGAGGGCTTCGCTCCTGTGAATCATTATTTGGCCACTACTCGGTTCCTATGGGTCATAGCCTTCCTCTATAAATAGGCTATCCAACAGTAAAATATTTATTTTTCAATTCAAACTAGTAGTTCTTGAAACTAGCATGTTAAACAAATAAACTCTTCAGCTTTATATTAGTATAGATTTTTTATTGTAGAAATGTTTTATACTTTTATGAAAATGAAAATTTTCTTACTTGGTAACCTATTAATTATTTGTTTCAAGTCCTCCTCAAATCCATATTGAAATATTTTATCAGCTTCATCCAACACAAGACAACACACATTTCTGTAATCAAACTCTTTTGTTCTCATGTGATCAAATAATCTTCCTGGTGTAGAAACTATTATATGGGGACCTATAATAAATAAAAAACTAATAAAGTATGTATTTGCCTATTAGTATTAAACAGTCATACAAATTATTACTGCTTAGTGTCTTCACAACAATTTATTTTGGAGTGTGCCCTGTATGAATGTCTAGCAATATTTTTATAGAAATAATTGAGGCAATATTGTACCTACTACTACTACTACTGTACTAACCAGTTGCAAGTATATGACTCTGTTTTTTTCTACTTTCTCCTCCTATAACAAGAGCATATGTGATCTTCCCACGATGTGCTATTAGCTCTTGGAGTACAATATTTGTCTGAATTGCCAGCTCTCTTGTTGGGGAAATTACTATACAAAATGTACCTGAAATACGTATTATAACAATATTTTAATAAAAAACTATGGTGATATAAAACAAGTTGCCTAAACAAGTTTTTTTTATTGTTTAAGTTTTCGTTTTAGTTTCCTTTTTTTTGTTTGTATTTAATAGTATATATAGTTTTAATATGTAATATATACGTCAGAACAGTCAAATCCATACAAAAATGTTTGGTGATATGTATATATTATAACAAATCCTAATTTTAGTAGCCTAAACCGGATGCCATATAAGAATTAATTACTATAAAAAGGTGAAAATAAAAGTGAAGGATGTAAATGTGATTTGTTAGAATCAGCAACTGGTGCAGTATGGGATTTGTCCACTTCTGTGAACCAACTCATGTCAGAATACAAAATTGATCTCGCTGTACCATCTAAAACTTTTGCCAAGGACCCCAAGGACACAGAATCTTACCTTCCATATTATTTTCCACACGCTTAATAACAAGTTCTACTAGCGGTATCAAAAAGGCTAATGTTTTACCAGATCCTGTCTTAGCTGTAGCAACAACATCTAATCCATCCAGAGCCACAGGTAATACCTCTTCCTGAATATCTGTCATTTGTCCAAAACCCATTTCTTTAATAGCAGCCAAAGTAGCTGTAGAAACTTTATCTTTCAAACTTTTGAACATCTTCCTTGGGTTTATATTTTCATCTTCCATATTTGCTTCTTCACTCATTTAACCTTCTTTATAAAATTAAGGGTTAAACTTTTTATTATATAATAATATTATAACATAATTCTTTTAAATTAAAAAAAAATCACAACAATGCCACATTTTTGTAACATGTCATAGATTGACACATAGGATTGACACTTTAACAGGTTACAAATGTTTCCATAGATAAATACAAGTATAAATGTGACGTCCACAGAACACATACTATGTTATCCATAGACAAATTAAATACACTACCTCCAGCGCTGTGTGCTTATTACAGACACTACGCTGGAAATCGCGCCGTGTCAGTTTGGGAGTGAATGTGATTAACTTAACTCTTTTTCTTTAGCGTTAGATATCGTGTAGTCTAATAGGCGCTTATACCCTTAGCTCGTAGCTGTGGGCCTGTGTCGCGAGCGCAGAGTTCACACTCGCATGTCATTTTTTATGCGTGTCGGTGCGTGCGGTCAAAAATGTCGTGCGTTAAAGAAAAATAGTAAAATTTTCACATTCACGCTCAAACTGACAGCCGTCAAGGCGCGATTTCCAGCAGCGTAGTAACAAACAAGTGTAGTGTTTACTACACTTTATGTAGGTACGATATCATTATAATGATGTGTTCATGTACACTATAATTATTTTCCTAATAATCGCACATGACAAATAAAACAACTTTGATTGTAATAGCTTTTTTATTTACCTTTATTTTGAATACCTAGAGCTTTTTATCGTCATTTACATGCGAAAAGGGTGATTTGCCAGTGAGGATAGTACATACTTCTTTGGACCAATATTTATTAAAAATATTGTACTTTTATAATACCTAATGCCAACACCAGGGCCTGCCTCAAGCCCACACGATAAGAAGATAATGCCCTACAATGTCTTTATGTATCTCACAAGTTTTAAACATAACATTCAAATTTATTGATAAAATTAACTTATTTATAAATAAATTATTTTTTTCTATTTCATTTGTTTACATATATTTTCTATACATATATTTTCAATATGTGCAAAGAAGTCAAATAGAGCCCTAGTTGGATAGCACAACCACTATTTGTTATCATAATTATTTTTAGCCTTTATATATTGGTGGAAGCTGTGTAGTTCTTCTGATTCTATATCTTGTTTACATACTGCACAGCTTTTAAATATATATATTTATATATTTTAACTAGGTGTGCTATCCACCCACTGCAGCTGGCATAAAAGAATTGGTATAGGTGAGACTTCTGTTTCATATATATGTTGTTCATGATCTGAAAAATAAATAAAAAGATATATTGTAGTAATCAGTTAAATTTATTTCCTTTAAAGCTCTATGCACAAGTGGTCAAGATTTATTTTCAGTAAATTTACAGTGTGATTGAGCATTGTAGACATTATAGTGGAAGAGCTCTCCAGATTCTATGCTACTGCTGAGAAATTACTCAGGAAAATACCTACTTTGCATGACCCAGGCATTTAACCCGTAACTATTGCTTTATATTCACCACCAGAGATATATTTAAAATGTGTACAAAGAATAAGCTTTAGTAAGCCTTTTATTATAACATTTTTAACAAACTGACCTGAATTAAGAGCATTGGAGTAGGTTGCTTCATTGTCAGCTGGATTTGATTGTGAATTATTTTTGTGACTAACAATGGTTGTTGCTAAAACTGGCATAGTTATGGCTTTTGTTTCATATAGAACTGGTTCTTGATCTAAAAATAAAAAAAAAATTATTGTAGTAATCAGAGATATCTATTTTCTTTAAAACTTTATGCACAAGAAGTATCCAAAGATGGATTTAATGCCATAAGACATTATCTAATAATTGATGTTTTGGGGCAGCAAAGTGCAGAGAAACTATGTTAAGTTACACCTTAATCCTTATAATATCAGCTATCTTCTAGAGAAAGTTAATGAGTCAGTGTGCATCAAATTCAGTCCAGCCATTTTGGATATTAGTTGGAACAAACAGATAGAGAAAATAAAAATTTCTTTGGTCTTGGTTTCTACCATGCAAACATTTATATGCATTTAGCATAAACTTAAAGCTATTATTTTAATCAGATAATTCAATTTTATATGTTTCTATTACATAGATTTGTATAATATGTACTTATAGATAATTATAGTTACCTGACTTCAAATGCAACAGAGGAACTGCTATTCTGCTTAATCTATTTTTTGCATACTTATGGATGTCTTCAAAATGTCGACTACAGACTCGTCTATTACCAAATATGACATCAGCATCCAATTCAGCTATGTCACCACCAATATTTGAAACCCAAATATTGAATCTATCAACGTTTATTGCAGGGTTTGGAAACCGGTGAAGAGTAACACCTGTTGATAAGATAATGAAATATTAATATTATATGCATTAACTTAATTGACACTCAGATCAGACACAATATTAACTGGTTGTTACTATACTAAAGAAAGGTTAGCATAAGGTAAAATATAATAAAAAGCAGAGATACTTCAAGCATTTATATTTGTTTACATTTAGTCTCATGATCTCTCATGAGTTGAACAAAGAAGAGAGGTTTGGAATCATATTTTATAGGTACAGAAAATATGACTGATGAAGATGGACTGCCACACAGTAGGTCTCGAGTTCGATCCTAAGGTGCATAACTCTAGATCAAGGTATCTTACCTTTGTAGGTACCAATGAATCCACTATGTAAGTGGAGTTGATGGACTCTACATAAAAGTATAAAGAGAAATACATACCATCCTTCGTAGTCATTTGGCAACCAGACACGCAACAAGAGTTTTGTGACATGACTGAAGTTGAGTTTCACTGATCACTACGCAATTAAGGGTCCAAACTCTTAAAGAAGAACGCCTATGCTCTAGATTTCACGGTAACTTCACAAAGTTCACAAATGGACCTACTTATGCAAATCACATCCACACAAATGCCAAAATAGAGATATTAACCTCCCGTAAAGATTAGAAATATCAAAATAATCAAATCTCCAACTGATGACCTAGTCTGTAGTCATCAAATCAAAATGGTCTCAGGTCTGACATTGACATTTCTGACACTACAAAACATTTATCTTTTTTTTTTTTTAAACATTTCTCTTTTTTTTTAATATATTTAACGGCCATGGATACAAGTCCTTTAAGCAAAACATTTCTCTAACTACCAGTGTTGCCAATTCAGCTACTTTGTCGCTAGAAGTGACGACTATCGTTTGAGTCTTAGCAGCAAAAAATAAGATTTGACGACAAAAATATTTTAGTGACATATCTGACGACTTTTGGATTACAAATCAAAACAATTAGGGCTTGTAATAATTACATATTTTGTTAACTCGACACAGAATTTTATTAAACATTGCCAAGAGATATTATACAAGTAATTGCTTACAGTTATTTTATTATGAAAATAACGCCTTGCAAGTTCCCAATGTGTTATTTGCAAATAAATAAAACAGTAAACAATGATCTCTTAGCTGTTACACACTGTTCACCCAATCCTAAAAAGTTTAGCAAACAAATTTGTAAAATAAAGCTCCGAATAAATAATAAAAATTGAAAACCACTAAATATGACACTAAATTGTGACGTTGCCATTCTGTTTGTGAATACGCTCTTTTGGCTCTTTGAGAGCGTTTGGAAATCGCCATCATCATCATCATCATCATATCAGCCCAACGACGCCGCGACGTCCACTGCTCAACATAGGCCTCACCTAATTTAACTGCCACTGCGAACGGTCCTCTGCCGCCTGCCTGGAAATCAACTAGTTTAAAATTTAGATAAAAAAACTATGATGTAAAATTTGAATGCAAAATTTTTATTTAGAGTTTGAAAAAAATATATAATATATACAGAATCCTCAGTCAGCCCCTGGTGGTCAATCAGTTTTTCTGGCGACTTTTTATATTGAGTCTAACGCTGCCGCGCTGCCGCTGTGGTCTAATGAGACGAATTTGTAGGAGTTGATAACACTCAGCTAACGACTTGAATCTATCATCATTCATTTTCATCATTTCAACCCATAAACGTCCCACCGTTGGGCACGGATCTCCTCCAAAGATTTCGGAGGGAATTAAGCCTACTATACCACGTTTCGAATTTTCCTTTTCTCACAGTGCTCTTGTCTGCATAAGTTCCCTTAGTCGCCTTGTACGACACCCATGGGTTGAGATGGGGTATAGTGACATTATTGTATTCTTAATCCGTTACTAAACGAATCTTAAATTTTTAGGACTTGGCAACACTGCATCTCACTGTCACTGTCATGTCACATTTTCAACCCAGTAAAGCGTGTTGGTAATTTGTTATGCCCATGTGTTGTAAATACAGATAAATTCTGCAATCCTATCAATATGCCCACGCCAGACAAGATCCTCATGAGGAAAATAAAAAAGCGTGAAAAGAAGAAATTGAAATTAATAAATAAAAAGGATAATGGAGCTTCAGATAATGCACCAGGTAACATAACCTAGAATATTGCCATTGCAGTTTTATTTTCTATCTTTGAGACAAGGGTACAAAGAAGTGCACTTTCAGAAATTATAATTTCTTCGTGTTGACTAAGGTATAAAATTATACTGCTTATCTACTTATATAAGTTCATTTACTAAAATACTTATGTTTACAGAATCTGAACTCCAGCATGATAATGAAGCTAAGAAAAGACCACATCAGAATAACGAAAAAGCAGTGCCGAAGAGTAAGTATAGCAGTCTTTACATTTTGTTTGTATTTAATACATTCAAATACATACCTACATATTATAAAGCTGTAGAGTACCTATGTTTCTTTGGAAAAGTCCATTCTGATCTAGAAAATTCTCTTGATATCAAGTAACATGTCAATTTAAAAAAGGTTTAGCTTAAGAGTGAAACATCTTGTGCCTAATATGTCATTACAGAGTAGTCTTATTTAAATATATCTATAAATTTGAGAATATAAAAATAATAAATCAACTTTCAGAGAAACAAAAGAAGGTGAATCAAGAGGTAAAGGAAGAGCCAGCAGCAGTGAAAGAAGAAGATACTTCTCCAGAAAATAGTGATTCTGAAAATGACGATGATACAGAAGATAATATTGAAAATACTGCAGAAGAAAGTCAATGTAAGTTCTTCTAATTAAGTTTTTTCTATATAGTTACATGTTCGCTGGCAGGTCTGCACATGTGTGAGGTTTTCATTTATTTAATTCAGCTTGGCAGTTTGCGCTCTATTTGAAATTAGGTAGTTCTGTTTGTGTAAAGTTTTGTTTGAAAAAGTGTGTAATGTGTAATTTTGATCAAATAATAATTATATCAGTAAGAATACTATTTGATGTTAATTACAAACTTTTGTTTTATTTATTTGATTGTTCTATTACAGTCCCTGGTTCCAGCTTAAGTCTGGGCATATTATCAGATCAAAAGTTCACATCTCTGGAAGACAAAGTATGTGAATCTACCCTCATGGGTATTAAAGACATGGGATTTACTACTATGACAGAAATACAGGCAAAGGCAATCCCCCCATTACTAGAAGGTAGAGACCTTGTTGGTGCTGCCAGGACTGGATCAGGGAAAACCCTAGCTTTCCTTATACCGGCTATTGATTTGATATACAAGCTGAAGTTTAAGCCTAGAAATGGTAAGTTGAGTAATATTATAATTCAATTTTCGAATTATTTACAATGTCGTTTTTTATCATTATTGAGAGTCAGATATTTCGGCACTGTTGCCATGCTCTCAAAAGAATTAAAGTATTTGTTAAAGTATTTGTAAAATTCTTCAATACTGAATTGAAGAATTGACGAGCAGATAAAATGGTCTTATTCTTGCTAGTCTCTCATTGGCTGATGCCGACGGGTTGTCCGGTACCACTATCCTGATTAAAGTCTGATACCTTTTTTCAAAACTTTATCTACATTTAACAGATACTGTGTATGCATTGCCAGTATATCAATAAGCATTAAATAGCAATCTAATCCAAATTGTAATGATGATCAAAGGCGAATGTGAAACTATTGTCATATCTCCTTATATTTGATACAGGAACATTAGTAGCATTTCGAGTCTCCGGTGAAAACTGTTGAGGCACATTTGTTATTAGTTACCTTATCAACAAGAGGGTAATGTTCTAATAGTTTGATGAACACAGAATGGATATCTGAACACATAATATTGAATATGTAACTCTTTATAGTTGTACTAAGTAGCTGTAGTATATAGAATAATGTTTGTCTACAGGTACGGGAGTCATTATCCTGTCTCCAACGAGAGAGTTGGCCATGCAAACATTCGGAGTGTTGATGGAGTTGATGAAATATCATCATCATACATATGGTTTGGTAATGGGAGGGGCTAATAGGAGTACAGAAGCCCAGAAGTTGTCTAAAGGTAATCAAATATTGCAATATTACCTAATTCCTTAACCGCCATAGCTGCAGTAACCATAAAATGAAAAAAGCGCCTTGTTGTCAATAGAGCATATTTTCATAAGTTGGTTTCCCGCATACAAGACAGGAGCAATCGATTAAAAAATCGAAATGAAAAAGATGCTACAAGAGAAGCTCTAGCTATCACAGAATATTTTGTCCAGTAAAGTAATACAATTTTTTTAAAAAGGGTAAACCCCTTTTTAAAAAAATTGTATTCTAAGATCTCTTATACTCCTTTCTGTTCATGAACTTCAGTAAGTTCGTTACTGGATAGAGTGTCTTAAACCGCGAACGTAAATCTTATAAAATTTGGATAGGTAGAGAGAGGACCATGCATAGTGAAAGTTGGCAGGTTAAAAAGGCAAGCCCCAGGCACTGCCCGTTTTCCTCGCTGTACTACATGATGGACCCGGTGCCGCACAGTGAATCCATGGATTGCTAAGATAATTGACTCTCTTTTTTTACAGGTATAAATATTCTGGTAGCTACTCCAGGTCGTTTGTTAGATCACTTACAAAACACACCAGACTTTTTGTACAAAAACTTGCAATGTCTTATCATTGATGAAGCTGATAGAATATTGGAGATTGGTTTTGAAGAGGAAGTTAAACAAATCATCAAATTGTTGCCCAGTAAGTATAAACTTGGTACATAACTAATCATTTATAGTACACATACCTCACAAATTATGTTTATAATTAAATTTCTTTTAGAACGCCGTCAAACAATGTTGTTCAGTGCCACACAAACAAAGAAAACTGAAGCATTGACTGCCTTGGCTGTTAAACATGAACCAATTTATGTGGGAGTTGATGACCACAGGGAACAGGCTACTGTTGACAGTTTAGAACAAGGGTAAGTGATGCATCAAAACTATTGAAAAACCTGTGTGTTCAGTGTTTCCAACATTCTTACCATTCATTGTTGACTGGCCTGTTGGTCTAGTGGTTAGTGACCCTGACTGCTAAGCCGGAGGTCGTGGGTTCGATCCCCACCCAGGACAAATCTTTGTGTGATGAGCATAAAGGTTTGTTCTGTGTCTGGGTGTAATTTATCTATAATATGTATGTATTTACAAAAAAAAATGTATTTAAGTAGTATATCAGTTGTTTAGTACCCATAACACAAGCAAATATAATTGCTTAATTTTGGGACTAGATGGCGCTGTGTGAATGTGGTAGAATATTATTATTATTGTTTTACGATCTAAATTGCCCTGACTATTACAATAGCGGCTTGTAGGACCATTTACACCAACTTTGTACCATTCTCATGCGTTTTTTTAAATTTCTTAACTTCTATTTCTGGTGCTATATTTTTTATGAAAATTTAATAACTGAAAATAGATGATGAATAATATATTAAACTTTATAATCTAACTTTAGATAACATTATTAAACATAATATCCTGTTGATATTTTATCATAAGCTTATTTTGTTCTTAATGAATGTTTAGAACAACAATCAACCAATTACTTTATTTTCATTACGCAAAATGAAGCAATAATTAACGATAGGATTTGATTATAATTATTTGAAATATGACACTAATTAAATGTAAATGGGTAAATCCCTGTGATAGCCTATGACATGGATTAACACAACAATATGTCAAGGGTCTCAACTCTCAAGTAATTACAGGGTAATTATTATTCATAATGATGTGCGTATTACATTGGCTCTCATTGGCCCTCGCATGGTGTATGTAGAAATATTAATATAAGACAACATAATAAAATTGATGTAGGTGTATCATATAACATGTATGTTTGTTACCTATTTTGGAAACGTCCGTCGTAATAAAAATTGTATTTTGAGGAAATATGTTGTATAATAAAGCAAATAGAATTACCAACGTAACTAATTGTCGTAAGTCAGATTGTAAAAATATAATCAAAGAATGGTTACTCAGCCTTAACTACTATGACACAGAAAAGATGCTAGAAGTAGTAGTTTAATAAAAATAACACACACACACACACACACCCACACACACGCATGTATTATTATTAGTATTTTTGTATATTTCTTTCTTTAAATACATACTTACCTCCTTACGCCACACGTTGACCATCTGTACATCATTGTTGTGATGGGGGGCCTGGAGTTCTGAGATACAGGCTTAATAGCTTAGTTTAGACTCCAGATCTCCCACAAATTACGTTGTGAAACTAAAGTGTCAACCGAAATTACTGTACCAACTCTAATTTGTAATTTGTGGAGATAAATAAACGTTATTATTATTATTTCATAGGTACATAGTATGCCCTTCAGAAAGACGTATGATGGTTCTATTCACATTCCTAAAGAAGAACAGAAAGAAAAAGGTGATGGTGTTCTTCTCGACGTGCATGTCTGTCAAATACCATCACGAGCTCTTCAACTACATCGATCTACCCGTCATGTCTATACACGTAAGTATCTTTGTTATATTTATTAGGTCTAATTAGGTCATCGAGACTATTATTGCTGGGTGGGAACGAAAAATCGACATAATCACCTCACGAAAAATTCAAAACAAAACCTGTACCAACCTGTCTGGACAACGTGGTATAGTAGGCTAAATTCCCTCCACATTCTTTAGAGACCCATGCAGTGGGATCTTTTTGGGTTGAATAATGATGAAAATGAATAAATGCCCCCTTAAACAAAATCATGATGATCAGAAGCCTCATATTAGTTTGCAAAGGTTGATGAATAAGTACCTATAATATAAACATTAAGACAACTAAAAACCAGTTTCTTCTACGTTAATTGCTTATTATTCCTCACATTTTCTTGCATCGTGAGTGACCAAGTCGATTCGAACTTTTTTCGTCGTAATTTGGTATGAACTGCGTTTTAACGGTGTTCGGGGAAATAAATTATATCTACCCAAATTTAGTAAATGCAAGACACGAATATCATTGAATGGAAAAAAATTCAATGTAATCACTATAATATTTAGATATCACGAAGCGTCAATAAAATTACTCTAATCCAAACTTACCTCCTTTGTTTTTTTCTTTTCACATAAATGCGTTACCTTCTTTATCACTAGGGCAAACAACAGCAGACAAAACGAACAACAACATTCTTCCAGTTCTGTAATGCTGAGTCTGGCATACTGTTATGTACGGATGTCGCAGCGAGAGGTCTCGACATACCCGCTGTTGATTGGATCGTACAGTATGACCCGCCCGATGATCCTAAGGTACAGTACAGTTTTACTTTTGTACAGTCATTTTTCATTTCAATATTAGTTACTGCCTGCAGCTTAGACCGTGTGATATGTCGATAAAAAATAATCTATGTCTCCCCTCTTCAGGTCGTAAACCTTTTACATAATTAATTATGTGAAATTTCTTAATGATTTTGGCGTAAAAATGTAATACAGTCACATTGCAAACAGTGTATAAACGAAAAGCCACAAAATAGTTCTTGCGTTTGGTACATAACCGTAAAAGAAAAGCTGGTCAAGCGGATCGGGAATCCTCATGGTTGATTGGCTGCAGCCGAGTGTATCATCGATTCCACCGCGTGCGGTCGCACTCACATTCTCTTTCTCACTCTAATTAATGACGGTTCTGAGTGACAGAATGGGATAGAGACATTTAGTGTGATTACGTGCGACTAGATGTGGTCCAACCTTATCACTTATTTTGAATCTTAAACATTGGACTATAAAATCTATATTCTTTTGTAGGAATATATTCACCGTGTAGGCAGAACAGCTCGAGGCCTGGGCACGAGTGGGCATGCCTTGCTATTTCTGCGTCCAGAAGAACTCGGCTTTCTCAGATACTTGAAACAATCGAGAGTCACACTCAACGAGTTTGAGTTCTCTTGGAATAAAATCGCTGATATACAACTACAGGTCAGTATTTATATATTTATACACGAAGCAAAAACTTTGTAAATACTTACATCTTTTTAAGAAAATTTCGCGAACGGAGAAATGTAAAATTTGACACAGTTAAGTTGAAGAAAAAATAAAATAATCTTTTAAAATGCTATAGATATTCATTAAAATAAACATTAAGCACTATTCATCATCATCATTTCGACCCATAAACGTCCCAATGCTGGGCACGGGTCTCCTCCAAAGAATTTGGAGGGAATTTAGCCTACTATACCACACTGGCCAGATGGGTTGGTATAAGCACTATTACTACCGATTAATTAAAATGAAAAACCAAAAGTATTATCCATGCCATTTAAGTTCGATAGGTAATATTTATGTTTTTAACCGGCCTGTGATTATAGAGGTCAAATAGTTCAAACTTAAAAATTAAATGAATTACGGTCGAATTTTGGTACCAGTAGGTGACCTCTATTTTAAATAATTCAATGTTTATACTTGCTACAAAATTGCCGGTATCAATAATATGTAATCAACTCACATATTAAAGTGTGACCTCTTGCAAGAGATTACTGAATCTGCAATGTTTTATCTACATACCTATAGCTTATTAACCTACACAATAATGTGCAATCATATTCTGTCATAAATTATGTTCGCCTAACACTTACAGCTTAATTAGTTCTTGATCATAAGGAATATCAGAGATTTACCTGCTTAGGCGCATGCTCCACCGCATGGTGGTTATAGGAGGGAGATGGCTAGATGCCGGAAAGGGTCAGATCCAAAGCAGTAGTGGACGGAAATCGAGGTACCACTATCAAAGGAATTTTGTATAAAAAAGTAAATTTCAAGTATATCAATAACATAATAATTAAAATACAGTTTGTCGGGGACTCTATTGCCGTCCATAGTACCGCGTAGTCTGCCCGGATTCTGGAATACAGACCGAGCATACGTGAAAAAAATTGTTGCATCTCTTTCTATTCTTAGTGCCCATGTTTGATATTGATTTTTTATTTTCTTGCAGCTTGAGAAACTCATATCAAGAAACTACTTCCTGAACCAGTCCGCGAAAGAAGCATTCAAGAGCTACTTGCGAGCTTATGACTCGCATCATCTCAAAACCATATTCGACATTGACACAATCGACATGGCAAAAGTATCAAAATCGTTTGGCTTCACAGTACCTCCAGCTATCGAACTGAAAGTCGCAAGCAAAGGTCCTCCTCAAAAAAGAAAAGGTGGTGGTGGTTATGGATACTTCAAGTCTCTGAACACTCCAACTAACTTTAAGAATAAAGCAGAGAAGACTAAAATGTATAGGCAAAAGGGAAATAACAAGAGAAACGTCAGTTAGCTTGAATAAATCAGTTTTATTTATATTATCGCTTTATTTGAATTACATAACCTATGTCAATGTTTAGCAACAATGTTGATTATATTATCAATCTATCCTTCAATATAATATAATAAACATTGATCAAATGTTAGTATTTTGACACAGAGCACATAATTTATTCATGTCGAAGCTCATTTTGTTGATAAACAATCTTTGTTTATAGGTGACTCTTCACTTATTCTTATCGGCGATATATTTGGGGTCATTTCTTTTTTGGTACTGTTGCATGCAGTTAAGGAGTGTTGCTAGTTTATTTAATTTACAGAACCATTACTGGCTTTAGCTATTTATTTACAAGCTGAGGATGGTATCAAAAATTAGCGAGTAAATATGCAAACTTATTGCATGTTATGAACGAAAAAATATGATGTCCTCAGTATTAAAAAAAGTTTAAGAGAACAATTAGCCCTTTGAACGCCAGAGACGTCTATACACGTAAAATGAAAATGTGCTCACCACGCCAATGACGGCTTGGCACATCAAAAATGTACTGTATTTTAAAAGCTTGGCGCTCAAGGCACGGCGATACCGATTTGACGTGGCGGTCAAAAGGTTAATAAATAAGCTTTTCCCTAGGTTTATTATATTTGATGAAAAAGGATACAAAAGTCCACATGAGGTTGTTCTCGAAATCCAAACGCTTTCGCCGCTAGTTTCAGATCCAATGAATTTATATCAAATATTTTCTTTAGGGGATGCGTTTTATAACATCTAAGGAAGGATAAGTACGCCTTTCTTGCTAATGTTTTCATTACACCATTGGTTGATATTAAGTCTTCTAGCTAAGGCAGAAAATAAAATATTAAATGTACAAATTGCAAGTACAGTGACCACAAAAACCACGCGTCGTATGTATGCAGTAAAAAGAAAATACTATGTTTAAAACTTTAGTAAAAGTTTAAATACTCAGTTTCGCCTGTGTTAGAGGGTTTTAATCTTATGGGAAAGATAGTTTCTAGCAAAGTCCTCTTAACCCTTTGAGGGTAGGGTCTATGAACCCTTAGAAGTCTAGGTTCTTTAACTTCGTAATATTAGTGTAATTATGTAATAAAAGTATGTATATTTGGATCCCTTTTTTCTGTTGACCAATTTGGGTAATTTCTTTTTAAATACTTATTCCTTTAAGTCTAAAGGCGGTTCTTATTAGGAAAAAAAATGCGTCGTCGAATCCCACACAGACGGAGCCGCGGCAACAGCCTATTATATTATTTTTTAAGCCATAAGGAAACCAGTTCTTACCATTTCTTGAACTTCATCAGGAGGCATACCAAATGTATACTTATCTAAATAAACTTTTTGTTTCTTTAAAAAATCAATAAATTGGTCTTCTTCAGGTCTAAGTAATATTACTGCATTGCCTGTATTGTTTAGTCCTCTAGCGGTCCGCCCGACTCTGTGAATGTACTCCTAAAAGATAAGATAATAGAATGCTATAGTAAATATTTACATTAATCGCATTAGATAACTTACATCATCATCATCATCATCATCATATCAGCCCAATGACGTCCACTGCTGAACATAGGCCTCACCTAATTTCCGCCACAGCGAGCGATTTTGTGTATAACTTACATAATTAAAAAAATAAAATAACCCGACTGCAAGAAATCAACAGACTGATAAGCAACGTTAAACATATAAAAGTTCCCCGTTTTGTTTTTTTTAATACCTATCTAAGGACACTTGGGTTTTTGAGACGAATCTAACGATACTTACCTTATTTGTCGAAATTCATCCAGCCATTTGGAAGAAACGTGGGAATAAAGAAATTTACAAACATACAAGATACGCGCAAAAAGCCAAGTCTTCCTGACAGTTGGGTAAAAATCATAAAAATAACAAAAGCATATTTGGCAATGCCGCCTTCAAACATCGGCCCAACATGAGCCAATATCGTTGTTCACAGTTTATTTACACTCCTATGATAAGTATACACAAATTGACAGTAATTCAAATAAGTAGGTAGTGATATTTTATCTATTCTATGGACTAACTGGCTTAAGTTAGCCCAACGGGTAGAGGTGGCTATAAATACCTTAGGGTCAGTGGGCGGGTCATATTGGACTATCCAATCGACTGAGGGTATATCAAGACCTCTAGCTGCAACGTCTGTGCAGAATAACACGCCATTTTTGGCTTCAACGAAGCTGTGGTAAGCTTCTTTCCTCCTAGCTTGACTCTGTTGACCCTGTAGTAGACAAGTACTTCATGAGTCACAAGTTTAATTTAATAATACTTGCCACAAATCTAAAGTAGGCTTGCAGAAACTCCTGACTTGAGCAAGTCTGGTTTTATAGCAGTTTAGTATACTATAAGGTGAGTCGAGGGCTTAATAATAACTGTGTAGGTAGTTATTTTATATTATATATTCTGTGTATTTTACAACTTCATGAGCAAATAGGTAGTGTATGTCATAATTAGGCCTTCAGCTCACGAGGTGGCGGGACGGGCCGGGCCGGCCGACCTCCGTGAATCGAACAACCCAGTTCGATCGGCCGGCCCGGCCCGCATCGCCACCTCGTGTGCTGAAGGCCATATGGTAATGAATTATGTAGGTACTAATGTTAATAAAGAATGGGGATAATACATAGGTACACCTACATAAGTATTATTATGTTTGGACTAGAGGACCTTTTATATCTTTGTATTTTTTATGAGACAACTCCAGCATTACAAGCACAAACGTTTTGTGGCGTAACAGTTGTGGTGGTCGCAAGCCTGGCCACTTACACACCGCTGTGCCTTGTGTCGTGGGTTCAAGTCCCACACGAGAAAAATATTTCTCCTGCGGCCTGTGATCTCCTTGTCATAGGTACATTAGGTGCGTAAATTAAAAAAAACACTATGGGTACCATTAAAGCATTAGGTTGATTTCCCCTAAATATTTATAAATGAGCAATTATAATTGACTAGGTAGGTACCTATCTATATGTTACAACAACTCCAAGGTTGCAGACTACAAACAAATACTTACCTACCTAGACTCTAAAAAAATAAGTACTTACAAACAAATAAAATTGATAAAGAATAATTTATTGTGGGGATCGAAACCGTATTGGTAGCTGTTTCCATACTTATACTATTATATATTGCTAAACGGCTCATACGTATAGTGAAGTTATTAATTAAAATAAATAAGTATGTATGCACACTATGTACTTTTATCAAACAAACCAACTATTTTTGGGCTTATCTTTTCAGTGGAACGGCGCAGTACAGCGTAGATAATCTCCACGTGGTCTTGTTGACGTGGCATGTTTGACGTGTAACCTTACTATTACTATTATACGATTTACGAATAGGTAGGTGTGTAGCATGTGCCTACCAGCTTATCAGGCAATTTTTATCTATAAGATAAACTAAGTAGGTACTTACTTAAGTCTTGAAGTGAAGAATTCATAAATGCAACTTGGCAGGCATTTATGAGGTATTATTACATATATGCAAGTTTGCATATTTAAGTTATAATAGCAACCCCTAAATATCTTTTAAAATGTGGTAAAAAAAAAGAAATAAAGACGTGGAGCCTATATCTGTTTGACTGGCCTATTGGTCTAGTGGTTAGTGACCCTGACTGCTAAGCCGGAGGTCGTGGGTTCGATCCCCACCCAGGACAAATCTTTGTGTGATGAGCATAAAGGTTTGTTCTGTGTCTGGGTGTAATTTATCTATAATATGTATGTATTTACAAAAAAAAATGTATTTAAGTAGTATATCAGTTGTTTAGTACCCATAACACAAGCAAATATAATTGCTTTCTTTGGGACTAGATGGCGCTGTGTGAATGTGGTAGAATATTATTATTATTATATTATCTGTAATTAATAATAAATGATCTAAAACGTACCTACTTACATGTATACTCAAAACGGCTGCTTTACAATGTATTCTAAAAAACTCGTAATGAAAATCCACAGATCTACATGACGAGAAGAATACCATTACTTTTAACTTTCTACTTTTCTTCAACATTTTGTACAACCATGATATTCTTTTCTCTACAGGACAAATATAAAACCTGAAAAATCAGAAAATCTATTAAAAACAGGATTTTTCCTAGATACCTAGGTAGCTGAAAAAAAAATTGCTAAAAATAGCCTCTTTCTTGGTTTTGCAGCAATCGGACGAACGTTTTTAATTCGTGCAAGTAGTTCTTGATATGAGCGCGTTCAAACAAACAAACTATAACTTTATATAATTGGCCGAGGCTTTACTCCCGACGTGCCTATAGATTAGTAACTAGAAGATGCGCGGGGCTTCGCTCTGTCGTCTTTATTTGGCCACTGCTCAGCTCCTATTGGCCGTACCGTGCTGTTATATACCCTATAACCTTTCTCGATAAATGGGCTATGCAATAACCCAACACTAAAATAATTTTTCAAATCGGACCAGTAGTTCCTGAGATCCTAGCATTCAACCAAACAAACAAACTATACAGCTTTATAATATTATTATAGATTAGTATAGAAGTATAGCTTAATTTACCCCTGTTGTAGCCCCGTTACAGTGGATGTTATGTTATCAGCAATAGATACGACAACTGGATCAGTTCTCATAGCCAACTTGGCTAAGTTCTTCACATTTTCATCCATAGTTGCACTGAATAAAACAGTTTGCCTTGTTGCTAAAATAAGTAAAGAAAAGTCTTTAGGTACTTACATACGTGCATATTTTAACAACAGGAGTTTTATCACAGGTTTTATTTACCAAACCGATTGGTGACTACATAATGAAAATGTAAAAAAGTAAAAATCCTTTATTTCACGTAGTATCTATACCTAATTGTTACCCTTTTGACATAAAGTAAAATAAATAAATACTAATAACTTATTATAGTTTCAATCTTTTTCATTAGCATTGAAAGTAAATATGTACCTTCTTACTTATTTTTTATGCACAAAAAATTTAAAATGTATCAAATTGTAACTGCCTCGTTGACGCAGGCAGTTTTAGCTTTGGATCAGGCAAAACCTGACCCGAGTTAGTGGCAATAAACTCGCCCCTATTACATGGAACTGCACAAACTGGCGAAATGCGCGTGTGATGTACTCTAACCTACCCCTTCGAGAAAAAATGTGTGACAATATTTGTTACATTTTAACTATTGTGCATTGGTTAGACAATTTACAATTATGGCAAATGCTGTCAGCACCAAATTGCTGGTGAGTAGGTACTTGTTGGTGATTGGTTATCTGGGATATCCGGAAAGTAGCCTATGTGCTATTCCGGATTATATTCTATCTGTGTGCCAAATTATCAAATTTCTTTCAGATCCTTTCAGCACAAAATGGGTTATAAACTATTTTTAATATCGAAGACCTTGTCAGAAAGAACAATAAGAAAACCATATTACTTACTTGGTAATAAATGAATTATACCAGTAATGTGTTTCTCGAATCCCGCTTCCAATAATTTATCTGCTTCATCCAGCACTAAAATATTTAGATTTTTGCAGGTGAACTTTTCAGTGTTTTGGAGATGGTCTAATAACCGACCTGGAGTACTAACCACAATATTAGCACCTGTAAAAACCATAAATTTAGTCATAAACAGAGGCATCAGCTTTTAAGTTGGTAATGTTTATTCAAAGTTACTTCACCTTTTTTTAACTTCAAAACATCTTTAGCTTTCTTTTCACCTCCAACAATTAGACAATGTGACAAATCAATATTTAGTAACAATTTTTTTAGAACTTCGAAGGTTTGCAGAGCTAATTCCCTGGTAGGTGATAAAATTATGCAGCCAGTACCTAAAAATAAATACATATTTCAATCGAAATTAACTCCCTGAAATTGAACATTATTTATTAATAATAGCTTATTAGCCATGGTCAGAATAGTACATAATATTATATGCAGTCTATGACTTACTAAGAAAATTATTTTTATAAAAACCCAAACATCAAATATTAATTTACAAGACTCTAGGGTTACCTTGTCTTGATGAGATCTTCATTCTAATCAACTTATCAATAATTGGTATTAAAAACGCCAAGGTTTTTCCACTTCCAGTCTTTGCTGCACCAATGAGGTCTTGTCCTCGAAGCAAATGTGGTAAAGCTTCAGCTTGTATACGCGTAGGCTTAACTATACCTATTGCTTTTAGAGCCTCCAGTATCTTACTATCTACCTTTCCTTCTAACATCGAGTAAGTGGACTGAGAAATTATATCTTCCACATCCATTTCTTAAGACATAAGAATCATGCAGCTATAATAGAACTGTAACCGAACTGAACGGAATGGGAAATTTTTAACACTTATTTGATAAACGGTATTCTTCTTGAAAACAATATTAGACTTATATGTGTATACTGTATATGAATGAAAGCCAATACTACTGAGCCCCTAAATTGAAAATAAATAATCAAACACAAGAATCACATGTGCCATTGTTTACATTATAAATATGTCAAAATGACAGCTATGACGTATAATGCTATAATGGACCTCCCGTATAATGGATCGTAATCTTTCGTATCATTGTCATCGTGTTTTATTTTCTAAAACCAGAATAATTATTATGGCGCGTACTAAGAGAGGCCTAGTAGACCAGCACTAGACTGCAATAGGTTGAAACGATGATGAATAATTATTTGTAGAATAAACGCTTACTTCACTGGCACTGATGCACCCGCTATAAATGTAATAAAATTGTTATATTTTTGTTTTCACTGATTTAATGAGGCGGACAGACCTACCTATAATGTAATCTTTTTACTGATTTTGAAAAAAAATACTGTCTAAGAGTTCAGCGGAAAAATTCAATATTGAGAAAGACAGAGGGAGAGAATAACAAACAACTGGTAATAATAAAACAATAATTTTATTGATCACTCACAATGTTTTTGTTCACTTGATTTAATATCTACTCGGAACTAAAACAGCCTTGCTTCTGAGGAATGTGAGAAAAAGAATGCATGTTTGTGATTTCAGTCTTTACACCCAAAAACACTGCTGAATAATAATCATTGTAAGATACCAAAAAATCTTTATACTATCAACACTTTCACTTAAACAAAAATAAATTTACTACATCATGATACCCCTCTAAATAATCATGCTATAATAATTATTATATTTATTTATGTTGGTTGCAATCTGTGAATGAATCACACTTACAAGATAGTGTACATTTGAGACATATCTCTAGAAAACCATGAAAATAAACTAGGACTGTTTTACATTTTGTTACTTAAGTGTTAAACACATCACATAAAGGTGTTAAAAATTGAACACTGGGAGCCTTAAAGTTCGTCATGTGACGAGTGTACTGGTGCATTACTAACATCGTCACATGCAGCGGGTGTTATGAACTCCATCTTATATTCACAGCGATAAGGTTCTGTGACAGATAAGAGTTTGGTCTCTAAACCACAACCAATATTGACTGTTGTCATTCTGCTGGGGCCATTCCAGCAGGCTATGCCATTAGTATATTTCATTACAGAGTACTTATTGTGGCTAGGACCTCCCCACTCTCCCCAGTTGCCAAGACCAATTTCTCCACCACCACTCTTGGATTTCTGGGTTACCTTCTGGAAGAGACATAATTTGTAAACATATTCTTTATCTTCATACTCCCAACATTGCCCATCCAGAGTGGCATATTCTTGCTGAAGTCCATAATCCTTTTCTAGGTTTTGTTCTATTTTCCTTATGTTAGATTCTATTTCTCTAACAGTGCGCTCCGCATCCGTGTGTTCACGGCGAGCTTCAGTAGCTTCAGTAACTAGCCTTTGAGTTTCTTCATCATAAACTCCTGAAGGTTGATCTGGTTCTACATCTTCATGATCTTGATCTGCAGGATCCAAATCAGCATCTTCTTCTTCTTCTTGAACAGCATCATCATTGTCCAGATCACCAATTGATTCTGCATCACCCTCCTCGGCTTGCTCAACTTCTTCAGCTTCTTCTCCAGCTGGTTTAAACATGCCCTGCTCCATCATTAACAATGGTTTCACCAGGGACCAAGTATTTTCAATGAAACTATCTTTATCTACGCTATCTTTATCACCAAGGAAATATTTAACTTCTTCTTCATCAACCTGTGAATCCTTGTTTTTATCAAAGACATTGGCTACCTTAATTTCATCAACAGTCAGTAGTCCGTCCTGATTTGAGTCAAATCTATTGAACTGTTCAGAGGCTTCTTTGATATTATTTTGTCTCTCTTGTTCAGCTTTCCTCTGATTCTCTTGTTCTTCTGCCTCTCTGTACACTTTAAGAGCATCATTCTCTTTAGCCTCCAACTCATTCTTAAGACCTTCCTTCTCTTCTCTAATCCTTTCAGCTTCATTTTTGTCCTTTTCAAGTTGAGATAATTGTTCTGCCATCTCATTTCGTTTCGCATTGCCTTTTTCTACCAATTCTAATCTTAAGTAATGACCTGCTTTGTATAACTCTGCTATTCTCTGAGCTTCAGCTCTAGCTTCTTTACCAAGCTCCTCGCATGTGTTGCCACATGTAGCACCTGACGCGTACTCGTCAGTGCCATCGCAACAATCACAGACACCATCGTTAACTCTTGAACTTGGAATATTTTGCGGTCGATGACCGGCGTTTGTACAATGGAAAACACCGTTTAGACATGCTGAAGTGCCTGGCTCGTCACTTCCGTCAAAGCAATCACAGTAGTCGTCGTTTACGTAGCTGAAGGGTATGGTTACTGTCCCATCGAAGCAGGTGAAATCTTTCGTCGGAGAATATAGCGGTGCTTTAGATAAAGAAACACCGCGAGGTCTTGGAACATCCGACTGAACATAGGTGATAATAGAACTAATTATTAAAAAAACTGAATGATATTGGTTGATCCAAGTAGAACAGATCATGATTCTTTTTTTGTAACAATGTTTTATAGTATAAACACCGGTCACTTGCTGAATAAATTTTGCAATAGATACATATAGAACGTCAAACGTGTAGAAAAATGACAGCGCATACGTTACCCAACCAGAGGTAAGATTGAATACCAAAGAGCATAGTGTGAAGTGTCCACTGATCTGTATAAACCTGTGGATAGGCGCCTTTGAAACTGATTTTGTCGCTGTTTGATTTGCGTCATTGTGCGCTGTAAGCAGTGGCGGAGAAGATATGAACTAAAATTAGTGATGTGACAAACTTTGTAGATTTAACACGTACCTATTGATAGATTTCATTTTAAGATTTGATATAAACATATTCTGAAAAAGGGAAAATAATTTTGAATCATCCATTACGAAATTAATTAGTAACGTGAATTGATTTTGAAGGCCCTAATTTTAATAGCAGTATCTGTTCAAATAAATAAAATTAAAGTGTCTGTTTGTAATATCAAAACAACAACTTTTAGAGGACTTATTCGTCAAATGTTTCGAATAAAGATGACTGTTTGCATTTGGACTCCAATTAAGGGGCGCTTTCATGTTGGCTAGCCATGATTTTTAAAACGCTAGATCAGGTTGAAATCTACAATGAAATAAAAATCTATTATTATAAAAACCTAGGGACCTAGATAATATCTGGAAAAAAAATGGGCAATCAGCTTTTATTTCATTTACTTCTATGAATAAATAAAAATTTTGTTTGCAACCATAGATAACATCAGACGGTCAGACCATGATCATATTTATCGATATGACGATATGGACAATTGGACATCATCAACACTTTGTTTACAAGACGTATTATATACGTCAATATTACGTCAAATATAGTTTCAATCTTCTCCGCTAGTTGGTCAAATAGACAAAGTTACGTCATGCTTCTTGGCGGAACCACATTTACTTTAGATAGATTAGATAAATTTTGAGACACCGTTTTGTACGTATTCTTAGTTTTGATTGAGGATTTGTGGGTACTAGTTCAATATAGAATTGTTATAGAATTATTTGATACTAAATATTATCTTATACTATGTATAGTAATATATATATCGTGGTGGTTTCGCTGGAAAGGATACTCTGCAGCGCCAGTCGCCACCACTTTAAATTAAAGTTACCAACGAAACTAGATATATAGATATTTTTTTAATAGGACTAGAATTTTATAGATATTCCATAGAATTTTCTATGTAACTTATACTCATTAAAGTAAATGTGGTTCCGCCAAGAAGCATGACGTAGAAAATTAGCTGTCATTTGTATAGGACAGCCAGTCCAGAGTTATTTACAGGTCAGTAATTACAACCCATAAACGTCCCACGATTATTCAATTGTGACACTTCTTTTTTCTGTTCCGTGCACTTCACACTATGCTCTTTGGTATTCAATCTTACCTCTGCCTCCCTATTCCGTATCTCAGTTGACAACTCAAAGTGATGATCACTGGCTATAGTTGCCAACGATTAGCTGTCAAGCGAATAATTTTGTATTCACTAACATCATTCATGTGTCCAACCGAGATGACGTCATCTTGGTGATAGCCACTCCATAGACACCGGTGTATATCGTCTTCCTACATTTAACTATAAATTGGTATTTTGTATGCAAAGTGGATATCGAATTTAAAGGCACCGTGGATGTCAAATGATTTTTTAATGCCACTACTAAAGAGTAGTGTTTTGGTGATGATCACTATTAACCGACCAAGTAATATTGTGTGCCAAATATAATGGAACGTAGTAATAAGATAGTTGTTTGAATTTTATAGTATTATACCAATATCGATAATACCAAGTCGATAAGTAAACAAAAAGTTTTTAGTTCTTTTTTACAAAATAAAATAAGTTAATGTAAAATTTACATTAACTTATTTTATTTTAGAGACGATATTATTTGAGGATGAATATTAATAAAGCAGATAATAAAAAACATAAAGATACATAATGTAGTTAGTAGACTTCATGAAGAAATAAATGGTCTTTAATTTATTTTATTAGTTGCATGGTTCTATTATTTCTATTTCTCTCATTAGGTACTTACGTAATTAAATTTTTCTAAGTATAATATATCGCATGTACTTAGGTATATATTTTATACGTAACCTACCTATAGAAATTTTTATTAAAATATTTTTATTTTGTAAAGTAAGTACCTACTGCATAACTCTTTCTATGAAGTCTAAGTTACTACAAAATTATAAAATGCGCCAACTAGGTATATGTTTCATCTCTGTATAATTCTAGAATTATATAAAAAATAAATAAACAAAAAAAAGGTTATTATGTGTATATAACCTTTTTTTACGTTAATATTACTGGGAATTTCAAATCGCCGCCATATTGTGAAATGTCTCTTTTGAAAATTTTCTCAGCGCTTTGTTTTAAAATTTCCCAATATTTTTGAATTAATAAGTCAAGTAACAAATCAAGGAATGTGTTCTTATATTTTAGATTTTATGTGAAAGAATCAAAATGGAGGCTATTGAACCTAATTTTTAATTTAAATTTATATAATATAAACTTTTAAATAACCCTTACTCAAATTTATCATCAAATAAAGTTTATTTAAAAAAATAAATTTACAATTTCGAAATATTATTACTTAAATACCCACCGATATTACTACAGGTATTTGGCTATTAAATTATTATTGTTGAATTTTAATGGATTACTAAAAATCATTCACATGTCTAATAATGTTTCCCATAAAATTAGGGAGATATTTATATCTGATAACACTAGAAGCATAGTTAATTCATCTACATATTAAAATAGAGGTGTCAAGTAAGTTTATATAAGCTACTGATAGGCACTCTGACGTCATGAGATACGGAATACCAATTTATACAGATTTTCGGTTGACATCAAAGTTCGGTGGACAACTAAAAATCGTTGAGCACTGGAGCTGTCAAAGATACGGAATAGGGGGGCTGGCAGGGCAAGCGGGGCGATGACCAAGTTCAAGAGTTAAGGGCGTCACATACGGTGAAGATGCTATAATATTTCATGTTAAGATACAATATCGCTCACTATACATTTTCTATGAACCATCACACACGGTTAAGTTAATATATATTTTCATATTACGGCATCTTAAGATGTCGAGCGATATCGAAATATCATGTTAAGATACGAAATATATCTTAACATGGAAAATATCATCTTAAGATGGCATCTTAAGATCCATAATATATAGCAAGCTCCTTATACAGGGTGTGCACAGAATTTGGGGTGTAGGGCGTGTGTTTCGTGACTGGTCATGACTGGTGATTGAATTAATTATTTAGAGTAATTACGTTCGTGAGCGTTCTATTTGCAAGTAACTTCTTATTTATTATTTTGAAAAATTAAATGAATAGTTACTGAATCTAAGTTTTTTAATTCCCTACCAAAGTTCTGAACGCATTGAAGTGCACTAAGATGTAGTTTTGTGACAACACTGAAGAACCATCGAGTAAGCAATATAGGTAGGTACTCAAAGGTTGCACGAAGTGAAGAACACTATGGCGAAGAATGACTCTCTATGAATATGAAGGAAGTTTTTCTTGATGTCGTCTTTAATCAAATCGTGAATACTAACAAAAATCTCTTTTGATTTTTTAAAATAAATTTGGAACAGTTTTGATGAAAGGTCTTCGTAAAGATTAAATTCACCGCGCTCTTTCCTTAGCTTTAAATGGTTTTCTATCCAAATTATTTGGCTTTTAGAATGTGCGGTAGAAATTTGCAAGTCAAATTCAAAGTCCGAATTGTCATCCGACGAGCTGTCCAATATACCTAATAGTGCCGTATTCATTTTGGATCACCATGTATATTAGTTAGAGTGACGAAATGTACGTGTGACTCCTGTACTAGTCAAGAGAGAATGATTCGAAAATATATATTATAGTAACTTAACCGTGTGTGATACCTTAAGATGCTATAATATTTTATATCAAGGTATCTTAAGATGAAATATTATAGCATCTTCACCGTATGTGACGCCCTTTAACGATGGTGTCTATGATTGTTGCGATGGCACTAACGAGTACGAGTCAGGTGCTACATGTGGCAACACATGCGAGGAGCTTATAAATTACCGTATATTACCAGCGTTTTCGGTAAAATTACGTAATTTTGCATCGCTAACTGTATTGTCTGTATTCACAGGAATATTCTCTAAACGTCAAATATCAGGATAAAACACATCGACTAAATAATATCATTCTGTCAATCATGCATATCATTCTGTCTTGTTGCATGTGTACATTCAATATTTTTGTCCATAAGTTATCTGTTACTTGTGGACGCCAGTGTTGCCAACTAAGCTCCTTTTCAACATTTTCAGCTTCAAAAAATATGATTTAGCTCTTTAGCTCCTTTTTTTTCAAGATTTTAGCTCTATTTTCAAACATACCAAATAAATATTCTAATTATTTAAAAGTATGTACCCGTGCGTATTTCCGTATCGAATAAGGATACGATTACATGCGGAATAGCCGTATAATTTATTTATAATATATACTTTTGAGGAACCTTTTCAAAATAGCTCGTAGCGCACGCATTTGTTATTAATTTAAAAAATTAAAATGAATAGTTAATGAGATATTAATACCAATGTTCTGGCTATAAATGGTTAAATAGTCAATGCAGTGAAGTGTATATTCTAAGCAAATAAAGATTTTGATTGATTGATGGCACTAAAATGTAAATGTTTTGAGACAAAATTAAAGAAATATGACATCAAGTATTAAACCTCATACTCAAAAGTTGCTTAAAGAGTACTCTCTATGAGTATGAAGAATGTTATTACTAACAAATCCTATGGATTAATTAATTTTCATTTTTTTTTGTAAAGAAAACTGGTTGTTGAATGATTTGCTATTTTCTTCTCGATACAATAAATAATAATAATAATAATAATATTCTTCTTTTCTAAAACTATACATTTATTCAATAAAATATATAAAAATATACACTGCTAACCTATTATTCTATTAAAAAGAAAAAGAACCAGATACTCTATTTACAGGCAATTCCTTTTGAATGAAAAATAAATTAAATTCTTCTTTTAAAAGAAAATTAGCTCTTTTTGAAATGGCTCTCTTTTTAAATTTGAGTTGGCAACACTGGTGGACGCTGAAGCCACTGGTATGTAGTTACCATAGATTATACACTATACGGAGGTAGATACGTAGTAGGTATCCCTTATTAGTCTGTGAATTCGAATTTTGTTTGGTTATGTGTGATTACTTTATTACTCTTTGGCTATGTTCGCAATGTTCGCATTATTTACAATGCTTTGCTGATAAAAAAATATTTTATCAAAGTTAGTCTGTTTACTGTATTATAAAATATACCTTTAATAGCATTCGTGTTATTAAACAACATGGAAACTATACTAGAACAGCAGCGGAGTTATCATGAAGAGAGGGAGAGAACCATGGATGGTATGGTGAAAGAAATTCTCCATAAGAAAACAGGGGTTTGTAGATGTCTTATCAAATATTATATGATGTTGTAGGACTTTCCATTTCCATCAGAAACTCGAAACACTTTGGTCACATCAATGGTTAATGTTTATAAAAGAAAATAATATCACATTACGACTTTAAGAAAACAATACTTTAAAATTTTATAGTATTGTAAATAGTATTTGTAGATATGTAAGTAGATAGTTTTTATTTAGTTTTAAAATATGTAATAACATTATTATAAAAATATGTATAGTACTTTGTAACCTAGATTAATAAAATACTTTAGTTATCTTACTACTATATTTGGTTCAATTTAATTTTATTGTATTGTGACATTTTATGTATTCATTTCTGAAATAAATGTAATGCTTGATTGATGAGTACATAATAAGTTTAGGAATTGTTATGTATTTTCAGCATCGAGAAACTATAAATGGTGATCATCGATTGAAGAACTTACACGATGTGAGTATAGTATCTATTACACAAATAGACAGTACATCTGATGAGCTCCGCTTATCAAATATCTTTGTCCAATTTACATTTGAGGAAAGAAATCAACATAAATTCAGTTATATTTTATCAAAATGTATATTGGACAAAGATATTTGATAAGTGGAATACACTACTATCCTATATTATAATACACCTAAGGATAGAATTAACTATAACAACATTAGATTGTCTTTGAATGTCCACTCGTTTTAAACCATTTTAAGTCCGGTTGTTTGTTTTACAAGAAGTTACATGTTAATGTCACTAATAGTGTCATTGAAAATATATTAATAATTAAATAATAAAATAAAAAGTAAAAGAAACAGACAATTTCTCATAGATTTGTTTACATTTAGTCAAACTCCTATTTGACTATAGTATGAAAGGCTGATTAATAAACACCTTGTCTATATTTCTGATATTCATCAGAAAATAAACAAAAATGCGCACTTGGTATTTATTGAGTTAAATAAGGGTGTATTTTAACAAGACTAATGCAATAGAGTAATCAAAACAATGAAATTAAATATTAAGTCAACAAATTTTAGGCATTATAAATGTTTTAAATTATTTGTCACTATACAAATTATAAATAATTTTCCATTACCAGAGATATGTGGAATCTACAATAAGACTCAAGGAACTATATGAAGACAAAGATGGTTTGAGGAAAGAAGAGATTGCAGCTCTATCTGGCCCAAATGAATTTCAAGAGTTTTATGCCAGGCTGAAGCAGATCAAAGAGTTCCATAGGAAACATCCAAATGAGGTAGTTTTCATTACAAATACGATCTTACTGCTGCTTTGACAATAGAGTGCATTTTAATTTACAGCAGTGGCAGATTTTTTTGTGAGAACCAGAAGCCGTTTTACTACTTAATCCCAACATAGAATTATTAGAATTAAACATATATTATCTTTGTAACCTCTATAGGAGGACAGGGAATTATGACTAATTCATCAAAAAGTGTTTAGTGGTTTGGAGATAGACTATGAAGTTTTCAAGTCCATCTTCTTCTTTCTTTACATCTATAAGGGCACAGCGGGAAAACCCTGTTCAAACTGCCTGTCGGGAAAGTACATCCATCCTACAAAAGACCGCAGTGATAGCACTGCCTTGGCACTGTTGTGTTGTGTTGTATGTTTGGACTTTGTAATTAATTTATACAATGATATATATTCATAGGCCTCTATGTATCAAACTTTTTGTGTTTTATTTCAGATATGTGTTCCTATGTCTGTGGAGTTTGAAGAATTAGCTAAGTTGAGGGAAAACCCAGCTGAAGATTACACAAGTAAATTGGGCTTTATTATTTATATTAAATATCTCTGCCTAATTGGCTTTGTTTATTATTTATTTTCTTCACTGTTTGTCATAGATCCTCTAATATGAGTGTTTTTAAATTTTAGCTCCTGTTGAATTTACTGATGAGGAAGGCTATGGCAAATACTTGGATTTACATGAGTGCTATGAAAAATATATTAACTTGAAGGGCATTGAAGTAAGTATCTAGATTAGTGTCTATACTAAAAGTTTTTGTTCCAATTAATACCAATTACTTTTATATTAGTAAGAAGCAGACATTTCATAATATTTTTAAAATTGTTTACAAACTTGGAATTGATTGTGTGTCTAATAAAGACGATAGAATATAGAATTCCAGCAAGTTCAAACAATTGGTTTCAAAATTAAATTAGATTGTCCAAATTACGAATGCCATACAGAGTTAAAAATGTGTCAGGCAATTTTCCTACAGTCAGTCGACTGACAAAGTTGAGCCTTGAGAAGAGCTGGCAAGAAACTAAAGTCAATTGTTTGTCTATAATGTAATACAAATTACTTTTTTTTTACAGAAAGTAGACTATATCACTTATCTGGCAATATTTGATCATCTTTTCGACATTCCACGTGAGCGCAAGAACAGTGAATACAGGAATTACATCAGGGCTCTTCTGACATACTTGAAGGATTTTGTAAATCGAGTAAAGCCTCTGCTGGACCAGGCGCAAGAGATGGCTAGTGCTCATCAAGAGTTTATTAAACAATGGGAATCTGGTACTTTTCCTGGGTGGCCTGTAAGTACTAATTTTAATAATAACTTATCTTGTAATTTTGGCTAAAAAGTTATCACTATTTCTTTGTTTACATAGTTGTGCAAGTGTTTATGATGTAATTTTTGTTTCTAGAAAGAGACTGGTGGTGCCCTTACTAATGTTGGAGCTCATTTAGACCTCTCAGCTTTCTCATCATGGGAAGAACTTGCATCACTGGGTTTAGATAGATTGAAATCTGCACTTATGGCTTTGGGACTGAAGTGCGGCGGTACACTGGAAGAAAGGGCACAGAGGTATGTAGCAAATACAAAAAAAAGTTTGCAATAATCTGATTTCATGTGCATACTTTATAACAATTTTTTTTTGTAGGTTATTCAGCACCAAGGGACAAACTTCCTTAGATAAATCTTTAGTGGCGAAGAAGGGAGGCAATAAAGCCAAAGCATCTACACAACAGAGGCACAAGGATATTGCTGCCATTGAAGCTCAAGTATACAGGTTAGGGTCAATTAGTTATTGTAATTTTCATTTTGCCTCTAAACAACATAATGAAATAGCAAGAATTATTATTACACTTTTGCAGGAAAAAATTCACACAGAATATTTTTTTTTTGGCACAAATGCTGGAATGTAATTAATACATTTATAATCAAGTACTTATGTTATAATAACAGGTTCGCTAACATAGTGGGCAGTACCCGCGGCGCGAGTATCGAGAATGTGACGCGTCGTGCAGCGCGCGCGGCTGGCGAGAGGCGCGACGAGAGCGGGGACGAGTCCGACGCCTCCGCCGCACCTGATATTGATTCTGATGACGATGAGGTGCCATATAATCCTAAGAACTTGCCCCTTGGTTGGGATGGAAAGGTAATTAAACTTTTTTTTTCACACAAACTAGGATTTAACCGTCCAAAACTACGCAAATTTTTTTTTAGTAAATTTCTACATAAAATTACTAAGAAATTATGTATAAAATTAGATACCTACAATAATACATGTTTCCATCAAATATTTGCGAAAAATATTCTTCATATTATAGTGTCGACCCAAAACTTTGCAATGGCTACTGCTTTGACAGTTTTTAACTTTTTGTTTTATTTGCAGCCAATACCTTACTGGCTGTACAAACTACACGGCCTGAACATCAGCTACACTTGCGAAATTTGTGGAAACTACACATACAAAGGGCCGAAAGCATTTCAACGACATTTCGCGGAATGGCGTCATGCTCACGGCATGAGGTGTTTGGGAATTCCGAATACGGCCCATTTTGCCAATGTCACCCAAATCGAAGATGCACTTGCTTGTAAGTATTTCCAAATTAGATACCATCAAATATAAGTATGAAAAATATTTAAATCATCATCATCATATCAGCCCAATGACGTCCACTGCTGGACATATACAATAAGTTGAGGCCCATTTATAATGATGAAGGTTAATTAAATATTTTTGTTTCTAGTGTGGGAGAAAATTAAGCATCAAAAAGAGAATGAGAGGTTTGTTGCAGAAAACGATGAAGAGTTTGAAGATTCTCAAGGCAACGTCGTAAATCGTAAGACTTACGAAGATTTGAAGCGTCAAGGTCTTTTATAAATATGATAGTGTTATAAGATTTCAATTAATAAAATTATAGACCAAGTGATGATTGTATTTTATTTGTAAACATAATATAAGTATTATAGTCTGGCTACCGGTTCTCTGCACTGGACTGTTTTTTAAAATCTATACATGGCAATATTTTTGAACTGTCATGTCACTGTCTTTTTAGTGTTTTTCAATCAATATTCTTTTGAAATTATTGAAAAATAATGCCGAAAGCTATCAAAGGCGTAGTTAGAAAGTTGATATTTACTTAAGTTGAGATAATAGTATCAAACGCATTTTTTCAGTCTATAGTCGGTGTTGTCACCCCTTGTTTTTTTGAATTTACCGCTCTTTTCTTGTGCAAAGAACGGATGGCCAGACTTTACCTGAGAAGTTCGACTGACACGTAGAGGTAAGCAGGAAGCCAATGTATCTATGTATGTGTATTTATGTATCATGTAACGTACCATGACCAAATAGGTGACGTTCTAAAGAAGGGACAGATCAGGAGTACCCTCAACCGACGAGAAAGCATAAAAAGACTGATGAATGTTGAAGAAGCCAAAGATGTATGTCAGAATTGTAGCAAGTGGAAGGAAATGGTCTCTGTCTACTATTTCCCCCTCTATTGGGAAAGAGGCGTGATCTATATGTATGTATGTATTCTTGGTGGCCTATGCACTTAGAGCATTAAAGCAACTATGCAGTATGTTCAACAGTGCAATGTCTATGATAATAAAGCTCAGAGCAAAGGCGGTTGTTGCCTTTGCACTAGCTTTACACTACAATTTTTCTGCCATTTTTGACGAGGTGATTTATAGGTATAGCACATATTTACATACACTAATGAGAAAAAAAGTACTTTTCTATAAATGCACACGAAAATAAAATCTTAAGTTAATGTACTTTGGCGGGGGTTTGTTCAGTCTACTGCAGTCCACTGCTGGAAGTAGGCTTCTCTGGTAAAGAACATTGATCCCTACCAAAAGCCGCTGTTTACTGTAAAGGAGAAGGGAAATATGGCGGAAAAGGAAACTAAGGAGATTCAAAAGATGAATTTATATTATGTGGGAAGTAATACACTTCATAGATTAATACACTATAAAGTATCACCGGAATGCCGGTCCATTTATGCTGGCACGCCATAATAGCTTTTAAAAGAAGACATTCCAATATAGAATCAACGTTCCGAACTTGACTATTTGAACTGTGATTGGTTTTTTTAAATATCTTATCTGTGATTCAAAATCCTTCATTTATTGACATTTATGACAGTTGACATATTAAAATTTGACGTTGACAGTAAGGCAATAATAAACACACGCGTTTTCCATTGTAAAGTAGTAATTGTATACGACTAAATCTCTTGATTTTAATAGTTAATTATATACCTATAAATTTCGTTAGTTTAAGAATAATTTCATGATAATGCCGGAGTGTTCAAGCAGTCGGATATTTACCGGTGCCAGAGTTTTAGGTTATGTTAGCACCCATGTGCCGTTTGTTGCTCGATTTATCAAGAGGAGAGGAGAAACTTTACTATGTACAAGTGTAGGAAAGTGGTTTAATACGTATGGGTGCGATAAGTTTCGTCTACTAAGCGTGAGTGGTGAACATCCAGGTCCAATCACTTGTATGAGTGGTGACAGTTACCACGTCTATACAGCCAGTGAGAACAATATTTACGCCTGGAGAAGAGGTTGTGAACTGAAACATGTTTACAAAGGACATAATGCGCCCATACACTTGATGTTTCCTTTTGGGATACACATTACTTCTATAGATGAAGATAATGTACTTAAAATATTTGACATCAAGGAAGAATCACAGTTTTTAGAGCTTGGCTTTGATGATGAACATTTTAAAATTACTACACTATGTCATCCACCGACTTACTTGAATAAAATACTCCTTGGCAGTCAACAAGGTCAGATGCAGCTATGGAATGTCAGAACATCAAAGTTGGTATTCACTTTCAAAGGTTGGGAGTCGCCTGTGACCGTGACAGAGCCTGCACCCGCCGTAGATGTTGTTGCCATAGCCTTGGCTAATGGAAAAGTTATACTACACAACTTAAAATTTGATCAGGTTGTGATGGAGTTTATTCACGATTGGGGAATGGTCAGCAGTTTGTCTTTTAGGATGGATGGAGTACCAGTAATGATCACAGGAAGTTCTGAAGGTCATATTGTTATGTGGGACCTAGAAGAGAGGAGGGTATTGTCACAAATACAGTCTGCTCATTACTCTAAGATAGCTGGCTTGAAGTGTTTGATGTCAGAGCCATTAATGGTAACAAATTCAGAGGATAATTCTTTGAAGCTATGGATATTTGATATGCCTGATGGTGGTGCAAGACTCTTAAGAAAAAGGTAAGGATATAAATAAAAGATCTTACATTATTATTTTTTACATAAAATAAATATATTGTCAACTAATAAAGTCTTCAGAAATATTGTACCTGTTTACAACAAAAATTCGAATGTTTCCAATTAATTTTTTAGAGAGGGACATTCTCAACCACCTAGTATGATAGCTCACTGTGAACCAACTGGACATAATCTCTTAGCTGCGGGCAGTGACAGTAGTCTTCACATCATGAATACTGTATCTGAAACATTTAACAAAAGTCTTGGGAAAGCATCACACAATCGTAAAGCATCCAAAAAGAAAAGTAAGTAGTCATTTTAGAGGAGAATATATTGTTTAATATTTTTTGAATAAACAAAGCAGACATACCTATATATACATATATTCGGATGAAAACACAACATGTTTGGATGAAAACACATCAATAGCATATTAGCATAATAAGCGTTTAATTATGAATTCTGATAAGTACATACTGATTTCCCATTTATAAACAAGTTTGTGTTTGAATATAATGATAATAACTTACCTGTATGGTAGACCACAGTCACTAATAAAGAAGTCACAATGCGTAATCCATCAACAAAATTCAACAACAGTATTCTTATTTCACAGAGAGGTTGCAAATTGACAATCTAATATTACCACCAATCACAAAGCTAAGTTCCTGTATGCAAAGAGATAAGCAGTGGGACAGCATTGCATCACTCCATGAAGGTTTCTTTGTTGCAACTACATGGTCATACAATAAGATGCGTATGGGTGATCACAAGCTGAAACCTCCAGAGACAGACAAAGGAGTTACCGCTAACTGCCTGACTGTTACACATTGTGGGAATTTTGTAATTATTGGTAAGTATTCCTTACTACTTCTGGTTCCATCTGGAAGGGCCAGTTTTCGCAAGCATTTTGAGTTGTTGGAACATTACATGCTATTGAGTCAAACCTTTTTTTTGGCAGTCGGGCAAAAATATCTAAAATTTTGTACAGTATATTTGTAACTGTAGCGGGTACAGTTTTCTTTGTTTTGTTTTAGGCTACAGCAATGGGCAAGTACACAAATTTAACATGCAATCTGGTTTGCATCGTGGGTATTACGGAAAAGAAAAGAGATTGGCACACAAAGGTGCTGTTAGAGGAGTAGAAACAGACTTGTGTAACCAGAGGGTCATCACCGTTGGTGCAGATGATAAACTCAAGTTCTGGCATTTTAAAGACGGTAAGTAGAGCAAGCAATTTGCTTCATTAATAGAGTAAAGCAGGGAATAAATTAAGTATCGGCAGCGTCCATAAGCCGCGGCTGACGGACGCGACTGACTTCACCGATGCTATACTTACATAATCATACAAAATTATACAAGAACATCCTAAATAAAACTTGGGAACTAAGAAGCAAAATGACAATTTTTAGTTTTCATAGTTTTTTTTAAAAACCGCTGAGTTAGTTTCGATAAAATTTATACTGGACCTCCTCTGAAGAATCATTAAAATCCGTTTATATTTGGCTGAATAATCGCGTAACAAACATACAAAAATAAACATACGGTCGAATTGAGAACCTCCTCTTTTTAAAGTCGGTTGAAAATCAAGTAGCCTATAGTTATAGAGGTACCATTAACTATCCGTCCCGTCGAAATCGGTTTAGTCGTTTTGAAGTTTTTCTTAAGCACAGATGGACAGACAGACTAGACAGATGGACAGATGATTGTATGTAAGTATAGAGTATAGATAAAGTCATCTTCGGCATTGCACGTCAGCAACTTAGTTTATAGCATAATCAGTCTATGTTCTAGATGCAGTTCAAAGTTTCTAGTTTAAACTACCTGATTTATTTCAGTCTGAAAATTCGAAAAGGATTGTGAATAGCGAATACCTAGTTATTTGTGAATTCCAATTACGCTTTGTTTAACTTCTTTTTCTGGATTCGTATAGAATTGTAGATAAACCGACACCAGTGTCGGGGTAAACGTTTATTTAATTGCATTTAGAAACAAAACAAAACTCACTCAACTATTTAATTAGATATAGGAATAAAACGTCTGTTGAAATTAATTATTGTAGTCAATATTTGTTTTGTCTGTTTAATTTCTTTTCTAAAATAAAATTCTGAGATTTTAAAATAGGTAAGTACCCGTGTTTTCACGTTTTCAGTAGGTACGTAGAAAAACCTTGCTCAGATTGTAGAGAATATTTAATAATTAAAATTGTGAATTAGTCCCACGTTAGTCCAGCCAGCCACATAATTTAGTTTTTCATCTATATTTATACAATGTCTTTCAAAAACATTTTTAGTTAAAAAATATTGGTACCTACCTATACATATAGGTACCTAGGTATTTTTAAATCACGCTCGCAATATTCTCTTTTATTTTAAAATTAGCTTCCACCCTCGACGCGGGTGGCCGCGTGCTATGCCGCCAATTCGCTATTTCACACTCATCACATCCATCCTAGCTTTCGCACTTATAATATTAGTAAGATAACTAAAGATTTTCTGTAATGCGTATGAATATGAATGTACAAAATAAAAGATGCGTAATAATGCAGGAAGAAGCAGTGCATTTGCACGTGTAAAAAACTCGGTGTTTTTTATTGTAAAACAAAAATATCAGTTTATTTCTTAAACTGATGATTCCACTACAATGCTAACCTACTCGAAAGTCGACATATCCCTCCTGTCTGTGATCTTGTTCCATATAGAACTGCATTGGCAGGCAGACAATTTACAGTACTAAGTGCGTGCATTTATAATAAAATTAATAGAACAATTTCTATATACAACCTACCCAAATTTAATCTCAAACGAAAACTTACTGATTGGTTGCAGAAGTTGTCATACGACCAGACTGAAACTATTCTCTCTATTTTAAGATAATCCGTAGATCTTAAACAGTATTTATAATCTTATAACTTAGGAAAAAAAATTGCAATTATATACTCTCTGCCTACATTATTTAATATTTTGTAAAACTGCCTAGTCTTATTTTAACGCATAACTGTTTACATAGTACAATCTTGACGTCATATCAAATTGTTTTATGTTACCTGGGAGGAATCGAGGACTCCTAAGATTTATACACAGATAAGATTTATACAGGTATTTATTACCTAGTTTAGGGGTCACTGGTTCATCACTATTATTCTTGAAGGAAACCATCCTTGTACATCGCCATTTTATTTTAGTACCATGTAATTCAAATATGTGAAATATTGAAAATAAACTATTATTCAAATAATAAAAATTCTTGAAGTCTAGTTACTAGTTTATCCTGTGTAACGCCTTGGAACTTGCAACCAAACCAATTTGTTTTTTTTTATAAGTACCCCGACGCGGTCACTGTGCTAAACAGGATAGGTAGTGCCCGCCTGATGGTAAGCGGTTACCGTTTAACATCACAATGGATTACTTACTACCACAAAATGTAAATAATTATACGAACAAGATTTTAATTCACTACTGTAGTTTCACTTAAAGAGAGGATTTGTTAATTAAATTCCAATACATGTGTTCGGAGTGGCATGCAGACAGTAATAAAACTTCGAATATAATAAATTGCAATCCCCTTTTTCATTTGTTCTTTAATAGCTGGTCCTTTAAATGTTAGCCACGACTGAAACATAATTTCTTAGTCTCCGAGATCTTGTTAAATTGAAAACAATCAGTTCTGTGTCAAAAGTAGGTCGGTGCCTAAAAAGAAGTATTGAACTGATTTTCATGTAGTATTCTAAATTACGAATCGTCTAATAAAGGTTAGCTATCTATATCTTTATCAGTTACTCGTACTGCGAGTTATAGGTCTACATATAAGATCTAGATTATAGAAACTATAGAACCAGAAATAAATAAACGTGGATGAATTATGACTTCTCTTAGTTTAATATTATACTAAGGTTACTGTTAACTTCATCTCTATCAAGAATGGGAACATATAATAGTTGTCCATTTTGTTTTAGCGGCAACACCATACCACATTCTAAGGTTAGAAGAATCGGTAACGAGTACAAAATGCCACCGGGACAGCGGTTTACTGGCGCTCGCAAATGAAGACTTTTCTATTACGCTAGTCGATATTGACACTATGAATATTGTAAGGAAGTTCGACGGACACAACGGCCGGATTACTGATATTGAATTCGACACGCAGAGTCGGTAAGATTGTTTGATTATTTAAACTGCTTTAGGCTTTGCCCAATTTTGTGGTTTCGTAGAAAGAATTTATAATTTGAATGTACATTACACGCAAATTCAGTAATTTATTCATGATATAGAATTTATGGGTTAGGTTGATTTTCTAAGAGAAGTATCAAAATTTAAAATGCTAAGGTTTAGGTATCAAATTAAAAGTGTGCCAATTTTTATTAGACCACAAGATATTTCGGGGCACTCATGAAAACTTAAAAGTTAACATTTAAATTATTTTGAGACTCACTATTCTGTTAAAAATATTATAATATAAGTAATAGCCTAACGCTACAGATATTTTCATTATTTCCTAGTATTATAGTATATACGAGTACCTACATCCAGATAATATTGTATAGGTTAAGAAATATGTACTATCCTCTCTTATATCACAATAAAACTTATTATTATTATTATTATTATTTCCTAGTATTCTGTTAATGAAAAATGCAATCATACACAATTGGAATTGTGTACTAGTGAACTACTAGCGCATACTAATCTCGTATCATGTTTCTTATTTCTGCGAATGAATACGTGTGTCACCATTTAAACTGCACCTTTATTACTTAACACAAGCAAAAAATCTACTAGGTCCATTTTGTCACTTCATTTTCGACTATTGCATTTGTACATGCGCTAGTTGTAATTTTTGAATGCAAATGATGTTTGACATCGTGTGAAAAAAAGACGTATACAAGACTAGCTGTTGCGCGGGGTTTCGTTCCCGTGGATCTTTTTTTGACCACTATTTAGCTCCTGTTGGTCGTAGCGTGATGCTATATAGCTTTCAACCAAACAAACAAATTAATTCTACAGCTTTATAGTATAGAGAGTATAGGATGCACATTGCACATCCTATACTATGTGTTCATGTGATTAAAAATCATATAAATAGTCCGATGGTAACCACTTTCTTCGCGTTGCTTTTATGCAAAATTACGAACTGTTGACCCACCCTAATAATTGGTTATATAGACTCGAAACAATCTGTTATTTAATTATGATGATACGTACTTTAAATACGTTCTTGTTGCAGGTGGCTTATAAGTTCTTCAATGGACTGTACTGTATGTACGTGGGACATACCGAGTGCTCAACTAGTAGACATATTTTCAGTAAGTTTAATTATCAATTTTATGTTTACTTATAATTTGTATTACTTTTCATTTTTAAAGTCTTACTTTTATTCTAGGTAGAACAACCGTGCACTTCGCTCAGTATGTCACCAACCGGTGATTTTTTAGCGACCACACATGTCGGAGAACTAGGAGTGTTTTTATGGGCCAATAGATTATTGTATGAGAGGATATTCCTAAAACCAATCGACAAAAATACTGTCAGCATACCTAAACTAAGTAAGTGTTTGTCAGTGTTGATATTTCATTTCCAAGCTTTATTTTTGTTGTGTGATTTTTTTTAAATAAATTAATGTCATCAAATATTTGAATTGTGTTTTCCGTTTCTTTTAATACTTACTTTTATTTTTAGAATTACCAAGTACTGCTCCAGAAAAGCCAAACATACAAGATATAGGCATTATAGATATAGGAGAAGAGCCCGAATATAGGTCCCCGATACAAATTAGCGAAGAACTCATTACATTATCGGATCAACCAACATCTCGTTGGTTAAATTTACTCCATCTAGACATTGTAAAGAAACGAAATAAACCTAAAACACCACTCACTGTGCCAAAATCCGCGCCATTCTTCCTGCCAACCATACCGAGTCTTGAATTAGAATTTGACTTGGAGAAAGACAAGGATGGCAATAGAGAAACCAAATTATTAATACCGGACTCTCTATCAACCTTAACGGTGTTTGCAAAGAAGTTACTAGTGTGTGAGGCGGAAGAAAATTATGAGAAGTGTATTGAGAAACTGAAGACGTTGCCACCCGCGGCTATCGAAGCCGAAGTGACGAGTATGGGTCCTGATGCCGGGGGCAATGTAGACGTAATGAAACAGTTCTTGCTTATGTTAGACGTCATGTTGAAGAGCAATAGAGATTTTGAACTAGCTCAGTCATACATGAGTTTGTTTTTGAAGATGCACACGAAAGTTATATCTCAAAATGAACAACTACGTAACTCTTTAGTCGCAGTTGAAGAGACTGCGGCGCAAGCCTGGTCCAAGTTACAAAACCAATTACTGTACAATATTTGTGTCGTGAAAGCGCTGAAAGATATGTAATAAAGTATTATAAGAAGATCGTTTTGTTTTCTTTTACTTACCAAGCATAATGTACACTTATTATGAATGTACGTATTGCATCCGAATGAAAAATGAGGGTACGCACCTAAATATAAAAAAAAAGATATGAAAAACTCAAACTAAAGCTGTACGTACCTACATACACAAAGAGAAAACCGAAACGTACTATTGCGGGAGCACTCTCAACAATGGAACGTAATAGATGATTCTTTCTTATTGTGAACATTGAAAAAGTGGGTTTTTATAAAAGTCGATGTGTATAATCTTGTTGCTATACTTATTACGTGCGTCTTATACTTTTATAATATTGGGTATCTTGTGTCTATTGCCAAGGTGTTTTACCCTACAGAGTTCACATTTGCCAAGGTCGCTAATTTTTTTGAGGATTACAGAATTTTAAATAAAATAATATGAATTTTACTCTGTCTATGCAATATTTTTCCTTCATTGGATTCCGCCTGTTTGCGGATGATCCCTCGCGAGGGTCTTTGCGGCGTTTATTGAATATTTTTCGAAGGGAATTAAATCGCGGCCGATCGGTTCACCGGAGCCAGCGTTCATTAATGGCCCGCTTCATTTTCGCAATAAGTATTCATTTCTCCGCCCCCCTGCGTCGCGGCCCACGACGCTGAGAATCTCCAATGAAAATCTGATTGTGCTTCCTTTCCTTTGCTTTATGAATATCTATCAAATTCCATCGCATCTGAGCGATTCCTTTATTGAGACCGGATCGAGTGATAAGCAAATAGCGCACAAGTAAAACGATTCATTAATGTGTATTCTTTTTTGGGCTACAACTTATAGTGGAGTAGAATTCATGAAGAATGTGTGTAGATGTAACAAAGGCTTTGAAAAGTCATTTCGATGTGTATGCGCCTTCATTTGCAAGCGCTTTAGAAAATGTTAATTTCCGGAGGGCGTTCGGAGCGCGTACTCTGTAGTTAGGTATGTGGGTACCTTATGTGTTAGAACGTACCAACCTAAGAGTATCATTATAATGGAAATATGAACGTTTTCCGATTGTGAATCGTGTTCCTTAAAATAATATATTACGCCTGCAAACATTTCTCATTAGACAATTTATAATTAGAGCCTTTCATGTTAGATGTGAGATTATTTCAGCATACAAAAGACTAACGCGAATTTATTCGTTACAAACAGGCAATATGTGGTTATGAGCAATGAGTCTTAGGTGCTGTCATTACATTAGTATGCTCAAGGAATCACCTAGATATTTCATATAGTACGAGACCTATGTAACCTCTACCACAGAGTATATAACCACTAGGTAAACGTTTACCTCTACTAACGAAATCAACCTACCTATAAGATTGCGCTTCTAACGTTGAAAACAAAAGTACCTACCTACTAAGTATTGTCTTATATGTTGAAATAATTTAAAAGATAAACTCAATGTATGTACCTTTAATAGATATTATTTTAAGGTATCGAAATATAAATAAAACTACCTATTATACTTAATTCTGTGAAAGAAGAAGATAGTGTAGAGAAGACTTCGAATAAAACGACTTAAAAAAATGCATAAAAAATATGTCTAATTTGGTTATCAGATGGGTTAAGTCGACATTCCACGTCTCTTAGATTGTAGGTACATAGTACATAGTAGGTATACCTAATATGGGAGAAGTTAAAAAAAGTGAGAAAGTGCAAAGAGTGAATACAAATGATAAGTGATTGTATTATTGACTGATTTTAGATCACCTTTCGTTCAAGATAAAATAAAGTATTAAATTCTATTAAAAAGATGAATTATGGTTGAAATCCCTGGTTGCTCAAATGAGCATATTCACGTAGAAAGTTATATAATTTTCCTAGCAAACTTTTAACAAAAATGATCTGGTTGAACAATATTTCTCAGTTCAATATTATTAATTCCCATAATTCCAATGCATTAAGCTCTATGCAAAATATTATTTATGACTATCGTCGTAAAAGTTTCTTTTGATCTGAATATAGAACAAGGAAATGAGGATTGTCGTCCATTTTCTATTACCGATGCTTTATTCCACGCCATTTAACTTTTTCAGTGGAAAGTTGAATCTTCATAAATGCGGCCGGCGCGGGTGGGGAGCGCCCGACCACTTGACGGTGTCCACTGGGGATTAAACTCAATATCTAGGAAATTAACTATTGATGCAGGTTATAAAACGCACTCCAACTGCTATTGAAAAACTAAATGGCTTTTGCTAAAAGATATTCTAATTAGTATCCACCTACCTGAATAAGTGTTGAAAGAATATTAGAAAAGGACAAGTAGACAAAATTTTTAGTGGAAACATGTTTCTAGAAAAACCAAAGTTGAATTATTTACAAGTAAAATGAATGGTTAGGTAACTTAATAAAGTAAAAGTCAACCTCGTAACTAAATTTAGTTTGCGTGATACGCTTTTGGTGTGTTTGCTTTATGGTGTTTATAAAGTGCGTGTATTATCATAATTATTTTAATAAAACTCTCACACTTTATTAGTTTGTTATTTAACTCATCTGTTAGCTTTATTTACAGTTTGTTTACTTTATAGAAAGTTCGAGAAGCTCAAGGTGTACCTACCTACCGAGAAATTAGTTGAAGTCTGAATATTCTGGAATCAGCAATCAGCCAAAAAAAGAAGAAATAAGGTATCTGATTCTTCCAATTTGATGTATGGTAAGGATAAAACATTATTGTGATTTTTAGTTAAATGGGAACTTAAACCTTATTAAATACAGATAAGTATGTACTTACACAATTTTCCATATTTGGGACTGTTATTTAAGTAATATTTCAGAAAATTCTGAAAAAACGATATGATTGAATGAAAACTTTGGGAAAATTATCAGGATTTTTTTAGTAGGTAACACCCCGATTTAACCCCTTAATGTTTACTGTAAACTTAAAAAGGAAACAAAAACAATTAATCTCTACTTCGGGGGTTTTGTTTTATGGTTTAAGCGCCCTCTAAAAAGTAGCAAAATACGATTACGTCAGCGATTGTTCGCTGAATCTGCTATTTAAAAAATAAACATCCACTTTTCACGGCTTGCCAAAGGTCTCGGGTAAACATCGCGTAGGTAAACAGATATATCAATAGAGATAGGCGTTCGTTAAACGTAGTAATCTTATTAAGCTTGATGAGTTGAAGAACATGTAGCAACCCGCTTACCTGCTTCACGTACCTAATTACATTAAAACGTTTCGAATAGACCTTTTCACAGTGTAATAAAACCAAATAAAACCGATTCATCATTCGGTATCCGTGAATCGAATTGATTGAAGACGCAATTATTAATGTCCGTCAAACCTCGCTTGTGCTACATCATCCAAATATCCAAATAAAGAATAAACGAGAATTTAATCGATACTTTCAGACGTGAAATTGTACCGTTACTAATTTACACGCGTTACATTAAGCAAACATTCGTTATAAAGTGCAGCAAAATTGTTTCATGAAAAGTGTACGGGGCAAAGCCGTTTGTTGACCATTGGTTAATTAAAAGCAAACAGAGTGGGAGAGTTTACTTTGTCCATGGTGTAGCTCTCCGATATCCGTTTTCTGCACATCGTCGGCCTACGAGATATCGTTCTCGTAACTTGTATTGTGCGGTATCAGGGTCGAGCGGATCCCTGACTTTGAATAAGTGCTAATGCAAATATTATGTAGAAAATACTTTTTTGTTCCGCTCCATTATCATGGTTTGCTTTATACGTAAATAGGTATAGGTAGCTACTTATATAGGCATAGAATATTAGTTAGTAAGTTTTAAAATAGAATAATAAAGATTTAAAGTATTTAGGTATCTATCATCTATCTAATGTATTTTTGGAGCAGAAGTAAGTGGTATTTAACATTTTGTTATAACTGTCTATCTTTTGTCTCTTTGGCATTTCGGGATTTTTTTTTCAGCCTTTGTAGCTAGGTATCTAATTATAATAATATCAGTAGGTGGAAGAGAGCACCTACCTAGATATTATTATGTTGTATTTTAATTAGTTTAAACATGTCGTGGTCAGTCGATTCAACCACCGAACGTGTTTGGTTATTAAATGTGGGTTTATCGGTTTATGCATTTGTTGCAACCATATTTTATAATATTTCATATTACAACAAATTATATATACCTAAAACGGTACAAAAACCTGCATCTGGCCTCTTAAAACCTTAGGTGACGTTTAATATAACATTAATTTAACGGAACCCACACAGGATCACTCCATTGTACTCAAGAGCGCGTATCAAGCTGAAAGTCATATCAAAACTCTGTTCTGCAATTGTATAATCCTACGGAACCCTCTTTGCGCGAGTCCGACTCGCACTTGGCTGGTTTGTTTTTTCTAAGTATGTTGATCATTTTCTGCAGCATGCTACTTAAAAAAAGCTAAGTAGTGACAAGACAAACAATTACAATCCATAACATTGTGTAAATTGTAACATTGCCTAATACTACAATGGCTACTTAAGTAGGTGCTTCATTACACAGATGTCCAACGCAATTCGTATGCCACTGAGTATTACAATAAGCTAAATTACGGTCGCTCCGTTATCTATAGTGTACCTACTCTAGTAATTAATTATTATATTATTATACCTCTAGATACTCCAGACTAGGAAAGATATAGATATTTATGAACAAAACAATCAGACAACTATTAATTTATTATAAAATACAGAATTATGAGACGTGATTGGCTATCTATTACCTAGTAGGAAGTAAGCCTAAGTACATAGAAGTTATACATGCATACATATAAAAAAGAAGCAAGAATTCAGGGTTATATAAAATGTCGTATGTTAGGTACATTTCTATTAGTATTTTATATATTTTTGACGCGACAAGTTACATATCTAACGATTTATAAATAACTTTGCCCGACTGAATAGTATTGTTTGATCGATGTTCATCTCGATAAGTTGTTGAAAGCCTAATTCGAATAGCAGGAAATTCGAAAACGTAGCAGTTGGCTGAGAGAATCGAGGGTGATACTTCCAATAGTGATTATATGGAAATGCGATCATGCTTGAAAGGCGATTTCACACTTGTCGCTTTTTACTGAACCATTGATGTGCTACTCGCTTTGTGTACTCAAACGTGTGTAAACTATGTGCTTTATTCCACTCATTGTATGTAACGTTATTGGATAGGAAATATTCGGAAAGAAATGCGTGATTTTTGTAAGTATTTGACAATAAATGGTGTCGTAAATATGATGTACCTACGTACCATGGGAATTCACGTGATTATGAACTAGTATTTAACTTATTCTACTTGACGTTCCGACCTGAGCCCTGATTTTGACTTGTCGGATTGCTCCCGGAACAGCTCAGAATCAGGCGGCTGGTTACAATGGTCGTGTGGTCACAAGTTGACTGTTGTAGTAATCGCGATTGGTTATTATAGAGAATAAACACTAGTCAATAAAGGCTTTGCTATAGGACTGATACAGTGTAGACATCTGAAGGAAGTGACCATAATTATGGTAAAGATTAAATTTAAGGCATAGTCTTAAAATATTTGAAGGATTTAAAAATGGAAGCAACCAGTTTAAATGCTCCTTGGGAAGCTTGGGAAATTTATGTAATTTATAAAATAATTTTTATCTGGAACAAAACATCTTCATTTTTTTGTCAAAATTATAACAAAATTATTAAAGACAATTTTGAGTGATCGTGTCAAATTGTTAGAAAAACCTTTGTGAATCTTTATTGAAAACCTTTCTCGGATTGATCCCACCCATCTCGCGTAAATCGAAAAGAAAGGGTTTTCGTCAGCGGTATGTTAATTACAGAAACTGGAATACCTACAACCACCTACAACCCTTTTTACAGTTGTCCATTTCTGTATTTACGTTTTGAGTGTGTTTGTGATTTGTTGAGAGGATTATTTTAATTCGTGTAAACGAGGCTCTTTTGTATTACCAACGTACTTAATTTAAGTAATAAATACATATGTTCGTCGTGTCGAGTTTGCCTTTCTCCTTTATCGTTGTTTTCTGGGCGGAATATGCAAAGTTTTAAGTGTGATCGTTACGATGGAGTAAGTGGTACCTATTATAATAGGACTTGTATTGTATGTGGTGTAAACATTATGTGTTAATCCCTAGGGGGGAAGTACAAGTTGTGTTGTACAAAGTTTTGAGGTAGGTACGTATCATTTTACACACTTGTTTTACTGTGGATTATATGTCTGCCGCCGTGGTCACCTCGCCACTACATCGCCGTGCTGGGTGATATAGAGATTTTTGTTTCGAGTCTGGGTGTTCTTTGTGTCCGTTAGTTGCATGTTTGTAAAGCTCCCCGCGACACAGGGTTCCCTAGTGCGGACGTTGTCTTTTTAAAGAAACAAAAGAAAGAAATGTGTCCAAAAACTGTTCAATTGCGAGGTGAACTCGGGCACTGAGGCATCAGTACGACCATGCAATTTATATATTTTTTATTTTGTGATTGAAATGTAGGATATTATAGGTAGGTAACATATGAACTATAAAATTAGAATAAATAGTATATTCATGTTGGTTAACTAGGTAGGTGCTAAATCTCTATGTACCTAAAGTCTGTTCGGCATAAACTTTTGCTACAAGACAACGCGTATCATTAGCCCCTCAAATATATTCCTAAGATGTAACTACACATTTTACTTAACCTAATTGTATCCTTAATATTGCTTCTTACCAAATTTAATGATTCTAGATCTAAATTTGATTCCAAAAATGGAGCATAAACGGCTGTATCTTGTATTTTTCACTGTTCCAAGGGATTGTGGACCCTAGTAAACAATATTAATTTCAGCTGGATACCTTCATGAGTCGCTGAGAAAATGGATCTTGATAGACGGACAGATAGATAGGCAGACGGACAACAAGCTACGGAACCCTAAAAATGAGAAATATAGCCAAATTGTTAGTGTATGTGACTGTGGGTAGTATACAACCTATACCTTACTTTTCATCTACTTACACAGGCGCAATTTCTGATGTACTTCTTACTAAGTACCTCCAGTTTTCATTTTCTATAGTGAGCCCCTTCCACACAGTTTCTATGTAGAGCTTAGATATACGTAACATGATACGTCCTATATACAGAACTGTGTAGCTTTGCAGGCTTGTGTAGGTCGCTTAGGACGGATGTGTAATTTGCATGGCAATAAATTATTAAGATGACCAAACGGTCCGCTGGCCTTCCTCCTGTTTACAAATTAGGTGCAAATCTGACTGCTTCAATGTTCTAATGGTTTGAGTAAGTCGGTTTCGTAGCTGTTACTAGAACGTTCGTTCATAATTTACGAAGAACTTGTTAATTGACGTCTATATTTCCTTGAGAAGGCAAGGTGGTCTAACCCAAGTTACATAAATTAATAAGGTACACTTCTATTTGCAATAGTTAGCTTATCTATATCCCAGATATTGATAAAAAGTAGCAGATTGTATATTTTTTTTTTTTATTTTTTTATTTGGGAAAACAAACAATGTCACATGATGTACTTATACATAGTGATACATAATGTGGTTAATTGTGACATCCACACCGTTTACCACAGATAGGTATATGATTTAGAAATATAGTCCAGGAAACATAATCTGGCCATTCGTCGTCTTCACCAGGATTGCTTTGGCAACACTTGTTGTATATGGGGAATTAAGTGGTTGCCTATATAATTGGTTATTACTTATATAGGTACCTATACCTCCATTAACCATTGTTGTCGTAAAATATTTCAGAAATTAAATTATATCTTTATCATTTATTTTCAGTCAGAACGAATTGAACACTTCAATAAAACATTTATACCTAATTATTGTTGGCAGTTGTGAATTTTTGGCACCATGTAGTTTATGTACCGCGTGGGTTTACGATTGACGTCAAAACTGATGTCTGTGACGATACGTAGACCTAATTATCTTGATTTTTGTTCTCTAATACCTATCAACATGTGAATTTAGAAATTTATAATTATATAGTCATTGTCACAATTAGCAGAAACAACTAAAGAACTCTTATAAATGTTATCCGGCGTAAATGCTACGCAAACTGATGGTACCTAAGTTGTAGCTGCCACAAACATGAACACCGGTACCTAATCTCAGAGACGGAGCCGATCCTCTACTTTTGCCCGTTGTTCCGACGTTGTTGACCGTTTAGGCGCAGAACAAACGACGAGGCGGCGCGGGCCGGTTATTTTCACCGCGGGATTATATCTGGAATCTTATAATAATATGCTAACGCACACGGCGGGAAAAAGACTGCACCGCCAGTCACCGTCGCAGTTGACCGCCGTGAATCGGACAAACCACTTTGTAATTTTGTATCCACCGAAGACGGGGCGGCGCGGCGCTCATTAAGAAACAAAATCTCTTCAGTACTAGCCCAATGATTTCCTTTCTCCCTGTGATAATTGAGCTTGTTGAGATGTTTACTTCAGTTCGGCCTCCTTAAAATTCTAAACAGTACCTACCAAACAAAATTTTAAGTAAGTCAGGTGTAGAAGAGGAAGATTACGTAACCTATAGTAGAGGAACCGTATGAGATCGACCTGCACCCATCTGTTTAATGGATGAAAATTATTTTATATCAAAGTAGCTGTTGCCCGGGTCTACCGTCCTTCTTTGTTTGGCCGATCCTCAGCTCCTATTCGCCTTAACGTAATGTTATATAGTCTAGAGCAGGGATTCCCAAAGTGGTCGTTTCCTAGGGGTCGACATAAATGAAAACTGATTTTGGGGGTCGACGAGGTCTTAAAATCGACCCCTATTAAATTAACACGTTATTATTAAAAAACTTTCAAGATAGATAGGTACTGTATTGTTTATGTTGTGTACTAACAATAATTAATATTTTTGTAAAATAAAAATAGCATTGTTGTAGCAATGTAAAGTCTCAAGTTCGTACAAGATGAAAAACTCGGCAAGGCTGTGTGGACAAATTTGTGCAAGATAATGAGTTCGAGCGTACATCTTTCGGGCTTAAAAATAGTAGGTAATTTGGCCATGGGGGTCTGAGGTAACAGTTCATTTTAGAAAAGAGGTCACTTGTCCCAAATAGTTTGGGGATCCCTGGTCTAGAGCCTGCTTCAATAAATGGGCTACCCAACAATAAAATATTTTTTTAAAACGGACCAGTTGTTCCTGAAATTAGCGCGTTCAACCACAAACTCTTCAGCTTTATAATATTAGTATAGATTTGATTTGTTTGAGAATATATCGATGTTCGCTGTGCCGAGTGACGTAGGTTCGAATCCCACACAAGACAACTATGTGTGTGATTCATAGATGTTTGTTTCAAGACTGGGTGTACTTTGAGTTCGTGAATGTATGCATGAAAGTAACCACGACACGACTTTTTAATTTTATAAAATAAACTGCATAGTGTGTATTACGTACTTATAAGCCCTAAGGAAGAAAGTAATGTGTAGGTTGTTATTTACATCTCGTGAGGTAGGTACGTGGACCAAATCTAACTGTTTATAAAATTAAATAATATCTTCTTGTTCTCGCATAATCCGGCTTGGCAAATCGCTTACCCAAATCCCGTTAGCTGTTGTCGCTTTGAAAGCTCTTGAAAAGAAATAAGCATTCATTTACTAAATGTAATTATTTCAAGCACTAGTCACATTTTATTTGAATTTTACATTGAGTAAAACATTATTTATGAATATAGATTAATGTAATAATCCGAATTATTTAAATTATAATTCAGATAACGACTTTTAAAATTGCAGATTAATGAAATTATAACACATGGTCAATATTTAATCTGCTTATAGACACAATATGCATGCATTATCACACATTGATTGTTCAAAATAATACAAATAGAAATATGTATAGGTTGGCCTATTTACATATTATATTTACATAATATTGTGGTTGGATTTAACAGAGTAGCGTAACAATACAATTTTATTACTGTATTTTATTTGGCTATTTGGATATAACTTATCAAGAGTCTACTTATGACTGTATTCACTTTCCCAATCAGCCTGTCTAATTTAAAAGAGGTAAACAGTCAAAATAATTCACTACCTTATGTTGTAAAAGCATGACGTCATGATAGATAATATTAATTGCGTGCATTTATCGTTGTACAATCTTGCAAGTCTATGTAGTTACGTTAGAATTAGAATGTAATCGGGCAACGGGCGCGGCGGAACGGAACAACAAGGATTTACGAGCACCGATGCTTCCGCACCATGCACTCCCAAACACTCAAAAACTACACCCCTTACCTTTTTGTACGGTGAATACGTTTTTTATGATAAGTGGAATAAATTGCGGACGTCCAACCAATTTGTCCACTTGCGGTGGTTTTTTCTTTGTCGCTACTCGCATATGTATCGTTGGTCTCACATCGAGCTAGTATGCAAAGTGCCCCGACGTACTTGTGATTTACCTACCTACTTTTGTTGCGGTTTCCCGTAATGTCTCTTTTTGTTAGCGGTGCGCTAATCATAATAAACAAACTCCTCTGATTTATTCATGTCCAATTAAAGTCGAAGCGTTTTGTTATGATTTATTTATATAATGGAGTATTAAAGATTTATGATTCGCCCATTAGATATCAATGTTTTATCAGTTCTTTATATCTGGTCTCATGAACTCACGCGTCGTTGACTTTGTCGAAGTTTATATATTTTGAATGATACGCTCGCATTTGGGGATAAGTTTCTTATATTTTCTGTACATTGCTATCGCTATAAAGTTCGTTAACGAAGTTTCCGAGTCCAATTTATGCAAACAGCAAAGAGCGAAACAGAAGTCAACAAAAAATTAAGCTCCACAGTGAGCTGAGCCGTAGTCTTTGTTCTTCTAATCCCGACTTTCCTTTCAGATAGCGTTCAGTCAGCTCTTAAATTAAGAATTTATTTCAGAACTTCATACTTTCCTGTTCCCCTTTGTGTTGCATCACAATGGAAATTATTATCAATTGGAAAACTTTCCGTTTCCACAACTTCTATAAAGGCTCACGTTTTATTTTCCACTTTTGACTTCTTTTTGTTTTGTAAGACGATATCACAGCGGGATATTTCACTGTGCCCATCTTGATCAAACAAATTATAAAGTAAGCGATGCTGCGGTACTAACTTTTTAATACGACCGTTGTGATCGTAAACTAGCCATTATAAAATACATCTCATTCATTAATTATTTGGAAATATTTTTTAAAAGCGGTCCGCAGAAGGTTATCTCTTAAAAGGGTTTTCCAATGGAATATTCATGATTACCCTGAGTTACATTAATGGTTGTTTTGAATTCCCTCACGTGAAAAGAAACATAGTAACGTGGGATATGTTTTCCACGAGTTTATCTTCAAAATTGGCTTATACCATTGCTTAAAAATTAGCATTTCATGTATAGATGTGATGAATTATTTATGACGCGCCTCTGAAAATTAAATAGGTTTTAATGAAAAAACTACGTGCTTATGTAAAACGAAGTAGCACGGTACTTGTTTATATAATAAAAACAAAAAGAGAGGGTGCGGAAACAGCGGGAAAATGAATTTTTGTAAGACAAAGAACTTTGTTGTTAGTGGTTGTACTTATAGCACTTGCAGAGTCTTCGCCACAGAAGTCATAGCATGATCGAACTTGATATTTATTTACAATATTTACTTTTTTTTCACGTAACTTGGTGTAATCTCTGTGGGACTTATCTTTAGTTCGTGTCCCGCTAGGTCAGTGTTAGGTCGTTAAACTAGTTACAGGTTTCGGCACGTAAAAACTTTGACACCAGGTGCTAATATTATACTACTATTCACGCTTAAAAAATACTTTTTGTAATTAGTTCTCTTGAGTGGCCTATTGGTCTAGTGGTTAGTGACCCTGACTGCTAAACCGGAGGTCGTGGGTTCGATCCCCTCCCAGGACAAATCTTTGTGTGATGAGCATAAAGGTTTGTTCTGTGTCTGGGTGTAATTTATCTATAATACGTATGTATTTACAAAAAAAATATATTTAAGTAGGTAGTATATCAGTTGTTTAGTACCCATAACACAAGCAAATATAATTGCTTAATTTGGGACTAGTTGGCGCTGTGTAAATGTGGTAGAATATTATTATTATGTTTATATAATAATATGCTTTGTAATAACAATTAGTTATTTAAAAAAATCACTTTTATTAATAATATCTAAAATGTCTACCTTTTATATAAAAGTTGGCTCACTAGATAATAAGTCCAAGAATAATACTTACTCAATATATGAAGTGCATCGAGTTCAATATAACTCAGAACTTTCACATTAATTTATCTCAAGTGGTGACAAACCCATAATAGTTTTCTTTTAATGCCTGTCAGGTCCTTTTTCCAGCAATTATTTTCATCTAACCCATCTTCATCTATTTTATCGCTGAAGCATATAGTACTTCTTAGACTTTAAATAAAATTCTAACTAATATTATAAAGCGAACGTGAGTTTATTTGTTACACCTTCGCCATTGAATAAGGCTTCATTAAGGTTCACATACAGATAATTATAATTATCTACGATTTGGAGACATTGGCCATCCCACGCGGGTGAAGCTGTGGGCATAAGTAAGCCCATAACACTATAAATCGTAATATAATTTATTCAAATTTCAAGTGCATGTAGTAGCAGTAACAGAAAGCTGAAGGTATGTATATTATAGGTAAGGTATATTAACGTTTGTAGTGGTATAGACGTGTGATGTGGAGAGAAGATCTAGAATATTTTAAGCATGTTTATATGGAAACGCATTCAAAGGTCGATGCATCATATTAATTATATAAGTAACAAGGATAAAAGCGAGAAAATCTTATAAGTTCGTTGAATACATATTTATTTGTACTTAAATTTCCATGTACTTATTGAATTATACAAGTTTCTGAATACATTAAACTGAAACATAGTCATGCGCAATTTGCATTTAGTATGCAAATTACATACTGTTAAGACTTATTCCCGACATATACCTACATATAGATATACTTTATACATACCCACAAAACCTATCTCTATTCTGTGTACATACCTACCTACTTATTATTATGTTAACCCTCGAGCACAAATACTTTTATTATAAAAAAAAGACTTTCTTTAGGAAATGTAAGTGATCACAAATGTATAACATGAACGGATATAAGTACATACTATTGAATTGAAGACAACAATAAAAAGTGATATACTTACTTATAATAATTTACAAAAAGGATCATTATTTAGTACTGTTAATAAAATCAACAATAAAACGAATACTTTTACGTAGCGATGTAACGTTTTATTCGCGGTACGAATAAAACACGCGAATTGAAATAGTCTAACAAAAAATATAGGACACATTGAGATGACATGTTGGCACAGTTTATGACAATGAAAGCCGACGAGCCACTTCGGCTGAATTTAATCCGCAGCGGTTAAAGTTCCCTTCAGAAACAATAACAATTCGTTCAACGATATAATGTGACCGCACAGTTTTCCCTGGAGGAAGTTTTAAGTGCAAAAGGCCTCACAAGTTTATGTGTTGAATGAATCTAGAAACCAGCCACGTAATGTAAAAGTTGTAATTTGATTTGCAACGGCAACCACTAGCTGCCATTGTTTTCATTTACCTACAGCAAAACGGCTTTTTGTTTCTCGTTTAAACAAGTTACGACTTTGAGAGTTATGAATAAATGAATAGCTTTTCATTATACCCGCTTCTATCTACTTAAGGTACCTACAAAGGTTTTTATTGTGTGATGAAAACTTTAGAGAGTTGTAGGTGTGGATCGTATGTATGCAAGGATGTGTTGCTCTTTTGACATGTCTGTCTCATATTTAACTGAGATTTACAGTGACGCAATTTCGAGTTGGAATTTTCCCTAGCTCGGAGATGAGTCATGCTGTTTTGTATGCAAGACCGTATTTACAGATTACAGAAGTAAAATTACAGTGTTGCTAGCTTCAAAATACTACGCTTCTGTACACACAATTGTAGTGAGAACAGTTGATAGAAAATTGTTTTATTTCTATGTGCATTTCGAAAACTCACTAAAAGTTCCTAAATAGATTGTTATTCTTTTGTAATTATCTCTTCACGGAATGAGAAATGAAATAAAAGAAGTGCTAATCTATCTTACAACTCATATCAACAAAAGCCATGAAAATAATGAATAGACTTAGAAACAAAGGTATTGGAATAACAAATTCAACTTTTAGCTAAAGTATAAACTATTGTTGAACACGCCACATTTAGATATATCCGATTACAATTGTAAAAGTTTGTGAGGATAGATGAAATGTTTGTTGCTCTTTCACGCTAAAACTATTGAATGGATTTTGATGAAAATTTACAGTAACAATAAATAGATTAACAGATAAAATAACAAGGATAATAGTCTTGATAATGCATTCCTGTGCTCTACGCATGCGAAGCCGTGGGCGAAAACCAGTACGAGTATAAAGAACATAAAACTAATAGAAATACGAGCCATTTTTCTTCTTCTATGAACTATAATTTTAGACTATTGTATTTTGTTTCTTTACGCCTTTAAGTTCCACGCTTCGAAACCATAATACACCATAATGCCTACATACATATTTAAACGAACAAATTAAATTACATAAATGACGTGTAGGTGTTACTGGTTATGGTATTTTCCATTAAAATACCGCCATAACGGCTGTTTTGTAATAACAAATAGCTATTATAAAACATTTTGATATTCGTGCGGTATTTATAATTACAGATACGTTATCGTATATTTGAAGCAATTTTTCGAAGGGGTCGATGCCAACTGCCAGTACTTATAACTTAAAGGCAAACTTGCTTTACTAAGCTGTGCGTAAGTTGTGGAGTCAACAAGGCCACTTAAGTAAACAACAGCTTGTTTTCATCTTACGCTTTGTTTTCTTCTAGTCAACGATTAGCATTAAATGTTTGCTTCAAACTATTAATTATGCCTACGTAGGTTGATGTAGACAGCTACGGCGCGGCGTAGCGTTGATACAGTCAGTTTTGTAGCAACTTTTTTTAGTACAAACAGTAACAAGTTTTAAGTTACTAAGTTAATCTTACTCGTCGATCAATTTTTAAGTAGGTACATCAAATCCTATCGAATGTGTTGATTGTATATATCGCATGTTTAATAGAAAATGGATCCATTATTAGATAGATAAGAATTGAGTTACGTACAGAGACAGGCTACTGTTAGCACCATCTACCATCGTATATGTACCAATTTTCAAAATACAAGCATCCATTGATAAAAATATTTTTTTAGTGTTAATTTTGTGCGTCAATAAGTAGGCTAAGTGCTCAAAGCATCTTCTTTTGCGATTGCCCAAAGTGTTTTTTTATTTTATTTACGTCAGTATTCCACTAAGCCCCCAGATCCCTCGATCCCCACCCAGGACAAATCTTTGTGTGATGAGCATGATTGTTTGTTCTGTATCTGGGTGTAATTTATCTATAATATGTATGTATTTACAAAAAAAAAGTAGTATTACCAGTTGATTCGTACCCATAACACAAGCAAATATAATTGCTTGATTTGGGACTAGTTGGCGCTGTGTGAATGTTATATAATATTATTATTATTTTATTGTATAAAGATATACAATTACAATATTAACTCGTCGTATTTTCTACTATGTAGGACACTGCACTGGCCGAGAACGTTATGTCGCGGTAGCACTTCGGAAATATCAGTTACAATATACTCATAATATACACTAGTGTGTGTCGTACCTAGATTGAATATAAAGACGAGATAGGTTTCATTCTGAACACAGGGTTAAAGGTAGAGTAAAAAGTCTAATACGTGTGTTACGGTTACGGCTAGTCATGAGAAACAACTGCTTTTTATAAGACGTGATATAACATATTGTTTTGTTTTTAAAGTTCTTTATTAACAGTATAATAATTACAATATTATCACAAAATATATAATTAAAATCCAAAAATTTACGAACGATTCATCATACATATTTTGTTTTCATCATGTTCCTTTGAATTACTTTATAATAATTTTAATTCGAAGTTATAATTTCTAACACGCCAGCAATGGTACGTACGAATGATGTTATCATATTACGTCAGTGATGATGTTCATTAGTAAATGAGTACAGTTTGCTTATACATCTGACAAAACAAAGCTTGCTGATATTTTTCAGTTAAGCCAAAAAAATAAGCTTCTTAATAAAAGCTGATGTGAACGCTTTAAAAAAATAACAGTTGTCGTTATAAACTTTTTGTTCAGCACTAGTATTAGTTACGTTTAATGCGTGTTTTACTACCTCAGTATCTTTATTTCTCGAACGTTTTACTGTGCTGTTTAAAGTCACTATCACAGGAATAAAGAAGGAATAAAATTAACAGTATAATGCTGTCTGCATGATATGTATTGCTTTTATGGTTTGGGCTTAATTTGGGACACCTCACAGATCACAACGTTATTTTAATTGTTTTGTTGAAGTAAAGGGTATAATATAAGTGTAACATAATGTAGAAAAACCATTTCAACATAGCACAGATAAGTTGGCAAAATCAATGTTCTATACAAATCTGTTGTATGCTGTGCAAAGGCAAATAGTTTTACTTTTTTAAGATTTCTTCTTGATAGAATTTTAAATAAATTAATTGACTTATTTATTGATTTATTATTAATTTTATTTACTTTTTTTTTGTATTTCGCTAGGTAATAAGGTATGTTTGATGACGATAATGTCGTTGCAGTCACTTGTTACTCTTGTGTAGGTACTTATTTTTGTAATTCGCAAATCCGTTATACGTGGAAAGTTTATATAGAGTTTCCTCAGTAAACCATAACTCAATCTCTCACCCAACCATAGCATATTAAACTCGTCCTGGTCTTAACTAATAAACTAGTGATATATCTAATCCAACCAATGTTAGAAGTAGTTAAACTGCGTTAAGTCGAAATCAAATTAAGGTAGTAAAACTAGGATATAAATGGGATAATGATAATGCGATTTCCCCGCACATTAATGGTATTACTGCGTACACGTAAAGAGGTCCCTGGCTTCACTTTACCTATAACGCGTATGTATACGTAACTATTTTCAAAATAAGTTCGCTATTTTCAAGCTTTGTGACCGAATGGGAGATTGTAGAGAATGCAAAACATGCGATTCGGGATCGATTCCCACCAGTTTCATTTTTTATTTGTGTAATTTATATGTAGGTACTAGTCATGTGACTTGGGTACTTTCTGCTTACGGTGAAAACATCGTAAAAGAAAACCCATAATTATATCCTAGAAGGAATCCTAAGAGTATGTCTGATCCAACCCGCATTAGGTTAGCGTCTGTGAATTTGGCTTCAAGTGGTTCTTAACCTATAGTCCGTGGACCACTGGTGATCCCGGAAGGTAGTAAAAGTGGTCCGCGAAGTTAACGCGCAGATTGACACTTAGCCTCAGGAATTATACTTACTCGAAAAACTTGTACATGTATTGTAAGTACTTACACAGTACTTGTGTGCTATTATAAGTACACCGTGCACTTTGAATCGTCTTATAAACTTTATCGAGGTCATAGTAATCAGATATAGAACATCTAGCCATAATCAAAAAAAGAATAATAAAAAAAAATTGTACCAAGAATCGCAATAGAATCACAAGCCATGGGGGTTATGTGTCAACTCGCCAAGCTGAAAACTCGACTATCGGCGAGTTTACAACTTAAAATTTCTTTGATGGTAACCTCGCCATATTTTTTTGAAAATTTTTGGCGAGATTACCATACCTCTTATTGACAGTAGTAATTTCGACCAACATATGATAAGAGCGTAGGGAACAACGAAAATATTATAACTTAAACAAGATAAACGTTACTTACTTAAAAATCAAAATGAATAGCATAAATATGAACACAGAAAAAACGTTATATAAAAATCATAATTAACAATTATTTAATTTTATCGTGAGTAACTAGGTATTTTACATTTGCGCCTGCTTTTCGATACAATGTCCTAGTGAGATCTCTTGATCGACAAGTTCCCGCAAAATTTTTTCAATATTTATTTGTGTCAATTTAGTTTGTTCGGTTCTCTTTGTGATGTAATCATTTTTTTTCCAAAAAGTAAAATAATAATCACTGTCTTTTTGAAGAGCATTTAGAAGCACTGCTATGTTAGGTTTTGCTTTAACTTTTTTGTTCAATCTGGAATTCCAGGCCTCCGTGGCGTTGTTCGTTTTATACTTCACATCGTGAAAGCACCATTTATTTGACAGGGAGGATGTAGGTTTTAACCATCTGCTTTCAAAATAACTGTTGAAGTTCATAACCTTTGTGTTGTTGTTGAAAAAGACAAAAAACTTTCTTACCTACCCACCGAATTCGTATCTGTTGGCTGGCTATACGTATTGGGTGAAATGGTAAACAACATTGTTTAATATCGCTATGTATGTTTTTATTGTTTAATATCGCTATGTATGTATTTAATAAATATAATAATAATAATTTATTTATTATCACAACTAATTACAGTAGTAGTTACAGACATGTTATAGGTACATTAGATGTTACATTAGTTAAAAATGTCTCGAAAAATTATGAACCCTGTCTCTTATACTAGGCAAGGCCTGTATCATAAGAGGCAGTGTTCGACCAAGGTTATATTTTAAATACATAGGTTGCTATTAGTGGAAGTGAAGTATGTGAAAGTGATAACAAGTTTTAGTGCTTAAGTTTAGTAGAATTAGGATTAGAGTGATTTTATTTCTGGCTACCATTACAATTTAGATCCAGAACCAATTCAAACCATGACCATGAAAAAGCTTGTAAGTCTTTACGTGACTTAAAAGTGCACGGGGTACAACGGACTTTATACTTTGTATATGTGATTTTTTAGACACGAATATTTCTTTTTTTCGACGCATAGATGTCATACATTTCTATCTACCACTTGGAGAGTGAAGGTGTAATATTAATGCTTATTAATTTCCTACATAGTACCTCCTACGTATCTAGATATTAATGAAATCGCTAACAATAGTTAGTTACAATATAATACTAAGGTATATAACTATATGAAGCTTTGAGGTTGAATCATTAATTGGATATTACGTGTGTTTGCTAAAACCGTCTTTACAACTACACACACTGCAGGCTTTAATCAACGTTTCACAGTTGAATAAAATTGTGGAAGATAGTATTTTGATGGGATTTTCGAGTTGGGAACTGAACAGTTTATTTGGTATAATTCATAAGTAATTTGCATATTGTGGCTGTTTTCTCACAGAGATTTTCTGCGTGACCCTCAGATAGGTATTTTAAAATTCATTCTAAAGTATTCAATAATAACTTTGCGAATATATTATTATGGTTATATAAATTTTATCAACATATAAAATAAACCATGCTTTTACGTGGGGTATTGAAAGAAAATTAAATATTAAAAATATGAATATTGTTTGTTAATAGGATACGTGCCTATCGTACAAATTCTTTACAAGCCATAATTGTATAGATTAACTTCGGTACAAGCTGAACACCGTAGTAAGCGGGAATTAAGTAAAACAACGAAGGTACCTATTTGTTGTTGTACTTAATACACTCGGGATGTTCACTCGGGTACGGTAATAGGTACTTAGAACCTTAATAAGTATTTTGAACTCTTTGGTCTAACCTAAAGTGAGCCAATTCCACGTAATTGTTACTTCGGTCCTATTTACGTTTTGAATTTAACCGCGGTTAACTTTAAATAAGGGTAAATTATTGTACATGTATCCCTGAAATTTGTAAATATGTTAATTCTTTGTAAATATTTTCTGTGTAGGCGTATCTCTAATTATCAGGTAAAATGGATATCAAAATTTACATTTTATACGATACAGGGGTTATTATAAAGATATTAATATTAAATGGTGATAGGCTAAATAGAATTATGATCGAGGTAAAGTGGTTTAAATTATTTTTTTGTATTCGGAACTAAAAAGATAGGTTAAAAATAAAAATATTTGTCTAAGTCAGTTTTTATTCATCACAAGAAGCGTTTCTTATCAAAAATTACATTTTTGTTTTCTTATTTATATTATTCCAACTTTATAGATTTTAGTTTAGTTAGAGGGCTTATAAGCAAAAATCGCTTAGGTATATTAATTTAAATATACAGAGCTGTGCTTTCCCGAAGACAGACTTTTGCGAAGGAAATTAGCTGCTTATAAACCTCTCCATCGTCGCTAAGTACTATGTTATTTCAACTGCAGTAACATAATGCTTAAAACCATCATAAAATAAAATGAAAATATCACGAACAGTCCTGTAAATAGAAAATAAAATGAACTTGTATATTTGTAGCACAAAAACAGCAACACGTAAATGTAGTTGACGCGGAAGGCCTTCAGTAGGATAGCGGCGCGGCAGCGGCGGGTGCAAATGTCAGTCTTGTGTCGGACGCCGCAAAGTAATAACAGTCCATGCTAATGGATTGTGGTCTTTAGGTACCTCGCACACAGGCATGTTTACACGTTACCTTTATTTTATTTGCAAATTATGTATCTTTCGGAGCATCTTCTAAATGTAACTCGTTTCAACAAGGTTAATAAATGTTATTTAGACGGTATGTCGTTGAGTTTTTATATTATTAAGTTTAATTTGGGCGTTTTGAAGACTAACTAAAATACTCCGTAATATCTTCTGCAATCTGCAAATAGTAATTAGTTAATAGGGCTTAGAATCAGGGGCTGAGCTCCAATCAGGGGAGGTACCTATCTAAGTCAGTTTTTATTCATCACAAGAAGCGTTTCTTAACAAAAATAACATTTTTGTTTTCTTGTATACATTACTCCAACTTTATAGACATTAGCTTTGTTTGTATACTAAGAGTAAGAGGGCTTATAAGCAAAAATGGCTTAGGTATATTAATTCAATTATTTGTCAGTAGATGGGTATTTGTTTCATAATTACACACCATACAGCTATTGTTTTAAGGCATAACGCAGCTTGACTGTGTCAATGACACTGCGCAATTCCTTGTGCAGCGGTTATCACTTATCAATATATCAATATTTTTGATAGGCAGCTAGCTCATCACATTGTTTAAAAACGAATGTTTTTAATAATTTCTGTCTGTTTACAAATTTTGTATATTATTAAACAGGTACTAAATCTCACGCTTCTTCACGTACCGCTTATGAAAAGCGCTGCAATATTATTCTTAAATCTACCATCTGATATAAAAATAAAAATCCAAAATTGATCGGTTTGGTCGGCCAACCTTCACTCGTTTTTATTTCGGTTGCCGTGATCGAATAAATCATAAAGTACCTACACCGATTGTATCACGGTACAGTGAACTTACCTAATTCATGATCCGATTTTACCCGTTAAGCCCCTGTCACATAATTATTATAAACCTAATCATACCAACACATTTTGAGTCATGCTGTCAACGAGAAAAAAAGGATTAAGCCCCGTAACCCTTGGTCGGACAAAGAATACAAAACCGTAATAAATCGGAACAGTTGGTGACCTTACACAGAAGAGTAAACGATGTGTATTAATCCTAAACAACATATTTTACAATATCATGTTACAAAATATATCCCCTGTGAAAAAAAAAAAATGTTTGTATGAAATTAAATTAAAATGGAATAAATGTTTTATACATACGCCGTCAGAGCATTCAGTTGGCAACAAAATGCACATATCGTTCGCATTTTTCGTATGTTATTTGAATATTCAGTAAAATACCCTAAATTAATTATTGCCATACAGACAGGTACCTATAGTAAAATTAACTACGCTGCGTCACACCTTTCATTTCTAAGGCTTAGACTTAAGTGTGATTAAAATACTGTTGAGTATAGAAAATAATAATTAACAAAATTTATAGCGTAATTTGTTCACGTAACGATGAACATTTACTCAAAGAGTAAGCTTTTATTCAAGATTTCATTATTATGAAGAATTGAATGATTAATAAAGGATTGTAAGAGTTTTCTTGAGAATGCATTCAAGTGTGGTTAAACGGAATGAAGTAAATTCAAAAAATTCACATTGAATTAGGTTTTCCAATGAAATGGTTCACAAGTACTTGACTCACGACACAATACAACAGTGACAAAGAACCCCTAACGACCCCGAATTTATCGTGAACTTTCCACTAATACCGTCATTAAACAACCCTTTGTTTTCTTCTTTGATAAAAACGCCTCGAAGCACCTCGGAGTTCGTAATTTTTATCTTTCCCTGCTTGAATAGTCACCTTAGGAACAAAAGCAAATAGGTACTTTTGCAACAATGACAACAGCTGTCGCTATTGTTCCACAATGAGCCTATGTTTATTAATTTAAAGTTCAAATTCCAACGGATACAGTCAGCTTTATTTATCAACAGATTGAAAAAAAATGGGTATTGTTGGCATGATAAACAACTGGAGACTTCATGAGGGGAAAATTATCTAGTTGAGCCCTTCGGGGCTTCTCGTAGTAATTATAGGAATTAATCTTTGCTTAGTAGGAAGACTGAAAATATTATTTAGACGTCTTTTCTTCTGTTAAATTTACAAATTGACCGTCCCCATCCTAGCTGAGGAAAATTCCATTTACGTGATTGTAAATTTTAATTGAAGGTGAACAGCGCGTTTGGATCAATTGTGTATAAAGAATACATACTCATGGGAAAGTTATTAGAAATTGACAATACTTTATTTATAATTCATCATTTCAACCCATAAACGCCCCACTGCTGGGTCCGTGCAGCCCCAGCAGTGGGACGTTTATGGGTCTATCTCTTCCAAAGAAAGTGGAGGGAATTTAGCTTACTATACCAAGCTGGCCAGGCGGGTTGGTATAGGGTTTGTTTTGAATTTTCCTTTTCTCACAATGCTCTTGTCTACATGTTTATTCCCTTAGTCGCCTTTTTCGACACCCATGGGTTGAGTTGGGGTAGTGACATTATGTATTCTTAATCCGTCACTATACGGATAATTTTGTCAAGAAAATTTAAATTTTTTAGTAGATTGTATTATAATTATACATTATATTTCAATAATAAGGTCAAGTGCGAGATGGACTCTTGCACTGAGGGTACTAGCGAATTTTTTTGTTGATTTTAATGCGTATTAGAGGTAACGGGACCGGGATGACTGTAAATTAGAATAAATCTTCATGTGGTAATCTTTATTTTAATTATATCCGGAATAAACTCTTGCAACGAGAATTCGCATCATTTGATGACTCTTATATTATTTTCCAGTGTCTAATATTTTCTTTACTCGTGTTACTTAACATTGCTTCTTGCCAAATTATATGATTCCTACTATCAAAATATGTATGTAGCATAAAAGGAGTTTAAACGACTGTGTTTTAGGATTGCGTTTATTTAGAATTCTGTTTTTTTCGGTGTCCCAATAAATTGCAGACCCAAGTATTTCATAAAGACGGTCAACAGAGTGATTCTATAAGGTTTCCGTTATTTTATTTTAAGGTACAGAACCCTAAAAATATCTGAAATAGCTGCAATTTGTACCAACAAATTGTATTTTCATGTAACCATGTAAAAGTCAACAGCATTGCATTCAAGACTTTTTAATAAACGTGATTACTTACATTTCCTCCACATTGTAGTTTAATTACGAGGTACGAAATCCACGCCAGTTTGTGTGAAGTTTCATATGAGAAAATTACATTATGCTCCGAGTAAAATCCGTCGGCTTTCGTGCCCAGCAGGGTGCATACAATTGAATTATTTAAGGTATTATGACGTTAAATTGCCCAGTGGAGGCGAGTGTACCGTAATCAGGTAAGAACGGGCCGGCAAACCGTCTGAGACAGACCTAAGATAACCTTTATACTTAATACTTGATGATTATTAAACTCATTCGAGTGAAGTTGACTAATTTACCAAGGCTTTGTAGGTACCTACTATAAATTAGCAAAGTCAAAAGAAAGTCAATTAAGGTGACGTGTGATATTTTGGTGAAGGTTGCCTTTGTGTTTGTAGGTGGATTCTCTTTAATAGCTGAATAAGAAATATGTGTTTGATTTCATATTCGACTTTTTTGATGATTTATGAACAATACTATCTACTAAAAAATTTAAAATTTCTTGTCAAATTTATATTCTAGATAAATTAAAAATTCCGTTTTGTTAAATTTATATTTATACATAGTATCTGCTCCGCGTGCCGCTAAGATATTAAAATTTATTGTTAAAATTAAACATTGGGGACACTGAACTTAGATTTGTTATCCATTAATAACCCTTTCAACATCAACCCTTTAATAATGTTTCTTTTCTTTCATATAATTTTGATTAGTAATCCTTTATTAATGTTATATTGGGGAACCTAAACAGTGCCACAGAATTAAAAATAGTCGAATATTAGTAAGTAACTTCACTTAAATCTTGCTACATGCTTTATGCTGCTACAATGTTGGCTGCGTTCATCTATTTTTAGCAAACGTAGAATCGTCTCTTTTTATGCCTCTTTTTTTGACTGACTTTCATTTTTTTTTTTCGTCATTATGCCTATATACCTTAATTTATGAAAATATTCTGTTAAGTACATGCTCTTAACGGGCGAAAGTCCATTTAAATTTCAGCAGTAGCACGTCTACTGTTGGTCATACATAGGCCTCGCTAAGAGATTGAGATTTAGTGTTTTAATATTTTATAATTTCTAACTGAATGAAATATTCAAGCTAACGATTCTTATTTTTAAATAAGTTTTAAAAGTAGTGGTATGACTAATATTCTTTTAATAATAAGATAGCATTGTGATAATATACTATTTTTCACGAGACATCAATTTCAAATAAATCAATTTTAGCAATATAACATTTAAAAATAGATTTTTCCTCATTATAAGCACGGCCTACGACATTAATTACTGAATATTTCTGACTTTTAAATGAGGAGTAGGTGTATCCCAATTAATTGAAAATGACGCAATTTACCTACATTTTTAATTACAAAACATTGCTATTGGCCTATAGGTATATTACGTATTTTATAAAATACTAGCTTCCGCCTGCGAATTAACTCTATGTGAATTTTTATAAAGATCGGATGACGAAGATTACCCCTACATCCAAACGCACAATCTCACAAACACTTCTTTATAATATTTGTAGGCAAATTGGCCGGGACTATTTTCGGATAATCTGCTACGTTCTTAAATTATGACATTCATAAGGAGTAAGTACTTTATAACTGACTTAAATGAATAAATACTTTTAATTTTCATTTGCTTTTCCACAACATTTCATTCTATGTCACTGACTTATCAACATAACTTATTCATTTTGCTCTATATAACAAACAAGTTATTGACGGATTCCATATTTTGATCATATGAAATGTGTGTAACAGCCGTTCCATACAATGCGGCGCGGCGCGGCGGCGACGGCGCGGCGCCAGAGCGATGCTGCTACGGTGTCCTTATATATATATATATATATATATATAAATCTTCGGTATGCTACACGGCGTGGTGTGACGCCACACTGCACTTGCAACCTGCAAGACCAGGCGGGGGAGGGGTGTAAGCACTGTAGCACCACACCAGTACCGCAGCGTCCAAGACTTACTATTTTTCTTGACGCTGCGGTGCCTCGACGGCCCGTAACAACGTTGCCGCACCGTGCCGCACCGCGCCGCATTAAAAGGCTGTAAGGTAGTACCACAACCTAAAGTTTATCGGATGTATATATCTCAGGAGGATATGTCAGGACATTATCCTGAAGATTCTCCCGGAGGTCTAAACTTCAAACTTAACTCTTCGCACTCATTGACAGACACTGCCTACAATTTTCCCCTAAACTACCGAATAAGTGTCAGGTACAATGCGGGGGTATTGCTGTTCGTAATCGATAAATTACATATACATACCTAATTACATGTTCAACACAACATTCTAGAGTTTAAAATAGACCTCACTAACTAATTAATAGACACACTTATAAGTATTACTTATTACTTTCAAATGAAAGTACCTATCAGCAATAAATATTTCACACAGAATATGGTATACTCGTAATTTAAAAATTCAATTTACGAATGAAAATTCCACGTAATACACTCATAACAAAAGTGATTCGGACAAAACCTAGTGCCTAACGTTACATTTAGTTGATTGTATACTAAGTCTGTTTAATTTTGTAGCACCGTGAAGCTAACCTAGTTACCCCGACATAAGTGCAGTTAATTTTCGAGATTAGCATTTGTGTGAGACAATTAGTCGTGAGTAAACTTTAAATAGAGCATTTGAATAGACTTATTGCCTTGCTTGGGGGTTTAGCGAGACCGAATAAAAACTGAAGGCAAAAACTTAAGCTGGTAAGTACAGTCCTATTGAACTGAGTGAAGCGGTGCAATTACGTTAGTCTCTCCGGTAGTCGCGTCCGCTCCCGCGCCCTCTGTCGGCACAAAGAATCTCCTTTCCTTTCATTTTCAATCATCATTTTACTAAGATTTCTTAGGTATTGCATTTATTGTAAAACAGAAGCCTTAAAACGCGCTTTCTTCAAATGAAATTAAACTCAACAACTTCACTGATTGCATAGATATTATAAGAGGATTAAAGCAATATTTTTTGGTTTCCCTAGAGAATCGTTTGTGGAGTTTCTTGTTCAGTTTCTTCTCTACTGCGATAACATGATCCTAAGTGGTGTAAAGTTTGACTATCAAAAAAGAGCTATGTTATAAGTCTATTAAAATAAAGAGTTCAATTTTAACTTGAATTTGTTAATGGTGTTTGGGGAGAACGTTTAACAATAAGACAATTTCTGAACTCCTTACTGGGACCATAATGTTGCAAGTAAAGATGTCGGTTACGTAACTTATCATAAGTAGATTTATTAAGTATGATGTTTAATAAAAAATGGTTTCCATTATAAGGGGACCTTATATTTATAAAAATACCTACAGTTGAAACGAACCTAATAAATATAGATAAATCAATGTCAGTCAACCCTGCTAAAAAACTATTTGAGACATAAGTGACATATTTTATTTGTCAAAAATGTGCTAACTAAGTTTTTGGAAGGCTATCAGATACTTATCTGCCCGATTGAATAGAGTATTAATATTCAAAACTTGCGTTTTATCTCGTTTAAAATAAAATTGTCAACTTTTGTTATACTTTTCATAATTTTATGTGAATTTATTTATGTTTATGGCACAATGAATTCTTCGTGCCTTACCTAATGAAGAAGCTCCTTATTGAATAAAGATTTAAAAAAAAACTTTATCTACAAGACAAAAGTACAGCTTAGTATGAGGCTATTAAAATAAGGTTTAAAGATAACAGCTTTCGGGGTCTGAAGTTTTTGAATCGAGTTCAAATAATGCCAAACTGTAATTGGATTTTATAATCTCCTCAAGAGCAATTGCTGAGTTGTATTTGTGAAGATAAATGGCGATAACTGCCAAGTACTGCGATATTATTAAATTTATTTTGTCATTATGTTTTTATTAAGCACTTGATAGTAAATTGAATTAAAAGACTTAATAAAGATTTTTGCAAAATTTTGGTTATTTAGATGGGGTGATTCATATTGACAAATTCTAGTAGTTGAGAAATTTCTTCCATCAGCATAAAGATTCATCGAGAGATTACGTCTTGTGAAAAAACAGTAGATATATGGACGTTTTATAGTTATATCTCTTGCATAAAACGATTTTGATTGAATAAACTTTTTTTTCTCAACCTGTGTGCAGCAGTGGGACTGCTGGGCAAAGGTCTCCCCCATGCTCTCCCATTCTCTTCTATTGGATGTTTTGTTCCTTCAGTCCTTGTCAAATGAGTATTAATAAACTTATTAGTAAATAATTTCTAGTCAAAATACAACTTTCGGAACAGACGATTCGTTTGGTCACAAAATTCTTGAAAGAAGAAGGCAATTTTTTAATCAGCGTGATGCAGTTAACTAGTCTCGGGCGTTTCAATTTGCATATCAATACCATACTTTACTTCCAATTTCAGTCTTTAATATAAGTAAAATTGTAATAGGTACTTGTACCTACATTCAATACGAAAAAGCTTTGTTACGTATATTATATAATGTAACACAATATTATGTCTGTCCTTATGTAGTCTGTACACGTATAGTCAATCACTTATCAGTGTTTCTTGAAATGCATGTGTGGCATCGTTCTATTACATGTTCGGTGTATCGGTTAATTCTAGTCGGGACAGAATTCTACTTCAAACAAAGGAATATCTAGTTGCTACACTATGTGTGTGTATATGTGCTAACAGGCACACGTGCAAGATATTTCATTCTCACGTCAGAGCAGCACACTAACTAGGCTGTGCAATATTGTGAATAGATATGATACGTTGAAACGTCTCGGCATCTCGATATACGAGTGTAGTATGACGTTAACGGCACTTGAGAGACTGATCGTCGCTCATTTAGAAAATATTAGCTTCCCTTAATTGGCTAACTTTCCGCGAATTATCTTTCGTAGCTAGCAATTATGTGGCTTTGTTAGTTTATCTGTTAGTAATAAGGATTTATGTATATTCGTGCGAGAGTTGTTTTCAAACTACACGATTTCTTCTCCACTGGGAAACTATGTACTATTAATGTTAAAACCAATATAATCTATTTCAATGTGTGTTGTGATGAAACAATGCAAATGGATTTTATTACAGAATGTTTCAGTGTAGTCATTTTCTGTTAGTAATAAGGATTTATGTATATTCGTGCGAGAGTTGTTTTCAAACTACACGATTTCTTCTCCACTGGGAAACTATGTACCTACTATTAATGCTAAAACCAATATAATCTATTTCAATGTGTGTTGTGATGAAACAATTCAAATGGATTTAATTTTGACTGGCCTGTTGGTCTAGTGGTGAGTGACCCTGACTGCTAAACCGGAGATCGTGGGTTCGATCCTCACCTAGGACAAATCTTTGTGTGATGAGCATAAAGGTTTGTTATGTGTCTGGGCGTAATTTATCTATAATATGTATATATTTACAAAAAAAAATGTATTTAAGTAGTATATCAGTTGTTTAGTACCCATAACACAAGCAAATACAATTGCTTACTTTGGGATTAGATGGCGCTGTGTGAATGTGATAGAATATTAAAAAAAAAATTAAAAAATTACAGAATGTTTCAGTGTAGTCAAGACTCATCTTCTCATACAATCCAATATGAATAGCCCAGATATCTTATTTTAATAACATAAGTAAGTCATAAAAGGAGCATAACGTCTTCTTTTTAAAATTATACGGGTATTTAAAAAGTACTAACTTTCCGATAGTATTCAATACCCGGGTATCTACGTTTCAATCTGCTTTCGACATTGTTCGCTCCATCATTTACAATGTTATACTCTCCAAGTCTCCATATATTATATGTAATATGGAGATGGAAACTTGGAGAGTGTAACAGATATTAGACACATAAAACCTAATTAAATTTGTGCCAGCTTTCTGAAATTCTTGAATGTAGCGTTTCGATGTATATACACACATGAAGTCCACCGGCTCTGGCTAGATGTACAACATTTAATTAAATGCCTGCAGTGCTGCAAATAAACATCTTCGTAAACAAATTACACACATATTTATTTGGTTTACTGAGAGCAGAAAGTTTGCACACTTAAATGAAATTAGATACGGATTATTTAGATAATAATATTATAATGTTCGGGATATTTACCATGTCCTTTATTTGTATTGAGTTTCCGATATTTCGGCGCTGCCGCTGTTGCAAGCGCCATGATCAGGAAGAACAAAAAGAAAGAAAGTTAAATGACCATGACAATTTAAAAAAAAGATACGGGGACATGACAACAGATTTTAGTGCATTAACTATGGTTATGCTGAATTTTCAGCTAATTAAGTTGTTTTGTAAGAAAACAAAAAATCCAACTACCCTAAAAACTTAAAAGTAAAAAAACAAGCCCAGAAGTATAAGGCGTGCCGCAATATAATATTTAACAAACATTTGTTATTTATTTATTCATCATAATCATCAGCAACTCATTAACGTCCCACTGCTGGACTCGGCTCTCCTCTCCTCTATCTAGAGAGCTGAGAGGGTTTAGGCCAATCTACACACGCTGGCCTAATACGGGTTGGTGGATCAAACATACACTTCAAATATTTTTCTAGGGTATGTGGGTTTCCTCGTACGATACTTTCCTTAACCCTTAACAGATGGTAAGTCACATGACTAGTACATATACATTTCACAAAGTGAAATCCACATTGGTACTGCTGCGCTGGTTGGAATGGAACTCCGACCGCGTGTTTAGCATGCGCCGGTCACTTAGTCATTCAGCAACCATCAAATAAGCGCTACCCATAGACATCAGCAGTATCAGAAACTAAAGCAAGCCGTACAGTGTCTACCTTTAAACAAAATTACTATGCTGACAACCTCAAAAACAAAGTTTCTTACTACCCGTCGAGCAAATCTCTCCTTCCTTCATTAGGCTCCGGAGATCACTAGGTTGTGTAAATATCTGGATAGTACTTTATGTTATTAGCCTCGGTAGATATACAGGGCAGTCTCTGTTGCTCCAGTTGTGAGTTTAACACAAAAGTCTTAAAAGTACAAGCGGATAAATAAGGAGTCTTGTTGACCGGGCGTTAATGAAACGCAAACAATCCCGAGTAAATTGTACGATGCAAAACCCGCTACAAGTTGTTGTATGTACACACTCTTTGATGTGCTTCTTTTGTACTATTTTCAATGCGGAATTAGGACTGATTGGATGAATTAATTATTTTATTCTATGTGTATATTACATATTGTTTGCGGGAGAGGATTATTTCAAACGAAATATGCCAATTGAATCAATGTTTGTATTGTAAATTGTTTTGTTTGAAGCATTGTTTTTATTGAATACATATCTAGTATCAAAGGGACAATGTACTACTAGTGCTAGTGTTCCATAAATCATTATTTTTCAAATACGTACCAAATATTTTAAGAGAAAATTCCAGTACAAAAATAGCATAGAATGAATTTTGTTATTTGTCAATTTTATACCGCTGTTGTGTGAAGTATGTACTTATTATGTGAAGATATAAATTGTATATCATCATCATCATCTCAGTCTATTGCAGTCCACCGCTGGACATAGACACTCTCCTAACACTCGGTCCTCCATCTTCCGTATTCAGTCAGACACGGCGACCTCTTTAAAAAAAAAAATTGTATTAAGTATATATTTATTATTGTTTAAATCAGCTTTAAATTTACTACAGTTCAGCTATTTCCAAACTTTAAAATATCGTTTTTGTTTTCTGTACATACAGTCATAAATATCAACTACAATGTTAATAAAAAGGTGCTTGGATTGAATGGTAAACAGGCATTTAAACTGTGCAGTCGGAATGACATAAGCGGTTACATTGTTAGTGGTTGTCGGCATAACACAACACAAATTCGTTTCTGCAATCACGGACGTGGACGTTCGAAATCTGATTTACCGCTGATTTGTGGTCAGGTGCGGCCGCGTACATGTACCACGCTTACTACCCACCCTATCCACACACTAGCTAAGTTATGTTCGCAAATGTAACTCATATCACATGCCATACTACTTGAAATATTACCACGATACGATTTTATCATTCACTATGTTATATAATTTATTGTTGAATATATATATTCAAAGTTCATCCTGCCCATCCCCTCAAAATTGACAAGTTTCATATAACGGTTCTCATAAACTCTGAATTTCGATAGTAAAAAAACAGCACGAAAATATTCACTTTGAAAGAGTTACCTACGCGTTTTATACTCATTTAATTTTTCAAAGTCCATTCTGTTTGTGTATCGGATTACGTGTACCTATATCATGGACACGTTCCTATTATTTGTTTTTAACTCTTGAACCTGTTTCGGTGTAACTGAATCACCAATAAAATTCCACAAATTGAGGTGTAAAGCTATAAACAAAAAAAAGGGAATGTACCAGTTGCCAAGTTGTATCCCGTTCCCGAACCCGTCTGGATTGTGTTATAGACAGAAATGAGAACGTCGAAGTTGGTTTTGAATTCGCGGCAAACTGTCAAACCTGTTTCATTTACGAGGACCACCCATTTATTTATGTCCGCAAATGCCGACGTAGGAGACAGACACTGGTGCAGTACTTACATATTATATACTTTTAAGAACTTTTAAGTCGTATCGTCGTAACTTCTGTCGTAAATCATCAAGTGCTTTCTATTGTTAAAATTTTGCCAAATATAAATCTAACATGCTTACTTCAATGTCTACAAATTGTGATGAGTAATGAAGTCCAAATTCTTTAGAATGAAAAATCATTTCGAAAATATTTTGTGAAAGATTTTTTTGTTGCACAGTTAGTTGAGGCGAAAGTAATGATCGAAGTTGAAAACCCATTTAGTGAATGATATTATTGGTTATTGAGTAAACTTTTGTTTGTCTCGCGACGATAAATGGACAAGATTATGAGCTGACGTGCCTCATATTTAAATTGTGAAGTTTATTATACAGATGTTCTATCTTATTAATAATTAGAATTCTATTATTATAGAATTCTAATTTAAATTCATGTTTTCCGAGAATATTCAACAATATTTTTTTGTAATATTATATTGAATATTTTTTTTTAACGTGGACATCTCATGTGGACTATATAAATATTATGATTGATCGATGACTATGATTTGATGGAGTTTTAAATTAATTGATTTATCTTATAATTCTATCGATGATGTAAATATTGAATTGAATTGAATTATAGACATATAAATTGTTTTAAAGTGTTAGAAGTGAGACACGTGTAGTGCTTTGGGAAGTATCACGGGAATATCCCGGTAGAGAATCGAAGTTGCCCGTCAAACTAGAGCCGGTACACAACAAAGCCATTACGAGTAGATGCGGGGCCCAATCTTATTTTCTAAGTTAAGGAATCGAATAGTTGTTCGCCATGCAGCTGCGAGAATGTAACGATTCAAAAGCGTCTGAAAGTCTATTTTTGATGCTATTTTATATGTAAACTTTGGTTTAACAAGAGGTTTTAATAAATCGTATTCGTACACAACCTGCGGTTTCAACCACACGTATACTATAGCCACTTTTTGTTTTACGGTTTTTGGATCAAGTCCAAATTTTTTATATTAATTTTACTTCCGGTTTTTCACTGTTTTTATATACCAACATTCAATAAGGTTCTACCTTTACGCACTACGGAATTAAAATGGTAAAACCGCAGGGCTAAAATAGTGCTAGTGACAGAACTAAAAAAATATTGTATTCATTTAAGATAAGACAGAGGGGGTAAAGTCCGTTTCATTGTCAGATTATTGTTCATTGAGAGGTAACAAGATTAAAAATATTGGGAGCAATTGGCTTGCAATGGGCTGTTTTGGGATGTATAGTCGACAATAAAATTGCTTTACCACCCTTAGAGTAAATGTTTTTTGCAAGTCACAAAACAATAATGTTTATTTTTGCTTGCCAGTGACATTAGTACAGAGATAGTTGTCATCAACACCGCGATGTCAACATGAGTCTTATTGAATTTATAATTTTGATGGAATTTTTTGTTAAAAGTGGTAAAGTAAATATAATATATGGTCGATTATACTTAATTGAATTGATATTTATATAAAAGTTCTTGTAAAACTGCAAATAAGGAAGTAGAACAATTTTATTTATAAAGGGTTAGCAATATAATGTGACAGTGACGTTCAATAGTTTGATTAAGTGTATGGTCAAATCTAATTTGCCGCTGATTTGCGGCTGCCTGTGACTCGTGCGGACTAACATGAATGTTATATTACTCTACGTGTGCTATTTGCCTTATAATAACGCCAAATATGATTCCAAATTGAAAGTTTAAAGGATTATAAACATTTTTATAATTTTATTTAAGTTGTTAATCGTTTAGATTACATTACAGATCTGTGAACAGACCTAAAATAATAGAGGAACTAATTAATTCAATGAGAACATTTTCTATACTACCTAAATTAAACTGAGCAACTAATATAACGTAATTACATATTGCATGCACGAATACACTGAATAGAAATCAACAGAGATATGGTGTAACTTTAACAAGCTAAATAAAGTGCTCAAAGAATAAATCAATGAATTGAACGGAGATTCAGACGAGTCGATTGAATATATTATCTGTTACCATGAATGCGCTAATGTTGGAGAATTTAATCGGGAGCGGGCGTGGGAGCGGAAGAGCCGTTCGTCTGAATTTACGAGCGAAAAAGCTTCCGCCGCTTTCGTTCACGCCATCCTACAACCATTTTTGTACATAACAATTTAAATAACTACTTCATATTAAATTATGATTATGGAAAGTTAGCACCCTGAAGCAGTCCTTAGCTGCAGCCGTCAGAAAATTTCCGCTATCGAAGATTAATTTTTAAGTTTACACTAAGTTGAGGAATGGTGAATTTTTAGTAACAACAATGCATTCTATTACCGGTTCATAGGTATACATCGGTCGGTTGAAAATGGATAAACAAGCATTCAAATTTTTTATCATCTATTCTAATATTTTCTGACAAAGATAAGAAATAGATACACAAGTCATCTATTCTAATATTTCAACAACAAGTCACAAGTCTGTATCACAATGTTTCACAAGTTCTACAATTTACACTCCAAAATAAAAAGTGGGCAAATTGAAATGCTCACAACGTGTCGTCGCCCCGTGCTAGATAGAAACACAACAGTCAGCGAAAGTGTAGTGTTTCTTATGAATTTTTATCAAATATTTTTACTGTTTGCGCTTTTGCAGTTTTATTCTGAAAGCATTTATCTAGCACAAGTTATTTAAGAATGGGGTACACCTTCGATCAAATAAAGTTGATCGAAGGGGTACACAATTTTCTTCAAGTAGACATTTATAAATAGAGCTTGAAAGCGCGATCGCCTAATTTGCTTTTCAGATATTTAGACGTCTCCTCGCTTAAAGGATTACGCTTTATAATGCCCAAGGACCATTGTTGTAGCTTGATAAAATTTAATTTGTCACAAGGAAAGAGCCCCCCATCCCGCCACGAGGCCAGTCAAACGAACCGTGGAAAGTAATGATCACATGAAATCCCAGATCAAGAATTAAGAGCACTTTTGTTTTAGTAAACCGACCGGAATAATAGCTGAAGTTTCGCGTCGCTATGCCGACAAATGATTTGATGGGCTTCATCAGCAGTCGAGAGAGCTCGGGTAATGTTTCGTTTCGCGACCTATAAATGAAAAAAGTTCGATGTAAACCACTGTGGAGCCAATGATGTACGAGGTATAAAGTGGAGTTTTACAGTGTTTTTGCGAGGCGAGTCAGAAACAGCGTTGCAATCTTCGTATACCCTTTATGTGTTACATTTTGTCGGGTGAAGCACTGAATAGGCGGCCAGTCTCTTTGATGGTATTGAAAGAGAAAATGCTTATCGCACCATCGCCCGTAAATAGCCGAGTGGGTGTCGAATTTCTCTACACATGCTGCGAAAACACACTTATCCTTTTTACTTAAACTGTTTTCACATCCCTTCTCAATACGTTGGAACTATTCGTCTGAGTCTTGCCCTTTTGAATCTATTGGCAGGTATGTTTATTGGGTATGAGGTCCATAAGTTCTATTTGACGTAATTTATACACCTCATTTTTTATATTGCCCCTTTTATTCAGTTGTATTTTGCACGAATGTTTTCTTTACTTGGTAGTAAAACTTTGATTTAACTAAAATATAATGTAAAATAAGTTTATGAAATAAATTGCTGATGAATTTTAAAGTTTTGTTCTTATTTGCAAGAACTTACGAAAGTATGTTCATTATTTATTATTTTCTAAGTTACTTTTGCATAGTTATCGATTTTCAGACTGCAATTTAAGTGTAAGGGTGTGTTTCTCTTTTATATTATTTTGTGAGCAATGAGACGACTCCATTGTAAAGTAAATAATAAATCCAGAATCCGCGAAAAGCGGAGAACCGAGTGTTATGGCGCGTGTTAGGAGAGGCCTATGTTTAGCAGTGGACTGCAATATGCGGAAATGATGATGATGATAAATTATTTTTACTCTGTACATAAAGATATTAGGTAGGTAAGATTTTTAGAATAATACAGTATTCATTATTAAATAACATTAATTTAGCAAATTTCAAGTTATTCGGTTTTTTTCAGTTTTCAAATTCAGATATTATTAATGATTTTATTAAAAATAACGAAATTTTTAACAAGCTAAATTTAATGTTGAAGGAGTAATATTGAACAGATATAGCATAGAACATATCCAAAGAATAATTCTCACGTTATCATTATCACTTTACACTCATCTTTGGATTGAAAAAGCTAATGGCTTGGAACAAGTCGAGGTGGTTAAAATAAATCGGCGACATTCCATTTCCTACGGTAAGTAATGCGACCTCATGATTCCGTTTTAAAAATTGAATTTCACGTTATCTAGTTTATCAAAGTCTTACTTAAAGAGACAGAGCCCAAAAGGTGACCATTTCAAATTGACATCTGAAAGAAGTGATATTATATTAAATTTTATTACGCATAACGTGATTATTAATTTCTTTGTTAAGAATATTATACAATTTAAGTGTTCTTCAGTTTGAGATTTGATTACAGGAAAGTATTAAATCAAATATTATATTATATCAATTAATATCTGGTTATCAATAATATAATTTCATTGACCGCAGTTAACTACAACAAGTATCTGCTCGGGGAAATTACTAATTAAAAATTCATGGTAAATAATCAAACCTAATTAAATGCTATTTTCGTTTCAGTAAGTAACTAGTTGAAATTAGGCGAGGCCTATGTTCAACAGTGGACGTTATTGGGCTGATATGATGATGATGATGATGAAGTAACTAGTTATGTTGGAAATAACGATACTAATAAAAGCAGACAAGGTTCAAGCCTTAAAAAAATTAGCAAGAAACTTAGCTCACTCGTTTTACTTGTAGAATTGTATAATTGGGATAACATGCAAAGCGATGAAGCTAAAGCAACAATGTAGTCCGTCATAGTTAAAATAAAAATTCAGTTATTAAAAAAAGTATGCAAAAATTGTACAATGGATAATATTGTATCGATAACGATGTTGAACTGAAAATTTCCTAACAGGAAAATCGGACCGGTATCATACAACCATAATTGGAGACTCATTAATTATACCTGAAATATTGTGTGTCCTGTAAATCGTGAGTGATCAATATTCTTATCTCATAAGAAAGTCTAATAAGGTATTCCGTTTGATAACAATTAACATTTAACAAGCAAAGTTGGATGGCAAGTTTAAATCTCGTGTTTCGACGTTATTTGGCAAATTAATTCAGAAACTTTATCTTGAAGCACGCGAGTGAAAGATGTTTTTGCAGACAGAGTTTGTTACTTAATAATTCCATGATTGTAGTCTAAACTTTTCAGATTTTAAGCTCGTAAGTGATTTCCGTATTCATTCTTGTTAATTTTACTTAAGCAGATTCGGAACGAGTGTTTGTTTATTCGATAGTAGATATCAGTTACCTAGAGGACACACCGGCGCGACACTGGTTAACAGATATCGCCGTGTCAAGTATCATGGGCTTCCGAAACGAGATAAATACATATTTGTGTGATTTGTTTCAAGTCTGGATGTGTTTAGTGTATCAATACTTATACAAGTATTGATAAATTATAGATAGGATGAACGCATGTTCATCCTATCTATAATTTATCCATAATAAAACATGTAAGCGCTTTGGTTCTGCTGTAAGCTTGTTTTGTTTTCTTTTTAAATAAATAAATAAATGTTTGTAAAGTACCCCGATACACAAAGCTTGTTGTTAGACAAGCGAGGGAAAAAAACTTCTCTTCTTATACAATAAGTTGCCTAAGTCATATTGTTGAAATATTATTGGATAGTTATAATTTAGTTGGTAGCGATGGTGGCTGAATGGATAAGGGACCGGCGTGCAAATCACGCGGTCCGAGTTCGATCCCGATCGGCAGTACCAATGTGGATTCCACTTTGTGGAATTTATATGTACTAGTCAAGTGACCAAAATTTATATGTACTAGTGAAGTACCATCTTCTAACGGTGAAGGAAAACATTGTGAGGAAACCCACATACCCTAGAAGAAATTCTATGAGTATGTCTGATCCACCAACCCGCACTAGACCAGCATGAGTGGATTATGGGCTAAACCCTCTCAGTTCTCTAGATAGAGGAGAGGAGACCCGAGCCCAGCAGTGGGACTTAATGGGTTGCTGATGAATGAATAATGAATGACTAATTTAGTTATAAATAATGCGGAATTTTTGAAAGTGCTTGTCAATACTTTATATCTTTTGATTTAGTAAAGTTACAGTTCGTAATGAATCATCGTGAATGTTAAATGTTTCCATTCTTTCGTCGGTTCTAATAAAAACCTATTTCGGCCAAAAATAAAATAAAAATAACGAGTATATGCATTGTTGGCCTCGGCGGGTTATTGTAGCCCATTTCCATTTTAGAACTGACTTTTATTTTATGAAAAATATAAAATTCTAAAATGATTGACACTATAGTCCAAAATTCGTTTTGAATATAAATATTGTGTCAGCTCACGATCAACGGTAGAGGAAGAATTGTTATTTAAATGCTAAATTCAGATTTGGGAAGTGTTACTTTTATTATAGTGTCTAGTGTACATAATAGTACTAACAATAAATATAAAATTTACAGTAAGAGTAGGCTATTGAGTAAATATGTAAAAATAGTTGCTACACTAAAATTTTTGCTATTGAAGTGCCCGTTATTAAATCGGGTAAACATTTTCGGTAACATAGAGCTGTTACTAAAAACATGTTAAAATCACAGTTGGAAACTAGTTGTTCAGGGGTGACTGGTCCACCAAGATCTGAGCAATTCGGTCAAAACGTCGTGCGCAAAATATGTACATAATAAATAAGGTATTTAATAATCCTTAAAATAAAAACGTGACGTAGACCAATTTTAAAATAATTAAATATAAGTCGCAATAGTTTAAAAGATGTTATCGTAAACAAGTGTAGTTTATAACATGGGCCCATAATATTATTGCCTCACTTGTTTATACCTAATAATTATCTTTTATGGAAAATAATCATAGCAGGTACTAAACCAAATTAGGACCAAAGTCGACATACCGATAACGTAGTGGAAATATACTTGCGGTATTATCGGAATAAAATTTGTTATAACTATAATATAATATCGATGTCTAAGTTACCTACTATTATTTTATAACAATTGATATTTCTTAGATAATTGATTTAAGGTAAGAGCAATTTTATTAACACTTCTACGTTAACCGGCCTTGACTTGGCTTACCAATACACTAGCTGTACAGTCACTCTAAAAATATCGATGGTACATTTGTACATGGTAATTTTTTTCCCCGTATATTTATATTCTTCTTGAGCGACCTTTCCTCTTTTTCGTCCAATAGAAGTACCAAGAAGAACTTTTATTCAACAGGTCAAGGAGAATTGCGGAGTCGAGGCGTATCTAGAGGTCAAGAGGAGGGCAGATGTCAGAGAACAGTGGCGAATGCTCCACCGCCAAGTGTTTGTAAATAAATAAATAACAATAACTTAAATAGTTAGTTGTCTATTGTGACTAAATAGGTATTAAAAATGTGTAGTCAAAGAAATACTGCAACGTTAACAAGGTAAACTTTTGTTTTCTATTAATGAGAAAGTACCATTGTAAATTAACTTTATGAAAATCACAGGACTTACTTACTAGTTAATGAACTTATCATATCGAAGAAACCTAAATACATTCTAGGAAAAATAATATTCGATTTGACAAGTATTGGACCAGCATATTGTTTGTGTATATCACGAGCATTGATCATACATCTAAGACTCTCTCAGTAGTCTAGATATGGGAGAGATGACCTTTGCTCTGCACTGGAACATTAACTCATTAGGTACATTGAACATACAAAATCGGATACAGTTGTTTACTGTAATTTAGTAATAACATGATAAGATGAATATCACTTTTTATCACGTTATTCACCTCTAAATATTTATGATGGTGACTATACAAACACGTTTAATAATGAAGATACTAATAATAGATTTGACAAATGACTTTATTGATAATGTAAACAATACGTGAATTCATTAATGATAGGTACTCTATTCTGTCAGTACCTTGTAACTGCCGGCAGATTAGCATGTTTGGAAAAATTTAGGTCTCGCGAACATTTTTGTTCCACATACCAGATGTTAAAATAAACTGTTGACGTAAATGCGGTCATTGTATTGAGTGTGCTCGTGGATAGAACTTATCATCATCTTTGAAGAATGACTAAGACTGAATATAGAACTGTGAACATTGAAGATGAAGATGTTGAAGTGCCAGTGAAAGTTCTTGGAACACCATTTTTGAGACAGGTTATTTAGTTTTTTATGTTTTTTCTCTCGTTTATTACAACCTGTTTACCTTATATCCTTGATTTTATATAAAAAATCAAAATATAAAGTTTTAACGCGATTGTCTTGTTGTATTAAATTTTTTAATTTTAACTGATTACCAAGTTTTCAGTTTACCTAGTTTTCTCTTTAATAATAATAATTGAATGTCAACCCTCGTACCATAACTTCTGAACAATGTGGGAATACCGTCTGATGTTTTAACCCTTCTTGTGTAAACATAAACCGTCTCCTGAGTCCATACAATAAGCCTCGGGTGTGTAATTTTTTTTTTTTTTTTTTTTTTTTTTTTTTTTTTTTTTTTTTTTTTTTTTTTTTTTGTTTGATTGTTTGTCCTATATATATGAATAATAAAATTGTATGTTCATATACTCGTAAGTCCGCGAGCGCTGGTAGCTAATTATAAAATAATAAGTAATAATATTGGCCAGCGTGGTATAGTAGGCTAAATTCCCTCCACATTCTTCGGAGGAGATTCGTGCCCAGCAGTGAGACGTTTTAAATGATGATGATGAAGTAAAAATATTTTGGGACATTTTTTATACACAGCTCCATCTAGCCCAATGTAAGCTAATATAAATTTGTGGTATGGATCTAGACAACTAATAAACATACATAATTACATACACAGAAAACACTGAAACTTTTTTTTTTTTTCTTTTATTATTTGCAATCGGTCGCTAGACCATAAGCGAATTGGTTGCAGGACTTAAATGACAATTCTGGTGGGGTGGCCAGCGCCAACCCTACCACTCAAATAAGGTGATCTCTTTTTAGCCTCTTTACCACCCTAGACGTGTCCAACAACTCTTCCACAAGTGGATTTTGGTGTGATCTTAGCCGCTCTATATGTTGTTTCTTCCCACATATTACGAAACTGGTGACCAACTTGGTCTCTTTTTGCTTTTATGTGATGTTTCCATGTAAGCTCAAACTGAATCAAATATTTACAGGTCATACAAATATTTTATTCCCACCCGGAGATCGAACCCGAGACCTCAGTAACCGTATACTCAGTATAACTATAGGTGAGGTAGTACAATGTTAATTTGACATTTTTTATTAATCCTATTGTTCCATCACTTTTGAATAAAACAATGAGTTATTCCTAAACATTTTCAATATTTTGATGCGTAGATCTGCGTAGTTGCTGATTGTCTACGATTTACACATGTACACCATAAAATAAAATTATGTATGTATATGGACGCGGACATGCGTAAGGTGAGGTTACACTGTGCGAGCTGCTGATGTGGCATTAGACAGCAACTGTACCTGCGTACTTGCATAGCCGTAGCTGCCAGTTTATCCACATAGCAAAAGAAGCAATTGCTGCGAGCCATGCGTATTGAGATCCGCTGACTCAGTTCCGTCTGACCATAATATTTTAAATGAAACTTATAAAGCCATGCTGCTATAGATGGCAAATTAACATTATCGAGAATTAAATTATTGTTTTACCACTTTTTACTTTTGAATTCAATAGATCACGGGCTCCAATAGAATTTGTTACGGGTCCCGCGATTCTCGACTTTGTCCAATTTAATTTTCTGGTTTGTAGTATATACCGTTACGACAAACTGCGCGACGAAAAATTGAGAGTTTTTCGGTGTTTACCTTTGGACAGCGCCTTAATCCGGCCCTTATAAGTTCGAGTCGCCTGTCGGTCACACAAGTGTGAGCTGCTGTCATGAAAATAGACAGCTGCTGCACTGGTATACTTAGGTACATATTCTGTTGGCTTTTATCGTGACATGTTTCTGCAATGTTATCAAAAAATACACGAGTGATGAAAATTGTTTGCGATGCAATGTTTTGAGCTAAAAGAGCTTGTAGACCCGATTTGGTCCCGAGTGTACGAGAAATTGTCCTTTCGCAAAAATGTGCGAGTTGACGTCCGATCGACTGAGTTGTCACTTGCGGTGCAGTGGGGGAGCAAATGAAACAAATTATGTAGTGACTTGGATGTGAGCTACTTACCGACTCCCACAAGATAGTAACTCGTATATGCGGTCACACTTTCTAAGTAGCTGTACCTACTGCAGTAAATCACTAGAACTGTTTGCACACCAGTTCGCACTGTGTAACCTTGGTTTTACTCGACGTAATTAGAAATGGTTTTTGTTAAGTTAGGTATCATAAGTATGTTAAATTGTGTGTTAAATTTTGTAGCGAGGTTGTTTTTATTCTGTTTAGACGTACCTACTTATAAATATTAAAATTCTTACAAAAAAAGTTATGTCTCTAATGTTTCAGTTGTTTGTAGTGGGAGGACTATGGACGCTATACTTCGTGCTCGGGTTATGTTACGGTGCACCCAATGTCTCTATACCACAAATAAGACGCGATGCTAATTCAACAGAAGCAGTGAGCGAAGATATGGCATCGTGGCTAAGTATGTTATTCTTGATTTATATGACAATGTTCTTGATTGCAGACACAACATTATTGTTGCTGTTAAAAGCTAATTGTATCGATAGATAGGTGTCTATCTAAAGATGAAATCAGCAGGTAACGCAAGCATGAATATCAAGATAAAGCTTGACATTATATTGGAAAACAGTATATATTATTTATTCTTAATGAATATTTTCAATAGACTTTCAAGATAATAATATTTTCATTCTTTTCAGCATCAATCCATGGTTATGGCGCCTTACCCTGGATCTTTATCTTACCAATACTTACAAAGAAGATTGGAAGAAGACTACCATTTCTCATGTTGTGTGTCAACACGATGTTAGGATACACCGTGTTTTATTTTAGTGGATCTAATGTTGTATTATTAATTAGTGAAATTATCCAAGGTATGTTAGTTGCTAGTAACATGACAGTATTAATTCTCATAGTCACTGAATATACTTCGCCTCAATATCGTGGTGTGTTCATGGCAATCAAATCTACCATTTTCTTTTGCGGAATATGGGTTGCAAACGCAATTGGAACTTTCAGTCATTGGAAGAATATTGCTTTCGTTGCGTTTGCATGTTGCACTTTCTCACTCACTGCTATGTTTTGGCCTGAATCACCTCCTTGGTTGGCTATGACAGGTCGTTATGAGGAGTGCGCGGCAGCACATCGTTGGTTGAAAGGGTATGGCGATGATGCTGAAGAAGAACTTGAAAGTTTGATAAATGCACAAAAAGAATACTTTATGACTCGTCCGAAAAAAGAAGTAACGTGTTTTCGAAGAGTCAAAGCTTTTTTACAAACATTTTCTAGGAAGGCCTTTTATAAACCTCTCCTATTATCTATGACTGTCATGTTACTATACAATTTTTCAGGAAAATTTGTTGTCAGTATGTATTCCGTGGAATTAATAAAAAACATAACGAATAGTGAGTCTACTGCATATATGGGTATGCTAATACTAGAAGCTGTCACAATATTCAGCATGGCAATTGGATGCGTGTTGTCTAAATATCTTAAGAGAAGAACTTTGTTAATAGTTTCTTCATCAATAGGTATCATGTTTCTTTTTGCAATATCGCTTTATTTGTATCTGATCCGCTTGAATGTGATTGTAGAAAATAGTACTTTTTCATTAGCTTTGTTAACATTATTTTCAATGACGTTTAGCTGCGGTCCTATGATTTTGGCATGTTCAGTGTACGGAGAATTGACTCCAATAAGATATAGGAGTTCGTCGTTACCGATTCTCGCAATATTTTCAGAATTATTAATGGCTTCCGTTCTAAAAATATCTCCATATATTTTTAGAGTGTTTGATTTACATGGTGCTTTCTTATTTTTCGGTCTCACAGCGTCAGTTTTTGCATTTTTACTTTATAAATATTTACCAGAAAGCAAAGATAAGACATTGCAAGAAATAGAAAACTATTTTAAAGAACCTATAAAAGGTAGTGTTAGTAATACGTCACAAGACTTTCTACAGGAGAAAAACATAGATAAAGAAAGATGAGAGGAAGGCAAATGAAAATCTGAAAATTATTTATTGGATATATTATAATAGGTCTTACAGTTAGACTGTAACAAAAGACAGGTAAATTACAATCTGCCGCAAGGTATGTAACATTATGAAACTTAGGTAATAATTCTCAGCGATTTGCAGGTGTGTAAGTGATTTTATAGTGACATATTTATATAATATTGTTATTATGCAATTTGTTTGTTTCATTTGTTGTGAAATATTGATTGTCAAAGGTGATCACAAATACATGAACTCAATATATTCCAAGTTTTTAAGGTGAAGCTACTTTTGTGTAGGATTTTAACTTTTACTACGTATAAGTGACGATTGTGTTATTTAATTATATAAAATTAATATTAAATAATTAATATAATTAATAATATAAATAATTAATATATAGGTAAAAATTATAAATAATTAATAGGTGCTTGAATAAATGAGGTATTCCTCAAAGCGCATTTTGAGGCGCACCTGTTGAGGCGCTCCTTTTTTATTCCTCGGAGCGCACCTCAAAATGGTAGCACTTCGAAGAATACCAGTAATTAGTTACTGTTCATTGTTATTAAAACGTTTGTTTTATCAATTAAATGCAATAATAGCCGTTTCATATTATTCCAGTTTTTACAATAGCAAGAGAAAAAACATAAGTATAATAAATAACTATAATAATATTATCTTACATTCCAGTAATTAAAATGCACGTCTGAAATTAAATTGATTATTGCCACTGAAATAATGTGAAACGGATATAAATGTATTTAAAATGTATTCTTATCAAAAAGAAAATCGAGACATTTAAAAATAATTATACTTGTAGTACGAATACAATGGAAAACGATGGTATAATATGTAGGTCGAGTGTTATTGTAGTGTAATACAACAATGCAGCTTTCGACCCTGAAATAGTTGCAAGCTGTCAATAGTTTATAATTGTAAGACACAAGTACACCCAGGCCTACGGCAAGACTAAACCCACCTGTATGTATCATCATCATCATCATCAGCCACCAATTAAGTCCCATTGCTGGGCTCGGGTCTCCTCTCCTCTAACTAGAGAGCTGAGAGGGTTTAGGCTAAAATGCACTCACGCTGGCCTAATGCGGGTTGGTGGATCAGACATATTCATAGAATTTTTTCTAGGGTATGTGGGTTTCACGATGTTTTTATGTTTATGTTTTTTTATTGTTTTGTATGTATGCAGTATATCAATTGTTGTAACCTATTAAAAACTTAGCATCCTTTGAAAACTACAACTTCAAGAAAATCTTCTACCCGGATGATTACGGAGCATCATCTATAGCAGCTCTTTGTTCAAACACTGAAATTTCGTTTAGATTAAAGTCAAATATCTGTTTTTGAAGTATATAATATAATTATTAGGTATGTAGTTTTTTCTTCCGATTAGTTGTTTCGTCTTTCTCTGTCTATTTTTCCTTTTAAGGTTAAGTAAATTTTAATGATACCAAAATGTATGAAAAACAATTGTATTTAAAAACAACTGATAACAAAAGGCTACAGCTGCTTGTGTATGTCTCCAATGAAGGTATGTAAATACAATTTGGTTTAAAATTCAATAATGTATTGTTATTTACTTCTTTGTAATGTGTGTAACAAAAGAATCTGATTTAAAACGGTTCAAATGCTTCGCAAAATGAATTCCAAATTATTTTGGCATTGATTTCATTTGTAAGAGAGAGAGAGTCTGTCACTGGACGTAGCTAATAAATAATAAAATGTTAAATAAGTGATAAAACACAATCTACTTTTTAAAATTTAATTTAAATTGTTTGATAGCATAATATATGTTTTAATTAATGTTTGGTTGACGTAATTATTTTTGGATCGTTTAGGATTGGAAACTATCAGACCACGGAATCAGGTGCCCAAAAACTATATCGTAAGTATTTTAGTTTGTCACTTATTTTAGTTATTCCAAATGCATTCTCGAAAAGTGATAGGATGGGTCCCGGTGGAATGACTCGTTTCTTGAAGGTACAGGCCGTAAGAGTCTGTGAGGACTAAATGTGCCGACTTACTGGCATTCGAATTTCAACATCAAACGGTAAGTACGAAAGTCTTGGTGAGACGAGACTTATTTACATATTTGACCATTTGCCTACAATCATTGACTTATAAAAAACCCAAGACACTCAGTGAACAAAAAATGTCGCTCAAAATAGAGCTCTTAAACGGTCACGAAAAATAGCTATTTATCTAATTTAGCAATGTGGTCTTTAGTGAGTTAGTATCATATTGATTCCTATCATAAATACTGTGGCCTCGATTAATATATGTTAAATGAACTGACTTCAGCCTTCCATCTCCTTCATCAGGCTGAGATAGCAGTTAAACAACTGCTACCTATATAGGTCTAAAGTTCATCAATTCATCCTTCTAGATTAATTCTAGAAGGATGAATAATAATATTCTACCACATTCACACAGCGCCATCTAGTCCCAAAGTAAGCAATTATATTTGCTTGTGTTATGGGTACTAAACAACTGATATACTACTTAAATACATGATAGATATTAACTGTCTCGGTGGCCCAGCGGTAATGTATACGGTTGCGGTTACTGAGATCTCGGGTCGATCCCCGGGTCGGAACAAATATTAATTTGTATGATCTGCAAATATTTGTTTCGGAGTTTGGCTGTTTTTCTATGGAGTCAGTTTTCTAGATCCCTCAACACCAGCTTATTTTAGCTTACTTTGTGCTAGATGGCGCTGTGTAAGTGTCCCAATTATTTTATTTATTTATTTTATGATCAAATATGAAAAAAATAAATGGGTTGACAATATGTAGTTACGAATCACATTCAGGTATTGTTGGCATGTAAGCCCAAGTTCCCTGTTGTCGGTGTAGCCCTTCCCCAAGGAGTCTTAGCGACCCCATTTATCAGCAGGATCGTGACATTAGCCAGGTAGGGTTATTTCTTTGTGGTTTTCTGATGTACGAATTTTACTATTACTTTTGAATATGAATATTTGAATTTGATGTTTTTTTAGTTGTTTAACTTATCCTTATAACTTATTTAGTATATAACTTATCCCAAAGATTGTATTAAATTTATTTTCGACCGTTTCGTATCTATACTTATTATAAAGCGGAAGAGTTTATCTGTTTGTTTGGTTGAACGCACTGATCTCAGGAACTAAAGGTCTGATTTGAAAAATTATTTCAGTCTTGGATAGCCCACTTATCGAGAAAGGCTATAGGCTATATAACATCACGCTACGGACATACGAGCGGAGCAGTGGCCAAACAAAGAACGACGGGAGCGAAGCCCTGCGCAACAGCTAGTGTTAACATAAATAGATTTGAGAATTATCTAGAGTCAGTACTCATTTAGATCACAAGTCTTTTATTTGTGGAGTCAACAAGGAACCATGTTATTTTTAATAATGATGAACTTGTCTTCCACGTTTACATTTATATATTTGATTATAAGATTTGTTATTTCTTGGTAAAAAAATAATGAAATAGAGCAGAACCAAGAACTATGTATTCATTAGTTAGGGCAGGAGAAGGCTAATTAACCTCTTAAACTATTCAACGATTTAGGCTTTTCTTCAGAAAAATATACAACAGTACCGATTGCCTTTTTATTTTATTTCATCATTATCATCATCACGGCACGGGTCTCCTCCAAAGAGTGGTCGGGATTAAGCCTACTATACCACGCTGGCCAGACGGGTTGGTAAAGGTTTTTGTTTCGAATTTTCCTTTTCTTGCAGTGCTCTTGTCTGTTTAAGGTTGGGGGTTGAAATAGGGTGGTGACATAATGTATTCTTAATCCGTCACTACACGGCCCGTATTTTTATTTATTGGAATATTAAACTCACGGTCGTTTACAATAATATTAGCGGCTAGCTTTATGGATGAAAAATACCCATTCTAAATAATTTGCATAAATACATGGCCTAGGTTTATTGCTCTCAATTGCAACGCATTTGTAGCACAACATCAACGGTGTACATGGTGCTTTGTAGGGTAGTAGGTAATATACATTTATAGTTAGTAATTGACAATTGCCATTATACTCGCATGGTTTACCTGCGAAAAAACATGAAAATAATTGTAGCAAATGTTATGGCGCGTTTGTCTTGTGGGGTACCTAGTGATTGTATTGGTGACTAGAGATATGGTAGACATTTTAGGATCTTTCAAAGAGAGTACAGGCAATGGCCTGTACTTTCTTTGAAATGCCTGCATTTTCTTGTAGTTCTAATAAGAACTACAAGAAAATAAGACCGTGGTCCAATTCTAGGCGACTTGGACCGAGTCAGCGTTTTTGAATAGTTGACTAGGACCACAAACCAGTAAAATCAGGTATTATAAATCAGGATACTATAAGTGCGAAAGTTGGTGGATCTCTGGATGGATGGACGGATGGATGTATGTTTGTTATTCAATCACGCCAGAACGGCTCAAAGGATTTGTATAACATTTTTTATAAGGCTGACTGAAAATATCGCTTTTGAAAAATAAAAATTACATTATGTATACAAATGGATAGTAGACAAATAACTTTTGTACAAAACTGTTGACGTCAAATATTTTATAATATTTTGAAGATATGTTCACGCCTTTAATATTTTAAGGAAAAGACAGAGGTAAATGCTATTATGCTAAATATGTGAAATCCAAAAAAATCTATCTCTGTTCTGTGTGAGATCCCATTCAACGGGTTAGTGCTGATTCCCCGTTCTTGCTCCCCCCGAAACTTTATTTATTTTATAATTACGTTTTATCAAATAAAATCATTATATCTAGATAATTTTACTATCATTAATATAGTTATGGCTCGTAATTTGTTGAGAGCACTCTTTACTTTAGTAGATAATTGAAGTATTCTTAGTAAAGTTAGTAGGTCTTTGCTTCGGTACCCAGATGTCGTCAGTAATATTAGAAAGTAATTTCGGCAGTCAGTTTCGAAACAATTCTAGTGGTTAGAGACCCTGACTGCTAAGCCGGAGGTCGTGGGTTCGTTCCCCACCCAGGACAAATCTTTGTGTGATGAGCATAGAGGTTTGTTCTGTGTCTGGGTGTAATTTATCTATAATATGTATGTATTTACAAAAAAAAAAATTAAGTAGTATATCAGTTGTTTAGTACCCATAACACAAGCAAATATAATTGCTTACTTTGGGACTAGATGGCGCTGTGTGAATGTGGTAGAATATTATTATTATTAATTTCTTGCTGTTATACTCTGCCTTGCAAGGAATGCTGCAATTATATTACACAGACGTATGTTTGATTGCTATTTCAGTAATAAGCACATACAGAACTATTGCTTTATAACTCAATATATCCAAATATAGGTACTTAATTATATTTACTTAATAGAATGCTTTTGTGGTCTACACCGAACACCGTATATTGGATTCCAGTAAGCTGAGCCAGTAATAACTGGCGACGTTTCTGTAGTTTAATCCATTCGCAATGTGTGTATAGTTGTCGTCAACAACGAAGGCACATAGCAACTAAATATTCCCAGCGATACCTGAGTGGTTACCACGAAACTGCAGCAGCAGTTGCTCGGAATTCACTTCATTCATTGGGATATTTGACTTCCTAGATTTATTTGCCAAAGGCAAAAACGATTTAGATTCAATTCAAATTTTACCTATTGCGTGTTGAAATGAATAAGGGTAGTGTAAGGTGGCGTCTGTTTCTGCATTGAATGGATCATGATATTTTAGTATTTAGGTATAACGCCTTCTTCATTGGCATCTTGCGTTAAAGGTATATCGATCAAAAGGGATATATGTGAGGTTACTGAAATTAGATATTCTATTGTATGCAGATATTTGGCTTAAATTAAAACTTCGCTGTCTATATTATACCAATTATTTCTTATTTTTATCATGATATAAAACATTAATATACTCTCACAGTTTTTAAGTAAGTAGGTACTTTGTAATGTTATTTTTCAAAACACAATTTGACATTTTAATTTAATTCTATTGATATGAAATTTACTGATACTGACCTAAAATATCAAATGACAACATTCCTACTCAATATTTTTCGTGTATCATAATATTTTGTATCGTATCATAAAATCATTGCTAATGGTAAGTTTATATTCGTTTTAGATATTGCCTGCCTGTATTATACGATGAAATTGCCATTGGAAATTAATAATTGCCGCCATGACAGGCATGCCAAAATTGTTGATACTGGAGAAAATAAAATATTCACGTGTACTTCTTGGACGCCGTTATTAAGACAGGTTAGCATGGTTTTGTATAATAAAAATAAAATAGTATTACACCAGAACAATCTTTGATTAGATCTTTAATTTAAAAAAGTGAAGACTGTCACTTAAAAATTCAAAAGCAATTCAAGTATACCCCAACGAAGTTCATTTACTATGTTGAACAGCAGTAGAGTGCCATTTCAGAGCGAAGTAGAAGTTGGACGAGATACGGCTCCCTTACATTCGCAATCGCGGTTATCTTACGGTGTTCGATGGAATTCAAAATTTTAAGAACTTGGCCGAGCACATACATGTCCAACATGATACTATTTTCTAAGTTCTCAAAGGACAGGGACCGAGTTTGGGCGATTTGCAACCATTGGTTACAAGGCACCTTTTAGCCTTCTTCTGAATTGTGAATTGTCTTTCATTCATCTGCAACTTGTCCGTTCTTCAATGAACGAAATTGTTGTAAATTTGGAACATAAACTTGATAACTATCTTAATAACTTTTGAGCCTAAATTAAAAAATAACAGAAACAAAACATAAAAATCAACATAAAAACTCCCAAATCTTCAACATCAACATAAATTAATTTTATATAGTTTTAAAAGTCAGGATTTCTTCTATTTATTTTTGCTTAAACTTGATAACTAACTTAATAACTTTTATATCTATTTCAGCTATATGTGTGCACAGTAGTGATGTCACTGTATTTCACACTGGGATTATGTTTCGGAGCTCCCACTGTCTTCATTCCACAGCTGAGAAAAGAGCTAAATGTTACGGAGCCTTTAACAGATAATATGGCGTCCTGGTTATGTGAGTACTTTTTTTTCTGAGAAATATTTTACCGTAACACTAATGATTATTATTTTCTTGCGATATGTGTAGAATAGCTCTACACATCACTCGGCGTCTCTTTGAAGGACAAACTTCATAACGAGGTAATCCGGCAAAGAATCAAAGTTACAGACATAGCTCGTAGAATAAGTTAGTTGAAGTGGTTGTGGACTGGTCATATCTGCAGAAGAACCGATGTACGGTGGTCACGGTGGAGCAAACCTGGAGTGGAGACGGAGAGAAGCTAGATGGACCGACGACCTAAGAAAGGTCGCTGGGCCTGACTGGATGTGGAAGGCGGAGAACCGAGTGTTATGGCGCGTGTTGGGAAATGCCTATGTCCAGCACTGGAATAGGCTGAAATAATGATGATGTGTACACAGTAAACAGTTATTTTATGACTACGGATTCGTGATTTTTTCAAACAAGTAATGACCAAAACAGATTTCATATCACTCTTGTTCAGCATGGTTCGCTGATTTTAAGGATCATCCATTGATGGCCGTGAATCCTGGCTTATATTAGTTGCAGTGTTAAATTTTAAGTTAGTATGGTTGAGTATCTCCTTACCTTATCTTTGACAACGTTTTAGCGTTCATTCTTATCAGAAATTTATTGTTGCAGCATCAGTTTTTGGATATAGCTCAATTCCATGGATAATTGTTTTACCATTACTTAGTCAACGTATTGGAAGAAAAATAACGTTTTTAATGGTGACCATTTTAACATTAGTGAGCTTTATTATATTTTACTGCAGCTACACTGCAATGCATCTTTTAATTGGTGAGATACTACAAGGCGTCACTCTTGCAAGTAATATGACATTGTTGATTTGCATCATCACCGAATACTCCTCGCCACACTACCGAGGCATTTTCGTTACTTTAGAGTCAACCATTTTTTATTGGGGAATCTGGATTGCGAATATAACTGGAACCATCGGTCATTGGCGGCATATCGCTATAATTGCTTTCGTGTGTTGTTTATACTCAATGACAGCAATATTCATGCCGGAATCTCCGTCTTGGTTAGCGATGACTGGTCGTTTTGAAGAGTGTGCTGTTGCGCATCATTGGCTGAAAGGATATGATAAAGAATCTGAAGACGAACTTGCGAGTCTCATAAAAGCAGAAAAAGAATATTTGAACATAAGTGATGAGAGGAAATTAAAATCATACAACCGATTTAACCATATTATAGAGACTATAACTACCAAAGGCTTCTATGTACCATTATTGCTGTCAATGGCAGTTTTATCCTTATACAATTTTTCAGGGAAACTAGTATGTTCTATGTATGCAGTAGATTTAATAAGTCAAATAACAGACAGTGAGGCAGCTGCGTATACCGGTATGCTTATAATAGATGCTGTTACTATAGTCGGTATGCAAATTGGATGTGTCTTGTCAAAGTTTATAAAAAGGAGAAAATTGTTGTTATCCACTTCTTCCATTGGTATTTTATTTTTGTTTGTAATTTCATTGTACCTTTATTTAATAAATTTAAATGTGATAGTTGAAAACAAAATTATTTCTTTAGCTTTATTAACTGCATTTTCGGTGTCAATTACGTGCGGTCCAATGATATTGCCGTCAACAATTCTCGGTGAAATAATCTTTTTGAGATATAAAAGTTCTTCTTTGCTTATAATAACATTATTTTCCGAGTTACTAATGGCAACTTTACTGAAATCGTCTCCATTTATATTTAAAGCCTTCACTTTACATGGAGCTTTTTTATTTTATGGAATATCCACCTCTATTTTTGTATTTATACTGTACAAATATTTACCCGAAACCAAAGACAAAACTTTGCAAGAAATAGAGAATTATTTTAAAGACACATAAATTCGAGCAAGATGTAGTAACAGCATTTAGTAGCAGTAATTTTAATTGTTAGCTCTGAAGCAATATTATTACATTCAGACCTTCTTTTTAGTTACTGAACATAATAATTGAATTAAAAACCAATTATGTTTTTTCAATTTAATTGTAAGCTCTGAAAGAGTATTATTAAACTCAGACCTTATTTTTAATAACTGAACATAATAATTGAATCAAAAACTAATTATGTTTTTTTTTAATTTGATTATATTATTGATTTTTAATAAGTACGTATGTATTGGGTACGAGAAATTCGTTTTATATTTTTACTCACTAGTGGACAAATTTAGAAGAACGCAAAAAGAAGGTTCAATATTTACTGTTGTAATTATCCTACATACTGGCCACAAATATTATGAAATCTTTAAAAAAAAAACAATATCTTGGAATTTATTATTCTCGAATTTCATTTGTTTTTTCTTTAATTATTGCATACTATGCGTTCTTTCATACTCCCAAAAATTTTAAAATTTTGTACCTATGCATTTCTGGATTTCTATCTGAATTATTTTCTTGTTTAGTCCTTTTTAGACCCTTTTTTTTACGTAGTCTGGTTATAGTTTTTAAACTTAATTTTTACTATTGAAATACCATTCCTTGTCACCTGTACCCACTTCTATTTTATAATTATTAATTTTACTTCGAGTGTTACCTTAACGTAACTGGGGAATACACGCTATTATCCCATTTTAATCGCAATAGATTTTTATAATCAAACATAATAAAAAATTATGTAGGTTTAAGTGTTTTTTTTTAGAGTACGTATTATATTTTTAAATACATTTTAAATATATTTTTTTAAAAAGAACCTGTAAAAAGCTGTATGTTACTATCACGAATTGTTATAACGGAAGTCTCTTGGTTATTAAAATAAAAACATCTCATCTTGAACGCTACCCAGAATCCCGACATTTGATTGGTCTATTTGTATTCTAATTGTTTTTAAAAAAGCAACGACACATTTAAATTTTCAAATATTTGACAATGATATCTATAGAGCAATCGAATGTTGAGATTATAGGTTACTTGTTATTTTAAACTTAGGTAATAATTCTAATATATATAATTGTAATTAAGAAATTTGATTGTTTTATTTGTTGTAAATTATTGGTTGTCAAAGGTAATCATGACATGAACTCAATATATTCCAAGTTTTTATGGTGAAACTACTTTTGTGAAGGATTTTAACGTTTACTACGTATGGGTGAAGCTTGTGTTATTTAATTATTATCATATAGATTGACAGGCTCTTGAATAAATTAGCAATTCGTTACAGTTCATTGTTTTTAAAACAATTGTTTTATCAATGATATGCATTACTAACCCCTTTATAATTATTATTCCAGTTTTACAACAGCAGGGCTGAGATAAGACAGGAAAAACTAAAGAATAATATGTAACTATATTCTCTTACTTTCCAGTAAATATAGTTTACTTATTTAATGTTATAATTACTTTCAGTGCTTATTTCTTGAGTTTTACAATTTTTGTTTTTAATTAATAAGCTACTATAGGCGAGGACTTGTTATTAGGCTTTTGTTAACCATTTAATTTATCTATCAAGTCACATAGAGCTGTAAGTCTTCCATGTCATAAAAAAATTAATAATAAAATAAAATGGACGTCTAAAATTAAATTGATTATTGCAACTGGAATAATGTGATTCGGATATAATGTATTTAAAATGTATTCTTATCAAAAAGAAATAATAATTATACTTGTAGTATGAATATAATGGAAAACGATGGAATAATATGTAGGTCGAATGTTATTGTAGTGTAATACAACAATACAGCTTTCGACCATGAAACAGTTGCAAGCTCTCAATAGTTTATAATTGTACTAGCTTCCGCCCGCTGCTTCGCCCGCGTGGTATGTATTTTATACCTATAAACCGTCCTCTTGAATCAGTCTATCTATAAAAAAACCGCATCAAAATCCGTTGCGTAGTTTTAAAGATTTAAGCATACATAGGGATATAGGGACAGAGAAAGCGACTTTGTTTTATACTAAGTAGTGAAGACACAAGTACACCCAGACCTACGTCAAGACAATATGTAACTGTATGTATGCAGTACATCAATTGTTGTAACCTATTCAAAACTTAGCATCCTTTGAAAACTATAACTTTAAGAAAATCTTCTGGCCGGATGATTACGGACCATCCTATATAGCAGCTCCTTGTTCAAACACTGAAATTTTGTTGTTGTTTAGATCAGAGTCCAATGTACTTATGCTCTTCAAGAGCAATAGTAAGAGTATATAATTAAGACTGGCCTGACTGACTGTACTTTTTTTTTTGGTCTAGTTGTCAGTGACCCTGAATGCTAAGCCAGAGGTCGTGGATTCGATCCCCACCCAGGACAAATCTTTGTGTGATGAGCATGAAGGTTTGTTCTGTGTCTGGGTGTAATGTAATGTATGTATATGTGTATAATATGTAAAAAAAATCTTGTGTTATGGGTACTAAACAGTTGTTTAGTACCCATAACACAAGCAAATATAATTGCTAAATTTGGGACTAGATGGCGCTGTGTGAATGTGGTAGAATATAATATTATATTATAATATAAAGTCGTTTTTGCTTGCGATTGATTGTTTCGTCTTTCTATGTCTATTTTTCATTTTAAGGTTAAATAACTTTTAATGATACCTAAATGTATGAAATGAATTATATTATGTAAAAACAACTGATAACATATAGCTACTTCTACTTGTTTAAATTTTCAATGAAGGTATGTGAAATTCAATAATGTATGTGTTATTTACTTCTTTTTAATATGAGTAACAAAAGAACCGGATTTATAACGGTTCAAAGATTTCAAATTTGTAAATAGAATTTCGAATTATTTTGGTATCGATTTCATTTGTAAGGTAGTTTAGCCTGTCACTAGACGTAGGTAATAGATAAATTCAATGTTAAATAAATGAAACAGAATTCATGTTTCCTTAATTTAAATTTGTATATTTGATAGCACATGTATAAATAAATGTTTGGGTGACATAATTATTTTTGGATCGTTTAGGATTGGAAACTTTGGGACCACGGCATCAGGTGACCAAAAACTATATCGTGAGTATTTTAGTTTGTCACTTATTTAAGTTATTCCAAATACATCCTCGCAAAGTGATAGGATGGGTCTTGGTGGAAGGTTTCCTTTATTGGTTGGACAGGCCGTGAGAGTTTGTGAGGACTACATGTGCCGATTTACTGGCATTCGAACCTCGACATCAAACCTCAACATCATTTGTTTTAGCTTTCATTCCTCTGAAATTTTGATAATATATCGAACATCTTTAATTATTATAAGTAAAGATAATTGATAATATTAAGGTAACAAGGAGGAAGTTTATATTCGTTTTAGATATTGCTTGCCTGTACTATACGTTGAAATTGCCACTGAAAATGAATAATTGCCGCTATGAAAGCCAGGCCAAAATTGGTGATACTGAAGAATATACAATATTCACGAGTACTTCTTGGACGCCGTTATTAAGACAGGTTAGCCTGATTTTGTATAATAAAAATAAAATAGTATTCACCCGAACAGTCTTTAAAATTAGTTCTCCAATTTGAAAAAGTGAAGACTATAATTTAAAAATTCAAAAGCTACTCTAGTAACACGGCTCCCCACATTCTACCACGGCTATCTTACGGTGTTCGATGGAAATCAATATTTTACGAACTTCGCTGAACACATACATATCCAACAAACTAAGTTGTAGTCCATTTACGTACCTTAAACATAATAACCCATCTTTTTATAAGCTTTCTATTAACTTGCATTGTACGTATGTAACTTTCAAATCTGGCAAATTATTTTTTGACCACTTGTAGGTACCTGATGGAGCTGTAATTTGGCATACAACTTAAGTTCCGGTGACAATACACTATTTCAAAGTCAAAATTCTAATAATTACAATATGGCCCCCGTTCCAAAATAGCGGACCCCCTTTTTTTTCGATCCACATAATATGGGTATCAAATCAAAGGGCTTGAAGAGTAGTCTATGTTTCTATCTTTATTTATACTGATATAATTAAGAGGATTGTTTGTTGCGATTTAACTCAAAACTACTGGCCCGATTTTAAAAATTCTTTCACTGTTATAAAGATACATCTTCACCGAGTAGTAAAGTAATTTAATATAGAATATATGTGCCCTTAACACTATATAGTTTAAACAAATATCTTAGAAGATATCGCAATATAAAAATATTCATGGGACAAAATAATTAATCTTAGCCGTAGCGTCGCGTCGCAATGTGTACCTTCGTGGGAATTCTGGCCATAGGCCAGTCAATAATAATAATAAAAATATATAATATATAATAAAAAATTTGACAACAGATATATGTAGAAAATTCAATAGTTCACCAGAAACAATCCAACACATAACAGGTGCGTGCAAATCAATAGCCCAAACTGATTACAAACATAGACATAACCAAGTTGCTAAAGTCATACATCAAAAACTGGCACATCAATACAAACTCATTGACAAATATACACCGTATTATAATTATAACCCTGAAACTATTCTAGAAAACACCACTACCAAACTTTTCTTTGATCGAGCCATCCTTACAGATCGAACCATCCATTACAATAGACCAGACATAACATTAATAAACAAAATAAATAAAACAGGATACCTTATAGACATTGCCGTACCAAACACACACAACCTACAAACAACAATAGCAGAAAAACTAACCAAATATATCGAACTAAAAGATGAAATAAGCCGACTTAGGCACCTAGAAAAAGTTTTAATAGTTCCCATAGTACTCTCCACAACAGGAGTTGTACCAAAACAGTTACACAAATCCCTAAAAACCCTTAACATACCACCTAAAACATACCATCTTTTACAAAAAGCAGTGATACTAAATACATGCAGGCTGGTCAGAAAATTTTTACAATGTACACAGGACAACACAACTGATTCACCCACTATCCCTACACAACCTATGATTTAATTTAAATAATTAATTTAATTTAAAAAGACAACACCCGCACTAGGGAACAAGCCCTGTGTCGCGGGGAGCTTTACAAACATGAAACTAACGGACACAAAGTACACCCAGACTAGAAACAAATATCTATGAATCACACAAATATTTGTCTCGTGTGGGAATCGAACCCACGTCACCCAGCACGGCGATGTAGTGGCGAGGCGACCACCTTAACCACTGCGCCACGGTGACAGTCAGTATATTTCATGATAATATACTGATGTACACTTGGCTTAGGCCCGTGCCATCAGTTTTACCGACTTAGTCGAGAAAAAACAGAAAAAACATAATAATAATAATATTCTACCACATTCATACAGCGCCATCTAGTCCCAAAGTAAGCAATTATAAAATGAATGAATGTTGAGGGAAATGTCGAAAGCAGAAACTTTGACTTTGGAACTTTAGCGCGCACCGTTAGCGCCTAAACTAATGAAACGATTTTAATGAATAAGGTGTCAATCGATTTGTAATAATAGCCCGGGTGTCATAGGCTATACAATTTTTTAATGTCTTCCCCCCCTCGGACTCCCCTGGGGGGGGGGGGGTGTTAGTATGTTTATATCCTAACTAGTCCAAACAAAGTTCCTAAGTCAAAGTTTCTGCTTTCGACATTTCCCTCCACAGTACCATTGCGAGTACTCATTTACTAGACTACCAGAAGAGTAGAAAACATTAATATTAGTGCATCATACTTTACATAAGACCATCTAATGAGCGCACTCTGCTCAGTATTTATATGCTTGACCGGCTAAAAAGAGTTTTGGTCTTAAATATTTTACAATTGTTGAACATAAAAAAATGTTTGGACTTTTTAGGTTCAGGTTTAACTCTTAAGACTCTTTAAACTGTAAAACCCTTTAAAACTAAAAAGTATAAATCAAAAAATTATAAAAAAGATTTTTTAAGGACAAGCTTTCACAATAAACAAAAACATGAACTAAAAGGTAAAAAATAAATTTAAGGGCCGTATATAAACATAGATCTTTTCAAAAAGTAAAATCTATATTAATTTCTTGAGGCACTGAAATGAAATAATAAACCTGCAGAACAGATGGCATATAATATCAGTGCCTCAAGCTTTTAAAATGTATTACTATGTATTACTTTTTGAAAACATCTGTTCCTATACGGCCATAATTTTTTTTTTTTACCTTTTAGTTCACGTTTTTGTTTATTGAAAGTTTGTCCTTAAAAAATATTTTTTTATATTTTTTTATTATATCTATTTCAGCTACATGTGTGCACAGTAGTGATGTCACTGTATTTCACACTGGGATTATGTTTCGGAGCTCCCACTGTCTTCATTCCACAGCTGAGAAAAGAACTAAATACTTCGGAGCCTTTAACAGATAACATGGCGTCTTGGCTATGTGAGTAGGTACCTTTTTTCTTCCGAGATTTTTTTCTGGGATGTGTGTGGTTTCCTAAACAGTTCTTTTTTTATTACCGATTTGTGACGAAGGAATATGGATTTTATTTTACTCTCTCATCTTACTTCCGAGCAAGTAATAGCTAAAACAAGTATTATATCACTTTTGCTCATCATGTCTCTCACTGATTGCAAGGATCCTGTATTTATGGCCATGAATCCTGGGTTACAATATGTGGTTGGGGTAGTCATATTTTAACCATTGCAATTGTTAAAAATGATAGTTGAATGTATATAACTCCTTACCTTATGTTTGCGAACGTTTTAGCGCTCATTCTAATTAGAAGTTTATTGTTGCAGCATCAGTTTTTGGATATAGCTCAATTCCATGGATAATTGTTTTACCATTACTTAGTCAACGTATTGGAAGAAAAATAACGTTTTTAATGGTAACTATTTTAACATTAGTGAGCTTCATTATATTTTACTGCAGCTCCACTGTAATGCATATTTTAATCGGTGAGATAATACAAGGCGTCACTCTTGCAAGTAATATGACATTGTTGATTTGCATCATCACGGAATACTCCTCGCCACGATACCGAGGCATTTTCGTTACTTTAGAATCAACCATTTTTTTCTGGGGTATCTGGATTGCGAATATAACTGGAACCATCGGTCATTGGCGGCATATCGCTATAATTGCTTTCGTGTGTTGTTTATACTCAATGACAGCAATATTCATGCCGGAATCTCCGTCTTGGTTAGCGATGACTGGTCGTTTTGGAGATTGTGCTGTTGCGCATCATTGGCTGAAAGGAAATGATAAAGAATCTGAAGACGAACTTGCGAGTCTCATAAAAGCAGAAAAAGAATATTTGAACATACGTCATGAGAGGAAATCAAAATCATACAACCGATTTAACCATATTATAGAGACTATAACTACCAAAGGCTTCTATGTACCATTATTGCTGTCAATGGCAGTTTTATCCTTATACAATTTTTCAGGGAAACTAGTATGTTCTATGTATGCAGTAGATTTAATAAGTCAAATAACAGACAGTGAGGCAGCTGCGTATACCGGTATGCTTATATTAGATGCTGTTACTATAGTCGGTATGCAAATTGGATGTGTCTTGTCAAAGTTTATAAAAAGGAGAAAATTGTTGTTATCCACTTCTTCCATTAGTATTTTATTTTTGTTTGTAATTTCATTGTACCTTTATTTAATAAATTTAAATGTGATAGTTGAAAGCAAAATTATTTCTTTAGCTTTATTAACTGCATTTTCAGTGTCAATTACGTGCGGTCCAATGATATTGCCGTCAACAATTCTCGGTGAAATAATCTTTTTGAGATATAAAAGTTCTTCTTTGCTTATAATAACATTATTTTCCGAGTTACTAATGGCAACTTTACTGAAATCGTCTCCATTTATATTTAAAGCCTTCACTTTACATGGAGCTTTTTTATTTTATGGAATATCCACCTCTATTTTTGTATTTATACTATACAAATATTTACCTGAAACCAAAGACAAAACTTTGCAAGAAATAGAGAATTATTTTAAAGACTCACCTAAAATCGAGCAAGATGTAGTGGCAGCATTTATTACAACAAAAGAGGGTAATTTTAATTGTTAGCTCTAAAGCAATATTATTACATTCAGACCTTCTTTTTAGTTACTGAACATAATAATTGAATTAAAAACCAATTATGTTTTTTCAATTCAATCATATTATTGGTTTTTACCCGACTGCCAGAAAGGGTATTGTATTTCGCGCGTATCTTGTATAATATGTTTGTGCTGGATGGATTTCGACAATTAAGGTATCGTTAGTTTCTTCTCAAAAACTTACTTACTTACATAATTTGTAACCTAGATGAGTAAAACCAATATTTCCAGTGTCCTTAGATTGGTATTATAAAAAAAAAACGGAGGACTTTTGGTGCCAAATTGTAAGTACTTAGTTAATTTTTTTTAACCAAACGTATCGAGTAGTGTATTAAAATAAAGGGAATCAAATGGAGATTACAAATATATACATATATTATGTATTTAAGTTTAATCAGGAATAATAATGACAACCATTTTTCGTCATATTTAGTGCGTTGCTAATCTGTTAATTTTTTTGCAGTCGGGTAAATTTAAATTTTTTAATTATTAATAAGTACGTATGTATTGGGTACGAAAAATTCATTTTAAATTTTTAAGAAATATAATATGTACGATTGCAAAGCTTTAAATAACAGAAAACAACTTTTTAAGTCCGGAATTGCCATTAATATATAGAAACAACTCATATAAACATAGATAAAGATATTTATTGCGTATACTGTGTACAAGGATGGTTTTACAGTAATTGTCTCAACAGCCTGCCCAGTCAGGCGTTGCAATGAACATTAGATATACAGACTTAAATCTAAATTCTACATGCCATCAAAATTAATAAAAATAATATCAAATTTATTTACATACAATCATATATTCAGTTTTCAATTTACAACAGCTAGAATACAATATAAATTCATTATTATTACACATTAATATAAATAGCAAAGAATTCATTTAGATTATAAAATACACTTTGGATCAACCATTTATTCAAAACCTACATATTTAAATTATTTGCCTTCTAGTTTTTTAAAGTCTACTGGTAAGTGATTGAAAACTCTAATTGCACTAATGAATGTACTTTTGTAATGTATCATATTGTTTATATTTAGCAAATTCAAATTATATTTATATTTCAATCGTGCATTGTGCCTTCAATCGGCTTTGAATCGCGCTTGAGATCAAAAAATGAAATGTTATTTTTTACAAATAAGCAGAGTTCCAATATATAAATGGCTGTGAGGGTAAGGAAATATTTTTCTTTAAAAACTTGTCTTAAGGATTCAGTGTTGTGCATACTGAAAATAGATCGTAAACATTTTTTCTGATGAATAAACGTCGATTTTACTTCACAGGAATTGCCCCAGAAGATAATTCCGTACATTAATAAAGGGTAGACTTAACCAAAGTAAGCTGATTTGGCTGTATTTATGTTAGTAGTTTCTATGAGTATCGATAGGACGTAATTGTAGCTAGATATTTTTTTATTCATTTTTTCTATATGACCTTTCCAATTTAAATGGCAGTCTATCGTAACTTCGAGAAAGTTTATTCATTGAACCTCTTCAATTACTGTGTTTGATTCTGATATATTTAATAATAATGGTTTATTTTTTTAATTTTGGAATTCCATTAGTTTGGTTTTGGCAAGATTTACTTTTAAATTTATAGATTTAAGAAATTTTTTTTTAATTAAAATTATTTTGACATAATACAAACCCCCAACCCCCTTATTTTGTTTTTTCTCGAAAAATGATTTGCTTTCTTGTATCCGGGTAATTGCAGTATTTCTGCGTTACCATCGTCTAAAAAGGTTTCACTAGCGCAAAAAACGTCATATTTTAGATTCTAATAACATTTCAATTTCATATAATTTTGATCTCATACCCTGAACATTTTGATGCATATCCCATAATTATTAGGAACGAAAAAAATCTGTTTCAGTTTGTGTTGCATTATTTGATTTGGTTGGGGAGGATAAGTTTTCTGTTTGTGTATAGGTTGTGGCATAATTGGTTTTATTAAAATATTTGGTGATTTCCGATTTGGATGCTGTATATTGTTCATAATTAAGTCTATTATATAAGTGTATTATATGTCTTAGTATATATTTACAAATAACATAATTAAATGATCGAAAGGGAACTATGTAATCCATGCCAACAAAAGTACCATGAGAAAATTGAGAGCATAAGTGATTAAATAACTCGTTTAATTTGGCGTCGTTCAAATACCTATTGTGTTTAATATTACACAGTAGAATATTTGTGTGTGAAAGGTTTTTTATATAATAATATAGGACAGATTGAACTTGTAACGGGTTTTTATCGTGATTTCCACACATCATTACCACGTAATCGAATTTATCAAAATCTTTGCATGTTTCAAGACAGAACTCCAATAACCTCTCAGTTGTGGCTCCGGCTTTGCTAATACAAGTTACGAAGTACTCAGGTCCAGTTAATCTTTGAAGAAATCCACCTAGGTTACAAAGACGTTCATCAGTGAAGATGAGAACCCTTTTTAATTTATTATTGGTTGACGGAAGTGTTGATAACTTGTTTTTATTAAGCTTCTTGACAGGACTGGTAGTTTTCTGACTAACAATACTTCCACTGTTTGCCTGTGTAATTTGATCTTCTTACATACATCTGGAACATTGCGTTGTATGGCTTTGAAACGTGGACATTGACACAGAGAGATAAAAAAAGATTAGAGGCATTCGAAATGTGGTATTGGAGGAGAATGAAAGTATAAGCTGGAAGGATATGAAAACAAATGAGGAGGTATTAGAAATAGTGGAGGAAGAACGACAAATACTAAGATCAATAGAGAATAGAAGAGGAAAGTTAATTGCGTTCTTTAAAACAATAATTGAAAGAAAAACAGAAGGAAGGAGAGGTAGGGGAAGACTTAAGAAAAGTTTCCATCAATTCCATCCAGCAAGTGAACGAGAAACGCATTTGTGACGATACGGGAGTTGTGTCGTATCAAGAAATGAAAAAATAGCATATAATAGAGAAGAACGGCGGTTGCTTCACTGACAAGAGCAAAGTTCTTAAATAAGAGAGAGAGACGATTGCTATATCATTCGGCATATTGCAATTAGTAACTAACCAGAAAAAAAAGTTTATTTCTTGAGTCATTTGCGACACATACAAATAGAGAATAATATATTGTTTTGTGTACCTAGTAGGGAAATCTCCCTATTGTACTATTGTATAGAACCATCTGATTGTCTTTATAATTTATTTCTTACAAGTGTAACATGACTAAAAAGTCTACCTAACCGTATTGAGCAATCAAGACAGATATGGATGTAAATATTTATGCGACGTAAGACATACATTTACTTTAGTTTTAGAAATACTTTATAAGAGATAACAAGTCTATACAAATGTTTACGTCCCCATTAACATATTATGACGGTGCGTTTTTTATAGAGAACAATATTTTAAAGCAGTTTTACAAAATAAACAAATATTTAAGGGGGGCTCCCATACAACAGACAAAATTTTACCCGTTTTTAGGGTTCCGTAACTAAATGGCAAAAAACGGAACCCTTATGGATTCGTCATGTCTGTCTGTCTGTCCGTCCGTATATCACAACCACTTTTTTCCGTAACTATAAGAATTATACTGTTGAAACTTGGTAAGTAGATGTATTTTGTGAACCGCATTTAGATTTTCACACAATAATAGAAAAAAAAAACAATAAATTTTGGGGGTTCCCCATACTACTAAAACCCAAAAAATATTTTTCATCAAACCAATACGTGTATAGGATACTATGGATAGGTCTTCAAAAATGATATTGAGGTTTCTAATATCTTTTTTTTTCTAAACTGAATAGTTTGCGCGAGAGACACTTCTAAAGTGGTAAAATGTGTCCCTCCCTGTAACTTCTATTTATATATTTACATTTATTAGCACAACCACATCATACATATTATAACATTTACAAGTAATAATAAGTACATAATATTGCATCTGATATGTATGACAATTTTGGTGTACATAGCATTTACTGTAACGTAGCAGTGTAAATTACATTATTTGTTTATACTATCTTAACTAAACTATAACTTAAAGTTTAACAAATTTTACTTAAATAAAATAGGTCCAAACTGATGCAAAACATGTCATCAGTTTGCTAAAATAAGATAATGATCAAACTAAAAAAAATATATAATAATAATGTATTTATTTCTCTCAAAAAGTTTACAATGGCATACAAAATTGATGTAGCTTTAAAAACTAAAACTTTGATAATAATGTACATTACCATGTAAACTTCCACCAAAAATTAGTTTGAACTAGATCGGTAGTTTTTTTAATACGTCATAAATCGTAAACCGTAATTTACCTTTCATTCAATCAACAATTGTATACTGTCATTTATGCAAAACGCTGGATACAGGACGTTATTACCACCTTGTCCAACTACGCGAGGAGGAACACAAATTGATAATATTTTTGGAAATATTTCTTGTCAAACTGGAATATATATTAGCTTGTTTAGCTATAATAATAATAATAATATTCTACCACATTCACACAGCACCATCTAGTCCCAAAGTAAGCAATTATATTTGCTTGTGTTATGGGTACTAAACAACTGATATACTACTTATATACATCTTTTTTTTTTGTAAATACATACATATAATAGATAAATTACACCCAGACACAGAACAAACCTTTATGCTCATCACACAAAGTTTTGTCCTGGGTGGGGATCGAACCTACGACCTCCGGCTTAGCAGTCAGGGTCACTAACCACTAGACCAACAGGTCAAGCTATCGCAAGGTTATATGGGCTCGCAAATCCCATCATTTAGGTACCTAATTATAATGTTAACTTATCAATAACTTAATAAAAAATAAATTAAAACATCGATCAAAGTTACAACGAACTACAAGAACTTTTATATTATGTTACTTGCTGCTACGGAACCCTTCATGGGCGAGTCCGACTCGCACTTGGCCGCTTTTTATAAAAATGGTACGGAACCCTTCGCGCGCCATTCCGACTCGCACTTGGCCGCTTTTTATAAAAATGGTACGGAACCCTTCGCGCGCAAGTCCGACTTGCACTTGGCCGGCTAACTAACCCGTTTTAATCCCCACTAGGGATTTTTTTTTAATTATTCATAATAAAAATATGTATGTAGAAAAAAAATTTGTCTATTTTAACGTATTTTTGAACACATTTTAATAAAGATTTTTTTAATAATAAAACTATACAAATAAATAAAATTGAGTGTCTGTTTGTAAAATAAAAATAACTGCTTTTTGGAGTACGCAAATGAAATTGTACGTTATTTATAACAAAAACACACTTCAAATTTGTCTGTATATCTGTTTGTTTGAGGTAAACTCCGAAACGACTCAACAGATTTCGCCGAGACTTACTAATGTCACAAGAAGTAGGTAATTTAGGCTACTTTGATTTTTGGAAAAATATTAGGGTACCGTGATATATTATAGAATGCGAGATTAGTTATCCATGCGAACAAAGTCACGGCCACAGAAGTTTAACAATAAAATTTAGTAGAAGCTGAAAAAATAACTATATAAAATATACCGGATGTTTGTTGGTTACTCAAAATATCTCTTCTTCGACCACTCAGAATCTTGACATATGATTGGTAGATTTAGACGTCAAAATGTTTGCAAAAGACAACGACCATCGATGAGCATATTTAAAGTTTCAAACATTTTAAGCAGTTAATTTTGATTTGTTTAGAAAATACGAGTATACGATTTGTTATTTTTTACGACATTAAAAACAACAATTATCCACTTGATACCTCACCTGTTTATGTAGCCTTTTGCTTTCAATATTTGTCGAAGATAATGTCCTGGTGCCGCATGACGCCATTTTCTTGTTATGGTAATTATCTTTGATTGATTATCTTGTTGATACAGTTGATTTAGCACCATTATTGTCTGCACCTGTTTAATTTTAAAAGGCTGTTTATTCTGAAGGTTAAATAAATGCATGTTGAGAAATAAAACACGTAACACCTATCTGGATTTTTTATTTTTCCATTTAAGTTTTTTTTATACAAGTAGGTACACGTGGTATACACAAAAGTTTTCATACATTTGATTGCTGATGGGGCCGTAAAGCTCTCGAGTAAAGACCACGCAACGTAGCGTCGTCACGTCCACCCTCAAGATTGACAGCCGATCTGATGTAAACCGAAGTATGTCGCGGGATGTAAGCCGCACAAAACCGGCTTGTTTGAAATCTCTTGGAGAAGCTTTTGTCCAGCAGTGGACGGAGTGGGCTCCCGCAGTAAAATCTTGTACTTAAGAGAGGTCAGAGTATAAGGGGCCCGATCCTGCTAAATTACACACGTCGATGGCAGATCGATGAACTAATATCAACCAATCACAGGCCGGCAATATGGCGCGATTTACTTAGTGAGCCAATCACGGCTATCGAATGAGACCATCGGCTTACCATTGTGTTACGATTGTGTTAGCAGGATCAGGTCCCAGATAATTAGTGTGTCATACAGAATAATATGTTTGCCTATACCAAATTTTGTTTAAATTATAGTTTTAAAAGCAAAACAGGTTTTGTTGCAGTAATTTTTGAAATGTAACCTAAGTGGCAATTTTTTTTTAAATTATCGTTTCGTTCGTCTAGGTGAATGCTACTTACTGCTAGAATAGTTCTTAACTTTTCTGAAAGCAAGACGCATTGTTTGGTTGCCACCAGGATAGCCTTTTAAATTTTTACAAGGTGGTTTTTATCTGTATTCATCCAGTAGATCGTGTAGTTTGTAATTTGAATGGTAGGTATAAAATATATAAAACACAATTTCTAACACCTCTATACATATTATATAAATAGACGTAAAGTTTGTTATTTTCCTATCAAATACTTATTTATAGACAACAACGATATTTTACCCAAATAAAACAATGTCTTGGTTTGTAACGTGTTTTTAAAGATCAAATTCGTCGTCGTCGTCTATCGTCATAAATAGTATTAAATACAATATTTTTATTTTTAAGATATATTATGTCTACAAATATATAAAGGTAAATAAATTGGGTGTCTGTTTGTAATATCAAAATCATAGTTTTTTTGAGTAGGTGAAAGGTAGGTTGGTATATGAAAGTATTTACGTTTCAAATATAAAAAAACAAGTTTTAAATTGTCTGTTATTTTTTTAATTTATTTATTAATTTATTTAATGGTGTAAAAACTATAAACAATGAAAAAGAACTTATACTACTAATTAATATAATATAATTAATATTACTTAAAAACTACGATTGTGTACACAATATAGTACAAGTAGCCCTTGTGAACTCACTCAGTGAACATGAAAACATGTCTACGGGCCACTACGAGGTTGGTCACCGCATTGAGCACACGCAGCGTGCGCGTGAGGGGCGCGAGCTACAGAAGGTTCGTGCGTGCGAAAGGCAAGGCACTAGCAGTGGCGGTCGCCTACGTCGTGCTATGAAGTCATAAGAACACACAGACAGATTATTTGTAAAACTGCTTGGTTCTGTATAGTATGACTTTAAACATATAATTATGTGGCCAGAGCCACTTCCCTTCTTACTTCCAGTTTCGTGTAACCCACCATACCCAGAACAAATAAACGAGGTAAACTCTGAAACGGCTGAACTGATTTCGACAGGACTTTACTAAAGATGATTTAAAACTAAAAGGTATTTTGATTTTGAAAAAATATCAGTGTTTTATGAAAAACAATAAAACTATGAAATCATTGTCCACGCCAACGAAGTCGCAGGCACGGGCATAACTGAATATAAAGGAAACAACAAAGTGACTCAAATAATAAAACAAACTACACGAATGATTGATTACTTTTTATCAAAAAGTTTGCAATTTAATCTAATCGCTATACAGTAAGTCAGTGATTTTAATTAACATGAAAAAATGTCACCGCTAAATTCATTAGCATAAGGTCGAAAATCATTTGTCCATTTAGGCAATAATGTTTCACCACTGCCACATTAATGTCTGAATACCTATCCGAATCTAATATATATTAAACTATAGTCATAACAAGCCCGATGCTTACATTAGGTTTAGGGTCGTGTTGCACTTTGTCCAATAACTTTTTATAGCCCAGTGAAACTAATATGACCCGTGAAAATACATATTTAGCAACTGTACTGTATTAAATACGCTTCATATAATTTATGTTTTAATGTTTGTATGTTGTTCATTAGCTTATCATATATTTTTTTAATTTATTAGATTCATTACATATACAAAAGATTTTATGTAGATTATTGTAATGAGCGACTCACTATGTCACAAATACGAGTAGAACTTGTGTGGTTTTCGTTATGTGCCTAATACCTACCATTGAAATATATTTAAAGTTTCCATAAAAAAGACATAAATATAATTATGTTCGAATGGTTTGGTGGCGTCTCGAGAGTACAAATATATACATCTGTTGCGGAAGAGGTCGGGAGAACAACTCTACGAGTAATAAAAGTGAGAAAATTCCAACTAATTATAATATCAAATTATCAATGTCAAATTGAGTTTGTTTATTACGTTTTCAAGGTTAAACTACTAAGGAGACTTTTATGAAATTTGATAATTTAAAACTATCCAAAGTTTTTTTTGAAATCCCTCACTTATTGCAAAACTTACGAAATTCAATTTTTTTTTATGACGGTTATATTAATAGTTGCACTTATTTTTACAATGTCTTATGTCATTATTCAATAAGACATAATTATCATTACCTAGCTATTTCGTTAAAAAATATACCTAAAGTTTTTTGTGTAACCGCAAAATATAAAGTTTTCCATTATGACAGTCTTGTAAAAAGTGATGTAAATACATCATCATCATTTCAACCCATTAACGTCCCACTACTTAGCACGGGTCTCCTCCAAAGAATGTAAAGGGAATCTAGCTTACTAATAAGCGATTTATAATCATCATTATTAGTATTATACATACATTATGATCACGCGGGGAAGAGACAGAGACTTTCGCTTCTTCAACATTCATCAAATAGTATTAGTGGATTTATTTTACAATAGTTATTATTATAAAGTACCTATAAAAGCTACTGTAGTAGTTGTTTACTATTCTCATAGTACATTCTTCGCCCTAAATATAGATATTCGACTCTATTTCTTTATAGCTGAACTGAAAAGCGGTCAGTTCGTCACTCCCGCGTTCCACGTTATAAATAAAGTCTGGATGTTTTTAACTGAAAATATTAAACAATCTGTGAATTTTTGTTAGCGAGATAGGTAGTTTATCATTGTAGTATAAGTGTACAAACAAAATTGTATGGATATTGATTTTGCAAGGTATGTACTTTCATTTTATTTTTGTTAAAACTCACCGGTTCATTGACATGTCTTTTCAATAATGCAACATCTTCAGAATGAAATTGTGTTGCCTCTTGTCATACTGACAAAGAAACTATTTGATTGCCAAATTATTAAATAGCGTCCATTATTTCTAGCTGCGTTTAGATTTGCAATATTAATTATGCAGGGTAATTTAAAGTTTATACTTTCAGTAGAGGCAGTATGCAAAACGTATATAAGAAATTGTTATGGTCAGAAAAATTCATTATATTTTTGGTCATTTGCAATTTGACAGCTATATCGAAATCGACTGAGCCATCAAATAGCGGTTATTGATTGGATAAAATATAACCTAAACAAATTAAAAATGACAGTTGTATAAATAAACTAGGTCGATTATTTTACTTTTGTATTCAGTCAGATTATACTTTAATTGAAGAAAAACTTTAATCTGAGGGCTCAGATCATACCGGGAATAAGCTATTAGAATTACTTTTGTTAACTATGTTATTGAATTATTTTCAATTTTAAGCCAGTTATGTTGGTGCAGCGGTGTGACAAAACCGATTAAGTATGGTTTTAGAGAGTCATTATGTCAAGTATTACTTTTGTCGATTAACAATTTAAAAAAAAATATTATCTGATATATTTAAGTTTGATATATTTATTATTGATATATTTTTTTAAATTATTTTTTACAAATGTAATGTAAATCATTTGGGAGTCATTGATGAAGCCAAATTGGCGAGTAATTATCCTTGTGTCTTCAATAGAAACAGTACTTCAAAACTAAACAGTGGATCATGCTATACAGGGTGGACTTTGTAATGCCACCTGGAGGTAAAGTACTTGTTTTAAATACTGGAGATAGACCATTTTATTCAGAAGAAACATTCCTTTTTTTTTTAAAAGAAACAAAACTGCATTTAACAATTTCCGGAAATTTGCTTTCCATACCCAGGAATCGAACTAGCTAAAATTCCAAAAATTACATTCTGTACTTTTATGGCGTTCACCGATTAGGTCAATCATAAGGATCGAATCTCTCTAACAAACTTTGTAAATTAAATTAAAACAAAACCATAAAATCTTAACTTATAAATTCAATGAGAATGATAAAGCACTCAATGGTTCGTAATTTTTACTTAATTATGTTCGTAATTAATAATTATCATTGACGTCATTTATTCAGTAAAATAAGGAAGAACTATTTAGATAAGAAGATTGTGATGTACACGTGTTTGTTAAGCAGGTCAAATGAAAAAAAAAATGCGATATAACTGCGTGAGGCACTAGAATTACTATGTACATAAGTAACGTAAGTTAGAATTTTATGGTTTTATTCTTATTTAATATTATAAAGGCATTTATTCAATAAAATATTTACACATAACTTAAAAACATACACAGCTAACCTATTAAAATAAAAAAGAAGCAGATATTCTATTTACTCAGATGATTAAGATCAGATTCCTGAGGAAACGTACCCAAAAGGCTAGCCACATTACCGCGTTGGATAGCAAGGCTAATGCGTTGCCCCAGGTAGAGGCCAGCCCTTGGATCATGAGGTGATACCTCAGAAACACGCTTACAAATTTTAATCTTATTTAATTAACCATGTTTGTTAGTAAGATTCGATATTTATGGTTGACCCTATCGATCAATGCCATAAAAGTACAGGGTGTTATTTTTTTGGATTTTAGCTGGTTCAGTTCCCGGGTGTCAAGCGAATTTTTGAAAAAATATTGAATGCAGAATTGTTTCTTTTTATAAATAAAGGAATGTTTCATTTGAGTAAATTTGTCTATCTCTAATATTAAGGGTACTTTCCTTCCAGGTGGTATTATAAAATTCCACCCTGTATAAAGTACAGGTCCGGCCGCATTTGGAGTAGTTACTGTTCTCACCTCTGGGCGGGGGTTCCCAAGTACCAGCTCGCTCCACTTGACTCCCTCCAACGACAAGCATTTTGAATCGTCGGCGATCCCAATCGCACGGACAAATATTGGAATCGTTAGAACAACAGCGATACTTTTGTTCACTTTGTATGCTCTATTGCTTGTTCCATGGGGAGAGTGCTCCAATGAACTCTTTTTGATATGGTACTATCGTCACATTTACCGTACCACTCGACGCTACTTTATTACAAAAATGATGTAGGCAAACAAAACAAAATATTAATTAATCTGAAATTGTTAAGTAAATCCGACTTTTATATTTTAATTTTCTTATAGGTACTTTTTTTTTAGTATACGTATGATTTTTTTATTTGCGTAAGTGTAATGCTTTAGCAGCCGATGGTTATACACATACGCATACATATAAGCTATTGTGACGAGTGATCACATGAATAAATTCATAACAATCCTTTCAAATGTACGCTTCAAGAACATGTAAACATTTAGGTGATTTTCACACGGCGCGTCGTCGGTCAGGTAGCCACAGATCACATAAAAATACTTTTGTTATTAATGTTCATGATAAACGTCCGGGTAATGAAACTTGAACTTACAACATTACCATACTTAACAGAAGTATTTAAACGACGGATTTTGTCATGTAAAAATTACTTGAATAAATGCGATAGGCGCATATAATTACTCCTTTTGAGATGAGTAGTGTGTAACTAAATAAATTTTATGCTACTATGTACAGTCCGCCAACTTCCTGCTCGACCAGGTTCTAAACCTTTTTCTATATTTTTGTTTAAGTGAATGATATGTATGTGATGAAAGTTCAAATCCATTTAACAAGGCATTCTATAATCAGAATAACAGCACAGGTTTGGACCAGACAAGAACATTCAGCAGTCCAGTAATACACAGCAAATGTTTCGAACTTTTCTGATTGTACGCATATAATTTAATAAAAAACCAATCATTAATCAATCCGTGTAGTGACGGATTAAGAATAAATAATGTCACTACCCAATCTCAACCCGTGGGTGTCGTGAAAGGCGACTAAGAAAATTTTTAATTATTACATTAATATTGTTTGTGTTACAGTTAACAATCTTAACCAGTCAAAAGTAGTTTTAACTGGGTATACCTATCAGTCAAAACTCATAAGTGACCAACCTGTCTGGCTAAATTCCCTTCACAATCTTTGGAGCAGACCCATGCCCAGCATGGCGTTTATGGGTAGAAATTATAAAAATTATGATAAATAATACAAGATGTAAATAAATAAATTGTCTGCCTCGATGGTGAGACGAGAGTTTGCTAAAAGGATCAAAATATATAATATAATAATATAATATTCTACCACATTCACTCAGCGCCATCTAGTCCCAAAGTAAGCAATTATATTTGCTTGTGTTATGGATACTAAAAAACTGATATACTACTTAAATACATATTTTTTTTTGTACATATTTTTTTGTTTGTAAATACATACATATTATATATAGATAAATTACACTCAGACACAGAACAAAGCTTTATGCTCATCATACAAAGATTTGTCCTGGGTGGGGATCGAACCCACGACCTCCGGCTTAGCAGCACTAGACCAACAGGCCAGTCAAAATAATTTATTTGATAGTCTGGAATAGCCGATAGTCTACATTTTACCGACATACCAGGCGAGCGGAGCCACGGGTGGTAGCTAGTAATGAAAGTACATAGTTTGTTTGCTGTTTCGTATTTTGTACACTTAACGTATTTCCATAACATGTAGCTTCTTTGCGATACCGATATATAGTATGAATTGTTGCTACTGCGGCTGTTGTTTATTTTGTGTTGCACATATCCTGTCTAGCTTGGACTGTTCATAACGTTAGTTGCTTTGTTTTCAACTTCAATTATGTAAGTATATCATATTAACTGCTACAAACATCTGCCAGCCTGCAGCTGTTTATGACTCGTGTCTCACTCTGTCATGTGTTTTTATAGCCCATATTATGTTATCTGGAACTAAGCTATGGGGGTTTGAAAATGACGCGCAACGGTTCGAGAAAAGGTGGGTAGTGCCCTGAGGGCTTACTCTGAATCTCGACATTCGGCTTAGTCGGTTTTGATGTCGCTGTCAAATGTTTGAAAGTGACTGCGTCCATATCTAAATTTCCTTACATTTGACAGCGACATCAAAATCGACTAAGTCGAATGTCGAAATTCAGAGTAAGCCCCCTAGCTTCTTTTTGGTTCGTCTTGGCAGTTTTAGCAAATCTACTTAATTAAATAGATACACTTCGTGTATGATTGTTGTTCATAAGTTTACCGTATATTTTTTTAATTTATTTGATACATTATGCAAAGGATTTTATATAGATTACATTTTATTGTAATGAAGTAATAAGCGACTTACTATCACACACATAGACCTTGCACGAGGGGATTGCAGACCCGCTATTTGATATGAATTTTAGCTGTATCAAGCTAAACGCTCTACGCGTTCCTGAAAAAATATTCTTGACAGACTGATAGACGGACAGATGGACAACAAAGTGATCCTATAAGTGTTCCATTTTTTTCTTTTAAGGTACCGAAACCTAAAAATAAAAAAATGCATGTTCGTACGGAACCCTTAGTGCGCAAGTCCGAATCACACTTGACTGGTTTTTTTATGACGGGTATATTTTTAGTTGATCTTATTTTGACAGTGCAACTATTTCATGATGTCTTTATGTTATTTAATAAGAAATATTATGTAACTTTTGATCCCTCTAAAAAATATAATAATATGTGCATCAGCATAATTTTATACTGTGTAACAGTTTGTATTCTGAGTAGTGATGGATAATGTCACTACCCAATCTCAGGCCGTGAGTGTCGTAAAAGGCGACTAAGGGAGTAACTTTACGCAGAGAAGAGCACTGAAAAAAAAGAAAATTAGAAACAAACCCCATACCAACCCGTCTGGCCAGTGTGGTAGTAAGTGGTTTATAACCGCATAAATTAAGTTTTTTTTATTTATTACATAAATAATATTTATGTTACAGGCAAAACTCCTAACCAGTCAAAAGTAGTTTTAACTGGTTAAGAGTTTTGACTGTAACCTATATAAAATTTAAGTTCTACAAACACATGACAACCTAAACCTGTGAGTCTCTTCTATAATAATATTTAAATATTTGCTGTCATCGTGTTAATAGATTAATTATTATTTGTTTACATAGATTTCCTTTGTCTCCAACTTTGTTATGAAGTTCGTTAATTTTAGTAGTGCTCTCTATCGTGCGATTGGTTAAATACGTTGCGGTGTTCAATACAATAGGTTTGGCTTTATCCGAGCAAGGAGTTATTGCTGCTAAGCTTGTTAAAAAGAACACACAATCATGTGCGTGGCTAGTTTAGTCTTGTCAAAACAATATGATAATAATTATATAAAAATAACTAAAGTTGCAATTTACGATGATTATTATCTATTTTGAACTTGACATTTTTATCAGTGAACCAATGTTTCCTACCGACTAAACAGTACATGTTTCTTTTAAATATCAGCAATCAAACTACAACATATTAAGCCGCGAGTAAAATGTTGATAAGCGTTTCAAGACGGACAGTCAGACATGTGCATGTCTTGCAGTGTATATTCACGCTCCTTAGAAATCTGTCGCGCCGACACACACCCGTCTATGTGTTGGTACCTTAATTAGACCAGTAATCGGATTCAGTGATATGCTTATAACGACATCGATCGTACCGTCTTCTACTCGCTGTAGTTAAATATCATTTTTGTACTGATATGCGTATAAATAATACATATACTAGTAAAAAGTTACTACCCTGTTATTTTTCAAGATTCCAGTTGCCGAAAAATTGTTGGATATTGGTAAGATATTGTTTGGAATTTATGTTGTCTAGTGCGTGTTATTGTTTCTGTTTTAAATAGTGAATTGTTTTTTTTTATATGTGAATGAATGAATTGTTGTTAATAAAATTATAAACAACAAATACCTTAAAGCGGGAGAGATTATAGAATTTATAGTTATTAAGTATTTTCAAAACGTATAGCAAATATTTCATTACGTAAAGCGATAGTAAATTAAAAGTAATATTATTTTAAATAAAACCTTAATGATTTTCAGTTCAAAATGTCAGTATCCATGATAATACTGCAAAATAAAAATCTCGTTTGAGAGTATGCTTTAAAAATAAAAACAAAAATCAAGAATATTTTCTTCACATTTCAATTGAGATCATCGACAGTAATTTTTGTTTTTGGACAGTTTTATTTATATTTATTGTCGATGTTTGGTGTTAAAAATACATGAACCAAAACACAACTCGCTTGAATTTTAAGGTTCCTATTATTGGAAAGAAAAACAGAATGGCAAAAAATAAAACAAATATTTTTTAAATCGCTACCCGTTACTTGCGAAATGTAAGATAATAGATAAAACATTATTTTTTAACCAGTTACTTGGTCTCTAAATCCCTGTATATTTTATGATACAAAATAATGTAAGTATGAAAATAACGATTCATTCGTCTTCTTACCATTACGTCACCACTAGACGCGCGACGCAACGTGACGCGGCGACGCGTCGCCGACGTCGAGACTGAATTCACTCAAACTTCCTGTAATGATTTCGCTCATCATAATTTGCTTCCAGTATTCTTTACATAATTATAGTTGTGTAGTGACGGATTAAGAATACGAAAAGCTACTAACCCTTCAACCCGTGCGTGTCGTAAAAGGCGACTAAGGCAAACAAACCTTAAGCAAACAAGAGCCCTCAAAGAAAAGGAAAATTCGAAACAAAACCCTATACCAACCCGTCTGGCCAGCGTGGTGTAGTAGGCTAAATTCCCTTCACATTGTTTGGAGGAGACTCGTGCCCAACAGTGAGACGTTTATGGGTTGTAATGATGATGATGATTCTTTATATCCCGAACATGACGTAAGCTTTAGAATGACATACTGTGGTACTTTACGAATACTGCAACATGTTTTTTACCCGACTGACAAGACGGGTATTGTTTTTCGCGCGTATCTTGTATGTTTGTAAATTTCTTTATTCCCACGTTTCTTCTAAAGGACTGGATGGATTTGGACAATTAAGATATCTTTAGATTCTTCTCAAAAACCCAAGTGGCGGACTTTTTTACGCCAAATTGTAAGGAGTTAGTTTTATCTTTTTAACCAAACCATCCAACCAACCAGTAGAGTATCAAAATAAGGAGAATCTAATAGAGATTATAAATATATACATATGTTATATATTTAAATTGAATCAGGAATAATAATAACAACATTTTTTTGGTCTTTTTGATGCGTTGCTTATCTGTTGATTGTTTGTAGTCGGGTTATTTTAATTTTTTAATTATATTTACTTGTCTTCTAAGATTATAAGAGAAGTAACTACAAGTTGGGAATCAACTTCATTGTTCTTGTTCTTGTATAGTCATCAAAGTAACTCCTGTTAGTCAGAATCAACAATGTTGAACCCTTGTAAACATCAAGGAGGATACTCGCCAAGAAAAGCTTGTTCAACAGTCTTTGCCCAACAACGAATGATTAGATGGAAGAGGTTAGCAACAATAAATTATCTACCTCCATCAGTAAGCATCCATTTGGTGACAATGTATTTAAGTCTAGAGATTAGTTAATAATTATACTATTTAACCACTATGGGCTTGATGCCCATAGTGTTTATTAGTTAGTTTATTTCAAGACCATGTTATTGTGGGCTATGCTTGTATGTGTATGATAAACCAAATTCGAAAATTAATATTTGAACCTACAATGAGTCTACCACAAAACACTATTGGGATTCTAGATGTGAATATCAAACAAATTCTACATAAAGTACTTATATTTGTGTATAAATCCATCCATATGCAACTTACTTAAAAACCCATCTGTATTATTTCCAAAACTTTGAAAAACTTATTTATGGAAAGTCCACTTACTTTAAAGAATATCTGTTATTAAATGAATCAGCGTTCCTGCTTATTGAAACAAAATAATGTTATTCGATGCGTTTAAGTCGAAATCCAACACCTAACGACTTGCATGATATTTCAAACGAGTGTTAAATTATTTGGCTTAGCAATAATTGAGTGCTGTGTATGGTCATAAGAATTTTTGATAAACAATTATTATCAAGAATTGATGTGTGACTTCTTGTGCCAATTTGCTCCCTATATTTATAAAAAGTATGGTAAAAGGTAAATTCAATTTGAAAGTAAGTATTTAATTAACAAATTTTGTGTTATTTTTATCTTAATTTATTCTAAATTTAAATAATTTACAATAAATTCGTGTTGCAAAAGATAAGTAAAACATAATTGTTGCCTTTATCATAATTTATTTAAAATTAATTTAGAATCGTTTTAAAGAAAAAAGGAACCCTTATAAGATTATTATTGTCCGCCTGTCTGTCAAGACTCATTTTTTTAAGAGCACGTAGATTTATCAAGTTGAAATTATTTTTCACACTGATCCTGTCAGCCGTTCTGGCGTAACAGAGTAACAAATATCCACCCATCCAAACGTTCGCATTTATATTATTAGTAGGATATAGTGGACGTTAGTTAGTAGACGTTTATGGGTTGTGATGATAATGATGAGGAGATTGATCTGTTGCCGATATTGATAATTATATTTATTGCAAAAAACATCTATTCTCAATTGATGGCGAAAAAGAGAATTGCAACCAATTACGACTAATTTTCACATGGTTCTAAAATTAATCACGAGAGAAAATAGTTTTAACCGATTTGATGTTTATTCGCGTTTGTCAATTTATTGAATAGCGATATAAATAACAACAGGTTATATGAACTACAGACCTAACAATAGCAAAACAAACTTTACTTATGATAAAGTATCTCTCGAGTGATAAATTGTTAATCAGAGGTATATACATTGTTATGATAAAATCTATATCTGATAAAAACAATACTTGTTTATTATCTGTTTATCGTTCCGTTCGTCAAAGAGAAGAAGGGAACCGTTATAATATGACTTAGATGTCCGTCAAGACCCTTTTTCGAAGGTATCAAGTTGAAATAGTCAAATCTGCAGTCCGTCGAAGCTGTGAAAAGTCAAACTTTGTAAAATTAACTTCATCATTATCAGCAACCCTTGAATGTCGGTCGGGTCTCCTCTCCTCTATCTAGAGAGCTGAGAGGGTTTAGGCACGGCATCCACACACGCTGGCCTAATGCGGGTTGGTGGATCAGACATACGCTTAGAATTTCTTCTAGTGTATGTGGGTTATGTCACGATGTTTTCCTTCACCGTTAGCAGATGGTAAGTCACATGACTAGTACATATAAATTCCACAAAGTAAAATCCACATTGGTACTGCTGGTTGGATTTGAACTGCGTGTTTAGCACACCGGTCACTTATCCATTCAGCCACCATCGCTTTTTTAATAAAACAATGTGGCTGTTTATGTTGCTTAATTGGCAAGGGAATCATAACCTACGGGGACTGTTGACCAAGAATTATAACATTTGGCATAAAGCAAGGCGGACGCAAGCACAACTACCTTTAGAAAAGGAAATTAAAGTAGATAGAAAAGTCACGTTGTTAGGTATATCACATGAAAAAAATATTAAAAAGTTACCTTTGCTGCTAGAATGTATGTGAGATGTATTACAACAGAAAAATAAAACATCGTACCTACGAAACCCGCCACACACGACTTCGACTCACACTTAGCAGGTTTTTTTTTTAATAATAACAACGCCGGTAGGTACTGTTTGTTTGATGATAAAATTATTTTCTGTTCTACAGCCAAACAAAGCTTTTGACTTCATTTTGGCAAGTATTTATTTTCTTTTTTATTGAGGTTTTAAAAATTTGAATGTTTTGTACAATTCAATTTGGCATTTTTATCGATAGCAGTTGGCTGTCAACAGGGGACATTTTTGAACCGGTCATTTTCCGTTTGGCAATTCATACAAGTAACTTCCAAATTTAACGCTTTAGACAACGGAAAGCTTTGAGGTAAAAGACTGTTTTTCAAAAGCTGGTGCCATTTTTTTTTTAAAACAAAATTTCTTTCAATAGATTTAGAATTGAATCACACAAAGTGCGTATCCATACTATCAGGTATTTTGCCATAATACCTGATAGTATGGAACTCTCAGAGTGCGATTCTGACTCACACTTGCCCAGTTTTTTAATAGTACCATTATTTATCCGAATATTTACCTATTACATTTAAACCGAGTATTAGGTGCCTAATTTAAGTATAGCGAATTTTAACGAACCCAATATTATAATATAAATGCCTCACAAATTAATGTAATCGTTTTAACAGACTGAAAGGCACAAAATTTTACTGAAGTATAGTGACCCGATTCAATGGATGATAAATATTTAAGTTTTGCTCGGTTCATAAGCATAACAAGAATAGAGATATCTTATATTATTATAGTTACTGCTAATATGTAAGAATAAAACAAGAGTTATCATTAAAGCCATTTACATATAAGTACCTAGACATAATATAAATTTGTGATATTTAAATGTTAGACTGGATAAGTCATTGTTTACCATGGTTTTAATTAATTACTTAGGGCTCGCAGACGCTATTTTTAGCATGAGCTATCTTTTTATGTTTTAGTCGCATTTTTGAAGCTAAATGTAGCGACAGAATATCTACTCGCGATTTTAATACTGTGATGGAATGCAGAGAGTGGCCAAAACGCGATATATCATCAATGGAGTCGCAAAATCAGCGTGTGTACTGTGTGCTGTGGCTCTTAGTCACTCAACAACAATCACAATAGTATTTTAATTTATTTGTGTTCGTAGCCAAACGCATTTAGTCAGAATCATTTATTATTTGTGAACCATAGGTAAACAAAAAAAAATGCAGATTTTCTAAATAGGTTAAATTACAACTTACAATTTTTTTTGTTTCTTTTGTTTGTCGGTACATAATAACGATGCTGGTTAATCCGTAATTGGGAAATGTATTAGCCAAGTAACCTTACGTATCAAATTATGTCAATGTATCATACCTTTGCTGTGGATAAACCTTATTAATTAAAATTTAAAAAAGAAATAAGTAGATGAGTTTTTCATCTCCAGGTATTTTTTATAAATCGATAATATTTTGTCACACACTTGTGTAAGTTTTTCAATAAGTTCATACTCGTATAAGATTGTTATAGATATTTCTTGTCTCTGCGCATATTAGCAATGCAGTTTTGTAAAATCTATTCTCTATTATTCAGTTGATAGTCGTTATTGATAATATTTTTATTCAGTTTCAGATGTCGTCTGGAGTAATTTGAGAATGTTTACGATCGAAACACCTCCGTCACTCCAGTTATAATAACATACGAAATCGTTCAATATGGACAAGTGCAATTATGAAGGAGTTAAAATCGATGACACTGAAGAATGTACAACACATATGAGATTTTCTTGGCAACCGTTTTTAAGACAGGTTGGTATGTTTGTTATTGTATTACATTGTTTACTTGCATTAAGCCCCACTGCTGGGCTCAGGTATCCTCTCCTCTAACTAGAGGGCTGAGAGGATTTAGGCCATAATCCACTCACGCTGGCCTAGTGCGGGTTGGTGTTTAGACATATTCATAGAATTTTTTCTAGGGTATGTGGGTTTCCTCACGATGTTTTCCTTCACCGTTAGCAGATGGTAAGTCACTTGACTAGTACATATAAATGCCACAAAGTGGATCCACATTGGTACTGCCGGTCGGGATCGAACTCGGACCGCGTGATTTGCACGCCGGTCCCTTTCCATTCAGCCACCATCGCTTAGTAGAAATTATCTTAGATGAAATATGACACTACGTTTAGGAATGCAGATACATATTATGATACTTGCTTGTCTGTGTTACTCTAGTCAATCTAGACTCTAGATTGACTGTTATAGAATATTGTTAGCAGTAAGTCCACCAATGTACCGTGCCATTATATTGTGCGCAAATGTTTAAATAAATATACTAATAGGTACAGACATGTCAGTATCAATTCTAAAGATTGCGTTCTACATAAATTATTACGTTAATCAGTACATTGACATTCGTCTACCGTCGAACCATATCTGCTCGCAATAAATCTTGGTTAATATTATAAATATAAAGTATAAATGTCCATCTATTTGTTATACTATCATGTATAAACATAAAGAAATAAGATAAAGTACTAAGTAAATTAAAGAAGCTGAATAATGTAACTCATTACAAAAACAATATGTTGTTTTTAATTATGACGATGCTAGTTAGCAAAATGACGTCATATTCTAATAAAAGAGTTTGTAATAAACAGCTTTCTAGAACATGTTCATTTATTATTATTACGTAATTAATAATGTTCTAAGGACAATATTGACATCATTGACTCATTGTTTTTAAACAAATACAAATAGGTATGTTTTTTATATAAACATCACCATCATTTCAACCCACAAGCGTCTCCTGCTGGGTACGGGTCTCCTCCAACTATTTTGAATCGCCTTTTACGACACCCTCAGGTAGAAATGTATTCTTAATCCGTCACTACACGGATATTTTATATATATAAACAATTAATATATAATATAAAACACTATCTACCTATCTGTAAAGAGATAGTGTGTTTATAAATCCCAACTATTTTTTGGACAAGATGAAGGAACCTTTCTGATTGACGAGACTTAGTTTATTAAACATTGCGATATATAATTATAATTATTATAAGGCCTTAACCAATCATCTGCGTGTAGGTATTAGTTAAAGCCTTATAATTTCTATGTCCATAGTGATCATTTACGTATAGGTATTATTCATTCAATCAATAGGCCCATTGCCTTCCAGGTTTTGAATTTTTTATACGTTGAAGAATTAAGGTGAAGAATTAATTGTACTAATTGGGTGTTTCCGTTCTCTACCCATATTTTCAACCCACAAACTGGAATTAATAATATTTTTTCCGGTCTCAACCAACTACAATTTTCCTTTCCGTTTTTTACCCAATGGTTTTATAATTATTTAGAATATTGGTTAGGTAATGCTAGCAAAAGAAAATTTTTAGCAACTTATAATTGCTTATTCTTATTTCATCTCTGCTTATTTCATCATTTTCTGAACCAATACGGTTCTGTGCCAAATAGAGAGAAATATGAACTACTAAAATACTGTTAGTTGGGACTGACTGAGACCTCATGAATTACAAATAGATACTATCACTGAAAATGATCATCGACATTTTTATAGCCTTCTGTAATTGGATACTGTTTTGGCTTTGACTTTAAAAGCAACGGATTTCTTGTCAAGAGATGAGTAGGCAAAATTTTGAGCAAAATTTGAACAACAATATTTATGAGTGTACATGAAAATGTTTAAAAATAGAAATAATTAATTCATGCAGCTGTATTAACAATAACCGTTTCTAGTAACTCAGTTACAGTAAACAAAGTAATACTTTAATTGATACCTATAAGTACATAGATTCGATAAATTGTAACAATTGTAACAAACCGTTTATCATTAGGCGGACCGTACGTCTGTTTGCCATCGTCGTGGTATAACTTTAATATCTAGGTTATATTATTGAAACTCGAACGAAACGTTTTGTTTACACGATTATTAAGATTGATGATTTCGGAACAATTATCTTCATCATAAAATTAATTAGAAATAATTAATTCAAAAAAAGAGGGTATCAATTTAACCCATAAAATAAACAAATAGTCGATACTTTATTGAAGAAAAAATAAAATGCGTGTCTTTTTTCGAGCCCCAGAAGTCAAAACAATCATTTTAGCATTTCTTTGTAAGTATGTCTTGTACTTGCATCATATGAAAACTACCGGATGGAATTGAATGCAATTTGCACCAATGTATTCAAATTCAATCACAAGTCTTAAAATTAAATACGCTAGTGCTAGTATGTTGGGCGTCTGTACTAGGAAACTTCCTGTATGACAACTGTGTTGTTAGACGTCTGACTTAAAATATAGACCTACTTTTTACTGAGATATTTTATTATTGGAACAACAAAAAACTGTTATATATGTTGGTCTATGTGGACTTTCTAAATAAATTACAAAAGATTCATGAGAATAACTGAAAACGATAAAAAAAATGTTTTGAGGTCAGAATAGAAAAAAAGTAAGCTGTTGAGCTTAAGATAATTAAGGGCATATTATTATCATCATCATTTCAACCCATAAACGTCCCACTGCTGGGCACGGGTCTCCTTCAAAAATGTGAAGGGAATTTAGCCTACTATACCACGGTGGCCAGACGGGTTGGTATAGGGTTTGTTTCGAATTTTCCTTTTCTCGCAGTGCTTTTATCTGCATGGTTACTCCCTTAGGTACGATTCAGACCAACCGGCTCGCGTTGCGCCGCATCGGAACGGAGCCGTCCGCATGCGTACGGCTGCCGCGGTAGCCGTACGGGTGCCGCGGCAGCCGACAGCGTCCGCTGGAATCCGTACGCACTGCAACCGCCCAGAAGTGCCGCTCTCTTTGCGCCGCGTAGACGTAAAGTGAAATATTATTTAAAATATCGCTTGAAGAACACAACTTGAATGATTCGCTAGCTGTTGCTGCACCGTAATCTCCGTACGACACACGGCCGACCGGCTCCGAGCGGACCCGACGGCAGCCGGTCGGAGCCGGTCGGAGCCGGTCGGAGCCGGTCGGCCGTCGCGCGTCGCGGGGTGCCGACGGAGGTAACTATGCGTAAGTTGCATGCAAATATGAACTGTAATTACTGTTGATACATTTCAATGTTCTTTAACGCATTGTAAAATGCCGCCCGGCGCGGGCCGATGCGAGCCGGTTGGGCTGAATCGTAGCTTAGTCGCCTTTTACCACACCCGTGGGTTGAGATGGGGTAGTGATATTAAAATGTATTCTTAATACGTCACTACACGGACATATTATTATAATGGACAAGAACCACAAAACTTAATAATTATATTTCCTTTTCAGTTATAGTTTCACTGGGATTATGAAGCTAATTTTTTTAATTAATTTTCTTAATAAGTAAAGTAAAATTCTGGATTAATCTTTCGAAAATAATTTTAAATATACTATAGGTACACCAGGTAGTGCGATATTCTTCAATAGATCACATATTTGTATACAAATTAGTTTGTATACATATCTGTTAACCCTAAATTTCCTTCGTCATATAACTCAAGGGTTATGATCATTAGTACCTATTCACAATTCAGTTTTGTTACTCTAATATTAACTGTGAAAACTTTTGTATCACAATAACAAAAGTTTAATATGTTTATGTGCTCCTAAAACTAATATTATATCCTTTATTTTACAGCTTTATGTATGCACGGTAGCGACATCCATTTATTTCGTGCTAGGATTATGTTTCGGGGCACCTACAGTGTACATACCGCAGCTAAGAGAAGAAGCAAAATTAAATTTGACTGAGCCTTTAACGGATGATATGGCGTCTTGGTTATGTACGTATAAATTTTATTTTTACTCGACTAGTGTGGCATATAAATACAGGAATGCGTGCCCGATGATGTCAAAGTAATTTCTAATATTTAATGTGTTAAAGCTTTTCATTTGATGCAAGGTTAGAGTTAGTCAAACATCAATGCTAAATATACGATCCAATGAGTATACATTCCACATGTCCAAACTCATCATCATTATGACCCATAAACGCTTCAAACAATGTGAAGGGAATTTAGCCAACTATACCACGCTGGCCAGACGGGAACCCTATGCCAATAGGGTTTGGTTTCGAATTTTCCTTTTCTTGCAGTTCTCTTGTCTGCTAAAGGTTCCTCTCTTAGTCGCCTTTTACGACAGTCAGTAGTTGAAATAGGGTAGTGACATTACGTGTTAATAATTCGTCACTACACGGCCAACAGTCCAAAATCGTAACTAGTCAAAACTACTTTTGAATGAAATAATTAGGCAAAAGTATTTTTGACCGATGCCTAGTTAAAACTAGACTGATTTTTGCAGTCAAGGTTACAAGGATGTTGGTCAAAACCACTTTTAATGAAAAGCATCGGTCAAAAGTACTTTCCCTTATTTTTGCACTCAATTGTGATTTTGACCGGTAAAGAGTTTTTACTTGAACATTATACACAAATAGTGCTATTTTATTTGGCTATAATTAAGTTTTTGCTATTAGCTCTTATTTAAGCTAAAATCCCACGCATTATCTACCTATTCTAAATACGTAAATCTAAGAGCTATCTCAATGGCTTAATTTTTAACTAATTGAATGGTTGATTCGTATAAACACATGAATAACACAACCTGTAATTTAACCGTGTTGGTTCAAAGATCAGACTAGAATAACAGTGAAGCAAAGAGGATTACTTTTTAATTAGGAAATAGGTAACCCGGTTAACCTTTCAAGTTCCACGAAACAACTGATGCGTTTCATGTTTTTCTTACGTCCCTTGACTAACAAAACACAATGTTATACATATTTCATGTGTGGCATCTATGTTATGTTGAAAGTGGTACAATGTTTTGTTATTTTGTTCACAGCTTCAATACTCGGGTACACCTCGATGCCTTGGGTGATCATTTTACCAATACTCACTCGACTTATAGGAAGAAAAAAGCCATTCCTACTCGTTACCATTTTAACTCTGGTCAGTTTCATTGTTTTCTACTGGAGTACCAATGCAACACATCTGCTAATCAGTGAGATACTTCAAGGCATTACTCTTGCAAGTAATTTAACTGTATTGATTTGTATTATCACTGAATACTCATCTCCTCGTTACAGAGGGGTTTTTATGATGATAGAATCGTCAATTTTCTTTTGGGGCGTTTGGATAGCCAATCTCACTGGAACCTTCAGCCATTGGAGAAATATAGCTATCATAGCGTTTGTGTGCTGTTTATACTCAATGACTGCAGTCATCATGCCAGAATCTCCATCTTGGCTGGCGATGATGGGACGCTTTGAAGAGTGTGCTGCAGCTCATCATTGGCTAAAAGGATACGACAAAGAATCGGAAGATGAACTTGAGAGTCTTATAAGAGCAGAGAAAGAGTATCTCAAAAAATGCACAGAGCGGAAAAAACCAAAATCGTGCTGCCGTTTTCAAATTATTAGGGAAACAATATCTGATAAGGGTTTTTACAAACCTCTATTGCTGTCAATGGCTGTTATGTCATTGTATCATTTTTCAGGAAAGCTTGTATGTTCTATGTACGCAATAGATTTAATTAGTCAAATAACAGACAGTAAAGCAGCTGCTTATACCGGTATGCTCATATTAGATGCTGTTACAATACTCGGCATGCAGATTGGATGTGTTTTGTCAAAGTTGATCAATAGGAGAACGTTGTTACTATCTTCTTCTTCTATTGGAATTTTCTTTCTATTTGTTATATCACTATATCTGTATTTGATTAACTTACAAGTGATGATGGAAAACAAAATTATTTCCATAGTCTTACTCACTTCATTCTCAGTGTCTATAACATGTGGTCCAATGATTATGCCTTCAACTATTTTTGGTGAAATTATCTTTTTAAGATATAAAAGTTCCTCTTTACTCATATTGACATTGTTTTCGGAGTTATTAATGGCGACAGTACTTAAACTTTCACCTCATATATTTAAAGTGCTTACATTACACGGTGCGTTCTTTTTTTATGGAATATCTGCATCTGTTTTTGCATTAATTTTATATAAATATCTACCTGAAACCAAAGATAAAACCTTGCAAGAAATAGAAAATTATTTTAAAGATCCTCATGATCAAGAGGAAGATGTATCAAAGGCTTTCATTTCAGAGAATGAGGATAATTATAGTACTCAGAGACGTTAGAAAATGTTTGTGACTTTCTAATTATAAATGCATTTACTGTGTAAATAATTAAATTAATTGTAGAAATAAAAATGTTATTCGTTTCCATTCGTTTGATTATTTTAATTTTAAGTTTCAATTTTGTTCTAGTTTCAAAACCTTTTCCTCAGATTCTGATTTTATTTCTGTATTGATAACCAACTATGCTAAATACGGTTTGGTACGATTCCGATTTATAAACTCTGTGGGGGACAGAATAAAAGTATTTTCTTTCTTTCTTACTTTTGAAACAAACAAAGGCAATTTTAAATGGGATCTATTTACACATAAACACTCATTATTTTGTAATATTACTCCTTTCCATTAAAGCAGCAATAAATCGCAATAGTTTGTAACTCATTAGGTTAGTCAACAAACTCGGTATTATAAATGTTTATTTATTTTGCAACTCTGACATTAAGTTTGGTATTCAGGGTAAATATTATTTAAACCGTTCACAACAAACTACATTTTGTTATATCCAATCAACTCTTGGAAAGTTTTGTCTCTCCAGCAAAATAGGTCAAGCCAAGCCCGACAGGGATTTCTAAGTTGGAGTACAATGCAGATAACTGATTCACAAAAGCCACAATTAACTACCTTTTGCCTCGTGATCTCCTCCGTCGACAGATGGGGTTACTAGAGCTATGCCTAAAATTCATTGTTGGTAAATACGTACCTACTTACCAATCTTTGTTTTGTTAACGGATAACAAATTTGGTCCCTCATGGAATTCAGTCCTATATGCTAAGCTGCTCAAAGTAGGGTCCATCGGCAGATGTACCTCTAGGGGAACATAAATTGAGTGTACGGGAGTACAACTAGACGTACGTAATTCTGATAAAATCACTAAATGATAATCTAACTGACGTAAATAGGGATACCATGTAGCATTTAGTTGACTAAAAGTATTTATTATAAATAATTTTACAGAATTATAATATATTTGGTCGCAAAATGTTATATCTCAGCAATTTTTTTTGCAAATTGAAAATATGTATAACCAAATTTATATATGAACAATGATTGATATTGAATTTAAAAAAATATATATTTACCAAAAAGAACGAATAAATTATGTATGCCAATTCTTATGGTTCTTGAGAGCAAATTCCTTTTGGCATGGTGATGAACAAAAAAACAAAGGAATGTCGTGTGCGCACATTTCCGTGTTTCATGCATATAATTTTTTTGTGTCCTCTTTGTAAATCAACATAGGTAATGTTTTCATTAAAAAAAACAACATCAGAAACGGCTAATTAAATAATCGCCTGTCTATTGGTATGTACTAATATTGTATAGTTCAAGCATTATTTTGACGTCTGAAACCAATACCATGTCACTACGAGCACAACACGATAAAATTTACAAATCTCGCTAGGTTTGGTGCCATAACCATTAGCCAGATCACAACAGAAATATATTAGCCACAATCAGGAATAGTTCATAATTATGACTGTAGACTTAGTAGGTTGGAAGTATGTCCCCTAACTAATTAATTTAAGCGAGAAGTTAGTATACTCTTTCTTTTAGAAAAGAATGTAAAAAAACATAAGAAATAATCTAGAAAATAAGTGTAGGCATCGGTAAAGTCATATTTTATTTGATAAAATCTGAGCCAGTTTCATCACGGTCGGTAATAACGGGCGACGCTCAAATTCACGACTGTTGAAAGTTTATTGGCTACGAAGTTGACTCAATACTCCAGCGCAGAGATGCAACTGAACAACTTGTGTTTTTCTTCCATCCGGCTCCAAGAGGGAATAAAGTAGATGAGCAATTGCTGTATTTATTTGAATTTTGCATTTCAAAAGAGGTGAATAAGTACCTCTTTTAAGGTAAGTTAATGATGATATATGAACTGATCCAAAACGGTCCTATTGGTAATCACTTAGGGAAGCCTATGTCCAGTTGTCAGCAGTGGAAGTTTTTCGGCTGATATGATGATGATGATGATATGTTACCATATATTATTTGACACACACAAACATGTAGACGGTCATGTGGCCCACCTGATGGTAAGTGGTAACCACCATGTATGAACAATAGGAACATGGCTGTGTTTGAAGCTTTGGTTACAAAGAAAACACAAGCAAGCCGCTGTCTACTGAAAAGAAAAAGGAAAATAGGAAGGAAATAGAATACGATGGGGAGTGGAAGAGGGATTGGGACTCAGCAAGAATTGGAGCGTCTGCGCTCCCACTCACCTGACGAAACGCAACAGTATATTACTTCTTCGGTGGGTTCGATTAGCAAATTCGCATTCGGACAAATCTTTGTGTGATCAGCATGATTTTCTGTGTAATTTGTCTATAATATTTTTGGGTGTAATTTATCTATAATTGTAAATGTATTTACCAGGTCATCGGTCCATCTGGAGGGGGGCCGCCCTACGCTGCGCTTTCCAATACGTGGCCGCCACTCGTGAACTTTTTGCCCCATCGACCATCAGTTCAGACAATCAGTTCTGCGGGTGGCCGTTGGATGCGGGCGGCACAAAATCGCTCGCTGTGGCGGAAATTAGGTGAGGCCTATGTTCAGCAGTGGACGGCATTGGGTTGATATGATGATGATGTATGTATTTACAAATAAATGTACTTAAGTAATATATCAGTAGTACCCATAACCCAAGCAAATATAATTGCCTAATTTGGGACTAGATGGCGCTGTGTGAATGTGTGAAAATATTAATATTATAGAGATGATTTCATAAGGTACTGATGATGATACAGAATATTTATAGGCAATAATAATATATATAAATAATAATAAGTAACATACACAAAGATTTAATAAATGTAATCTAACCTAACCTACCTATTATATAAGTACTGAATTATACTTATAGAATATATTCTATAAGTACTGAATGTGTACTCTCACTAAAACCCATCATTTACTTGAAAACTAACAATTGATACGCGCGACGATGAAGGAGAAATGAATATCCTCTATTACCTATTCCATCCTGCATAAGAAAAAAACGTCATAACTGCTTATAAAATCTAAGGGAATAATGCTTTTCAAGTAAAAAGGTTAAGATGTATTTTTCCTGAAAAGATTTTTTATACAACCTAAATGGAAAAATAACGTAAGTATACGGCGACAAGTTGTGTTATATTTTTCATGGTTTATAGATTTCAAGAATACAACGTATATTTTACTACGCATAAAACAACACATCACAGTTTTTACGCCGCATACACACACACAGATGCTCTGCTTCCCAAGGAGCGGACTCTTATTTAACGACAAGACTACAACTATACAATAAATGTTTAACTGTGGTCTACTGAGGTACAGGGAGTTCTGCAGTTCAGAGTGAAAAATCTCACCTGCGCCGTACTTCATGTTGCATAAATGGAACTAAAATGGTATTGTTTAGAGCTCTTACATACGACGGTTTTTTCAGGCGCCACGCCGTCGTCGCGCGCCATTCGTTACTGTAACCCTTCAAACGCCATGTATTGTAAAGTATTGTCAAATGAGAATGGTTGCCATAACCAATTCTCATTTGTCAATACTTTCTCAAGTTTAGCAAACGGCGCCTGAAAAAAAATTGGTGTGTGAGTGAGCTCTTACACGCAAACTATTTTCTACTAAGACTGTTTCGGTGGCGCAGCGGAAACAACTACTGCTCAAGAGGTCCCAGTTCGATCCATGGGTCAAGTAAATAAATATTAATAAACACACAAAAGGGTACGAAATAAAAATTACAAAAACTACTTAAAACACGACTACCATGAGAACCAAGAATAATTTTAATCGCAGTCGGGGGACATATTAGAATAAGAAAGTATTCCACTGAGCGGAAGTCCCCCGACTTCGATGAAAATCTTAGTTTAAAATAACATTTCAACCCATAAACGTCCCACTGCTGTGTACGGGTATCATCATCATATCAGCCCAACGACTTACGACTAATTTACGCCACTGCGAACGGTATAATGCAGATAAATAAATATAATAATATCTTGTTTTTTTGCCTTTTAGTTCTTTTTCTCAAGGCGTCGTCGTGTTTTTTAATTTATTAAATTTATTTTCTAACTTTTTGTGGTACTTTTTATTTTTTACTAACCTATGTTACTCGGAAGGATGCAAAATGCAAGATATTATGTCATGTCATGACTACCTTCTATGTATAAATCATTTGACACATTAAGGTACGGCTATATGTAAGTTGTAAATAACTCATTAAATTATTAGAGTGTCGTACTGGAATTCAACCTAAACATATTTCGGCAAGAGCAGGGTCTAAGGATGTGGCTATTTTAAGACAAATATTTTGATCAGTCGACTGGTGGCTCGATATCTATGACACGAAAATTATTCAGCTCTGTGAAACGATATTTTAACATACATTATTAATTTGCACAAGGTCATATTTTAGCATAACAAATTGATTTTGTTACTGTTTCGTAACGCTATCTAAACGACATACTTGGCATAATATTTTTTATATTTGTATTCGTCTCAACTACAGTGAAAAACTGTTTTGAGATACGAAATAAAGTTTTTTATAATTTTATTGCCCGAGATTAGCGCATTGTTATTTTAAGTATAAAATCTACTGTGGGCATAAAATAGTTGTTTACTGCTTACCAAATTAAGTAAAAATGATACCCAATACAAATATTTGCAACCCAAAAATAAGATATAACTATGTTTACCAAAATCTGTTACCTTATTTTATACTAAGACGTATAATCTCTTCTAACTTAACTTATCCATGTCAGATCTGCCAAAAAAGGAGCAAAATACTAATCACCCGCGAGTATTAACAAATTTGGGTCGCGTTCGCATTTATTTGGTAAACATTTACTTAATTTGGTGCACATTTACTATATTTGGCTTCTTAAACAGAAGCCAAATATAGTATATAGTAAGTAGCATTTTAAAGTTAGTCAGATACAGATACTTATTTTTTATTTGATGTACAAATTTACTTATTAGACATATGGTTTGTTGGTACACGTTTCTTTATTGGTATACGTTGTATTTTTTTGGGAAACTTATAATAATAAACAAGTTTTGTTTTGGTTGACAAAGTATTTGTTTCCATAAAAAAGTGATATTGATTCACTTACAAAATAAAATAAACATGGATAAATATAAACGTTGCTTAAAACCTTTGAACAAGCTTTGTCATTGAGTTCAGTTGCAGAACAGTTTTCCTTTGTTCAATTCCAAAAATCAGGATTTTATTTTTGTCATATTTTTCTTTCAGTTTATTTAGCTTCAAAATGTTTGCAGATGTGGATACGTCAGGCACTTTGAACTTTGAGTAGTTGAAAATGAGGAGTATTTTTATTAAATAGGAGTTTTTGCCCGGGGCTTCACTCCCGTGGATCTTTGTTAGGTCACTATTCAGCTGCTATTGGTCGTATTAGGATGTTATATAGCCTATTATAGCCTTCCTAGATAAATGGGCTATCCAACACATAAAATATTTTTTGAATTCGAACCACTAATTGTGAGATTTTAGACGTTTTACCAAACAAACAAACTCTTTAGCTTTATAACATTGGTATACATAATTAAAAAAGTAATATCCAATAAAAATAAATAATGCATTCAATGTTCAATAAAGTAATAACTATTTTAAAATAATAATTAAACAAAATATTTTTTTGTAGTTGGTCGGTTCAGTTGGTCCGATTAGAAAAGGGACTTTAACCACAGATTAGATAATAGTTACTACGTAACAGATACATCACTCCCATACAAAAGCGAAAATACCTACGTTATATTAACCTACAAAAACGAACAAACGACGCTGCAAGAAGAAACGTATTCTACACACGCACGCCGAGAGTTGAGATTCCCGCGTACACCGCGTGAGTCGGTCATCGAGCAAAATCATTAGGGTTGTACAAAGAACATTAATGAAAACAACATGGCTGAAGTGAAACTTAAATTTTTTTAAACTTAAAACTTCTAATTTCACATCGAAATCAGACTTTAGTTAAGATTAGCCGCTAGACAATGTGTGACAACTTTTTTATTTAAACCCGTCAAGTACCTTCGGAGATTAGCGTGTACAAACATCCAAACAGACAAAACATTTTAATATCGTCCTATTGTATTCTGTTACTATTTTTTACTTATATTAGTTTTGTAAAATATATTCAATGTACACACAATCAAACAGATAATGTCTGATTCCAACTCGCGCTTGACCAGTTTGTTTTAAGAACTCCACGCCACGCGAACTCGATCGTAATAGATAGATAGACACACTCGAAAACGACTCGATAATGTAGGTAATGAAATACAAACTGCATTTATTTCTGTAAGACCGCACTAAACTTTCTCGTAAATTTTAAAGAAAGAGTACCTACACACAAGAAGCATTTTAAAATTACTAGGTACTACTAACTAAAGCCAGCTGAAATACGTAATATACGTTACGTTCGTTACGTTCTAATAACGTAAAGTACCTTTCTTCATCTTTCGGCAATGAAAAAAAAGACATTTTTTTATTTTTCTTTTGCCTATGACATCCAACAACTTAACAATAATTAACCATCGTGTTGTTAGTCAAAACTTAATATACCTACGTAGTGTACGAAAATATCGTTAGTATCACAGAGTACATTATGCTTTTGAGCGGGAAACGTGCTGTGCGCGCTCTCAGTGTCGCGTGCGACACGCGACAGCCCTTAGGCGATTTGGCTCAGTTGTGAGCTACATAGCGGTAGGCACATAGCGCGTGACCTTGAGCAAGTGACGGAGGCCTGCTTTAACAGTAAATATAAATTGATTTTAAAGTATTAATCTAATATCACATTTATAATTTACAAGTTTATATAAGGCGACATACAAATATCGCATATTTAAACCATGATAGACAATGTCGATTTCTTGCTTTTGTTACGATAGTCAAAGCAAACATAGATTTATCTTTAATCTAGGTTAAACACATAAATACGAAATCGTAATTGACTTTAAATTGTTTGTTAGTCAATATTAGATGAATAAAGGTTTACAATAAAGCAATAATAGTATCGTTCTAAGGTGCATTATCTATCGAATTGATATCATCAGTAAACTATTAAGTCCCACTGCTGGGATCGGGTCTCCTCTCCCCTATCTAGAGCGCTGAGAGGGTTTAGGCCATAATCCACTCACGCTGGCCTAGTGCGGGTTGGTGGATCACTTTCTTCACGATGTTTTCCTTCATCGTTAGCAGATGGTAAGTCACTTGACTAGTACATATAAATTCCACAAATTGGAATCCACATTGGTACTGCCGGCCGGGATCGAACTCGGACCGCGTGATTAGCACGCGCCGGTCCTTTATCCATTCAGCCACCATCACTCGAATTTATATATCTTTTCTCAAATATTAATAATGACGGCTTCATAGAGGGCAGCCACAGAACAGATATAGTAGCACCGTCATCGTTTGAGTTCGGTGGTAACGGGTTCATTGTGTAGAATTAATAATATCAGTAAACTTAAAACACGGTTTATTATTTAATAACATTGTTTATTTAGTAACACTGATAATGATTTAAAATCACTAATAATACACTAACTAGGCAAACTAACAGTATCGTTCTGAAGAAGTGACTCGGTTGGCGTCTTGAGTGTAACTGCCGACCGCACAAGCTCCACTCTTTTCCACGTGCCACCACTCCAATAGCAACTGATGTCACGACATTTGCCCTATTAATCAAATCAACAACATATTATCTTATCCGAGTTAAATATAGTATACCCATCCTTTGAACGGAACGAATAGACATGAAATAATGTATTTGTATTACTTACGCACAATTTTAGGTTTGTTATTTTAATTACGTGTAATGGCCGGTGCGTAAGCTCGGTAAGTGAGGATTAAATGTAATGATGAAGTGATTGTGTTAACATTATGGAGTCTTATCATTACAAAGGAGTGAATGTTAAAGGTGATGAGGAGCACAACAGTTCATCATGGAAGCCTTTAATGAGACAGGTAAAACTGAAATAAATTTATAATTGAGTATCAGTTTTTTTCATTTTAATTTATGGAGAATATATTTTTACAAAGAGCTAGTTAAATTAATAGAGAAATGAAATTAAGAAAGATAAGCTAGAATGCCCTTATTTATCAAGCTTAGAAGACTCAATTCGCAATGCCTAAATAAGACACGTACCTAAAAAAATTGTAATCTACTGTACAGGAGTGTACTGTGCCTAGATTACAAGATCTTTAGGTACACTTGATTGCCGATAAATGCTTGATTATGAGTAAAAATAATAATGAATAAATAAATAATCTTTTAGTCCGTGTAGTGACGGATTAAGAATACCCCATCTCAACCCGTGCTTGTCGTAAAAGGCGACTAAGGGAGTATAACCATGCAGACAAGAGTACTGCAAGAAAAGGAAAATTCAAAATAAACCCTATACCAACCCGTCTGGCTAGTTACAGTGTGGTATAGTAGGCTAAATTCCCTCCACATCTTTGGAGAAGACCCGTGCGACCCGTGCCCGTGCCCCGGGACGTTTATGGGTTGAAATGACGATGATAATGATGAAATAATCTCTTTATTTCTCTCTAAAAGTTACAATATTTTTTAAAAGTACATTTGTTGTAAGATATTGATTTGATCTTGAAGACGTTGACAGATTTTCTCTCTGCAGTGATATAAAACTGTGGCAATTTAAGTAGTCATTTTGTGTGTGTTATTATTTTTACAGTTATTCGTGCTCAGCGGTGTATCCTCAATATACTTCGTGCTTGGACTGTCTTTTGGTGCACCGACCGTCTTCATTCCTCAGATGAAGAAAGATCAAGGAAGAAGGAACCAAACCGAAATTCTCACGGATGACATGGCATCATGGTTATGTAATTATTTCACGTAATTAATCGATGTTTAAAAAAAAAACTATTAGTGCTCAAAATTGAAAATCAGCTTTGCTTACCATATCAGTAATAATTGCAATAGTCATACACATAAATACAGATCATTAGGGTTGTTTTAATTACCCATGTTTACTTGTTAACTATATTAATAGACTGCATAACGTGTCCGTTTAGTTCATAAAAGTTTATTTTGATATTAGATCCCAAAAGCATAATGAACTGGGAGGCTTATAACATCTGGTTCCTGTAATTTGCCACATTGCCTCTAAGGGATCGCCAATTATACAAAATGATAAGTACCTAAAACTAAAACAACGTTTAGTATTAATACAACTTAAAGCTACTTGGAAAAATTACATCATGATTAAATAAAATGCAAATTAAATTATTATGCAACGGGTCTACGTCACGTATTATATTAAGAAATATAAGGGATATGAAGTACTTTATTACGACCGTGACCAAGGTCGGTGTAATACGACCGAAACGTCGGGTAAATAAATAAGGTATTTCATATTCCTTAAATATACGTGACGTAGACCTGTTGCATAATAATTTAATGTGTACCTACAAGTCGCGATTTAAAAGATTTTATATAAAATGCAAATTGTACTAAAATAAAGTTATTTCCTTTACAGCTTCCGTGCACGGCTACAGCGCGATACCATGGATCTTCATTATACCGGTAGTTTCGCGACTAATCGGTAGAAAAATACCATTTTTAATCGTATGTATAAACACAACAGTTGGTATTATAGTGTTTTACTGTAGCACTAATACTATACAACTGTTAATAAGCGAAATAATGCAAGGTATGCTTCTCGCCAGTAACATTACCTTGTTGGTCGTTATCATTACCGAGTATTCGTCAACTCGATATCGAGGACTATTTCTAACCATCGAGGCAGCCATTTTCTTTTGGGGAGTATGGGTTGCAAATGTAATAGGTACTTTTTTACACTGGAAGAACATCGGTATTATCGCTCTTGTGTGTTCAGTTTATCCTCTCATTGCGTTTGTTTGGCCAGAATCACCATCTTGGTTGGCGATGAAAGGAAGGTTCGAAGAGAGCGCCACGTCACATTATTGGCTGAAAGGATTTGACAAAGACTCTGAAAAAGAACTCGTTACTCTTATAAATTCACAAAAGGAATATATTCAAAGACAGGCTCAACAGGAGGATAGTTCATACCGTAATCGGTTTAGAAGTGTCATTGAAACACTGTCAACGAAAGCATTTTACAAACCGTTGTTATTATGTATGTGCGTCATGTCACTGTATTACTTTACTGGTAAATTAGTATGTGGAATGTATGCTATTGAATTGATTAAACAAATATCAGATAGTGAAACTACAGCATATACAGGCATGCTTATTATGGACGGTATCTCAATCGTTGGGATGCAAACTGGTTGTGCTCTGGCTAAGGTTTTAACTAGGAGAACGTTACTTCTCGGGTCTTCTATATTTGGTATTTTTTTTTTATTACTTATATCTTTGTATCTGCACTTAGTGAGTATACACATAATTTTGGAAAATAAAATAGTATCAATTTCATTGTTAACATTATTTTCTGTCAGTATTTGTTGTGGTGTTATAATTTTGCCATCTTGCTTCTTTGGGGAGCTAATAATTTTAAGATATAAAAGCTCGTCTTTGCTTTTAATTACGCTATTTTCTGAATTATTAATGGGGACTGTGCTTAAAGTGTCTCCTAGTTTATTTAAAGTGTTTACATTGCAAGGAACATTTTTATTTTACGCTGTATCTTCGTCAGTATTTCTAATTATTTTGTATATATACTTACCTGAGACTAAAGATAAAACTCTACAAGAAATTGAAACTTATTTTGAAGTGCCTCATAAATCAGATCATGCTTCAAGAACGTTGATAGATGGCCATGAGAATATTGATGGGCGCCAACGTGATGATTCTTAAAACTTTCGGGTTATCTCAATGACCGTGCAACATTGAGATACAATATTTACTAAATAGTTTTTTCGTTCAAACGGTATTGATTAGCAATATTGGTCGTGTCATATTGTTATATAAATATAATTATAATGTACAAAAATACGGCGTCACCCAGAGGGTATGTCAGTAAAAAGAAACCATGTTCTCTATCCCCAGGTAATTTTAAGTTAGATCTGTATTTCTAAGAGAGAACACGCCAAATATGAAGTTTTTGTACCATAAAGCCTGTTTATTCCCTATCTAGAGGGACTTGCGAGAAATCCCTTTAGTACACGCCTATACGAAATCTGTGTATTAAATTTCAAGTTTCTAGATGATCATAAAAAATATAATTGATAACCTAACTTACCCGTACATAAACATAGAGAGATATTGAAATGAAAAATAAAGGAATAATGTACACAGAAAGGTGGTTATTATTTTGTGTAGAAATATGTTTTCTAAAAGGCTTGATTGGTTCTGTATGCGTTTGTAAGATGATATTTAAATTCGTAAAAATATCATCTATATCGATAGTTACTATTACGGTCCCGGTGACTTTAGGTAATAATAGCTTACGTTATTTATTAAGAAAAAGAAAACGAGAAAAACTTTACCCTGTCAATACGCGGACCTATTTACTGTAGAAAAGTGATAAAATGAATTGTTCTACGTAAAAAGTGTCACACTTTTTTTTCATGATGAAAAAGTTTCAATGTTTAGAGACAATAGTGCCAGTAAAATATAATTATGGAGGAGGCGTATCGGAACATCCACCTTAATCTATATAAGTTATTATCTTAACTATGACTTTGCATAAATTGTACATGTTCAAAATGTTACCTAATATTATGAAAGAATCTTATATTTCATTGGTGTAATATAAGTAGCTGTTATTAATAAGTAAAACTACGGTTAGTAGTTATTGTAAATTATAAATTAAATGAGCTAATTTAAGTTCAATTCACACATGTCCGTGCCGTGCCCGGGACATGGGCAGCACGTCACGTTACGTCGGGGCTCGAAAAAAATGTCATTGCGTACTAACACGGTTTACTTGTTGTGCCATAGATATGGCATGGTCATGTCCCGGGCACAACCCTGATGTGTGTGGACCTTTAGACAGTTTAAACGGTGCTTCTAGTTGCTACCATTCTTAATTTTGTGACTTAAATACTTTATTGAATGACTACAGCTATATATACCCTATAACACAAGCAAATATAATTGCTTAATTTGGGACTAGATGGCGCTGTGTGAATGTAGTAGAATATTAGTATAGAAAGAATTGAGAGAATTATAATCACTACCTAAAGAATTTAAGTCGCAAAATATAAAAATAATAATAAACTTCCAAACTTTATCACGGGTGAAAGTTACCCTTAAAAGTTTAAGTAAGTCATTGTTGAATTTTTATTTTGTTTTGTGTCGACTTTGTTAGATTAATGTTACCTTGAAAGTAGCCCTGGTCAACGTCGTATATATTTTGTCTAGTCTAATTGCTTTTGTGTGTTCAAACGAGTGTTAAAATGGAATTTGAACTACTTTTTGGGTCATTTTGCCTATAAAATCTACTTTGTTGCGTATTGCAGTGCAGCTCCTTTGCCAGTGCATCTATATTTTTTTTTATTATTATTGCATTAACATTTTAACATTACGTTATGAAAGTTAATTATTAATTATAATTTTATATAAATCATAACTTATTTGTTTAGTTTGTTTGTTTGTTTAGCTTTCGTATGTAGAATCTTTTTTTCTGTGGTGGAATGGGAAGCGTGTTTGAGTGCTGTACATGAGGACTTGGGTTTGATTCCCGGTCGGACAAAAATTTTGTTTGGCGTCTCTATCATGAAATTCTCAGTATATGCCTGGAGTTTGAATACAAAAATGCTTGGTTGATGGAAATAGGCTCGCCTCCTATTACTTAGGATCAAACATAGCTGGTGAAATGTGGGTGCGATGCAGCTCTGCTTATCCCTTCAGAGAAAAGGGCGTAATGATATAGGTATAATTATGTAGATAATATGTTTGTTTAGAGTGTGCCATACACGCGCCGTGGCAAGGGTACCAAGCAACGCGCAGTGCTATAGGTTACTTGAAATTACCCTTTCATGTTTGTGGAGAGACTATGGGTGTATGGAAGATGCGTACGGTTATGAAACTATAGATAGTTTGATATAAAAAAACCTGATTATATTATAATTTATCAACGACCGTTCGAATCTGTGAACATAATGTAATATACGGAGCATTTTTCAAGAGCTGTTAACGGTGTTCGACGAATCCGTTATCATCAATTTGTCGAGCAAGTCGTCAGTGACAAGTGACAGATAAAATGCAGTCTCACAGTTTAAGGGCTTCTACTGTGATTTATTGATGAGTTCTTGCTTCGGCATTGTGACTACTGGCGCGCACGCTTGATAACCAATAGGTATTGAATTAGTTTGTTGTAAAATTTATACAGTAATGACATACCTACCTATTGCCTAATATCAATATTTTCTAAAGTAGGAATACTAGAATATATATAATTTATATGAAAAACAAACTTGGGTAATCGTGATCTACAAATTTAATAATACGAAGTGTATTTGAAATTATGGTTCATCATTTCAGCCGCAGGAAGTCCACTGCTGGACATAGGCCTCCTCAAGAGATTTCCAATATGGCCGGTTGTATTGTATGCGACCTGCATCCAGCGCCATCCTGCTACTCGGATCAGATCGTCTGTCCACTGTGTGGGTGGGCGTCCTACGCTGCGCTTACCGGTGCGTGGTCTCCATTCAAGAACTTTTCGGCCCCATCGGCCATCAGTTCTGCATGATATGTGCCCTGCCCACTGCCACTTCAGCTTGCTAATCCGGTGGGCAATGTCGGTAACTTTGGTTCTTTTGCGGATTTCCTCATTCCTGATTCGATCACGTAGAGAGACGCCGAGCTTTGCCCTCCCCATAGCTCGCTGGGCTATTTTGAGCTTTTTAATGAGGCCCATATTCAAAGACCACGTTTCAGTGCCATAAGTCATTACGAGGCACTGAGGTATGTCGGACGAGAAGACATTTCGTAATTTTCCGAACGCTGCCCAGCCGAGTTGGATTCGGCGATTGACCTCTGTCTTGAAGTTGGATTTACCTAGCTGGACTTTTTGTCCCAGGTACACGTACGAATCAACAACTTCAAGAACCGAGTTTCCAACTGATACTGGAGTGGGTACAACATGGGCATTAGACATGACCTTCGTCATATCCATGTTCATCCTGAGACCCACCTTTTGAGAAACTTGGTTGAGATCTCCGAGCATCGTGCCCAAATCTTCCATCGACTCTGCGACTATTATATCGTCGGCAAACCGAAGGTGAGTGATGTATTCGCCATTTATATTGATGCCAAGTTCTTTCCATTCCAGCTGCTTGAAGTCGTTTTCCAAAGTGGCACTAAGCAGTTTTGGAGAAATAACGTCTCCCTGTCTGACGCCTCTTTTCAAGGGAATTGCCTTCGAGCTCTGCTCCTGTACTCGGACCGACATGGTGGCGTTGTTATACACACATTTCAACACTTCGATATACCGATAGTCAATACGGCATCTCTGAAGAGATACTAGCACAGCCCATGTCTCGACCGAATCAAAGGCCTTCTCATAGTCATAGATATCAATAAATTTAGCTTTAGTTAATCAGATACACATACTTATTTTTTATCTGATATACAAATTTACTTATTAGACATACGGTTTGTTGGTACACGTTTCTTTATTAGTATACGTTGTATTTTTTTTGGGAACATTAATTATAATAGTAGACAAGTTTTGTGTAAACATGGATAACGTTGCTTACAACCTTTGAACAAGCTTTGTCATTGAGTTCAGTTGCAGAACATTTTTCCTTTGTGCAATTCCAAAAATCAGAATTTTGTTATTGTCATATTTTTCTTTCAGTTTATTTGGCTACAAAATGTTTGCAGATGTGGATACGTCAGGCACTTTGAACTTTGAGTGGTTTAAAATGAGGAGTATTTTTATTAAATACGAGATGTTGCCCGGGGCTTTACTCCCGTGGATCTTTGTTAGGTCACTACTCAGCTGCTATTGGGCGTAGTAGGATGTTATATAGCCTATAGCATTCCTTGCTAAATGGGCTATCCAACACAAAAAATATATTTTGAATTCGAACCAATAGTTGCTGAGATTTTTAGTAAAGTAAAACAAACAAACAAACCCTTTAGCTTCATAACATTAGTATAGATAATTGTGAAAGATTCAGTGAATAAAAAAATAATATCAAATAAAAATAAATAATACATTCAATGTTCAATAAAGTAATTACTATTTTAAAATATTATTTATTAAATGATATTTAGTTTGTATTTGGTCGGTTCAGTTGGTCCTTAGAAAAGGGGCTTTAATAGTGTTTGTGCCTATGAGCTAAAATTGAAATGGGAGGTATAAATTGGTTTTACAGTAATTACCTAATATCGCATTTGTATATAAAATTTACAAGTTTATATAAGGCTAAATACAAATTTCGCATATCTAAACCATGATAGACAATGTGTATTTCTTGCTTTTGTTACGATAGTCAAAGCAAACATAGATTTAATTTTAATCTAGGTTAAACATAAATACGAAAATTGTAATTGACTTTAAATTGTTTGTTAGTCAAAATTAGAAGAATAAAGGTTTACAATAAAGCAATAATAGTATTGTTCTAAGGTGTTTTCATTATCTATCAAATTTATATCATCAGCAACCCATTAAGTCCCACAGCTGGGATCGGGTCTCCCCTCCCTTATCTAGAGCGCTGAGAGGGTTTAGGCCATAATCCACTCACGCTGGCCTAGTGCGGGTTGGTGGATCAGACATACTCATAGAATTTTTTCTAGGGTATAGGGGTTTCACCGTTAGCAGATGGTAAGTCACTTGACTAGTACATATAAATACCACAAATTGGAATCCACATTGGTACTGCCGGTTGGGATCGATCTCGGGCCACGTGATTTGCACGCCGCCGGTCCTTTATCCATTCAGCCACCATCGCGTCGCTCGAATTTATATATCTTTTCTCAAATATTAATTATGACGGGTTCATAGAGGGGAGCGGTAGCGCCGTCATCGTTTAAGTTCAGTGGTTTCGGGTTCATTGTGTAGAATTAATAATTTCAGTATACTTATAACACGGTTTATTATTTAATAACATTGTTTATTATTTAGTAACACTGATAATTATTTAAAATCACTAATAATACTCTAAATAGACAAAGTGACAGTTTCGTTCTGGAGAAGTGACTCGGTTGGCGTCTCGAGTGTAACTGCCGAACGCGTAAGCTCCACTTTCTTCCATTTGCCCTATTAATCAAATCAACAACATATTATCTTTAAATTAACCTTTTCTCCGACATACATATTATTTATTATTAGCAGGGCTTCTGCATCAACAGTTTTGTAGGATAAAGGTACAGACGAATAATAAATGTTTAGCAATAAGTAGTAATATTATAAACTCTGTTCATATTCTTTATATACTTGAATAAAGAATATGAAACTGCCAATTCACAGTTTACCAAATCAGTATTATGATTATGAACCTCAGAATTTCGAGTAATTTATCCGAGTTAAATATAGTATACCTATCCTTTGAACGGAACGAACAGACATGAAATAATGTATTTGTTCAGCTGATTGGTTGCGCAAAATTTTAGTTTTGTTATTTTAATTATGTGTAATGGCCGGTATGTAAATTCAGTAAGTGAGGAATAAATGTAATGTTGAAGTGATTGTGTTAACATTATGGAGTCTTATCATTACAATGGAGTGAATGTTAAAGGTGATGAGAAGCACAACAGTTCATCATGGAGGCCTTTAATGAGACAGGTAAACTTTTAAATGAAATTATAATTAAGTATAAGTTTATTTATCAATCTTAGAAGACTCAATTCGCAATGCCTAAATAAGACACGTACCTAAAAATTTTGTTATCTACTGTACAGGAGTGTACTGTGCCTAGATTACAAGATCTTTAGGTACACTTGATTGCCTATAAATGCTTGATTATGAGTAAAAATAATAATGAATAAGTAAATAATCTCTTTATTTCTCTCTAAAAGGGACAATAAAAAGTTCATTTGGTGTAAGATATTGATTTGAACTTGAAGACGTTAACAGATTTTTTCCCTGCAGTGATATAAAACTGTGACAATTTCTACTAAAATGACGTCACACTTTTTAGGATACAAACCCTGTGATGTGTACTTTTCAAAGGCATACTAATTACGAACAAAGTACACTCACACTCAATAACAAATACTGGAGGAGGAGAGCAATATTCCCGTATACCAAATACCTACCATCATTCCACTGCACCGATCAATCAAACCCATAGCCCAACTTTATTTGACTATATATCATATATTATAATACTACTCTACTTTACTCTTACCGTCGACAAATCATTGCTGTACTACAAATAGTGCAGCTGGGATATGGCGTCGGCTACTGAAAGACGGCGGTGACTGAAAGTATAATAAACTACACAAAGTGAAATGCACATTTGTACTGCCGCATGCCGGTTGTCATTGAACCGCATGCTTCCCATTCGTCCACTATCGCTTTTTTCAAGGTAAAATACATAGTGGATCTCTTAAATTCTCTTACCATCATTAAGACACACAAAAATAGTTATTTCTTTTTCTTAACCTCTCAAGAAAGTAGGTTAGTGTCTTGCTTATATTGTATAGGTTAAAAGCAGTACTTAGTTTTAATTGTGTTTTGTAACTTTACGCGTTGGTGAAAACGATGGAAGCTGTGACGTCACCATTTCGAATAATTTGGTTTCCATGGGTTGACTGAGAAGTTACGAAAATTTTCTTAAGAGGTAAATAAAAAGGGTTACTTGAGGTGGAGCTCCCAAACTATTATCTAAAAGGGAGTGCAATTTTGAATATCAGTTTTCTTAGCTACATAGATAAAGTTTTAAATAGGTAGTAGTCATAAATTATAATTATCGTTTTAATTTTTATTATTATACCTATTACTTCTACGTACTTAATGTACTTTATTATTACTATTTCATATTATTATCTCGACATTGTAAGTTTTTTGTTTCATGTGGATTGCAACATTTACGTAAAGTAAACTCAGCTGAGATTGAAATTTGGGGATTATTCTGTATACAGAATATTTCTTATTATAGGATATATACTATATTAAAAATTGGTTGTTTGTTGTTATTTTTTGTATTATTTTTACAGGTTTATGTCATTATTTTTACAGTTATTCGTGCTCAGCGGTGTATCCTCAATATACTTCGTGCTTGGACTGTCTTTTGGTGCACCGACAGTCTTCATTCCTCAGATGAAGAAAGATCAAGGAAGAAGGAACCAAACCGAAATTCTCACGGATGACATGGCATCATGGTTATGTAATTATTTCACATAATTAATTGATGTTCAAAAAAAACAACCAGGGCTCAAAATTGAAAATCAGCTTTGCTTACCATTGCAATAGTCATACACATATATACAGATCATTAGGGTTGTTTTAATTACCCATGTTTACTTGTTAACTATATAATAGATTGCATGTCTAGAGACAAGAGGCGTTTCATTTACTCCTAAATATAGTTACCGATGTTTCCCGTCTTAGACTCATATAATGTAAGTGTATTTATCTCGCGTACAAAGTCACGAGAAGGTATTAATTTATAAACGAGTAGTTCGTGTATTAACGTCAATTGTGTGTGTTAATATTTTAATTAACATACATTTGGCGACTAACACAAATTTAATTTATTTCGCCTTTTGATTATGATGGCACCTGAAGCGAGATGTGAATGTAAAAATATTTGAAGTAGGTAAATAGAATAAAAGTACTTAAAGTCTGTTCATAATACACGAGTACACAATACATATTGGTTAGGCACGTAATAATATGAGTAACAATTATACAAAGTTACTACCGTTTAGTTCATAAAAGTTTATTTTGATATTAGATCCCAAAAGCATAATGAACTGGGAGGCTTATAACATCTGGTTCCTGTAATTTGCCACATTGCCTCTAAGGGATCGCCAATTATACAAAATGATAAGTACCTAAAACTGCATTTTGGACAAATTAAAACAACGTTTAGTATTAATACAACTTAAAGCTACTTGGAAAAAATTACATCATGATTAAATAAAATGTAAATTAAATTATTATGCAACGGGTCTACGTCACGTATTATATTAAGTAATATAAGGAATATGAAATACTTTATTACGACCGTGACCAAGGTCGGTATAATTCGATCGAAACGTCGGGTAAATAAATAAGGTATTTCATATTCCTTAAATATACGTGACGTAGACCTGTTGCATAATAATTTAATGTGTACCTACAAGTCGCGATTTAAAAGATTTTATTAAAATGCAAATTGTAATAAAATAAAGTTATTTCCTTTACAGCTTCCGTGCACGGCTACAGCGCGATACCATGGATCTTCATTATACCGGTAGTTTCACGACTAATCGGTAGAAAAATACCATTTTTAATCGTATGTATAAACACAACAGTTGGTATTATAGTGTTTTACTGTAGCACTAATACTATACAACTGTTAATAAGCGAAATAATGCAAGGTATGCTTCTCGCCAGTAACATTACCTTGTTGGTCGTTATCATTACAGAGTATTCTTCAACACGATATCGAGGACTATTTCTAACCATCGAGACAGCCATTTTCTTTTGGGGAGTATGGGTTGCAAATGTAATAGGTACTTTTTTACACTGGAAGAACATCGGTATTATCGCTCTTGTGTGTTCAGTTTATCCTCTCATTGCGTTTGTTTGGCCAGAATCACCGTCTTGGTTGGCGATGAAAGGAAGGTTCGAAGAGAGTGCCACCTCCCATTATTGGCTGAAAGGATTTGACAAAGACTCTGAAAAAGAACTCGTTACTCTTATAAATTCACAAAAGGAATATATTCGAAGACAGGCTGAACATGAGGATAGTTCATACCGTAATCGGTTTAGAAGTGTCATTGAAACAATGTCAACGAAAGCATTTTACAAACCATTGTTATTATGTATGTGCGTCATGTCACTGTATTACTTTACTGGTAAATTAGTATGTGGAATGTATGCTATTGAATTGATTAAACAAATATCAGATAGTGAAACTACAGCATATACAGGCATGCTTATTATGGACGGTGTCTCAATCGTTGGGATGCAAATTGGTTGTGCTCTGGCTAAGGTTTTAACTAGGAGAACTTTACTTCTCGGGTCTTCTATATTTGGTATATTTTTTTTATTACTTATATCATTGTATCTGCACTTAGTGAGTATACACATAATTTTGGAAAATAAAATAGTATCAATTTTATTGTTAACATTATTTTCTGTCAGTATTTGTTGTGGTGTTATAATTTTGCCATCTTGCTTCTTTGGGGAGCTAATAGTTTTAAGATATAAAAGCTCGTCTTTGCTTTTAATTACGCTATTTTCTGAGTTATTAATGGGGACTGTGCTTAAAGTGTCTCCTAGTTTATTTAAAGTGTTTACATTGCAAGGAACATTTTTATTTTACGCTGTATCTTCATCAGTATTTCTAATTATTTTGTATATATACTTACCTGAGACTAAAGATAAAACTCTACAAGATATTGAAACTTATTTTGAAGTGCCTCATAAATCAGATCATGCTTCAAGAACGTTGATAGATGGCCATGAGAATATTGATAGGCGCCAACGTGATGAATCTTAAAATTTTCGGGTTATCTCAATGACCGTGCAAAATATTCATATACAATATTTACTAAATAGTTTTTTCGTTCAAACGGTATTGATTAGCAATGTTCGTCGTGTCATATTGTTATATAAATATATTTATAATGTACAAAAATATGGCATCACCCGTGTGGTATGTCGGTAAAAAGTTACCATGTTCTCTATCCCAAGGTAATTTTAAGGTAAATCTGTATTTCTAAGAGAGAATTCGCCAAATTTGAAGTTTTGTACCATAAAGCCTATTTATAACATATTTGCTCGTAAAGGGTCTCTTATTTCACCAATTTCAGTGTTGTAATGTATCTCATTACGCACTAGTGCGGTAATGTAAAGTAAATTGCACGGCTTCTCATGCTCACATACTAATAATCAAGGGGCTCCGTACGTAACGAACGGTACCTATTTTTTTAAATCTTAGCAAAGAGTTTTTATGTCAGAAAAGTGGTCAACTTTTTATGAATAAAATAAATTTTGGGAGATAAAATAAGATATAATTATATAAAATAAACAGCTAACTTTAATTTTATTAATTTAGACTATAAATTACAACCATTTATCTGTACTAAAACACACAAAAATATTAATTTACTTTATTAGTAATACTGGCTGTTTTTGTGTTTTTGCCTTAAAAAAAAGCGCTGATGCGCGCGCATCGATAATTTGTGACAAGTAAAAATAATTCCGCGCGCTATTTCTTTTCGCTGTATTTGTTTTTTTCTAAGAAAGTCCGAATTTTATTTATTTCCTCGCAAATATGTTATAAAACGTCGTATGACACACGTGCGGTTTGATAATTACAGCCTCTGCTTTCTTGTAGCCCTCGCCTACGGCTCGGGCTAGCAATATCGCCTCGGCTGTAATTATCAACTTACCGCACTTGTATCATAATGTACTATTATTTCCTATCTAGAGGGACTTGCAAGAAATCCCTTCTTAGTACACGACTATAAGAAATCTGTGTATTAAATTTCAAGTTTCTAGATGATCAAATTGATAACCTAACTTACATGAAAATAGAGAGATATTGAAATGAAAAATAAATGAATAATGTACACAGAAAGGTGGCTGTTATTTTGTGTATAATGTAAATTGGCTTGATTATTTTAATTATGCATTTGTAAGATAATATTAAAATACGTAAAAAATCATCTATATCGATAGTTACTATTACGGTCCCGGTGATTTTAGGTAATAGCTTACCTTATTTATTGAGAAAAAGAAAATGAGAAAAATGTATTGTAGAAAAGTGATCTGAGTCTATGTTTAGAGATAATAGTGCCAGTAATAGTACATTATGATACAAGTGCGGTAAGTTGATAATTACAGCCGAGGCGATATTGCTAGCCCGAGCCGCAGGCGAGGGCTACAAGAAAGCAGAGGCTGTAATTATCAAACCGCACGTGTGTCATACGACGTTTTATAACATATTTGCGAGGAAATAAATAAAATTTGGACTTTCTTAGAAAAAAACAAATACAGCGAAAAGAAATAGCGCGCGGAATTATTTTTACTTGTCACAATTTATCGATGCGCGCGCATCAGCGCTTTTTTTTTAAGGCAAAAACACAAAAACAGCCAGTATTATTAATAAAGTAAATTAATATTTTTGTGTTTTAGTACAGATAAATGGTTGTAATTTATGGTCTAAATTAATTAAATTAAAGAATTAAATGTTTATTTTATATAATTATATCATAATTATTTTATCTACCAAAGTTAATTAATTTTATTCATAAAATGTTGACCACTTTTCTGACATAAAAACTCTTTGCTAAGATTTAAAAAAATTACCGTTTGTTACGTACGGAGCCCCTTGATTATTAGTATGTGAGCATGAGAAGCCGTGCAATTTACTTTACATTACCGCACTAGTGCGTAATGAGATACATTACAACACTGAAATTGGTGAAATAAGAGACCCTTTACGAGCAAATATGTTATAAAATATAATTATGGAGGAGGCGTATCGGAACATCCACCTTAATCTTTATAAGTTATTATCTTAACTATGACTTTGCATAAATTGTACATGTTCAAAATGTTAGCTAATATTATGAAAGAATCTTATATTTCATTGGTGTAATATAAGTAGCTGCTATTAATAAGTAAAACTACGGTTAGTAGTTATTGTAAAGTATGAATTAAATGAGCTAATTTAAGTTCAATTCACACATGTCCGTGCCGTGCCCGGGACATGGGCAGCACGTGTTACGTCAGGGCTTGAAAAAAAAACATCATTGCGACAGTTTTAACTGTGCTGTTAATTGCTACTAATGTTAATTTTGTGACTTAAATACTTTATTGAATGACTATAACTTTAGAAAAAATTGAGAGAATTATAATCACTACCATTTAAGTCGCAAAATATAAAAATAATAATAAACTTCCAAACTTTATCACGGGTGAAAGTTACCCTTAAAAGTTTCGGTAAGTCATTGTTGAATTTTTATTTTGTTTTGTGTCGACTTTGTTAGATTAATGTTACCTTGAAAGTAGCCCTGGTCCACGTCGTATATATTTTGTCTAGTCTAATTGCTTTTGTATGTTCAAACGAGTGTTAAAATAGAATTTGAACTACTTTTTGGGTCATTTTGCCTATAAAATCTACTTTGTTGCGTATTGCAGTGCAACTCCTTTGCCAGTACATCTATGATTTTTTTATTATTATTGCATTAACATTTTAACATTACGTTATGAAAGTTAATTATAAATTATAATTTTTATATAAATCATAATTTATTTGTTTACAACTAGCTTTCGTATGAAGAATTTTTTTTTCTGTGGTGGAGTGATAATCTTGTACGACTGCTGCGCTTGACAACACCTCATGCACATCACTTCGATGCAAGTTTGATTCCCGGGTCAGACAAAAATGTTGTTGGGTGTCTCTATCATGAAATTCTCAGTATATGCTATATGCATATACTGAGAATTTCATGATGCTTGGTTGATATTTATAGACTCGCCCCCATTACATGGGATCAAACATAGCTGGTGAAATGTGGGTGTGATGCGATCTGCCTACCTCTTCGGGGAGAAGGGCGTGACGCTATGTATGTATATTTGTTTATAGTGGGCCATACACCCGACGCACGTAACAAGGAAACTAAGCAACGCGCCGGTATGCTATAGGTTACTTGGAATTCTCTTTTCATATTTGCAGAGAGACTATGGGTTTATGGAAGATGCGTAGGGTTATGAAAGTATAGATAGTTCAATATAAAAAACCTGATTATATTATAATTTATCAACGACCGTTCGAATCTGTGAACATAATGTAATATACGGCGCATTTTTCAAGAGCTGCTAACGGTGTTCGACGAATCCGTTATCATCAATTTGTCGAGCAAGTCGTCAGTGACAAGTGACAGATAAAATGCAGTCTCACAGTTTAAGGGCTTCTACTGTGATTTATTGATGAGTTCTCGCTTCGGCATTGCGACTACTGGCGCGCACGCTTGATAACTACTAGGCAATGAATTAGTTTGTTGTAAAATTTATACAGTAATAATATAATAATAATAATAATAACATTTTATTTCAGACCATATAAATCCATATTTGTGTTAGTAACAAGAATAGAAATTAAAAACTAGTGTTAGTAAGCATTATTACACACATTAATAAAAAATAAAAAAAAATATATTAAAAATATGCTGTCCGATGTGACGCTCCGCATGCATGGTCATTTGACAGCATGGCACCCATAAAGTGTAATAATGTAGTAGTGTAGTGTGATAGTGTAGTAATGACATACCTACCTTTTGTCTAATATCAATATTTTCTAGATAATATACTAGATAGATAGATATACTAGAATATATATAATTTATATGAAAAACAAATTGGGTAATCGTGATCTACAAATTTAATAATACGAAGTGTATTTAAAATTATGGTTGTGATAGAATAATAAACATATTACAAGATACTATATTTTTTTTATTTCAATAATTTTTACTTACATAGCTTTTTATTGCCTAACAGTGAATGTCGTACGGCTGATATGATGATGATCAAATAAGTGATTTATAATTGGATAGTTAAAATGTGTTCCTGATGTCACACGTCGACACTCAACTGCTATCGCTTCGCGTGTGGATTGTAACCAGAACTACATTACAATCAAGTTTTACCTTTAAATCGAAGTTTAACTAAGACACCACTCAAACAAAATGACTCCGAAAGTTTTGCTAAATAACAAGCATAATATCTCTGTGAAACGTATAAATCAGCAAGCCATCATCATCAGCAACATATTAATGTCTGCACTGCTGGGTTCGGATCTCCTGTCCCCTATCTAGAGAGCAGAGACACCGTATTAGACCAGTGTGGATTATGGCCTAAAAACCCTTTCAGCAAGCCATACTTACCATTATTAAATCCTCAATCATTGAAATATATAATGACGCACTTGTAGCATTGTGGTACTGAGGTGTTCATAATGATCATCAAGGTTAAGTAACGTTTGGCAAGGTCAGTCAGTTTGTGGCACATTCATTTTCGAGCGTCTCCGTGCTTTGGAAGGCATGTAAAGCCATTGGCCCCGGTTACCACATAATGTGGGAGTTGGTATGTCACGACGGAAGCCTTCTGGGCGACTTGATAAATTCCAACACCAGGGTCTGCCTGAAGCGCACTCGATAGTAATAATTATCATTGAAATTGGACAATAATTAGATTTTCGCCAGTTTATAGGTCGATGACCAAAGTGATCACTCGCCGTCGCGCGGGAAAATTAAAATGTTGCCATAATAAAAACCCGACCTCGTTAATTTATTACCACCACCTTATCTGTACACATAACTATTTATATTACTTTTAGTGGTTTGACTTGTTTAGATAGGTGATAACATTTGTGTGTTTTTATAAGTATTGGTACTGCATACATCAACGAATTAAATTAATATTTTACTTTTTCATACCTAATGCAAAGTGTTTTATGAAATGAAAATAGTTATCTTCTTACGTTAGCCAAATAGTATATATATAGCAATGCGATAGAAATGTAAATAAATAAATAAGTAGGTACGTGTAAGTTAAAATAATATGTTAATACATGTATTATGAAATCATATAAAAATCAATCGTTGGCTGTCCTTGTTAAAATCTCTAATAGAGGTATTGGAAGATATATTATTCGTAAGTTTCTAATGACAATTTTACTTATTTACCTATGATTTCATTTCTATTTACCATATTGTAGATAAAATTTCCAAATATTATACCATACGGTACAATATTGTTCTGGAAGTTTTATATTAGTCTTGGTATACATTATTATTATCTATTGTATTATATCTATTATGGTATTCTCTCGTTTTCCATACATTCATTTGCACTAATATTGTTTGCCATAATCATCCCCGATCATAATATTTACTTGCACTATTATCATTTATACTAATAACGTTTGCCTTATCAACTCAACAGTGATAACTTTTATTTGCCTTAAAATAACTTTCTAAAACAACATATATCATAATAATTAGTTTCCATAAATAACACATCTCATAATCAACTCTTAACATAATCAAAATTTGATATAATTATGAAAGTAATACATAATATTGTTAGGTCGAAATTAATTATCGTTAACACCCTGACTCAGTGCAATCCGATTAACATAAAAATTGCAGGCGCTTATACTAAATTATCTTTATTTATATTATGTTGAATAAAAGTTATGGAAAATGGCATTATTGAAAACGAAAATTATAGCAAATACATTTATGGATTTACATTATTATGACACTAGATCATATAGATAACGACCAATGGAATTAGTGAAAGTCATTTTATGACATTTCACGATTATGGCAACTGAAGCGTTATTTCTAATGAAATTATGGCAAATACCAGTATGGCATATGAAATTATGGCATTTTAAATTATGGAAAACATTAGTAAACCATCTATTAGTAAGTATATACATAATTAGCAATCGCGCGGGGCTTCACTCCCGTGGATCATCGTTTGGACACTATTCAGCTCCTATTGGAGTATCGTAGAGATAAATTGAAGGTGATGTATGCATGTATGAATGTGTGTAATAATTTAGGCTATGATCTTGTGTGTTCGAATTAAAAGTCAGACATCCGTTTAGTAATTACCTGTAAAATATTACATATCAATAATTATGTATCCCGTCATCAGACCTGATTCCCACGATCACAGCCACGTAGCCAGGGTGTCGTAGTACAGAGGTGCACCTGTGCGCATCTATCCTATTTCCCTGTGTCCCTACATAAATATTATCACTTTGGTTCACACTTTTACATATTTCAGTACTTTTGTCAAGTAAATTAAATGAATATCAGTAAATTAAAGTTCACTGTCGACATTTGTCTTTGAACAAACATCATGTAAAAATTTGTCCTGTGATTTAAAATAATAATAATAATGACCAGCAGTGCGTGCATTGAAGGATAGTCAGGCAAATATTGGTGAAGTGATTTATTTTGAAAAATAGACAAAGCTCGATCTTTATAATAAACTGTATCGCGAAAGAATTTCAACAAACAAACATACAACCAACGGACATAGTACATAGTACAGCTCTGGACTGGAACATCTTTTTGTGGACCGCACAAATACTCGTTCTATATCGGGATTCAGTGTTCAGTGATCATATATCACGAGTATTTCGAAACAAAGCTGCAGTCAGAAGGATTGTAAGAATATTATGGAGTCATATAAATACGAGTACAATGAAGTGATCCCTGATGAAGCTGATAATAGCAACAATTCGACGTGGAAGTATTTCATGAGACAGGTCTGTTTTTTTTTTATTTCATAGTTATATATAATAATCATTCAGTTAATTGCTGGTCATAAGTCTTCTCCATGGCACACCACTTCTCCCTTCACCATTGTTTTGAGCCTTTTATAAACCAAGTTTATTTTTAGTTACAACTATTTATTTGAATTTAGTTGGGATTTTTCTTTTGAAACCAGATTTACCGGGGTGAATTGGTTTACCATCAATAGGGATTAATTTAGATTAGATAGATCAACAGTTACATTTCTGTGCATTATATAATTATTACTATTATCACTGCCTCGGTGACGCAGCGGGAAGTGTATACGACTGCTGTGCAAGAGGTCCCGGGTTCGATTCCTGGGTCGGGTAAAAATGGTATTGGGCTTTTCTATCATGAAATTCCAATATTGAGATTTTCCCGGAGTTTGGTAAACAAATGTTCCCGGTTGATGACAATAGGCTCGCCCCCTATTTCATGGGACCAAACATAGCTGGCGAAATGTGGGTGTGAAACACCTCTGCCTACCCCTTCGGGGAAAAAGGCGTGATGCTATGTTATGTTTATGTTATATAATTATTACTTATGCAACTTTTGATTATTCTCATAGTGTTTTTATTGGTTTTTTTACAGTTTCTCGTGTTCAGTGGTGTAGCGTCAATATACTTTGTGCTTGGACTATCATTCGGTGCACCGACTGTCTTCATTGACCAGCTGAAAAAGGATACAAATCGAACTGAAATCCTCACAGATGAAATGTCATCATGGCTATGTAATTATCATTCTATTCAATAGCTCATAACCCAATATAAAATACCATCTGCCGATGTTTCTATAACACTTGCCGTATCTGCGAAGTGTGATGCTGTGACCTTCAGATACTTAAGTTTTATACGCAATTAAAATCTTACCGTATCTGCGTATTAACTCACTTACGTTATTTGAGATTTTGTTTATTTCGTATTCTTAATAATTTCATTACTTACAAATCTATTGGTAATATAAATATTTTTCGGACACTTTTTTTTACAGAGCGCAATCTAAATAAGCTATTATAAGCTCGTGTTATGGGAGCTAGTCAACTGATAAACATACTTATACCTATATTTTAAATATAATACATAGAAATCTCCCAAACGCAGAAACAAACATGCAGATCATACAAATATTTGTTCCGACCCGGGGATCGAACCCAAGATCTCAATAATCGCACTGTATACCATGTCAGCAACCGCTGCGCCACTGAGGCAGTTCTCATCGCATCTATAGATTGACATTGACTGTTGCGAGTATATTTTATTTTCCAAGAAATGTATGAGTATATTTGTTATTTCTTCTTTTCCAGCTTCCGTACACGGCTATAGCTCGATTCCGTGGATCCTCATTCTACCAGTAGTCTCACAATATATAGGAAGGAAAATACCTTTTTTAATCGTATGCATAATTACAACAATTGGTAATATAGTGTTTTACTGTAGTACCAATGCAATGCAATTGTTAATAAGTGAAATATTGCAAGGGATGCTTCTTGCAAGTAATATTAACCTATTGATCGTAACTCTTGCCGAGTATACATCGACACAATACCGAGGAGTATTTTTAGCGATCAAGTCAGCTATCTTCTTTTGGGGAATTTGGGTTGCAAATGTCATCGGCGTTTTCTTTCACTGGAAGAACATTGGCATACTGGCGCTAGTGTGTTCAGTGTATCCTCTCACTGCTTTTGTTTGGCCAGAATCACCTTCCTGGTTGGCGATGAAAGGAAGGTTCGAGGAGTGCGCTGAATCTCATCATTGGCTGAAAGGATTTGACAAGGACTCTGAAAGAGAACTCGTAACTCTTATAAACTCACAAAAGGAATATCTAATATCACGGGCTCAACGTGAAGATAGTTCATACCGTAATCAGTTTAAAAGTGTCATTGAAACATTGTTGACAAAATCATTTTACAAGCCGTTGTTATTATGTTTGTGCATTATGACAATGTATCACTTTTCTGGAAAACTAGTTTGTGGAATGTACGCTATTCAACTGTTTAATCAAATTACAGATAGTGAAAGTACGGCTTATGCAGGTATGCTTATTATGGATGGTGTCACTATCGTTGGAATGCAAATTGGTTGTGCTTTAGCTAAAATTTTAGCTAGGAGGACATTACTTCTAGGTTCTTCAATACTTGGTATAATATTTTTATTTATTATATCATTGTATTTGTACTTAATCAATTTAGGCATTATTACAGAAGCCAAAATCCTGTCAGTAACACTATTAACCTTATTTTCGGTTAGTATAAGTGGAGGTGTAATGATTTTGCCAGCTAGCCTCTTTGCAGAACTTGTACGTTTACGATATAAAGGCCCAACTATGCTGATAATTTCACTTCATGCCCAGTTAGTAATGGCTACTGTATTGAAAGTGTCTCCAACTATATTTAAAGTGCTTACACTTCAAGGTGCATTTTTGTTCTACGGTATATCAGCGTCTTTTTTTTTAATTATTTTGTATATATACTTACCTGAAACTAAAGATAAAACGTTGGAAGAAATTGAAACTTATTTCAAAGATTCTTGTAAATCTGATCGAGCTTCGAAAACTTTGATAGATGACCATGAGAATTTTGTTAAAAGTTAATATGATGAATTATAAAAGGTGGAAACTCAACCATTTAATAATATTGATAGTTATGTACATTGATTCCTACTATATTAGCATTTTAAATATTTTATTTTGTTGGGTCACCCCAAAGTCGTACCTCAAAGTAAAGTCACCCCAGTTCACCGTACTATGTTTAATTTAATTAAGATAAATATCACTGTTTGATGACAGTGATTTTTACCAATTTATTTTATTATTGCTTGTTATGTCTAATGTTCTAAAAAAATATTTTAGACTGTTAAGGTGATTTGGTGGTTAAGATGATCGCCTCGCCACTAACATCACTTTGCTGAGTGACGTGGGTTCGATCCCCACACGAGATAAATGTTTGTGTAATTTATAGACATTTGTTTCGAGTCTGGGTGTACTTTGTGTCCGTTAATTGTATGTTTGTAACGTCCCCCGCGACACAGGGCTTGTTAACTATTGCGGGCGTTGTCTTTAAAAAAAAAACAAGAAAAAACTAAATATTATCAAATCCCAACTTTATAATTGTCGTTTACAGCGCTGTTTGATCTTATTAATGTATTCCTTATTAGACGTTGTACTTTTTTAGAATTTTTATATTTATGTTGTCTGCATGTATCCAAAATATTTTTTAATATTGGTTACACATATCTGAAATTACTATTATATTACGTAACGCACGTTTCTGTTATATTTGGTTTAATGTCTTTGTATTTATTACTTTTTGTCATGTTTTTTATGTAAAGATTGCGTAATTGTTGTCATAAACTTGCTATACCACGCTGGCCAGACGGGTTGGTATAGGGTTTGTATCGAATTATCCTTTTGTTGCAGTGCTCTTGTCTGCATGAGGTTACTTCCTTAGTTGTCTTTTACGACACCCACGGGTTGAGATAGGGAAGTGAAATTATGTATTATTAATACATCACACACGGCCAATATTAATGCCAATATTAATTATATTAAATAAAATTAGCTATTTAATAAAGTAACTAAATAATTTAAGCTGTATCAGCGTTAACGAAAAATAAAACAGAATTAAGAACTCCATTCTGATTTACTTCTCGTTTCTACAGTAACTATATATTTTTCATGGTGAAATATATCTCATCAAAAAATATTATTATCAACTTATGCGATATAAATGTTGCAATAAAATAAATAAGGTATTCCTACATAATCCCGTTACATAATAATTCAATATGAAATATTGTTATTATTATTATTATAAAACGAAGACCACAAGTGCCTTATCGGTCAGAGTTCCGAGTTTTGCATTCCGGAAATTTCAAAAACCCCAATAAAAATATTTTTTTAATGTCTTTCCTTATTTTGTGTATATTTCTTGAAAAAATGTTTAACCAACTTTGAAAATTTTAATATAATACATTTATACTTATATAAAATATTAATAGATACCTAGTAAAACATTAACCCTTTTATTACAAAATGTAGACTAAGTGTTAAGCTAGGTTTAAATTGACAAAAGCCATTGTTTTAGTGTCAAAGTTGTCAAATTAACCAGGTTTAATGCTTAGTCTGTATTTTGTAATAAGGGGGTTATTGATTAAGATAGTAAAAATATCGTTTCTTTTTTAAATAGAAAAATGTTTTTATGTATTTTCACTTAATCAAAGTTAATTTTGAAAACTTGAGCTTAGTTACCAGAGTCTATATTTCTAAGTAGATAACTTAACCATAGCCTGAGGAATGTAAGATTATAATAAATAATTTTTAATATATTAAATGTACTAATAGTATAAGTTATATGTTATTAAAATTCTGATAAAGTAAGTGACTTTATTATTGAAATGTTAAAATGACGCAAAAAGTTTTGTCCAGTAACAATGACGTCATAACCCACGGCATTGAGCACCCTAAAAATTACAAATTGTTTAGGCCGGTCAGTACAAACTATTTATTTTAATTTAATTTCAGTAATTTAAAGTTAACGAACGACACTGTCAGCTAGGTATATGGTACGAAAAAACATTTTTTTAAATTTGTACAGGTGAATATAAGAATTAATAGTAATATTGAATATCGTAATAAGAATAATAAAAGAAACCTAATGAAGGTTACTGCATTGTCAGTAGTGTTCATTAGGTCCTACTGTGTGCAATTGTTTTGTTGCGTAAGTTTTGGGCGTGTCGACAGCAAATCCTATATACTTTATATAGGATTTGCTGTCAACACGATAACAAGAATAATATTAATGTCAGTGCAAGCATTAAAAGATAGGTGAAGTGGTTTCGACTGTATCACGAGGGACTTTCGAAACAAACAAACGACTGTCTCGTGCTCAGCAGTCCTACATTACGACAATTAAACCAACGTGGCACTAAAAAAAGTCGTAAGAATATTATGGAGCCATATAATAACGAGTACAAAGAAGTGACCATTGATGAAGCTGATAATTGCAACAATTCGTCGTGGAAGTATTTCATGAGACAGGTTGTGTTTTTTTTTATATTTATTTAATCTGTATCACCATTTACTTTTTGAGCGCCGATGTCGGTTATAGTCGACACAACTCAGGTCCATAAAATACAAAATAAAGATAATATAATATAATTATTTTTTACGAGACCTGGCTTGGCGCTCAGGGCACTGAGATGCCGATTTGACGTGGTGGTCAAAAGGTTAATCTGTTTTTTTTACGCATTAATACAGTGCCATCTAGTTCAAATTAAGAATTTATATTTGCTTGTGTTATGGGTATTTAATTAAGTGTATTTTTGTTGTAAATACATAATATTATTGATAAATTACACCCAAACACAAAACAAACAATCATGGTCATCACACAAATTTTCTTAACAATATTTTCTTCGGGGGTATGTGAGTTTCCTCATGAATCATCATCAGCAACCCATTAAGTCCCACTGCTGGGCTCGGGTCTCTCCTCTAACTAGAGAGCTGAGAGGGTTAAGGCCATAATCCACTCCCGCTGGCCTAGTGCGGGTTGATGAATCAGAGATAGAGAGACCTACTCATAGAATTTCTTCAAGGGTATGTGGGTTTCCTCACGATGTTTTCCTTCACCGTTAGCAGATGGTAAGTCACTTGACCAGTACATATAAATTCCACAAATTGGAATCCACATTGGTACTGCCAGTCGGGATTGAACTCGGACCACGTGATTTGCACGCCGCGCGCTTGTCCCTTATCCATTCAGCCTTTTTCTCATGAATAAAACTTTTGGTTATAGGAATAATAGGTTTTTATCAGTTTGCAAATATTATCGGTACAGTTCACTGATGTACGTGCTTACTGCTAAAATACAGGAATTGGGACACCATTTATACAAAAAGGAACTCGTATTTTGATTATTCTCATAGTGTTTTTATTGGTTTTTTTACAGTTTCTCGTGTTCAGTGGTGTAGCGTCAATATACTTTGTGCTTGGACTATCATTCGGTGCACCGACCGTCTTCATTGACCAGCTGAAGAAGGATAAAAACCGAACTGAAATCCTCACAGATGAAATGTCATCATGGCTATGTAATTATCAATCTACTCATTAACTTCCAATACTTTCTACATCCCTCTGAAAAGGTTACAAGAATCAATTTAAAGAGGACAGATGTTTGCTGCCAAAATTTTTGACTCCACTTTCTACTTATTTCTCTTGTAGAATGTTATTATTTACTAGTTTGGAAGTGGTGGTGAACTGCAGATATTGCCTGCGTGGTAGGTATGTCCAAAACAAAACTAGCTTAAATCCTCTACAAGTTTTAGATAATCAAGAAGATCGTTTGAGTGATTCAGGTCTGAAAGCGTAACAATTTGCTTTCGAATTTATAGTACCTATTAGTTAGAATTTTTTGTTGCGTACATTCATCATTTCCGTTACTAAGATGTATTGTAGATATCTGTTAGACAGCCCATTTATCGATATATATAACATCACGCTACGGTTAATTGGAGGTGAGCAGTGGCCCAATTAAGAACGACGGGAGCGAAGCCCCGCGTGACTTCTAGTTTCATGAAATAAATTTTAATGTATTGAATTCAATAGTCATTATTCTTCCATAGCATACTAGTAAGTCTTTATGGATTGACCATGATTGTTGCGAGATTTTTTTCAAACATATGCATATTCATTATTTATTTATTTCCAGCTTCCATTCACGGTTATAGCTCGATACCATGGATCCTCATTCTACCAGTAGTCTCACAATATATAGGAAGGAAATTACCTTTTATAATCGTATGTATAATTACAACAATTGGTAATGTAGTGTTTTACTGTAGTACCAATGCAATGCAATTGTTAATAAGTGAAATAATGCAAGGTGTACTTCTTGCAAGTAATATTAACCTATTGATCATGATCCTTGCTGAGTATACATCCACCCAATATCGAGGAGTATTTATAGCGATCAAGTCAGCTATCTTCTTTTGGGGAGTTTGGGTTGCGAATATCATCGGCGTTTTCTTTCACTGGAAGAACATTGGTATACTGGCGCTAGTGTGTTCAGTGTATCCTCTCACTGCTTTTGTTTGGCCAGAATCACCTTCCTGGTTGGCGATGAAAGGAAGGTTCGAAGAGTGCGCTGAATCTCATCATTGGCTGAAGGGATTTGACAAGGACTCTGAAAGAGAACTCGTAACTCTTATAAACTCACAAAAGGAATATCTTAGATCACGGGCTCAACGTGAAGATAGTTCATACCGTAATCAGTTTAAAAATGTCATTGAAACATTGTTGACAAAATCATTTTACAAGCCGTTGTTATTATGTTTGTGTATTATGACAATGTATCACTTTTCTGGAAAACTAGTTTGTGGAATGTATGCTATTCAACTGTTTAATCAAATTTCAGATAGTGAAAGTACGGCTTATGCAGGCATGCTTATTATAGATGGTGTCACTATCATTGGAATGCAAATTGGTTGTGCTTTAGCTAAAATATTAGCTAGGAGGACATTACTTCTAGGTTCTTCAATACTTGGTATAATATTTTTATTTATTATATCGTTGTATTTGTGCTTCATCAACTTGGGCATCATTACAGAAGTCAAAGTCCTGTCAGTGTCACTATTAACCTTACTTTCGGTTAGTATAAGTGGTGGTGTAATGATTTTACCTGAGAGCATCTTTGGAGAGCTTGTACGTTTACGATATAAAGGCTTAACTATGCTCTTAACTTCCCTACATTCCGAGTTACTAATGGCTACTGTACTGAAAGTGTCTCCAACTATATTTAAAGTGCTTACACTTCAAGGTGCATTTTTGTTCTACGGTATATCAGCGTCTTTTTTTGTAATTATTTTGTATATACACTTACCTGAAACTAAAGATGTAACACTGGAAGAAATTGAAAATTATATCGAAGTGCCACAAAAATCAGATCAGGCTTAAAAAACGTTGTTAGACGGCAATGAGTAGCCATATTGTTAACAGTCAAAAAGATGGGTTTAAATATTTTTTATCGAAAGAAAAATTATGGTATTAAGATCATTTTTGATATTTTTATGAATTCTTTTTCATATTCAACAAGTTGGTAATTTGTGTGTTAGAAGTTTTGGCTACAATGTATGTTCACATGTTTACCTAAGTGACTATTACAACGAAATTGTTTATTTTGCGGTTTATTCTTTCTTAATAAATAATAATCGCCTAGTAGTTAGACATAACGTAACCCACTACAGGGAATGGGTCTCCACTCCTCTAGCTAGAGAGAATTTAGGCCAAAATCCACATACGCTGGCCTAATGCAGGTTGGTGGATCAGACATACCCTTAAAGTTTCTTCTAGAGTATGTGTGTTTCCTGTTTCTTTCACACGTCGATGGGCGACATTGTATATTTTTTTATTTTTTGCTGACTTGTGTGCTCAGCTTCCGCACATAAGTCGCCGGAGCCCCGTTAGGCGGGGCGCCTACTTCTGGGTGGTTGCATTTGTTGTGAAACGGTGTTTTGTTTAATTTCATTTAATTACTTATTTTTGCTAAAAAGTAATGTTACTTATTAAAGATTAAAATAAGTTGATTTTGTTATCAAGATACGCCCAATATAATATATTATTGTTTTATTTGAACCAATGGTAGATTTATGATAAAAAAAATACTGTTTATTATATACAGAGTGTCCCGAAACTTAACGTCAAGCGGCTACCGGGCGATGGTATGGGCTGTACCTGTTCTGAGAAAAATATAAAAAAAAGTCATATGGTTTAGTCATAAAAATTGGTTTTTTGAATAGAAAATCATTTGCCGTCCCACTTTTTCCAAAAATATAATGTTAATCTGTCTCACTTTTATTCCTATCTTGTGCTCTATCTCACTTTTTCATATTCGTTCTATCTCACATGCACTACGTTAAAACCAAAATTTATGTACTATGAGGAATTATGCAGAGAAACTTCTTTTTACCCACGACGGAACGGAGACGGTATATGCGTTTGGGGTGAGAGGCTGTGTGTTTGTGTGTTTGTGTGTTCCAACATAATGCCATATATCACGGAAACGGTTTGACCGATTTAGATGCGGTTTTCTGTAAAGTGTGTGCGGCTCTTGAGGACAGGTTATTAGATAGGTGTTATGTTAATAGCTCGCCAGGGGGCGCTACAATACACTGATTTTGTGAATCCTTTGTGCCCTCTTATCTTTAAAACGGTAAAACTGATTTCGATACGGTTTTCTGTAATGTATTAGTGATTTATCGAGGATTGTTTTTGGATTCAAGATTTTGTATTTTTTCGCCAGGGGGCGCTGCAATAGACTAGGCAAACCTATGTTGATTTCGTTGAAACCTTTGTGCCCTCCTATCTTTAAGACGATTAAACCGCTTTCGATACGGTTTTCTGTAATGTATTTGTGATTTATCGAGGATGACTTTTGGATACACGATATTGTATTTTTTCGCCAGGGGGCGCTGCAATAGACTAAACAAACTTATGTTTACAGTTATCTGTGAAATAATTAGACCTGTTACTGTATAGGGGCACGTAGCATTGTAGTACTGAGATATTGATTACACTCATGAGGTTAAGCAACTTCGGATAAGGTCAGTTCATAGATGGGTGACCGTTTATGCAATTTTAGGGTTCTGTACCTCAAAAGAAAAAAACGGAACCCTTATAGGATCACTCCGTTGTCTGTCAGTCTGTCTGTCTGTCCGTCTGTCTAGAATATTTTTCTCAAGAACGCATAGAGGTATAAAGCTGAAATTAATATCATATACTTGGGTCTGCAAACCCTCGGCGTAAAATATAAATCAAAATTCTAAGTTCCGCAATCAAAAGATACAGCTGTTTAAGTATGCTCCATTTTTGACGATTTATCTTGACGATCATAATCTATAGGAAACTTACCGTTGCTAGAATCATGAAATTTGGCCAGAAGCAATAACAAGTTGCACAAGTAAAGGAAAAAATCCGAAAACCGATCTCGTGTTGAGTCTCTGAATATTAGTACTGAGGTATACAATGATAAGCCTAAAAAAATTTAGTAAGAGTGAGAGTTTATTCCGGACTGACGTTATATAAACACCTACCTACCTTATTTATTCTAACTTATAGTTATCCCGTGCTCGGGGTGTAACCAAATTTTCATCATTTTTGCGATAGCACGCACCGTTTTCGAGATACAAGCTATTATAGGTGGAAATCTACGCTAACGCCGAAGGTAGTCCGACTACGGCAATCAATGTGCGATAGCTAAACTTAACATCCCCCGGTTCAGAGCAATCCGAATCGGACTGGTTAGGTTAGGGTTATTTTTTTTTCAAACCACCCAGAAGTAGGAGCCCCGCGGGGCTCCGGCGACCTTTGTGCGACGGATGAGCACACAAGTCAACAAAAAATAAAATATATATAATATAGTCGAAGCTCCACGCAAATTCCATTCATTCTAGAGCTTACATGGTAAGATAAGGCGCTCCTTAAAAAGTTTAAAATAAGAAAATTAAAATGATAATTTCAAGTTACAAGACTTACTGTAACAGTAAATAAAAAAAAATGTGTTTGTTCTATAACTTAGTATAAAACTTTTATTATTCTTATCTGTCAAGGTTCTTAAAATTTTATACGAGTTACTTACAGTTAGTAAGATAGGGCGCTCTTTGAAAATATTTCAAATAAAAAATAAAATTAAAAATTTTGAAAAAAACCCACGACGAGAACATCTGTACAAAATAAGAAACGTAACATATAATAAAAAACAAAATTAAAAAAATTAAAAAAAACCCACGACGAGAACATCTGTACAAAATAAGAAACGTAACATATAATAAAAAACAAAATTAAAAATTTTGAAAAAAACCCACGACGAGAACATCTGTACAAAATAAGAAACGTAACATATAAAAAGGTTTAAATAACTTTATTTTAAATCCCCAACGAAAAGAAAATAAGTAGCGTAAAAACAATCCCAAGAAAATTCGTCGGGGGCTGCCAATATCATTACTGTTTCTAGTATAAAATATATATTGAAAACTAAATATTGTTAATAATTAGGTAGGTATCAAATACATACAACTGCAATACTTTCGTCAGTCAGGGTATGGCAGCCCCCGACGGATTTTCTTGGGATTGTTTTTACGCTTCTTATTTTCTTTTCGTCAGGGATTTAAAATAAAGTTATTTAAACCTTTTTCTATGTTACGTTTCTTATTTTGTATAGATGTTATCGTCGTGGGATTTTTCAAAATTTTTAATTTTTTTTTTATTACACATGACCCTGTTGCAAATTACGAATTATTACTACTTTTTATTGTGAGATAAGTACCAAGTTGTGTACCATTGTAAATTCTTGATTAAATGGGCTATTTTATTAAAAAAACTTGCCTAGGTTAGCATAATACATATTTTTAAAGAAAATAGGGCTCAAACATTTGAATACTACACTTTTTAGGGTTCCGTAGTTCTGACTAGGAACCCTTATAGTTTCGTTATGTCCGTCTGTCTGTCTGTCTGTCTGTCCGAGGTTTTGCTAAGAGACCGTTAGTACTAGAGATCTGTAATTTTGTAGGAGTGTGTATATCAATTACGTCGACAAAGTGGTAAAATAAAATTTTGGAAAAAATTTTTTTTTAGGGTAGCTCCCATACATGTGAAGTGGCGATGAATATTTTTTTTGTTGTCTACCCCATTGTGTGGGGTATCGTTGAATAGGTCTTCTAAAATGACTTGGGGGTTACTAACATTGTTTTTCGATTTAATGGTCCATTTACGAAATATTAAACTTAAAAGAGCAAATTTTTGTTCCAGTAGGGCGTCCCCCCCCTCTAAAAGCTAAACTGCTGGCTTGAAAAATGTGGAAAAATTCATGATGATAGTGCATTTTATGAACTTTAAATGAAAACTATAGCGGTTAAGATAACTTTATTAGTTTAGCAGTAATAGTCGTTGAACTTGGGTGTTGGATAATTTTGTACCAAATACAAAATTCTTAGCAATAATCCTTTATAGTGACTAAGATAAAGTAGTTGCTTGTTTATAACGGGTAAAGACTTGACATTTAAAAACAAAATATCAAGTAAATAAATACATCCATACATATTATAAAAGGCTTTGTCCTGCCTGACTGACTGACAGACAACGCACAGCCTAAACCGCTGGTCGTAGTGACTTGAAATTTGGAGGGTGTATTTGTCCTAATGTCTAGAGGTGTACTAAGAAAGAGTTTTTTAAAATTCAACCCCTAAGGGGGTGAAAAGGGTTAAAAACGATTGTATGAAACTTCTTCGTTTTTTAATTTAAAGATTTGAAAATTTGTTATGGGGTACTACTATCAAAATAAAAAATACCCTCATCAATATTTTTGACAAGGAAGGGTGAAATTGGGGATGAAACGTTTTATGAAAAGATCTTTGTTTTGAAGTTAACGTTTTGCAAATTAGTATTGGGATAGGAACTTAAAATGTTGTTTTTAATGTTTTTGATAGGGGGTGAAATATTAAATAGACAGTTCTTTGTTTTTCAAGTTATATGTTTGGTAATACGTAATTAGAACTTCAGTTAAGATGTGAGTTAATGGGTTGTTTTTGGTGTTTGAAAAACTTACTCTAAGGGATGAAATAGGTGTGAAAATTATTAGAAATTGATATGGATGTCGTTTTCAAGGTTTTCAGGGACGCTGATTACGAAAATGTTATCTATATTGACGTAAAAGAAATTCAACTCCTGTAGTGGGGTGTTGTAGAATTCATGAATTGCACTTAAAACAAAGATCTATGTAATATCGAAATCTACGCGGACGAAGTCGCGGGCAAAAGCTAGTGATATATAAATTTGCTTACTAAGCAATTGAAAAACTTATTTATCTAAATTTTTTTTTAAAGCTGTTCTTTTATGGCATAGATCTATAGGTTCAACCATAAGTATTGAATTATCTAACAAATGTGTTAAAATAAATAAGAATAAAACCAAAATTCCACTCTGCATGTGGTCGTTATCCTACCAACAGCGCCACCTATCTCTCTCGAAATGATCCAATCTTTCAAGCTGAAACAATTTAACAGACTCATGAAATTTCATTAAAATTGGTTGCATTATTTTCAAATACTAGTGTATATATGATGAACATCGTAGCTCTTTTGCTGCGGAACCCTACAATGAGCATGATCCGACATGCTCTTAACCGGTTTATTTTTACCATGACTTTATGAAATATTTTTTTTTTCTTCAAAATTTACACAAATAACTTTTGAATTTGTAACAGCAAACTATAGTATACTTAATAAGGATTATGTGTAAAAATGTCAAAAATGTCAGTACCTAAAAATGTCTACAGAGTTGTCGATTTTCATAATTTTCAAAAAAACAATATATGACCATATGACTTGGATTTTTTTAATATTTTTCTGAAAACAGAACAGGTACAGCCTATACCATCGTCCGGTAGCCACTTGACGTTGAGTTTCGGGACATCCTGTATATGTCTTTCTTACTGCGCCATATAGCCCAAAGTGTGGCGTATACGCTGGTGTGAGTTTAAAATTGATACCCGAATCAATTTTAAAAGGAGATTTGCCAATTCATTAAAATCTCCTACGAAAGTGTTTCCGTTATCAGAAAATATGTTACGAGGTTGACCCCTCGAGTAAGGGTAGGTATGTTAGGTCTGATACGAGTTCGAGATGTAAAGCTCGAGTAGCTAAGCACACAAATACGCAAACAAAATATTTTATAAGCCTCAAAACCAACCTTTCCGGTCAGCTATCATGATACCTAGGGCCAGCGAAATCGACCCTTGTATCCGGAACACACGTATTGATGTACAAGCTTTTTAGCTAAACTTCTACCTCCAATAGGATAATCATAATGACGAATTGTGGTAAGTAAAAGTTGAGGCCCTGCATGTATAAGTCTAAGGTGAAACATCTTGAATGAGAATTTGCAAATTATATGAGAGCTAGATATGAAAATTGGATGTTTTATATCGTAGTAGCAAAACGAGTTGTCCAATTTGCCACCAACTCAAGTGTTAATTATATATTTTTTGCAGGTAATTGTTTATTAGATAAATGTTAATATGTTATGTTAATAAACCGTACTCATGCGATAGCGTTTCCTGTTAATTAAGAAAGCTGAAGAAGAGTTTGTGTGTTTGTTCGTTTTTTTTGGAACGCTAGGATCTCAGAAATTACTATTTTTTGTGTTGGATAGCCCATTTATCGCGGAAGCTAATAGGCTATAATAAGATAACATCACGCTACGGGTAATAGAAGCTGAGCAGTGGCCAAATAAAGAACGACGGGAGCGAAGCCGTCGACAACAGCTAGTATTTTACATATGTTTGACTCTTTCAATTAATATGTAAATGGAACAATTGAAATTAAATAGACTTACTTTTACTAAAATAGAGTTAAGCAATTTTCGAGTTTAGAGCGAACAAACGCACAGATTAACAGAACAACTAAAACTCATTGTTTTACATTCTGTTGTGCTGATAAAAGCTAAAAGTAATTGTTTTTCTTATATTCCTTCGATGTATTCGATGTATGATTGTATTCCTTCGATGTACAGACAGCGACAGGTGATATTTTTATCATATGTAGGTATGAGTTGCTTCGTTTACACAGTAGGCATAAGTAAATTACCTAGTTAAAACCTGTTATTGAATTTCAATAATTTAAAGTTTACTATCGACAATGCCTGTTATACTGGGTGTGAAAAAAATCATTTATATGTAATTTGTACAAGTGAATAGCGTGCATTGAAAGATAAGTGAATACTAGTGAAGACAAAGACTCTTGGGCATAAACTGTATTGCGAATGATTTTACAAACGTACCATTCATATGTAACTACATGCATATATTAAAATTGAACCTACAATCTCATGTTTCCCAGTCCTACATTACGACCATTAAACCAACGGGGCGGTAAAAAATATTGTAAAATTAGTATGGAGACATATAATTATGAGTATAATGAAGTGAATCTTGATGAAGCTGATAATTGCAACAATTCGTCGTGGAAGTATTTCATGAGACAGGTTCTGTTTTTATTATAATTATTTTACGGATTAAGAATACATTTCAACCCGCGGGTATCGTAAAAGGCGACTTATGACGACGTAAACATCCCACTGCGGGGCACGGGTTTCCTCCCAAGAATTTGGAGGGAATTTAGCTTACTATACCACGCTGGCCAGACGGGTTGGTATAGGGTTTTGTTTTTAAGTTTTATTTTGTCGCAGTGCTCTTGTCTGCATAAGGTTACTCTCTAACGGCCCTTGTCAATAATCTATATATCTGTCTATCGATTCGGCTATTAATGTTACAATTTAGACATATTTTGTATGGATTATGTTTCCTCAAGAATTAAAGTTTTGATAATCGGGATATTTATTGAAGTATTTTTACAGTTCTTCGTGTTCAGTTGTGTAGCGTCAATATACTTTGTGCTTGGACTATCATTCGGTGCACCGACTATCTTCATTGACCAGCTGAAGAAGGATACAAACCGATCTGAAATCCTCACAGATGAAATGTCATCATGGCTATGTAATTATCAATCTATTCATTAACTTCCAATACTTTCTACATCATACAGAGAATCAGTTTTAAAGGGACAGCTCCAAAATTTTGATGATTCCACTATCTGCTTATCTATCTAGTACAAGGTTCTTATTTACTAGTTCGAGACTAACTGCAGATAAAATCCGCATGGTATATCTACACAAAAATTACCAAATCTTAGACTTTGATCTTTTTAGATGTGAAATTCTGATAGGTGGTTGAGTCATTCTGGTGTGAATGCGTAACAATCGAATTTTGAATTTATTTAGTTTTTTTTTTTAGTATCTTACTTTTATTATTTCCATTTGTAGACTTATTGTCAATTATTTTTACATAAAAGGAAATTTCTATGAATTGACCGTAGTAATTATTGCAAGTTTATGTTCAAATATTTACTTTTTTTCCAGCTTCCGTACACGGCTATAGTTCGATTCCATGGATCCTCATTCTACCAGTAGTCTCACAGTATATAGGAAGGAAAATACCTTTTTTAATCGTATGTATAATTACAATAATTGGTAATATAGTGTTTTACTGTAGTACCAATGCAATGCAATTGTTAATAAGTGAAATATTGCAAGGTACGCTTCTTGCAAGTAATATTAACCTATTAATCGTAACTCTTGCCGAGTATACATCGACACAATACCGAGGAGTATTTTTAGCGATCAAGTCAGCTATCTTCTTTTGGGGAGTTTGGGTTGCGAATATCATCGGCGTTTTCTTTCACTGGAAGAACATTGGTATACTGGCGCTAGTGTGTTCAGTGTATCCTCTCACTGCTTTTGTTTGGCCAGAATCACCTTCCTGGTTGGCGATGAAAGGACGGTTCGAAGAGTGCGCTGAATCTCATCATTGGCTGAAAGGATTTGACAAAGACTCCGAAAGAGAACTCGTTACTCTAATAAACTCACAGAAGGAATATCTTAGATCAAGGACTCAACACGAAGATAGTTCATACCGTAATCAGTTTAAAAGTGTAATTGAAACATTGTTGACAAAATCATTTTACAAGCCGTTGTTATTATGTTTGTGCATTTTGACTATGTATCACTTTTCTGGAAAACTAGTTTGTGGAATGTATGCTATTCAACTGTTTAATCAAATTACAGATAGTGAAAGTACTGCGTATGCAGGTATGCTTATTATGGATGGTGTCACTATCGTTGGAATGCAAATTGGTTGTGCTTTAGCCAAAATATTAGCTAGGAGGACATTACTTCTAGGTTCTTCAATACTTGGTATAACATTTTTATTTATTATATCATTGTATTTGTACTTAATCAATTTAGGCATTATTACAGAAGCCAAAGTCTTGTCAGTAACACTATTAACCTTATTTTCGGTTAGTATAAGTGGAGGTGTAATGATTTTGCCAGCTAGCCTCTTTGCAGAACTTGTACGTTTACGATATAAAGGCCCAACTATGCTGATAATTTCACTTCATTCCCAGTTAGTAATGGCTACTGTATTCAAAGTGTCTCCAACTATATTTAATATGCTTACACTTCAAGGTGCATTTTTGTTCTACGGTATATCAGCGTCTTTTTTTTTAATTATTTTGTATATATACTTACCTGAAACTAAAGATAAAACGTTGGAAGAAATTGAAACTTATTTCAAAGATTCTTGTAAATCTGATCGAGCTTCGAAAACTTTGATAGATTGATGACCATGAGAATTTAAAAAAAAGTTAATATGACGAATTATAAAAGGTGGAAACTCAACCATTTAATAATATTGATAGTTATGTACATTGATTCCTACTATATTAGCATTTTAAATATAGCGATCAAGTCAGCTATCTTCTTTTGGGGAGTTTGGGTTGCGAATATCGTCGGCGTTTTCTTTCACTGGAAGAACATTGGTATACTGGCGCTAGTGTGTTCAGTGCATCCTCTCACTGCTTTTGTTTGGCCAGAATCACCTTCCTGGTTGGCGATGAAAGGAAGGTTCAAAGAGTGCGCTGAATCTCATCATTGGCTGAAGGGATTTGACAAGGACTCTGAAAGAGAACTCGTAACTCTTATAAACTCACAAAAGGAATATCTTAGATCACGGGTTCAACGTGAAGATAGTTCATACCGTAATGAGTTTAAAAGTGTCATTGAAACATTGTTGACAAAATAATTTCACAAGCCGTTGTTATTATGTTTGTGCATTATGACAATGTATCACTTTTCTGGAAAACTAGTTTGTGGAATGTATGCTATTCAACTGTTTAATCAAATTTCAGATAGTGAAAGTACGGCTTATGCAGGCATGCTTATTATGGATGGTGTCACTATCATTGGAATGCAAATTGGTTGTGCTTTAGCTAAAATATTAGCTAGGAGGACATTACTTCTAGGTTCTTCAATACTTGGTACAATATTGTTATTTATTATATCGTTGTATTTGTGCTTCATCAACTTGGGCATCATTACAGAAGTCAAAGTCCTGTTAGTGTCACTATTAACCTTACTTTCGGTTAGTATAAGTGGTGGTGTAATGATTTTACCTGAGAGCATCTTTGGAGAGCTTGTACGTTTACGATATAAAGGCTTAACTATGCTCTTAACTTCCCTACATTCCGAGTTACTAATGGCTACTGTACTGAAAGTGTCTCCAACTATATTTAAAGTGCTTACACTTCAAGGTGCATTTTTGTTCTATGGTATATCAGCGTCTTTTTTTGTAATTATTTTGTATATACACTTACCTGAAACTAAAGACGTAACACTGGAAGAAATTGAAAATTATATCGAAGTGCCTCAAAAATCAGACAAGGCTTCAAAAACGTTGTTAGACGTCAATGAGTAGGAGTTGTTATGAGTCAAAATGATGGATTAAAATATGTTTTTTTCAAAACAAAAATTATGGTATTAAAACCATTTTTGATATTTTTATAATTTTTTTTTTCATATTCAACAATTAGGTAATTTGTGTGTTAAAAGCTTTAGCTACAATGTATGTTCACGTGTTTACATAAGTGACTATTACATCGAAATTGTTTATTTTTCGGCTTATTCTTTCTTAATAAATAATAATCACCTAGTAGTTAGACATAACGTAACCCACTACAGGGAATGGGTCTCCACTCCTCTATCTAGAGAGCATTTAGGCCAGAATATACACACGCTGGCCTAATGCAGGTTGGTGGATCAGACATACCCTTAAAGTTTCTTCTAGAGTATGTGTGTTTCCTGTTTCTTTCACATGTCGATGGGCGACATTGTATATTTTTTTATTTTTTGCTGACTTGTGTGCTTCCGCACATAGGTCGCCGGAGTCCCGTTCTCCGTTCTACTTCTGGGTGGTTGCATTTGTTGTGAAACGCTGTTTTGTTTAATTTAATTTAATTACTCATTGTTGCTAAAAAGTAATGTTACTTACTAAAGATAACAATAAGTTGATTTTGTTATCAAAATACACCCAATATAATATATTATTGTTTTATTTGAATCAATGGTAGATGTATGACAAAAAAATACTATTTATTATATATATATCTATCTTACTGCGACATATAGCCCATAACCCCCAAAGTGTGGCGTATACGCTGGTAAAATTGATACCCGAATCAATTTTATCTGCTGAAACTTCCAAGCAAATATACCAACCTCGCTGGAGATTATCTATTTGTGCCGTTTAAGTTCAGGTGCTCGCACTCTATTTAAAGAGCTTTCAAAGCGATTGTCCGACGCTTCCCGTGACCGACAGGCTGGCTATTTTCTTGCACAAAGAATAAGCATTGCCATCCAGCATGGCAATGCTGCCAGTCTGTTGGGCACTTTTCCCACAGACAATGGCAGCGATGCGGAGGAATTTTATGATGCCGTATTTTAATTTGTAATTTCCTCCCCCTTTTTTATTTTAATGATGCATTTAGTTAGTTTTTATTTGTAAATATTATTTTTAAATTTAGTTTAATAATTTTTTAATTTAATTTTTTGTAAATAATATACTATCAAATTAAAAATTTTAAAAGGAGATTTGCCAATTCATTAAAATCTTCTACGAAAGTGGTTCCATTATCAGAAAATATGTTACGAGGTTGACCCCTCGAAAGGGTAGGTATTTTAGGTCTGATACGAGTTCGAGATGTAAAGCTCGAGTAGCTAAGCACACAAATACGCAAATAAAACATTTTATAAGCCTCAAACCCAACCTTTCCGGTCAGCTATCATGATAGGGCCAGCGAAATCAACCCTTGTATCCAGAATACACGTATTGATGTACAAGCTTTTTAGCTAAACTTCTACCTCCAATAGGATAATCATGATGACGAATTGTGGTAAGTCAAAGTTGAGGCCCTGCATGCATAAGTCTAAGGTGAAACATCTTGAATGAGAATTTGCAAATTATATGAGAGCTAGATATGATAATTGGATGTTTTACATCGTAGTCGCAAAACGAGTTGTCCAATTTGCCACCAATTTAAGCGTTAATTATTATTTTTTTGCAGGTAATTGTTTATCTAATGTTAATAAATCGTACTCATGCGATAGCGTTTCCTGTTGACTAATAAAGCTGAAGAGTTTGTTTGTTCGTTTTTTTTTTGTTGGAACGCTAAGATCTCAGGAATTACTATTTTTTTAGTGTTGGATAGCCCATTTATCGCGGAAGGTAATAGGCTATAATATATAATTAGATAACATCACGCTACGGCCAATAGAGGCTGAGCAGTGGCCAAATAAAAAACGACGGGAGCGAAACCGTGGACAACAGCTAATATTTGACATATGTTTGATTCTTTCAATTAATATAACTTTTTAAATGGAACAATTGAAATAAAATAGACTTACTTTTACTAAAATAGACTTAAGCCATTTTCGTGTTTAAAGCGAACAAACGCACAGATTAACAGAACAACTAAAACTCATTGTTTTACATTCTGTTGTGCTGATAAAAGCTAAAAGTAATTGTTTTTCTTATATTCCTTCGATGTCTAGACAGCGACTGCAGGTGACATTTTTATTATATGTAGTAGGTATGAGTTGCTTCGTTTACACAGTAGGCATAAGTAAATAACCTGTTATTGAATTTCAATAATTTAAAGTTTACTATCGACAATGCCTGTTATACTGGGTGTGAAAAAAATCATTTATATGTAATTTGTACAAGTGAATAGCGTGCATTGAAAGATAAGTGAATACTAGTGAAGACAAAGACTCTTGGAAATAAACTGTATTGCGAATGATTTTACAAACGTACCATTCATATGTAACTACATGCATATATTAAAATTGAACCTACAATCTCATGTTCCGCAGTCCTACATTACGACCATTAAACCAACGAGGCGGTAAAAAATATTGTAAAATTATTATGGAGTCATATAATTATGAGTATAATGAAGTGAATCTTGATGAAGCTGATAATTGCAACAATTCGTCGTGGAAGTATTTCATAAGACAGGTTCTGTTTTTGTTATAATTATTTTACGGATTAAGAATACATTTCAACCCACGGGTATCGTAAAAGGCGACTTATGACGACGTAAACATCCCACTGCGGGGCACGGGTTTCCTCCCAAGAATTTGGAGGGAATTTAGCTTACTATACCACGCTGGCCAGACGGGTTGGTATAGGGTTTTGTTTTTAAGTTTTATTTTGTCGCAGTGCTCTTGTCTGCATAAGGTTACTCTCTAACGGCCCTTGTCAATAATCTATATATCTGTCTATCGATTCGGCTATTAATGTTACAATTTAGACATATTTTGTATGGATTATGTTTCCTCAAGAATTAAAGTTTTGATAATCGGGATATTTATTGAAGTATTTTTACAGTTCTTCGTGTTCAGTTGTGTAGCGTCAATATACTTTGTGCTTGGACTATCATTCGGTGCACCGACTATCTTCATTGACCAGCTGAAGAAGGATACAAACCGATCTGAAATCCTCACAGATGAAATGTCATCATGGCTATGTAATTATCAATCTATTCATTAACTTCCAATACTTTCTACATCATACAGAGAATCAGTTTTAAAGGGACAGCTCCAAAATTTTGATGATTCCGCTATCTGCTTATCTATCTAGTACAAGGTTCTTATTTACTAGTTCGAGACTAACTGCAGATAAAATCCGCATGGTATATCTACACAAAAATTACCAAATCTTAGACTTTGATCTTTTTAGATGTGAAATTCTGATAGGTGGTTGAGTCATTCAGGTGTGAATGCGTAACAATCGAATTTTGAATTTATTTAGTTTTTTTTTTAGTATCTTACTTTTATTATTTCCATTTGTAGACTTATTGTCAATTATTTTTACATAAAAGGAAATTTCTATGAATTGACCGTAGTAATTATTGCAAGTTTATGTTCAAATATTTACTTTTTTTCCAGCTTCCGTACACGGCTATAGTTCGATTCCATGGATCCTCATTCTACCAGTAGTCTCACAGTATATAGGAAGGAAAATACCTTTTTTAATCGTATGTATAATTACAATAATTGGTAATATAGTGTTTTACTGTAGTACCAATGCAATGCAATTGTTAATAAGTGAAATATTGCAAGGTACGCTTCTTGCAAGTAATATTAACCTATTAATCGTAACTCTTGCCGAGTATACATCGACACAATACCGAGGAGTATTTTTAGCGATCAAGTCAGCTATCTTCTTTTGGGGAGTTTGGGTTGCGAATATCATCGGCGTTTTCTTTCACTGGAAGAACATTGGTATACTGGCGCTAGTGTGTTCAGTGTATCCTCTCACTGCTTTTGTTTGGCCAGAATCACCTTCCTGGTTGGCGATGAAAGGACGGTTCGAAGAGTGCGCTGAATCTCATCATTGGCTGAAAGGATTTGACAAAGACTCCGAAAGAGAACTCGTTACTCTAATAAACTCACAGAAGGAATATCTTAGATCAAGGACTCAACGCGAAGATAGTTCATACCGTAATCAGTTTAAAAGTGTCATTGAAACATTGTTGACAAAATCATTTTACAAGCCGTTGTTATTATGTTTGTGCATTTTGACTATGTATCACTTTTCTGGAAAACTAGTTTGTGGAATGTATGCTATTCAACTGTTTAATCAAATTACAGATAGTGAAAGTACTGCGTATGCAGGTATGCTTATTATGGATGGTGTCACAATCGTTGGAATGCAAATTGGTTGTGCTTTAGCCAAAATATTAGCTAGGAGGACATTACTTCTAGGTTCTTCAATACTTGGTATAACATTTTTATTTATTATATCATTGTATTTGTACTTAATCAATTTAGGCATTATTACAGAAGCCAAAGTCTTGTCAGTAACACTATTAACCTTATTTTCGGTTAGTATAAGTGGAGGTGTAATGATTTTGCCAGCTAGCCTCTTTGCAGAACTTGTACGTTTACGATATAAAGGCCCAACTATGCTGATAATTTCACTTCATTCCCAGTTAGTAATGGCTACTGTATTCAAAGTGTCTCCAACTATATTTAATGTGCTTACACTTCAAGGTGCATTTTTGTTCTACGGTATATCAGCGTCTTTTTTTTTAATTATTTTGTATATATACTTACCTGAAACTAAAGATAAAACGTTGGAAGAAATTGAAACTTATTTCAAAGATTCTTGTAAATCTGATCGAGCTTCGAAAACTTTGATAGATTGATGACCATGAGAATTTAAAAAAAAGTTAATATGACGAATTATAAAAGGTGGAAACTCAACCATTTAATAATATTGATAGTTATGTACATTGATTCCTACTATATTAGCATTTTAAATATAGCGATCAAGTCAGCTATCTTCTTTTGGGGAGTTTGGGTTGCGAATATCGTCGGCGTTTTCTTTCACTGGAAGAACATTGGTATTCTGGCGCTAGTGTGTTCAGTGCATCCTCTCACTGCTTTTGTTTGGCCAGAATCACCTTCCTGGTTGGCGATGAAAGGAAGGTTCAAAGAGTGCGCTGAATCTCATCATTGGCTGAAGGGATTTGACAAGGACTCTGAAAGAGAACTCGTAACTCTTATAAACTCACAAAAGGAATATCTTAGATCACGGGTTCAACGTGAAGATAGTTCATACCGTAATGAGTTTAAAAGTGTCATTGAAACATTGTTGACAAAATAATTTCACAAGCCGTTGTTATTATGTTTGTGCATTATGACAATGTATCACTTTTCTGGAAAACTAGTTTGTGGAATGTATGCTATTCAACTGTTTAATCAAATTTCAGATAGTGAAAGTACGGCTTATGCAGGCATGCTTATTATGGATGGTGTCACTATCATTGGAATGCAAATTGGTTGTGCTTTAGCTAAAATATTAGCTAGGAGGACATTACTTCTAGGTTCTTCAATACTTGGTACAATATTGTTATTTATTATATCGTTGTATTTGTGCTTCATCAACTTGGGCATCATTACAGAAGTCAAAGTCCTGTTAGTGTCACTATTAACCTTACTTTCGGTTAGTATAAGTGGTGGTGTAATGATTTTACCTGAGAGCATCTTTGGAGAGCTTGTACGTTTACGATATAAAGGCTTAACTATGCTCTTAACTTCCCTACATTCCGAGTTACTAATGGCTACTGTACTGAAAGTGTCTCCAACTATATTTAAAGTGCTTACACTTCAAGGTGCATTTTTGTTCTATGGTATATCAGCGTCTTTTTTTGTAATTATTTTGTATATACACTTACCTGAAACTAAAGACGTAACACTGGAAGAAATTGAAAATTATATCGAAGTGCCTCAAAAATCAGACAAGGCTTCAAAAACGTTGTTAGACGTCAATGAGTAGGAGTTGTTATGAGTCAAAATGATGGATTAAAATATGTTTTTTTCAAAACAAAAATTATGGTATTAAAACCATTTTTGATATTTTTATAATTTTTTTTTTCATATTCAACAATTAGGTAATTTGTGTGTTAAAAGCTTTAGCTACAATGTATGTTCACGTGTTTACATAAGTGACTATTACATCGAAATTGTTTATTTTTCGGCTTATTCTTTCTTAATAAATAATAATCACCTAGTAGTTAGACATAACGTAACCCACTACAGGGAATGGGTCTCCACTCCTCTATCTAGAGAGCATTTAGGCCAGAATATACACACGCTGGCCTAATGCAGGTTGGTGGATCAGACATACCCTTAAAGTTTCTTCTAGAGTATGTGTGTTTCCTGTTTCTTTCACATGTCGATGGGCGACATTGTATATTTTTTTATTTTTTGCTGACTTGTGTGCTTCCGCACATAGGTCGCCGGAGTCCCGTTCTCCGTTCTACTTCTGGGTGGTTGCATTTGTTGTGAAACGCTGTTTTGTTTAATTTAATTTAATTACTCATTGTTGCTAAAAAGTAATGTTACTTACTAAAGATTACAATAAGTTGATTTTGTTATCAAAATACACGCAATATAATATATTATTGTTTTATTTGAATCAATGGTAGATGTATGACAAAAAAATACTATTTATTATATATATATATCTATCTTACTGCGACATATAGCCCATAACCCCCAAAGTGTGGCGTATACGCTGGTAAAATTGATACCCGAATCAATTTTATCTGCTGAAACTTCCAAGCAAATATACCAACCTCGCTGGAGATTATCTATTTGTGCCGTTTGGAGTTCAGGTGCTCGCACTCTATTTAAAGAGCTTTCAAAGCGATTGTCCGACGCTTCCCGTGACCGACAGGCTGGCTATTTTCTTGCACAAAGAATAAGCATTGCCATCCAGCATGGCAATGCTGCCAGTCTGTTGGGCACTTTTCCCACAGACAATGGCAGCGATGCGGAGGAATTTTATGATGCCGTATTTTAATTTGTAATTTCCTCCCCCTTTTTTATTTTAATGATGCATTTAGTTAGTTTTTATTTGTAAATATTATTTTTAAATTTAGTTTAATATTTTTTTAATTTAATTTTTTGTAAATAATATACTATCAAATTAAAAATTTTAAAAGGAGATTTGCCAATTCATTAAAATCTTCTACGAAAGTGGTTCCATTATCAGAAAATATGTTACGAGGTTGACCCCTCGAAAGGGTAGGTATTTTAGGTCTGATACGAGTTCGAGATGTAAAGCTCGAGTAGCTAAGCACACAAATACGCAAATAAAACATTTTATAAGCCTCAAACCCAACCTTTCCGGTCAGCTATCATGATAGGGCCAGCGAAATCAACCCTTGTATCCAGAATACACGTATTGATGTACAAGCTTTTTAGCTAAACTTCTACCTCCAATAGGATAATGATGACGAATTGTGGTAAGTCAAAGTTGAGGCCCTGCATGCATAAGTCTAAGGTGAAACATCTTGAATGAGAATTTGCAAATTATATGAGAGCTAGATATGATAATTGGATGTTTTACATCGTAGTCGCAAAACGAGTTGTCCAATTTGCCACCAATTTAAGCGTTAATTATTATTTTTTTGCAGGTAATTGTTTATCTAATGTTAATAAATCGTACTCATGCGATAGCGTTTCCTGTTGACTAATAAAGCTGAAGAGTTTGTTTGTTCGTTTTTTTTTTGTTGGAACGCTAAGATCTCAGGAATTACTATTTTTTTAGTGTTGGATAGCCCATTTATCGCGGAAGGTAATAGGCTATAATATATAATTAGATAACATCACGCTACGGCCAATAGAGGCTGAGCAGTGGCCAAATAAAGAACGACGGGAGCGAAACCGTGGACAACAGCTAATATTTGACATATGTTTGATTCTTTCAATTAATATAACTTTTTAAATGGAACAATTGAAATAAAATAGAGTTACTTTTACTAAAATAGACTTAAGCCATTTTCGTGTTTAAAGCGAACAAACGCACAGATTAACAGAACAACTAAAACTCATTGTTTTACATTCTGTTATGCTGATAAAAGCTAAAAGTAATTGTTTTTCTTATATTCCTTCGATGTCTAGACAGCGACTGCAGGTGACATTTTTATTATATGTAGTAGGTATGAGTTGCTTCGTTTACACAGTAGGCATAAGTAAATAACCTGTTATTGAATTTCAATAATTTAAAGTTTACTATCGACAATGCCTGTTATACTGGGTGTGAAAAAAATCATTTATATGTAATTTGTACAAGTGAATAGCGTGCATTGAAAGATAAGTGAATACTAGTGAAGACAAAAACTCTTGGAAATAAACTGTATTGCGAATGATTTTACAAACGTACCATTCATATGTAACTACATGCATATATTAAAATTGAACCTACAATCTCATGTTCCGCAGTCCTACATTACGACCATTAAACCAACGGGGCGGTAAAAAATATTGTAAAATTAGTATGGAGTCATATAATTATGAGTATAATGAAGTGAATCTTGATGAAGCTGATAATTGCAACAATTCGTCGTGGAAGTATTTCATAAGACAGGTTCTGTTTTTGTTATAATTATTTTACGGATTAAGAATACATTTCAACCCGCGGGTATCGTAAAAGGCGACTTATGACGACGTAAACATCCCACTGCAGGGCACGGATCTCCTCCCAAGAATTTGGAGGGAATTTAGCTTACTATACCACGCTGGCCAGACGGGTTGGTATAGGGTTTTGTTTTTAAGTTTTATTTTGTCGCAGTGCTCTTGTCTGCATAAGGTTACTCTCTAACGGCCCTTGTCAATAATCTATATATCTGTCTATCGATTTGGCTACTAAAATTACAATTTAGACATATTTTGTATGGATTATGTTTCCTCAAGAATTAAAGTTTTGATAATCGGGATATTTATTGAAGTATTTTTACAGTTCTTCGTGTTCAGTTGTGTAGCGTCAATATACTTTGTGCTTGGACTATCATTCGGTGCACCGACTATCTTCATTGACCAGCTGAAGAAGGATACAAACCGATCTGAAATCCTCACAGATGAAATGTCATCATGGCTATGTAATTATCAATCTATTCATTAACTTCCAATACTTTCTACATCATACAGAGAATCAGTTTTAAAGGGACAGCTCCAAAATTTTGATGATTCCGCTATCTGCTTATCTATCTAGTACAAGGTTCTTATTTACTAGTTCGAGACTAACTGCAGATAAAATCCGCATGGTATATCTACACAAAAATTACCAAATCTTAGACTTTGATCTTTTTAGATGTGAAATTCTGATAGGTGGTTGAGTCATTCAGGTGTGAATGCGTAACAATCGAATTTTGAATTTATTTAGTTTTTTTTTTAGTATCTTACTTTTATTATTTCCATTTGTAGACTTATTGTCAATTATTTTTACATAAAAGGAAATTTCTATGAATTGACCGTAGTAATTATTGCAAGTTTATGTTCAAATATTTACTTTTTTTCCAGCTTCCGTACACGGCTATAGTTCGATTCCATGGATCCTCATTCTACCAGTAGTCTCACAGTATATAGGAAGGAAAATACCTTTTTTAATCGTATGTATAATTACAATAATTGGTAATATAGTGTTTTACTGTAGTACCAATGCAATGCAATTGTTAATAAGTGAAATATTGCAAGGTACGCTTCTTGCAAGTAATATTAACCTATTAATCGTAACTCTTGCCGAGTATACATCGACACAATACCGAGGAGTATTTTTAGCGATCAAGTCAGCTATCTTCTTTTGGGGAGTTTGGGTTGCGAATATCATCGGCGTTTTCTTTCACTGGAAGAACATTGGTATACTGGCGCTAGTGTGTTCAGTGTATCCTCTCACTGCTTTTGTTTGGCCAGAATCACCTTCCTGGTTGGCGATGAAAGGACGGTTCGAAGAGTGCGCTGAATCTCATCATTGGCTGAAAGGATTTGACAAAGACTCCGAAAGAGAACTCGTTACTCTAATAAACTCACAGAAGGAATATCTTAGATCAAGGACTCAACGCGAAGATAGTTCATACCGTAATCAGTTTAAAAGTGTCATTGAAACATTGTTGACAAAATCATTTTACAAGCCGTTGTTATTATGTTTGTGCATTTTGACTATGTATCACTTTTCTGGAAAACTAGTTTGTGGAATGTATGCTATTCAACTGTTTAATCAAATTACAGATAGTGAAAGTACTGCGTATGCAGGTATGCTTATTATGGATGGTGTCACAATCGTTGGAATGCAAATTGGTTGTGCTTTAGCCAAAATATTAGCTAGGAGGACATTACTTCTAGGTTCTTCAATACTTGGTATAACATTTTTATTTATTATATCATTGTATTTGTACTTAATCAATTTAGGCATTATTACAGAAGCCAAAGTCTTGTCAGTAACACTATTAACCTTATTTTCGGTTAGTATAAGTGGAGGTGTAATGATTTTGCCAGCTAGCCTCTTTGCAGAACTTGTACGTTTACGATATAAAGGCCCAACTATGCTGATAATTTCACTTCATTCCCAGTTAGTAATGGCTACTGTATTCAAAGTGTCTCCAACTATATTTAATGTGCTTACACTTCAAGGTGCATTTTTGTTCTACGGTATATCAGCGTCTTTTTTTTTAATTATTTTGTATATATACTTACCTGAAACTAAAGATAAAACGTTGGAAGAAATTGAAACTTATTTCAAAGATTCTTGTAAATCTGATCGAGCTTCGAAAACTTTGATAGATTGATGACCATGAGAATTTAAAAAAAAGTTAATATGACGAATTATAAAAGGTGGAAACTCAACCATTTAATAATATTGATAGTTATGTACATTGATTCCTACTATATTAGCATTTTAAATATAGCGATCAAGTCAGCTATCTTCTTTTGGGGAGTTTGGGTTGCGAATATCGTCGGCGTTTTCTTTCACTGGAAGAACATTGGTATTCTGGCGCTAGTGTGTTCAGTGCATCCTCTCACTGCTTTTGTTTGGCCAGAATCACCTTCCTGGTTGGCGATGAAAGGAAGGTTCAAAGAGTGCGCTGAATCTCATCATTGGCTGAAGGGATTTGACAAGGACTCTGAAAGAGAACTCGTAACTCTTATAAACTCACAAAAGGAATATCTTAGATCACGGGTTCAACGTGAAGATAGTTCATACTGTAATGAGTTTAAAAGTGTCATTGAAACATTGTTGACAAAATAATTTCACAAGCCGTTGTTATTATGTTTGTGCATTATGACAATGTATCACTTTTCTGGAAAACTAGTTTGTGGAATGTATGCTATTCAACTGTTTAATCAAATTTCAGATAGTGAAAGTACGGCTTATGCAGGCATGCTTATTATGGATGGTGTCACTATCATTGGAATGCAAATTGGTTGTGCTTTAGCTAAAATATTAGCTAGGAGGACATTACTTCTAGGTTCTTCAATACTTGGTACAATATTGTTATTTATTATATCGTTGTATTTGTGCTTCATCAACTTGGGCATCATTACAGAAGTCAAAGTCCTGTTAGTGTCACTATTAACCTTACTTTCGGTTAGTATAAGTGGTGGTGTAATGATTTTACCTGAGAGCATCTTTGGAGAGCTTGTACGTTTACGATATAAAGGCTTAACTATGCTCTTAACTTCCCTACATTCCGAGTTACTAATGGCTACTGTACTGAAAGTGTCTCCAACTATATTTAAAGTGCTTACACTTCAAGGTGCATTTTTGTTCTATGGTATATCAGCGTCTTTTTTTGTAATTATTTTGTATATACACTTACCTGAAACTAAAGACGTAACACTGGATGAAATTGAAAATTATATCGAAGTGCCTCAAAAATCAGACAAGGCTTCAAAAACGTTGTTAGACGTCAATGAGTAGGAGTTGTTATGAGTCAAAATGATGGATTAAAATATGTTTTTTTCAAAACAAAAATTATGGTATTAAAACCATTTTTGATATTTTTATAAATTTTTTTTTCATATTCAACAATTAGGTAATTTGTGTGTTAAAAGCTTTAGCTACAATGTATGTTCACGTGTTTACATAAGTGACTATTACATCGAAATTGTTTATTTTTCGGCTTATTCTTTCTTAATAAATAATAATCACCTAGTAGTTAGACATAACGTAACCCACTACAGGGAATGGGTCTCCACTCCTCTATCTAGAGAGCATTTAGGCCAGAATATACACACGCTGGCCTAATGCAGGTTGGTGGATCAGACATACCCTTAAAGTTTCTTCTAGAGTATGTGTGTTTCCTGTTTCTTTCACATGTCGATGGGCGACATTGTATATTTTTTTATTTTTTGCTGACTTGTGTGCTTCCGCACATAGGTCGCCGGAGTCCCGTTCTCCGTTCTACTTCTGGGTGGTTGCATTTGTTGTGAAACGCTGTTTTGTTTAATTTAATTTAATTACTCATTGTTGCTAAAAAGTAATGTTACTTACTAAAGATTACAATAAGTTGATTTTGTTATCAAAATACACCCAATATAATATATTATTGTTTTATTTGAATCAATGGTAGATGTATGACAAAAAAATACTATTTATTATATATATATCTATCTTACTGCGACATATAGCCCATAACCCCCAAAGTGTGGCGTATACGCTGGTAAAATTGATACCCGAATCAATTTTATCTGCTGAAACTTCCAAGCAAATATACCAACCTCGCTGGAGATTATCTATTTGTGCCGTTTGGAGTTCAGGTGCTCGCACTCTATTTAAAGAGCTTTCAAAGCGATTGTCCGACGCTTCCCGTGACCGACAGGCTGGCTATTTTCTTGCACAAAGAATAAGCATTGCCATCCAGCATGGCAATGCTGCCAGTCTGTTGGGCACTTTTCCCACAGACAATGGCAGCGATGCGGAGGAATTTTATGATGCCGTATTTTAATTTGTAATTTCCTCCCCCTTTTTTATTTTAATGATGCATTTAGTTAGTTTTTATTTGTAAATATTATTTTTAAATTTAGTTTAATATTTTTTTAATTTAATTTTTTGTAAATAATATACTATCAAATTAAAAATTTTAAAAGGAGATTTGCCAATTCATTAAAATCTTCTACGAAAGTGGTTCCATTATCAGAAAATATGTTACGAGGTTGACCCCTCGAAAGGGTAGGTATTTTAGGTCTGATACGAGTTCGAGATGTAAAGCTCGAGTAGCTAAGCACACAAATACGCAAATAAAACATTTTATAAGCCTCAAACCCAACCTTTCCGGTCAGCTATCATGATAGGGCCAGCGAAATCAACCCTTGTATCCAGAATACACGTATTGATGTACAAGCTTTTTAGCTAAACTTCTACCTCCAATAGGATAATGATGACGAATTGTGGTAAGTCAAAGTTGAGGCCCTGCATGCATAAGTCTAAGGTGAAACATCTTGAATGAGAATTTGCAAATTATATGAGAGCTAGATATGATAATTGGATGTTTTACATCGTAGTCGCAAAACGAGTTGTCCAATTTGCCACCAATTTAAGCGTTAATTATTATTTTTTTGCAGGTAATTGTTTATCTAATGTTAATAAATCGTACTCATGCGATAGCGTTTCCTGTTGACTAATAAAGCTGAAGAGTTTGTTTGTTCGTTTTTTTTTGTTGGAACGCTAAGATCTCAGGAATTACTATTTTTTTAGTGTTGGATAGCCCATTTATCGCGGAAGGTAATAGGCTATAATATATAATTAGATAACATCACGCTACGGCCAATAGAGGCTGAGCAGTGGCCAAATAAAGAACGACGGGAGCGAAACCGTGGACAACAGCTAATATTTGACATATGTTTGATTCTTTCAATTAATATAACTTTTTAAATGGAACAATTGAAATAAAATAGAGTTACTTTTACTAAAATAGACTTAAGCCATTTTCGTGTTTAAAGCGAACAAACGCACAGATTAACAGAACAACTAAAACTCATTGTTTTACATTCTGTTGTGCTGATAAAAGCTAAAAGTAATTGTTTTTCTTATATTCCTTCGATGTCTAGACAGCGACTGCAGGTGACATTTTTATTATATGTAGTAGGTATGAGTTGCTTCGTTTACACAGTAGGCATAAGTAAATAACCTGTTATTGAATTTCAATAATTTAAAGTTTACTATCGACAATGCCTGTTATACTGGGTGTGAAAAAAATCATTTATATGTAATTTGTACAAGTGAATAGCGTGCATTGAAAGATAAGTGAATACTAGTGAAGACAAAGACTCTTGGAAATAAACTGTATTGCGAATGATTTTACAAACGTACCATTCATATGTAACTACATGCATATATTAAAATTGAACCTACAATCTCATGTTCCGCAGTCCTACATTACGACCATTAAACCAACGGGGCGGTAAAAAATATTGTAAAATTATTATGGAGTCATATAATTATGAGTATAATGAAGTGAATCTTGATGAAGCTGATAATTGCAACAATTCGTCGTGGAAGTATTTCATGAGACAGGTTCTGTTTTTGTTATAATTATTTTACGGATTAAGAATACATTTCAACCCGCGGGTATCGTAAAAGGCGACTTATGACGACGTAAACATCCCACTGCAGGGCACGGATCTCCTCCCAAGAATTTGGAGGGAATTTAGCTTACTATACCACGCTGGCCAGACGGGTTGGTATAGGGTTTTGTTTTTAAGTTTTATTTTGTCGCAGTGCTCTTGTCTGCATAAGGTTACTCTCTAACGGCCCTTGTCAATAATCTATATATCTGTCTATCGATTTGGCTACTAAAATTACAATTTAGACATATTTTGTATGGATTATGTTTCCTCAAGAATTCAAGTTTTGATAATCGGGATATTTATTGAAGTATTTTTACAGTTCTTCGTGTTCAGTTGTGTAGCGTCAATATACTTTGTGCTTGGACTATCATTCGGTGCACCGACTGTCTTCATTTACCAGCTGAAGAAGGATACAAACCGAACTGAAATCCTCACAGATGAAATGTCATCATGGCTATGTAATTATCAATCTATTCATTAACTTCCAATACTTTCTACATCATACAGAGAATCAGTTTTAAAGGGACAGCTCCCAAAATTTGATGATTCCACTATCTGCTTATCTATATAGTACAAGGTTCTTATTTACCAGTTCGAGACAAACTGCAGATAAAATCCGCGTGGTATATCGACACAAAAATTACCAGACTTTGATCTTTTTAGATGTGAAATTCTGATAGGTGGTTGAGTCATTCAGGTGTGAATGCGTAACAATCGAATTTGGAATTTATTTAGATTTTTTTTAGTATCTCACTTTTATTATTTCCATTTGTACGACGTATTGTCAATTATTTTTACATAATAGGAAATTTCTATGAATTGACCGTAATTATTGCAAGTTTATGTTCAAATATTTACTTCATCATCATCATCTCTTCAATCCATTAACGCCACACTGCTGGGCACGGGTCTCCTCCAAAGATTTAGGAAAAATTAAAAAATACAAAAAATGTAAATATTTACTTATTCGTTTTTAATTTTTTCCAGCTTCCGTTCACGGTTATAGCTCGATGCCATGGAATCTCATTCTACCAGTAGTCTCACAGTATATAGGAAGGAAAATATCTTTTTTAATCGTATGTATAATTACAACAATTGGTAATATAGTGTTTTACTGTAGTACCAATGCAATGCAATTGTTAATAAGTGAAATAATGCAAGGTGTACTTCTTGCAAGTAATATCAACATATTGGTAATAACTCTTGCTGAGTATACATCCACCCAATACCGAGGAGTATTTTTAGCGATCAAGTCAGCTATCTTCTTTTGGGGAGTTTGGGTTGCAAATATCATCGGTGTTTTCTTTCACTGGAAGAACATCGGTATACTGGCGCTAGTGTGTTCAGTGTATCCTCTCACTGCTTTTGTTTGGCCAGAATCACCTTCCTGGTTGGCAATGAAAGGAAGGTTCGAAGAGGGCGCCGAGTCACATCATTGGCTGAAGGGATTTGATAAAGACTCTGAAAGAGAACTCGTAACTCTTATAAACTCACAAAAGGAATATCTTAGATCAAGGGCTCAACGCGAAGATAGTTCATACCGTAATCAGTTTAAAAGTGTCATTGAAACATTGTTGACAAAATCATTTTACAAACCGTTGTTATTATGTTTGTGTATTATGACAATGTATCACTTTTCTGGAAAACTAGTTTGTGGAATGTATGCTATCGAACTGTTTAATCAAATTTCAGATAGTGAAAGTACGGCTTATGCAGGCATGCTTATTATGGATAGTATTACTATCGTTGGAATGCAAATTGGTTGTGCTTTAGCTAAAATTGTTGGTAGGAGGACATTACTTTTAGGTTCTTCAATATTTGGTATAATATTCTTATTTTTTATATCTCTCTATTTGTACTTAATCAATTTAGGTATTATTACAGAAGCCAAAGTCCTGTCAGTTTCGCTATTAACCTTATTTTCGGTTAGTATAAGTGGTGGTGTAATGATTTTACCTGAGAGCATCTTTGGAGAACTTGTACGTTTACGATATAAAGGATCAACTATGCTCTTAACTTCACTGCATTCCCAGTTACTAATGGCTACTATGCTGAAAGTGTCTCCAACTATATTTAAAGTGCTTACACTTCAAGGTGCATTTTTGTTCTACGGTATATCAGCATCTTTTTTTGTAATTATTTTGTATATATACTTACCTGAAACTAAAGATATAACACTGGATGAAATTGAAAATTATATCGAAGTGCCTCAAAAATCAGATCAGGCTTCAAAAACGTTGTTAGACGGCAATGAGTAGCTATATTGTTAACAGTCAAAATGTTGGATTTAAATATTTTTATCGAAATAAAAATTATGGTATTAAGAACCTTTGATGTGCTGGATATAGGCCTCTCCTAACACGCGCCATAACACTCCAGCCTCCAGCCCTCCAGTTAGGTGCCCCGACGACTTGAAAAAGGTCTCCGGGTCTGACTGGATGCGGAAGGCGGAGGACTGAGTTTTATGGCGAGTGTTAGGAGAGGCCTATGATCATATTTTATAAAAAAAATATTTTAAATGTACAAATAATTTCATTACCTATGTTATATACATGTTAATAAAATATTGATAAATTAAGTGACTTTATAATTGGAAGGTTAAAATGACACAGAAAGTTTCGTTCAATAACGAGTATACCACCTCTGTGAAATCAATTCATCAGCATGCTATAGCAAATTTAAATTCTCAATCATGGAAAATTGCACATTCATTCGATTCTCGGCCAGTTTATAGGTCGAGGACCAAAGTAAACAACTCGCGCCACACAAATAAAAATGTTACCATAGTGAAAACATAACGTCATTTATTTAACGAAAATACAGAAACTTTATCAGTATAAACATTTTGCGATTTGATTAATATTTTTTTTATCTACATAGTGTTTTATTTATTTAAATTATTATGTTTTATTTTTGAATATGAAATGGCGTACATAAAGTTTTATTGCAATGGTTGGCAACCTTAAAATAATAATAGTCTCTTTATAGGCAATCTAAAACCACAAAGACATATTAACCTCAAACACACGAATATGCTGCAAATCAGGTTGGTTGACCTGATTAAACACATAAAGGCAGATCCACACTAAATACGTACGTATCAGGTTGGGTTAACTTTAGAAGTCAATCGGCGATGCATATTTTCTACAAAGGTGTGCACGCTATCCATTCTGTCGTAATGCATTATGACGTCATCCTAAAAATATCAACGTAAAGCGGAGACCATAGACTCTAATTAATTATAAGAGGAAATGCGTAATATATTTATTGTCTTTATTTATATCCCTACATGATTTACGTTTAATACTAAACGAAAGATCATTAGCTTTTAAAGAAAAATATAAATGGAAATTCAAATGAATAAAGACTATGTCCTGAAGTTAAGTACTTATATTCATACTACCGTTAAAGCGTTCTATAATTACAGCGGAGTGATAATAAATAATCCGTAATATTATACACATTACAGTTGGAACATTTACATGTGGTGTAGCGTTATCAAACGCGTAATCAGTTCATAACGTCTAAATAAGCGGCGTACGACCGACAAAATGTTTTTTACTACTATGCAAATTGCCGTGTAAAATTCAACTCGTAAATCTCTTGCTGCGGAGACAACCGGCCTATTAGCACCCGATTCTCTCTACCAGGACGCATAGTCACGCACTGATTGGAAATGTAAAAGGCCCTTTGTTACCTGCTGGATATAGCAGCGTTTATTTAGCTACGCCTCCATCATATTCACACTTTGATAGAGACCTGAGTGAGGGCGACCCTTGATATTAATAAGTTATCACTTATATGCAGTACGAACACATAAATTATGCTATAAGTATGATTGGCAGTTTCTAAACTTATTCAATTATAATTCGGGAATATATACTTAAACTCAATATTAAAATATCATTTAATTAATTTATAGTATCACAGTGATTATTGTATTGTATTTGAATCAAATAGAATATGTTTGAATAAAGTTAAGAAGTTTTACAAGGTGCTAGAAGCCCACACAATAGCGCTTGATTAACTAATAAGATTATACTTGGAATACGATTGTAAACCGTTGATTATAACCATTTGAATAAGTATTTTATTTTAAATCCTCTTTGACACTTTGAAGGACTGCTATATAAATCTATTCACTTGATTAAGTCTCGAAATTAAAGTAATCTTGTCAAAATTGTTTATTGATATACGCATTTGTAAAAACATGAAAAATATGAATACATAAAACTGGATACCAGCAATAAAAAAGATACGCAGTAAATCTGTTGTATTAATAATACGTGAGGCCAAACCTTTGAATCCTTTTCAAGAATTGCGCGCATTGAGGAGTGTGAGAATTGCCTGAGCTAAGGTTAAATTTTGCCAGATAACTCTCATACCTTCTCTGTTTTTCTCTACGAGTAAGACAAAATGAGCGTGAAAAGTGAAATGCAAAACTTGCTTGTAGGTAAATGAGCCTTTAAAGTTTATAAGGAAAGAAATACAGAAAATAATTAAGTATTTTAATAAAATAAAAAGATAATATTTCAATTTCAATCACTATAGGATCAAGTAGTAGGACCTCATCTAATCGCATTTTCCTATTTTTCTATACCTTTCTGTCACTGAGTTTACTTTTAGTGACAGAAACATGGGACAGAGACATAGAACCATAGGAAAGTGCAATTCGATGCAGCTAGATATGGTCCAACCTTAAAACTGTACAGAATACAGTGTTTAATATTACTAGCAACAATTATTCTCCTTAAGAGGTTGAAATCTTTAATCTGAGTTCGCTATGTAGATTAAATACCTGAATATAAAAATGTATTTACTTTTATAAATCAATAAATATTATAAAAATGTAGGTCAAGGTATTAAATCAAATCACATAATAAGCGCCTAATACATACTTTTTTATTAACTTAAACTTTAAAACAATTGCACTAAGATACCACTATTGTTGATTATGGTTTTATGTCTCCACCACGATCGGAAACTGGCGTAAGGACGACATGATGATTGTCGATTAACGTCCTAAATATAGGACGTATCTATCATGTGTAATATGGAGTAATTTGGTAGCGTTCTTTCTATACATAGGTATATTCTTTGTGCAGTGTAATAACGTAGTAATATTATACCTCAACAAAATAAGTATATTATAGATATTTATATATATTAATAAATTACAATGTGATGTACACTAAACACACGTTTCCCACAAGGCCGCTGCCTGTTATTGTATCGATAGTCGTGTCTGCAAACGGTTTAATAGCGAAGAGCTTTGATCAATATCTAAGAAGCTCTAGCTCAGCAGTCGGATTAAGTGGCTGATACAGAAGGCGAGGATTCTGGACACGGAGCGTTGTGGTTTTAGTGAAGGTACTATGCTACGTTCCTCTGGAAAATGGGGGCATTTAATCTTTAAACACAGTTCCATTGAACGTGTTAGTTATTTAGATCTTTTAAAGTGCCGTTTAGTGTATTATCTTGTCAATTGTGAATACGATATGTTTTAAAGATATATATAATATAATAATATATAATATTCACCACATTTACACAGCGCCACCTAGTCCCAAATTAAGCAATTATATTTGCTTGTGTTATGGGTACTAAACAACTGATATACTACTTAAATACATTTCTTTATTTGTAAATACATACATACATTTTTGTAAATACATACAGTACCCATAACATATATATTCGAGCACATTTACAAGAAACTTAAAATTATATATTCACAGCAGAGATTCGCTGTCAAATTTAGATGATTTCTGTGTACATGTTATTTCATTGTAGCATTTGGTTAGAACGGTAATTATTTTATGACTAATTAATAACCAGACAGTTTTCAAGTGTCAAACATGGTACGTTTGTTTTAGTAGCAAATGCGCTTCCAGCCAGCAAATAGGCCGAAAAGAAAAGGGAATTAGGCATATAGGAAGGAAAAGGAAAATGATGGTGATGCGGAGGGGGATTTTAAAGAGGAATTGGGCCTCCGCTACCGCTCACCAGACGAAATGCAACATTATTTAATAATCTTCTTCTTATCGTGTGGGCTTGAGGCAGACTCTGGAGTTGGAATTATCAAGTCGCCCATAAGGCTTCCAACTTGACTTATATTATACTGCAACATGCAACCATTTCAGCGAGGCGCTACTCTTACTGAATTACTTTAAACTATTTTATTATATCTCTCTCTATATTATATCCTCTATGTAAATAATTTCGGTCTTCCATTTAGGTACTCCGTATTTTTGTAACTTTATTTCAAAGGTATAACCCACCTTAAAAAATAAATGGCCACCTAATTTAATTTAGGAAGTGAACGAGAGCGGGCTTAGAAATTTGGCTCTTATAACGAAAATTTAATTGTTTGTTCATTAAAGGTATTTGTGAATTTGAAAACTTCAGCATTTTGCTTTATAATAAACAGTTTGCCATTGTTGCTGCCTCGGCACCTTCGATCTACAGACTTGTTGAAAAAATGAAAATATTAAAAATAACCAACAACTTTTTGATTATTCAATATTGGAATTACCAACTCCGTTATAAACATTTAGGTCACGCGTTAATATTAACTTCACTACGCATTAACAGATATAAAATAATCCCCATCTGCAGGTCAATTTCCTGATAGAAAAATATAAAAAACATTTAATTTTAAAATTTTGCAAAAAATATAATATTACATTAAATATTAAGCAATATCATCGCTTTGGTTTAACATTTTATATAAATGCTAATCAAGGAATGGAAAAATTCAAACCCACCACGGGACTTGAACCCGCGACCCTGCACTTCCGTGTCGTTACGTCCACCCGCGTAGCTCAGATGGAAGTGCACTGCACACGGAATGGCAGGGTCGCGGGTTCAAGTCCCGTCGTGGGTTTGAATTTTTCCATTACTTGTTTAGCATTTATATAAAATATAATATTATTGTTAAGAGAAATGGATTTTTAACAAAAAAATCGAAACGCAGCACGCGTGCGGGCTGTAAATTAAATTTTTTACTTAATATTTTCACATTAAAATGTCGAGTGAAACATCCGCGTAGTTTGTATATAAATGTAGGTAGGTACCTACTGTATGTTACGTGCCGACCGTTGCCAGAGTAAAACTTAATTTTCAGACGGTCGTTCCGGAACACTGCATATGTTTGTAAACAAGCACTAAAAGAAAGGTTTTTATTACGACAGAAACACCGGAGCTACGGAGGCTGCATTAGTTCAACACAGTATCTAAAATATATTACTGCAATGCTCACACTTTCATATTTATCGTTGCTATTTTAGTAAAAAATAATTTTACTATTATTTAAACACGAAATAATAAATGTATGGTACGTACAAATATTATTAAACTTGATTATTGTAAAAGCCGGCATGCAGTCGGTTTCAATTCATAATTTGTGGTACGGTGTAATGTTAATAAAAGCCGATATTTCCTGCGATGCAGCTGCTGGGAGTTGCGCGTATCCAAATGAAAGAGAGCTTTGATACATGTATTCCTGTAACTGCACTGCGGCATCGGTCTAAAGCAAAAAAATCTAGCAACGTGAGAGCCCACTGTTTTCCATTACCGTAATGGAGTTACTTTCTGTTACATTTTAGTCACAAAATTTTAGCGAGTATGGCTTTTGGTAAAACGATATGAATAAAATGCCAATGCCAATAGTTCACTCTAAAACAAATTACGGAATTCGCACACAAAGTGTTATCTGTTCGACAACGTTGGTGTATTTCAAGCGCGTGAAATTAAATTTTCATAAAATACACGTTGTCACACGACTGTCAGAGAACTAACGAAAATGATTTATATTGTGCGACGACGGAAGGTGCAAGGAAAAGCTATAAATTTGAACCTAATTACTGCCAGGTGTCAGAGGCAAGCCGCAATGCCTGAACAACTTTGCCCCATAAGTCAGCCGCGATCGAGATGAACGAACCACGTAATTATTCACGCAAGTACGTGCAATTAAACCACCTACTTACTATATAATTACTTTGTATAACATTTTTTTTCGCAGTAGCGGAAATTAGGTGAGTTTGTGAAGAGAGTGAGAATTAGGTTTCAAGCAGTTCGTTATCCGTGTAGTGACGGATTTAGAATACACAATATCACTACCCCATTTGTACCCGTGGATGTCGTAAAAGGCGATTAAAGGAGTCCTGACCTTAAGCAGACAAGACCACTACGAGAAAATGAAAATTCGAAACAAAGCCTATACCAACTCGTCAGGCCAGCGTGGTATTATATAGTAGGCTAAATTCCACAATCTTTGGAGGAAACTCGTGCCTAGCAGAGGGACGTTTATGGGTTGAAATGATGATGTCAAGCAGTGGGTGGCTCTTTTAATATTTCAATTTATCATCTTTTCTTAGCTTTTTCTGATTAAATAAAACATCAAACAAGAGTGTCGTTAAAAACAGTTAACTAAGAGCTAAAATCCGTGGCTCGGCATTTTCATTGATAGCCCGACGAATGCGAAAGGTGACGTTAATCATGCTGTCAGACTTGATTAAATCTGAAATACGAGCCGCGGCGGCATCTATTGAGACAAGTAAATAAATAGCTGGCTTCAAAGTTGTCGCAATGTGCTAACGGGCCAAATATATCTTTAACTGGGACCAAAAGCGTCCCCACCTTGGAAACAAAAGAAATACAAACGACCGCCCTGGCGTGAAATTAATTCAAAGCGATGGGTCGACGAAATTGTATACAAAGGTAAGCGAAAAATAAAAGCAAAAGAGCCGAACCAATTTCCAAGGTCTTCTTTAGCAGCAATTGTGGCCTTTATCTAAATAAAAACCACAATTGTTGGCCTCGATTGTCTATGCGTTTGCTTCACGATCGTAAATACGAGAGAGCAAGTCAAGAGCAATACTATTAAGATATAATTATATTCTGTTGCATTATAAACACGACCTTTTTTTTCTATTTATTATCATCATCATCATCATATCAGCCCAACGACGTCCACTGCTGAACATAGTCCTCACCTAATTTACGCCACTGCGAACAGTTCTGTGTCTGTCTATTTATTATGAAAGCAATTTATTTTTTGAACGGTACAAGTTTCAATAAAATCCCTTAGCATCGTCGGCGCGGTGCAGAAGAAACCATTTACTATCAAGAGACCGATTTGTTTGTCTCTTTTTCATAAAATGTTATTTTTATTACAGAGCAATACGGCACGTTTTAATGTAGGTATATATTACCTACGTAGCTTAATAAATACGTTGCGAATAAAAATATTATAGATATTGCTTTCTGACTGATACGTTAAGTTTGTGAGGGGTGCGTAAGTATTTACTGTTCATGGATGGCTGCCGGTGACATAAATGTTGATAACAGCAGTTAAATAGGATGATAAAGGAATAAAAGTAAAACGTAATGGGTCATTACCCGTTGTATGGGATGTAACGCGGACGTGTGCACCTTGTTTTGTTCTCACGCGCGTGCTCCAACTAACGCGTTTGGCTCCACACAACAATTATCCTAGAACCCTTTTAAGACAATTAGTGAAGAAACTGTAACAAGATACGTTTAGGAATGGGATTACAACATAATGTTACTATTTTCAGAAAAAATAATGATACATCATCATCAGTAACACATTAATATCCCGCTGCTGGGCTCGGGTCTCCTCTCCTCTATCTAAAGAGCGGAGAGGGTTTAGGCCATATTCCACACAAGCTGGCCTAATGCGGGTTTGTAGATCAGACATACACTTAGAATTTTTTCTAGGGTATGTGGGTTTCCTCACGTTTTCCTTCACCGTTAGCAGATGGTAAGTCACTTATTTAGTACATATAAATTCCACAAAGTGAAATCCACATTGATACTGTCGGTCGGAATTGAACTCAGAACGCCTGATTTGGATATTGGTGATTAATCGATTGGGCCACGCATCGCTTATATGTTTTATGATACATACATGAGTGTAAAATAATTCAAAGTATTTATAAATGTTGTATTGTTGATTTCGATGAATAACGTTACATCAAAACCCCATACAACAAACAATATAGGGCGGCGAATGTATTTTATTGGCACATAAATCGTAATATTTCCTCAAACAAAATAAAATCAGTTATCGAATCGTTTGTTTATCTGTCAGCAGGTGTACGTTCGCAGGTAAATGATGTGGAAGGTGGAACGTACGTGAGCAGCCTGCGTAGGTTTATATACAAATACTTTCAGGGATATCGATTGATTCGTATACTAAGTTTTGAGGGTCTAATAACCTCTTGAATTGAGAGATAGAGTATCCAATAAATAAGTGAAGATAGAAGAACGCTGACAGATGTAATTATAACGTTGTTTTGTTCCCGATGACAAAAATACTACTGCATTATCGTCGTATCATGATAATTTAGAGGTTCGCAAGGGTACCTTCATTTCACACTCCCCTAAATCACGTTTTTGTTTGTTGGTGGCAGTCCTTTGTTTTGAGGGAGCAATAGCTGGTGCTGTATCTATGTAGATATTTGTCTATTATACCACACATACGTTATATGAGTTTCGTTTAAATTATATGGGCAGCATGTTACAAAATATTACCGTTTAATGGAACTGTGCGTATCAGTCGAGTTAAATAAAGAGTCATTCTGTTTACCATCTCGTTGTGATTATATGAGTACAATTCGGCTGATGTAAGTATGAAGAATGGTTTTGGCGTGTTATTTCGTTTTACTGGGGAAATTAGTGTTTTACTTTAAATTACTGGGGAAGCGAATATGTTGATGGTTGTCGTGCAGACTACACATTTGTCTATGTTATTGTTCTGTGTTGTGTTTATTTAAAGTTTTATGGGAATGTTTCGCGTTTACACAACACATTGTTCGCGAAAGTACATATTGACTTAATGGCGTAAATCGTACATTGTGTAGCTTCACATAAATAAGTTTAAGCTTTATTTATATATCGTCCCTTGAAACAAGACAAGGGTTTCTTTTATATAGAATGTATAGTGTTATAGTGATGTCCTTCTGTTTCCGAGAGGTCAGAGCATGGGTCAATGTCTTAAACACTGTACAATTCTGTTTAAGACTAGTAAACTTATAACAACTTTAAAAACATTACGGAGGCATTTTTGTAGAGATGGCGAATATTTTTCGTAATAAATTTTACAGAGAGAACTTTTTATTTATTTTTTGTACACACACAGAATACAAACAACGTGCTTTGAAAAAAATGACGTATTGTTAGTTTTGAGCTAGGCTTTATTGTTACGGTATTTGTGCATATAAAGCGAAAAAACAAGTAAGGCTTGCACTAATTTAAAACTGCCTCTCGTCTAAAGTTTGATTCTGATATAGAAAAAAAAATTATTGTTACTGTCGAAAAAGGAAGGACTGTTATCAGTCTGTTGTAAGTAGTCAAAACTTATGGTATATAATATAACTTATGGTTTATACAACACTTAGCATATTATTCGCTTCCCCAGTAATTTTAAATTAAAACACTAATTTCCCCAGTGAAATAAAATAACACACCAAACCATTCTTCATACTTACATACACCAGCCGAATTGTACTCGTATAATCACAGCACAAGGCAAAAAGAAATATAAACATAGCGACACGCATTTGCCCCATAGAAGTAAGCAAAGGTGCATCATACCCACATTCCGCCAGTTATTTAAGGTCCCATATAATAGGGCACAAGCCTATTACCATTAGTAGGGCACATTTTTAAATTGCGGGCTGATACTGCGAATTTTATAACTAACAACTTAGCACGCTTTTTGCCCGTCCCTGGAATCTAGGACCTACTAGGACTAATCCAAGAACTCTTGTAAGCAGTCGTATACAATCATGCTACTCTACTAAGCTTATAAATTAAAAAACCTAATGTTTATTTATTTGCGAAAACTCATAAAAGATATCAGAATGCAATAGATAGCAGTCAGCGTTCAATATATTATATCTAAACGTTTCATATTCTGTGATCAAATAAACTATATTGGCTAACTCGATTTTATAACATTCGAACAAACTACCATGTTAAGGTACGTTTTATACAAAACTAAAATTTAAAATTAAACAATTTGTTGCAACTAATACTGCAGCTAGATTTTAAAGAAGATTCTCGTAACTAACGAACCGTGTGTCGCTAATGCTCTGAAAACTGTGATAGCTAGCGTAGCTAGAGTGTAAACCTGATGATAAATCTTCAAGACGAAATATGTGCTAAAATTTTCTTTTTATAGAATAAAAATACCATGTACTCGTTATTTATTCCAAAAAATGCGTAGTCCAGTAGCTTCCAGATTACGTGGCTTGGCTGTTTTCGGCACGATCAATGTAGGGTTATAACTTTTTTAGTGAATGCAATGCACAATTGATTCGATTAAAATAAACCGTCCACTTTAGCACTTCAAACCATCAATCTCTCCATGCATAAATATTGGTTTTTGATTTGGTCTTTTTTAACACATTTTTTTATCTCTTTTAATTTCATAGTATTATGTTTATATAAGCAAAACTTAATACGTATATTTCAAGTACACTATAAGTTGCTACTTTAAAGGAGAGGTTCTTTTAAATCAATGATAAGCGTTCAGAGTCTTATAGAGGCAATAGCTTGCCTTCAGACAGAAAGAAGCATCCTTGCAATAAAGCATCTTTATAAAGTGAAATGTGTGTAAGGATAGATTTATACACTATTTATTTTATAGTTACCTACCTTAGTTTGCTAAAGTATGTCTCGGTACCTGATAGAAAAAAAAAGAATACTGCTGACTGGATAAGTCTTTCTGGACAAGATTAATATTGATGAAGAGCTCGTATCATTGCGGTATCGAGATGCTTTTCGATGGATGAACGTTTGTGCTATCATAAGACTACTCGATAGTGAGTTTATTGATATTTAATTTAATGGTAAGTTTAGGTTATTGTAGTTACTTCATAAATGATATTGATGTGTGGTGTATGTGTGTGGTGTGTGTGTGTTATCTGAGATATTCTTAATTTTTTTTTGTGTGCTTTGTTATATAAAGTGACACTTAAAACCTCGAATTGAATAATAATACTTGAATAATTAACTTATTGTTATGGTTTTTTACGTCGTACAAACTGCTTTCTGTTTAATTTAATACAATAACTCTCTTATCAAAGGAATTATCTCATACATTCACATGGTCACCATTTGTACGTGTTACCATTCTGTAAAAGCAATTACCAGTATATAAAAAACAGAGTTATGTTATCGCAAGGTACTTCCCAAATAAATAGCGCCAAGAAAATGTAGAACATTTCAAAAATTTAATTATATAACGTAATATCTAAATAAATAAAACAAAATTGGGTTAATAAAAACGGGTACACCTTCTATAACTCAAGAAAAGCTGGAGTGATTTTTTTGATCTTTCATTTATTGAATTTGTCTCCGCTTCGAATAGCAAAATAACTATTAAAGGAACGGAAAAAAAATTGTTTGGATCTTTTTTGATGTTATCTTGAGAACTGATTTCAACGATTTTTTGAGTTCATTTTTCAAGAAGTTTTCCCATATTCCATATCCAAGCCCATCGCTGATATATGACATAAACAAACAAAAATAAATGGTGAACAACGTTTAAATTTGCCCAAAAAAATATATAAAATGTAACGTTGTTTAAACTCATTAGTCGCAGTCTATAAGTAACTAATTTTATTTTAACTTTTTCCAGATTTTCTATTAACTGAAATAGGGTTATATAATATTAAACCATTTTTCATTTTAAAGGGTGACAAAATCGTCATCACGATGTTTAATTTCAAACAGAAATTTAGAAGACTTGCATGTCGCGACCCACTTTCGTTCATCATAATTATTCATGCTACATGAAATAAAAACATAAAAATGTACTCAATTAAGAAGTAATTTTTATAGCCACATATAAAACTTTTACAAGTTCTACAAAGTTACCAACGACATTCAACACTGCGAGGTTATCCGAACCTCGCGGTGTTGAATGTCGTTGGTACTATTTGAGTAGTTGCCAGAATTTTTCAGGCTTTTGACCGCTCCTTGCTTTATCTTGTTGGCTTATCGTAATATTTCTTACAGATGAAGGTCCGCTATCTTTCTCGTCTTCGTATATCTTTATGATTCATTCATTCGAAAACTGTGATTGATAAATGTTTCTTTTAAAAAATTATAACTCTTGCACTTGAACACAATTTATGTGTCATATTTGGGACTTTACAAGTTTATTCACGGGGCAGATATATATTTGTTTTTTTGGAATCAAACACACAAACTCCTGATACTATTTTTAACCTTTGTGATATAAAAATTTCGTTTAAATGTAGAAAATGTAACAACGTTTAAGCCAACTGTTTGATTTTAAAATTTAAAACATATAGCAATATTATATTATTAGTATAACTCTTGTCTCCTTTGATAATTAGTGAAAGTGTAATAAAACAAGACCTGCATTGCGGTCTCATATTATAGATTGGAAACCTTCTAGCCACATTCACGGCACACAGGTTACTTAGCGGCTATTTAATATTTTCATGCAGTAACATTTTTTGTAAACTTTATTCAATTTATTAATTAACGTAACAAAGTCAATTTTAAATTTATTTTTATAAAATATTTATATTACTTATATAAAAAAATATAAAATATATTATAAAATGCTAATTTACATAATTATGTGCTCATACAAGTACCTTAATTGTTTGTCCTCGTACTTTATTATTTTGTAGAACTTCTTGCTATCCTGGGACTATTCCCAAGACAAAATGTTGATTTACGAAAAAAAGCCTCTTAAATAAAATGTTCATTTACATTATCTAACATAATTGTTGCATATTTTTCAAAGTAATGAGAAACAATTTACTTCGTTTTCTATTAGTACAAATCGTTTATTCAAACATGTTAATGAAGAGCAAATTGTGTGAGCCATATAATATATTATATAATTATAAACGAAAAATTAAATGCACGTTATGTTTCAAAATACTGTGTCTAGTTTATACGTATTGTATTCGTGTATGGTGTATAATTAAAAAAGCTTTATATCTTTGGATTTTTCTGTACTTGCTCACACACGCAACAGCTTATATCTATTAATCATGTTGATAGCAAAATTAAGTCTTAATCCGCAAATTCGAATTTGTCTGACACAGCTGTCGGATCATAATCCTGAATTACGCAAGTCTCTCGGCAAATTTATTTTTAATGCAAATAAATACAGATTCGTCGCACCTGCCTGTCTAGATGTAGCGAATAATTAAGCAAAACATGAAGCGAAATAATACAAATTACTTTGAGACTTAACTCGACTTTATTTTACGAGAATACATTATCTACTTTAAGCGGATTACTTGACAATCTTGACGTACTATTACTCAGGCGTAAATTAATACTTACGTTGTGTTTTGTTATTCCTTGAGTAGGTGTTAAGTGTGAGTACGGTTAAGAGTACAATTTTCGTAGCGTGTATGACGTAGTCTCTTTTATTAGGGTTCCGTAGTTAAAATGGTAAAAACGGAACCCTTACAGTTTCGTTATAAATGCCCGTCCATCCGTATATCACTTGTGTTTTAATCGAAACTACTCGATTGATACTCGATCAGAAGAGCTGTACTTCTCAACAAAAGGACGCAAGCACAATGAATATACGCTCTTTTGCTGGGGAACCCTAATTTGAGCATGGTCCGACATGTACTTTAGCGGATTTTATAAATGTATTTGCTTTTTTTGGACAACTTACGTTTGTGTAACAGCTTACGTGATGGTAAGTGGTTGTGACAGACCGTGAATTTATGATATTAGTTTCCTATTCCTACGGGTTGAGATGGGGTAGTGACATTATTTATTCTTAATCCGTCATATGGATAATTTTTGGATACTTAACCCAATAAGAATGGTATATTAGTTTACTATAACTAAATTACTGAGAAAAACAAAGTTTCGAATAGATGTAATTTGATATTAAGCCTGAGAATTTTGTGCTTGTATCTGTTTCTTCAGACTTTCTGCATTTCTATTCTGTCCTTATTTAAAACACAAGTTTGTTTCAGATTCAATATGGTTGTCTGTGGTTAACTGCTCCAATATACGAATACATTTACTTTCTATAAATAATATGGATATGGACGGGGACGGGTATGTTTATTTTCAGAATCTCAATATTCCAACTTCAGAACATTCTCAATATGAAAGCTAGACTTTATAGAAACTTTACAATACAAACGTGATTGAAGTCAGAAACGATTGTAGAGTTAATAATACCACCTTGTCTCTTTCATAGCTCGCCATTTTTACCGCCAACAGAATAATAGTATAAGATAACTGTTTTTTTTTCTTCAACAGAGATACTCGCCACAATAATATTCAGGAGAAATATAATCTTGGAATTGTCTGGAAGTGTTGTTTTCTCAGAAATATCTCGACGTGATTGCAAACGGCTCGAGGTCGTAATTGCTTCTTCCGCCTCTTGACATCATTATCTTTGCCATTATGCACCGGGCTAAGCTGCGACGATGTCACTCCGCCACCACTTTCACAAACCTTCCATAAATTTATTATTGTACTTAAAAATTTAATTCCACTGCTTTGTGTATTCGGGTCAATTCGTTTGATGTATATTTGAGATTATTTTTTTGGACTCTTGATTAAAGATTACGAATACAAAATTTAATTTAATAACTGTTTGAATTTACCCTACTCATTTAAAAGTTATACTATATATGTTATACTATATTCATTTTGGTAGTAATTAAAATGAAGACAGCATTTGCTAAAATATGAGTAGTGAGTGATATTAGATTTATAGAAACAATAATTTACAGATCTGTGTGTGAACTTCTTTGTTGCTCACGCTCAGTGGCACAACTATTGGTTTGTATTAATCACGTACGTGACCATTAATATACGACGTTAATATCAGCTTATCAGGAATCATCAGATTACCTATGCAAGTATCATGTTAGATTTAATAAATACCTGATATTATTATAATGACATAATAGACAGAATTATCTAGTTTTTAGGTGTGATTTTTATACCCTAAAACCCCCTACGATAAAAAGATGAGAGACTGTGATGGGTATGTTTTATAAAATTACGTTCCATTCACGAAGTGATTGTTTTTTAACTGAACGTATACAAATCGAACGATTTGTTTACTGACACATCCGTGCAATATACCGGATGCAGATACGCAATTCCGAAAAAGAATTTTCAGGTAATAAAATCACACGGACTTTTATTGTATCAGTTTTGCCTATAAGTAAATACTGAATGGAAGGGTTATAAAAACTGGAGAACGTGTTAGCGACACCTGACACAGGATGCGGGTTATTGACCCTGATGGTGAATATATGCTCAGTAAACGCAACGCTGAAGGTTGAACACCATCAATAGTTAATTTTATGAGACTATTGATTAAGGATGGATGTGTAATGGTAACTTGAATATCAATTACAAAAAAATGAACTTTTTTGAAAAATTGTTTTCGTGTTAGTGATATACAGCTTTGCATTTCCCACAACACATTTTATATATATCCCTTAAAACGTTTCAGTTTTTCATCCTATATTCGACTACTACAATATCCACATTGGGCAATGTAAGTAAAAGCTTTTTTGACGCGGCGATTTATCACAAAACCACTGATTAATCACCGAACGTTCGATTTTTTCATTCTACGTATATAAGCATTAGAAAATTGAGTGAAAATGGTAAAAATTATTTCCTTTACATTACAAAATATGTTGTACAGGTACAGGTTCACATACGAAGCAAATCTTTAGCACTGTGTGGTCATCCGTGATTATACTAATTAATTTATTTTTATACAAAGAGCAAATGGCCCGTTTAATTATAAGCTGTTCCTGTCACCATCACATGTATAGTAACGCGTTACAGATAAACAGGGCGTTCGTCTGTAAAGGTGTTCGTAAGTCGATGTGTAGACAATGTTGTCCTTTTGATATCATAGTTAGACTGGCCTGTTGGTCTAGTGGTTAGTGACCCTGAAGAAGCCGGAGGTCGTGGGTTCGATCCCCACCCAGGACAAATCTTTGTGTGATGAGCATGAAGGTTTGTTCTGTGTCTGGGTGTAATTTATCTATAATATGTATGTATTTACAAAAAAAAAATGTATGTAAGTAGTGTATCAGTTGTTTAGTACCCATAACACAAGCAAATATAATTGCTTAATTTGGGACTAGATGGCACTCTGTGAATGTGGTAGAATATTATTATTATTATTATAGTCGACATATTGACACAAAACTCTCTAAGATGGTGACGATATAGATATATTAGTATAGCTGTAGGTTCCCCAAAATATGTATTTTCCCAGACTGGCTGCAAAGAGGAACATCTTTTTATAATATTTATTGATTTAAAACGGGAATTTACGCGATTATGATTTAGGTATTTACATATCTTATAGTGCTTGACGTTTCGACCAGGTTACACCGGCCGTGGTCACAAGCTGACTGGTGAGGCGATGTCATTGCTCCGTCGGTGAGCTAGATTCACTTAAATCTACCCTCACATTATTGTTAACCACGCACTACCACACACTACACTCACAGTGTCCCTAATCATCCGCCGTCCATATTTTCTTACTTAATCAAAAAAAGTTGTGGTAACTTTAAAACTCTCGTGCCTATGTATTTTATATCCAAGTTCTACTTTTACTAAGTATGAGGTACAGGTACGAAAACCATGTGTCTAAACAAATTTAAAGTTGTATGTGATACGCATACATATATGATAATCATATTGGCTTAGAGTTAACTTCACTCCACTTGCGTTATTTTATATGCATTTTCGTTCTCGTACAAACGACGTTATTTAGTCTAGAGCTTACGTGATTTGTTCGAGCGTTGTAAGATTAATAAAGCCTTTGTGCGTGAACAACTTCATCATTCAGAACAAGTAGACGTCAGATGCCGAGTCGATTGAAGCGCTTCGAGATTTTAACGACAAAAATTAGGGGTATGTTGTCGAGATAAAATTGTGCATCTGTTCCCGAAGTAGGTCGTAAAAATTCTATACGGTATCAGAGTGGGATAAAATTGGTGCGATGCGAAGCGGTAATAAATAACAGGCGCAGGCGTCGCACAACGATATCGATGTTACTGTGAACAAAGAACTTTGCTGCCTGATAGATAAATCAGTTCAAAATTTGGATACTCGAACGACTTTGATATCGCCGAGCACGAAATTTTGCAGAACAGAAAAAATACATTTAGAGTTTCGAAATACAATCTGCATGCAATCACTTTAATAAAACGCGCGCGTTCAGAGTTACAAGTTTCATAATATCTTACATAAGGGTGCAAAATACAAGCCTTATATATTTTTTATTAAAACTTGTCAACGAACTGGTCTTAGAAAAATTGACTGATGGCATTTTGGCCATAGACCTAGGAACCAGGCGCTACCGCTATTTATGGCTATGTTCCTAAGTAACATCTAGATAATCTTAATGAAAATAATTAAATCAAGAATCTTTATACACCAACCAATAAATTTTAAAATATACCATGTTTGGCCAAACTATTACCTCAAATGATTTTAATATCTAAGTAATAATTTTGGAACAAAGCCGTTAAAGTGGAGAAATGCCTTTAAAAGAAAGGTCTCGTAAATTTGACGGATGTATGTCCATTTTAAATCGCTCGCTGTGGCGAAAATTAGGTGAGGCCTATGTTCAACAGTGGACGTCATTGGGCTGATATGATGATGATGATGATGATGTCCATTTTCTAACTCGTTGTCCTTTAATAGTTTTTAAATTTTTTTATCGAAGTAGGTACCTACCACTGGCGCGCAGCCGCATATGTAATTTTTTTCAAAAGACTGTTACGGCAGATTTCAATGCGATTGACACAAGTTACGTAATAGATATAAGAGAATAAATACATTATAAATTATTTATATTGTGTGCAGATCGACAACATTCAACTCGCACCAAGATAAAGATTATTTACATATTTTATATTATATAAATACTTTTTCATTAGAAAGATAAAAAAAAAAAAAGAAATACACAAGGTTACAACAATTTGCATGATACCTAGTATCGTTTTCGTACAGAATCAGTAATATAGCTATATTTTAAACTAACCACCTATGCTCCGCATGTGTTTCGAAGTTGTAATGCTCATGACTAATAAAAAGCATTAAGTTAGACCTGCAATTGTTCGCGATATAAATGTTACTCGATTCGCTCCTTATTTCACGGGACTTGTTAAAAGCTGGCAAAATACCGATATGGTCCACTTCTGCTTATAACTTTAGAGAAAAAAGCATAATTGGGTTATGAAAAACTAGAAATACGACTTTATAAGAAATTTAAATATACCACGGCTGCAAAAGTATAGTATTAATGTAAGCAGAAAGTTTTGAAGCCAACCACAAGAAATACTTGAACAACTCGGTAGTCGGTACCTATCCAACTCAAAGTTTCCACTCTTGCTATTGCACTAATATGCCGAGCGATATAATATCCTTTAGTTATGAAAACTCCTCAACTTTTAAATGAATAAATTATGATTTCAATTTCTCTTGGTACTATAAGAAGCTCAACTGTTCGACTCAATTACAGTTATTTACGATCATTTATTTAACTTTCAGTGATGCATTCAGCGCTCAATAAATCTGTGTTTATGGGAAAAGGTTTTCAGCCACTTGATTTATTAAACGAAGTTGTCATGAACAATAAAACATTGCAAAGTGTTCTTGTTGCGAACATTTTGTAACAGTGCTGTTATTATTTTAGTATGACGTCGTTAAAAAAATCCCAAATAAAGTGGTGAAAACATTTTGCACGAATAAAATTAGTACTTTATGTATTTAATTCGTTGAAACGGAAATAATCTAAAATAAAAGAAATGGAATATAATAATAATATTCTACCACATTCACACAGCGCCATCTAGTCCCAAATTAAGCAATTATATTTGCTTGTGTTATGGGTACTAAGCAACTGAAGTACTACTTATTTTTTTTAAATAAATTCATATTAACCTTCATGAAACCTTCATGCTGTGTCCTGGGTAGGGATTGAACTCACGACCTCCGGATATGTTCCATATCACTGTAGTGCAGATAAATGCCGACATGTGATTTTTTTAAAATATTTTAAATAGAAGCAGTCTAAAAAACGAAGACCGTCCCAACACAATCTTTTTATTCACCTAAAAAAATAATAATGTGTAAAACCAATGTGACTGTGTGTGAAAACGTTAAAATGGTAGAAAGACATTCATCTAGAAATACGGTCAGAAAGCTTAAAATCTTTTTTTTACCGGCAACAGTTTTAATTTAAAGACAATCGTTTGATTGTCCTTAAAATAAAAATAATAAAATGCATAATATAGTACTCGTAAAAGTAAATATTTTTTTAACAATGTCAAACTTGGCCGTGGCTAAAAGGAAAGTTTCCAACACGTGGTTACCGCTTTGTTTGGATTATATATTAGCGAGGAATTTGGCAGGATCGATTTTGCTCACAGATCTATCTTTACATTGTGTTTTATAGCTATTGTAATAAAAACATTATGAGGAGTTTGTTCATAATTGTTTTATTACTTAGATAATTTAGTGTTTTTACTAGCTTATTATTACTTTATATGTTCGTCTAGATAACTTCTGCTCTCAAATCTGCGTTTAGGCAGTTAATTTGGCATAAAGGATTTTTAATGATGGCACACTAATACTCGTATAGTATCGTAAAGTATTTACCTAGTTACATTGTAATTGTAGAGCGGTCAGAACGGTTTTCCTCACAGCCCCATAATATGAAAATCTGATCTCTGAAATACAGAGGTAAATTACAGACCTTCCAATAACCCTATAGAGGCGCGCCCATCTGAGGCAGTACCTTCGCCGTACAGAAGACCGCAAGCATTTAAACACTGCCTTGGTTGTGTTCCTGCTGGTGGGCAACAGTTCAGGGGGCTGGGGAGGAAAGGAGATGTTGCTAGTGTCCATAGGCTACGGTAACGTTTTACTATTAGACGGGTCGTAAGGTTGTTTGCCGCCATCGTGATATAAAAATATCATCATAATCATCATTTCAGTCTATTGCACTGCTGTACATAGGGCTCTCCTAACATGCGCCATAACACTCAGTTTTCTGCCTTCTGCTTTCAGTCAGACCCAGCGACCTTTTTTTTAGGTCGTCGGTACACCTAGATGGAGGGCATCCTGCTCTTAAAAATATAGATAAGGAAATTACGATGTAGAACGAAACTATTCTATGAAAGTGTGAATGTTTAATAAAAATAACTCAGTTATTTTTAGTCGACCAATTGAGTTAACAACCTTGTATTGGTTTAATCAATACCTATTTTTTTTATATATTATGTTCGCTGACAATGAATGTCAGCTGTTCAAATGGAACCGGGCGGCTCAATTTTTACACAAAGGTCGTTTAATATTGAAGTTTTTGGGTTAAATGGTTACCTTTCAAGAGTAATTTTATGAGTAATGTAGTGGAATAATCGTAGTAGGTTGCTGCATGAATAATACCATTATTATGTTTTAGTGAGTATTGTGTTGATGTCAGTCATCTTGCTCGGGGAACCTCGACATTCAGTGTGTCGATTTCAATATCACTGCCAATGCCAAATTTGGTCGAAGAATTTTTATTTTTTTAAACGTTTGACAGATAACATGTATACATTAAATATTAAGCAATTTTCGTTGCTTGTCGCGGGTTCAAGTCCCGTCGTGGGTTTTTCCATTTTTCCATTTCTTGTTTAGCATTTATATAAAAAAATATTTTATTCTACTGTTATACCTACTTGTTTCTACCTCTTTTCTCATTCAGTAATATTACATTTTATTATTTTCGTTTTAAATTTAATAGGAATCTTTTAGTATTTAATTTGGAAATAATAATGTTTGTCTTTACTTCAAAATTATGTACCTATATAGAGGCTAAATACAACATACATGGCGGGCACTGACTTCCAAGATACAGGGATTTACCCTAGTTTGGCTAGTCAGGGTTTCTACATCTTTTATTCCATAATTATAAGCCCTATAATTGTGTAAAAGTTGATGTAATTTGACTATTATTCTGTGGAAATAAAGAATTATTATTATTATTATTATAAATTTTAAATCTACCAAGAAAATAGGTGCAGCAAAATTTCTCTCATTTGCAAATAAGGATGCGTTTTAATTCTACTACCGCTGACGTCATGTAAGTGAACTATATTCAAAGCCATATAACGTGAAAAGTTCCCCGAGCCAAACTTGTGGCACCAGGTAATTAAGATATTTAGAACTTGCGCATGCTTCGTTATACAGAACTTCTTTATGAATATTAAATACTTAACCCAAAAACACGCTAAATATTATTTAAGCTTTGTTCACGTATGTAGTTTTGAGCACTTCTTATAACCAACCAGTACCTTGTTAACTGTATTAAAAAAGCATAATGAAAAATTGATATATTTTCTAACTCCAAACGAAAAAGCTTAAGGTAATTTTGGCATGTCTGTGTGTGGCATCGTAACTCCTAAGCGAAGGGTCTGAAAAGTTTTTTGTTTGAAAGCATCCTACGCTGCGCTTTCCAAGTTGTTATGTAATTATAAATTATAAGTTGTTGGTTAAGATGTATGTCAAAATCGTAGCAAGTGGAAGGAAATGGCCTCTGCCTAGCCCTCTGTTGGGAAAGAGGCGTGAATTATATGTATGTATGTATGTATGTAAGTTGTTGTATTTGAAATTACCCGGAATTAGTCTTGTAGTAAGCGATTAAGAGGGCCTACATTACCATGTCATTCGATTTAATCGATTTAGAAATCTTTCACAATTTTTTTTTACATTTCGCAGTGATTCGAGATCGACTAAGTCGAATGTCGAGATTCTAAGTAGGCATTATCAATATCAAAACTGGTAACTTGGACTGTAACTTGAATGCTATAACTTATTCTCTTTATGTCTAAAACATTTTATTGTTTAGATAAACAGCAAAGCATCGATATTTTTTATTGAGGAAATGTGTGTTCCCGAGGGTAAGTATAAAGTTTGACCATGGGTGATAAAACAGTGGCTTTTGTAAGATCAATATAACTTTTACTGGCAATAATAATTTTCGAATTCATATAGAATTTATGATTTGCCAGCAGAGAAGGTAATAAATAATCCACCAGTTTTTTTTTAGTATTTACTTATTATTATTTTTGGGTCAGATGCCATGTGGGCGTTCTTTGCTTCGTTCATATATACACTTGAATTATTTCTAGGGTATGTAGTAGTATCTTCACGATGTTTTTCTTCACCGAATGGTATGTCACTTGACTAGTAAAAATAAATTTCACGGAGTGAAATCCACATTGGTAATGCTGATCAGATTCGAACTCGGACCTCTGACTTATCCATTTGGCTAATATCGCTTGTCGCCCACCTGATGTTAATTAGCTTATTATGATGTCTACCTTAAAATAAAGTCTTTATAAATTTTATATTTTTGACAGCCCTAACAAAAGTGTATCGGAATATGTTATGGAAGATGATACACACACGTGCGAACATAATATCACTGCACTGCCGCTTGAACTTTCAACAAAGTAATTTACCTTCAAAATAAAGTGAACCACTGATTTACAACGACATGGTTCAACAAAACCAACCCCTATTATTACTGAGCCCTTTAAAAGTTCAACAATTGACATTTGCAACGAAGACACTATTATGAAGGCAATTCAAAGCGTATTATTGAGCTATCAACGAGATAGTGGATGATTGATTATTGTCTATTAATATAGTTCACTGGCAAGAGTGCTTCAAGGCAGACGCGGATACAAAAACGGTTAATCGTGCGTCGCTCAAACAAATGTGATGTTGGACACTGTCTTATAATCTATGAGGAAGATTTTGTGTCGTAGTTGGAACAAATTGAAATGTTTTTATAATGGACCATAATACTTATTATTAATATAAATATAATTATTTTTTTATTTACTAGCCAAAGTCAATAAAAATATTTATTAATTATATTAATTTAAATAAGTAACTCTTACTATTAAAAAAAAATCGGGTAAACGACACTAAAATTGTGATAATAAATGTATTATCACACATTTTAGTGTGTTAGACTCACTTTTATACATAAATTTCCTTGTTTGTGTTTTCACCTATCTTTAACTAACAAATTTTACGAAGTAAACAAATCGTACCTGCGTATTAAGTACCTATACACATAATATATACTTAAAAAAATTCGATTTAAAAAGTTCAAAAGATGATAATATATATTAAGAATATATTCTGTAAGTAAAAACACCACGATCTGAGAAGAAGAGTGAATAAAGTTACTTGTAGGTAAGATGCTAGTTTGTAAGTAATCTGTTGATCGCAGCGTAAGGCAAGGGTAGCGTGTACAGTTGGCGGCGGTTCGTGATTGCTGACATTTATCTTGTGGCTGGCTAATTAGCAGCGTGCGCCACTGGGCTGAATGTAGCCTCACTGGCTACTATACGATGTTGATAACGATAACACGAACGTACCAACCATTATTTGAATATTATTTCTCGTTAAATCGTATTCAAAGAATTAAGTAAAGTTTTTACTATGCACATATAATTAATTATATCGTCAACAATTGCATGACAACGTAAGTGTCTTAAAAGCAACAAAATATAAACCGGAATTTTCCTTTTCACGTAAAAAGTAAACAAAGCAGACACAACGTTGTATTAAGCCATTAAGAATGCCGTAACAAAGTAGTAAAGTTCAATGAATGCATGTGCCTACAAGAAATATATTTTTTGTCCAGCGAGTGTGCTAATGAGGCCCACTGGGCGGATGTACTGCTCGTAAATACTAGTCCGTTTCGTTTTTCCGCTTCCGGTCTAGTGTTGCCATTACTTGAACGTTACGTCTTATTTTCCTATATGTATGTTTAATTTGAAGTTATGCATATATGTTTAAACCCTTATTTATTGGCTATAAAAAAGCCTGCATGCTATTAGCTTATCGTCTTATCAATGTGAAGTATGGCTTCACAGCTCTAGGGTGTAGCCTCTTGTGTATACTTCGAGGCGCTTAATTTTTACTCGACGTTTATGGTGTTATTTATAAGTAACACAATACAACACGGTATTCATTTGTATGTCATTAAAGTCGTCCGTAATTATTTTTATGACGATTTATAATGCTGGGTGTTTATTAACGTTCGTGTTAATAGTGTAAATTAAATATTAGATACTGTAAAATGCTATCTTTAGTCGTAAGATTAATTAAAAATGAATAAGGTCTTGATACTCTTGATTGGAAAGAAATACGAACTTCTAATATAATGTTGAGGCTAATAATAAGAGTGGGAAATTATAACAATTCCATCTTTGGAATTAAATTGGCTTTAGAAATAAATTAATATATTTTTTGTACTTTGTAATAATAATTAATAATTATAATAATAAATAACAACATATCGATGTCGGCTGGCCCCTATATTTATTCAATATTTTTAAATGTATTTTTTTTTATTTGTATTTAAAAATGTAATTGTATAATGTGAGAATTAAATTTATTAAAGGAGATAATAATAATCATCGTAAACATATCAGCCCAATGACGTCCACTGTTAAACATAGGCCTCACCTAATAGGTGGTGGTTGGCCTACTGTTACCACGCTGCCACTGGCCAGACGGGTTGGTACAGGGTTTTATTTCGAGTTTTCCTTCTCTAGCGCAGTTGTTATGGCGCGTTTTTTCTCCTTAGCTACGATTCAGACCAACCGGCTCGCATCGGCCCGCACCGGGCGGCATTTTACAATGCGTTAAAGAACATTGAAATGTATCAACAGTAATTACAGTTCATATTTGCATGCAACTTACGCATAGTTACCTCCGTCGGCATCCCGCGACGCGTCGCGACGGCCGACCGGCTCCGACCGGCTGCCGCGGCATGCGTACGGCTGCCGCGGTAGCCGTACGGGTGCCGCGGCAGCCGGTCGGAGCCGGTCGGAGCCGGTCGGAGCCGGTCGGAGCCGGTCGGAGCCGGTCGGAGCCGGTCGGCCGTGTGTCGTACGGAGATTACGGTGCAGCAACAGCTAGCGAATCATTCAAGTTGTGTTCTTCAAGCGATATTTTAAATAATATTTCACTTTACGTCTACGCGGCGCAAAGAGAGCGGCACTTCTAGGCGCTTGGAGTGCGTACGGATTCCAGCGGACGCTGTCGGCTGCCGCGGCACCCGTACGGCTACCGCGGCAGCCGTACGCATGCCGCGGCAGCCGGTCGGAGCCGGTCGGCTCCGTTCCGATGCGGCGCGACGCGAGCCGGTTGGTCTGAATCGTACCTTAGTCGCTTCTTTCATGTCGCTTCGACATCCCGGGAACGAATGAGAGTGGTGATATAATGTATTCTTCATCCCGTCACCACATGGGTTATATAATTAATTTATTTTAATGACAATATTTTATATTAATTACATAATAATTGGGTTAAACAAAATCTTAGCTTTAAAAGATTTTACAACAGTAACATGGTAAAGTTATATAATTACATAAAAACTAAACTATAACTGTAAACAATGACTAAATCCATAGAATGTGGATTATGTTGAATATGAACCTTGTTACATTGATATCTTTGCAAATTGTGTTAAATTGAGGAATTATGTACTTGCAATTGTGTAGAAGGCGATAGTATCAAGTTGCGGCGGTTGCCGACCGCTGTGCACTGATATCTTAGGGGAGGCTCTCCTTACCAAGCCACTTTACTAATGTCGATTATTAACTGCCTCCTACACTTCCAACATAGAATTATATTGCCTACTTCTGGAAATTAGTTCAGTACTAAAGGGAGTGATTCACGATACCCCTTTAATTAGACATGCTTGTGTTTCTTGTTATATTTAGTTGTCTAGACAACGTCCTTTGCATGGTTTTGTTTTTGTTTTTCATCATAGTGTTTACAAGCGTTTTTCTGGCAATCGTTTTATAGTCTTAGAATATTGTTATAGGTTGAATAAACCTTGAACAGTAGAGTGTTTTACATGTAAAGAAACAATGGGAAATTATTACGATAGAATGGTAACGTGAACAAACAGGTATATAATTTATGAAATACTTTTCTTGTACATGTACACATAGCCTATAGTCCGGGATCCCTGGTCCAAATTTTTTTTTTTATTACTATCAAGCTAATTTTTCGTGAGTAGCTTCATTTCGATGAGACGCCCAATAATTTCGTATTCCAAAAGTTTGATTGTGGTAGCTAACAGACGTAGCAAGGGTATACCGGATCGGGAATGAAATACCGGGATAACGTACCACGCAATTTGTAGGACAATATGACTGTTCAATTACATAAATATTAAGTTAGTAAAAAAAATATGGTCCTACAAAATCAATGGTTTCATCGAAGGAAGGGACCCTTCCAACTTGTATCGACAACGAGGTCATCATAAATGATTACTAGCCAGCAGATTTTTTTATTTTTACTTACTTAAGTAGTAGTCTAGTCTGAGCTGTGATTTTATTTCACAGCAATTAAATTTAAAGTTGGCTGCGGACAAGCTTTAACATTTCGGGAAATCCTAATGTGAATATTCTTTTCGTATGGGTTTGTCTGCCTGACTTGGTGTTGGAATTTACCAAGTCGCCCAGAAGGCTTCCACCTTGACTTAACAACTACCACATTGAGTGGTAACCGGGACCAACAGCTTTACGTGCCTTCCGCAGCACGGACACGCTCGGGAATTAAATTGCCACAAACGGTCACCCATCATGGACTGACCTTGCCGAGTGTTGCTTAACCTCGATGATCGTAACGAACATCTCTGTACTACAATGCTACAAGCACCTTAATGTGAAAAGGCCGCGGTCACTATTAACCTCAAGTGTTCCACAAGCTCGGCACATCTAAAAAAAAAAAGCTATAATCTAATACAATATGATTGATATAAAAAGTTTCCTATCAGATATCGTGTAACAAAGTAACATTGACTATTCCGGCATAAACCGTTTACTCCGACATAGCCTTGGGGGACCTGTTGTCCTTAATATATATATAATAAATAGACTAGCACACTCATAAAAAATCTTTTTACAATCGCGGACATGTTTACATCTTCCGAGCTTTGGTGCAACTGAAAGAATGATGGGAGGCAGGTTATCGTCTTGCGCAAGTCGTAAACGGTGACTATGAGTTCTTCACGTTGTCGTTTTTTACTGCCGTCTGTGTCATTGTGTGCGGATGCCGCAACATTTTGTTACCAAAACGTGCGTTCGAGCATTTGACGTTTGGTTACCACAGTAATAAGTGTATCGAAACCCTTGAGGCGACTCTTTTTCATTTGTTTTTCTTTAAACGTCAAATAAACGTAAATGTGCTTAATGTTAATTTTTTTTTGTAATAATAATACCTAATATTATACCACATTCACACACCGCCATCTAGTTTCAAATTAAGCATGTATTTGCTTGTGTTATGGGTACCAAACAACTGATATACTATATTACACTTTTTTTTTGTAAATACACACATATTAAACCTAAACCCTCTCAGCTCTCTAGTTAGAGGAGAGGAGACCCGAGCCCAGCAGTGCAACTTAACGGGTTGCTTGACACACATATTATTATGTATTCTGTTATACAATATGTGTATTCTTAGTTATTGGCTGTTACAAAACACTTTCTATTCGGTGAAGGAATTTTTAGACAAAAAATAAGTGCTTGTGTTATTTTAATATTTTGTTAAACATTTGCATGCCTGTGTCTAAATAGGATAAGGCTGATTATTTACCCCATTTATGGCAAATAATTATATTTGAATTTGTGCGCGTGTGCGTAGTGTGTAATCGTTAAACTTTCAAAAAACTAAGCGAGAATACTGGCAGGTTTCCTTTCCTTAAAAAAACCTTACCTAATAATACATACAAATACCTAAACAATGAATAGTTATTAATCATTTATCAAAGGTACAATTAGAATGGTTTTTAAAAACGAAGTATTAGTAGGCAGCATGAATAATAGATCAAACTTATAGCCTCAATTCTTTGTCCATAATGGTTAAAAAACGTTGAAGAGCAAACATTTCAATTTATTATGAAATAAATACCCCAATGCCGAATGAAACAAATCTTCTTTATTACAACAAATAAACAATAGGGAATACCGTTTAGCACAGCCCCATGCAGTGATTCTCCGTATCGTTATAACCTGTATTTGTCCCATGCGGGAATGAACACGCGAGTTTGAACAATTATTATTTTGGTCGATATACTGCCTATAAAAGTGAGTTAAAAGTACGTAATATACCTACAGCTGCTTACTAACTCACCGTATAATGTATGAAAGGGCCTTTCATACATTATACCATGCACGCATTAATGCCAAAGTTTTGAAAGGCCATTTAACCAAATAAGGTAGAAGTATTATGGTGTCAATAATGTTTGTTTGGGATAACAATTTTCTACAAGTGAATGATCATTTTCATCAAGTATTATTTGATTTATTTGATGTGTATCAAATAAATTATTTTATGTGTATATGTGTTTTCAGTGATTTAATTTTATTTGAGTAACTTTAAATTTAAAAGTTCTCGAATAGCGGCCACGTATTGCAAAGCGCAGCGTGGGGCGGCCTCCCGCCAGATGGACCATCGACCTAGTAAAGGTTGCGGGTGGCCGTTGGATTCGGGCGGCACAAAATCGCTCGCTAGTGCGGAAATTAGGTGAGGCCTATGTTCAACAGTGGACGTCATTGGGATGATATTATGATGATGATGATGATGTTTAAATTTTACGTCTTCAGGCATTTGGATTTACCTAAATTATCGTGTTAGTACAGCGATGGTGGCTGAATGGATAAGGGACCGGCGTGCAAATCACGCGGTCCGAGTTCGATCCCGACCGGCACTACCAATGTGGATTACACTTTGTGGAATTTATATGTACTAGTCAAGTGACTTACCATCTGCTAACAGTGAAGGAAAACATCGTGAGGAAACCCGTATGTGGGTTTCCTCACGATGTTTTAGAAGAAATTCTATTAGTATGTCTGATCCACCAACCTGCAGTAGGCCAGCGTGAGTGGAGTATGGCCTAAACCCTCTCAGCTCTCTAGTTAGAGGAGAGGAGACCCGAGCCCAGCAGTGGGACTTAATGGGTTGCTGATGATGCTGATGATCTTGTTAAAGTAAATTATTAAGTTATTTTAATGTAACTTGAATAAAATGGACTGCTTCTGTCTTGTATCGACTTTATTTCAAGACCTTTACCCTTGTGTTCGATAAAATAAACTTTTGTAGGTATTGCAGTTGTTACTACTATCTTACTTAGAGTCTAAAAGATATCCGAATCTTGGAAAGAATAGAAAAGAAAATTATGAAAACGTAATTCGCAAGATATTTCTTTGTTCCCTTTTCTTTCAGATCAGATAAAATTCGTTCTCTCTTTTATATTATACTGGGATTAAAGACACCTAAAGGACGTGAAATAAAGTAATAAACATTGTAATTATTATCTAAGACTAGTATAAATATATTTAAATAATAAAATCTGTTGATTTAAATGTGGTTATAAATGAAACAGGCCTTCAGCTTAGATTTATGACTTGAATAGTTAAAGCTCTTGAAGATAAAACATTTATTTCAGTAATTCATCTGCGAATAGTCTTTTAGCAGATAATGATCGAAATGTTTATTGTAATAAGACAATTATTTCAACGCCTACCCGCGGCGGATACCTATTGTCTAAGCACCGCTTTTGAGGATTAACTGCGTTAAGCGGCTAATAGAACCGATTACGTCCCAAATGTGATTGAATCGAGATTGATTGTATTAATAAATATGATGGATAATCAGCAATTAGTGACGTCACACCCAAGTTTACTGTTCTCTATAGAACACATTACATCAAACACACTCGCTTATTGAGAACGTAGACACTAATGATGGGCTGACTTTAAACCTTTTCCATTAGTAGATAATAATATAGTCGAGAGTTAATTTACGTTTTTACGTTACGTTACATACGATACTGTATTCAATGTAAATCTGAATATATAAAAATCATATTAATTTATCTTACTTACGAAAATACCGACAGAAAAAATTTTCGACGATTTTCTTCGAATTTTTCCTTCGTCACTCATTTAGAGTATATATCTTTCCTTTGTATTATTCATTATAATGTATTTCTGATATTAAATATTCGTTATTTTAATGATATGGCATTACTTATTATTAATGTGTGACATCAGATATGTTTGAAAAGTAATAATTTACACGACCAGCTCAGTTTCTTTATTCCCAAATGACTCGCACATGCAAAGCTTCAATATAGAACCTTCGCCGCAGAATAGACTTGGTAACTAGGTGTATAGAACCCACTGGGAGATATCTATACTAATATTATAAAGCTAAAGAGTTTGTTTGTTTGAACACGCTAATCTCAGAAACTACTGGTCCGATTTGAAAAATTATTTTAGTGTTGGATAGCCCATTTATCGAGGAAGGTTTAGGCTATAACATTACTCTACAGCCAATAGGAGCTGAGCAGTGGCCAAACAAAAGCGACGGGAGCGAAGACCTGCGCGACTTCTAGTATTAAATAAATACTTAAAAATCACAATTTGACTCAAGTGTATTTAGATAAGCCTATATTGTACCTGTCGCAAGGGATGTCTTGGTTATTACAACATGATACGGCACTAGGATATCTAACACTTTGTTACAATCTCGAAGTCGGTCCCACGATTTGTAGTCGGGATCGAACACGGCCACATAGAGTCGAACCCCAACTAATGAATCTCGGCAGCTCACGATGTGAGGAAAAGTAAACAAGCGGGGTGAGTAATAAATCTAAATTCGTCCATCAGTGAGTGCAGGCAAGCGTTCAGCGTTCTAGTTGGTGTGGGCCGTTGGTAGTTTGTCACTGGGAGGACACGTACGGACGTGATGCCCAGTTTATTGCTACCCTAGAACCGTCTGATTGGATAACTCAGAGTAACTACCATAAAAGCTAAACTCGGTTTAATTCTCACTTCACCGATACGCTCACTTTCATCTCGATTGTTTAAAGCGAGAACAGTGTGTGTTCTAAGATTATAGTAGTTCCATAAGTAACGCACGAACGGACTAGGATATACAACGTAGGAAACGTTATTTAATACTTCAGGACATTGTTTGCTTTTCATGTTTATACATATTTACTTTACCTAAGTAGTATTGAACTACAAAAAATAAGTCTTTATCCTTGCCAATTTGAGGAGGTACTTAAAGTTTTTGTTTTATTGTTATGCCGTGTGCGGATATTAATCTTTTGAGTAAACTACAGCTAGTACTTCACAAATAATTACTTTATGCATCCAATTAAAGCAAGATATTATTAATTAAAATAGAAACTGTTTCTCGGTAGACATGGTTATAATGAAATGAACTTTAACAGAGTATATTTTTTATAATGAAATATTTAAACTAAGAGAACAGTAAAATAACTCTCCTGAGGAATGTGATAATGTAAATTTTCTTTCCGTTTTTTAAACGTCCCAGTTTGCTCGGTGGCTGAGCTTCATGCACAAATAAGGAGTTAGCACGTACAACTCGTCTTATCGTAAGGCACGTAGTCCGCTTGATGCCTACTTTATTGCCGGCTAGGGTCCTCGTGAATGCCACTGCATCACACCAATGCACTCCACATTCCTTTTTTAATTGGGAGATACCAATAAAAACGTGTGAACGATTTTGCAGCATGCGAGTGAAACAAAATGTAAGAATTTCAACTACGAGTACGTCGATATCGCAATACATGAAATTTTCACATTAATCGATACCCATTCGCCTATATGTCACTGTCATAGACGTGTATGAATATAAATTAGTTTTATACACTGATTGTCTAGTATATGATGTTTGTAACTAATAGGACGCTGATCAAATTTCATCAAGCTTCGTAATTCACAGAGGTGATTAAACTTTGATAAACAAATATAATTATCTGCCTTCATAATATTATATTGAGAAGATTACATACTAATATATGTTTAAATTACTTCTAAAAATGGATTGGTTAATCATAAATAAATATGGACTGATTTCAAAGAAAAATTCCGATTATGTTTACTACATATTTGTACAGTATAAATTAATTTGTCAATAAATTAAATACTGATTGTATTTTTAATTGCTTCAGTGGTGCAGACTGCACATTACCGAATGTATACTACTGCTATGCAAGAGGCCTTAGGTTTGATTCTTGAGTCGGACTAAAAAGGTAATACATTAATTTGTCACGATACTTGCAATACCGTATATAGGTGTAGAACCAAACATAGCTGGTGGAATATTATCTTTATCCTTAAGAAATTTTACTGTTTCATATTTATTCAGACTTATCATAAAGACGGACCTTTAAAATAACATACTATCATCTTCCTGTTATATTTGAATAGAAATATTTTTTGTTAGATCATCTGTTCACGTTGTGGGTAGACGTCCTGCGCTGCGCTTGCCTGTGCGTGGTCTCCATTCGAGAACTTTTCGGCCCCATCGGCCATCAGTTCTGCGTGATATGAGCGTAAATAAATGGAATAGTGTTGGGAAAATACTTAATTAATTTCAGGTAATGGATGTTCGTTGTATGATAACAATAGTGATTGTTAAAAATAAATACAAGTTCTTAATTAATCTCTCTCAAAGCCGAATAACTCTATAAAATAAGAGTGAATTTTGTTTAAAGAAAACAGCTAGTTGTTCGTTATGTTTTGTTTATGAGCCCTTGTTTGAATACAATGAAGACTTTTTTCTTTTGAAATAGATACTTGTAAAGTTGTAACACTATTGACTTTTGGAATTTACAAAATTATTATAATATGATTTAAGAGTAGACTGGATGTGTAGCTTATCGGGCTTGTGTTGCGTCATACAGTAGGTAAATTGCTTGTTGAGATCTAAGCCTAATGAGGAACTAGGTATAGTCACCCTATAAGAAATAATAAAAACATAAATATGCAGCCTTGGAAACTAATACATTCGATTGGTACCTATATTTTGAAATCATTACTGAATGTTTAAAAATGACATCAATGCATCGATTCGAATAGTTATATATATTTTTTAAGATATCGAAATCGACCAATAGAATCTAGAGATTGCAAGTAGGCCTTTTGAAAATGACATTAATGATGGTGGTTTGAGCCGCTATTTAATTTGCCAAAAATAAAAAAACTACTATATAAAAAATATTTTCAGCAGATTTTTGCAGGCTGTTCCAAATTTATTCGATAAATTGGCAGGAAAATTATATTAGCTGCCTCATTGCTCTAAAAAATCTGTTACGTGACGTAATATAACGAATTATTATTATTTTTCAAAAGGTTTTTACTTCGTTTTATGAGCTCTTCTACATATTACTTTTTTTTTAAATTACTGTCCATAAAGATTGTAACTTGTAACATCAGTTTCATAGAACCTCATAAGTAAACATAAAAACCTGATACATATTATTTAGCATTCAACTTAAACAATAACATAGCATAATATGAAACGACACTGATTTCTCTTAAGGGATAACGCAGGGGTTTTACTATTCGGCTATCTGGGCTACCAAGTTCTATTACAAAAAGAGTAACTATATATTTTATTATAGCAACCCATGAATCTAACTGCCGGAAAAGAGTCTCCTCTCTTCTATCTAAAGAGCTGCGAGGGTTTAGGCACACCACTCTGATATATATAGATACTCTTAGAATTAGTTCTTATGTAGATTTACTTCGTGAATTTTTTTTTATTCACCGTAAATACAAAGAGCAACTGCAGTACATAAATCTCCCTCTATTATTTTGTCGATACTTGAATAATACTATGTACTTATGTATCTGTCTAGTGGTTACCTCAAAGCCTCGGGCAAAAATCGGACGCTCATATTTCAATGGTCCGTATCCCTTTGGATCCGCATGCGTATCACGTGCAAGCCAGTTTACCCCAACAGACTGATTGAGGATGAAGAAAGCGCCTTCTGATATTATTAAGCCTCTCTTTTTTTGTTACAATTTTCGGTTAGTTTAATACTGTAATAAGTATGCCTTGTAAACAGATTGTTGAAAGTTTTGTTTATCTTATTGAAAAACTTTGTCTCAAAAGCATGATTATTGTCAATTATGTCAATTGATATTTGCGTGCTTAACATTTACTTTCTTAAAAATTAGGTTTTCTATATTGATTCAATATTGAAAAATTCACAGATAGATTAACTAATACTACACTACACTTTTACTCACTGCTAGAGTGTCAGCTAGTAAGCGAAAATAAAGATAATTTCAATGAAAATTTACTAGGTATTAGATACACACAGTGCACACACGAATAATATTCATATCAGATAATTAATCACCATAGGCAGATCTTGTTACCGTCATATAAATCTATTTGCTGCAATGTATGTAGGACAGCTGCAAGTTGCCTGCATGGCAATTTGCTAACATGTAACACTAGCTTTAATTACAACCGCCTAGATTATAGTGAAGAAGCAACACAGAAAGGGACGACACAAAGGGAGGATCTTTCGATCAAGCTACGTGATATTGTCTGGCAAGTCGAAAGCCGAGACCCGACGGTCGATGTCGGGGCCTAAGATTGTAACATAGGGTAAAACGGATAAAACTGTCGTCTGATTTAGATAATAAGAAAGGCTATAGGCACTTTCGATTTAATAAATAACTGGTACTTTTTTAACAACAAAGCATTTAAATAAGGTAGGTTGGTTTGTACAGTTAATGTTACTTGATGTGTGATATATTCAGGAATTGTGTACATTACTAGGAAATGTCTAAAATGACAGTGCATTTTAGGACATATCAAATGAATTGTCAAAAGCATTTTAACACACATTTCCTAGGAATTGTATATAATTATTATAATATTATAAAAATATTTTTACACATTCACAGAGACCATGAGCTCTTCACACAAAGATTTATCATGTGGTAATCGGACCCACGACTTCCGGCTTAGCAGTCGGATCACTAACCACTACGCCAACAGGCCAGTTGAAATAATGATCTGTTACAGATACACCCTGTACCCTATCCTGCATACCTTGCACTCCTATCCTGCACACTCAGCACCTCTCCGCTCTCATAGCCTAACGTCCATCCATTCCCTTCAGTCCCATCTCAACATCCTAGCTAGACGGTTGTCTCAACCTTAATTAATAGTTTCATTTTTTAAAAACCCTCAAGGCCAGGGACTCATAACATTTGGTGGCAGCTTAAAGGGATTTAAAATTAAAAATCCTCGGAACGTCTCCGATATCCAAAATCCGCCGCGCGTGTGTGTGTGTGTGTACGTGTATATATAGTAAGTGCCGGCTCCCTTGTGCAATCTAACATTGCACCGAGTCCAGGCCCGGCCCATTTTGGACGTCGCGTCAGTGCTCAAGGTCAAGTTCGCGAAAAGACCCACTGCTGTGCACTGCTCGTGCTGCAGCCAGTCTTTACTCCAGAAGTTACCTAAGGTTACACCCATAGTCACGAAGGCCGTGACCGGTGTACATTCCGCAAGTACGTGGCGACCCGTGGCTCTTATCAACGCAACGCGCACATTTCGCCGGATCTGCGAGCTCTTCCCGACAAGGATGATTATTCTTATCGCACTCGCGTCTGCATTCCAGTGAGTGACTTTACTTTATCAACTTGGTCATTGCAAAATATCTTTCTGTTGTGTTCTAATTTCTATTTTTGTATTAACAGATATTGTTTTATATTTTATTGTGTGTGTGATACTTATTATTCCATTATGGCCGAAAAAACACAGTCTACACAAAGTCCAAAATTCAAGAAGCCCGAAATCAGTGTTACCGACACTGAAGAGGAGGGCCAAGGCCCTAGCCTCCCTCCTCCGTTAGGACGAATAACACGATCAACAAATCCATCCAAAAGGAAAATTACACCCACAGTCAGCCCATCTATTCCTAGTTTCCAGTCAAATTCTAAACTGGAGATAGACCTTTCAACTCTTCTAAAATTTATTAAACCTTATGATGGCAATAGGGAAAAATTAAATTCATTCTTAGTCAATTGTAACAATGCCTACGATTTAGCTTCCGACTACCAAAAAGATATACTGTTTAAATATATACTTTGCCAATTACAGGGCAAAGCTGAAACAGCCTGCTCTATTAAAGAATTTCAGAATTGGCAACAACTAAAAGAATTTTTGAAAACCCAATTTAGCGAAAGGAAACATTATGCTCACCTCCTGACCGAACTTCAGGAATGTAAGCAACAATCCAATGAAAACGTAAGCCAATACGCTCTCAGAATCGAGACATGCTTATCCCAATTATTAACCGAAATCTCAATATCACATGGCCATAAAGCTCGAGAAATGATAGGACGCACAGCAGCCATGGAGGAATTAGCCCTCCATCATTTTCAAATGGGTCTGACACTACGAATATCAAATATAGTCAGATGTAAATCTCCTAAATCGTTAAACGACGCCATAAATATGGCAATTTCAGAAGAAAAAATCCAACAATCTCTATATCGTCAAAATCCGTCTAGCAATCAATCACGACAAGATAGGTCGAATTCATCAAAACAAAACCCTCAATCCTCGCGTCATAACACAAATCAGCAGTCTTCAAACTCCAACGCGAATCGATCCAATAATACAGATGCGACTCCATTCTGCAGGTACTGCAAAACTGCAGGCCATACCTTGGAACATTGCCGAAAGCGAGAATACAATAATAACCGCTTCAAAAATAATAACCAACAAAACCAATCCAAAACGTCCCGTGTTAATTTCATATCCGACGAGTTACCGGAAAATAACGATGACTCAAGCCCAATTAATCCTGACGAAGGTCACGACACGGTCGACTCAAAAAACGAATAAACGTCTCGTCCCGGTGCCGTACGGGACCTCGTGCTCCAAAAACCGGCATCAAAAATCAAAAGCCAAAATCCTCTGTATCCGCTCAGCAACGTATCGTTGATCTGCCAAAGTCCTCTGTATCCGTGCAGCAACATAATGTTGATCTGCCAAAATTCTCTGAATCCGCGCAGCAACGTAACGTTGATCTGACAAAATCCTCTGTATCCGTGCAGCAACATAATGTTGATCTGCCAAAATCCTCTGTATCCGCGCAGCAACGTAACGTCGATCTGCCAAAATCCTCTGTATCCGCGCAGCAACGTCACGTTGATCTGCCAAAATCCTCTGTATCCGCGCAGCAACGTAACGTTGATCTGCCAAAATCCTCTGTATCCGCGCAGCAACGTCACGTTGATCTGCCAAAATCCTCTGTATCCGTGCAGCAACCTAAAGTTGGACTGTCAAAATCCTCTGTATCCGAGCAGCATCAAAATATTGATCTGCCAAAACAAACCAAATCCAATGTCTTTGAAATTACAAATAATCCAGCGAAGACACTTCTACCTCACGTCCTAATTAAATCCTCTGTATCCGATATCCCACTATCCTTGTTAGTTGACTCGGGATCATCAGTAAGCTTAATAAAACATTCCTGCATAGAGAAACATCCTAAACTCGTTAAAGAAACCATTCAGTTGAAAGGCATCGACTCCACAGAAGATGCTATTCACACTAGAGGCCATTTTCAATTAAAATTACAACTGAACTCTAAATCTCAAATATCGCATCAATTCCACGTCATTGACGTAATACACTTACCTTATGATGGTATTATAGGATCCGACTTTCTCAATATGCATAACTGTAACATAAATTATAATAATAATCTACTTCACCTTGGTAAAACAGCATTAAAACTAGAATTTCACGATCCTGCTTACCTGATCCCTGCCAGAACCGAAAGCATTATAGAATGCTCTGTATCCAATCCTGAAATAAAAGAAGGATTAATCCTTGATCAAAAACTTTCAAAAGGCATACTCATTGCTAACTGTTTAGTTCGTGTTAAAAATAATAACAGAATTAATATATCTGTTGTTAATACCACTGAAAAACCCGTAACCATTAAATCCAATCTAAATCTAAACCTAAGTCCTGTAAGCCAAATTAATTTTAAAGAAACCTCTTACAAATCAATAAACCATATAAACGTTACAACCAACAGTGTTACACGTACAGAACAAGTTCTACGCCAACTACGTATCTCCCATCTGAACGATGAAGAAAAAGAAGCCCTACTAGAATTATGTTCTGATTTCTCCGACATATTTCATCTTCCTGGCGAAAACCTTAGCCATACAAACGCCCTCAAACATGAAATTAAAACCACATCAGATATCCCAATACATACTAAATCTTATAGGTTCCCTGAAATCCATAAAACCGAAGTTCGTAAACAAATTGACAAAATGTTAGAGCAAAATATCATAGAACCCTCAGATTCACCTTGGTCATCACCTATTTGGGTCGTTCCCAAAAAACTCGATGCTTCTAATATTCAAAAATGGCGAGTGGTGATTGACTACCGTAAACTAAATGATATTACCATTGGTGATACTTATCCTATTCCTCAAATTACAGAAATCCTAGACCAACTTGGTAATAGCAAGTATTTCTCTACCTTAGACCTAGCGTCTGGATTTCATCAAATCGAATTAAATGAATCCGACAAACCTAAAACGGCTTTTACCGTCCCTGAAGGACACTTCCAATTTTCGAGAATGCCGTTTGGGCTTAAAAATGCTCCGTCTACGTTTCAGAGACTCATGAATTCTGTTCTATCGGGACTCCAAGGTATCCGCTGCTTCGTATATTTAGATGACGTAGTTTGCTACGGATTCGATTTAAATACAAGCATCGGCAACCTAAAATCAATTTTCCAAAGGATCAGAAATTTTAACCTTAAACTTCAACCCGATAAATGCGAGTTTCTGAGACGTGAAGTCTGCTACCTCGGACATATAATAACCGAGCAAGGCGTTAAACCAAATCCTGAAAAGGTCAAAGCCGTAATCGATTTTCCAATTCCAAAAACACCTAGAGATATAAAATCATTTCTAGGTCTTGTTTCTTATTACCGTCGCTTTATCTCTGATTTCTCTAAAACCGCGAAAGCCCTTACTAGTCTCTTGAAAAAGGACGCTCCTTTTAATTGGGAGAATCAACAACAACTTGCTTTTGACACGTTAAAACATAAATTAACGACAGCTCCACTCCTTATCTATCCTGACTTCTCCCAATCATTCATCCTTACCTGTGATGCCTCAAATTACGCCATTGGGACTGTACTCTCACAAGGACCCATTGGTAAAGACCAACCTGTAGCTTTCGCCTCACGTACTCTAAATAAAAGCGAATCTAACTACAGTACAACTGAGAAAGAGTTGTTAGCCATACTATACGGTTGCAAAACCTTTCGTCCTTACCTTTACGGCCGTAAATTCCTTATAATCACTGACCATAGACCTTTAAAATGGTTATTCAATCATAAAGATCCTAGCAGCAAACTCCAAAGATGGAGGCTAAAATTAGAAGAATACGATTACGAAATAATGTATCGTAAGGGCAAATTAAACTCTGCTGCTGACGCACTTTCTAGATATCCTGTAAACCCGATACATTCTAAAACCAGCCCTAATCCTAACAACGAAATACCACAACAAACAACACAATCACTAGACTCACCTAATGGAACAAACGATGATTTACAAGATATCTTTGTTTCTCCACCATCCAGCCTAGAGGCAGACCTCATAAATCCTGAAATCGAAAACGAACTAATGGACTACTTCAATTCTCTTGACAATCCTGAAACGGAACTAAGTCCTCAACCATCTACCAGTTGGCAAAATCCTGTAACCTTACCTGTTTCCAGTCGAGCTGAAATAGAGCACGAACCACAGCCATCAACCAGCTGGCAAAACCCTGAAACCTTACCTGTTCCTAGTCCAGGTCAACCGAGCATCGCTTCATCACCTACAGACTTACCTTTATTAGATATAACGTACAGCAAATTCCTGAAATTACCTGGAAAATTATATAATACTCTTATCCTAGAACATAACGAAAATTTACTTAAAACTACTAATAAATTAATTATTTTACCTACCTCAATAGATATGGACGAGTCCATACCTTATATACAGGAAGTCCTTGATAATTGTCCGGAACCCAATCGCAGCGACTTTCTGAAATTAGAAAGAACATTATCAACGTTTTTGCCTCTTACCTTAGAAAATAAAACTTACCTTTTCTTATTCACGAAGGTACACTACTTCGATGATTACTCGTATCCCGACATATTTAATTCCCTGAAATATACACGAAACGAAATCATAATGTCCTATCCTACAATTAATGACGTAAGCACGTCCGATTTTAGAAATCCTTTTGATAAACACTCTTTTGTAAAAATTTACAATATGATCAAATACTTATTCGATGGAACTCATATTAAAATACACATATTTCATAACAATATCATATATCCTTCACTGAGTGAAATCCCTAAAATACTCAAAGAAAACCACGATATTCCCATCGCTGGGCATTTAGGCATTCTAAGAATGTTAAACCGAATTAAAGAGAAGTTTTATTGGAAAAACATGCGCAGCGATATTGAGGATTACATCAAAAAATGTTCGTCTTGTCAAACAAATAAAGCTTTACGAAAAGTAAATAGAGCGCCTATGATAATAACTTCCACTTCAACTTATCCATTCGAGAGACTGGCTCTCGATATCGTAGGACCACTACCCGAATCCGGTGCAGCCAAACTCAGATTCATCCTAACTATGCAAGACGACCTAACGAAATTTTCTTTAGCCTATCCTCTTCGTAGTAACACTGCCGAAGAATCATGCGAGTGTCTACTTCATTTTATATCCTTATTCGGTATTCCAAAACATATCCTTACCGACCAAGGCACTAACTTCACGGCAGACTTATTTAAAAAAACGTGTGACTTCTTAAAAATAAAACAACTATGGTCCACGCCCTATCATCCACAAACGCAAGGAGCATTAGAAAGGTCACACTCCACTCTTAAAGAGTACTTAAGACCATACGTAAACCAAAACCAAGATAATTGGCCCCGGTACGTATATACAGCTATGTTAGCTTACAACACAGCTATACATATGACCACACACTATTCGCCGTTCGAATTAATATTTGGACACAAACCATATATCCCAGACTCTGTCTACGATGACTCCTCCAATACTACCTACCCGGAGTATGTCAAAATGTTACAGCATCGAATGAAACATACCCGTGATAGAGCTAGAGAATATATACAAAAATCTAAAATCAACTCAAAAAAACTACTACGATAACCGTACTCGCCAAGTAACTTACAAGGTCGGCGATTATGTTATGTTAAAAAATCATCTCAGGCTCCGCAAGGCATTATCTCCTGTATGGAAAGGCCCATACAAAGTTGTCAAAATACACGGTAATCATACATTATCGTTACTTATAAACAGACGCCATGTGAAACATCACTTCGACGAAGTCAAACATGTGGACGTCCAAGAGATAAATACTTCCGATTAAAAGTATTTAATCTCATTATAATATCATTATACCATGTATATGATTTACATTTTTAAATAAATAATCTTTATATAAACATTTTATACAACATAATTAAATATAAGTTTCATTTTATTTTACTTTTTATTTTACAAATAAATACATAACGTAGAATATATAACATATAACGTAGAATCACGGCATTGTCTCTTTTCATTGCAGCGTACTGGCTCAAGGTCATCTGGATTATGTACGACCAATCAACACTAGTGCCGGGATATATTTTGACCCAATTGGTGAACTTAAAATTCGCGTAAGCCGCTTAGATATTGTCACACCATTCGACATCTCCCACTTTGAACCTCACATTCAAAATATTAATTCTATACTAGGTACAATACGTCACATTTGCAGTCAAATTCAAATTCAAACTTTAATTAATTTAGAATGCCATAATACAATAGAACCATTAACCGTAAGATATCACGATATAACTTCCGAATATTCCGCTATATCCCATTTAGTAGAAAAACGGTTCAAGCGAGGAGCGTGGCTAGGTGGCATTGGCTCTCTATCCAAAATTATATTTGGAACCCTTGATCAGGATGACGCTGTCAAATATGACAATGCCATTCAAGATCTTCAAGATACCGAGAAAAGACTGGCTTCAATAACAAAAGAAAACATTTTAATAACGTCTAATACATTATCAATATTTAATAAAACTTTGTATGAAATAAAATTTAATGAAGCCAGCCTTAACGAAGCTATCGACAACTTCACATTAAAATTAAAAAATATAACAATAATCTCTAATGAGTTACAAATGAAATCAAACATTAACTCAATTTTAAACAGTCTTGAAGCGACAATGCTCGCCTTATCATTTCAGTTAGAAGACATAACAAATGCCATCCTGTTATGTAGTCAAAACATTCTGCACCCGGTTATCTTATCGCCCACACAGTTATACCGCGAAATTGTCGATAACTTTCGGTACTTACCTGTAGAGTTTAAGTTACCTGTAAGCTTAGAGATAAGTAATATTCATAGTTTAATAAATATATCTAGTGTCGTATGTTATGGTTTAGGTAATAAAATTGTATTCGTTTTAAAAATACCTCTAGTATCCCCTAAGGAATATAATTTGTTTCATAGTATTGCTTTACCAACCCCGCACAACCATGTAAAACCAAACTCTTTTAGTTTTGTAATACCCAGTAATAAATACGTAGCAATGACCAAAGATAAATCAGAATACTGTAACCTTGACTCACTTAAGGAATGCATAGCGATAAGCTCGCGCGAGTACATCTGTGACGTCATGACGGTGTTCCCGTCTAGTGCAAACCCGAGTTGTGAAAGTGAATTATTATCAAACGTGATCAATGCTTTACCTGTGCAGTGTAAAACCGATTTCCTTCACGGACATATAGACTTATGGAAACCACTTAACAATAATAACTGGATCTATGTACAATCTCAAAACAATAAATTATATATAGAGTGCCCAAATCAAAACATTGTCGACTTAAGTATAATTGGTACAGGAATTTTAAATATTCCAAGCAATTGCATTGCATACTGTAAAAGCACAAAATTAATACCTAAATTTAATAATATAAAAATAAATATCACTGTCGTTTATTCAGATTTTAATATAATAAACGACTCATGTTGTAATCTAGATAAGTTTAATTCTGTAATCAGTAATGAGTCCCCTTTGAAGTTACAAAATATTGACTTAGACATTTTTATTTTAGAAACTAAATCGAAATTTAAATCTTTATCAGATGAAACCGATAAGATTCTAAATCAACATTCAATTATAAAATACGAGACTCATTACTCAATCGTAATTTTTGTAATCATTAGTATAATTTCTATATTCTGTATTATTAAGATAATTTTGTTTATTAAATCGCACAACCGTCTTACCCATCACTTTCCTACATTTTACCGATCAATTCCAGTAAACTCACTTCCAGAAAACTCACCTCCAGTAAACTTACTTCCAGTAAACTCACCTCCAGATCAGACTCCTGACCCTGAACCAACCACTCCTTTGAAAGTTACCAGACCTGTTCCTGTAACGAATGACCTTCCTTCTCCTAATATCAGAACACATATTTAAAATAGCCATAACCTTCCCAAACATCGAAATTTCAACCCCGATGTTTAGTCTACCCCTGGGAGGTGTTACAGATACACCCTGTACCCTATCCTGCATACCTTGCACTCCTATCCTGCACACTCAGCACCTCTCCGCTCTCATAGCCTAACGTCCATCCATTCCCTTCAGTCCCATCTCAACATCCTAGCTAGACGGTTGTCTCAACCTTAATTAATAGTTTCATTTTTTAAAAACCCTCAAGGCCAGGGACTCATAACAGATCGTAATAATGAAGGATTACATTAATTTCCGATGACATATACATAATTACCGTTTATACTCGTATACGCATGCGTGTGCAATGCACACCTCACAAGTAGGTATACATTGCTCACTCACAGTCCACACACGGAACAAGTAACATCCTCTGGAAATATGTCGTCCGTGCTTTGTTTTTCAAAAACAACGCCAGCTCTACGGAACAAGACTTCACAAACATACAATTGACAGACACAAAATACACCCAACCTCGAAACAAACGTCTTTGAATCACACAAGTATTTATAAGTATACATATTTGTAGGTAGGTATGGTTTGGTAGGTAGATATATACTTAAATAATATATAATATAATATTCTACCACATTCACACAGCGCCATCTAGTCCCAAAGTAAGAAATTATATTTTCTTGTGTTATGGGTACTAAACAACTGATATACTACTTAAATACATTTTTTTTTGTAAATGTATACATATTATCGATAAATTACACCCAGACACAGAACAAACCTTTATGCTCATCACACAAAGATTTGTCCTGGGTGGGGATCGAACCCACGACCTCCGGCTTGCAGTCAGGGGCTAACCACTAAACCAAAGGCCAGTCTAATAAAATACAATAAACAATACCACTATAATATAATAAACAAAAGACAATACATGAAATTTAAGGAACACAATTCATTGCTATTTACCAAATTTTACCAAGAATATTCAATTCTATCTACTAGGTATGTATGTATGTATCTTAACTGTTAGACATATTGATCTATAGTTTGTCAAGCGAGGGTAGTACTGAAATTCGATGCGTCGTCAAGGTGACTTAAGATATTCGAGTCCATAGATACCACTTAAATCGGCCTAGTTGGGAAAACCCAAATAAGTACGAGTTATTTCCTTAAATAACCCAGTAATGAGGAAGAAACACTTTTATACTCTGATGCTGCTGATGAATATCAGCAACCTATTAATGTCCCACTGCTGGGCTCGGGTCTCTTCTCCTCTATCTAGAGCGCTGAGAGGGTGAGGAACACTTTTATATACCGACTACTATTATAGAGAAACATAAGGTTAAAACAATAAAACGGTAATTAATAATAATTTAATCGAATCATATTATGAGCAAATTGATATGATAGTACTATGATTATAGCTAAGCTGCTACACACTTTGGTTTTTTTTTAATTTGTATAGTTGGTTGTCTTATACATATTCAGCATCACGCCTTTTTTCCGAAGGGGCAGTCAGAGGTGTTTCACACCCACATTTCGCCAGCTATGTTTGGTCCCATGAAATAGGGGGCGAGTCTATTGTCATCAACCGGGAACATTTGTTTACCAAACTCCGGGAAAATCTCAATACTGGAATTTCATGATAGAAAAGCCCAATACCATTTTCACCCGAACCGGGAATCGAACCCGCGCTCTCTTGCAAAGCAGTCGTATACATTTCCCGCTGCGCTACCGAAGCAGTTGTCTTATGTATGTATTTTTATTTAATAATAATATTTAACACATTCACACAGCTCCGTCTAGTCGTAAATTAAGCTATTACATATTTGCTTGTGTTATGAGTATTCAACAACAGAAATACATTTTTTTTTAAATACAGTCATTATTATAAATATAATACACCCAGACACAGAATAAACAATCATGATCATTACACAAAGATTTCCTGAGTGCGAATCGAACCCACGACCTCCGGTTTAACAGTCAAAGTCACTAACCACTAGGCCAACAGGCCAGTCAATATTATTTATGCCTTATATTATAAAAGTAGTACTAAAATCTATCAATTGGTGAAAACAGTAACAAAGTCTGAAGTTTAGAAGAATAAAGTGTACATCAGTCAGCCAATTTCCTATATTATTAAAAGGATTTGTTATTTTTACCTGACTGTCACGGACGGGTATTGTTTTTCGCGCGTATCTTGTATATTTGTAAATTTCTTTATTCCCACGAATCTTCCAAACGGCTGGATGGATTTTGACAATTAGGGTATCGTTAGATTCGTCTAAAAAACCCAAGTGTCCTTAGATAAGTTTTAAGAATAAAAAGACTTAAACGGCGGGCTTTTGACGCCAAATTGTAAGAAGTTAAATTTTTTTTTACCAAACCTATCGAGTTGGGTATCAAAATAAAGAAAATCAAAAGGAGATTACAAATATATATATATGTTATGTATTTAAATTTAATCAGATATAATAATTTTACGGTCTTTTTGGTGCGTTGCTTTCTGTTGATTTTTTGCAGTCAGGTTATTAATTTTCTTTTATTATATTTACTTGTTTGTCTAATGTCGTTCAATTCCTATTTGTTAATTTATTCTATCATACTATGGTGATGCGCGGTGTATAAATTTATTATCTGACTATGATTACACGTAATCCCCCATCACGTTTATGCTTCCTGAGAGTATTTTTGTCAAAATGAACGCAATATTATGCTAAACAGTTCACTTGTGACATCTGGGATGGTATATTACATAGTATATTGTGTCAACTACGATGAATTTTGTAGCTTTCACGTTTTTTATAGCACACCGAGTATAATGAAATTGTGTTTTAAAAATAAGCTCCAAATATTAAGATATTTTAAACGTCATTTTATATTTACATCATTTTATGTAGGTATTAAATATGTAATTTTTAAATTGTAGGGTAGTTTTTCAGCATACAATTTACAAACGAAATGCGATTTACCTCCGTTTTTTGTTTTCCCCCTGATTTTTTTTCTATTCAATAATTACGTTTTTTTAAATGAAATCACTTAGGGGGGAATCACCATTAACCCAAAATACACTCATACAAAAACTTCTGTGGGTCATAATTATTATATGTTAAATTTATTCCGTATATATATAACCAGTCTATTAATATAGATATCAACCATATCATAATTTTACTCATTTATTTTAATGCCAAACCTTCTCGTAATTTTAAAATTAATTGGTGTATTTTGAAATCGTTATCAAATGTTTAAAAATAACAGCGATCATATTTAAGCGCAGCGTGGGGTGGCTCCCCGCCAGATGGACCGACGATTGTCAGACGCGTCTATACACGTAAAATGAAAATGTGCTCACCACGCCAATGACTGTATTTTAAAAGCTTGGCGCTCAAGGCACGGCGATACCGATTTGACGTGGCGCGGCGGTCAAAAGGTTAAAGGTTGCGGATGGCCATTAGATGCGGGCGACATAAAATCGCTTACTATGGCGAAAATTAGGTGAAGCCTATGTTCAACAGTGGAAGTCATTAGGCTGATATGATAATGATGATATTTAAGTTTTTACCTCATTTGACAGCAATACCGAAATCTACCAATCGAGTGTCGAGATTCCGAGCAGATTCCCTAAACACGTATAATATGTGTTATGCACTCGAAAAATTATAACTTATTCCTTGTTCAAAATCGTAAACTCAACTTCCTGGTCAGTAGTCAAACACGTAATCAAATATACATGACTACATTCACAAAACATGTCTGGAGTTGATCTTACAACAGTCACGTACTCACCCGTTATTCTCTACCACAAACACATACCTAATAGTAGGGTGAAATAAAACAAAGAAACACAGAGCGTCTGCCCCTACACTCCCACGAGATCTGACTTGAGAATTTAATATAACATAATGACGAATGACAAACATATACTTACTAAAATATTTGAAAAACAAAACAACCGCACAACAAAGGCTATTATTTCCGAAAAGTTTATTCAAAAGACAAGAATAAAAATATTTTTCCTTTATCGGGCTTGCCGTCTTCGTTTTAATTGCGTAAATCCTCTTTATAGGGATATTTTTCGATAAATTCTTTTTAGTAGCGATACGAGAAAGACGTAATTAAAGACGCGGGAAATCAGCTTACCTAACCTGTCTGTGGTTGCTTGTGTCTTATGAAAACATGATCATCATTATCATTTTAACAAATAAACGTCCCACTACTGGGCACGGGTCTCCTTTAAAGAATTTGGAGAGAATTTAGCTTATTAGGTTGGTATAGGGTTTTGTTTCGAATTTTCCTTTTCTCGCTGTGCTCTTGTCTGCTTAAGGTTACGTCCTTAGTCTTCTTCTACGACACCCACGGTTTGAAAAGGGGTAGTGACATTATGTATTCTTAATCTGTCACTACACGGTCAATTGTAAATGGATGTTTTGTTCAAATCGTAGATCTATTGATAGTATAAAGAGAAGGAATATTGTGTGTGGACGTTTTCAGCATTAAAATCCCAAGTGTTTATTAAAGGTCAAGGCAAATAAACTTTTACTTTTTGTGGCGAAGCAATATTAAACTTAAATGCACTGACAAAAATTTATTTTCAGAGTTCCGTGGGTGTTGATTGGAATTCGACAATATTTTATTTGTACTGGATTTATTAAGAACCTTTATATTAACCATAAACCTTTATTAGAAACAGTTTAATAAATTCATAATTTTAAACCATAACCCTATCCTTGGTCCCTATAGAGTAATTCCTTCAAGAATTTTATCTCACATTATTTTTATTTATTTTTACTTATTCAGTGACATACGCAGGTATAACATAGATTTTTACCACAAAAGCTATTTCAGGGACCAGTCTTTCACAGACATGAAATATGGAAATACCATTGTCATCATAACTTTTGTGGAAAAATAATTATTTTTGTTAATACTTATTATTCTTTTAAAACATTTATTCCAAATGTTTAAAACGGTGACGTCATTTTACCTGAAAAAGAGAAAACTTAGGCGTATGCTGTAAGGAAATTAAATTAATCACATCTTACCAATAAGTATAATATTTTTATTTCTTTAGTAAATGACAGAACCTTTAATATCGAAATGACTTGATTTTGTTGACTGTAAACTTAGTGCTGTAAAGTTACGGCTTCGATAGCGTGGCTAGATTAGCCACTGTTGTCTCATAAATCAGACTAGTGCATACTATTTGAAAATGTTTTATGCTTCAATACTGTTATTCTTTTACTAGCAAAGTCTGTGGCCGACACAATAATGTTTTAACCGTTATAAATACGGTTATATTTTTTGAATTACTTGTCTTACAAAAATATTTTCATGCGAATGTAATTTTAGCACTATTAGTAATAAATAAAACTAACTCGGTAGTGTTGAGTTTCTAACCAAACAAATAGCCACTAGCGTACTGTCAAGCATGACTTGACGTTTGTAAAATCATATTAAAAAAAAGTTTTTTTATAATTCCAAATTTAAATGTTGATAAAATATGTTAACAATTATATTCTGTAAAAATATTCACATAAAAAACCTACGAGTTGCTTTAATTGATTTTACATAGTATTACAACGTCATCAAAATGCAATACATGAACTCTTTCCTGTCCCATAAATCATAATTGGATTTGCTTGCGATATTGCAACACGTAAAAGGTTGATGCTTTAATTTGCTGTCGAAAGAATTTTAAAATCATTTTGAAATCAAATATTCACATACCCATTTACTACTACTCGTACTTTCAGATTATTATAAAAAAATAATAATAATATTCTACCACATTCACACAGCGCCATCTAGTCCCAAAGTAAGCAATTATATTTGCTTGTGTTATGGGTACTAAACAACTGATATACTACTTAATTTTTTTTTTGTAAATACATGTATATTATTGATAAATTACACCCAGACACAGAACAAACCTTTATGTTCATCACACAAAGATTTGTCCTGGGTGGGGATCGAACCCACGACCTCCGGTTTAGCAGTCAGGGTCACTAACCACTAGACCAACAGGCCAGTCACAATAAATGGTTAATTAATTAACCTCTTTTGAGTTCGTTAACGTATGTATTATGTGTACAATTTCACTATAATTGTTAGAGCAGAGAAGAAAATAATAATTTCGTTTAAAGACAAAAAAAAATCGTTCAGTAATAACTATAAACAGGTAATACACCTGTAATTAGATACGACGATATACGATAAAAAAAACATAGATGGAACTTGCGCTGTAACTGCCTGAAGCACAGGTTTTACTACCTAGTATATTTAAGATCTAAATTATTTAAAAACCTGAGTATCTGAATATTTTTTTTTTTATTATTATTATTTAATTAAATTCATCATTCATCATCATCATCATCATTAGAACCCATAAATGTCCTACAGATGGGCACGAGTCTCCTTCAAAAATTTTGGAGGGAATTTAGCCTACTATACCACGCTGGCCAGACGAATTGGTGTAGGGTTTTGTATCAAATTTTCCTTTTCTTGCAGTGCTCTTATCTGCTTAAGGTACTCCCTTAGTCGCCTAGTATGACACCCACGGGTTGAGATGGGGTAGTGACATTATGTATTCTTAATGCGTCACTACACGGATAAGTTCATTCTTAATTAAATTCATTCCTAGATAACTAAATTCACTTTTGTAATATTAGAGAGATGTAAAGGCAATTAACCAAAGACTACCTATCCATATAATAATGTTTAATACAGACTGTACAACTCTTTTTCCCCTTTTCATTTGAATGACATAAAAAGTTTATATTAAAATATGTTAGTACAGTCAGCAAAAAGTATCTGTTTTAGGTAAGAAATAATTAAATATGTAAATAATATATATTTTATGATTTTTAAATAGGTTTAATTTAGCTTCAGAAATTAGACAGGTTTAGGCTTAGGTATAGGAATTTTTGCAGTGGATTGCAATAGGCTTAAATGATGATGATGATAGGAATTTTAAAAAGCTACATAGATATCGCACCTTTTTAGCAATAATTTTTTTACAAGTTATAACCACATACATAATTATTTCCCGGTTCTTTATACGGACGAAGTTTAAAAAGCATATTACCATTTTTATTGTGCACTTGCGATATTATTATTCTGCTGACTGTATTTTTTTGCCAAGCGTATAATAGTTAACTGAAACATTTTTTCCAAACGAAAAACTTGGCTTCGTGAATTTGTAGCTTTATAACCCGCTATTAAAATGGTATAGTAGAACAGTATTCATAAAGATTAAGCCTTAAGGCGCCTATGTTTCCCGCTAGATACGGACACATATTTATGTTAGCTAAACGAGGGCCTCATTTAGTTCCTATACTGCACGCGAACTAGCCGTATAGAATAAGTTTTAATTACTTGTTTATTGTTGTTTCTTCGTTAGAATTACTATGGCTCTATAAGAATTATTCGTTTTGTAGAGCTTCGTTTATTAAATAACATTACAGTCATGCTCATGATAATAAGAACAAAATACGAAACTTTCTCGCGGTATCGACGCTTATTTTTATCAGTAATACGAGCGCATGCCCAATGAAAATAAACAGAACAAGGTCTCCTGAATGCTCCATTCATTCCGTTCGTTGTCTAGCGACTAAAAAGCAAAAATAGAGGTGAAATGGCAAAACTTTTTCTACGTGAAAGCACAACAATATAAGTTGGTAAAAAGAAGCATTGTCTCAAATATAACCTAATAAAACGTATGTGTTTTTTACTCGCGATAAAACAGCGATGCCATGAAAAATACTATGGAAATTCACAGCTATTCATTTTTTAATAACGACCCAGATACAAACAAACAAAGGGTCCAAATTCTTTTCCGCCAGCTTTAATTTATTTCCAATAAAGATTGCGCGAGTGCTTAGTACGTCGAGTCGGACATTTTCTACGATCGTTTTTACGAAGCTTTCATAATGGCTGATCAGTGGAAAAGTCGTGAAAAAGCGATTTTCTCTAATTGGAAATTGAGTTTATTAGCTAAGTACGTACGACTTATTCGCTGACTCCCTCTTCAATATCCGTTGTACGGCTCGTAATAAAACTATCATCATATTGTGAAGGTTCTGTTATAAAACTGAAGAGCCGTACACTAGACCGTGTATTAAATCTTATATATCAATTTAGTTACTCTCTGTAATAGGATATTGAAGGATATTGTATTTATTTATTCCAAGCATTTTGCACAAAATGTATAAAACGGTGTACACATTTCGTGTTGAAACTTTTAAGTGCTACTTTTAGCTACAGCGAAGTATAATTAGCAGTTGCTTGTAAAGATATTAAAATAATGTTCCTCTTATATAAAAATATCGATAAATTACAGTTATAACAAACCTACTTTTAATGAATTGAATTTGAATCTTTTGAAGTAAATATGAATGGCCTATAAACTCCTATATTACTTTTTCTGTCTACTGATTTGGAAAAAGATATAAGTAAAGCGAAATTTCTTGCGTATACTTTTTAGATTTAGTATCGATATAGTATCATGTTAAAATGATAGAACCGCATTATTGTGTCAAGCCACATTTGTATTTACTGCTCTATAGGGGACGTTTCCTTACCCCATCATCATTCCGTTGTAACCTTACGTTTATTGACTGGCTTGACAATAGCGGCGACAATAAAATGTAGCAATTCCGAATACTGAACGTACATACGTATACATTAGGAAACATTTCTTTCACAATGCTTCTCTTGTCGTTAAACTTACGTGACACATAGTTTTATATGCCTTATTCAGATTAATTCTACGTCTATAGTGAGTCGGTCTCTTTTGTTATTAAAACTAATTTCCAACAGCGATTTTCCAAAATTTTAAAACTGTTTATCAATCAATTATAAATTAAAATGGACTTGAGGTACACCCTTATGTTGGAATTGATCAAGTCGCCCAGATCGCTTCCAACTTGACTTAACGACTTAATACATTAAGTGATGAAGTAATGCAAAACACGCAGACGCTCGCTGAAATTGCCACGAACGGTCACCCATCATGGACTGACCTTGCCGAATGTTGCTTAACTACGATCATCTAAGTAACACAACGCTTCAAGCGCCTCAGTTTTTTTTTATCAAAAGAATTAATACATCCGATTTATTTTATTACCGCTTACCACTCAATGAGGCCGCTAATTTGTTTGCCACTTAAAACCTGTTATTATCATAATAATTATCTAATTTTTTTTCTGACAAATTATTCCTAGTGTCAATGTACAGACTAGTATATAAAAATAGGAAATCGTACTGAAAACTAAAAAGTCATGTACCAATTACCAAACTAAAAATGGCGTGCAATTGGAGAGGCTTATCTTTAGCAGTGGACTAATACAGGGTGATGATGATGATGGAACTAAAAATATTTTGAAAAGATAAAATTTCAAAATAAGCAATAAATAAAACGTCAGCGGGATATAACACAAAACAACGTTAGAACTAGGAATTTTCTTTCTCAGTTTCTCACTATAAATAAGATCGTATTGCCCATTATAATTTCAGACAAGACGGCAGGCTACTTATGCAAACTGGTACTTATGCAAAATTTCAAAATCTTCACCCTTATCGCTTTAGCGGGTTAAGCAGGGATATATAATCGCCTAATGATGACAATTAGTATCGTTTTGTTCTGCTCTGAATTCCCAGTGTTCGTACGTTGTACTTTAAGATGCAAATCGGATAAGCGTTTGGAGTTCCTGGTTTCGTATTTTCTGTTTGTATTAACAAGGAAATATTAAAACAAATACTGTATTATTGTGTGTTTTAAGAGGGTTCATACAGAGGAATAGCAACGTCGCAATTGAGTCTCATAATTTAGTTTTTTTTTTTTAATATTTTCAATACATTGTTTAGGATTACGTGAACTTCTATGAAAAAGTAAGTACCCGTAATGCTTACAGTTATTTTACTATGAAAAAACGCCCTGCAAGTTCTAATGTGTTATTTGCACTACACTTTTACACTTTTATACACCTTTCACCTAATTCTAAAAAGTATATTAAAATTTAAAAATTGAACTCGGAAACCACGAAATATGACACTAAATTGAGACGTTGCCATTTCGCTGTATGAACTCTCTTAAATTCGCATGTATATTTTCTTAAGGTAAAAAGGAGGTAGCTAGCGATGTTTTTAATTAAATAGAAATACATTTCTCTCCGTATGTTTACAAATAAACACGTTTCGAGGATTATCCTATAGTGCAGTAGTTGTCTTTGAGATATGTTAATGCATCCTGTTTTATAGGGTACTTAAAAATAAATTTTAATTACGTTTCATAAATGTGGTGAATGTTTATTCTCGGTGCTTAGCAACGGATATAAGGGTATCATGCTTAAACTAACGAGTAGGTCTGTCGACGTGCCCCGTTCACGCTCTATTACATACATTTACTTTTTTAATTATAAAAGTGAATATTTCCTCTACACGTTTTCTGGGCTAGTGAGTATTCACGAGAATTGTCGAGAATATTGCGGTGTTTGTACCTCTTTTGTTTTATTATGGCCCCATAATATGGGTTCTTACCTGCTTATAATTTATGGTTTTCCGAATATGTATTTAAAAAAATAAAATATTATATGAACCGAATTGTTTTTTTTTTATTTAGACTGTGAAATGGATAGAGTATGTTTCAAAAAATACTTTCATTCTGTTCTTCTCTTTTAGGTGTAATGTTTTTGTTGTTTTAGTTAAGTAGATGAGCATAGTTAATTTTTTTTAATAACTATAACATTATACACTTCACGTCACATTCACTACAATGTATATATTCTACCAAGTATACAAACACTTAATTGTACCTCCAATTAAAGTAATATCTCGGCGACTTAGTCGAATACTCACTAAGCAAAGTCGAAGAAGTTCAGTTCAAAACATCTCCAAGCACTCGTCTTTGTTGGAATCTAAATCTCGATAACAATATCGAGTGTCGATACGTTTCCACGAACGATCATTAAAATATACTACAGCGTTTTCTTTTAATACCTACTTCTTTTGTAAGGTAAAGAGATAGAAGATTTAAATTAGGTTTTATTGCTTTCGTTGCGTAGTTATTTTTCATAGTTATCCTGTTAATATTATAAAGGTAAAAATTTTCTAAAGAAAGTTGGATGATTGAATGTAGATTTTCTATTCTTCTTGGCTTTCCTTTTTACCAAGACGGGGACGGTGGCACGTGCCTGCACGTGCACGTGGACGGTGCCTGATGGTAAGCGATTACCGTAGCCTATAGTGTATGTAAAACTGCTGTGCAAGAAGTTCTGGGTTCGATCCCCGGGTCGGGTAATAAATTACCAACTTTAGTTGTAAACTAAATTCATAATTTTACATTTATTCAATAAAATATTTACATCTTAACTTAAAAATTATACACAACTAACGTATCTAAAAAAACGAACCATTTACTCTATTCACAGAAATTTCCTATAAATAGAATATCTGTTTACACAAAATTATATTTTTGTAAATATTTATAAAATATTAAAATCACAGAAACCCACCGACGCAGATGCTAGATATCAGGCCAGACTGCCGTTGGTTACGGCTCCAGAAACACGAACCGCCACACGATGCCCGACTTCTCTAATTATTATTTTGATTATGAACCTGTAAATGTCCGCTATTGAGCAATGATCATAGACCTCCTCTTCGGGAGTGGATCTCTCTCTGCGCTTTACTTAATAAATGTAGATGCTGTATTATTTTCCCTGTACATTGAACAAAAAGATTACTAGTCGCATAAACGTCGAACGTTTAAAATAGTCCCGCATGTATTATGAAACTTTGTGCATCACTAAATTTTAGCTCTTTGTTATCGTGATTCTAAACTGAAGCAGATTTTGAAGAGGATATAACGTAACGTTATGCTATTTAATATGCGAATACATGCATGTTTCTCTTAGCTTATACTATTATACGATGTATCGCCGGAGTTGGAAGGATACGGTAGGCGGACTCGGTGTACTTTTAATTGCTCATTATGACCTAGTAGATACGTAATCATAGGGTAAAATAATTTTGTTTCCTAGACGGTCAGCAGAGCTACTACTAGCTATAATTATGTTCTATTTTACAGCGTGTCTGCAAATTAATGATTATTAAATTACTTTTTGTATTGCAAAATTATCCCGTGTAATGACGTATTAAGAATACATAATGTCACTACCCCATCTCTACCCGTGGGTGTCGTAAAATGCGACTAAGGGAGTAACCTCATGCAGACAAGAGCACTGCGAGAAAAGGAAAATTCTGCTGCTAGCGTGATATAGTAGGCTAATTTCCCTTCACATTGTTTACAGGATACCCGTACCCAGCAGTGAGACGTTTATGGGTTATAATGATGATGATGAAGATGATGATAACGTGGCTTAGAAGATAAGTAGGTACAGATAAACATACATGATACATACATACATGAATAGCTTGCTAACATCGTAACCCGACTTTTTACTTCACCGTATTAGGTAACAAGCGTATTATGCTCTGGAAAAATAAGAGCACTTTGCAGCCAATTTATACATCGTTTGTTAACTTCTGCGATTACCTTCTCTCTCTTAACAAGAAGTGCAGTTCATTTATACTACTTTTATTTCTAAGTGATCATTCTGTACCCTTGTAGTGTACTTACCATTACATTGCGAATACAATTTGAATCGACTAGTTCAGCTGATAGTATTTTGTTGTCATTATTTTTGATGCTGGTTGTTGAAATACAGCCCAATCCTTATTACAAAATATATTTAGAATTTTTCACGTAAAAATACTACATGGATTTTGATGAAATTTTATATCCTAAACTTCGCACTTTAACGGCTGTACAAAGTTCTATCCGGAATTTAAATGTTTGGAAACCACCAGTGCAGCTGTCTGGTAAGAGACGCGCTGAAGGAGTATAAATAGATGTAGCAACTAGAAAGACCAACAATAGGCAACACAAAGGAACAAAGGCAAGGTGGAACATAAAGTGGGAATGAAAGATAATGCAGGGGTGAAAAAAATCCTATAGATGTCTCGAATTAAGATATAGGATACTTTTCAATTCGGTAATGTGAACGTGTGTGTCACGCGGGTGGAGTAGCGATGAAAAGATAGTTTTATCATTATCATCATCATATCAGCCCAACGACGTCTACTGCTGAACAAAGGCCTCACCCAATTTACGCCACTGCGAATGGGCTATATAGAAAAAAAAATTAAATAAAAGATATACTCGTAGTAAGGTATACCCTTGCTACGTCTGTTAGCTACCACAATCAAACTTTTGGAAAACGAAATTATTGGGCGTCTCATCGAAATGAAGCTACTCACGAAAAATTAGCTTGATAGTAATAAAAAAATAATTTGGACCAGGGATCCCGGACTAATAGTTTAATTGAATTATACTTATTTTTAACCCCCGACGCAAAAAGAGGGGTGTTATAAGTTTGACGTGTCTGTCTGTTTGTCTGTCTGTCTGTCTGTGGCATCATAGCACCCGAACGAATGAAGTTATTTGAATTTAGTTTTTTTTGTATTAAAGGTGACATATGTGCGAGTGTTCTTAGACATGTTTGATGAAAATCGGTTGAGCCGTTTAAAAGTTATGGGGGTGAAAGTGGGGAAGAGTACCCGAATGTCTGCGAATATACTCGAGTGGGGTCTCAAATGAAAGCGCATCATGTGCACATTACAAAAAATAATATCATCATCATCATCATCAGCCAAATGTCTGTAAATATATGTGGGGTAAAAATGGAGATGAAAATCCGAATGTCAGCAAATATACCCAAGTATGGTTGAAATGATGATGATGATAATGAATGAAATGAAATGAAATAGCATCACATGCACTTTACAAGATTAATAATATATATATAAATATATATAAGAGAATCGGTTAAGCCGTTTAAAGTTAATGGGGCTACAAAATTAGGGATGGAAAACAGAATGCCTGTGAATCCATACATATTTTAAAAGGCTTTGTCCTGACTGACTGACTGACATATAGACAACGCACAGCCTAAACCGCTGGTCGTAGCGACTTGAAATTTGGAGGGTGTATTTGTCCTAATGTCTAGAGGTGTGTGTGTAGGGTTTTTTAAAATTCAACCCCTAAGGGGGTGAAAAGGGATAAAAACAATTGTATGAAACTTCTTTGTTTTTTAACTTATAGATTTGAAAAATTGTGTTGGGGTACTACTATCAAAATAAAAAATACCCTCATCAATATTTTTGACAAGGGTGGCTTTGGAAGGGTGAAATTGGGGATGAATTGTTGTATGAAAAGATCTTTGTTTTGAAGTTAACGTTTTGCAAATTAGTATTGGGATAGGAACTTAAAATGTTTTTGACAAGGGTGGCTTTGGAAGGGTGAAATTGGGGATGAATCGTTGTATGAAAAGATCTTTGTTTTGAAGTTAACGTTTTGCAAATTAGTATTGGGATAGGAACTTAAAATGTTGTTTTTAATATTTTTGATAGGGAAGAGTTCAGGGGGAGAAATATTAAATAGATAATTCTTTGTTTTTCAAGTTATATGTTTGGTCTTACTTAGTCGTTATTTTTTAGGTTTTTATGGACAGATAATACGCAATTAGAACTTCAGTTAAGAAGTGAGTTGATGGGTTGTTTTTGGTGTTTGAAAACTTACCCTAAGGGATGAAATAGGTGTGAAAATTATTAGAAATTGATATGGATGTCGTTTTCAAGGTTTTCAGGGACGTTGATTTCGAAAATGTTATCTATATTGACGTAAAATGAAATTCAACTCCAGTGATGGGATGTTGTGGAATTCATAAATTGCACTTAAAACAAAGATCTATATAATATCGAAATCTACGCGGACGAAGTCGCGGGCAAAAGCTAGTGTATAATAATGGGGTACCAAATGAAAGAGTGTTCTTAGCTTCGTTTGATGTGAAAATTGATTAAAAGCCGTTTTAAACCTTTTGACTGCCTCGGTGGCGCAGTGGTATGTGTATACGACTGCTACGCAAGAGGTCTCGGGTTCGATCCCCGGGTCGGAACAAGTATGATATGCAAATGTTCGTTTCGGAGTTTTGGGTGGTTTCTATATATAATATGTATGTAGTTACTCCCATTACTCTATTCTACATTACATTACTTTAAATTTTTCTTTCTTTTGTTGTTTAGTTGTACCTACACTTCTTTTATACTCTCAATTTTTTACTTCTTTCCTGTACCACTCTAAGGTTTGCTGTCAGAGAACTCAAATATGAGTTAAGCTCGCCTTTGTACATACTTAACCGCTTACCATCAGGCGGACCGTACGTCTGTTTGCCACCGTCGTGGTATAAAAAAATACTTATTTATATTGTAAGTTTATATGTATCTGTTTTCTTTTCTTTGTGTGCAATAAAGTATAAACAAACAAACAAAAATGTATTTTAGTAGTATATTAGTTCTCAATTATTACTTATAGAAAAAAAATAGTAATTAATATGTCAAATAAAAGCGAACAAGCTTGACTTTAAATGTATTCTTTACCTTAATATAATTGAAAATATTGACAAGAAGCATATTTACAGCTTAAAAAATCTGCATTATAATAAGTATGTACCTATAAAAAGTACAAAATAAAAATTAAATTAAAAATTTAAAAAACCCCCGACACAAAACGTAATTTCAAATGAAAAAAGTAAGTTTAAAAAGTAAGAAATAATAAAAGAAATTCAATCTTAGAGTAAGTATCTTATCAATCAATAAAATATCAATCTTTAACTATATATAAATACTTAATTCTAAAAAAAATACGTCGCGTTGGGGGACCGCTCCTAACCTAACAATTAAATTAAAGATAGTCTAACCTAACCTATCTAAGCAACAAAAATGAATTTAAAAACAAAATTAACAATAGAAAACTTTTATCAAATTACTTCAAAATATTGCGAATTGGAGCGGTCCCCCAACGCGACGTATTTTTTTTAGAATTAAGTATTTATATATAGTTAAAGATTGATATTTTATTGATTGTTAAGATACTTACTCTAAGATTGAATTTCTTTTATTATTTCTTACTTTTTAAACTTACTTTTTTCATTTGAAATTACGTTTTGTGTCGGGGGTTTTTTAAATTTTTAATTTAATTTTTTAACAAAAGTATTTAAAATTATGTAATACTTGTAGACGATGTGTAGTAGGTAACAGAAATACGAAACTGGTGTTATTATTATTTAGTTCTTGCATAGGTAATAAGTCTACTCAGACAACGATATAATAGAAATAGTTTCAATGTTTGACCCTAATATAATATATCTTCTCGATAATATCTAAGACCTTTAAACACGTAATATTGTGACCTATGTTCACATCTTTGTTTACTCCTTCGAAGAACCGAAACCAACATGTTATTAATGCTCGCTCATTTTACTTCTACATCACTTCGTTTATGCCTCTTTACGAACAGATTATGTTTATTCACAAGATATTTTTGTGAAGTATCATTACGTTAAAATGGCACGCTTGTTAAACTAGATATAAAGAGCACATACTCAACATATACCATTTAATTTTGTCGTATAAATAAAATTATGAACATTTTCATTTTTCACGAGAACCTTCCGTCGTTGAGTGCGTGTCCAATATAATTCTGTTAAGTGTTTGGGGTTCATTTCGCTCACAAATTGTAACGATTTAGTGAAATTAAGCGACGTGTTGCCTCCAATTTCCACACTGCTTGTGGCTGTATGAAATTGAAATCGTGTAGTTAACGAGTAACAAAAATATCGTGTTGGAATGTGATGTAATCTTAATGACTATTGTAGACCCTCTATTATTTCTGTACGGTTGATTTGTTAATTTTATTTATAGAGAGTGCATATTTATTATTAAGTAAATCATTGTTTAAAAAACAATTTTGGCAGGATTGCATACTGTCCAGTCAAAGGTAATTGTAGGATCCTTGTTTATTAGACTAGCTTATACTATCTAGTACTAGTTGGAAGAGCACTGGACAGGGAATGCCAGGGTCGCGGGTTCAAGTCCCGTAGTGGGTTAGAATTTTTTAATTACTTGTTTAGCATTTATATAAAAAAAAAAATTTTGCTGTCTTAATTATGCATGTATAAAATTTGCTACCTAATTTGGTGAGACCTAACCACAAAACAAATTGTACGATAGGTTTCTCTGTTCGAAAATACCTTTTCAACTTTTATTTTGAATAACTTTTATTTTCCAAATGTTTTGTAACCAATTCAGGTGTTACGCGCAGGTTGTTGTTTCAGCATCTAGTAATATAAAACTATTATCTTCTTCTTATCGAAAGGGCTTGAGGCACACCCTAACATTGGAATTTATCAAGTCGCCCAGAATGCTTCCAACTTGACTCAACAACAACGCCTTAACGTCCCTTCCGAAGCATGTAGAGTTTCTTTACTCATGTGACACAGACAGAAACGGTCACCCATCATAGATTGACCTTGCCGAACGTTGCTTAACCTCGATAATCGTAACGAATATCTCAGTGCCACAATGCTACGAGCACCTCGTACTAAGCTATTATTATTTAGCCATTTTTAGGCATCAAAGAAATAGGGTAGGTGCTGGTGGATGACACTTTAAGAGCAAACGAATATTTATGCAAATTGAGTAAAATCCTGAATATAACGTTAATTCTAAGTCTTGTTATTTAATTAAATAAGCGTCTCGTCATACCTATAGTTAAAATGGAACTGTCACCTAAAACCATCATAATTAATTTAGAGTATTTGAAATGAATAAAGAAAATGCTTGTGTTGTTTTCGTATTTTCTGTAAATAAATAATATAATACGAGTAGATATATATTTATCTTGTTTTGATTTTGTTTTATTTATTACTTAACAATTTATTTACTACTATACTACTTAATCATTTGAATTATATCTCAATAAATGCATTTGTTTATAACCAAATTTTTTATTACATTTCGTTGTTATACAAACTATTAAGAAAGTAGTTGTATTATAAAATTTGATTGCACAAATAATTGAATAGGTCTTTTGACATTATTTTAACTACATATAACACTTGTTTTTACAGAAAGTCTCAAACATCAAGTGTATTTAATAACACAATATTTTTTTGGAATGCAAGGGTATATAATGTTGAATTGTTTAATTATTTAAAGAGACTAATTTAATTTTATTTAATTAATATGTAGATTTTAAGACAAAATGTATTGCATGCTCTATAGCAGAATATGGCGACCTAAAACCTTTACTGTAATTAACACCTTTTAACTGTACCTGTATTCGCAATAAATGATTTATGAATTATGAATTTTCACCTAAACTGTAGTATGTACATACCAAAACAGAAATTGGAGCGCCTATCTCAATTTCGACAGCACGAAAAGGTAATCAAATGTTGGTGTATTAAACTTTTATAGGTTTATTTAAGTGTAGCGGTGTCTAGTAGAGGTTTCAGATCACGAACGACGTAATCCTGTATCTGATTCAAAGTGAATGGCTCCATTTGTGCTCTACTGAATGCATCCGGACCCTTCGGAATCGTGACAATCGTCTTTACAGGTCTGTTACCTGGACTGGATTCCTTTCCAATTTAGACCAAGGTGACGACGTGATGGAAAACTTAATTTATGTTCATTCACAAAAAAGTATTCACTCTTCGGTACATGGATGTAAAAATACTATGCTTTACTTTGTTTTGAAACGAAAAAGGGTCTTCCCATTTTTTGCAAGGATCCAGCTGTACGTTCCAGTACTTACTTTCAGGTTTAACAAGTAGTAAACTGAAATTTCATCGAAAATAGCAATTTAACAAACCGAATACATATTTATTAAAAAAAATTAAAAATGTCAAAAAGTATTTTTTCTGAAGTTTGGCGCTAGAGCACCAGCACCTTTGCACCTGATACTAAGTCCCAACGCGCCACAGCGTTCGGTGAACCTGTAGGTACATTGTGTAAAGATTTATTAGCACTACAATTTTTTACAAATTAGATTCCAGGGTTTTTATTCAATCTAGTTGTATACCTACAAATCCAATCTAATATTTATTTAGCGAATATTTTTCGTTCTAAAATGAGATGATACTACGGACATGTTTTCACAGTAGTCAGTTGAAAAATGGCTGTATATCATTATAGTATAGTCGGTCTATGCTTCTGTTGATGTTGCTCACACTACTGGCTTAGTAACTAATCTTCGTGTGCACTGTTATTCCTGCATAATACATTGCGCATTTGTACCACATGCCTAGGATAAAGTGGGCTTACGTGGTACTAACATAGGTGCGTCTTTGAGGTATGCCGCAATTTTAAGTACATTGTTCACATTATTGAAGACCCTCTGTAAGTGTTATAAGCTTTCTTCTTCTTTCTTCTTTATAAAATACTATATATTGATTAAACGACTGGCCTGTTGGTCTAGTGGTTAGTGACTCTGACAGTCTGACTGCTAAGCCGGAGGTCGTGGGTTCGATCCCCACCCAGGACAAATCTTTGTGTGATGAGCATAAAGGTTTGTTCTGTGTCTGGGTGTAATTTATCTATAATATGTATGTATTTACAAAAAAAAATGTATTTAAGTAGTATATCAGTTGTTTAGTACCCATAACACAAGCAAATATAATTGCTTACTGTGGGACTAGATGGCGCTGTGTGAATGTGGTAGAATATTGTTATTATTATTATTATTTCTTAAAATCGACCTTAAGCTCTTTAAAGTATTTTAATGAGTGACCAATTAATAATTTTAGTCCTGGACACTACGAGTAGGTAGCTATAATTAATATGGTAACAATAAAACAATACGTATGTGTGTTGCCAAAACACAATATTATCTGTAATTTTTTTTTTTTCAATTATATAGAGCAAACATAACGTCTTTTAACGGTTCATGAAAAGACTACGACTGAGTTTCTTCTCAAGTTCTTCTCAGAGCTCAACCTTGTCAGTGAACTGGCCTTCGGCAAATTTGCTGACACCTTTTTTTTGGCTTTGTATGACGTTCATAAGTATCATGTATTTGATCCAAATGAAATAAAGATTATGACTATGACTATGCTGATTATGGTCTGTGTTCATTGTTCTTGTATTCTATATGTTTTGCAATTTTGTGCCAATACCTACTTATATAAAGTACCTACTATCGCGGGGACTTTACAAACAATGAACAGGCACAAAGTACACCCAGACTCGAAACAAAAATCACATGAATATTTGTCTCGTGTGGGAATCGAACCCACGACACACAGCGCGGTGATGTTATTGGTGACACGACAGTAACAATAACGACAAATAAAATAACAATTCATACACAAATGTTTATTATTGACATATGATAGTTTGTTAATGTTATTGCTAACTAGAAGTCACGCGGGGCTTCGCTTCCGTCCTTCTTTATTTGGCTACTACTCAGCTCTTATTGGCCGTAGCGTGGTGTTATATAGCATATGTTACTCGGTGATAATGTAGCTTTCTAACGGCAAAAGAATTTTTGAAATAGGTCCAATAGTTTTTAAGTTTATTCGTTACATACAAAAATAGAAATCTTTCCTCTTTCTAATATTAATAAAGATGAATCATTAGTAGAAGCGAACACTCAGTCAATATTCCATAAACCCTTTGAACGCCAGAGACGTCTATACACAAAGAAAATGTGCTCACTACGCCAATGACGGCATAGCACGTCAAAAATGTACTGTATTTTAAAAGCTTGGCGCACAAAGCACGGCGATACCGATTTGACGTGGCGGTCAAAAGGTTAAACTTCTTTAGAGTATTTCGAATAAAGAATTTACGTTCCGTTGCCCTCGTACGTTGGCCCATAGACTTTGTTTGCTCAGTAATGTGAAGTGAGTAAACCGAAGCCATAGGCGGTTATTTAATAAATTTGAAACTAATAACAAATATTTATTTTAGATGTTGGTAGCCGATATTCAAATCAAAGTTTTGTGTGTAAGCAAACTTTTTATAACTGCTAGTTTATATTTTTAGTTATAGTTAGCCTGCGTCATTCCACTGGGCAAAAGCCCCCCCATGACCTACATTCACTCCACTCTTAGATCCACAACCAATGCGGACCAATCCCTGGAGTATTTGTACAACTCATTTTGCAACCTTTTTCCGTGGTCATGATATGGTAAATATTGCCCACAGCTCGTCAGGCGGCCTTTAACATGTAAGAAACGATATTAAACCAAAATAATAGGCATAATTAATTGTTAAATATCTATATATATAAGACTGTCTGCATATGGTTTTGGTTATAGAGGTCTCAAGTTCGATACTTGGTTGGAGCAAATAATAATAATAAACGCCATCTAGACCCAAATTACGCAATTATATTTTAATTTTTTATATAAATGCTAAACAAGTAATGGAAAATTTCAAACCCACGACGGGACTTGAACCCGCGACCCTGCCATTCCGTGTTCGTACTGAGCTATTACCTGTTAACATGATGACGTCATGACAACGTTTGCTACTTATCACCGTGGCCTGTTACAGAAACCTACGTAACCAAAGCAAAGGAAATTGCTTAATATTTAATGTATATATTTTCCTTGTCTTATAGGTACTAAACAAATGATATACTACTTAAATACTTTGTTTATCATTTCAACCCATAAATGTCCCACTGCTGGGCACGGGTCTCCTCCAAAGACTGTGGAGGAAATTTAGCCTACTCTACCAAGCTGGCCGGACGGGTTGGTATAGGGTTTGTTTCAAATTTTCCTTTTCTCGCAGTGCGCTTGTCTTCATATGGTTTACTCCCTTAGTCGCCTTTTACGACACCCACGGGTTGAAATGAGGTAGTGACATTATGTATTTTTAACCCGTTATTACACGGACCAAATACTTATTATAATTAAATAAATAATAATGAATATTTGTATTGTTTGCAAATGTTTGTTTAGGAGTTTAGGTGTTTTCTATGTATAATATTGGTTATCAGTGTTGTCCAGATCCCGTAATAATAAACCTATATTACCTTATTTTGGGCTATATGGTATTATATAAAAATATCCCAAAAGAAATACAACTGCTGACTACAATTTAAATCAGCAAAATGGTCGACAGTTGTATATATACATACATTATCATATTATTAATGAGTTTCAGTATTACGACACCCAATCATAAACTATTGTTGATTAATATATTCAAATATCATGCCTGTGCATGTGTTTCGACCAAAACGTTGAGATAAGCATCAATATAGCAACCATCCATATTTAGTCCATCGCATCGGTTAGTTTCAACTCATGTTACGTAATAAAAATATTGACATAATTTTTCTTCAACGGCGGCATGGTGTTATTTAGATTCAATTAGTTTAATGTATTGTAATGTAATAATATATTTAATGTATTGTAACCATAATGTGAAAAATTCGTTTGACTAAGTTCTCTATGTGTGACGCTAGAATTGTTGATAGTTTGGTATTCAAATATAATATTTTTTAATACACGAGTGGTCTATTTGTTAACACGAAATAACAAGAAACGTTTGTGGTTTGTTCATGTCAATCTGTGTGATCTTATTGCTGAATAAGGGGCAACGGCCCTTGATGGGGCCAAACCCATGATAATTATCACTCCCATCACATTATCATTTAAAATAATTATCTCTTATCGAATGTTAGCTATTTATCTCGCAGATACTTTAGTAAACGACTCGTTTAGCTCTTATGAGGTTAATGACCAACCAAAAAGGGAAGACGAAATAAAAAATTACGGTTACGAGCGCTATCATTAAAATCCCTTGCCCAGAAATCGCTAACCTTGGAATATGTTAGTAGGAACTTATTTTATATCCAACTTGAAACTCACCCGAAACTTGCCCTGTCTAAACTAAGATAAATTTCAGACTAAAAGGGATGGAAGCTTAATAAATATTGCTCTAATATCCACGATATTGATCATAACGTAACGTCGGTACACGAATTCACGTAGTTTCATAAACAAAATAGGTACACCACACAACAGCGATAAGTATCGGGTGTATGCGAAATGAATTCTAATGATACCTATTCGTGTGCGGTATAAGGTACAACAATTTTGCAAGTAGCTAGAGAAAATTGTTTGTCAGATAACAGTAGTCATGTGACACACCTTTGGACGTATCATGTGACAAATTTACATTCGTGTCGCGAAGTGGCCCGAAGTGTTTGTAGTGAGATGTTGGCGCCTGTACTGAGGAGGTAAGCGGTGCCGCGTCGCCCGAAGCGCAGGTGTCACCCCGGCCCTCCCGGGCCCGAGTCTCGGCTCGACGCGACGACAAACATGAAATATAGAACCTCCAGGACACCTCGTGCATGATATATGACACTAGTGAAGGCCGTGTTCAAACAATTCTGACATATGTTTTACAATTCTTTCTGCGTTTTATTTCGTATTTCCTAGTCCATTGATATTGGGTTCAATATGTTAGAACAGAATTAAAATTTAAACAACTGTATAATTTACAATTGTGTACATATTTTATATAAATGGACACACCTAATGCCTCATCTGCTGTTTGAAGAACCATGATTAAAGTTGAGCTTGTAGATAATATGTAGCTTGTAGAAATAGTATAAATTTGGCGTTGGCAATTTGGTAGAGAAACTAATTCTGAACTCAATCAGGAATTAAAGCTTGTTATTGCAATAGGTAAACAGTAATACGATATGATATTATTATCTTATATGCAGGACTTACCAATGTAGCTTTTATTTTTTTAATACTTTTTATTTGTTCCAAAACTGTCCATATTATCTTCTTGCATTAAAAAAGTCTATTGTTGTAACTATACAAAAATAATGTACTATTTTGTTACAAGGCAAAGAATATTAGGTAGAGTAGTTAAAAAAAAAAACTAGAAATAAAATATTATTGTAACAATATAATTTATATACAAAGTAGTTTTATAATACAACGTAAATGACTACTATGAACCCGAGCGGGGAATACGGTCGTGTCGCTGAGCTCCGCTTGAGCGCCTCCAGCTCGCTGACGTCAGGACCCTCGTCGGATTCGCCCAACTCGTTGTACTGCATTTCCTCGAACTTACCGGACAATGCTGTAATAAGACACTCGCTCAGAAACGCTTCCAATACCCCTAGAGGCTACCTATTCGCCGCTATTTCCCAAAATATCAAGTTACTCGACATGACCATTAACTTTTGCTTCTAAACGCTTTCAACATTAAAGGAGTATTTCTTATCGTAAAATAAAAGTTCGTACTTGGGGTGATACTTACAGTACAATTTTATTGTCCCGTCCGTGTCTCCAAGGGAGTTCTTTGATATGCAACTGTATGTACCGAACGTATTTCTACCAACTTTTTTAATTTTCAGCCTCATATCCACTTCGTACCCTCTCTCTACTGCTGTAATCTCAAACCTCTTGTCAGCTACAAAACAAAATATATTCTCAGTTTCACCACTCTCATGTCATAAGTTAGTTGATGCCATATTTGATGACATAAGTGAATGATACTTACATTGAGATATTATTTGATCATTTATCGTCCAATAATTAATAGATCTAGGAAATGCTTCTGAATGACAGTCCAAATGTACAGTGTCCCCTTCTTTTGCACCTACTAATTGATTTTGTATAGTCATTATCGGCGGAACTGTAAACAAAAGATTAGGTATATTCAGTATCATAACAACCAAGTTCATTAGTCGCTATTATAGAATTCTAAATGTAGAACGTAGAAACAAATTACTGTAAAGGTCTTGAGTTAGTCGGTTCACGTAATTTAGTTCAAATTAGCTTAGTTGTGGTTTCAGATTCAGCTCAAATACTGGCAACACACGTTTCCGCTCTTTGCGAGGAAACCACAAGAACCACGGTACATAGCTCAAAGATTTATTCACATCTGGCAGTTAAATCAGTTTGAATTCAGCCGCATACTTTAAAATCATGCAGATTCTACTAGCGGCCATAGTAGCAGTTTTTAAAATTTATGGGTTCCTGGAAGGCTATTTTAAATGCGATATGAATCAGTTTCAAAAGTGACTCACAATGTACAACGAGCATGACACGTTTGCTGACCGAGGGCGGGACCCCGTTACTGGCGATGCATAGGTAAGCGCCCATGTGCAATCTTGATACTTTTACTAACTGAAGAACGGCGCCGTTCACCGACGAATCTAAATAATACAAATAAAGATTTTAGAAATAGTTAGATGTTTTTGAATTTATAAATTGTTAGATGACTGTGGGATATTTTTAAAAGGGAATATTGATAGTATTTACTGGTTTATAAACAATAGCTTAATAGTCTTTTTTTTGTCAATTTTATTGACAATGATTTCTCTTCTGGTTCTCATCCGATAAACATTATTATACATAATATTAATATTATGACAATAATGAACTGATGGCCGATGGGGGAAAAAGGTTCTCGAGTGGCGGCCACGTATTGGAAGGCGCAGCGTGGGACGGCGCCCCACCAGATGGACCGACGACCTGGTCGGGGTGGCGGGCGGCCGTTGGTGAGGCCTATATTCAGCAGTGCACGTCGTTGGGCTGATATGATGATGATGATGATGAATGGAGTGAGTAGGTCACCCTTCTGTGTAATTAAAATATGATGAAATATCTTAAACAATATAAATGTAAAAAAATCAATTAATACGTACTCGAAAATAATCTGTCTATTTTAGCCGTGTTCATTTGTTGAACTCCCGTCTTACCTAATAATCAATTAACAAATTTTATATTTTGAATTATGGACGGTTGAAGTTTAATCATTATAAGCGTTACTTACTATGTGTATCGCTGAAGTTAGATGTGGGCAACAGATCGCCCGCCTCCTTCCTCCAGACGACGGTGGGTGTGGGCACTCCATGTGCTGCACATCTTAACGTCACGTTGGCACCTTCCCTCGCCACCTGGTCGCTACTCGTCGGGTAGTCCAGAATATCCGGTGGAACTGCGCAAATTCACACTCCTATTCACCAAACTCAACACATTAAAATATATTCAATTTCTAGCCGCTTCTAAAACCAAATTATCCAGAGAATTAAGGAAAAATCAGTACAACGTAATACTTATGAATCCTTAAATAGACGTTGTATAAACTTAATTTGAAATTCACCTTTGTCAATATGAATTAATTATGAACATTACAAGTAGGTAAGTATACGGTTTGTACACAAATTAGTTACTGTTATACTATACGCTCGAGTAGACTTTTGGGGCGAATGTAAACCAATAAATTTATTCAAATAAAATTACTTACCTACTACATCTAGATAGGCGGTTTGGCTTTTCATGGGGTCAGTGTTGAGCTGGCACATGTACCAGCCGCGGTCTGACTGGCGCACGTCGTGTATGTGGAGGAACCAGACCCGCCGGTCACTGTGGTTCACCGCGATGCGGTGGTTCTTGGTGATCACGTGAGTCGCAATCGTCAAGATAGTCTGCGTGTCCACGCGTAGCCACGCCACCTGAAGTTTATTTTGCTATTATAGTCGGCTATAACCAAACATACTTATTAAATAAACATTAAAGAAAAAATCGCTTCTCTAAATGCATTCGCCAAGTCCATTATAATCATTTAGATTCTGATACTTAACGTAATATATTATTTGAACAAGGGTATAGATTACCCACCTCGGATCTCTAGTGGGAATTATGAAAATGTTGTTTGAGGAAGATAAAATCACTTACCCTGTAGGAACCGAGGTCATTGACCACACAAGTGAAGACTGCCTCTCTTCCCAACGACACAGTCAAGTTGTTTAAGCTGTCTTCGAAGCGTGGTACTTCTATAACAATAAAATTTATTAGTGTCTACCAAATAAGCATAAGTTATGCTTAGATGAACACTAACTTTGTATTATGTTAGTGATAAAATCATATTATGTTAATACTCTTTCGTATATTGACGTAAGAATACTTGGTTTGTTTTAGAATTGGAGAAAGGTTGAAAATCTTTTCAGTACCGATCTGGGTCACCGAATATGTGTGCGAAATTATCCTACCATAATGGTATTACTGTTATTTTTTCGTTCTATCTTTGTTTTAATATTGACATCATTTTAATAATTTTAATAACACATGGTGTGATACACCTGTGCCTACCCCTTCAGGGAAAATGGCGTGATGCTATGTTATGTTATGTTTAATAACACTTTTATAAAATTAAATGTATGTAAGTAGCTGTTGTAACATAAACCTATAATTAATGAACATATACAATACTCGTAAACTTGATGTGATAGCTTTTAAAAGGTTAATTCGTCAAGTCAAGTCATCTACTATTCAATGGAACATCGTCCTAATTCTAGTGATAGCAAATAGTTGAAGCTACGAGCAGAGTACAATTTAATGCAACTCTGTCAACTTTTAACTCAATTTATTTATGCCAAACGTAGTTGGGAACAGTGCTTTGGTACTGACGTAACTCCATTTAGCCTATTATAAGCATTAGCGAGATTTTGTGTTACTAAATAAATTAATTAGCGACACCTAGTAATTTCATTATAACGTGCTGCGTAAAATCTTTGTCTACTTTGCAAGTTAATTTAAAAAATTATCGTGTATATCAAACGACTTTATTTACGTAAAATTAATGCTACAGCACTAATTTGATTTCATTATATAACTTAAGAAAGATATAGGTAGTAGGTAATCATTTTCGACGAATGCTAAACAATTAGTAGCTCAATTGGAAAAGCACTAGACACGGAATGCAATGCGGAATAGAAAATTTGGAGGGTGTGTTTGTCCTAATGTCTAGAGGTGTACTTAGAAAGGGTTTTTTAAAATTCAACCCCTAAGGGGGTAAAAAGGGGTATTTATAGATTTGAAAATTTGTTTTGGGGTATCAAAATAAAAAATACCCTCATTAATATTTTTGACAAGGGTGGCTTTGGAAGGGTGAAATTGGGGATGAAACGTTGTATGAAAAGATCTTTGTTTTGAAGTTAACGTTTTGCAAATTAGCATTGGGATAGGAACAGATAAAAAATCAATAAACATCGTTTACAAAGAAGTGCTCTGAACAGCTCTGCCCTGCCAATAGCGTCTAACTATAAAACTATATCCACGCAAGCGAAGCCGCGGGCAAAAGCTAGTTTATATATAAATACCAATAAAGAACTATCAGCATGTGTGCAGTTCTGCAGCGTTAATTGATGAAACTTTACTTTACAGCTACGTGTTACGAATTCAAACAAATTTATTTAATTGGTATCAAATAAGTATTTATGAAGACATCCTATCAAATGAACCAAATCAATGAAATCAACATAGATAACAACATATTCAATGAAATTAACAGATTGTTTATCAATAAAATGAATAGTCTACTTAATTAAGAGTCGGGCACAAGTAAATAAAAGAAGCTAAAACGCCATGCAGCCAGCTTGCTTGCTAATTACTAATTGAAGAAATATTTGCTTTGATTTTATCTAAAATCGATGGTTCAGTTATTATACCAGTAATAAATTTATCCCGTCAATTTTAACGAAGCTCCTTTTGTTATATCTGAGGCAGAGTTTTGTGTACGATATTATTAAGATTTGCGATGTCAACGTTATTAATTTGTTATTCTATTAGTAGTTATTTATCTACAAAAATGCTCTTCTATTTTTTACTGATAACTAATATATAGATCTAGCTGTAGTTGCAGATAAAAGGCGAAATAATCCTTCTTACTTGAGGTCATCTTACATTTAGTCCTAATAAGAACTGATACTTGCAAAAAAAAGCAAAACAGCGCCGTGTCTATTTTTAAATATGTTTATTCTTTGGAGATTTCATGGATGTATTTATTTTATTTACGTAACAAAATATTCTGTTAGTAATCTAAATACTAAACAACTGTATTCTTGTCAAAATTTCCATTTCAAATACCACGCTTAAGCTAAATAGAACTTTATTAATGTGCTTGGAGTTATCGTAATTATTTCGCAAAATCTTGTTTAATTTGCTTGTATTATATTAAATTCAATTTTTAACCCCCGACGCAAAAAGAGGGGTGTTATAAGTTTGACGTGTCTGTCTGTTTGTCTGTCTGTCTGTCTGTGGCATCATAGCACCCGAACGAATGAAGTTATTTGAATTTAGTTTTTTTTGTATTAAAGGTGACATATGTGCGAGTGTTCTTAGACATGTTTGATGAAAATCGGTTGAGCCGTTTAAAAGTTATGGGGGTGAAAGTGGGGAAGAGTACCCGAATGTCTGCGAATATACTCGAGTGGGGTCTCAAATGAAAGCGCATCATGTGCACATTACAAAAAATAATATCATCATCATCATCATCAGCCAAATGTCTGTAAATATATGTGGGGTAAAAATGGAGATGAAAATCCGAATGTCAGCAAATATACCCAAGTATGGTTGAAATGATGATGATGATAATGAATGAAATGAAATGAAATAGCATCACATGCACTTTACAAGATTAATAATATATATATAAATATATATAAGAGAATCGGTTAAGCCGTTTAAAGTTAATGGGGCTACAAAATTAGGGATGGAAAACAGAATGCCTGTGAATCCATACATATTTTAAAAGGCTTTGTCCTGACTGACTGACTGACATATAGACAACGCACAGCCTAAACCGCTGGTCGTAGCGACTTGAAATTTGGAGGGTGTATTTGTCCTAATGTCTAGAGGTGTGTGTGTAGGGTTTTTTAAAATTCAACCCCTAAGGGGGTGAAAAGGGATAAAAACAATTGTATGAAACTTCTTTGTTTTTTAACTTATAGATTTGAAAAATTGTGTTGGGGTACTACTATCAAAATAAAAAATACCCTCATCAATATTTTTGACAAGGGTGGCTTTGGAAGGGTGAAATTGGGGATGAATTGTTGTATGAAAAGATCTTTGTTTTGAAGTTAACGTTTTGCAAATTAGTATTGGGATAGGAACTTAAAATGTTTTTGACAAGGGTGGCTTTGGAAGGGTGAAATTGGGGATGAATCGTTGTATGAAAAGATCTTTGTTTTGAAGTTAACGTTTTGCAAATTAGTATTGGGATAGGAACTTAAAATGTTGTTTTTAATATTTTTGATAGGGAAGAGTTCAGGGGGAGAAATATTAAATAGATAATTCTTTGTTTTTCAAGTTATATGTTTGGTCTTACTTAGTCGTTATTTTTTAGGTTTTTATGGACAGATAATACGCAATTAGAACTTCAGTTAAGAAGTGAGTTGATGGGTTGTTTTTGGTGTTTGAAAACTTACCCTAAGGGATGAAATAGGTGTGAAAATTATTAGAAATTGATATGGATGTCGTTTTCAAGGTTTTCAGGGACGTTGATTTCGAAAATGTTATCTATATTGACGTAAAATGAAATTCAACTCCAGTGATGGGATGTTGTGGAATTCATAAATTGCACTTAAAACAAAGATCTATATAATATCGAAATCTACGCGGACGAAGTCGCGGGCAAAAGCTAGTGTATAATAATGGGGTACCAAATGAAAGAGTGTTCTTAGCTTCGTTTGATGTGAAAATTGATTAAAAGCCGTTTTAAACCTTTTGACTGCCTCGGTGGCGCAGTGGTATGTGTATACGACTGCTACGCAAGAGGTCTCGGGTTCGATCCCCGGGTCGGAACAAGTATGATATGCAAATGTTCGTTTCGGAGTTTTGGGTGGTTTCTATATATAATATGTATGTAGTTACTCCCATTACTCTATTCTACATTACATTACTTTAAATTTTTCTTTCTTTTGTTGTTTAGTTGTACCTACACTTCTTTTATACTCTCAATTTTTTACTTCTTTCCTGTACCACTCTAAGGTTTGCTGTCAGAGAACTCAAATATGAGTTAAGCTCGCCTTTGTACATACTTAACCGCTTACCATCAGGCGGACCGTACGTCTGTTTGCCACCGTCGTGGTATAAAAAAATACTTATTTATATTGTAAGTTTATATGTATCTGTTTTCTTTTCTTTGTGTGCAATAAAGTATAAACAAACAAACAAAAATGTATTTTAGTAGTATATTAGTTCTCAATTATTACTTATAGAAAAAAAATAGTAATTAATATGTCAAATAAAAGCGAACAAGCTTGACTTTAAATGTATTCTTTACCTTAATATAATTGAAAATATTGACAAGAAGCATATTTACAGCTTAAAAAATCTGCATTATAATAAGTATGTACCTATAAAAAGTACAAAATAAAAATTAAATTAAAAATTTAAAAAACCCCCGACACAAAACGTAATTTCAAATGAAAAAAGTAAGTTTAAAAAGTAAGAAATAATAAAAGAAATTCAATCTTAGAGTAAGTATCTTATCAATCAATAAAATATCAATCTTTAACTATATATAAATACTTAATTCTAAAAAAAATACGTCGCGTTGGGGGACCGCTCCTAACCTAACAATTAAATTAAAGATAGTCTAACCTAACCTATCTAAGCAACAAAAATGAATTTAAAAACAAAATTAACAATAGAAAACTTTTATCAAATTACTTCAAAATATTGCGAATTGGAGCGGTCCCCCAACGCGACGTATTTTTTTTAGAATTAAGTATTTATATATAGTTAAAGATTGATATTTTATTGATTGTTAAGATACTTACTCTAAGATTGAATTTCTTTTATTATTTCTTACTTTTTAAACTTACTTTTTTCATTTGAAATTACGTTTTGTGTCGGGGGTTTTTTAAATTTTTAATTTAATTTTTGTATCACAAGATTAGAGTCACGATCAATTAGATATTTGCTTTAATTTGTTTAGGTAATGAGGAACGTTGTTTCTCAGAAATATTACATGTTTTGTTGATTCTATCTGATATTGGTATTTAAAGTTCTTAACAATTTCTAGTAAGTACTATAGATTACTGTTGTACTTGTAAATGAAATAAAATATCGTTTATTCATATAAGTTACAAAGTAACTTATAAGAAAGTCACAAGTTAAGAATGTAACAGGTTATCCGAAAAAAGTGCTAGCAATTTTCCGTTTAGTGATGGAATAAGAATACATAATGTCACTACCCCATCTCAACCCGTGGGTGTCGTAAAAGATGACTAAGGGAGTAACCTTATGCTGACAAGCGCACTGCGGAAAAAAGGAAAATTCAAAACAAACCCTATAATAATAACCCGTCTGGCCAGCGTGGTATAGTAGGCTAAATTCCCTCCACATTCTTAAGAGACCCAAAAACAAACCCTATAATAATAACCCGTCTGGCCAGCGTGGTATAGTAGGCTAAATTCCCTCCACATTCTTAAGAGACCCATGCCCAGCAGTGGGACGTTTATCGGTTGAAATGATAAATGAGTGTCAGCAAATTTGCCTACGACTAGAGGGTGCTCCACCTCTGGTCTCTACGAAAAACTGGCAAGAAAAATATATTAAATCGTATTATTCTGTAAGTATAATGTATCACGAAGTCGATAAACCTCCGCTTAATATATCACTGTGTATGTATTAAATGTTATTGTTGCTTCAGTAGTGTGTTCTCACGTACAGTTCTAAGCATTTATTGTGCCTAGAGCAAATTTGCTTGCGGGTCGCAATATCCAAGTGAACGGGCCCTGGGGTGCTATCTTGTTTTATTTGCGCGCCAGACCCGATAATGAACGTTTTTTCTTCGTATCTATTCCGAGCATTCAATATACTAAAGGTGTAATAAAGGCTAACATATTAGTAGTCTCCCCTTCCTCTTACCACTGAACTTTTACTGTCGTATAATATAATCAAATTGTTCAACCAACGAGTGAATACAGCTGAATACAACTCTTAATATTGCAAGCTTAAGGTTCTAAATGTGTTGAGATTATGAAACAAAGGATTAGGCAAATAAAAACAATATATATTTGATCGCCAATAAAATGTTTAGGCAACTTTTATGGGTCTAACATTTTGTGGCCAGTCAGTATCTTATCGTCTTTAACTTCTTGATATGTAGTACGTAGATGTTATGGAAAAGGTGAGATGTCTGGATATGATAAGAAGTATGTAATAGTAGAAAGAAAGTCAATATTAATAACTCAACTGTCACTGTTTACACATTTCAGTGCCGTAAATTGAAGTTAAGTACGTTTTATTTATACTGTACTAATATATTTTTTGTCGAACCTCATAACTTTTTTGATTTCGTGTTTATGACGTGCGTGCTTTGAAAGCTAAAGAATGAAATGAAGAGACTGATTCTTAAATATGACCTCAGTTTCTTTCCAAATTTTCTCGTTTAACTAATCTGTAACCTAGGTATATTTTGTCATTAATGAAATTCATTAACAATTATGCAAGTAACTTAATAAAACAATTCCCAAAATTCATAACTGTCCTTTTTTTCATAAACATTTTATCAAATTTTGCAGTGACCTGTTATCGAAAGGTATCTGTTTATAACTTATGAGATACCGCGTTTTAAAATACCTTTGTACATTTTCAACAATTTCCAGATACATAAAATCGCAAACAACGTTTAAATTCCGCATATTAATGAACAAATTTGTCTCGATGTATTTCTTTGGAATGAACAAATTGTTTAAGACACAAGTAAGTACCTAACCGTTCTCGTTTAGAAGCTACAAAAGATGATCTTTATCATTTTATGGGTTCAAGAGTGGGGTGAACCCCCAGGGAGAATTTATGTCAGAATATTACCCCTCCTCAGAGACTCTAAAAGAAAGTTTTAAATGCTTTATGTCGGTACTTGCACATACGAGTAGCGGACGTTATTCTGTAATGTAGAATGTATTTTTACATCGTAAACTGTCATTCACATTTGCCGATGTCTGCGGGCGACTGTTTTATCGCTCAGGAAGAATGCCATTGTATTCCACATGACAGAAAGGCGAGCTATCCCTATTGTTTTTTTTTATCGGATAGCAATTGGCTCTATTCGCCCGTAGTTCGTACACAATTTGTCAGCCTCGTTATATATTGTTCATGTTCATACGTGACGTTTTGAATATCAGTTTTTAATTTCTTTTAATTCATTCGGAATTTGGTATGCTGTTGCAGTTGTTTTTATTTATATCAAATGTTGTCTGATCATAATGAATCATCATCATTACAACCCATAAATTTCCCACTACTGGGCACGGGTCTCCTCCAAACATTTTGGAGGGAATTTAGCCTACTATACCAATCTGGCCAGAAGGGTTTTGTATCGAATTTTCCTTCTCTCGCAGTGCTCTTGTCTGCTTAAGGTTACTCCCTCAGTCGCCTTGTACGACACCCACGGGTTGAAATGGGGTAGTGACATTATGTATTCTTAATCCGTCACTACAAGGACAATCATAATGAATACTTAAAAAGAATTGAAGTCTGTACTTTAGGGACATGTAATAATAAGTATATTTGTTAATTCGTCGCGTCGCAAGGGAATACTCGTGTTTATAATAGGAGAACATTCGATTAGTTCAATGTTCGTGTCTAGTGCCTCACAGCTGCAGTCGCTATTCACTTGTCTCAGTTGTTGAATTAATCGTACCTACTGAGCAAACGCACATTGTGGGCTTTATCGTGCTTATACAGTGGTCTATTTGTTCAGTTTTGGCTCCTATTAGATCATTCGTGCCTATTCTCTGGATTAATTCGATATGGGAATTGAACAAGGAGATGTTAAATGGTTTAATTAAGGAGGATATTAGTTGCGCGTATGTCATATCAAGTTCCAGTCCCACAAAAATGAATTATTGGTGCACAGTGTGTACTTGTCTTAGTGGGTATACTGGCCTTCTTCTAGGTATTTTGGAGCCAGGGAGCCCCACATAACAATTTCCGTAAAATACACATTTCCTTTATTTAAAAAAAGATAATTTGGGAACTGACCTAAGCTATTTAAATAAAAATTTATAACTAAATATATTTTGTAAAACTCGAGAGCGGGAATTCTCTTTTTTTTTTACAATTCATTAAACTCCTATAGTTAAAAAAGAAAAATATTGTACCGGGGAAACGTTTCTGTGGCCATGAGATCTATTGAACCGCTACACCACACTATTAGCTGTTCCACATGAGCGGAATAGTGGGCAACAGCTACTTAGTTAAAAAAAAAAGGATCTTCATAATCAAATATTCGTAGACTAAAACCTAAGTTATTTCAATAAAGAAAATAATATAGCGTTTTCTTTAGAGGGTTGGATTATTTAAAGGTATGTTTTTGTATTTGTAAGACTCCAATATTGTTATAAACTATTCTGCTATAATTTCCATAACTATTTATAATTAAAAGACCGTATGCATTCTATCGCTCGTTGTGGCGAAAATTAGGTGAGGCCTATGTTCAGCAGTGGACGTCATTGGGCTGATATGATGAAGCCTTACAGTTTTTATCATTAAATTCCTTAATCATAAAAAAAAATTAAAATGATTTTTGGAACATTATATTTCACTACTAATTACGCTATTTGTGTGTAAAATACGTGGTCGCCCGAATATGCAACCACAAAAGTTATTACACCGAAGTACAATGAAAAATAAAATTTTATCACGTTCCATTCCCTCTTTTTAAACTTTTTGAAAGTTCCAACCGTGCATAGCTACGTATAGTCACGTTCAGGCCCGCAGCTGCCGAGGGAATCGAATGCCCAATGCACACCTATACCCGTTCTTCTATCTTTGTTATCTTCTGTAGACTATGCTTACTATTTCCGACGATTTCGCCCATTGCAGAATCTGGTAGTATAAACTGACTTGTAGTGGTTTTCTGGTAGCGATATCTCTACATTTAAATAAAATAAACCACTTTCTGTTAGTCCGTGTAGAGACGGATTAAGAATACTATTGCCACTACCCCATTTCAACCCGTAGGTGTCGTAAAAATATACAGAAGCTGACCAATATAGACTTCATCATCACGTGATTGTCGAGGCAATCCAGCTTCTTGACAACACGAATCTAGTAAGAAGACTTAAAAGGACTAAACCTTTCGAGTTAGTGTAAGTGATAAACAGAAATGTAGTGATAAGTGCAGTGTATGAACACATGAACAAAGTGACTTCTCCCTTAACAGACACTAAGAAAGTATTTATTGGATTCATTCTTAGCAGTATGATTAATTAGCAATTTAGGTTAGCATTGAATTATTTATTAGTCTTACAGGCTAGATTGTAATTAAATTTAAAGTAAATTATTGTTACATTAAAATTTAATAAAAAAAATAAACCACATTTCAACCCGTGGGTGTCGTAAAAGGCGGCTAAGGACTACATTAAGCAGACAAGATCACTGCGAGAAAAGGAAAATCCGAAACAAAACCCAATTCCAACACGCTTGGCCAGCGTGGTATACTAGGCTAAATTCCCTCCACAAGCTTAGGAGGAGACTCGCGCCCAGCAGTGGGACGTTCATGGGTTTTAATGATGAAACCACTTCTGTCACCGGGCGTGGCGGCTAAGGTGGTCGCCTCGTCAATCGCCGTGCCTAGCAACGTGGCATCGATTCCCACATGAGACCAATAGTCATGTGATTTATAGATATTTGTTTTGAGTCTGGGTGTCATTAGTTTATATATAATTATATTATACCCATATTATATATTATATTACATATATTATATTATCTTATCTTACAAATGTCCTCGGTTGATGACAATAGGCTCGCCCCCTATTTCATGGGACCAAACATAGCTGGCGAAATGTGGGTGTGAAACACCTCTGCCTACCCCTTCGCGGAAAAAGGCGTCATGCTATGTTATGTTATAATTATATGCTATGATAGTTGTTTGTTGTTAATAAAGGACCCATTAGATGATGCATATTTGATTTAGTAGCATTCATAATGATCTCACTAAACAACTTATCACGTACTCAAAAGTAAAGAAAGGCTATGGAAATAATGCTGAGCACGTTTGATCCAAAAGCCTATTATATTGAAGTAGAATGAATTGATCATGTAGGTACGTAACCCTTTCAATTCTATTGAAAACATTTTGTGAGCAGAGGAAAATTAACGAGTTGTTATGATGATCATTTCAGCGAAGAAATTCAAGTAGTAAAGTAATTACATTTGTCTTTCAATACTTATTATTTCTGATTTTTTGAAGCAAAGTGTATCTATTTACTAAATAATAAGACGATTACTTTTCTAGTGAATCAAAGGTACAGTCACAATCAATATTAAATTTTCAATGGCTATTTTTTCAACTGATCTGTATCGGCTAATGGAGAAGTTCATTGATCTGTCTGAGACTCTACTTAAGTCACTAAATCTCTTTAAACAATTTAGATTTAATCTCATATACTTCAAGTATTGATAAATAATAGAGAGATATGTGCAATAGAAATAATTGAAATGTAACTTATAGCAAAAGAAACTTGTGCCAAATGTAACTTTCAAAATGTTACTGAGGTTGGAGTTTGGATTTACAGTCGCCGAACTTTAGTTATATTTCTGTGAAAGGACAAATACATTGAAAAGCGCCAATTTTATATAAGCTATTTTGAGATCTTGATTTAAAAAAGAATAACACTTGATTTCTTATTCTATATCTAGTAAAATTTAGTATAGCTTTTGTTTAGAACTATGCTCCCGTGGGTCTTTCTTTAGCTATTACTCAGCTCCTATTGGTCAAAGTGAAATGAAATATAGCCTTACTCAATAAATGGGCTATCCAACGCTCAAATAATTTTTCAGATATTAAAGAGTTCAACCAAATAAGTATTATTATATTATTATAATAATACTTATTTGGTTGAACTCTAACTGTTGCCCGGGGCTACGCTCTCGTCGTTATTTGTTTGGATACTGCTTAGCTGCTATTGGCCGTAGCGTGATGTTATATAGCCTATAGCCTTCCTCGATAAACAAACAATTAAATGAAATGAAATCTCGTTTATTCAACTAGGTTACAAGGTAAAACTTATTAAGGTCACAAGATAAGAATGTAACAGGTTATCCGAAAAGTAGTGTCAGCAAATTTGCCTACGACCAGTTCGCTGACGGGGTGGAGCTATGAGAAGAACTGACAAGAAACTCAAGCCACTCTTTAAAAAAAAAATGGATAGTTAGATAGTTAGGTTAACAAACTCACCAGCTTTTTAGTATAGATAGGTACTATAGATGTATCCGTAATAAGCTCTCTGTGAGCTTGCCGTCACGTCTTTATTTCCCGAAGGCGTAGTGTTATCACACCGACATTTCGCTAGCTAAGTTAGGTCCAGTGAAATAGGTATTGAGCTTACAGCTTTACCAGGCATAATTGCGGACCAGACTCATACTGGGAATTTTATGACGGAAAAATAAATAATTTACTAATAACATTTTATTTCAGTTCAAACTATTTTCCTGTAATATTTACATAAACAATTGCGGAATCCAGACTCATACTGGGAATTTTATGACGGAAAAATAAATAATTTACTTACTAATAACATTTTATTTCAGTTCAAACTATTTTTCATTAATATTTACATAAACAATTGCGGAATCCAGACTCATACTGGGAATTTTATGACGGAAAAATAAATAATTTACTAATAACATTTTATTACAGTTCAAACTATTTTCCTGTAATATTTACATAAACAATATTTTCCATTTTCTCATGACAAATTTAAACGGAAGGTAAGTACCAACCTACCTTCTAATGATCACAATGTTTGAAGAAGCTAATCCTAGAATAACTTCATCATCATCATCATCATAAAAATTGACACTGTGACTTAAAGAACTTAGATTCCGAGATATAACACTAGCAGACACGGACAGAGTGAGACCATAAGGGTTCCTTTTGTAGCTTTTTGGTACGGATCCCAAAAAAGAGGGTAGTTGAAGAAACCAGCATCCGTTGAAAAAGTTTGGCGGCCGCTCCAGTCAGCTCGTGACCACGATCGGTGCAATTCGATCTAAACGTAGTGATGTAGACTTGTTTAAAAAAAATGAAATGTAAATATTGTTACCATAGTATATAACATAATCTTATATAAACAATCGCCACTAAGGAGATGAATGCCGGTCAGACATTATTTTAAGAATGAGTGAAACTTATACTTCGAATACTTATAGTGTAAACTTCATTTTACCGGTGTTATTAGACTATTCAATAATACAATAGCGGTATTGAAATCAATTTTGAACTGAATAAACGTATAATGGAATGAATGGTTTTATAAAATACGTTTCAATGTAGTACACAATTTCTCTGCGTTTCCTATTAATTTATTTGTATCTTTGAAACAGCACACTATTTGCAAGTTACTTGTAACAAATATAAAGCAAATGTATTATGAAACTTAAAACAAAACCAATGAAATAATAAACTATTTTTAACAAAAAAAATTAAAACGACTTCAAAACAGTACTAAAAAGCGAAAAATAAACGGAATTAGATATTTAATTCCAATAAAAAAGTACCTACCTACCTGTTTAAAGTATAATACCCTATTACTAATCTGTTTGAAGTCGAGAAATTGTACATAAATGAAATTTTTTACATGAACAAATATAGAATCGAAAGATTTTCGCATGATGAAATGAAAAAAAACTCAAAAACGCATGACGCATCATGTACTTTTATAATGTTTTGTTGGATCATATAATATTCAAGTAATAGTTGGACATACATTCACAATGCTCTGAAACTATTACACACATTAATAATACTCATAAATAACGACGTGCGTAGCGGCTCACTTGTCAGTTGAATACGTCAAAAGTTATCCCGAGTTGAGTGAAGTTAAATCTTTGTAATTAAACTTTTAGTATCTGTGTGTTACGTTGCTAATTTTACAAAAGACGACGGTATATTTCGGTTTCCGTCTGTACCGCTGGACGCTTTGTCGACAGATCCTTACCGCTATCCGAGTTTCGCAGATATTCAAACTACTTTACGTCTATTTGTCAGACTTGCTGTGATAGTCTTTACCGGGAAAAGCTTTTATGCAGATATCATTCATTAGCGACAAAAGAGAAAATTATTCATAATTTAGATTCTATTTTATCCATCGTTGATTTCCAACGTCAATAAATACAGTATTTCAGTAGGTATATACAGAATTGATACGAACTTCTATTTCGTCAGTTCAAATTAAAAGCACCGTTATCCGCCCTTTGCGTAGGTAGAAGAAACACGCACTATTATTTCATTTTTCTTTATGATCACGTCTCGCCTAAGGAAAAATGTAAAGCTTGTAAGCGTTTTACAAAGAAGCACAATTTTCATCAAAGCGTTTATTAGCTTCTTAACATCAACGACAATTTTACAAGGCTTTTCCATTTGTTAGAGAGCAAATATCTTAGAATTTTATTAGCTGAGTTCATTAAGTTTACTCATTAATGTTAACAATAAAACGCTTAGCCGGCTTAACTGGTTTGTATTTTATTTACACAGACCATTTTAAATTAAATTACAGGGTTCTTGACTCTTTGTTATCATATTTATATTACAATATTTCTTATAACACGAATATTAATAAGAATGCAGTGAATAATAAATCTCACTGAGTGTGTAAAGCCTCACTTAATCTTAATTTGGAGCGATACCTATAATGGGCGTTATACAACGCTCACAATTTATTTGTGCCGTGACTTTGTTGTGAATAACATCGACAGGCAATATTTTCTCTTTACAACGAGCCTGCTACAAGACAACGCTTTCAGGCAATGACTTGTGCCGACGAGGCCGATATAAATATTTGCGTATCGCATCGCCGCCTGCCGCCTAACGTTGCTGTGCCGCGGCACCCTGCCCGCGCGCCCGCGTCCCTCCGCTCCTCCAAACGTGGCTTGTCACGCGACCAACTACCTCAATGTAAGAAGTTTATTCCACTTAAAATATACTACATGAATCGATATGCTCTATAAATTAAGGTCACTTATTACCCACTGGATGGCACAAAAGAAGTATCCATTTAGGACAAAACCAAGTGCAGCCTGATGAGATACAAAATCTCTCTGCTCAGAAACTCTGGAGGTTCCTAGCTTCTACAGGACTAAACAGAGAACTATAAACAACAAGGGCGCTACAAAAGATCAGTCCTAGTCGAGGTAGTAAAAGGGGCTGTCGGCTCCAAGCCCAATGAATAAGAATAATAATAATAATACCCGCTGGATCAACCTATATTGTCTTATAATTCTTTTTCCCAAAAAATAAAACGGAATGTTTCCCTGTATTAGAAAGTTAGACTAGAAAGTTAGACTAAATATTAATGTTACACGTGGAAGGTTTTCCATTTTAAAACATTCCCTTTTAGTAACATACACGTACGTAATCTACAAATTCTGTGGTAATTACATGTACATTTACGAATAAAACAGCTTGTGTTAGTATGGGAAATTCGAGTGTAATTAAGTACGTTCTTGAGTTAATTAACTAAATTAAGTAACACAAGTCTGTACGCAGGTAAATTATTATCACTAAATAATCAAAGCAAGTTAAACGGGTGAAAAGTTTTGAGATAAGAAGTGTTGCAAAGAAGATTATTTAAAATATTGAGTAAGTAACAAATTTTCGAACGATCGGCGTGATTCGATAACTTTTCGCGCAAGTTAGCTGTAAGTTTGTGGAAGTTTCCAGCCGTGTTTCTGAACCTTATCGTCCGTGGAAGTAACAAGCCGAGATAAATGAAGTTTAGTTGCTCTTAATTTAATGGCTGGTCGGAAGTTTGGACGACGTGACCGGATGGGAGGGGCGGCTCTTTCCTACCAATTATTCGACCAATTAATAAGACCTTGTATTGATAGGATTGTTAACACCCTTTCATAACAGATGGAGATCTCAAGAACAAAATGAACATTGAAGTAAATCAATACTGTACCCGAACCCCTTCCTGTTAGATACAAATAGAACGTTTGTATTGTTTACAGAAAAATAAGCGAGCGAGCTTACAATTAAAGCGCTCTAAACGAGTTGCGGACTAAAGTAACTACGGAGAACGTCTTTCAAGTTTCTCGAACACCGCAACTGAGCAAATGGCGAACGATTTAAACGCTTTCTTAAAGGATTTATCGGAGATGACACAAGAACAAGAGGAAAGGAGGAAGTGGGGAAGGCAAAGACCTACAGGACAGCGCACGATAGAGCGCCCACTAAGATTTATTGTGGTACAAATTGTAACAGAATCACGACTAAAGCTAAGCCCCTAATTACTTTATCAGCAATAAATTAAAATCTTTACTGACACCGAGGAAATGATTCGTAAATTTACTCTGTTTTATGTCACAGATAAAACAGATTACATTGGAAAATATTTTGTAAAAGTAGGTATTTATTTTGGTAATGTAGGTACAGAAAACAGTAAGATTAAATTAGTTTAATAGCTACTATTTTTGAAGCGCAACGATACACATAACAAGTGTTTATTTAAAAAACCAAAAAACCCGACTGCCTTGCCTTGCCAAAAAGTAGCCTTCGTCAGCCAATAGTATTAATTATGATGTATATTGTTACTTTGTGAATTTCGATAGTGCTGTCAAAATCATGCCATGGAAACCTCGCACGCCGTATCATGATATTATATAGCCCACAACCAAATACACTCTTCAGCTTTAGATATATATATAGAGAGATAGATATAGAGATTCGGGGATGAATACGAATATTATAACAACACCTTGCACTTCCAAATCTGTCAAACTATTTAGGTTACAAGGGACAAATGGAGCCACGGGCCATAGTTAGTGCATAATTAGGCTATTAATTAGCTTTTATCTGATACCCATATTGCGATAGCACTAAAAAACACATCTGTTTTGACAGTTTACGTCCACCATATTGGTTTTTTGTTGACGTCACATAGCCTATGACACTCGGGGGAAAATTACGAATCTAATGACACCTCATACTTTAAAATCAACCAAGCCGTTTAGGCTATAGAAGGTCACAACGGAACAGAAATGCCCACATACATACATACATAGGTGCCAAAAACATTACCCTCCTTTTTGGCAGTCGGGTAAAAATAAGATGTTTTATATAGGTTTGCTGTGTATTTGTAGTTCCAACCAGAAACTTTTAGCCTGTTTTGAAGCGGTTTAGTTTAGAAATCTTTTCAAGTGTATTTATGAAACTTATTTTGAACTATACGTTAATATTATTATCTGTGTAACTTTGTTTGTTGAGAACGTGTATGTATCAAAGTAATAATATATATGAGATGAAAATAGTTGTTTAGCAAGTAACTAAGCCATAGGTACTATAATCTTTGCAATCAATATTAAACCCAAGTTCAATGAAAAGGTGTCTTATGAAACATTCCCTCTGTTATTCATATTTCATATTTTGTCACATGTAATCAACGGGACTGCTGGCGGTGGCCTAGGTGAGGTCTATGACAAGTAGTGGACGTTGTTGGGCCAATATGATGATGATGATGTAATCAAACATATTGCACTCACAGATAAAAAGAGGTTTAAAATGAGAAACGACGGTGGGTGATTTTGAATTTTACTCCTGTAGACATAAGAAACAAATTGTTGGACAAAGTAATCTCAAATTATATCTGTTTTACATTGAAAATGCGATATGGTCCAAATTTCTTCTAAGCCTATGATCAGTCTTACCAGACGGACCAGAATCTCGATGCCAATCGTTGTCAAATGTTTTAAAATGACAGCAACCATCAACGACCCACTTTAAATTTTCAAACATACGATATCTAGTACGATGAAACTTAATGTTGAATGTTCTAGAAACAACAGGTCAGGTGACCCATCTTAACACTATTTATGTCAAAAGTTGGTTAAACTCGGTGATCGTATAGTAATAATCTTTTATTCTATACTTTAACTCTTGAAAATTATGAATCGTTCTTTTTTATTTAAGATACAAGAAGTTATTTTTAAATATTTTAAAGGATGAAGACTATTCTAACGGAATTTGATTTAATTGGAATATCAGGTACCTGAGTCAAAAGTTATGAACTAAATGACTTCTTCTCGATAGAATTGATGACCTTTAATATAAAGTTTATTGGGCATGAAAATAGAATCCAAACTAGGTTAAAGTGAAATCTAAAATTAATATTGTTTAAATAACAGTGAACTTGTAAACTTTATTCATGATAGATTGCTTATTCTTCGTTAAGAAGCCCCGAAATACTGAAATTAAAAATATATTGTTTTTCACTTTGTAGGAGCAGATGAGGTAACCAATTTACAGGCTCTTGAATGTTTCTAGCAGGTTGACAATTTAAACGACAGATGATTAATTATATATCTTAAACGCATATAGTCCTACAAATTGCGTGGTACGTTATCCCGGTATTTCCTTCCCGGTCTGGTATACCCTTGCTACGTCTGTTAGCTACCACAATCAAACTTTTGAAATACGAAATTGTTGGGCGTCTCATCGAAATGAAGCTACTCACGAAAAATTTGCTTGACAGTAATCAAAAAAAAAAATGAACGGGGTATCCCGGCCTATAATTATTTTGTTTTCATTTAGAACTCAAACTCAAAATTATGTTTTGTTTTCATTTAGAACTCAAACTCAAAATTATGTATATCACTAGTTATTTAACTTTGTAATATTCTATAGATAAAGTTATATATAGCAGCTATGTAGTGTCCTTAAGTTTGAATTCGTAGCTCCTTCAGGCGCTATTGATGGATTGTGATTGAACAATATTGCTTTTCTGCTATAACAATATCACTGGGGAACTACAAATGTCACATTTGGAAATAACACCAGTTATTTATCTTTTTTATGAGCTAGCCTGCGACCGAACACTTTTTGCCGACGACATATTTGTCCAAGTCCGTATGGACATTGTTAATCGAATTGTATCTTCTGAATATGGGTTAATAAGCGTGGTGGAAGCCGTTTGCGGCCCGCAACCTTGAGATTATTCTGGAAAATAGAATTAGGTAAAATTATGTAGTCCATGAAACCATAAAAACAATTGTCCATACTAAGTTGTTCATATGATATTTAATGATTTGATTAATGTAAATTTTTGTAGTGTGTAGGTATGTAATATTGTCTTATGAAAATTGGCTTTTCAGTTAACCTTTTGACCACCACGTAAAATCGGTATCGCCGTGCCTTGAGCGCCAAGCTTTTAAAATACAGTACATTTTTGACGTGCCATGCTGTCATTGGCGTGGTGAGCACATTTTTATTTTACGTGTTTTTATAAACCACCTCTGGCGTTCAAATGGTTAAAAAGGTTTACCACCCCTCTTTTAGAATATAAAGTTATTTTTTTTAGCTGCCTAAAGTTGAGAGCAAGAACTTTTATTGTGAATATGATTATGTTGTCATCGTATATAGAATGCGATATAATTGCAAAAAAAAAGCTTCGTAATGTAATAACAACACTACATACACTTTTTTAACGTCAAAATGTTACTACTCTGTTAATGAATAATTATGACATGATAATACAACAATCTAATTCTGTTAATCTAATTTAGTCAATGTACCTAATTAATTAAATTATTTATCTAAAATGTTACTTCTAATATTTGACATTTCTAATAGACTAATATATTATGACAATATGTAATTTTAATAACTAGTAATTCGTATATATATAGTAAATATGACATCTAATAGCATTATATAATTAATAAAAATTTGTACGCCAAACAATGGCAAACATAGTGTCCATAATATGCATAATTACACCTAGTATTACCTATGTTTACAAATGAATAAATGATTTGATTTGATTTGTAGAATTTATTGTTTACTGTCTTTCAGCTCCGCAATCTGCAAACGCGAAAAAAAAAACTTTCGCGCTTACTACAATTTTTCCTTCTTAGAAGAATTACAATCAAATTTAGGTGGTGTGGTTGTGGTAGGTTGGTGTTAAAAAAAAACCACCTGTGTTACGGGTCACCAGGCCCCCCTCACAAATTAATACCTGAACCTTCCTCATAAATCACTCTATATATTAGTGAAAATCTGTTTAGGAGTTTTTGAGCACAACGCGAACTTACGGACAGACAGAGAGACGCAGTGAAGGACTTTGTTTTATAACATGTCGTGATAATTCAAATGCTGAATCCATGGGAGCCGTGTAAGTAATAATTAAATGATTTAATGCGGCAGTAATTTTAAGTGCCGTAAATTAACAAATTTATTTTATACCTTTTTTTTTCAAATATTTTATCTGGAATCAACGTTGTTCTATAAAAACATGAGCTTTTTTGTTAGGCTTTAATAAACTTTGTTAGCGCTTCGGGAATTTCACCGCTTAATCGTCAGTTTAATAATTCACGAACATATGTCTATCATTACCCATGGGAGAAATTTAAGCGCAAATTCAACCCTATCGTGGGCTTATAATAAAAAGGTAGAAACTAGGAAAATTAACTGAATAATAAATGTGTGCGACCCCTGATTATGTTCACACGATAGTCGGTGAGCCCGGGGGCATTTAACCTTTATTGTAGGCTCATACTGTGGTCCTATACTAGCCCTTCGTGCGTTAAGCCGGCTTACACCCAGAGGCTTTCGTTATAGTGTCTCTCTTGACTGTCCGTTTACTTAACATACTGCTATGATAGATCACATTATATACCTATTGAAATAATTAGCATAATAATATGATCGCAAGCATTAGTAGGTACGTTTCGAATCAATAGTAAAGTAGAGAGGTTGTAAATTCGGATATGTGTCTGTGAATAGCTTGTGGCTTCGTATAGTTAAAATCGATAGCCCGATTTGAGAACGCCTTCTTTTGTTAAATGTTAGTTTAATTGGCAAGGTTTTTTAGCCATTCTAGAATTGGTTTTGCTTTAATCTTAAATATAATTTATAATTAATAATCTCTCCAGTGAGTAGCGGATTTGACGCAGAAAAAAAATATATCTCTTTTTAATTTAGATATTTATATTTTCATTTTAGTATTTTTAATTTACTCGTTATGTAAAAAAGCGTTATAAAATAATCATGAATACTTATAATTATATTCATAACAATATGTTGGAACACACAAACACACAACCTCTTACCCCAAACGCATATAACGTCTCCGTTCCGTCGTGGGTAAAAATGAATGAAACAGGGCTGAAACAAGTTTCTTTGTTCTCATTCCTAGTTAGATCGATTCGAAAGAGTTATTTTTTTTTTAAATTTGATTGAAAATCTACTACTCATACAAATCGTTGCATTCATTAGGATCTTTTGTATAGATATTTTTTTATTTTTAGCAATAAATTGCACATAAAATAGCTATGTTTGAAGAGTTTTAAAAATGTAGTCTACGTACATTGTAATTTACCACAATTTTACTAAAACCACATTTATACATCGTCCAAAAACTTTAAATACGCTCTGTATAGAAACTTTTTAAAACGTTCCCGAACCAATTATGAAATAAGCTCACCTTAATAAAAAATTATAAAATAAATATGAACAATTTTTTATGTATATTTAATGTGTATGAATTAAATTAAATCCCTTACTAGGCCTCTACAAATTATTACGAGTAAAACCGAAAGCTTACGATATTCAAAGCGATCTCGGCAACCATTATAATTAATGATTTCATCTAGAAACCGAGGGTGCTTTGTTTTAGGTACCTAACCTTGTACATTGATTGATCCATCTAAATAATCTCATTCTTTTTTTTTTTTTAGTCAACCTGTGTTGTCCCACTGCTGGGCTAAGGTCTCCCCCAAGCTCTACCATTCTTTTCTATTGGATTAGGTATCTTAATTTAGGTTTACTAGCAAGGGGGGAGATGCTTTGAGAAAGTTTGTCATTAATCTGTATACTATAGGTATATCTATAGGTACTAATATTATAAAGGTGAAGAGTTCGTTTGGTTGAACGCTAGGATCTCAGGAACTATAGGGGGCTTACTCTGAATTTCAACATTCGATTAGTCGGTTTTGATGTCGCTGTCAAATGTAAGTAAATTTAGATATGGTCAATTTTCAAACGATGTCAAATGTCGAAATTCGAGTAAGCCCTCTGGTTCAATTTAAAAAAATCCATTTAGTGTTGGATAACCCATTTATTGAGGAAGGTGCCCAGTGGGACGTTTATGGGTTGAAATGATGTTATTGTTTGCATCAACACGTGACATTAAATTTGTTTGTACATTTTAGAAAAAGTTTTTCATACAAATTAACAAAAAAGTATTTATTCCACCTTATTGAAAAACAAAGACAATGGCTTTTGTAATGGCATGAGCCATAGAAATCTTTATTATAATATAGACTTTTATTAAAAAAAAAAAAAAATTGTTATAGTTACCAGCCGTACGACTTGTCGGGCGGTAAACGTATCGTAGCGTAAGGACCCCTGCAACACCCCAGGTATCAGGAGCGCGTTGCTACACCTTCAAACCCCTTCCATTGTCAATAAACTCTGGATAATACTATATACTCATCAGCAAGAACATAACAGTGTTCCTGTAACATAATAGTACTCTATGTCCTCTCCAAGTCTTAGAATATTTTAAACCAACATTTTATGAAGATTGTGATTAAGGTTTTAAAGAATAACGAACAAACGAAGTCACTTTCAAACTTATAGTAATAACTAGGATATAAAGACACGCGACAGCGTGTCAGACAAGTTCTCTTATATATACGTGATAATGTCTTTTTATACCTATGTTCATGTTCATATAATAGGACTCGATATATATAAGAAAATGCCTGTATTTATGGATTCCTCTTCTTTTGATCGAGTGGGTTTCAAACAAACCCTGCTGTTGGAATTTATCAAGTCCCGGAGAAGGCCTTCCCACTTGACTTAACGACTCTGACATTAAGTGTCAACCGGGACCAACGGCTTTCGTGCCTTCCGAAGCACGGAGATGGTCGAGAATTAAAGTGCCACAAACGGTCACCCATCAACAAACTGACCTTGCCGAACATTGCTTAACCTCGATAACCGTAATGAACATCTCCCTACCACAATGTTACAAGCGCCTCAATTTATTTATATTAATTTACGAATTGAGACCACAAAGGTGTTATTAATAATGTAAGTATAAATTAAATAAAACATAAAAAAAATATCTAAGCAAATAATAGCTGTCTCTGGGTAACTATAGTCGTAGTCATACGAAAATAAATTGTAGGCCCATTTAAAAATACCTGAGTAGGGCTATTAGACTAGTCTTACTTTTATAATTAGGATAATTTGTTCTATACGTATCAGTAGCTCAGTAAACAAAATTAGGTTTTCTGAGAAAATTTTCTTTCACTGCGTAGGCGTATGTTTTATAAAATTTTATTTTATTTTTGTGGAGCCTACTTGGAAATTTGACATTCAATTTAGTCGATTCTAACATGTTTGAAAGTTTTAATGTACTCGCCTAATATAATAGTAAATAATCCAATATAATAATAATCCCGTGCCCAGCAGTGGGATATTTATGGACTGAACTGATGATGATGAAAAATAATAAAATTTAAAATATAATTTAAATGAAAATGGGAAATATTATAAATATTAAATACCATTATTTGTTAGATATTTTATTTTGTATTTTGGGTATTATTATTCATTCGTTAATTTAGTATTTTGAAGTAAACTGAAAGAGTATAATTAATATGCCAACAAAGTCATTATTGATGTCAAAACAAATGATATAATAATATGGTAACCAATGTTGATAATGATGCATACATTTACAACAGAGAGTAAATGTATGTTTATACTTGGTTATAAATACAAAAACTGCTTTGATATAAAGTAAAAAGGAGATAATACAAATCATAGAAACTTCCTCCCAAGAACCATCAGGTTGTGGAATGAACTCCCTAACTAGGTTTTCCCAAGGGAATACAGTATGGGGTTCTTCAAAAAAGGAGTGAATAGGTTTCTTAAGGGTCGGCAACAAGCTCGTGATGCCCCTGGTGTTGCAGGCGCCCATAGGCTACGGTAACCGCTTACCATCAGGCGGACCGTACGTCTGTTTGCCACCGTCGTGGTATAAAAAAAAAAAAAAAAAAAAAAAACAAACAAAAAGAGAAAAAAAGATTAAAGATTCAGTTCTATCGTCAAAAGGCTTAAAGTACCGTCACTAAGTATTTTCACAACCAGACAATGGTCGCTTACCGTAATGAAAACAGCATAAACCGACAGCCATATAATTCACATCCAACTAAGTTTTGCCTTTGCGTAAAACATTTAATTTTTTAATAGCTCACAGATAATAATGAAACATTCTATTTCAATTGTCTACCAAAAGTATAATGTCACATAAAACTTACCGACGGAATCCTTAAAACAAATCACAACATGGAAGACAAGTCCGAAGTGTATATAGAACAAAAGTTTTCCCAACAACATTATTCAATACACATTGTATGTAAGCAAAAAAAAAACTTCACTGTTTGCGCGGCATAGTACGGCAAGTTCGACGATGTAGAAGTTCGTAGCCCGTAGCGGCGTAGACGTGCTACGTGCGTCCGCCTTGTGAACCGAGGCGCGACTGTAGGCTCGCTACGTTCTTCGTGCGGACTTTGCTCGCTTAGCTCGCCGCCCCGGTGCACATGCGCTCGCTGATCACATTCCACACGAGCAGAACTAAACTTAATAATAATTCCCTTCTTTCCACTTCACTAATCAATCGTTGCTGGAAGAAACCGGATTTGCTTTTCACCTTTGCAGACATGTTTTATGCAAACTTGGTTTCCAATTTTATCAAGCCGTTTTTAGAGCAACGAATAACCTTTCTGGTTGAAGTCAAACAATATTGGATTAAGGAGCTTAGTGTACATAATTGAGATAATTATAATAGATTCACAGAGACGAGAGGCAATGTTAATTGGTAAAACAAATAAAAATCTTTTTATTATGGTAGAAACCTGTTGTTTGGTTGTTCTCGAAACACTTTTGTTTCGTCGTAATTGTGTTTCTTACGCTTTCTTTCGATTATTACATTACGTACTCACCGGAAATTCAAAGGCTGTAACGTACGCCGTACAAATAAAATAATATAAAAGCGAATAACAATGGTGTTCGTGCTGACTTTATGGTTTGTTTTAAAAAACAAAAGATGGTTAAAAAAAACAAAAAAAAACGTGATTGTCACCACCAACTTCAACTGTTATTTTTTATGATTTGTTTACACGTGTCAACATTTGAAACTGTAGTTACGAGTGAATATTCCTAATAAGTAAACAATTGCACTGAGACCTAGCGATTTAAAAATATGTACTAGCGCTAATCTCAGGTACTACTGGTCCGAATTCAAAAAATATTTAAGTGTTGGATAGCCTATTTATTGAGAAAGGCGATATATAACATCACGCTACGGCGAGGAGCTGAGCAGTGACCAAATAAAGAACGACGTGAAACAGCAATTATGAAATAAATGACTCTCATACTGATTTCCGAATTACTAATAAATAATTTATTCGTTTAGACAAGTTTTAATAATGATAAGTGCACACATTCAAATGTTGTCTTACAAGACTAACTATTTAGTGATAAACATTTTGTTATACGAAAGAAACTTTTATTATTATTTTATCAATTCATCATCATCAGCAACCCATTAAGTCCCACTGCTGGGCTCGGGTCTCCTCTCCTCTAACTAGAGAGCTGAGAGGGTTTAGGCCACAACGGGTTTAGGTTTATATTAAAAAAAAAAAAAAGTGCTATCATGTTACTAACCCAATACTAAACAAAATTAATTATTCTATGTTTTCTATTTTATTTTATGTGTTATTTATATATATATTAGTTTTATATTAATTATTACAATATAATTATACATTCTCACTTATTTATTCCCGTTGTGGCAGATATTAAGTGAGGCCTATGTCCAGCAGTGGACGTCATTGGGCTGATATGATATATATAGGTATCCACATATTATTATTTATTATGCTTTATTTAGCAATATATATTAATTTTAAATGGAAATTGTCGGTATATTTAAATGATTAAAACTTCCCATTATCAATAATAAATCAACACATTTTCATTACACAAAACACGTATCAAATGTCGATCTTTCAACAGTATTTAATTGCAATACACAGAGAAATTAGTTTTAAAAATAATAATATAAATAATAAAACATTTTTTCAGAAAACAAAGTTGTGAAAAAAAATGATAGCTTTTAATTTATTCTACTATACGAAAGTACTTAAAAGATTTACCTTCAATACATTACACTCAATTACTAAATAAAGTGCCTACTCACAGGAAAAACAGCATTATAGAATACACCGACGGAACATTCCAAAGATTCCACGAACCGTAACAATTTGCGAGTAAGTCGTGAGGAACTTAACTAGCCAGCCTAACCTCCGCATCTGATTAATCAGTGCGGGTAACATTGTTTCTGGTTTACCGCTCAATGATGAACGTTGCGCGTTTTCTGAATTACTAACAAATACCACGTTCCTTGTCATTATTCAAGTCTAATATTTCATATACATAATAGTTACTTCCTAGGTTACACTTAGGATTAGTACCAAACTGCAATCTAGAAACGGAATATTGAAGCCGTGCAAACTTTGAGTAATATTCGACAAATACATTCAAAAGCAATAATTTCAATACATTGAACCAAGAATTTGCTTCATTTTAGTATAACGGAACATTTGTCATTTGATATTTAGAGCCAGCCTCATTCTGCTTTAGTTCAGAGAGTTGTACAATTCTAAGACAAGGTTGTTTGTTAGCAAAGACACAAGCCGTCAGCTGGTTTGTTTGGAGTTCTAGTTTTGGTCCAGGATATGGCGGGTAGCCGACGTTGCCTAAGTCGATACGAAATATAATCGCAACTGACCGGGCTACTTTAACCCTCGGCAAAATTATTCTGTGAGTTGCAACTTGCTGACAAACTAATCACGGTATCTATAATACCAATATATATTTATGACCATGTTTCTTCAAAAGAATATTATTATAACATCATTAAAAATACTCGCTTGTTATTTTTGCTCCTAACAAAATCAAAGCATTTTGTATGGTATCAATGAAAGAAAAATTAAGGTAATGGATACAGCTGCAAAGATAAATTGGAATTGCTGAACGTAATTTGTACGTTACATGTTTGTTTGTGCTTATTTAGGGTTCTCTTTTGTGTTTTGTTGAAAACAAACTAAGTCCTTTGTCTGTGAGGTCCTACAGGCCTACGGCGGTTTTCTTATCAGTAACTCGTCCCTTCAGCTATATGTATATATTATATATGTGCGGGAGAACAGCTGCGCAACTCTACTCATAACAATGATTAGACTCGTTCATAAACTAAATATCTTATGAAATGCCGCTAAAACTTTCTGCACCGGCTTGTTTACGAATATTTTATTTCTACTGTCGGTGCAGCATCCTTTCAGAGCCACTTTTTTCAAATATTACTCGCGGAAACAGAGCACTGTTTACACAACGCTCGCCTTTCTGCTCATATCCAATGTAGTTTTCAGTTTAAAATTCATAGCGTAGCTTTTAAACTCGGTTAGATTCCGAATATTCCCCGGGCAACCTGTTTCTAAATGAGCATTTACTTATTTTAATATTGTGGTTTATTAGATACAGGGTTGTTCGGCGCAGTAGTCATTTTAAATATGATACAAAAAGGGCGGCCCTTATCTTCTGCGATAGCAAAAAGTTGCACAACAGTAAGAAAGGGCATAGAAACCTGTACCTGAATCACAAATTAAGTGTTGTATGTCGTAACGTTACACCCAAAAGGTTTCTCTCATTTTCTGTTTTTCCGTGGTCCTAATGATCTGGGGAAGGTTGTGCTTTTTACATCGTAATAACTGCCTCCCCATAAATAATTGAGAAGCGGGAAATGTTCTGACACTAAGATTGTAATATAATGTAGCACCTGAAGTTGTATACCTTTTTAGAATATTTTTTCCATAATTTTTATCAATTTCTTTGAAACTAGAAAGACAATATTAAAATTATAGTCGAATCGATAACACTAAGATTAAAGTTGAATTATTTATTTCATAAAAAATTTAGACAAAATAATAAGTTTTAAATATACTTAATTAATATTTTTATAAAGTCCCAAAGTAAAGTATTTAATATACATTATAATGTTGTTAAGAGAAATAGTGTTTGCAATTATGGCATAATGCAATTTATTGACGCGGCATCTGGTAAAAATAAATGTGTAACAGTTCGTAATATGGCAGCAATTACATCCTTCAAACGTCCATTGAGGTAGCAGTAAGAATGTGTAACAGTTCGTGCGGTTATATGCGGTTATAAGACAAGCCCTTTGTCATCCCCATTACTATTCAAAAACCGGTGTATAATATAATAATAATATTCTACCACATTCACACAGCGCCATCTAGTCCCAAAGTAAGCAATTATATTTGCTTGTGTTATGGGTACTAAACAACTGATATACTACATAAATACTTTTTTTTTGTAAATACATACATATTATAGATAAATTACACCCAGACACAGAACAAACCTTTATGCTCATCACACAAAGATTTGTCCTGGGTGGGGATCGAACCCACGACCTCCGGCTTAGCAGTCAGGGTCACTAACCACTAGACCAACAGGCCAGTCATGCATGCGTGCGGTGTATGCGTGATAATTTGAGAAAGCATTGGGAGAACGAACCAATGAGTATTCGATTATTACCAGAGTTGAGAGAGAATGCTACCAGCATATTGTCACTATCAACCGGTGCATTGTGCGAGTCGACGCGATGTGAACGACAGACACACAGACACACAGAGCTAACGTTAGGGTGTAAACGATTACACCCTAACGTTAGCTCTGGTAGCCAATCATATTATTATCATATACAAGATATACAAGAAGCCCTAATAGTTTACACATAAAGGTACTTTTTCTTTTATTATATTAGAAAATTTAACATCAATATATTAATTATATCTACTACTAAAATATTATGGGCAAACAATATTATGAAAATTTTTTAGAAATGTGTTCGAATTTTGTGTCCTATTGCCAAAGTTGTCTTTGTAGAAATAATATGAATGGGTTATAAAAATTACTGTGACTATATGACACAGTACCTAATTTTTATCATATAATGTAATAAACAAGGTAACAAACTAAAAAAAATAAAAATGGTTATTTTTCCTAAGAGATCAAATTTAATAAGGTCACAACCCACCCGATCACAAATATTAAACCCGCTACATCGATATCATCAGCAACCCATTAAGTCTCACTGCTGGGCTCGGGTCTCCTCTCCTCTAACTGGTCATATCTGCAGAAGGACCGATACATGATGGAATAAAAGTCTTTGAGTGAAGACCGCGACTATACAAGCATAGTGTAACACGGCCACCAGCACATCGATATCGAAAAGTTTTAAAAATGAATTGGATGAAAAGATTATTTCACTAGTTCCATAAAGACACGTATAGCAGGGCTCATGTCGAGTTAACGTCAGTTCCAGTGCTGTGAAATCTAATAAGCGGTGTGGTCCCGCCAAGTGGCGACAATGTGCTGTTATCCTTAATGGTTACGTTCACATCGCAGCTTGAGTGCCAAATACTCATTTCATTAAGCAAATAGATGCCTATGGTCACTCGATTGCTATCCACCAAGTTATTAAATACTTCACTTGGGATCACAATCGGCTTATTATCATGTGCTAGTATACTACTGCTTTGTGACCCATATAACATAGCATCATATCTGCAATATTATTTAGTCTCATGCTGTAGATGACGCGCTTATTGCCATCAATCGGGAACACATACAAACCCCAACACCCCTGTGCCGACATAGCGCGTAAAATAAGCAAGCTGAAGGGGGCTGGTCATATCTGCAGAAGGACCGATACATGATGGAGTAAACGTGTCTTTGAGTGAAGACCGCGACTATACAAGCATAGTGTAGCACGGCCACCAGCTAGATAGACTGACGACCTAAAAAAGGTCTCTGGGTCAGACTGGATGTGGAAGCCGGAGGACCGACTGTCATGGTACATGTTGGAAGAGACCTATGTCCATCAGTGGACTGTAGGGGCTGAAATGATGATGACTCCTGTGCCACTGAGGCAGTCACCGACGCTGTCTGATAGCCAACAATAAAATTAATAATGAAGTTTTTTTCAGTAACTTCTCTGTACTTATTACGTAAATGGGTAACTTCATTTGTTAACCCTTTTGATCCCACACTAATTTTAAGTATAATGCCTCTGCGATTTGCCCTATAATTAAAGTAAGCCCAACGCGCTACAGGTTAAATTGTATCTACTTCGTTTTTCATTACGTAGCTAACATGTTCTGCATCACCCTAAAGACTAGGCACTTCGGCACCTTTCTATATTAGCAGGCGCTCGTAGCATTGTGGTACTGAGATGTTCGTGACGATCATCGAGGTTAAGCAACACTCGGCAAGGTCAGTCCATGATGGGTGACCGTATGTGGCAATTTCATTCTTGAGCGTCTCCGTGCTTCGGAAGGCACGTAAAGCCGTTGGTCCCGGTTACCACTTATTGTGGTAGTCGTTAAGTCAAGTTGGAAGCCTTCTGGGCTATTTGATAAATTCCAACACCAGGGTCTGCCTCAAGCCCACACGATAAGAAGAAGAACATTGTGCATTAAGTTTTAAAATAAATAAATACATAAGCATTGCGGCATCGTACCAAAACGGTTCAATACATATCTACATACTAGCTCAATGGTATTCATGTTTCACCAATCTCCATTAATATTTACATTCCAAATATGAATTGTAAGCCTAAAAAAATCAAAAAATCTAATAAATGAAATCGATGTTGGGTCACAGCAGATATCGAAAATAAACTTAACTATCTCCGTAGCCTGTGGACACGGCAGTTTGTTTGCTTTTAATTATTCTACGTGATTGAAACTCCGGCCGATCCTAACTTCGTACAAACTGATATATCCCCACTGCTCTCCAGTTTGACTTGCATAATTATATTTATATCTATCACATGTGTATAATCCCAAGAAATATCTCAGCTACACGTGTTAACTTCATCAAAATATCTTCTAAAACGAATCAAATCTTAAGTAGGTCGGCTCACCATTTTACGCACGCTAACCTCTTTGGAAAAGATTTTGACACTGCCTCCAACTTTTGACATTGTCTTCAAACTTGCATCGTTTTCGTAAAGTCACAATTATTATGGCGATTCTCTGGTCTTTAACATGCTCTATCCAACCCCTCCTGACATTAGCAAGTACCTAATTCTACTGGGTAATAATCTCGTAAGTAGCTTTTATGGCTGCCTTCAGTATCTCACTGTGGCATAGAGTATAATAACCACAATAATTTTAACTTGGAGATAAATGAATCGAATAATTCATTCCTTATTTAGCTAGGGCAATGACCTTTCTCTGCCAACAGAATTTCAAACGGAGATTTAGACGTACATATATAAATAACTTAAAAACAGACAATATACAGTTATATAATTATGTTACTGCTAAAATCACGTGCATTCATCATCATCAGCAACCCATTAATGTCCCACTGCTGGATTCAGATCCCATCTTCTCTATCTAGAGAGCTGAGAGGGTTTAGGCCATAATCCACAAGCGTTGACCTAGTGCGGGTTGGTGCATTCATCATGCGATTGCAGAATTGAAATAATAATTTAGCCACTCACACATTGGATGTTCGCAATTTTCATTCTCACCTATAAATGTTATAATAATATAGTTTAAGCCTCCATTCATAAACGATCAATATGTATTTGTTCAAATAGACTCAAACTCACACCTACTCATTATAGGCAGCTGTTTGTGGTACCTAAAATAAATGTCACGCAAGCAATTATTTTTAAGTCTCTTATAATTACCAGTAGGTATTTTATACCAAAACAGTTTTAAGGAACAAATCAATGACAAATAAATGGAAACATTATATAAACATAATGTTTCTTCCTTATATTTTTATATTGAAGTAGCAGAACCTTTAACATAAAATTTCTTTTTTCATAAGTTACATATTGTAGAACTTTATTGACCTCTCAATGATATTTATTATTTACATAATTAACAAAACAAATATGAATATAATATTTAATTCAATATCAATTATTTGTTCTAAATACGGTCAATAAACAAAACACATAAATTCGCCTGCTGCGTCGTAATTTGTTTAGTATGTTACGAAATCAAATATTTATTTAATGTTACGAAACAAACGTTTTATATGTTATTTCGTCTATTTATATACATGATACACTAGCTTCCACTCGCGTTACATTTTGCTAAAACATAGCCTTTGTGCCATTCCAGATTCTAACCTATCTATGTCCCAAATTTCATACAGATCCTCCCAACCGTTTTGGCGTGATTGAGTAACAAATATCCATCCATACATGCATCTATCCTTATTTTCACATTTCTATTATTAGTAAGAATATTTATGAAAATAGTAATTAGGTGGAAATTAGGTGAGGCCTATCTTCAACAGTGGACGTCATTGGGCTGTTAAGATGATGATGCTGATTGTGAGGAGTATCCTCTCTCTGGAGCTCTAACCATCGGTAGCTTGATCCCTGTACTCGATACCAGTGGGTCTCTATATTTTTATAATAATATTTTTATTTATGTATTTTTAATATATATATTTAAAAATGTAATTTTTTGTGGATTTATTGTAATTAAGAGGAATAATAAATAACAATTGTATTTAGAATCTCAATAGAAACACGAGCTGTGTAAAGGAAAACTTGATTTTATATGTTGGTATACAGCTTTATGTATTTTATACCTCATTACTATGACCTAAACAAAATTTGTGAGACGTCTACAAATACGAGGTGTAATAATTATAACTTTAATAAATTGGTAACAAAACAAATTTACCATTTAGTAGTAGTAGCTATAGTATTTGTTGGAGATATTTTTATATTACAAGTAGCGAGTACTAAATAAGAGTGTTCATTGTTTGAGCAGTGTTGTTATAACGGCTAAAGTTTTGTGTATAAAAGTGATTATTTATATTCGTTTACGCCACTTAACAAGTATTACATAGTTAGCTAGTTCAGACACTTACGACCAACTAAATCGAATTATGGTAACTCATTTTCCTTAATTGACTATCACAAGCGGTTAATACTTTGATGTATTTTCCCTTTGTTTCTTTTCAATGCTTGTATTTCGCTTTTATGTTTGATGTGAGCTGTAGAAAAAAGAAAATTCTTGTTAAACTGCACTTGTAACTTGTAAATTTTTATATATTTGGTAGACATAAGGAAACAATTACAGATAGTAAGGTACCAGGCGCGCCATGTGGTAGTTCAATAATGACTGACTATAAATGAGAAATAAATAATTCTCTTTATAATATAATTCTAATATAATATAATATATATAATATAATTCTAGTTTATAATAGGCAATGACTAACTTTCGGTAAGATTTACCTTGTTTTACGGATTATCCACGTATGTTATTTCTAGCATAGGTAGTGATTCTTCGAAGAGCTCCATAAAATAACTCACTAGGCCGTTCGTGTACCTACATCCAGATTATGTTATTAAAATACTTACCGAGTATTCTATGTATGCTTGCTTAACCTAAGTTACAATGAATTAAGGTCAAACAAGCTCAATAAAATTTATTCCGAATATTCTTAACCAATAGTTAAACAAATTGAATTCTAATATTCAAATATAAAGCAGCTTATTCATTCATAATTAAGCGTTAACAACATAATAATATAAGCTCTCAATACAAACGATTTAAGTACACAATAAAGATTCCAACAATGCAATAATGACTATAATTCAATAAACGTTGATGCATTAAGCACTTCAAAGGTTCAATTCAGTGGAAGGTGGATTTAGTCCGATAACGGTACTTGTTCCCGCTTCAGCTGATCCCTGCTATTCGTTTTGCCTGACCAGTCCAATATCTCGGGTCACCCGGCCTCAGGGAGCACGATATCCCATTTTGTTCATACTCCGTCAAAAATTACTTGCTTTGTGATCCGGTTTGACGATGGTATAAATGTTATGACCTTATTTAAAGTATTTTCTATGATAAATCTTACTTGAAAACTTATGACGTCTTTCTTGTGGCACTACGCTTTTCTGATTCATATAAAATAAGTTATTTTGGGGGACTCCTAAGGCATAAAAGTTTTATAAACTATATCTTGGCCACATTTTTGGTATTATGAAAAGTAACCTTTGACCTTAAGGCCCTTTCATATAGACCTATACATAATAATATATTATACATGAGTAGATATCATTATTATTTCCATAAAAGCATCTTAAAAATGACATTTGTAGTCTGAGATAGAATTACGTTTTGCATGAATTTAATGTTCGGATTGTAAAAAGTAGAATTAAGTTAACTACAAAGAAGTAAGTGAAATGAGATTGCTTCAAAGTCAAAATGAAAGCCATATATTAAGTCTAAAAGATGTAATTTATTTGTGGTATCTGAGAAAATTATTTACAAGAAAAGAATTGCTTCGTAAGTTAATAAAGCGGATCAAAATTGAAAGATACAACTGTAATTTATTATAACAGCTTTTTACAGTGGTTTTTGTTATGCAGTGTTTTTTTAACTGCATTTTACGTATTTTTTTTTCTACGCCCATACGTATAAAATACAAACGTAGAATGAACGCCAGAATTTAGTTCTAAGTATTTACAACAATTATGCCGTGAGATTAATTGAAATTGGTTAAATAAGAAATAGATGTAATAATATTATGTTTGTCAACAAATCCCTGTCAAAATGCTGTCTAATCATATATTTTAGGACTGAATGATATACCTAATATTTTCTTATGCCGATATCAGTGGCATGTAACTTCGTAATATAAACATTTCAAAATGATCCAAAATTCAATTGCTTTTACAGGCCCGAGTATAAATTGTAAACAAATAATATAAAAAATAGGAAAAGGAAGGTCTGTCGTTAAAACAATATGTATAATCACAGAACAGAGATAGGTTTTGTATAATAATAAACTCTTAATAACAGAGGAAAATCTAAAAGCAACAAAAACAACAAACAACCTGTCTGAAACAGATGTCTTTCAATAAAACTCTGTAAACGTTAACAACTGTATGTAATTGTAACAGTCACTACTCCCGATAAAGATTTATAACTTGAAGCTCATAAATTAATTTGTAAAAGGAACCTCGAAACTGCTGAGCAAACTTTATTGCTTATTTTTGTCGCGCAATCAGATATTATCGCTCGTCGCCGGTCGAAATTAAAGCCATACATTAAATAAGAACGTGGCTATCTCGTGCGTGTGTCCATATTAGATTGGCCTGAGTAAATTTACTCCATGTCCAAATGAACTAATCCTGTGGGACGCGACTGAAGTTTCATTAAAAAAGAGGAACGTATATTTGTACGTGCGTTTCGTGTTGTAAGGCTTGTGAAAGCGATGGTAGCCAAATGGATAAGTGAGAAACAAGCATATAATAAACATAACATCGTGCAAATATATGACGATCAAGGTAACTACAAACTACAATGATATTGTATGTTAAGGGTAACTATTACTATTTTGTTGTTCAAGTCGATTCTCACAGGCAGTACCTATATACCACTTTTAAATGTAAAATTTTTAATTATATATTTTAAATTTATAATATTATATATTTAAATTATATCTTTAACTATACAGGGTCTTTCGTATGTAATGGATAACCCGTTACCTGAAGGTAGCCCTGAGGTCAGGCTGCAAGGAAATCATATTTTTATTTCAGGGTTGCCAACGGTGTGGAAATGGTGTACAGCTATACATTAGTATTTTAACATAAATCACCAAAATTGCAGTATTTGTTGAAAAATCTAAATTTCGACCTTGCTTAGTTCTTTTGCTCTTATAACTAGTATTGCTTGCTTAAGTACTTACCATCATACCTTTTTATAATCTACACATACTAGACATGTTATTAAGATAATGGGCAGCTACAACACCGTACTTTTTTTTTTCACAATCAAGGGTTAAAACTACAAGTAAAGAAAAAAAATCTGAAAATTGCTTGAAATGTTATTTTAAATAATGTTTCACGTTAATGACGACTCAAAATGTAATTAAATTCAATAATGCAAGTATCCAGCAGTACGATATCAAAAAAAAAAATACACAAAAATACCTAATTTTGTTGAAATGGCAACTGAATGAGTGGGTAAAGGGGCATAATTTAAAAAAAACCTAAATGTGTATGCCATTTTCACACCGTTGCGCGTTGGTTCGGTTTTGATGTCGCTGTCAAATGTAAGGAAATTTAGATATGGTCACTGTCACTTTCAAACATTATTTTGACAGTGACATTAAAACCGAACATTCGGATGTTGAAATTCAGAGTAAGCCGCCTAGCTCTCTAGATAGAGAAGAAGAGATCCTTGTTCATATTGTTTTGTTGAATATTATTAAGTTATTATTATTATTGTCCAGTAGTGGGCGTCAATGGGCTGATAATAATATGATGATATTATTACCATTGTGTCCAAATGCACTTATCTTGTAGAACACAACTGAAGTTTTAATAAAAAAGAAGGAACGTACATTTGTACAGGCGTTTCGTGCTGTAAGGCTGTAAAAGATAAGTAATAATTGTCGTTTCGAATGTGCCGTTTTTTGATAGCGATGCAGTAGCATATGACGTGCGACTAAGTGGTGTCTATAAATCCAGCCCCTGACGTGTTCTGTCCGGTCGAGTGTCGCATGTCCATTCACTGTATGCATGTAACTTCACGCACCAATGAACCACTGTTATATATTTAATTATTATTAATTTTCTACTGTTACTTTAGAAAATGAATTGTTTGTTAACAATATTTAATAGTTATTTTGAAACCATGGGGCAGAATGATATATTATTTTTTAAGCATTTACATATCTATATAAATAACTATCATTTTTTTTTATCATTTCAACCCGTAAACGTCCCACTGCTGTACACGGGTCTCCCCCAAAGAATGTGGAGGGAATTAAGCCTACTATACCACGCTGGCCAGACGTATTGGTATAGGGTTTGTTTCCAATTTTCCTTTTCAGTTTTACTTCTTTTCTTTCTTTCAGCAGTGCTCCTATATGCATAAAGTTACTCCCTTAGTCGCCTTTTACGACACCCACGGGTTGAGATGGGGTAGTCACATTACGTATTCTTAATCCGTCACTAAATAGATTTTTTTTTATATATTTTTTTTTATATCATTCTTCTCCAAGTGACAACTCACTTTGATACTTTAGGCTACTCAGATCTACTTTGAATCTCGATATTTACATGTCCGGTTTCTGAACCATCAGATAAAAGTTATTGACTGGATAAAATATAGCTTAAACTAATTAAAAATGACAGTTGTATGAATAAACTAGTTCTATTGTTTTACTTTTATATTCAGTCAGGTTATACTTTAATCTATGAATAGCTTTTATCCGATGATTCAGAAACCGGGCGTTAATCGATTTTGATAAAGTTAAAAATGACAGCGATCATGTATTTAATTTCAATATGGTCGCTGCTATGCCTGTAAAGCGCTAAGTCATAAACCTTGTAAACACTTGGTACCTACCATAATAAATGTTTGAGTTAGAAATGTATCGTGTTTTATTTCAACCAGTATAAAGCTCACAGCTGTAAAAATTAAGTTTACTCTTTCACATTCTATTTAAGGTTTATCTTATCTAAATAAATATCTCGCAATCATTACTTTATAAACTTTTTGTGGAACAGTTATTTATAGATGTTTTTAAATTATTCATAGTATAAAAAGTGCCTGCCGCCTTCGAAAATAAATTACAAGATTTGTCAAGTAATTGATGTCGCATGACCGTACAATGATCAAAATGGCGTTAAACTTAATGGTTAATTTGAAATCAAATTTATTAATGTTAATAACCCTTACAGTACATATTAATGTCACCTTTAGATATATCATAGGCAAGAACCGAGATTTTAATATTGTACTGTGTGTAAAAATACATAAAAACATTAATGATTATTTTATTAAAGAGTCAGTTTTCCATTTTTTTTTCACCATTACATTCGACAGTACATATTATCATCATCATCATCATATCAGCCCAATGACGTCCACTGCTGAACATAGGCCTATTATTGGAAAGCGCAGCGTGGGGCGGCCCCCCGCCAGAAGGACCGACGATCTGGTAAAGATTGCGGGTGGCCGTTGGATGCGGGCGGCACAAAATCGCTCACTGTGGCGGAAATTAGGTACATATTATGAATGAAAAACATTTAAAATTCAGGAATTGTGACGTCATACTTCAACAGTTTACCAGCTAGACATCGCTTGTTAAATGATTAAACGCAATTAAACTGTACAATCAGTGGGATTTTCAAACAAAATCGGCTCAGTTGACGTTGAACGGGCATTACCTGCCACTATAAATTCATCTCTCATTGTCAACCGCTACGCTATCAGCAAAATATCGAATATCCACATAAAGGTACGCTTTACGCATACGAAAACACGTTTAAATCGTATTATGATTGCTTTTAACTACAAGCGCAGCGATTGTGTAAATTATTGATTTGCAATCTACATAGATACGGATTACATTGAAACGTAGAACTGTGTTCTAGACTGTTATCTACTAACTTTAGTTGCGTACATTGTTGATATTTTTTTAGCCCTGCGATATTTAATTTTTTCTCATAGTGCAGTTGTTTACAAAAACCTTGATATATAATAATTCGTCAGTCGTCAGTCATATAAGTTCGTCGTCAAAAATATCAGAGGGGCTGGACAAGTGGCAATCTATTCCCCTTCAGACCCACGGTACCACCCCTGGTGGTACCGTGGGTCTGAAGGGGAATAGATTGCCACTTGTTCAGATACCGATCTATAAATAATAGATCTAAAAGCAACACGACAATAGTGTGGTAGAATATAAACAAGAGTTATTTTAAAAAGCCAAATAACCCGACTGCCTAAAAGCAGCCTCCGACAGTAAATTTAAAGCAATGAATTCGAAGAATACACTGGTAAAAATTCTATAGGCTTCGATATAGAAATTCGGTAATGAATACGAATATAACAACACCTTGCAAAATCGGTCAAGCTATTTAAGTTACAAGAGACAAGTGGAGCCACGGGCAATAGTTAGTGCATATATAATCGAATTAGGCTATTAATTAGCTTTCATCTGATACCCATATTGCGATAACACAAAAAAACGTATGTTTTGACAGTTTACGTCCGCCATATTGGTTTTTTGCTGACGTCACATAGCCAATGACACTCGGGGGAAAAATACAAATCTAATGCATGCAACACCTCACACTTTAAAATCAGCCAAGCCATTTAGGCTCCAGAAGGTCACAATGGAACATTCATGCCCACATACATACATACATACGCGCGAAAAACATTACCCTCCTTTTTGGCAGTCGGGTAAATAACGAAATGATTCTTAATTTGAAAAGGCCTATCAAATTCTTATATTTTATTTATATAAAAATGTTATTAGGAAAATGTCTCCTACTATTCAAAGTGTCCTCTCAAATAATACGCTTGTACGGAGTGAACAAAGGGCAAACAATCACACACACTTTATTATTATGATTAGTTCACAGAACTAAATTATTTTCTAGCCTTAGCGTGTTGATGTCTTAATCTTGATTTATATAAGTCTCTTGTAAGCTGACGCATACAATAATAACTTTAAAATTCACAAAGCGAGCCGTACAAAGATTTACCTAATTTATGGTTCGAAATACTTACATATAAAAATTATCGTATTATAAAGATTTGAATCAGACACGCAGAATAATAGCGTAATCATGTTAGTTACTAAAAAGTTTCAAATATTTTTAACCCAACTAGTTACATTAAAACTTTCACTTGTAGTACACGAGTCATGTAAAAATTATTTAAAACGGGTCTTAGTTACAGTCAGCCCATAACCACGATCGGTATAATTCGATCAAACCATCAAGCAAAAAATATATGACGCAGGCCCGTTTTATAATATTTACGTTAAAATATTAAACATAGCAGGATTTGTTTTGAAACCAAGAAACGTGTAAATAGAATTTGTTTCAAGTAAGTTAAATTAAAAAGTTGTACCGACAATTATTTCTTTCCGTTTGAGTGCAACGTTTCGGTGTGACGTGTACAGTGTACGGGTTGTAGTGTAGTTGACCAATCACTTTACGTCATCAATCTTGCAGCACGCGCCAGTCAACTGCTGTAGTCTCAACATGCACTGAAATAATAATTACTTACAAAATGGGAGCTAGTAAAAAATAATATCGCGCCAGAAAAAAAGGTGTAAATGAAATGTCATTGTATCTACACTAAATATTAAGCAATTTCCTTTGCTTTGGTTTAACTTTTTATATAAATGCTAAACAATTAATGGACAAATTCAAATCCACGACGGAACAGCACTGCACATGGAATGGCAGGGTCGCGAGTTCAAGTCCCGTCGTAGGTTTGAATTTTTCCATTACTTGTTTAGCATTTATATAAAATCTGTTAGCGTAACTTTTTTACAATAATCTTGCTAATAAGTAATCTAAAAACAGTATTATTATATACTAGTCTCCTATCCTGGATTTATTTTGTGTGTCGTGTTTCGTGTTTTTCTTACAAAATCTGATATTCGAATTATCGTGAGTTGTACAAAAACTTTCATCTAAATAAACCTTATCCTGTTAATTACGAATACGAGGTATGTACGTACATTACATACTTACATTCAACAATTATTTTATTTATATAGATTAATCTTTCAAACTGAGAAAACTTTATGAATATGACAAAAATAGTTAGTAAAATCATTGGAATATATAAAAATAGTAAACATTACTGATGAGTACATCAGTATCGTTTGATAGTATCAGCAATCGTCGATAGTAATCAGCAAATGTCTTTGAATTTTGAGGTGTAAGCATATGTTTTAAAAACGTATTGTCAGCTGTTGAGCTTATTGACTCGTTTTAAAGCACAATACTTTCATCGATAAATACCAATTTTTGAAGAACTTTCATTTGAATCCAAACATGCCAGTAAACCACGCCGTAGTTTAAACGACAAGAAAGAAATAAAACTCACCAGTCAAAATATATTTGCGGTTCACTAGTCTCAAAAATTTAATAAATCAGACTGAGCAATGTTTGAATAAAGCCTCTGGTATAAGTACGCTCACAATAGCATAAACCAAGATAACGCGTACTATAATATACTTACTACCAGCAAGCCATAAAGCTTATTGAAAACATGATCAAATGACATGATCAAATGATGCCTTTTCTATAAAAGTAGCTAGACGAATAAACTTACAATTTAATAAACACGTAAACTTAGGCGCTCGTAGTATTGTGGTACTGAGATGTTCGTTACGATCATCGAGGTTAAGCAACACTTGGCAAGGTCAGTCCATGATGGGTGGCTTTTTGTGGCAATTTAATTCTCGAGCGTCTCCGTGCTTCGGAAGGCATGTAAAGCTGTTGGTCCCGGTTATCACTTAATGTGTTAGTTGTTAAGTAATAACAATAATAATAATATTCTACCACATTCATACAGCGCCATCTAATCCCAAAGTAAGCAATTATATTTGCTTGTGTTATGGGTACTAAACAACTGATAGGTATACTACTTAAATACATTTTTTTTTTGTAAATACGTACATATTATAGATAAATTACACCCAGACAGAGAACAAACCTTTATGCTCATCACACAAAGATTTGTCCTTGGTGGGGATCGAACCCACGACCTCCGGCTTAGCAGTCAGGGTCACCAACCACTAGACCAACAGGCCAGTCAAGTTTGTCAAAGTCAAGTTTGAAGCCTTCTTGGCGACTTATAAATTCCAACATCAGTGTCTGCCTCAAGCCCACACGATAAGATAAGAAGAAACTTAAACCCAGTAAAATATCAGGACATATCCCGTTACGAAAATCCCTCAGCACAAAAGACCTAAATAAAAACCTTTCCCTTTTTCGTAGCATCTTTCGCATAGATTTCACGTTGACGAAACTGTTCAATAGCAACAAAAATAAAATAAGATGTTCCATATACTCGATGAACTATTTATCTAGTAAGGATAAAGTAGCCTGTCCCTTTTAAGAGACGATGCGAGGAGACGTAAGCTTTCCCTGTTCGAAGCTTCTCGTCATCCATAGTCATACCGTGTTTTAGTTAGTAACTTCAATCAATCTCTAAAGAGATCTTTTCATTTCTTAAGGAGATGACGTTATTAGTTAATTTAGATTATACAAATACATGTGAAAAAAATAAATTGAATGAATTTTTGCTTTCGTTAGTAGAATAAATATTTCAATGACCTGCAGATTTACATTACAGATTATATGCATGAATAATTCCAATGCACAAAAACTTATTTGTACGAGGTACTTATATTATGTACTAAGTTTATAACTTTAAACAATGTTAATAGAATTCGTTCATAGAATGAATAACCTATATTAAATGACCAATATAGTGACCCTCCTAGGTATCAAAGTGTGTTTTCTATATTAAATAAACAGATCAACAAATAATGGCTCCCTTGATATGATAATAACAAAACCATATTTGGACGGAGAAATTTAAAAATCCCAAAATAAAAATAAACTCTCTACTATGAGAAAAAGGACCAAAATAATACTACTAATCACAATTTATTGTTTTGGGCTCCCAAGGATCAAGAAAATAAAAGATATTATGCTCCCCGTCCGTAACAAACTACATCCCCTGCACTATATTAAACTATTCCGTATACATTTGTATACATGAACATAGCCTTTCTAAATAATATAATTAGCATATCTTATAAGTAACTTCCTTTCTACGTAACCTTTCAAATAATTTCTGCTTCATAATTTTATTAAAGCTACTTAGCGCATGTAAAGTGCATATTTGCATTATTATGAATGTCATGTCGCCATTTTATGAGTAAGTTATCCATTGTGTTGTGACATTTACTGTAGCGATCGCAGCAAACATTTATCAACCGCCTCGGCAACAATCATTTGTTACAAACAACATTTCTGGAGAATTTTAAAAAATGTTAATACTGAGCTTGGAACAACGACGCCGCAATTTGTCAACAGAAAAAGTAAAGTGATTAATAACAGTTTTAAATGCAAAAACTTGCATCATTTACACCTCAGCGAGAAATTATTCAAATTTATTCATGAGCTGCGGGAGTAGGTAATCGTCTCTAGAAACTGCATGAATAAATAGGAAGCAGTGTACAAATCACTAGGACGGCCAACCCGCGATATTGCCGTACATGTCGAGATTATTCCGTGAGGGGCTGCTAACTCACTACCGATTGTATGCCTCCACCTATTTACCGAAACACGTACAATACTCGTCTCTCATATGGCGTCCATTACTACACCGCTACCTGCTTTCTACGTAAGCTCTTTTATTAGGAATTTATGCTCTTTGAGGTCGGTATTAACTAGATTTATTATTCTAGAATTCATTGAGTATTATAGAGAGGAAGCAAAACGGAATAATAATTATGACGAATATTTCTGTGTCCCCATTCCCAATGGAGGTAATTGATATATAATATCTAAGCAAATGACTAATGGTTAAACATGAAATTTGGAGAGTGTGTTTTGTGTTGTGTAGATGGCCACTAAGAAACAGTTTTTCTAAGTTCAATCCCTAAAGGTATGAAATGGGGGATCAGAGTTTGTATAGATAAAATTGTATATTATATTCTCAGAGACACGTATTTAGCGAAGGTTCTCAACCTGTAAGGGTAAAATAGTGATAAAAAATTTGAAAATTAAGTGGTCGTAATTTTATTTGATTTTATGGACAGTTTGTAGACAAACAGACAGAGAAATAAGTAAACGGGTATGGTGTTTGAAAAGCTTACGCTGAGATAATTGATAGGGGTGAAACGTAGTACAAATCGAAATAGATGTCATTTTTGGGTTTCTCAGGAAATTTAAGATATTGGAAAGGGGACATAAAATAAAATTAAACCCCTGTAGTGAGGTGATACCCGGCATTTCAAGATTTGCTCTTAAAAGAAAGTACTTTATATTATACTAGCTTCCGCCCGCTGCTTCGCCCGCGTGGTATGTATTTTATACCTATAAACCTTCCTCTTGAATCAGTCTATCTATTAAAAACAACCGCATCAAAATCCGTTGCGTAGTTTTAAAGATTTAAGCATACATAGGGATATAGGGACAGAGAAAGCGACTTTGTTTTATACTAAGTACTAGTAGATTACTTTATATTCTATAATTTACGCGGACGAAGTCCCGGGCTAAAGCTAGTTAAACATAAAATATTGACATTATACAATTGAAAAGTATCATGAATTAGTATCTTGAAACAATCGTTTACACCATGTTAAACACCATACAAATAGTTAAATCCATGACATTAAGTAAGTTTAAAAAGGTAATAATCATAGGTACGAATTTTACAATTATCTTTTTTCGTATCCATTTTTACGCATTTCTAAGATTTTAGTAGTTAAATATAATATTAGAGATGTAGATAACGTTACATTTTAAAATAAGTGTCATTATTTCTAAATTAAATTTTTCATATGCTAATTTAAGAAATAGAGAATCCGACCGTGGACTTTAAATTTAAAAAGTATTCTGGCAGAAAGCTGTGCCGTTTAAAGGGTTAACGTTTTCTAAAATACAAACAATCTAGAATATTTTGGAATAATATATTATTATTTGTAACAGTCGCCATTTATCATTTTACTTTTAATGTTAGTCATGTGTCTTTCATAGACAGCCTATGAAGCAATATAATTAAACTTTGTAAACGAACAAAAACCATTTTCAGTGGACTAGTATCTGTAATTAGTGATCCATTAGTAACATTCACGCTTGAAATACAACCTTTATATTATTTTGACTCAATATCTTTTAACAACGGCAATTAAGACGACAGCGGTAATGGAAAAATAAAATTATGCTTTCAGGTAAAAACGAAAGAAAAACTGTGTATTTTCGGCGAAAGTCTTTTAATTCAATTAAACAACCATGTTTTTTATATTATGAATTAATTATTTTATTAATTTCTTTCTTTTAAGAAAATTTATTAACATAGAACAATGGATTGGTAACTTAGCTAACAATTTGAATTTATTTTGTTATCTCGCTCGTATACGTGTTTAAAATACTTGTTACGATTTACATATCAAATGTCAAATACCGCCCACTAACATTATTTAGAATGTATTAAATTTAACAAATCGATATCAGATTTGCGGTATGAAACGAATGAAATATAATTGAGTGTGTGGCGAGCGAATATTCTGAGCCACCCTATCATTTTCAACATAGTTCCGCAGTAAATGACAATTGGTAGACATCAAAAATTATTTCGATAACCTTTTTATTTTCCTTCGGACATAGCCTTGGGTGGAATGGCGGTCATACGGGTTAACAACGCGGTCCACCAGAACGCATTAAACCCTTTCTTTGCCCCACGAGGATATGGACGCTGGCATAGCGTGGGATAGCCTCAAAATTCTCTTACAACAATATTCTCAAATTCGTTTCTACCTACGTGTTTATAATGGTGAAAATATGCATATTAATTGAAAATTTAGCTCCTTATTAAAAGGGAAAGGTCGATCTTCATTATATTTTAATTATGAACCTGTATGGAATGATGATTGGTTAAGTCAAACAAAAATTAACGTAGAAAAGCTTGAAAGGCGCAAGTTGACGAGTCTGCAACCTCATAAAATTGGCTAATTTCGTCTTTCTTTCTCATTCGTCGGTTGGCACTCGTTGTGCTACTGTAGGCAAATTTTAATAACGCTTACTACGCCAACCGTGCCGCCGCTATTTCGCACCATTGAATCCTTGAGCACTTTTTACTCCCGATAGAAGCGAGCGACGCAGTGCTATGTGTTTTGGGTCGCGATTTTCCTTTGAATATAATTACTACGATTGTATATATTAAGTTACTTGTATTTTAGGTATACCAACTTAATTTAAGATTCCATTACTTTCAGCGAAGTATGGTTAATGAGACAGAAACGCTATATTTAAGCCAGTACGCAGTGTGATAGGAGTACGGCCTTCTTCGGATGTTTTAAATATAATCATTACGTTTAAGGGGTCTTAGTCAACATTGTCAGTTTTGATATTACGTCATTGTTAGGACGAGGGTGTCGTTAATGCAAATTCTATTTTTAATGGTAGTTTCACATTTCTATCAATAATAAAACAAACTCCCACGTGATATCTTTTGTAAGCATGTGGATTATTTTGTCTTTTTAAAGAAAGATGAAATCAAAATTCAGTAGGGGTATGATATGATTTTATTCCGAAAAATGTTAGGAGGATCGCTCAAGAGTGACGTAAGTTATTTTTTATTCACGGAAACCTAAAAAATCACTTGAATTATTTCAAGTTTAGGCTACCTGTAAGGATGAAAACTAAATAAGGAAACGCTTCAGCGTTAAGTTGTCATGAATGGTCGGAAAAGTTTTATTTATAAAATAGAATCAAATAACTTTATTGTAAAAGGAATGTCTGCAACGTTGCAGGAAAAATTTACTCTGCATAATTTCTGTACACAGCTATATCCTCAGAAAGTTTGTGTGAGAACACTTCAGCACTATGTGAGTAAAATGTTTTCCTTGTTCTCACCCAGCAAGAGCTTTGATTTTACACAGGATCGGCTTTGATATTTGAAAGCTAATATTGAACGAGCTCTGCGACGAACTAAGATAAGAGACAATGATGTACCTTCATAATGTAAAGGGATTGCGTGACTCGCTTCGTAGATACTAAAATGTAAAGTAGTTTATTCCTCGTCTTCATTAAAGAAAATAATAAATAACCTTTCACAATGAACTATGTACCTAAAGTAATCGATCCAAAATGCTGATTGGTGAATTAATAGCTTCATAATAGTTCTACTGTTTATTTACAAATTTCTTTATTCCGATACTGTAATTATACTATAATTTGCCTCTACTTTGATAAAAAAAAACGTTTCGACACTAATTATTTGTTATTACAATAATTAGGTTTCTATATACGTATAGCCAGACCTTCTATCTAGTAGCTGCTGACCGTATTAGATTAAAAAAAAAAAAAATATTTTGTGCTTCAAAATTATGATTTATTTATTTTTTATATCGAGCATTAATTTTATTCTATTCGCGTACCTACTGTGATAAACTAGCTTGAATATTCAAGAATTGTGGATAATAAAACAACTTACCAAGGCACCACCAGTAAATTTCCTCGAAGAACGATCTAGGAGCGTTGATAACGCGAAGCAAACCCGTCACGCGAAGACAAGGACGCAAAATTATCAGCGGTTATAAGTCATCGATAGATAAACACAAACGGCTTATATTGTGACAAAAGTAAAACGAATATAACATTATTTTTCAAAAGATATTATTATTTTAGTGTCGACGTTACTATCCATTCGTTCTTTCCGCGGCTAGGTGGTCCCGCAAATTCCAATAATGCCGACAGCACCACTCGTAGCTTCGAATATAGCGTCTCGGCTGCAAATATTGTTCGTACCACACTTAGACGACCCAAGCAGAAATGGTTTTTGACTAAATTGATTTTCTCAAAGCAAATAACGCCACTGTGACCTCATTTTCTATTTATATTTATGAATACATTTATAAGAATGGTGAATTAAAAATCGTAAGAAGTCACTCGACGCTATTAAGAAGCTGTTCATCAATTTTATGGACCCTAAATTTGTGGTGGTAGGAAACTGCCTCGAGGCATGCGACAATAAACCTGAGTAGCTGGTGACACCGTGACAATGAAGGACAATACTGATAGTTACACGCCTAATAGAAATAAATGAACCAAAAAATAGATAAGGTGTTTTGACACTGTTGACTATTAGGCATTTTATTTTAGCTTGTTTATGTCTTAAAATTTGCTATAAACAGTAAAAAAATATTGTAGTTTTAATAAATATGATTAGGTAGGTACTTGAAATTCAACCAGCCAATACATGATTCCAAATTTTGTTAAAACTGAGGACTGTACTACAGTATTTTCTTCATGTTAGAGCTGACTGAGATCTTTAAACGAGGTTAATGTAACTTAATATATATTTTGTAAACACAACCCTCTGAGAAAGGTTTTCTCCAATTCATTCTTAAGAGAATCGTTCCAATTAGGTGCGGACTTTTTCCTTGCGTAATTGTTGAGAAAACTTGCGCTACAATGGGACATTGGCTGGAATCTTAACAAAACGTTCACCTCGTTGGCCCATTCTTATGGTAATTCGACCTCACTGTCACGCGACCTTCTGTCCACACCCCGATAATATGCAAATAAGTCCCCTCTATAAAGTGACCTGAAAACGCTTCCTCATTAAGTCCGTTTTAGATTGAGATGAATTCAAAACTGAATCACTTACAAAAGATTACTTACTTACATTCCTATCCAATCACAACGCAATCGCTAAACGTCAAACATAAATTACCCAACTTTAAATATATCATTTGCGGTTTAATATGAAATTCATAGATACCCATATTTTGGGTAAAAAACTTGGTTTAATGGGTAAAACTTCAAGGGCCATTAGTGTAAAGCCTCGCGTCATTCTCCCCGTACAAACTCAAGCTTTTTACTGCAATAAACTTTCTGACAAGCCATTTGTGGCCGGAAAGTGTTCGCTAAAATTAATCACATGACCCACAACAGGCCTTGTTTACTCCTACCCTCGCGACTCTTGATAACTTCTTTATTTCACTTGTGAATTAATGGCACTCGTTGGTACTCACCAGTATAAAAGTACAATCCTCGAAAGGGATATATCTATGTAGTTTTGAACTTCTCGACGCCTTACCCAAAGCAATTTAAACGTACTAATTAAGATTCTCAAATTGAAGTTTTCATTGTTCTTTGTAGCTGAATCTCACAGAGTTAATTCAGCGAGACGTAAAATTAGTCGAATCAAAGCAACTCGTGTCAGGCACACAACATTTCATAAGCATGGTGATACAGATTAAGACTCAAATTCAGATTGTGAAGTGCTTTGATATTTTGTCTACAATTCTAAAGTCACGTATTTAATTCAACTTTATCATTTAGATGCAAAATCTGTAGGTATAAATGCTCACAATATCAAACGGAAAACAAGACGAAGGGAAGTGAGCGTGAAACAGGTTTTAATAAAACTCCAATATCACTGAGAACCATTATTATTTGAATTGGAAATAGCTGAGTTTCTATGATCCTTGTTCTTCAGTAAGACTTTCTAAGAAAAGGATTATGTCAGAGTGATTCGAGAGATGGGTTAATTTAAGCGGTTAAATTAATACAAAGTGGCTGTGGGTTCCCACATCTAACATTATTCTTAGAAATTGGTAAAGAAGGCTGAAGTCAGGCACCCAAATCAAATAAACCGGATTAGGTCATCGCTTTACGGCGAGTGGAAGTGGCGGGTCATCTCGGAGGAAGCAATTCTCGTGGTCGTAGATTGAATGCAAAATTGGATGAGATCCCACTGTTTTTACTGTATGGATCCCGGGAATTGTTACGTACCAACTTTCCCGCGTTTTATTTTGTCGAGGGCACACATTGTTTGAATGGTTTGATTGAATGTGACAATAGTTATTGTAACTGACGCGTCCGCCGCTTTCGGGTTTCTTATCCCACCGTTTTCTCAAGAGATAAATTTATTCTCTTCATATTGGATGTTTGACCGCTTTTTTGGCTTTGTAGTTAAAGATTGTGAGAATATAGTATATAAAATATTTCTACAAAGATTATATTGGTAATATAATGAAATATCCAATAAAGTAACCTTGCTGGTTCTTTGTGATAAAAGAATACATAGTTCATAACTTGTATAGAATTTCAATGTTATAAAGATACACCCAGATCCACTGTCAATATTTTCCACAATACTAGAACACTACAATACAAACACTAGATAAATGATGTTTCGAACATTTTGTTTCAAACGTACAACGAAAGCTAAATTCTTGCACGGCAGTAAAAGAACTTGAAAACCGCTTTTCTATTTCAAACTTTAGGAAAAATATTTATACATTCTTGTGACAAAAGAACGCGTACGGGTGCTCGAAAGCTCCTGTGAACTTATATCACTAACAGAGCCAATCACGTAGTAACGGTACCCAACTACCCAGGCATGCGGAGAGGTCAAGTGGGCTCCCGCACTCACTGTAGGCCAATTGCAATGTTACCTTGTATGCATTCCTAACGAATTCTATTCACTGAGTTACGAGCTAGATATTAAAGAAGACACTATAAAAATGAATAAGGGCGTCAGCTTTTCTGATACATTGATACAACGAAACACGACGCAATTTAATTAAAATGTAGTGTTTGCGCCTTTCGGATTAATCAAGATATTAAAATGAATTCGTTAAAATGAATATTTTTTTAAGCAAATTTTTTTTCAATAGATATATTAAAGGTGTATATTATTATATGGTAATAATAATATAATATTAAAAACGTTATACCATTTCGTTGGCGTCCAACTAAGTCCGATGTATGTACCTAATTAGATATTTGCCTACCCACATATCTCAAGAGGATATCACACGTAGCAGAAAAATAAAGAGAATTTCAATACACGAATGGTATTTTCACACTACGTATATGTTGCATTGAAAAATTGTGTACTTTGTAAACTACAATAAACAAGTGAACGCGCGGTGTGAAATTGGAATTTGACTAAAAGCTTTATTGCTTTTGGAACGTTCGTGATTTTTTGATACATGTCGCATGTGTTAGTTCAGACATTGGAAACAGTTTCAGACGGTACAATTCTTGTACGGTAACGTAACAAAAGAGGGAACGTTCAAAGGCGTTTTGTGCTATGACGTCACTTACCGCCTACAGTTATGTCGCTGTCCCGCGCCCGCGCTGCTGCCGACAATTTTGACAAAACGTCTACTAGCCTGTAGCTTGAAACTTTGTCTTTATTTTTTAATGTGTTTTCGTGTATCTGCTAAAAGTACGTTTATTGAAGAATACAAACTGAATAACAATATGCTATGTATTGCTGCAGTCAGTAGATGATATGCAAACGATAAAATAGTTCTTAATTTTATAATACGAATTACAATCTTTGCAAGTTGAAAAACGTATATTACTATTTACTGTGGAATTAAGGCTTACTTTTAAGGACTGGTTATGTAAGTATAAAGGATAGATGATGTTTTCTAAATAAAATGTTAAAGGAATTCAACCTTATTATTAGGAACTTTAGTTTTAATATTTTCAAAGACGCTTTTTCTAAAAAAACAACTGTTAAAAACAGAATACTCAATACTTTGACATATAATGTCTGCAGTGCTTTTCCTTGCTATTTTTCTTTATTTTTAGTACTGACAAATACATGCATATTAATACATTTTTTACCTTTTGTACAACAAGATACAAACGCATAGGTTTTTAGCTTTAACTATTAATTTTTATTCAGTAAAACTTTATTTTAAACTCACTCGAAATATTTTTTCTACGTTGAAGTTGGCGGCTATTATTTGCTCAGTTTATTTTTCTCCAAGTATGAGGGCCCTAGAGTTGAACACACAGTCTGTGTTCAAGTGAGCCGCTTCGCTGCGCAGCCCCCGAGCACCAAAGCTAATATAAACTGTATGTGACGGACTGGATTCTTTCAACCATAACGCCGCCAATAACTGCACAACTTGCTAACCTTAAAGCCACTAGATAAACTAACCGTTTTTCTTTCCTGTATTGGACGATTTAAAAGCACTTCGCTGATGGAAAATTAATGTTCATAATAGAACATTTTACGAGTTACCTATTTCATAATTCCAAGGTTTTTTAGGGATGCGCAGCTATTTTTTCATAAAAACATCATGACGCATGACCGCCATAAGTTTGCTCAGAAAAGAGCGGAGAGAGCTGGATCCTTGTAATTAGACGCTACGAAGATTTATGTTACGGAAATTCTCAAATTCTTTTAAATTTTTGGCTGCGACACGTGCTTCTCCTCGGAATACTTTTTCGTGGAAACATATTACTTTAATAAGCGTGAAGTACCAGATGTTTCACGAATTAATTCTTTAGAATTAGTATCGTTATCACTATAAATTTAGAAAAAGATAAAAGATAATTTGATATGTTAGGTGCTAGCGACCAACTTCGCATTCATTTTTCAGTTCTACATTTATGTAGTGCCATACTTGTTATAGGACAGCGTAACTATTCGCTCGTATATTCTGGATTTTTGTTCACATACGAAACTCACGCCAAAATTTTTCGATGGAATTAGTTTCGTGAAGGCTTTTTATAGATTTTTGTCGAGGCGTTAGTAGTAAAAGAGTTTTTATAACTATGACATATATATACATATATATGTGGGAAGTACATAAATATCATGTTTTTAATGTTTTTATCATGTACATATTATAATCATGTTTTAAATCAGAAACTAACTAATAAATAACAATATAATTACCTGCTGAATGGCGGCTTTTTTTGGCGCGATGTTGGCAGTATTGAATTACTTTCTAAACCATGGTTAAAAGCAAAACATTATTTTAATCAAACAAAGAGATGCAGTAGATGTATTTATTCATTATCATAAACACAATCCTAAATAAAAATTCTGTTTAGTTTTATCAGTATCCACAAATACAAGATTTAATTTTGAACTCGGAAGCTTGTGCTCCTTCAACGATGTGACTAGCTAGCGACAACATCTGATACAAATACGTACATTATCTCGTCCAATTTTGTTAAGCGAGGGAAATAGGTAAGAAATTGTATGAACTTGGTGTTTATTTGGGTCCGCTTTATTTCCATCGGCCTTTGGGGGCTCGGTTCATGTATCACTGCAGACGTCAGCCCTGGGTTAATTGTCTACGTGCGTTTTCAGCTGAATTCGTCACGTTCGCTCGTTCACATCCCTATAGCAGTTTAGCCTCGTACTAATAAACATTTTCGAAATTAAGCGTTTGGGTTTGAAATATATCAACGAGTTGTGGCTATTACTGTTTTATAAGTCTCGTAGACGAATCTTATTGTAAAATTTCTCTTGTATTTTAACACAACTGCCCAAAAAAAGAGTGTTATGTTTTCAGTATTCATGTACGTAAATATGTATGTATGTGCGTTTCTTTATTCCACCATAACTTTTAAACGCCTAAACCGATTTAGATGTATGATGTCTCATTACAATAGTAATATATAAAAAGACCCGGTGAGCCGACACACAATCCTGCAATAGTAAATACAATAATATCCAATAATATGAGTTATCATCATCATCTCAGCCTATTGCAGTCCACTGCTGGACATAGGCCACTACACACTATAATAACAAACTAACAATATTATAAGTGAAATAATACTATATTGTCTATTTCCCTAGAGCCTAGATATTTAACGAAAATAAGCAGGTATAGCGACTATATTATTTACTTGAGGAACAAATGACAAATGTTGTTGATGGTACACTGTGTGCGGAGTGTCATTTGTACGGATATTAAAGTCTTTATTTGCTCTCTGACATTAATTAGTTTGTGCAACAGAACTATTATACAGTTTCTTTGTATAGTTCCGTCTATTACTGTTGTGTTTCTTTGTGATATTGTTAGAAGTCGTAATGGGGTTAATATGACTTTATATCGCCCGAGGTTTTTCTTGTCTTATGTCGAAACTATTTGTAGTTAAAAGCAGTTAAAACATAGTTCTAAGCTTTTAACTGCCTCGGTGGCGCAGCGGAAAGTGTATACGACTGCTGTGCAAGTGGTCTCGGGTGTGGTTCGATTCCAGGGTCAGGTGAAAATGGTATCGGGTTTTTCTATCATGAAATTCCAGTATTGAGATTTATCCGGATTTGGTAAACAAATGTTCCCGGTTGATGACAATAGGTTCGCCCCCTATTTCATGAGACAAAACATAGCTGGCGAAATTTGGACGTGATACACCTCTGCCTACCCCTTCGGGGAAAAAGGTGTGATACTATGTATGTATGTCTAAGCTTTTAATTACAATAATGTCTAAATAGAAGTTGATGCTTACATCTTTTTTTTAACAGACGGGACCATTTAAAATTATACGCGGCGCGCAGGCTTAATTCTTTCCTATATTGATTCTGCCAGTTATGGTCACTATTTACAATTATTTTAGACATCTGGGCTTGTTTATTTAGATAATGTACATTATATTAGAAATGGGCTACGCATTAGATTTCATTTGACATGAAATGTAACTTTACGAAGTTTACGTCAGATATTTTTTTTTGCTGTCGTCTCATATACAGGGTATATAAAACTATACGACATTAAATGATAAGGCAGCCAGTTTTAACCCTTATAAAAATATTCTAATAATCATTAAATCGATTTGTCGAAAAATTTAAAAATATAAAACTACACATTATTTTTCTATCATGACGTTAAAACGTTACGGAACAGAGTAAGAGATATTAATATGAAAGAGTCAGAGATATTTAAATAAATTGAATGACGAAATGATAACATAATGATTAACGTAAATAACCTACTGTGTGAAAAACTGTGAAATAAATAAAAGTATATTTGCGTCTAAACTATTGCAAATAATATCTATTTGATTTTTTTGTCAAAGCCTTCTAACATCACATGATACACGTGGTTTCATTTAATGTCGTATCGACGATACACGCTGTATAACACTTCGAGGATCAATACGAATTCCAACTTTCATATGAAAAATCATAGCAACTAATAGATTCTATTTCACAGTTTTTATTTTGCATCGTAATATAACTGTCCATCTAGGCACTTGTGTGTGTATAACAGCATCGATACGGTGTTCAAATCTAGTATTCGACAGCGCATGCTAAGCGTGCGTCGTTTATTTATTTAGTTCGATTGTCAACTGCCGGGTATTCGTGCCGGGAGTTGTTATTGTAACAAAACGAAGGAGAATTATGGCACAGAACAAACTTGCTAAAAGAATATCTTGTGTCAAGTGGAAATGGGTCGGTTATGTTGCGTGAAAGTGCGGGTCTTGATGCTGATTATTATTGGGATGAGGCCTTAGGGGAAGAAACAGAAAGGTCTCTGGGTAAAATTGAACACGAAATGCAAAGATACCGTTACATCTGATCTAAAGTAATTCCATTTTGATTTCTTTTTAAATATAAAACGGCGTTGAACAAAGTAAAGATAAAAAAATTATAAATGCTAAAAAGACGATCAAATTTGAAATACGAGCCGCGATTCCGAGAACTGTTACCTTAAGTGTTTTCAACAGTTTCGTATTTCACACAATAAATTATTATTGGACGAGCCTACCATGAAATTCTCTGCTTAGTTTCATGTATACCTAAGTAGAAACCGACACTGAACTTGTTTCCAAACACGCTACAAATATTTAACTTCGGATACCGCTTTGAATTAGAGACCGTCGAAATACACAGGGTATTTTTAACTAGACGACGAGCTCGTTTGTGTTAGGAAACCAATCTCGTTGATATATCCATTAGCCAAATAGAGAACCGGGCCCCTACACCGCCCTTAACAAAACAACTGCTGGTACTTCCCACTATGAAGAAACAAAAATTATTTTGCTTCCATTTCTACGCGTCGTTCGCTAACCCATGGTTTTACCTACAAAAACAATATGTTAAAAGGAAATAATGATACCAAATGATCTACCGAACTATATTTGATGTGGGTTAACTATAACAATGTGGGTTTATTTTTTACTATATTAAGATTTTACTTGTAATACAGTAGTCATTCATATTGGTCTAGGAAAAAAGGACTTTATTACGTTGACAAATAATAAATAAATAATAATTAACAAAAAAAATAATAATAATAAAAAAAAATTATAAAAAATAATAAATAATAATTGATATAAGGAGACAATTAAAGTATTTGACATAAAGAGATATTTTTTGAAGAAGAAAAGATATTTAAAGCAAATGACTACTGAAAGATTCATGTTTTACTTGTTAATAATAAACACATATAGAGTAGAAACATAGATTAATTCTCAATAGCTACTTCATTAATCCATATATCGCAACGAACCGCATATTTGCACCATTTAGTCTACGCACATTAATAAAACTATTTAAAATATGGTATAACGTTTATATTCTAGTAATATAATATTAAGTAGTGGTACCTGTAGTATTTCTACCTGGAAATAAAAATAAAAATAAAATACCAACAAAAAATAACAGTTTATTAAAGTTTCAGTTACACGTACAATAAATAATTCTAAACAAACATATCCTAAAGAAATTATGTTGACAATATACATTTCTACTTATATAGTTTGTTCATTCTGTTGTGCAATCACTATAAAGCTGGTGCCATACACAATATTATACAAAATTTAATGAATTCAATCTGCATTAAGCAATAATAATACAACATAACATCTGTTGACTACTGAGAGAACATTTCTATGCATCCACAAATGTTGGAAGCGCAGCACGTGAAAATTCTAGTAAAATGTAAGAAACGGTAAGTATGACATATTCTGTCCGCACCTGATATTTATATTCACCTCGAAATGTGCATTCCTTTACTACCATTTTATGGAAATATAAACCACAAGTCCTGCTTCAACAAAGATAATAAATAAAACTCATACCGTACCATTAACTCCAACACTAGTCTTTACTTTTTCTAATTGGCTACTTTCTTGTAAATAATGCGACGGTGAATTAATATTGAAATATAATTGCATGCAGCACTAACCCCAGCCGGTCTGTGGTGCTCGCAACGTGTTATTATGGAAATAGTTTTCAAACTTGGAACAGGTCAGTGTTCTTTGTTTTGTTGCAACCGTTCATTGGCTACAAAAAGTACCTACTTTAAAAACCAAATATGCATTCAGTTGCTAACTCAATTGTTGTGTTTTTGTTTCACTGTTCTGCTTATGCGTCTGCTTCGTAAATAATTAAACTGGTAACATCGTTTGTGGAGTCACGAACGAATCAAAATATTTTTTGAAACGTTATCATTATGAAGAGGGGTGGAGTGAGTAAATAAAGTGAGCAGACGGTGGCGGCGCGACGTTTCATTTCTGTTCTAGAAAATAAAGAGGCCAATAAAATTCTGTTTAGTGCAACAGCTATCGTTCAGTGGAGCGGCTATCTGCATTTTATACTTTCGACGCCATCAACGTTGAGGCACTTTATTTCTTTACTTTGTATGTGAATAGAGTGGTATGAGACTCGGGTACATGTATATGGACCTTGTTTATTTAGTAAATCGTGGGCCTGGACTATTCAATTGCACGAGACAGTTACGTGTTGTTTATTAAATCATGCATTATACGGTTTGATAATGGTGTTATTTCTTGCAATATAAAGCATTTTTAGTCAAAGTGAGAGGTAACTAAGACGTTTTTTGATTTTAAACCGCATAATATAATTGTGTGTATAAATAGAGGGATGTATTTATGCGTTGTGTTCTCAAATAGACTTCATATTAATACATTTATATAATAATTTATTCCAATCGTTGTATAGTGTGCGTGTTTGTGAAATGGAATTAAATGGTTAGAAATAAATCTCCTTGTGCTATAAATCTAAGTATTTCTCGATGTTATTTCAATGGAGGCACGGTTATTAGTCTAAACAACTATGTATTTAGATGGTACATTGTAGAATATCAACGTCAACACAAATCGTATGCCGTCGTCAGCGTAGAATCCTAAACAGGATTGAAACTTGGACGGGAAGCAATCTAACGGGAACAACAGTACATACAGCGGTCTACCGACGTAGAGCCCTACGTAATTTAAAGAACAAACAAGCCTCGCAACTGGGTTTACCTCCACTGCAACAAACTCTGCGGCGTCGCTTTAACTTACTCATTTGTCGTTTACTATCATCCACTTATAGAGCACAAAGTTTGAGGCCTCTGAGTGTTTCACATCGCCTATTATGGCTTTCAGAATGCGGATTAGTTTTCGAGCTTCGTATATAGATACGGCAATTCATAAAACAAACAAAATTGATACGGGATTTAGAAGCCAATCGACGTGGTAAGTCTGTTTGTATATGAAATTCGGAGGCTCAAAAATGCTATAACGCCGCAGATGAGTTTGGCTCAAGCGAAGCGTTATCAAGCCCAGTTAATCCTGTCTTCTGTATTATTGAATAAATTTTCCTTTGTGACGTGCTTTCACCATTTATCGATTTAATGTATTGGAAATAAATCTGGGCATTTGCTGCTTTTGCAACGTAACATTGTTCAGAAATCATAAAATTTTAATGGCTGCAAAAATGTCGGGTGGTTATAATGAGTAATCCTATTAGTGATGCCTAGAACGTTGTTATATGACGAAGTTGGGACGCAAGGCGGTAAAGCGGTGCGATGTTATTGTTATGATGGCATAAAGTGAGCCATGTATCTAGTACGAGGCAGGTGGCGCTAACTACCGGATATGTAGTGGAAACTGTCGACACTGGGACAACTCGAGACACGGATGTATCTACCACACAATGTAATGTTTCACGCGTAGTTGATGCACAACTTAGAGCTTTTACCCGACAAAACTTAATATTATTATGCTTTCACACATAATTTAAGTTTTCGTATGGATTAAAAATTATTGTTCGGATTCTTCGGGTTTGAGTTTCCGTGATATACAAGATATTTCTTTTTAAATTACTAGCTTCCACCCTCGGCTTCATCCAGGTGTTCTGTCTCAAAGTCTTAGAAGGATTTATAAGAATTACTAAGATTTATAAGAATTGAGATAAGTGGGTGGCCGTTGGTTGCAGGTGGCACAAAACCGCTTTCAGTGACGCAAATTAGATGAGGCCAGCAATGGGTGTCATTGGGTTGATATGATGAAGAAAGGATTGGTTTACTTTTACCCCATCGTAAAAAAGAGTAAAAATCAATCTAGGAGAGAGAAGTATAGTACATACAAACGTAAGGTACGTTAGACGTGTACTAATAAATAAATATGATTACCACATTTGTAGTAAACATTTAAAAACAATTTTAATTATTAAAAGGAAATATAGCGTGACAGAATAAAAATGTAACAAGAAATCCTGAACAATAATACAAAGACGAATATACATATACCATTGAAAATATAAAACATTTTTCTAAGGTCATTTTATCACAAAATCAAATGCTTTGTTTGTCTTTAATTCCACAACGAACATTGAAATATTCTTAGGGCTTCTTGTACACGCTAAGAAAAGTCGCTACGCAAGAATTCGTATTTCTTTCTATACACGAACTGTGTAAGTAGGTACTTTGTTCAGGCTTTGACCAAGAAAAAATCTTGTCTAACCACGACGCGTTTAGTAAAACATAATAATAATCTTATTTATTTAATTACAATTTAATAATTATTTTCTGAGGTCAAATTATAATTATTATTTTCATATAAATAATACTATAGATATCCGTGTAGTGACGGATTAAGAATACATAATGTCAATACTCCATTTTGGGTGGGTGTCGTAAAAGGCGACTAGGGAATAACCCACTGCGAGAAAAGGGAAATTCGAAACAAACCCTATACCAACCTATCTGGCCAGCGTGGTATAATAGGCTGAATTCTCTTCACAATTTTTAGAGCAAACCCGTGCCCAACAGTGAGACGTTTATGGGTTGCAATGATGAATACTAGAGTAATCCTGTCTTACAAATTAAAAATGTTTGTAATATCTCAAATAAAGAATTGAATTGAAAACAATATCTGGTCGTGGCTAGATCCGACTAAATTCTAGTCGTGGCCATAGGCGTGGATGAAATTTCTTAGAGTGTACACGGAACCTAACGCTTGCTATAATTTCATTTTGATTATATACGTTTCGCTTGTAATCGTGCAGAATAGGATCCGTATTTTGCTTCATTCATAGGCTTTTTGTCAAGGGTTCTTGATTTATAGCGTTCTGAGAGGCATGTCTTCATCGGATCCCAAAGTCTCAATAATGTTTTACAAGGTACCGAATATAAATAATAAATTCCGGCTTTTGCAGTAACAAAGTGAGTCCAGTATAAAAATAGTTTTATGTTCATAGTATTTTCCGTATTATTTCTTGCTTTTAGCAACTTGTTGTTGGGTTTATTATTTATTGTGATATGATCTGTGTTATTACAGTATTCATGGAACTAGTACGGTACTTTGATTTGATCGATGTTTTGCGGCGATGTTAAGTAATTGTTTTTTGATTAGTTTGTTGAAATTGTTAGTTGTGTGATTCATAATATTCGAATTTTTAAGTTCTTTTAATGGGTAACTATAAAATAAATGGAATTTGAGAGCCTACTCATCGATTTTGATATCGTTTTCAAATGTTTAAAAATGACACTGATCATATATACATTTTCAAATACCTATTTATCAGAGATATCGAAATCTACTGAATCGAATGCCTAGTTTGCAAAATGGCTCCCAACAATAACATAAGAAACAGACAGATGAAATTGGTCTATAATTTATGTAGTACCTAAGTGTATCATCTGTATATGTGTATACGACTGTTGTGCATGAGATTTCGGGTTCGATTCCCGGTTCGGGTGAAAATGGTATTGGGTTTTCCTATCATGAAATTCCAGTATGACAATAGGTTCACCCTCTATTTCATGACACCAAAAACATAGCTGGTAAAATTTGGGTTTAATACACTTCTGCCTACCCCTTTGCATCACGCCTGTTTTAGGCGTGATGCTGTGAATGTTATAACATTAAAATGTAATTAAAAGATGGATTAATTAGATCTATAAAATTCAACAATAATTTTATATTTTTTAGGTATCACGTATTAAAACAGATTCACAATAAGATACAACATTTGTTTTTGTGATAGGTGTTTGTTTCCTCCCGAAACTTGGGATCGGTTAACTAGAATGGGGAATGCCACATGACGAGACGTTGCTTTGATACAATAATTAAATGTTTTTGTGTGAAATGCTATAAAATAAACAATCTATAGTAAGTTGAGCTGTTGAGCTTGCAGCAGTCTTGTATATACAAAGTTCATTATAATAAGTAGGTTTTAAGCCATAGAATATTGTAATAGTATTATGTACCGCCTAGATGCAGTGAGTTCGCTGTAGTAAGAAGCTTATCATTTACAATGTCTTTATGGCATAATATTTTTATATAAAGACTACTGTAGAAGTAAGAAGTAAGCGTGTAGCACCCTTTATAGTTTCCTAGTTAATTCACGCAAGCTGTTGCACAGATTTGTCTTAGTGTGAATGTTAACACGACGCTCAATGTTGTCTGTTTTATGTAAGTACAGTTTACGGCCAGTTTACCTTGAGATATAGTAATGAAAGTTTTATTACATCAGAAATGTTTGTATAACAATGAGAAAACTCGTTGTACGGTGTTTAAGAACCACTTACCTCTAAAATTGGATGGCAACTTAATTGTCTATGGTTAGATTTAGGAATCAAGCTCAGAATAAGCAGCTATAATTCCCTACCGCAGACGGCTCAGTGTAATTCCTTTAAAGCTTACGTTCTCAGCGTGTCCCAGTTACACCTGCCGCTAGCTTTTTGGACTCCAACTACGTCGTTTATTAAATAATTTTGTATAAGAATGTTTCTTTTTTATATGTAACTTTGTTCGTTATTTTAAGTGAGCACCAGGTGACGCTAACAGGCGGCGCTGCAACGGAAATTGCCGTCGGTCGGTGGCGACGCCACCGAGGGCCGGGCGGCCGGAGCGTAACTTGGCTCGCTCCAACCACACCGCCCACACTAGAATAGCCTCTTGTTAATTGTAGGCCAACACAGAAAACAATTAGCAGCACTCGCACACTCGCCTGAGCCAACTACCACTTGAATATTTCATTCATTACTTAGATAAAATCACGGGGCTACTTACGTAACAGAAATTGTGTCTAACTCAAACAATGAGATTATTCTGTTAGGATTTATTGTGTTCTGACGAAACTTTGAATTGTTTTTTATCCAACTTATGTCAAACTATTCAGAAAGAACTAGAAGTTGCTAAATTTAATCACTTTCATTTATTGGTAATTTTAATGCCAAAAAAGTAAAGTACCTAAACATAAAAGACAGGTAATGAGAGCTATAATTTGATAGTAAATAGATAGGTACCATATAGTATAAAATGAATGCCAGAAGTTCATCAATTTCTTGTAACCTGCCAAAAAAGATAAAAGCTGTTTACCGTAGAACTAAACATACAAAAATCCTTCAAAATAGTACTATCACTTCAAAAAACATATTTTTTAAATATATTATATAACCCTAGCCGTTGCACAGAATTTGTCTTCCATGCTTTTCTGAATGTTGACAGTATTCTCTCAGACGCAGAGGGCAAGGAATTCTGCCTAAAGTTTCTTTCTAATAAAATATATAAAAGCACATTTTTTATTCTAGGCCTACTCTAATTGAGGAAAATATGGTACAATACTTAGTTAAAACAATTGTTGCGCCGCGACAATACTTCGTTAAACAAAAGAAACTGGCACATCAATTTATATCAACAGGGAAAAGCTAAACAAATGAATATCACGCGTACAACCGAAATGAAAAGGGCACCTTCCCGACTTTACATTGTTTAATGACGTTAAGAAGGTTGTAACTTTGACGTTGCATTAGTGAACAATAGACGCTGAAACTAAAACTAGATCCACCTTTATCTTTGCGATTGTTATAAAACACAAAGCGCTTAACTAGTTGAAAGCTTTCGGCTGGGCGTTTACATCCGTGGGTTGCCAACTTCCCCAGCCATATCGAAAGCACGAATGAATTCGCTAATTTCTATGTAATACATGCTGTAGCATGCCAATTGATATGCTAAATTCATTTGAATAAAGTAATATAGTCGGGAGGATATTATTATTCAATATCGCACTTGTAACCAATTTAATAAACTTATACAACTTATAAGCTCTATTGATGGATTAAAGCCACATTACAAGTAAAAAAAAATTATACAATATATATTTTTATCCATTTGTTAATTGAAAATTTATTTATTTTAGTTTAAGTTTTAATTTAATTTGATTGTATACTTATAAATAAATTAGCTTATTATAGGCAATAATAATATAATAGGTACTTAATTAAAAGGTTTGAAGGATATATTTAAAATTATACAATATAATTTTTAATAACTTGTAACTTCCATCAAATAATTGAGGAGAGTGGCAAACTGGCTGCAGAAAAACTGGATAACAGTTTCTAATTTTGTATGAAGTTCATATATATATTATGTATCATCCATTAAATGAATAAGTAGTAATTTAATAAAGATAATGAAGAGTATATTAATAAAGATTATATTATTTATATATGGTTTATCATGAATTATCGATTTTACTATTTTTGTCACATATATAGTACAGTAATAAAGTACATAAATCGACCCAAAATTCATATAAAGTTATAGTGTTCCCCTAATGTTTCCGAACCGCCAAGCTAATATGGGATTGGGCAGATCATGTTTGTAGCATGTTGCATGAACTATGGAGTTGTACCGCAGAACGGGGCCAAGACAGTGACAAGGGGTTGCGGTGGACCGCGGAATAGACGCCGAAGCAAACCTGGATGCCTTCCATAACAATTAGCATGAAATTGAACAAGTTGAAATCAAAGGGCACCGGCACATTCAATGAAATGAGGGTTATTAATAAGTAAGTCTACGATAGTGTAGATGGTGTAGTACGTCGCGAATTGTTGAAACAATTTAGTCAAAGGTTGTTAAGAATATTTATCGCCTGATGACGAAACCTTAAAGGCGTAAGAAACTATAGTAAGCAATTATTTACGTTATGTATACCACAAGGTCAAAATTACCGCAAATACAACATTTCATTATATCTTTTTTCGATTTAGAGAAAGATGTTGTCGACAATGTAAAGCCGTTTTGCGATACTTTTATAGCTGTCGAAGGTCTGTACATAATTTTTATCAATTACACATCAAATGAGTTTTTAATTTATATGTTTCTAAAGTTTCCAGTTACGTGTTGTGTTTGCTACTGCGGAAATATTTTTTTTTCTAAGGGAAAAAATACCTTTTACTAAGATTAAACTTTTCAAATAGCATAAGCTAAGCCGACTCCAATTTACTTGGCAAAAGGCCTCGGCGAATGAATAGAGAGTGCACGGTACGCATTCCCATCTTCTGTAATAACAGATTGAAACTATATCTGCAGCATAGCAGCTGAGATAATAACATTTTACTACCTGATTAGCATAAAAGCACTAAGTAATTGAATGTTAATTAATATAGCATTGATATCTATGCAATTAGAATTAGCTTAGTTAGTAATTAAATCTAATAACATGCATCATGGTTGATGATAATAATGAATTACAAATTGCCTTCACGTGATTATCAAACTCTGAAACCCAGAATTACTTGTGTATGTATTTTATTATTTGAAACAAAGTAAATTGTATTGTGCTAGCAAACAATAAGATAGGTTTTGCGTTAAATAAAATTAAATATTAGGTACACGGAAACGGTTAATGTGTGTGACATTGCGGGTGATGGCTACTCAAAAATAAATAATAGTAATATTTTTTATATTATAAGCTAGCATTAGTCCGCGTGAGCCTGGCGTCTGTAAATGCACAAAATGTATCCTTGTCATTCATGCTTAAACCAGTGTAAAAATAAATTTTCATTTAATATAAAATTGATAGGCTTTCCTTTAAGTTCGTAAGGTTTACATTATGTGTGCAGAATGTTTATTCACTTAAATTCTTATTGCAAATGTAATATGCAAGTGAAGATGATATAAATTGTACAATAAATAATTGTATATATCCAATAAATCTTCACTGAAAAATCCAAATAACATATTCAAATATGGTCTGAAAGGATTATGTTTTGATTTAAGATAATATTGTAAACTGAATGGGCTTAACCTATCAATACTTTTGGATAAGCACTTGAATATTAAAATTGGAATTTGCATAATAATATAGCCGCTGAAAAATATTCCCATAATCACAAATTACTTAACAAATATTATAACATAACATAACATAGTATCACGCCTTTTTTCCCAAAGGGGTAGGCAAAGGTGTTTCACACCCACATTATATCAGCTATGTTTGGTCCCATGAAATAGGAGGCGAACCTATATACATTATACAGATATTATTATGTATTTAAAACTGTTGTATGTGGCTCCGCTCGCGTGGAATTCGATTCCGATGACTACAGAAACTAGTATACCTAGTTGATTTTTTTCATTTTTAAACCTCATACGACAAGACTGACCAGAAGGTCTTATGAGGTTTAAAATTAAGGAGAAGAATCTTCTTATTATTATTATACCTATTTTCATTATAGAATGAATAGATGAATCGTGTCATAGAAAATTATTTGAATTTCAAAGCTTAAAGCTAAAACCCAGTTTGCTAAGACTATGTAGTTTGTTCACATTACAGTGGTACGTGGATGTCTAAAATGCATAGCACTCTTGAATAATATTGTTTGCTATAAACATAACTAAGTTCCTAACTCAAATGTAGATATTTCACCAAATCCATACCTTAGGGCCTTGGGGAGAATAGAGTAATTACTTAAGAGCTAAACTTGGAAATCAAGTGCATACTCGAGTTTAGTTTTCAAGTAGGTAATTAATCTGTGAGGTGGTAGAATTGTTGGAACCATCTGTCAGTCTCAAGCAGTGTATTGAGCTCGACGTTTGGAGGCGACTCATGTAATTCTGTTACTCTCTCACACATTCATCTAATTGAATACGTCTGCAAAGGCTGAGAAGCCTGAAAATTCGATTCGTGATACTAATTTATTTTGTAAATTTATATTTATAAGATGACACACGCCTCGGTGGTGCAGCGGGAAGTGTATACGACTGCTGTGTAAGAAGTCCCGGGTTCTATTCCCGGGTCGGGTGAAAATGGTATTGGGCTTTTCTATCATGAAATTCCAGTATAAAGTTATTTCCGGAGTTTGGTAAACAAATGTTCCCGGTAGATGACAGTAGGCGACCAAACATAGCTGGCGATATGTGGGTGTGAAACACCTCTGCCTTCCCTTTCGGGAAAAAAACGGGATGCTATGTTTTATGTTTATGAAGACGTGTAACTACTTTGTTTTGAGATTTTTGAGGTATCTTAGATCTTATTGTGATTCGCAAAAGTAATACCTGAAAAGTAGTAAAGTACCGTTTCTATTGTGTCTGGTATAACATATTCAACGTAAAATATGGTTTGTTTTACGACTATCAAACATGCAGGGTGTACAGTGATCACATGGTGTAGCGACAGCTTTATCAAAACCAATCTGATCTACAGTCGAAGCATTTTAACCGTGTAAATGTTCCATGTGATAAAAGGCATTTCTATTTTTCGCAAAGGTATCATCAATGGCACAGCTTAGTTTGAATGAGAGCTATATAATTTATATAGTTCTTTAATCATCATCGTTTGAACATAGAAACACCATTATTGCCTCCTGTAATTTTACAGTCAAACCAACTATGTTGTTTTTAGTAAGGATGTTTGGAACATTCGTGGTTATCTTCTGCTTACTCTACACGTTCAAAAATAACTAGACGACCATCGCTTATTGAGAAGGGAAGAGGTTTTAAAGGGTCAGCAACGTGAAATTGTGATACTTCTGGTACTGCAGGCGTTCATATAGGCCATAGGTGCGGCGCCATGGCCACTACCGTACGTACTACGTACCGTAGTGGTGTACTACATATAAAATCCATAGGCTTCCACACGACGCCTGCACACACGCACGCACCGTAAGCTTCAATGCTATTATGGTATAAAACAACAAAGTCTGAAAGTCATACATTTGACTTAATATCTTAAGTCCCCTGGTTGGGGCAGGGGGCGTCCACAGTGATCCTCCATCGCGTTCAGTCCTGGGCTTCACATTTTATCTCACTCCAGGTCTTCCTGATATTCTTCGCCTCGTCTGCCACTGTACGCACGGGACGGCTACGCTTGCGCTTTCTTTGAGGATTCCAATCCAGTCTATAACATAACGTCTTCAAATGATAAAATAGGTACTAGTTACTACTACTAGTACTATTTCAGTGGCCATATAAGTTCCACCGACATTGATATAATTAAATCACAGTGCACCCTAGAGATAATAGCCGGTTATAGAATTAAAAAACTTAATCACTTTACAAAGAGTACACAGTACACTTACAGTAATATTTTTCATAATATAATAGTTGTCTAAATTAATTTAGGCTTGCATGAGTTGAATATATAAATGTTAGTCAAACCGGCCAGCATAACCATTCCTCAATCAGATCTGGGATAAGTAAAGTTACAACAATGTATAACAAGTAGCTAAATCCTACAGAATATCCAAACTAATATTATAAAGCTGAAGACTTTGTTTGTTTTTTTCGCTCAATGCGCTTATCTCAGTAACTACTGGTCCGACCTGAAAAAGTATTTTATTTTTAGACAGCGCATTTATCAAGAGAGACTATATAATATCACGCTACATGACTAAGAGCCGATCAGTGGCCGAAAAAAAAACAACAGGAGCGAATTCCCGGGCAACAGCTAGTTAAGCTACGTATAGGTATAATTATGTATAATCTGGTGACAGTTAAATTTTACGCCGTACTATTTCACGGATAAAACCAGAAATGCTTTGTACTCATTAACTATTTGCAAGTGGAACATGTAAGAATAGGTTTCCGAAAGCATATATTATATATATATTGAATAGAGTGAGATTAATTAAAATTTAATTAATCATGGCGTAACAAATATACCTTTTAAACTATATTTTGTATACCTTGTATGCTTGAAATAAATCGTTTTAATATTCAACTTTGATAATATTGTTCAAACGTCTGCACATTTTATTTCTTATAGTTCATAGTTATTTTTAGATAAAAAAATGTTCATATCACAATATCAAAGCGATTGAAAATATTATTAAAACTTAGTATTGAAATTAATATTTACGTTCTGGTCATCATTATTCATCATAAATTCTAAAATTATAAACCTATTGCAAACTAAAGTAAAAAGACCTACATAATTTTAAAAATGACAAGTTTTAACTTCAATTACTTATCTATTTATAACTTCGCAGTAGTAAGCACGAAATTTAATTTACTTTTCTATCTGATTTTATATATAGAATACAATGTACAGTAATAATTATATTATTAACGTTGGAATAGATAATCACAGTGCCGCTGCGAATTGGAAATACATATTTTATAACGTACTTAGCGGACACTGGGTGTAGAGCGCTAATATTGGTCGGTACATTGCTACACGATTTAAATTAGGTATAACCAGAAATTCATGAATTATAATATATTCTATTGGGAAGAGGCCATAGGAAATCAATTTATTTCGTAATTTGATTTTGTTGAGGTTTATTAGGAATGTTTTGAATTAGAATTTTCTCTTCAATAAAACCAATTAATATTTATAAAAGTTATAATTTGTCGTAATGTCGAAAGTAAACCTCTCCGAAATTCTTCTCAATTATAACCTAATAAAACTATATTTTTCATAGTTACAGAAATAACTATGAAAAATATAGTTTTATTAGGTTTTATTGTCTTTCAGTAGTCAAAGATACTCACAAACATACTCATACAAAAGCATGTACTAATTCATATCACATTAAAACACGAAAAAAAAAAAAAAACAAAAACGGTTTACCTAGAGCCAAATTAATTTCATGTTAACTTAAGTATATAATAATCATTACAAAATTGATTTTAATAAAAATATCATCCTGAGTACATTGTGAATACTTAATATATGCGATTTGAACATCTACAGACATCTGATTTAGATTTGATTGAAGTCCTACACACGCATAAGTAATTATACTAAGTAAGCAATATTATTATGAGTGGAATACATATTACCAATCACAAAAATCAATTAAAAATACAGCCAACAAACATGATAACACAGATAATATATTATGTTTCGGTATATTATGGTAATGCTAATTAAAATTTACATTATATCTTTATTTATCCAGCTGCTTATCAAAATAATATATAAGTATATATAAGTACTCGTATGTGTTACGTCCTGTATTGATTCGACTAAAACAGCTTATGTAGATTGTAGAGGCAATTTCGTGCAATACCGTCCTACTCCTAGCCCAACACAGTTATTTAATTGTTTATGCTATCGTGCTTGCTACAAGGAAATAATTAGTCTTAGTTCATTTCATAGTCGTCGTGTTAAAGCCAATTTAAAATTTAAAAAAAACTGATTTTACAAACGTTGTATTTGTTTTAAATGAGTCCTGTACAGTATGGCTACAGGCAACCGAATGTTAGTAAAATATTTATTCTAAATGAAGATAAACTTTTCTGGGTCAATCGAATACACTTTGCATATTACAAGCTAAAAATGAATAAAATTACCTGTGTCACCACTCACAACAAGTTCGGGATAGTTGGGTTCCAAATTTCAGCTGATTTAGATGAGTAAGTAGGTACGGTAAGCTCTAGTGTTGTAAAGTTAATTCTACAATGACAAAAGAAGATAATAAGAACATAGAGAGACAAATGAGCCATAATAAAAAAATAAAAAAAAATAAGCTACTAGGTTCTGCCCGCGTGTTATCTCCTTAAAAAAACTGTCTACTATTCCAGACTCATAGGTGTGACAAAGTTCATACAGATCTTTTCAGCGAACTGGCTTTAGCCAAATTTGCTGACACTATTTTTCGGATAACCTGTTATATTCTTAACTTGTGACTTTCAGAGAGTTACTTTGTAACCTAGATGACTAAACGAGATTTCATTTCATTTCAGCCGTTTTGGCGTCATTGTGTTACTACCATCTATCCCTACATCCATTCATCCATCTTAACTTTTGGTATATACGAGTAAAATATGAGTAGGATTCCATATCAGTAGAAACTAACTTTATAGATGTAATTTGTGACTTGAAATGACTGGCCTGTTGGTCTAGTGGTTACGGACCCTGACTGCTAAACTGGAGGTCGTGGGTTCGATCCCCACCCAGGACAAATATTTGTATGATGAGCATGATTGTTTGTTCTGTGTCTGGGTGTATCTATCTATAATATGTATGTATTTCCAAAAAAAAATGTATTTAAGTACCATAACACAAGCAAATATAATTGCTTAATTTGGGACGAGATGGCGCTGTATGAATGTGGTGAAATATTATTATTAATTTAATATAAGTATAAGATATGTATATTCTGATCAAACACCCAGATAAATCAGTTGCTTCTTACTCCACTTATACAAAGTGCCTTACAAGTGTACATGTACTTAGTAGAGACCACAAGACCTTTTAAATGTATTAAGCCCAGAATTTCCTTACTAAATGAACCTCCTAAAGGAACTTAGCTTAAATTAATAGTATTATGAGTCAAATGGTATAAGCACGAGATACTAATGCTGGTGGCAAGTACACTAACTAGTATTAGAATGGAAGCTAGTGGAACGTCAGTCAGGTAATTTGGAGGCGGTTCTATTTGTGTGGTGCAAAACACAAGAGGTGAAAATTAATTTAAAAAAATGATTTTTTTCGCACCAATTATTTTTTTAACAAACTAAGCATCAAACAAAATAAAATAATTCAATTGAATTTATTTTTAGTGTTCCATACTTCAAAAGGAAAAAACGGAACCCTTATAGGATCATTTCGTGTCCGTCTGTCTGTCAAGACCTTTATTATTATCTCAGGCACGCGTCGAGGTATCTAGTTGAAATTAATATGAAATACTTAGGTCTGCAATCCCTTGGAGCAATGACGCAATCAAATGATACAAGCGTTTATGCTCCATTTTTATCGTATATTTTGACGATCGCTAAGGAATCAAAACCTATAAAGTCCTTTCCCTTAATCTATCATGTAATTTGCAAGAAGCAATATCAAGTTGCACAAGTAAAAGAAAAATTCCGAACACACAAAATGTATAGTTCATCATCAGCAACCCATTAAGTCCCACTGCTGGGCTCGGGTCTCCTCTCCTCTAACTAGAGAGCTGAGAGTATAATAATATAATGTATAGTTACACACTGTAATATATTTGAGGGGTTATAGTACTAAAAGTTACATGCGGGTACGGAACCCACTGTGAACTGAATCCGACACTCTTTTATTGAATGATTAGAAAGGCATAACATAACATTGTTCTTATAATTATTATGGTAGAATTTTAGATGACATTCATTACCATCAACATCTCTGCGGTCTACTGTTCAACGCAGATCATCTACCAGCGACATTCACATCTCTGAAATATCATTCCTGATTTCCAGTTCCTCCATTAATATTTTTATTTATCCTCTTAGAATTATGTATTTTACTTTTTTGTTAGATATTTTTGTAACTATTTAGCTTATTATTTAGTAGTAATATCACATGTTTAAAAATAAAACTATTATACCGCTTACTAGACAGCCTTTGCGTGGGTTCTGATAAATTTGAATCATAATATGTTGGTGTATCATTAGTACTTTTCGACACTCGTGCGTGGGTATTCAAAAGTGTTACAAAATATTCTTTATATTTTTTACTGTCACCTTCGCCACTAACATTTCCATGCTAAGTAACGTGGGTTCGATTCCCACACGACACATTAGAATTTGTGTAATTCATAGATATTTTTTTCGAGTCTGTTTGTACCTACTTTTGTATCCATTAATTATATCATGTTTATGTCCCCCGCGACACAGGACTGGTAGTGCGGGCGCCCGGGCGTAAATATAAAATTTTTTTTACTTTTACTTGACTGCTTCGGTGGATTCGATCGCTTGGTCAGCCAAAAACGGCACCGATTTGATTTTTTTGATATGAAATTGTACGAGTCTGTTCCTGTCTGTTAATGGTACTGTATTGTACGTCCCCTATTAAAAGGCATCAACATAGATGGTGAAATGTGGCTGTAATGCGTCTCTACCGATCTACCGCCTTTGGAGCAAAAGAAGAAGAGAAACATGCCGAGAATTTCTGTACAAGATTGCCATAAATACTTATATCATCATCACCATCATCATTTCAACCCATAAACGTCTCACTGCTGGGCACAGGTCATTTCATTATTATTGACTTTGAGATAAGTAATGTATTTGCTAGAAAATTACTTATAAAGTTCCTTGTTTTAAGTAAATCTTTCATGTAAAGCTATACCATTAGGGTAGATATTTGCTTGGCTCTGTTTGTGTGTGGAGACATAATAATCACTCGGCCAAACGACAACGTAGCAAAAAAGTATTTATAAATTTATTTATAATTTATAAATATACAGTACATTATGTAGGCACATGTCTTTTGTAGTAGTAAGAGTTACCAGTTTTTATACGAATTAAATAATTATATACCATTTTAAATATACGAGTACACAAATTGTTAAAGCAACCTCATTAGAAGTTAAATACAAAATAATTTCTCAAATAATTGCCTTCCATAGATACATAATACAATATTTTTAGATAAGCAACAATGTCGTAAGTTATAACAATATTAATATTATTAAGAAATATACGTGATCTACTTCATTTTTACGGTTCCGTAGTCAACTAGGAACCCTTATAGTTTCGCCATGTCTGTCTGTCTGTCTGTCCGTCCTCGCTTAATCTCTGTGACCGTTAGCACTAGAAAGCTGAAATTTGGGACCAATATGTGTATCAATCACGCCGACAAAGTGCTAAAATAAAAATTGGAAAAAAATGTTTTATTAGGGTAGCCCCCCTATATGTAAAGTGGGAAGTGTTTTTTTTTTTAATTTTAACCCTAATGTGTGATATATTGTTGGAAAGGTATTTAAAAATGAATAGGGGTTTACTAAAATCATTTTTTGATAATGTCAATAATTTCGGAAATAATCGCTCCAAAAGTAAAAAACAAAGCGTCCCCCCCCCTCTAACTTTTGAACCATAAGTTTAGAAAATACGAAAAAAATCTGAAAAGTAGAACTTTATAAGGACTTTCTAGGAAAATTATTTTGAACTTGGATGGAAACAACAGATGGAAACTGCAGTTAACCAATATAATTTGGTCCCTGAATCGTATGAGCGCCTATACAATCCAGAGGTCAAGTTTCATTTGCCCGTATTTTTTTTTTAACTTCGTTTACATAATATTTTATTATCCTGAACGTATCTTTTTTCAAACAAAAAAATTATTATTAAAATAGGTTCTCGCAATTCAAAATTACCATCGAAAACTTCTGGCACGTCTATGTATTAATTAGTAACCCAATTCATGAATTTATAGTTTTCAAGAACTTTATCATTATGATCAAGAATGAGACATGCAACGACATCTATCAAAGGAATATGGTACTTGGTACTTATTAATAAATGCCTTCACAAGATAACTTTTAAAAGTTGTGATAGCAAAAGGTAGAAATGGTTTTAGTAAATCGAAAATATTTAAAAAGAAATTGTAAGGGTGCTACTTAAAGTATAACCAACAGACAATGACCAACAGACGCATTTTCAGCATTCTTGGAATGGCTGTCTGTTGTCTCTTTCGATAGATGGCGTTGTGCACCTGACGTCATTTTCCTGAATCGCGGTGTTAAGATTCTCCGTGACTGAATGACCCTCTCCCATGTTTGAAATCAAAGCGGGTTAGATAGAGTGTTGAAATTGAAAGTATTAAAAGTGTCGTTAAAAGTCTTGATCGTTAATCGTTACCACTATGTTCATGCTCCAGCAGCGCTCCGCGCTCCTGCAACTGATCCAATGGATCTGTCGCGCGCCCTTTACATGCGCTCCCCTTTGACACACTGCGCTCCCCTTTGTGTTCGCGCTAAAAACCGTCACGAGTCGGAACGACTGCCGCGGAGCGTGCAATATTGCACGCTCCGTGTTCGCGCACGTACCCACTACCGGGAGCTGTTGCAGGAGCGCGGAGCGCTGCTGGATCGCGAACATAATGGATAGTATGGATACCCACCTTTAAACTCATAAGTGGGAACACTTATTGTGACGGACGGGAAACTACGGAACCCTACACTGAGCGTGGCCCGACACGCTCTTGGCCGGTTTTTTCCTTCAACGTTTTTCGTCTTTATATTTACTTTTATAAAAAGTATGTATATGCTAGCATGTTTAATAAAAGTGATATACGTGGAAACAAGATAATAATATTTTATACTGTAAGAAACAAATCTTTGTTATTATTATAATGTAGGTTTCAATTTGGTACATTTGACATGTTATGGAAAGTCGGTCTTGTTACTAAGCAAATATTTCAGTAATGAGCTCTAAATACTGCTTACTTATAGTCTGATGACTATAAGCATATGTAGATAATAAAACTCAATGATCTTCGTACCAATTATTACAGGTAACTACTGTCTTTCAAGTCAGATTTTTTGATTTTTGATTTAGTTCGTGAATCGCTTATGCCCATGATTTGTCCCTCATTCACCATGCCCTAAGTGCTGTGGGTGCAGGAAGCCGCAGGCGCTTCAGCACGACATCATGTACCGCTTGGCGTGTTACATGCTTCGCACACCTCCACGCTAATTGAATCCATGTCTACTCTACTCCGATGTGGATTTAGCGTGCAACCTTCACCCATTCTATATGTAGCTGTCCATATATCTTTTTATATATACAGCGATTCTTCATTCGACCTCTTCTCGATAGGCCCGTTGAAAGAAGGTTAAGTGCGATTCGAATTTCGAATCTTACTGCCGTATTCAGAGACGTTACTTAACTTTAAAGTTTATTTAGTAAAAACGTATAATTCCCTAAAGAGGAGTATTCAATGATAAAATTGTGTTAATGACAGATTACTGCTAATTGACGTCTCTGAGTGCGGCCGTTAGGTAAATTTGCTGACACCTCTTTTTGGCTTTGTATGACGTTCATAAGTATCATGTATTTGATCCAAATGACTGGATGACTGGCCTGTTGGTCTAGTGGTTAGTGACCCTGACTGCTAAGCTGGAGGTCGTGGGTTCGATCCCCACCCAGGACAAATCTTTGTGTGATGAGCATAAAGGTTTGTTCTATGTCTGGGTGTAATTTATCTATAATATGTATGTATTTCCAAAAAAAAATGTATTTAAGTAGTATATCAGTTGTTTAGTACCCATAACACAAGCAAATATAATTGCTTAATTTGGGATTAGATGGCGCTGTGTGAATGTGGTAGAATATTATTATAATTATATTATAAATGAAATAAAGATGAGTGCAATGGCTATGAATAAAGAGCCTCCTTTTAATAAAAAAATATTTTGTATCCTATAGTGTACTATTCGTTTTAACCTTATTGGTCTTGACGGTAAAAGCTTTTATCGTTACTTTATGACGATGGGGTTCTTTACTCTCGTCAAGTAACTAAGTTTAATAATAATTTTTATTTTCAAATAAATCATTTGTGTAATTTTATTGAATGAATGACATATCGATATGTCATATGCGTACTTTCAATATCCACGAAATTGCATTTCATTTCAGTTAAGGAATGTTTATATATCTGGTGTGCCACTCAAATATTATTTTAGGTCAAGTCAATGTTTAAACGTGATGTTTTATTCATTTCTATTGACAGATTAAACATACAACGTTTCAATTAATTTTATGAAACGCGCGTAGGTAATCGTAATCGTGAAAATAAATAAGTCAATTAAAAATTCATTTTGAAAGAAAAAAAGGAGGTTATACTTAATTAACATTTTTCGCTTCAATCGACATTAGTAATTAATATAGACGTACCTACTTGTCGATATTATACTGTCTGCTCTTTCCTCAATCACTTTGAAGGGGGCTTACAAATCTATTAATATCGTTCTTGATTAGGTTGTAATATTTTGGGCTGGTTGATTGGTGCCATTCTGAATTTTGCTAAATAACATTGATAGCTTGTAAGTTACTAATGGCATGAGAAAATCTACACCTTATTTTTCAAAGTTATGACGGGTGTGTTTATTGCTCAATCACTCCAGAACGCCTGAAAGGATCTGAAGGAAATTTACTTATTATTTTATAGTAAGATTATAATCTGGAATAACTTATACTTAGTTTAATTTTTATTGACATTTTTTTTAATTATTTATTCTACTAGAACTTTACTAAAGAACGCGTCTTGGAACCGGGAAAACTAGAAGTCTTCGAATAATGGATACATCGAATGTCCAGACGAAAGACTAACTTTGGGTTCTATAAAATATATTGTCTTAGCCCAGTCAAGATAAACTTTCAAGCTTACAATAATTCGTATAGAGCTGAAAATTTGGCAAAATTTCTGGAACACCATTACAAACAAAATGCAAAAAGTCCCCATGGATCCCACTTGTGCAAAAATTAATATTTAAGGTCAAAATTCACAAATGTTTGTTTTGCATTTTTATATAGATTTATCATCCTTAAACTAACTGCTGGGTACCACTGGAGAAGAGTAGCACGAGACAGAACTCAATGGAAAAAGATGGAGGTCGCCTGTGCCATACGGCACAGTGAACTGCGGGACATATTATAAAGAAAACAAAATTATTATCTGCCTGTATATTATTTTGTAGCAGCTTATAGCTATATATATTATAATATAGATTTATCATAAAATTGTTTGACAGCAATATCGAAATCGAGTAATCAAATGCCAAGATTGCAAGTATTCCCTCCACCTATATTTCAATTCAAAACACATTGCACAATAATATTGTTAAGGTACTTTCAGAGACTCCCGTCATTTGTAACTTTTGACGACCACGTTACAGAAAGAAATAACTTCCCAACCCACTTAGAAGGACACCAGGCGAAATATAAATAGGTGTGTATCATAAGTTTATGAAGACTTACCCATATAGGCTAAATTGGAACGAGATGACGCAATCGAATTTCTGTTTATATATCCAATTATTTACCTGTACGAGAGTACAGATAGAGTGTTTGCGAGTCGCTATGTAATCAAAATGTTCTCAACCACATTCATATTGAGAATTGAATTTTCTGTTCATCTCGTAATGGGTGGCTTTTATTCCATTTGGGGCAGCAATGAGAAGGTTGCCGAGCTTTAGGTGAGCATTGAAACAGTCGCGTTGAATACATTATCGATATTGATTAAACCATCTAATCTATAGTATCAACTTCATTACTCACGGCTACTATGTAACCGTAGCAGGAGTATTTATCATTCGGCTAAATACTTCACTGTGTTTACCCATAATTTATCAAGAGGAACGATTAATTAATTATGTTATGCCGTGTGGGTGAATTTATACACAGCTATAACACGTGACGTCACTATAACCCTAAAGGTTTACGGAAATGTATATAACACTCGCCATACATATTTCAATTAATTATCATAATCAGTAACTGTTGTACAGTAACTGTCTTACAAGCCAGCTTGTCATTGAGAGGTCAACTCACTTGAAATGTCTAGATAAAAATTAACACTGTATTCTTGGAAATTAAGAATTAAAGAGATAGACGATAAAGGTAGAATATCATGCAATCCTGCTAAAACGTTATTTTTCTTTTTTCTATGTTGTTACGTACCTAAATAATAAATTAACTGTGATATTTTCATTTTATGTTATATTTATACAAGAAATATAACGTGAGCCGGACGCCCAATTCCTCCTTCCAGTGTCCTTCCTTTTCCTTTCCTTTTTATTCCCCTTTTTCTTTTTAGAGTCACAGTCATGTCCATGGACGGCGGTTAGTGCGGTTACCACATACCATCAGATGGGCCACTAGCTCGTCTGCCAGGTAAGCAATAAAAAAAAATACTATCAAAATTACAACTATTAGGTATCTATTCGATAAAATGTTTGGGACGTGTCGATCATCACGATCATATTATAGTCTCACTTCAAAAGTGTAAAGTTGATATTTTTCCAAGAGCTCCCACAAAGGCCCCATAACGAAGTGAAATAGCCAAATAAGAAGGTCTTAATGTCGCAGTTAGCTGAGAATTCTCCCTTGTGAATGCTGGGTCATTAGCGCTATGTTATTGCGAATTACCCGTAAGACTCGGCGCCCGGGACTCTGACAGTCACGTTTAATCTGAATTTTCCTTATACTGTACCTACTTTGTACTGTATATGAGATTTTACGGAATGCTCCAAAGCGGCTTACATATGCAGAATTAAATTACACTAATAAATTCAAAACGTATTCGTGCAATAGTCAAATGTAAAAGCTCTGTTTGTTTGATTCCCGTAAAAGGTTTGAGTAATATGTAAATGTTTATTCTTTTTGTGGAATAATTTTATGCGCTTCAGTCGAATATTGAGTATTAAAATTGAAACCTACATCAGCCGCAAGTAATACCTATATTTATGTAAGTACTTTATTATAAACCGTGTGGCAGATGGATAGGCTTATTCCCACGCGCTCCAAATCTATTGTTTTTTGCAAGAGTAACATTGTTTTCATCTACAAACTAAATATTAATATAGAATTTTAGTATATTCATATAGACAACTGAATATAAAATAAATATAGGTACAGTAATAAAAATCATTCTTTGGAGGAGACCCGTACCCAGCAGTTGGACTTTTATGGGTTGAAATGATGAATAAAAATCATCATCATCATCAACTCAATTCACAAACGTCCCTCTGCTGGGCACGGGTCTCTGGAGGGAATTTAGCCTACTATACCACGCTAGCCAGACGGGTTGGTATAGGGTTTGTTTCGAATTTTCCTTAAATAAAAATAGCTTAAGAAACTACAAAACTAGACTACGTAAATACTCCAATTTATCAGCTGTAAAAAGGCTTAAACAAAAATGAAAAAGAAAACAAAATATAGTAAACATTATCAAACTGTAGCCGGCATTTTTGCGTTTAGGGTATGCTGTTAGGGTAATTTTCTTTATTCGAATAGACAGATCTTTATGCCACCGTCATTATACAGATTTCTAAGTATTATAGTTCTGCTAGTGAATTGTTTTCTCTTAGGGTTGCCGCGTCGTGAAATGAAATGCTGCATACATGTTTGTCATCTTGGCTATAAACAAATTACCATTATTTCAAAAAGTCTAAGTCTAAGGTACAAGAAACTTAGGTAAACTAATAAAATGTAATCTATACTAATATTATAAAGAAGTGAGATTTGTATTTTAGTATGTAAAGAATAAAATTAACAACAATAATTAATCAATAAAAACAAAATTAACATCACGCTACGGCTAATAGGAGCTGAGCAATGGCCCAATAAAGAATGACAAGAGCGAAGCCCCGCGTGACTTCTAGTTAGCAATAAATATCACGATTTCTATAAAACAATTAACTTTACTGCAATTATAATTATATTTTAAAATACAATGACAAAACAAATTAAAGGTCAGCCACCTGCGATCAAAGTAAATATAGAATTACTTTAAAAAATGTTGTTCTGAAACTTAGGGACAATTAAAATATTATTACCTTCGTTTATTAGCTCTATAGGAACCTAATCCTACTTCAATTCGGCCCGTTCATAATGAGCTTCAATTTCATTAACAAGGGAACCCATCATGATAAAAATTTAAAAAAATAATATAGGTATCTCACAGTTTGTAAGCTAAAGCTGATTTAAAATTACTGAACGTTGGCAGGCCAGTGGGACGAGGGTCTTAAAATCCATCACGCACGGCACCGATCTTATTTAGATAAGTAGCAGTCAGCTGTCGGAAGGCCACCCTGCTTAGTCCGCTTGACTGATTGCTGCTAATGAATGTCACACTTTAATCTTTCCGTTAAATCTTTACATCTTATAATGTTTTTCAATAACTTCTCAATATATTTCGTAAAAGTATCAATTCCGCAGTTTTTTGGTATAATTTTTTATCTGCACTGTCGGTACTTTGAGCTTAGTTTGCTATAAATGACACTTTGATGTGTATATCAACGTGTCAAATCTGTACAACATTATCGCGCGTGCTATCGGCTGCGAGGGCTTTCACATTTTAATCTCGACTAACCAATTTACTACCATCCAGTATTAAACAAAGTATTTTTTTTATATTGTTACTATTGTTTCTATAAAAGAGCATGTTATTTCAAGTATCATCAGTATATCAGTTTACAAAATTATAATAACTTATATTATACATTGTTCTTTTAAGATGACATAGTAAGTAGTTAGGTATTCAAAGTAAACAGTCCTAAATTAACTGCGTACGATTGCTGTCAAACACAAAATTGCATTTAATTAAGTAGGTATTACGTGACCACTCCAACCGCAGTTTGTTCAACAACCCTACATAAATAAAGGTTTACATATGGACGATCTAACTGAGCGCGCTGTGATATCACCACACTGAATAGCACGTTTCGCTGAGCGCATTTAATTTTACAGCATCAATTTATTTGAGTTTCATTTTCATCGACGAGCGACATATGAACTCGCAAAGTTAATTCGTGGAGTTGTTCACCTCGTCAAACTTTTCAGTTTCTAATTTTGAATTTATTATGCATAACATTAGGTGTACCTAATCAAAATTATGGATTCAATCTAGTGTAATGTCTCATATAAATTTACTGTCATGCATTTGTTTTAGATTCGTAAATTATGTGTTATGGTTTAGAAACATAATTAGAATAATATAGCTAACTTTAAAAATATTTAAATGTATTCCAAAATTATAATGCTGCAATTTATTTTAAAGATTTAGTTTTGGGAATTTCAATAAAAAAAGATACTTTTTTAAACAAACACATAATAACTATTTAGGAATAAAACACAATAAGTATTTATATATTTATTTTAATATTATGTTTATTGTAGATATATACTTTTAGTAACCTAATCTGCGCATAATAATAACAGCTATTATATTTTACAAAATTAAATGTCAATAATTAAAGAGTAAATATTTAATTAATATAATTGCAATCTCACTATCCAACCACACATACACCACAACCCCAGCACAAAGCATTATTATTATGAATATAATTATATTTTTGTTACCTACATAATGTCATTTGTAAAGACAATAATTTATAATTTAATTTTTATTTATTGACATTGACACAACACAGGTTTTACTTTCTTATACAATAAAGAGGCAACAAAAAGATATATTAATTACATAGAAAAATTGAATTCAGAGTTTTTGAGGTTTTTATGGAATACAAATAACCCTTGCTGATAAAGGCTGCACAGATGGTAAGGCAAATTAACTTGGACTAAATGGAATTTAACCTAGTATTATTTATTTTGAATCTAAAGTTCCGGCTGAGCCCTGTACTACGCTCTGTAACTTTGCGTCCCGAGTATTTCAAACAAAAAGTAATAGAATTTGTACTGACTGTTTCCAAGTTTAATAATTATTGAGACAGATTGAACTTAAATGACGCAATTAGAATTACAAAAAATATTTAATTTGGTCTGGTGGTGTGTTATACTGTTGCATAAGAAGTAGTCTTATAATACGAGGGTGAGTTAAAAAATTCCGCCTGCTCGGCCTGCTTTTTATTTAATTTATCTGTTTAATCACGACATATTTTCTACAATATTAAGAACTCACGTTTCTACAATTTATGGTTAGATATAAACATTTAATTTACTGAAATTAGTTCCAACAAAAACATAACTTTATTGTCGTATAAGTTGCTATTCGCCAGTGATACAAAATGTATGGCAACTGTAAAATTACGAAGTCAGTGAAGCTGAGAACAGGCCCGCAACTCAGTTTATCTCTGCGTGCATCTATTTGTTTTGCATGAAGTATTATTTTTCACTGTTCCGAAAACAAGAGTCAAGTGTCACACGTAAGCGACGCGACGGGACATTTCATTTATTTTTGTTTGAAGCTTTGCATTCGTAATACTTTGTAAAAATATTTGGTCCCTACAGCAACTTTTGGTATTTTTGATACGAGTATTCACTGTAAACTGGACTATAGTGGGTTGTGTTGTTGATAGATACTATCACGAATAAGTTGTAGACGTGCCTACTGTTTAATGTATTCACACACACACATCGCGTCACGCCTTTTTCTCCGAAGGTGTAGGTAGAGGTGCAACACACATTTCGCCAGCAGTTTCATGTAATAGTGAGCGAGCCTATTGCCACTAAACAGACACATACTAGACTATATTCAGTGTTCTTAAAACATTGCTAACTATATTCTTTAATTGAGAGGAGAATCATGTCTGTGCCTCCAGCTTATCAAACAACAGGTATATTTTCTGTCAGAAATCTTCATTGTTTATTGTGTTTTAGTTTTACTCTTTGGTTTATTTTAAATTATTAATATATTTTTACATGTTTAAACCAGATACAGAACTTTGACCTATTCTTTCACTTGGTCCATAAAATTTGGTCTCAGTCTTCCTTTATATCTTACCTCAGTATTCCGTATGATGAATATGTTATCAAATTTTATTGTAGTTCAAATGTACGTTCTCTTATCCCATTTAAAAATGTTAAGTTTGTTCTTAAGGGTTCAGATTGTTCATTGATACAGACCCCTCATCACAGTTGTAATTAAGTACCTACAGCAATTCATCCGGTCATTTGATATTCGGTTCCGATAAATTGGCGTCGTGTGACCAGTTATCCGATTAAAATTTAAACAAACTTATTAGGGGAATTGTGAATATTTCAGAGAATCTCTGAAATATTTTGATAGAACAATTCCAATTATAAGCTATTGTTTGTAATAAGTTTGTATTAGTTATCGAGATATACAATGTGGTAACTAGTAGGTTACATACGATTCTAATTATATTTTTACACACCGCAATTTATGATGTATAATTATAAGTTATCGCAAAATATGATCCCGATATTATTTTACTCACAAATATGGTCAGGGGTAATTTGACAGTCTTCTATCTCCTTCTAATTAAGAAAAGAAAGATATCCAAAGACGCTAAACTCAATATTATTATTATTGTAAGACAAACGCCTAAGACGACGAATGAGCCCGGGAATCGAACGACGTTCGATTCCCGGGCTCATTCAAAAATAGTATTGTGTATTAAAATTATTTGTTTCTACCCGGAGTCTGCAATTGAGCCCTGAATATCTTATGTGGAATCGAACATATTGTTTAGCTTGCCAAATAAATTAAATTTTGATATATATTTGTATGATCAACTTTGTCTACTTCTTCGGAAAAAAGGCGTGATGCCAAATTAGTTAGAATTATTACTTAATAATACATTCTACTTCCAATTTAATTCGTAACTGTAATTAACTACTTGTACCTGTTCAGTCGTGCAGGAAGCATTGTTTAGTTTCCGACAAATTTTATTTTAGTATATCAAGTGAACGTCTAATCCATTGAAAAGTTCTAAAACTGCATGAGTTCAGTTCCTCACTAAAAGCTTCGTAAATAACATAGTGTGAAAGTTGACTGAAAATCTAACTGCAACGTGACATCAGTAATTGTTTTTTAAAATAAAACAATCTCGACTTCTAAATCGGTAGCCTTTATTTAGTAATAGAATCAAGTAGAATTTGAAATTAAGATTTTATTTTAAAAGTTGCTACGGGTATGCAACTGCAATAGTGTGTCATACTGGCAGCCTAAAATCTACTTATAAATTAAAGTCTGGCCACATAATTAATATTTAAATCACTTATTTTCAAACATACCACTTTGATATTATTTGTTCTCCTCATGCAAAAAGTTACAAACATTTTAAATATATACATATTCATACATATATTATTCTAATAGCATACAAATTGTGTGACACGTAAATACAAGTATTATCCACAAAACAAGATGTAACCAAACACATGCAGCTCTGATTCTAATTGGCGCTAATTTAGGGACCAAATAAAAGGCAATAGTTTGTCGATGTACATTCGAACCCTTTGGGAGTTTCGAGCTCTGTTAATTACTAGGCACTATACACGCCGGCTTGGATAAAACCGAAACTACAGCTTAAACACACTGAATCGAGTTACTTGAAACATCTTCGTGAAATAACTGCGAAGGGAATTCAAGCAATAATACTTATGAAGAAAAAGTAATGTACATTGTTTGATTTTTACGAGGTTATAACAAAGTTTTGCTGAGTTTTAGTACGTATGAATTATTTAATGAAGTTTTTATATTTCTTCTTTCGTAATGCTTAAGTGTTTCAACACTAATGGAATATTAAAAAAATATCAATTTCATCAGTTTTCATGTGATTTTTTTTTCTATGAAACGCAATCTGGTTTCAGTCCCTGTCCCTAGAAAGAAAAAACTTGTTATTGAGTTTCAGTCGGAGTCTAGAAAGTGGTGATTGCCAGATATATGTATCTACTTTTGGAAACGTACTAGTAACGCAAGTATAATGATGTAAATCTACTGTTTTACCTAAATGAAATATTTAAATTGAATTTAAAACATTAACATTATTGTTTTAAAATTCAGATTACAATCAATGGAAACAGTAATAATTGACTCATTCTTGTTTATTTAAATTTTCAATTACACCAATTTGCAATTGTACAATAAACAGTACACAAAACTAATCAACTCTACCCAGTAATTACCGTACTAAACTTTGCATAATAGCTAATAAATTTGGACACAACATCCGCGTGCAGGTTTCGTAAAACAATTCTATGCGGTACGTACTATCACATCTACGTAATTTACATCTCTTATAACTTGGGTAAAGTCTTTTTAAAACTTCGCCCGCGAGAAACAATGAATAGCGGTAGAGTTCCACTTAAAATTTTCTCCAAAGAAATATGTAGAGTTTTGCCGTCTCAAAAGGCGGATTCGTCGCAGGAATCTCGACGGCTGGTTTAATTAGCCGTTTTAATGAATGTCGAGGCACGTACGCTGTAAATGCGGCCCATTACCTGCGTAATTCACGCAATGATAACAAAGACGGGTCTTGCAAGGAGCCGTCTCCTCAACGACACCGAACTTCATGACAATGCCTCGTCTTCTTCATTTCTTTTTACTCCAAATGTTGGAATGTTAAGAATTGTCAAAGTACATTCAACAATGTCTTCACGCATGACATGTTTCAGTAACACATTATCTTTAACTAGAATTATATCACTACGAAATAAATTGGTCCCTGAAGATATCCACTGTTGACTGTTCTACGAGTAATTAAATACGAATAACATCTCTTATCTAAAGAAAGTTTAACCAAACAATGATGTATGATAATCCTATTTGTCATGCTTGTCTACTAAGATTGATATTGATTACAGACTTTAAAATATTTTGGTCCGTTTTTGTTTTCCCTCTTGAAATATATTGACTTAAAGTTATCCTATATCCATTAACAGCTTAAGGAAAAAGAAGCTCAGAGGCCGTTTGAACGTTCTCTGAAAGCACTCTTTGCACAGTCGCTAAAATTTTGAGACAATTTTGAAGTTAAATTGACTCTAATTGAACGAATAACAAGAAAATAGAAAAAAAAAACAAAATTGCACTTTACAAATTGACTTTTAATGGACAATATCGAGAGAATAGAAAGTGATCACAGATGTGTATTTAAACAGATCGTATTTCTTCAAGTAGACAAAAGTTTACCCTCTTCCCTACGGCCGGGCCCAAGAATACAAGGATCTATGGGTTTTATCAAGGACTCATCTCAAAGAATAAAATATAAATGTAAGATTGTCCTGTTAGCTGTGCATTTTCATATTGGTTTAAAAGTTGCCAACACGTAATGAATGAAAATGAGGAAAACAAAAGTTGCGATTTGTCTTCGGAAGCGGATTAATTTGAAAATTAAATTACGTTTTAAAGAATAAGATTCCCAACATAGAATTGAAATAAAAAACGAGAATACCGATTATCACGTTTATGTCTTAATGTATCTTTAAAAGCTTTTTATATTTTCGCTTATTTATGCTAATCGGAAAGTCGGGAGCAATAATATTGAAAAAATATTGGCGACAGAGACACGGGTCTCCATAAAATGGCATAAGTGGGGCAAACTTGAAACATAATTTAGCTGTTTCAGAACTTGTCTTTGCTCTTAGTTGATATTTTTATTGTTGGCTTTTAGCATACGCATGCGTTCGTTATTTGATTGATGTTACATGGCCATATGGACAAGATATTTTATTATCTTTATGGGTAAGATTTGTAACCAGATTAGATTCTTCGTTTACGATTCGTTGTTGGATAGAAATATGCAACATTTTATTCACAGACATAATTTTATTCTTATTTTATTTACGTAATTTTATGTATAATATGTATTTGTGTATTCTCTTCGTTAAATAATAGAATACAAAGGCTTTTAGCCTTGAGCGTTATTTACACTATAAAAGTTCTGAAAGTAATGTCTTTGTTTTCTGCAGCAAGTTAAACATTGGCTGCATGATTTTTTTCGTAATACCTATTGTGGAAAATGTTCACTGTAACTAAAATGAAAAATTATTTATTAGTGCACATTAATTATTATTACGAATTTATTTATAATTTTATTAAGGCACGAATTATGTAAACTAAATTAAAACATCTATGATCATTATTAGGTCCGTGTAGTGACAGATTAAGAATACATAATGTCACCACCCCAGGTTACCCGTGGGTGTCGTAAGAGATGTCCCTTAGTCGCCTCTTAGGACACCCACGGATAAGATGGGCTCCGCAGTGCTCTGGTCTGCATAAGGTCACTTATGCAGACAAGAACGCTGCGAGAAAAGGAAAATTCGAAACAAACCCTTTAACAACCCGTCTCGCTCTTTCTTGCCAACGTGGTATGGTAGGCCAAATGCCTTCCACATTCTTTGGAGTGCCCAGCAGTGGGATATTTATGAACCATATTTATAAACCTCATACAAAGAGCAAAGCTCATCACGTCAAATAATGATGATCATCATCAGATGATCTTTATACACAGAGTTATAACTAACTAACCAATAAATAAAGATACGACGTTATAATTCCGAGTTGCACTGAAATGAATATACCAATAAATCATACCACTAAATTTTTTAACATAACTTTCTCAGTTACATTTTATTTTCGTTGTTCTAAACAATTTACCAGATGTTTACAGGCGTGTTTACCCGTTATGTGTGTCGCAAATTACTCTACTCGTTAAGTACTCGCGTTGTAAGAATTAAGTGAGCAATAACACATCGCTAACGAGAACACTCCGTAGATATCCTACAGGCTAAACGTGACAAAGAGGCGAGTTGTCTTTTATGCAACGAGTCCTTAGGAAAACGGTCCTATTAACCTATGACTTTTATATGATTATATATATGATTTAGTTGATTAAAGAAGTTTCACTTTTAATGATAGGGTGAAGTAGAGCCGAAGGGGAAATATTGATGTGATAGCAGTGGACGTCCTACGGCAGATATAATGAAGTGAAAATGGGAAGAGGTAAACAAAATCTTTCTGGTCCCTACCGGCCCATATGTACAAAAGAACGTTAGATGCCTCAAATCTTGCATTTTACGCCATAACTAAGTATACATCCAAAAATGTGAATGATCGACGGTGACAATTAGCAGGGTTGACAAATTAAATTCTTTGTAAATAATTATGTTCATAGGTATATGTCGCGGTTTCTGCTAACTGCTAAAAAAAACGCTTCAACCCGTCATCATGACCTCCATTGTTGACCCTATGCCTACTCTAAAAACTACCCAAGCGAACATCTAAGCCATCTGCATCCATGGGCGCCCCGCAAATTTATTTCAAGTTCAAGTAACTCTTAGTATAAATACCTATTAATTTCAAAAGAATAACAAAGGTTCAGAGTACCAATGTAATGATCCTGTTCATTAGAACACAATAGATCAATTAAAATTATTCGTTGTGTACATACTAGTCCATTGTACTGTAAAACAATAGCTTAATATTAAGGGTTTTAACTAAAGAGTCTTAAGGGAGGTTTACTATTCATTGTTGCGAGTTAGCTTACAAGTAATTGTGTGGAATAAAGTGGGAGGGAGACAAAGAAAGGTGAGCGTAGTGTACACAGAAAAAGATCCCTTAACCCTTTGCACGTCCATGACACGATCTGTCTTTCTATAGCTAACGGAGGGTCCCAGGCACTGCCTAGTTAAGTAGTTACACGCTCTACTGCGCGTTAGACCCGACTCCCTCACGGTGAAAATGGAGTGCTAAGATCTTCATCTCTCTTTTTTTGTAACTGAATCCTAAGTTCGATCCTCGGTCCAGGTATAAAGCTTTTTTGTGGGTGACTTTCTTAAGAGCGACTCCGATGCGAACTTCTTGAACTGAGCCCAGTAATGGCAATAGGATCAAAATACTATATGATTCACAAAACAAATAGAACCAGAACCCTATACCAACCCGTCTGGCCAGCGTGGTATAGTAGGCTAAATTCCCTCCACATTCTTTGTAGGAAACCCGTGGCAAGGAGTGGGAAGTTTATGGGTTAAAATGACGATGATTACAAAAACAAATCCTCCAGAATGTTGGTGTAATTTTTAGATATAATATTTTCACAAAAACAAAAGTGTAGTAACTACCTACGTACAAAAAATCTAAGTTGGCAGTTTCCTGTACTGAGAGGGTTTTATTTCCACCCAGTATATCATGCACTTTGCCTTCTATATGTTAAACAATTAAACACAAGTTCCATTATAATTGCCTTTATAGGACTATGGATAGATAGCAATACTCAATTCGACCTTCATTGACTTGAGTGTCTAGAGGTATGGCAATTAGTGCTGTTTGTTGATCACTTTAACGGGTATGCAATTAATAGATGGTACTTAGTAGGAACTAGTCTAGTATAGTAATATAGTTAGCTGACTATACTATACTTACACTACGTCATATTCCAATATATATAATACTAGAAGTCGCGCGAGGCTTCGCTCCCGTCGCTTTGTTTGGCCACTGCTGAGCTCTTATTGGCTGTAGCGTGATGTTATATAACGTATAACCTGCCTCGATAAATAGGCTATCCAACACTAAAATATTTTTTCTAATCGGACCAGTAGTTCCTGAGATTAACGCGTTCAAACAAACAAACTCTTCAGCTTTATAATATTAGTATAGATATCCCCTTTGTCTGGATATCTGGTTTATTTTTGTGACATCACTTGATACTAAAACTTGTTGACTTGATACAAAATAACTTGGTTGAATTTCACTGTTGATATTACATTAAGTTACAGAGTAACTAGACCTAAAACTGTAATGCTTACTTCGAGCGCAGTTAGACGCGGCCGCGGTCTTAAGACTTTAGGAACTTCGAAGAAAGTTGGCAACTCTCAAAGAGGTCTTGGAAAACAAATTAATTGTTGTTGTATTGTCGTTTTCAACAGTTTATTCCCAACGTTATATTGTTATACGAATAATAATGTTTAATGTATCGCATTTATTAACCTTATTAAATAAAATGTTGAGACCAAGAAATAGTTACTCTTTGAAAAACATTTTTAGGCAGGGACTTAAAACTCGACATAGTTTATAGCTGAAATTGGTTGAAATAGTGTTTCGTACTTTAAATAATTAATTAATCTGATACCCTATTCGCAATCCCGACATTTGTTTGGTCGATTTGACATCAAGTTCGTTTTTATAAGTTTGAAAATGACATGGCTGGTGATAGCGTACCTATTTTGTCCTTATTTTTCTGTAGGTAATAAATATTTATTTATCCTGTTTTGCCACAAAATTACCAATCTTTCATCTCTCATGTTTGAATCCGAAATAACTATTTCTGTACAAAAAGAAATCCTTTCATCTTTTATTTATAAATAAATGCTATAAAACCACAGAAAACAGGTAATGGAGAGAGAAACTTAACTACCCTACTTTCTGAATAGGGGAACTGCGTCCTTAGGTAATGTTGAATCTGTGTTACGCTTTTCAAGGCGCCAAGTAAAGTAGCCGGCCAATTAAAAAGGCCCCGACCCCAGAATACGTGATGCTGCTATCACCCACGGGAAATAATAGGGTTCTCACCCCCTCATTTCCTAGGAGTGTCATTAGAAGTGACTAAGGGATTGTGTTGCGTGAATGGGTAACAACATCCACCTAATATAATGACACATGTGACCTCAATTTCATGGAACTCCTGGATGAAATTTTAATAATTTGGTAGGTATGGTTTTAATCTAAGATGCACGCGTGATTTCAAGAACTACATTAGGTAATAGGTATTATTATAGGTATGATCATAATTCAAATCTTTAATTAATGTTAGTAAAATGAGAGAATGACGTTCATTTAAATATATAAACTAGCTATTTATACCTATGTACTTATTCAAAAAAAGAGGAAGCAACTTTTTCGTTAATTACTTAGGGGCAAGTAAATACGTGTAGTGACGGATTAAGAATATGTCATTACCTTATTTCAACCCATGGGTGTCGTAAAAGACGACTAAGGGAGTAACCTTAAGTAAACAAGAGCACTTTGAGAAAAGGAAAATTTGAAACCAAAACCTATACAAACCACTCTGGCTAGCTTGGTTTAGCAGGCTATATGTATAGTGAGGGGACCACAATGTTTGGAGGAGACTCGTGCCCAGCAGTGAAAGTGGGATGTTTATGATTTGTAATGATAAAAATAAAATACGTCATACATACTCTCTTTCCCTGTATTAAGTAGGTTGATAATATTTATAAAACAATATGATTTTACTCGAGCTTTATGTCACGAATTATATTCTATAGAGCCAAGCACTTCAATCGCATTTGATTCTATCTGGCGTTTTCATTAAATATTCTTTATCTTCTTTAATTAAACATCCTTTGCAATGCAAATGCTGATGATTACTTGGAAAAATTAAAGATGTTTCAGCCGCTTGATATAAAAAACGAGATTTACTGAATTGTCTCCGATGAAAAGTGATATAACTCAAAAATCTCGTTTAATTTTCATTACAATTTATTATTCTGATTCAACTTCTACCTATCCACAAAATAAGCATCTGATACTTAAAAGTAAAATTCTTATTCCAGTTTTAATGTGGTGAATTTTGACAAAATCTATTTCAATATTAGTTAGCGGTAGCGCGCGGATTTTCGGTCTATAATATTAATCCTAACAAAATATATATCTATGCACATACTTACAACAAACACTTTTTTAACCATAAAGCAATTAAGTAGGTACGTTCACGGCCTGCCAAATTCTAAGTAATCAACGCAATGATAGCATGACTTGCTCGTTACGACCCCATAAAAATGAATAACTGTGTTGGTAGGTATAAGAGATAGATAAATTATTCTCCTGCTGCCCGAATAAGGTTCCTTTAGACAACACTTCCTTATACATTTTCGATAGATAGATTTTATTTATCGTTGTCAAATATTTGAAAATGACATCGACCAAATAAATTTTCAAAGATTTGACGACAATAAATATTGAAATTCTTTTAGTATAGGTATCATTGTATCAGGGTAGATAACGAAGGCGTTATTTTGTATCATCCAGTACCTATCTGTATAGCCTAAAGAAACTGTACCTACCTACATATTAGCTACACGGACAATTAGATATAAAGCTTAGGGTTAACAAAAAAATGATGATGATGTCCTATGATGTCAGTCAGTCCTTTTCCCAGTAGGTAAAGCTAGTAGGTAATCGTAAAATCCTCGGACTCCGATTTCACATGGAAAAAGTTAAACACTTTTGTGGCTTAAGCAAATTTGTCGGTAAATATCAAATTCCACAAAGAAGAAGTCTTTTGTTCAACTTACGTAGGAATGATTAATTATAATTTTAACTACCGACTTTCTCTCACGGTAAGGGAACGCAGAACAGATGCTTTTTTTGAAAACCTGTATTTTCGGTAAGTACCTACAACAAAAATTCAAAATTTCAAACACCATTCTTTACACTCTCTAATTCTCATTTTATATTTATAGTTGAAAATTATTAAAAAATGAAAATGAAAAATAGGATAGGTATATCAACATGACCCTAAGTACATTAAGTATATTCAAATACTTTAAATGTAGATACTTACCCAACCGTTTAAGTATATAAAAAAATAAAAATAGGCAAAATACTTGATTTCTTCCGGTATCCCATTATTTTTCAGTATCCGGCATTCCAATTGCAACCTCTCGGCGTTACAGAATATTATTAGTTTTATTGATAGCTAACCAATAAAACTAATAATATTCTGTAATTTATCAAGTAATGAATAGGTACCTACCAATTTAGTAGACAGGTATAGTATAGTATAGTAGTGGCAATTCAACTAAATAATGTAAGTAGGTAAATTTAACTATTTACAATTTGGCGCCAAAAGACCGCCGTTTTTTTTAATTTTACTAATAAGTAGGTACTTATATGCGGACACTTCACACTTAGGTTTTTGAGAAGACGTAATAATTGTCGAAATCCATTCAGCCGTTTGGAAGAAACGTGGGAATAAAGAAATTTACAAAATTACACACGTACAAAATACGCGCAAAATACAATACCCTTCCTGGCAGTCGGGTAATAAAAATAAAATGACTATTTTGAACAAGCACTTTGCGCCATCTATGATAAAAGCATAGAAACACAAAAATATGATATATGATATTAGAGGTCAATACTAAGAGACGTTCAATTTAGTGGATTATTTAATTTTAAGAAATTAGATTTGTGTCTCATATTATTTATCATAGAAATAAAAAGGAAGTATATTATGGAAATGCCACATTATTATTTTTTGATACATTTTGATTAATAAAATTACTTTTTAATTTGTGCATCAAAATATTATTTTATACTTACTAAAAAGTATGTCTAGTACATTCACTCCCCTATTATTAATTTGACAGTTACTGACACTTCAACTTCACTGACTTAAATTTTTGACAGTTCATTTCCATCTACTCTGACGACAGCGTTTTGTGTGCAACATAAATCTGATTTTACACTAAGTGCTATTCTTATAACATTTAGAACTAATTATCAAAGATGTTTCAGTATTTACTAGCGTTTTTGCTAATTAATTCTTATTATCAAAGTTTAGGAGTCCCTTTACATCCAAATCTCCTCATATCCGACTCATTGACTGTTCTTGCAAATCAATGCGAAAATGCGTTTTTGTCTAATGCAATCCGAGAAAGAATTGAAGATTGTGCTGTATCTGTACCACCGTATCATAAGAAACAAATTCGGTGTTTGATATTTTACGATATAAACATGCAGTTGTGTTCAGCCGTTGCTGCGTCTAAGCTCGCGTTGACATCAGATTACGGGCCACAAATAAGTCAGCAACAAGACGTCAACACAGTATGTATACAGGCTAAAGATTGGATTTTCACGAATATGTCTGAATATATAAATTACAAAAATGTATCAGAGTTTCTGTTCAAATCGCCAGCGACTTGTGGCGAAATCTGTGGTGTTGAGGATGTTATGAATGAGGCTAATAACTTCTGTAAGTACTACAAATGGGGTATAGAAACATTAAAACGTCAAATGCTCACAACACCAAATAATGCCAATAACAATGCTGTTGACGCCCCCAACCAAAACCACAACACTGAACGCTTACCAGATCCTGATGCAAATCCAAAAGCTGACATTGCAGTACCTATAAATGGCATACAAGCTCCACAAATGGGGAATACTAAAACATTGAATGTTCAAATTAAACAGACAGAGTTAGTTGATAATAAAACTAAAGCTGAAGATACAGTTGAGTCAGATGGTGCTGCAACTTTAAAATCTATAGCTCAAGCAACACCGAAGCAGATTTTTAATCAAGATCAACCAACAAGTGAAAAGAAGGTTGACTCAGACATGAATCTAGAAGGACTAGAGCATCCTATTGACCTTCCTAATGTTGATACACATGAACAACCTGCTAGCAAGTCCACTGTGAGCAATGACTCTAAACCTGAAGCAGAGAATGATCCCGCAGTTTTGCCTGAAACTGGTAAAGACATACCAATCAATATGGATCCTAAGGAAGTAGTGCTTGAGAAGGCTGAAGGCAAGCCGCCAAGTGATCCAGATGATTATGGTAAGATGAAAATTCTGTTTAGGGTCTGACATATCTGACAATATGATGAAAGGTGGGTTGGTGTGGGTGGGCGGTGGTAACTCATTGTAGGTTTTATAATATACTAGCTAAACTGGCGAACTTTGTACTACCATATTTAATTACTCATGAATATTTCCGAAAAAAGACGTATTATAGGTCTTAGGTATAATGACAGAAAAAATCGATTAGGTATAAGGAGACAAAAGCGTAGTTAAACATCATCATATCAGCCCAACTATGTCCACTGCTGAACATAGGCCTCACCTAATTTACGCCACTGCGAACGGTCCTGTGCCGCCTGCAACCAACGGCCTCCCGCTACCATAATACTATCTATCTCAATGGCAAAATCTTCCTCTTGCAATATGCAAGTATATATGCAAGTAGCCCTGTAATGAAATAAAATTACAATTAAATAATTCGACTATAACTCTCATAATGCCTTGTAATGTACTATATAAAAGTAAATAAAATGACGAAAAGCCTCTAAACACACATCACGATTTTCTATCTATCCATACTGTCGTTCCCAATCAATGACCTTCAATTTCTGAGTATGAGAGTCATGTCAAAATTATTTTCTATATTTTTAAGAGATTTGACTGATAGCTTTTATGTTTATTCTTCTTAATTTTATATTGAAATGTTGATAGTTCCTTTTTGGAATTTCTTAAAAGGAGATTTTAAAAATCATAGTTTGTATGGAAAATTCGCTCCCAGCTTTCTTTATATGCCCACTGCTCAGCTTCTATTGGCTGATGTGTAATGTCATATAGCCTATAACCATCCTCGATAAATAGTAAGATAAATAAAAGATTTTGAGTTTATCGCGAATTGACTGGCAATGCATTTTTTGTCAGATGTGTGGTGGTTAGCCTATAAACATTTTGAATGTGTTGCACACAACCAATAAGTACCTTATAAATTCGCAATTAATAACTATTCAATAAATGACTCCCACCCTTCAGTTGTAGTAGTGTAGTACTATGAATGCCCCTGAATATAATGTTCAATATTTATTTGCATTCCACAAATTTTCCTTTCAATAATAGGTTTACAATAATGAGATCATTATTAACCTAGTCTAGCTCAACAAAGTAGGTGAACAACAACAAAGAAACTGGAAATTTCTGTGTAGTGACTGTTTAAGAACATAATAATGTCACTACCCCATGTCAACCTGCGGGTGTCGTATAAGGCGACTAAGGAAGTAACCTTATGCAGAGAAGAGCACTGCGAGAAAAGGAAAATTTGAAACAAACTCTTTACCAAACAGTCTGGCTAGAGTGGTATAGTAGGTTAAATTACCTCCACATTCTTTGAAGAAGACCCGTGCCGAGCAGTGGGACCTTTTTTTATAATCATAATATTTTATAATATGGGTTAAAATGGTGATGATGACTAAAGAAACTTGATAACCTAAATTATTCAGGAAGTGTTTAGCATAAAATGTGTTCTCAAAACCGGTTCATTGATATAATTCAGTACTTACTATGTTATCTGATTAAGATATAATGTCTATTTATAACAGTTAATTCTATAAATCAATTATTATTAGTAGTCTAAATTTAGTGTGTCAAATCAGTGTCTAATATTGTCTTATTTGTTAACGTAAATCATGCCACAGAATCATGCTTTTATGCTTTCTGATGTAGCTGGCAGAGGTGTAACTTGTGACTTTTATGTCCGTCCGTTCATATGTCACAGGCATTCTAAAAAACTACTTAATGTATATTGATGAATTTAAAGAATAGGTGTGTGTAAGTTGCTACTTCGTTTGTTAGTTAAATAATATAAATAAGGAGAGGACTCCTTATTTCCTTATTTTTATTATTTAATTAACTAAGAAGAATTTTTTACTTTATTATTTAATTAAGAGTAAATCTACGAATATTATATACTTCGACAGTTCTTTTAAGACACTTTAACGTGTCTATGAAACTTTTTTGATTAGGTAAATATTTTTGGAAATAATCCCTCCGAAAGTAGCATAAATTGTGTCCCTGTCCCTATTTTCAAAGCCGTAAAACCTAAAAATCACAAAGATAACGCACAATAAATATTTTCAAAGAAAATTTTAAACTGCGTTCTCACGCAGTTTTTTGGTCAATCATCTTGAAAATGTATAAGAGGACGTAAATACTACGAAGATAGCTCTTTTGCTGCGGAACTCTACATTGGGGATGGGCTGACATGCTCTTAACCAGTTTTTAATTTTAACTCTTATAAGACAGTGATTAATATCTATTTAATTATGATTGTGGTGAACCTGTGACCACAATAGATACAATTTGATTGAAACGACAGGCAAATAATTAAGGTACATCAAAGCTATAAAATATAGTACATGACATAGACTCTGTACAAAACATTTAAATAAGTGTACGATTCGAAAAATTGTAATAGGTAACTCTTTAGTGATTAATACTTTCTTGATAATTTTAGATTAAAACACATAGATGATAAATACACATGTGTATTATTGTTGTTATAGATTCTGAAGGCAATGATCCAGCCGATGATGATGGTGATGATCAAGGACTAGATATCAAGTCAGATGCCAAGCAGGACCCTTTCTTCAGAACCAAGTTGATGCCATCACACAATGGTGATATGTCACAGAAAGGTATGTACCTAATTACCTACTGGTTGTTTGTTTATACAGAATGTAAGTTGATCTAGAGAAAAGCAGTTCAATATATTATATCCACTAGCTGTTGCCAGGGGCTTTGCTCGCATGGATCTTTCGTTGGAAACCACGTAACTCTTATTGGTCGTAGCATGTATCATAGCATTCATAGCCTTCCTCGATAAATATGCGATCCAGCACTTATTTTTTCAAATCGAACCAGTTTCTGAGATTAGCAATATATCCAAACAAACTCTCCAGCTTTTATTATTAGTATGGATTAATTGTTTCCTACTGCAGTCACTGCAGAGCCTATTAGGAGGGTAATGTTGTTAGTTGATGTATGCATATCCATTTTTATTATCTAACTTAAGTGGTTGAATGACAATTGAATCAATTGGTTCTGGTTATGGATGTAGCATAATGAGGACCGATTAATATTGTGGTTAAATAAAGAATAATGGTCTTCACAATAGTTGTCAAAATCAAAATTTAAGTTGGTGTTTGCTGAGTATTACATTTATTATTAAAATAAAGAAAGAGTGCAATCAATGAAAACTAATTTTATCTTTTCAAAGATTTTAAAATATTCTAATCATGTTATAACTGGTCAAGGCTGATGTAATCACGTCATTTAATATTCATATTCGAGGTCAAGCCGAGTTCATTACATGCAAAAAAATATATTTTTTTGCTGCCTATAACAAAAAACACGATTAAAATTTTTGGGCTGTCTGTTGGTTTGGGATGAACGAAACGTATTTTGTACGTAATGTCACAAGGAGTAAATAAGGCTACTTTGATGTTGGAAAAAAATATTAGGGAGAAATAACATAAAAAAACTATGAAATCATTGTCCACACGAATGACGTCTTTAGGTAGAGAGAGAATAGGAAGTATATTTCACTACTTTTAATATCTAGATTGTAAAGGTTACCTACCTAGTTTCGTCTTTAATTGTTTAAACCTATCGTTTTAGTTTCCCGCCTGCGTTAGCGGTATGTTTGCTCAGGTGTAAACAACTGCGCTAGAATAGAATGCTGGTTCTTTATTGTGTTATACAATATATATAATGTTATATCTACGTATATTAAAGTCAATAGAATTGTTTGTTACACTGATTTACACTATTGTAAGTCTGTTTGTTGGTTAATACAAAATCCTTCATTATTATAACTATTTCACGACCTAGAGTGGCCTAGAGCAGGGCTGTCCAAATTTGATACGAACTTAGGGCTATACAAATAATTATGTATGATTGGAGTGCTGTAAAAACATATACCTACGTTTTTAAAAAATCCATCAGTGGTTTTATTCTTTGCAATTATAACTAGGTATAAACCGTGTAATTTTAATCGTCTTACAAACTCTGTAGACTAACTAGAACTAATGTATACAGCCGCAATGGCTATAAGTAGTAGTAGTAGATTAGTAATAGCAATATAGCACAAAAAAATTTAGAAAAACGCAAATTTCACAATAGAAACATGGGACGTGTAAAGGCGAGCATGAAATTTTTCCTTTTTTTTTCGTTTGTGTTTGTGATCTGTTTGGTACGTTATAGATTCTCATAATTATGAAGGTAGGTACACCTTGAATTGGTGACCAAACAAAGAGAACATTGTAGTAATTGCCTTTTGGCACGTGAGCGGTGGTCTTCTTATAGGCATGCCAAGTTTTATCGAATTCCGGTTATTCTGGACATACCTTTCTATGCCAATCTTTCACATTGGTTTCTAGTTGGATTGTTAAAGATAAACTATTGATTGAAATTATAGTAACCGTGTTACATTACGTGCAATTTTAATTGACTGAACTGAAAAGATTTCTACATCCAAAACATTTAAGCATGTAAAAATATCCCTTTTGCTGTAAGCAACTTTTTACGGGGAATCCTCAATTGATGAGATGAAGATGACTTGAGATAATTTCCGACCTGTTAACTTTAATTTGTCAGTAGGAGGTATTGTTATAACACAATGAAAAATGAATACCTATAGCTGTTGCCCGGGGATTGGCGCCCATTGTCTTTCTTTGGCCACTGCTTGGCTCCTATTTGCCGTTGCATAATTTTATATAGCCTATAGTCTTCTTCGATAAATGGGCTACCCGACACTAAAATAATTTTTCAAATCAGACTTGTAGTTCCCGAGATTAACGCGTTCGAACGACGAAGAGTTTGTGTTGTTCAACGCTAGGATATCAGGAACATCAAAATACATATACAAATACAACACATTAAAATTGTTTTTCAAATCGGAAATAAGGTCCGATTTGAAAAACTATTTTAATGTTGGATAGCCCATTTATCGCAAAAGGTTGGCTTTATAAAATTACGCTATGGCCAATAGGAGCTGAGCAGTGGCCAAATAAATAACGACGGGAGCGAGCCCTGCGCGACTATTAGTATTAGTATAGATTTAAAAATATTATATTTTTCTTTTCAGAGTATTACCCCAACCCAATGACAGATACGTTTTCTGATGATGGTGACCACTTCTTCCCGTTCTTCTTGACCGCTGTGATTCTGGTTGTGTTGCTGTACGTACTGTATCACAACAAGAGCAAAGTCAGCAAAGTGGTTAGTATTGCTTTCATTGTTACTGCGCAGGCGCTGTTGTATCTATTAGCGCCTGTTTCGCCGCTGGCAAAAAAGTGCTAGATGTACTGTATGATGACGTATTTTTCATATAAAGTTAGTCAAAAAAGTGTCAGCTAGTTTATTAGACACTTATTTGAAGATGGTGAAACAGGCCCTTAGTCTATTTGTCTTATTATGTAAATAATCTTGGTAGGTATTTTTATTTTACTGTTTTAAAAATGTAAATACTAGTCCTACAAATAAAAAATAGGTAAATAATGGTGTTTAAGTTAATTTTACTAAATAAAACACGTGAGGATAAACAGATTATAAGTGAATTAGTAAAAGATAATATATATTTGACTGGCCTGTTGGTCTAGTGGTTAGTGACCCTGACTGCTAAACCGGAGGTCGTGGGTTCGATCCCCACCCAGGACAAATCTTCGTGTGATGAGCATAAAGGTTTGTTCTGTGTCTGGGTGTAATTTATGTATAATATGTATGTATTTACAAAAAAAAATATATTTAAGTAGTATATCAGTTGTTTAGTAACCATAACACAAGCAAATATAATTGCTTAATTTGGGACTAGATGGCGCTGTGTAAATGTGGTAGAATATTATATTATTATATAGATCTCTCAATAATACTGAGATGTTATGCTGTAGTACTATCAATGGAGGTCGAACCATTGAGTGAACGCACAGCTCAAGACACTGCTCCGTAGTTATACGTTAAAGAAACGAGATTACTTCTTTTTTAAAAGGCAATTAATACATTTATGAGTCCCCTGTGTAGCAGATACTCATACGGGTAGCTCAGATCTACCATTAGATGATTAGCGTATCATCTCATATCTATCTCATTCTAATATATAAAAAAAAAATACTTTAGTTGGTGCAACTAACGTATTTGTTTAAGTATAAAGTGAATTTCGATTAAGTAGGCCGAAAACGTTATTAATTAATATCACAAGCATTATATTAAGCATTTATTATTATTCTTCGTTATCGGTTTATGGAGAAGATTTGCCTGCGCGGGTCAACAGCATGTCGTCATTAGAAAAAATATATTTTAAATTTTGTTCCGGTCGCCTTCACAGGTTAAAAAATATTGTACAGGTCTACTTCCGTACACACTCCGGCCTGCCTGCGCAGGCACATCTTCGCAGAGGACCTCTCAAATAACCCGTATTTATGGCATTAAAATAGTATTAGGTATTTGTGTGGGCGATACCAATATCGCCCACATAAATAATACTATTAAGATGCCATGAATTGTAGTTATTAAGAATTTTCATAGCTTTCTTTGAGTTTGATAGATTTACATGTTATTTTTAAATGCGTTTATGCAAATAGGTATAGATAAAAAAAGTAATACGAACCGAGTTTAATTTCAAACCATTACTAACGAATGATGATAAGAAATTTATGTGTTGGACATTTAATATGGTGGTAAATAATACTATAAATTGTGCGATAAGTTCATTTGGACGTTTAGTGTCCGATATTGTTTACACGAGTGTCCGAAATGAGAAATATGGTAATTTGGTATATTTTAAATTATTTCTAACGATGGACGATGGATTTTTGTCATTCGATCCGATATTTCGATTAGATAGTAAGACATCTTTAATTCATTATATTGGATGTAATTTTACCTAGAACAGATATACCATTAATTTTCACTTTAAATTATCTACTGACAAAAAATACGTTTATCAAATTGATTTCTCATTGAGATTATTTGTAATGATAGGCATTCACGAAAGGTTATGCATGAAGGTTTTGACCTAAACGGCATAACTAAGTTCCATAGTTCACATAACTAAACAGTTTTACGGCATACACGCAAAGGTTTGCATGACGGTTGTGCCTGTTAGGTCAAAACCGTCATGCATAAACTTACATGTATGCCCACCATTAGATAAAGACCGACTTGAGAAGACTAAATACTTGAATAAGTTAATGATAAGGAAATATATCAATTTGGTTATCCCACGATTTCAAATTATCATTCAATACTTTTCCAACAATATCCACTATGTATATTTTAATGTCTATAACAATAATATAATATAATATTTCACCACATTCACACAGCGCCATCTAGTTCCAAATTAAACAATTATATTGGCTTGCGTTATGGGTACTAAACAACTGATATACTACTTAAATACATTTTTGTTTTTTTTTAATACATACATATTATAGATAAGTTACACCCAGACACAGAACAAACCTTTATGTTCATCACACAAAGTTTTGTCCTGGGTGGGGATCGAACCCACGACCTCCCGCTTAGTACTCAGGGTCACGAACCACTAGACCAACAGGCCAGTCAGAAAATATAAATAGTAGCTGCCGCTAAATCCCATTGAATTTAGCGGCAGCTACCTACCATTACCTACCATTTATAATATTAGTAACAATGCGTATATTTCTTTTTCAGTTCTTCGGTTTAATACTAGAAGGTCGGCAAGCGAATCGTCGGCGCAATAGCCGAGGTCACGCGTACCGCCGCCTCGACACATTAGAACAAGCAATGAGTGCCAACACAGCTGCTCCACCCAGCAAGATTATATACTGAAAACTGCTTAATGATTAGGTAAACAAATTTCCGATAACCGCCGTCAAATTGCGGGGTGTGATATTTATGTATCTATAGTCAATGATGGAACGAATACGGTTATTTAAAACGCTACCTAATGTGCTTAAATTATCTAAAGATCCATCCTACTTACAATATAGGATAAGCTCTCTTCGTATCAACTTTTTAATACTAAAGAACTTTGGTATACTAAAATCACGGCCGGCAAACGGCCACGATGACGCCGAAGAGTATAAAAGGTGCTTGCTAACTCCATTCCTGCTAACATCACAGAGATTATTATATATTTAGTAAAAACTCGTATTCGTTCCATCACATATAAAAAAAAAACTATTACTTATAGAGAGGGGGACAATTAATTTGAATCAAGGCAAACAATAATGTTTGAATCGCCGCGTTCAAAGTTCCTTTATCTTTAAAATAAAACGATCTAAGGTTGAGAATTCACTGAATGGATTGTAAAATTGCAAGTCCGTCTATGGTTGTGAGGCTGTTTTATGCATAAATATTGTGGAAAAAAAAGTCTACATTACACCGTGATCAACTTTAGCATTATTTTATAAATATTTTTCATCTTTTCAACAAGTTAGTTATTTCAATTAAAACTCTCAGCTCCGAATACACAATAAAATGTATAGTTAAATTTAAAAATTATTTGTACCCTCTCTATATTGTAGTAGTTAGACCTCATTGTACTGAAGTTCAGTTTCAAAATCATAACCTTGAAGTGAGAATTTCTTTTAACTGAAATTTTTATCATGTTGTTCTTAATTTCTGCCTTCTTCCTACCTCGTTTATAATGTTCAGAGATTATCACTTGCACTTTTCTTTAGCAGTGGTGTAGTTTTATTGTGGTCTCAATTTACAAAGGCGCAGTTTCATCAATAACTTAAGAGTTTGATAGCCTATCTAAAACTTATGTAATAGATATGTCATATAACATATAAATTACGGATAACTTATCATCAAGTGGTGAAACAGGACCTAAATGTAATTAAAATAAGGCAATTTGTACGCAGGTTCGGAGATGCCATTCATTTTATTCCCTCCAACACCAAACATAAGATTGTCCATTGCAAACAATGTTTCAATATGTTTCTAGTCCATTTGAATGTAGTCTTTATGCTATAGTACACAAGGTGCAAAGTTGTAATGTTATTTTTGTACCTTATTTTTACTGGCCAGTAAAGGAAAGGAGTTTTGAACTGTTGAGTTAACAATTTTTTTTCGTGTGATGGTATTGTCAATTATTTTCAGCAGGTCTTTCGACCTCTAAGGGATCACCTCCACGAGCGAGAGAATCGCAGGGATATTATAGTCGTGCGACGTATTTCTAAACACTGTTAGAACGTGTCTAGACACGGCGATATTATCGCGGTGGGTGAATGTATAGAAATACGTAGAAATCGCATTGTTAATAATGGGTGAGATTGAGCCAATTTTGTATTTAAATAGCTAGCCTTCTTTATTTATGTGTCCATAAATCAATTAAGGCATAAAGTACTGCAATTTTTTTTATTGGTTCGAATAACTACACCACTCATTTTTCTGTACTCATGTCATTATTAATTTATTTTCTGATAAATATTACTAAATTAATTTTATATTGTATCATATGTATTGCGATTTGCATTAAATGTAACGTGACAAGTAAATATTAATCGATAAATTGTAAGCTTCCAAAAGGAGGACAAGTACAACAGTAGATTTAATATTAACAACAATATAATACAAACATTAATATAACAAAATCTCTTAAAAGTTGTATGATTTGTACACTGTGATTAAGGTTTTATTTAAGAAATGGGAAGGGCTTAACATTATATTTTGAAAAATTAAACTTAGTCGATAAAATTAATTTATGTTTAGTTTTTTTTTATTTACGTAGTTCCTAATATGTGTTATATTTCTATTTTTTTAGGACTGTTTGCTTGAGTCTGTCTGATCTCATTATTCTACTTGTCTACGCTCGGTAGTCTCTGTCTGTCTACCGAGCGTAGACACTACTTACATTATATTGCGGCAGCATTTTATATTCCTACAAAAATACTTTGTTGTTTTTAAATTACAATTCTGTTTAAATTTATTGCACATTTACGACTTTTGCCAGTATTGCGACCTATTACATAAAATAGTCTAAGTATTTAACTGATTTACTCAAAAGTTAATTTACAAATAGAAAGTTTTTTGACAGTAGCACGAATTTATTATGATATTCTTCATTTCACGATGTTCGTCAAAAACTAAGCCAGTTCAAATACATTCCCTATATGAATATATCACTTTCTGGAAGTTTACTGTACAGTACACCCGCAAATTTGTTTAATCTTATGTACAATTTGTTTATGCTTCTTTTTGTAACATTTTTATAACAAAAAAATATAAACTGGTCTAGAATGTATTAATGTTATTTAATTGTCCTCAAAAAATGTTTCAAACACAATTTTCTGAACACAGTTGCAAGTTTACGCAAGACATTGTTTAGAATATGTTTTAATTACACCGTATCACTTCATTCTTCTTTAACTTGTCTTGTGTATGAGCGAGACGATACGAAAATAATACAATAGAAAGGGACAGATATAAAGTGGAGCAAACACGTCCCCTTGGTATAGTACAAGCGCTGATAACCTTAAAAACTGAAATTCGTGTAAATTGTGTAAATATTTCATATGCTCAGTGGAAAAAAGATGTGAGTTGAGAAATATCTGTTCAATAATTATAACCTTGTGCCACTTAGTATAAGGTTAAAATTGCTGTGACAGTTTTAAATTTCACCTTTTTTTCCGTAGAGTATATGATATGTATTAGTTCATATATTTGTTGGAGAAGTAGAGTTCTTAATCACATTTGCGATTTCTATTTTTGTTCCGGTTGTGAATAGTAGCAATATAGGAAGTAAGTAATAATTATTATATTTATTGAGTATTATGCCAGTTTATTTCTTACTTATTCTAAAACGCCGAGTTGCGTATTCATTTTATTTAATGACGTTCTTATAAATAGTGTCCTGTAAGGGCTAGTTTCATAAGATTAGATTTAATTTACTCCACTTTGTATTTATATTAAAGATTAAAAAGTCGCTTGTATTTTATTAAATACCTATTACGCTTGGTAGGGCAGACCTATCGCTGTCACTTAGAACTGCCATTTACTAGAACGAGATAGAGAGTGAAAGCCATGCGCCAGCGCATAGTTCGTTCGTGCACTACCGTTCTCGCTCTGGTAAATGATTCTAAGGCGGCGTTTACATGGTAGGTTTTGCTGACAGTTTTACCAAAGTCACTGCTGTGACTGATGAATAACTAATCGTGTAATGCAAATGTAAAGTAATTCATGACTGATGGTTTTGACTGTCGTTTGCATGAGCGCGTACTGGCCGCCTAGTGGTGGTGCAACTCTTAAGTGATTATTCAAGGTCACCATATCCAGAGGTGTATACTTAAAAAGTTGCAGTGTGCATATCTTCAAGCGTAGAAACTTCGCGTCAATCACCTTCATACTCGCGATTCAGCTAATTCTTCATATTTCTCAATGGTAATGGTAAAATAAGACTTTTCCGCTATCATTTTCACATGATTTGAGTTTTTGTAGGTACACTTTCAATTGCATTTTTGTGATAAAGTACCAGGTATCGATAGCGGTATTACCAGTTCTCGATACCTAGGGTTCCGTCCAGTACAGATTCATCATCTATGATCTAATGCTTGTCACAATAATTCCAAGGAGTTCAAAAGTGTGTAGGTAAATAGTGAAATCACATAGTTTCTTACCTACTCTAAAAATGTATCACACAGACCATACCTAACTAGTTTGTCTTAGTAGAATCCGGCAACTTTCAGTGTGCCCCACGTATTAACATGGTTATTGAATCGTGAGCATAGTTAAATAAACTATAAACCAGGTAATCGTGAGTCACGCACGATGTTTAAGTACCCACTTAGCTAATATGTTAAAGATATTCGACTATACAGAAAAGGACACGTAATACGTAAATAGTGAGAATCCTTGATGAATAACGTATAATGCTTAATTATTGTTCTCGAAATGTTCGTTTGTTCAGCTATTTCACCATTTATGTTTCAAGACAAAAATACTTCATGCAAAGTATTAATTTGAAGTCCAAAAGCGCCCTCTGTCTATTGCATTTTGAAACAATATGATATCAAAAGGACTTCTCTACAACACAGACTGATATCAAAATAACGGCTTACAGCGCGCGGATTTCCGCTTATAAGAGCTAGATGGCGCCCGACGTTACTCACCAAACTCACATTTTACTATAATAGTAAAATACAAATTTTGTACATATTGCAACGCCGCGCCAGTTATGTTAGGTAGGTACCCAATTTTCTAGTATCAACTGAAAATTTTATGAATGGAACATTACTGTACACACATTAAATATTTCAGTAATTTAGCATTTATACACATTAAATATTTCAGTAATTTAGCCTATGTAATGAGGGACAGTACAAATTAGAATTAGCTAAAAGTATTGTTATGTACGCATGTAGTTTTCTGACAAACGCAAAGATTTCGGCTGGAAATGTAAAAAAAAACCCACCGCCAAGGACGTGTTATAACGTCATTCAATAACTTGATCGAGATGCCAACGACATCTTTTAGAGTCCATCGCACTTTAACTTTTAGTCACAAAAAGTGGATAATGTTGATGTTCAGAATCAGGAACAATAACTGTTCATATTATTTATCTCTGGACGAGCGGGAACTTTGCTAATTGTAGGTTAACCTACCTAACCTACTACTACTACCTAACCTACTTAAGTAGTTACAAAGGATGCCTTGACATGACAAACCTACATCAGTAAGCATCTTCTTCATTAATTTTGATGCATAAAATGTTCACCTGTAGAGACTACAGTGTATTTTATCACTGTATCATGTTCATTCATAATTTAGGTTATAACTACCCACAAGCCCACAACATTGTATGGCACCGTCCGCTTTATTAAAGTTTGTATTACTTCATTGCCTCAAATACGGGTTTCATGCGACGTGCTTCATGTGTTATGTGGTGCAATTTGCCATAGTAGCTGCTAACTTATGTTGCAGTACCTACATAATCTGTACCCACGGGAATGCTAAATATGGCAAGCTTCAAATTATATTATCTGCGGGACAGACTTACAAAACTTCAGAAATGGTGACATCATTAGAAGTTTCGTGTACCTACTTACCAAACAAGATGGGGTTGACAAACAAGGGTGATGTTAATATTAAATGTCATGGTCGCTTAAATCACCTATGAGCACGTTGCCATCATGAAATATTTAGGTATCTAAGTAATATATTATAAAGTTGAAGAGTAGTATAGTAGGTACCTATATTTGTTTTTTTGGTTGAACGCGATAATCTCGACGCTAACTACGTACTGATCCGATTTGAAAAATTATATTAATGTTGGATAGAGAGGATCCATTTATCGAGGAAGGTTATAGACAAATAGAACATCGCACTACGGCTAATAGGAGCTGAGAAGTGGCCAAATAAAGAACGACGGCAGCGAAGCCCCGCACGTCTTCTAAATTAGAAACTTATCTATGAAAATCCTAGGGATACCTATCGTCTATAGGTTTACTTAGGTATGTGCCTAACCATGACACAAGTCTTTAAATTTTTAATAATTTAGGGTAATTTTATATCATTTTTAAACCCCAACGCAATGAGAGAGGTGTTATAAATTTGTTTCTGTGGCATCGTACCTACTAAACCAATAGGCCTTATATAATTTGGTGCGGTTATTTTAGTATCTTAAGCAGTTATTGTATCCCTAGCAACATAATAAACAGACGAAAACAAATCTTTGATTCCGGAAAGTAAAGGTAAATAACCAAATTGTAATACGAGAGGTGATTTAAGTTCGTTTTCAAGTAATATAATTCAGGTCGTCAAAGGAACACGAAAGAAAGACAAAGGATACGAAAAATATAAAGTTATGCGCTTCAAACTTTTGTAGAATTTGAATCTGGGTAACAGGAACACGGAGGTCGTCAGACAGAGCTGTTTACTCACTAAACCAAGTTATCATTGCAATAAGAAGAAAATTGTGTAACAATTATTTAAGCTCCAACATTTATAAATAATACAGTTTCATAGAAGTATCTGTGGAAGTTATAACACCAGAAGTATCAGATGCGTGTCGCCAACCCGATGATAACCTTTACAACTACCTACCTACAACTTTTTAAAGAACTAAACGTATTTCCTCTGCAAATCTCGTCAGGGAATTAACAGGTGATGACGCTAATTTTACCAGACAGTGTGACTTCAAAATGCTTTATAGACATAAGTATTTGGCGTACCTATTTATTTTTTGTGATCTCAATCTGTATGTAACAACCTACGTGGTTTACCTATTCTACATAGATAAATTACCTAAGTGTGGTCTAATTTATATTTTTGTTATTTTTTTCTTTTTACATTATCTTTTTATTATTATATCGACTGGCCTGTTGGTCTAGTGGTTAGTGACCCTGACTGCTAAGCCGGAGGTCGTGGGTTCGATCCCCACCCAGGACAAATCTTTGTGTGATGAGCATAAAGGTTTGTTCTGTGTCTGGGTGTAATTTATCTATAATATGTAGGTATGTATTTACAAAAAAAAAATGATATAAGTAGTATATCAGTTGTTTAGTACCCATAACACAAGCAAATATAATTGCTTACTTTGGGACTAGATGGCGCTGTGTGAATGTGGTAGAATATTATATTATATTATATTATATTATTATTTCTGTATTGTTTCTTTAACGTTGTTATTGTTGCCACCTTGCACCGAATAAATGTATCTTTCTTTCTTTCTTTCTAAGCGGTTACACTGGTTACATAAACGTTAAAACCAAATAATAAAGAAAATGATAAAGATAGGTAGAAACAATGTCGTAAACCTTTCAGAAGCTTTATTTAATTAAATTGAATAGGGTATTAAATACAAAGACATTCCGAAATAAATCTGTTCAGTCGGTACAATTGTGTTTGGATACCTACTGCGTTGATTAGTCTGTCAATCAAGAGTTTGGACCCTTTGTTGCATAGAGGTGGGTACTTGTGGCTTGTTAAGGGACACCCTGTCAGGAGTTTAGCGTCTCCTTCCATTGTCTCTAAAACTTTGTATTAAATGACCAATAGTGAGTACCCAGAAAATCCTTTGAAATTATGTAAGTTAGTAAGTACCTGGATTTGCTTGCGATCGTAATTTGTGTAAACCTATCCTATTCTAGGATTTTTAGGTAATCGAATTTCTTTCATTAGTTTTCTCCTGTTACTAAACTTTCTAATTTTACATATTAATGAGGATTTTACTTCTGAATAGTGTTAGGTTTGGTTAGACTTCAGTAGGTAGGTAGGTACCTAGGTATGCCAACATCATCATATCAGCCCAACGACGTCCACTGCTGAACATAGGCCTCACCTAATTTACGCCACTGCGAACGGTCCTGTGCCGCCTGCAACCAACGGCCGCCCGCCACCCTGACCAGGTCGTCGGTCCATCTGGTGGGGGGCCGTCCCACGCTGCGCCTTCCAATGCCAACATACCCAAAAAGGAAATGTAGACTGTGTAAAAAATGAAAAAACCAGTACAAAAATAAAATTATTGTTAAAATATTTTCAGTATTTTTAGTGAAACTATGTACTTACTCCTGTACCTATGTCCCATTTTTCATCTTAAGTGAAATGATCACAGTAAATGGTTTACAAGCGATATCGCCCGCGTTCCGCCACAAATAAAATTCATTTGGCGTTTTTCTTTGTTCGGCGAACTCATTTGGAATAAATTTCATCCTCTAAAGCCAGCCGTGTTGGGAACGTTAAAATAAAAAAATTACTGATATCATTTTTACGCCCGTTATAATAATATCCCTTTAGCCCTAGTTCTCGTAGGTGTGAAAAAAAAACAAAAATGAAATGTTTTTCTGTGTTTATTATATGAATCAGGATGAAAGATGAGTATGTAGATATTATATTAGCTTGTTTGGTAGGTATCTACCCACTTTATTACCTTCGAAGAGAAAAATAAACGCCGTAGGTTAAAACACTTATTTGAGCAATTCAGGTTTTATGAAAAAGTCGTTTTCAAACATAAGGTACAGCTTAAGATTACAAACTTTAATTAATATAATATAATATAATATAATATAATATAATATAACTAGGTATTATTCTTTTCTAAGTTAAACCTACCAATTTTTCCTATATTTTCTTTTGATTTTATTTCTTCTAAATGGTAATAGATTCTCCGCCATTTTAACCTACTAGTAAATAAAGCATGGGCGTGATTCACATAAATATTTCTATAGTGTGATAGCAGATTATTAGCTCTATACCTACTGCCATTTGGTGAAAGATATAGCGTTATAAATGGTTCTATTTTTCAATAGTTTTCTGCCGTCTGAAATCGTATAAAGTGCAAAGTGATCAATCTTCTTGGCAAGTAGTTAGTAGTACCTACCTAATTTCATGGCTAATTTTCATTGATTGTTTGTGTTTCATCGAACTGTTTTCGTTATTAGATATATTATATTGTGTAAGAAAAATCTGTTAACTTTTATGTAGGTACCTACTTACCGCCTATGTGGCGTGCCCCCTAGCATCCCTTACTGCCATCAAATAAGAAAAAATCTGTTAACTTTTATGTAGGTAAATACTTACCACCTATGTGGCGTGCCCCCTAGCATCCCTTACTGCCATCAAATAAGAAAAAATCTGTTAACTTTTATGTAGGTACCTACTTACCACCTATGTGGCATGCCCTCTAGCATCCCTTACTGCCATCAAATAAGAAAAAATCTGTTAACTTTTATGTAGGTACCTACTTACCGCCTATGTGGCATGCCCTCTAGCATCCCTTACTGCCATCAAATAAGAAAAAATCTGTTAACTTTTATGTAGGTACCTACTTACCACCTATGTGGCGTGCCCCCTAGCATCCCTTACTGCCATCAAATAAGAAAAAATCTGTTAACTTTTATGTAGGTACTTACCGCCTATGTGGCATGCCACATAGGCCGTAAGGGCAGTGTGGGTGTGGTGTGTGTTAGGGATGCTAGCTAGCCCTCTAGCATCCCTAACTGCCATCAAATTTAGCTCAAACTCGTATGAATTAGGGTAGGTATCTCTAGCTGTTGGATTTTACGTTGGTATACCAACAGCATTTGCTTACACTTGCTAATACATTTATTTCAACTTGTCATGACATCCAAAAGGTTCAACTGATCGATTTATCCCTTTCATTGTGTAACGATGACTGTTCTTCATGTATCTACTTCCATGAATAACCATCAAAGGAGGGTTACTTTCATTAGATGACACCTCTACGTAACATGACATTGCAGCTTTCGTGTGATTGATATCCTTCAATTTCCTTGAACCTCGTTGTCCTTGAGACTTCACATGTAGAAACAGTGGAAACGGCTTTCTTTTTAATAAGTAGGTATTTTTTTTACTTTGTTTTATATTATAATAATTTGTACCTAATGATTCTGACTATACGATTTCATTTGATATTTTTTTTTATTAAAGTTTATGGATTTTTGAGGACCACTTCTTGTTCAGACGAAAAGCATCATACGTTTTACGAATGAGGCAACTCGTCCGAGGATCAGTCTTAGCTCGGACGATTAGCCCCATTACCCTATTATCTACTATAGTGGTAAGCTTGGTATCGGTTGACTTCATTTTACTCAGTAACAACAACTAATAGCAGGGGTATCTGCTATGAATAATAATTCTTCTTCTTCTCTTGCGTATCTTTATAGACGGAAATTGAGTCGGGTAATGACTTCTATGACCACTGTCACTACAAGTCACTACCGAATTTTAATGTACCTATTTTATTGTTTTTTAACCATGCAATAATTTCTCAGCAATTAAGCTGTTAAAAGCAAGCTGCTTCTTCACGCTTCGCTTGAATGATCTGATTTTGTAGGAAGAAGCAGTGACATGAGCCAGCCAGTGCATTCCATAATTCCATTTTGATAGTAGGTACCTACAGCAGATACAATTTGCCGAACTTTTTCGAAGTGTGTGTCGGATTCGTGTTCTTAGAGAGTTCCGAACTTTGCTACCTAAAATAGATTGACGGCCAAGCTGCTTCTTGAGTGAAATTAATTACTCCGTTAGGAATAATATTCATTTCATTCTGCCTATTATTGTTTTAATATTATTTCGTTATTCATAACGTTCTGTCGTAGGATTAGATACTCGTATTAATCTAATCCCGACGGAATGTTAAAGTTCAAAGCTATTCATTCTTAAAATGTATTGTACCAGTAAAAGTGCGAAACGGTGTCTCATATATTACCTATCCTTGAGTCAAAATTTTTGAACTAGGTTATACCTACCTTTTGTATTGCTCAGAGTTAAGATCTCGAACCGATAAATCTTTCTTTTTGACGGTACATTGCTACTGGTAAATCAAGTTCTCAAATGTAGGTATAAAAATTCAAAGTGAAATATATTATCTGAAACTGCATAAATTTTCTAAAGTTTGGAATTTTTATTAAAATAATTTGTTTTATTCTTGTCTGCTTTACACAATAGGGACAGGATGCAGTACGTTATTCTAATTTAGAAGACTAACATGAGAAATCTTTTTGGTGCAAGCACAAGTACGGATGAAGGTTTTGTTGGCGTTATCCACTTTCGGCAAATTGCTATCAATTTCTATTATGAAACCTTCCTGGGTTCGCCGGTGATTGTGGCCGGAGGGTTTGCACATTGAAAGCTATTACCATTGACCCGGATTGTAACTAGATTTATAAACTTTAACGACTCCCATAGCTATAGTTATTAAGATGATATGTTACAATAAGTTAAAGTAGATAGTAACGCACCCTTTAATCAAAAACGTCTATTAATTACGTTTGAAATATCAAATTTCGGTATTGTGTTCGAGAGTGGAATGTCTTGTTTTTGCATGTTACGCGTTGCCCTAAATGGCTATAAAGCTTCTACGACTGAATAGTTTACGACACCAATATTATTAGAGGGCACATAACACGCACGTTAAGGAAATCGTGAAGGAGGGTAGGGTCATACTCATGAATAAAGAGAATTATTTGGCGTCAGTTTATTCCCTTTTATAATGTGCTATTTTTCTTTTACACGTACATTTCTTTGCAACGACCGACGCCTAAAGAATGTTTACTTCGACGGATCATTTACTCTATAATGAGGCTTGAAATTGCGTACCTACAGCTTTTGTAGAGTTATGAATATTTTGCCAAAGTGTAGTCAAGTGAGACTAACGTTTATGGAAAGACAATTTTGACATTAGCTTTGTTAGCTTCGCTTGTTAGTATTCTGAAATTTGGCAGAGTTACAAAATTTTGAAACGAAACATTTTAATTTAATGATAGGATTGCTTGGATGGTCTTATTAATGATTATACACCAGTACCTAAATATTTTTTTAAATAAAATTAATGACACCGAAACACAAGAACCAGGTAGAAAACGGTTTTTAATAAAGGACTTTGTGTTACTCCTCCTACTAATTAAATGAACCTGTGCCGTCGCATAATTATTTTATAACGTTCATTTATTTAGATTTTTTAAAGCAGCGACTAACAAGTTTCTAATTACAGGTCTGTAGGTACTCGTACAATAACATATTCAAATACAGTGTAAAATAATGTATCTGCGTTATAAACTAGATATGGATAGCATCACCAACAGAAATGAGCATTTTCATAGATATTTGGTCAGAGCCTTTTCTATAGAAGTTGCCGATCAATCATTTGCTAAATGGCGTCCTTATTTTTAAATATAGATATCGTTCTTTTGTAACGTAGTTATTTAATATTCAGACGAAAACATAACTTTGGATTTATGGCCGAAGATAAATTTGTTGGGAGCAGCCTCATTCGAGAATTCTTATTTCTTACGCAAGGCTGCTGTTGTACAATATAAAATAAATACTTTATCAGCGCAGTCATGAGATGTATGAGGCTGTAATAAAATTGACTACATACTTTCATTCCAATCTCCGGGTAGGCTGCAAGCGGAGCCGTAAAATGAGTCTGAACACGATAAGATGAATTGACATCATTCACTATATTATTGTGCAATATAACCCTATGCATGTTCACGCGAAAACGTTCTGAAATAATTTTGTTTATTTCGCTATCAGTGAAGACTGGCGCTTCAGGACAGGATACTATAGAAGTGTTCGATCCAGTTTTGTATCATACTTAATATCTTAGTACTCCAATCGTTGCACGTTCCTACTACGGAAAGGTATAGAGAAATACAGTGATACAGTGATTTGACATAGGTTTAAAAAACGCCGCCAGATTTTTGTATATCAGTGATTATACCGTTATAAATTTATGTATACGAATCAGTCAAAGTATGACAGAAATTCATAATAATACCACTAGTTTATGGTATTATTATGAATTTCTCACTTATAATAGATTTTTTTCAATATTCTAGTTTTATGATTAATATTAATTCAAAGAACTTATTAACAAATTCTTATTTATCATTATAAATATTCTATAATAATTATTTATTAGATATTTTTACTTACGATACTAATATGTCGATACTATACTAATAGTTCCGTCTATACTTATAATTGTTGGCAGTATAAACAAATTAAAATTTGTTGACGGAAGAGTGTGGCAATAATTTAGTAGTCATCATACACCTTGAGCTTGTAAACACGAGTTAATAACCTAGATTTGTCATTCACCTTATCTTTTGATTAACCGTCAACGTCTTCAACAGTTCTCAGAGTCGGTCGTGAAGTCATAACTTAATATATTCCGTACTCATACCGTCGTAACTCGTGTGATAAAATTCTTTTGATGTATTAACCACTCTTGCCTGTAATAAGAAACGACTTGAACCAGAAATTGTTCCGTTAGCCTCACGCAAACAATTCACGCCAGAGCTCATTGATGTTTACGACTTGGCTTATAAACTTTGAGCATTTTTGGCGAGATAGTTTATACAGCAGTTGTTGCCAGTTTGTCAGGTAAACAAGTAGATCCGCTTTAGCAGCCAGGTCACGCGGCCGTGCATAACCAGCGCTTTATTCGAGATATACGACGCTTTTTAGCGCGAATATGGGAAAATAGGAGACCGAAAATGTGTTGAACCGCACATTTTGTTGAAAATTAATTTGATTCCAGTGTCATTATTATAAATGAATTTGCCATACGGTATATTGGCAAGGGGTAGGATGTTATTTTGAAGTAAATTAATGTCGTGTTCAATTACAAATCTACCATTATTTATTTAAACACATTTGGAATAAACCTCGCATGTCAATTTAGAATGCTTCATGTTACTAAATTCTAGCTTGGCGAGTCTCATTGTCGTTATGATTATGTTTTTTTTACATAGGTCTTTAATTTTAAACTATACTATCAAACAATGTTCACAACACGAATGGTACGAACTCAAATGGTACTCTGTGTGCTTTAACCTAATACGACGAAAATATCATAATAATAGTTACGTGATTTATCATAATTTATCACCTACGAGGACGTAGTTATCAATACGTCATATTCTGAAATTCCGTTAGTAAACACGTAAAAGTGTCAATGTATTATGATTGTGACAAGTTGTACACATAAAGTTAACTTTAATTCCAACGTTGTTCAAAGCGACAAATGTAAGGATATAACAACTTTCTCGGAAGAATCGTAATGACAATTAGATAGCAAGTGTTACCACTTGCCGGAATTCCGAAAATCCATTATTAATGTTGGCCCATATCGCGCGATATACGTACACCGAATTTCTGGTGCCTTTCATTTGTTATCCTCACTGAAGATTTAATGCTTTCTCTGAAGTTACGCATTGTTGTCTCACTAAACGTTCGTATTAATCACTATAGCTGTTGCTATTACAGTTTGGTTAGCGTGTTTGGATAAATAAATTATTGTGTTAAGACATTCAGGACGGTGCGGTGCTATTAATGGAACTATTTGGCCTTCTTTGACTTGCTAAATATTTTGAGTGAAATGTTAAAGATACAATAATTAATAACAACATTAGGTAATTGTGGCGCTGAAAAATTCTAAGGTTAACAATAAAATTGACATACACAAAATATAAGTAGAATACAGTTATTTGTGCCTCTCATAAATTTTGTCCCGAGTGAAAAACCCACAATGCTCAGTGCGGTTTATTGGCGAGCTAACCACGACAACGTGTGGTATAACCCATGATAAATTTGTATTATCTAAATATACCTAATCAATAGTATTTACTGAAAGATAGAAGAAGAAGATAAACAAAATTATATGAATATAGGTATCAAGTTCAAACTTGCGAAATACTTGTAAATAAGACAAGTACTTACCTACAACAAGATTGTACTATTCATATAGCTAGATATATTTCAAATCACCAACCTTTTCATAAATTAGTAGATCTTTATAAATAAGCACTATTTATTTATAAGATTTTTTTTTATAAGATTTTATTAGTTTCCATTACAGCTCTATTTTCTACGGCGTGAACGTAAAAACTCAATAAATAGGTACCTTATTCGCCGTCATGGTTACGTTGCGCCTCCATTTGTTTTCTTCAGACGTTATAGATTAATAATTCACAACATACTAATAAATAGATGCCTATTAAGCTTGACGATTCAATGCCAAAAGTGTTTAATCAAATTCCCATAAATAATGTTAGAAGTATCGATACATTTCTGTATTAAGAAATGTTTGGTTTTTGTGGATTTACCTTTGTTAGACTCAATTATTTTATTTCATTTAGATCACATAGATAGGTAACTAATAGCACGTGATATTTTTTTCCAGAGCCAGAATCTTTTTCAGTTTTTATACCATGTTATACATATTATTTGTCAGAAATGTATTCAAATTTTAATATACTTTAAAAAGTCTGTGAACATCTATGAATATAATATACCTCAACAACAACCTTTTCTAAACCCAGTTCCCTGACAAAGTTGAGCCTTGGGAAGAGGTGGCTGATACATTAGATATTAAACGACAACATTAATAGTGATGGAACCGTCATATACGAAAATTATTTTGTCTTGTATCTGTGTATTACACAAATTATACACAGATACAAGACATTACCTATTTACTTACAAGATCGACTACTGAATTAGAGATTACTATCGTTTGTAATGATAACTATCTTCAGGTTTCCATCAGAAACACGAGTGTTTCCCTATAATCGAATACCTGAAGGAAATTGCTTTTCAGTTGTAGTTGTAAGCGCTTCAGTTGTAATGTACTTCTGCTCAAATTAAGTATTTTATTTAATCCAATTGTATCAGTTGATACAATTGGTTAAAACCCATAGCCCAATTTTATTTGACTCCATAATATCATACAATAGCTTTACACGTACCAGTGACAAATCATGGCTGTACTACAATAGTGCAGCTGCGATATGGCAGCGGTAAGCGTCTCATCCCATTCTAAATTAAAATTCTTTAAGGGCCTCTGCGTGTTGGACCTGTGTCCCCGCGTAAGCCTTCCAAAAGGACCGGGTATACTTCTCACCTTAGCAGAGAGAAATATAGCCGTGAAAAAAGAGACTTAATAATAATATTCTACCACATTTACAAAGCGCCATCTAGTCCCAAATTAAGCAATTATATTTGCTTGTGTTATGGGTACTAAACAACTGATATACTACTTAAATACATTTTTTTTTGTAAATATATTATACATATTATAGATAAATTACACCCAGACACAGAACAAACCTTTTGCTCATCACACAAAGATTTGTCCTGGGTGGGGATCGAACCCACGACCTCCGGTTTAGCAGTCAGGGTCACTAACCACTAGACCAACAGGCGAGTCAGTTTTATGCTGCCATCATAGCAATATCATTGCTAGATAGACGGCGATTTACTGACGAAATATTATGTTGTAAATTTTGGCTTGGAAGTTTCGTATTACCACTTATTTAATAAAGGACTCCTGGGAACATACATCAGCATAATGAGTGTATTTTATGAATTTTGCAAAGCTGCTTTTTAACAAGACGAAAATATCGTCCTGATGAAAGAGGAAACCTACATGCTAGGGTAGTCTAAGTTTCATTGAGCCGGTGTGTGAAGACTGTAAGCTTACACCCTAGAGGCTCATGGTCATTATTTAACTTAAAATTCGGTATTTTCTGTATTAAAAAGTTTTAGGTTTTATTAAGATAAGGTTTTACTTAGACCAGACGGACCAAATCAAACAAACTCCAACTCGATGGTATACCATCGTTTTGTTATAGAGTTCCCAGGGTTACCTTCCAACATAATTAGATCAACTCTATTTTATATTAAAATTGCGTTGTCACCCGATTTACATTTGCATACAAAATTTCAGCTGAAGGGTCAATTTCAGCTTCCTAAGCAAATACAACTTGTAAAAATTGTATGTTTAGTTGTGAAAAGTTGCGGGTAAAAATAAAACTGAAGATACAGATCATCAGAGCTCACGGCTCCTTTTTACCATGCATTGCACTTCGTTAGGAAGTTTATGCTCACACCTAAGAACTTGGTCTCGTACTGCTAGGTTTCAGAGGAATTTTTTTCCGAAAACTCTTAGGATATGGAATGAACTCGCTAAAGAGCCAAGTGAATACAGAATGAAATTTTTAATGAAGTGAATAGGTTTTTTAAGAGTTGGCAAGGTGCTCATGAGGTCCTAGGTGCTACAGACGTAGGCTACGGTAACCGCTTACTGTTTGTTTTTGTGAGCACAGAACAGAGATAGGTTTTGTGGTTAGGAGAGCCTGTTTCCCCAGTCGTGATATAAAAAATTAAAAATTTCATTCGACAGTAGCACTTGCTGACGAGAGACAAGCATTGGTTCAGTAAATATGTTTCAATTCGCCCATGTTAGAGCTGTGGTAGATCTCAGATTCGTAAAACAGGCAGACATAAATCGTCTGCAATAGACGTAAGGGCCTAGAGCTATATTCGATAATAGAAAAGAAATGTTGAAAATTTGTGAATCTTACTTCTGAATAATGTATTTATGGAACAGACTATCCCTCCTCGTTTTCGTATGTGTCGTATCCTTCACTTTTGATAATTTTGCTGATTTACGAAAAGTGAAACTTATTTACGAAAAAGAAACAGGATTTTTGTACAGTGACCCAAAAAGAGATGCGGGAGGACAATCACTCAGAATAATTGTCATTTGTCGCATCAAAGCGGTACGTATCCAGACAAATTGGAAATAAGGGCGAAGTTTAGTCCAATATGGTCCATATATATTTTGACATTCGATAAGTTACGTACGGGGGGATCAATAAATAATAGATTGGCTAAGTCCAAAAGTACCTACAATATTTTATAATCATATCTGAATTAAAATAGGTCAATACTATTCATGGCATTTATGAATTTAGGTATGTAATTTATTTTTTAATAAATTTATATAATAGTGTGTAAAGGATTGATCATTGATCATCATAGAAACTAATGCTTAAAAAAATAAGTGCTCCAAAAATATGGCCGTGAATGAAGACTGGTGATGGCACTTGATAAAACATGTTTTCCAACCGCGGTGCGTTACCTTTGATAGGACTCACTTGGGTGTTGTTGGGTGTGACCACCGTTTTTCACCGCTCAAGTAATTTATTATTAGCGTTAAACTTAATTTAAAATGCACAATAATAAATCGAATATAACATTAATACGCATTTTTAACCGACGAAAATCAAAAGGAGGAGGTTCTCAACTCAACCCGTATATTTTTTTTAAGAAAGACAGATGCAAAACTCAAAAATAATTGTCAATGCCTTTATAATTATATTACAAAATGTACAGTGCCATAATTATATATACCTACATAGAAAGATACCTATTTTTTTCCAAAAATGTAATTATAATTTGTAGGTATATTGTAAAGGTTGCAGGGGGCCGTTGGATGCGGGCGGCACAAAATCGCTCGCTGTGGCGGAAATTAGGTTCAACAGTGGACGTCATTGGGTTGATATGCTGATATTGGCGACTGTTTTTAGCTTTTAGTAGACTTTAGTAAGTACGAAATTGTGCATCAAGAGGGGAGACACCAAATTTTGTAAATCAATGATCTCTTCTCGTAATTTTTCTTTATTTATAACATTTTCCATTAACTTTTTTTATTAATAGATATTATATCCTTTACGGACATAACTTCATGCCTTGTCTAGTTTTTTCTTTATTTAAATCACGTCATCAAGTCATTACCTATCTACCTAATTATAAACTTCTGAAGTATACTGACATAAATACTTTTTTGAATATATTTTTTAACGTCTCTTTAAGGCCTTGTTAGATTTTTGTCGATATTCGTTACAAACCCATGTCACACGCCAATTCTCGGCGAGGTCATCGCGACTGACATAATTTAAGATGCCCGGAAAAAAGATTTCTTTGACAAAAATACAAGTCTACTGCTTTTTTTTCTGATATTCCTATGAGAAAATAGTTGATAAAATTGAGAAATATTAATTTTGGATGCATAATATAAAAAATATTTCCAGGGTTATTGTGGAAAGCTAGCCAAAACCCATACACGCTGACCTAATTGAACTCGAGGCGCATGGTTTGCATGCCGATCACTTACGTATGTATCTTTTCGGCCACCATCGCCTGCATTAATTGAGCAGTTTTGTTTTTTAAAGATGGACACGCGACTTGGAAGCGGTGCCGTTGATAATAATTATTTGGCAGTCCGGGGCGGGGTCGCTGTCGTACCGCACCGCATCGGATCGTGTCACAATCGCCATCCCTTTGAATCGCCCACGTAGAATCGAAACAAGGTCACGGGAAAAACACTAAAGTAAGTGGTGACATCATAAACGAGCTAAATAATACACAGTTGATTAAACATTGTTTACCACATTGCCTACCTCAAACAGATTTAGTTACAATGAGGTTAAATGTCCTAACAAGCTAATATACATACGTATATGTATGGTACGGTCTTCACCCCTTTTCCTATTTTAGCGTAACCTATATCATGAATACCGTTTATTCATACAAAACCCTCGAGTTAGTGTAAATATCTAGCGGGCTTACAAATATTTGCTTCTGAGGTCATGGAAGATCACATTTGGTGAATTACACATAGAAATAGGGTTAGGGTCACAATTATGTTGGCGAAAAAGGCGTTTACCCATCGGTTCACATTATTAACATAGGCACGAAATCGACAATATATTATTAGGTATCCCACATATCTGTACATCTCATATCCAACATAAGTGTAAAGGATTTATTCTCAAAAAAACTTAAAAATAAAACAATTTCATACAATGGTCAATGAAAAAAACCTATACCAACCCGTTTGGCCAGTGGGCCAAATAGGCTAAATTCCCTCCAAACTGTTTGGAGGAACTGTTGCCAGCAGTGGGACATTTATGGGTTGAAAGGGAAAGGAAAAGGATGAAATATTACAATAAAAGACTGCTAAAATGAAAACAACTTAACAATTAAATCAACTTATCTGCCAGCCGTTTTAGAACCAAATGGCCTGGCGCGCGACGATGGTAAGAGACCTGGGCCCTGATTCTGACTGATCCCAGATCGTAAACTTTTTCTAATCTTAGAACGACGATCTTATAGCTTAAGTTATTAAGTGTTAAAAATTAGTTTACCGTATAGAAAATTAAAAACGGATAAATATCGGATTTTTTTTTACATCCATCTATTTTTTTAACTTTAAAGAAACTGACAGTTCTGGCCAAAAATATTCCAATAGCTCAGAATCAGGGGGCTGATGGTATGTCATTATTGCTATGGAAGATGGGTAGGCCTTTGGTGTGAGACGCGACTTGCGTTGATACCCTTGCGCCATCTCATCTTCCAAATACAGGTTCTGCTGGCGCTGCTGCTGCATCTGCTGAAACTTCCAAGCGGCGCAAATATACCAATCACTGGAGATTATCTATTTGTGCCGTTTGGAGTTGAAACACTTAGGCCGTGGAGTTCAGGTGCTCGCACTCTATTTATAGAGCTTTCAAAGCAATTGTCCGACGCTTCCCGTAACCGAAAGGCTGGCTATTTTCTTGCACAAAGAATAAGCATTGCCATCTAGCGTGACAATGCTGCCAGTCTGTTGGGCACTTTTCCCACAGACAATGGAAGCGATGCGGAGGAATTTTATGATGCAGTATTTTAATTTGTAATTTTCCCCCTTTTTTTTAATTTAATGATACATTTAGGTATGTAGTTTTTATTTTTTAAATATTATTGTTTTAATTTAGTTTTAAATATTGTATATATATATTTAGTAAGTTATTGTAGATTTTATTGTTTTAATAGATAATACATAACTTAATTTATTTAATGTCTGTGTGCCCTTAAATAAATTACCTCAAATGAATCTCAGATTAACTTATCTTGTTCCGTACAGGGTTTAGAACATTTTTATAAACATCCGGCAGATAGTCCCCAGAAACACTTCTATTTTCTGCCGACGACAACCCAAAACTGTGAGAACTCGAAGATAAAACTACGCTTTCCGGGCTACAATTGCCGTGAAACCACCTCGCCTCTGAACGAATTTCGTCAAGTACCTACATATGTACGACCTTAGCTTTTCTGCTCCCAACTTTCGGGGCAACTTAGGCATTATTGATTCGAATGCTTCAGAAATAAAAAGGAAAATACTTTTGGGACTTCCAACAAATCAGTCTGACGCAACATTTCACAAGTAGTGTATATGTGAATTGATTGCGTGAGTAAGTTGGGCATTAGGTCCTTCCAAATAAAATGAACTGGCTATAAAGATTTTAGTTAATCTCTAGTTTCTTTAAAATTATTTTGAACCTGAAGCGGTTCTAAACTTTCATTTTCCTATTTGATGACAAATACGAAGTGTATTTTAAAATGAGATTTCAGAATTCTAAACCTAATTAAAATTCATAATAAGTAACGTATAAGATCTACACCAAATTAAAAAGCTGAAAAGTTTATTTGCTTGGTTAAACGTACTAATCTCAAGAACTACTGGTTTGATTTGAAATATATTTTAGTCTTGGATAGCCTATTTTTCGAGAAAGACTATAATAACATCACACTACGGACAATAGGAGCTGAGCAGGGTATGTATTGTGTATGTATTGTAAAATAAGCATACACATATTCAGGATATTCATTGCAATCAAACACATAATTTAATTAATTACTAATTTCCTAAAGAACCACAAATAGATTTTAATTGTAACAAACAGTTCATTAACCTCATAGGCTCATTGACTCAATTCAAAATTCTAAAATTAAACATTAATTACGACGGTATTAAAACAAAATATTTTATTGACCAAGCATTGAAACAAGAAATATTACATTGAATAAGGATAAATACTGATCGTTCATTGGCATCGGAGGGGCGAACGCTTTGATCCTAATTCGTTCCTTTAAATAATGTTAGCGGTGATTGCACAGTTGGAGACAAATGACCGTTTCCAAAGCTGCTATCATGTATCTTGTGGATATGTTTTTAAGATTTTTGTGCCTTAAGTTGGTATAGTGTTGCTTTATGTAAAACAACTAATTGAAGGTGGTTGCTTCCATATTGAAATGTGATTACTGACACGAGTGAGACGAATCGATTGACCCGAAAATCAACATACATACATATAAAATAGGCTGATAATAAAAACATTACCCTCCTTTGCGTCGCGCTGTCGGTTTTAAATCCCTTTACAATTTATGCCTGTTGATCTAGTGGTTAGTGACCCTGACTGCTAAGCCGGAGGTCGTGGGTTCGATCCCCACCCAGGATAAATCTTTGTGTGATGAGCATAAAAGGTTTGTTCTGTGTCTGGGTGTAATTTATCTATAATATGTATGTATTTACAAAAAAAAATGTATTTAAGTAGTATATCAGTTGTTTAGTACCCATAACACAAGCAAATATAATTGCTTACTTTGGGACTAGATGGCGCTGTGTGAATGTGGTAGAATATTATTATTATTATTATAATTTCTCTATTTTTTTTCTATTGTTTATTAATGTTCTTATAAGAGATGATTTTCCGTGTAGTGACGGATTAAGAATAGGTACATAATGTCACTACCCCATCTCAACCCATGGGTGTTGTAAAAGGCGACTAAGGGAGAATAATCATGCAGACAAGAGCACTGCAAGAAAAGGAAAATTCGAAACAAACCCGTTACCAACCGTTAATACCAACCCGTTTGGCCAACGTGGTAGGCTAAATTCCCTCCTCATCTTTGGAGGAGACCCGTGCCCAGCAGTGGGACGTTTGTGAGTTGAAATGATGATGATGATGAAGAGATGATTTTGCAGTATTGATAAAAGGTGATTATGGTATGTTTTATAACTAGTATCACAGTCCCACTGTTCTATAAATTGTAATCTAGATTGTAAGACATTGGGTCGGGTATTCTAGAACATGATGTAGTAATGTCAGTATTATGTGAGTGCAGCATGCAGTGTCTAAGTTTCAGAAAAATTATAAAAGTACAGTGATCTGAAAATTATAAAGAGGAAAGATTTGATTGTTTTTTTGTTTGTTTGTTTGCATTGAATAGGCTCCGAAACTACTTGACCGATTTGAAAAATTCTTCCACTGTTGGAAAGCAACACTATCTCCGGCGAACATAGGCTATATAACATCACGCTACGGCCAATAGGAGCTGAGCAGTGGCCAAATAAAGAACGACGGGAGCGAAGCCCCGCGCGACTTTTAGTATTTCATAAGAAAACTAGAATTCACCCGAGTTTATAGTAGGTTTAAGTAAATTAGTACCAGTACAAAAAATTACTGTGGAACATGTATAACATAAAATTCTAACTTAACGTAATTGCTCTAAGTCAAAGAAATTGAAAAAACATCCCGAGTTAAGCTTTCCTTATGTTTTAAAATCAAACTGGAAGTGAAGTAAAACTCCTTCGAAAAGTGGGGATAACAGTTAATGTTGTAATAAAGGCGTGCCAAGATATTTCCCATTTGGAGACCAACTTGCGGTCCACATTAAACTTTACCGCAACACTGCAGAGCAAGTACTGTAAATTGAAAACTTTGTATATAACTCGATTTCCATCGCATGAATGAGACTTAATTTAGATTTTATACTCACACCCGGCTAAAGCCCTTTAAGAGAAAATTGCAGAAATATATTCTGAATAAATATTTGTTTTCATCTACAAAGCCGGGCGAGGCGTGACCGAACATACTCACAGGATATCGTCACAAGTTTGTTAAACTCTATGTAAATAATATACATGTTAATGCTAAATCTAGACAAATGTCGTATTTAAAGAATTGCTAATTTTATCAGTTATGAAAGGCACTCAATATTCAATAAAGTCGATAATACTAAGACTATTATTAGCTCAAGTAAAAAGATTCGCCTTCGTCTGCAGGCTGATTAAGAATTCGAAATTCTCCTTTTAAATGGAAATGAATCAAATGTTTTACATACGAACCAAAATTGGTTCTATGTCAAAGCCTCGCGGAAATAATTTTGTGGTTTCTAATTTATAATCAACTCCTTTTGTTTAATTATTCTAAGATTCGTGCTTTTTGTTTGAAGTATGGTTTATTGTCTCTTATTGAATAAGAGTCATTTGAAAATTATTTTCAGTTTATGTATGTATTCTTAGTTTGAACTGAAATCTTGGAAACTCCATCAATAAGCTTATTGCATTTATTGCTTGACCAGTGCCCAGCAGTGGGACGTTTATGGGTTGCAATGATGATGATTTATTATTTTAACGCTGATTAATTAGGCGTTTATTATAAGGCAAAAATAAGATTTTATTTCAATCTACTGAATTATTTGAGTGTTTTTTTTTTCTGACTTTTTATAAATTTTGCGTCCAGATAAATAAAATCCAGATAAAAAAAAATCATTTTTATTTGTATAGGTTAAATTTTATCACAGAACAGAGATAGGTTTATTTCATTGTTCTGTGAATTTTATTTAGTTTTGCCGAGCCTATAAATACGAGTATGTCTCCAGAACCATTCCGCGTTTTATATTTCATATACCTAGTGCTCTTTTATCGCTACTACGTTTACCATTAATACTTATTGCAACTGATGCCATATGAGAAATTCTGCAAATGTTTGTAAAATACTCAACTTTCTACAGATACTTGAACCGCAGGCCTCGTTATCTATTTAACATTTCCTTGGTTTCGTCATAAAAAGGTCATATTGGAGCGGACTTAAAGCGGCCTGAATGAATTTAGACAAACGAAATTGGAATTCCCTGAAATGTATTATTGCGAATAAAAGTAAACCATTTGTAACGAACCGTAAATAACAAATTCTGTTCTTCAAAACAAATAATAAATTAGCTTACAGTGCCAAATTAAAATACTTGGTTTTCTAGCTAATCAAAGAACTAGAGAGACATATCATGTCGTAGAGAATCGTACCAAGAACTCTATAGTTTCTCGCAAATATTGAGTAAATCTGACTTAATATTAAATTTAATTTATGTTCTCATTTTATTTTATTTTTTCACAAAACTTGACGAATATGTCTTGACGTAAGTAGTACGTTAAGGCGAAATAAAGCTCCAAAGGTATTAAACGTTTTCTTTATTTTTTTAAGTACTTATTTCGGGGTAGCCTTTAAAAGTTAAAACTTACTGGATTAAGGAGATTTAATTATTAATGATATTGGCATAAACCAAACCACAATAAAACTTAAAACTTTCATACTCATTTGTATTATATAAATATTTTATTTTTTCTATTTTATTTTACCGAGAACTAGTTGGTTGGTTGTATACTTGGAAAATTCCATTTGAAAAGATCAAATAACCTATTTCCAACATAAAAAGAATTTCTAAAAAGTTTCTAGTCTAAAATGTTACATAAAATCAGTGTTAGAACTGCGGTTTACACATTCCCAGTTTTATAATTCTACAATTTTTTATCCATTGCAGAATCCAGCCGTGGCATTTTGCGTATATAAACAAAACTTTTGTTAGAATAATCCATTTGTATAGACTTGCTATATTATTGGTTTAAACTAGATATATACGTATAAAAGATTTTTCTATTACAAGTAAATTAGGTTCATTAAATTTAATCAACAAAATGACGTCATTCTCCAGGACAACGTTAATTAACAAAGATACAATTTTGCCGAATAAGTCATGGCCATGTTACGTCGGGAGCGATCGTAGTCGGGTTATACGGCGAATGTTCCAGAACCCTTATTTTGCTCAATTAGGAGTATTGTTCTAACAATCTGATACATCCGTTATTTTGCTGTGTAGGTACAATAAAACTTGTTGACAGAATTTCCATTCAGTCGTTTACAGTTTTACGAGAATATGCAAGTTCTAGTTAGCTAGTTTACCTACGTCTACACTTAATGCTTTGCTTTTGTAACATATAAATCGATAAAATATGACATTATACAAAACTCCTATTTTATAAGATCTTGTCAATTCTTCTTTTTAAACGACTTCAAAAAAGGAGGAGGTTATATGTTCGACTGTATGTATTTTTTTTTTTTTTTATGTATGTTCAACGATTACTCGGAGATGCCTGAACCGATTTAAAAAATTCTTTTTTTGTTTGAAAGGGTATACTTCCGAATTGGTCCCCTATTCATCACGTCAAGTTCTGATGATGGAATCTCAGGGAAATCGAAGGCAACCCTCAAATTTTATAGGCACATGTTACGTTTTTCATATATTTTTTATAGTTATTCAAGTATTTACGTCTGATAGTCAACATCTCATGTTGATGAGCTGGTGATGGAAGGTATAACTCCTTAACTGTTAGGAGTTGGAGGATAATTCTTTCGACGTTATAGGTTCTTATAAACCAATAGTTGTATTCTTGTAGGTTATTTAGGTGAGCTGATACTGGAAGGTATAACTCCTTAACTATTAGGAGTTGGAGGATAATTCTTTCAATATTATAGGTACTTATAAACCTATAGTTGTATTCTTGTAGGTTATTCAGGTGAGCTGTCAGTGGAAGGTATAACTCCTTGACTCTTAGGAGTTGGAGGATAATTCTTTCGACATTATAGGTACTTATAAACCTATAGTTGTATTCTTGTAGGTTATTCAGGTGAGCTGTCACTGGAAGGTATAACTCCTTAACTTTTAGGAGTTGGAGGATAATTCCTTCAACATTCTAGGTACTTATAAACCTATAGTTGTATTCTTGTAGGTTATTTAGGTGAGTTGTCACTGGAAGGGAAACTTCTTAATGTTTAGGAGTAAGAAGATGATTTCTTTAAATATCACATCCATGTATAAACCTTAAGTTGTGTTATTTCAAGTGTCTGAGGTGAGAGCTCTTGATGGAAGATAAAGTTGTATAATTCAAAGGAATTCTTAGATGATATTTTAAGTTTTCGATATAGTATCTAACCTGCATTGTATACCTATACTTGTTACCTGTCGCATTTTATAGGAAAAAAGAAAGACATAAAAAGCTAAGAGTTTTGAGAATCCTCTACTCTACAATCAGGTTGTGTTGTTAAAATATTTAAATAGACGTTCCCTTTTATCGAAGATTCTTTATTTCAGTTTCCGTCTTAGTTTGCCAGCCAGTATTATTAAATCTGCTTGATAAAAAGTACACTAAAAATGGAAAAATAAACTATTTTTAACAAAAAAATATTAAAACGACTTCAAATCAGTACTAAAAAGCGAAAAATAAACTGAATTAGATATTTAATTCCAAGCTAAAAAATACCTACCTACCTGTTTAAAGTATAATACTCTATTACTAATCTGTTTGAAGTCGGTGCCAGCCTAATGAGGTTGTATCACTCAGTTTGAGCCGTCCACTAGGTACACGCAAGTGCGAGGTGGTGTGAAGTAGCGAGCGGTAACAGATGTACGTACTAAGTAGTACATAGCTTAACAAACTCTTTAGGCTTGGCACCGACTTCAAACAGATTAGTAATAGAGTATTATACTTTAAACAGGTAGGTAGGTATTTTTTAGCTTGGAATTAAATATCTAATTCAGTTTATTTTTCGCTTTTTAGTACTGATTTGAAGTCGTTTTAATATTTTTTTGTTAAAAATAGTTTATTAGGTTGTATCTATAAATAACATTGCCCAACTCGAATAAAATAAATGTAAGTAATATACCAACCCATCTGGCCAGCGTGGTAATTATAGTAGGCTAAATTCCCTCCACATTCTTTGGAGGAGACCCGTGCCCAGCAGTGGGATGCTTATGGGTTGAAATGATGATGATGATGATGATGAAGTAATTAAGGTCATAATAATTAAGTGATTTATGTTTACTGTCCCCCCATTCTATAATTCAATGTTCTAATAATTATAAAAAAAATTAGGTATATAAAAAATCAAAATAATAAGAATGCATAATTATTCAATTAGGTATCATAATATTTTATTGTTAACCACTTAGAATCTAATATCGTGAAACTGTGTAATGCATGGAATAAAAGGCTTTTTTTACCCACGACGGAACGGAGACGGTATATGCGTTTGGGGTGAGAGGCTGTGTGTTTGTGTGTTTGTGTGTTTGTGTGTTTGTGTGTTTGTGTGTTCCAACATAATGCCTTATAGCACGGAAACGGTTTGACCGATTTAGATGCGGTTTTCTGTAAAGTGTGTGCGGCTCTTGGGGACAGGTTATTAGATAGGTGTTATGTTAATAGCTCGCCAGGGGGCGCTACAATACACTGATTTCGTTGAATCCTTTGTGCCCTCCTATCTTTAAAACGATTAGACTGATTTCGATACGGTTTTCTGTAATGTATTTGTGATTTATCGAGGATTGTTTTTGGATTCAAGATTTTGTATTTTTTCGCCAGGGGGCGCTGCAATAGACTAGGCAAACCTATGTTGATTTCGTGGAAACCTTTGTGCCCTCCTATCTTTAAAACGATTAAACCGATTTCGATACGGTTTTCTGTAATGTATTTGTGATTTATCCAGGATGACTTTTGGATACACGATATTGTATTTTTTCGCCAGGGGGCGCTGCAATAGACTAAGCAAACTTATATTTACAGTTATCTGTAAAATAATTAGACCTGTTACTGTATAGGGGCACGTAGCATTATAGTACTGAGATATTGATTACACTCATGAGGTTAAGCAACTTCGGATAAGGTCAGTTCATAGATGGGTGACCGTTTATGCAATTTTTAGGGTTCTGTACCTCAAAAGAAAAAAACGGAACCCTTATAGGATCACTCCGTTGTATGTCTGCTGTCTGTCCGTCTGTCTAGAATATTTTTCTCAAGAACGGATAGAGGTATAAAGCTGAAATTAATATCATTTACTTGGGTCTGCAAACCCTCGGCGTAAAATAAAAATCAAAATTCTAAGTTAACGCAATCAAAAGATACAGCTGTTTATGCTCCATTTTTGACGATTTATCTTGACGATCATAATATATAGGGAACTTACCGTTGACCTAGAATCATGAAATTTGGCCAGAAGCAATAACAAGTTGCACAAGTAAAGGAAAAAATCCGAAAACCGATCTTGTGTTGTTATATCACTGAATATTAGTACTGAGGTATACAATGATAAGCCTAAAAAAAATTAGTAAGAGTGAGAGTTTATTCCAGACTGACGTTATATAAACACCTACCTACCTTATTTATTCTAACTTACAGGTATCCCGTCCCCGGGGTGTAACCAAATTTTCATCATTTTTGCGATAGCACTCACCGTTTTCGAGATACAAGCTATTATAAGTGGAAATCTGCGCTAACGCCGGCAGTCCGGCTACGGCAATTAATGTGTGATAGCTAAACTTAACACCCCCCGATTCAGAGCAATCCGAGTCGGACTGGTTAGGTTAGGGTTATTTTTTTTTTTCAAACCACCCAGAAGTAGGAGCCCCGCGAAGCGGGGCTCCGGCGACCTTTGTGCGACGGATGAGCATACAAGTCAACAAAAAATAAAACATATATAATATAGTCGAAGCTCCATGCAAATTCCATTCATTCTAGAGCTTACGGATGATATGCTTACTTATAAGGCGCTCCTTAAAAAGTTTAAAATAAGAAAATTAAAATGATAATTTCAAGTTATAAGACTTACTGCAACAGTAAATTAAAAAAAATGTGTTTGTTCTATAACTTAGTATAAAACTTCTATTTATCTGTCAAGGTTCTTAAAATTTTATACGAGTTACTTACAGTTAGTAAGATAGGGCGCTCTTTGAAAATATTTAAAATAAAAAACAAAATTAAAAATTTTGAAAAAACCCACGACGATAACATCTATACAAAATAAGAAACGTAACATATAAAAAGGTTTAAATAACTTTATTTTAAATCCCCGACGAAAAGATAATAAGTAGCGTAAAAACAATCCCAAGAAAATTCGTCGGGGGCTGCCAATATCATTACTGTTTCTAGTATTAAATATATATTGTAAACTAAATATTGTTAATAATTAGGTAGGTATCAAATACATAAAACTGCAATACTTTCGTTCATTTCAAGTCAGGGTATGGCAGCCCCCGACGGATTTTCTTGGGATTGTTTTTACGCTACTTATTATCTTTTCGTCGGGGATTTAAAATAAAGTTATTTAAACCTTTTTATATGTTACGTTTCTTATTTTGTATAGATGTTATCGTCGTGGGTTTTTTCAAAATTTTTAATTTTGTTTTTTATTATTATTTTCATCAAAATCAATTTAATTATAATTAGCGTGAAGAAAACAAAAACAAAACAAAAACGTACACCAAACGTTACATACAAAATATGAATGAGTATTTACAAACAATACGGTATTGTATTTTACACGTGATTCTTTATTCCGTTACCAAATGTTGATCCACGGCCAAATATTTACTCATCCAGGAAGCGAGGCAATTTATTTTTGCAGAAAAACGATTACTGCTTCCTGAACCCAAAAATACACCTAGATATATTATCACAAAACTAAATAAAGAGTTCGTTACAGTCAGTACATAAATAAACAATTGATTCAGAATCTCCACATTCGACTTAACTGATTTCGATATCGCTGTCAAATATTAAAAAAAAACGTATTGTCGCTTGAATCAATCATTTGAAATCGATCAAGCGAAATTGCGAGTAAGGTCCCAGGATCTAATAAAGATTCCTGACACAACGCGCGGGTTCACTGAACACTACTACGCCAGGGTACATGTATAGTAATAGGCGCAATGATCACACATTCTTGATCGTTGATATCCCGACACACTCATTTTGTGTCCGTGCTACAAATGATACCTAAAATGAATTCTGTATATCAGAGCAAACAACAATGTTGAAGTATTCGATTTTTTCCTGCAAAACATTTTGTATTGTTAAGTTTAAATACTGACATTTCCGGCTGAAAACTTTCCGACCGCTCAGAATTAGGGTCCCGTGTCAGACTATACCTATTTTCATTTCACAGAGAACCTTTTGCTTCCAGCCAGTATTACTGATGTGATTCACATGAAAATCTATTGTAACTACATATTTATGCGTCATTTTAGTAATAAAACAGACCATCAATTCAAATCGCAGTGAATTTGTTACACAGTTCAAAAACAAAATAGTAAAATTATAATTAAATCAAAATGTTAATCTAATCTTAACCACGGCTTGCGGACACAGCGACTTAAGCATTCAATCTCGTGACAGTTTAGCATACTACCACAATTTTCTTGCCTCATCTAAATACTAATGAGGGCCAGCTGTTTCTTCGTTGTCAAATAAGTCCAATCTCGTAAAGCTTGTCAATAAATGTAAACAACAGACTTATGATGATAACTCAAACCTATCTCTGTTCTGTGGTGATAATATTGACGTACAATACTACTTTAAAATAAACTTGAGTTGGGTATGTTTTCCCCGCATTCTACTTTTTATAAGCGAAAGTGATTCGTCCTAAATAATAAAATTGATGCAATGTCTGCCTCGTCGATCTAATGGTCGTAGAGAGCGACTGCTAATCATACGGTTGTGGGTTCTATGCTCTCATAGAAACAAATATCAATATTTGTGCGATCCATAAATAGGCGTTCTGATTTTGAGTAGAATACCTAGTTGTGTCCTTTAATTGTATGCTTTTAAAATCCCCTATGATCGCTACTGTGGGCGTAATCTTTTGAAAAGAAAATAACAGAATATTGTCGTAACTGAGTTGACCTTTATTCAATAAAAAAAATATTTCTATTATATTCGTCAAATTAATATCTAAAATTTGATGAGCCACCTGATGATCATTATCTATCTTTAGACTCAATTACTTAACAGCTAATTAACCTTTTCCCACGCTTCCATCAACTAATATTATATTCAGATTCACAGGTTCATTATAAATGATCTTGTTCTTCTATACAGACAAAATTGTGTGTTGATAAATAATTTATTTTCTAATTGCATGTGCACAATCATCCCTATAAAAATGACACGTGGAAAAATACACTAATAGTTCACATAAAACGTAATGATAATATAATAATTCAGTAAAATACGTTATTTCCTAAAACACATACATTTACACCCAAACTAATTAAAAAATAAGCTGATCTTCTACCACGTTATCCTTCTGATCGAGTGATCACAAACTTAATTACACGTCTTTATTTTTTTCATAATATGGATAATTACAAAATATGCGAATGCTATAAAACACAAACAGACATACGAGTATATTATAGTAGAGAATATATTATTGTGTATAATAAATAAATAAATATTTAATCTTCTTTACAGTAGTATAAAAACTTTTAAAGATAATCTGGGCCTGGCCTTGTTGTAATGCATACAGTCACTTTTCCGGCCAACTATAAAAAATGAAGCAATGAAGTTTATTGGAACCGTTATCGGGTATACAGGGATAAAAGAGAGCTGAAATTACTGGCCTGTAAATATTTTCATCGAAAAGGCACACCGTTTTTATAGATTTATGGCACTACAGATACTGCCGCCTTTACGGCGAAAAAATATAAAAACGTATCGTCTTCCATTGCTTTGAAAAAAAGTTATCGCACTTTCATCGAGATGCTGTAAATTAAAAATGAAACGCAATTCCCTAAGAGATTTCCATCAGTCGTTAGTACGTGACCTATAAAGGAATGGATAATCGTCAGATCTTAACGCTACCTGATGCAGTTTTATCAATTGTACTTATTTAGTAGACGACACTGACTTTTCGGGGTATCGGAGTTTTCAGTCGAGTCCCGACCGCGGTTCCGTTAACACGTGTACCCCGTCGCGAGTGATCGTCATACAAAAACAAACATTATTGTGACCAATCAGACACAAGTTATTCATTAATAGAACTATAAACAATATTTTGTTTGATTTGCTAAATAACATATTTTGTTAAAGTGATGTAAAAAAGTTTTATCAGAAAGTTTCACAAAAGTTTTTGCTATCGAAATTATAATTTTCTTTAATTAGTGTTTTAATTTTGATTCTATTTTGTTTATATGAACATAAAAACACAATTTCACTGCGTATTGTGCGAATTTCTAATCAGAGTGGGTAAGATACTTGATGAAAGGAAAAGCGGAAGAGAAAATGTAATTGTTATTTGTCGGTTCATTTATGTAAGGGATGGGTAATCTTAATATAAATTGAATTGTATCAAAATCGAGTGTTTCTTATAAATATGTGCATATTTTTATATCAAATTAATCAAGGAAAATATATCGGTGACGTGATTTATGTTTGTACCGCAAAGTCTCAAGTGACTACTCTTGACTTTATTCTACTTTGAAACTCTTAATGAGGACCCATAAATAAAATAAAATCAATTAGATTCAATTATTGAATTACATTTTAATATTGAAAATAAAACTCATCGTAATAAAACCAACATAATTTTACTATCTTTATAAAAGTAAGTAAAAAAGTAAGTAATTTTAAACCGCATAAGGAATATTTCTTTAAAATTAATAGCTAATTTTATAATAAGCTGAAATAATTTGATCGTGTTCAAATTTTTGCCTTATAATGTTGTGACAGTCGGAATGTATAGTCTAAAAATATATGCTTAACATCTCTGTTATTTATCTAAGCACATTATGTAGAAGAAACATAAGCATGTGTCCAAATACCCCTGTTCGTAATTACCCAAGTAGTGAGCCTATATATTTCTACATTAGTCGGGTATCCCAGCTTCTAAAAGGTATTGCAGCTAGTCGCCGTAAAAGTTTACTCACAATAAAACTAATAGTTCGTAAAGTCCAAATCCTTTCCGTTGTTTCGTTGGTATGTATTGAAGTGTTAAGGAACAAATAAAATGTTTATTATCGGACCACGATGTCACTTAAGGGCATTGTGTAGTGCTTTTAAAGAATTAAATCTGGTTTTTATCGATATCTCTGTCATTATCGAACGTGAAGCTTTTAACGGGAATTAATTTTGAATTAGGCAATTTTCTTTCCGAAGAGATACTTTCTTTGACCTTTGAATGTTTAAAATAAACCAAAATTCTTTTTAGACTTTTTGGTTCTATTTTATACAAACAAAGTTGACAATAAGCGGTTTGAGGAGGTTTTTAGTAATTGATTTGTAAATCATACAGTCTATCACAGACATCTTGCCAAATTATCTAATTGAATGCATTAAGCATGTATTGGCTCTTCTATCGTTTACTTATACTTTGATTTAAATTCGCATAAGTTTGCTTAAAGTATAAAGGAGGCTTATGACAGGATCTTTGAAGCTTCAAGTACGCAGAAGCGCTTGGTGATAAGCGTATTACCGATGCCATGTCGAATTATTAATAAGGTGTAGCTACAAATCTCGCTAAACGATGATTTCATTTCTAACTTCTAACAGCCTAGTAAAATGGCTTTGAGTAAGCATATCACTATTCATGGAAGCTCTTACATATTCATTGCTTACTTAGATAATATATGTTATTATATACATAATTATGCGAAAGTAAAAGGCTATCCTATGTTTCGGGTTGAGTGGTGGTTGAACTTTGTAGCTAGTTTATTTGCGCTTGTGAGGCTAGAACAAAAATTACTAGAATGTTACGACGTGACTTTGGTATGATCTTGTTTTTGTAAGTAATTGCGCGCGATCTAAACCGTTTGATAGTGAGCAATTACTAACAAAAACAGGTATACTTATTTGCAGCTTGTTTATCGTAGAAGTTCAAATGTAATGGCATCTTTTACTCGTATAGTTTTGCTAGCAACACTGTAATGTTTACCTTAGTTAAATACATTTAAGGTTGAAGATCTTATAATTATTTGATTGTGTTCCCCACGGAATCAAGTAGTTTTGTAAAACTACGTAGGGTTCTACGTGTTACGGATTGATGAATTCGAGTTTCCTGAACCATTTATCTTGCAGCAACAGATATATTATATGCATAAATTGTTATTCGCTAGTATAAATCTACAGGGTTGACAGCCTAAATACCAATAGAAAGGAAGACAGACAGCGTTAAGCCTTGTAAAATATACTCAACCCATCAGTCACTGGCACATAATTTATTTAAATTCTAGACGAAATATTGCACTTTTAGAGTAAGTAACTGAAGAAGAGGTTTGCCAAATTTTTATTTTGTATTTATTAGAATAAGGTTTCAAGTGCTGAGTATAATTTATTATGTTACGCCTTTTTCAACTGAGGGTTTAATTATGAGCAAGCAGCAATAAAGTATTCAATTAACCGTATTTTAATTATAAGTAAGTAATTATACGGCACTTGTAATATTGAAATGGCTTTTATTAATTCATCTCAGCGGCCCATCTTAATTCATTTTTGAGGATAAAAATTATTATTCTGGAATCGAACAACATGGATTTTCGTCATGTTTCTATTGCAGATGTTTTCTTTGTAATCTTACCTTTGGGAATTCTTTCCTTTTATGAAATCTACAATTGCCCCACCCGGTTTCCGCACGGTTACACCTTTGCCAAAGTCCCTTTGTTCCACGTAGAGCTGATTGCTAAAAGTAGTTTTGTTCGTTAACTGGGGTGTTGTTACTACCCAGTAACACTCAATCTGTGGAAATGAACTCAGTCTGATTGCCCAGTTTAATGTTTAGGTAATTCCGCTAATTGGAATTAATTGCTCATGTACCTAATGTGTCTGTCTTGTTTTATGTGTCTTGTGTTATGAAAATTTCTTTAAATTCTTTGTTAACCTAGAAACTGTTCTGTAATTTGCGTTATAATAAAAGTCAACTTTACTAAGATGCTGTTTTATAAAATAATACTGCCGTTTACTGTTCGTACACGCTAATTTGACTTTAACGAAATTTAGTGAAACTTTTTGCTGGTTTCTGCTTGAAACTTGTTATGAACCCGACAGGTGGCGTAACTGTCTCTTTCATTTAGCTGTACAATTCGATTTATGTATATGTTTCTCTACTTCTTTCTGGTACACACAATATTTCTTTGATTACATCGCAATTTAGAAAAACTGGCACGTTTAGAAATAGCCTAAAATCTGAACAAGCAAAACCTTAATTTTATGATTTTAATTAATAGATACCGTTATGTTTCGTGTAATCTTTTGGCTGTCTGAACAGAATACTTAAACAAATTTATTTTGTAGGTAAGGTTGGCTACTTAATGGATTAGATTAGACTCGTTAACTTCGTTTAGGGCAACTAAACGTTAGCCTTATTTATCTTCATCAAAATTGCTAGTTAATGAATTAGATGCGACGTTTACGTAATCCACAGTTAGCAAAAGGTCAAGTCTAGTACGTTTACATCGCTATTTGGTAATTTGTTTAAATACGTTTCGCGTACAATATTATTAAAAAGAAATTGAAAACAGTAATTGGCATCAGCATTCCACGTTTTCCCGAAATTCCATCCTGTGTTTTGCTGTCGGAAAATTATGTTATTTCTACAATGAAATCTAGTCAAGATCGATAAGGTGCCCAATAATTAAATAAAAAAAATCCCGTTTATAATAATGCAGCTTATTCTGAAGATTGCAAGCTACGTTTTTATGAAATTTATTTCATTTGTATTGGCTCAGTAGTCTTGTGAAACAAACAGAAAGCGTTCTGTGTATGCACCGAATGTGCGACCTCCGTGCTCTCTCATCAATCTTTTGCGGTTTACCGTAGTGACACTAAGTACACCATGTATTTGGAAATACAAACAGTTGTCGCTTCTGTCAACCAACCAATTAGGTTTCAAAATAATGGTTCAATTTAGGAAACTGCTGCGCTTGTTAACAAGATTTTTTTATGTTAAAACTTTTATTAATATAGATATTTCGTTGTTAACTGTTATACAATCGTTTGTTACAGCCTGAACTAGCCTACTTTAGTAACGCGATGACTGTTGCAGCTTTAGTAAATTTTATTCATAGGATATCTGTCTATACGTCATGATTGTCACATTAAAAAACACAGATGATTTGAATTTTGTGTTTTATACAGCTGAATTGCGTTCATGTCCCATGTGGTTTCAGGATAATAATTAACTCTTCAGAGACACACCCGCGTATTTTGATCCAATACCGGTTTATATGACACTTTCAACCAATCGAATAATTGAAATTTTTGCGGAATAGTTGGCTTCGAATGTCTTTATTTGATTGGTTCAATTACGATATGAAAAAGTTTACTAAAATTCATTATTATTTCGTGAATTAATTTATTTGTTATTAATAGATTCATTTTCTTATTTATGTTAAATGTGTCTATGTTCAGTTATTTCCTATTAATTTATATTTTAACTTGCTTGTATTCTTATTGTTATAACTGATAGAAACAAAAGTGCATGCGGTGCTTTCATATAAGAGGTAGTTACATTTTTATAAATTAATTGTGAATGTATTATGTATTTCTTTAGTGTAAACTACTGCTAGGCTACTACTAGCAGTAGTTTACACTAAAGAAATACATAATACATTCACAATTAATTTATAAAAATGTATGTATATATGTATAAATATATGTATAATGGTAGAAAATTTTCTTTAATTCATCAGCAACCAATTAAGTCCCACTGCTGGGCTCGGGTCTCCTCTCCTCTAACTAGAGAGCTGAGAGGGTTTAGGCCATAATCCACTCACGCTGGCCTAGTGCGGGTTGGTGGATCAGACATACTCATAGAATTTCTTCTAGGGTATGTGGGTTTCCTCACGATGTTTTCCTTCACCGTTAGCAGATGGTAAGTCACTTAACTAGTACATATAAATTCCACAAAGTTGAATCGACATTGGTACTGCCGGTCGGGATCGAACTCGGATCTCGTGATTTGCACGCCGCCGGTCCCTTATCCATTCAGCCACCATCGCTTTGTTACAAAATGTTGCGATCTCAACATATACAAACTGGTAAAAGTCTAGACTTCAACCAAACAACAAGAAGTAAACTACAAAGTGCACATTACGTTCAATACTGTTCTATCTACATCTTATGATAATATATAGCCGATGTTCTATACATTTGAGACATGAGAAAATCGAAGCGCTTTCTGTGTTAGACTTGCAGCTACTCGCAAGGGATAAATATTTGTACACCGTAGAATATTTGTTCCTGTTAGTAGTAGGAAAGCGAAATACGGTTTAACGGGGATTTCTTAAAAATATTTATCGGTTCAAAGAAAAATGTGCCAAGAAATACGATGATAATAATCTTTATAATACTATAATATTATAAAGCTAAACCCCTTATTACAAAATCCGGACTTAGCATTAAACCAGATTTAAATTGACAACTTTGACACTAATTGGCTTATATCAATTTAAACCTGGTTTAATACTCAGTCCATATTTTGTAATAAGGGGGTTTGAGTTTGTTTCGTTGAATGCTAGGAGCTCAGGAACTAGATAGCCCATTTATCGAGGAAAGGTATGGCTATATCACGTCAGCAGTGGCCAAATATAGGACGACGGGATCAAAGCCCCGCGCGATTTCTAATTATTAATAAATTGCATATTTGCAATAAGGCAGGCGTTAGGGCCTGTACCTATGGCTAAAAAAGATGCTACTATTATTTCCAACGGAAATCCAACTTTAAGTAACCCTGAAATTTCTAAAGACTTAAAATGTGCCAGGTTCCAATAAAATGGCATCCGTTGTGGATTTTAATAATTCACCCTTGAAATTAATTTCCTATGTTTTGAAACAGACCGTTTGTAAAATATTGAGTGTATTTTAGGTTGAAGAAAAGAATAAAGTAAGAATATTTTTCGATAACTTATTACGTATTCATAAAGACGTGGTCAATTGAGCCTTTTGTGCTATAATGGTGTTCTAAATGACCGTTTCCTTTGTTAGTAGTGCTATAAAAATTCAGTTAATGGAGGCAATACTTAATGAAGGCGTTTTAATTAAGTAAAACGAACGAAAAGTCTTCTGGAAAGTTTTCTATGATACTTAATGTTAATTTCTGGTGTCCTCTTAAAAGTAATGTTGATATATTTGATAATCAACTAGATTTATTATTTTTTCTTTTTTTTTTAAAGTACTGATATAATCTAAACAATGTAAGCAGTGTAACTGAGCTACAACGTAATTTAAAAAAGATTTAAATGTGTCGTGAATATAGAGCAATGAATAAATGAACAATAAAACAATACATAAGTGAAGAGTAATAATTAATTTAAAAATCGTTTTTTTCATTTTTTTTTTATTTTATTAAATTGAAAAAAAAACTTTTGTGTTCATTAAATGGTTAAACATTAGCGAAATGACTGACTTTATAAGTGAAGTGTGAGTGAAATATGTTGCAATGGACTCCGAAATAGATATCCAATTGTTCATAAACTGCACCCAGCAGATACTGGGCAGGCAGAAGTCTTGGGACGAGCTAAATGTTACACAAATATTGGACCTGCTCCCAACTAAGATACTCGAAGATATCAACCTTAAGTAAGTACCTATATAAATATGTATACTCGTGAACAATGAATCCTATCTCCTATATGTCTATTATTATCTGAGATCGCTCAATAAAATAGTAATACCCCTTAATAGCTTACAAAAAGTATCTTCCGATATAGCTGTTTCATTTTCAGACTTAATGTCTGTCTATTTTTATTTGCCAATAAAGTTATAGCTTCTATGCTTTTCTTGTATTGCACTGAGCCGGATTTATTGGAACCGAGTGTTAACAATGTTATTATTTTGATGACCTATTGTAATTATTGAAAGACTTTTATTTAACATAGGTTGCAAAAAAGAAAATACAAAAAACAATATCAGATTTGTCTGCTTAAAATTGATGTAGATATACTCGTATGTACCTAAAATGTGTCCAAAACTGTATTACGGCAATGTGTTTTTTAGCCAAAAAATTGTCCAGTTTGTTTATTTGATTTTTATAACTAAACATGTGTTAAAATGTATTCAATTAGCAACAATAATAATTTAGACAACTACAACATAAACATATTTAAAACTAAGTTTAAAAAAAATCAATTTTTAACCTTATAGTAATAGGAACCAGACTGAAATTACCAGACAGATAAATTTCACCTTCTACCTGTTTTCTAATGATAATGCGATAATAATATAATACTGAATGGAATCTACAACGTATTTTTCTTTAAACAAAGCGATGTTAGCAACCGTTATTGGCTATACGTACTCGTATTACTTCCATAATTCATACAACTTTACATGCATACAGCAAGATACGGTACAATTGGATCAATGGCTTGTCTCTACCAGAGAGACACGATTGATTGATTGGTTATTCAATTGAATACGTATTGCTGTGAGTAGTATGCGAGTGTATATGGATTTTAGTTCGACACATGAACCTTTTTCCGAAAAACAAGATTGGAACATTCTTTGACGAGCAAAATTGGATTGGAAATTTCAACGCAGACTGTATATACCTGCATTATTAAAATTAGAATGATGGTCTGCGCTTGTAGTTACCTACCAAACTGTGATAACCTGATTTGGTGGGTTACTTTGGTAGGCAATATATTATTCATTCAGTTTACCAAAGCAGAGCTACCTACATGCAAACCTAGGTAGTAGCTTTCTATCAAGTTGCTAACACGTAATTTTTATATTATGAATGTATCTTCCTCACAATGAGTATGTACAGAGACGAGAATATCATATGAATATATTTCAGAGCTAAAGTTCGAGTAATATAGAAACTAATACGAAGTATCTATGAATACAGTACTATTAAATAGATCTAGACCAGTAGTTATCAACCTTTTAGCAGTGAGGGACCATTTCTAATATATTGTCTTGTCATGGACCACTATAAAGTTAAATTATTGGCTCCAGAAGTTTCCTCCAAAGTATTATTTGAAAAAAAAAAAACCTTATTTATTGTCTGGAAAAAATTTCAGGGGAAACAAATACGGCGGGAATCATCGCTAACCCCAACGTTATAGTGTCTTATTTCGCTAAGACAATTATTAACAACCTGGAATACGAGAAAGATACTGTTTATAAACCCGTGTAAGTATATTAAAAAGCAATTCATTAAGCCAATGCCCTCAAACTTCTTGACAATTTGTCAAGTATAAATCATGGTGTTAACAAACTCTCATACGTTATGGCCGTAGAAAGTTGATTGACACATTTTGTTTTGTATAACATTCAGAAGTATTGTGTACTTAATTTAATAAATGAGTTTGACTTTGCAAGAAATGCCAGAGTTCTTTAACAAATAATAAATAACAAAAAAAACAAGTAATTATACAAAAGTAAGTATTTGGTATCTTTGTACCAACAATTTAATTCTGTTAAGTAAATGAAAAAGGCTGTTAGTAAGCTGAATAAAGGTTGGAATTCATTTGAATAAATACTAAGTCATTGTTACGCTCGCGTTCCCTTGGATTCAGGATTTGGTGTAACAAATCCTCAATCCTTCAAGCCTTATTTTTCCCAAGCGTATTGGGGTTAGCTTCTATTCCTTCTATTCTAATCAGAATCCGTTGAATATCGCTGGTTTCACGGAGTGTTGCCTTTTAGGTTGTGGCTCTTTTATTACAAAAGAGTTTGATGTATTACAGGCGCCAACCAAGCGCGATTTATATGTTTGGAAACATCAAGTGATGGGTTTATAATAAAATATAGTAGTGGTGATAATTTTCTGACGAGAGGAGGGTATTATTAATTTTACAATAAAGAATGCAGGCATTCGTTTTGCAAAGACATTAGATATATAATAAAACGAGGTCAGATATATTTCATAGTACGTATTTGTTTAACTTTGTCTAAACTAATGTTGTACACAGAATAGATTTTTAATTTTTTATTTATTTGTTTGTTAGTAATATAACTACCTACTTATATTATTAATATTGCACATTTACCCGTGTATCTAAATTACGTAACGATAATAATAATGGCCTACAGTTATTTATATGAAAGGGTTAATCTATGGAGGATAGTTTATTATACCAATTTATTAATAATAATGAAATACTACATTGTATGATCATTTCCTTACAAGATCTTGTGGTTAGTTCACTCAAATATTTCGGGCAACTTACTATACGCTTTGCTGGCCCCTTATTGCTCCTCTGATTACGAAGCTCAGATTATGTCGTACCTGAAATAGATAATCCGAATCATATTATTTAGTACAATGGATTCCTGAATTATATAATAATATTACGCGATATATAACTTAACTTCCAATAAACAGATAATACTTTGATAATACGTGTTTAGAAGATTATCGGTAATTCTTTGTTGATAAAATCGTACGTATCCATATTTCCATTTATAATACGATTTTAGTAAATCTTGTATTATATTATATAGATATTAGGAATATTAGCTGTGTTATGAAATCGATGTTTTGTTTACCATGCCAAGTCGATTTATATTTATATCATCATCATCATCAGCAACCCATTTTAGTCCCACTGCTGGGCTCGGGTCTCCTCTCCTCTAACTAGAGAGCTGAGAGGGTTTTTTTTATATAGCTCTATTTATTTATTTTTGTTGAGACTTACCGTTGTACTAGTCAGCGAGACCTATGTAGCGGGGGATTTTATAAAATAATAACAGACATTGATACTATTGTCCGTGGAGTAACGGATTTAGAATACATGCACTACCCCATTCCAACCCGTGGGTGTCATAAAAGGCGACTAAGGGACCTAATTTTATGCAGACAACACTGCGAGAAAGGAAAATTCTAAACAAATCTTATACCAACTCGTCTGGTCAACGTGGTATAGTAGGCCAAATTCTGTCCAAAATCTTTGAAGGAGACCCGTGTCCAGCAGTGGGACGTTTTTGGGTTGAAATGATGATTGATACTATTGTCCTATGTGATGATCAAACCCTCTTCTTGGTGACCACTACACTTAGTCACCAATTTTACTATGCCACCTTTAAACAGAAAAAACTATTTTAAAAAATTATTTTTGGCAACACCGAGCACAAAAAATCTTCTTTGAATAAAGTTTTATGAAAGCACTTACTTGATTCTTGTAGTAGAGCGCTTTGTCTCCCACGATGCTAGAAACAATTTTATTTTTATGTACCGGCTTGCTTGTGTCTTTTGCACTGCCGAGGTCCTTGATATACGTTTACTACTTACCTTCAAATAGACCATTTACTTTGCTGGCATATCTGTTTATAAAATAAAATAAAGCTAAGATTAATACCAGTAACATAAAATAAAGAAAAAAAAGTTCAGCTGGAGAAAAGTACCTACGTAATATACGTTTCAGTAATCCTTTCATCCATCACATCATCACGCCAAATCCTGATTTAAATACCTCTCTTCTGACTACACACAGACGCAGATGTGTTTGAAGAATATATTGGATACAACATACAACCATAGCATAGCATTACGCCTATTTACGCGAAGCAGTAGGCAAATGTAGAATCACACCCACATTTCGTAAAATAAGTTAGTTTCTATGTAAGAGATGGCCAAGGGATGCAATTCCTGTAAGCCATTATTTACAGCGACGATCCTTGCGAATACCGAGTTTTGATAGAGCTTAACCGTCTTGGATCCTGCAATGAAATTAATCAGAAGTAAATGGAGGAGATAAAAATATCTACTTCCCTCCATAGCAAAGCGGGCGACAAAAGTAATCTATATAAAATCTAATCCTATTAGAAAGAAAACACCACGGACAAATATTTAAAATTACGGGTCCTATTGAGTTTGATTCCAGTTATAAGTATGATAAAAACGATTAAACGCACAAAAACTCACCTAAAGCGACACAAAATCCCCATAGTACACCATAGTGTAGGTGGCCAAACCAGTAACATTTCCTGTGTGTCCTGAGTGATACTGAGAATTGCAAGACAAAAAACCCAATTCCGTTTTTGTCTAACCCATCGTACACATTTCCACTACCCCAAAGATAAAGTCGCTTGTAGTCACTATACAATTTGTACGCGTGTATGCAAAGAGGTGATTAGTCAAATTGCTAGACTTGTGGGACCTAGAATAGAATATAATAATATTCTGACCTTAATTAATGATGCCCCTGATACAGTCGTCCCTACAGTGATAAATTAACAAAAAAGTTTTTATGTATTTCTAATCTTAGTATGCTATAATATATAATATAGTTTAGTTAAATGTGCTATTTATTTTTAGTTTTAACTTTTTGTTATTAAGTACACATTTGTTTTGATCTTAAACCGCATCAGAAGTTTGTTTCCTTAAAACTTTCTTGTTACGAATAGTACAAATTAAAATATAACATCATAAAATTCTTCACCAAAGAAAATTATACAGCAGGCTGGCTGCATTGTTAAATGGTAATGCTTTTTTTTTGTACGAAAAAATAGCCACTAATAATAATATTCTAATAATATAATAATAATAATATTCTACCACATTTACACAGCGCCATCTAGTCCCAAATTAAGCAATTATATTTGCTTGTGTTGTGCCTACTAAACAACTGATATACTACTTAAATACATTTTTTTTTGTAAATACATACATATTATAGATATATTACTCCCAGACTCAGAACAAACCTTTATTCTCATCACAAAAAGATTTGTCCTGGGTGGGGATCGAACCTACGACCTTCGGTTTAGCATTCAGGGTCACTAACCACTAGACCAACAGGCCAGTCATGACCTTCAAAGAGTGCCTGTTGGCAACCACCTTTGAAGGTCCTCAGGAGCAGCATCGATTTTGATGATTCTGGTTTTAAAAGTTTTGTTTTTAATATTGTTTAAAATCAGAAACCTCTTGGAGCGGGGAAAACATTATTTATATTGTTAAATATCTAGTGTAAAAAAAGACTATTATTTTTTATAGGCACCTATTCGAATATTTTTAGAAATTCTAACTGTCATCTACAGTTAAAATGTACACGAACATTAACATCTCTTTTAAACAAAAAAACACTAATAGATGTATAGTTTTAAAATTCTATTTGAAAAGGGTGGCCGCTCGTATTAGTATAAATTTGAGCTCGTATTAAGTATAATATCGTATTATATAATAATATGTAGGTAATTATAAAGATATGTAGTGTACGGAGAACATTAACGGCTAAGTCGTGTTGTTATTAATTAATGAACAGAGAGCCTATTATAATCTGACTTTTGGAGTCGATATCGCTGCTAAAGTTTGAAATAACAGTGATTAAAATTTTTGAACATAATTATAACAGCAGATCCGACTTAGTACATATCGCGATTCATAGTACTCATAGTTCTGTTCTGTAGGCTCTCAGATATTTTCAACAGTAAACACATTTCTTATCTTAAATTCACTATTTTAATTTATTTGGCTCAAACATTTATTTTAGTAAAGAAATTATTTTACCATTCAAAGTAATAAAATATCACATGCATACATATGAATATCCATATTATTTCCAAGCATTCTTGAGGCCCAACTCTCGTAATTGTTGGTCTCTAGAGAGGAAAATACTTAAAACAGACGACCGCCTGTTTTGAATAAAGCTCATTGTTTCACTTATATTTAAACAGGGTACAACGGACGTCCGGAAAAACCTCGAAAATGTCTTCAACTTTACCTCAGTAATAAAACTTTATAAATAAATTTTTACTTTACTAAAATTTGCTTTGTAAACACGTAATTCAAACTACTAAGCTACGTGTACAAAATAATAGTACGAAGAACTCAACAAGTGGTCGAAGCACTAACTCCATCTTTAGTGCTTAAGAACAAAACTTTAATGTAATGTTCGTGTTCGCTAAACTGAATACTTATCAAATGAAATCTGCGTTTCAATATATACTACAGGGAATTATGAAGAAAGTAAGTACCTGAAATAATGTTTCAAGTAGAATGACTACTACAGACAACACGTCCCAATCAATGATCACGGTCCATACAATCTCTTCCTACCCAGGCAAAATCTTTGTGAGATGAGCATGATTGTTTGTTCTGTGTCTGGATGTAATATAAATATCCATATACGTAAGTATTTACAAAAAAAAATTTATTTACGTAGTAGATATATCAGTTGTTTAGTACCCTTAGCACAAGCAAATATAATAATTGCTTAATACGGGACTAGGTGGCTCTAATGTGGTACTATTCAATATTGGCCAAAAAGGCAACTTTACAAGACATTAATCGCTTCAATTCCAAGACAAAGCCTTTATTTGCATGCGCAATAAATTTAGCCATATTGACGTAATCTTAGCTGGAAAATTCCAACAATGAATATTCAATTAATCAACTCAGCTGTGTGAAGTATGGTAGGTTATTCTTAGTGATTGTTACGTTGTTGTGCTCAAAGACTGTCACTTTCATTAGGTTAACTGTCTGTTGCAAAAGTTCTAATGCCAATATTTTGTGGTAGGTATCTTGCCAGTTTTTCAGGGTTTATTAGTTTTATATTCCCGAATTTATGTATCTATGACGATGATTAAGGTCACCACAGATATGCGTAAGACGCTCATTAATAACTCTTAAAATTGCTTAGTCTCAGGAGATTGAAACATTTGTTAACGCGACAAAATTGTTGTTGTTTTGAGCCTTGCGTTCTTTCTTTGTTTCCATGAAATATAATTATATATTTCTTCTGGGAATCAGGTCGAGATAATGAGAACCTTACTTATTATCCATACATATTATAAAAGGCTTTGTCCTGACTGACTGGTTGACTGACAGACAACGCACAGCCTAAACCGCTGGTCGTAGCGACTTGAAATTTGGAGGGTGTGTTTGGGGGTGAAAAGAGATAAAAACGATTGTATGAAACTTCTTTGTTTTTTAAATTATAGATTTGAAAATTTGTTTTGGGGTACTACTATCAAAATAAAAAATACCCTCATCAATATTTTTGACAAGGGTGGCTTTGGAAGGGTGAAATTGGCGATGAAACGTATGAAATGATCTTTGTTTTGAAGTTAACGTTTTGCAAATTAGTAATGGGATAGGAACTTAAAATGTTGTTTTTAATATTTTGATAGGGATGGGTTCAGGGATAAAATATAATAATAAAAACTTACCCTAAGGCATGAAATACATACATAGCATCACGCCTTTTTTCCGAAGGCTACCCCTTTGCAGGCCCCTTGGCAGAGGTGATTCGCACATTTCGCCAGCTATGTTTGGTCCCATGAAATAGGGGGATGAAATAGTTGTGAAAAGAATTAGAAATTGATATGGATGTCATTTTCGAGGTTTTCAGGGACGCTGATTATATAAATGTTATCTTTAATGACGTAAAATGAAATTCAAATCCTGTAGTGGAGTGCAAAAGCTAGTTAAATATAAAGCACTTATACACAACATGTATTTGTGTTCTTTATTTTGATGCCTTTATAGATTTCATAATATTGCTAGAATTACTTCATCGCAATTATGTATCGTTTTAGGGGTCCTTACCTCAAAAGTAAAAAAAGGAACCCTTATAGAATTACTCCATTGTCCGTCTGTACGTCTGTCAAGAATATTTTTTACAAGGACACGGAAAGGTGAAATGATTATCAAATAATCGGGTCTGCAACCCCTAAGCGCATTAAAAAATCAAAGGTCTAAATAAACGCAATTAAAAGATACAGCCGTTTATGTTCCATTTTTGTCGCCATATCAAAAAAGTCAAAACCTATTGGATAGGTACTACCCGTTGACCTAGAATCATGAAATTTGGCAAGAAACAATATCACAAGTAAAGGAAAAATCCGAAAACCGTACTTGTGTAGTACGTTACTGAATATTAGTACTATATTGCAAGGAGTATCACTACATAGTATAAAACAAAGTCGCTTTCTCCGTCCCTATATCCTTATGTATGCTTAAATCTTTAAAACTACACAACAGATTTTGATGCGGTTTTTTTTAATAGATAGAGTTATTCAAGAGGAAGGATTATAGATATTAAATACATACCACGCGGCCGAAGCAGCGGGCGGAAGCTAGTGATATGATAAGCCTTAAAAAAATTAGAGTAAGAGTGAGAGTTTATTCTGGACAGACTTTACATAAAATTGGTGCACCTACTTACCTTTACGTGACTATTTATTCTAACTTATATAAATACATCACAAAAAAAATATAAAAAATTGCATTATCATACGAAACCATCGGTATGCGAATCCAACTCGTACTTGACCGGTTTTTTTTTTGTATCCAGGTTTCGAAGATTACATCGCTTATTTATCTTGTTTATAAAATAAAATACTTTATTTATGAGGTAATATATGCTGCCTACACAGAATCCTATTGGCAATGGATTGCGGGAATTGTGCTCATATCTATCGAAACGTATAAATTGTTTGTTCGAGGTAGGCGTATTCGTCAACAACTTACAATAAATGATATCAATTGTTATTGTAAGTAGGTTGGTATGTTGATTAAAGGACTAAGATCCCAGGGCTGCTATATACAACTTTTATCTGATACCTACTTAAATAAAATGTGTGGGGATAGTTAGTGCTAGTATGTACTTCGAGTGTATGCATACATGTGAGCTTGGGCCTACGTCGATGGCCAAGTTATTGGTGTTAGGTTCTGCAGTTCGCTCTGTAAAATCACTACTCACTTTTCTTAAAGTCAGTGCTAATTTTTATGTATGTTTCAGAGAATAGTGTTAGAAATTGATCCCTCTTCATACTGAATAAAATTGTCTGAATAGGACATATTGCAGAAAATATAATACAGATTAGCTAATATGGCCTTTGTAATACAAAACTTTAGCCTGCAGCTTCTTCCTAAAAACCACCTGAACGAGCGTTTGTGAAGGTTATAAAGAAAGTCAAAAATGTAGATCGAAGCAAACTTCTCCGCCAGTCATCATCATCATCATCATTTCAACCCATAAACGTCTCACATTTGGGCACGGGTCTGAGAGAGAATGTGAAGGGAATTTAGCCTACTACCACGCTGGTCAGACGGGTTGGTATAGGATTGTATCGACTTTTCCTTTTCTAGCAGTGCTCTTGTCTATGCATACGGTTACTTACTTAGTCGCCTTTTACGATCACCACGGGTTGAAATGGGGTAGTGACATTATATATTCTTAATCCGTTACTACATGGATAATATATTCTGCAGATATTTTACGAGGAAATGTGTTTTACCGTTTCACGTACTTAGTTTGTTGTATACGAGCCAAACAACATGCATATACATAAGATTTCATTCTCTTTAGGGATCTTCTCGTAATTCCTCAGTAGGCGTATTTGATATTTATTTTTTAGCCTTTGGGATTTCATATCCAATACTCTTATGTTCCTATGTACTTAATAGAGTAGTACCTATTTACTATGCATATTATAATCTTGAATCATCTTTTTTTCAATCCAAAAGCATACCACTGCTTGGCACGTATCTATTCCAAAGATTTTAGAGGGAATTTGGCTTACTTACTATACTACGCTGGCCAGACAGGTTGGTATAAGGTTTGTTTCGAATTTTCCTTTTCTCACAGTGCTCTTGGTCCCTTAGTCGCCTTTTACGACACCCAACTGCACTGATTGAAATGAGGTAGTGACTATCCGCCACTACACAGACATATAATTATATATCTGGAATACATAGGTATAGTACACGAGTATTATTATAATACTTGTACATTAACGTAAGTAATTAAAGACAGCTCCATTTTGGTATTTTTTCCAGGCAAAAAGATGCGATGCTTTATTTGTTTACGGCCATTCTTAATTGATCCTTGAATGAACGGATTTTTAATCTTTGGACCAGTGCCTTAGTAACTGTTGCATTTAATATGATTATAATAAGCGCCCACAAGAAGATAAACAATTTCAAATGCCAACAGTATACATCTGATTCTATTTCTATTAGTTTTATGTTATGAATTAATTATGACTATGACTTTTTGGGGAAGGGTCTTGTTTACTTCAGGTTTGAGTACAAACGAAGTATTACGAAGCCTAAATATACACAAACAAATTAAGCAGTACACCGCTTTAAGTTGTATTTAATAATAAACCTTTTGATACAATTTCGAACTGTTACATTACTACTAAAGTTTTTAAAAAGCTTAGAGGTTACCGAATGATAGGCATCCTCGTCATTGCTATTTAGTGTTTAGACTAATTTTAGTCTTTAAGACATTTAGAGATTCTATTAAACTTATAATTACACTTACTATTAGGTCAGAACAATATGCAATGTAATTACATCTTCATCAGCCTTTAGTATAAAATAATTATATATTTATAATATAAGTATAATATATTATAGGTAAATTACACCCAGACACAGAACAAATCATCGAACCCACGACCTCCGGCTTAGCAGTTTATTATCATTCATTATTTCTTTCAGGTCATTAACCACTAGACCAACTGGACAGGCTAGTCAAATCTATTTAATTTGTATGTAAATAAGGCCTGAAAGATTATTCTTAATAGACCAGCACTTTGTTAGTAATTTTTTAAAAGAAAGTTGTTAGTTTTCATTAAAAATATATTAATAGAACAAATAGATCTATACGGTATCTGTTTCTTACTTTATTTAAATAAAGTATCTATATATTCGCAGCCGTTATCTCCCATTCACATTGTTTTAAAACTTTTTTGTTACCTAAAGCTCTGTTGAGAATAATTTCGTGGAAATGGAATCCGTTTGATCTGCGGTTACGGCTTCACGTGCCTTTCTGGTAGACCTTTTTACGTGATAATGATAATAAACCTTAATATATATTCGATTGATATTACCGATATCTACTTATCGTTATTAGAATATGACTTGCTATTAGATCTAATCGATTTAATGTGTTTTACGTGAGTAAGCCATGGTGTGCGAATATTTCAAACATTGTTACATTTAATGAAATAAAACTGAAAGCCTCGAAATCGCACAGAAAGTTAAGCTTTTTCTTATCGCGAGTGTGCATGCCAGCGCTAGAATTTTAAATCGTACTATATTTATGCACTGTATGTTTAAATGTCACGGATCGTAATCCAGACCGATATTATTATAGCCTTGAACTCATAAATAAGTAAATTAGTTTAAAGGCGATGACACCCTTATAATCGTTAGCCTTTCATTCCCAGAAGACCCGTCCCTATTATCCATAGTGTGTTACAAATTATGTATGAACGGTCATCATAAGTCAGGATATATGCCTAAGAGGGTTTTATTACACACATAGAAACATAGCCACCTGAGAGCCTACTCAGAATTTCAATATACGACTAAGTCGATTTTGATATAGCTGTTAATTGTTTGAAACAGCGAACAAATTTGAGTTTTATAATATTTGACGGCAGTAACTTTTTTTTTAATGTAATAATTTAATGTAATTTAATTTAATGTAATAATTCTTACCTATTTTATTTCTTATAATTTGCATGTATAATTTTTTTATATTTCTACACCAGCAATGGTAGTGTATGCGCTTCATTATTGTATTATTTTAAGACCTCATGTACCATATACTGAGAAATAAATGCCATTCATTAATTCATAACAAAATGGACTAAGTTTTATATGAGTAGGCCCTGGGGTTTCGAAATTGGATTGATTGTCGAGATTCTGTTTCTTGTAAGCATATTAAAATTGCTAATTCTGTACATTTTCTGCAAAGATTGAGGTAAAGATTTTTTCATTTAACAGACAAGTGTTGAATTTCAAATACATTTGATTTTACTACATTCACCTTTAGGACAAAATTGTAGTTTGTATAAAGTTATTGAGGTAGGTTTCTGTTTTCTACATTTCTTTTGATCTTTTGACAATAATATAACTCTAACTTTTCTATTTCGTCTAGAAATGTTATATTACTTTTTATGACGTTATTCATATAAGATAATTATGTGTACTATAGTTGCTTTGTCTACAAACGAAAGTAAACGAGCACTTTGACTTTCTAAGGATCACAGGCAGCTCGTCAATCGTTTAAGTAAAGAAAATTGAGAAAGTTCAATGCCCTCTCTATATGGGGCGGCTATAACTATAAACAACAATATATTTGAAACCAAGGATGGTCAATCTCTGTAATGTTATATAAAATTGTTATTTAGGGGGTTGGGTTGCTTTCAGAAATAATTTCCTTGAGGTGCTTGTTTATTATAATACTAAATCTTTCGTTACAAAAGTTATTTAGTGAGTGCAAAAAAATGAAGAAACCTTTTTAAATGAATGACTGTAATTTTTACCTAAAAGACATATGTACATTTTATGTATTTTACGTCCACACTATTTGGGGGGACTTTACAAACATACAAAATAATAGACAAAGTTCTACACTACTCGAAACGAGTGTCTATGAATGTTCAATACAACTACGCGTTCAGAGTGCTGGTGGGGCTGCCCCGTTTCTGTAGCGCATCAGGGATGTTTGCAGACGCTAAAGTAGATTGTTTTTATACCATTATGCGAAAGCGATGTGCATCTCTGGTGAGCAGGGTGCGGGGCAGCGCCAACAGCATTCTGAGCATGATAGCAAGCAGGTTAGACTGCTTGTATAAAAATCGCTGCAGTGCTATCTCTCATGGGATGGTGCTGCGGTGATTTGATTTGATTTTATAAGTTACTATCATAGTCTTAAGATACAACTACAAGAAATAAGACTAACCTAATGAGTCTTGGTCACTTAATAAATAAATATTCTATTCTATTCTATGAATCACACAAATATTTGTCTCGTGTGGGAATCGAACCCATATCACTGTGTACGGCGGTGGCGACCACTTCAGTACGCCACGGTGACAGTCACTTTAAAATAAAATAAGTTTTATTTTGGATCACATAATATCAATACTTATCATTATCGTGTTGGTTTACTTTAGGAAAATCGATTTCTTACCGACTATAATTACGTATATAATTCCTAAAGGTCGCCGTTGAAAATGCAAATACTAGGAACATGCGTGTTACAATTTGTTTGTTGCTAACAAACTTTCATAATTATGCCGTAGGTAATGGGAATTAAATTCTATGTAGTTTAAATGAGCCATTACTCACAAACAAGGGTTCAATATAATTTGATGAAGTTTCCATTTGATTGGTTTGCGAAAACAGTATCTCTTGCTTGTGATTAGTGAATACAAACAAGTTAAATCGATAAACAATATCGTGGCAATTATATTGATATGATTCGAAATCAAATACTTATTTATTTAATAAATAGATTAAATATTTGATTTTGAGTCTTTTGATACTTAATAATAAAATAAGTTCTTGCTTCCACTAGTTCCAGTTTGATTAATTTAAATTATTATTTTATTTATATTCGTTCACATAAAATAATATTGAAACGCCTATGATTGAACTGTACTTGGGAGGGAACCTGACATACAGCTCGCGCTAGTTCGGGAATCAGGGCTAAAACATGATTGTAAGCACATTTTTGTTACAATAAAGATTTATTATTATTACATTATTATTATTACTGAAGAATAAAAGAAGTAAGCCAAAAATTATGACACTGCCAAGTATGTGTAGGTATAAAATATTTACTTGTCTAATCAGTGGCACACATTGGTTTGCATGGCATTAATGTATTCTTAATCCGTCTCTACAAATTTGTATTCATTAAAATAATATTTATTAATAATATATTTAATATTTAAGTAATATTAATAATAAAATTCATTATTATTCCAGACCCGACAAAACTTTACTAAATAATCATAATAAAGATATTTATTACAGTAAATGTAATACCAATAAAGAAATACGTGTTTGGACTGGTTGGCTTATACAATGAATCCCAATCGATATATAATGTAAGGTTGAATACTAAACCTTAATAATAAAATATAGGTCTTATAGTAAAACAAGCTTTGGGTAAAGGAAGGTATATCGTAAAAGAAACAAATATAGAACCTAACATAAATTCCAAATAATTTCTTGGATGGTGTAGAGACCCTTACTGCGTAGGATAAACAGTGTAGACAGCTTTCTTCGCTAAAACGCAAGACGATGTTGAACACAAGTTAGTTCTCTGGGGACTTTTCGCTTACTACTTTGAAATATGAATGAAATAAAATTCAAATTCCAGACGGCCAATAGCACACACCAAGGCCTTTGACTCCGTTTTTTCACTAAAATTGTTCAAAAGACACGTTCCCTGTAGATTCAAATATTGGGGTGGGGACCATTTTAGGTGGTAAAATAAAATCTCGGCACACACAGAGGAATAATCGTATGTAGGTTTGAGCACGTGTTTTGCTTCAAAATTCATTTGTTGCCTACAGATTATGTGCCACTTCGACATTTTGCGGAAAAAATATTTTTTATTAAGTAGGTAGATACATATTTTTAGTTTCATCACGTAAACATTTATTAGAATACAAACTATATTAATTATGTAGCTTTGGGAAGATTATACACATTTTAGACGAAACTTAACAGCCAAAGTGAAACAGAATAAGTACTTATGCTTTTGTATTTGTTTGTCTTAAATTATTATGAAAAGCAGTTTGATAATAATGATTTTGGTTGTAACCTAAAAGATGGAGTAACCGATAGATACATCTTTATTTAAATAAAATGACTATCTTCAAGTGTTGCTAAGTGCTAAATTCTTGAAGAGCTGGCCTAAATTAGCTACTTTTTTGTAAATATTTATTGATCCAAGGTAGAGAGATCCATTATGTTCAAATAAAGGATTTTTCTTTCTTTCTTTATGAGAGGAAAAATCGGAAAATATTATAAACAAAAAATATATATATATATATAGGAAAGTAGTAAAGTAAAGATTTTCATTCCACGCGAGCAGAGTTACGAGCATCATTCAAATTTAGTTTTAAATATTCCTATTCCCTTTTCTTTGTTGGTAGGCAGCAGCTTCGTTGTGTTTAATTAATACTAAAGAACACAGCAACTATGTCGATGGGTGTCGCAGTTACCGCTTACCATCAGGCGAACCGCTACTTCAGGCAATAATTAAATAAATACAAGCCAGCCTTAACACATAGAAACTATGATCAGCCAGCCAGTTTGACTAATCATGAACAAAGTTAACTCGTATCAAACGTATTGGCTTCTAACACGCTTTTAACTTGATCAAACACATCCGGGGATCAGATGCGTGATTCTGTTGAAAGTGTTGTATTATACGAGCCTTCTTGGTTGTTCCTTAGTTAGTTAAGTGTTAGTTTCTGACTGTTTTTGCGTAGGAAAATAAAGTTCGCTATTAGGATAGAATTTCTTTTAGTTTCACTGCCTTGATGGTAATGGTGTAGTGACGGATTAAGAATACATAATATCACTACCTCATCTCAACCCGTGTGTGTCGTAAAAGGCGACTAAGAGAGTAAACCTTATGCAGATAAGAACACTGCAAGAAAAATTCGAAACAAATCCAATACCAACCAGCCAGACCAGCGTGGTATAGTAGGCTAAATTCCTTCCACATTCTTTGGAGGAGACCCGTGTCCAGCACTGGGACCTTTATGGGTTAAAATGATGGTAAAGTGGTAGACCTACCGTCTATAATAATTGGTATTCCGAACATTAATGTTCGTATAAACTAAGCGATAAGGTTATTGGTGCTATAAATTGGCATATTTTTTTGCATTAGAAAACAAGCACTTGTGTACACAATTTAAGATCTAATTTCTAGTGTAATACATTTTTGGTGGCTCAGGCCGTATTCGTGAGATAAACTGTCTTGTTTACTAAAGTAATGGAAGAAAAATATACCCTGTATCACTACAAAAACAGTTTTATGTATTATTCGTAATGTATGTTTCAGAATCTACACAGACTTATAAATATTTATAAGGTCTATAAATTGTTACTTAACTGAAATTCAATATATTGTCGAGAAAACAATCAACAGATGCGCCTGATTTTTATAGGTTATTTTTTGTAGGAAATGTAGTTTAGTTCCTAATTTTGTCAAATCACCATTGTTAAGATGCAATTAGACATTATTTTTTTGTGTCATACTCGTAATAAACAAGAGCTATTTTATCAACTACTCACTAGAAATCCCAAATGATAGTTTAAATAAAACCTGTTTACTGAGGTGTCATAGTTTTACTTACTAGCAACAAGTGCGATCGATATTAATATAACACAAAAATGAATCTGTTATTCATGTAGAATGTAGGTAAGGAGTCGTACCTACAGAGGTCGGTGGAATCCATTTACAAAATTAAATAGTAACAAGAGCTCTACGTGCGTACAGTCGGCCATCACACCTGCAAAATACAATACTAGAGGTCAAAAGATCCTTACAAAAGAGTCCAGCTAACATAAAACGGTAATAAACTTTACAAAAGAACAGTAAATTGAAGGGCATTGACTCAATAGTTCACACGTAATGAAATTTGATCCCCGTTTGTGCCTTTTTCAATTCGAACCATGTGTAGCTACATCGCAGGTGATAATGTCCAGCAAACATTATTTTACACACAACATAATTCTTCGTGTAAAAGGGCAGAGTGCACATAATTCTTTTTAACTCGACATTTTGCGGCCACCTTATAAAGAGGAAACTGCCCACTTTTGACTTTTGTTTATATTGTTTGAAACCTCAAAGGTTTCAATGTTATCCAATGTCATTTGAATTCAGCTTAAATACATTTATTTACCTTAATTTAGTTGTTCTTTTCAAAACTTTGTAGATATGAAATTTGATCCGGCGTCACCTTTAAATGTTTACAATTCAATTATGAATTGTCAACGTATTTTTGACAAGTTTTGTTTAATTAATGCCAGCGCAATCTTCAAAACTTTGAGATTGTTTATGATGGTATTTGAAATTTGCAACATTTTCTTTATTAAGAGAGTACTTCAAAAGTTTAATTTGATCTGTGCGGCCGGTAACTTCCTGATACCTTTTTAAAAACTCAAATTTAACGAAGTTTTAAATTTTCTCTCCTCGGTTATTATAAAGAACAAACCAACAAACTAAATCAAATAGAAATTGGTAGTGCAAATGTACGCGTTTAAAGTTGGTATTATGAAATAAAGTAGGTAGTCAGAAGATTATAGTCGGTCTAATATAAATTCCGAGCCAACAATATCTTTCAAATGTAAAAATACCGCATAGACACAATGAATACGTGTGTTCGTATTTCACATTATTTTTATTAAATAAATCCCTATAGTGCATAATATCAGTCAGTGTGCAGGTTATTTGTAATAAAGAAAGAGCCAATAAAGTTTTCTTCATCTTTTTTTTCGTCTAGATGAAAAGTCTGAGGTAGATAGCTATATTTTTATATGGCTATCATAGGTAAGTGATAGATACCCGTTCGATAACTTCAAGACACGCTGAAGGAAAAATAGATCCATCCAACCTATAGATGTCATTTGTTTTTATGACGTAGGTACATCTGCCAGGACTTGTGTGATATGACTCTAGTAATTTGGCACAATCACCTTTAGTCGTAAAGTTTTTGTTACCTAGTTTTCTTTTTCTATGGATAACGTACAATTACCTTCCTGATAGTAAACAATTACTTAGAGTTTAGATGCTTAAGGTAGCAAAGACATTTATACAAAGTTCTACATGATTCGGAACTTCATTAGCTTACAAGATCCTTTAAAAAGAAATAGAGCGTTATTTGCACGTACCTACAGTATTCCAAAGCCTGAGCATTGTAGGAGTCTGTTACAGATACAGTCAATGGGTCTGACACTGAGAATTTAAGGCGAGGTTTTGTCAGGCGCATAAAAACACATAAACACTTGAGCATATTATATAAATAAAAACCATTCCATACGCACATTATAGACCGAAATAAATATATTCAATGCAGCGATTTAAGAGTTGTGTTTACGAACACCATAGTCATAAGACCTTAGAATGAAAAATAACAAGTTTTTTCTAAGGTTTAATATTCAGTTTTTGGAAAAAGCTCGCCTTAACTTATCGTCAGACTGCAGCGGGTCATAAGTTGATTTTTTTTATGATGATACTAAAAAACTCTTCAAAGTATATTGTTGATAAATAAGTGAACATTGTCTATTGAATTTTGTGTTTATTCCGAAATTATGTGCAATCAGACAATTTGGTACTCGACCAGTTTCTAAACATTTGAATTGTCATCAACATGAACAAAATCATAGAAAATTGTTTGGAAACATGTTTAATTTTAAGAACTTACTTCTATATACGCAAAATTACACAGATAAAATATACGAAACTGGTCGAGCAAGATATTGGCTGACAGTAGTGTCTTACAGACAGAGATATTATACAGAATATTAAAGTATTGCCTACTTTGTTACAGGATCACTCTGAGTAACTGCATGGGACTCGGAGAGAGGCCATTCAGCCCACCATGGTGGGGTCAACTGGCCTGGTTCATGGTCTTCGCAATGATGTTACTATTTGCTGTGGTGGGAAACACGCTAGTCATTTGGATCGTCTTGGGTAAGATATTTTTATTCGTAACCAGCTGTATCTACTAGTTCGTTCACGTGGACAATTAATCTTGTACATTCTATGGACAAAACATAAGATTATTTTGTTTTTAAAGTCCCGCCAGTAAAAGTTCCGATGAAATCTGAGTTTACCTCTAACAAACAGACAATAGCACAAACAGACACAGACAAACATTTAACAAAGTGTGTTTTTGTTATAAGTAACGGACATTAAGCCTACTTTAGAAAGCTGTCATTTTGATATTAAAAACAGACAAACAGACATTTCAATTTTATTTTTATGCCTAAATTATATTTTAACTCGATTTTTGTGTACATCGGAACTACGAAGCATGAATTCTATAATTTTAGTTCCTTTTTTTCGTTTCAATAGATCTAGGACTTGCTTCAAGCCTACCTTAGTAGGCAAAAAAGAGTATGGATTTAGATACAATGGACTTATCTATTGTATCCAAATCTATGCTTTACGTAACATTCATTTCTCTCGAGAGAGCTCAGAGAGCGTAGGTCTGTGGTCGTAATCCACATACGCCGGCAAAATGCGGGATACTTGGTACTGACACAATCTTAAAATTTCTCCTAGGACATGTGGATGTTCGCACGATGTCTTTCAACATTTGATAAATCTTTTCTCTTTTTAAATTATACTAGTTATTATTTATTTCTTAGGCTTTCATAAAAAACATGAATAGTATTATATTTATTTAAAATCATAATCAATAATTATAACGGATCTCATTCGTATTCAAGAAAAAAAATAACTACTTTAATTAGCCCCCGACAAGAGCTGATGAGAATTTGAAATGATTGCACCAAATTTTTATTATAAAACATGTCTAAGAACAAAAGGTTCTTTTTGTGTCGGTAGTTTCTAAAAATAACTTAATTAATTATTGGCATTCTTGGCACTGATTTAGAACAACGACATTGATAATCAATTTCCCAACAGAATGTGTAATTTTTTGTGGCGTACACAAAGACAGGCAGACTTACAATCTTGTTAAGACTTTGAAGTTAGACTATAAGCCCCTTAATCTTGCCATTTTAAGAAAAAAAGGCGAGTAAGAAATGTTATTAATAGACAATAAGAATACTAATGTAATAAAATAATATCATTTTTAGATCATAAGGTTCAATTTAATGTCGCTGGAACGTGCCGCATCAAAGAGCCACCGTCAATGTCATTTGCAATGCTGCTTGGGTTAATATGTGCAGGTATATAGGGTTTTCCTCCTACACAAGACTCGTACTTACTGTTTTCAGCGACTTCGTTCCACGTGCAACACTGTGAAGGCAATTTAACATTAACGCCTATGTCATAAGGTACATTTTCATAAAATCGTTTCTTAACGCATCTCTATTTCTTATAAGGAAACTTACCTACTAAAGAGGATATAACCTTTATGGGACACGATGAAATTGAAATATCTCGACAACGTGATACATTATTAAATTAATATCAGGTTGGTGTATCTATGAACATATTTTTACATACAAACTAAAGATTAATAATGAATTCGCAGTATTACGTTCTGCAACTTTGATAAAATGAAAGACAAAATGTTTGTTTATGAGATATGTAAGTATGAGCGCTACTTACATTATGTTTTATGATTAGATACTGTCGAGAAGATCGTTACCTAATATAAACCTATAAAGCCAACGTTTACTCCGTGATATTGATATTTCAATAGCGCATGAAGATAAGCCACAGAGGTGAACATATCAATTTAATTGCTTTAGTTGCGAAGGTTGTCAACTATTAATGAGACTGTGGAACTACCGTTTGAGCATCACCATCAAAGCGTCTAGTATCGTATACTGCACTAGTTTGCAGTTATAATTAACGGAAAATCTTTATTACGCGATCTGCTCTTGCTCCTGTAGACAAAGGCAAAATAGTTTATGAAAGGCGATTATTGATGAGTACAATCATGTAGGGGCCATGTCGATGCCCGTCATTGTCAATGATCGTCAGCAAACGCAGTGTTATCGGTTTTCGATCTTGTGCCATAACACCGATGTTTTTGTGTTAAATTATAACAGGGCCTATTGCTAGTGGCCAAACGCGTTTGATCGTGACAATGTTAGTTTCGTTACATTGTTTTTTGGGGTTCTATTTTCGTCTGATTATGTGTTTTAATTTGATTGATGTTTTTGACTAGAAACTGATAGAAAATGTATGGATAAATGTTGAAATACGTCTTACGTAAATGCGAACACTGCTGCCTGTATCTTGGTGTGAAGGTTATAATTTATCCTCAAACGAGCTAACCTAAATTTGTAGATAGTCAGCTCCAAAGATACATTGTATATTTTGCTATATTTGGCTATACGTAGTACCGAAAATGTCAGTAGTCAAGAACGTTGAATCTTAATTGGAACGTTTTTGTTTCTTTTGTCGGTGAAGTTTGCCCTCCCACACAGTATCTAGGATAATCCACTTGAATATTCATATTCATTGTTTACTTACCTAACCGGCAATAAACATTAATGAATAAGATGTGGACTAGTTCTTGTTGTCAGGGATAATACTGCCTCAATAGTGTTTTGTTTCTGCTTGTGAATACATAGTGGTCTCTATACCTTGAGTTGAAGAGGTAGGATGAAACATCGTAGTATTAAATGAGGCAATTATAATACGCCTCGCGACATCTCGCCTCTTGTGTATGCTGGCGGTTATTCTGCTGCACTAATTCAAGGAGCCACACACAACAGACTTAACTTGGTTGGTCCATCGTAGTTTGTGCGGAAACTTTACTTGCACGACAAGGCATTTTATGTATCTACTGGTTTCGGCTTAATTCGTGTAGTGATAGATTAAAAATACACAATGTCACTACCCCATCTCAACCCGTGGGTGTGGTAAAAGGTGAATAAGGGAGTAAGCTTATGCAGACAAGAGCACTGCGAGAAAAGGAAAATTCGAAACAAACCCTATACCAACCCGTCTGGCCAGGCGTGGTATAGTAGGCTAAATTCCCTCCACATTATTTGGAGTCTGTAGACTCATGGCCAGCAGTGGAACGTTGATGAGTTGGAATGATGATGATGATGACCGGTTTCAGCAGCCAGTACCTTCAACGATTTTTTATTTTAAAATAGTCTTTTAAGGATTGTAGAATTGTGTTCATAATGCTACTGACGCTATACTTGATGGTTTTTGTACGTTTTCCACCAATTCACCAAGGACCACGGCAATTATTCTCAGTCTGTCTGATCGATATGTTTGTGAAGTCATCCCTCCAACACGGTTTTGTGCTTCTACTACACGGGCAATTAGAGCGTGATCGATGTTTAAACACACACACACGATTAATAATCCTCCAACTATGGTAATTTATTTGAGCCGATTATATTATTTTTAACAACATAACATCAGTAATATTTCCCAGAGAGAGGTAGAGCCAACGTTCCGATAACTATTTTATATTCCATATAAAATAAGGCTCACTCATTGTTGTTAATATGGTTAAGAGCCAGACTGTGGGCCGATAGTAAGTATATAATTGTTTATATAGTTAGAGAAAGCCTTAGGTATTCTATGATTTATTCAATCTGTGTTTGATAATTTTCATTTTTTTTAAAAGATAATGCATGCACTAGATACAAGCTCCGTATCACGGACGTCTTTTTACAAGCTTGCATTTAACGGACACAAAGTACACTCAGACTCGAAAGAACTATCTATTAATCACAAAAATATTTATAATCTGACTCGGCACAGCGAGGAGTAAAAACTATATTTTCATTAACCTATATGTTATTTTTTTTTACTATGGTGTTGTATTTTATTTTGACCTCATTATAATTATATTTCTTTACATTACTATTAACTTACTTAAATTACTATTATAACTAAAAAACATAATATTTACAACCTAACAAAAAACATGAATAACTAATGATTGACATGAATAACTAATTGTAATAATCTATACATGTATAACAATTATATAGCTTTAAATGTATATCTACAATCTACATTATATTTCATTGTAATTAATATAATTACTAAAGAGACGGATCATACCTTACGTTTTATGAAGGGCACGTATTGCATATAGGTACGTGCTCTTCAAACTTATATTAACTGACTGAGGTCCCGTTCAGCATCTATTCATTTGCGTCAAAGGCTAGGCCGTATCTAGAACTTTCATTTGAAATTCAAATAATTATAACATTACCCTATCTCTGCTCTGCAGTCCTTTAAATGCTGTCCTCGTAATTCTAAATAATGTTTAGTAAATATTTTATGTTTCTCTGTTTAACTTTTATGTGATGTGAAATAATAATTTATACTCAAGTCTACCGTACTATAACTTAAGCTTAATACATTATTAATATGCTGATCCCTCTTTGTTGTTATTGGATATATATAATATCCTGTGTTGTTTTTGTTTTGATATTATAATGATGAAATAATATTTTTATTTTAAGTAGGGTACATACGTCCGGCTTATTGCTTGGTCAGTATATCGTACTACGGAGGATTCCGGATGAATTTAAATTGTCTTTTTATTTTTTATTCTGATTTAACAAATTTACGGTTATCGCATTTTTCCCTTTTCTTGTGCTACATGCCATAGTTTCTGGGTAAATTTCATGATTGCTTCTTGCAAATGGCAGAATCGGTTGATTGCTTTTACACAAATTTAAATTTAAATCTGTTTATTTCATAGAAAAGATAGAGATTAACAATAAATTTAACTCTATAATCCATAACTAAAATACTTAGAGAAGTCTATTAATACTTACAAGTTCGTACAGAACCCTCAGTACGCGAGTCCAACTCGCACTTGGCTGGTTTTTATTATATTTTACTAGGTACAATTTGGTATTTATTTTAGTAAACATTTTGGTACCTATGGTTACTTATATTGCTTAGTAAGTTATTGAGCCATAACGAGTCGAATGTTGACATTGATTTTTAGCTGTTGATCGTATGATTAAGAAAAGATGATGGTGATTTTGTGCCGCCTGCAACGAACGGCCACCCGCTACATTAACTAGGCCGTCGGTTCATTTGGTGAGGCTATGCTACGCTGCGCTTACCAATATGTGGCCACCACTCGAAAACCTTTTTCCCCCATCGCCCACTAGTTCTACGAGCTATATGGCCTGACCACAATCCATCCATGTGACATCCAATATTCGACCTAAATGTTGGCAAACCTTATATTAGATTTTTGTTTCAATCTAAAATCTCGTTTTAACTTTAATTAGAATTCCTTCAGGCTTTATAAAGGACAGTCTGGTAAGAACTAAAGATTAACATTTAAAATTTACAGCATACGCTACGTTGACCTAGAATCTGGGAACACGATACGGATGAAAGTCCCATAGCACAAATAAAAGGAAAAATATCTGACGAATTTTGTATGTCTAACACCTCCCAAGTCCCAGGACTCAAGTTGATGCCTCCCTTGATACTTACACAAAGGCGGTTTTTGAGAAACATATTTGCATTACACGATATATATAATAAATCTGTATTATAAAGAAGTGTGTTAGGCCAATCATAATTTATCAAATAACTGTCTCATATTCTAATTGACAATAAAGATGGCTACATTTTCAATATTCTATTTATCTGTGAACACGAATTCCTCTATCGCTTCTCCCGCCGAGTTGATTAAATCTTTGACTTCATATTTTTACAAGTTTCATAGTTTTAAAGATAATTATGTTCATAGCATTATTTATTTTGTCTTTGTTATTTATCGAGTAAAGTACATATGATTTTTATTCAAACACAATGTAAAACTGTTAGTATCAAATCACCTAATTTATAAGGTCAATGCACATTACCGTGGGGCAGTCGAATTAATGCACACACTGCTAATAGGAACACATCAAGCGTAGGATCGTAAACTGGTGTTAGTAGTTAGTAGTCGTGTTCGATATCAGCAGTATTTCCTTCCACATGAGTGAATAGAACTACTTGCTTTTGCGTATTTTGCCTTTTTAACCGACTGTTTTAAAAAGTTTGCTTGTATTTACGATTGACGTTGTGTGATTTGATGTCTAAAACTTAAATGATTAATAAAATAAATGAATAAATACATTGTGGGCTCTCTTCACATCAAGTTGAAAATTGTTTACTCGTTATCACAAATGAGTTTACTCATACTGACCAGCTGCCAGCTGTGTCAGGGATCGTACAATTTAGCAAATTATTGTTATCGTTTGTCATGGGCTTATAATAGTGGAAAAGGCCTATTAGGTCTAAATATGAAAACTATTTTAAATCTAGTCTCTTTGTGTTTTTATGCACTTCAAATATCGGAAGGTGCATATTATAGTACATTATGATATGTGCGGTAAGTTGATAATTACAGCCGAGGCGATATTGCTTGCCCGAGCCGCAGGCGAGGGCTACAAGAAAGCAGAGGCTGTAATCATCAAAGCGCACGAATGTCATACGACGTTTTATAACATATTTGCGAGGAAATAAATAAAATTCTGACTTTCTTAGAAAAAAAACAAATACAGCGAAAAGAAATAGCGCGCGGAATAATTTTTACTTGTCACAAATTATCGATGCGCGCGCATCAGCGCTTTTTTTTAAGGCAAAAACACAAAAACAGCCAGTATTACTAGTAAAGTAAATTAATATTTTTGTGTTTTAGTACAGATAAATGGTTATAATTTATGGTCTAAATTAATTAAATTAAAGAATTAAATGTTTATTTTATAAATTATATCATAATTATTTTATCTCCTAAAGTTAATTTTATTCATAAAATGTTGACCACTTTTCTGACATAAAAACTCTTTGCTAAGATTTAAAAAAGTAGGTACCGTTCGTTTTAGACGGAGCCCCTTGATTATTAGTATGTGAGCATGAGAAGCCGTGCAATTTACTTTACATTACCGCACTAGTGCGTAATGAGATACATTACAACACTGAAATTGGTGAAATAAGAGACCCTTTACGAGCAAATATGTTATAAAATACGAAAAAAAAAAAAAAAAAAAAAACGAACGGTACCTACTTTTCGCCGTAACATTCAAAAATTTGACAGCGACATCAAAACCGACTAATCGAATGTCGAATGTCAGAGTAAGCAGCCCCAAGGTATCGTAAAACACAAACTGGAATGCGTTTCTAATGTGTTAAGAGTATGGTTTTCACACAAACTAAGTAGAACTCTCAGGGGCCTTCGTTATACCACAGCAGTCTATTTGTGTAAGTTTCCTGGGACTCGTATTTTAGCATTATATAGTTAGTTATGTTTGTAACTTGCAGTTTTATCCAGCACAACTTTTACTAGTCGAGAGTCACGGCTGTTTTATTATTTAAACGTTTCCTGATCTATTATACATATAGACTGGCCTGTTGGTATAGTGGTTAGTGACCCTGACTGCTAAGCCGGAGGTCGTGGGTTCGATCCCCACCCAGGACAAATCTTTGTGTGATGAGCATAAAGGTTTGATCTGTGTCTGGGTGTAATTTATCTATAATATGTATGTATTTACAAAAAAAAAAAGTATTTAAGTAGTATATCAGTTGTTTAGTACCCATAACACAAGCAGATATAATTGCTTAATTTGGGACTAGATGGCGCTGTGTGAATGTTGTAGAATATTTATTTATTTATTTACATATTCCCTGTCTATTGCAGAAATAAGTAAATTAGATGTGTAGTCAGAGAAAATCACAAACAAACCAACTTCCAAATAAACATCCTCCATACCGTTTCACTTCTATCTTTTCCATCACTTCTTATATGATTTTAAGTCACTGTACCAGTGCTTTTGAGGCCTGCCTCAGCAACTTTGGCTTCTTCAACATTCATCAGACCTTTAATGCATTAATCCGAATAATCCTGTCTTCAAGGTTATCCAAAAAGGCAATTTTATTATTATTTTAAAACACGTTTACTATCGCCATCTGTGTGAATTTATAGCCATACGTAATTCGTAAAAAAATCCCTTTGTGCCAAATAACTTTAGCCTTGTTCCCATAAAATGCAGGAAAATGTCGTTTGTGTTACGTGACTTTCGTTGCTATGTGGGTTTTGTTTCACCCTGAAACATCATAAAACTATAAGCATTGACCCCTGCGTTGTCCTTTTAAGAATGTACGTGTGTGTCATAGTGTTCTAAGGGTTGTGTCTCTTATGTTTTATATTGGCGATGGTAGAAAAGGGCTATATTGAGAAAGGCAATATAAAGTGTCATTCATCGTTTATTCTTATCGCTTTGTATTGAATGTGTAATATACGCGAAGAACCATGTTTATATTTGTCGCCTTATACCCTTGTAATAATGATCATTTTGGCTTATTTTATATTTATTAGGTACCATGTATGGTTGACTGGTTGTATTTCCATAAGAGAGTGCGTTTCTTAGTAGGTATGCCAATCCATCATCAGGCTCTTACTTTCCCATATTAGTTCAAGGTAATCGATAGAACTTTGCGTGTAATATAATCATATTTGATACCAATAAGGTTTCCATATATTTCAGAAGTTTTATACGTCAGATATTCATATTGTAATTGTGAGGCCGAGTCCAATAAATCAACTGAATATAGAACGCATGAACAACATACCTATGTACTCGTATTCATAATGGTATATCGAGGTCACTCGTGAGTGTAAAACATAGTGATTATAGAGATAGGCCTTTTAATTTATCATTTAATTCCAACAAGGGATGATAAGAGTAAAGATTTATTGGTTAGGTTTTAGGAATTTTGATTGTAGCACCATTTATCATTATAAGTAGATACTACAAACACAATAATATATGATGAATGTTATAACTTTATAGCCGCATAGTTAATTTGTTTTTTAAGTCAACAATTTTGTTAGTATTATCCTGAGAGTTGTTAGTTTTAGGAGTTAGTATAGCCAAAGTAAGCCAAAACAAATGGTATCTATGTAGTTTTTAATGTGTACGCATTTTAAAGCCCCTCAGTTTCGGTGAAAAGTATTATTATACGATAATCATTTTTTGTTGCAGGCGGCACAGGACCGTTCGCAGTGGCGTAAATTAGGTGAGGCCTATGTTCAGCAGTGGACGTCGTTGGGCTGATATGATGATGATGATGATGAATCATTTTTTTAGTTTTTCGTTGAAACTATTTAGTATTCACGTATTTGGGGAACGAAAACTTCGAACAAAAACAAATCAAACGTCGCGCATCGCTCCGAGCTTGGCTGCGTAGTTTGTCGTAAAAACTGGCCTATGTCACTCACTGAGCTTTCCATTCCAAGGTTCTTTGTGCAAAAAACTCATAAACTCAATTACAAACTGAAACAAACTTAACTACTTTTAAATCTATTTAATGCACTATTGTTTGTGTATAAATATACAATTCAAACCAAAGTACTTGAAGTCCGAAGTTGTGTTTGATATTTAGTAGATTACAAAGTCAGAAGTTGAACTTGGTACCTATTTGGCATTCATTTAAATAATTATTATGTATAAACAGTTCATTACATCTCCAAGTAGTGAAACTTGGATTTGATAACTATTTTATTCTCTTGGAAAACATCGTGAGGAAACCCACATACCCTAGAAAAAATCTAAGTGTATGTCTGATCCACCAACCCGCATTAGAACAGCGTATGTAGATTATAGTCTAAACACTCTCTAGATAGAGGAGAGGAGACCCGAGCCCAGCAGTGGGATATTAATAGGTTGTAGATGATGATTGATTGCACAAAACCGCTCGCTGTGGCGGAAATTAGGTGAGGCCTATGTTCAACAGTGGACGTCAGTGGGCTGATATGATGATGATGATATTCTCTTCTGAATCCTTTAGTTCAAAATATATCTTACTTCCTACAAAAACCATGCAACACTTTGCTTGGAAAAACAACTTTTCTTCTACCACTATCACTTTTAATCTGAATGTATTTTAAATTAACCCAAACCGAATGGCCTGGTTTATTCAGCTGATAGGTTCAGTAATCCTTTTATAGTAGCTAAACATGATATTAAAACATTCTTTATTTTCAGCTCACCGTCGTATGCGGACGATCACAAACTGCTTCCTGGTAAATCTGGCTGTAGCAGACTTGCTGATGGCAACTCTAAACGGAGCACCAAACTTCATATTCCTTGTGACAGCAGACTGGCCGTTCGGAGCTGTCACATGCACAGCAAGCAACTTCACAGCCAACCTCACCGTGTCCGCAGGAGTGTTCACATTAGTTGCTATTACGGTTGACAGGTAAGCAAATATTTGTTTTAGCATGGCGATATCGATTTCGTGTGGGTTCGAATTAGAAGTCACGCGGGGCTTCAATATCATCGTTCTTACTCTGCCACTGCTCAGCTCCTATTGGCTGTAGCGTGATGTTATATAGCCTACTTTCCTCGATAAATGGGCTATCCAGCACTAAAATATTTTTTCAAATAGGACCAGTAGTTCCTGAGATCATAGCATTCAACCAAATAAACAAACAAATTCTACAGCTTTATAATATTAGTATAGATAAGCGTAGATGATTTTATACATAACCGCAATAGTCTGTAATTATCATTACCAACGTGAGTTTTGGCTGACCAATTATATTATCTACAAGAAAATAATATTTACAACTGAAACTAACCTACTAAACAAAACATAAATTCGAAAATACCTAAAATAAAATGCGTCAAAAAGTTAGATAATTAATTTAATTTGATATATACTATTATGTTTGATTATTTAAATGAAGGTTTAAAAAAAAAGTGTCTATACTTCGGTAAAAAATAAAAAAAATCCAATCGCAAAAATATAAAAAGGTTTATTACAATAAAATCGAATATTATTGTTTTGATTTCACATCCGTCATTTACCGTAAGGAAATTTGAAGTTGGATTGCTATGGTGATTGATATAGACATTAATGATGTAAATTAACTTCATCTATACGACTTCCATAGTCCTTAATTGTTGCTGTTTCAATAGTCGGTGACGAAAATTTCGGTAGTTCTAAAAATATACTTTTGTTTTATCGCTTCCAACTGTTTTGTCAACTAAATTTTGCAACCAGTTACGACAGAAGAATTTATCTTAACTTATTGACAATAAGAAGACTTTTCTATTGTCTAAGTTAAGCGATTTCAATTTTTTTTTGTTTGATAGTGCCTTAATTTTAGTCGTTCTTACTTCATATAAACTATTAGCATTTTTTATTTAAAAGCACTGAATATACCTATAGAGGTAGTTGAGTTATTTAAATTTTAATATACTTTTATTTTATATTTTTTCTAGAAATAAACCCCATTTTGAGAAGCTTGTTAATAGCAACCTTTATTAACCTATTTTATTATCATATATTGTGTTATTAGTCTGTAAGCTTTCTTAAAAATAAATAAATAAATTAACACTTTGAATGCCAAGCTAACAAACACAATGGAAAATCTGTTATTTGGGGGACACCGGTGACCCCATGGCGCTCAAAGAAAAAATATAATTTTCTGTTCCGTATTCTATGTTTTTATTACAGCTTACTTTAGACATAGAGTTAAAAATCTTCAAAGCAAACTTATTGATCCCATAAGCTCGCATCTCATCATAAAATATTACCCTGACAGCAAATGTATGAGATTATTATTCCGTTTATGTACTCTGCTAACACAAATATTGTTGTGTTTACAAACAGAGGACGACGTGACCTAGCATCAGTATTTGTTTATGGGGATCGTTAGTAGATACTCACAAGAGTAGAGTACCTAGTTAGCTCAAGTTTCCTCATGAATTTTGTTATTTTTTTATAATGTTTCGACATTCACACACAAGGCCATCTAGTCTCAAACTAAGCTAATGCTTGTAATATGGATACTAGACAACTGATATAAGAATTAAATAACTTTTTTTTTGTAAATGTATAAATACAATATATTTAATACACCCAGAAACAGAACAAATAATTGTGCTTATCACTCAAAGATTTGTCCTGGGTGGGAATCGAACCCACGACCTCTGTCTCAGCAGTCAGGGGCATTAACCACTGAGCCACCCACGGTAGCTTCAATTGTTTTAATTAATACTTAAATAACTTTATTTTGTAAACAGGTTCTAGGTACATATTATAGATACATTACATAATAAATTGTGCTCATCATACAAAGATTTGTCCAGGGTGGGAATCAAACCCACGACCTCTGTCTCAGCAGTCAGGGTCACTCACCACTAAGCCACGAAGGCTTCTAACCTGTCGTGAAGCTGTCTATGTGTCTAATAAACTTCTAAGTAAAGATAAGTGCAGGTATTGTTGTCTGGTTCACCGAGAAATGCTTAGTTCCAGAGTGCACGAAAACTTGATACTAATTACGGTTTAAAACATTTGAGATGTTAGCTCTGTGGTTATACGGTGTTTCCCTTTCTGTTTATCATTTGCTAAAGGATAGTTGTTCAACTTCGTGTAACGGATTCGCGTCAACTAACTTCAAACTCAAATTTAGTTTGAAATAATTTATGCTCTGTTATTGCATAGAGTACACTGTATTACATACGTTTATTTGTTTAATTAGTTATTCATTTAATGGACAAATAGTTGTTTTCAATTTTTATTAACTATTATAGGTACAGACCTATAATAGTTAATAAATAAATAGAATGCCATAATTGTGTAAAGTTTACACTGGTAAAGGACATACTTGACAATATGTCGCTTAGATGCTGAAACACGGACAAGAGTTTGAAGAAATATTATTTAAAATCAATTAATTCACTACCCCATCTCAATCCGTGGGTGTCGCGAAAGGCGACAAAGGGAGTAACCTAACGCAGACAACAGCACTGCGAGAAAAGGAAAATTTGAAACAAACCCTATACCAACCCGTCTGGCCAGCGTGGTATAGTTGGCTAAATTCCCTCGACATTCTTTGGAGGAGACCCGTGCCCAAGGGTTGGAGGTTTGTGGGTTACAATTTGCTGACAATACTTTTCGGATCATCATCATCATATATAATTATCAGCCCAATGACGTCCACTGCTGAACATAGGCCTCACCTAATTTCCGCCACAGCGAGCGATTTTGTTACTTTTTGGATAATTTGTTACATTGTTAACTTGTAACTTATAAGTGTTACTTTGTAACCTAGATGAATAAATGAAATTTCATTTCATTTCATTGAAGAATTTCGTAAATATTAAAATAATACAAAAAGCAAACAAAACTGCACCCATGATTCTACATATACCAATTTCCATAGATTCCTAAAAACAAAGCTCCATAAAAGTACTTTGACTTTTCTAAGGACGCTATAATGTCATTAATTCAAATTTATGGTCCAATTTGATTTGTGGTTCGATCGTTTGACGTCATACAATTATTTTCGTATTGTAAGCAGGATAAAAATATACAAGTAATTACAGACATCGGAGAAGAATATTTTGAACGATATTTTGTTTCATGTTTCGGCCCTTCTAATATTTTTAATTAATTTGCTCTACAATACCTACAAAGCGATTTTGAGCTGCTTTCAACTTTTTATTTTGTATAATACACATACCATAATGTTGTACAATACACATGTTGGTTTGCATTACGTATAAACTAATGAAAGGGTTTGATTTTCCTTCTGTCCCGAAGATACTATTTTAATAATAATAATATTTTATCACATTCACACAGCGCCATCTAGTCCTAAAGTAAGTAATTATATTTGCTTGTGTTTTGTAAATACATACATATTATAGATAAATTACCTACACCCAGACACAGAACAAACCTTTATGCTCATCACACAAAGATTTGTCCTGGGTGGGGATCGAACCCACGACCTCCGGCTTAACAGTCAGGGTCATAACCACTAGACCAACAGGCCAGTCAAATTTTAAAATATTATGTTAAGTGATTTGATTTTAATGACTTTATTTTTTCAAACAAGCTTTACAGGATTCAAAAACTAAAACTCAACGCCTAGCCTATTAAAACTCAATTTCACTTCACTACTATTTACTGTTACTGTTAAGTGTCAGCCTATTTCATTCCACAGCTGGACAAAAGCCTGCCCCTAATATTTCCATGCTCTTTTATCAGTATGCTATACTTTACCTTATTATATATATTACACATTTTTGTGTAAAAGCTGTTACCAGATTCAAACGCGACTAAGTTCTTACATGTATAAAAATCGTAAAAAGTCATGAAATTACTTTTTATTTAGAAATTGGATACTATTTTTCTTTTAGCTACGAGTTCTTTCCCGAGTCGTAAATTTGATCCCACTATCCCTTATTTTATTTCTTAAACACGGACCGAAACAAATTTGCGTCAACAAGATACTTTATTCTTATTTTATGTCTTAATAACTTCCTTATTTACCCTAACTGCTTACGACTACTTATTGAGAGAGAAAAGTTTATCCGGAGTAAAGTGCGGAAGTAACGCTTCAGTAATCCTTTCACCAATCACATCATTACGCCGTGTCCTGAATTAAATACCTATCTTCTGACTACACAGAGGAGAAAATTTGTTTGAAGAATTTGTGTGATTTTCTCAGTTAAATCAACAGGTTGCAAAATGTATTTCCCATAATAAATATTTTCTTGTTGTCTACGATTTTGTCTGTTTTACAAATATAATAAAGACAAACAAATATTGTATGAGACTAGCTACGATAAAAAATAACTTAAAATCTTTGATTCTATAATATTGATTTAAACAGTCGAATTGAGTCGTCCTTCATTAGAAAAGCAGAATTCTAAAATGAAATGAGTATTTAATTTGCTTTAATAATGGACTCAATTTAGTAACATAATACTGCAAATTTGGTAAGATCCGAACATCTGCGTGATTAAAGTTGAAATTGGACCTCTGAAAACTTGCCAAGGTTCCCATGTTTAATATCTTTTATCAAATCTCTCCAAATTTAATCAAGAAATTATCAATTTACAATGTTTTGTGGGCTAGTTATTTGCGATTTTTATGAAATATGCCAATTATGATTTCAAAAAGTACCTTTAAATTCCTATTTATAATAGAAAGATACAGTTGTTGTTAGTTTACTTTTTCATATCAAATCGCTTTTCCAGTGAATTATGTAATTATGCTTGTATCTTGACATCCATTGTACCTGCTAAAATTAAACCCAGATTACTCGTTTTTGTTATCTCTCACATAATGGCAATGTAATATTAAGAAAACAAGAAAAACGAAGTTGTTTTCTTTGGTTTTGTTAAAATAATTTAGTGCCTTACAAAATATGTAAATCATAATTAATTATATTTAAAGCTATTTATAAAAAACCTAAAATATTTTTTGTCAATACGACATAAAACTAGTTATCCTATGTATTTAGCTAGTTTTACGTCGTATTATAGTATTTAGTTTTCACCGAAATGTAGGTACATCATAAATTGGATAATTGTAGCAAGGCAACTGATATTCGAGTATTAAATCAACGCCTAATATAATTCAATTTGCTCGAAGCCATAGGTTTTTTTACTAAATAGAAGTGGCAATTTCCAAATGGAGTTTCGGCAAACCAGAAACCGTTGGGAAATTAAGGTTCTATAGAGACTTCGACGTACAAAAATACATAGGTTGAATAAACTGAAGCGGCATTAATTAATTATTTACTTAAATATTTTCGCTGTTCTAGTTATAGTGGCAGACCTCTTGCTTATATACAATTTTTCAATTTTTCAATTCAATTTTTCAAATTTATGCAAGAGGTCCCGGGTTTGTTCACCAGGTCGGACTGTTGGATTTTTCTTATGAGCTCGGGGCCTAGAAATTTGCCCGGTTTAATATAATATCTCTTCGGAGAAAAGGCTCTTATGTGTTTCATTTTAGTTCTTATTATATACCTACTTAAAGACAAAAATACATTCCTAGAATCCAATCGAAGTAAGTCATCTCAATTCATAGCATTACAATTTTCTTGAAACTCTATTATACTGTTTTTCTTTTAGTATCAAATCCAATCACCGGCCGTTTCTTTGATATCTTGTAAGCTTTCAGTTGTAAAATCAAAGGTTACCTATTTCCTGATCACGATTTCTAGATATGGCCATTATTTATTCAGTCGCAGAGTATTCTTTTCATAAAAATATTTTTTATATGACTATATTTCGCCATTGAAGATGTGCTCTTAAGCTCTTCTCGGGATCATTACATTCAATTAATGAATTTCGATATTGCTGTCAGATATTTGAACATTTAAATAAGGTCACTATTAGCGACTTGATCCTCACATACGGCAAATATTTCCTTTCCAAGTTTGGTGCAACTCGTGTCCATGAATTGTATGTTTCTAAAACTCAGAAATCTTCGTAGAAAATACTGTCTGCCTATTTTCTTTAAGCACGTGACCATTATTGAGGTTCAAGAGGTTGGTCCCTAGTGCTGGTCTGAACAAACATTGATAAAAGGTATACGAACTTGTGGAAAAAGTTTAGATTGCTGAGCAAGTTCTAAGATTTTATAAGTAACTAAAAGTGAAGTCACGTTCCTTCTGCAATGTTCTCGAAAACATATTTTATAGCTCAACAGACGTTCAATGGTGTGGACGATTCTGATTTGGAAATAGGTATTAAGTAAAAGTACTAATTTATTTTTGCTTATATTGCTGAAATTAATTAATTCGCAAACCTGCCAGCATGTGTATGTGTTTAAAACGCTAATGGTCTCGCTACAAGCTACTATTAATATCACCGGAATCGTCCAAACATATAATTAACAGACACTAAATACGACGACGCAATACATTTGCAAGGAAATCAAACTCCCAGCACTTTGTACGGTATCAATAACGTGATTATATTAACCACAGCTGTGGTAATCTAATCTTTTTCATTGAATTTCTTCGAGTCTCAAAGAGTCTAGCTTAAATATCTAGGTCGTAATTAGTGACAAGTATTTCTCATATTCAATAAGATTATTAAATTAATGAACATGATAATAAGCTAACCTAAACGTAAACATATGCATTTGTATTAACAAATTTACACTCCAATAATTGCAAACCCATCAATTACTTTATCCAATGAATTGTCAAGACCAAGCGGCTTCCCGCTGGTATTGATTCGTATAATTATCCTGGGATATTGTAGAATTAACCCACAGAATAATTACTCTCAAATTATGCTTTGACACGTTTAAAATTCTCTTTGGGATTAGTAGAATTAGTAGCATTGAGAGTTAACAGTATTTTAATAAGAAATAAAAAAATATGTAAGTACTAGACACGGTCGAGTAAAGTCATCAGGTTAAGTAACTTTTTATATCATGTCTAGATACCATAAAATTGTCGTTTCGCCTCTTTGTAGTTTTTGTATTTATCGAAAAACTATTCAACTATTCATCTTCGACTTCATCGCAAGAAAGTTATATAGGCAAATATTACATCCTACAGTGTCAGTACATGTGTCTAAAAAGTCACATCTTTTTTTTTCTAGACTACAAAGGAAGTTATGGTAAAGAATGGAAAGTAGTTTATTAATAAAATAGCAAACGTGATTTTTATTGTTACGTTTTTATTATTACTGGCATTCATGTGTGTATCTTCAGTGTGGTGACATGATAATATTATGTGTTATTTAGGTAACTAGAAAGAATGATTAGGAAAATAATCACAATACACAATGACACATAAGTTTATAATAAAACCGTGTAGCCGTTTAGCGAATTAAACCACGCTGGTCAGACGGGTTGGTATACGTACGTTTGTTTCGAATTTTCCTTTTCTCGCAGTGCTTTTGTCTGCATGGTTTTTCCCTTAATCGTTTTTTACGACACCCACAGGTTGAAATGGGATAATAAACAATATGTATTTTTAATCCGTCACTACACGGACAATTTGTCATATTAGGTAGATATTGTATGTTGATAAAATAATGTAAACATTACAATAGCTTTGTACATAAGTGACGTTAACATAATTATTTTGTTGTTTAGGCTGATTTGTATATCGAGAACGTCAATTACTATTATTATCATCCTGTTGTTTAGAATTTCAATATAATTATAACTTTGTATCGCCTGATTTGAATTATCAAGCAACTGGTTGTTTACTTTGATTTTAGAATGATGCTAATAACCTTGCAGTTTGATGTTCACTGTACTACGTATACTATAATTAAAGTAATCAGTTTATTGTATTTTAGTCGTAATGAGTATACGAAAAACACAATACATTTGAGTAAGTACATCAATATTTGATTTTTTCATAGGCAAATTTGGCTGACACTACTTTTCAGACAACCTGTTACATTCTTAACTTGTGACTTTCATAAGTGTAACCTTATAACCTAAATGAATAAACTAGATTTCATTTCATTTCATAAAACTTGAAATTAAATATTAACTAGAAATAAGTTTTAACTTTTTACATTTAAAAATAGACAACATACTCTGTCGGCAAAGTAAAATTATTTAAAATGTCTACCTGTTCTATTTTCAATATCAACACGAAATTTTTGCAACCTATTGCGCTGGAAAATATTAAAAACTGTTTAGTGGCTGACCAAAATTATTACTAGCAAAGTTGGACACCTGAAAAAACAGCGGCCATATTGCTTTTTATTAACACTATACTCGTATAGTCCCACATCAGTCGCGAGTAGAATTTAACGACCTCTACTCAAGGGAAAAGGAAAAGATCCGTAAAAGTCCAAAAGCGACTTGTTTGGCTTTATTGTGACACCTCTTTTAGGCCGGTGCCAATAATGAAATTGAGTCAGTTTTACGGTCTCAGCGAGTTGTTCTTTTTCAATGATATAATTTAGCTTGGGGTAGTTGGAAACGTTTAGGGATTAAAAGAGCGTAAGTACTGTTTAAAAGTGAGTAAGGAAAATTAGATTTGAGATTAATTCGAAAATTTTAAAAACGTTTGCTATGTCAACTAGTTACTGATCTCTTGTAGAGGGTTAGTGGATCAGACATAATTAGAAGTTCTTTTAGTCAGGGTATGTGGATTTCCTCACGATTCCTTCACCGTCAGCAGATGATAAATCACTTAGTAGTACATATAAATTTCACCAAGTGAATACAAATTCACATTGGTATGTACTGTCAGTCAGAAACGAACTTGGACCGCATGATTTACATGCCTGTCACTTATCTATTCAGTCACTTTTTATTTTCTTTCTTTGATGAAAATTTATTTATCCTACCTACGATCTCGAAGTCAGCAATTTTTATAAAAACGATCCAAAATTTCAGATTTATCATCGTCTATACTAATATTATAAAGAGGAAAGATGGATTTTTGTATGTTTTTAAGTAATAAACTTAAAAACTACTGGAACGATTTCAAAAGTTTGTATATAGCGAATAAACTTAAAAACTACTAAACCGATTTCAAAAATTTTTTTGCCGTTAGAAAACTACATTATCACTGAGTAAATAGGCTATATAATACCACGCTACGGCTAATAGGAGCTGAGCAATGGCGAAATAAAGACCGATGAAGGAGCGAAGGCACGCGCGACCGACCCGCGCACAAATTAAATTTGATGCAGATAAACTTGCGGGTCATGGATAGTGTCCATAATGTTTATATCAAGAAAAAGGAAAAAATAAGATACAATAGTGTTGTGTTAACCCTTTAGAAGTTCGCATCTTCAGGGTTTTGTGTTAAACTTGTGTAAGTTATTACATGCTCGAATAAATTTCTGATAGTTTTCCTATCCCTCATCTTTCGAACAATACCAGCTGTCTATACAACGTAGCATAGTTTTTGACTATTATACGTTCTTTTATACAGAAATAGCGAACACAATATGAATATTTTGCATGATTTTTAGGGTTCCGTAGCCAAAATGGCAAAAATGGAACCCATATAGTTTCGGCATGTCCGTCCCTCCGTATGTCCACAGGCATTTTACTCAAAAATTGGACTGGACTTTTTTTAGTTCCTATACTTACATTGTAGCTCCAATGAAATTTGTATTAAAAGACTAGACTGCACAATGACTGAGGTACCTAAGCTTGCTTTCTACCATCATGTGATATTTAAAAAAAGTATCGTGTAAGTAATATTGGTATTGGTATTAGAGAGTCTAAAGACTCATTGTAAACCATTTAAATGGAAGAAAGCCAGCTAAAATGGCTGAAATATTACATTACGCAATATGCTATTGTGCTATTTTAAATATAATTGAATTCGTTCCAAAAGTGGAGTTGAGTAAAATCCTTTCATTCTTTTGTTATTTTCCTGTATTATTTACGAGCAGTTCGATCAATACGACAACAGTGGATACCCGCATTTTCCGTATCACCCAAATGAAACAAATTATTACTTAATATAAAGAAAATCTATCAAGAATGAATATAATTCGCTTGCAGAGGAAAACTTTTAAATCACATGGGAGCCAATAGTAATGTTTTCTGCTAAGTTTATTATTTACCCAAAACAAACTTTCGTCTGTAATACATAATCTCTCATATATTCCAGCTGTAAATATAAGTAAGGTTTTTCATTGTTAAAACAACTGACTAGTACTTACAATAAGACCTTATTTGATGCCAAATTGCATTATTCTAAATTAACTTAAAGTACTGACCACATGTTTGATAGACAGACGTGCAATGAAGTCATTCTATAAGGGTCCCATTTTTCCCTATTGAGCCACGGAACCTTAAACCTTGGCTCTGGCTAACAGCCAACATGATGGTTGTCAATATTAAATACAAATACAACCTATCGCATGACTATTCAATTAGATGAAGAAACGATCTAAACAATTGAATACAAAAGAACCAATTAAATGTGTAAGCTCTAAAGTAAAAATAACAAAGATCTTATAGCGGCATCTGGTCAGTCTTATTGGTACTTGAACAGATAACCTTAGAACGTGGTTTTAGTTCTTTGTAACAAATTTAATATGTCCTTATACAAGGCAATAGTTGTTGTCCAGACCTTCAGGTAATAGTAATAACTAAACTTTGTCTAACAAAGTGTTTTTGCCAAGATTCCTACTACTAATAAATGTAAAGTTACTCACACACAAACCTACAATTAAATTTTGTTAGTTAAATGTGTTATTACTAACTTGTGAAATAAATAAATATAATAATAATAAAAAAAAAAATTAAAGCTTAAACTTCCAAGAAAACGCAGATACGAATAAATTAAGGACACAACCTCCCAATCGCCAATAAACTGTCAATTAACATCTGTCATGAACTTGCTGATAAAGTAATAAAATGAATTCAAATTAAATTTAAGGTTGAAATTCTTACTTCAAATTAATGCCCTCTAATATATTCAGTACAGTTTTACATGAAAATTGTTAAGTACCTAGTACTTAATATTTTCAACAATTTATCTTTGTATTGTTAAGAATGCTTTCATTGTTCATGTAAACTTGTTATAGTGTTGCAGATTTTGACTTTGACCTTGGCAGCGCATAAGCCTAAACATTCATTTGTTAAATATAATAATCTAAGCGTAAAATTAAAATTTAGCCACTATTAGTGTACAATTAAAATTACTGAAAGAGTGACCTACATGAATACTTATGATATGAATACTCTGGTCAAACTTCTAGTTCACTCTGAAGTTGCACCCTGCTGCTATACTCGTATAACATAGTAAATGAACTTCGTTCGGGTGTGTTGGGGTCCGCTTATATCGCGGGATGGCAGACCGAGCGTTTCCAAACACGAAGCACCGCTCCCAACCCCCTGCACACGCCCTAACGAAGTTAATTACTATGTTAAACAGCAACGGGTGCAACTTCAGAGCGAACTGGAAGTTTAAAAAGACCTATATTTCTTATCATATCGAATGGGCTTGAGCCACGCCCTAGTCATCAGTGTTGGAATTTATCAAGTCACCCAGATGGCTTCCAACTTGATTTAACGACTGCCACATTAAGTTATAACCAGGGCCAACGGCTTTAGGTGCCTTCTGAAGCACAGAGACGCTCTAGAATTAAATTGCCACAAACGGTCACCTATCATGAACTGACCTTGCCAAACGTTGCTTAACCTCGATGATCGTAACAAACATCTCAGTTCAACGTAGCTATGCGTAGGTACCTGTACATATTCTTACATATATATATTAACCTCAAATAAATTGTGTACGGAAATAGAAAAATGAAATAAAGCATTTTTTTCCTTTACAAGGAATCTGTCAGCATTGGAATAGATTAGCTAGAAAAGATGCGAAGCGGCCCAATAAAATTGAACAAGTTTTTCCTTTTTGTTTACCTCTGGCGAGCTTCAATCTCTAACAAAGAATTCAAACAAAAGCGTCCTGTTTTCAGTTTACCAACACAAATTCCTTTCTAAAGTTACTAGCGATATCGACTATGTTATTGGAATAGTTTGTAAGTCTAATCTTTTAAAATTTTGTTTGCGGTATATTTAGAATACCTACAATCCTCATAACATACTGAGAATCTACGCATTGTGTGACGAATCTATTTACTATTATATGCCTATTATTAAATTAATTTAAACTCAAATAAGTGCATTAGAAAGCAATAACATTCTGTGATCGTCGACCACTGAGTATTTTGACAATAATGTAAAAATCTGAACTCGAATGACCCGACTTAATTAAATCGTCGAGATAGATTCCTTTCTACACCAAAGACCATACAATTCAATGGAAAATTCAATTAATTAAGGTTGCTAATATTCGTTTTAAAGAGGGTTTTAATAAGCTTAAGTTAAAGCAATATTAATAAAAGCTGAACAATGACTTCATGATATTTATAGTTTTCAATAAAATTTTGTGCCAAAGATTTTCAACTAGTTCACAAATAACAAAATTTTCAAATGAATGTGTTGCACGTACCTGCTGCCTTACCTGTTGCACTTTTGCCGCCCGTACCATTTCGTTCTAATATAAACTAGTGTTTCATTGCGTATCTAAATACTACAGTAGTGTGTATCAAATAATTCGATGAATAAAAGAGTTTTTATTAAATAGCGTTCGAGAGATTTTAATAAAATAATTACCGAATAATAAATGCAAATAAACTTTTTTATAACTCGACTGGTCTGTTGGTCTAGAGGTTAGTGACCTTGACTGCTAAGCCGGAGGTCGTGAGTTCGATCCCCACTCAGGACAAATCTTTGTGTGATGAGAATAGAGGTTTGTTCTGTGTCTGGGTGTAATTTATCTATATATTGTATGTATTTACAAAAAAAAATGTATTTAAGTAGTATATCAGTTGTTTAGTACCAATAGGTAACACAAGCAAATATAATTGCTTACTTTGGGACTAGATGGCGCTGTGTGAATGTGGTAGAATATTATTATTATTATGTCTCTTTTCTCACGGCTATACTTCTCTCTAAGGTGAAAAGTATACCCGGTCCTTTTGGAAGGCTTACGCGGGGACACAGGTCCAACACGCAGAGGCCCTTAAAGAATTTAAATTTAGAATGGGATGAGACACTTACCGCTGGCATATCACAGCTGCACTATTGTAGTACAGCTATGATTTGTCACTGACAAGTGTAAAGCTATTGTATGATGTTATGGAGTCAAAAAAAATTGGGCTATGGGTTTGGGTGTTCGGTGAAATGGTGATATCTGGCATACGGGAACAACGTCGCCTGCTTGCCTCCTCCAGCGGTGATTATTATTACCATTATTATTATTATTATATTGTATCATACCTATAACAATATGAACAGTAGGATAGGAGAGCAAGCAACAGGAATACCGATATAAACAAAGTTAAAATAAAAAGTATAGTAACAACGTAATATTATATTCCCTGTTAGGTTTGTCAAAGTATTTGGACCGAACAGTTGTAATGTACACGAGCTATGAGAGTTATGATAATAAATTAGATTTGTATGATAAAGGTTCAGAGGCCAGTTCGTTGACCTTTCTACGTATAGAAGGAAACTCGTAACACGTTCGCTAAATTCACTTATAGATATTCACATAATGCATATTCAATGGTGAAGGTACGGATATGTATTTTTTTTGTAGTTTATTAACACTACAAAATCAAGTCCTGTGTCGTGGAGAACTTTACAAACATACAATTAACGGGCATTAAATACACCCAGACTGGGAACAAATATCTATGAATTACACAAATATTTGTCTCGTGTAAGAAGTGAACCAATGTCACTAGACGGCGACGATGCTAATGGCGAGGTGACCACCTTAATTGCTAGACCACGGTGACAGTCAGTGGTACTTAAAAAAATATTTTATAGTTTTAAGTACATTCACATTTTAGTACATTCGACTGGCCTGTTGGTCTAGTGGTTAGTGACCCTGATTGCTTAGCCGGAGGTCGTGGGTTCAATCCCCACCCAGGACAAATCTTTGTGTGATGAGCATAAAGGTTTGTTCTGTGTCTGGGTGTAATTTATTTATGTATTTACAAAAAAAAAGATTTATTTAAGTAGTATATCAGTTGTTTAGTACCCATAACACAAGCAAATATAATTGCTTACTTTGGGACTAGAATTCGCTGTGTGAATGTGGTAGAATCTATACTAATATTATAAAGAGGAAAGATTTGATTGTTTTTATGTTTGTTTGTTTGCATTGAATAGGCTCCGAAACTACTTGACTGATTTGAAAAATTCTTTTGGCGTTAGGAAGCTACATTATCACTGACATAGGCTATATAACATCACGCTACGGCTAATAGGAGATGAGCAGTAGCCAAATAAAGAACGATGGGAGCGAAACCCCACGCGACTTCTAGTATTATATAAAAAAAAAGAAGAAAAAAACATTTAAATTTGTTGATATACGTTTATGTACGCATCAATTTATAGTACAAAATTCTATAATAAGTAAGTGTAAACAAAGTAATATTTCCATATAATAAGCCGAATAAACAAAGTTGCAAATTAAGCTACATTCCGTAAATTAAGATTAAGACATAATTAGTCTTCTATTTTCGGACGATAAAAAATAAATGCCCATATAATGTGAGCAAACTTACACGATAACTTTGGAACATATGCTACACAACTTTTAATTTTCTTATACGTGAGCTGCCAGCAGCATAATAAACAAGAACATTAGTTAGTTCGATTTTGGTTGAGAGTGCTGTGCCTATAATCGTATTAATAGGTGAAAAATAATGTAGAAGCACTTCTTACATCACTGTCTGCTTGACTGCCATAAAAACGCGTCCTTATAATACCTATTACACATTGTATAAGTGTTAGTTTCGTATGGATATACCTATCATTCCGATAATTTATTCTCTAATTCATCCGTGTAGTGACGGATTAAGAATGCATTATAATAGTAACAATAATAATAATATTCTACCACATTCACACAGCGCCATCTAGTCCCAAAGTGAGCAATTATATTTGCTTGTGTTATGGGTACTAAACAACTGATATACTACTTAAATACATTTCTTTTTTGTAAATACATACATAATATAGATAAATTACACCCAGACACAGAACAAACCTTTATGCTCATCACACAAAGATTTGTCCTGGGTGGGGATCGAACCCACGAGCTGAGGCTTAGCAGTCAGGGTCACTAACCACTAGACCAACAGGCCAGGCATTATGTCACTACCCCATCTCAACCCGAGGGTCTCGTAAAAGGCGACTAAGGGAGTAAGTAACCAGCAGAAACGAGCACTGCAAGACAAGGAATTCGAAACAAACCCTACACCAACCCGTCTGGCCAGCGTGGTATAGTAGGCTAAATTTCATCCCAATTCTTTGGAGGAGACCCGTGCCCAGTAGTGGGACCTTAACCTTTATCATATAGGTACCTGTTAGATTAGGTTATCTGAATAACAACGCCTTAATAACTCGCACAAAATGAACTGAAATCGCTTTCGCAAAAAAATAAATAAACTCAATACACATAATTCATTAGAATCGAGAACTAATTGATCGAATACTTGTTCATATTATCTTGTGTGAATATACGTGTATTACTAAATTGTAACCTTGAAGTGCTAGGTAGAAAACTTATACCACCACTACAGCAATTACTACTGCCTAAATTTTGAAAGAAGTAACAATGGTGTTTAATTACATATTCTAAGTTTCATAAAGTATTAAACTTAATAAGTAATTCCTCACTCCGGCTTTGGGTTAGTATTAAACTGTCTTCAAATTTAAATATAAAAGCTTAAAGGACTAACCTAACCTAACCTTAACCTGTTAAATAATAAATCAACGTTACTGAAGGATAAGATGATCGTCTGATAGTCTATCCTAAAACTTGGTTGACAGACTTTTGACATATTTTTCATATAAAATCTGCCAGTTTTTGATTGGTCTGGCTTTTATTGTCTGATAAACAATCGGAGAGTTAGATTGTTTATCAGACAATTAAAGCCAGAGCTAAAGCTGGGCATTGAAATTTAAAAGTACAATTGTATTAAAAAGGCAATCTTATGTTATAAATATCAAACAATAAACTGTTAGGTTTTACATAATACCTTACCTTGCTTCACGTTTTGACCAGTTATACAGGCCGCTGCATCGTATTCAATTTTATCTAGTTTCAAACTTTTTAGTTTAAATTAGCGAAGCAAATTATTTTAATGAAGGCAATTCGTAGGCGGCGAAACTATTCATCAAAATTAATATTACGTTTTCAATGTAATCATTTCTCATTAGCGGTGTACAGCTGTAATTGTACATGCTTTTAATTTTAACTTTGATATTTGTAGCACAAGTTAGTCTTTTGCAAAAATTTTAAACTACTAAAAATGTATTGTGATTTGTGAACTGCAAAAATCTTAAAGTAGGAGGAAAGAAAGCTTTTTAGAATCAGATTATGATTCTAAAAAGCTTTCTTTTTAAATTTATCTTTACTTTACTTACAACCCGCAAACTGTAACGAAAGATTCACAGAACAGTTGAGTGGTTTTAATTTAAACCTTTGCAAAAAGTTACCTAGAACAACAGTTCTCCGATGCAGTTGGAATAACAGCACTGTAGGTTAGCTCATACAAAATGTACGATGGTTTTTGCAATGCAATGTGTCCCAGGTGTGTGGTTTTATATTATGTGCAAGTTAAACTGGAGTAAAAATAAACATTCAATACGTTTTGTAGCTATAAAAGCTTTTACGAGAAGTACCCATATTTAATTTTCAAAAATTGTTAAAAATCTATGTTATGTATTCTATTAGAATCATCATCATCATCATCATATCAGCCCAATGACGTCCACTGTTGAACATAGGCCTCACCTAATTTCCGCCACAGCGAGCGATTTTGTGCCAACCGATTTTTATATTAGAATAGTAAATAATAATACATTTATGTTGCAATTCGATTGAAACTTCGCGCATTGGTTAACTAAATAAGGTACAAAATTGAAATAAAAGTACGACTGCGTAAGTACCCATTATCACTACATAGTATAAAACAAAGTCGCTTTCTCTGTCCCTATGTCCCTATGTATGCTTAAATCTTTAAAACTACGCAACGGATTTTGATGTGGTTTTTTTTTTAATAGATAGAGTGATCAAGAGGAAGGTTTATAGGTATTAAATACCACGCGGGCGAAGCAGCGGGCGGAAGCTAGTTAACTATATACAATACTGCGAATGTCATAGTTACTCAAACAAACACAAGCCAGGTTGGACTATGGACATCATTTTTCGTTGGGTAATTGCTTTTGTTCTTATCTCAGCCTCCACCTTGCTTCCATAATGTAAGTTGTCTGTCTCTGACAAGGTATTCATCTATCAGATTCCTTAAACGCCCCGATTATTTTTTATTTTTTTTATTTTACTTTATTTGGGAAACAAACAGATACATTAATGGTTATTAAATATGACACTTAAAATTAACTGAATCCAACACAGTTTCCTCAAATTACTTTCGACAAATATGAACTTACACAAAATACACACACAAACATAATATTTTTTAGACAAGTTTTTTAAGGGAGAGCAAAATTGTTTTTAAGCTACTCTTAAATTTAGAGAGAGAAAGGTGAAATATATCCAAATCCACATTCGAGTTGGAAGTAATCAAATCATTATATAAATAACACGATCTTTTTATAAATATATTCTTACTGTGGTTAGTTCGTGATAAACTGCAATGGAAGAGAGGCCTCTTGCGCGCACTAATACGTGGACAACCAAAATTGATTGTACTTAAAAGATAGGATGAGTCTAACTGGTTTCTAATAACTTTGTACAAAAATAGTAAATCACGCTCTGCACGACGCTCCCTCAAGGACTGAAGATTGATCTTATAGTCCGGGTCTAAGTTATATCGCCAGATAATGTGTTTAACAAATTTATTTTGCAGACCTTGAAGGAGCTCAACGTAAATGTTATATTGAGGGTTCCATGCCACTGAAGCATATTCTAAAATAGGTCTTACTAGGGTTTTATATAGCAGTATTAGTGTTGATAGATGCTTAAAGTCTTTGCCTATTCTCATAATAAATCCTAACATACGGTAGGCTCTGTCAGTAATACTGGAGATGTGAGAGTCGAGAATTAGTTTTGAATCAAGTTGGATACCAAGATCTCGTACCTCGGAAACTCTAGTTAAATATTCATTATTTATCATATACTTATGTAATATAGGTGATTTTTTCCTTGTAAATGAAATAATACTACATTTACTTACATTAAGGAATAATGAATTATTGTTACAATATTCGCATAAATTATCGATGTCATTTTGTAGTTTAACACAGTCTTCAGTATTATTAATTATTTTATATATTTTACAATCATCGGCATACATAAGGAATTTTGAATTATTATAAACATTACATGAGTCATTGACATAAAGATTGAATAGAAGAGGTCCGAGATGGCTACCCTGAGGAACCCCAGATGTCACGGGCATGAAAGAAGAGCAAAATCCTTTAACAGTGGTAGCTTGACTCCGACCTTTTAGGTATGACTCTAGCCACCGAAGCAAATCACCGTGGATACCGACATATTCCAACTTGTCTAGGAGTATTTTATGACAGATTTTATCAAAACATTTGGAATAGTCGGTATATACTACATCTACCTGATGGCCAGCATCCATAGCAGCAGTAACATAGTCCAAGAATTCACAGAGATTAGTTTCTGTAGATTTTTTGCTAATAAATCCATGTTGCTCAGTTATAATTAGGGGCTTGATAAGGGGGGTGATTGTATCACAAATAATTTTCTCAAAAACTTTTGGTATAACACTTAACTTCGAGATGGGGCGGTAATTTTCAATGTTGTGCTTATCACCACTTTTGAAAATAGGCACAACATATGAACGCTTCCAGGTAGCCGGCATTACGCCATTTTGTAAGGACATGTTAAATAAAATAAACAATGGAATAGCAATATTGTCGCAGCACTTTTTCAACAACAATGGAGGTATTTTATCAGGGCCACTACCTTTGTTCACATCAAGGGATTTTAAATATTTTACGATAGTATCGAAAGGAATAAACAAACTACTAATATTTAGAGTGTTGGGGTTTGCACATGGTTTTATAAATGACGTCATAGGCTGGTCGTGCTTCTCAAATACCGAGTTAAAGTGGTTATTAAAAAGCTCACTTATCACACTACCATCACTAGAAGTGATGTGACCCAGGTATAAGTTCTCAGGTAGGTCATTAGTAGACTTCTTGGTTTTAACGTAAGTCCAGAAATATTTGCTATTAATTTTTATACTATTTTCAGCTTTTGATACAAAATTATCGTAACATTCTTTACATACTCTTTTCTGTCTTTCTCTCAATAGTGCAAAAACACGGTAATCGCTATAGTTACCATAACGTTTCCATTTAGTGTGAACTTTATTTTTTTCTTTAATAATATTTATTAGTGCTGGAGAGTACCAAACAGGATACTTACGATTTTGAATGTACGTTTTCAAGGGTACAAACTCGTTAATGATGTCATTTATGGTGTCATAGAACTTCAACACAGAATCATTAATATCTAGGTCAATATTCAATAAATTATACCAGTTAATTTGGGACAAAGCACGATTAATCTGAGTATAGTCCGCACATTTAAAACAGTGATAAGTTCTTTGAGGATTAAGCAAATACTGCGGGAAAACGTCAAAAACGGAGATCTCCAAGGCTGGGTGGTGCTCATCCTCTGGTACTAGGGCAGACGTACATTTTATAACACAACAAATGCATGAACTGATCACTAGATCAAGTTGACGATTATTTTTGTTAGGTATTGCGTTGTACTGTCCGAGATTATTAAATGATAAAAAGTTTAGTATAGCGTTAACCAACATGTCAATAGTAGTCAAACTAGGAGTGGTCTGCGTGCCCTGCCCTACCAATGCCCATTGAGCATTTCTAATGTTAAAATCACCTAACAATAGAAATTGATCATTAGGGTGCTCAATAATACACTGAGATACAAGGTCGAAACATTCAACCAATTCCTTATGTTGAGAGATACATTGTGGAAAATAACAGCAATACAACCGAAGTCGTAATTGCTGTGACTTTTTCTTAAGGCGTATAGATAATGTGAGTATATCGGCCGACCGGGTTGCATTAGAGAAAGATGTGTTTACTTCCTCGACTGACATGCCCGTTCTCACAGCTACAAGCACCCCACCCCCCATTACATCTGATCTCGAACCATAATCACGGTCACATCTGTATACATTATACCTTTGATCAAATAGCTCATTGTTAAAAATTGAAGGTAGTAACCAAGTTTCAGTAAGGCAAATTATGTCGTACGTAGAAAGTAACAGGTTATTAAAAAATATGTTAGTTTTAGTTCGTAACCCACGTACGTTTTGATAATAAATGTTTAAGTTGGAGCCCATTTTAGAACCAAAGACTTAACACATTTTAAGGATACTGTAAACAAATTTAATAATATGCGGTGTAAAAAGCGTATAATATAAATATCGAACGTGCAGTGTGATCTACCAGTGTATAGACTTAAAAACAATTTGTGATTAGTAACGCGCTCAAGAAGCCTCTCTCCAGATAGTGTTATTTGGATAAGAATTATCAACTTTCTCAAAATGTAAGTAATAAATACCGTATAATAATAATAAGGAACAGTGAATATACAAACTACATGGTTAATAACAATCGTTAAATACGTTAATAATATTAGTTGACAAACTACATTCAAAACGTTTATTATAATATTATGATCTATGATAACATTAATATATAAGGTGTTTCTCACACAATCTTTTTTAAATCAGACTCTGTGGATATATGAATAGCCGCGCTGGTGTCATTTTTACGTAACATTATAGCATGATTTTTTACCCAGACATATTTATACTGTTTTTCATTTGCTATTTTCTTAGTTTTGTTTAATAACAATTTATTAGACATTGTCAGGTGTTCATTAAAGTAAATACGAGTCGAGTCTGGATAGCCTATATCACATGCCTTAAAGTCTTTAATATCTCTCAGACGAGCTAGAAAGTTATCCTTCTTGTATCTTGCGAGGAATCGAACGATTACGGGTCTGTGTTTTCTGTTTTCTTTATTATTCTTCTGTGCAACACGGGTAACAAAATCAATATCGGTTTGTATATTAACGGGACAGTTGGCGCGGGTTCCTAGTTGGGATATGACATTGAGTAGATTTTCACCTGTTCGCTCAGGCAGCCCAACAATTTCGATGTTTGAGCGCCGACCCCACTGTTCCTGTTTTTGGATATCGGATTCTATGGTGTCAATCTGAGATTTTAAATCACTAATATTAGATTCTAAACCAGATATGGATTTAGATTTATTTTCCACCACGTCAATGCGCTTCAGAACCGCATCGTAATTCTTGCTGATAAACTCAACAGAACTTTGCAACTTTGAGAAGTCAGATCTCAAGGTCGAGAGAGTATCAGTGATAGAAGACATAGCCTCTGTAATTTCTTCTTTAATAATTAAACGTATCCTATCAGGTGTTAAAGTGTCCAGATCGTCTTTTTTGTTATTTTTTCTAGGAGGCCCACGGGGCTTAGTTTGAATTTTAACTTGTTCACCATCTCCATCCTTGCTTCCAAGTCCAGTGTCCATTATATTAATCTTTGATAGCTAGACAATGATGTAAGCACCAACGACAATACGCCAAAAAGCACTCTATAATCCGGGCAATAAGACGCAATTTTCAATAGCAGCAAAATTGAAGCTAGCGGTGGCGTTAATTATGTGACCATATAAGGTAGCATTTGAGCGCATAGAGCTTATGACTCACCAACGAGCGACGAATGAGAGTTGCGCGCGATGATGATTCACTGCCGTAAACTTGCTTTGTAAAGCTCACTAGACTTCTTAAGAGTGGTGAGGATCCTCTGTAAGCGTGTGTTCGGTATGACTGCACGAAGCGTAGTGTCATCTCTCATTATCGATGTCATCTCTCTTTCGTCACTCTTTTAGATGTCTACGATTTTTTATTAGGACTTTGAAAAGTTACTACAGAACTATCTCTGTCAAGTAGTCTGCCGTTTGATCCAATTCGATGTATTGGAAGGTTTTATTTAGAGATAAGAACTTACGATTCTCTTAGGTCTATGTCAATAGTCATATATTAAATTCGTTGAAACGAGTTATTTAAGTTTGGAGTTGTCTCAGAGTTACAATATGTGAGTAGATAATTCCGACTATAAGCCTTAGAGATAGTAATAGACTTATTATTGAAAGGGGTTCTTATTTGTTCAATTGAATGTCACGAAAAAGTGATAGAAAGTGCAATTAAGTTCTATTTTATTATTCGTTGCTTTTTAATAGTAGCAATCACCTAGTGGTTTATTTGCTAAGTGCAATGTTATTTCTGTGTTAACATTTTGTTTTGGTAAATTGCATTGTTTTAAATCTTTAAACTTTACTTATTGATTTTTGACTGTATTGGTGTAAGATTTGTTGGTTATCCTAAAATGAATAATCTTTTAACCTAAGTAAACCGCATTTGAAAACATAAAATATTTTAATTTAATTTGTAAATTGATCGCAAAAGTATTAATACATATAAATTGTAACCTTCGCCGAGGTCAGGGCGGATTACTAAATATAATCCGGTCCCTGCAACTCTTGTAAGCTAGGATAATCAGTGGTACCCCATGATAACAACGGGCTTGTCTCTCTCCTGAGTCCGGGGGTAATCTAAACACCCCGCTTTATAAGTTAAGCGCTCGAAAAGAAAAATTCAAGCCAACTCATTTACTTAAACGTTGTAGGTACTCTTTTGTCCCCTCATTACATCATGAAACGAATAGCAACTTCATTTTTGTGTCGCACTTTTAAAATTGAACTTGTTTTGTCTGTGTGACACATGGATAAACGTTATCGAAGTATAAAGCATCTGAACAAGACATAGTCTATTCGTTAGGTTTTGATTATTTCAATTATTATAATAATCAAGCATCTAAATAATATTCAGTATGATTTATGTCATAACGGATTTTTATCTATATTATATATATCTATATTCGGAAATCATCAGCAACCCATTAAGTCCCACTGATGGGCTCGTGTCTCCTCTCCTCTAACTAGAGCGAGAGCGAGAGAGAGCTGAGAGGGTTTAGGCCATAATCCACTAACGCTGGCCTAGTGCGGGTTGGTGGATCAGACATATTCATAGAATTTCTTCTAGGGTATAGTATAGGTAAGTCAATTGACTAGTACACATAAATTCCACAAAGTGGAATCCACATTGGCATTGCTGGTCGGGATCGATTCGTAGTTTCGGAAAATTTATTATTAATTAATAGCATGTTCTGGCATATGATAGTGATTTTCATGTTTTGTTCATAAAGGTACCTACCTATTAAAGAACTGCCAGTTAAGATGAGTGTAGCTGTAACCCTATATATTAATAGTCCTATTACTCTCAAATAAATGAGCGTATCCTGAATTACGGGGATATCAACGTGTAGATTTGAATCGTTATTCATAGTACAACCCTTGAGGACTAAATTGGATGATTATGAGGTAAATTCAATTTACGTTGAAAAATTATGTACCTACGTGGTACAAGAATCCAAATTACGTGTCGGAATATGTATATGTATTATTCTTTGAGATTTTTTAACATCTGAAATGATGCAAACTAGTGAATGATTTTTGGGGCGGATAGTAATTATTCCCTTCAAAAACTATAGCTATTGTAAAACCCGTAAGATTTACCATTGTTTTTGATGTCATCGACTCGAAATACGTTAACGAAAAATTCAAAATTCCAGAATTATAAAACACCGTCACGCCTTTTATCCTCGAAATAATCGAAATACTAATTTGAGCGTACTTTCTGCAGGTACGAGCACTTCACGATCTAGTTACACTATTTGCTCAAGTAACGTACAATAAAATTAATCTCCGCTGTAACATTGATGGATGAAAAATTTTAAACCGATGGCTACTGATGTTTGAACTGTTTAGCACCTCGTCGTTCACTCGTTGACTACGTGATGCTGGGGGCTTACTATGAATTTCAACATATGAATGTTCGGTTTTGATGTCGCTGTCAAATGTATGGAAATTCAAATATGGTCGCTGTCACTTTCATACATTGACATACACATACGAAATTCATAGTAAGGGGGCTTACTATGAATTGTATATGTGCCAGTTGGCTCTGATGAGCTTTAAACTTTAATGATGTGCTTTTGTCAACAGATACGTGGCGATAGTAAAACCACTGCAACACCGATTGAGTAGACGCGTTGCACGTGCAGCACTCTTCACCGTGTGGTGTCTTAGTGCACTGCTCGCTTTGCCCAGCCTGCTCTACTCCGATACGTATAAGAAGCAGTGAGTATCTTAATAATTTATGTTGATTAGTTATATTTCTATATTATTTCATCTCTTTGATTTAGTTACTTGCGTTTTCCAAATACAGATTTTTCACTGTGCGTGGTTTGACAAGAGAGTGCTTGGTTTTGTTGCCTATAAATTCCGTGATTTGTTTTTTTTTTTCAATATTTGAAGTATGTTTTGGACATACCATAAAACTTGTCTGGATCATAAATATATACATACATACTTACTTATCAACCTACATGAAACGTCTAACGAAATAGTTACGTCTTCGTTTTCTTTCGTTGTAATTCTAGGTCCTTGTTTCGTTTGAATAATATTTTTACTGAAACTGTAAGGCCCAGAACAAACGACGGGGCGGCGTGGGCCGGTCATTTTTACCGCGAACTATAGAACAAAGGAAACTTTTATCTACTAACGCACATGACGGCCAAAAGGTCGCGCCACCTGACCGCCGTGAATCGAACAAACCACTTTGATGCACCAACGCAGGCGAGGCAGCGCGGCGCAGCCCAGGCAGCCACGGTCAGACGCGTCGCGTCGTTTGTTTTAAGCCTACCAGTGACCCGAGCACGTTTGACTTATAAGATTTTGTAGACAATATATTGTACAATATAATATATTATGTCGTAACCGTATATCTATTTGGGACACTGAATATTTAAGAAGACCTAAGCCCACAAAGATGTTACTGTGTCTAGAAACCTATATATTATTACAACTTTGCTCACAACGCAATATTGGCAGTGGATTGGTAGCTTTGTAAAGCTTTAATACATTTAAAAAAATCTAATTTCGCATTCATGATGCAGATTTTTGAAGTGGTAAGTATTCCATTGAAACTAAGGGAATGTGTATGGAAAATGTTTTAGGGCGCCTTCGTTTTGCTAATTTATTTAGAACCTAAAAAGTCTGTGCTAGACACAGACTTTGATCGTATGAGATTGAGTGCCGAAGCAAAAAGTCTGCCAAAATAATCTTTAGTCGATTTAGGAGAACGCTCGCTTTGGCGTTCAGACAAAATTTCTGAAATTATTTCACGAGATTTTTTACCTACCTACAGACTGCTAAGAGAAAAATGATTTATTTCATTCTTGGGTACTTATTTTCCCAATATTTTGAATGAATCAATCAATAACTTTTAAATTTGAATTTCGTGCATTATTAAGACTCATTAAATATTTTATATCTGCATTATTGGTTAAGAGATAGTTTCTCGTTCATCACCTGTTATTTGAGGATACCCCCGATAGATAGAATAATTACCTAAGCATAAATACTGATCATTATTGAATAATTGTTTTTAATATATGTATTTCAATTAGCTAATTAATAGGCTAAATTATATACTTACCTTATCGGTAAAAAATCTTGTATTAAAATTATAATTATGTTTTAAGTATTTACTCAGAATTTAAAGCACTTTTTTAAGTAAATACCTGAAAACTAACACGTGAATAAATAGTTTTTACGCGTATTTAAATATTAAGCCAGTTTAAACATTAAGTGCACTTTGTTTAGAGAATATTTACGACATAAAACTGTATTAAAACATTTTATAATAAAATCATTTAATATCGTCTAAGAGAGTACACAAATTTAAAAGTTGTTCACCCTTTCTGTATTTAGTTATACGTAAGATAACGGAGTTCATATTGTTGGACAATGTTCAAAGACCTTGTTAAAAGTTTTAATTGTTGTTTAAATAACAAACATTGATCAAATTGATTTAGTATTGGTATATTTTGATGTCTACATGTAATTCTCGACGACGGCGACGCCAAGATGAGAGTGCTCGTTGTAGGTACTACCTAGTAATATTACGATTGTTTAACAGATTACAAACTTTCTTCAGATTTCGATTACAAGATTACAAATATCACTGTTAACTGACATACTTAATTATCTGTTACATGGGACCCGAAAGTTTAATATAAAAGATTTCCCAGCGGCTCGCGAGTTTCTGAATTTAGATGAACGAACTTTTTATTCAAATCGATGAAAATCAGTCGCCCTTAACAAAGGAAACTTATTGTACCTACTAAAGCAAATTAATCCCACCCGAAAGTGTTTTATTGTGAATAAAAAATATATGTTCAAACACCCCGTGTCGGCAAACTCGTAATTCAACTTGTAAAACATATAAAAGTATTGCAATGTCTGCTAAATACTCGTTAAATTTCAATTTATTTTATGTTAGAACAAACATTTATCGCCATATTGCAAAACTAGAATGTATCCATTACCTTTCATATAACGTTTAATGAGAAACGTCAAAGTGTTCATTATTGTAGTTTATTATCAGGGTTTTATGTAGGAGACAAATGAAAAACGGTAAAGGGAAAATGAAACTGCAGTTGTCACCACCTAACGTGTTCAACAAATGAAGCTTTTATTTTTTATGTCACTTACGCGAGCATTCGCAAACATTACTATGCGTCGCTCGAACACATCAGACTATAAAAACCCCATGCAAATATTCTGTTTTCGAGTCGGCTTTTTCCTTAGTGTTGTTAGATTTAGTTAGAGTTCAGAATTCGTGGATGCTTTTTATTTTGTTATAACGATTTGCTCGTGTAAAATTAATACCTCATATACAGATGTATTTTAAAAAGAAGGTACTTACTAATTTTGAGTTGATGAAGTACAAGATAATTTAAGTGAAATGAATTACAAGTTGAAATTACAGCTTTATATTGATAACAATACCTAACGTTTATGTTACATTAACATCAGAAAATGAATTGATGAATAATAATTTAATATTGCGTTATCAAAATAGAATCTGATTTCAAATTATAAATTAATGTAAGAAGATTTACATTTCACTTTTAGAATTCTGGCTGGAGACGCATAGAAAAAATAATTAGATAGCTTGAAACGATTTTGAATAGATTCATTACTATAATAATTAATTAATAATTTATTTATTTACTCAGACAATTACATTCATTACAATTTACATTAACAATTTAAAAGCATAACAATTAGAATAAAATAATAATAAATAGAAACAGGACATCACTATTCAAAATATAAATATGGAAAAATTGTGTTAATGACAGATTACTGCTAATTGCCATCTTTGAATGCGTCAGTTTAGAGTACTTTCTGTTAATTTGTAGTTATACCATTACTATCTCAAACGTTACGTAAGCAAAAAACAAATTAATGTACCTAAACTAACTACAGTTAATTTTACTAAAATTTATTATATTATTTTTAATTTTAATAAAATATAAATATACTATCAAGTGCACTTCAACTTAATAATAGTGATAATTAGCATAGTTTATTTTACTTAAGAGGCAATTAACTTCACGAGGACTTGAAATCTAATGATTAGTAATTTCATTTTGAAGTCTTTCGAAGTGAATGAAGCCTTAGATATTGAACTGTGATTTTCGTTATTCAACGTCTTATAAACGATTTTATGTATTTGTATCTATCTTATTGAATTATTAAATTGCTTATTTAAATATGAACAACTGATGTACATAGATACATATTGGCTTGGAACGTCTGCCATTCGAGAGGATAAGTACCTATTAGTTACTGCACAATAAATTGATGTACCATATGTAAGTAATGTAGAGACAAAAGTTAGTAATGAAATGATACATCCATCTATCTACTAACATTGTATTATATACATAATAATTTTAATATCCAAATACATTGTTGTTTGGATTTTCTTAATACACGAACATCTAGACACGGAGTAAATAACTCCGAGCCAGTAGACATATTTAATCTATATTATTAGGATTGAATAAAAAACGCGAGCAAATACGGGCCTTCAGAGCTTCTTAAATAGTTATCTATTTGTCCAATTTAAACTTTAAAGCTTCTTGAAATTGTTTGATTTGTACCTTAAAGCGACAAATTTACGTATCGCAAGGTTTAAACGCTATTAAAGTTGGTCGTAAACCAATCTTGACTTCAAAGAGTTTGTACAGTTCATGTCATTTAACGCTGCATTTAATAAACTTTTTATTTGTTTTATGCAGTCAGGTGCCCGGGTTCTGCTATTAAAAGTTACGACTACCAGCTTGCAGACGAAGCAAAAATGCTCACAAACAATATTTTAATTATGATTTGATATTCTTGTAACATTTTCAAAACAAAAGAATTCATGTACCTTTTTGAGAAAAGTATAATGTTTCTGTGACTGACTTTTTAGGTTTCTAGAATTTTAATAAAATTAGATGTAGTTAGTTTAGGTATATTTATTTGTTTATTTTGCTTACGTTAACGTTTAAGATAGTAATGGTATAACTACAAATTAACAGAAAGTACTCTAAACTGATGCATTCAAAGATGGCAATTAGCAGTAATCTGTCATTAACACAATTTTTTCATTCTGTTAGGCGTATAAACTTAAGTATCACACGTTTTTACTAAATAAAATTTAAAGTTAAGTAACATCTCTGAATACGGCAGTAAATGGACATACATTGAGTACCAATATATTAAGTGGTAGAAAACGAACAATTTCTGATAATGTTTGTGACTCCTACTGAAAAAGGGTCACTGATCTCAACGGTGGATACTCAGTGATAAGCATAACAAAGGACGTAATAGTGACTTTCGAGGACGTATGTACGTCGTGACATCGTTATTTATTATGGATTCTTTTGTTACAGATACGTCAATGGAGAAAGAGAAATATGTTTTATAAAGTGGCCTGACGGCAGCAGCTATCCTTCGTCTAGAGCGGATTATTAGTAAGTATAGAGCTAATAAATAAATCCGTGTAGTGACGGATTAAGAATACAAAACGTCACTACCCCATTTCAACCCGTGGGTGTCGTAAGAGGCGACTATGGGACTAAGAGATTGTCTATGCAGACAAGAGCATTGTGAGAAAAGGAAAATTCAAAAGAAACCTTATACCAACCCGTCTGGCCAGCGTGGTATAGTAGGCTAAATTCGTTCCATATTATTTGGAGGAGACCCGTGCCCAGCAGTGGGACATTTATGGGTTGAGATGAAAAATAGAGCTAATGCTTTCTTTACTTTATTTCGGCGATAAGCCGCAGTTCGATGAACGAATATTAGTTTTTAATTCTAACTATTTTTCTTTTGCTTTATGAATCGAAAGTGATTTTTTTTCTATTAGTCTCATATTTATTTTGCTTACATTTAAAATTTTCTTTTTCATATATTATTGTTTTAATTAAACAGTCAGTGAATGACGAAGGCCGATGTCGAGCAATTGGTAAATGATTCGCGATCACTCTATTTCTGCGTATCTGAATTAATCTATTCGATAGTACATACATACATATAGATCACGCCTCTTTCCCAACAAAAGAATAGAATAGAATAGAATAGAATAGAATAGAATAGAAGAAGTTTATTGAAAAAGGGTAAAAAAGGGGAGGCAGAGACTATTTCCTTCCACTTATTACGATTCTGTTATACATCTGAAGAGACCTCTCCAGAGATCTGAGAAAAGACTGATGAATGTTGAAGAAGCCAATTCTTCAACATTCATCAGTCTTTTCATGCATTCGATATTAAATTTAAATGAAATTCGATAGTATTTAGTATAAATAAGTATTTCAAGAAAAAATTGTAATTGATTCAATTGACTTTTGCCTAGATAGGAGAAGGCCACGTGTATCATTAAGATCTATCCATCCAAACTAGGGATCATTAGGTATAGTACCTAATGATCCCTAGTTTAGAGGGTAAGAAGTTTTCAAAGGGAAATATCGGAGCGAGACAATGGAAGTAGAAATCAAATATAATCTTTTAATACCTATGTAAGTATACAGAGTGGAATTTTGTAATGCCACCTGTAAGGAAAGTAGGTACTCTAAATACTGGAGCTAGATAGGTACCTAATTATTTTTATTTAATTTACCATGTTTGTTAGAGAGTTTCGATTCTTATGATTGACCCTATCGATCGAGGCTATAAAAGTACAGTGTTATTTTTTGGGATTATAGCTGGTTTGATTCCTGGGTAGGTATGGCAAGCAATAAAGGCAAAAGCAATTTTCGCAATTATCTGAACGCAGCTTTATTTCTTTCTTAAAATAAAATAATGTTTCCTTTGAGTAAAATGATCTATCTCCAGTTGTACTTCAAGTAGGTACTTTTTCCCTCCAGGTGGCATCACAAAATTGCATCCTGTATAACAAAACTTTGTAAGAAAATATTAAATATACATGCCATATAAATAAGTACCTACATATATGTACAGTTTACTCTATGAAATTGTAATATTTTAGCAACGTTACTAAATTTGATAGCTGTCCCAAAGACCTTAAGGAGGCGTAATAAATAATACTACCCATTGGGACTAAGGTAACAGGATTGTTCATTTCATTTCGTCTACATTCTACGTTATATCTTTACAAGAAATGAGACGGCTTGTGTGACCTAATAACTTTGACTTTTGCACAAACAGTAAACATAAATTATTGCCAATAGGGTTACTTTGTACATAACACCCATATTTTTTATTTTTATGGGGGTAGGTAGAGGTTTATCATATTTTATATTTGCTAGTTATACTTCAGCCAACTCAGACCCTATCAGGCGTCAGTCTAGAATAACCATAAACACTTCACCTAAATACAATCATAATGTCCCATTAATACGGTACAATATTGAATTGAAACAAATATTTAAGAGAAAATAGATTGAATACTGGTGCCCCCTGGCATGCCTGGAGGAGGCCTATGCCAGGAGACACACATACAACTAATACATTATACTACAAAACGCTATTAATATACAACACACTTAATATAGAAATAATTTAGGAAACCAGTTTCTAAAATTGTGTAAAATTATTTAATATTGTAAAATCTAATAAATAAAGGTGATGGTGGCTGAATGGATAAGGGACTGGCGTGCAAATCACGCGGTGATGATGATATAATAAATACTTAATAAACATAATATAGATACAAATAATCATTGTAATAACCATTGGAATTTTCTGAATAAAAGGCTTATTAATTATTTTATTTATTTATTATTTTAGATCGAAATCTTATATTCCTCTCTGACCTGACTGATATTTCATTCACGCATGTTGGTGCCTTATTATAGATACGCTTTAAGTATACTTAATGTTCCTTCGCATACCTACTGTTCACTTTTCAATACCTACGTGTTTTCTTGACCTTTTTATAATACCCGAGGCTAAATGTCACACGATGAATATTTACAGAAACTAAGTTATGCACCCTAATTTCTTATTTTAGTTTCTTTAACCTAGATCTTAGATTAAATCTAAGATAGATTAAACTTTATGCATTGTTTACTACACCGACTGAGTTAAATGAACTTTTTCAAGAGCTCAATTCATTTAGGTATGATTAAGTTAACCCATATCAATCCAAAAAGTTAGCTGATTTTATATTCAGTCAATGATTGCGTAATTAGGTACAAAAATTCGGAAGACCTTCGTGAAGATGTCAGTAAGTTTTAATCGATTTTAGATAATACGTTTATCGGAATACGGGACTAACTTCGAGCTTCAAACTTAGACCTTTGTTTTACCAAATGTCCATAGTATAAGTACTCTTTGTATTTTATTATTGAAGCGTGATTTTAACTGGCTTTAGTAATTACCCCATTATCATGGTCGCATTTGCGTTTAGAGCCAATGTGTGCATTAATTTGCAGCATTCCTGCTAATGGTATTGTAGTTACCTTAGAAATTATTAAGCAATAGATGTGGCAATATAATGTCTGCAATTGTACGTTAATAAGATCGTAATAGGTAGATATTCTCTGCGTGTCACAACCAAAGTCACAACCCCGTCACAACCTCATCTCAACCCGTGGGTGTCGTAAAAGGCGACAAAGGAAATAACCTTATCCAGACAAGAGCACTGCGCGAAAAGGAAAATTCGAAACGAACCCTATACCCGGCTGGTCAGCGTCTGGTAGTGGGCTAAATTCCCTCCCATAATATTTGGAGGAGACCCGTGCCCAGCAGTGGGACGTTTATGAGTGGAAATTATGAATCAATACGAGCTTTAGACCTTTTTTACTAGTTTAAGAATTTAAAGTTAGAAAGTTTGATTTCAAGAATCCCATAATAGAGTGACTAGACAACGAATTTCCATGGAATTAATTAATCGTATTTGCTTTTAAGTAAGTCAATTATTAGTATCTAATAATGTATCTTATTGTCAACAGTTACAACTTAATATTCCTGACGGTGACGTATGTGGTGCCTATGTCAGTTATGGTGTGGGCGTATGCAAGGATGAGTGCAGCCCTCAGGGGGCGAGCTATCGGCGAGTGCACACATCATCAGATGCAAGTCGTCAGGGCTAAGCGAAAGGTCAGTGTATTTATTTTACTTTTTTTTAAGCAGCAGACCTCGGAAAATATGGTGTGAAAAATTGGAAAAATATAAATTATTTTATGTACTCAAAAGACTAGCCTTCCTTGGCTACGAACCAAAGAGTATTGAACTCATGAACGAAGGCTTTTGAACAGCAGTGGGATGAGGTGTAACTTTTTTTTATAGTATGAGTAAAAAGGTCACAGCGGGTTTTCTGAAAAAAACGTGTTTGGTTGCGCACTTTAGAAGAACACAAAATATCTCAATTATTTTAAGTTATAATACAATATCATTACTTACTTGATCTTTATTTTACTGCCGTACTCAGAGACGTTACTTAACTTAAAAGTGTATTTAGCAAAAACGTGTATTGCTAAGTCTATACGCCTAAAGACGATTATTCAATAAAAATATTGTGTTAATGACAGATTACTGCTAATTGACGTCTCTGAGTGCGCCCGTACAACTACTAATGAATATGAGCTCCAAAAATACTAAAATATATTCCGAATAATATCTTACGTTATATTATATTACGTTATAATATAATACATATTATAACGTATAATATATAATACATATTATAACGTACAATTGCAGACGTTATAATATAATACATATTATAACGTATAAGTTAAGTTATATATAAATACACGTGCTCATACCAATCTTTGCGTGTTCAACATAAAAACAACGGAACTTTGCCTGAAGAAAATATTTTCAAGCCCTCACATAATTAATAAGATAAAACAAATGAATTTCAACTTTATTCTAATATTTTAAAGCTGAAGAGATTGCTTGTTTGTTTAGTTGAACGTGAATAGGAAGAATATGAGCTGAGCAATGGCCGAACAAATCCGTGTTGTGACGGATTAAGAATACATAATGTCACTATCCCATTTCAACCCGTGTGTGCCGTAAAAGGCGACTAAGGGAGTAACTTAAAGCAAACAATAGCACTGCGAAGAAAAATTTGAAACAAAACCCTGTACCAACCCGTTTGGTCAGCGTGATATAATAGGCTAAATTCCCTTCACAAAGTTAGGAGCAGACCCGTGCCCAGCAGTGGAACGTTTACGGGTTGAAGTTCTGATGATTAATGTTGTTTAAAATAATTCAGGTAGTCTCTTCGATAGTTTCAGATTATCGAATCAATTTCATTTTATTTTTACACCTTATATCAAAAGTCCTCGCACGTACTTGCCACGTAGGGTGAGTATTTTATGTTACTCTGCCTAGTAATCGTCACCTAAAACTTGTTTAGCGTGTTTGTATTTACTGCTTGGATACCAGACATTTTATACCCTGTTATTTTATTTAGAACGTTACCATGCTGCCAAGTAATTGAAAAACGTGTTGGAAATTCTTAGGAAATATAACTACATTTATTTTCCGTTAATAACATTTTTCATAGGGCATAATTTGTAGAAGAGTAAAATGTATTAAATAAAATAGAATGAGCATGGAATATTTGTTTTTCTTCAGACAGTTGGTTCATAGGTACACAATTATACAAATAAAAAGATTGCATATTATTATTATTAAAGTGTACCAAACGATTTACTTAATTTTAAAATTAATGGGATTAAAAATTGAGAAACAGAAGTTTGCCAATTAAAAATAAATAATATGTATTCAGACTTGTACATAATTAAATGAATGAATTTATCTTTAACTCTCTCACACAAAAAGGTCTGCTTAAATAAGAATGAATGTGTCCTTTTAGCCTATTAGCTAGTTTTAAGTGAACATGTTTCGTTTAATTTCCCATTAGTAAAAGCTTACTAAGGCTTAGCCAGGTGACTTTCTACAATGTCCCAACCTAAACTTTCGTGCCAACACATATAAATACGTAATTACAGAGCAAATCCTTATTTTCTTTGTGCGTATCCATGCTTAACTTGAATGTCCCTACAGTTTTTGTACCTACCTACTATTTTCACTTATTTCCAATTCTTTTGGAATTATAACTTTATGCAAAAATGTTAACTTAAACCAATTGTCGAGTATTAAAGGCAGTTTTATGCCATAATGTATCGTAAATTCGAGATATGCCTATTTAAACTTTCGATAATAAAAGAATGAGCATTATATTTAAAGGGGAGTAAATTATTCTTACGACATTTTTCCATGGCCGTTTATCATTTCCCCACCATTTAATATTTTAAGCGAAAGCACAGACGTCAATTTATAATGGAATTCTATTTTCAATATTTTTACAAAGCGTTCTAAAAGAAAATATGAATAATAATAATAATAGAACCGACGAGAATCAAAGATTGGATTGCATTGGTTTGTACAAGAAATTAATTCAGAAGGTTATCGATGAAACAAAATTATATTAAGTTACGGTCTCAGATAAAATAAGGCGTTAAATAAAGATACTATTTCGTCCTACTATAATAAGAATATCGACCCATATTTCTAAACAAAGGTTTTTCGTCTCAACTATCCACTTCTAAATTCCTCTAGCCCAATTCCACCAGTACTTCTTATAAGCATTGAAGTAGCGGGTCGATATAGGACTAAAAAAATTAGATGAGGCCTATGTCCAGTAGTGGGCGTCGTTAGGCTGATATTATTATAATGATAATTATGATTCACCAAATGATAGAGTAATTTATAAGAATAAATCATTCATAATCATTTTATTACCTACATACCACGATTGAGAAGCTGCGGGTGGAAGACTTAAAATATATAGGTAGTATAAAATATAATTAAATCAATTTTCACCGTAATTTAATAGCTTAAACTGACGATAATTACCGCACAGACATTAATAATCATACTTTACGACTATTTTCAATGAAATTGCTAAATAATGTTCTAGACTAGACAAACAAAGAATTTAATGAATCAGTCTTTCATTTTATAAGCTATACGGATTTACTCTCTAAGTTTGTGTACTCTTCAGAATTCCAATTACTTGGTTCTGGTGAGACGGTAAACATAATAACGGGGATCTTATAATCTTGGCGAACTACTTTAATTTTATGTACTCTTAATTAATATAATAAGGCTATGGGATTTCGGTCGAATTTTGTACTTCGACAAGTCATTGAAGTACTGTTACTTCAAGATAAGAAGGTATTAATAACAATAATATAAATAAAGTCTTTGGTTATTGTACAAATAAGGCAATCAAAGGCCTAGGGCACACCACTGGAGGCGAGGCGGAGTGCATTTCCTTGAGTAGTGCGTAAAGTTAGGCTACCCCGAGCGGCGCCAAGAGCTCTTGATAAATTTCGAGCGGAGCAGTCGCGCGCATGGCCGCATGTAAATTGAGGACGTAACGAGTGCCGCTTGCATATTTATTCTTGGGTTTGTTGTTGGTTGAAGGTAAAATAACCTAATGTTAAAATAACCGCCGCACCTTCAGCGGTGTGCGCTGGGCTAAATGGTGCAGTCTGCCCATTTACCACTTACATCTTGAAAAATTGTATCTGAAATAAATAACATACATATTAAATAAGTTATGCCAGTATATAGGATATATATACAAATTATAATACTATAATTATTAATTATAGTATTATAATTTGTTGCCTGTAAGTCCAAAATTTTCGTAGGTTCACTAAATTTCACCAATGCGTGTAAAGAATGTCATTATATAAAGTGTACGTATATAGTTAGTAACAATGTATTCAATTGTTTTTAAATGGGTCTATGTCACGATTTATATTTAAAAGATTAATAAATACTTTATTTATTTGCCCGACAGTCAGTCAACCCTCGACCACGATCGGTGCAATCCGACCGAAACGTCGGGCAAATTAATAAGGTATTTATAGATCCTTAAAAAATCATAGATGATATAGACCCGTTTTAAAACAGTTAAATATGTATGGTTTATGTCCAGCAGTGGATGTCATTGGGCTGATAGGATGATGATGATGAAATATCTAGGTATACTATTCATGATAGTTTAAAAGTTTCATAGTAACAACGATAAATAATACTATGTCGATTGATATCTTCTATAATGCTACACTACTTATTCAATTGCACAGTTAAGACCTTGTTCTAAATATTACCACAATAGGAGCAACGACTGGCATTGTCAATGATCCATCCACTCATGATATAATAGAATGTAATTGAGTAGGAAGAATCCGTAAAAGGTCAATACCTGTTCATCCTTATATGACATACATTTGGAATCGAAAGACGAGGAAAATGTGCAAATTGACAAAAATTACCTCGTAAAAGTAAAATAACAAATAAATAATAATGGTAAAACTCAATGCGCGGAGGCTCTAGTCATTCGTCCAACATTGGAAGTGTGACTAATGTTTCAAGTTCTGAATCCGAATTTTTGCGAGATGTCAAAGGTAAACTAAAATTTCTATGAAATAGAAACGACGCCTTAGTGACAATAGTTGAAATACAGTTTTTTCATAAAATATAAAATTAACATTGTCACGTTTGGCCACTCACAAAAGCTGCACTAGGTCCTCGATTTAAAAAAAGTTGGAAAACATTTGGTTAGAGCTTATTTGCCTTTATATTAATTGTCAATGTTGCTTTTCTATAAAACACTTCCACTAGGTTCCAAGCCCTTCTCGCGTCGCAAAGGCACAATCAACGAAAAAAAAGTATACATAGACTCGAAACCAAAAACTACTAAACAAAAATGTATTACAGTTTTTTTTTATATATTATGCTATAGGTAGCGATCGATATAATGAATAAAATTAGCGAATAAACGAACATTTCATATTTACAGTACCTAAGAATTGAAGATATTCCGACATCGACATCCTTAATGATCACGTGACATTCAACCACATGCGTGTACTGTACAGTGAGCCGGAATCTTTTCAAGTACGTTGCGGTTTTAATATAGATAGAAGAGAATAGAGAATAATGTCTTAACACGTTTCCCTCTTCGTCTTCATACATTTTAACGTCACATGTTGTACTTTCAAACCACATCTGAAAGGTTGTATCTACTCGAAGGCGTGTACATGGAAAAGGGATTAGATTAACTTTTTGTCTCAGTCACCTTTAACCTTGAAGGCAAATTTTGCAATGTAAGTACGTGAAACGAAGAAAATTCCTGACAAACTTGACGCTATGATGTTACGATTTGATTATCTGATATACCTACTACGGTAGAATACTTATAGCGTAATAGTCAGTAAAGAAAAAAGGGAACAGAAACTTTAACAATTCTCTTTGACTAAAAGTACTTCCTGCACTAAACACATGAGTACACAAAGATCTTGATTTATTTTTTCTATAAGTTTGTTTTTTGTTTTACTTCTTGTTTCATCCTAAACTTGGAGAAGTTAGAAAGGCCTACCAAAATGGACCAAGATTTTACTAATACCTAATGATTTCAATCAGATTGACTTATACAGAAATATTTGAATATTAAGGTTTTGTAGTTCTTCTGTACACTTTTAAATCAATATAAAGGTTAACATTCCAGTCACAGAAAGATTTTGATGTAGATTGATGGTCTAATGGCACCTAACCTATTAAGTGTTTAATACTTAGTATTTTATACGCAAATCGTTATTTATTCCGTATAGTTAAGAAAAGACTCTTGGTAACCAATCAAATTTGGAACAAAATATTCGCTACGTAATAATACATAAAGACCTATAAATTAGATTTCATAAATACTGTTATTCGAAAACAAAACTTTAACGCTCAGACAAATACTGTCTGTTCTACCAAGCGCATACGAAATTAGTCCTTAAAATTCAAATTAGGTAAAGACAGAACGTTTTAGATAGCTTTTCAATTGTCCCTTTAAATCGCAGAAGTCAAATACTGAGTGAGACTTCTTCGAACTAATTGATCACAGCGCGCCGCGTTAAAAACGTTTCAAGGTCCGTCTGTCTACGAAGGCTTATTTATATCATTGATTTGATATTTGTTGCTTGATATAAGTATATAACGGTGATGATGATGTGTTGGTGGTAGATGAGTTACAAATGACGTCACATAAGTCTTATTTATATTTTCTTCAATGTTACTTATAATTGTTTTAGAATCGTTTCAGAAGTCTTGTTTTGGTCCAGCCATTGGCTAATATTTTCCTATGAACATTATACAAATACAAATTTCGGTAAACCCAATTAATTATCTTAGTAATATAGATAGTAAAAACTTACCTACTTTATCAGTTTTTTTTTTAAATATAAAGAAAATGTTATATTTTATTTATTGTATATACAATCATTGAGATAGTAGTATGTTTCAAATTGTATTTTTACCTAACTGCCAACAAAGGAGGGTAATGTTTTTCGCGCGTATGTATGTATGTATGTGGGCATGAATGTTCCATAGTGAGCTTCTGTAGCCTAAACAGCTTGGCTGATTTTAAAGTGTGAGGTGGCATTAGATTTGTATTATTCACCTGAGTGTCATAGGCTATGTGACGTCAACAAAAAACCAATATGGCGGACGTAAACTTTCAAAACATTAACTATTGCCCGCGGCTCCAATTGTCTCTTGTAACTAAAATAGCTTGACTGATTTTGAAGTGCAATGTGTTGTTATATTCGTATTCATCGCCGAATTTATATATGTAAGCCTATAGACCTTTACCAGTGTATTCTTCAAATTCATTGCTTTAAATTGACTATCCGCCGCTACTTTTAGGCAGTCGGGTTTTTTAAATTAATTGTAGGTATTTATATAGTAGTAAATTTCCTGACTAATTTATCAAAGTCAGCGTGTTCTACTAAAGCTGTAGCTATCACTGTCAGATGGGTCGTAAAGAACTCGTTTATTTGCTTTCTCTTCAGTCTGAACTGTGACGTTTAGTATAATGTCTTTACTGCAGTTTGTATGTTGAATGTTAACCTGATCAATAGTGCCTATTGCGAGTTACAAACGAGTTTAATCATGACAAACCGGCTTTCGCCCGTGACTTCATCCGCGTAGTATGCCGGTAAAAAGTAGCCTATGTGCTATTTTAGACTATAATCTATTTGTGCCAAATTTCATACAAATCATTGTAGCCGTTCTCTTTGTATGTACCTATATATTTCAAAGCATAGAAGACATTCAAATTCCACAGAAATTGTAATTTAAGTTGCCGCCATCGAATGCATTGATCACTCTTAAAAAATCATCAGCATTCAGTTGCTATTCTCCCAAAGTTCTCTTGTTTATAGTAACAGTTCAGATTCAACGTCGTTAGTGACATAATTAGTCTACATTTCGCATGATGTGAAACATGATATTAGGTTAATTGATCAATCGGCTGGAGTCAATCATAGGTTATGTAGATGTAATTAGCTTTCGCTAGATGGCGCTGTCTAGTAAACACTCAAGTGAAAGAGCTCTGTGCAATTATCTTTTTTAATATTAGTTAAAGTATAAAAAAGTTATTAAAACATGATAAATATGTGTGTTAAAGGTTATATAGTACAAGTGCAAATGATATCAGTGCAATTACTTTATCAGTGTCTTAACAAAACACAATAATCAAAATTGAGTGAACTAATTGTTAAACAAACCAAAAAGCAAAACTGTTTAAAAAGTGCTTCTAATGCCATTAATACTACTAAATAAAACCAAAAAAAGAACATAAAATTAATTACTCAGTGTAACTGTGCTAATAAAAAGTGAATATCATCGTCGACAATGTTTAAATGAACACAATATAAAAATCCCAAGTAGGTAGTTACAACCGAACTCTGGGTTTAAATATCACAACACACAGAAACTAATCCTAAATTTCGTCGTAACTGTTAGTGATCTTGTGGCCCATTGCTACATACACACTACCGGAATTCGAATGAACCCCGTTCGAATCTCAGCAGAAGAGTGTACTTTTTGTGATATTTTAAAAATCTATAAATAATTGGAGAATACATTGTGACTGAGACAGGGTCATATCGAAGCAATAAAGGACAGTTATTGTTTATTTAATTACATAAAAATGGACACTATAAACAATGTAACTTATCGCAAGCCATGTCGCACGAGTTCTATGAACGATATGTCGATATTGTTTGATGCGTCTATGACAAGTTTGCCGGATGAAATAAACTGTCAAATGGTAAATGAACTGAACGAAAAAATAAAAAAATTAACAAACGATCTTACGAGTGCCCATCAAGAAATAGATATATTAAATGGTGAAAACTGTAAATTGAAAAATGATCTTCAAAAGTCAATGCGAATGATTGAGACATATAAACAACTTAATTCTCCGTTGAGAAAACAAAACAAAACACCAATATCTTTACGTAAGAAAAAAAGTGTACAAATATTAAAAGAGACAGAATTGAATATTAAATTGTCTGACTTGGATCAGCTTTCACCCGGCAGAGCCGGCATGGTGGATCATGCATTTTGGTACGTAATTCAATTCGTTATAGTCCTCTAAAAAATATAATTAAATATTCAATTGAAAATATAATAGAATGTTCAGGGATTGAGCTAATAGATGATAAAATATACATAGTGTGCATATATAGACCGCCCAAACAATCAGCGGAATCATTCAATAAATTCTTTTATAAGCTTAACCAATTACTAACTGATTATTGCTTCTCAAAAAAGAAAATAATTCTATGTGGCGACTTTAATATAAATATTTTAAAAAAGAGTTACGAATCTAGTGAGTTTATTCATATCATGCAAGGCTTTAATCTTAAACTAGGCGTTAAGAAACCCACACGATTATCAAGCGGGACGTGTATTGATAACTTTGCATTTAATATAAGGGGCGCTAAAACACACATAATTGAACTAGCACTATCAGATCACACAGCCCAAATATTAACATGCCCTGTGAAACACAGTTGTACACTAAAACACTGGTACACTGAGAAACGTGACTATAGTAAAGATAATATAAATAAATTTTCGAACTGCATAAATTCATTAAGTTTTAAGGATGTTTTTGACGCGGAGGATCCAAACGTAGCTTTTAATACTTTTCATGACTTATTTTGCCTATTTTACGATATGTGTTTCCCAAAATTGCTTGTAAAGGTATCAACTACGATGCGCCCAAGATGGATGACCACAGGGATTAGAGTATGCTGTAAGCGGAAAAGAAAACTTCTGTGGGAGTATAGGAATAATCGAAGTGTAGATAACAAGTCACGTTACATGGCTTTGTCGAACAGACTCAATAAAATAATTAAACTCACACAAAAATCTCAAAACACAAATTATATAACTAAAGCTTCAAATAAATGTAAGGCTACGTGGAATATTATTAATAACAATAGACTAATGATACCTAAGGATGAAATACAAGAACTATGTGTTAATGATATAAATATTAACGAACCACAACAAATTGCCAATTGTTTTAATGATTATTTCATAGACCAAATAACCAAGATAACGCCGTACAACACTCCACTTACTATTGCGAATAATAATAAATCTATTTTCATGCTACCAACTATCCCAAGCGACATTGATAAGATTATACAAAATCTAAAAAATACTCATAGCACGGGCTATGACAATATAGCTACCAAAATACTAAAATCCGTTTCTAAAAATCTGTCCTTTGTTTTGAGTTATTTAATAAATTTGTGTATTGTCTGCGGAGTTTTTCCAGATAAACTGAAAATTACCATTATAAAACCATTATTTAAGAAAAACAACAGACAGGATATTAGCTGCTACCGTCCTATTGCACTTGTTCCTGTACTATCAAAAATATTTGAAAAAGTAATACATGACAGTATTTACAATTTCTTTGAATCTAGTAACCTGTTTTGTATGGAACAAGTCGGATTTAGAAAAAATAAATCTATAAATATGGCAATATACAATTTTCTTCATACAATTTTTAGTAACATGAGTAGAGGTCAAGAGTCATGTGCACTTTTTATGGACTTGACAAAAGCGTTTGACCATGTGGATCATGAAATATTAATAAATAAGCTATACGCATACGGAATTCGAGGAAATATTCTAGAACTCATAAAATCTTACCTTAGTGATAGAATGCAATCAACGCAAATAACAAGAATATGCCCTAAAAGTAAGAAACTCACCATTTACTCTTCAGACTATAGAAAAACAACGTTTTCCGTACCACAGGGAAGTGTATTAGGTCCACTTTTGTTTATTATTTATATAAATGATCTACCAAAAGTAACATGCCATAAATCAATATTATTCGCAGACGATAGTACCATTATTTTTGCAGGCAATAATAATAATAATATATTAGTACAACAGGACATTAACAACACTTTATGTGATATTATTAATTGGTTAACATTAAATAATTTGAAAATTAATCTTGACAAAACTAAACTTATGACATTTAAAAATAGGGTAGATAAATTAGGTAAACTTGACATTCAATATTTAGGACAACAAATTGAACAGGTAAATGAAACTAGATTTTTAGGACTAAATATCGATGTTAGTTTGAGTTGGGCATCACATTTAGAACAATTGTGTTCAAAACTACATAAATTTGCATATGCCCTTTATACACTTTCAAAAACTGTCGACAGAGCAACTGTATTAACGGCATATCATGGCCATGTTGTACCCCTCTTAAGATATGGTGTAATGTTCTGGGGCAACTCCACTGACAAGGAAACGGCATTTAGGGCGCAAAAGAAATGCATAAGAGCCATTTGTAAGTTAAATATAACAGAAAGCTGCAGATCTTACTTTCCGAGTTTAAAATTGTTAACACTTCCGTGTATTTATATTCTCGAGGTTGTGTTATTTGTGAAGAAAAACATACACCTTTTTGAAAAACTTAATAGCCGTAGGCACAATATGAGAATTTGTTTTCCCATGAATAGCACCGCACAACTGAATAACAGCATTTTCTGCATGGCTCCACGGGTTTATAACCATCTACCAAATAGAATATTGGAAATTGTAAATTTTGATAAATTCAAGACTAATGTTAAGGAATTTCTTGTAAAAAAAGCCTATTACACTGTCAAGGAATATTTTGATGACAAACTTTCTTGACTATTTATGATTTGACATTACCTTTTATTGTATTTTGCACTCAATGACATTGTATTAACTAGACATTTAAATAACTTATTCATTATTATTATTATTATTAATATTAGCATCATAAATATTTTTGCATGCTGAAAAGCTAAATATGGTGAAACTGTTTATATTAATTGCAATAAGATCTTATGTAACCTATATTTCGCAAAATAAAATTGATTGATTGATTGATTGATTGTAATAATAGATTGTCATTTATTTAGGCTACAACTTTGGCTATAGGTTGGTATTGTAGTCAATACCTACGTTTCTGTAAATTATCTAGAATATTGCCTACATTAATTCACTAACCACCTTTCGATATAAACATTAGTTGTTATATTTCTTTTCCTCTCTTATTTTAAAATACTACACCCGCACTAGGGATGTAGTCATGTCTCGTGGGATTTTACAAACATACAATTAACGGACACAAATTGCAATCAGACAAAAGAAATATCAATGAATCATTTAGTCCCACTGCTGAGATCGGGTCTCCTCTCCTCTAACTAGAGAGCTGAGAGGGTTTTGGTCATAATCCACTCACGCTGGCCTAGTGCGGGTTGGTGGATCAGACATACTCATAGAATTTCTTCTAGGGTATGTGGGTTTCCTCACGATGTTTTCCTTCACCGTTAGCAGATGGTAAGTCACTTGACTAGTACATATAAATTCCACAAAGTGGAATCCACATTGGTATTGCCGGTCGGGATCGAACTCGGACCGCGTGATTTGCACGCCGATCCCTTATCCATTCAGCCACCATCACATGTTTCAAATCCGGGTAGTGACGAATTAAGAATACATAATGTCACTACCCCATTTCAACCCGAGGGTTTCGTAAGAGGCGACATTATGCAGAAAAGGACACTGCGAGAAAAGGAACATTCGTGGTGCAGTAGGCTAAATTCCCTCCACATTCTTTGGAGGAGACCCGTGCCCAGCATTGGGACGTTAATGGGTTAAAATGATAAAAATGATGATACAAATATTTATCTCGTTTGGGAATCGAATTTAAGGTGCTCAGCACTGCAATTTTAGTGGCGAAGCGACCGCTTTAACCTATTCAACACCAACGTTAGCTATACTCGAGAATTGTAATCGTACCCTGAGCGCCGATATTGGTATATTATAGTCAACAAAACTGAGGTCCATATAAATACAAGATAAAGATGTTAAATACTTTTATGTGTTTTATTGCTAAAGCTTAAAAACTGGATTTTATGCTTTGGCGGACATGGAGATGACGTTATGGCGTGGCATTCAAAAGGTTAACCGCTATGTCACAATGACAGTCGTAGGTAATAATATGCTGTATATTAAAGCTATTGAATCTTTTCATCACAGACTATAATATCCGGCATTATTAAACTTACCTACTGATATTTACGTCGAAAATAATGAATAAAAGCTAATATCGTAACCTTTTGTCTATTGTGAACTCTTGTTAATTAAGGTCGGTAGCAAAAATCGTATATTATGTAAACGCTAACTTCATTGGAAACTTCAATATGGGCCTTTTGTGTTAAACCCTTTGAAAACGTCGCCTCATTTCCTCTATGAGTTTGAAGAACAACTAATGGATGGCTCTAAGCCTCTTTATTTCCGTTTGCTAGTAGGCACACACATGCAAAACAAATAGAATCCCTGTGTACAGCAGTTAAATAGATTTTGTCACGCGTGTTTAACACGTCCACGCAGAATTTTCTACAACTTTTTTCTTCTATTGTTTGTGGGCACAACAAACATGGGCTGTTTATTTATTTTATAAAGCTGTTGTTGGCAGTTTTGCGCGTATTTTTAATGACGTCATGATTATAGAAGTAGCTCATCAACTTCATCAGCCTGTAGTAGGTCAGTTATGAACTTCTGTTCACACCGTACTTCTAAGGAAGAAGTAATTTCGTACGAACATAAAATAGGTCATCTAGGGTACAAATGCGCATGTAGAGGACATGCGCATTTGTACCCCTAGATTTTGCACCGTTTTACTCAAATCATTGCTTCTTTTCGTCGAAATCGTTCTTCAACTTACTCCTGCGCAAAAAAATCGTGATTTACTATTGAATACGCATAATACAATCGGTCCTTTTAGAAATCTCTTGACAACAGTGGACGTCCTACGGCTGATAATATGATAATGACTATAATAGCATACCCATGAAAATAAATCAAAATAGTACAAACCAAAAAACGTGATCATTCGATCGAGATATTGGTTTGTAACTCTCTCAAATTTATGATAAATTATAACGTTGATATATCATAAATATGTGACAAAATAAATTATATTATTGTAAAAATTGGAACGGGGCTGTATGTTTTATTCGAATCTGCGCTGAATTTATGGCTCGAAGAACATACCATGTTCATACGTATACACTGATTTCATTATATAATTACCTCCTTGTACATCTTTTTGTTTACATACTTTTTGTGATCTTTTCATTCGTCGTACTAGACTGGCAAGATTTTCAGGAAAAAATCTCTACATTTTTAATCCATCTCGAGAATTAAACAGTAGTGACTGCAGTCACTCGCACATTCAGCGACACTTGATTTTGTTTACTGCTTCAAGTAGTCGCTGCATATGTGATTACCACAATAGACAAAAATGTATATGAATGTGTGAATCCTTGGCGATACAGAAACTAGATAACTAGAAAAATAATTAAATCTATATTTTTATTTACCTTCATTAAAAATGAAAAGATGTGAATAAACTGCAAAAAATAAATTGAATGCTTTTCAATTAAACATTACTCCTTCTAAACAAAACGAATTCGTTATTATTTTGAATAAATTGAAGCTATCACGTCCTCAAATTGTGGAACTCAATTAGCTTTTCATCAGGGACAGGCTAATAACCTAACATTCATTTTTCCTCGCGTGCCTTTGTAATGTGCAATATTGGCAGTGAAAATCCAATTCGTTTTTTATGTCGCTAACGAGAATGATGTGAAAATTGGATGGTGAATTATGAGACGTATTTTTATATCTTCTTCAACTTTCACTGTAAAATTCAGCTCAAATTTTGACATTGGAAGGAATAGCTAAACATCCACAAGCATCATAAAACTTATGTTTTTAGTAAATATTAGAGAAGTTGTCCAATATTCTTCTAAATCTTTGTTTTGAGCACTCACATTTTGATGGACAAATTTGTTACATTTAACTTTTACAGTTTCATAGTAAAGGCGTGAGATACTTGGCTCGTAAATTTTCACAAAGCCAAACTTACTTTAAATGAAAAACTTCAGAGATACAAAGTAACTTTAAAATTCGCGGTTGTACTTACTACAGTTTTTATTATCATGAAAGTGACAAGCTGACCGAAGCATGACTCAGTTATCACCCTATAAAAATTCCTTATACTCATAATTTCTCAAATAGTTCTGAAGACCATTAGTAACCAGCAGAAACATTGCAATTGGAACATAATTATTGTCTTCCAAGCAAGCTGTTCATTTATAAAGAAAAGTTTCGCTAACTCTCCTACCACTTTTAGCAAAAGTTTTTTTGTTACAAAAAGATATTTGAAAATAATCCAAATGGGATATGTTTGAAAGTTCATCAATAAAAATCTCACAAAATATAATTTTGTTGAATCGGTATGATGGATTATCCCTGTTCATAGTTCGTTGCTGTGGTTCAATAATGGAAATTTCAAATCATTCAACAGACGAACGTTGACGTCTATGTCTACGTCTTCTCTTTAGGGTCGTTAATTTTAAATTAAGCCGTCTATAGCTCAGCAATCTAGTCTCAAATATTGTTTTCTTTGAGGCAAGTTAAAATTAGAATACCTAGTCATGATGTTTTTATAAACTTGAACATCCAATTAATTTGGATTGTACTTTTTATTTTTGCACATTGTAGTTTACTCTTATGGAACGTATAATTATTTTAAGTTACACCTCTACCAATGCATTGGTGAATACCACATTCAATTACATGCAGCAGTTTAAGCGTGATGCACCAAAAAAATTATTATTTTGGTTTTTTTAGAGTCACAGACGCTCTAAAAAAACCCCCAAATTTATTTTCTCTACAATATCTATAATTACAGACATCGACCCGTTACTAGTTTATTATAATATTATATACCTATATATAATATGTACCTATAGATATATATTTTTTGTCAACAGGTCGTGAAAATGTTCGTGCTCGTCGTGATGGTGTTTGCGCTGTGCTGGCTGCCTTACCACGCCTACTTCGTGTTATCATACCACTATCAGTCCCTAGCGTCAGCTTCCTTCGCACAGCATATATATCTCTTCTTCTATTGGCTCGCGATGGCCAACTCAATGTTTAATCCATTAATTTATTATTGGATGAGTAATAAGTAAGTACCAATTTTTTTCATTTATTTACATTTTTAAATTATTTTAAAAACCCATTGCAAAAATCACAGTTTTTCTAATGCACTTTTTGTATTTTGTATTATCATAATATATTATACATAATTTTTTCTCTTCGGGAATTAGTGTAAATTCCCCATTTGCAATTATTTATATAATGTCTGATGTCTTACTCAAATACTTAACGCTATCGCTGTCAAATGTTTGACCATATTTAAAATTCCATATTTGACAGCAACTTCGAAATTCGAATCGAACTTCAAAATTTCGAGTAGGCTTTTGAGTTCCATTTTCGATCGTAACATGAGGCCTAAAGTAAACAAAATTATACACTCATACTTTTAATAATGTACAAAAACGATAAAACAAATAGAGTGTTTATATTGCATGTTTGCCTCAGAATTGAGTACATAAAAATATCGTGACTTACAGCCTATTACTTTACTAGACTCTCATAAAATAAATAAAATGTATGCTAAAAATATATTATCATTTTAGATCACTATTATTATAATGTTTGAATTTTAAACAAGCTTCAGCTGAAGCTTGTTAAAAGTTATGTATCAATGAGTACTAATTCCGTCATCTATACTAAAAAAAACATTACCACTTAACACCCACATTCTAGACTAACTGACAGCTAATTATTCTAGGTTCGATATTATTGATTAAACTGTCACCGGCAATTAGCTCTGTTGAAGTTCTTGTTAGGGAATGACGCACTGATCTACATCCCTTTGTGCGTCATTTTGACGCAGCCTGTGGTGCTATAAAAAGGGGATTACGTATACTTCAACTTTATGCATGATTTGAGCCATCGGGTGCAAAACAAAAGACGGGAATTGGGATCGTTAATAAGTCAATCCTTCGCGAATTTGTCAAGGACGACGCGACTCGGTGACGTGACGATAATGTGAACGATAATACTCAAATCTGTTTATAATTGGCGTTATGATTTGCTGACGTTATAATTATGTGTAGTAACTACCTAATTTTTATTTATTCTTGGATATTTTTTATATAAAAACAAACACATGCCACAAGTTTCACCCAGGGTAGGCAAAGGTGCAACACACTCACATTTTGTCAACAATGTTTAGTATCATGTGATAGGATGTGAGTCTGCTAATATCGACTGCCTCGATGGCGCAGCGGTAGTACAACAACAAACCAACAATTCATATTTATAATATCAAGTATAGATACTAAGTAGTAAACAGCCATACTGCCTGCTACCCTAACCATTTGAAGCCTCTGTGGCTCAGAGTGTGCTCAGTGACCTGACTGCTGAGACAGAGGACGTGGGTTCGATTATCACCCAGGAGAAATCTTTGTGTGATGAGCACAATTAAAATATGTTCTGTTTCTGGGTGTTATATATCTTATATGTATTTAAAGACAAAGTTATTCAAGTATTTATTTATATCAGTTGTCTAGTATCCATATATTATTACAAGCATTAGCTTAGTTTGAGACTAGATGGCGTGTGAGTATCCATACATTATTATTATTATTAAGTCCCCGTTCCCAAGGAGTTTTAGTAATCCCTTCTCACAAACAAGAACAAAAACCGGGAATACTTCCCCTGTAGAGCCGCTTAGTTGGAGCAAGAAATGCCGCTGTGCCCTTTTATAATGAAGCTAAGTGACGATATAAAAATAGCACCCATTGTTGTGCGCATATAATTATATGGAGCTTTAGTCATATTGGACCACGAGCGATTCGAACCGCGCGGTGTTAATCACCCAAAGACTGTTTCTGAATGGGGCTATTCGTAACGCAGTGGTTGGCGAATGGCTCAAGGGAGTGGGTTGATTCGGATCATGGGTTAAACGACACATTGCTTTTTTTGTAGGTCCAATTTAGACTCATATCAAAAAGTTTTTAGGCAATTCACATCGCGGTGCAAAAGGGCCATTCTAAGAGTCCTTGGGTAATTCACAATCAAATTCACGCTGTTCGCTCCGCTGCGCTAGCAGTGCGAAAGGGCTAAAGACCGCCTAATCACCCAAAATCAGTCGCTCTGTCGGTGAGCGTAATTGCTTACAACCCATAGAATTGGATGGAATCTCATTTTGTTCTATTGTATTGAACTGTGCTTGTAAAACAAAGGTAGAACTTGTGACACTTATATTACCGAAGTCTGTGGACGACTCAATGAGTGGGCACTTCACTTACATGTTTACAAAACAATTAAATCAGAATTGGTTCTAATCACAAGCTGATTAATGCACGAATACATTATTACGTAAACTTTTGTATTAACTTTCGACATCGGTAATTATTATAATATAGGTTTATTTAAATTTAGAAATACCTTTAATTGGATATTATTACTTTGAAAACATGTTTCAAGTTTGGATGAAACAATTGTTGCCTAATGCAGAAGTTACCTTGGTAAAAAAAGGTATTACAATTGCTCCAGAAAAAGAAAACATCGTAAAAATAAAATTGAAATTTATAATGCACCGCAATACCCATTTAGACATTTCCAACAACGTTTTACCACAGAAAACTCCTATTATGTAAGAAAAACTGTTTACGTTACGTATCCTGCGTTTCTAATTTGTAGTTATCATACATTTTAGAGTTTCCTGCAAAAAGTAAAAACACAAAATATCCTATAGCCATGAAAATTTTATGCTAATTGAATCGCACTCGGAGCCGTAGCGCAACGGAAGCTGTTCGACAAACTATGTCGGAGGAAAATTATCTGTTTTTGAATTGGAACACTTACGCTTATTTTCAATGCATGAATGGCTTTATAAGGTCGCCTTGAATGGCATGTTATTAACATTCACTATTTGTATGAGGAAATTTTATTAAGCCTTCGTGGAAATGACTGAGCGTTAGGACAAGCCAACTATGTAGAATTTATTACACCCTAATCTCAGTTTAGATACGTTCGCATTTTATCTTCTGACTTCATACTAACTACAAATTTTTCCGAGTACCTTATAAGCTTTGCTTGCATAATATTTATATTAGTAGAAAATAACAGGTATTAATTGTAATTATAACTTTGCATAATATTATCTCACGATTGTTTATAAAATTGTGTTCTTCAGTATTCACGCATTTGTATAAATAATATCTGTAATTAAATTAATTTTCTATATAATAAACGTTTGTTAAAAATATGTCTTAAAGGATTACATTTTGGTTTCCAAGATTGTACTATTATCATTATAGATTATTGCGTTGGGCTGCGTGATAATAATCAAATTTTTTTTTTTTTAATAAACAACGTAATTTTTTTGAATATACATAATTATTTTTTATCTATAATTGCTTTATTTTACCCAGACGACTTTCATAATAAGGAATTAACTTATCTTATTTCGCGAGTTTAATCACGTATTTTAACTGTAATTCTATTAATTTTCGGTATTGAAATTTTATCTGAAAAGATTTTAGGACTGCAATAACAAGAAGGGTAAATCACCCGCTATGATTAATGAATTTACTCAATCCGGCATACATTGAGGAGGCGGTCGTTTAGAAGACGCTTCATTTCATGTTGACTGAAGCATTAAATCTATTCTAATGTCATTCGTATTATTTTTGGAGCTTTATTTGCAAGAAAAGTTTGAAACCACATTGTTGATTTTGTCTCAAAGCTTTTAGAAAACTTCGAAATTTTAATAAATTATGTATTTACTCAAATAATACCTTTTGTAGTGATATTATTTTAGTACTCTTGACAAGACCTAAAATATTTTACGCACAATATAAATAATTTTCTTTGATAAAAGTTCATTACAAACCTATAAATTAATCATCATCATCATCATATAATAATATTATCAGCCCAATGACGTCCACTGTTGAACATAGGCCACAGAACATAATGAATACCGCAAATTTAGTAAACAATTAAGTTTTTCGAAAATATTTAGAATCTAAGAACTTAGTAATTTGCTAATATTTAAGTTTCTTTTCAAGCTATAGATGTAAGACATATAATAATATACTGGAAGGCATGACCTTTAGGAGAGCTGAAGAAGCTGCAATACTTTTGACGTGCACTTATAACGTTAATAATTATGCTTTCATGTTTTTCTAGTCCATAGTAAAAATAAAAATACTCAATATGAAAAGGAGGTAATTTATCAAAAAAAAAACTTAGGCAGGTAAAAATTAACTAATTAATTTATTAATGACTCCCAACTTTGCAGTGCTTCACTAAAAATTGCGTGGTCTATCCTAACCCACAAGTTTAAAGCGAACCCACAATAACACTAAAAGTACAAAGACCCTGTTCATTCGTTTTTGCGTCTATTAGGTTAGGAGGGTCGTAATATGACAAACGTTAGCAAAGAGCCCAGCGGGTTGTGTCCTTGACGGTTTGAACATTTTTGTGCGTGTATAATAGATCTTTCGACGAAGGGCGCATTCTCATGTCTCTACCATCTCTCCTTTGTAGTCAACAATTTTGTGACAGTTGTTTGCGACAACCGTTGAGTGTTACCTAATCGTTTCCTTTTTCTAATTAATAATAATAATAAATATATTTTTTCGTTTTTATATTTTTAAATGTATTTTTTTTTAATTTATATTTGAAAATGTAAGAATGTGAGAATGTAATTTAAATAAAGGGAATAATAATAATAATATTCTACCACATTCACACAGCGCCATCTAGTCCCACAGTAAGCAATTATATTTGCTTGTGTTATGGGTACTAAACAACTGATATACTATTGATTTTTTTTTTGTAAATATATACATATTATAGATAAATTACACCCAGACACAGAACAAATCTTTATGCTCATCACACAAAGATTTGTCCTGGGTGGGGATCGAACCCACAACCTCCGGCTTAGCACTCAGGGTCACTAACCACTAGACCAACAGGCCAGTCAAACTACTGCTAATTGATCCTTTATGTGTTTACTCCTTTTAAATTATTCGTTCATTTAATATATATCATGAAAGTTGGTTAAAAAGTTTCTATAATTGACCTTCCACAGCGTTAGCGTTGCTTGGCAACGTGCCCAGAAGGCTATTTACTAGTCTTAGGCACGCTGCTAGATGTAATACAACTTAATAAATGCTATCTTATCTGTTCTCTCAGTAACTCAACAATATTGTCTTTATTTGTCTCTAACTTTACTTGAAACCTAATACTTGTTTGTCATAGTTATATAGCCAGTCTAACTTTCAACTAACTTGAGCGAAATACAATAAGTCAAAATATAGTTAGAGAATTAAGTGCCTACGTTCAGGCATAGACTGTTCTATAAGTTATACTAATGGCTACCCCCAGTATTATAAATTATTAACGACTTATTCCCATTTAAGCTGAGTTTATAATGTAAAGCCATATTTAAGTACAGTTATGATTACCTCGGAAACAATGAAATCTCGGGTCGTATAAAACGTTATTGGATTTTTTTTAAACCTTTTTTTGTGAATTATTCATAGGATTCTTGTTTGCCAGATTTTTGTTTTGTCGGGTACTTACTTCACTGGTTAATTTTTTTTTGGAGTATTGCATTTTTAAACATATTTTTTGTAGTTTAATCTGTCATTGTGTGTATCTATGGCAAAGTAGGTTATATGGCAACGCTTGGCATGGTTGGCTGTTAGTAGTAAAAACAATATTTAAATGTTAAAATAATATTTAAAAAAATGTTTATTTATGATCATAAAAGAATCATATATATCATAAATCATAGAAGAATCGTCAATATAATTATACCAACTTATTGTTTTAATAATATATATGGCTTTAGTTTTCAATTAAATAATACTATAAGTCAATGATATTGTATGTTTAACATACAATATCATTGCTATAAGTACTTACTTTTAGCTCTGGGTGAGATTATAAAAAAATAATCTTACTTTTAAATTATTAATATTATTAAATAAATAATGAACCTTCCATTTTAATATAAATTCAGGATATTCGCAACTTGTTAGTCTGGCAGCCGACCCCAATCTAGTTGGAAAAGTCCAGCGAATGCGAAGGAATATTTGCTTGTATACGTATTTGCATTCAAATTAAATTACTTCTTGAAAACTTTTGACCTGGAATCTTGAATATTGTTTAGACTAACAAAAAGGCTAGAGGAAAATTTTCTTTAACATATTTATATTATTGGTACCTCCCTATTTGGGAACGGTATTATGGTCTCTAAGCGAGGTTAGTCTTAGGTGTGAACTTAAATTATAATTATGCGTACCTATTAATCTTAGGTGTCGACTTAAATTATATGCGTACCTATAATGTCCTCATTACCCTAGGGAAAGGAAGTTGTAAAAGATGTTGCAATTAAAAAAATATTTCCATTTGTTTTTTTTATTCTAAAAAAGGATTGAACATTTTTCATACAAGCTTGCAACATTTAAACGTAACTATTGCTGACTAACACAATATGCAAATTAATGAAAAATTAATTAAAGACAGGAATAGGAATCAAAATTAAAATCAAACTTATTTGAATTAACATTAAGTTAAAAATATCATAACATTGCGTCAAGTACCTATAATATTAAAAGATATAGGTAGAGCAAAAAGTAATAAATGTGAAAAATCTACCAACTACGTAACATGTTTACTGACAAACAAATCTTGAAGTTCATATCCAATATCCATCATCTTCAACATACGGAAGGAATTTCGACTTCTAATGACGAACAAACACTTAAACGTATTGATTTAGGAAGCTCGACGATAGTTAACAAATAAAGGCTGTTCGGGTAGTCCAAAATTATAGGTCAGACTTTCACTGCCCCGCACGTGTATATGTAAGGATTCATTTTTATTATTTCTGGCTTACAGGGGGCTTTCTCTGAATTTCGACATTCGACATAGTCGGACTTAGTTGATGTCGCTGTCAAATTTTTGAAAGTGACAGTGGCCATATCTAAATTTCTCAAGGAACTTATATCTCCTAACTAGCGAGATGTAAGTTCCTTAAAATTTCCTTACATTTGGCAGCGACATCAAAACCGACCAAGTCGAATGTCGAAATTCAGAGTAAGCCCCCTGTAATCGCAACACTGGGAGAAGGAGGACTTTTCCAGCAACAAACGTATCTTAAGTAGTACTAGAAAAGTTTGCTAACATCTGACAGCTGTAACAAACTTTTTCAATGTTATATTTTTACCAACATCTGTAGACAATGTGGTCATTAGTTTGAAAAAGATCGACAAGTGCGAGTTAGACTCGTAGAATGTCTTACTATCCAGTTGTAGTATTAAGATATTTTATTTTATTAACTTCAGAAATGTCTGTGTAGTGAAGGATTAAGAATACATAATGTCACTACTCCATTTCTACTTGTGGGTGTAGTAAAAGGCTACAAAGGGAGTCATGACCATAAGTAGATAATAGCACTGCGATAAAAGGAAAATTCGAAACAAACCCCATACCAACCCGTCTGGCCAGCATGGTATAGTAAGGCTAAATTCCCTCCACAATATTGGGAGGAGATCCATGCCCAGCAGTGGGACGTTTATGGGTTGAAGTGATGAAATACACAAAATTTATATATTAAGGTGGACTTAATGCCAGAGGCATACTTTTATGAATACTTTTAATTAACAATAGCGGTTTGATCGTGATAATATTTTTTGTTATCCGCATCAAATCAATGGACTCACTTTTTATATCACAGCAACATTAATAATTGCAGTCTATAGACTATTGTATCATCATCATCATCATATCAGCCCAACGTCATCCACTTTGAATATAGGTATTATATTTATTATAATAATATTGAGTTATATAATATTGACTATTAAATGATATTTGAGGATCTACCTATCTGTAACATCTGACGCTGTTGTAATTTGAACTATGTTTACAAATAAAGCATTCTGATTCTGATTCTGACTATTGTATGTCCAGTAGGAATTAAAACTTATTACTCGCATTTGCTGACCTGATTTACTTTAGTAATAATATATTCCCGTAAAGTAAGCCTGTCATAGAATTTGTTTTTTCCAGATTGTTACGTATCTGTGTCACAATGCTTATCATACTACCAAGTTTAAAGATTCTAGGTCAAAGGGAAATACCCTATAAGTTTTGATGGTTAATCGACAAGGCGTTCAGTGCGTGTACATGTTTACCAAATGATGTCATATTTATTTACTGTGCTGGGTGGGATTCTTTAGTAATGATATTTTATTATTTGCCATAATAATACAAGCGTTTATTTAGAAAATGGTTTTGTAAACATACAACTGCCTTAGGCAGTCAGGCCTGACACTTCAGTGTATACGATTGCTGTGCAAGAGGTCCCGGGTTCGATTCCCGGGTCGGGTGAAAATGGTATTGGGCTTTTCTATCAAGAAATTCCAGTATTGAGATTTTCCCGGAGTTTGGTAAACAAATGTCCCCGGTTGATGATAATAGGCTGGCCCCCTATTTTATGGGACCAAACATAGCTGGCGAAATGTGGGTGTGAAACACCTCTGCCAACCCCTTCGGGGAAAAAGGCGTGATGTTATGTATGTTTTTTTTTTATAAACATACAGGTAAAACATATTTAACATAACAGTTACGGAACCTCAAGATGCTCAGAAATTAAATTAGAAAATATATAAAAGATTTGAATGTTGATGACGTTGAAAGTTTTCGTAAGTGTACATGAAAAGTTTAAATAGTTTGGATAAACTGCTTGGTAAAGAAAATTATTCTAGTTCACAATTATAAGTTGTTCTGCAACATCTCGACTAGCTAAAACTTGAAAGATTGTTTCATACAGATTCTATTTTGCATAAAATAAATATACTTCATTATAAATATCATGTATAGATAGTGAGTCAGTCAATTTAAAAAAAATCTTAAATCTTTCTCTTAAATTAATCTCTTAAAAAAATTTAGCAACCAAATGATGGAGCTTATAGCACCTCAACTACAGCATGTATTAACATTAACCTCGGCCACTATCCGCATGGAAGGTCAAAAAGTTTTTATAGTTGATTTAAAACTAGATATATAACTAAAAAAAAAACCAATAAAGAAATTGTATTCACAGCAAAGTCAAAAGAACAAAAACCAACTCCCTTTCAGATTTTCTAGAATTCTTTGATAATTATATTTTATCTCACATTTTTCTCACAGAAAGATGAATTTAAACAAAAGAATGCTCCACAATGCGGGGCTTTATCGAAAACAGCGGTCTAAAGCAGACAACTTTTGAATGGGACTTGACGGACATGAAGACAAATGTAGTGGGTGGCGTTTTGTGGTGTGTTCTGTTTATGTCCAACTCTAAGCTAGATGGCAAAAGCAAACGGATAGTGCAGAGGACGCAACCGACTAAAATGAAGACAGATGGATGAAGCTTTTGTAGGAAACTAGACGGTCTAATATTAGCTATAATACAGGAACGGAACATGAAACAATCTTCATCTAATTGTTGTGATGGTTTAAAAGAATTACGTAACAAAAATAAAAATGGACCGTTTAATTTAGAACGATTTTTTAACAAAAATCGGGTATATTTTTATTTATGCTGAATAAATATTTCATAGCTAAAAAAAGACTTTAAAAGATTAATTAAGGCTTTAAAATCGGGCAAACTTGCTACTTTCAAATTTACGTTAACAGCCCTCTATAACTTCCCTGTTAACAAATAATACTGAATGTGTATTTCGTTTACACAAATTTCGAAAAAATAGTTGAATATTTAATAGGTACATATTTAACGTGATTTGTGTGATGCAGCTGCGTCATTATTTCTTAGAACTGAAGATCAATACAGTACTAAGAGTGCTGTTTTGATCTTCAGTTACAAACGTGCCGCTAACAAATATGATGTGGTTTTCTGAATGTGGCAAAAATGTATATATGTGAACAAACTCACTAACGATATTCACCACCGTGAATAGGATGTTACAGGAAATTCAAATCAAAATTGATAACGTGAAATGAAAAAATAAATACTTGGTAGTGGCATGCAAAAACCAAATTCTTGAAAATTTGTATTCGCTGGAAATTTTGGAATTGTGGTACAAATGAAATCACAGTACCGTGGTCCTGTATTGCGAGTTACCTTTTAGAGATTATACTGGCATATCTGTCATACAAGTACGAGTATATAAACGTCAGAACAGTGTGATACTGTTCAACCTTGAGTTTAAACTCGTAGAAGGGGAACTGGATCTAGCAGAGATTTAGTTTCTCGTATGCACTTTATTCGCAACTTATATAAGGTGACCGTTCATGTGCATTTCATGTGCATGAAATGCATATTTAAATACGATATAAAAAGCTTCGCCGGTATAGTATACATATACTATACCGGCGAACATTATATCTCGGTATCTGACTACTTCAGGATTAGTAATTTATCCCCTTTCAATAGTGAATAAAATATAACGTAGCTTGAAAAATGAGGCATAGGATTCCAAAGTCATAATGTAAAATTGCACTTTCTCCTTCTTGTGACTTTGATCGATTGGGTATTCAGTAAAAATAATTTGAAATTTCAACCTCAGCTTAAGCTGCGTAATCTATTATATCCATTTAGCCTGCCATGTAATCCATGAAATATCTTTTCTTAGAAAGGTAGACAAAAACGTGCTATCTTGTAACAACAGTTTGTGGATGATGGAATTTGGTCAATCTCGAGAGAGAATTCAAGGCCCGGATAATACATTTATTTTTAAGAAAATCTGTGCCTAGTCTGATAAAAGATAAATATGCTAAAATAAATGAAAGAAAATTTTATAAAAACATGAATAAGTAACGGCTAAAAGTAGTGTGTCTATAATTGTATGTAAGTCTATAATTCAGGGTTTTCTATTTTAGTTCTTTTTGTTTTAGGTTTAGGATCTACTTCCGAATGGTGTTATGTTGGTGTTGGACACCAAAGAGAGCAACATCAAATGATCTGAAGAAATTAGAAATGAACAAATCATTCTCTGGTAAGAATCTTTTAATATATAATATGTACCTACATTTACCCTTATTGAGGTATTCACTATGAAATATCACTAAGATGACTTGAAAGGCAATCTAATTGGAGACCCAATTTCCTAAATTATTTGTAGAACATCCCATTTTAGACGTGTTACGACTATTCAAGAAATGTCATTTGGCAAGTATGTGGTAATTATAAAATTGAAACACGTACGTATTTAAATAAGCACGTAGCGTATTTATTAGGTACAGCATAATAATGAGTATTATTTCTAGTACAGCCAGTAGCCACTGCTCTGCCTCACTATAGATGTGACTTCAACCCTTTTCGACGGTAACCGTTGCTTTATATTGACTCGAAGCTAAAAGCCAGTCACTGTCTGTGACTGTGTGTCATAGTGATGTAATGTTGAGTTTGTTTCACGAATTGATTCATCATCATCATCATTTCAGCCTATCGCAGTCCACTGCTAGACGTAGGCCTCTTCTAACACGCGCCATAGCTCTCTGTTCTCCGCCTTCCGCATCCAGTCAGACCCAGCGACCTTTTTTAGGTCACCGGACCATCTAGCTGGAGGGCGTCCTACTCTACACTTGCCGAGTAGCAAATTGGTTGCGATATAAATTTAGATTTACAATAGTAAAACTATACGCAATGCTAACCTATCAGACAAAAATTGCGATGTTATTACACATGTTAATTTAAACAATAACATAATCGCATAGTTAGGCTAGACAAAATGTCGTAAGCTTTATTTGCCTTATTTTCACTTCTACCATTTATCTCTTGTCGTATTCGTCGTTCCAAAACCCACTTTGCAGCGCTTCGAATTTATTTCCTTCTGCGAATGACAGCGGTCGTGGAGTTTGAATATTGTACTGCATAAGAACACATCGACTTACAGCCTGTCCACACGGTGCTCACATTGTATTGAAATTGGTTTTATTTAGTTGATAATTGGCTCTTTTTATTGCAACCCTCCCTTTTAATGGTTGCATCAAATTTATAAATGTTATTTTCTTGCTTAAATTTTGGCTAACAGATGATATTACAAACAAAAGTTTTATATTACAAACGACTGGCGAACTCTGTCGCGAAACCAACTTACTAATGGTACAAGTCGTATGCACCCCTACACTATCATCGAATTAATGCTATAGACTCGCCCCCAATTTCATGGATAGTACCCATATTGACGAAAAGTAGATGTAATAGATTTGTGCCGACCCCTCAAACGAAAAGTGCTATGTGAAGTTAATAATCAAAATTATATTTAAGGCTAATTCTACTATAACAGCCTGTCCACACGGCGCCGCCGCACGTGGTGCGGCAGCGGCACGGCGGCACCGCGCGGCGCCGCGCGTCGCAACGCACGCACACTGTCACACACCACGCTTGCAATAAGTGAAACTCGTGAATCGCAAACAGTTGCTTTCATTTCTATACATTGACTATACTTCTGATAAGCTATACACGTAGGTATATACTCGAATTATAAAAACGAACAATATTATGCATTTCAGAAAAAACCTTTCAACATTTTATCCGATCCAGACAAGCCCGAACCCTCAATATTCCAGTAGGTTCTACCAACTCAAGCAGAGCGTACCAAAGAAGCAGTTTTTTATTGAATATTGTATCAAATTCCAGTACTGTTAAGTCCAATATCAAATAATATTTAGCTGTGCCGATAATTGGAGAGCTTTCACGATTTTATTACGTTGGGATTTCATAAATCCCGTGCCGCCTCATCTGCAGTTAATGTATCTGTCAGTATCAATGGATACTGAATACAGATAATTGATTATAATATAATAGAAACTCTTTGTATTTTATATTTGCTGTTTTCCACGGCTAAGCCTGCGTAAAATTCGGTTTCTATGACAACAATATTTTCCCGTCTACATTATTATAGTGAGTGCATTATTATTACTGTGTCATTGATTTTTATTAAAGGATTACATTAATAATAATAATATCTATGGAGTACAATAGGTACTTTGTTTGATAATTATTAATGCAGTCACCCAGTCGAATCGCACCTACGCGAATAGCACCTAACCTTCCCCAAAGAGCACCTTCATTTACTTAGGTACATAATATTATTGTTATATTATGTATCTAAGTAAATAATAGTCAAATACAAAGTTGAAACTGTAAACAGACAGATGAAGACAAATGTTTGTTCTAATTTTTCGCTGTCTGGTCTGAGTTTTGGAGCAGTGTATATATTAAATGTTTTTTTAATTAACCCTTTAAACATTACGTGTATCTGAAAACTCGTCATAAATTATTATTCACGCATCAATTAATTTATTCAAATTCATATGCCTTATTAACTCAACAAACGATAAGATACGCAGAAGGGCAACAGTTCCTTGGATAAATAAAAAATAAATGTAACTCGAGAGAAACAAAAATCATACAACCGCGAAATAAGATCGTATATGTTATCCAGAACTGGGCTATCTTCAGACCGTTTACACAACAATACAATTTTGTTATTTGTATTATCGTCTACCTAGAATGTCTAGTCTAGTAAATGAGTGCTTGCAATGGTGCTGTGGAGGGAAATGTCGAAAGATAAACATACTAAAAGTCCTTACCCCCCCCCCCCCCCCGAAGTGAGCCAAGGGGGGGGGAGCACAAAGAAGATCCCATTTTTTGGATTGTTGCTTACATATCGAAAACAGTGCGTCGTATGAAATTTTATTGTGCTACACAATAAAACCTAATAAAATTCTCTACAACTTTGGCTTAAACACTTTTATCTATCTCCAATCGTAGCCTAGCTATGAGCTTCGATAAATAGTCAATTTTCAATAATGTGTTAAATTCTCTAGCACAGGTACCATTTTTTGTTTTCTGCTAACATCTCGAAAACAGTGCGTCGTACGAAATTTCATTGTATTACATAATGAAAACTGATAAATTTCTCTACAACTCTACGGAGAAACCAAAAGGAAGGGTAATGTTTTTGGCAGTCTATGCATATTTGTATGTATGTATGTTTCTATGTTTCACCGTAGCGCCTAAACTAATGAACCGATTTTAATGAATGAGGTGTCAATAGATTTCTAATAATAGCCCGAGTGGCATAGGCTACATAATTTTTTTCATAATATTATATGATGGAATTTAAACCTCAGATTCTAAAAAAAACCGGTTAAGAGCATATCGGATCATGCTCAATGTAGGTTCCGCAGCAAAAGAGCTACGATGTTCATATAATATTTGAAAATAATCCAACCGATTTTAATGAAATTTCATGAGTCTGTTAAATTGTTTCAGCTTGAAAGATTGGATCATTTCGAAAGAGATAGGTGGCGCTGTTGGTAGGATAACGACCACATACAGAGTGGAATTTTGGTTTTGTTCTTATTTATTTCAACACATTTGTTAGATAATTCAAACCTTATGATCGAACCTATAGATCTATGCCATAAAAGTAAAGGGTGTTATTTAAAAAAAAAATTAGATAAGTAAGTTTTTCAATTGAAAATTTTATTTCACCACTTTGTCGACATAATTGATATACACACTCCTACAAAATTACAGCTTTCTAGTACTAACGGTCGCTTAGCAAAACCTCGGACAGACAGACAGACAGACGGACATAATGAAACTATAAGGGTTCCTAGTCAGAACTACGGAACCCTAAAAATAAGGAATTTTAGTATGTTTATCTCCTAACTACTCCAAACAAAGTTCCTAAGTAAAAGTTTCTGCTTTCAATATTTCCCTCCAAAATCATTCATTGACTGGCCTATAATAAGAAACCACAAATAGGCACAGATGAAAAAGAAAAGCACTCGAAAAGCCGCATAGACTTCTTATGCGTCGGCCAAAATGTGCAGATACTGCCAAGAGTCAGAGGAGACTGCAATGCATGTCCTCTGCTCATATAGGCCACTCATGCTCAAAAGAAGCATCCACTCAGGACAGCATCAGGTGTAACCTGATGAGATACAGTCTCTCTCTGCTCAGAAATTCTGGAAGTTCCTAGATTTTACAGGCCTCAACATTCTTTGTAGGACACCCGTGCCCAGCATTGAACGTTTATGGGTTGAAATGATGATGATGAAGCAGAGAACTATAAACAAAAAGGGCACTACAATAGATCAATTCTGTTCGAGGTAGTAAAGAAGCCACTGACGGCTTCTAGCCCAGAAAATCTATATATCTAAAAGAAAGTCGTGTTAGTTACACTATTTGTAACTCAAGAACGGCTGTACCGATTTGGCTGAAAATTCGTGGGGAGGTAGGCTTAGAGCCAGGAGACGGACATAGGATACTGTGGTAGGTAGGGTAGGTAGGTAAGGTAAGTAGGTAGGGTAGGTAGGTAGGTAGGGTAGGTAGGTAGGTAGGGTAGGTAGGTATGTTGAGGGTAGGTAGGTAGATGAATGATTAATGTACTTAATTTTTTTATTTGTATTTTCTAATAAACGATTTAATAAATTCCAAAATCTGCTTATTTATTGCCTTTAAGGCGGGACAGAGTTCGCCGGGTCAGCTAGTACATTATAAAAAAGGTCGGCAACGCGCTCGTGATACGCCTGGTGTTGCCGGCAGCAGGCGTCCATAAGCTAAGGTAACCGCTTACTTAGACGGACGATACGAGTGGTACGACTGTTTACCACCGTCGTGGTATAAAACAAAACTACATACTAAAAAGTTGTTAAAGTTAATGTCAAAATTAAGCTCTTCTATTTTTGGTAAATGATAAAAAGGAAGAAAAAGAACAGTTACTGAAATCGAAAGGTCAATAATGTTTATTTTTATCTCGAACCTAAAATACATTCTCATTGTTATTCTGATATCAGCAAATGTTCGAGCTTTTACCGTAACATGTACCTACAATTTTTATCAAAACAAACTGCTTGATGGTATATTCCTTTTTGTTTTGCTAATAAAAAGGCCTATTCATTACAGACTCACATAATGTTTGTTTAATATAATACTTATTCATAATTTAAAATTTTAGTCTCTTATATTTTAAGACTGGTTACAAATAACTAGGTAAGTATAATTGATCCAGAGTTACTTAACCACATACATATTTCATACGACCCATGTAACAAGTGCGGTCAGTTTATGCTTTTTATAACTTTCTGTGTTGTGGTAAAGTTAAAACATATTTAGTTCTGACATTTGTTTTTACCAACTTATAAGTAGCACTAGTTTTTGGTATATGATTTGCTAAAGTGACCTTTGACTGAGAATCTAAAGGGTTTTTATACAAAAACAAGTAGTCTAGCTTGCGTGATGCTTAATAAGCGTACTCGAGTTCGCAAACTAAGTAGCAAGTGTTGCAAGTCTAAGAGACGAGCTCCCTTGCAGCTGGAATGAAACCATGAAAAACTAAATCATGACCAGATTTTTTTTTTTTTGTTGACTGGCCTGTTGGTCTAGTGGTTAGTGACCCTGATTGCTAAGCAGGAGGTCGTGGTTCGATCCCCACCCAGGACAAATCTTTGTGTGATGAGCATAAAGGTTTGTTCTGTGTCTGGGTGTAATTTATCTATAATATGTATGTATTCACAAAAAAAAATGTATTTAAGTAGTATATCAGTTGTTCAGTACCCATAACAGAAGCAAATATAATTGCTTACTTTGGGACTAGATGTGTGGGTAGAATATTATATTATTATTATTTATTTATTTATTAGGAACTCCAACAAAGGATACACAAGATACATGACAGGTATTATAATAAATATAGAGTTGTTCTCCTCCAATTACAGAAGATCATAGCATGCACCAAAAATGTATAGTAATTAATCGAACATAGGTTATACAAGTTATATTTAAGAACATAATACAAACATACATATGTAAATAATGTCTAAGATTACCGCCTTTATCGTAAGTACTAATAATACTTAACCCAAACACAGTATTGTATTGTCTTCACCAATGTAACGTGTCATCATCATCATTATCATCATAATTATCAGTCACCAAGTTCAGTATTATACAGGTAATAAAAAAATGTTCTTACTACCTGTAAATTTAATTAAAACTTTTAGTGATGCTTAATCCTACCTAAATAATAATAACAAGAAATACAACTACAACAATAAATTTACATACAACAACAGACTACAGATGCCTGAAAGCTGAATTGAATTTATATGCCTAATTATGCTAAAGTCAGTGGTTTAAGTTTCAGAAAGCAAAACTATTGTTGTCTTACTCAGAACATACACAATACAATCTAATCTTAGCTATATAAAGGCCTAGCTTTGTAAAGGTCAGATGGCAGTAAAACATTGCTTAGTGTTAAGAGAAATTAAGACGGTTTATATTTTCCCTGCAGTGGAAACCTGAAACCTCGGTTAAGAAGATTACATCTAAAATCTGCTAAATGTTTAATATAAATATTCTTAGTAATCTTCCAAGCTGTGGACGTTGGAAGTTCACGAACAGAGCTAAGTTTTTTTTCTTTTGTTTGGCTAAAAAGTATTCTAAAAAAATTTGCATTTTCATCTTATTAAAGCTTCACCCACTTTCGACATTTTCTACATAATTTTATAACTGAGGATTGTTTCTAATACAATAAAACAAAGGGGATTCATTCATTATTTCATCCATTTTTTAATTGTAATACGAACGACTAATTCGTGGAAAAGTAAAACTTTTTTGTTTTACTTATAAATAACTAGTTTTTGGAACTTTTTGAATCTGCTAGAAAGCCACTACGTAGGCGTATAATAATATGTATTATGAAATGTAACTTTTTGAAGGTGATTTCAAGAACTTTGAGTATGATGAAAATTTAAATTTCTCAAGAAAAAGTTTGATACTTTACTGTTCAACTTTATAGGGTACCGTTCAAAGAATAATTTATTGATTTTCTATATGATTTTTCAAATGTATCAATGTATAATAATATTTGTTTTAGAGTGTATTGTTTGACGGCTGTGCCACGGACTGCTTAACGTGCCTGCAGCTTGGGCTTTAAAACTACAACTTGTTTTACCAGTATAAATCATATTTCTACAGACTGGAATAATCATTTGCGAAATTATACACCCGAACGAAGTTTATTTACTATGTTAAACAGCAGCGAAGTGCATCTTCAGAACGAACTAGAAGTTTGACGAAACTAATATATAGGATATTAACAGAATTACTTGTTACAGTGAGCCAGAGGAACTACCGCGACATGTCGTCTTTTAGCAGAGCATGACATTCAAAACATCGAAGCAACCTCTCGCGGTCTACCCCACAGCATGGTATGTTATCAATCATTTAGAACAATATATCATAATCCACAGAGTGCACTCTACAGGATGTCCGAAGAGATTCCTCATACGATTGATGAACATAAGCTGTGGTATAAAAACTCTGGATGGGAAATGACTGGCTTTTTATATTGTAGCTTTTATTTTCATGATATCGACTTTCTGTTTATGATGAGATGAATGATGATGAATTAAATGTATCTTAAATTGTGGATTTTATTAAAGTAAAGCGATAAATAATTGAAATTGGTTAACAATTTTGCGACAATTATATATTTGAAACATTGAAAAGAACTTATTCTATTTGCTCCAGTAATCGGGTACAAATTGCTGACATCACCCGATTAGAAAAATAACTTTAAACTACAGAATACCAATACCCATAATATGACCACGTGACAATATTTTCTAAGGGGAAATCTCCATACATCTAGGTGGATGGGTTGTTTCCTTTTCAGGGTGGCTACTCAATTATGCGAAAAATGTGAATATACCTTAAATATAATTCTCTAAAACACAAACGAACCACAAGTATTGTATAAGTATACTTTGCAGTACTTTAAACACAAATTGTTTTTATTTCTTTTGATAAACAGACTGGATCCTAAACGATTGTGGTCCCCAAATTGACCTCGTTTAGTAAAATGCCATGCTTATCTTAATGATCAAGTCTCCCCAAACATACTGGTATTTGTCACACAAACCAATAAGTTGAGATAAGTGGCTATATTTGTCTCTCTTACTCGTAATATATAGCTGTATGTGTGTCGCCAGCTTGAAGTGATTTGTCAAGATGCAATATATTAAAGGAAATGAGATTTTTGCAACATTAAACAGAATTTTCTTTGTTGACATACTTTATTGATTAACTTATTTGTTTCATTTCAATGGAAACATATTGTTGTCTAAGTGTACTTCTGATAGACGTTGGTCTATTGGTCTTGGTCACAATCTACACTGACCTGATGCGGGTTGCCGCATGATGATGAAATTGTTGTGAACCAAAAACATATCGTCATGCTTTTTCCACGAAGAATAAGCTACACACCCACATATCGCCAGCTATCTTTCGTTCTAAGAAACAGATACGAGCCTATTGTCACTAACCAGATTTACCTATCACACCATTTACCATCAGGTGGGCTGCATGCTCATCTGCCACGTCAGTCGGGCAATAAAAAAAATCCAGTTCAGGCTGATACTGAGAATTTGAAGATATAAAAATCCAATATTATTACTGCCAACCCGGGGATCGATTCCCGGTTGTATAAAAGTCACACAATGGGTCACATTACCACCGTATAGTCAACAAAATGTTGTGATCTATGATTATTATGAGTGGATTGTCTGTCCATAACAGTAATTCCTTAAAACTATGTTAGTAACTAAAAAAAATTAGTTTTAATTTTTTTCAGTTACTAACATAGTTTTAAGGAATTACTTAGTGTTTCTAACAAATTTTGGATTTGAGTCTGAAAATGAACTTTTTTTATTTTATTTATTTATGAAAAATTATCATAAAGAATATTAGCACCCGCTCGTGGCTGCGTGACCCATAGGAACGCATTAACGGACAGGGTATGCTCCTTTACGGGCGAAAAGTATTCGTATGCCAAAAGAACGTTAATCCATTACTCCATCAGAAAGTGAAATATAGACACATTAACAAGGAAACAATTACATTAGTAAGGATTGAAGTAGAACTTATCTGTCAAGTAAATAATAATCAATCAGATAAATATAATTGGAACCCACAGTTCTGTCACCTCTGACGTATTTACCTCATTGATGTGCGTCAATGAGGTAGGCGTCGATTTGTTATCGCGAGATCTATTTCTTGAGACTCTACGTAGTCGATATCACTGTCAGATGTTTTAATATATAAATATGATCGCTGTCATTTTAAAAAAAATCACATGTCAAATGTTATGTCGACTATATAAGAGCGATATCGACTCCAAGTAGGTGGGGCCTCTGGCGACAGCTCCCGCGTTACTTCATCTGACGCTCAAAGCTAATAATGAGAGATTTTAGCTCTCATTATAGACTTAAATTTATTGAAATTTCAAGCATTTGACAGCGTTATCGAAATCGACTTTGACTATCCTTGAATGTCAAGTTTCCAAGCAGGAGGCCTTCGGTTGACAAAAGTTGTCTTCAAACTATATCATACCTTAGCCATCAGACCCCTCTGATGCATCTTTAAGCAGGATTAAAATTAACAATATCGAACCTTGAGAAGAACTGGCAAGAAACTCAGGCCACTCTATTTAAAAGCGAAAATAATTACAATTTGAATTATCATAGAATGGTACAGACCGAAATACCACACTTAGCTAAACTAAATAAAATTCTAAATTAAAACAAAGAAAGTAACTGTATAAATCTATCCAACAATAATTTGCTTTCGTCGCACAGTTATGTGGGATCAATTATTAACAAGTCTACACAGCACATTTACAATTATTAATGAAAATTTTGGAGCTATAAATTACATTATAGTTGCATGATATACTAATATTACGCTACCTAGGCAGTGTCTAATTAAAAACAAACATCAGATTTCAGTGTTTTATTAACCATTATAATGAATGTTGTTTCTAGGAAATCGAAATAGAAAATTTTGTTGAAAAACTATATACGTTTTGTAGAACAACTCTAATTGGAAACAAACATCATAATTCTGTTTTTTATTTGTTAACATGAATAGGTATATTTTCTGCAAAACAATATAAGTACCATAAAATTTTATGAATGTGACTGAAGTTTGTCAAGATACTTTTTATTATTAGTCACACGTAATAAAAACGAATTTTCATAACAGTGTAGGTATACAGCTTCTCGGTTTTCTTGTGGCAATTTTATTTAAGTATTTTATTTTATTTGGAAAACACACAGTGAAGTATAACAAATGTATCAGCTTATTAAAAAATTAAGCACCATTTAGCTGATTCCGCAAGTGTAAAGTTGTAAATGCTATCCTAACAAAACTCTCTGATCTTATCGATGATTAAGTCTATCGTTTAGCGGGAGCAGGATAACTCCTCAGCACCATTCCACAAAATCTACGGATATTTGACTTACTTAAAAATTCCACTAAGAAAACTTTTCTTGCGTATCATCGTAAATGTCCGTTCATGGAAGTTCAGTTTTCAATTTAAAAATGTTCAGAAAACTTAAAGAATGAACTTCTAATATTTCATTCACGCATAAGGGAACATTATGCGTGAATCATATTAAAGTAAACCTTCTTGTGCATCCATCATAATAATAAAAAGAAGAAAAGATGAGACGTGAACTCTGTGACATAGCTTTTGTATTAACTAAATGAGGTTCAATTTTTAAAGGCTTTATTCGGTCTTTTTATTTTATTCAGCTTCATTTAATGATGTGTTGTAGATAAATTATAGGGCACATGTATTTTCTAGACAAATGTTTTTTTAACAATATTGCGATACTTTCTCGTAGAGTATACCGCATTTTGACATGTACCGTTCAAATAGTAGTAATATAGTAATAGAATCAAACTAGAGAGTCCATAACTTTACGAGTTATCGGCAATGTAAACAAATAAACTACAATATACATATTATTATGCAACTAACGTACTCTATACTTTGGAAACGCCTTCGTCTCCAAGCACCAACAGAGTACATTTTGTGAAGGGTATATAAATAGAGTTCACGAACGAGGAAAACCAATTTTAATGCCTTTTGCATTTATACGTAAATATACATTTATGCTTGTTATGTTTTTATACAATAGGATTAAATCAAGTCGAAAAGGCACATTTATTCACATAGAAAACAGATATTCATTTTTTTACGCCTACGTGTATCTGATGGTTTTGATTTTAATATTTATTATTAGTTTTAAGTAGGTAATGGCGTTGGTTCTGGTTATCACTTATGTGGTAGTCGTTGAGTCAAGTTGGAAGTCTTCTGGACGACGTATTTAAGTCTTCATAAATAATTGGTAGTTAACAAACTATGCTAAATATACTATATATACTTTTTTTATTAACCAGAAATAAACAAAGTAGATACTATAACTGGAATGAAAGGAAAAGGGATAAATTATATTATATAAATAATTTGCCATACTGTGAAAATGTAGGTACTACCGGAATATCTTGTAGATCATATTATTAGATAATAATCTACTATAGACTAGCTCCCTACAATCTTTTTCGATACTCATCCTGGCCACCTCTCTAAAAGCATTTCAAAGAAATAATAAAAACTATTTATTTTTTAAATGTGAAAGTAAATTTGGTTTGTCTGCACCAGTCGCCAATGCAATATCACGGATGGAATAACAATACGAGTAGAACTGATACACAGATGCAAGCGAGTGCCTGCATTACCATCGTATTGAGAATTTAACATTGCATGGATGTTTGAAATAAAAAGAAGTGAAGATATCTAATACAAATAATAACGGGCAGTAGTACAATACTTTGTAAGTTATATTTTAAAATGAATAATATTGAGGGTATTTTTTTTTGGTATTATGGAGATACTTTACTTCAATATTTAAGTCCCCAAGCTACTAATAAAAACTAGATATTTATAGTATTCTGATCTTTGCCACATGGTTTGAATGAACGGCTGTATATTGTGGGCGCCGTTTCACAAAAATGATTGCTTGGATGCGGATGCGTATCAAATGAAATACGATTCATTGGAGATTATGGTCGCAGTCTAGTTACCATAACTTTGAAAATACTTACGTGTCTAAGTTAAAATCTAATTTATTAAACTTGACATGCCCTCTTCGATGGTCACGGATGGAAGCTGAGGAGTAGGGTCCCTAGACACAAAAAATACAGTAAAATCTTATGAATGTATCATGAATTAACGTTTAATTTTCTATTTAATATATAGTAGATAATATTATAATAGACATAAAAGCTAACGTAGAAATATTATAGAGCCATTATGCTCACAGTAATGCATCGTATTTATCTATGTGTGTACTTTACATACTGGATTTTTTACAAAAACCAAATTTTGTATTGTAAAACCAATACAAAATTTAAAAATTATTATTATAATAATATTATAATAATAATTTTTAATATTAATTAGAATTTGAATCTGTGATTAAATTATTCTATTCAACAGTTATTTGCAAGTGTGGCAGACGCTTTTTAAGGTTCCGTACCTCAATAACAATAAAAGACCCTTTAAGAGAACTTCGTTGACCGTCTGTTTGTCTGTCAAGACGCCGCGCTGTTTCTCAAGAGCGGGTGGTTTTATGAAATTTAAATATAAAATACTCAACATATAGAAAGATTATTTGACTGGCCTGTTGGTTTAGTGGTTAGTGACCCTGACTGCTAAGCCGGAGGTCGTGGGTTCGATCCCCACCCAGGACAAATCTTTGTGTGATGAGCATAAAGGTTTGTTCTGTGTCTGGGTGTAATTTATCTATAATATGTATGTATTTACAAAAAAAAATGTATTTAAGTAGTATATCAGTTGTTTAGTACCCATAACACAAGCAAATATAATTGCTTACTTTGGGACTAGATGGCGCCATCTAGTCCCAAAGTAAGCATGTGTGAATGTGGTAGAATATTATTATTAATATTATTATTAAAAAAATCCACGCAATCAAAAGATTTGTTGTTTATGTCGCATATTTTGACACTCTTCAGGGAATCACATACTATAAAGTACTTCCTGTTGACCTACAATCATGAAATGAATGAAGCAAGGTCTTACAAGTTACAGCAGAAGTTGAGGAAAAAATCTGAGTCGTAAATTTATTGATGTATAACATGAAAAAAACAAATACTAACCTAAATTTGTAGCTAGAATATGTCACAGATCATATATTACAAATCGAAGAATAAATTTTCTTTGAGCAAATATGGTGAATACACAACAATAAATACCGTCGTACAGAACCCTCTGCATGTGGCACAAAACGAACTTGATAGGTTTTGAAATAAAAAACCCTGTTGTAGTTTCCTGGGATCTAATATGGTCGATAAAGTCAGTCCTTTTTAAGTAGCCTCTTCCTTTTCCAAGATGAATGTGGACCCTACTTAGTGAACTGTTCGGAGGCAGGTTGTAAAAAATCTGGCTAAGTGCTTAGAGGGCAAGCTTTAAGGTCCCTAGTCTTATTTTATAGCCAATGACAATTTTTATGATTATGTTGGAAATTTATATGTTGGGTTCCGCAATACGGTTAGGCAGTATATAGTTAGCTTATGCTTGGCACTGACTTCATGTATGTTATTACATAACGTGAAGTTTGAACAGGACACAGAATTGATAGACATACCAGTAGGTACATAGCCAGACCTACGAGTATCCTCAGCATCACTCATGTATTTTTTTTATTAATTTAATTTAGACAAAAAATAAGTTCCTAACAAACTTATTTGCGCTAGTTTAATAGAGTTAACAACATTAATAGGCTTGTTTAAAATAAGTAAAATTATTTCCGTCAGTGACCTTTTAATTTAAGTACCTATCTTAAATTTTTTTCTTAAAATTTAATGTCTGTAATATAAAATGTAATAATTTTATATTTTAAGCCTCACCTCGGGTAAAGTTGATTGAAAGCGCAAAACAAAAGTATTTTTTATCTTTTGATAATACTTAATCAAAGAGAATAAAATGTACTCATAATTTAAAACAAAGGAAATATTTTAAACCTTGGAGAATTTAAATTATGACTTATTTTCTTAATTAGAAAGGGTATAGATCAAATTTAGTTTCTTTCGGCACTTACCAAATGTTTTTAGTCACGAAAGTTCTTAGAAACTTTAATAGTTTAATTAGTTTTGTAAAATGTTGGTGTAATGGATGGCAGAGGGGTTTTCCATTAAGCATGAATGCGATCAGGATTATCAGATTAAAAGTTTTGATATTCAGAATTTAGTACGATAAATAATTTTAGCACTTACTTAAATTTTAAATAACTAAACGTTTAGTTGTATAGCACTACAAACAGACACAAAAATGTTTTGTCAAATGTTCGAAAGTGACAGCGAGCATATCTAAATTTTTCTTACATTTGACAGCGACATCGAAATCGACCATTCGAATGTCGATATTCGGAGTAAGAACAAAACATTTTTGTGTATGAAATTCAGAGTAAACCCCCTTATAGCTTGTGCTATAAATATTTAACCTTTCTAGACCCGACCTTTTCAACGAGAGTGGTGACAAGTCAACACAATCCTGACATATTGTGATAGCACTGCCTATGTCAACTAGCGGTGTAAAATACTCTAGAAATAATTTACGACTGAAACCTTGAGTTATGATATTTTTAGGAACACTATTTATCTATCGCACTGTTGCTTGATGCGAGTATTTTTCTCAGTCACTTGCAGTGTGACAGGATGTAATGTGACTCGTTGCAAAGGGAATTGTTAGCTGTAAGATTTTCTGAAATCTACACAAATAAGTAAAATTGAAGTATCTGCTTCCAATATCAAAATAACAGTTTTTAGAGTACATAGGTATATTAAAGTATGTATGTCACTTATATCAAAAACACACATTGTAATATTTTAGTTTGTCTGGTAAATTCCGAAACTAATGGACCATTTTCGACGGGTTTATAAGGAGTAACTTAAGCTACTTTGATTTTGGAAAAAATTGAGATCCAGCGTTCAACCAAACACACTCTTCAGCTTTATAATATTAGTAAAGATTTATTTAAAGACTAGAAATATTATTTTTCTTTCTTTCAGAAATATATGGTTTAAATAGTTTCACCACGTCATCTCCATAAATATGTTATACGCAATTGATTAATGTATTTTCTTTTTGTTAACAGAACATTCGAATGCGACAGAACTGATGACAAATGGCAACGCAGTCCGAATGAACCCACGGGGTGAGCCCGACGAGAGGCACTTCCATATATGTGACGATAGGTTATAAGACATGTAATATATTAGGCTATTTTTCTACTAGTAGTTTAGTAATCGATCATTTTAAATAATCGATAATTGTACGATAAGCAAAAGCTAATAATCGTATTTGATACGATTGATTAAAGATGCATTTTTATATTCAAAGAAACTACAGATTGTTTTATCTACCCGTAAAATGATCCAAAGCTCTTCCAGCCGAGACAGCTGTCATCCGTCGGTCTGTGTGAAAAGAAGAGAGCTGGCCGTTGCTCTCCGAGTCAATCGGTGTGAACGGACCCGTTTATCGATCCGACCGTAGATCGTTTTTCACTACTAGCAGATAATGTCTGTTAACCTATACGAAAATGATTTGATGGATTTTTGAAAAACTTTTCATATATTATGATATCTGTCAGTTAACTCTCATATAGTTCATCATACACTTATCTGTCAGATGAACAGAGCCTTAGAGACATAATATACAATATAAGTAACATGTAATAAACAGAAGTTTCATACAAATTAATCATTCATTATTTGAAATTATCGATTGTCAACATCTATTTTTCCAATGAGATCTATAAGGTTATATGTACATATTAGGTCTGGTATAAAAAATACTCTTACGACTACGAATATTTGGTATATAATATATCGAAATAAAGTGGAAACATAATATAGTTAAAAGAAAACACTTAAATTATGTTTACTTAAGTTTTGTAAGAATCATTACTATTAATTTATTTAATCTAATTCCATAAGATAAATTTATTATCTATAAAATATTATGTTTTAAACATAACCTACGTTTTCGGTGAATACCGGATATTTTAAACTGATTATCAAGGGCTTATTTTCTGCGCGATTATTATTGACGTGTCACACCAATAAGTAAGACTGAAGCTGTGTACAAAGTGAATCGATGTATTCTCTTACTTAAATTTCACATTAATCTTGATCAGTTATAAAAATGAATTACTGCTACCAAACCACTAACCATCACCTTAAAATTTTTCTTCAACAAGTTGTCGATGTTAAAAACGCAGGGAAAATTAAGGGAAAGGACTCGGTGACTTCTAAGTGGTTTTAGCGAAACAGCATTCGATAAAGCGGAGCTACACTCACTGCTCTAACAGAATCGTGGAATGCTATTATTGTGCATTATTATTATGCTCATGACTTAATAGGCACCATTGCGCTGTCGTATGTAAATTTTCAAATGAAATGCGATTGCTAATTGTAGTTTAATGCACAGAAAATAGGCCCCATTTATGAACGCCATTTCATACGTAAGGTGTAAGATAAGTGGTAAGGTTATTGATCTCAAATAGTGATAACTTTGTGAAATTTGCAAGATACTAGTTTTTATATTACACATTGATATCTTTAGGGTTAATCGTGACATTGTTTCGTCCTTTATATTATAGATAGTAGGCCGTGAAATATACATCGAAGTTAATTGGATCTAAAGAAATTAATTTTACGAACCTTTGAATAAAAAAGCAATCGTTTCATTTAGTATTTTTAGTACCATTTTAATTAAATTTTTTGTATTTGGAGAAAACTGTTCGGAAGTTCTGGTGGCTTGTCTCTAAATGGTTAACCCGTAGAAATAGAATTACGAAGACTACAGATTATGTATGATACCTTCTTGTTTATGTGATTATGAAAATGTCACTTGAATAAGATTACGTGCAAACACTGCGCTGTAAAATTAAGGAACAGATATACATACTCCAACATGATAATATATAAGTACTATTTTTATGGGTTAGCCATTATCATAATGCATCCTTTACAAACATTTCTCTTTTTCATGATTCGTGTAAAAATAGTTGGTATTATTTTATTTCTTAACTAATTTCCTGTATACGAACTATATCGGAAGTTAGAAATATGGTCCGTAATTTACGTGCACGACCACTGAATTTTATGATCAACCTAATTAGTATAATTTACATAAAATACTAATTACTTTTTATTAGATTATCCTCATTAACAAAATGTAAGATTGTAAACAAACATTCACCCCTACAATACCTTCTTAAACTGTAACCAGGGTCACCTACAAACCTCATTTCTTATAAATCAATTTACAGTAGTAATATTAAAGTACCTGTAATATACCTATCCTACATAATATAAAATTTGCTAGAATCATAAAGAACTCATCGATCAATATTGTCATAATTATCCACTTTGTATAAAACATATTTATTTTCGTAACAAAGATTCATACATTAAAGACAATACATAAATTATTTTTGTTAAAATTTGACTATCGTGAAAATTATATCAATAAGTATAATCTAAACCTAATGTAAAATAAGATCATTTTTTTTTCAATAAACATGTTGTTGTTCGCAATTACTATTTTATTTAACTTTACCTACGTCATCATACCAGCCCAACGACGTCCACTCCTGGACATAGGCATCACCTAATTTACGACACCGCGAGCGGTCCTATGCCGCCTGCAACCAACGTCCACCCACAAACCCGGCTAAGACGATCAGCCCAACAACGTCCACTGCATGATGATGATGATAATGATACACTTCGATGTCATTTAAATAGATCCTAATAGCGATAAAGCGTAGAACTCTGTCACCTTCAATTCAAATAATTATTGTTGAAGGTGGCAGTAGAACTAACAGCCCAGCTTATGTCGTTGTAAATGTCGTCGTAAACAGCAAAGGCACAAACAATCAAGCCAATCAACAAAATATTTTTGTGAGTTTACACCTAAAATAATTTTGTTCCGTTCACGGTGTGTCCTGTGTTTTATTTACATGAAATTGCTATACTTTACTCAATAGAGCTTCACGTCCTTAAAGTTTAATTTGAAATCACGTTTATTCGTGTCGTGACTGTAGATCTAGGAAACAATTTGTCACCCGCTTATCAACACAGACAAACATAATTTGTTTTCACGTGAACAGTGGCAATATTTCATCGTCCTTTATTAAACTATTGATTTACTGAATATATCGTCCCATTAGAAGAATAAAGTTTCATCTGCAAAATGTTAACTTTTCAGTAGAGCGTTTTGAAGTTTTGCGCGCACATATTTGCTTATTACTCCTTTATGAAAGACACTAGCCATTTAATATTTTTACAGTGTAAAAATAAATCAATACAGATTATGTGTTTATCATTATTTATACTAAAAACTATGCCTGTGCATAGATAGTGTGTCGCATGTGCATATACAACGTTGTACTGCCAACGAGAACAGCGGAAGAGTTGTCTTAAGATCACATGGATCGTTATTTGACGAAAATAATCACGTTTTATCTGAGTATGAAACAATATTTTATGGAATTCTACAATTATTTTAATGTTTTATATGAAGTTTTTGTATTTAATGTAGGTAATTGTCTCTGTTTTTATACCTTATTGCTGTAGTAACGACGTGTAATTTAACACGTATGGAATGCTCTACACATTATTATGGATATAGGTAGGTAGGTACCTTATGTAAATAAGAAACGAAATAAAAAACGCTGACGAGTTTTACAACTTTAATAAAATCAGTATAAAATCGAACAAATAAACCAGTAACTTGAATCATACAAATTAAGGAATGTGCTAATTAACAATTAAAAAATCAGTAAAAAATCACAGCCTTAAAAAGTTTAATAATCTTAACATAATATTTATTTTCATTGTACTAGCCTTAATAATCACAGCTTTAAAATGTCTCATACACTTAACAATATTTATTTTAATTATAATTCAGTCAAATATAAAGTTAGATCGAAAATTAAAATATACTACTTTAAAATGTAATTATGAATAACTATGGGACTATAATAGGGTACATAATTATTATCACACCTAGGGTATGCTGATTAAATCTAAAATCTGTCTTATATACTAAAAGTTCTGCAAACAACAATGATTGGAACATTGCTAATATACTTATTCATTAAAAATAATATCAGGAATCGTCGTTTTTTTTCTTTTTAAGGATAATAGTAATTCTATCACCACTACTCAGTCAGATTATTCACTATCAGTATTGTCATTATTGTTATGAGTAGTGTCGTTGTCTACATGGGGTAAAGAAATAAAATAATCTTTATACTGTGCGGGAATAATACCTGAGTTACATAAACTTACAATATCCTTGTACTTATCAGTATTCAAAGGAATCGGTGCATTATAAGCCTTTAAGATTACAGGAAGTCCTTGAGATTGTCTAGTTGTGGGCTTTATAATTAAGGTTTCGTATTCTTCAGTCAGGTTGTATTTGTACTTCAGTTTGTGTGGTTCATCCCTTTGCACGAAAACCTCTTTAATACGGTTCCACTCTATCTTCTGACCGCGACTATTTTTGTTCCAAGCACTGTTTTTGATATGACTTTTAAAATCATAAAAGTCATTACTAGTCATATTCTTGACTTCATATGGGGGGCCATTACTTTTAGACCATCGTACAAGCAAGGTCCACTCTTCTGGAGTGTATATAGTTTTATTTGATGAGGCGTTTTCTATCACCGAATGGACGCTGTCGCCTTCATTTTGAGTATGTCCTTTTTCTAAAAATGAGTGTTTAATATTGATTTTATACTTTTGTGCAGCGTACATATAAAAAAAGAAATTTATTCGATTTCTATTTTGTCCAGCGCAGTTGTCGGACCAGAACCTAAATTCTTGAACACCCTTTGTCGAATTGACGTCTACATAATCAAAAAGACAACTGCTCACTTCGTTTGCACCTCTTTTCGCCACTGTCTCATTCCACATATAACACGTTGCTTGTTTTGATGCCATGTCGTACACTGTGAAATTTAGACACGATAGCTTTCTTTTATAATAAAAGATGCTCACCTGACCATGAGGACAAGTCAAAACTTTCTCAAAATCGAACACGGCAGAAAGAATTTTACCATCAGACAATATAGCTTCCTTTTTATCTTCACCTTTTAGACTACGAGCAACTGTTTTAGCTGTTTGATGTTTTTGATATTCCTCTATTTGTTCGGTGGAAGGATTCTGTAAGTTGCGATGGGCATGGCAAATATCACATTGGTCCTTTTTGGGTATAAAGAAACTTAAATTAAGCCAGGGAATACATATATGGATTTGCCTTTCCGGTATTTTCTTATGGTATTCGGGTACGCGACCCCGGCTCCCCGAGCAACTATTGTCTCACTCCTCTATCTTCCGAGACTCTAGTATCCTATTTACCTATATTCCCATCTACAATCAAATATTTCCATTACCAATATCATTTCCCTCCTCTCCTTTGTTTCCCGTCTTTCCGCCAATCTAAGGTCTGCCGTGCCTATGGATGCGTGGCTAGGGGCGAGTCTAGTCGTGAGCGTGCCGAATGCCAAGGGCCTGGTGCACCCGGTAAAAGGCTAACCTTGTCCTGGTATGCGGGGCTCTACCAGGATCGACCCATTTATTCCCTTGCTACTCGTGGGAACGCTATGATAAATATAAATAAAAATACTTGTCAAAAAGGCGACGGTGTCGCTCGCAACGCATCACGTCTCGTTCCTGGCAGAGGCGAGAAGCGGGCTGTGGAAAGCCGCTTTGCTACATTGAACGTAAGAGGAGGAATGAATGAGAAGATAGATGAAGTATGTACAATGATGGATGAAAGGAATATTGATGTACTGTGCGTAAATGAGACGAAGCGCAAGGGATGTGACACCACGAAACATAGTCCCTACACTGCATATTGGTCTGGTGTAACCAGTTCCAAGCGAGCTAGCCAGGGTGTCGGTGTCATATTATCGGCGAGAATGAATGAATGTGTGATTGAGTATGAATGCGTAAGTCCTAGGCTCCTCTGGATTAGGCTGAAGGTTGGACTCACTCGAATCTTTGTTTTGGGTGTTTATGCACCTACAGATACGGGTGTGAATGGATCAGTGATAGCGAAAAAGGAACGAGAAGAGTTTTGGGATAGTATGAGAGATGTTTTGAAGAAAAGTAGGACTAATGAGAGAATTATCATGCTAGGAGATTTTAATGGATGGGTAGGTGTAAAGCGGGATGGGTATGAAAAGGTACTTGGAGCGTTTGGAGATGAAAGAATTAATGAGAATGGGAAAAGTCTGCTAGAAGTATGTCTGGAATGGAATCTGTTAGTGTCAAACACTATGTTTGCTCATAAAAGAATCCATATGTATACAAGAGAAGAGTGTGGTTCTAGAAGTATGATTGATTTTGTGATTGTAGATGAAAGAATGAAGAGGCAGGTTCTAGATACTCGCTCGTATCGGGGTGTTGGCATTGACACAGATCACTATCTGGTGGTGTCACGACTAAGTGGTCTCTTTAAGAAATGGCGACACAGAGCAGTCGAAAATACCACCCAAGTAGAACGTGTGAAAGTAGAGAATTTGCAAGAATATAAAGTGAGAGAAGAATTTGTTAGTAAGTTAAAAGATAGATTTGCATGTCTAGATGAAGTATGTGACATAGAAGAAATGTGGAAGGTATTTAAAGAAGGCGTAGTGAATGTTGCTGTGGATGTATGTGGCGTGTCTAAAAGGAGAAAAGGAAGAAAGAGAAAAACTTTTTGGATGGATGAAGAGGTGCAAAAGGCGGTAAGCGTAAAGAAAAAAGCATGGTTGGATTGGTTAGCAGCTAAAGCTAACGAAAGAATTCAAAAGGCGACGAATGAGGATGTAAGTGAAGCAAGAAAGAACTACAAAAGAATGAAAGTGTTAGTGAAAAAGACTGTCAGTATAAAGAAAGAAGAGCGCAAGGATGAATTTGACAGGAGGCTTTCTGATGATTTCCAATCAAACATCAAAGAATTTTGGAAATTTATTAAACTAGCTCGAGGAAAAACAGCTACCTCAGAACCATCTAATATCAGAAGTCAGAACGGAAGTATTATAAAAGGAGAAGAATGTGTGTTAAAGAGATGGAAAGAATATTTTGAAAGCTTGTTTGAAAAGGAAGAGACACCAACACAAATGCAGGTGCCTTATGAAGAAATTAATGAAAGTGATTCTGAAAGAGATATAAGCATGGATGAGATTGTGAAAGCATTAAAAAGGATGAAATCGGGTAAGGCTGCAGGATATGATAGAGTATCAGTCGAAATGCTAAAGGCTGGACAGGGAGCGGTAGCATGTCAGTTGTACCGCCTTTTCAATTTGTGTTGGAGGACAGGCCGAGTACCGGGAGACTGGTGCAAAGCTGTGATCGTACCGTTATACAAGGGAAAAGGGTCGCAACAAGACTGTAAAAACTACCGCGGAATTAGCCTTCTTAGTGTTGTCGGCAAACTGTATGCTAAAGTGTTGATTGAAAGAGTCATGAAAGAGACGGATGATAAGATATGGGATGTGCAAGCGGGATTTAGAAAAGGAATGGGATGTACAGACCAGGTCTTTTCCTTACGGTGCATAGCTGAAAAGTATTTGGCAAAAAACCAAAAAGTCTATTGCGCATTCGTAGATTTGGAGAAGGCCTATGACAGAGTGGTGAGGAATGAACTGTGGTCGGCGTTATCTGTGAATGGAGTGAGTAGTGATCTGATACGGGCACTGAAATCTCTCTACGAGGGTTCCAGTGCCTGTGTGAGAATAAACGGTGCCTATACGGATTGGTTTGACATTCAAAAAGGGGTCAGACAGGGATGTGTAGCGTCGCCATGGCTGTTCAACCTATTCATGGATAATTGTTTGACAGATTTAAAAGAGAGTGACTGTGGACTAAGAATGGATGAGGTACTAGTCAAATGTCTCCTCTATGCTGATGATCAAGTTTTACTTGCATCGTCACCTAATGAGTTGCAGATAATGACAAATATTATGAATGTTGCGTTGGAAAGGAAAGGAATGAAAGTCAATGTAAATAAGACGAAAGTTATGGTGTTTGAAAGAGAAGAAATTATGACAGAAGTTTGTGTGCGGATAGGAAGTGAGATATTAGAGCAAGTGAAGGAATTTGTATATTTGGGGACTTTGTTTACAAGAGATGGGAAGTGTGATAGTGATATTGAAAGGAGAGCGAATGCTGGTAATATGGTGAATGGAGCGCTGCACGCCTTTATGAACAGCCAGAAGATCTCGCAGAAGGCTCGCCTGGCGGTTCAAAAGGGGGTGTTGGTACCAACACTGATGTACGGAAGTGAAAGCTGGGTATGGCAGAAGAAGCATGAAAGTAGAATAAATGCTGTGGAAATGAGAGCTTTGAGAAGTATGATTGGGGTAAATTTGAGTGATAGAATAAGAAATAGTGTAATAAGGGAACGTTGTGGCTTAAAAATAGATGTTGTAACTCGAATAGAGAAAGGAATGTTAAGCTGGTTTGGACATGTAGAGAGAATGAATGAAGGAAGAGTGACAAAACAAATATATGAGACGAATGTGAAAGGAAACGTTGGAAGGGGAAGACCTAGAAGAACGTACCATGACCAAATAGGTGACGTTCTTAAGAAGGGACAGATCAGGAGTACCCTCAACCGGCGAGAATGCATGAAAAGACTGATGAATGTTGAAGAAGCCAAAGATGTATGTCAGAATCGTAGCAAGTGGAAGGAAATGGTCTCTGCCTACCCCTCTGTTGGGAAAGAGGCGTGATCTATATGTATATGTATGTATGTAAATTAAAGTTTTTCTTAACTATCTCTCGGTACTGTCTCTCAGTATCAGCCTTAGACGTATATTTGTTGGTATCGAACCATTCGTTGTACAATTTGTACATTCGGGCAATATTAAGACTACCGTCTAGGTATAATTTCGTCGACTTTTTTCTTAAATAGTGCGATTCAATGGGCACAAACGAGTTCACGTGGTCACACACGCTGGTAATCATGTCTTCTACGATAACCTTCCTATGATTTTTGTGGCGGCCTCTGTAATCATCTTCTACAATAGTGCTATTGTCGTATTTATCCCAGGCTGTTTTAACTACTCTATCGCTTAAGCTAATAGTATTTAAGAACATTTTCTTGCAAACATTTATAGCAGATGCTAGCTCTTTACTTTTTTCTAATGATGAAGGAAGAGAATATTTATATGTAAAATTCCGTTTATTAGGTGTCTCCCGGTTTAAACATCTGTTCTTTTTCGCTTTGGTGGTGTACTTTAATACATATTCCCATTGTTTTTTTCTGTCTCCCAACTCCCAAAACTTTTTGAATATATCTAACCGCTGTACGTAACTAATTTTTTCGAAGCACTTAAATTTACAGGAACATGCTGGACCCATTTGTTTAGCACTACATATTTTACCAGTTTTAGTAGAGTACTCTTGTCCAAAGTTTTTTTGTCGTTTTCTTCTTGTATCGGCCCAATTATCTCGACATTTTGAACGTTTTTTTGACTGGCGTGGTGTGATTATATCAGAAACAGAGTTGTCTGTACCATAGAATGATTGATTTTGATCAGATGGAGCGGGTGATGCCACCACAGTACTCTCAATATCGGACTGAGCTGGACAAGAGTTAGCAATGAGAGCATTCTGTTGTGGTACGGAATTGGGTGGATCAGAATCTTCTTGTAAAGGATTTTCTTCGATAGCTTGCAGTTTCATCCGATACTTTCTGCCGATATTATTTAAATATCTTTTCCTGGCATGTACGAATTGGAGGCGGCGCTTTTCCAGTCGACTGCTAGGGAATATTTCGTCACAGCTCGTGTCAGATTCAATCGAATGTTCTGAATGTATCGGGCAAAAATCACTACAACACTTTGTGTGATAGGGCGGCGGTGATGGCATAGGCGTAGGTATACAAATATTAGATACTATACTTGACATAATTGAAGTACTGATGGCAGGTGATACTTCATAACTGGATGCTGATTCTAGTTGGAATGGAGTTACCGGCCGCAGTTCAGCAAGGGCCGTTTGTTCCGCTGGTACGTCATCATGACGAGTAGATACGTTACTGGAGGGGACATCGTTTGATGAGTTGTCGTAATCCCAAAAGGCTTGTACATCATTTTTCTTTGGAACTGGAAATTTAAGCATACAAATGTACTCGTTCTATAAACTACTAATAGTATAAATGCGAAAGTGTGTGTGTGTGTGTGAATGTGTGTGTGTGTGTGTGTGTGTGTGTGTGTGTGTAACTACTGATCCAATTTTGGTGAAATTTAGAATATAGCTAGCCCAAGTTGTCCAATAACACATAGGCTATTTATTGTAACCTTACGCGGGCGGAGCCCCAGCAACAGCTAGTGTACCTACTAGAAATTCAATCACCTACAGTTTTTTTTATGAAATTCGAATTTACTAATTTTGTAAACTGTACATTTACCTGAAAATTTATTATTAAAAATAGCTGTGCCTAATTTAAACAATATTTAATCATTTTATAGCACTTTTAGATTTCGAATAATGTTTTATAATAAACTAACTAGCAGAAAAACGTATCACTTGCACTTGTGACGCTCACTTTAAAAAATAATTTGGTAGAATAATGTTTTATGTGTACATGCCGACGCAAAAAAGATGAAATGATGTGTAGTAAAATGCACTATTTGCACAAGAAACCACAAAATTTGGGAAACAAATAAGACAAGTTTTATTGTATACTATTATGTTATAAAGATTATCAGTAAATTATTTATTTCGGGTTATACTTAAATTAAAAAAGGCTCTACAACTTCATAGAATAATGTTTTATGTGATTATAAATACTGTCTTTATGGGAAATTACAAAAACTTAGTGTAATTGATCCAAAAATATTGTAATTAACAGACTACTAAATAAACAATTTTCTATAAAACTAATGGCTGTCGTAAGAAGTGAGGATAACATAAAAAAGGTATAATAAACGTATATTCCATAACGGAGATAATTTTCTTACGACGAATTTATCCGTTCAATTCTTTGTGTATTTGTGGTAGAGTTAAAGTAAGTAAAGTATTTCGTCAATTGTTACTAATAATAACAAAAACTAAACGATTTCTTACCATTTTGATCGCCAATATCGGTATCCATTGCCACAAACACCACACGCGACCACTACGCTGAACAATGTGCCTTGTAATGAAGCGTCGCATCGTACGGTGCCGTGTGCGCCAGAGCAGGACAGAGAACATTGCGTTATGTGATCGAGCGACATTATTCTACGTACTCAGCGCGAAAGAAACTTTATTCGAACGTTATAACTTTTAAAATACTGGATAAAAAATTATAAAAAATATATCAATCGATAGCTTACATCATTGTGATAACGAATTTACCATAATATCATTTTTGTCACATGTGATGATAAAACATTATTCTACTAATGGGACGATATACCCTAAAGGTTCATTCACAAAGAAAGTAATATTTCGTAACTTGTGTTACTGGAGAAAGTGCGAAATACGTCTGCGTCACGCGATATTTAGGGACTTTGTGCGGTGTCACGGAACATTTGTTGTCCCTTATTGAGAACATGACATACGCAACAAAGAATAAGTACAATTACTGCCCCCGACGAATAAGGAAGGTTAATGCACAAAGTCCCACGCAAGGTCGGGAAGAATCCATCCTCTTTTCGGTATGAACAGTTTGAAGCAATTACACGGGACAATTGGGGCACCCGTAAACCACATTAAAGCAGAGCGGTGACTATCTACTTCCTTGATCAAGACGCCGAAACTCAAGATTAATTTCTTGGGGAAGCAAATACTACTAACTCAACAAGATTAAACAAATTCCTCCTTTTGACGTGTTCTGGTTTGTGCGGACTTGTATTCGTTTTTGTTCTAGTATGTTTTGGCTGAATTATATTAGTTCTGAATATATACTAATATCTGCTAATACTTCTCCTAGATATAAAGTAAGTATATCATTCAACTTCCATCTGAAATGACGTCTGTTCTGAAATCAAGCCACATCGCAACCATAAAACATCTAATTGGTGAATAAGTGTGTCTTGCTCTGCTGCAGAGCCAAAGGACAAATGCTGATCAATTATATCTTATGTATGTCAAATGTAGATGATGTACATATGCCGATATTGCTGTACGTACACAAGGTAACGAAATATTGTGCATTGATTGTGGCTTTGCTGCAGAGCACACTCTCCAGTAGAGCCACTTAGAACGCATACTCAAGACAGCTAAAAGTTACTGTTTTTTTTATGGTGGCATTTGTTATGGTGGCTCTGCTGCAAAGCAGAACACGAATAAGTATCTAAATATTAAGATTTTTTTTGAACATGTATTTAAAAACACACACACGAGTATATAACGATGCTATCCAAAAGATTGCTACTACAACAAATTTCGATGCTAACTTTATTCAACGAAAAAAACCATTCCAAATAAAGTACAGTTGGAATGAAAAGTTGAAACGCTTTTGAAGTTCTAGTAACGCGGAAGTAATATCGACGTTAAATGCCGAAGTTCTAAGCAGAGATAAAATAAAAAGTCTTTAAGAGAATCGATAAATAAAAAGAGCTCATAATAGACGAACATGCGAAGACGCTAAACAATAAAAAATACGAGTAAACTTAAATCCAATTTGATTCTTATAGACTGTGATTTTTATTTCTTTGACATCTTTGATATAGTCAAACCTATTTTATGTTTTTTCTCCCAGAAAATGACCAATGAATAAAAACAAACAGATATCGGATTTACTGGGATTTCACACACAAAACCATATGCGCTGAATTCACTGGACCAGCTAGACATTTTGACATATTAATATTAACAATGGACAATGCTAAATATTATTTACTAGTATTCAAAAGGACACAAAATTAACTGTGTCCACACTGGACACTTAGCATACAAAGTTCAAAGTGGCCTCATACTGTCGCGTCGTGTCCTTGAGTTTCTGATCGACAATTTGTTGACTGCAACCAATTTATCAGATTACAGAATCTGATTAATACGACGTATGATATTTACTTTCTACGGTATCCACGTACATGAGATTTTATTCAAAAAAAGAGTATCTAATATGCTTTTATTTGTTTTACATTTAATATACCTACTTTTAATTTTTATAGTACTTATATTCGACAATTGTCTGTTAAAACATATTTTTCTCAATACTAAGACTATGTCCGTAAACCTCTAGAAAATTGAATCTGGTATATCCCGGCTATTGGTTTTAGTATACGGGAAATTACTTCAGTGGTGCAGCTAAGTTTCAAAGCTTGTTGGAAACCAATATTGCTTTCAGAAAAGATCCATAAACTACCTATTCAAGATACTGTAAAGAAATTCAATTTATTTTTCCTCATGTTACCTACAAAATCAAAATGAAATTCTATTATTTTTCAAGTATGTACTTACTGATGTAGTTAGGGTTAAATAATCATCATCATCATCATCATCAATCATACTATCGTTAAATCGACATCATTTTTTTTCCAATACAAAATATTTCGAAGTAAACACAGTACAGAGATATGTTTTAACAAATTATTTAAATTTTTTGTTTTATTAGCATAATAATAAACCGATTAACCATAATGCATTAAAAAATACTATAATAAATATATGACTGTCACCGTGGCGCAGTGGTTAAGGTGGTCGCCTCGCCACTACATCGCCGTGCTGGGTGACGTGGGTTCGATTCCCACACGAGACAAATATTTGTGTGATTCATAGATATTTGTTTCTAGTCTGGGTGTACTTTGTGTCCGTTAGTTTCATGTTTGTAAAGCTCCCCGCGACACAGGGCTTGTTCCCTAGAGCGGGCGTTGTCTTTAAAAAAAAAAAAAAGAATACACCATTCAACACTGTTTTTTTTTAATTAAAATCATTACAATCACTTGCCTCGTTAAGATGACTCGAGCGCAACGCAAAAAAAAAGGTAACGTTTATACTTCAATTACCAGAATTCAATTACCGTTCTCGTACGCGTTATACATGTGGCATGATGAATATTTCTATCCTTGTCGCATTACCTAAACGCTTTGTAAGTTTGAACAGGACAGGTATAGGTTTTAATGGTATAATCCGTCTCTGAATTACGGCGGGAACGATCGACCAGTAGCTGGCGTGCGACAGATGCGCGTGTTTTGAAATCCGCCAGGACATGGTCGGTCGACAGTTGAGAGGATAATGTTCGAAGTCTATTATTCATAAAATCATCTATTCAAATATGTTCATAATATTTATCATAAAACTAACCCTGGATGATATAACCCTTCGACCCATAGACTAGACATCGATGAAACGAGCTCCGATAAAGTCTGCATTATGAGATAATGATATAGATACTAGTAGTACTTTTCGGATAACCTGTTACATTTTTAACTTGTTTGTGACTTTCATAAGTGTTACTTTGTAACCTAGATGAATACATAGATTTCATTTCGATACAAGATATTATCAAATACAACAATACATTTCAAAGAGGTAACTGTAATAATGTTGAAGCAACAGGATGTATTTAGAATACAAATTATTTAATTATTATTATTTTGACAAAATTTCGAATGCAAATTACTGAATCGTTATTGAATATATGCTATAGAACCGAACAAATATGCTGACAGTACTTTTCGGATAACCTGTAACATTCTTAACTTGTGACTTTCATAAGTGTTACTTTGTAACCTAGATGAATAAACGAGATTTCATTTTATTTAGATACAAGACATTATCAAATGCAACAATACATTTCAACGAGGTAACTGTAATAATGTTGAGGCGACAGGATGTATTTAGAATACAAATTAATATTAATTGATAAATTTTTGAACACAAATTACTGAATCGTTATTGAATATATGCTATAGAACCGAACAAATATGTGTTTTCTTAACCTTGGTAGACACGTTATGCTGACATTAATTTCGTAGGTCCGCCGTAGATACTTCAACATACGTTTGATTGGCTTTGCTCCCGTGCCGCTTATCTTTTAACATTGATCAGAACGATTCCTTGCAACATAATACTTACCTACATATGGCCTAATGGACTATTGAAAACTAAAAGAAATATTCAATTCGGTTCAGTAGTTCCTGAGATTAGCGCATTCAACCAAACAAACAAACTGTTTAGCTTTATAAAATGGTAACTATATATTATTATTCTGTCACAAAAATTTAGATTAAATTTTTTTTTCTTATATTCCTCCTTGTAGTATACAGTATGTAAATGTGATCCAATTGAAAACAAAATATTAAATAATTATAGGAATGGACTGAATCAATTTAGCAGGAATATCAATCTAAAAAATAATAGAATAGAATAGAAATACCGGTTTGTAAACGTTCTTTGACTAAAATATTGATGGCGACCTTTTTACAAAACCACGCCCTTCCATTACATAATTATATAGCACGTTTAACATGTTCATATGTTTAAAACGACAACAATCAGTCGTTGTTTTGCAACCAGTACAACTTTTTGTATTGCAACGATAATGATCGAAGCAATTATAAAAAGTGTGCACGCGATATAGACATAATACTGAGATATGTATTGCAATCACTAAAATTTAAATTTAAATAAGTGTATTGGATGTGATGAATAAGGCGCAGAGCATACGACGGGAACTTACTTAACAATATTAGTTGTCCACGCAAACGAAGTCACGGACACAGCTAGTTTATCAATAAATCAAACGATTGTTTACCTACCTACTATCTTAGTTTAAAAAGCAATCAGAAAGTACCTAACATTTGTGTTAAAATATAAAACGAAACAACATATTTTATAATACTACAAAAAAAGAAAGTGAATATTCATGCTGTATTCTTCTAATATTACTTGTACATATTTTATTCTCATATGCCTTTTGAATATACCCAAAGTAAATTGAAAACAATTTGCCCAGTCTGCTTTTACATGCTACCCTTAACACAAGGAAAACGTGACAAAAAATTTAAGTGCAATCGACAAAAAAAAAGTAAGACAGTGTATCTTCATAGCGCTTACGTCCTTCTTTTGAGAAGTGCAGTTTTTTCGGTAATAACTCAAAAACGGTACATCCGATCATGTTCAAAATAATTTTCGTTATTTGTTAATTTTGTTATGTGTTATTTTTGTGATTTGTTTTCATTTTTTACTTTTTACAGTTTAGAAAATAGAGGTTGAGACACAATTTATGCCACTTTCGGAGCGATTATTTCCGAAAATATTCACATAATAAAAAAAATTTTAGAATCCTTAAAGTGTTGTGTTTTATAAGATCTGCCGATCTGTATGGGTCACTCGTAAATGTTTCTAAAAAAAATTTTTCAGCTTCTTTTATACGTATGGAGTGCTCCACTCAAAAACTAACAAACCTAGGTAGCGGCCCACACAAGACACCTATTCTTCAAATTTCATCAATATGCATCGAGTAGTTTTGAGTAAAATGCCTGTGACATACGGACGGGCGGACATGACGAAACTATAAGGGTTCCGTTTTGCTATATTGGCTACGGAACCCTAAAAACGTCAGCATGTTAATACTTTCTTAAAGGTTTTATACTTAGATACTATTTTTGATGAATCAAAAAATAGCGCCGCAATCTCTCTCAGAATCAGTTTTACGTAACTATCAAATCAACAAAACATATAGACATAAATAGAATTTAATACGTAGTGTAAACATTAAGGAGTAATAAATTATATTCACAGCTGATAAGAAATACACAGTAAGTCCAAACTCGAATTCATGGCTCGATAACATCAAAATGATTACCATAAATTCGTGAGTGTATTACACTAAAGTATCTCCTCGGCTCAGCATAAGAACCACGCATCATGCACTCCTTTTGGCAGTATATATTTTGCCTAAAACGATTATAGCTTCCATAACGATGTTATAACTTCATAAATGTTTTTAGCGATAAAGATATTGAGACCTATAAAACATAAATATCCGATAAAAACTTAAGATCGAAGTAAACCTGAAGTAATAAACTTCAGGATAAACACAGTAGTGTGGATGATACTTAAAAAATATCTGAGTCAAATAAATGTATCTCAAACAGAAAGGAATGTAAGCGAAATTAATTTGGAATATTTTTATTACACAGTGCACGGAACAGAAAAAACAAGTGGAAGTGCGATAGGACACAATTAGTACTGGAACCAGTGTCGCCAAACTCACACAAACAAACAGTGCACTACTAGTAAACAATTGTTTTAATTGGTCAAATATCTTCAAACCCATATTGGCTTATACTATGTAGACCGCGAAGCAAAACACACTTTAGTACTTAAGAATAAAGATTACTTTGCAATATCAAACAAAAGTATTTATGACGTTTATCGTGACGTTGTATCTTTAAATTTAAGCATAAATTTTCTAAAGAAATTCAGCCATTCGACAAGAGATGGCAGTGTATTTTAGGTAAAATAAATTGAACCTTAAATTTATTGCCATAAGGATGACATTGCCTTAAAACATTATAATCATTCGTTTATCAAATAGTGATGTGGCACAACATAATATGATTATACATTATCGATTTTGTTTCTGATCAAAAATAAAGTTAATTTAGAGAAAAAAGTTAAAGTAAATAAAGGATATAAAACGCTGTTAGTAATCTTTGATATTTGTGTAATCTAGTTCAACACTTGCATAACTGGATATATTATGAGGGATCCCCGATTTTTAACTACAGAAATTGAACTGTTTTTACTGTGATCTAATTACAATTAAATTACGATTAAAAATAATAATAAATACATTATTTTTAACATCAGAGTGATGTTAAAAATGTATTAATTACTATTATTATTTTTATTACTGGTTGAAAAATACAAGTCTATATGATAACTAGCTTTTTCATGCGGCTCAGCAGATTATAAACGCATATTATAATACGATCTCTCTAAAATGTATGTCACACCTAATAGAGTTCAAACTGTTTCAAGTATCTAGTCGTCGGCTGAACCGATATTATTTTTTATTTATTTATTAAAATAAAACAAACATCCATTTAACACAATTTATTATAATATCGTCGTATCAATTTGAAGGGTAATGGAAACAGGTTTCTGCGCTTTGATTAACAGGCAAATAAAAATATAATATAAATAAACCTAAAAGATATATTAGGGTACTCGATGGCACAAACAGGTACTTAGATATAAATTGTAAGGGTAAAAAACCATTTGACAATCGTTAATTTATTTTTCTGAGACTTTTGATTAATTTTATTAATTAAAATTCTCTCTAAATAATTTTCATTAATATATTTCATATATATATATATATATATATATAAATAAATATCAATTAATTTTATTAATTGATATTTTCTCTAAATTAATTTTAATTATTTAAATGAATTTTAATATAAAATGCATATATCGATAAAACTGACATCCCATTTGACCTCATCACTAATTAGTGGTGAGGTCAATGGCATGTCAGTTTGTTGAGTTGGACAGAATGTTCCAGAATAAAAACAATGGCGAATGTAATCCAAAACAATCTTTATTTCTAACACGTTAAGGTTGATTTTACTTCGATATTTTATTTTATTTTTAATTATTTGAAATTCAATTAGATTTTTTGGAAAAACTACTATATCGTTACTTACCGGTGGTATGAGATACCTCCATTTCTTAGATTTATTTTTCTACTATCATTTTTACACTGCAAAATGGCACAATAAGGCAAATTCGCGGTTAAATCACGTAAAACAAAGCAGAGCACAAGAAGACTGACTCGACTTGATGTAAAACACGAATGGAGACGGTATAAGGTAGAGTATGCGGAACTACGCTTACTTGTGGCACGCGCGCCACGCCCACTTCACACTTCCACTTGTTTTTTCTGTTCCGTGACACAGTGCTATCTAGCCCATATTAAACTAACAAGCTCGTCTTACAGGGTCTAGATAGCTGACAAACATTCTTAAGTATACTTCTACATACATACACAATTATTATAAATAGAAAACACCCAATCTCCGAAAAAAAACTACTGTATACTCGTCCAGTCTACCACCGAAGTAGTCACCCAGGCAGTCAATTCATTATAATAACAATTATAATTATTTAACAGAATAAAAAACTGTTTTAGCTGAACTTGAACAAATAATATGATATTATTTTTAGAAAAATCTAGAATATATGTCACAAAAATCTTACATTGACATATTTCAAGCAAGTTTCTGGAAAGATTTTTAATGCATGTCTTTTCTTTTTTGCATTTCAAATCTTTTTTGATATGGTTTAAAATGAAATCTATCATCAACTTTTTTTTCAGGTAGTTTTGCTGAATTTGCATTGGTTTTCCGCTGGATTTTAGTTTCTTGTAATTTTGGCTTTATATCTTTTGTTACCTTGTACTCGTTAATTGCTGCTACAGAGATTTCCTTTTTAGAATTAGACTGGGTGTCAAAGCGGTTTTTACTTATTTCATTATCCGTAAAAATATCAGTATCATCATTTGGATGATCGTCGTTAAAGCCTTCATTTTCTTTGTCTAAAATATCAATTTTTTCGGTAGTACTCTTACTTCTTGGCCTCAGATTTTTTTGTTTCCAGTGATCATGTTCAAGTGAAACGGCTTCATCAAAATCAGATATGAAATCGTCTTCTGGGTGGTAAGGATTCGTGTATTTATTTTTTAAAACTCTTTGAAAGAATTGGACGGCAAAGTTTTTAAATGTTTCCGACTTCATTAATCTATCCAATACTTGAACAACTTCATCCGAGTCAATAGTTATTTTCATAAATTTTGCATAGATTGTAAGATAAGTTGACACAAAGCCTGAAGCAAAAAAAAATTAGTATAAAACAATGAACATAAACAATCATAATATTTCTATAATAATACATAATATTGACGTTGTTAGTCTCACAAAAACTCAAGAATGGCTGAACCGTTTTAGCTATATATTAACGGAAGGTTTAAAAGGAGAGAAAACAAAAAAAATGCAAGGAAGTAGTAAAAACAACAATTTTATTTTTCCCATATAAATGGTTCGTACCTGTCATGAATATACATTATAAGAAATTCGAAAAAGAAACCATCAATGACATTTTAATACAAAATTAATAATTATTTATTAAAAAAAAAACCGAATGCCTTGCCTTGCCAAAAAGTAGCCTTCATCAGTCAATAATATTATTAATAATTATGTAGGTATATTATTACTTTGTGAATTTCTATAGTGCTATTTAGGTATTTAATTATGAATGTGACTTATTTCCATCTTTTAAGTCCTGTTTAGGCAGTCTGGATTTTTAAATTAACTTTTTTATTTATTTAATTTGAAAGCACGTTTTCTAGCTTTCGTTCTTATACATGTTTTATCAAAATCGTTTAACTATTTCACTTAACTGAGCCGTGGCTAAATAACGAACGATGGCAGCGAAACCTCACACGCCGTAGCATGATGTTATATAGCCTACAACTACTACTACAAACAAATACACTCTTCAGCTTTATAATATTAGTATAGCTATAGAGATTCGGGGATGAATACAAATATTATAACAACACCTTGCACTTTCAAATCGGTCAAGCTATTTAGGTTACAAGTGACAAGTGGAGCCGCAGGCAATAGTTAGTGCGTATATAATTGAATTAGGCTATTAATTAGCTTTCATCTGATGGCCATATTGCGATAGCACTAAAAAAACGTCTGTTTTGACAGTTTACGTACGCCATATTGGTTTTTTGTTGACGACACATAGCCTATGACATTTGGAAGAAAATTACAAATTTAATGACACCTCACACTTTAAAATCAGCCAAGCCGTTTAGGCTACAGAAGGTCACAATGGAACAGAAATGTCCACATACATACATACATACACGTGAAAAACATTACCCTCCTTTTTCGCAGTCGGGTAAAAAGAATACACGCAATTAATAGCTGTCAGTCAAATCTGGGAACGCGAACGTCGGTCGCAATTTAATGTGATATTTCATTATTTTTATTTTTATTATAGCTAAATTAAAAAAATATGTTATGTAAACTTTTTATAATTAGGTAAAATGTGTGTAAATATTTTCTAAAATCCTGAAAGGCATATTTTACGACGTTTTACGTCGATTCAAATTAATCCTTGCGTTTACAGTTCTTTTTATTATTATATTATGCAAAGAACACATTGGAAAGTATTAATTAAAAATAATAAATTAGTTTACGGATAAGTAACTAGGTACTTACTTATTCGTATTAATACACTTTTACCTAATTCTAAAAATTTTATTAAAAATGTTTTTAAAATAAATCTCCGATTAAATAATAAAAAGTCACACTAAATTGTCACGATAAGAATATAACGCGTGAAGCCGAAACGGCCATAAATGTTGAAGTGTAATCCTTACCACAGAGGTTTTAATGTGGGCTCAGTAGAATGTTATAAGAATACTGGCACGTTAACTTGTAGCCTGCCAGAATGTCATTGTAATTTGTTTTCAAATATAAATTATATGGAAGGTGAAAAATATTAGATGAGCATCACTTCACGTTTTGGACCCTAATAAAAACCATCAAAATTATTTTATAGTTTTTACGTTTTATAAAGTAACGTATTTAAATGTTTTAGTCGTTGTGTGTTAGTATGTAAAGTTGTTAATGAAGAAGTTTTAATATATTGCTTTTTTTTTAATTTATTTAAAAAAGAAGATCTTTTATTTACTAGTGAGTGCCTCACATCCTCGCGGACCTAACAATAAATAGTTACAGACGTCTTTCAGGATTTTCGAAAATATTATGAATAATATAAAAAATTTTTTTGAAAATAAAATATGACGGTAGAAGGAAGTTCGCCGGATCAGCTATTTATATTAATAATCTTACGAATGTACTCACATAATATCCACAACAACTTTGTCATAATAAAAGGTTTGTATTATGAATAATATAAACAAAATGGAGCTATTAATTTGAATTTTTTTATTGTTGAAATGAACACCATGAAATTACATAATGGTTAAGTACGTTTTAAACAAGTTTAACAATTTTTATTTAATGAAATATTACACAATATGTAAATGTGTTAACAATAATAAATTAATTGAAATAATTTTATAGCCTTAAATAATTACATAATTGGATTTGATTGCTATAACCAAGAAATACAAACAAAACAAGACTTCATGTCAAAGTTGGCAACACTAATTGAGTTCCTTTTTATGTTTGCGATAGTCACTAAAATCTATGTATACATAATATATGAAATAATAATCATCATCATTATTTCAACCCATAAACGATCAAATCTTTGGAGGAGACCCGTGCCCAGTAGTCTCCTTCAAAGATTTTGGAAGAAATTTAGCCTACTATACCACGCTAGTCCGTGTAGTGACGGATTAAGAATACATACATAATGTCACTACCCCATCTGGGTGTCGTAAAAGGCGACTAAGAGAGTAACCTTATGCAGACACGAGCAGCGCGAGAAAAGGAAAATTCGAAACAAACCCTATACCAACCCGTCTGGCCAGCATGGTATAGTAGGCTAAATTCATTCCACATTCTTTGGAGGAGACACGTGCCCATCAGTGGGACGTTCGTGGGTTGAAATGATGATGATGATGATACCACGCTAGCCAGACGGGTTGGTATAGGGTTTGTTTCGAATTTTCTTTTGAAATGAAATGAAATGAAATGAAATCTCGTTTATTCATCTAGGTTACAAGGTAACACTTATGAAAGTCACAAGAATGTAACAGGTTATCCGAAATGTTTGCTGACACAACATTTCGGATAACCTGTTACATTCTTGTGACTTTCATAAGTGTTACCTTGTAACCTTTTTTGGCAGTGCTCTTGTCTGCCCCTTTGTCGCCTTTTACAACACCCGGTAGACATGGGATAGTGACAGTATGTATTCTTAATCCGTCGCTACACTGTATTTATTTATTTAAGAATAAAGATAAACATAGCATAGTATCACGAGTTTTCCCCGAAAGGGTTGACAGATATGTATCACACCAATATTTTGACAGCTATGTTTGGTATTTAGTGATTTAAAACGGGAATTCACGCGATTAGGATTTAGGTATTTGCATACATTATGGTGCTTAACGTTTCGACCAGGTTACACCGACCGTGGTCACAAGCTGACTGCTTTAAATCAATAAATATTATCATGAAACGCGAAAGTTTGAAAGTAAATATGTATGTTAGTATGTTTGGTCCCATGAAATAGGTGATGAGCCTTTGTTTTTCAAACTCTAATATATTTAAATACTGGAAATTCATGATAGAAAATATAAAACCCAATATCATTTTCATTTGACCCGGGAATCGAACCCGGGACCTCTTGTTCAGCAGTTATAACACTTCCATCTGCACCACCGAGTCATAGAAGATACATGAGAGATACGAGTTACAATTTACAAGATAACTATTATGTTATTTGAAGAATGATGCTATACTTACTCAAAGAATTAATAAAAGTAAAATATTGACCTATTATTTCCCCAAAGACCTCTTTCACTGGAGTTTTGCTTAAGTCAAGGCTCAAAGCATTTAAGACTTATTGCTTCTTTAGTCTTATAAATGAGTCGCCAGAGAATCATATTTAAAATTGATGGTGTCCAAAAATATTGAGGCAGTTTTGTACACATTTAGTTATTACACAGATGTTTTATAATATTTGCAATTTTAAATCGTTATAAATATCTTTATTTATTTGATAAATATAATATTAACATATTAATTACTTGAAGACAAACTTGGACATATTTATAACATTCCAATCAAATTTAGAAATTATTATAATTAGAAAAAAAAACAGGGAAATCTAATTAACATTTTTAGCCAAGTCAATTCAACATATTATTAATTTTAGTAATTACACGAATATTAAAGTAAAACAAAGGGGACAGAAAAATCAAGAGTACTTATAATTCAATATGGTTTAGATAATAAAATGTAACTGTACCATAAAGACCTACCAACATCATTTGATCCTGAAGACCTCTTGTAATAAACATAGGTTTTTTGAGATCATTGTATTTATATAATATATTAAACAACATAACATAACATAGCATCACGCCTTTTTTCTTTTTTGTAAGCAGAGGCGTTTCACACCCACATTTCGCCAGCTATGTTTAGTCCCATAAAATAGGGGGCGAGCCTATTGTCATCAACCGGGAACATTTGTTTACCAAACTCCGGGAAAATCTCAATACTGGGATTTCATGATAGAAAAACCCAATACCATTTTCACCCGACCCGGGAATCGAACCCGGGACCTCTTGCACAGCAGTCGTATACACTTCCCGCTGCGCCACCGAGGCAGTATTATAATATATTATGATTCATATGCTGTCATATATAGTATATATTATTATAATATATTATGATTCATACGTTGTCACCCTATAGTGATAAACTAAATTGTTCCCTAGGCAACCCTAGAGTCTACCTCATAATAGTAAGATGGTGATTTTGCTAATTTTATTTTCCTTAGTTGGACTATACCTCAATGCAATAAATAACTTATCTTAAGTTACATAATGTATATATGTCCAGCAGTGGACTGCAATAGGCTGAGATGATGATGATGATGAAGTTACATCAAATCAATCCGGTTAAATGCGAGTTAGACTCGCGCACTGAGGGTTCCGTACAAACATGCGTTTTTTTTTTTTTTTTTAGGGTTCCATACCATACCATAAGGTGCATTTTTGGATGGCTCCCCACTAGATGGACGGGGCCTAAACCATTGGCTACAGATATAGTAGAGTATATTAGGTGAAGCCCACGTCCAGCAGTGGATAGGAAGCACTCTAAACGCTCCGTACAATGCTTTACAAAATCTATGAAAAACCGCGGCTGCAACTTCTAGCGGCCATTATATATTGGCGTGGTTCAGTGTGTAGAGTCTCTAATACGCAACAATTGAATCATCCTGAAAATTCGTTTACAGAACTATCATGTCATACTAATACGGGTCTATAAAATTATGGTAATGTGTTCGGGATATCGCGTCAAACTCCAAAACTGTTCTAGTAGAAATTCTAATTTGTCCACACATACATAATGTACATACGTGAGTATCACAAGTTTGTATAGCCTTTGCAAACATACTGGTTTCCATTACTTAAGGGTTCGTTAGCCTCAATCAAAAATAGGTTACTTGATTTAGCATTGCTGGACATAAGCCTCACCTAATTTCCATAAAAGCGAGTGATTTTGTGCAGCCTGCAATCTTCAGTAAGTTATGTTTTTGTAAAATTGTTATAAGTATAATGAAGTTTTCATGGGACCAAACATAGCTGGCGAAATGTGGGTGTGTAACACCTCTACCTACCCCTTTGTGGAAAAAGGCGTGATGCTATGTTATGTCATGTTATATGAAGTTAAGCATAAAGTGTTTGTCTGTATCAATTTATAGGCGTTTATTTTGATACAGCATCAAAGACAACTTTTATTGGAACTTTAAAAAGATAATTTATAAAATAGTGGTATGTATTTTTTTGTGTGTATCGGTTGCCAAAGTATTATAACTGAATAAATATCAATTAGATAAAAAAAGCAGTGATGATAAAGCGATGGTGGCTGAATGGATAAGGGACCGGCGTGCAAATCACGCGGTCCGAGTTTGATCCCGACCGGCAGTACCAATGTAGATTCTACTTTGCGGAATTTATATGTACTAGTCATGTCACTTACCATCTGCTAATGGTAAAGGAAAACATCGTGAGGAAACTCACATACCCTAGAAAAAATTCTATGAGTATGTCTGATTCACCAACCCGCACTAGACCGGCGTGAGTGGATTATGGCCTAAACCCTCTCAGATCTCTAGATAGAGGAGAGGAGACCCGAGCCCATGACGATGAAATATAAAAAAATCTAAGTGCACATAATTATTGTATTATACCTTCGTATAAGCTTAGTGATCCGTGTAGTGACGGATTAAGAACCACAGATTAAGAACAGTCCATAATTTAATCTTGATTTTGAATAATTAATATAATCTTGATTTTAAATGATTAATATGATAATGAATATAATGATGAATATAATAATGAATAAATAATGAATATTCTAATTTTTATTAAGAAATTATAATACAATTCATTTTGTAATACCTATGCAATAAATTATAATACACGTATTTTATCCTACACCACACCCATCATCGGCACACTTTACTACCACACACTTTACTACAATTCAAATTTAATTTTTATACGAATAATGTTAATGTTAATTTATAACAAAATGTGTATAGAACTTTTATTTATATATCATCTATTTTGTACCACATTTTCTGCAATAAATGATTTATGACTTATGACTATGACTTATGACACTACACATACATTTTGCACACACATACATTTTTTAGATGTGCTTGCTTGACATCCCTATGTCTGGGATCCAGCTGAAAACCAGCGCTAGGTTTCATCAACCTAGCACATGCTGAGCTGGACACCCTTTTGGTGCGATAGGACACACGGGGGGGTATAAATTTAGCCTAATTAATAAACTTCACCTTGTTCACCTTTTGTTATACGTTATATGTTTTCCTCTTGTGTGTGTGTCTGTACCAAATAAATGTTTTTTCTTTCTTTCTTTCTTTTCTTTCAAGAATACGCAATGTCACTACCCTATTTCTACCCGTGGGTGTCGTAAAAGGCGACTAAGGGTACTCCCGGCCAGCGTGGTATAGTAGGCTAAATTCCCTCCAGAAGACCCGTGCCCACCAGTGGGTCGTTTATGGGTTGTAATGATGATAAGCTTAGTATCTACATATTGTTATAGATTGGAGTAAACACGTTTCGATGTCAAAACTATAATAATTAAGTAAATACATATTAAAATGTTATATTGAAATTTATGGTATCATAATAACATATTGTAGAGTGTTTGATTAATGTAAAAAGTTATTTTAATTCATAGCTAAGAACCGGCAAGCTCTTCAACTTTGTACTTATTGCGTAAATTTCAGTGATACGGAACTTTTTGAGGATAGATGCATTTACATAGAACTTTTACTAAAGCAGGTTGAATAAGTTTTACACAGACTTTTGTTCCACTTATAATGCACGAAGTTTCACCACCCTATTAAATATGGAATGAAAGACTTGTGGAAAAGGTATGTTTGAATCGGAACAATTACCGCACTTAGTACTACAACTTTTTTTTCTTTTTTATTACTGAAATAAAATCGCGTTTATTCATCTAGGTTACAAGATAACACTTATGAAAGTCACAAGATAAGAATGTAACAGGTTATCCGAAAAGTAGCGTCAGCAAATTTGCCTACGACCAGTTTGCTGACGGGGTGGAGCTATGAGAAGAACTGGCAAGAAACTCAAGTCACTCTTTTTAAAAAAATGGATAGTTACAATCTTTTGTAATTTACAATTTGGGTAGCGTGTAAAGTGATGCAGCAGAGCACCACACCGTTAGATTAACGAGTTATAATGAATGTATTATGTAGCCTGTGTCATCCCACTGCTGGGCAAAAGCCTCCCCCGGAACCTTCAACTGCTGTCTATCTCCAGCCTTATTCCACCATTCCCTGTCAAAGGTATTCAAGCCGTCACACCAGCGTTTTTAGGCCTGCCTCGGCGACGATGCCCATCTTCTGGCACCCACTGTATTACAATTACGCACTTATTTTAAATTTTCGTGTGATAAACGAAAAAATGTTGCATGTAGGTATATACATTTCTATAGTAAAAAATTTGTTCGTATCGCAATAACTTTCAATAAAATTTTAACTTGCCACAGTTTCTCTTGTCTCTTTCTACATTTTAATCAGCAAGTAGTCGAGCAAAGACTTCCAGAAATTAGTGTTTTACTGGGCAAGCTGGGGATTTATCTCTGTAAGAACTTACACGACGATGAGATGGCATTGGCGTCGCCAAGTTTGCAACTTCACTACTATAATTTTGTGAATTCAGTTAAACTGTAGCTAAGAAATGTAATTAACTAAGCTAATTGTTTCAAACGATTACGTAATGATCTTATAGAAAATCTGTAACTTTAACAACAACAGTTTTATATAATTTCATTGTATTATTTATTAAGTTGAATATAAGTATAGACTTAATAATCCTGTATAATAAAAGCAGAGGGTTCAATATTTTGAGTTTATTTAGATGTTTTTAATCGTTAGAAGTCGCACGGGTTTTGCTCCTGTCATTTTTTATTTGGCCACTGCTCAGCTCCTATTCACTGTAGTATAATGTTATATTACTTAATACCATCCTCAATAATGGGCTATCCAACACTAAAGAATTTTTCAAATTAGATTAGTAGTTCCTGAGATCCTAGCATTCAACTAAACAAACAAACAATCTCTTCAGCGTTATAATAGATTTTATTATTCGTATAAATAAATACATTTGTATAAACCTGTTTCTAATGTATATTATTTCTCGCAAATTTGTGGGAAATAAAATACTGTATGTATAACAACAATTTTCAGGTCAATCATAACATGGTAACAGTGAGTATTGTCTTATATAAATGTTTGCTTTTAAACTTTTGTTCTCGTAAAATATTCCGGAAATTTAAAAGTTTCCATGAAATTGGTACAAATACATAAAGTACACTTTCAGTTGTACATGTGATCCACATCAGTATCAAATGCAAAAGTTAAATACCTTTAACTCCAAAATTTACAATTAATTTGGCTCAAATTAAAATTATTTTAAACCACAAAGATAATAATCACATATGATTGTTATATGATATTCAAAGTTTCAAGCTTTAATTCTCCAACCTATTCACATCTCAGCCACAACGCCTACATACCGTAAATTTCTTAAGTAATTAAAACTTGGAAGGGCTTTCAACTTACTTTTTGTTCACCCAAGTTCTAACAAAAGAAACCGAATGTGCGTCCTGATAAACTCAAACCTCATCCTTACATTTCATAAGCGATGTAGGAAAAACACAAAGGAAAATGTTAATGAACAATGGAAAACCCTTACTGTCGTAAAAACAACTGTCTCATATTGGAAGGAAAAACACAAAACTTATATTCTCTGTGGTTATAAGCACTTATGAGAATTCTTGACGCAAAACAATTGTGCATAAAATATCACATTGGGGATAGAGTTCTGAACTATGTGGTTATAAACGGGCAATAAAACTTGGAAACATTCGTATATAGCATTCCAAAGATACTAGGAAAAAAATTGTTATGGTATTTATGAAATATAATTTAGGCTCTGTTTCACGGCTGGCAGATAAGTGTCTAATAAACTATCTGAGACTTTTTTGACAGATTTTATATGAAAAATACGGCAAAAATCTGACAACTAAGTTTCATATAGGCTATTTAGCACTTATTTGCTAGTGGTGAAACAGGCCCTTTGAACAGTAAATACCTATTATGCAGTTGTTTATTCTGCATCATAAATACTGAATTTACCTCTAGGCTGCAAATTCTTGTATTTTTATCTTTTTTCTTGTTAGCTTGGCTATATCACTGCGATTGCCAGTATTCAGTTTCAACGTAGTGTACAAAAATATATGAAAGATTTTCAATAGCCAGTCTACAATATACCTATTATACAGATACAATGTTTCATCAATTGGCCGAGAAAATATCAAATGTATAGAGGAGCTAGTTCAGTATTCGTTACACACCCCTGTCCCTTGAGGTTTGTAGATAGCTTTTCCTCCGCTAATATCCGAAGACCTCTCTCCCTCAGATTAGATTCATATAAAGTGTTATTTATCCTTCATTTCATATCGACAGCTGTACAAAGGGGGTTAGTTTCACGTTTTATTTTTTATTTAATCCAATTGGGATTTGTTCGCCGATATAAACTCAATCGTATAAAGTAACCAATCGTATTATAGCTAAATATCATAACAGATGAGCCGATTCAGAATTTTTCATCTTATACATATTTTTTTACATATTTGATTCTGACGGATATTTATATTATATTATGTGGATTTTGGCGGAAATTAGGTGAGGCCTATGTTCGACAGTGGAGCTCATTGGGCTGATATGATGATGATGATGATAATATTTGGATTATGATTAGAAAATGAGCTACAAAAGTAAACCGAACATCTTCTTTAAACAAAAATAAGAAATTTCGTGAAAACTTGAACTAATATTAGGTTTAACCCATTTGGACCCAAATACAAACTAATGATGTTTTTTTGAAAAAATCTTTATTATCATGTGTAGTGGTGGGTAATTAGACATTATATTAGAAAAAAGAATTTAAAATATTTTTACTTATGAGAAAAAAAACACCATCCTCAAATGGGTCCAATGGGCATATTTGTGGTATATTTCAAAACAATTATTTTCGATGCAAAATGTTAATAATACATTTTCTACATTGCCAACGTGCTTTCATGTGGCATTCGGTGCATCGTAGCTGGCTTTGTAGTATCTGGGGAAAGTATCCAACACCATCTAGCTTGATATCTGACACCACCGAGGATGGTTTACGAGGCCTTCCATCGGTTCTCTCAGTACCAACACTCCTCAAATACGACCTTGCAATACATCGGCGAAATTAGGAAAGGTCTTGTCTGTTATCAGCGGTAAGAGCATGAAGGCGCCAAGCATTTGCTACAGCTAAATCTAGCATGTAAGGAAACAGTTCCCAACACCATTTTATGCCTCGTAGAGCTATTCTGTATCTGTTTGATTGGTCAGCTTGACCAACTCTGTCCATACCTTTGTTGTAATTTTGGAAGCTGGAAGAATGTCAACGTCAACCTTTCTACCCTCTGCTCCTGCATATATATTTTTACCTTTCCCAATGGGTAAAGAGAGTCATAGTGTCTGGTTTTCAACTCGCCTATGTTTCTGTAACGGTTTGTCATCCTGCTGTCCCATTTCTGGTATTTTCGGAACCCAAAAACTTCAACTCAAACTACGGTATCACGAGGAAGGTTATTCTTCTGAATATAGTGTTCATCGCCTTCTTCTTCACCGATAAGAACAGTCGGATGTGGAGGAACGGCCACCAAGATCATAACTAACATCAGGATTATCTTCTTCATTCAAAATACTTTCAATGGCTTCCTCGAGTCCTCGATGGTCATTAGGAACACTGAAAAGTTGTTTTATCATTTTTATGCTGTAACTAAACCTGTAAATATAAAGAAAAAATAATTATATTTATTATATGTATTAACGTAAAAGCTCCTATTAACGACCCCCTAAAATGTGACTCTATTAACGATCCAATTTTTAAATCACTCATATTGGACATAAAATAGAGTTTCAGAAATGTCATACCTTAAAAATTAGTTACGTATTTTTGTTGGCCACCAAAAAGAGTAAAGTTTGTGTGTTTAAATAGCCAGAGAAAGAAATAATTTGAATGTTAATGGGACGCGCCCGAAGCGGACGCACATTTCATAGTGTCGCGTCTCCAGCCACGTAAGTACACCTAAATATTACTTAAGGAAAATAACACACTAAAAATGGATTTGTCTTCTTGTTATCACATTACAACTGTAACGTATATATTCTTTTTCTAAACTAACTCTTAATATAATACTTTTTATTGGTTTTTGTGTTATAAAATCATGTTTTAATTTAAGGCGGTAATACAATCCAAATTTCAAAACTTGATTCTAATAACGACCCATGGCGTTGTTAAAAATTTTGAGAACATTTAGTATTTTAAAATAATATCAATTATAAACTACCTCATTTGATTTTATTGTTTTCTTGTTCAGTTCTTAAAATTATTTTACATCGTTAGATCTATTAACGACAAAGCTATTTCTTAAAGATTTTGTGTAAAACTCGATTCAACGTTAGACAATATCCCTATTATTATAATGGGTCGCTAATAGACCTTCATACTTGATTCTATTACCGACTCACAACTGTGAAGATATTTTTGGTGATATAGTACACAAAAATAAAATGTATATTTTTGAACAATTTGGCTTATTTCTTGCATACGTGACGTTTTGAGAGATTTTGTCACAGGACATATTATTAATGTAAAATAATATTTGCTATCCAGTTTCAGTCATGCTTCATGGCATTGGCTATATTTCATATGTTTTCAAATCAAATAAAAATGGCGGGACGGAATGCGGGCCATGTAACTTATATCTCTATCTATATGTCTTTAAAGATTGTGTTCTTTTATAGAATCATATGGAGCCGTAGAAGCGCAAGCAGTACGCCTCTGCTCAACTAGAAGCTGCGCTTCTAGCTATAAATGAAGGGACCAGCATATACGAAGCTTCAAAAACCTATGGCATACCGAGGATAACTCTGCGTGCCAAGAGAAATAATAAATATATATTATTATATATATATATTATATTTTAATTATATATATATCATTAAAATAACAAAAAATAAGTGTTCTAAGCGTTGCAATAAATAATTATGTTCATATTGTGATAATGTTGATCTCATAACTATTGTTGTTATATAATAAATGCCTTAAAAACTATTTTATTTTATTTAATAGAATAGAAGAAGTGACAACTTAGTACCGGTCGGTAAAAGAAGTTGAAAAATCGTTAATAGAATTTGCCGCATTCTATGGGTCGGTAATAGAATCAACTACTCTTTTGGATTAAATAATTATTTAGTATTTATTGTGTTATTGAATATTGAATTTAAGTACTGAATCGCAAAGAATACTTCGTAGAGATTAATTATAAATTATAACATCTTTCCTAACATAACAGCTTATATCTATTTTTTTAAAGTGAATCCTAAGACAGCTAAAACTGGCGGTAATAGGAGCTTTTACGTTACTAGTAATGAGCCCATTGGACCCATTTGGGGACACCATACTAAAATGCCTTTATTTATAGCCAAATCCTGTAAAACATCTGACAAAATAGCATGATTTACTAGTAGTTACTTTATGGATGTAAAATTTACAAAAAATATATAATAAATCATGGTGTAAATAATAAAAATCATGACTTACCTTAGATGAAGTACATATTTGCGTGATGCAGTAAATAAAATCACTAAATTTATCCGTTTTACCCAATAATTCACAAAATTATATTTTTTTTTACGAAGTAAAACTCTTTAACATTACAAATTCGTATCTGAATAAATGCTGGTCTACTAATATTAAAAAATGTCGATAGTTAAAGACATGTCCCCAAATGAGGACGGCGGGTCTAAATGGGTTAAGTAATTTTGAAAATTATCATAACTCCTTGGTAATTTAAATAAACTAAGACAGATATTTATTATAAAACGAATGATCTAGAATGTCGCCAAATTCCGTCACTTGAAAATTTTATGGCATCATTTTATAGATCTAATAGCGTTTTCCTGTGTGAGTCGATAAAATAATAAAAAATATCGTCGTAATAAAAAGTAGCCCGTATAGTTCACATTAGGCAGGTGTTGTTATTCTAAGAAAGATATTATCGTAAATAACATTGGTATTTGTAATATTTTTAAATGCCGGTAAATATTTCACAACTTGATCAGAGAAAAGGGTTTCATATGAGAATTCCCTATTTGGTAATCTCAGTCGTAAAAATATCTCGTGTTCATGTAACGCCTTTGATATCTGACGATGATTTATTCAGAACTGGTTAGTACTGAATAATGAAAAGTAACATGCAAAAGTATACAGTAATAACAGGGAACAAAGAACAATTTTGGAACCTAAACACAACTTCAATTAAGTAAAACTTATATTACAATAATAAATTAATGGTGCTCTTACAAAATTTGTAACTGTTTAACAAAGACAGTGACAAAGGAGTTGCTATCTTTTCAACAATTGAGTAAGGATTTAAACTGTTGATACTGGAGTTGACTTTTCCTAAGTAACATAACAAATACGAAACAAACTGTCGTTTCAGCCTATCTTTTGCTTGTCTATATAACAGTTGTTATACGAGTACTTTATTGTAAGTAGTTTGTTTGGGGAACAAATGCTGATAGCATTTACTTTTAAACTTTAACTAGGCCAGGGGCCCATGTCTGCTAACAGAATCGTAACACAATCGTAAGCCGATGGTCTCATTCGACAGCTGTGATTGGCTTACTAAGACAATCGCGCCATATTGCCGGCCAGTGATTGGTCCATCGGTCGGCTATCGACATGTGTAAATTAGTAGAATCGACCACCAGATCTTGTAATCAGTTTCGCAGTATTAATATTTTTCTTCGCTATTTGTGTCTTTGTTAAGTACTTCAGGCAGCGTATACAGAGTGTTACGATATATAAAGTAACCCTTTATATATATATATTTTGATTGTTCAGTAAGATGCCGCAAGCGATGGTTACTCGTGACCGTGCAATTATCCGCCTACGTAAATACAGAAAATTTTAGATAACACAGATATAACCAGAAAAGAAATTTTCTTATAGTCTTTGGCAATGGAAATCAGGGATAATGTAAACAAATCGTCATATTGCCAATATTTATAGTTTTATAAAAGCAAGGTAAAATTAGGTGAGGCCTATGTTCGACAGTGGACGTCATTGGGCTGATATGATGATGATGATGATGAAGGTAAAATAGATAAAAATATTAAAAATTGACGAAAATACTAATTAGATTAATATTTTGTACTATCCGTGTAGTGACGGATTAATAAAACATATATTGTTACAAAGGCGACTAAGGGAAATTAAGCAGACCAGAGCATTGTGAGAAAAGGAACATTCAAATCAAACCCTATACCAGCCCGCCTGGCCAGCGTGGTATAGAAGGTGATATTCCCTACAAAATCTTCGAAAAAGACCCGTGCCCAGCAGTGGGACGTTTATGGGTTACAATAATGATGATGATGATATTTTACTTGGGAGATCTATCTGTCATACTCTTAAACATTTCAAGATTAAAGTGAAAACCTCGTTTTAATGTATTTGTACATGTAATGTATATAGCTCTAGTTGTCTTCATCCTGATTAAAATAAATGATGCGTTATCAAAATATAGAAAGTAACATTCTGAGAAAAGCGTTTGTAGAAATAAAGTTTGAAACAAGTAATTTGTTCTAATGTGTCTCTTGGCTTTTATGCATTTCTTTCCACTGAATCGGAGGTAATTTTCTACAGAATAGTTCAGCTTTTTATGAGCACTGGTCGTAATGGTGCCTAGTGCTATTTAAAGGAGTTACAAACTTACGAAAAGGTCACATGGACATACCATGAACTCAGAATTTTAAATATTTCTAAAACAGTGCTTATATATAATTCCTATAATGGTATTCATAAAATTATCACATTAGAAAAAAAGTAAACATGTATTAAGCAAATAGACTACTAGAATGAACAATAAAGGAAATCATAGCATTAAAATCATGTAAATAATTTAATTTTTTTTCCGAAAGGCAATTTCTTCGATTCGCAAAGAAATTCGACTTGATGGAATTACAAATTGGGTGCAAATATTTGAGAGAATGATGAATGTAGATTCCTTTTGATAAATATTTAATATTTCTGATTACAAAACTCAGCTGCTACCAAACGAGATACTTTAAGATCACGTAGCATTTTGTTACCATGGCTACAGTGGATGGAAGAAGAACTGTTATTAGTGAAGGAAGTATTCTTTTCCTGGGGGGCTAGACAAGTAAGTGGTAATGTATTCGATCTTTATATATTCTAACTACATGTCAGCCCCCCTAGACAAGTGGCCAATGGCTGATTCTATTCGAAATATTTAAATGTCACTTCAATACATTTGAACACATCACTGACATAAGCTATCGATATGTCTATCATGGGCTGACCTAAACAAAATATGCCATGATAATGCTTCGCACTTTTACTTTATCGTATAGTAACTGCGAATCATGTAACAGACTTTTAAGTATTAAAAATCAAGATTTTCTGTAAATACGTAAGTACTTTATTATGTAAATCAGTCGGAGCTATCTGAAGAGTCGTATTTAAGTTGGAAGTAAAATATAAATGCGTAGATATTTTTTATTTATTTATTTAAATCATACCTATTAACAGGCAACCTACAAATAATAAATCTGTGCTAATAATAAATCTAATATTTACACACAATCTTCATAGTCACTCCTGCGAATTCACTCAGAGAGCGACTGAAAATGTCTAGGACTAGTGCAACCACACTGGGTGTCAGCAAGGCACTTGTTAGGTGGGCTTTATCGAACATCGTTTGATTTACTGTACCTCACTGGCCAGACGGGTTAGTATAGGGTTTGTTTCGAATTTTCCTTTTCTCGCAGTCCTCTTGTCTACATAAAGTACTTACTCCCGTAGTCGCCTTTTACGACACCCACGGGTTGAGATGGGGTAGTGACATTATGTCTAGATACAGTAGAGTACGTGGATAACGGTTACTTTGTTACTTAGATGAATAAATATTTTTCATTTTCAAACCTTGAGAATGATGTCGTACGTCGGAAACTTTCGTTTGCGACGTTAAACGTGAATTCCATAATATCTAAATAATAAGTAAATTTTGTTCAAAGATTTTGTGTATAAAAAGATATCTATCCTAACTTCTAAACTTGAATATCCATATTATTTTTTCTCATGACATTTCCCTAAATAGCCCTACCTATTCCGACCAGCGGTCATAACTTGGGCTAACCCCGACCTTACCGTATGACGATGGTTTGTGAATAATAAACCGTTATCATAAGAACCACTCAACAAGAATAGATAAACTTACTTAACTTTGTCGAGCTTTGGTTTCCTTTACCCTTCAGTTACAGTTTCGTAATTGAGTTGTGTAAGATAACAAGTTGATAAAGACTTCATCAATATATGCAAAGGAAAATACCAAATAGTTCAAAAGGGTTTTACATGAATTATTTTGTTGGTGGTTGTATGACATTTCTTGAATTAAAACCTACTATATTAACAACTTTAAAAATCATTAAAAAAAAAGAATCAATTGGTCGAAACTAATAACAATCCCAGTTTTGTTTTGATTCAAAAGCAATTGAGAATAATTAAAGTTTATGATTAGGTTCTATTAACCAGATCCAGATCAATTGGCAATTTGCCAAGTAACTGAACAACGAGGTATTTATAGAAATATCATAACTGGAATAAAAAATCCATCGTTGGACTAAAACGTAAGTTGACAACGAAACGTAAGTTGTTGGTATTTATTCTAAAGCTACAACTTGAATCATTGACTACTGAAATAGTTTTCTATAATTAGAATTACGTACATAATAATTTGTGAAGTCCAAACAAGGGTGAACACAAACAGTAATGTCACAGAAACTTTGAAATTAATGTAAACAAAACACGCAACTGTCTTGGGATGTGAACTTCATACATATTTGAATTATCTATAACTACCCACCTACTGTTATTATGAATGCTAATATCGAAGGCCGGGTCACTGAAGTACAAAATTTGAATGTCTTATAAATCTACGACCGCCGCCGCGTCGCGTCTCGTTGTCACTTTAACACGTCATATCTATAGATTGTCTTAATAGGATTATTTACACTTTAAGTAACTGTGTAATACCTACAATTCAATTTAATGGGCAATACTTGTTTCATATTTTTTTAATATTAAATAAATTTGTCTACTGAATCCGATTCTTAACGATTCTGATTGTTCAGAACTTCATAAATTTCATTTTAATGTGTTGCTTTCAAAGTTGGCAAATTTTCATTGAATATCTCAATAATATCATTCAGCGTTATCTTGACATTTACTTGCCATCAATTTTTTGTGCCAAGGGAAATTTGGTCTTGTAGATATATAAATAAAAGCCACAGATTGGTTGATGATCCTTTTTATATATAACTAGAAGTCGCGCGGGGCTTCGCTCCCGTTATTTTTTATTTGGCCACTGCTCATCTCCTATTGGCCATAGCGTGATGATATATCCAAAAATCTACCTCGAAAATCGGTTCAGTAGGTGCCTAGATTACCCCCTAACGCCACAAAATCACATACTTTACTTCTTTATAATATTAGTATAGATTATTCTTAATCTTCAGAAAAATAACATTTGCTTTCAAATATATTCAAGATTATATACTAGCTAGAATTTGTAGATATGACCCATTTATTGAATAAGATAACAACCTTCTTCGTTTCCAACTGAATTTATGTAATATGGCAAATACATGTGCACTCAATTGTGTAAAAGGATCTCATAATAGTGCTGTCTGTATCAAAATAAACCTTTGTTTGAATAACAATGGATATTTATTCATCTTGTTAATTAACAACTGCTTGTGGCACACGTTATACACTTTAGAGGTTGCCAAAAAACTGTATACAAAACAAAAACTTATATTGTGTCTTTAGAAACTAAAAAGCTTTAGGTCAAGTAAAGAACTTTTATGAATATTCGGTAAATGAAGTTACACCTTTAGTTCTGTAAGTGCCACAATTTACTGCAATTTTTTTTTCACTACATCAATAATCCTTTCTATAAATTCTCCTTCTAGTATTTTTCTAAGTAGGTATCATAAGCCACAACTGTTATTTTAAATGTGTAATTTATTTCTAGCACGTGACTTTTAATTTAGCTAGTTGAACGCTTTTAAGAATTCTATTTGATTTAGTCAAAAATAATATGCAAAATAACTGCATTATTACTCTTTCATTTGAATAAACATTCACATGTGTTTAGAACAGGTGTGTCTCAACATGGATTTTAGCCAGTCTAGACAAACTGCTGTTTATTAGGCGCGGTATATAATGAGCAATTAGCTGACGTAAACCCCATTTATTAATCAGCACATCAAACATAGATATCAAAACGTATCGTGTTTCTGTCATAAGCGTTAGACCAGAAAATTAAGTATACTAAACTTCAAAATACGACTCTGGCCAGAAGTGCAAATTAGTCTAATGATGAAAACCCCTTATTTAAATACCTAATGGAAATTACATTCATACGAATAATTAGTTATGAAAATGTAGTAAACATTTAGGCAGGCAATCAGTGCTATTAATTTCTTAAATCTCCAATTTTATTATCATACGGACGTGATATACCCGAGACAGACATCATCAGGAATATTCTAACACTTCTGGTACAATTTTTGCAGTAACAATGTTTTTTTTTTGCTGTTGTAAATAATTACCTGATAAAGTAGATAAATAACCGCAATAACCACCCATAGTCTCGGTGACGAACACTCGGCGTTTTGTTCCCTACACCAGCTGAATCGAAGACCTGTTAAAGGTTGCGGGTGGCCGTTAGTTGCAGAAACACAAAATCGCTCGCTATGGCGGAAATTAGGTGAGGCTTATGTCCAAGATTGGATGTCTTTTGTACTGATAGCCTGATAGTACGAAACCCTTGGCGAGCGAGTTTTACTCGCACTTGACAGGTTTTTTATCGTTTATTGTGTAATTTAACAAACTGTTCAGTTACATAATACTTATTACTTTAATTGTAATTGCGTATTGTTACATTATTCGGATTTGCACAAGTAAAAAATTCACTTAAAACATACTTAAAATTATCGTCGATAAAAATACCCTTTCTCCTTCTGCTACAAGTTTATTTATATTTTTTTAAATTGATTTTGTTTTTCTGTTTGTTGTTTCATACGTTTTTTTTTTCAGTACGCCATCTTAATTATATTTTGTATCTAAAGAGTTAACTACTAATTGACTGCCAAAGTGAAGACGGGAGGTTCACAAAGGCTTGAAGAAACTCAACTCATCCTAGTAATGTGGTTATCAAGTAAAGTTAAACGTCTAATGCTACGCAGCATTTCTTTTGTAATGTTCCTCATTGTTATGGCGATGTTAGTAGAAAATATAGGCTTTGAAAGTAGGGAATCGTTTTCTCATTATCATCATTAAAATCCATAAAGCTGCACTGCTGGGTATGTCTCCTCCACACAATACCGTTAGCAGATGGTAAGTCACTTGACTAGTACATATAAACAATGTGAAGGGAATTTAGTCTTCTATACCACGTCGACCAGACGGGTTGGTATAAGGTTTTGTTTCGAATTTTCTTTTTCTTGCAATGCTCTTGTGCAGTGCAGTGCTCTTCTAGAAAGACACAGAGATTCTATGACTCTAGCTTATTTATATCTCTTAATATCCCAGCTTACTTCTAAATCTTCCTCAAACAAAGGCTCCAAAAACAAACGTAGACATCGATACATAGGTTATTACTCACTATAATTCGAGCTAGACCACAAAAGCCGCGGAATTAATAATTTTGGCTCGAACATTTTATTAACATGAGTAAATATTATTCCATCCAAAGTTCTAAATGGGCTGTTAATAGCACCTACTAACGTTATATTACTCGTTGTACAAATCACTTTATCTTTCAGGTTTATTAACTAACAACGTACTTACTAAAATGTAATGTATTTTGTAATGGTACCTATCCAATAGAATTAGTTTTAAGTTTGCCATTTTATACATAGTTACAGTTAGCATTTTATACATAATCACTGGTTATCCGTGTAGTGACGGATTAAGAATACATAATGTCACTATCTCATTTTTTTTAAGATTAATTATTATTCCAAAATATTTACATTGTCTTAATATATTCTATGCATACCACCCAAACCATCTAGGGTTTATCTGTGGTATGGTTGCCACTAGAACTCGAGTACTTTGTAATTTAAATTAACTTAATCTTAGGCATTAATTCTATTATTCTTAGAATTTTAATAATTTTTTTTACAGTTATTCTCATCTCAACCCGTGGGTACCGTAAAAGGAAATAATTATGCAGACAAGAGCACTGCGAGAAAAGGAAAATTCGAAGCAAACCCTATACCAACCCGTCAGGCCAGCCTGGTATAGTAAGCTAAATTCCCTCCACATTCTTTGGAGGATACCAGTGCCCAGCAGTGGGATGTTTATGGCCTAGCAAAGCAAAGGCCCCATGATTTTAATTCTTTTTGGTCCGCAGCAATTGCGGTCCAGTTTTTGGAGTATTGACGGCTGAGAATCAGGGCCATCAACAGCTACAGGCGTACAGCTAGGCGTGGAAAGTGAAGGTCAATGACCCTTCAACTCACGAATCAGCTGAGTTAATTTACAGTTCAAATTACATTTTTTGTGTCATTACATCAGGTATTATTAGCACTATGACCAGTTTTCAGTACACGTGGAAGTAATATAGCTTAGGTACCTGTATAGTTGGGTTAACTTTGGATTTATTAGAATAATAATACATCTTGTTGAATATTGTTGATTACTTAGAATCAAGTTTCAGAATTTGTAATTTTGTTATAATATTTTATGTAAATAATGAAAGGTCCTAACAATATAATTATTTTAAAAGTTTATTACGATATTTGGAATTTATATGTACTAGTCATGTGATTTACTCTTTGCTAACGGTGAAGGAAAACATCGTCAAGAAACCCACATACCCTCGAAATTTTTTTATAAAATCCCTCTCTGCTTTCTAATTTAAGGATAGGAGACCCGTGCTCAGCAGTGGGACAACAATGGGTGACAAACAGATGAGCTTACGATGTTTACGTCGGGATGATCAATTTCTCTGGCATTGGCAAACTGTTCACAAGTACGTGCATAATAAATAAGTAAATAATTATTATGGACAATTATGGACGAGAGTGAAGCCCCGGGCAACAGATATTAGTTTAACTAAGAAAAAGGACTTTAAGCTTACACTAACCCCGATACTATTTCTACGATTTAGTCTGCGATATTATCTTTCGCAACTTACTCCTGATCGGTTCTATTCGGTATAAATTCCTTAGAACTGTTCACTGTGAGGCGTGATTGATACGATATTGAGCAGTGGCGTTTTGTACTAAGCGAGCGAAAATATTTTTTTATAACACATTTGCTCGTAAAGGGTCTCTTATTTCACCAATTTCAGTGTCGTAATGTATCTTATTATGCACTTGTGCGGTTTTTAAATCTTAGCAAAGAGTTTTTATGTCAGAAAAGTGGTCAACATTTTATGAATAAAATTAACTTTGGATCTTCCAAAGTTAATTTTATTCATAAAATGTTTATTGTAATGTAAAAATAATTATTATATATATAAAATTAACATTTAATTCTTTAACTGAATTAATTTAGACTTATACGAGTATAACCATTTATCTGTAATAAAACACAAAAATATTAATTTACTTTATTAGTAATACTAGGTGAGACCTATGTTCAACAGTGGACATTGGGCTGATATGATGATGATGATGATGATTAGTAATACTGGATGTTTTTGTGCCTTTGCCTTAAAAAAAAAGCGCTAATGCGCGCGCATCGATAATTTGAGACAAGTAAAAATTATTCCGCGCGCTTTTTCTTTTCGCTGTATTGTTTTTTTCTAGGAAAGTCCGAGTTTTATTTATTTCCTCGCAAATATGTTATAAAACGTCGTATGACATACGTGCGCTTTGATAATTACAGCCTCTGCTTTCTTGTAGCAATATCGCCTCGGCTGTAATTATCAACTTACCGCACTTATATCATAATGTACTATTACAGCAGGATACATATAAGGTAGGGTATTTATTTTAAATGTTTATTAAAGATGTTTATTCTCGTATTATTGCAATTGGTTATGATAAAGTGAATGTTTGCGCATACTTAAATTAAAATATTATAGTTTGTGTGTGTGTGTGTGAGTTTTTGTGTATGTATTAAGTTAACGAACTGAAAGATGGGAACATAGGAGTACGAATCTTGGTTGATACACTGTATCCTTAACCATAAAATTCTGCGTAGAAAGTGCTACAAACAGAAAACTACGGCAAACTAATGTAGGTAAATTATGTATCATTTAAGATTCAATTACGAGCGAGGAACGTAATTAAGGTAGTTTGTCTTATTGTTTTCTCTGAGGTGCAATGCGAACAACATTACTTAAAAGTACTTCGCACTCGTGATGTAAACTTTATAGTATACGATTGAGTAAAGAAACGTTTGATACATAATAAATTATATATATTTATACTTAATAATTAAATATTAATTTAACCTGTATCAATATTAATATAACAAAGCATCAGTTTTAAATTTTGTTTAATCATAATTCATAGCACTTATTAAAATTAGTTGGTCTAGCAGGCTGGATATTTTCTTCCACAAAGAATAATAATTGCCATACAACGTGGCAATGCTGCCAATCTACTGGGCACTTTTCCGGTAGACAGTGGCAGCGATGCGCAAGGATTTTATGATGCAATTTTTTTATTATTTCACCCTTTTTTCATGTTTTATTTTTTGTTTTTTTTTTTGTGTTAGGTTGTAGTTAAATATTGTTTTTTTTTTTAATTTAAGTTGTTAATAATTGTGCCACACGCTACAGCACTGCACTCTGTTGGTGAACACCGGGGCATTCCCCAGATAAGTAGCCGACAGAGGCATTGCACGCCGTGGTGTGTGCGTCACATTCTGCTCTATTTTTATTAGGTATCGCGTAGCGTTATCATACAGAGGTCCCTTGTACAAATTGTAATTAATACGAAATCTTATTAGTCTAAATTATTAAAGTAACAATAAGTAAAATGATGGTACTGTAAGTTGGGCAAATATACTTAGTGCATAAATATATCAAAATGGTTTTTTTTTAAATAAATTAATAATAAGGTATTTGCATTTATTAGGTAATCAAAAACACTATAAACTGAACTTTTTAGAACTATCATTCTAACATTATTATATTATCAAATAAACTTTTATTTGTTTAAATAACACGGACACAATAAATTGTGAAGACACACGTCCCAGTTTATTGTAATAATAATAATAAGTAGTCCCATGGTCACTCAACACAAAATAAAACTCTTTAGGTTATAAATTAATGTCCAGTCTAGTAAGGCTATAATTTAATTTTTGTTTTAGTACCTAGTCATTCTGTGACAGTTGCTTGTATAATGTTTCCCTTAAAGCTGTTATGTGTGTGGTCACTACAAACAGAGAACGTTTTCAAACAAAGCATTAGGACAAAGAAGCATTCAACGCAACTGTGGACATTCTCAACGAAGTTACATTTTTTATTTAATTTTAACCTTTATGTCAAGCACAATAAGATCTTAGTGTTTATTTACGTGTTTTGTAATTTTAGAAACAAAGACCTGCCACTAACATAAATATGAAAATATCACAAAAAAGAAAATACAAAACTTTGCTTTGAAACTTCAAACATTTTACATAGGCATGTCGGCTGAATTAAGGTTAAAGAAAAATATATAATGAAAACTGTAATAATAACTATTAATAAATTAGGTACCTACTGTATAATAATTTTGTAAAAATCCATTATTTTTTTAATATTTTGTTGAAATGTAGTACTTATATTTTAATTTATTTATTTTTCCTTTGATTTATTTAACTTCTGAGTGATTCAGTGTGTTTCAGATAGTTAATCTACTCTACTTACTATTTTTGTTTCAAACCATAATATTACAACTTATCCGAACTCGCTAAGTCATGAACTAACCTAATAAATAAGATCTTTTACCACTTAGTTCCAAATAAATGTTTGTAATTTTGAAGTCTATGTTCGTATTTGGCACAATATTACTTACAACCTCCAACGCTCGACTTTGGTCCTTTGATAGTGGTAAAGAGAGGCTTTTCTTTCTTTACCATTATCGCAAGAACAAATTATAAATCTATCAATACTGGTAGAATATCAGCTGACCTTTATTGATATAACATCGAACACAGTTCAAAATAAAGTGTTGCCAAGCTACTAAAGTGTTGTTATTGTAAGTAGTTTATTAAGGTACAGTTGATTTGTTATCTGTTTCCGTATACATTTGCATCCCAATTCCAGTGACGCCGTTGATATTTATAGAACAAATATACATTGTTTATCTGTTGAATCTTAATGTCGCTGCGTTATTGCGTACTAGAAGGATTATTACAGAGGATGTTTTTTTGTTTATTACCAAATATGTCTTTTTGTTTTCTGATGTTGTTATATATATTGGTATTATTTCTATAAACAAAATAAAGTATCATTATAAAGTATCCTATGCTACACATCGCTAACGTCATTTAAGAAATCGATTTTGAGGTCATAACATATTTTTTTTAATGTATGTAATATAAAGCGGTCAGGCGTCAACACATTTGCTGAAAATAGGTACTATGTGGTCAATGCCAAATATTGCAAGAAAACATTTTTATAGAACGAAATGGTCATAAAAGGATGCCCATAGAATGTATTGTATTTGTTTGTATGATACAATATCTTTTTAGACTTTTTACTTTTTGTTTATTTATTTATTTTGTAAACATTCATTATAACTCGTTAATCTAACGGTGTGGTGCTCTACTGCATCACTTTACACGCTACCCAAATTGTAAATTACAAAAGATTGTAAGTATCTACTACTTTTCGGATAACCTGTTCCATTCTTGTGACTTTCATAAGTGTTGTAACACCTTGTAACCTAGATGAATAAACGATTCATTTCATTTAATTCATTCATTCATTTATCATTGTATATTTCATGTTATTATGTTAAACTGACTGGCCTGTTGGTCTAGTGGTTAGTGACCCTGACTGCTAAACCGGAGGTCGTGGGTTCGATCCCCACCCAGGACAAATCTTTGTGTGATGAGCATAAAGGTTTGTTCTGTGTCTAGGTGTAATTTATCTATAATATGTATGTATTTACAAAAAAAAATGTATTTAAGTAGTATATCAGTTGTTTAGTACCCATAACACAAGCAAATATAATTGCTTACTTTGGGACTAGATAGCGCTGTGTAAATGTGGTAGAATATTATTATTATTAAACTTCACGAGAGTTTCACTAGATGAGTTCCTTTTGTTTCCTCAATATTTAGAGATATTCAGTCAAGAGTTACAGAATCGATCCGTTGCCTTGGTATCAATTAAAAGTCCGTCTGTATATATCAGTTTATATATGAGGGACCAAAATATTCAACTTTTGCACGAAAATTTCTAAAGAAATACTAAATAAGATTCCAATGAATACCTAAGACGAATATTTCTCTCAATAAGCAACGTTTAAAAACGGATGAGCAATTTTTCACTTGGATGATTTGGTTCAAATATGAAATATTTCAAGATTTATTTACCTCTACCTTTTCTAAAGGTGTGGTCAAGGATAGGATTTCACTTTCAGAGTTTGGAGAAGCCGGTTCAGGTAAGTATATCGTTAAAAAGTTTATAAAACGTCACTCGTAATCGAGTATCTAGGTTTTTGATCATTTATATTATTCAACTTTTAACTTTATTAATATAATTCAACTCCACTCATACAAATAAAAAAGCGCATTTGAAGTGGTTTGTGTTTTTACCTGACTGCCAAAAAGGAGGGTAATGTTTTTCACGCGTATGTATGTATGTGGGCATTTCTGTTCCGATGTGACCTTCTGTAGCCTAAACGGCTTGGCTGATTTTAAAGTATGAGGTGTCATTAGATTTGTATTTATCCCCCGAGTGTCATAGACTATATGACGTTAACAAAAAACCAATATGGCGACCGTAAACTGTCATAATAGACGTTTTTTTAGTGCTATCGCAATATGGGTATCAGATGAAAGCTAATTAATAGCCTAATTCAATTATATATGCATTAACTATTGCCCACGACTCCACTTGTCTCTTGTAACCTAAATAGCTTGACCGATTTTGAACTACCAAAATTCACAAAGTTATAATAGACATAATAATTAATAATATTGACTCACAAAGGCTACTTTTTGGCAAGGCAAGGCAGTCGGGTGTTTTGTTTTTATAAATAAACACTTGTTAATAGAGCTAATATCTAGTATGTACGTTTCCTCTTTAGTCTCGCTAGAGCATTATGTTCAACTTTCTTTCTGTGTATTTTGTTTTGCGTTATGTTTACAAATATATCTAGCTTGTAAAACCTTAAAATTACTCTAACCGGGCCTTAAGGAGTAGTTACTGCGAGTATAAGCGCTATTTTTAAATCGTTTTTCTTATAAAACGGAAAAGTACTAAAGACATTATAATATGAATAGCAAAGGAAATTGCGGACTGATGTATTCGGCTGATCAGTTCTTTATACTGTTTCCCTTTTTGAATACAAAAGTAATCTATTTTGTCATCCCAAAAGTATCTTATATTGTTATGCTCCAACAGATATGTACGAACAAATTGATATAAATTACCAATTGTGTCAATACCGTATTGTCGTTGGATATTCGTAAATTGATAGTAGGTATGTACTTGTCATAATATCACGCATTTTACCTCATAAAGCTTGGCAGAAATATATGGCACGGGCTCGGTAATAGACTGCGAGCTTATTGAATAAGAAAAACTATTTTTCAGAAAGATCAACATGCTTATTTACTACGAGATATTATAGTTTAGCGTGCTCAAATTTCCCTAATGTTTTTGAACTTGAAGATGTCAATGGACCATTTACGCTCTATAAAGTTGGCTATGGAGTAACAGGAAGAAAAATTCGAACAAAAACTCAACAAAGCTTCGGAATGTTTTTACTCAAGACGGCATCACTGATATAGGACAGTTTGACATCAAAGCAACCTTTACGTCTCTAACTATTAACATAATGGCAAAATTATGGTGGTTTGTTCGTAATGTTCCTCTTAATGTTCTGCATGTAGGTTCTATTTGTGAATGTCAGGTCGTTAAGCAATACTTTTAGATTGTTTCTTAGATAGCTAATAGGTGATAGTTATCATGACATGTTTTGTTTGCCTCTTGGGATGTCTTGATCTTTAGTATGTTTTTGTATCAATCTGTTTGGGTGCATTTTAGTTTATGAAAATTTATATAAATTCAAACAGTAAAATCATAAGAAGCCGTGTCTTCTAAGGAGCCTAAACGAAATATCGACATTTAGTTTAGTCGTTTTTGATATCGTTATCAAATTCCGAGTATGCTCTCTAGTTCGATTCCTATATGTATTATAATTTAAGATGTAGATGTAAGTCTGTCTGGCACGTGTGTGTTTTCTTAATATAAATTCAAAATTAAAATAAAATAATCTTTTATTCAGACCATTGATCTAAATAAGTTAGGAAACACACGTATCTCACATCTCAAAGATTTTTTTTTTGGTATATCTAATACGTGCCACAAATTATAAACCCTTATAATTTCCAACGGAAATTGACCTAAAATTAAAGTAAAAATATTACTCTCCGAACTACATTCTGTTCAAACACATCGTCCATAGCATAAAAAATCCATGCCTATGGGTGTGCGTGATTGGCTTGTTCATAGCAAAACATTTTAACCTCTCGTTAACCTTTTTAACAAACAGCTAACAATAAACATTATTTTACTCGAATTTCGTTCTAATAAAATCCATGTATATTACGGCAATGGTGTAATTAGAAACGCCTACTGAACAAGACATGGTTAACTAATTAAGGACCCTATTAACCGCGACCCAGTATTGAATTTGGAAAAATAAAACGTAGATTTGACCCAAATTAATAAGAGTTAAGGAAGTACCGACCTAAATAGGAGTATAATAAATTTAGGTAACGAACCACTAACTGGACATTATTCATGAGACGTTTTGACAACTCTTTAACATTCAAGTTGAATGCCTATTCTTTGTTTGAAATATAAAAGTCTTATTGAATATTTGCAGAAGGTGGTTAGCAGAGGTACACCACATCTATATTTTGCGAGCTAAGTTGAATCCTATAATTATAACCATGCACATTTTATTTTTCTTAAAAAAAACACCTGCACTAGAGAACCACGTGTCTCGAAGGACTTTACAAACATACAATTAATGGACACAAAGCACACCTAGACAAAAAACAAATATGTATATATTTGTCTTACGTCACTCCGCACAGCCATGTTGATGACGACACAATTCGTTCATTATATTTACATTGTATTTCATTTCAAACTCCTAGCTAACAAGACAGAAAACCCAACACCAATTTTTCCCGACTGCTTTGCTACTGAGGTAGTCTTATCTGGTGCTGTGTTTGGATTAATTATAAGGATGGGCTAATAAGAATATTCTGATCCGTAACTGCACATTGACAATTTAAGATGGTATCATTAAATATATTTTTGTATAATAAATTGTGCCATGAAGTGATTTACATCATTCATCATTCGCTTGCCTGATATTTCTTATTTATTTAGGTATTGCTAAGCACTTCTCTGAAATTCAAACAATGAACAGAGTTACAATAAAGAAAAACCTTCACAGTTACAAGAGGGCGTGACTATGAACATTCATAATAGCATCTGTAAATATATTTTGAAACTTTTTTCTGACGTAAAATGAAACGAAAAGGAGTATTTCGACGATATCTTTTGACAGTTTTTATTTCTTTTATTGTTCCTTTTTCCGTAAAAGTTGAGTAAGTTAGCCGCTGAGATCTTGGTAATAACGTTGCGGACGGATAATGAGAAGGAGGCTGTGATTGTGGGATGACACTAATTGCTATTAGAATCTGGTATCCGAATGTTGGCTTCATTAAAGCTGCCACGTTTACTGTATAAAAATATTATAATGTAGAGCTTTTGACAAAACGTAGGTACTATCAAACGATAAAAGTACGTAATATAAAAAAGTTTTATTTTACCAATTACGTGGATGAAACTCATTTTATTAATTACAATCGTATATTAAACTATAAAAAGTATTGTATCGTTAATTACGAGTGCGTACAACAATTTCCAATCACGCTGGGTTCTGATGTCGGGAGATCTTGTTTCATTTTTCGAGATCAATCAAAGATATATTATTATATACGATAGACGGTAGTTGTCAACAACGCTATTCTATGCACTCATAAGAAAGAAATGGATGTATTCATATTATTATATAATCCATCTCTTTCTTGCTTCATCAATTCGCTTAGAGTAGTTTACTGACGCTGACGCCTAGCAGTGCTAAGTCAAACTATTTTCGCTGATGGATCCCTAGCGACTCACATACTCGTAAGATGCCGTTTATCAGACAGCTCTCTGGATACTCTTTAATATTGATCTGTCATTAATATTGATGTTGATTTCCAAAAAAATACGGGTAATCAATAATATGTTATACTAATAAATAAGTTAATATAAATAAGTAGGTAAATATTTTTTCTTTAAATAAAAGAAGCAACCAATATTTTTTCGAAATAATCTATTAACTCGAAAGTGTCGAGAACTCGACTCAAGGTAGCTTTTCATTACCGAGATACGCATGAAGTACACCTTTAATAAACATGGTTTTATTATAATTATATCGAAAGAAAAAGTAGGCAGTACCTTATAAATGCCTCATTTTCTTCACTATATGATTTTCGGAGATTTGACACCATTAGACTCAAGTACACTTTGGGTGACACATTATTGAACCCGGAATACTTCACTTTCACATCGCATAATCAAACTTTTGAGTAATTTATCCTTCAGGGATTGATAACTAAGCTTTTAATGAATTTCATATGCGTTCGTGTACACCCTGCTCTACCCTACATACCTACCTACTTATAGGTATATGTTACAGTCAAAACTCTTAACCAGTCAAGAGTAGTTTTGACTGGCTATATCAGTCAAAACTCTTAAAAAAGTAAAGAGGTCGGTACTAAGCGAGTTTTCAAAACTGGTTGTGTTTAGAATAATTACTCTATTCTGCCCTTACTTTCTTAAGAGTTTTGACTGATATAGCCAGTCAAAACTGCTTTTGACTGGTTAAGAGTTTTGACTGTAACATATATAAGACCATTATAGGCTTTGAACAAAACAAATTTGATTAAAATTATATATTTTAATTAATAAAAAGCATTTTCTGCCATGTGGCTACATTCACATACAATTTCGTTCGGTATTTTTTAAGACTCACCTCATTTTAAAAAGGGTTTCTTGTTTACTTAAAAGGATTGGGTTATATTCAAACAATAATAACCATTACGTTTCGTTGCTTGGTTCTCTACTTGTTTATCTACTTTGGTGGGTATATAGACGCCACTCAAGGTATTATTTTATCTGCGTTCAAAAGCTGAAAAGAGAATATAGGGTGAAAATGCTGTAATACGCTATCTAACATATTCTAAAAAGGTTTTAGTATATTATTTTATATTTGTCGAGCTTCAACATCAACGGAAAGTACATTTATTGCTACCTTTTCCATTCAAAAAGTTGAGTTGACTTTAATTAAAAGGAATCTTTGAATTTGTTTGGATAAGCTTTGGCTTCTTCAATTTCTACCTAAGAGACGTTTCTTAGTACTTAATAACATTTTTGAAAATATTTCGTCAGAGTCTAAACGCAATAGTTTAATTTGAAATTTAGACTTAAAAAACACGTCCCGACTCTGGGGTGAACAAGACAGTAGGTTATGCATTCCTTGGGATTCCCTCGCTGTTAATCCTCTCATAAAGAAATTGCAGTGGTGGTGTATGAGGGTGGGATTGTTCCGTAGCCTATATAGTCTTCCTCGATAGATGGGCTACCTAAAATAAAATAAAAATTTCAAATCGGACTAGTATTTCCTGCGATTTAACGCTTTCAACCAAATAAACAAACTTAATAATATTAGTATATATTTTATGTAAGACAACAATTTGCAACACCTATAGGTATGTTATCTTCTTACTTTTATATTAGATATATGGCACACTTAATTAAATTGTTCAATGAAACGGCTGCCGAACGGTCACATAGTTAATTAATTTATTAGCCTAAATAGGCCGGATGCTCGTTATCTTCGCCTTACTTATTTTAGAACTCAGTTAGGCATAATTCTCTTTACGTAGTTATGTGAAATTTATCGTGATAATAAATGATACCTATTAGGTAAATAATTATCTAGGCTTTTAGGGAAAAAAAAATGCTTTAAATCTATAATGCCAGGGAAGTCTTACTACATGGTAAAGAGATATCAAAGCCTATAGTTAATTAGGACCTTGCCTGGCGTTGCAATACTGTGAACAATGATATTGTTATAATATACAGAAACAGTATACGTAACACATATTAGTACTTAGTACAAAACTGTTTCTCGAAGAGTTATTGAAAAAATCGATGAATCTGTATGCGTGCTGTTATCGCGCTTAAATTTTAAAGTGCCTCGGTGACGTAGCAGTATTGTCTACAGCTGCTGGCCATGAGGTCTTGGAGTCAATTCCCAGGTCGAACAAAATAGGTAGTACTGTGTTTTTCTGTCGACATATTTTCAGAATCAGCAAGGAGTTTGGAAATGGTTGTCTCGCCTCCTATTACCTTGGAAAAATGTGCGTGTGATTTACCTCTGCCTATCCCTTGAGACATAAATGGCGTGAATATTTATATAACGTATCATTAATTTTAATATCATGGGCCATAACAAATAATAGGTAATCTGTCTTTCTGACTCTTGACAGTTGTCCAAAAAGGTCTTTAACAAGGAACTTATCCTTAATGACTAATTCAATTTGGATTTGGAACACTACCTAGGTAGATGTGTCATAAATGCACGCTTCTATAACATTAAGAAAAAGTCTGAAAAAAATAAAAATATTTTTTTATTTCCATCGTTCGGGTTTACCGCTATTCAATAACATTAAACCAATGCAACCGCTTGGAACTTTCCAGGGTTTTGAATCCACAACGACACGGACATTAACATAGAACGTGCTCCCTAAACCATCACGAGGTCTCGATAATTATGTAAACAGTCCCATTTATGGTTACATTACAGAAGCCTTTCCTTATCGTTAAATCGAGCGATTAACAGTAGGCTAGCCAATCTTGCCTACAAGAAGCCTGTTAGAACCGCTAACCTTGCGTATATAAAATATTGTATTTTGATAAAGTGTTATTTTTACTGTCTAGTTTTTTTCTGGATAATGTCGAGCTATCACGAAATATAACGTCTTTTAGAATTATGTGGTAAGATGTCTACCACCTGTTGTTAGATGAACGAGACTCGATTATCTCAATATTATTTATTTATTGCCGTTATAATCTGGTATTAGAAACATAGTGAAAATTCTCTTGTCTGTTAAGATCAAAAGGGATAAAAGAAAAGGTAAAAGTTGCTTGCACCTACCATGCTCTTTTCTGCATCACCCTAAGGTTTGCTGGTAGACAATGCCTTTGGCATTAAGCCCTCCTTTGTATTTTATTGTATATAAAGTTTAAATAAATAAATAAAAGTTAGAATATACAAGGACGAGAAGGAAATACCAATCAGAATCCACAAACAGAGATATCTAATTATGGAATAAATTGCACAATCTACGTAAATGGTTTTAAATCTTAGAAGAAGCTTAGTACTATCGTAAAATGCTGTAATCATACGCTTAATCTGTAATAATATTATAAAGCTGTAGAGTTTGTTTGTTTTCATTAATCTCAGGAACTACTGGTTCAAATTAAATAATTTCTTCAGTGTTGGTTAGCCCATCATCGAGGAAGGCCATACGTTATATAACATACAATATCACATTATAGTAGCTGAGTAGTGTCCAAACAAAGTTCTTCGGGAGCGAAGCTACAGGCTGCAGCTGGTGAATTAATAGCTACTTTGGTTCATATTACAATAAATATATACATACACTTTAGCATGAGAGCTAAATACTTAGCTGAAATTTTCTTGCTGATTAGATAAGAATTAAAGAAAATAATTTTCAGTTAGATATATAATCTAGTAGTCTAGTCAAACAACAACTATCTGCTAAAATTAACAAGACCTAGATAAACTTGTTTCATACAATAAATTATTTTGAACTTAAACCTTTACTTCTCTTAACAGACTAAAGAAAACTTTTGCGCAGCTGTAGGATTAGATGTTATAGAACATCTGTAAAGTGTTTTCGATAGCCCCTTGTATTTATTCCAATTGAAGAAATAAAAGAACAATTACATGACAAACTTATTCAGTGATTTCCGCCAGAGAATATTATCTTATGAAACGTTTATTTGTGTTCGTAAATTGTTGGCAAGCACAACTTTTGTGATGACGTTAAACTTTCTTCGTTTGTGTTCGAAAACTTTCTAATATGTTTCTTCTTTGTTCTTTCATATACCCATTATACACCTAAGAATGACTTCATAATATATATAATAAATTATGGACTGTAAATACGTTCCTATTTCACCAATGTATTTTGTAGAATAGCTACCTATTCCACAAAATACATTGGTGAAATTGGTAACCTAAAATAATTGCAGTAAAATTGCGGTGTCACTCGTTACCGAAGTTAAATATCAGCTACCAGATTTTAAACAACCTATTGATTAAAATATTATGAGTAGGTATCAGATTATCACTATTGCAACAAAATGCGGTCACGCTGCGCGCTGTGGTGAAGTTTCGCTTCGACTTTATGCGGTAGCGCTGGACCACGTGCTTGCGATGTGGTGGTGTTGTGGTTGTGGTGTGATTATGGTGGGGTTGGGTACGTGTGAATAGGGCCTTAGTCACACAGAATACATAAAAATATGAAAGAAAAGAGAAATTTGGTCTTGATGACGATTACTTTTTTTAAGGAATCCTAAGAGAATTTCCGATTCATTAAATATTGTTTCCTTTGCTCTCAGACAAAAGAGTCTCAACTCTCATCTTTATATGTTGAAGTAATGATGAAATGACAAACGTAATCCGTTCAAAAACTGGGTCAAACAAGAAATATCGAAGCCCATTGTAAGTTTTGATAAATGTCAATAACTTTAAACCAGATAATACTTTTATTGACTTTGAGCGCGATGGACTCGCAATGTTCATTCGTTTTATTTGCATAAAAGATATTGTAAAAACAAACCACGATTCAGCAATAAAGTTTGAATATCTTGAAATGTATAAAACTGGTTTTGACAATCGTTCTCTTGGGTTTGTCCATAAAGGTTTTAACAATATAACTATTTTTTGAGAATCACGGCATATAAATAAAGGACTGCTAAAACTCAAAATTTATCCACGTCCAATTTGCTAGATTTAACAAAAGTGTGTCAAATACCTCATTAAGCCCCATCTAGAGTAACACTAGAATCTTGTATTATTTAGGTACAGTTTAGGTAGTTGGCGTTTTTTGTCTCCTGAATTAGATTACGATATAAGATAAGGTCTCTCACTAACATATACGTTTCGTGTAGCAAGTAAGCTTACGTGTAGTTGTCTCAAACAAAGATAACATTAATTATTATTGTATTGAACATAATTGGTGGCCGAATAACGAAATGACTGGTATGCAAAACATGTGGACCGAGTCCAATTCCGACTGGCGCGGCGTAGCAGAAGATATTAGGATTTATTATTATTATTATCTACTAGTCTTTGATTTACCATTTGCTGTCAGTAAAGCAAAATCAAATATTCTGAAAGAAATTCTAAAAGTACCTGGGGGCTTACTCTGAATTTCGACATTTTCGATGTTGCTGTCAAATGCAAGGATATTTAGATATTGTCAACCATATTATATTGGATGATATATATTATAATAGATGTGCAAGTGGCATACTCTTGTAAATATAGTATAAAATTCATCTGAACAATTAATGAAAAATATTTAGAACCTGATTGTGGGTGTTAAATTTCTAAATCTTAATTCAGTTATAATAAGGTGTGAACGCAAAAAGCATCCAGTAATAATTATAAAATAATTCAGCATTCCCATGCTTTTATATTAATAAAACTGAATGAGGAAAATTTCGTAGCTCAAATTGGATTAGGAAGGAATATACGAAATGAGCACTGGGTGAGTAAAGATTGAAGGACGAAAATCACAAACAGAAATTATATGTAACACCATCATTTTGGAATGTTTCTATAGTCCCATGACGTAATATCATGAGGACGGAGCCGCGGACAACATCTAGTATTTATATTTACATATCCTATATTCGGTTTTAAATTTTACAATGACTAGCTGCAACTCCTTTTATTTTTTTACAATGAATTAAGCGAATCGCTATTGGGAAATAAATCCTTTTTGCATTCACCCATAATAGTTCAGCCAACAAAGGGGTTGTAGAGTGCGTGAAAAGGAACCTAAGCGATTTCGTCGAAAACTTGTTAAGGATGCTTAGAAAGTGAACATACTAAAAGTACTGACGTTTCGGAGGTGAGCCGGAGTGGGGGGAGGGGGTTAAAGGTACCATTTTAGACTTTTTGGCTTATAACTCAAAAACGGTACGTTCTAGGAGAAAAATCCTTCTATTAAGTAGAAGGATTTCAAATTATGAAGCTTATCAAATTGTCTATCACTTTGTGCTGTATTCTTTTCCAAATTCCTCACCGTTTTTGAGATATGGCGCATAGAGCACGAACCTTGTACCTCGGTAAATAATCCATCCTAAAAAGTTATTACATAACATAACATAACATAGCATCACGCCTTTTTCCCCGAAGGGGTAGGCAGAGGTGTTTCGCACCCACATTTCGCCAGCTATGTTTGGTCCCATGAAATAGGTGGCGAGCCTTTTGTCATCTACCGGGAACATTTGTTTACCAAACTCCGGGAAAATCTCAATACTGGATTTTCATGTAAGAAAAGTCCAATACCATTTTCACCCGACCCGGGAATCGAACCCGGGACCTCTTGCACAGCAGTCGTATACACTTCCCGCTGCGCCACCGAGGCAGTTATTAAAACATAATAAATCCATGTTTATAAATCACTCCAACTAGTTCTGGTTTATTTTTAACGTAGGATTTTATACTCAAAAATAGTTTACATGTGACTGCACGAGAGTAATTGCCATTCATCGTGTTTAATCTAGAACCATTATCTAGGTTTTGATCTGATCTGAATCCCAAAGCTCTCCAGAAAATATCTAAGACCTAGACGGTGACGATATTAGATACTTGGAATAAAACCGACATAAATTGTCACTCTTAATCAGAGCAATTGATCGCACCGAATACCTACCTAACATTTAGGATCTTTTCACACAAAACTATCACCATAATCCAAGCGTGAAGAAAATAGTGGTACAAAAAATACAGCGATTTACATTTGTCGGTGTTGGCGTTCCGCAAATTGTAGAGATAGAACGCTTTGGGGCGTACTATGATGTGTATGAGAATTATCCAGCATTTTGCCTACTCTGTTAGACACTGATAGTTTGCACGGAATCTGATTTAGGCTCTGATAAAAATAAACTGGCTTTTTATGCAATATACTTAATATAACAATGGAATATAACAAGAAAATGACATAAGAAAAAGAAATATGATGGGCTTTTGCAATGTTTTATTAATTCTTAAGCAGAAATATCAAAACAATGGATATGATATATAAATTAATTTATTATCTTCATAATCGTACACTACACCGCCTAAGTCCGTGATTAAACGTAAATCTCTAATATATCTTATTCTTGCTCCAACTACATTTCAAAAATAGGCGTCTGTATAAGATATATATTATATACATTTGTATTTTATTATTTAGTATTCCGCCTTCGTCTATATAGAGGGGGTTCTCAATAGTGACATTGGTGACCCTTATCGGCTGTCACACTATCTTGTCGACCGACACAACTTAGATGTTACTCAGTTTCATCTGTAGTACTCGAAGACATTATTTTTTATTCACAATATTATTATTTAATGACGTGAACCAAAAACTTAGTAGGTACCCCATTTTAAGAAAATTACGCGGTCGCAGGAATGTAAGTAAAATTTGATCTTCAAACTTTAAATTTATTCATTGTAAAACATAGGTATTGTAGATTACATTATATTTAAATTAAATTATCAGTATCACTATGTTTTGCCTTCATAGGCATACAATATTACCTAATTAGATAAATTTTGTTAAAAAAACTGTGGAGAAACAGTCAGAAGCTATTTCATTTATAAGTGTTGTACTCTGTACGATACTTTAGTTTTGCTGACAATGTTATAGTGTTAGAATTTGTTTTCTTTTTTCGCTACCATTTGCAATTTGTTACTTTGATAGTATGAAACATGTTGTGAAAATCCTAACAGACGTCCAAAGTAATAATACATTTTGCCGTGAACCTAAACAAAAATGTTCTTGAACAACTTACAAAAGTTTCCAAGAAATGTATGTATGAGAGATCTTTGTAAGATTCTTTGCTGTTACGTAAAAACTGGAGATGGAACTCTTTACCATCTTTGACGTCATGTCAGTTACTTAATAATATAGATATTTTCTTGTAAAAGAAAATGTGAAAACTGTCACAGTACTCCAAACTAAGCGTTATCATTAATAATTAATTATAATTAGAGGATCGGTGTAAAAAGGTTTTCACCCATTTGTATATTGGGTGAAAATTTATTTATATCAAGTTTAGTGGATAAAAATATCCTAGCCAGACTATGATGAAATTGAAATTGAAAATTGACTTTTTAGATGGAGATCCGGAATCATGTTTGTTGTTAGAAATGCATGTTAAATCACGTTCGCTACACTTCGACGAGAGCTAAAAACTCCACTGCTTCAAACTAAACAAAAGACTAGCAGAAATATTTACAACGTCCGCGTCCGTCCAGTCCCCGACACTAGAAAAATAGTCGGCACGTTTCAAGTAGTAAGCTCTTTATTCAAAAGACAATAAAAGCTTGAAAAGTGTCTACCTTTGAAGGGTGTAAATTATGTATGAGTGAAACAACTACTGTTATATTTGAATGAAGTATGTCCGTGTCTAGTAAGGATGTCAACTTATTGATTATTTTTTCTATTTGTATTATATAATACATAACCTTGGATCTTACGGTTTTATGCTACCATCGTGGTATGGAAAAGATATTGAGAAGTAAAGATATTAATACCTAATCACTTAGGTATCTTAAGTGTCGGCAACGCGCTCGTGATGCCCCTGGTATTGCAGGCGCCCATAAGCTACGGTAACCGCTTACCATCAGGCGGACGGTAAGTTGGTTTGCCACCGTCGTGGTATAAAAACAAATAAATTAGTAGCTATAGAAAAAACATACATATCACAGAAAATGTGCGTGTATCTAGAATTATTGTCTTCCAAGTAAACAAAATTATGATTCATATCTGAACTTACATACCACATTTTCTATGTATGCGTAAATAAACAGAGACACACTAATAACGATGATTTATGATTATATCTTTCTAATACACCATGAAACCGTCTAGACTTTCTAAACGATTTACGCTGTTTCATAAGACCCTTACTCAAATGTTGTATCAAAGATATGAAAGTCATATCTACTAACTTTGTTATTTAATAAGTAATAGATTATATAGTGATAACTAATTCAAACCAGAAGAAAAACATACATGCTCGTTGCCAAATAAACTGATTGATCTTTTGGAAAATAAATTGTACCTAATTTACCCGATGGAAGCTATAATATATGACTGACTGCTGTACTCAGAGACATTACTTAACTTTTTAGTAAAAACGTGTAATACTAAAGTCTATACGCCTAAAGACGATTATTCAATGAAAAAATTGTGTTGATGTCAGATTACTGCTAATTAGTGCTAATTGACGTCTGTGAGTGCGGAATTGAGTCAACAAATTAGTAAATGGGTTTTTAAACAGTCGAGAACGCTCGTGTTATTGTGATGTTTGATTTTCCAGATGTCTATAGCCTTCGGTAACAACTTACCATCAATTGTATACCACGCTCATGGTTTAGAAAAAATATTGACAAGTAAAGATAACAATGACGGGCCTGTTGGTCTAGTGGTTAGTCACCCTGACTGCTAAGCCGGAGGTCGTGGGTTCGATCCCCACCCAGGACAAATCTTTGTGTGATGAACATAAAGGTTTGTTCTGTGTCTGGGTGTAATTTATCTATAATATGTATGTATTTACAAAAAAAAATATATTTAAGTAGTATATCAGTTGTTTAGTACCCATAACACAAGCAAATATAATTGCTTACTTTGGGACTAGATGGCGCTGTGTGAATGTGGTAGAATATTATTATTATTAATTACTTACTCAATAATTAATCATTTATTACAGTGTGCAAACAGGTGATGGGTTTAAACAGAAATATGCACTTACAACTATAATATTGAAGTTAATTTTCATTTGCTGACTATGATATGGTTAAAAGATTAACTTTATTCTTCTTCATATTCTTCTTGTTTATAAATTATTAGTTTTATTATTTTTATTAGTTTTATTTAGTTTATAATCTAAAGAGTCATTTACATGTGGCGTTTTTCACGCCTCGAACTTATGATTATTGAGAATAAAAAATGACATCATGTAAACCAAACAAACGTGCGAAAAACTCTCCATGTCAATAAGCCTTTACTGATAAAAGATTAACTTTGTTCTTCTTCATAAGAATATGAAGAGGAACAAAGTTAATCTTTATCTTTGTGTTAAAGCTATCGTAGTCAACAAATGAAAATCAAACCATGCTTTCGACATTGAAGATCAGTTTAAACTATATTTACAAAACAAATTGTGGTACCTATTAAATTTTTTTTTATCGAAACGTTTTACTATTGTAAATAATAAAAAAACAATACTTCAAATAAACCTTTTATTGATAATTTTACAATCACTTTTCACATTCAGCATTAACAATAAGGTACGAAGGTACTATAATATTAAATTACCTTACTTACTACCTAAAATATCAAACTTATAATAAGTATTTACAAATATTAATCCAACTTTTCATTTATGTGATTTTGTTATGATAACACATTAACAACTTAGCACAATATCTGTACAAATAAATTATTATAAACCTTATTTTCGGAGTCAGTTTTTGTTAAGAGGAATGGCAACATCGCAATTTAGTCATATTTTGCAGTCTTCGATGTTTATTATTTAAACGGAGATAATTTTTTTATAATGTGTTCAATACACTTTTCAGAATCGTGAACGTGTAAACTTTCCGTTTACTTACAGTTATTTTACTATGAAAATCTCATCTTCATCGTCTTCTCAGCCTATTGCAGTCCACTGCTGTCTGCAGAAGGACCGATGGACGGTGGAGCAAACGTGTCCTAGAGTGGAGACCGTGACTCGGCAAACGTAGAGTAGGACGCCCTGGAGGGCGTCCTACTCTACGTTTAGCTGGAGCTAGGTGAACCGATGACCTGAAAAAGGCCGCCGGGTCTGACTGGATGCGGAAGGCGGAGGATCGAGTGTTATGGCGCGTGTTGGGAGAGGCCTATGTCCAGCAGTGGACTATGAAAATATTTGCATATAAATAATAATATATATAAATAGAACTGTAAACGCAATGATTTCATACGTACACACATTTTATCTAATTCTAAAAAGTGTATTGAAAACATTAAAAAAAATAGCTCCGTTAAATAATTACAAGATTAAACGAACTTACCTTAAGTGAAGTTCTATCGTAATTATACGAAGCTTACTTACGGTTAATAACATCTAGGACAAGGAGTAAAGATTTTAATACAAATTTAAAACGACGAAATATGACGTATGAACCCTCTTAAAGCAGCAAGAATTGATTAATTGACTTATGCATCAAAATTTGTAGTTTGCATACAGTTTACTGTATTACAAACAAAATACAATTTTGGTACAGATTGTCAACTCAATTCTCTTCTTCTTGTGATTAAGTAAAAGTCATCCTATAATTTTGACAGAAGTCATGGACTTCGCAAACCAACATATCTTTCAGCTACATGGAAAGTGCATCAATTATCGTTATGTAAAAGTATTATTTTACAATATAAATAAATGGATCTGGTATCGTATAATAATATGTAGTATACAAATTTAATAAGAACGAAATTTCGTAACGCACCGCAGAACTTGGGACTCTTTCGAGTACTGAGAACTTCTTTCTGTATTTACTGGTAATGTTTTTGTCTTATTATTTACAATATACACAATATTTCATAACTTAATAAAAGCGGTATCCACACTGAGCTCTTTTATGAAAAACAATTGGCAATGAATTAAATTAAAACATATTTATAGATTTCAAAACAAAGCAATCTCGTCTTTATTTAAAATAAATTAAAAAAAGACAAAATAAAAAGAACGGCGTGGAACTGGCTGTTTATAACTTAAATAAATTACTTTTTATAAAGATCCCTCGTGTCTTGCCATAATGTTAAATCGATGAATGGCAGGTCCGCACAGGGTGTTAATGGGTTGCTGTGAAAAATTATATCATAAATCATAAATACTATCACTGGAACTACACATTGCAAAAATAGAATTTAAAGTGGTAGTAAGTACTGACATCTGAAAAAATTATAAAAATATAAAGAAAATTAAAGAAAATCAATACGAGCACTGTAAATACAGTACTTAAAAAACCATACCCTCCTTTTTTTGCAGTCGCGTAATTATTTCATTTATCTGTATCAATAATGGTAGTTAAGGCAATTTAAACTTTTCTTCTTTAATTTATCCCATATTTATAACGACGTGACCAAAGTTTTCAAAGTTCAATTTAGTAGGTAGGTATATATAGTAACTTTAGTAGAAAGAAAAACAAATGAACAAAACTTGAGAAAATATTTTTGTTATGTTACCTACACTGTAAAAACACGTAGCGAACAGTAAGGTCTTCAGTTCAAAAACCAGTACGTGATTTGTATATCACTGATGTATTTCAAAAGGTTTATGAGTGCTACTTACTCTGGTGTTATCACCATGAAAGCCTGAGGCTGCATGCTCTGTATTCCTTGAACGTTATCACAGAGCAATCTTGCCACAGACGCGCCCTCTCGTATAGCCTGCAGCTGACCTGTTTGTCAAACACAATATAGTTATTTGGCTTATCAACTCGCCTTGTGACATGTCTACCAATTACCCTAAATGACGTTAATTAATTGGGTGGATTTGTTTGAAACACAAACGCGATGTTTATACAAAAAAAGGTATATCTATGAAACTTATAGTATGTAAAATTTTGCAAACCTAAATGTTTTTAATGTATATAGGTGTAGGGTTTATACAATGAAATATTTACTGCTATCTCTCTCGAACAATACATGAAAAAGTTAAGAGTGATAGAGATCACAGTAGCTGCCCAGTTATAGGTACCTACTATAACTTAATGGCTCATGAAGATTAACCACCAAAACAAGTCAACGTTTTGATAAATATGGTGTGATTAGATTTATTTGAATCATGGAAGTGCTTGAAAATAAAATGCGGAGGGTAGTTTCTAATCATTATGTAGCAGAAATAATTGTGTTTTAAGATTCGTTAAGAAGTGATGCGTAAACTTTTTATTAGGTGAATTTAAAAACAGCATTGGCCTAAATATTTTGTGGATAGGAATTATTTTAAAGTCAAAGTCATAATAAAGTTGGTTTGGCATGGGACTCGTGTTAAATGAGTTTTGCACGGCAACGTGACTCATATAGATCCTGCTGTCAGCTGAATGTAATAACAGAGTAAGTTTTTATGACATCCCTGGGGAATAGCTAGTTAAATATAGTTTAAACTATTTAAATGCACAGGTAACACAAAGATAAAATGAGTGGTATACTTGACATCACTGCATGAATTTACATTAACCAAAATAAAATTCTTGCTAATCCTACTAATAGGTACCTTTATATCCCCTCCGAGCGCACAACATTAGATTAGTTTTAACTATCATCTCATCCCATCTCCAAAGTAACTTTTTAAGTAATTTGTGCTTTTAAAGGCAAACAAAATGATTAATTCAAAAATAACATGATATGAACAATAGGTCCATAGCTAGCTATAAAAAGCTATACAAAGCATCACTATGGTGAAACATGACATTGGATTAAGTATCAACATACTTGGGCCAGTTTTCCTTTGACTAACCATGAATGATAGTTATGACCCAACTCATAAAATACGTAAAATTTATTGAGGAAAACAGTAATTATGGTATAGAAGAGTTTTTTGATATCTGGAGCCACGTGCTCAAAATCTCGTGAATGATTGCCATTATTCACACTTTATAGCCTGCTTTGTATGAAAATACGACGGTGGAGCGTTATTTATTCCCGTATCCGCCGAAAGTTATCAAAAGTCGCTGAAAGAACAGCTTTTATATATTTTTCAAAGCACAAGATGGTATGAAATATTTGAACTGTCGAAATTGACTTTAAAAGCTCTCGTGCTTGAAAAATTCTCAGTTTCAATCTATCACTATTGAAGACAGATTGGAAATATCGTGATTTTATTATAACTTCTTGAACCTGATTCGCATCCAATTTTTTATTAAGGAAGATCTTTTAAAAATGTGTTGTAAAGTGACTTCTAAGGTCGTAAAAATATATATATATATATATAGATCATGCCTATTTAGCAACAAGGTGACTACCTGCCATAAATTATTCTGATATAAATTTTTTGCTTCACCTAAATTAATCAGATACAAACAAAGTCCTCCACAATCTTTGGAGAAGACCCGTGTCCAGCAATGGGTCGATTGTGGGTTGTTATGATGATGAATGATGAACAATGATGCGATGGTGGCTGAATGGATACGTGACCGGCGTGCAAATCACACGGTCCGAGTTCAATACCGACCGGTAGTACCCATGTGGATTCCACTTTGTGGAATTTATATGTACTAGTCAAGTGACCTACCATCTGCTAACGGTGAAGGAAAACATCGTGAGGAAACCCACATACCCTAGAAGAAATTCTATGAGTATGTCTGATCCACCAACCCGCACTAGGCCAGCGTGAGTGGATTATGGCCTAAACCCTCTCAGCTCTCTAGTTAGAGCAGAGAAGACCCGAGGCCAGCCGTGGGACTTAATGGGTTGCTGATGATGATGAACAATGTCGAATAAAGAAGACTTCAAATCTTTGAAAATGCATGTTTTCTTTAAGTTAGTTCGTCCTTTTATTTCAGTCATATATACATTTGCATAGTATAAAGTTAAAAAAATTTCGAGAAGACATAAAAAATATTCTCACACTGTACCGAATTTACTTCTGAATACAATATACTTACTAGGTGTAAAAGCAATGTCCTGATCAAGTCCATTCTCATAAAAGAAACGGTCTCCAACTCGGGTTCTGTAGAACTGCTCCGTCATTATACACAGGAAGGTAGGGCCAGATAGAGCTCCAGGGACATTGCGTTCCAATGAACCAGCCACCATCAGATCGACGTCTTGAGGAGATTCGTACATCTCTTGGAGTACAGCAACATTCTAAACAAGAGGCACATGTTAAATTTAACTTTATAAAATACAAAAAATACATTAAAAACTGAGTTATTAATCTCCCATAAACGGTCCACTGCTGGGCACGGGTCTCCTCCAAACATTGTCGAGGAAATTTAGCTTGCTATACCATTTTTTTTTATTGCCTAAAGTGGCAGACGAGACGCGGCCCACCATGCTGACCAGACGGGTTGAAAAGAAAAATTTGAAAAAGCTCTATACGGGTTTTGTTTACAATTTACCACACAGTTACCTCACAGTGCTCTCTTGTCGCCTTTTATGACACTAACGGGTTGAAATGGGGTAGTGACATTACATATTCTTAATCCGTCACTACATAGAAAACTCGTAGGTTTACAATAATTAAATACACATTACATTACTTCCACCAAATAAGAATATAAACATTATATTCTTAGTCCGTCACCACACGAAACTTGATTAAACGATACCAGAAATAAACTTCAACTTTCATAATAACGTATCACCGAGAACGTAGGCGGTATTTCTATCTTTGTATTACAGTCAAACGATATTCTGTGACTTTGATCTAAAGGATAAAATATTATAAAATGTAAATACAAAATGAATAATATATAAAATGAATAATTTCAGAACATAAATAGAAAGCGCATAACTTAGACATAAACAAACGTGTATCGACAAATACAAAATCTATTTATTTAAGACTTTTTTCGTTATTATCTGTCACTCCCACATTTGTACCAGCACTGAGTATATTCTTATTTGCTATTCCTTTATCGCACAAAGTGAACAGCTCATTGACTATGTCTACACAAGAAATACTCAGTATTATTTCTAGAAGTACTTTGTAACAGCTGGATATAAATAACAAAAACCTAAGAAGAATTAGTAAGACAGGGGCTTATGTATTAGAAAGGTGTTTTCGATTATGCTTTCTCAGAAATTTGGACATTCTCACAAATTTTATTCAAGATCATTACTAATCTATTAAAGTATCAACTTCTAAAACAAAAAGTCAATCAAAAGTACGTTATATTGTTAAGTGTAAAATATTTCGTCATTATACTACCATAAAAGTATACGAAATAAGATTTTTTATACCGTATTTTATAATGCAGATTCAGAAGAGGAACAGAACATTATGCTAATTAGATTATCATAAAAATGTTATCGCAAGGATGCAGTCAACGATTTCTTAAGAAAAAACCTTGGGATTAAAACTTTCCTTCCTATCTCACGTTTGGTGTTTGAAGGACTTATTACTTAGCTTTTACGCATACACCAACTACTTTAGACTTTATATGCATTCTGTCTACAGCCTTTCTACATTTTTTTTTTAAATCAATGAATAAAAGGTATTAAATCATCTTCATTTAACGGTTTAGTAGCAATATGCAGATTAAATCAAGCGCTACCTCACTATACTTTTATTTAGTTTCAATCTTCACTATAATTAATAATCCTCATTTTCACCGCAAACTATAGAACAAAAGGATTCGTTTTGAAGTTTTAGTTTTCGATTTCGAAGCTAACACACACAGAAAGACCACGCCGCACAATTTCTCACCACGGCATGACCGTGAATCGAACAAAGGGCGCGGCGCTGCTGTACGGCTTCGTGGTAAAAAAGATCACACCGCATCGTCGTTTGCGCAGCCCCTTTTTTGCCACTATATCCAAATTGAAACTTACAAAAGATTGTTTGTTAGCAATGAAAAAGTGTGGCTTGAGTTTCGTGCCAGTTATTCAGACAATGGCTGGTCGTATGCAAATTGGCTGACACTAATAACGAATTGACTGTTACATTCTTAATTTGTGAGACTTATAAAAAATACTTAATAACATAGGTTTCATTTCTTTTCATACCCTAAAACCTTATGGTTTTCCGTCGAACTGAAACAATCACTAGTTTAAATGGCAATAATATAAAGTACATAAAAATAAAGTAACAAAAAGTGCGTATGACGGTAAGAAGTATTTCAAAATCTACTCTTTTAGAAAAAAAAGTTTGGAGTAGGCGTATAAGACTACGAACAACAGTAAAAGGTTAATGTATACTAAAATAAATGTATATATATTATATAGACGCGTAATTCGCATTCTATTTTGGTGATATAAAAATGTCGCCGTTACCTCACGTTCTCTTACATACAAGCTTATAGCCTGTGATTATACTACGTAATGGCAAGTAAAATATACCGTCTGCTCCTAATAGTTATACTTAGTGTTGTACTAAGCTAATATATTTTATTGGTATTATAAAATAAAACAGTTACATTTCGTAACTGTGGTTTCGCTGATCGCTTTTACCCGACTGCAGGCGGCACCCTTTTGCAAATTATAAATCGTAAGAAAATTAGTAGGTGCCCCCTGATACCAAACTTAATGTAAATTATTTAACTTTCAGCTCATAATGTAGTCTGAAGTTTATTAGGTTTTAGTGCTTTGTTTTCTCAATATTGTTTCAGTCTTTTTAGTGCGTTGCTTATCTGTTTTTTTTTGCAGTCCTGTTATTTTTGTTTTTTAATGCTGCACAAATTTTTCCCGTCTTTTATAGACTTCTTTTACACTAGTCTAATAGTTAATGAGCTCACCTCTCTATGGAAACTTTACTGAGTGTTTGATTCTCACACGAGATAATTACTTGCGTACCTACCCTAGATCTTTTTATTCCGAATCTTGTTGTTATTTTTATTCTTGAAATTTATACTTTTTTTTTTCTATCACTATATCATATTGATTATGATTGCTGATTTTCAAAGTGCAAAATATCGCGTCTATTTATAGAATAAAATTGATGTAGGTATATAGTCACACGTGTGAAATTATTTGAGTTAAATTTCTCGCAACCGTTCAAGTTTTTAACTTATTTACAAGTACCTAGTACGGTTCGGTCTACGTACGTCGTGGGTGTGCAATGCTACGAAAGTATTTGCTTATTGGAATCGCAATGTAATAAGCGAATACTGTAACTTCTTTTCTACTCGTACTATTAGTTTGCATGGAAATGCGTTCTAATACGGATACCGCACACTGCACCTGGTTAATGTCATGCATAGTTAGTTATAAATAGACACGTAATATGAAACACAGAAAGAAGTCATATGCTATCATATTAATATGAGTATTTAAATAATTTTTACACAGAAATAAATAATATTTTATGCAGATTGTTTGTTGTGTTGTTTTTATAAGGCATGAAAAAAATATCATACCAATTTTAGCAAAATAAATGAAATTTTGTAATACCTATGTTCCTAAATCAATACTTATTTTAATTAAAGGCAAATTTTATTAAATATGTTCATAAATATGTTATAATTTGACTCCATTGTTCATTTTTAATTAATTCTTTTATTTTGAAGCATTTTAATGGTTCAAAATATTACCAGTTTTTATTTTGACTTAACAAATAAATTCTTGATATTCAAGATTATTTTCTGATATAAAGTATTTTTGGTTATTGTGAGATTTATACAAAGTCATATCCATATAAATATGAACGAGCCAGCAAAGCCTCGAGATTTATTACGTACCTAGAGTTAATTAATGCCAGCTGTTGCTTGTCAAGTTCCTCGTGATATTGGCAAAGTTATCAAACGATCGTTCATCGATAAATACATTATATTTATAGCATTATCTTAAAGGGTACGCAAATATATCTCACACGCCTATTTCTGCTTCATTAGATCCCAGCTAATCATGCTTATCATTGTCAACCTAGTAAAATTAGCTAATAAAATTAGCGTGAATCACTATCTTTCAGCAATGTATGTACCTATTATATGTAGGTATAGCTTTAGCGCGAAAATATCATCCGTCTAACACAAACCCTTTAACCTTGTAATCGTGTTCACTTAACCACAATGAGTAGCGAAACAAACACTATTCAAAGATTCAAGGACCACTAAAACTGACCGTAAACTTTGTTTGAGCCGAGGTTTATTTCTGATCCACTCTTAACGACTCTCATTCAATGTATAAACTCCGATCTTAACTATAGGCAAACTATAAAACGGATTTATAATGGGAGATAACAGCTAGGTCGCGACCATAAGCTTAATGTCCCAAATGTTTCTCGGTGATAATAAATCTGGATTACTACTGTTATGATACCTACCCGCTAAAAGGTATATATAAAGCAAACCTACCAGTAACGATAAACTTGAGACAAGCTGTTTATAATTGAACCATCGCATTTGACTACGATTGAAAAAAAAAAACTGAAACAATTGACATTCACAAATAGAACACAATTCTTAACAATAATGTGTAATGATAAGTGCATTTTAAAGAACACAAAAACAAAGTGACTACCCCTTAATACTAAACTAAGAAAAGTGTTATTGGACGCGTTATTAGATTTATGTTTATATAGTAATTTAGGTTAAAATTAAATTACTCATTAGCCCATAAGCTAGATTGTAATATTATTAGACCAAATAAGTATCATATTAAAAAAAAATTTGACTATGATCGAAAAAGAAAACTGAAACAATTGACATTCACAAATAGAAGATGAGCGTTTTATTAAACGCATATGTATACACATCTTCGTATAGTGATGGACTAAGAATATATAATGTCATTACCCCATTTCAACCCGTGGGTGTCGTAAAAAGCGACTAAGAGTAACCAAGCAGACAAGAACACTGCGAAAAAAGGAAAACTCCGTGGTATAGTAGGCTAAATTCCCTCCAAAATGTTTGGAGGAGACTGGTGCCCAGCAGTGGGTCATTAGTTTATGGTTTATAATGATGATAAATACACATGAAAGTACGAATGAACTGCTATAAAGAATTAATGTCGCAATAACTGAATACGTATTACATACAACATGGTTGTATGATATGACATAAATATTACTATGAATAAACAAATTCCATAATATACTCGTATATTATAAAAGGAACGAATAAGAATTGAGTACAAGTAAGTATAATAAATAATATCTTACTTATTTACAAACCATCGCTTGACATCGGAAGATAGCTAAATAGATTTAAGTCACGTCGAGAGGAACTCAGGTCACGAGCAAAATTACCCACTTTCAAGGAAATAAATTTGCTATCTGATTTATATTATTCATTGGATCTTATACAAAGTGAAGACGGAACGCATTTTGTTTTTATACTTTGGGAGTTCCATTTTAATACTGAATTTGTGACAAACTAGGTAGCAAAGAGGTGTAGCCTAGTATGACTAGACCTCTAGGTAATAAAATCAAATCTCTACGCTGTTGTCAGTGAAGATACATAGTTGACTACTGCCAGCATATGGTTTTTTTTCCGTAATACCAATGTGCTCATGAGGCAATTCACCATCTAAAGCACTGCTGACGTTGTGTAATTACGGGAAAAACAAAAGAAACAAAACATCCAGTCATATATTTGAAATCTGTTAAAGTCTACGGGAACAAGCTAGTAGTATCAATCCGAGAAGAACAGACAGACCACTAATGAGCGTCATTACTCATTGAAGGAGTTTTCGTTTTGAGTTCGAAATTTTTTTCTGTTGAGTTATTTTTTCTCAAACAAAAGTTTTTATGGTGCCAGGAAGTAAAAGATTTTGTACAAAATAATTTTACTGATTGATGGTTGTATAATCTGACACAGCTTTCTGTGCAGTAACGACGTCACACGGGGTGCTTCCGCTTCTTATATTGTTTGCATTTAGTATCAGCGTGACGTCTGGTTAACCATTGTAATAAAGAGAGGTGGCAGCGAGTAACTTCACTTCAAAATCAATCGCCCACCGTCGCGTGGGGAAGTATCTCCACCCTACTTGTAGGTATAACCAACAAAATAGTATTAATCAATCAACTCATTTTATATTAAAATATTCTAGTTTTTATAAATTGAAAAGAGTAGTTGCTTATGTACTTAGAGCCACTAACATCTTCAAGCTTAAAGTAAATAAACGCTTTGGCTCTCTCTCTACGGAAGAGCTGCATTATGCTTTTAATTTAAGCTTGAAGTTGTTAGTGACTCTAAGTACATAAGCAACTACTCTTTTCAATTTATAAAAACTAGAATATTTTAATATGAGTTGATTGATTATAATACTACTTTGATGGTTATCAGTGATGTGATCAATGTTACTAACTGAGGTCTTGACCTCAGCCATAATTTCACTACTTCGGTAATGTTGTGTTCCTGCTGGTAGTAGTAGTGGTGTCGAGAGCTCATTGAGGAGAAGAGGTTTTAAAGGGTCGTCAACATGCGATGCTCCAGGTGTTACTAGAGTCGATTGGCTACGGCAAAATTTTTATCATCAAGTTTGTTTGCAATTGCGGTAATTGAAAAAGATGATACGCACCGACGCAGATATGTAATCCAGCATGTCTTTGAAGCTGTTGGGAACAGGCAGCCCGCAAGCTGCACGGGTCGTGATGTAACTGCCCATTCCGTGAGTACGAGCGCGCTGAATATCTCTCGCTCGCAAATCGCCACCGACTGTGTTGTTACCTCTGTTCAAAATAATATTACTTTTTATACCATGTTGATGAATGTCGACTGTGTGATTGATTGGTATTTTCACATAAGATTACTAACTTCTGCTAAATATACATATATAATATATATACCATGTATTAAATACAGAACACTGAGCCAAACTTTACGAATTATTAAGAGGTACTTCGTAGGGTTACCGGTTAGTGTCATTAAAGCACCTGGTATATGCACCAGGTGCTTTAATGATTGATTTCTCTTTATCCCTATTTATATACAAAAAGATAAGACGACGATAAGATAAGAAGATTATCATCTTTATACCAAGTTTAATCTGAAAGTTTACCAATTTACTAACAATTTCTGTACTTGTCAAAACTATGCTAATAAAACATGTGATGTATAATCTACTAGTTAATTTTCTTAATTATGTCTGTTGTAATATGTATATACGGAGTTACCTTCGTCTTCTAGGCCAAGGAACATTTATATTAATAAAACTGAAATTAATATTTCATTTTAATGACAAATCTTGACGTACCTTTACGTAACTTAATACTGATATAATATTTGATATATTATAAGTATTCGGTTGTCGCAAATTATTATCTGAATAAAATTAGTTCTTGTTCTTTTTTTTTTAATACGACCTACTTCAAAGTAGGCAGCGGCTTGACTGTGCCTTTAATATTGCCATTGACCGCTTGCTTGTCTTTCACTTTGGGCAATAAAAAAATGCAATACATTGTTAGCCGTTTTAGTGAACTATATATTTACCATGTAGTTTATTCATTAAGTAGGTTGGTACAAGTCTGCTATATAAATTTTGAAATCTAATATTTAGTAAATTATTATGACGATCAAAAAATATGTAACTCATATGTACGTCAATATATATAAGGATTATAACCCGAATATGTCCAATTTAGTTCCCAGTTCGATTAGGTGTTATCAGGTTCAAAGTGGTAGCAACACACTAGGCAATGAAGTAAATTATTGAACAACATTAATCTCTTTGGAGTAATTTCACGCATCGTTACCGTGCTTGTGGTCCGTTTAATGTTTGTATTTCATAGCCAAAAGTGTACATTATTGCTCTAATAAAAGTAGTCAACGAGGCAGGATATGGGACATATTTGTTCAGAATACAATAATTAAAAATTTAGAATTTAATTTAATCTTACTTCTAAAACTTTATAGATAAGTAAACGCCACAGGATAGCTACATTGGGAACGGCAGTACCGCTTCTTAATAAATTTGTTGTAGTTTTACTAAACGTTTGCCTACTTATAAAATTCCAAGTACATCATCAACACACATTTAGTCAAAGTTTAAATTCCTCAAGAAATGAGATGTATGTGGGTCACTGAATCTATTAAATCCTAGCGCTGCATAAGACGGGTTACATCGAACATTGCCGAATTTTTGCAACCAGAGGCGGTTTAATCCAGTTTGAGGTGCAGTTTAATGCTGAGAGCCATTTTATGAAGGAAATGTGACTGTATAACATATTTGGTTAAGCGTGCTTTGAATAATCATATTACTGGCAAAATTACGCTGACTACAATTTCACATTCAGGAACAGTGACATCAAAGCGACGACAATAGGAACTTTGAAGTTCATATGAACATTTGTAATTCTATCGCGTGTGATTTTCATTTGTAAATAATATTGTACCACCAAGCGATCTTCCTTTGAAGTCACGTTAATACGTAGATAACAGAATGAGACATTATTCAAATTTTCGCATAATATGACATTGACGTTTCATTCGCAATTGCGAATAGTGACTGTCGTCACAACAGAGTTTATGACGATTCAATTCAGGTCGTATTACCAGCTCAGATTGGTATTAATATTAATGAGGCAATAAATTTCCCTCGTATCTTCCATACAGTTTAACTTTAGCGCAATCTCGTTGAGTGTTTTCATCGTAAATCTTCGATATTCCGTGGTCATCGTCAACTCTTTTTCCCTTAATACAAGGCTTCACTTAAATAAAGATATTATATATATTATTCTAGAAGTTGTTATCAATCTAGTTATCACGAAATCCAATATGGCTAAATATCAGTTGACATTTAGAAAGTTGACATTTAGAAATTTAAGTTTAAAAAGTTTAAATTGACTATTAAAATTTAGCTTACCTGAAGAGGTACTGGGTTATTTCTGAGTCCATATACTGATCACTAAATCCACAATGTTGTGTCGTGAGACCTCTAGCCAGCTGTTCAAAAGAATCTCCAATTTCGAGAACCAATGGCCTAAGGAACCAGTCGCTTAACCGAATGACACTCGTTATCTGACGATTTTCTTTTACAAGGCTGTAAATAAGTATAATCGCGTAAAAAAATAACATAATTAAATAAATAGTACTTTATAGAAGATGCTTGCATTTGCAGGGGTAGAAAAAAACAAGCAAATTCCGATTTTAAATTGTACGTCACGATACGTAGAACTGCTTGTATCAGAAAATCTTTTGAGGTAATAAATATTATGCGACACTAGGTAATTACATCTTAACAGTAGACTAGTGGAATGGCAAACAAATTAATGGTGAACTTGTTGAAATCTTACTAAGTTAATCATGAAAAACTTCAAACATTAGAACATATTCTGGTTCTTGAAAAAGCTTTTAATAATGTTCCTCAATTTATAAATAAATAAATCATAGGTTAGACATACTGTAAATATCCACGAATGAGTGTATGGAAATGTCTGAAGGCACCATTAGTATGCTCATCAAGTATTGTAGGGTCCACTCCAGGATTGTAGTCATTCACGTATCCTTGAATTCTTTGATAGATCAGTTTGTTCTGTACCATGTTTTCGAACCCTGAAAACAGTCTCAAATTTATTATGTGTCAATAAATGAAACTACCAACAAAAGTAAAATCTTAGTACTGGGAGCTTTTTTTCATTTTTATTTATAAAAAAAATTTACATATAAAAGTCAAAAAAATAACAGTTTTTTTAAATAATTATTCAGAAGATTATTTAAGTTGTATTTACTTTGTACTCTCTCACAAATAACATTAAAAAAATTATATTTTAAGAATATCATTGGGTGTACGAAATTTTGTGATAATTTTTCCATAATTCTAGGTGTAACCTACATTTATTAAAAATCACATGAGTAACCCAATTTTTATCTGTATTCCAAAATAAACTAAATATGCTTCTTCTTTGTCATCATCATCATATCAGCAATGATGTCCACTGCTGGACATTGGTTTCATAAATTGCCGCCACAGCGAGCGATTTTGTGTTCATATTCCAAATGAAATTTTTCCAATAATAAATAATAACCGCAACAAAATCAGCCCACTCGCTATGGAGCTACGATGCCACAGAAAGACACACAGACACACAGATACACAGACACGTAAAACTTTATAACTATTTATGTCAAAAATAAATAACAAAAAAATTAAAACCAAACAATACCTAGCATAAGAGGCAGATATTCATAAAAGCTGATATGTTGATATTGAGCTATAAGAATACGTCTTGCTTCTTGGAAGATGGTCTCGTCATTCCAATACGGGTTCAGATGTGCTAATACATCAGCTATACGATTGTGTTCTCGTAGAAACATAACTTGCAGTAATGTTAATTGTGTGTTCTGGTTTGAACGCCCGTCGCCTGTAAACATAAAATTGCGAAAAATGTTTAACCCCAAACAACTTCAAACCTTATCAGTAATGGGCATGGTGGTTAATGCCGTGTGAATGAAATTATATAAATACATTATTTTGAATAAAAATCTTTTTTTTAATCAGCATAAATTTTTCAATTACATCTACCACCCATTTTAAAACTTTAATTGGGTTGAACTCTACGACACATCGGGACAATACCACCTACACCCCTATTAGTGTGACTCCTGTAAGCCAAGATTAACAATGATGAACTCTTGTGAATATCGAGCTGTGACAGTATCCCAGAGAAAATCTTATCTACCTAAGATGCATGTTAAGTCCAAGCACTTGAAACGATTATATGGAAAACATCAGTGAAATTCTATTAGAATTCAAAATGTGTATGGTGCCCAAAACGGTCACATACGACGGGAAAATTCCTTTGACATGATGAAACTTGAATTCTAAGAACCGAGCAATTAGGTTTGGAAGATGTTTGTCGAAATCGCTATTAGTTGAGGAAGTTAGTTTACTACGCAATTACTTTGCCCAAAGGATAAATAACTTTATTTTTACCTTTTTATTAAATAAATATAGCACAGATACATAAAAAGATTTTTTTAAGACAACGCCCGCACTGGGTATGTACCTTGTGTCGCGGGGGACTTTACAAACATACAATTAACGGACACAAAGTACACCTAGATTCGAATCACACAAATATTAATTTGTCTTGTGTGGGAATCGAACCCACGTCAGTCGGCATGAAGATTTTGGTGGCGCGATGACCACCTTAACCGCTATGCCACGGTGTCAGCTTTTAGTTTAGGAAAAAAATTATAAAAAAGTCTATTTTATGAAAATTATTTTCCTTAAAAATTTAATGTTTGTACATACCACTTATGTAACAAGGTTCGTTGAGTGACTGTCGTAAGCATCTCCCAGTTATGTTTCCATCTTGTGGGGGCCACTCTTGGCCGTTCCTTACGAGTGTCAGCAATCTTCCGCCAGACATAGTTCGAATAAGATTCGAAGCAGCATTGGTGTCACCGTAAACCACTGACAGATCCATGTATGATGAAACTCCATTCATCTAACGAAGAAAACGATGTTATTTAAAAAGATTGTGTTTTTACCCCAATGTGTGATGTGAAATTCGGTAATATTTATTATCGTTATAGATCGGTATTTATATTTTATATACATAGCTATGTACTTATGGGTACATTGTATACTTTTGAGTCATTAATGAGTATAAAAATATTGACTGGTGTATTTTTAAATGTTAAGTATTAAATTTTTAGGGTTAGCCAATTATTGGCAAAGTTAAAACAAAAGCAGTAATAACCATTTGATTTTTCTATAATTACATGTCTCCACAAATTCTAGTATTTCTTACCGGTTGAGCGGGCGCTTTCCGAGGCGTACATCCTCGGTCCCTGGTGGTGCCAGTTCTTATAAAGTTTATGCATTGAATGCCCCGGAGGACAGGATCATTACGTGGAATCAATATTGGAGCACAGGTAGGATTCGTGGTCACATCTGGAGCCAATTGTCCATTTTCATCACAGCATACAGTTGGAAAGGCACCTGTTAATAATAAAGCATAATATAACAGCTAGCTACCCATTCTCTATTTTAGTAACTTTGTACAAACCTAAAAGAACTGTCAATTATAAATAGCCTTTGATCTCGTTATTGATAATTATAATTATAATTATTTCTAAGATTGATAGTTTTTCTATGTCTTATTGCAATAATACAGCAAAATTTTTGCATATCTATGTGGTAAAACATGATTTACTATTTACAACTAAGTATATAAGATCATGTAACCATGTTTTTAGCAAAAATAAATATTCTTTATTCTTTATAATAGTCGATTTCTTTGACATCAGTCTAAATTATTTTTTTAAACTTGATATTTCTTAGCTTTAAACCTTTAACCTTCTTTTTTCTGCTGTTTCTAAATATAAGCTGCTATAAAATATAAACGAATTACTTCAAATAAAAAAAAATACACACCGCAAATGAAAATGCTCACATAAATTTATGCCGGTAAACATTTTCCCTTTCCGAATATTGCTGATCCAGTGTGTTGCCCACAATAGATAAGTTTTTATTAACCCAAATCTATCGACGTCAACGGTAAAGGTGGCCATTCACGTGTAAAAGCATCGCTTTTTATACCTCTATACCTGAACAGCTATTCTTAACAGTTTATAAATATGTTTGTATGTATTGTTCTAGTTTAAACGACTAGTGCACATATATAAATATTGTAAACGTGTCTACGTCGCGTATTATACGAGTATTTAAAGGAATTGTAAACAATTTTATAGATATGCGCCAGGAGTGTCTCTGACGCGCCACGCTTTCGTCTTTAATTCGATTCGTTCGTTTATTTAAAAAAATATCAAATTAGAATTAAAAAAAAATTAATTATGCTATGAAAGTTAATGTCGGTCAATTCTAATTTTGACTACCCAACTTATAAAAAGAAATAAGTATACTTACTATTACGAGGAGGATCAACTGCTCGTGACATGTCGTGGGCCACTATCTGGCCCCATTGCATTGCGTTTAAGTTGAACAAGGGATCAACCAGCTCGTTATGGGGGGATAGTCTAAGACTGAGTTCTCTAGGGTTTGGCAATGGACGGCCGGAGCTTGATCGTGTAAGTGCGCTAACACCTGTAAATTGGAAACTAGATTTATCACTTTTAGTTTAAGAATATGGATTCACAATGTTTAAACTCCATTTTTCATGTATTATGTACATTACTAGTAGTAAGTTTAATTTTATGTGATAAATTTTATATTGATGTCACAGTCAAACTGTAATAAAATACAGTTTTGTGAGACAAGGTTTTATAGATCGTAAGTCATACACTGTACCTTTTATGAATCACTAAACAAAAAAACAACAGATTATTAAATTAATCACATCATAATTTTCAATATTCATAGCACAAGTTAACAAAGCTGCATGATTTTATTTATGAGATATACTCGGGATATCTATGAATTTAATTCTTATTCAATTCATTGTTACAAGATTATTTCAGCCCTTCTTTTTCCCTTTCTCTCAAATACTCGATTATAACACAGCAGACAACTAGCCCAAGATGTGTCCAACCATGCGGTAAGAACATGTAGTGGCTATCTCTCTGATGCCATATGTAACACTGGGTTCTTATAACAGAGAAATAGTAATTGGTTTCGTGTTGCTATGAGGAAACGACAAACATGAAAAAGAGCTCACGAGGCCCTCAATGTACAATCCTTGTATTTATCGTTACTGCTTTTCAACTAGGCACAACTATTTATACATCGTTCGCGTTAAGAAAATAGTAACTCACTAAAAACTCATTATTGTCATTCAGCTTAACCACGCCCCTTGACCAATTAGATCTTAATAAATTAGAAAGCCGTGTTTACTTTGACCATTTGAATTTTCTTAACGCGAACGGACTATAGTCATATCAAGGGAATGCCGGAATGGGTGATAACAAATAAATTTATAAAACTTCATCATTCATCATCATTTAAACCCATAACCGTATAGGGTTTGTTTCGATTTTTCTTTTTCTCGCAGTGCTCTTGTCTGCGTCGCCTTTTTCGACACCCACGGGTTAAAATGGGCTAGTGACATTATGTATTCTTAATCCGTCACTATACGAATATTTCTAAATACGTCACTACTACGTTACTACTTGGTTTTGGCATTTGAAACGTTAATTGAAAAGTCTGATAACGTTCGAGTCGTACGATATTCACAGTAAAAGGAGCTAAAATCAGTTTACTTCTAATGTCTCGCTTCGTTTATTTATAATAATAATAATATAATAATAGTCTACCACATTTACACAGCGCCATCTAGTCCCAAATTAAGCAATTATATTTGCTTGTGTTATGGGTACTAAACAACTGATATACTACTTAAATATTTTTTTTTTGCAAACACATACATATATAGATAAATTATATCCAGACACAGAACAAACCTTTATGCTCATCACACAAAGATTTGTCCTGGGTGGGGATTGAACCCACGACCTCCGGCTTAGCAGTCAGGGTCACTAACCACTAGACCAACAGGCCAGTCATAGCCCATTTAGAATGCTTAAATTAAGGTTTATATAAGATCACAGCTCATTACCTCATTTCGAGGTGACCCTTTTTTTTTGGCTCAAATGACTGGGCTATTATGGAATACTTTTAGCCAATTACATGACAACTGTTGTATTAATGTGTTTAATATACTTCTGTGTGATGTATTTATTGTGTTACTATATTTTTTTCTAGATATATTATGTAAACAAATCATAATACACCTAGAAGAAGAATTTGACATAGAGGCTCTGTAACAACTCATTTGGTCAGAGTAGTAACAATAGGCTGATTAGAGAAATCTTGTTTCTGTGATGACCATAAGAGAGAGATTATTGCGATATTTAATGAAAGTGCTTCACTAAAGGAAACTTAAATTGAATTGTTTAAAATATTTAAAAATTATCAATTCATCTTCTCATTCATCAAATAAGGCTTCGATTAGCATTAACTTTCTAACGTTTTCGTAGTAGTTATTTGCCTGCATTATAAACATAATATATTATTATGTAAAAGTACGTGTATATGATAGTACTATTAATATAATATTCTGGATTATTGTATAATAATATCTAATGTATTGGATATTGTACTGTATAGCTCATTTGTCGAGAAAGCCTATAGGCTCTATACCATTACGCTACGAGCAATACGAGCCGAGTAGCGACCAAATAAATATCCACGGGAGTAAAACTCCACGCAACAGCTAGTCATAGAATAAATAAAAAGTGACTGAAAAACCAAACACGTATCGAGTACATGGTATTACTAGTACTTTGCGAAAAAGGGGTTGGTGTTAAGACTTCCCACAGGACGTGACGTAGTTACAATTGTACCGCTGAAATATATCTCCTAATAGAATACCTAATAAATCCTACAGCTTTTGATATGTTTCAGTAGTGAGTAGTTACTACGGTTTCGTGTACGTGATTGGTAGATTTCAGATAGCGAGACCTAGGAAAAAATATATAAATAGGAATCCTACGTGCACATGTTTCATTTCACCCTTATCGTTTGTTAGAAATTCGTACAAAATAAATGTGGATCTCTGAATTTCCTTGGTTTTGCTTTAACTATGGTAATGATAAAAACAGTGATAGTAGAGTTCTTAGATTATAAATAATTATGTCAAGCTATCAGTCCTTAAATTAGGAAATCAGGTGAGGCCTATTAACCAGCAGGGGCGTCATTGGGCTGATATGATGATGATGATCAATCTTTACAAATACTTAGAAAGGAGGATATGAAAATAAAGTATATTATATAGAAGGCCGTAACGATAACACGAGCTAGACTGGCTTATATACCTAATATGTATTACACTGATCGGTATAGACATAATTATGTCTGTAAACTTACTATGAACCTTGACAACGACTCAGTCGCAGTAGACATCGCTGTCAAATGTAATATGAAAGTGACAGCGACAAAAACCGAACGTTTGACAGCGATATCGAATCCGTCTGGCCAGCGTAGTATAGTAGGCTAAATTTAGCTTAGACCCTGCCCAGTGGGACCTTTATGGGTTGAAATTATGATGATCGAATCCAACTTAGTTAATATAGAGATTCATAGAAGTCTCTCTGAACACAGTAAAAGTTAAATATTATATGGCTCGAGTATCTCCGAACGAAATTCATTCTATATCGATCCACCAAAACAGTAAATGTGCTATAAGCGCATCTATATTATACCAACATATTTCACCCCATAAACCACATCCCTTCCTTCCTTTACTGAGCGCCGCCATTATGATAATCATTTTACATTAACCCTACAGCATTAATTGATTAACGTCATAAACATTAATCAAATTCGAAGGAAAAATAACGCTTATACTAAGTTAGTTCAAAATAAATAACAAATAAAGGGGCAATTTGTCTAACAACAAATGGCAACAAAAATGATTGATGGTACTAATACGACCAATACAGAACAAATTCATTTGGCGCGAATCGAAAATCTGTTAATGGTTTTTAATGTCCCTTAAATCAGACAAGTTCATTTTTTTAGTTTACAATATTTAGAATCACATTTGAGTGTATATTATTATTATTTCTACATCATCATCATTTTAACTCTTAAACGTCACAATGATAGACACGGATCTCCTCCAAAAAAATTTGGAGTAATTTAGCCTACTATACCCCACTGGCCAGACTGGTTGGTATAGGGTTTGTTTTGAATTTTGGATGGGACCCGTACCTAGTAGTAGAACGCTTATGGGTTGTAATGATGAAACTGGATATACGATAACACTTTAACATCATGCAGCAACACTGTCTTTTGGATAAGGCCTCAGCTTCATAAACCATAATTTCTAATAATATTTTAAACAGCTTGGCTTAAACACTTAAAAATAAATCATTATTACGTACCATCAGCATAATTATACGGTGTTAACCGTGCAAATGGATAATTGGCCATGCCCAAAGATGGATTTTGTAAATTATTGCAGAAGCCTTCGAATGATCTGTACCGGGTTTTAGGGCAGAATGGTGCTGAAAAGCCACAGGTTTGGTCAACAGGGCCTGCTACAGGAGGCGCATTGCTGTAAATATACGAATAATATTATGCTTTGAAAATCATTTTGTATGATAAATTAAAAACAAATGTGTTATTTCATGACCAATTTGGTAAGTTAAACTTCTTTATAGATATCTTATATATAATAGTAAATGATGTATGACAAATGGAAAATAAACAAATATATTATTACACAACACATTACAAAAATACTTATAATTTAACCAATGCTTACGTCGACTTGATTATGATAATAATATGTAGTTTGAAAGCATTTGTACAAAAGCAACTATAACCAACACCAACATAAAATATCTACAAATTATAAACTAACTACTGACAATAATACCTATATAACTAAAGCATTAAAATGTAAAGCTGTTGGGTCCTAATTCCAATTGGCTCTTAATTTGGAAGCCACCTTCACCGCTAAAAATCTAACATCAGTCCAGAGTAAACATAAAAATAAGGAAAATACCTATTATAGAAAAATGGTTTTTAACTAAACGCGACGTGGATATTAGTTTTTTTTTTAAGATTTTATTTAGAAATCCATTTTTCATACATTTTGCAATTCATAAAAATAAAAAGCAATGTAAATAGATGCAGCAGTGAAATAAAGCGCTCACCTAATTAATTATTAACATAAAACACTACATTAGGGACACTATTCCATGTCGCGAAAGACCTTACAAAACTAAAATTTACGGTCCCAACAAAGTATTCCTTTCATATTCGATAAAATACCACCAGTATGAAAATTAACCTTAATATGATAGAATTACAGCTTGCGAAGAAAGTCAGCTATTTAAGGAATTCAACGCTGTAATACGCCTATCATATATAACGTAAAAGGGTAGTGTTTTACAAAGCTTTCTAACACAAAACTGGATTGCTAGGGATTCTGGGATAATGCGCCTCTGAACGCTGTAAAGGTGTTTTTATATGACTGTCTAATGCTATCTTGAAAAATAAATTCCTTTTCTTTTACTCAACTGTATAAACGAAATGGGGCATCATATCTGCAAAAAAATATTGGCTTTTATCATATATTAACATATACATACTTTGAATCTTACGATGATTTTATTGATTGATTTGATGTTACAATACATTTAACATTTCGTGTTCTGTTCTGACTAATAAATGTTTGAATTCCTGGTTTGTTTGGGTAAAGTAGTTGATTTAAATAGTATCTATCTACATCAATAGAATTATATCTTTATATATATAATTCTTCTGGTCGTGTGTTGACAGTGAACTCCTCCTAAACGGCTGAACCGATTTGAATGAATTTTTGTGTATGTGTTCAAGTGGATTCGAGGATGGTTTAATTTCACAAATAAAAAAAAATGCAATCGATTGGTATATCATGCAGGACAACGTCTGTCGGGTCCGCTAGTATATGTATATAATATTTAGATCGTTTGTATAAATAATAATAATATTCTACAAAGGCACTTCAACCCACAATAATATAATTCATGATCCTCTTAGGATATCGACCAACCACTTAGAAGTTTAAAGTTTTAGTCAAAAGATTTTAATTACTAAGATAATCTAATATAAGAGCTATAGGCTCGTTCAAAGATTTATTTAAAGCTTTAGCCCCATTGTTGTATAAAGTTACACAGCTGTTTCCACGTAGTCGATTTATAACAACTAAATAATTTGAAAAAATATAATAACCCGACTGCAAAAAAATCAACAGATAAGCAACGCACTAAAAACACCGAAAAATGGTTGTAATTATTATTCCTGATTAAATTCAAATACATTTTATTCTCTTTATTTTGATATCCTGGTCGATACGTTTGGTTAAAAAAAATGTTAACTACTTACAGTTTGGCCCCAAAAGTCCGCCATTTTGTTTTTTTTTATTTATTAATACCTATCTAAGGACTCTTGGGTTTATGAGAAGAATCTAACGATACCTTAATTGTCGAAATCCATCCAGCCGTTTGGAAAAAACGTAGGATTAAAGAAATTTACAAACAAACAAGATACGCAAGAAAAACAATACCCGTCCTAACAGTCGGGTAAAAACACATCCAAGCTTAACAGTTCAATAATTTAATGTGATCTTTTACAATATTTTCAAAGATTCGGTCTCGTATACAAAAAAGGTGTACGCACTCTAAAAAAGTATTCGCACGTATTAAATATTTATGAGGACCAGTCGGTAAAGCACAATGGGTTAGCTAAAAATACTGGGAACGTATTCATATGAAGATTTTTCCGCACTGTGAGAGAGTTGAATCGTTTTTAATACCAGGTTTATAATTTTACGATGAAATATAATAATGTATAATATCTACTGAGAATGAATGCCTCTTTGTATAATTATATATTATATCGACAATAATGCTCGACTATTCATGAGACTATTTTGGGAGACAGGCAGCATTACTTTTAAACGGCTGTATCATTAAATCTGATTACGTTTGCTTAGAACTCAGATTTTTTTATTGCTCCAAAGGATTGCAGATCCGTATTTGATATTAATTTCAGCTTGATACCTCTTCCTACGCGTTCTTGAGTAAAATATTTTTGACAGACGAACAGACAGACACATGGTCAAACGGACAACGGAGTGATCCTATAAGTGTTCCGTTTTTTTTTTTCCTTTAGAGGTACGGTACCCTAAATGAGGTGTTGGAAACGCGAATTGCATAAGAGTTACTTTGTATTATTGTATTGTCTTAATGTTTAATTGCTTTTAATTTTCTATAACTTTGCCTAAAAATATTTGTGTAGGTAGTATGAAAGTTAGTTTAGCGAATGAAGTATGAATGTGGTTTTAAGTACCCTGCTAACAAAGGATGCGACAAGCGACTCCTAGACTTAGGTTTAAAAAAACACATCTAATGTCAGTTACATAGATACATTTTTCCCGTAGCGGATAACATGTAGTTGTAGCATTCTTCCTTAACAGGACATAATAGCGATGTTAGTTACATAAGAACGATAAATAACCTTATAGCCGTTGCGCTGGTCAGTGAGCCTGCATTATAACTTGCAGTTGAAGATTCGAAATCATTCGACGAGCTGTTGACAGAATTGGTGCAATTTCATGCAACACAAATAAATTAGTAATAACAATTGTGCAAAGCTACTGCCGTACAAAGTCTTTGCCGACATATAGTGAGTATTATTCACAAACAATGTCTATTTGTGTGAAAAACAACGAATAGAAAGAGGTATATTTACAAAATACATTCTATAACAAATTTCCACTTCCAAAATATAATCAGTAATACATATAATTATTTTTAAGTGAAAACAACAAGGGTACTAGAAGATAATTTTAATATGTATGGGCATACTTCGATAAGCTAAAACAATTCAAATTTTATAACATAAATCAGTGGATTGTTCGATAGCTACTAATTTTATTTACCGTTAGATCGAACTAAAATATCTAATAATTCAAGAATTCCCAACAAAAAACACTACTGGTTATGAAAATCGATCAATCACTAAAAGTTTTGAATATAAAGTTTCTTGTTACGTTATTAAAAGTAGGTAATTAGAAGAACAAGAGATTGGATAAATGACACCGAACAGTAATTTCCTTAATATAAATATTGGCTTACCCGAATCCACCTGACGATAATCTCTCTGGTGGGTTAAATGCTAGTACTTTAGCGAATGCTGCGCCAGGTCCACTCAATTGTAAACTTGGCGTTGTTTTGAAGAACGGGCTTGACTGGTAGAATTGTTGGTAGCTTTGTGTTGCAGCACATAGTGCCAAGGCCAATATTATTAGTACAGTCATAGCACCTGCAAAAAAAATGCTGCTACATTAAATTTGCAAAGGTTTCACATATATACTAAACCAAGGCTTATTGAATTAGATGAATAAGAATCAATTTTGTTTCCATAATAATGAACGTTTTATTTTGAAGAAAAAATATCAACTCCGTTATATTCAACAAGTAAAATGTGTTGGCAGCATGAAAATTTCCTAGCAAAACTTTCAAGGCGCGGCGGAACTGACTTGTAGTTTGTAGTGAACATTTTTAACGTTTGTTAGTATTACCGAAAACTTATTCTTATTATGTTCATTTGTTTTTTTAAATGAAGCTACTAACACCATAAAATTTCATCGTTTGTCTTTTTGATCTTATTGCAGTAGAGTTAAAAACAAAACTTATGTAAGATTTTCTAATAATATGAGACTGAGTTCCATTTACTTGCACAGTAGGTGACAAGAAAACATTCCTCGTTTTTTTTTTATCGTGTTACAAACATTTTATAGGTCATAGTAATTAATTAAAGAATACATCTAGCCATAACAGTCAAAATATAATAATAATATATTTTTTAAATGTATGAAATAATAAGTTTCTTATGTGAAAAACTGACAACAACCAACTACTAACAACATTAAAATCTAAACCAAGATTAAGGAATTGGAAAAATATAGGCTTTTTTATTTTATTTATTTTTATAAGTGAAATGCTCAGTTGCATGTACTACTAAAATTAGAACCTACTGCGCATTTAGATTACTCTTAAACACATTGTAGCCTAAACTTGATAGGATCCTAATTGAAAAAATCTCATTTATATCGTGAAAACATGGTTTCAGATAAAAAAGCGTCGAATCACAAATAGGAATCCCCATTTTGTTTTTCTATAACATGGATCACGTGAAATCCGTCCATCGCAGTCCCAAATCCAATTCAGTTAAATGAAGCGAACAAAAGAAGCATTTACATGCCATGAGCCTACGAATATCGGAAGACTGGAATCAGTAACATTAGAGTCGGTGTTGATTGTCTCGCTGGTATCATTGTGCAAATGTAGTGCATTAGGGAACGTAAATCAACGCTAGGCTTGTGCCTAGCTTCATGGCCTGGTGCGCTGTTTGCATGCAAATCAAAATTAGAATCCAATTAGTCATTCCGACTTCAAAGCTGAAATTTTGGCAATATATCAAATGGGTAATAATCATATACATAGGTATGAAAGAAATTGAGGCAGAAGATTTTAGATTAGACGCGATTGTATCAAAAATCTGCTACACAAAAATAGTTCGAATACAGTTTAAGCAAAAGTTTCTGCTATACTTACTTATTTTGTTTTGTGTAAGTTATCGACAGCAAAATGTTTTTTTTTTCTTGCGGGATCTTACTTTTAAATTCAAGTTATAAAGTAATTAAAATAATGTTAATAAATTGTCCGACGCTTCCGGTGACCAGCAGGCTGGATATTTTCTTGCACAAAGAATAAGCATTGCCATACAACGTGGCAATGCTGCCAGCCTGCTGGGCACTTTTCCGGTAGACACTAGACAGTGGCAGCGATGCGGAAGTATTTTATGATGCCATTTTTTAATTATTTCACCACTTTTTAATATTTTGTTTTATTTATTGTGTTAGGTTGTAAAGATTGTTTATTTTTCTTTTTAATTTAAGTTAGTTGATAACCTTAGTTTAATATAATTTATATCGTTGTAATTAATAAAAGTTATGTTTGAATTAAAGTACATATAACTGTAACTACATTTAATAAGGTCTTGGAACCTCTATGTGACGAAATTGTAATGTGATTTCCAAACGCCTGTCGAATAAATTAAGGCAATGATTTTTGAATACGTAGCGGTCACAAAGCTATTTACTGGTTAAATATAATGCCGTATTATCTTCAATGAGCCCACATCAGAATCTGTTGTATTTACTGATATTTATTAAAATACTTGTGAAACAGAATTCATAATATATTAAAATAATTTTACATTTACACTTATAACTATAAAGATACGAAGAAAAAAGCGTGTTATAGTTAGAACTATGACTATAACTATATAATGATCTCTTAGTTTTTACAGTAAGTACACCTTCAGTGGTATTCGTCATATTTGTAAATATTTGTACTTTCAGCACTGCAAATTTCAATATTTTTGTTATAGATTTCAATCATTATGTTTACAGTAATCATGTATAATAATTATTCGTAATCTCATATAAATGCGCTAAAAACGAAAACCGCTAATTGAGCAACAAAAATGCTCAGATCAGGTTGTTTTCACTGTAGATGTAGAACTTGCATAAACCGCGAAGTTTGTGAGACTCCTTTGAGAAAATTCAGCAGCAACGGCAGCTCATACTTGTCAATGCGAAACATAAGTTTATGAAGTCTGAATTTAGGAGTTTGTATCTGTATTATCATTCATATTTTATTTATTTTATTTTATCTATAATATGTATGTATTTACAAAAAAAAATGTATTTAAGTAGTATATCAGTTGTTTAGTACCCATAACACAAGCAAAAATAAATGCTTACTTTGGGACTAGATGGCGTTGTGTAAATGTGGTAGAATATTATTATTATTATATTATATTGTAGTGTCGGTGACTACACTCTATGGTTATAGTTAAGGCCTTCACACATGGCAGCAAGTTTTTGCTGGCAGTAAATTACATCCTGGGAATTTTGAGAATGAGGAACTTTAAGGTATCTTAAAGTTGCACACATTCAACAGGTAATGTAATGTATATCTTTCCCCTTATTCTATTAGTATACGTCTCAATATTCTCGAATAAGAATATCATCATCGAATAATTTAAATTGATCAGAGTCTTCTCTTCTGCTACTTCTGCTTTTTATGTATCTTACAACTATATTATTATTCAAATGAGATCTTTGGATGGTTTACACGGTTAGTCTAAGTAGGTAATGAAGAAAAGTTTATTTTATTCTTGCTAAAAGTAACTCTGAGGTGGTTGTATAGTTTCAGGATCTTTTATGAGGATCTCTTAGATGAAATATAAGAAAAAAAACATCTAAAATTTAAGATTTGTAATATATAGGTATATTTGTAAATTGTTTAGACTATAACTCGTAATACGAATGCAGAAATTAAAAAAATACTCATGGATACCCATTTTCAAATTTTTTTGTTTAAGTATATAATAATACCTTGCCATCTTGCGTCGCTTTAGCTGAACAAAAACTTACTTTAGTTTGTTTTCATTCGCTTTTGGCATCTTTTATTTTGTTTTAATTTCCAGTCCGTTTTCCATCGAGTCGTAAAGTAATTGTTGCAAATAATTAGAACCCGAACTGTGTGTTGATTTTGTAGTTATTTTCTCGTCTTTTTTTGTTATACTTATTTTCGGAATTTTATTATTACGCTTTGGATCAAATGACATTACGATTTTTTTACTTGTTTTTCTTAGATTATTTTCTAAATACTTATGTTTGAATATATTATTTTCCCTTTTCCCAGCTATCTGTTTGGTATTTCTTATCCCAACTCGTAAATCACGCTTTTCAGTATTTTTTTGAAAACGCATAATATCTGTGCCACTCTTTGTTGTCAGATAAATATAATCTTGTAGATCTATTCGAAAATTTGATATCGTATCTTTCTTATTAACAAATAAAGGGAACAAGGTAATAAAAGTAGACTTTTTCTGTTTTTCTTTCATTTGTTGCTTTTCGTTGATATTTCGCCTCTGACGTGGCTTTAAATCTAAGTCAATTTCTATTGTTTTCGAGGTACTTATCACTTTTTGTAGTTTTTGTGAATTTGGTTTTTGTATTATGCCTAGATATTTTTTTAGAATAGCTGTACTTTTATGTATGTTACAATTTTCTGATATAGTCTGAGACATTATTTTTGTATGTTCTTTTACTAAATCTGAATAATAGGTTTGCCAGTATTGATCTACATCCGATTTTAATGCAGTTCTTACGTTGGGACTCAATTGACTATAATGATCAAAAATAATAGTCCTTAGACCATCTCTTATTATTTTTTCCAGATTTATATTTTTCTGTTTTTTCAATCTATAGTCGTCTATATTTACCAAAAACTGTTCAAATTTCCCTATAAATTCGGGTCCATAAAATGAATTGATTAATTCAAAGAGATAACTTTTGCATTCCATATATTTTGCTTCTTGGATGTTATTATATAATATTAACATTTTTAGTCTTAAAGAAAACGATGTAATAATTTTTAATTCATTGAGTTCGGTTGTTACAAACGTTCGAATGTTGTTATTATCTATTAATTCATGAAACTTGCAGCCTTTGTAGTGGTGTTTTGTCATTTCATCGCTAAGAACTCTAAAAAAATATTCTAAGTCGGTATCATTGTACTTGATCAATATTTTAATTACATTTTGAATAAAATCAGTAAATTTTACAATACTTCCATTGCCAACACTACGTCCACGATGAAGGTTTCTGTCGCCAATTATATTTTTCATTCCACCCATAAGTTTTTGATGATTTTCTAAACACTTTATATCAATGTCTTTATCGTTCTTAAATTCTAAAACTTTTTCTAAAGCATAGTCGATTATGTGCTTGTCCTTCGTATTTGTAAACTTTGAACTGTATCCGGTAGCTGTAAAAATTGATAAATAATAACTCCTTTGCTTTTTCATGGTAAAACTAGTTAAAAATAAACTTGGAGTAACATAATTATGTATTTATAAAACAGTTCTGGATGAATCGCATTGAATTTCTTACGCGTAGTAGATTATTTACCATTAAAATGTTTTCCAAACTGATCGTGTTCATGACATAATATCTTTGCCATAACCTCTTATAATTTGATACTACTATTTACTGGTCTTAGACTATTCAAGCAAAAGCCTTATGTTTAGGCCCTTCATAAGAAAAATATAAAAAATACTAATGTACCTGTGGTAAAAAGAGCACCATAAATTAGAATAAAAACATGTTGTGTAAACATTCTGTACAAATTATACTGTCATAGGTAACAAAACAAACACTTGATTGTTTGACATCATAACAAATATTCACTATGCTCACATTATAAAAATACAATAAAATTGTCGTAAAATTTCGACAGTATAATCACGACTGTGAAAATATTTGAGTCTTATACAAAAACAGTTCATAGTAAAGGTAAATTTTATTTTATACAAATATATTTATTACTTATTTGAAAGAGAAAATGCACAGTAATACCTACTTAATAATAATGAATACGATTATGAATATGTATAAATTGAATATAATTATATTAATTACCTGCATATTCATAGGTCTGTATTTTTTAGCCGATTGCCAAGGAAGGGTATTGTTTTTGTATATGTATTTATGTATCCAAAGATTAGTTCAGCAAAAAAAGGTAATGGAAGTACCTACGTCACGTCAAGAAATGGACTGGAAGACGGTTCGGATCCAGTCAATACAAAGCAAATGAGATGAATTTTTGTTCACTATATTCTGCGTTTTATCGAAAAAAGTACTCGAAACAATCCAAATCAATATTTTCCTGGACAATGTCATTGTTGAGATAACTTCAAACTTTTTTAATTTACGGTCGAGTATTTGTTAAGAACTATGATAGTACGGAAAAGTTAAAGGTTCTTCACTGAAGGAGTTGCAATTTGAGAAGCTTCTTTGCTTTCATTTCTTAGACGTTTTTCAAGTTCAAAAAATCCTTGCTCCGAAAGAGTTGATTTAAAAAAGTTTGCTTTACAGAAGTTTTTTTTACAAGTAAGTAAAATAAAAGTTACAGTTTGGCTGTACCATTGAGAAATAACATGTAAAAGTCTGAGTTGTCTTGCTATTCTAACATAGTTCGTAAGATTAATCAAAATATATTTCACTTTAAATTAATTTAAGATGTTACGAAACGGACTCGTGCATTGAGGGTTCTGTACGAGCATGCAATAAATAAATCTAAATTCTTTAATAAGATATTTTCTATTTCATTGATATTATTGCACTATCATCATCAAGAATGTTTGTCTAATACCTACATCTCAATAAGCGTAGTGTAGTACTCAAGCACACATTCTACATTCCCACGCTCGACGCTCAAACAACTAGGTCAGCTGCAACTCTTCCAATAAATTCACAGCCACGAATAAAATACAGGAACAATATTTTACTTGAACTGACCAGAAGCGCTTTATTGTAATTTACATCAGCTTATCTAACTGTCTTAAGCGTAGTGCTGGGGGCTTACTCTGAATTTAGACATTTGAATGTTCGGTTTTGATATCGCTGCCAAATGTAAGGAAATTTAGATATGGTCGCTTTCACTTTCAAACATTTAACAGCGACATCAAAACCGAACATTTAAATGTTGAAATTCAGAGTAAGCTCCCTAGTCACCTCGCCACTAACATTGCTGCCGGAGTAACGTGAATTCGTTCCCATACGAGACAAATATTTCTGTGATTCATTATATTTGCTTCAAATCTGGGTATTATTAAGTTCCCCTTGAGCTTGTTCTCTAGTGCCGGTGTTGTACTATTTTAAGAAAATAGATATATAACAGAGAGAGAAAAAAAAGGTCTATAAAATGGTTTCCTATTTACATTTTGATTGAACACATCTACAGACCATTTTTGTAGGTAACTATAGGTAGGTAATTTCATTGGAGCTTTTATTGGCGGATATCTAATGTTACAAGAAGTAACTTAGGCTACTTTGATTTTGGAAAAAAAATTCAGGGTCCCGTTGAAAAAAAACCATGCAAGCACACGCAATGGAATTAGGTATCATAATATTTTAGCGACTTACTATATAAAGTAATATTTTTTAAAAGACCCAGAACCAAATCTACTTAGTACAGAAAACTTATCGCAAGCGAGTTGAAATTTTACGTTACATTTCATTCGTCGTTAATGATAGGAGTTATTGGTTTTTTTATCAGTGACAGAGAAACTTCTCAGGAACTTGCGCCACAGAAAACATCTATTTTTTAGCTAGAGAAAATCGGTGGATTTGCCGCAGTTTGTTAGGCTAACTTTGAAATAGGTACAGAAAAAATATATAGTAAGTAATACTTTTAGACAATACCGGCCGTGATAATTTAAGATTTTTATGAAGACAACATGTTATTTATTTTTATTTTTAGCAGCTCACGCGATATTTGTCGTGCTCCTAGATCGATGCCAGCACAGCCAAGTGCCTGTCCTAATTATATTATTATAAGCGGAAGTTTAGACAGATGCATGGACGGATAAAATCTTTTAAACTTGACTTGGCGACTTGTACACACACATATTTCATTATTATGCAACGTGTCGTACTTCGCATGTATTATATTTATGGATTATGAAAAAAAAATCCTTATTTACTATGCTGAAACCCGCACGCATCAATGACGACGCTCGGTGGCCGCTCCAGTCAGGCCGTGACCACGATCCTTGTAATTACATCAAAACGTCCGTCGCGTGTCGGGCAAATACATAAGGATATATTGTTATAGTTTGTATGCCTTATTATTATTATTATTTTCTGAATAAAAATAAATATTATTTATATTAAATAGGTACGTGACGTAGACCGGTTGCATAATAATTTATTAGATGGACGGATGTTTATTACTCTATTACATTAGAACGGCTGCCAGGATAAAGAAGAAGCTGCAAAGAGAGTCTGAAATAGCACTTTTAACTCACATACAATGCGGGCGGCGCCGAGTCCAAAATAAAATCACTGTTTTGTCGGCTTCGGATGGAATATTGGGCTAAACTGTCATGTATTACAATTCAATTACTAGCAACTTTGTAGTGTACTAGAAACAAAATCCATTAGTACATTCCTAGTTTAGTAAGGTTGCTATCTAAAGTTATCAAACTACCCAACTTAGAGACTACTTAATGCTTTGAAAGCCCTGCTCCAGTCGGCGGCAATTGCAAACAATAGATTGTATCAATTCAGCCTGTTATACTGCATTAAACCTATTCGAATAATTAGTTAGAAACTATTAGTTTAGGTTCTATGTTTGAATAGAATGGAAAGCAACACTAACCCGTCCGGTTACCATAATAACAAAGTTGTAATGTGAGGTAACAGATTGCCAGGCCATGACTGTACCTGCTACAGTAACCCATTCTCTTTAAGTTTTTACGACTTCCGTAGGGTGAACCTTATACCTTTTGTTTTATTCCGAAATCAAGTAGACTGTTTACAATTCTACCTACGTGAGTAGGCGTAAAGATTATATGCACAATCATCTTTCATATAAGTTCCTATGTTTCAGTAAAGATTTTTGTTGCCTAAAGTTCACAGATTAATCTCTAAGCTCCGGAATATTATTCAGAATCCTTATTATTATTGCTAGAGAAGATTAAAAAATAACGATTAAGTGCGCTCTTTGAAAAGCATAATAATATGCTCATAGTAATAACATTGTGAGATTTTATTTTTCATTTTTATCCAGTACCGAGAACTTGGCTACTTTTACTTCCTTTGAACATCTTCAATAATAAAACTACTAAGAACTTCGTGTAAAACTTACAAAATTATGATTTAAAAATAAAGAGAAAACAATAATGCGATTATATTGGTTTCATAATAATAAACGGTTAGTTAAGTAATAAAGGGATAAACTTAATTATTATTGATTGTTAAAATAAACACAATAATCAATCAACGAAGAAGACGTTCAAAGGTCGTCAGCAAGTCATAATCGTTCAGTGTTCCGTATAATAAAGATTAAAGTTCAAGTTCAGTAGGTATCTAGCTTACGTTGGTATCAAGGTCATTGGCGAAGTTAGGGCCTAGTTATACCATAAGCTCTAGGGACCTGTTACAGAGAACGCGTTTGCGTTCACTGTTTTGTATTACGTTAAATAGACACAGGTGATTTGCCCGCAACGGTGAACCAGTACTACGTGAACGCGGAACGCGTGAATGCGATATATCCATGTGATAGATCCCTTAGTGGTGAAATCACTTACGCATATAGGTAATACAAAACATCACAAACAGAGTATTTCTACAATGCATTCAGTAGGAACATAATGTAACAGTTTGTTAGAAATACAGTCTTTTGAAGCCTTCGTGGCTCAGTGGTTAGTGATCCTGACTGCTGAGACAGAGGGTCGTGGGTTCGATTACCACCCAGGACAAATTTTTGTGTGATGAGCACAATTATTTGTTCTGTTTCTGGGCTTATATTTATATTTATAAAAAAAGTTTTTTAAGTATTACCTATATCAGTTGTCTAGTATCAACATAATTACAAGCATTAGCTTAGTTTGGGACTAGATGACGCTGTGTGTGAATGTCCAAACATTATTATTATTATACAAAATAGTAGGTATAAAATTATAACTAGGTACACGATTTTAATACAGTGATAGCGTCTAGTTCTGATCAAAGTAAAATGTTCACGAATCGTTATATAGAATTTGTTTAATATTGTTCCCTGATTTGGCCACTGTTAACCCTTTCAGAAGTAAAGGCACCTTTATTGATATCCGTCACGTATATACATCATATGAGCCATCGAATAAATTTTTCCTTTTACTGATCCTCATTGTTACAGCACCCTTTTAACCATCAATTGCCGCTAACGCTGGCTATTGTGTCCAATGTACACTTGACCCACATCACTTTCAATTTTTTATAATATCATGTGATAGAAGACAGTAACTTAAATATTAATATACGCTCGTAAATGTCACATTTTCGTCTAAGTATATTCAATTTACATACGACCTTTTTAGTTAACGGTGAATACTTTAATATAATATCTTTCTCTTCAAATTTACCAAATTATTAAATCTAACTTGGGAATCAGACATCTTCTCGTATTATTATTGTATCACCTGAATAACCACGCAATCTTATTCTTATCTTATCTTATCGTGTGGGCTTGAGGTAGACCCTGGTGTTGGAATTTATCAAGTCGCCCAGAAGGCTTCCAACTTGACTTAACGACTACCACATTAAGTGGTAATCGGGACCAACGGCTTTCAGTGCCTTCCGAAACACGGAGACGCTCGAGAATGAAATTGCCATCATGGACTGACTTTGCTGAGTGTTGCTTAACCTCAATGATCGTAACCAACATCTCAGTACAACAATGCTAGGAGCGCCTTCCCAAGTTCCCACGCTATTTAGGAATATTATGCTCGAAAATGACGGTGAAGGAAAACATCATCAGGAAACCCACATACCCTAGAGGAAATTCTATGAGTATATCTGATTCACCAACCCGCACTAGGCCAGCGTGTGTGGATTATGGCCTAAACCCTCTCAGCTCTCTAGTTAGAGGAGAGGAGATCCGAGCCCAGCAGTGGGACTTAATGGGTAGCTGATATGCTCGAAAATTGTATCCTCAAAAACACTTGGTGCTAAATATTAACTCTAGATTTATATAATTATCTGTACACTGTACAGAAAGCATTTTCATCATTATCACTACACTGCTGGACAAAGGCCTCATGTAATTGCCGCCATTTAATTATTTTTCCGCCATTGAATTTATGCCGCCTGCAACCAACGGCCAGCCACCGTCGTCGTCATCAGGTCGACGCACCATCTGATGGGGGGCCGTTCCACGCTGAAATTATATCTTTTTCATGAAAAGCATTAAATATAGTGTATCGTCACAGTTATTTCATTCATTGCTATGTATGCATATCTATTTAATCGGATTTTTTATATGCTTTCGAAATCTTATTAATTTCATTATTGAGAATGAATTAAAAATACTATGTGAAAATGAATTAAATTACTTCGCCACTGGAAGCGGTCCTGTGCCGCCTAGAACCAACGGCCGCAGTGGAGTAAATAAGGTGAGGCCTATGTTCAGCAGTGGACGTCGTTGGGCTGATATGATGATGATGACGATGACTCATGATGAGATACTTCATGGCTGATTAGCTCACAGAAGGATATGGACAAACCATTAAATCGATACACCGATACTGTTACCTAGGCAGTTATAACGCTCTCACATTTAACTGAACGTTGCAAACAAGCGCTTCAATGCATCTAGTAACAAGTTAGTGATTTTGAGACATATGTGAAAATTCTACTACTCGTATAAAGTGAAAATAAAAAAGTAGACATATATATATCGTTATGGAACAATTAAAGTATTTTATTAGCATTCAGGTCCAATATAAATACAAACAAGTATTTAATTAACAATGTTTTCTCTAGACTTTCATCAAGCCCTGAATGTTGTAAATGTCCATTTCAGAGAAAAACGCCATTGTGTCTAATTGACAGACAGCCATCTGTCTGATGGACATAAAGAAAACACTTTATATTACAAGCAATTACAAGAAAATTTTCTAGAGCAAACGGGGTGATATAAAAGTTCAGTCTTTAAAGTAGCGGAGATTCTTTGACTTTGAATCGAACTCAGACCGCATGATTTGCATGCCGGTTACGGTCACTTATCCATTCCGCCAACATCGCTTAACTATTGATATTACTTCGTCTTCCTGACCGTTCCTCTCCAACTGCAACGTTACGAAACTTCGTACCGCCCTCGCTTCATAAAAATTATACACGTAACAACTTCATTACTCGCTCGCTTAACTTATACAACAAAGAATTTCATGAAATAGACCTTTTTAACAACTCTCTGAACACTCTAAAATCTAAACTAATGCTGAAATTATAACAGTAATTCCGCCAGTAGCATCTATTTGTATCTAAACCTTCTCTTGTTTATTTTTTCCTATACATTATTATGTATTCGTTGCACAAGTAGCTATAAGCTTAGCTAGAATTTTTATTAGTTACTCTAAAATTGTTTTGTTTTTGGTAGTCTTTGTCTTAATATTAAGCCTGTATTAATGTTACTATGTATTTTGATGTCTGTTTGTACCAAACTAAAATATAATAAAAATACTTGATGTTAATATTATTGTAAAGACCTTCATATGACGCAAGTAACATAATGAAATTGGTATTTGTGTTGCAGCCGTTTGGGTTAGAAACGTTCGGTTCATGTGGTCCGAGCTCGCGGTCTATATACCTAATTAGATTTAGTTAAACGTTTGATCGCCGCTTCGCGTGACTAGAGCACTAATTGTTTCTCGTTCTGAGAATTAGCATTGCCACTCGACATGGAAATATCGCTAGCCTTCTGGGTACGTTTCCGGTGGACAGTGATGCTTGATGAATACTACGACAAAATACTACGACACGCCTCAACTTTTTTGTTGTTGTTGTTGTTGTTTATTTAATAATAAAAGGTAAGTACAGTGTATGCCTTATGATCTTTATTTATTTATAATAAGGTACACTAACGGCAAGACATACAAATATTACAAATTTAGGCACTTAATTTATACAACGTTGGTATATATGTTTGCCAATTAAAAGCATACACATCATTCGTATTAAATGCATAGGTAACATTGATAGTAACTTAAATATGAAATAAAATATATAGGTAAAAGTAATAGTAATAAAAAAGTAATAAAAGTAAACAATCGTCAATCTACAAAACTTTGTCTAACAAAACTGTATTTTAATAAAGTTTGACTGTGAAATCAGTATTTATCACATCTATACTTACTAAGGAGTTGTACTTACTATTTATATACATAACACATGAAAAATGGAGTTTATACATTGCAAAGAAGAAATTTTGTTTAAAATAATTAAATAAACATTTTGTTCAATTTTGTTTTAATAATTTAATTTCAAATTCAATAAAATATTATTTTATTTTCTGGTACTATAAATAATACATACTTAATTATTGTATTTTAATGTATTGTGGTATAATAAATAGCCTTTATTTACTTATCTCTGTGAGTATTTATAGTCTGAGAAATAAATAAAAAAATAAAAATATACTATGTAAGTTAAAGATAAAATTAAATAAAAAGAACACCAATTTAAAATGACCATGTTTTAATAAATAAAAATATATTATGTAAATTAAAGATATAATTAAATAAAAAGAAAAAAATGACAAAACAATTTAAAATAACCATGATTTGTGTTTAGTGTTATAGAAAGTTGCGTTTGAAACGCTGAGTTTCAATCGCCACTCTACAACGACATCAGAGTCACTAGGGCATGAAACTATGTGGGTTGGCCGTGAAGTTGTGTCACAGCACAGCACAATTACCGTACAAACAAATAGATACAACCCAATATGCTGTTCTATACACCTACAATGTATTTTTTAATAATCATCCTGTCCAACTTGTGAGTGGACGTTCTACGCTGCGCTTATTCGGCCCCACCGGTCATCAGCTTTCCGTGAAATATGCTCTGCCCACTGCCACTTCAACTTACTAATCCGGTCATCTATAATTTAATTCATAAATATTTGGTAGAACAAAGTTACTCCATCGTAAATAGAATAAAGAACGCTACACATGAATAGTCCGTTAGTGGGTAGTATACGCAATTACGTTCAGTCAACACGTCCGAAACTTTGCTAACTTAGTACATTCTTAACATTTCTTGAACTTAATTACAAGTAGAGAGGCCAATCGTCAGAATATTTCCAGCATTATCCTTTAAATGTTGTATAACAGACATTCCTATTTCTAATGCGATGACCTCGTTAGCAGCTTACCGGTTTTGTAAGCGAATACTGCAGGCATCAAAATGTTAGGATCTTCACAATACCGGTTTAATGTTTCAAAATAATTTTTCGGATGGTCCAGAAGGGTGACGACAAATTGTAATACTTTATTGTTTTGTATAAAATTCCCGGAGTGAATAGGCCTGGCTGTAATTAACACCATTATTTTATGTGGCGCGCTGAAATTAATCAAACGTTATCATATTTTTTAAACAAAATTGCTAAAAGTTTAAGTTCTGGATAATAACTAGTCGCATAAACTACGCTATTCCTGAATAAAATAGCAAAAACAATATTTGACGTTACTGGAGTTTTAAATAAAAGACAGAGTATAATCTAAATAAAACCTTTTTCATGTTGGTTCACCTTCAACTCAAATATTTTTCTCACTCACTATAAACAATGTCTACTAGGCATAGCCCAAATAATTCTGTAGTATCTAGCATCAGTACACAAGAACTTTTCTTTTCATTAAACAGTACCATAAGTGAACACTCTGGTAAGAGTGTGTGTTTACTTATATTTTTATAATCTTTACGCATAATTCTAAGACCATATTTCATTCAAAACTGTATTCTAAATTGATCTAAGGAGCGTATAAATTTACTTAAACATTGGTAATCAGATATGCATTATTCTATCATTGTGTGAAGTACTGTACCCCTACCCATTCATAGCTGTATTCTAACTTTACCTTACTTCTACCTTAAATAGATAATAGAACCGGTCAGTGAATGATCTATATGTAGGCGTAAATGTTGAAGTACATTCACGTGGCCCTACGACTATTTATTTCAGAAGCTACTATTACACACACGTGGGTCTCGTTATTTAGGGATCTTTATTTATAAGTACTGACACAGAAAGGCTACCATTAAACTGACATAAAACTCTGAAGTCTCACATGAAGTTAATTATGGCCTTCGTCGGTGTTTCGTGGTAGGTTTATCATCGTGGGTGTTAAATTTTATTCGTACCTTTGGAATAGTTTTATGCTAGGCCTTTAGATAACAGATAACCAGTAGTAAGTTTAAACAAGTATGTCTTTGTTAAAAGAAAAAATATTATAAATTCTTTGTTTTTTATGAATATGTAGTTTCTGTCATCATAAATATCGTTAAACTAGAGTTTAACGATATTTATAGACTTCTAAGTCGTGGGGGGCTTCGCTCCGTTCTTTATTTGGCCACTGCTCAACGCCTATTGGCCCTAGCGTGATGTTATATATACATAATAGCATATAACTGACTGGCCTGTTGGTCTAGTAGTTAGTGACCCTGACTGTTAAGCTGGAGGTCGTGGGTTCGATCCCCACCCAGGACAAATCTTTGTGTGATGAGCATAAAGGTTTGTTCTGTGTCTGGGTGTAATTTATCTATAATAAATTATTAAATATAATAAGTATTTAAATAGTATATCAGTTGTTTAGTACCCATAACAGAAGCAAATATAATTACTTACTTTGGGACTAGATAGCGCTGTGTGAATGTGGTAGAATATTATATATTATTATTATTATCTTATTATAACTTTCTTCGATAAATGGGCTATCCAACACTAAAATGGACCAGTAGTTCCTGAGATCTTAGCGTTCAACCAAACAAACGAACCAACAAACTCTTCAGCTTTATAATAATACTAGAAGTCGCACAGGGCTTCGCTCCTGTCGATCTTTATTTGACCACTGCTCAGCTCTTATTTGCCGTAGCGTGATTTTATATAGCCTATAGCCTTCCTCGATCTTTAGGCTATCCAACACTAAAATAGTTTTTTTAAATCAGACCAGCAGTTCCTGAGATTCTAGCGCCCAACCAAGCAAACAAACAAACTATTCAGCTTTATAACTAAAAACTAAGACTGGCCTGTTGGTCTAGTGGTTAGTGATCCTGACTGCTAAGCCGGAGGTCGTGGGTTCGATCCCCGCCCAGGACAAATCTTTGTGTGATGAGCATAAAGATTTGTTCTGTGTCTGGGTGTAATTTATCTATAATATGTAATATGTATAATATGTATTTACAAAAAAAAATGTATTTAAGTAGTTTATCAGTTGTTTAGTACCCATACCACAAGCAAATATAATTGCTTACTTTGGGACTAGATGGCGCTGTGTAAATGTGGTAGAATATTATTATTATAACATTAGAACAGATAGATATGTAATGTACCTACACTTTTCCTGTACTCGTGGGAAATATAGTTGTCTTATTGAATGATTATTTTTCTCTTCAGTAAACATACCTTGTATAATGCATATATAAATTATTCATAGGTTTTACTATCCATCAGGTTTGGCTAACGCAACATGTAGAAATTATGCTGATATGTAATTATATAAATTCCTAGTAAACTACACCGATCTCGATTTCTTTATAGGAAATTCTTAATACCTACAATAATGCGGTATAATTTTATCCTTACGACAGTATTTGAAACATGTGCTAGTTAATTATGTCGTTTAATGTCCATATAACATGTTATTTCTAAGTATATTTTTTATTTAAGGCCTATATAGGTATACCTATAGGTAACTGCGCCTCCTGTGCTATAAAAACAAACTGCTGCCTACAAAAGAAATCACAATGAACTAATAAAACGTATTTATATATTTTATGATTGTTTTATTTTCCTAGAAATAAGATAAAAGTGAAAGCGGTGGTAACCACTTACCATTAGGTGGGCGTCTGCCACTTTAGGCAATAAAAAAAAAATTCAAACATTTGGAATACCTGAATGATGAAGAAGTTACTCAATCATGGTTGATAGAATTTGGTAAATAGATGTAACATCTGGATTAAGAAAGTTTTATCCTTTAAACAATATTTACTTCGTATAGTTAATAAGCGAGCTAAATACTGTGACTGTCACCTTTACGTAGTGGTTCAGGTGATCGCCTCGCCCCTAACATCACTGTACCAAGTAACATGGGTTCGATTCCCGCACAAGCCAATGTTTATATAATTCACGGAAATTTGTTTCGATTCCAGGTGTACTTTGTGTCATTGGCATTGGTGCGGGCGTTGTCTTTTTAACTAGCAGTAGCTAGTAAGCTTCGCTATTAGCATATAAGTGTCAGATAACCTTAGGAGCTAGAGACAAGTGTCAATCTATTTGATCTATCTACTCTAACGACAAATCAGATTGTTCTATTGACATGTCGATAGCGTATATCATGCATGTGTTTAAATACATTGAAGTGATATTTAAATATTGGAAATAGAATCAGCGAAAGTGCCACACGACAAATTTTTGATATATTTTTTCAGAAACAATCTGGCACTTAAATCTCAGATTGTTTAAAAGATAATAAAATTATTTGTCAGTAATAAAACAGGGTTTTACTGCCGTACTCAGAGACCATACTTAATTTTGTAATACTTAAATCTATACGCCTAAAGACAATTATTCAATGAAAAAATGGTGTTAATGGCAGATTACTGCTAATTAATCTCTGAGTCCGACAGTTAAAGATATTAAGCTATTAAGTAACTAATTAATTGACCTTTGCAACGCCATGAAAATCTAAATAAAAAACTGAAGCATACAAAACTCGTAACCATGAGCTAATTGACAGGTTCACTGATTAATGAAACCTCATTTAATTCCAGTATTGTTTACTGTTTGTGAAAGGTGCACAATATCCATTGATATTGTTACCTTCTCTTCGTTACTCACACAGTTAGGTACTTTTGTTTGCAATCTACACGCAAATTTTCACACAAATTAATTGTTCTTGCAATTACACAAGCTCGAGTATGTGTATGTATGTGAATTGAAATAATTAAAATTAATTATAAATATTTTTTTCTTGGGGTATTTGTTTTTTTTTATTATTGTTTAATTTTAGTTTCTTTTTTTTTGTTTGTAATTAATTGTATATATATTTTTAATACGTAACTAGGTGTTTAATTTAATTATTTTCATTATTGTAATTATCTTCTCTAAATAAATAACAACATGTGAATTGTAAATATATAACCCACGGCAATATGTATACAATTTCAGTCAGTGTCTTTAATTTGGTAAGGTGTTTGGCACTGTATGTATATGTGTACTGTCATCATCATCATCGTCATCATCATTACAACCCATAAACGTCCCACTGCTGGGCACGGGTCTCCTCCAGAATGTGGAGGGACTTTAGCCTACTATACCACGCTAGCCAGACGGGTTGGTATGGAGTTTGTTTCGAATTTTCCCTTTGTCGCTTTTTACGAAACCCACGGGTTGAGATAGTGTACTAGTCAGGGAAAATTTAAAGACGAAAAGTTTCGACCCATTAGACGAGACAATAAAAGAAAACTCAAAGTAAAATGTGTGTTATTGCACAAAGTGAGACATCTTGAAAAGAAATTATTATTTTACGTATTTTAAGCTGAAACTGTCACTTAAGTTTTTAATACTTATCAGAGACATACGTCTATATATTCCATTCGATAAAAAGCCCACTGTAGATAGTGAGCATTATAAAATAGAGTCGCTGAGTTGTAACCTGTCTCTGTTCTGTTGTAATATGACATTTCAAACAATCTCCGAAATAAATGATAATCGAAGGCCACCCATTCCCTATTATTAAATCTTTGAATAAGAAAAGATATAATATACTGCAATATTGACAGTCCTCAATAAATACTGTATTTGCAGACTTCTTTGTAAATCAAGCTTCATTCATAGAACACGAGTGAATGCGCCTTCAAAGGGCTTCAGTTGTCATAAATCTGAGTAGGGTTTCTTTAAGGACACACACATAATATACATATTATATGGCGCAAAATATTAAAGTTTTGAATAAAACAAGAATATACAATAGTAACTGTTTACTTACAAACAAATGCGCTAAGGTCTACAAATGCAAATTTGTAAACCACTTGTAGGAAGAACGGTTTCTACTATTACGAGCAATAACTTGCTTGAACGGAGATTCCTACCACAGATAATTATGTAACAAGTGTAATGTGTGAACAAGAAGAAATAAACAATTTATTTTATTTAAATAAATAAAATAAATAACTATATATATAAAAGTCAATAGCACTGCAAGAAAAGTAAAATTCGAAACAAATCCTATACCAACCGTCTGACCAGCGTGGTATAGTAGGCTAAATTCCCTCCACATTCTCTGGAGGAGACCCGTGCCCAGCAGTGGGACGCAGCAGTGGTATGGATTGACATGATGATTAGGTACGTACATGGGATTCAAAATAGCTTGGAAAATGTTGATGTGATGCATTTCTGCTTACTCTTTCGGGAAAAAGGAAGTAACACTTTGTTATGTTATGTTTGGATAAAATTGGACCGCTAAAAAATAAATCATTTTTTTTACAGGTTTTAATAGTTAGGTATTCCATTTATACCATTAAATACAAGTTTACTGAATAACAAACATCCATCTACATATCTATCTATTCATTATCAGCCGTTCAGAACGGCTGATAGGATCTGTGTGAAATTTCGCAAGCAGATAGATTATAATCTGGAATAGCATATAGGCTACTGTTTACCTACTGACATACCATATTTTCTCTCTGCATCACCCTAAGGTAGACTGGTAGAGAATTCCTTTGGCATTCAATTCGCCTTTGTACAAACATTTGTGCAAGAAGTTTAATAAATAAATAAATACCACGTGGGCGACCGTGGAATCGCGTGCAGAAACTAGAAAAAATATGATAACGGAAAAAACTAATCAGATTCAGTAAGTTTGATTTGCCAGATCTAAAGAAGCGAGCCGGAAAATGGCAGATTTTCTTTCTCAACACTCTTTCAAAACTTTGGTAAATAAGAAAACTTGTGTAGTCAAATTTTGTCGTCGCATAACAAATTCACACATGAAATTTATTTGAACGACTTTGACACAAGCCGTAACCGTAAAGCATGATTGAATTTCAAAGGCTGCAATTTCCTATTTATAAACACGTATATTTTCGATTGCACACGAACAGGTTAATGCCTTTTCCCATAAAATATTTACCGGTAAGGTTTGCAAATGTAGGCCAATTTGCAATCATTCTTCTCAAAAGCGGGAGCTCGGTCTAGATCCGTAACGAATTGTAAGCACTGAGTTTTTAATGATGAAACGTAAAACCCAAAGCTGAACGCGATGGCGGTTCACTGTGGACTCTCTCTACCCCATTCTAAGGACATAGGCTGTCAAGAATAAAAATATAAGTACTTAATCTGTTTACACAAAAAAAAATTGACTGTGTAAAATTACGCTATTTACAACTAAGTATACAAAGTTCTCTCACAACACTTAACCACAAAGTTTGTAAATCTTTACCGACCGTATATACACATTAGCGGACCGAGTCTAAAATTAATGGACAAATATATTTTCTAATTCTAAAGGTAGCAATGGCCTTTCTAAAATATAACGACAGAATTACGCGTTTGCAATATTTTGTAGCAGTGCGGGGGTTTCTGTGAAAGGGCGCCCATTACCCACCATTTAGATTAGGGGACCAAACCTACATTTTAAACGGTTGGTAAATAATGTCTAATGCGTAATCAGCGTAATTAAATATTATTATTCAATGTAAAAATGAAGAAATTTCACGCAAGCATTAGAACTACATAGGTATCAAATATTCTTTGAAATGTTGCCATAAAAACGATATTAAACTTTCTCATGTTATATTTACGTCGGTTAAATAAATATGGTAGATATTCAATCTATAAGTACTTAATATTAAAAAGCTAAAGAGTTGGTTGGAAAATTATATCAAATCACAATATACACCATTCATATTAGGGATTTCACCTCCTAACAAGTAATAAAGTTCCAGATTCGTATAAACGTTCATTTTATCATTCTAAAAGTTGTATCAAAAGTCAACTAAAATTTCGTGCCCATGTTTTTATTTTCATTTTTTTTTATTAGAGGTCAAAAGTCACAAAATATGTTTAAGCAAACAACTCGCTTTATGGTTCCAATACTATTAGATTAATTATTCATGAAAATTAGATCATGAAATTAAATGACTGGACTACTATCACAATTTGACTTAGCAAACTCTAGAGTAATTTGGTATTAGTAGAAGCAGGTGGGAGCTGGTCATTTCCTTGATAAAGTTATTAGTAGCTTTAACAATAGCCATTCAAAGGGACGGTCTGGCCTTATCCGCACTCCACAATAATCGTCCGAAATTCTCAGTACACAACAACGTGGAATGTTACTCCAAAATTAATTAACTTGAGTCTCGTGAATAAATAAACAAAATGGTCTAATGAGATCTAAAACATAAATGTATTTCGTCGGGCACGGTAATACATATTTGTTTTTATTACATTCATGCCTAATATTGTTCAGAATTCTGTGTTTTTGGAGATTAGAAAATGTACTTTGAGTACATTTTGAAGTAAACATATTTTTAGGGTTTCGTAGCCAAAATGGTAAAACTACTACTACTACGGACACGGGTACTACTGACATGACGAAACTGTAAGGTTCCGTACCTTACAGTTTCGTCATGTCCGTAGTAAAATGACATGCGGAGATATCACAGCATTTTAATCAAAAACTATTAGACAAAATGGACAAAATTATCCAATTTACTCTGAGCAAAGTTTTAAATGTGGCTTTGAACGACCGAGTCTGGCTCCAGGCGTCTCTCCCTATTCGATTTGGGGGGCTCGGCGTTCGCAAAATTTCAGATGTAAGTCTACCAGCGTTTCTGTCTTCTGTCCACAGCACCGATGAGTTAGTCAGGAAAATTTTAGAACCTACACTGTTTAACTCTGAAGTGCTGTGTAAGACCGAGGCTGTGAACGCTTGGAAAATGGCTTGTCCAGGTACTGATTTGCCGACCAACCTATTCTCCCAGAAGCTGTGGGACGGGCCGCTCAGCAGTATGAGAAGAAAAAATCTTATTTCTTCAGCTTCTACTGCTGCTGAACGTGCGCGCTTGCTTGCTGTGGGCGAATGGGAATCTGGTCAATGGCTTCAAGCACTCCCGTCGCCCAACATAGGCACAATGTTGGACGATACAACATTTCGTCTTGCCACTTGTCTTCGTTTAGGTGCACCGTGTGTTTCTCCGCATCATTGTCACTGTGGGGAGGCCGTCGATAGCCTCGGTCACCATGGCCTATCCTGCAGCAGGAGCGCAGATCGTATACCACGGCATGCCCATTTAAATGACATTATCCGCCGAGCTCTTGTCACCGCTGGCGTTCCAGCTATTCTTGAACCGAATGGCTTGGCACGTGACGATGGGAAGAGACCTGATGGTTTGACATTATTACCCTGGAAGATGGGTAGGCCTTTGGTGTGGGACGCAACATGTGTCGACACCCTTGCGCCATCCCATGTTTCAAGCTCAGCGGGTTGTGCTGGCGCTGCTGCTGCAGCCGCAGAGACCCTCAAACGGCGAAAATACCATAATTTAATTGGTAATTATATTTTTGAGCCGTTTGGGGTCGAGACTTTAGGTACGTGGGGTCCGAGTGCTAGGTCTTTGTTTAAAGATCTGGCAAAAAGGCTTATCGACGCTTCACGTGATCAGAGGGCTGGTGTGTTTCTCGCTCAGAGAATTAGCATTGCCATTCAACGTGGCAATGCCGCCAGCCTTTTGGGTACGTTTCCAGTTGACAGTGATGCTGACGAATATTACGATGCCTAAACAAGTTTTCTTTGGGTTATTTGATTTTTTTTTTTTTTATTGTTTAAGTTTTCGTTTTAGTTTCCTTTTTTTTGTTTGTATTTAACTGTATATATAGTTTTATGTAAGTAGATGTTTAATTTAATTATTTTCATTATTAAATATAAAACTATTCAATGTATATTGATGAAATTTGCATGGGTAAGACTAATAGGTGACTTATGTGAGCTGCTACATAGTTTGATAGTAAAATAATTTAATGATAAAAAATAAAGAGAAAGAAGCTGCTTTTTTCCACATACAGATCAAAGATTTTTGATTAAGTGATTAATTATATTATTTTCGAAAATAATGGCTCCGAGCATAAATTGTGTCTGCCTACGACAGACGACTTTTATAATTACATTTTAGATGTGTAGCCAGTAACGTTACTTAGTACTGTCACGATTTTGTCGTAAATTAATATTATACTATTGCTAATTTTTAGAATAGACCAAAATAACCTTTTTTAATTAGTAGGTTATAACAATTAATCACTTATTTTTCAAAGTATATTGACAAATGTATATATTAGCTGGTGCTCAGAGCTTCGGTCCCGTGGACCTTTGAATGGCCACTACTCCTATTGGCTATAGCTTGATGTTATATATTCTATAGTCTTCCTCGATAATTGGGCTATCCAACACTAAAATATTTTTTTAATTGAACGAGTAGTTCCTGAGATTATCGTGTTTAAACAAACAAACTGTTCACCTTTATAATATTGAGTAGAGATGCGTAGATAGATATGGTGGCCTAAATATTCATAGGGGAATAAACTATAGGTTCGATAACCAAGAAAACCCATTAGAAGCATTGAAACGTACATCCAAGGGAAGTGCGGAAGATTAATGTCAGATGCTCGTGTGAATCCGGTGTGAAAGTATATACTTAGTGAAGGTTTAACTTATGGCCGTCTTTTGAAATTTATACCCATAATATTATGAATGCTGAATTATATTTTCTTTACTAGAAGTCGTGTGGGGCTTCGCTCCCGTCGCTTTTGTTTGGCCACTGCTCAGCTCCTATTGGCCGTAGTGTGATGTTATATAGCCTATAACTTTCCTCGATAAATGGGCTATCTGACAGTTAATTAATTTTTCAAATCGGATTAATAGTTCCTGAGATCCTAGCGTTCAAAAAAACAAACAAACTCTTCAGTTTTATAATATTAGTATAGATTGAGTAATCCAAGTCATTCCGTGTATTGGCGGATTAAGAATACATAATGTCACTAACCTATTTCAACCTGTGGGTACGACACCCACGGGTTGAGATGGCGAAAAGGCGACCAAGGGAGTAACCTTATGCAGACAAAAGCATTGCAGAAAAGGAAAATTTAAAACAAACCCTATACCAACCCGTCTGGCCAGCATGGTACCTATATACACTCGTGCTCAGCAGTGGGACGATTATGGGTTGTAGTGAATCCAAGTCAGATTTTATTTGTAATATTTTGTGAATGCTTAATTAGAGAGCTATAGAATATAATAACATATCTGTCCTTCAGCTATATAAAAACAACATTAATTACTTACACATACATACATACATAGCATCACGCTTTTTTTCCCCGAAGGGGTAGGCAGAGGTGTTTCACACCCACATTTCGCCAGCTATGTTTGGTCCCATGAAATAGGGGCGAACCTATTGTCATTAACCGGGTACATTTCTTTACCAAACTCATTTGTTTAAAAAATCTTAATACTGGAATTTCATGATAGGAAAACCCAATATCATTTTCACCCGACCCGGGAATCGAACCCGGGACCTCTTGCACAGCAGTCGTAAGTCGTTACTTACACATAACCTTCTTGAATCTAATTCAAGACGATACTTCTACGCCACTGAATCAATTTCTAAAAAATCGTTCACTGTAAAGGCAAATGTACTCGAAGAGCATAAAGTTTAATTTTCAAAGGTACTAAAATTGGCATAGTATCATAAAATTTTAGTGGTACTTCGGACATGAATCAATTTAATCCTTCTTTTGCTATGATTCTTGATTTCCCTTCGGGGTTATTATTATTCTTGTGTATTGTTACTAGTGTAATATTCTTAAATGAGATGGCTTTTGCTGTATATTTTAGCCTCAAAAAAACTTTTACTCTATATTAGACAAAATTAAATAGACAATAAGGTTCTTTATTCTCCACCACATAATAGTTTGAATAATACTACAGTTTAAAACGTTAAAAGTAAGTAGGCACAATGGGAGAATGCTATTTCCACAAGCGATCTCTGCGATACAATTCTAGAATGAAAATTTAAATAAGTGGTAATTTCGTTTCTTTATTTAAATTAAGGCTTAATTTATTAAACAAGGAATATAACTTTTTTTTTATTCATCTTATGACGTCTCATCTTTTATATTTCCTTATACAACCTATTTATTTTCCTTACTCAATCCACAACAATAATAATTTATACCATCAGTATTAACTACCTAACAAAATGTAAGATTTGTGTGTATGTGATTTGTGGGTATTATTTGCTTTGGGACGAGTGAGGAACGTGTTTAGATTGAATTTAGAAACTATAATATTATAGTGTGGTATACGCCAAACACTTATAACTTTAAAACAAAATCACAAATTCTGTAGTTCTCTCAATTTGCTCCAAAGAGCACTAATATATTTTTCTCACAAGTTTCTCACATAACTATGTTTAACCTTATTTAAAACATCTAAAAATGCCGAAAGATTAAACTTAATTACAGTGTTCCAGAATGTAAACTAATTTGTCTCTGGATAAGGTAGAACTTATGTCCCACACGCTACACGCAGTGGGTTACAATTATCATGACTTGTTAATTACAGTACCCTTAACTTACCGTTATAACTTGTAATTAATAGAATACTTCGTTGTGCGTAGACGTCAGTGCAATTTTATAGTTTTGGTGTTGGATATTTAAGTTCATAGCTTTTTAGATTGAACTCCGAAATATTGCCATGAAAGAAATGAATTGATACATTGTTTCGTTGCTTCATGAAAGTAGAATAAAATTATAAAATTTGCCAGTTAACAAATTAATATATTTATACAGAGTGGCTGTTGGTTAATGGTTAATAAATGAGTGAGAAAAGAAACTTTCATTTCCTTAAACAAGGGCCGCTGTGGAAGCGAACTCTGGTAAAGGTTCGCTTTTTACAAATTGAAAAAGCCGCTGGCCTCTTGAATGCAATAATTATCTACAAGCTATATCACTAATAAATCCACTCAAACAACATTGCATATTTGCATATTTTGATAGACAAGTCTTAAACATTTTTGTAACAAAAATGTGACGTCACAATGAATAACGCCTGCTTCATGTATTGTCTATCTATCCTAGCAGCAACCGCAACACAGATGATACACGCTGACAAAAAGGCAAAAATGATCCGTAGTGCCGGGGTAATGTGTAGCAATAATTAACCTTAAACCTTAAGGTTTTAATACTAATGGTCTCCGCTGAGATTCTTTTTACTCATGAAAATTCATAATTATGGACATAGCTGAACCGACGTTAGTCGTGCTGTCAAAAACTATTACAATTAACAAAAATTTAGTTTTTTTAGGTTTTCCTTCCTCGGACAACTACGAAAGATGTTTTATTGTTATTTTTTTTTTTTTTAATCGCAGAATTGAGCCAGTCGTACTCGAGTTTTGCACTCGTTTATATTTATTTTAATAACAGAATTAGATTCAAATTTAAAAATGATCTTCAAGACGAAATCATACCAGTCACTCCGACAAAAAATATATTTGCTTTTAAAATATAATTAAGTACATTAAATACAAAATAAGTTGATGGTTTTATAATGACCGCATCCAAATAATAATTCAGCCAATATCAAAATGAAACTCAAGGATAAATGAGTTGGGGAAAAGGACTTGACCTTTGGCTGAAGCAATTCAGCTTCATTTTATTTCAGCAGTCTAAAAAATATGTGTAAAGTTACATTACTGATAATAATTATATATCTAGTAATTATATTAGTAATTACAAATACAATTATCTACCTTTTTATGTGATTAAACAATACTTTGGATGCGGAAGGCGGAGGATCGAGTGTTATGGCGCGTGTTGGGAGAGGCCTATGTCCAGCAGTGGACTGCAATAGGCTGAGATGATGATGATGAAACAATACTTTTAGAAATTAATAAAAGAAGACAGAACCATTGTTAAAATAAATGAATATCAATAAACTTGGATAAAAATATGCTTAAAATTTTTGTAAAAGCCCTTGAAACGTGAAGAGGAGGATCTCCTCCTCTTCACGTTTTAAAGGCTTTTACAAAATTTTTTTTGTTCCTTCATTGTCAGTTGTCAATAATAAGTTCAGCTCGTCTAACATTGAACAAAAAGGTAGAAAACAAAAGAAGTCTTAGACTTATGAATAAACGTGTTATTTAGAAACCTTTAAATTTTCAATCGAAATCGAGGCTATAACGCCTTGCATATGACAAAGATTAATTCTTTACTCTATTATACTATAACTTCTTATTTAATATTGCGAGTTTGAACACAAAAAGCAAATTGATGACATGTCATAAATTTTAAAAGTATCAGTGAATTCAACACTGTCTACAATAGCCGTAATTACCTATTTCGGGTTCTAAAATAAAAATTAAATTCGGTCAATAAAACTTAATTGTCTAAAATCAAATTAGCCAAACCATTTTCTAAGACAAAAAGTAAATTTTATAGCGTGCAGCGAATTGTTTGTTGTAATTAATTGCAGCAAAAACAACGATCTTGACTTAACTATTAGAATGGCATGAGCGCTCTCTCTGTGCAGTTTCATTTATCATGTCACATGTTGATAATGACATTGCAAAATGTTGCGGTGTTTCCTACATAAAACGAACACGCTGTGATTAGATACAATTTATTGATAGCTTGGTGAATGTTAATTTGTATATTTTAAACAAAGATTTTGTATAAAATATACAACACATTATATTTTATTTGCATTTTCGTTTAGTATATCACAGCTAACAATAGAAAATAGCCAAAGTAAAAAGCATAAATAAATCATTACTTTTAAAAATAACATCAAAAAGAGATATCTCCAATTTATACTTTGATAATGCATCAAAAGTATCTGTAAATAATAACATCATTACAAAGAAATGAAAAAAGACTTTCTCAATGAGGTACCTATAACATTCTAAAATAATTATGAAATAAATAAATAATAATATATGATGCAACTATTTTTTAAATATTTAAAACCACGAGAAGGCGATTTTGAACTAGAAAATTATTTTCTAATATTTAATAGCATGAGCATTGTATTATCAAGTCAATATAAATACTTTTATTTTGCTCCGAGTATATTATAAAATAACACTGAGTTAGGACTCAGTGTGTAGGCACCTTCCGCATCCAATCAGACCTAGCAACCTTTTCCAGGTTGTCGGTCCACCTAGCTGGAGACGGAGGACCGAGTGCTATGAGAGGCCTGTGTCCAGCAGTGGATTCCAATAACTGTAATTCCAAGAACTGATGATGATGATAATACTATATAATTACGGTTTTCCACATTGGGCACCCGCTTAAATGGTACTTGACTGAATGGCACCTAGGTTTTTTCCATAAGGCTACTTATCGATATCGATATGCGAAAAGTATCGATAGGTACCGTATATGGAATACCATAGGTGCTATTCTCTCAGGTGCAATTGCAGCGATTTCCCAATGTGGAATACGTCAGTAAAATTTACTTCCACGAAACAATTATGTACCCTACCTAGTTTCCAATAATAGGCTAGTTTCTCATTCGCTTTCTAATAAATCTATTAAGTAAGTAGTCTGTTCGCGGTCTAAATATTATGCAAGGCCCTAACTAATATGTCTTGTGGTAATTTCGGACCTCGGCGATTTGTAAGAAATGCTGCACAACTAGAACTAGTACTGTATTTATGCGATCATTAACTATTACATCAAGGAGTATCAAAATGATTAGCCTACAGTTATATAACTACTTTTAGATTACACTAATGATATCATAAAACATAGTGTAATTGGATATAACAAAACTTGTTGTTTATATACATAGGTACATATTAATTACTTAGTAACGAACATGCGTAACGTTAATTGTGAGTACCTAATTACATACCGCAATATATACACGCTTTTTTCATTACGTACTTTGCTTCAAACCAAATTTTATTACGTAAAAGTCTGGGAAACCTGCAGGTACGTACGACAGTAGCCATGCAATTACCCCATACCTATTATATTATATTTTATTATATGGGGCTGAGGAATTATATTTCTTTTTAATGTGTTTTAACTGTCGTTTTTTAGTTATTTTCGATTCGTAAATAGTATTACGTTATCGAAAATAACCGAAAAACGACAGTTCAATACAATCTATACAAAGTACAATTTTTATCCAAATAGAACTGTTTTTTATGTGCCTTAGTATAAATTTATTCACATGAATACAATGCGAAAGACAAAAATAGGAACAAAACAAAAATACACAATTTATCTTAAATATACTTTCGTAACCAATACAGAAAAACAAATGAATATTTGGTAAACAAAACCCAAGTCTCTTTATACAGGCAAAAGATGTCACACGGCGCGATATTATCAGGAATCCGAACAGGCTTGTATTAAATATGATACCGAGAAGTAGTCGAATTCAAAACAATCCATATACCATATCTAAGAAGTCGTATAACGTTTTTCTTTACCATAAAAATCCAAGTAGTCACGTAAAACTTCAATCAGTCGCATTGCTATTATTAGATAAATAATCCTTTGTTTGTATAAGTTATTATTAACCACACTTAAAATGCACTTCAATTTCAATTAACAAAATGTAATGACAAATAGGTCACACATATTGTTGAACGACAAACCGTTTGTTGACTCTCACAAAATTAATTAACTTACTTATTGTCATGCGAAAATAGGCGCTTACAATTACTTCAAGTTACTGCATTTAATTATACTGCATGAAATATATTAGACTTTTGTTGTGAAACAAACGCTTGAAATATATTTTTTTCTATTACAATATGGGTGAAAAAAATTATTGAATGCGAAAGGTTTTGCTTGTGCTTGTAATTCAATGTTATTAATAACGCAATTGTGCCTAAATGTATAAATTGTTGACTGATGTCTACTTACGCTTAGCATAACTGTGTTTCCTAAATATAACCATCTTTGTTGACTGGCCTATTGGTCTAGTGGTTAATGACCCTGACTGCTAAACCGGAGGTCGTGGGTTCGATCGCCACTCAGGACAAATCTTTGTGTGATGAGCATAAAAGTTTGTTCTGTGTCTGGGTGTCATTTATCTATAATATGTATGTATTTACAAAAAAAAATGTATTTAAGTAGTATAACAGTTGTTTAGTACCCATAAAACAAGCAAATATAATTGCTTAATTTGGGTCTAGATAGCGCTGTGTAAATGTGGTAGAATATTATTATTATTTATGCATTTTTTATTAGTCGATTTTTTATCAGTCGAATCTCATTTGTTCTGTACCAAATACCCACAGATTTAATTTGAACCACTCTCATTAAAATATTAAACCATTAATTCTACTAATGGAAAGATTTCTGTCCAGTTACGTAAAACGAGCTGTCTGTACTGTCTTGAGTTTCATAAAATCGTAGACACGTCTTACTTCTACCTGATATTGTATGTAGTGAGACATTCAAGGACAAATACTATTAATGGTCTCAAACCAGCCACTCCTTTTCACTGTTCCCTAAGTACATTAAATCCATTTATTTAGCCCTTAAATCACTTGTCTTCTTTCCTTTTTAGCAAGCTAAAAACAAATTTTCTACTATTTTCTACTATTCAAATGTATATTAAACACCTATTTCTTGTCTATAGAAACTTATTAGTAAATATTACATTTTATTAAATTACAAAGGAAACCTACAATAATATACATAATTATACAATACCTATTAACAGCTACAGAAACTTACACATTTAAATATGGAGCTTATATAAACGAACAATAAAATTAATGATAGAACACAGAGAGATTTGTAAACACCATGATTGAAAACCGCCAGCATAAAAAACCTATCTCCGTTCTGTGGCTAGCATTGTTTATGCAATGTTGTTTTTCCTTGTAAAATGGAATCTGCAATTATTTTTCAAAAATTGCTATTTTTACAGCAGAATAAATTTTATGGTAGATATAATTAATATGTTATGAGAGCAATTTCTTCAAGCTCAAGCAATTCTTCAGAGTAACCACTAAAAGTTTTGCTACATAATTTTCGTCCGACCTCCATATTTCTTGAAACTTACCTATTACGTAGTACCTACTTAGTATTATTAAAGACACTTTATTGTAAGAGCTTCAAATAATCTGCCTAGAAATTGTAGCGGTAACATTTCAAAAGCCATGAACTTTTAATGAGAGTTATTGAAGTAAAAATTGAAATCGGTCAGTCGCGTTAAAAAATCACGTCTAAAGCATGTAGGGCTCGAAGCTCAAAACTTCTTAACAAAATAAATATTGTTTGAAACATTTTGTATAACTTTTCGATTTTTTTTTGCAACATTTTCTGCTTTAACCGACAAGCTTTTTGTAAAAGATCCTTTGAACATCGCTTAATGAGATCATAATACAAATAAAAAACCAGACTTTGAAAATATATATTTTAAATAACGCTTCTCACTCAAATATGAAGATCCTTTTTTCATCCTAGAAGGACTTAAGACTTTTTGATAGGTAGACTGTTATTAGGTATGTACCGCTTCCTGAAATACTTCGTAAATGTACGTCTGTTACACTAGAGTATTACGAATATATATATTTTTCTTTTAGGAGGGTTCAAACAGAGGAATGGCAACGTAGCAATTTAGTGTCATATTTCGTGGTTTTCGATTTATTCCATTGGAGCAATTTTTTTTAATGTTTTCAATACACTATTTATAATTAGGTGAAAACTGTGTAAAAGGTACGAAATCATTACGTACGTTTACAATTCTATTTATATGCAAATAACACATTGGAACTTTTTCATACAAGTTCACGTAATCCTAAACAATGTGTTAAAAACATTTCAAAAAAATATCTCGAACCCTCTAAACTCTGAACTAAGTGAGTTCATTAAAAGAAAAATACTTCCCAGTAATACCACAGCCGTAAACTTGAGAACAAAATAAAAAGGTAATACTATAAATCATACAATTTTAAAGTATACGGCTGTTGTTACAGCTAATGAGGTAGAAAAGTATCTTTTGAGCGCCCACTATTATCTCAACTGCAGTAATTTACTCCATAATTAATATAACCAACTTTTTTTGGGCATTAAATAAAAACAACTTTTGCTTTTCATTTCTCGCTTAATGGACTTAGGCTATATTTTCAGCGAAATAGTCTCAAAGGCGCCTATTATGTTTCGCTGAATACGCATACATAATGTCTTTATAATTACAAGTTTATATATTGTTTGTCATATGTACATGGGTGTGTCGGATCATTGTCGTGACGATCAAAGGTCCCCACCGGCTGAACTCTTGCAAACTACTTAACCTAATTGCTAACTTACATTACGCCAGTGCTTTAGGATAGTTAGTAGATACTTGAGTTGCATTTCAACGCTTTACTTTCTTTAAGAAAGAGAAAGAAGAACGGTTTAATTTATTATATACAATCGTAGTACCTAGCGTTCACATCATTGCGACTAAATTACTGTCTTAAAACACTCTCCTGAAACACTCATCTAATATTAACCGACCAAAACCTTTGTTACCTCATAATCTACCTAAAAACTCCTAACAACTGTCTCGCTTTTAATTAACGAATAAATACCAGTTAATTAACTTTTGAAGAGTACTTAAAAACAGGATTTTCACATGAAAGGGTTTTTCAACGGACATAGTTTGTTCTTTTTAACCAACTTTTAAAAAAATAGGAGTGTTATCATTTTGACACATATATCCGTCTGTCTCTTTATTGCAAACAAACGGATATAACTAATTTTTCAATTTTAACACGGTTCATTAAATTATTGCTAAATGAAGCTGCATTTGTATCTACAAACATTGAATGTGTCAGACTCGTGCCGTGACAGACAAAAAAAATCTACTATACAGTGTGTTTTAACCCATTTATAACTACCCTGTCACATGTAAAAGCTATCTAATTCTATTGGAAAATATCATTTTGTCTGACAAGGCATGCGTCAATGACTGCTAAACGATATTGTTATACTATACCTAAACGCAGCTTTAATTGGAATAAAACAACTTTCTTCTGGATTCAATGGATTAATTATAGTATAAAAATAAAGCTACTAATTTTTAACACATGAAACAAAACTGATTCATGTTTCACTAAAAACTAATTAATCATAAACCTTCTGTTAATAATTATAATGCATATTATTATTATGTATAAGATTCGTACTATGCCTCTTTGCATAATAAAGGTCAAATTCCTACAGCAGTCAACTTGCATTTCAATTGCAACTCTTGTAACGGAAAGCGCAAAGTGAATTGATTTAATGGAAAAACACTGTAGAACATAATTGAATTTGTTCTTCAAGTAGATTGAAAGCAAACTTTCTCGAAAATGATCAGTAAGTGATCCTTGATAAAACGCGATATGGTTCACCAATTGCAACAGTGGGTAAAAACCTACTTGGTTGAAGTAGATCACTTTCGGAACACTGGATATCGACATCTGATACTAAGCCACAAAAAAGGCAATAGAAAATGTAGACATTTTAGTTTTTTTTAATATAAAATTAATTTATTATCAAGCAACAAAGATTAGATCTTATAAACTAACACAGAGGGTGGAATTTGTAATGTCACCTGGGAAGTACTCTAAATACTGGAGACAGGTGATTATTTTTAAAGAAAAACAAAACTGTATTTAAAGATACCCGGAAATTTGCTTCGCCACACCATACAATCGAACCAACTAAATTCCAAAAAATAACACAGTGTACTTTTATAGCATCCATTGATAGGGTCAACCAAAAGTATCGAATCTCCCTAACAAACGTGGTAAATTAAATAAATACAAAACCATAAAATTCTTTTATTCGCGATCGCGAAGTAAATATTTATAAATTTAATATTATGTTTATCTTAATCGCGTATAATTTTCCTTACACGTAAACCAGAAATTGCAATTATGTTTGTGACTAGATTAGAATTAACTATAATATTATTATAATTTAACTTAAAATAATCCAAATAAAAGCTTCTACGCCTAAATATTTAAATGTTAATTAGGCTTTTTAGGTCTGTAAAATGTTCTACATAATCCAGACATTAATTTATTGTAGGAATATTAATGAGAACCTTTATCCTACTAGTGTTATAAATGTAAGAATTAACGAATATTTGGACGTTTATTTTTCCTCGATAAATAGGGTATCTAACACTAAAAGAATTTTTAAATTTAAATCGGTAAGTATAGATATCTACGCAATAATGTAAGTAACAAATAAAGTGTCTATTGGCACTGGTATACAATTTATAGTGACCTTCAGCTTGGCAGGAAGCGATACAATTCGACACAGCCTTTGTGAAGTTAGTTGTAAAAATCTTGAACCAATTCCAAACACTTTTTATTAGCGGGAGTGGTTGCCAATATTACACCTATTGAATTTGTTAAAATGAACTATGTCATGTTGCACATAGTTCGATTGTGCTTTAAATAACTGCTAAAAGTAATTATGGAACTATATAAGGTGTAGCTCTGAGCAAATGCCTTTTCGACAATATAATAGAAGTATTTTTGCGTTCCAATACTTTTACGTATTGCTGTGCCGCGCCGAAAACTTGACAGGCAAGGTTCCTTATACTGCGATTATTTCGTAATTTTCTAATAGTGCTGTACCTACCATACCTGTAGGAATCGGATTTCTGTTCAGTGTAGGTACTTCACACACCCTACCCTATTTCTCTTAGACCAAAATTATATTATTGCCTTATTCAAAATTAGAAGACAATCAAGTTTACTTTTCAAAACTTTAGTGATTAACCCTTTCACACATATTTCATCAAATAACCCGCTAGGTACTAATATTGTAATGATATTATCGAGGAAGGTCTTCATTAAGAGGGTTGACAGCTTGTTAAGAGAATGATCCTTAATGATCAGGATTATAATTGGATGAAACTTTCGAGTTTACAATTTAAATTAATGTCATGAAACATTTTACAAGTTTTGAAATTTGCAAATACTCGTATTTGGATATGTTAACCCTTGTTATTTTTAATACCTCTAATAAGCATACGCCCGATTCATCAGAAAGCAAGCTGCAATACACGAAACATGATATTTGAGGTTGCCGAATACCAAAAAAAAAATACACTCGCATGCAGACTAAGTTACACAATAGTACGGGTTTTATCAATTATGACTATTTTCTTTTGTAGGCCTCATCAGTCAGGACGCTTAATTTGAACGAAAATTCTGGTTGTGCTAAAGATTAATGCGTGTATTAAGTATTCGGATTAGTTAGCCAAAATTCATTATCAGCATCATCGTCAGGAGCAGTACAATGTAGGTTTAATTTAATCAGCGCTATAATAGTGTCCAGCGGTCTACTTGGAATCTTGATGAAATGAAATGACAAGGACATTTTTAAATAAATAGTTTTCAAATATTTGACTGTGATATGATTCCCACTCAAATTGAGTACAGAGAGGCCTCCGGCTCTCGCGCAGCATCCAGTGTTTGGCTTTCGAGCGTCCTATTATATTATGTTAGAAAAGTCGCAGCCGCAATAAAAACAGGTTTTTCAACTTCTGATAAAGATTAGTAATGCTTTAGTTATCTGTTGCTCAGGGTGGTTGCAGACAGTGTGGCTTAATTGTCTTTTTTAATCCTATTCGAATTTCGATAAAATTCTTGTTTTGGTGTAAATTGATGATAACACTGAATGTATGCGAAGGTCGAGTTTACCGCCAGATGGTATTTATTCTTGAAAGGAAAAGGGGAGAGAATGTTGAAACTTGAACATTCTTGTACGTTTATACGCAGTTTAATGACTTTGTAAACTTTAATCGATCAAAGTTCAACAAAGCTGCACTAAGCTACAAATTAATCAAAAGCTGGCAACCAAATTTGAACTGGATATATTTTTAAATTTTATCAAATTTAATTTGTGTTTCTTCACCTTTTAAGCATACTAGCTATTTTATAGGTTTGTATCCATGTATATAATATTTTGAGGAAACCCACATACCCTAGAAGACATTCTATGTGTATGTCTGATCCACCAACCCGCACTGGGCCAGCGTGAGTGGATTATGGCATAAACCCTCTCAGCTCTCTAGTTAGGGGAGAGGAGACCCGAGCCCAGCAGTGAGACTTACCTAATGGGTTGCTGATGATGATATAAAATTTTTAACGATAAGTTATGTTGACATTTTTCCATATAATATACTTCTAAATACGTATCTTTAGTTCACCTCAGGCTAAAAATTCAATTTAGATATTGTCACAAATATCAAAAGATGTAATCAAATATTTTTCCTGGTAACTTATATTATTACTAACTCTGCATGGTTTGGATGCCCGTTTCTTACAGCCTGTCTCAATTAGGTTTATAATACGGGATAGTACCACCCTCATGCCTACTACTGTGACTTTTGTAAGCCAGGATTAACAGTGTTGACCCTTGTGAACACCCAAGGAATGCTTAACCTACTGTCTTGAAACCCGCAACGAAATCAATCAGAAATAAATGAACAAATTGATTTGTCTGCTGTCAGTTTCAAACATTTGACAACGATTCCGACTGCGACCCAGTCGATGTCGAAATTTATAGTAAGTCTTCCGAACAGAAAAGAGAGATATTTACTTTACCGTATTTATAAAGGGTATATAATAAATGATAATGAAAATATAAACTTTTTGCTGCTTCTGCCGGCCATATTCATCTTTTTATCGAGATCAAAAGTTTTATTACTCTTATTGAATCGCTAGAAAACTCACTTTAACACCGCTTTTATAGTTTTCTCACTAAACTTTCCACATATTGTCTTTTACAAGCTTCATTAATTAGATCGTTCTTTATAGTCTCAGTAGTTTGACGGTGTCTTTTTCTATTATCAACACTTTATAAAAAAATTCTCATAGTAATATAAATATCACGAAGCATGGCGTGTTTGTTACACTACTTTATTTCAATCTTAAGTGAACAACTTTTTGTTCTGTATAATTTTCCAACAAAGTAATATAACCATTATTTGTGATATAATTAACCGTGTTGTAGATGTTTTGTAAGTGATAATATTGTCTTTTTTGTTAAAATGAGTACCATACGTTTTCAGGTTAGAATTAGTAAATGAAGGGTTTATAATTAGTAAGTGAATCCTAAAGACCCTTGCTTAAAACCACGAATGTGAATTTTTTTTTATCAACAAATAGCTCAATTTTTTTTGCAAATTAACAACTGCATAATATTACTGCATAAATAAGTAAAAATAAAATAAAATATGTAATAGTAGTGTTATTATACTATACGTATTTAATAATAAATTAAAAAAGTTTATCTATTTTTTAAATTTTATTTTCCCTATTGACCGCCATGTTTTTGTAGAAAATAAAATAACAGCTGTGGTGGTCAAAAAGACTTTATCGAATCTAAAATAACTTATGTTGTCAGCGTGACCTTGTTATACGTCACGATATAGCAGTTAATTATATTTTGCATAAAGAACCCATACTTGTATAAATATACTTACGTATTGATCTATCTACGAATGTTATAAAAAGGTAAATTTTATGAAAAGCTTGTTTGTGAGTTTATATGTTTGGATGTAATCTTCGAAATTACTCGACCGTTCTTATATCATTTTATGTTTGTCTAAGAGCTGAGGAAGGACATAAACCAATTTTTACTGACATAGCACGCGGACGAAGCTACGGCGGAAGCTAGCAATTAAATAATTAATAGAAACTCACGCGACAGTACAATTACTTGAACACCCGTTCATTGACGCTATAAGGTAAACAATGATGATCTAAACGTTATTGTGACTATATAATTAGTACCGTAATGTCAAGATAAATGAAACAATGCAATTTTTCAATGACATTACTTAACCCATTTACAGCGACCGATCTTTATAAAGATCAAAAATATACATAAAAAATAACCTCAATTAATTTATATTTTTGACAGCAGAGTTTTAGATCCTTATTGACCAATTCGTGTAATAAGCATTTGACCGTGTTTCGGAGTGTAATTTGTTACAGTAAAATTATTATTTATAAGCGTATTTGCATTTTGAATTAATTTCTTAAAATTAACTTTCGAGGTCTCATCTAAACAATAAGTTTTTATAGAGTTATTTCGGATTGAAACACATTTGAAGTATGATTTTTATAAATTTATAACCTCTATAATGAATCTTTGGAAAAAAAGAGACTTGCTTCCTGTTTTTTTTTTTTGAAAAATGATTATAAATTTTATGATCGTTATAACGATCGGTAGTAATTTGGGGATGCATTTAGATTTCGTATCAAGACCACTGTCTCTAAACGAAATCATTTATGAAATGGAATAATTAGATTATGTAATCCAATTTTCCAAGAAATATAACTATTTTACCCCTTGATAACGTGAATGCTTATATCACAAATGATGATTCTGTGAGGAAGTTGTAATTTTGATCAATTTTTCAGGTTTGATACACATTTCATGGGTGTGTAAGTATTGAGGTTTTTAGCTAAGGGCTCTTACAGAGATAGAATACATGTCGTTCGACAGTGATGACGACAGTGGACCTTTCTATTATTTAGCAAAAAGGAGACGAACTAACGAAGACCCTCCTATTGAGGAAAATATCCAACCTGAGCCATCTAGTTCTATTCTAGTTATTGATAGGACGTAATTGTTCTTTTTGTTGATTCTACCGTAACAATCAATCAAAGCATACTTGGAGAAATAGCCAAAATTCGTCAGACAGGATCGGTCTGATAAATTTTGGCGACTTCTCCAACTGTCTAATGACAAGAAAATGAAAGGCGATATCTTCAAATACCCTGCATACCTAATAAATTAATTGTAAGGTCAATGATGGTGTTCCCTAAAAACTACAGGGAAATTGCATGCTAAGACAGAATTGACTATCTAGTAGAAGTACTAGAGTACAATTATTCTCAGCTTTGTTGTGTTTTTTACAAAAAGAACTCTTTGTCAAAACATACGAACCTCACTTGTTTGAAGTGCAAAGCTCATTTACACCCTAAACCGTGCTTTGTGACTTACAATACTCTTACATAAATAGACCAATTACTTAATTATTTTTTTTCAGATAAGGAATAAAGCCTTTTTCTTGCAAAAATAGATATTGTGTCTCTCTAACGAAATAATAGTACTAGCATGAGTGAACCTACCCGCCTATTACTACCGATCGTTAAAACGATCCACATTTTCCGAGATTTCCCGATAACCCTGATTTTTTTTTCTATTTTTACACATTTACTATAGGCATGAAGGTAACAATATCTGAAAATTAGAAAGATACGAGCCAAAAATTTGTTTCAGTAACAACTGGGTTAATAGATATAATTATAATCTAAAGTTAGGTACAATAAAAACCCTGAAGTGCTCCTCATCTGTCACATACCTAATGGTCTCCCGCCTGAGTGTTACTACAGTGAATATCTACTGGGTATAGTTGAACGCTCATAAAAAAAGCAACGGAGTCTCTTCCTGTCTGCTCAGTCAAATTTTTGTCGACTCTATTTTTCGGATAACGTGATACATTATTAACTTGTGACTTTCATAAGATTTACTTCGTAACCTAGAGGAATAAACGAGATTTCGTTTCGTTTTATTCGATTGGCTCTGATACAATGCACGACTTACTGATTGCGATAGAACATACAAAGTGAGTCATTTACCACTTTCACTCACATTTTATGTACGTAGCACAGGTCATTGACCATTATGATTCAGCTGATTTTATTTTACTTTAATATTTTCTCTGATCACTCTAGCTGTTTGAGAAACTCTTTTATTGGAGGCCAAAAATCTTATGGGTCATCTAGGTAAAAAAATATTGTCAATTATTTTATGAAAATCTTTAAAAGGGTAGTTAGCTCAAGTGGTCGTGAAATCAAAGTATACAGCTAAGATAGGTCCTATTCCATATATTACAAATTCCAACACTGCAATTTAAAACTGATGTTACACTACACACAAACGTCATTCTCAGAAGTTTGTTAATGACAATCTATTTATCATTACGCTTTATCCGATTTGTGGTAATGATTCAAAATATAAGTCACACAACTATATGATGGAAAAGCGATGGTGGCTGAATTGATAACCAACCGGGTGGCGCATGGCGTGCTAAACACGCGGTCCGAGTTCGATTCCGACCAGCAGTACCAATGTGGATTTCACTTTGTGGAATTTATATGTAGGTACTAGTCATGTGACTTAGCATCTGCTAACGGTGAAGGAAAACATCGTGAGGAAACCCACATACACTAGCTTATTAACCGGAGAAATTACCGGCAATACATAGATAGACAGAGAAACAGATGCAGTATAAGACTTTGTTTTATAAAAAAGCATTTTGTCTTCTTTAAATCTCATTTTATTAATTACTTTGTTTTCTTAGTTAGTTTTTAATTTAATAGAGTTCTAATAAATCATTCAGTGAGATTGTACGTTGCAACGTGTGAATGAACTCAAATTGATTATAGTAAATTTATCGTTTATCGTAAATACTAGATAATTTTCACAAAATTTATATAAATATTATGATCACCTGCACACAGTGCACAGATCTTTTAACGAAAATAATTTCACAAACAATTTAACTAACTAATGAACAAAATCAATAAATGTATCAGATAGGTTAGGTAGGTCTTTTTTATTATTTTTTATTTGTAGATTTCTTTATTGATTGAATTACTAAGGAAGGTGAGGCCAAAAATAATAATAAAAAATCTATTTACTGTATAGTCTAAAGAAGGTCTTTAGAAATTAAAAGATGTAATCGAAGTTGAAACAGATACCAATTTAGTTCGATTGGAAGTTCCCGATCGCACTACTTCCTAAATTGTTTCCGATTCAGAGGTTTTACAAATTGAATAGTGTAATACGGAATAACCAACCACATAAACTGAAACAGTATAATTGTTAAAGTTATTAATAACATACGGTAAACTCAGTGCCGGATTTATATTTTTTATGAGTGTAGGCCACATTATTTCCACCGCCCCATGTACATACCTTTCTAAAATAATAATTTTCCATTTGTAGTACCAACTAATTGAGTCCTTTGGTTAATGTGTTACCTATTAATACCTCATAGTAGAAAAACGTCGTTAGACAAGGCGTGTTCCTTGAATTTTGAAAATTTGAAAATTCGTTATCCTCTGAAATCAAGTGACCGTCCTTTGAAATCTGCCGCCCCTAGGACGCTGCCGCCCCTAGGCCGCGGCCTATACGGCCTATTTATAAATCCAGGACTGGGTAAACTATTACAGAAAACTGCAAGTAAAAAAATAATGTGTTTACCTACATTATTTTTTTACTGCAGTCGGAAACTTAATTTATAGGTCCGCGAATCATAGATAAATTGAATTGCATAAGTTTACGATGATTTCCTCGATCGGATTTAACTGGAAATACACAGCCAATATAAAATATTACGAGTTTGTTTTCAAAGATCCCTTGTTTTACGTTTATATTATAATAAATCAAGATAATATTGATTGGATTTCCTTATGTTGGGTAAACGCTTTCTGAAACAAATGCCATTATATTGTGCTGTAATTCTTGATTAAATGTTAGGTAAGTACTAATAAAAAAATATATATTCATAGGTTTTTTATTCACTTACAAACTTTTTCAAGGTCTTAATCAGAAAAAATAATCTAGTGGGTATTAAACAAAACAAAAAATCTTTTTCTTTACACGACTATGTTTCTATTGAGATTCTTGGTACAACTTTGAATAATTTTTTTTTATTTATTATAGCTATAATGTATTGTGTAGGTATCTAGTTACTATGTCCTATTTCCTGCTATGATTCTGACACACATCTTTCACTTCTTCAACATACATCACTCTTTGTATACATTCTCGCCGGTTTAGGATCTATCATTTCTATAGAACGTTAAAATAAAAACTATCTTCATAATAAAACCAAATTCGTACACGTTCATGCAACGAAGTGCCCAAAGAAATAAAAATGGCGTCTATCTGAATTCCCCATACGTGCATGCTTATTGTCCCTATTTGTATGCATAGTGATCATGTCATAATAATATGTCACGTCTACGTCACCTCCTTGTCACGTTTCTGTGTGCATCTCACCTGATAGCTAAGTAATATGTATTCATACATGACAAATAATACCGCGATACATTATTCTATTTTGATTTCTAAAAACTAGAGGACCTTAATAAGTTTTTATTAGATAATATTATTTTTCTTACATAAACGTCCGACTCCTGGGCACGCGTCTCTTCTATACATTTTGGACGGAATTTAGTCTACTTATACCACGCTGATGAAGCGATGGTGATTGAATGGATAAGTGAGCGGAGTGCAATTCACGCGGTCCGAGTTCGATCCCGACCGGGCGGCAGTACCAATGTGGATACCACTTTGTGGAATTTATATGTACTAGTCAAGTGACTTACCATCTGCTAACGGTGAAGGAAAATATCGTGAGAAAACCCACATACCCTAAAAGAAATTCTATGAGTATGACTGATCCACCAACCCACACTAGGCCTGCGTGAGTGGATTATGGCCTGAACCCTCTTAGCTCTCTAGCTAGAAGAGAGAAAACCCGAGCCCAGCAGTGGCACTTAATGGGTTGCTGATGCTGATGATACCACGCCGGCCAGACGGGTTGGTATAGGGATTTATTTCGAATTTTCCTTTTCTCACAGTGCTCTTGTCTGCTTTTGTTATGGGAGTAACCATAAGCAGTAAAGATTGTCATAATTATACTTTTATTTATGTTGCCATAACTTTTTTTGAAATATCTATCTCTGATTTAAGCAAATTTATCCGACCTTACTAAATACTTAAGATTTAACAAAATTAAAGTGTAAAAATATTAATTAAAGTTGCTTGCTACTATAGAAATATTTTAGAAATCATAAATCTAACTACTTATTTCAAGCTCAGCGGTTGAATTATCTTAATTGTTATAAAAAGTAAAAAAAAAACTTCTTTTTAATTACATCCATTTAATTCAAAGTTTTACCAATGTTGTTATGCAAATTTTTTTGACTTCTCCATTCAAGATTTATAAGTAAAAAGTTTTAATAACTTAAGGGTTAAGAGCGAAAATACTAAACTCATCAAAATAAAAGTGGCTAGAGAAAACCAGACAAAAACTTTTACCTTTCTGTTCTCAAAGGGTAAGTAATTAATCAAAGTTAATTTAGATCTCGATACGAAATGTCCTGGAAATGTTGATTACAAGTAATATTTTAAGATTCCGTTGATGTTCAAAAACTTACCGTTTTGACCTTAAAATGTCACTTTGTTATCCGTTAAACTCTTCTTTTTGGTGAATATGTAGGTAGGTATACCTGCGAACAGAAACATAATGAAGCATTATAATTCTGAATCTTAAATCTTTTTCTATATTTTTTTAATACTTTTCTGTGTAAACTATTCTCTACTTTTTCGTAGTTGGTTAAACATTTTAGATAATAAGTAGGTATTTCATTTAAAAAAAAAACTAAATTAATAAAATGATCATCATCATTTCAACCAATAAACTTCCCACTGCTGGGCACGGATCTCCTCCCGAGAATGTGGAGAGAATTTGGCCTACTACATCACGCTGTGCTGGCCAGACGGTTTGGTATAGAGTTTGTTTCGAATTTTCCTTATGTTGCAGAGCTCTTGTCTGCTTAGTTTCTTCCTTAGTCGCCTTTTACGACACCCACGGGTTGAGATGGGGTAGTGACATTATGTATTCTTAATCCGTCACTACACGGATAAGTTTTAGACACGGCGATTTAGGAGTATAGAATATTATTAGTTTCTGTTAAGTGTCTGGTCAGTGCTAAAGATTTCGTTTCCAAGACAACACTTTAACCTCAGAGACCAGGCAACTGGAAGAAGGTCAACGAATCATAAATCAAACAGTGCGCATTATTCACTCGATTCAATGCACTGATACAGTCCATCGATCACGTCAGCATAGACTTCGATGAACAATTTATGAGCAATGTGTGATTGAACATGAACTATGTGCCATTTTTATTAATGGTCCACTCCACGATTTATTGGCGTACCCTAATAGGAAACATTTAGCTATTTAGATGTATGAGATATTCTGGTAACTATTTATAAGACAATTTTCATGACATTTCGTTAAACTTGATTAAAGCGTGAGAAATCATAAGATTCTTCAGAGGATCACACTTTTAAGAACCGGGTGGTTAAGACTCTGTAGGGTGTCAATATTGTAAACGTAATGTCAAAGACAGCTTGCTTTTCTAAAATCCCCCTGCAAGCAGAGCTATTTTCCTCTTCACCCCATTAAGCTCTTGAGACTCTAACAGAAAACTCTACTTAAAAAATAAAACAATTTTATTACAATTATTATGTTTCTTACTATATTTTCTTGTCTACCTATGTCTATTTATTATTGAATTAGGTTATTTTTATGCGTGATTGTAAATTACAAAAATAAGTACTATTTGTGGAAATGTTTGTAAGTGTTGTATCGTCTTGTTACTTGTACTGTTAACAATATAACAGATTGACAGAGACCATACAGAGAAATTGTTGAATTTATGTATGTAACCGTATTCATGACTAGATATGCAACAATGCTAAGTAGACAGCAATGGCGAGGGTTTAAAGTTCAAAGACGGTTCCAAATCCCCCAGAGACACATGTGGATTCAATGCTTGCTTATTCAACTACACAGCCGAGAATTTGCAACTGGATAGAGTTGTAGTAGATTAGTTAAACAATAAAATTTTCTACTTTTGCGTCTATGAATAGCGCCAACTCTTTATACAAAATAGTTTTAGACGCGTATAAAATACGTACAAAACTTTTATATTTTACAATACTTGGATATTTTGTGACAAAAGTTTTAAAGACACCCTCGAGATGTATTTGAATTTTATTTCTGTCTATTCTATTTTTAGTAAAAACGTAGATACTTAAATTTATTCATTCTGCGAAAAGAGAATCTGAAACTTTATTATACCTCGGCTAGCATCTTATAGACATAATAAAATAATAGACGGATATTTTTCAGGCAAATGACCGATCGTACGTGCCTTGATTCCTATAATCAGCCAGACCCTCGTCACTAGATACTACTGCTATAGAAAAATCCTGATTCAAATAATATAGATTCGCCTGGCAATCTTGTCACGTCGCTTTTGTCTTTCGACAAAATTTAATAGCCAATCATAAACTTTACTCTGTGTCACTTTATTTCTAAGATTCAGTTCCATTTATTATCATCCTCAATTCCTCATGTATTTTAAAAGCAACTTGTAAAATGCCGTTCAGGAAATACTTGTACGGAGCAAAATATCGTCGAATCATTGTTCAGTTCATGAAGTGTGTATGCCTCGAAACCTCTTTGAAAAATATCTTCTTCCGTCCTTTAGATGGCACTAAAAATATAGGATTTTTGCAATAAATTTCTACCAGTTTTCTCGATGCTAACGTAGGAAGTATCCTTAGAACAACTGACAGCGTCATGCTTTCAAACTTATTTTAGACTTTTACGTTACAAGCTGTTACTTGTTAAAAGAACATTATTTAGAATAAGTCTTCTCGTACAAACCCGACAGGAACAATTTTTTCAGTATTAGTATTCAACGTTAAAATATGAAGATAATGTTCTGTACATTTTCTTAAATATTCAGCCATTATGGAAGAACTGAAAATGTTTATGGAAGGTACGTTCACGCTTTTGATTCGAGTCCTTGACTTGTATAAATTCTTCTTTTACGTTTATCTCGACACTTCTGGCAACACGTGTGCTAAATGTAAATAACCTAAAAAGAGAATTTTCGGCAGCCAACTGTGCCATTATTGAGATAATGAGAGTAAAATGTGTCTTTTATAAAACCACCATTTTCTAAATATAAGATAATGGCTTTTATGTAAAAAAGCTATTTTTGTAATTATTACTTAATGAGAGAAACACAAGGAATATATAACTATACAACTCTAATTAAAACTAGGTTCTTTAAAGACTCGTCAAACACTAAATAGTTTATCATGAAAGATTACCAACAACTCACAGACATAAAATACACACACAGTTTAAATCAAGTAATAAGCAACTTCCTTTGCTAAACAAGTAATAGCATAGCTCAGTTGGAAGAGCACTGGACACGAAATGCCAGGGTCGCGGGTTCAAGTCCCGTTTTGGTTTTGAATTTTGCCATTACTTGTTTAGTGTTTATATATATTTTATGCATCACTTACTACTTTTTGAACCACATAGGACACAAATTGATTACTTTACTATTTAAATAGCAATACTGTCGCTCTTAAAGGAAATACTTACGTAAAAAATTAATAAAACAAACTAAACATAATATGTGCCATAAATTCTTAAGGAAAAAGTAGCAGTTTATGCCATAAATACCACCCCTGACAAAACGGAATAAGTAAATTGAAATATACACAAGGGCTTCTGCAATGCCCTTCTCGAAACAAAGTGCCGTAATAAGAATTTATTCTCGTAACTATTAGTATAGAGAAATATACACGAATGTAAGCGGAATTTACGTAGGGCAAAAAGGCGTGCCTCTGAGCGTTAATATTCTGATATAGCTGATTAAAAAATAATAAAACTTAATACTGTCTCGGTGGCGCCGCATGAGCATGACTACTACCCAAGAGGTCTTTAGTATGAGAATTTACATGCGTTTTTGTTTCCCGAAGCGTTAACTCTCAACTCAACATTATGCCGATGACAAATAAAGTTGCAAATCTAAAGTAACAATAGTAAGACTTTGTACATTTCTATTGCAATAGCAGAGCGCATTCATTAGACAAGGTATACGCAATTTCATATGCTGCACCTTACAATGCTTTTCTCCATTATTATGTCGCAAGCTACAAAGGCGTCTATAGAAACATTGACATAATATGTAAAAGCCAAGTCAGAACAACAATGTTTTGTTACCAAATAAGGAAACTCGGTAGTCTTCTGCATTCATAAATTCGCTCTACCCATATGGAACAAATGTGAATGTTATTTCTACACACCAATTATCCAAGGGATTTGTCGTTGGTTTAGCAGGCGAAATTGCCATCACAATTGGTAAAAAAATTTTAGCAAATAAAAAAATTAAAAAGCTAAATCCGACCGTATAATCCTTGTTTCCCGAGGAATTAATTTTTTGGTTATCCCATTTTGTTTTTCAATTATCCGTATTTTCTTCCACTCGGATTCTGTGACCTTATGATTCTGACTCGTGACAACATCATGAAATATACTGCCTCAGTGGCGTAGCGGTTGTTGACACGGTATACAGTTGTGGTTACTTACTACTTACTGTCTTGGGTTCAATCCCCGGGTCGGAACAAATATTTGTATAATCTGCTGCAGTTTCTGAACATAGAAACTTTTTTTACATAGAACAAATCGTTTTATCGCTTTTCTAAATTAAATGAGCCATCTTATTCTCATAGCCATGTTTCCATTATGACTTGGAATACTCGTACATATATTAATACATTAAACCCAGAAACAGAACCAATAATTGTGCGCATCGCATAAAGATTTGTTTTGGGTGGGAATCGAATCCACTACTCAGCAGTCAGGATCACTAACCACTGAGCCACGGAGGCCTCAATTATATTAGTAGGATTTTGTTTCAATTGCACAGTATTGCACTAGTCATTAACACCCAAAACTCTTCAGCAATGTTGCCATACATGAACGATTCACAGGGCGCAGTAACTTGACTGTCTAGTTTTTATCAACTATCTAGTCAACTAGCGTTTCTAGTGTTACCTATACAACTTTTTGCTCCATTGTTATGTAGAATACGAGGCCAATAGTGAAACAATATGACTCAATAGAATTAAGAGGTATTTTTAGTTTTACCTGTTTTCCTGTCATCAACAGCAGCAAATAATAAAATCTATACATAAGAGTAACTTAAAATAAAGCTAAAGTGTTTGTTTGTTAACTTGATTCTTAAGAGAGAAGAATTGTCGATATAACTTTGAATTAAAATAAATTAAATTCACAGCTCGGGTGAAAACAATACAACCGTGACTAGCTAATTGTATTTTAATTTACTAATTAGCCTTCAAGTTACAGGAGCTTATCGTGCGATCTTAAACAACATTTCCTCTTCCGAATGCAAGTGATGCACTCAATGAATTTACAGCACTGATTAATTCATAGTTGATGCGCTACATCGCGTTCCGTCCGGTGTTAGATAATGTAAGCATAAGCACGAGACACGTGTTTACAACACAGATAAAAAAAGTTTTTATTCGAGAAATCTATATTATCTCGAAATATCGAAATATTATTCTCAAAATTAAACTTAAAATTAAAATCGTAATTAAAGAATTACGATTTGAATTATCTAAAGAGATTAAAAATCTAAAGAGATTAAAAATTTATCAATAATAAATTGTTATTAATTAAATGTATTGTGTGAAATTGGTGAACTGGGGGGAACTTGAAAACGTGTTTCAGAGTCAGCAATTTTATAAATAAGCGATGTCCGACTGCCGATTTCCTTATCAACATTCCAAATGAACAACACCTTTTTGGACTGTAAATACCTACATAAATTGGTTTGTAAAATAATTTTTAACGTTTTATTAATCGTACCAATATGTGTATTGTGATTGAAAACGGGCATACTAATAAAACCCGACTAAACCCGGATATTTGGAATCCCTAGCTAAATGTCAAACGTGCCCAATTGGTATGCATACAATTAAAATATGTGAGAATTATAATCTTTTATTTATGTAGGTATAAGCGATGAAGAAGAATGAAGCGAAGCCAAATGGATAAGTGACCGACGGGCGGGGCGTCCTAAACACGCAATCTAAGTTCGATTTCGAGCGGCAGTACCAATGTGGATTTCACTATGTGGAATTTATATTATGTACTAGGCATGTGACTTACCATCTGCAAACGGTGAAGAAAAACATCGAAGAAATTCTAGGGCTATGTCTCAATCAACCTGCATTAGGCCAGAGAATGTGGATTATGGCCTAAAAAATAACCCTCTGAGAGGAGACCCGTGCTCAGCAACGGGACATTGATGGGTTCTTATGATGATGATGTTGATATATATAAGTCAGTCAGTGCTCGCAGTGGTGCAAATTAGGTGAGGCCTATTTCCAGCAGTGGGCGTCGTTGGTCTAATATGATGATGAAGTCAGTCATCAAAAATTGCAAGTTAATATTAATACGTTTGTATTCGCAACGCACACTTGTCCAAACAGTGAACAAATATTTCGAAGTGAAACCAATATCAGGTCAGGTGCAGAAATGGTATGCAACGATAAATGGAATGAAAATTGAAGCGCCCCAATATTGCCGCTGTATTTTAATCTGATTGCCTGTTTGTTTTCCCGGCACTTGTATTTATGCGAACTATTGATATTTGCTGTATAGTACTATACAGCCAATATCAATAGTGTTGTAGTTTTTTCAGGATGTACTAAGGTAAAGGCACCTATTACGGAGGTATTTCGCAACATTTGAAAGTAAGAAACAAAAATAAGCATTTCTAAGCATTTTTAAAGGTGTAAACTAATTTTATCGTCAAAAGTGGAATTTATATTTTGAATTGCTGTTGAGCCTATGTTACTTTTTATGATATTTCTTATTTTAAAAAAAATATTTAAATAGTCGGGTCGATTTTCCCTAATACGGAGGTAAAATTTTGGTCAGAGCCTATTACGGCGGTAGACGGCTCCTAATACGGAGGGTCAGAAATTATATTCATTTAAGTTCCGTACAAATAATATTTATTTAATTATATAAATGTTTCATTCAGTTTTCATAAAATTTACAAATATAGTATAACCGTGCATTCACACACGCGTTTTAAAAAGAGTTTCAGGTAATTAAAATAACGTTGATTTTTCTTTTTACGTTCAGTAAAATATGAGATAGTAAACCTACATAACAGATGGCATATAAGTAATATCAGTGCCTCAAGCTTTTAAAATTTATATAGATTTTACATTTTGAAATTGGTACATAGTTACAAAATGATTACATTTTACAAGTTTTAGTAGGGATCCCAAAATATTTTTAGAAATAATTATAGGTAGCCTATGTTACTCGGTAAAGACGTATCTTTCAAACGGTTAAAGAATTTTTTAAATCGGTCTCGTAGTTTTGAGTTAAATTGAAAGAAACAAAAAAAAAAAACAAACAAATGTTACATATTAAGTAGTAATTGCAAGTTAATAGAAAGCTTGTAAAAGTAACATAAATTTAAAAGTTTTTATCGCTTCTGGTTTTATCAAAAAAACATGCATAAGTATCAAATAAGAATCCACAAAAATAAATAATACTATTTATTTATTTACGAAACCCTAAAACTTGTAATTTTATGTTCCATGATGAATAGGGCCGTAATAGGAGATCATAGAACCTAACACAGAGTTACCTGGAAATAACTACCACCGTAATAGGAAAACTACTCGTGTTTTTAATAATCCTAATTCTGACCGTTAAAAATTTCGATAAACAAAAGAGTGTAAATGCTTAATCAAAAGATAACAGTTTTTTGGTTCAGATGTGTAAAACTCAGCCAACAGTTATACAAAATAAATGATTTGTGATAAATTAAAATACACCTTCCTATTTTTACCCCTTCTAAGAAACCAACATTTTGTACTCAACAGTTTTCATATTTAACCAGATTTCTAATTAAAAACACATACCGCAGAATATGGTTTCTAATTTATGAGATTAATAATTATTTCAACTAAACTTGGAACTAAGTCAATAAGTTAATAATTTAAACATGCCCAGTACTTTTCCTATTTCGGAGTTATACCACCGAATTAGGATTAAGCTATAAAATTCGTATCCTATCACGGCGGTGTTTTATTTCTTATTTTTTGGGTATAAAACAAGTTGCAAATATAAAACAAGCTATTTAAATAGTTAGTGTAATAGTAAGAAAATGCTATAAATAACACATAAACAAACTTGAACGGCTTATTAATACGAAAAACTTAGTTTCTAAATATTAGTGTACTTAGTTTTGTCGTTCCGCGTTTGTATGGAAACCCCTCTTACGTCGATGCCATTACACAAACTGTTTGATCTTGTTGTGTTGTCAATGTGCTATACTTGCAAACTTCAGTTATGTCATGAAGTAATAAATTTAGAATAAGTAGGTCCTGTTTTGGTGTACTTAAACTAAGAAAGACAGGAATAAAACTCGAAAATAGAAATACCACCGTAATAGGAGCCGATTTTGACTACCTCCGTAATAGGTGCCTTTACCTTACAGTACATTCTGAAAAAACTATAAAATATTGTTGCAATATTTATTCGTAAAACCGTAAACTGATTCCATGTTCATGTCTAAACAAAAACAGCTCGTTATTGAATTTTTTTTAATTAAAAATTCAAGATCAGGTTCGTCGAATAGATTTATATTGTACGTCTCTTTAACATTGCCGCGCTTTGAAACTTTATAAGGTATATATATTATATATATTAGAGGATTCCACTTATTCAGTACAATATTACTTCGTGGAAGCTGCCAACTCTCATTGTTGAAATATTTCATAATCTTGGCATATTGTTCACTTATTTACTTTGCGTAACTGATTTCTTAATCCAGGCATGTTTATTTTATTTGCATATAGCGTATGTTAAATATAAATATTTTGGCCTTGACTTATATACTAACTGTGATTTTGTATCTTATTTACTCAGTAACTTCCAACCGCTGCGTGCTGCTTCGCCTACATGCCATCTCGATAATCGTGTTCAGATGAACCAGACTATGAACCATCTATGTGCCAAATTTTACACAAATCTTTGCAGCCATTTTGGCGTAATTGAGTGATAAAAATCCACCAAGCCTAACTTTCGCATTTATAATATTAGTAAAATTATATTTGTTACCTTCATTTGCGTGTTGTATCTATGGTTATTTAATAAGTAGGCTGATATTAAAAATTTAAATATAGAAAAATCGAAAAACACATTTTCTAACCCAGGAAGAAGCCCCTTGTACTCGTATAGTCATCGGCCACCAAGGCAATCAACCTCAATAAAAATAACATATCTTCTACAGACGTCACGTAAAACCAACGACACGTCTCTTAGCTAAATTACACTGAATGACATAATTAAGAGCATTTATATTAATAAAGGTACTTAGAACCTCACAGTTTTATTTTTAGCATTGATTGGCGTTATTAGGTACACGGTCGGCGGATGCTTGAAATTTTAATAAAGGAAACTGTACTGTTTCTAATATAATTAAATTTTTATAAGTAATAAATAAATTGGGAAAATATTTACAAGTGTATTGTAATACTACATATATATGCTTTTTTTTCAAGTTTCCACTGATAGATTATAATCTATAGTCTAGTGGAAACTTGAAAATGGCCATTTTATTTTAGGTGTAGTTATGTTTATCTTGTTTCTAGCTGTAAGTATTCCAAATATAATAAAATAAAAAACCAAACCGGACACAATCCGTTCATTGTTCTGGTATATCTACAGATATGTAACGTTTCAGACGCGCAGGAACCGTATCAGACAAAAAATATTTTTACATACAGTTTGTTTTTACCCATTTATATCTATCGTATCCCTCTCAGCTCTCTAGTTAGAAGACCCGAGCCCAGAAGTGGGACTTAATGGGTTGCTGATGATATGAAGATGATATCTATCGTGATGTAGCCGCACAGACGGTGGCTGACAAGAGCTGTCAAATTCTATAGATAAAATAATAAACGCATCTTTAATCCTTATGCTAACAGAACGGCATACATACCTACGAATAATTATATACGTTATTACTATTGTTTTATACTTCTTGTAAGAAACAATAATTGCGTAACAAATATAATAGGTACTAATAGCAAGATCTAGAGAAAAACTTAACTAATCACGCAACCACCACCGTTCCCTATAACTTAATATACCTAGATGAAAATGTGATATTTTCACGTAATAATAAAATTAATTATTGCAGTTACTGGTATTACATGTTTCATGTGTCAGAGTCGCAGCAACAATGTGAAAATTTATATTAAAATTTAATCCTGAAACTGTAATCAATCAAGATCCTATAATTATTCCCAAATGGATTCTCACCCCATGGACCACAGCCATAAATTATGGGTAAGATAATTATTATGACGTAAGTATATATTAATAAAAATGAATGCCTGATTATATATTTAAAGAATATTTATGTACTAATTTCACTGCACAAAGAGGGTACTCGTGTAAAACCGTGGCAGCTTAGCGGAAAGGAACGGTGCCAAACGGTGATTTATTACTTAGCAAAAGCTTTGTGCGCTTGCGCGTAACAACGTATGTATGGAATGTAACGACGAAATAAAACTCCGCTTCGCTGCCGTCATAACGCCCCGTATTCCATAAACAAGACTTACTCAAGTAAAGGGAAGAGGTTGTTCGAAAATTGAATATTTTCTCGGATGTTTTTCTCGGTAAACAAAACAAATACACCATTTTACCCTTTGTAGCTTTCAACCTCGTAAAGATGTAGCCTCGTAAAGACTGACGGCATCTGTGTTTGTACGGAAACTCAAAAAGTGAGGACTAAAACATTAGGAACGAATCGATGTCATATCACTACCTAGTTTAATTTTTGGACCGAAGCGATGGTGGCTGATTGGACAAGAGACCGGCGCGGCGTGCAAATCACGCGGTCCGAGTTCTTTCCTGATCGGCAGTACCATTGTGGATTCCACTTTGTGGAATTTATATGTTCTAGTCAAGTGACTTACCATCTGCTAACGGTGAAGGAAAACATCGTGAGGAAATTCTATGAGTATGTCTGATCCATCAATCCGCACTAGGCCAGCGTGAGTGGATTATGGCCTAAAACTCTCTCAGCTCTCTAGATAGAGAAGTGGAGACCAGCAGTGGGACTTAATGGGTTGCTGATGATGATCAATGTATATATAATACTAGCTGTTACTCGGGGCTTTACTCTCGTCGTTCTTTTTTTGGCTATTGTTCAGCTACAATTAGCCGTAGCGTGATGATATAATAGCCTACAGCCTTTCTCGATAAATGTTCTATCCAATACTAAAAAAGTAAAGAAATCCATCCAGCCGTTTACACGTGATGCCGTGACCAAGATAAATAGGGATTAAATATAGATAATAATAATTATTAAAGTCGGTACGTAACTTATATGATTTTACTGTTTCTTTTTTTATCAGAAAAAGACCTTATAAGTAGTCATCTGAACTAAAATCACTGTATATTAAATATGCCTATCTTTTTACCTGCCTAAATTCTACGGCCATTATTTTAAGGGGATGTAATGGGAAGCTTTGAAAGGCATGTTAAATGAACACACGTAGTGAAAATATTCTAACAAAAGGTTTTGAACGGATAACGTGACGGTAAAAAAGTACTTTTATCCTAAAATATTTTTGTATTACATGAGTGAAGGCTTAGCTTAAATGGCCAATTGACTTGTTACTTGCCGTTATCTAAGTATAATAATAAAATATGCGAATATGATTTTCTTTGATTACTTTCACGACCTCAGTTTCTTATGCCCACCATACACGTTAGGGTTTGTACGATGGTTTTAACCTGGCATACATAACCGAGAGGCATTCCCTAGCGTGTATGGCGCCATACGCAAAGCTTTCACGTCACGGCGCGTCGCCATCCCGTCCCGTTCGCTGTGTGCCGAAATCTTTACTACGGTTTTCTCACATGCACGCTAGAGTTTGTCTATCGGTTTCGCATGCAAAGTTAAAACTATCATTCAAACCCTAACGTGTATGGCGGCCATTACTCTTCTTACACACAGATAACAGACTAATTACTTAAGTCTAGTTGTACTTTGCGGCCGTGACTCTCATAGAACGAGGGATATATATATCTTTGAAAAAATACGTATTGTGTATAACATTTCATAACATGTATCTAATATATGCACACATGAACATTGCGTCGTCGCTTAGGCGAAAGTTGAAGATTACTATCAGATTCTATATAAGGCTAAGTTGACTAGAGGATACTCGGAGTTAGAACTTAATTATAATTGACGTTTAGTGCCTACACTTTCACTGAATCTTGTTTCGTGCAAGTGGTTAATTAAGCCAATGCCAAGTGGAAATCATATAAAACGTTGCAATAGAGTATCTAGGTGAGACAACAGATAGATTAAAACAAACCTAATATCGTTTAAAAAACGATATCTTTTACGCACAAATTTGAATGCCACACTCGCATTTGGCAGCACAAATACTAGCGTATAAGCAGTGCAATGTGCCGGCGCAATACGAGTTTTCACCCGCACAGCAACAAAAATATCATTCCGCACAATTGACTTTTAAACGCCAACGTCGGCTATATGATGCTGGCTATAGCCGAAAGTAAACACATCCATAAAATCTATACCAGTAATTATATATATTATAAAGCTGAAGAGTTTGTTTGGTTGAACGCTAAGATCTTAGGAACTTTCTTTCCGATTTTAAAAAATATTTTAATTTTGGATAGCCCATTTACCGGGAAAGGTTATAGGCAATATAACATCATGCTAGCTCATCATACACCTTAGTTTAATATCTTATGGGAATATTGAATCTGTAGTAGCGTATAATAAGAATATAGATAACAAACAAAATTACCTTTTTAATAAAAAATATATTTTTGTCAGGTTATATTTAAAAAAATAACATCATGCTATGGTCTTAAGATACCCTATAAAGTATCCACGTACCATAAAGGGTGTCAGTAATCAATTGTATTTTAATAAAATGTTCAGTAGGTAGGACTGAATCCAGTTTTTGTTATCCTGAGTCATTATGAAGATTAAGTATAATTTAATTATTGTAGGCTTGTATTTTATTTAAAGAATGTCACTCTTACTTGACATCTATCAATTATAAGTTGATTAATTTATCAAATTAAAAAGTACTGCAGTAACTTACTTTTAAAATTCAAGTTAGGTGTTTTATTAATTACGAATTAGTATTTAGGGAGGTACTATATTATTTCTAAAATAAACATTTGATAATAATGTTTATTTTAGAAATTTTAATATTTATTTTTCAACACAATTAATTTTTGATTTTAAAACTTTGGACTTTGTGAATGACAGCATTGCCCACAAATATAGTACTTAATATTTATTAACAAATAAATTAATTGTCACATCTTGCAATCTTTAAGTGCGTGTTGAAAATCATATCACGAGTGTTGCCGGAAACGTAGCGTGGCGGTTCTCAGACGCGAGCGAGCATTGCAATCGTTCAGAAAGTGTCACAGACACTACCGAGAAATTGAGGCTTTTCTCATTGAGCTTTCGTTAATTCGTACCGTGAGCTGTTCGCTCCATTGTGTGAATCGGGAAATTGTATTATTGAAGTCGTAATTTCCGAGGAAATACCCTTCTCATTGAATGTCATATACCTACAAATTATGCATTATTGTTTACCTAATCTATTTTAGCTACAAGCCTGTCATCTTGCTTGCATCATTGATCTGTTAATAATAAAAGTAGCCGTAGATTTACTGCAAAATTTAATTGCTTTATGGTTATGCAAAAATGTGCAGCGCGAGGGATATGTTTCCAAAAGAATCACTTTATTTATCTAATATCGCACAGCGCAGCTACTGTGGAAACGGCTAACCGGCCTCTGCCTACCCCTTCGAGAATGAAAGCCGTGACGCTATGTTAACTATTGTTTCGTGAAATCGTAGACAGAGTCATTTTCCCATTTATCTTATTAAGTTATAGATTGAAAGGCTCAGCAACGATACACTTTGACGTTAAGGGATTTCGGTGACGTATTATATTTCTTTTACAACAAAATTTGCGTGGGTGGTTAGAAAAAATAAGTCTAAGATCTCAACTATCTCTGTCAAATAAAATTATAATGATCCCTAGCTGAATGCTGACGTGAAACGAGGATGAAAAGAACTTTGTATTATTAGTGTGTCCACCATTTTCTTTTTTTATATTACGGACAGACGCGGACGGTGCCCTATCCAAAAAAACATTCAAAATAGGAGTTTGGAGTTTATTCCAAGTTTTTCTAAAACTTTTACGTTCCCTTGAAATGCGCATACTAACGACCAGCATTTATTTTTTGTTATAAAAAATACAAAGATTTACATTGTTAAGATATGCTAGAATTAAAAAGTCACTAGAACTTGTAAATTATAGCAAATTAAATAGACTTTAAATAGACTTTAGAATCTTTAACAGGTTTACTTGCAACAATCAAGTAACTACATTACATTAAATTCGAAGGAAACATTCAGCCAGCAACAGCCAAATAAAATAAGTCAAAGCCCTCATCAATTACTTTTTTAAGAAGAAGAATTCTTATTACTTAGTTTTAACTTTAGCAGACCAGTTTGTCTATCAAAAGTCATAATTAAAACTGTCGTAATTGAGCAATTACTAGACAATTTATTGACTGATAATCTTAAGTTGTATGAATGGAAGTTATTTCAGTGTAAGTTCAACGGAAATTATTTTCACGGGCATTGTATTGTTAAGGACAAGTGCTTGAATACAAAGAATTGTATCGATTTTTGCTTAATGCGATTACAGAACAACTGGCTTTCTGATCAATCAAAGATGATTACAGAACTAAGGACGGATTCCTTGTTATAATACTGCACTTGAATTTATTCTCGAAATGAGTTGCTACTGTATCTATTTGCCTTACTTGTATTAATGAAAATGGTGTGAATATTAATTTCCCCTCTGGTCAGCGCATAGTATCTATAGTTTACTATAATTTTACACGTTCCCCAAATATGACATAATGATCTTATTATTTAGACCAACATCGCTAATTCGTCATAAAAATAACAATTTTACCTTTTACTAACATTGTTTAGTAGTAGAACTATTGTATACCTGCATTAAAATTGAATTACTTATACGTTTTCTGCCTGCTTCATTTCAGCATTTAATACCCAATTTTATAATACAAAAGTCGGGTTTCCCAAAACATTTTCTAAATTTATATAATGTACTGAAGATCCTACTCAATTGCTAACTATTTAAGATTTATATTTAAATATTCAGAGTTTGCAAATGTTTCCGCAACTACCTCTATATAAATTTCTCATCAAGGCGATGTGATATCATATGTCATTAATTGATGGCAATTTTAGCCTCCCCATATATAACAGATTAGTGTGAGAGGGCTTCATCAAACTCATGATTGGATGAAACGGATTAACTACATTACACACGTACGTGTGCAAACTCTAATTCAGATTTACACCCGGTTTCCGAAAGGCTTATCAACGCAAACTAGCTGTCACGCACTATTTGAGTTGCTGATATTATGGTTGCCAATATCATGTTTGTAAATATTTGAAAAAACATAACGCATTTTTCCCTGTGTGGGCAGGCAGAGCTGTATCACACGCTCATTTCACCAGCTATGTAAGGTCCCGTATAATTGGGAGCGAGTTTGTATAAGACTGTTTATGTTTATAAACGGCAACATTGCAATTTAATTTCATATTTATTGGTTTTCATTTTATTAATTAATCGAAGCTATATTTAAAAAAATATGTTCAATATACTTTTTAGAATTACGTGAACGTATATTAAAAAGTAAGTATCCATAATGTTTACATTTATTTTACTATGAATATGACGCCCTGCAATTGCCAATGTGTTATTTGCATACAAATACTAAAACGCAATGATTCTTGCCTTTAACACACTTTTCACCTAATTCTTAAAAGTGTTTTGAGCATATTTTTAAAATATACCTCCGATGAAATAATAAAACGTGAAAATCACGAAATATGACACTAATTGCGACGTTGTCATTATTAAGTATAACACTCCTAAGCAAATTTCCAAAAATATTTCAGTTCCACTTTACCAAAACTGGACCATAGAATACTTAACCTTGAAGTTGTTCTCTAACACTATTATCATTTTAAGTATACTACATTTTCTTCTCAATTTGAACCAAGTATTTTCGCTGTTAAAAAAGTGACCCTAGCTAACGTATTTAATTCGATCATTGACTGTTATATTGTGTAACTTCAGTTCAAGATCATCTTATCAATCAACCGTTGTGTGTTTTTGTGAAAATACCAATTAATTTTATTGGACTACTTATATTCTAATAAGCCATCAAGTCGGTATTGCATTAGTGTTGAGTTGAGTGAACGATCTTCATAATATCTTCGTGTGAGGCCACCTGCCTTACACCAAAATAACTTTTATATATTGCATGTAATACCTTGTAGTAAATAGCAAAAAGGTGCATAACAATGTGTTTTTGGAGAAGAGGAAGCCACGGTTCTTCCTTTAGATCCCTCCCAAAATTTTACAATAGAAGAGGTTTAAATCTCAAAGAGAAGATTGAAAGGATGTTCAATTTGTAATTTATTCTCTCAAAATAAATAAAAAATAGTAGTATCTCTAATATAAATATTAATAATTAAAATCAGAACTCACTTTACTCCACAATAATACCTTTGCAAATTGCCAGCCAGCTTCACTACACATTTTTCAATAAAATTCCGATGAACAATGGAAGGATGAAATGCACGGAGACTTGCTAATTTGAATACGCCATTCATATTTAGCTACCTCGATTATGCAGTGCAAATAAATTTGATAAATTTATTGTATTAACCCATGAATAGATTCAACTATTCAAACTGGATTTTAACATGAATAATAAATTTAAATTAAGAATGGAAAATAAAACGAATTTGTGAAGTATTTTGCTGGTTATTTTGAGTTACGAGTATACTGAAACTTACAGCTCACTCGGTATGAAGGACCTCTCGCATTGGAACAAAAATGTTAACAACCTTCAGCTGACATTCATAGTGCATTCCTTTTTGAGAAGGTGGAATTTGACAACAGGAAATAATAAAGAGTGAATTGGTTTAAATTATCTTTGCAACTACTTCTTAACCTATGCATATGAAAAGTCGAAGTAAACCTAAAACTAGAGACTAGAAGAAAATACAACTCTTGCGATCACAGAGCTATGACACTCGGAAGTACCAGGAAAAACTATAGACAATTTAACCCACTGATAGGTAATAAAATTTTCTGAAAACAGGTTTTAATATAGCATACGCAAGGACAAGGTAATAGGTTACTACGATGTCGCAAGACGATAGAGTATTGGCCGCGGCCGAGGCAGCGCGCTCTGTTTTGTCCATTAATTACCCTTGTATCACTTTCTGGGTGTAAAAAAGAGTTATGGCTTGATTTATGGCAATGACTACAAAATCTGTGGTTTTTATTTGTAAGTGCCACCTGAGGAGGTACAATATTGAAGTGTTTTTTTTACATTGAAAATCGTTTATTTCCAGTATAAAACTTAATTCATGAAACAGCATCACCATATCAGCCGTAGGACATTATCGGCACAGACCTCCACAAGACTAAACTAAATACTACCCTTTTTACTGTAATCACGTCACGTAAAGTTTAGTGAGCGGAGTGTTGAGGACAGAATTCCGCTGAAATCCAAATATAATAAAAGCCTTAATGCAAATTCTATCTCTAAATTGTATGTACAAAAGTCCCGCACACACAAGAATATATCCGAGAAAGTCTTTAAAAAGGCTTATAAATCTAAGCCTCATTTCATCAAAAAATAAATTGTTCATGTAGCTTTTATATACGTTCCCGTTTTCAGTCGATATCAAAATACGAGAACAACAAACGTGTGATTACTGACGCCGTAATTGTGAACATACTCCCACATCGCTTACCCCGAAGGTTGCGGGATAGAACTCCAAGTAATTATCAAGAGCAAGTAATGAACTCGTCCTCGGTAGCTTAAGGACTCCAATCACGTGTTTCTCATTTCATTAAGCCCGCTCGTAAATTATGTGGTAACGAACCAAACACACCGCATTTTTACTAAAATCCTTGTATATTTTTTTAAACCAATTTTATAGATGGATAAACTTCAATATACGAAAGGTGTGGAACAATAATGAAGCAAATTTAATCAAGTTTTTGTATTTATTTGAAAATGTTGAGTGCAATTTAAATAAATAGCATGTTTGATTAATATAACGAAATAAGTTTTAGGGTTACATTTCTGATTAAAATGGTGGTTAGAAGTTTTAATAAACTTACTTCAAAGTCCGTTCTAAGCAAATATTTATAAAATACAAACTTTCCTACTAGTATTTAACTCTATAGAAAATGTACCACAGTTTCAAGATTACAGTTCGCATTACAACGTTTTATAGAATATTATCTGAAGAAAATATTAATATTGGATAAGCTTTTTTTTTGTTTAAATCAAATTCACTATAGCCATGCTGTAAATAACCACACACCTACAACAAAACGTGACATGAACCAAAAGATATATTTCATAATATTCACTTACTGTCAACACAAAAATAGAACATAAAGAGAATGTAGAAAAGAACTGCTAAGAGCTTCAAGCCATTTGTATAATCCCCAGATAATAACAATATAGAAAATAGAATAAATATAGCATCCTAGAAAGATACAGAATAATATATCATCATATATCTGTTTGTGACGTGCTTTACAAATACACTTTCAATGGAACATGTATTACTTACTTAGTGAATTATAAATGTAAACTAAAATGAATGAAGTTATCATTAATTGTAAAGTGATCCTATTTCTTATTTACTTAAGAGTAATTTCTAAAAACCATGTGACCGTTTATGAATGTCAGAAATTACGATGTTAATATCTCTTAGATTTTTAATTTAAAGTTATCTTAATCAAAATGTAACCTACATTTTGTGTACGGCGTTCTATACAAAATAATTGAACACGTATGTTCTTTTATGAATGTTGCTAAACTGATTCAAAGTTAAAACCTGTCTATCGTGATATGGTTACATTATCTAGTGCTGAAAACGCGAAATACATATCCAATTTCGTGTAAATGATTAATTTACTCTTTTAAAAACTTCTGTAATTCTTTAAAGGATATTTTTAAGGAAGTTTTTCGAAAAGATCCGTTTTCATTGAACTCACCTAAGGTCATGCGAAAGTACCTCTTTATGGCGTAGGCAATAAACTACAATATAAAACATATTAAATGTAAGAACAAAAGTCCTTTATCCTCTAGATACGTGTAAATATTATACTTTTGCAAATTTATTTGCTAGCAGCATTTGTTATCACCGTTAGTTACATACAACTCTACCCCAGACCCGAAAACTATAACCTTTACACTAAGGCGGTACTGACGCAAACCAAAATTGATCACGTTTTCCAAGGATATTCTTATCCTCCCAAGGGCATAAATTAACTAATTCCCTTCTAAGAGATCTTGCCAAAAATAGGTTGTTACTGCTTTCACCCATCCGACAAGTGCAAACAAATTTATTCTATGGGATTAAAATTACTCACGCACACATTAAAATAATATGTTTCAATTAAGAATATTAATCAGTTTTAAAGGCCACGTCATTTTCATAACCCCGATATTTTCCGACGGGATTAAGGAACGAGAGATAAATATGGATTGTTATTATGAAAGAGATAAATTAGATGAGACTAACTTTAAATGATTAAAAGTTGTTTTTACATATAGTGGGTAGGTTTGTTGCAAGCCGGGTAGTCTAGTCTAGTCAGATATCGTGTGATAATCGGTTTCTGAAGAGCCCGAGTTTTGTATTAGGCTGAACGGTCGATATTATAATATCGATGCTTCTGACCGGATATATATTATTTCACAATTATGCCATTTAAATAAACGCAAATTAACTGGAAATAACACACGATAGGATGAATTCCATAGATAATATACATATAAGATACGCGATACATATAAAATATACGCGAGTGTCGAAATTTATCAGGCCAAGAAGCAAGAGGAATAGTCAGCGACAGGACCATCTCCCTAAAAAAAATATATTCAATTTGTCATAAATTTTATATTTTAATATAAATTAAATTTTATACAATTTTCAACACAATAAAATTACCACGTAATAGGAACCTCGGGATGAATATAAACAATAACGTTATGAATCTATAATATTAATGTTATTTATAATAACATGAACAGTATTGAAACAGCCGATTAAACATTATCTTCACATAACATAGCTGTTAACGACGCGACAGCAACGGCCTCCTTGTTTGGGCCTTTTTTTACATTTATGTCACTGGCTGTAAACTGATTTTGCTTTTTTATGTTTTTCTTTTATTTCTTACTTGTCAAATACGTTTTCAGAATAAACTCCGACTTTTATTAAGTTCACCACCACCATCAGCATTAACAATAACATTACGCATAACTAGCTTCCGCCGGCCTGGTAATAAACATCCATCCATCCATCCCAACTTTCGCATTTATCTATATTAATATTATAAAGCTGAAGAGTTTGTTTGTTTGTTTGGTTGAACGTCGAATCTCAGGAAGTGTAGGATTGCCCATTTATCGAGGAAGGTTATGGCTATATTAACATTACGCTACGGCTAATAGGAGCTGAGCAGTGGCCAAATAAATAACGACGGAAACAAAGCCCCGCGCGACTTCTTGTTATATTATGTTTAATGTAAGTTTAATGTGCCAGTCTGAGTTTCTCTCTATTTTTAAATAGTCTTGAAATAATATTTAGTTTATTGGTATTGAATTGGATTTAGTAATCGTTATTATAGTGTTGTTTTTAGAGAGTGAGTACACTAGAGCAACTTCAAGCTAGTGTACGCACTCTTTTGTTTATTTAAAAAAAAGTTTCATTTTCAGTACCAGGTCGAAAGCTCAACCTTTTTAAAGTAATGTCATAAACACAACGTTATAACTTTTAAGTTAGCTCAATAATAAATTACATTTTCAAGATTGAATTTGTTGGGTTCAAACAACTACATTTTTCACATTCGTTTACTCTAAAGAAAGTCTGACTTCGTAAAACGTGACCAGACAATTCTATCATTTACTAGAAAATTCGATAGTATGACTCAATTATTTCAAACTAAAATATGTAATTGGAACAGAATGGATGCATAATTGGTGGTTGGGATTCTGATCGATAGATTTGGAGATAATGAACACAAACTACTGGGTACTTGGTTGTCTTTTTTTCCATATACAATATGGTTTTATACGTGGGACCAATTTTTACCCAACTGCCCCAGAAAGAGGGTTATGGTTTTCACGCGTATTGTGACAATCCATAGCTTAATTTATGTCATTAGATTCATATTCACATGTTATATGTTAAGTGACATCAGCCATAATAGTGCATAATTTTCAAAGTAAAAACTATGAATTCAAACAAAACTTTTGCGCTTAATAAAGTCTTACAGATTGAAACTACAACGAAGGATAATTTGGTCCAATTTTTGTTAAAACAGCACTCAAACTAATGAGAGCGGGCTACGAGTCACTCACGCACAATTCATTTTCTTCTTCGACAAAAGAAAAAATAAATTCGTTTTACAAGATGCCTTTTGTAAATAAGAAAATGGGAAGTAAGACTGTTTTCTTCACAATAATTAAGTTCTTATGATATAAGTCCGGGTATATTTCTTCAAGGAAGCCTGTTATTAGGGTACTGTTTGGAAGACCTACATATTCGTTCATTATAAATTCTTGATCAAATGGGCCACTTTTTTTAAAACTTGCTTTTTAAAAGTTATCGTAATATATTTTTAAACTGACTTTATATTTTTGACGGGCCTGTTGGCCTAGTGGTTAGTTACAGTGACTGCAAAGCCGGAGGTCGTGGGTTCGATTCTCAAAAATATGGCATTATGTCATACCTAGTATTACCTAAAAATGACATCAGGTTTATCGATTTTAATCATTTTCAATAAAATAAATTTTCATGACTCAAACAAGTGCCATGGGTTTATTTTTATATTTTTTCAGAACAGGTCTGTACCTGTTATATTTTATATACCATGTCCAAAAGCTTTCTTATACCGTCGCCCGGTTACCGCTTGAGTTTCGGGACATCCTGTATATATTTTTTTATTGTTTATATTACTAACAAAACATAGCTTTGACACGTCTTTTTCCCCGAAGGTTTGGGCAGAGATCCATCACGCAAACATGTGTGATGGATAATAATTTATTTCTTTTATAACTCAATTCTGGCCTTTCTACTATGAGTAAATTTTCCATTAAGCCTGCGCTAAGTCCTGGCTAATACTCAAGACAGAAAAACGCAAAACTGTTTCAGCTCGACCCGGGGATCAAATTTGGGATGTCTTGCGCTGCATTTGTACACAATTCCGCCACGTCACTGAGGTTTATATAATTGGTACCATTATTTAGTACTTCGGTTTTACTATAGCGTCACTTCAAAACAATGTTAGCAACAATTTCCTTTGAAAATGAAGAAAGAGATAGTAACGGATACGGTAAAGTGTCTGTAGCGAGTAAAACAATTATGTACGTATTGAAAAAGTAGACTTTCCACGAACATCATTACAGCGCACGATTACAACACAGAATTACATTCGACGATGTAAAAAAGTGAGTGTTATATTGTTGTTAAGTAGATTGCGTGTATTATTCACTCATTTTACCCTGAAATATATCAAAGTCATATTTAGCCAGTGGTTAGGTCTCGTTTTATACGGGGTGAGTCTTGAGCAATTTATCAAGCGCTGTTCCAGACGCCGCGGTAATGCCTACATGTATTATCCAAGTTGTTTTACTGTGTAATACAAATAAATATTACCTAGGTACCTATTTATTATAAAGCTAAAGAGTTTGTTTGTTTGATTGATTGACTAATCTCAGGTACTACTGGTCTAAACTGGAGCTTAATAATAATATAATATAATAATATTCTACCACATTCACACAGCGCCATCTAGTCCCAAAGTAAGCAATTATATTTGCTTGTGTTATGGGTACTAAACAACTGATATACTACTTAAATAATTTTTTTTTGTTATTACATACATATTATAGATAAATTACACCCAGACACAGAACAAACCTCTATGCTTATCATACAAAGATTTGTCTTGGGTGGGGATCGAACCCACGACCTCCGGCTTTGCAGTCAGGGTCACTAACCACTAGACCAACGGGCCAGTCAATAATAATGTCAGTAATAATGATCAATTAAAGATCCACGGGCGTGAATGCCTGAGCAACAGCTAGATATAATATAATTTATTTGTTTTTCAATTATTATTGTATTTAAAAAGGGATAACTCAGTGGCTCAGCGGGAAGTGTATATGACTGCTGCAAGAGGTTCCGGGTTCGATTCCCGGGTCGGGTAAAAATGGTATTGGGTTTTTCTATCAGGAAATTCCAGTATTGAGATTGTCCCGGAGTTTGGTATACAAATATTTCCGGTTGATGACAATTATAGGCTCGCCCCTTATTTCATGGAACCAAACATAGCTGGCGAAATGTGGGTGTGATACACCTCTGCATACCCCTTCGGGGAAAAGGCGTGATGCTATGTTATGTTATATAAAATGAGATAATTCGCTCTAAGAAACAAGCTCTCTGTCACCAGACTGGATTTGGACACAAAGTAAACCTTCGCCAAAATCAGCATCAATATTAATTATTCTATTTGAGGATCGAAGGCGATGATGTTGTTACAGTCGATACACCATTACACCGACAAGGCAGTCACTATAAATACCTACAACATGACCTATCGCACTAACAGTCGAAAAGAGTTTTATGCTAAAAATGACTACAGGGCAAATTTGAACCTTAGAATATTAACTAGAAGATCGAAAATTTCCAGGTAGACAAATCTCATCTTATGCCGGTTTTATATTGACAGTGCGCTATGACCACGACAGATTTACAACAAATATAACTTAAGAATGTATCAATCAGAAATTCAGCAGTGGGACACTAATGAGTTGCTGACAATATATTGAATAAAGAAAACACCTTTTTAATTTATACTTCTAGCCAATTGTTTTTAAAGTATTTTGAAAGTCACTGATGGTTTTAATGAAGTGTGTGTTTACAGATTAAGCTATAGCTAAAGTACATATGTACGGAAGTGGTTCTCCAGATGCCGTAACTAAGTTAACTCTAGTCTAGCTTGTTTTGTAAGTGACCGCATTTCAGAGCAAAGCTCACTACGATACAGATCAATTACTTAAAACTTCAATCACAATCAATGAAACTGTAATGTAGAACACATTCGTTAGTAATTACACTCGTTTTCTGTCAGCAAAACCTGCTTATTGTACATTGGGTTTAACAGTTAAAATAATACCAGCAATAATTTATGAGAATTATTTATTTTTAGATGTAACCTTTTATTTCGTCCTCTTTTGTGTCGGTACAATATTTATTATAGGTACCTACTATGTATCTGTAAAATTATCATCATCATCATTTCAACCCATAAACGTCCCACTGCTGGGCACGGGTCTCCTCCAAAGAATGTGTAGGGTATTTAGCCTATTATACTATGCTGGCCAGACGGGTTAGTAAACTTAAACTGACATTATATAGTTATTGTGTACCAAGCTTTGACATCGGCATTCTATATCGCACTCACAGATAAAAGGAGGTTTAAAATGAGAAACGACGGTGGGTGATTTTGAATTTTACTCCTGTAGTAGAAGTCCTCAAATTACATCTGTTTTACATTGAAAGTGCGATATAGTACGGGATCCCTGGTCCCAATTTTTTTTTTATTACTATCAAGCAAATTTTTCGTGAGTAGCTTCATTTCGTTGAGACGCCCAACAATTTCGTATTCCAAAAGTTTGATTGTGGTAGCTAACAGACTTAGCAAGAGTATACCGGACCGGGATGGAAATACCGGGATAACGTACCACGCAATTTGTAGGACAATATGATTGTTCAATTACATAAATATTAATTAAACGGACAATCCTATTCCAATTCATATAATTAAATATGGAAGTGAGAAATGAGAATCGATGGATGTATGGATTTGAACCAAAGTATATTTTTTTGAGGGGGAAGACCGAGTGATATGTCGCGTGTTAGGAATTGTCTATGTCCAGCAGTACACTGCAACAGGCTGAAATGACGATGATGATTATTTGTGACAATTAACTAAAAAAAAGAAATCAGTCAAATTAATAGTTATCTATTCGTCCATATAGGTATAATGCACTGCTCTATTGATTGTGAATTTTAAATAACACAAATTACAATTTAAAAACAAATTAACTGGCTGTTGGTTTTGAATTTAATTCCTTTGTTTCCGTAATTAACTTCCTTAATGCTGTCAAAGTGTTTAAGAAAATGATAATAGCTTTTACTGCTCCCTAATGTAATTGTGTCAGTGAGATAAGAATTAATCCATGATTTAATCTATTCCCTAGCGTACTTGATAATCGAGAGCAATAAATTGCATTATGAAAGGTAGAGGAATTTAAAGAAATGTATTACAGTTGTACAGCAGCACAGTACAGCTAAAAAATATTTTATACAAAGCAAGCTAGGTGGACTGACGACTTTTTACAAGGTCGCTGGGTCGGACTGGATGCAAAAGGGGGAGGCAAACACGTGATGATATAAAGTATTTTCATACAATTTTTTTTTATCTTAGCTTCTTATTTACGATCAAACAATTCCACGAAATCCCACATCCACCTTCAAAGTCCTAAACAACTTTATAACAATAATAAAATTATACAACAATTTAATTGTATACCTATCAAACGTACATTATAACATTCCCGATGCTAATGAAGAAAGTTTGTGATTATACCAACACCTACTTATTTTCTCATTAAATTTGCATACAATCAATTATCACGCATTCCGGTAGGTATCTTCATTACTGTGAGTTTACTATTTTTGTCTATTATTGCTCAGCCAACCTCCAACAAAAAACCTCTTTTTAAAACCCCTTCCTGCCACTGCTAGGCAATTATGTAATTTCAGTAAAAGTAAAAGGCGACTAAGGGAGTAACCTTATGCAGACAAGAGCACTGTGAGAAAAGGAAGATTCGAAATAAACCCTATAGGGTTTATTTCGACGGGTTGGTATACCAACCCGTCTCGCCAGCGTGGTATGGTAGACTAAATTCCCTCCACATTCTTTTGAGGAGATCTGTGCCCAGCAGTGTGACGTTTATGGGTTGAAATGATGAATGATAATAATATGTTTGGCTTCTTTGATGAACAATTTTATTTATTTATTTATTCACCAGCAAGTACACAAAACTATTTAACACGCATAATCATCATATCAGCCCAACGACGTCCACTGGTGAACATAGGCCTCACCTAATTTCCGACACAGCGAGCGATTTTGTGCCTCCTGCAACCAACGGCCACCCGCAACCTTTACTAGGTCGTCGGTCCATCCTGCAGGGGGCTGCCCCACGCTGCGCTTTTTAACACGTGGCCGACACTCAAAAACTTTTTTGCCCCATCGACCATCAATTCTGCGGGCTATGTGCCGCATAATACAAATTTTATAGTCAGTCAATAGTTTCATCAGCTTGGGCCCATAGGTCCTTTTGCTGTTAGATCGAGGCAATAAGCATAAAACAATGACAAGATTAGATAGATAACGTCTACGTACAGCCGGATAATTGTTATTGGTCTTACAATGACAATACAATCTATAGTATCGGTATTTAATGAAACTATGTAAAACAATAAGTAGAATGTCGGAACAGGGTACAACCCATAAATAGTAACAAACTACATTGTTTATACCCAAGGGCACTCGTGAACTGATTTCCTCTAACACCTTTTATTTCGACTCTTGAGCAATGTATTCAGTCTATTGTTTCGATTTTCTATTGAAGTCGGAATTTACCTGTAATATTACTCACTAGTAGTCCGTAATTGCGGTTTTAGTGGATTTGGAATACATAATGTGACTACTCCATTTCTATCCGTGGATGTCGTAAAAGGCGACGACGAAAAACCTTAAGCAGACAAGAGCAGTGCGAGAAAAGGAAAATTCGGAACAAAACCCTATACCAAGCCGCCTGGCCAGCGTGATATAGTAGGCTAAATTCCCCCAAAAATATTTGGAGGAGACCCTTGGCCAGCAGTAGGACGTTTATGGGTTGAAATGATGATGATGATGATTAATACTCACGGACTGAATTATTTTCCAACGTTTCTTTTATTTTCTAGCGCAAATAGATACCTTTCTGAATAGTCGTGTTAAAATTTTTGTTGGCAAAAATTTCACTTACACAGTAACTTTACAGGAATAAAATAATTTCATTTGTTGAAGGCAGCTGTCAAATCAGTTAAATTGCACATTTATCAAAACACCCATAGTCTTTATTTTTACAGAGCGACTTCCTTATCTTTATCTCTTTACTAGTTACGCGAGGTTCCCAGGGGTACTCTATGAAATGTCGAGATAAAGTATAGCTTATATTACTTAAATATAGTATCTTTCTAAACCAAAACAAGTTTGACAATTTTAAAGGTCGTTCCCAACATACAAACCAAAGAACATTAAATGTAAAAAGTCTAAAATTAAATAAAAATATATTTAAGTATACAAATATAGTGATTAATTAACGTAGAACAAGCAAAATATACACTATCCAGGCATTAGTGTCTACCTTATCATTCAATGGATCATTTCCTAAAGCCAAAATCAATAAAACAGATTACCCAATTTTTGTCGATAGGGAGGTTTCCGAGATTGCCGTATACTACCATAGTGACCAGCAATTTTCATATTTATTGATATAATAATCATTTATATTATTTGTGATAATATATATTATTTTAGAGAACAATACACAATATTTTCATTATTTTCTATTTCATTAAACATTTGTCGTAAATGTCTCATAAATAAATAATTGTCTCAAGTAAAACGGATATCCGAGATCACTATTGTAAATCACAAAGGCTATGTAAGCGCCACCCGTGATACAACGAAAACTATCTTCCACACATAAACGTATATAACTATTTATTGTAACATAAATAGTAATACCGATATAATAACGTTATATTTACCGTTAAATAAATCACGATTATATTGACCATTGAGCAAGATATAAAAGTAAATAAAAACGCTGTGTAAGGGATTTCACATCGATGCAAAGGGTGAGGAAGAACAATATTTTATCAAAAGTGAGGTCATGATGCGCCTACATTCTTTTACACCTTGCAAGTTTGTTATAGTTCTCTAAAATTACATATAACACAATCTATGTGAAGAAATGAGGGTATATATTATATACATTTTATAAAACGTCCAAAGGCAAAATTAAAAAAATTAATAGCACATATTTTGCACAAATATTTTTGTCTATTTTTTTTTTCACAGACCCTTGTTTATCGCAAAGTATTAAAAAATAGTCCCGGTTTAAAATTAATTAGCACTCGTAACCAAAAAATTACAACATTATTTAAAAAAAATTAAACAAAAAAATAATCATTTATTAATCCATATTACATTTATGAACCGGTTTTAATTAAGATTGCTAATTTAATTATACTAACAATGTAGATACTTTGATCTTTGGAAAGGCTGAGGTGAGGTCACGGAGGTCACGTGGATATGGTTCACGTTCTTTCTCTAAAGGTCGCTCCAAATACACACCACGTATAACCCGTCTAAAATAAATATAATACAAGGCCACATAAGATTTCTCCCATGCAACAATATTATTTAATCTGGTCGAGTTATACGGGCACTTACGCTGGTGTTTTGTGCAGTGTTTATTTTGAACCATATTGTGCTATTAAATAAACGGTTATATTAAATGTTTAAATACGAAATATTCGACACTATAAAAGTTTTACAAATAACTTTAACCGTTTTATAAATCTACATAGTATCAACCCTATAATTTTGCACCATAAAAATGGAAAGTTTTCACTCTGTTTACACATTGATCGAGCCCGAGAATCAGTGTCTACTATTTTTAATTGGAATATCGTGCGGTTAATAATGTTTTCACAGGGGTTGTATATTTGGTCTACAATACAATTGTCAGGTACAGAATTAGGTAACTGTCGTTGCCTAATTCACCAAATTCCTTTTTAAACAAAACCAAATCAAAGTGATTCTCTAAGGGTTCCGTTATTTCCTTTCCAGGAACGAAACCCTAAAAAGCTCACTAGTGTTAACACGGCGTGTTATCTCCCTACAATTGTGGCAGATGCCGTCCTAGTGAACTAAGTAGAGAATGCAAGTTGTACTATCGCATACCTACATAAGTCTTAATAGTTATTTGAGGTATTTGATTTACATAAGTATTGAAGCTGTCCTTGAATGGAGACCGCGACTCGGCAAACCTAGAATAGAACGCCCTCCAGCTAGGTGCACCGACGACCTAAAAAGGTCACTGGGTCTGACTGGATGCGGAAGGCGGAGGACCGAGTATTATGGCGCGTGTTAGGAGAAGCCTACGTCCAGCATTGGACTGCAATATACTTAAATGATGATGATGACATTTAAGTATGATCATGAGAGCGTTACCGGATTGAAGGCTCGAAACAAGATTCAGCATAAACTCGTTGATAACAATTATTTTGTTACACTCATACGTTGAGTTAATAATACTGTTTTAAAATAGAATACTCTCTTTGTGAAAATAATGAATGAAGCCGCCTAACTTCTCCTAATAAAACACAATTCAACGATACCAGACATTATACCCAAAATAAACACATTATGTTAAAAATACTCGTCAAAGAAGGTAAAGACATAAAAACTCCAGATTAACTGGATGTCCCGTGATGAATGACAAATGTGGGTTTATCTCCACTCGTCAGTACATAAAAGGGAGAGATATATGAAGCTATTTTCTTGAAAAAAATGGTTATGCACCGCCAGCTATAATCGCGTGTGATGCCGGATCTAATTGAATATTCGCAGTTTATACAATGATGAACCATTGAATTAATAGGCAGGATTATTTAAATGCACGTGAAAGAAATAATGCTTTAATGCAAATATACTTGATATTAAGATGTTTGAAAAATCATATTAACACTTTTATTTGAATTCTTGGAATAGGTTATGGTTAATTAAACATTAATAATAATAATAATATTCTACCACATTCACACAGCGCCATCTAGTCCCAAAGTAAGCAATTATATTTGCTTGTGTTATGGGTACTTGTTTAGTGATATACTGCTTAAATACATTTTTTTTTTAAATACATACATATTATAGATAAATTACACCCAGACACAGAACAAACCTTTAATTTAATCAACTTTCTCTTTTAAAATATACTAAACTTAATCTAAGTTAGTTGTTGCAAAATGTGGATGCAATACACCCCTGCGTACCCGTTCTGGGAAAAACGCGTGACACTACGTTTTGTTTTTGTTTTATGTAACTCATACTTAAATATTGTAAAGCTGAAGACTTTGTTTGGTTCGTCGTAGCTTGATAATCTCATAAACAAATTTATTTTCTTTAATTTATTTTGTATAAAAATTATTTTAGTGTTAGATAGCCCATTCGAGGAAGGCTATATACCATAACGCTACGACCAATAGGAGCTGAGCAGTGATTAAATAAAGAACGACAGGAGCTAAGCCCTGCGCGATATCTAGTCTCATAATAATTATAAATAGTCAGATATATTCAGTGATAATAGTTATACCTATGTGAACGTCAATAAGCAGTGAGTTTCGCCAATTTTTCCAAAAAGAAGACACATTCTTATTCTTAATTTAAATTAGTTTTTACTAAAAATCCAATTAAAAAATTCAAAGATGCAGAAACTTATCTCCAGATGGAAACTTTGTGTCTAGACGAAATATTATTCTCTTAATTACCTAACGCCAATGTTCTGCTAAGAGATTAGTCAGCATCAACAGAGTACCATCTAATTTATATTGCAATTCTTAACGTGTATACTAAGTAGCTAGGTATGTTTGTTTAAAATTTAATCCACTTCAGACATTATTTTGAAAATGAACGACATTTTTCATATACCTTAAATATGTAGGTACAAATGAGATAAATAATGAAAATAATAATATTTGGAAAATTCAAATGAATATCAAATATCCCCTCTATTTGATAAGATAGAATTCAAAATTATAAAAAAGCGTAAAATACACCATTCTTTTGTTACAAAATTAAATTTAATAAAGTAATTGTATTTAATAAAAACTTTAAATCTATGGTAAAAGGTTAAAAATAATAGTTCATGCCATAAAATTATCATAAAACGGGTCTACGTCACGTATTAAATTATAAGGATTAGTAAATACCCTATTTATTTGCCCGAAGTTTCGTTTGAATTGTACTGATCGTGATCACGGGCTGACAGTAAGCCCGTGATCACGATCGGTAGACCCGTTTTATGATAATTTAATATGAATACAGAATTCGTTTGTTCCTTCAATATTATTCTCAACAAATATTTGTTCTAAGTTACAAAAATACTCCCATTTCTCTTACTAATCCGCTTGAATTCCAACCGCATCAATCATCTATTCCTTGAAGCGTAAAAACGGTTCAAAGATAAATAAACAAATACGCATTATACTTTTATATTTCCCTCAAGCTAAGGAAAAATGGTAATATGTGTGTATAGAAAATATACTTACTTATGTTGTTATTGAAATGATGTCATATTTTATTTAAAACTGGCAATACAGTTGGTAAATTTGAAAAAATATTTAATGTACAGAAAAGATAAAACATTTCTATTTACCATATTCATGATACTTATTTTCCTTTCCGTTTGTAACAAGAAAAAAAATAACATTACAGTTTTGTATTTACTACTGAATGATATTTTTGTTTCTAAAAAGCACCAGGAATTCCGTGTGGTGGCGGATTGAGAATATATTATTGTCATCACCCCATCAACCCGTGGGTGTAAAAGGTGACTAAGGGAGAGTACTTAACTAGACAAGAGCACTGCGAGAAAAAATAAAACCCTATACCAACCCGCCTGGCTAGATTGGCCAAAACGATTTCTTCTCTGTAAGGCCACATTGTCAGAACAAGGCTTGCACACACACACACATTATCTAATATTTGCTCAATATTAAAACCTTTTTTTTGAAAACATTCCTTCAAAACTAAAAAATAAATAAAAGCTAGTTTTCACAAAAACTAAATTAATTGAGTATATTGTTAACTTATTAGATAAAGTGAATGTCGTCTAAAAAGTTTCAAATATCACCTTGTAAAGCAATCAATAGAACTCATTTTACTATTATTGCTTAAGTTCTCTTAAGTCTTTATAACCAGCCAAAATAAAGTCACAGAGCTATGTATCTTTTGCAACAGGCAGATTGTTAAACCGTAACCATGTCGAGGAAAAAACGTGCGATAGTGGAAAATAATAAGGCATTGTAACACACAATAAAAGGTAAGTACCCTCTAGTAACCAATGGCATTGTCTCCAAATCGATGTATTACCAGATAGAGCGACAATTTTATTGTTACATGATTTATACCAATTATAACGTTACGGTGATTTTGCGTAACGGTAATTCATTTAAAAAAGAATTGTTTGTGATCTTGAATGAAACTGACAATCGATTTTGCAATGTGCGCGGCATTGGCCTTGTATTTGAAAAATTGTTTTCGAGTTCCATTTTCGTTATCGGACGAGTGACTATTCAAGACAAGCATATACTAAATATCTACGCAAAATGGAAAACAAGTACCTAACGATTTTTTCATGATGACTGGCTTAAAGAAGAAGACAGCAGTAGATAAGTATGTATACTTAAGGAAAAAATTAATTTGTCCATTGCTTCGTAATACAATAAATTAATTTTCAGTTACCTGTAAACACAACATTGATACAGTGAACCCTGTTTATCTGAAACTCTCCCAAGGATTTTACATCATTTATTTTCATTTACCCAATTTTCCCAATAGGTATACAGGTTTTAAATGACAGTTGTCTTATTTATAGAGGGTCACATCGAAATCTACCGTTTTTCATTTATATAAGGGAAAATATTTATCCAAACTGCATGCTTTATGTATATTGACTAAAGAATGGATACAAAGTACCAATAAAAGAGGTCGAAATCAAATTAGTCAAACCTCAATTAAAAAGTTTAAAAATAACGTTATACATATTTCTATGAAAAAATGTGGGATTACAGACACTACTATGAAATTCGACATCGACTTAGTCGATCGCAACGCTTCAGATGTTTAAAGTGTAAATAAATAATATAATATAAGGTCACTGTATTTTTCAAATATTTATTTGAGAGCGATATCGGCTCCGACATAATTAGGTATTGATACTGATATTTGCAGTAGAAGTGTGTCGAGTAAATTAGATGTTAATAAAGTATTCATTAAAACACCTGTTGTATTGATATTTCTCAATAAACATAATTTTTTTTAAGTATTTTTCTGTGTCAAGTCATAACAATAGATATTATTCTGCTCTAAACAAAACTCATATGGTATTAATATGTAAATTAATAATTCTGAATTGGTTTCGCACGCACAGTTTTATTATGGTATTTGGCTATTATTTTATAGTTTATGTAAACGATAAATTTTATCACTTTTCTACATTAAATAGCTCCCCCGAATTGATAGTCAAATTTTTCTCATTTTATTTCCTCAATAATGAAATTATGACCAAAAAGTCAAAATGCGGGATTTTTTTTAAGTGATAAAAAGTGTCTATTTTAACAGACAATTGATCCATAGACATATAATGTATGGAGGAGGCGTATCGGAACATGCACCAAGAGATCATTTTTCTGTTGACAACATTCACTCGATTTTTTTATAATATTCGCAAAATTTGTCTATTGTAAAATGTGTTAAATTATAGTAGATTAAGTATGATTGTAGTATGTTTTTCTTAGGTGTAAAATTGGATTAGGATAAAATTTCCCTTTCAAGTACTTAATTTTATCCAAATTTATACCACCTTCAATCATGTTCAAGCATATTTTATAATCTGCAACTATTAAATTAATTCCGCTAATATATTATTATTTATCTGACTAACTTACTACTGTTGTATTAGCTGAGGAAGTAGATAGATTCATTTTGCTTTCAGCTGTCGCATTATCGGAAAAATCTACAGTTAAATATTAATATCGAAACTGTTAATTATGTACAACATAATTAACAGTTTCGATATTAATATTTAACTGTAGATTTTATTTGAGATATCATTGAGTTTAAGGCAAAATTGGCAATGATGTTTAAAATAGCTTCATTGACACAGTAAAATAGTTTTAAAGTAAAAGTAGTAAAAGTTTTAAATATTATTCAAGCACTATTTCATTTCTAATCACGCGGTACATACACAAATCAAATTATTAGCTCAATTAAGTGCATACATAGGTCATATTTCTCATCATTGTTTCATGCTAATCTAAGATTTACATGCCTATTATTGTAGACACAATAATTATGTTAGTTACTTCACCTTTCACACCGTTAGATTTGATTAGATCTATATACTAAATCGCCATAATATATATATATATATATACATGAATTCCCTCTAGCTTAATTCCTAAAACTTTTTATCTTATATCAAGAAATATCCATACGAAAAACTAATATATAATAATTAATTTAATTTTTTAATTAATTTAATTATTTACTTACCTATATCAATATATCAATAAGTTTTCAAATCACTTCACTAATACACTTGAACAGTCAATTTACGTGCGCGTTGCGTTTGCGCAGGTCAGGCAATTGAAAGTGCTGCCACCGCGCGAATGTTAGTCTAAGTGCTGGGAAGGGCGCACTTGTTGGTAAATATATAGCCAACAAACGGGGATAAGTTTTATCGAAATCTCGAACACTAATTAAAAATTAGTGTTTTAGTGAAAAATATATACTGACTTATATTATTTGTACGTAGGTACTGAAATTAGATACTTATTTAAAGCAATTGTTTTTAGTAAATTCAAGCAACTAAAATTATTTTATTCTGAAATTATGAAAATAAATGCAAATACTAAATCTATGACTGGCCTGTTGGTCTAGTGGTTAGTGACCCTGACTGCTAAACCGGAGGTCGTGGGTTCGATCCCCACCCAGGACAAATCTTTGTGTGATGAGCATAAAGGTTTGTTCTGTGTCTGGGTGTTATTTTATCTATAATATGTCTGTACTTATTTACAAAAAAAATGTATTTAAGTAGTATATCAGTTGTTTAGTACCCATAACACAAGCAAATATAATTGCTTACTTTGGGACTAGATGACGCTGTGTAAATGTGGTAGAATATTATTATTATTATTAATGTTTTCCCATCTAATAGGTATATTAACTAGAGTACATTTCTTCCACCTACGTGGAAATTTTAGAATGTAGGTAGACAATACCTATTGAACACACTTATGATTTTTAGTGACGTCTAAGGGTCCGTTTACACAGACCGGCTCGGAGAGGAGAGCAGACTTTTATTACGTTTAAAACATACAATAAATATCTGTTACCTGGAACATGGCTTCCGTCGTTGTTTGTTTTGCCACTGCTTAACTGCTCCTATTAACCGTAGCATAATGTTATATCATCATCATTGCAACTCATACGAGTCTCCTCTAAAGAATGTGGAGGGAATTTAGCCTACTATACCACGCTGGCCAGACGGGTTAGTATAGGGTTTGTTTCGAATTTTTCTTTTCTTAGTGCTCTTGTCTACCAAAGGTTGACCACGGTTTGAGGTGGGGTAGTGACATAATGTATTATTAATCCGTCACACGCCGTAATATTATATAATGTTATAATAGCCTTCCTCAATAAATGGGCTATCCATGCTAGACTAGACTGGCCTGTTGGTCTAGTGGTTAGGTGGTGACCCTGACTGCTAAGCCGGAGGTCGTGGGTTCGATCCCTACCCAGAACAAATCTTTGTGTGATGAGCATAAAGGTTTGTTCTGTGTCTGGGTGTAATTTATCTATAATATGTATGTATTTACAAAAAAAAAATGTATTTAAGTAGTATATCAGTTGTTTAGTATCCATAACACAAGCAAATATAATTGCTTACTTTGGGACTAGATGGCGCTGTGTGAATGTGGTAGAATATTATTATTATTATTATTATCCAAAACTAAAAGAATTTTTAATCTCAATTCATTTTTCAAAAATCAATCAAATTTTCATAATACTGAAAAATGACTGATTCACTGATTTATTAAGAAAATTGCATAAAAAGGAAAAAATAATTACTAGTACTTAATCAATATACCTACTTACTAAAATTATTTATCATGTTCAGCTTACTTCGCTGTCTCTTAGAGGGTAGAAGAGGAAGTAAAGAGAAGTAGAAGTTCAAAACACACCTTACTACTGAGGCCGGTTTAGTAATAAAACCTTTTCGCTATTCATTAAAATAACTCAACACTATTTATAAAAATTAATAATTTATTATTTGAAAATAGTGGTATAAAAATAATGATATTGTTGGTTATAAACAATTTTATTATAGATTATAAATTATAACTGTAAGGGTAATAAATATTTTTACTATATACGTTATAAATTATAATTACAATAGGGGTAAGTCAAGTAGAAAAAATAAATGTACTATTACAGTCTACAATTTTATGGTTAATTTATTGCAATAATAATATGTTACCATAATACACTAATTTCTCCGTGTAGTGACGGATTATGAATACAATATAATGTCAGTACCCCATTTCAAGCTGTGGGTGTCGTACCTACAATGCGACTAACTATATGCACATAAGAGTACTGCGAGAAAAGGAAAATTCGAAACAACCCGTCTAGCCAGTGTGGTATAGTAGGCTAAATTCCCTCCAAAATGTTGGAATTCCGTCAAAATGGAGGAGTCCCGAGTAGCAGCAGTCCAGCAGTAGGACATTAATTTATGGGTTGTAAAGATTACACTTATTATTTAAAAACAATATTTGCACATTAGATAAAATTTTAAGCACAGCAACGCCCTTCTTGTGACGTCATTACTGCACAGAAAATCGTGGCAGACTATATCTCTCTATTATAATAAGGTCATATACTGCCAATGTAGCGACAATTAAAAAAAAACATAAACAATAAGGTAAATATTGATGAAGGAAAACCCAGCGTGATGTTGCGAAATAGTATTATCAATAGATTTACATCACAAGGATGAGTTTAATTTTGCGCTTCACTAGAAAGCGATTAATTTTTTTATTAGATTCAGGCATTCGTGTAAATTTATGTTTGATTGACTGGTACTGATTATTTCTTTTCGGCCTGGTACTTGCAGGTAATAAATAATAATATTACCTAATTACTTTAGAAGTTACGTATACAGAATCGATTTCGGTACAACGGCCGGCACGTCTTTATTTAAATTGAATTCATGAAATACACAGCCCAGGTTTTATGATTTTTGCTATAGAAATTGAATCTATACTAATATTATAAAGCTGAAGAGTTTGTTTGTTTGGTTGAACACGTAAATCTCAGGAACTATTGGTCTGATTTGGAAAAATATTTTAGTGTTGGATAGCGCATTTATTAAGGAATATTTAACATCACGCTACAACCAATAGAAGCTGAGCAGTGACAAAATAAAGAACGACGGGAGTGAAGCCCCGCGCGACTTCTATTTATTATTTTACTCGAAGTATCCAAGTCAAAGGAACATGTAGTTTGGGAGCTGGAGTTTTAATTCCGAACACAAACTTTAACTATTTAAATAAACATGAAGGTAATCCTACAAATAATGCAAATGCGAAAGTTTGGATGGATGGATGAATGTTTGTTACTCAATCAAACCAAAACTGTTATAATGATTTATATGAAAGACACGTTTCAATATTAGTCACATTCAAGTATTAAAAGTTTGTTGCTTGGGGATTAAACTAGACTAGTGTTTATTGAGTTCTCTGTTTACTGTTTTAAATAGTTAATGATAAAGTCGACTCTTGAGAGCTGTAGAAACCTTAACTTAGAACCTTTTAACTTGGACTTTTTTTTTGAAGAAAAACACCGGAAACGAATAGAAGAAAAACTAAATCGAACATGTTCATGGACAAAGAATGCAGAGAACCAGCTACGTCAAACTTTTAATAAAATCAATTTTCTTTTTATTACCAGAAAAAATTACAATGGTCTTTTCCGTTGGCCCCACCCTAGGCAAATCAATGGTGGTTGAATGGACAAGTGACCGGCGGTGGCGTGCAAATAAAGTTCGAATCTAACCAGCAGTACCATAACGTTACATAACATAGCATCACGCCTTTTTCCCCGAAAGGGTAGACAGAGTGTATCACACCCACATATTGCCAGCTATGTTTGACGTTTCCATGAAATGGGGGCGAAGCTATTCTCATCATCATCATCATCATCATATCAGCCCAACGACGTCCACTGCTGAACATAGGCCTCACCTAATTTACGCCACTGTGAACGGACGTTGCATTCTCATCAACCGGGAACATTTGTTCGCCAAACTCCGGGCAAATCTAAATACTGGAATTTCATGATAGAAAAACCCAATACCATTTTCACCTGACCCTGGAATACACCCCGGGACCTCTTGCACAGCAGTCGTATACACTTCCTGCTGCGTCACCGAGGCAGTTAGGCGGTTAGCAGCAGTACTAATGTGGATTTTACTTTGTGAAATTTATATGTGCTAGTCATTCATGCCATTCATTCATTCATTCAAGTGACTTACCATCTACTAACGGTGAAGGAAAACATCGTGAGGAAACCCACATACCCTAGAAGAAATTCTAAAGCTATGTCTGTCTGTAGAGGCGAGAAGACATTAATGGGTTGTTACACTACATAATAAAAATTCTTGACAGACGGACAGACAGACAGACAGACAGACAGACGGACAACCGAGTGATACCTATAAGGGTTCCGTTTTTTCCTTTTGAGGTACGGAACCCTAAGAAAACGTGCTTACGGAGTAAAATTAAGTTAAACTAACCGTTTCATTCCATTTACCTTCGAACACAAACCTTCTTAGATACCATTAATAAAGTAAACTTCATTACACATTCATAGTGTAAATGAAACTAATGTGGAACGGCTTAAAATAATGGTGAGATCACAACCCCTAATTATTTCTACTGCGAAGGTGCTCGTTAACATGACAAGCAGGCCTTACATCCTATTCGTTCACACGACTCATGTAATTGTATTGCCCTGTAATAATTATGAAGCATGACGCTGTTTCCAAAGGCATAGAGGTGTTGTACCAAATCATATTTATGTTGGATATTTTTAGGTTTCTCTACCTCAAAAGGAAAAAATGGAACTTGTATAGGATCACCCTGGTGTCCGTTTATTCTTAATAATTATAGTTATCCCGTTACCTACAAATATCTTACATTTAGATCACAAAAAATATGTAAAAAAAAAATATTTAGATTTCGAGGTTAGGTACTAAAACATAATTACGCGTATGAAAAAAAAGTTTGTCTTTAGATTGGAGGACGGTTTCATCTCAAATATCTGATAAAAATAAATAAACGCTCTTAAAGTCCCTAAGTATAGTGTTTCCCTCTCAGTGTGGATTCGAAAGTACGTAATATGTATGATTTTTCAATTAATTATTCAATATCAAATCAATAATAGAAAAATCAAACCTACTCCTTTTTAATACTATAGTGATCATACAATCAAGATTTTATTGGATAATATATTATCATAATAAATAGCTCGCAATAGGTCCGAATAAACAAGCTAGACAAAATGTTTTATTACCAATTAAAGTAAGTAGTTTGTAAAACACAAACATTTTCTTGTTGCTTATAACATCTTAAGCACTATAAATTATAGAATAGCATTGGTAAGTCGATGTAAATCCCTTGAAATAAAAGAAAAATTCAGATTATTCTAAACACGATCATAGAACCAGACAATGCGGGCACTGACTGAAGTCTGAAATGCACTCGGGTATCATAATAAAATTGAATTGCGAGAAGGTTCGGGCTCACATTTATAGGTACTCAGAAACTCTATCTAATTTGGTAAAGGTTTTCTTTTCAGAATATTATTTTATATTAGGTGCGGTTGAACACAAGTTATAGATATCTGTTTTTCGAATGACGTGAACGTGTAGGTATTAAAAAGTAAGTATCCGTAACGCTTAATTTAGTAATTTTACTATGATAATAAAGCCCTGCAAGTTCCAATGAGTTATGGGTCTTTCCCCTTTGGGACACCGACCGACAAGACCAAACCGTGGTCCGTTTGGTCTTGGTGTGAAACAGTCAATTCAAAAAAGGCCGTTCCGCGATTTACACCGTAGTCCCAAAGTGTCGTGGTCCCAAAGGGGAAATATCCTTATTTACATTATATGTAAGTAGAACTGGAAACTCAATTATTTTATATGTATTACACACTTTTCACCTAATTCTAAAAAGTGTATTGAACATATTTTTAAAATATAGCTCCGATTATATAATAAAAATTGAAACCACGAAATATGACATTAAATTGCGACGTTGCCGTTAATAAGAAACACTCTTAAGCCGTAAATACACTTCATTCATTCATTCTAACATCCATTCAAAAAAGTTTACGATGCGGGAGCATTCCGACTTCAGGGCACTGGTCAAAGCTAGAGGCATCATCTTGATTCAAGTGGGCCAAGAGGATCAAGGGCCTATGGGCACGTAATCTTCATAATAATCTCCGGTTTGCAGTTAAGTAATGAACGCATAAGCTTGAAGTATTAATTTCAATAATGTAAAATTGCAGACCGTAATTTCTCAGTCACTCTCTTTTCCGTAATAAGAACCTTATTAAGTATGTATTTAGATACTTATTTATCATTCTATTCTTTAAACATAAGACACGATTATCCTTGACTATTAATTTAAGTGTTTCATTAGTTTGCTATTTGAATCATTCAATGCAATGCAAATTTCATACTCACGATTAATATTAAAGGAACTAGAATTTAGGTCAGCACCGTACATTATATCTGCTCACTAAAATTGGAGTAGATTTAAGTTATAACTTATAATAGGTTTTGGTGGCAGAGGAATTCACTCTGAAATGGAAATCTGAATTTGATACTAGTCGTTCTTAACACCTATAATATAGACAGGCACGAAGCGCCCCTTGCCTACACCCTTTTGGTGTGATTTAAAACAGCTGATAATAAACAATTTGCAAAAAAATTTAGGTAAAAAGCAATGAAAACAGTTCTCACGTATTTTCATTGTTTATTTTGACGGTTAAGGATAGATAACTAGGTACTGATCCTTTAACTTTATTAAATTACGAGTAAGTATTATAGGTAATCAAGGCAACTTTATTAATACAAGACATCGGCCTTGACAAAATCTGTCTGCTAAAAGGATATTTTTCATGAAATCTGCTATTTAGGTAGTTTTACTTATCTAAGAATGAAGTTTTGCTCTGCACAAGATTCTATTTTGAAAATTTTCTCCTTGCGACACTACTTCACTAAAGTATTTATTAAACTTTACTGTGCTTCACACTTAAGGCTCTTGTTAGTGCATGGAGACTGAAGCTTCTTGATTAACATTTGTTGGGAAACTAGTTTACATTAATATTTAACACTTTACTATCCTTTTCTTCTTTGTCGTCGCTCCTGCAGAGAGAATCTACTGGATGGCAGATAATATTTTTATGACGCAACTGACGGTTTCTCGCTACCTCCTGGCAGTCATTCTACTTCACTCATTAAATGAAATTACTTAATTAACTTTAAGGTACGTATTGCTGTTCAACCGGTATGGGTAATTAATTAGTATAAAATGTGTATTATTTAAAAGGCTATGTAAAACTGTGCGTCCTTATAATAGCTTTAGTTCATATTTATAGGATTTTGGATTAAAAAAAAGATACAAACTATTACGAAAAATTTATTTCTTTATTTATGTTCCGAGAAGTGATGGTGGCCGAATGGATAAGTGACCGGCATGCAAATCATGTGGTTCGAGTTCGATCCCGACCGGGCAGTATTAGTGTGGATTTCACTTTGTGGAATTTATATGTAGTCAAGTGACTTACCATCTCAACGGTGAAGGAAAACATTGTGAGGAAACCCACATACCTTAGAATAAATTCTTTGGGTATGTCTAATCCACCAATCCGCACCAGCCTAGGCTAGCGTGTGTGGATTATTGCCTAAACCCTCTCAGCTCTCTAGATAGAGGAGAGGAGACCGAAGCCCAGCAGTGGGAAATTAATGGGTTGCTAATGATGATGTTCCGAGGGGTTAATTAAGGCGCTGTCCAAACGGAAACACCGAAAAACTCTCAATTTTTCGTCGCGCAGTTTGCCGTATCGGTATATACTACAAACCAGAAAATTTACTTGGATAAAGTCGAGAATCTAAAGAAAAGACTTACCTAAAAATATTTCATGTAATTATAATAGTTTCGTAGAAAAAAGGTCACAAAGATGACCCTTAGAAAATGTTTTCGTCGCGCAGTTTGCTATATTTAGATCGTAAAGTAATATATTTTTTGCTATGATAATAAAGGAAATTTAATAAGCTAGAGAATTACCTAAAAATTATTTCACTAAGACTCGTAGTTTTTTTTTTATTAAGAGAAATTCGCGAAATCACGTCTAATTCGACGCTCGATAGATTTGACTAAAGTCAAACATCTCAGCAATTTGAACCTTATGCGTTCACATGAGGTACTAGTGTAGGTTGTTTATTGTGCCCCCTTCCAGTCGGCGACGAGCCGTTAGGAAGGAAGGTCACGTCACTCTGATTAAATTTTTGGTTCACGCTATTTTCGTATTTTTTAAATAAACATTTTATTTATTTAGAAGAAAACTTCTTGGATACAAGAATCAATTATCATAACATTAATATCTTGCAACAATTCTCAATATCGGAGATAATATTTGCATTGGTTTTATTCTTATCACGTCACCGGCGGCCGGTGTTGCTAAGATGTCGCTGAGGCTAACAACCAGCGAGCGCTAAGACGGCGCTGTTACATACGTCACATGAACGTGGTGGCTACTTTATAATAACGTACAAAATTTAGAGTATTGGAAATAAACAATAATGATACCAAAGTTGTTGTCATTTTTTAAGGACTGGCTATTACCCGAAATTTACTCTCGTCAAGCTCGAGGCATGCCATTGAGAGAAAACAATTCATATCGGTAAGAACAATTTATTGGGGATTTTTCATAAATCAAAAAATATACTGGGTCGTAAGAGAAGTTTCGATTCTGAAGGTTATCCAACTCTACCATATCGTAAGAGACAACAGTTAACTTTTGAAGGATCGCTACAATGCTTTTCTATTTTTGAAGATAATAAAGAAAATGTGCCCTGTTGTAGTAGACTTTTGATGAGATATAGGAATTTCGTTAAAGTCAAAGTCAAAAATTCTTCATTCATGTAAAACAATTGTGTATATACTTATGAACGTCAAAAACAGTTGTAACATATCAGCTAGTTTATTTCCTGTTTTAGTACGTAATTATAAAATTATTTATTACTTATTATATTTTATATTTACATAAATTATTTTTTATTTTTGTTTGGTTTTTACAAAAGGACTGTTCACGTTATCATCACCCTATCATTATCTCGGTTGAATCCTGCTTAGTTGGCTAGTATCTGCTGTTCTCGGTGTACCTTGATTTAGCTAAATATTAGTTTTAAAAGTCGAAAGAAATATTCACTTAAGCCCTTTGAAAGTTATTAGATGTCATTGTCAATTTGATTGTAAAGAAAGTTTCCAAAGATTCAAAGACAAAAAAACGTTAGCTTATGCTATGTGTATTTTTTCATGAGAATAAACAAATATAATTAATATATTTAGGAAAAATACTTGTTTTGCTTTATTTTTTCCCACGTAAAAATAGGATCATTCTCTTTTTAAAAAAGTTGACATCCGAAATTACATTATCCATATTATCCTACTCTTGTAACTATCTCAAGTAACATGGTCCATCTCTCACTTAAATATAAAATGCATATTATTTTTAAATGTTTATATCGCACGTGTAATCTATACTAATTCGAGGAAGGTTTTAAGCTATATAACATTACGCTGAGACCAATAGGAGCGAAGCATCAGTGAAAAAGTTGCAAAAACGCGAAAAATCTATTCTAATTTTATAAGGCTGAAGAGTTTATTTGTTTGAACGCGCTAATCTCAGGAACTACTGGTCGGATTTCAAAAATTATTTTAGTGTTGAATAGTCCATTTGTTGAGGAAGGTTTTAAGCTATATAACATTACGCTGAGACCAATAGGAGCTAAGCATCAGTGTAAAGTTGCAAAAATGCGAAAAATCTATACTAATATAATAAGGCTGAAGAGTTTGTTTGTTTGAACGCTAGGATCTAAAGAACTACTGGTCCAACTGGCAAATTTTACCTACCTCGATAAATGGGCTATCCAACACTAAAAGAGTGTTGGATAGCCCATTTATCGAGGAAGGTTATAGGCTATATAAAATCACACTACAGCTAATAAGGGCTGAGCAGTGGCCAAATAAAGAACGACGGGAGCAAAGCCCTTCGCGACTTCTAGTGTTTAATACGATGCTAGACGATGATAATACTTGGTACAAACTGTAATTCCTTGTATATCACTTCATTTAAAGTGCACGTTTTGCGTATGTTCAGTTCAGACATCGTCTATTGAACAAGAGTTAATTTAAAAAACCAAAAAAACCTAAAAGAGTTTTTGTTTGTAGGCTATATAACATCATGATACGGGTAATAGGAACTGAGCAGTGGCTTCATTTCATTTCATTTGATATCTATATTGCGATAGCACAAAAAAAAATTCTGTTTAGACAGTTTCCGTCCGCCCTATTAATTTTTTGTTGACGTCACATAGCCTATGACACTTGAGGAAAAAATACGAACATAATGACACCTCACACTTTAAAATCAACCAAGCCGTTTAGGCTACAGAAGGTCACAATGGAACAGACATGCCCAAAAACAAACATACATACGAGCGAAAAACATTACCCTCCCATTCCTTCTTGACAGTCGGGTAAAGAAAGAAACTAAGGTCTTTTGGTTTAAAAATAGAAAACATTAGAAATATTTTACCGTACCTAATAATTATTTTGTTCGACCAGAATACGGACGGCGCGAGAATAAGGCCGCCGCTGGTTGACGTGAATGCGAGTTTGTTCTTTGGGATGAATTGTTGAAAGGCGCGGGGGGCTCGTACTTCAGCTTCCCTGCTTCACCCCCTGGATTAGCTCAACATTGGCTTTGTACAGGGCCTTAACGTTTCAAAACTTCTCACAAAACACATTTTCGTTTTTTCAACTGAAGGTGGATCCAAACATTAGTTTTGAATATTTGTTATTGTAACGTTCATGAATGCTATACAAACTTCGTAATGACTCGGTAATTAGAGTGAGAGGAAACTATTAAGTGCATTTGCTCAACAATCTGTCTTCGTTGAGTTCATGCGGGATCTATATCTAGACTTGTTGCAACAGGAAGTAATCAGCGACGTTTTTTTTCAAGTATCTACCTAATCATTACTTAGAAGTTTAGTCAAAGTAGTTCAAGTTAAAATGTTGTGTTATAAGACAATTAGAGCATAGCTTATGCACTTAAACTGAGAATTCTTTCTGGGGCCTAATACTACTACGTACGTTTTCGAGAACAATAATTAAATTAAGCAAATATTTACATAATATTCCATTGCTTAAACAACATTACGTACTACTTAATACACTTATTTCATACGATCTGGAATTGTTTCTAGATAGGCCTCCAAAGATCGCAGACGACCAAACACTAGGTTGCCAAGACTGCAATCAGCATTACAATTTATTCTTTACACGTTTCAGTTGCAAAAAAAATGCACTCATGTTACAGAACGTTATATTCAAATATATATGTCTCATTAGTCTGGACACCCAGTTTATTTATAGGTAATTAGGTATATTCATTCATTAAATACATCCACCAACAAAAGGCGATAGCTACCGATTAGCATGAAATTAGTACTTCGAAATCGTACTTATTTTATTTTCAAGTTTATTTGTCTAAACGTGTAGCCAAAGTTCGAGTCATGTATTTTCTATACCCGCAATGTCAGCAACTGAAAGATTTCCTATTGTATAATATATTTTGTAAAATTAACCTTCATTTAATTTGCTTTATTATAAAACTATAAACTCTAATAAATCTAACAGGTTTATCAAAACTTGTGAGTAATTTATTACAACAAGGCGATAATTCAATTCAATTAATTGATGAATTCCTCGAACAGCACCCAGTCAAATAGCACCTACGAGAATAGCACCTAACATATTCCTCGAATAGCACCAATCAATAGTTTTGCTAGGTGATTTTTTTACGAATACCCTAGCAAAACTATTGATAGGTGCTATTCGAGGAGTATGTTAGGTGCTTTACGCGTAGATGCTATATGACTGGGTGCTGTTCGAGGAATTCATCAATTAATTATTCCTTTGTGCGTAAACAAAGCGTGGCATAATAATAAATTATCTTAGTATCAATTGTAATAGTACCTACTCCTATTACAGGTGGATTCTAGTTATTAAGTTATCAGATGTTAAACCGGATCGGAACTGATAATCAACTCCAATAAGCTTAAGCGTTTAGTAGATTAGACAAATACAATATTCATTTTCGCGTTATACTACTCGTAAGATTACAGGTCATGTTAATCGCTTAAGACATTAGGAGATAATACGCAGACAATTACAAAATATGGAGGATATGTGATAGTAGTTTGATTCAAAAATCAATTATATCAATTATAATTTGAATGTTGTAAAAACTTAAGCATTTTCACATATTTTGGTCGTCGTATCTCACCACGAGATGATTCCATAAAGCCCGCCACACAATTTAGTAATAGCCTTGCAAAAACTCATGCACTAACTCTGAAAACCTTTCTTGATCCAGTTTATTATTATACACAAATTCTCTCCATATACATACCTAAGTACACATGCAAGTCTAGCTAAAAGTGCGTCGCGGGCTTTAGTTCCGAGTTGAAATGCTTTAGATTTAACCCCAAGTGGGAGCTCCCAGCATAGCAGGCGTTGGCCTTCTCATTGTATTTTAATCATTATATTCTAAAAAAAATTACAACAGAAAAGACGCGGGCAGCAATAACCATTTACGGTTGAATTTAAAAAAACACGACAATAACTCTTAATAACCACCATCTGAATGGTGATTCTTATCTGTAGATACGAGTCGGTAAATTATCGTTTGTTTTACCTCGTAGCTAATAAACAACAGTATTTTATATAAATGCTAAAAAAATTCAAACCCACGACGGGACTTGAACCCGCGACCCTGCCAATCCGTGTGCAGTGCTCTTCCATCTGAGCTACGCGGATGGACTTCCATGAGATCGAATTTAACCGTAGGTATGAGCCAATCTCATTTCAGAATATTTCAGAGTAAATCATCTTGCGCAAATGATTCTAAATAATAATAAATAGACGTAGATATTGGAGTTTAGACAGGTATAAGTATAAACACTTTTTTGCTATGCTATTAGGTATAAGAATAGATTAGAACTTGTAAGCGTACTGAACTTATAGAAAAAAGTAAAAATAAAGAAAAGAAGCTACTATTAGAAAGAATAGATAGGTAGGTAATTTGATATCGACCAGACACAGCCGGATATAAACGGATAGAATAAAATTACGTCTTTTCGCTGTCACTTTGATATACGAAAACAAAGTACCAAAGTTCCATTAATTTGCCGTCTTATCAGTCCGCAAGTCCCGACTACGCGATTTTCTTTACAAAAATATAAGTAAACGAAACGTTGAGATAACTAACATCTAAATAAACCGTAATAAATTTTGTAAAAGTCGTTTATTTCTAAATTTATTGGTCTTCATGTTTCAGATTGTAGGTTTTATTTTGGTTCGTAATTTCCTACATGAATTTCTTGTCGCCTTCGCATGTTAGCATATAATCCGTTTTCCAATAAATGCTTACGGAGCTTAGCTAGATAAAACCTTACTCAAGCCAGTACCATACACGAAGTTTTAATAAAATATTTTCTTTTTAATATAGTGTTTGTTGGGTTCAATACTATAATAAAATCGGCATTTATCCATTATATTCTTTTAAAAATAAACTCAGCACTTATCATCATTATTGTTGATAAAAATATTTTAAAGAAAATTTTTAGCTCCGTGCCGCCGCGTGCCGTCACAATTTTTTTCATACTTTTAACATAATAAACCGGAAGCCTTATGGTCTCAATTAATCAATTAAATGTAAACTTCACAACTATAAAATAATATAAATAGATAATGTAATGTAAACGAACTTATTCTCAGAAAATAATTTACAAGATTAGTAGAAACTCACAAGAATAAAAATCTTTCAACGAGTAACGAGATCGAGAGATGATACCTATTACTCAGTAAATATATTTTTTTGAAACGAATAGAATATAATTGTTATTCCAGTTTATCTAGGCATCCTATCTTTGTGCAATGAACAGCAGTGACATCATAGACATCTTATAGAAAATTCCACCTACACACGGATTTTGTCGCAAAAAGCCACTTGTACCAATTACAATTTCATTATTCCATTTCATTGATTTGCAAAATGTCACTCACTCATAGAAATGACGTAATACAAAGCTTCTTGCGAGCTTTTTTTAAAGGTGAGTATTTGACATTTTGTGTGAGCCTCAAGCCATTTGCCAGAACTGTAATGAACATAAATGTATATCCCTACCTATACTAGGAACATACCTCGTTAAGTGTACTACACATGCTACTTTACTGCTAATTGCTACCATTGCTAAGCCCATACATACTCTCATAATTATACAAGTATTAACGTGGTCCTAAAAGTTTACCTTTGTCTAAAGCGTGGCTAGGTTAATCTAGATTTTAATTACTGCAAATCCTGTCCCTGTTATTCGGTTAGGTACAGACTGTTTGTATATAATGTCTACGACTATTAAGCTGATAATAGTTTTCTCTGGGCCTTTAGACTTACATTTCGCAATACGTGTTACGTGGTATTGAATTAGTTTTTAAATTAACTTTTTTTTATTTTATAATCAATGCATTTTTTTCAGGAATTGGCGGCCATACATATTTTTATGCAACGAACTAGCGATGTGTTAAACGTGTTGCAAAATGCAAAAATTGATTAAATTTATTTTTAAATAATGTAAACAGTCAATACCTTTGCTGTATCTTGTAGTTTGTTCAACAGTGATGTCAATGGACAAACTATTAGATATTACATAAATAGTAGGTACCCAGCAATGTCTTTACATATAATAGTAAAATTGAAACTGTTTGATGTTGATGATTTTTAGAATTTTTGTCTGTCTGTATGTTTGCACGTGCATCACGCAAAAACTACTGCATGGAATTATATGCGGTTTTCACCAATATATTGCTAGACGTCTATCCTAAAATATAGGCTACTTTTTACCCTCACGCAGCGCAGGCGGAGCCGCGAGCGAAAGATAGTTTATAAATAAAACTCAATCAGCCGTTGTGGAAACAATATATCAGCGTCGATAAAAGGTTAAAACTTGTTTGAAATATGTTCTCTGTAATGCACTTGATTGATGTTTCCTCAAACTTGACTATCTGTTGATTGCACCCGCTCGGGAAATTGCCACCTTATTAAAAAGTTGATTTATAGATCTAGAACAAACCAAAATCAGAGATGACGCGTTATAAAATAAAATTAGGCGTTTTCGAGAAACAGACGCCAATTTTGACCCGTTGTTTTAACATTGTTTTTGTTCTCACAAGTGTGCTATTGCCTCATTATTATTTATTATAAAACTTCCCTTAGGGTAAACAAGATCACTAAATTAAGCTAATGACTCATAAAATTTAATTTACGTTAAGTTTCATTTGGTGGCATATTTCCAAAATTAAATATCAAGGTTTGCTGGAATTTAATATGCCTACTAATATTTTGTATATAAAATATGATAATATTCTACCACATTCACACAGCGCCATCTAGTCCCAAATTAAGCAATTATATACTACTTAAATACATTTTTTTTTTGTAAATACACCCAGACACAGAACAAACCTTCATGCTCATCACACAAAGATTTGTCCTGGGTGGGGATCGAACCTACGACCTCCGGCTTAACAGTCAGGGTCACTAACCACTAGGCCAACAAGCCAGTCATGCGAATACTTATGGCTCCGTTAATTAGGATCCTCTGAGGGATAAATTCATGCACCCAACCAATCGGTTCCAAACAGATTAACACAATTTCACTGCAATCGCAATGAAATTGTGTTAATCTGTTTGGAACTTTTGGGTTCCGACTTGCAATTTTTTTTCGATGGCGGGCATAAACCTTACTAGTGTTATTATTTATTATGGCTGCGCGGTCTAAAAAAAGAATAGAATATTTTTAAGCCCGATGAATTACTGAAATATTGCAATAATAAATGTAGGTAACCTAGGAAACAGCAAAGTAGCTGCCCCACCATTGAACAGAATATTTGGGGCCCCGTCCCCAAATATTCTGCCTCATAATATTGTAAATCATAATATTATGACGATGACTTTTATTTCGTTATGTAGAGGCCAAAGGGCTCTCTCCTTTATTTAACATGAGACTAAACATACCTAGCTGGCGAAATGTGCGTCTAATACACCTGTGCTGTTTTCGGGAAAAAAGGGGTGATTCTATGTATTACTGTGTTTTTGTGATGCGAACGCCACCGCACGACCTATGAAAACGCTCTTCAACTTATCACAAATAAAAGACGAATATTCAGTAATAAATATATTTATTAACGTATAAAAAATAACTTAAATTTAAAATAAGTAGGTACATTCGAATATGAAAATTAGATAAAATTAACTTCAATATAATTATTTTGTTCATAAGAAAGTATGTATCAGTACCTAGTATAATGGCAAGTTATAAATATTTTCTGCTATTGACAATTAAATATTTCGAGACTTAAAATATACTTTCTCTAACTAAAAAAACAACGCTCTTTAAAAATTGAATTATTGCTATAAAATTTAATTAGTTATTTATTTAGTGTGTGCCATTAACTAAAAAACCTGTAAGTTATTATTATTAAATGTAGCAAACTTAAAATATTGCATGTCAATTAAATTTTGAATTAATTTTAAGTACCTACCTATAAATAATTGACAATGCATAAAAAAACTGTATAAATATGAAATGATCAAAGCCGTAATCTCAAATTATTACTTAAATGGTAGAATTTACTTAATTTTATATAATAAATTAGATGCTATAATATATATTCCAGTCTTTGGTATTAACCACCTGTACGCCTTAGAGGGCTACAGTAACAAATAGAATTAGCCCTTATTACTTTTACAAAAAGAGTGGGTTATCATTCATCATGTTCTTGACGGTTAAAAATTTAATGACACACACTAATACGTTCGTTACATAAAGAAATGAACAATGTGCCCAAAAACTTAAAACTAAAATAAGAAATCAATAGAGAAAAGAAATAACTCGAACACAAGACTGTAGAGAATATGATGATAGGATACAATGCAAAGAAACTATGTGCAATAACACAAAATACTGGGAACAAAAGTCTTGAATTACACGATACATGATCAAAATAACGATGTTTAACTAAAACTTTGGTCACGGTTAGAACTGGGACACAGAATACATTCGATACTTGTTATATATAATAATATTCTACCACATTCACACAGCGCCATCTAGTCCCAAAGTAAGCAATTATATTAGCTTGTGTTATGGGTACTGAACAACAGATATATTACTTAAATACATTTTTTTTTGTAAATACATACATATTATAGATAAATTACAGACACCCAGACACAGAACAAACCTTTATGCTCATCACACAAAGATTTGTCCTTGGTGGGGATCGAACCCACGAGCTCCGGCTTAGCAGTCAGGGTCACTAACCACAAGACTAACAGGCCAGTCAGTCAGTGTTAGTAAAAGGGTTTCAAAATTCACATTAAAATAAGCCTCACGAACTCAAAAAACCCTAAATCGTTATTCGGATCATTATCGTGTATCACTGAAATAAGTTGTTACACCTTTCTTCCACTTAAATTGGCCTAATATTACTGCTAAGGCTGATATCACAGTCAAAACTGTAATAATAAAAGCACAACCTTTGGCTGCAGTTGACTTGGAATCTTTGTTTACTAGCACAAAATCAACTTGAGGAACGCTTGTCAAGTATAAACCACTTCATTTAATAGCTTTGTCTCTTTCTGTCGTTTATAAATATCGTTTACTAGAGCAAAAGAGAATGTATTTGCGCATTTCAGTAGCCATGAACGGCAATTTCTTTCTTGCTCTAATGTATGATTATGTTTAAGACAGAAAGAGACAGAGTTCGGGTTTACAAGTAGGTAATGCTGTTGTTACACTAGACAAGTTCAATTGTTATTTAAAAACTTAGATTCCGTTGTTTGAGCTTTTATTGATCTGACTTGCAATCGTAGATTGTCAACCAAGCAAGTTCGATCTAAGTACAATATATCTGAGTTTTTCTAGAACATTGACATTGCTGTATCAGTTCTCGGATCTTTTAACATATGGATCACAAGAATCATGTACTCACGTCTCGTTTTCGAGACTTTTCTCGATGCTAGTGGTGTTACCACTTATCACAGCCACTGTACGACACGGTACAATCATACGACAATTTACCCGACTAGTCTTCAGGATTTGGAAATCTCGGAATATCGGAAGACGCTAGAACCATTTCAGAGCTGTAATGCTATATTTATGATTAGCAGTATAGATATTAGGATATGCCATCAGTATAAAAACAATTATGGTCTTGCGCTTTTTCCATCAAAAATGGCCTACAGTCTACTCAGCTTTGCTAAAGAAAAACAACGGAATTACATAACATAAGTTATAGAAAAATTATAACTAATGTCAGACACATGTTTCTAAATATATGCAGTTACGTTGCTCTTTCTTAGCAAAGCAGTATTAGAGTCGCATGACTACAATTATATTAGCTTAATTAACATAAGGAACGTAGGTATACTTATAAACTAAACACACTATTTCACAATCAACCAAAATACTGAATCGCTCGACTACTTACTTAACGCCTACTATGCAAGTTAAAACAGTCTTAAGTCATGCTGCACTACGATACTACTTATTTTTAATCACAGATCTAACATGGCCATGACAATACAAATAATTAATCGTCATTGGATGTCAAAATTTAAATTTAAAACGCACATCCAATAGCGACAATTCATTGCCGAAGTAATGACATATCGCACTCTAAATTGAAAGCTTGACCAATTCACCATTATCAAACTTAATGCTGTAAGTACATCGTGCAAATTACTGAATGGACTTGTTGTGACTTAATGCCTTTTTACAATAAATTCGGCTGCGATATATTCGTTACATAAGCCATGAAGCTAGTGCTAGTCCTGTTTAAACTAAAATATTAAGTTTCTTTAATAAAACTAAAAGTAGGTAATTAAAATGACCTAACTTGCACGGTAGACTTCTATTGATATAAATGCGAGGCTACTTGGTCGAGTTACTGTTTCCAACTTTAGTTTTGATCCATTTGTTGGTGCGGGTGAGAATGTCCGGCTGTTGTGATGGGTCCTGCCACGCTTCTAAATTAACTTTCTTGATTTCTTCACAGGACACAGTTGGGTTTCTGTAAAAAGAGAAAATTTATATAAGTACTGTAACTACCATTATAAAAATTGTCTTTGTTGAAAATAACGCAAATTAACTGAAAATGTGACATAATTAATTTTTTATGGATTTGTTAATAATTAATTACAATTGAGTCTTTGAATGCCATGTCGTACACCATTGTTAAACAACTGATAAAATTTTCTAATGCATCTACGTTCAATGTGTTTTGTTGATGGCATTTTACCACGAACTGTAAATACTTTGTTGTACAGTTGAGTTCATTAATATATTGGCACCATCAAGAATTCAAAATATTGTGAACGTTGAAAAGCTCAATAAATACTATAGAACCTATGGATCAAATATATTTCCTCATGTGAATGGTTCAATAAAATATGCTGTACATTATGCAATAAGTTGTAGTCACCCTTTTTAACAAAAATATCGAATGATGGTGCCAATATATTAATGAACTCGACTGTACCTGGATTACTATAGAGATACAAAACTTCCCATGGAACTACATAAATCTCAAGGTTTTAAAATGAATAAATATCATTGTTATCATAATAACCCTAACTTCACCTACTGCTAGGCATAGGCCTCACCTAATTTTCGAGACAGCGAGCAGCTGTCTGCCGCCTGCAACCAACAATGACCTTCAACCTTAACCAGGTCGTCGGTCGATCTTTTAAACGATACTAAAACATTAAAAAAAAATATCTTACGTCTCAGAAGGTGGTTGGAAGACATCCCGCTGGACGTAAGTAAAGCCACCGTTGTCACAGAGCAATCTGGCCAGAGAAGTACGTTTCAACTCAGCAAGCTGCCTCTTGGTGAAGCTACCGGCCTCATCTAAGTGGCTGTAAAAGTATCTGTCACCGGCTTTTGTACGCCATAGTTGTTCCTCTGTAAATAAATAGATGAACACAAATAAATGATAGATACTTAATAATATAATTTAACTGCCTCGGTGGCGCAGGGTGAAGTGTATACGACTACTGTGCAAGATGTCCCGGGTTCGATTCCCGGGTCGGGTAAAAATGGTATTGGGTTTTCCTATCAGGAAATTCCAGTGTTTAGATTTTCCCGGAGTTTGGTAAACAAATGTTCCCGGTAAAAAAGTAACATGATACTTACTTATGAAACAGGTAGCAGTGGGACCAAGCAGTGACCCTGGAAGAGGTGTCTCGGCCATAAGTCCAATCACCAAGTCGATATCCCCAGGCTGTTCATACAACTGCGACAGCTTATCTACCGTCTGAAATAAAATGTATATACTATAAATATCGAATAGTTGTTCATGACTATCTTGGGTATGCGGCTTTTCCCGTGGTATGTCTATAAAATAGCCTACGTATATACGTACCTAATTAAAAGCGTATTGAACATACTTTTAAAATATATAAATAGAAAACCACGAAATATGACATTAAATTGCGACGTTCCCATTCAGTATAAACGCTCTTCATTATCATCATCATATCAGCCCAACGACGTCCACTGCTGAACATAAGCCTGTAATTTCCGACACAGCGAGCGATTTTGTGCCGCCCGCATCCAAAACGCTCTTATTATTAGTTATAAAAACTTTATACCATTGATACTATAGGCAAAGGACTATGCAAATTAAAACATTAACATTTGTGTATTATTCTTGACGTAACCAGCTGTTACATAACGAGTAATATTAACATTAAAAAAAATTCAATTAACAATTAATTAATTATTGACAGAATACAAAACATTGCAGCTTTGATATCTAAACAAATAAATATTTAGAACAATGAGAAAGAAATACAATACCCATAAGTAATAATGTCACGTGATCCAAGCTGGTAATTACGACCACAAAGGTTTTTTTTTAAACAAAAAAGCTGGCAGGTGGTATTTAATGTAGCATTACAATGACTCACGTGTTCAAGCCTTTCTCTATCACTAGGCACGTTGTGTAAGGGCTTAGAAGGCTTTATAACCTCAATTTTCGACCTATTAATCGTCGGCATAAGATAAGGGAGAATGGTACTTTTTTATGTTTTAATCCTAACTCAAAACTCTAGAACGTAAAAAAAAATAGGTTTTAGAATATGGAAACAAAGGCCTTTCATTTGATACCCCACTTGATATAATAATAGTCTCAATTTAAAATTTCAACCGCTATTTCGGCCGCTTTTGCAGAAAAAATCTTATTAGTGTTGAATCAGCAGTATTTAAAACTATTCTAAATTTCATTTTGATAGCGTACATTCCGAGATATAACAAACAGACGGACTGACATCACAGAAGGACAGACAGATGGAGGGACAGAGGGAGACCATAAGGGTTCATTTTGTACCTTTTTAGTAAGGAACCCTAAAAATAGATTGCCCGCAAGTACCGCTTACTTCAATCAACTACGTATATCAAATACATACCTCCTGTGGTATGACGTCAGCTAACTGCTGGAACGTGGTGACAGCGGATTGTCCACAGAGCGCTCTATACTGGATGTAACCAGGTAATCCGTGGTCTCTGCCGCGTTGTACATCCACAGCCAACACGTCCAAACCGCCCAGCCAGTGATGATGGAGCTGTTGATCGAAATTAAACTTTAAATTGTTGCCAATAAAATTAGTTTTTGTTTAAAAGTGAAATCATTCAAAGTTACCAAGTTTAATATCAGCCTATGAATTCCGAAAATTAAAATTAAAAGCTATATCAAGTAAAAAGCCAATATTTACGACATACACAATTGTTTAGCAATACCAGGTAAGAAATACATTTTCTAACGACCTAAGAAACAATCACTCATTTTCTCTCGGTAATGATTGTTGTTAAATTCAAAAGAAAATTAAATAACCATTGAAGGTACATATCTACCTATTCAATGTTTTAATACGCAACTATAGAAAAAAAAATTCTGTTTCGTAATTTAATTGACAATTCAAATTAATATTATACATCAGCAGACATGCGTAGTTGCTCACATGACTAACGATAATTTATGTACCAGTAGGTTCCAATTGTATGTACCTACCTACAAACATAGCCAGCGATAAGAATACAAACAAACCTGAGACCAACATTACTGCTATTCATACCATGTTTCTGATATTCTATTTATAGCTGGACTTTGTATTACTGAATTTATAATCGAAGTAGGTACCTAACTACGCTATAATAAACAGTTACCTATTTCAATAATATTGTGGTCACTATCACACGTGTTATCGGCGTGTATTGTTCGAGAAGGATAGATATAATAACAATAATATTCTACCACATTCACACAGCGTCATCTAGCCCCGAATTAAGCAATTATATTTGCTTGTGTTATGGGTACTAAACAACTGATATACTACTTAAATAAAATACCTACTTAATATAGATAAATTACACCCAGACACAGAACAAACCTTCATGCTCATCACACAAAGATTTGTCCTGGGTGGGGATCGAAACCACAACCTCCGGCGTAGCAGTCAGGGTCACTAACCACTAGACCAACAGGCCAGTCATATGATTTGACAGATATGTTTTGTTTTAATTAAACTGTTGACGAGAGCCCTGGTTAATATTTTTGTTTACGAATACATACGTGTAGGTACCCTTAATTAATATGAAACTGTAGATATTAGAAAATAAAGAACTCGTATTCGTAATACATAATGCGCAATTTGTTAACAATTAATGTCAATGCTACTGGCCTAGAACATGTTGCTAACAAATCATTTAAACTAAATATATAGTTAAACAAAAACAATTTGTTTTCTAACAATGCATTGTCAAAGGCAATCTAATAAATTAGCATTAATTCATGTTCATGGGCGCAACTGCATAAACAAGCTCTTTCTAGTCAACGTACGACAAATAAATCAGTAATCAATAAATCTTTAATAATTTAATTAGGGTTATCAAAACAAATTGTGTAAGTAGTAGTTACATAATTTATAACAGCTTTAATACATATATTCAATCTTTGTTAATTTATAACCACTTCGACTTATCATCGTCGTATCAACCTTTATATCAAAATAATGTCTGTATTCGAAATACAAATCAAAATAATAAACATTCAGTAAAGTAAATACCTACCAAAAGAATGAATGATATAGTTCATTAGTAATATATTTTGACCTCAGACCAACAAAAAAGTAAAGACGGAGCATCACGAACATCAAAATGAAGCCACCTGTTTGTCTATGTGTTTGTTGGCAGGGTTGCCACTTGTTAAACATTTTCCCTATAATTTGGGAAATCATATTATGTGTGTGGGATAAGTATATTATATTATACGAGTAAGATATTGTTGTGTATGTATTGTATCTCAATTGTTTAGAATGACTTCTATTGCGTATAAAAACTTCATACATTCATAATTCGGTTCGCATAAAACAGTAGGAATAACATATTTAACATTCACAGATATTTTACCACAGGCCTGTATTAAATCAGACTAGAGGTCTGATTTAATACAGGCCTGTGGTAACCTGTGGCAACACATTGGTGAAATTTATTTATAATTTATAAATTATGGGTCATCAATCATAGGTGAAATTATACGCGTTCATGCCGTACATTTATACAGACAGATTGGCAGGCAGACAATTTAGGCTCCTGTTGCCCTAAAAAGACCTATACTTTTTCTTTAAGATCTATAATGTACAGACATCAGCCTGTTACATATATTAAGATAATTTCAAAATTTTATTACGTTTCATCCCCAATTTCACCCTTCCAAAGCCACCCTTGTCAAAAATATTGATGAGGGTATTTTATATTTTGATAGTAGTACCGTAAAACAAATTTTCAAACCTATAAGTTAAAAAACAAAGAAGTTTCATACAATCGTTTTTATCCCTTTTCACCCCCTTAGGGGTTGAATTTTAAAGAACCCTTTCCTAGTACACTTCTAGACATTAAGACAAACACACCCTCCAAACGTCAAGTCGCTACGACCAGTGGCTTCGGCTGTGCGTTGTCTGTCAGTCAGTCAGGACAAAGCCTTATGATATGTATGGATGGATGTTAGTAAAATAAAATAAAATCACTGATTTTGAAAAAATAAAAAATACCTATTTTTACCCTCGTAGACACAACGCTGTAGGTAGTATTGTTGACAATATACATTATTTTTTATATCTACGTATAAATCGTTTTATTTGCAATGAATACTATTTACTAGAGACTAATTTAAATTATTTCGATTTATGTGTTCTGAATTGTTTAAAAAAATATTCTAAGAAATTCGTAAATTTAAAATTAATTAATTATTTATTTAATATCTCATTTTTTTAATTATTTTAAATCGAATCATGAATTTGTAAGGTACAAAGGACTTGTATTAACTTTGTTGGCCCGCAGCTTTATATTTGAAAATATGTCAATTATTCAACAAGTACTCAAGAACCGTAATGGGCTTTTACAGTATGTGTCTCAGACCAACAAAATTACAAATTTCACAAAAGAAAACGAATCGACAGAGTATAATCTGTGGTTTAATAAATGGGGAAATATTAAATCATAGCTATGGCCACATTATTATTTTTGTTTTGTTGGCAGTATTGGTACCAACTAACCTAAAAGTAACCTTAAATTTACAGTTTCATTAATTAAGAAATGATGTAAATTCAAGTATTTACAAGTGATAAGTGATTCCATGGGATTTCTTTTGTATATTACTGTTGTTTTTGCAACCTTTCACAACACAGGTAGGCATTATCACTTTTTTTTATTTTAGTGACGCGGCGACGACTCGTGACGTACTAAAAGAAATTGTCTCGGTTTTAGTGTAGGTGTGTGCGTGAGGTTGTGTGTTTATTTGGAATGTCTTGGTCAAGTTGACTTCACTGCAATTGTTCGTGATGCTCTGTCTTTACTTTTTTGTTGGTCTGAGATTTTGACATACAAAATCGTGAAGCGAAATTAAATATGACAAATCAATTCACAAAAAACTCTTATAAGGCAACAACTTGAATGTGACATTCATTTATGTACTTATGTTTAATTTAGTACTCACAGGTACATGCGCGCCCACTTTCAAGGTTTTACAAACAAACACTTGATAAAGTCATATTAACTAGGTACTGCGAATGCTTTGTTATTTTTCAAATGGACGTAGTGCTGTGCCAAGGAAGTAATAAAAATTCTTTTTCATGCATTTCATTTGGTTTTACGTGTTACTTAGGTAGGTACCGTTGGTAGACACATACTTCTGGAAAGTGCAAGAAATAACTAAGGTTTTCTAATAGATTACCTACTAAAATACTTGGTTCCAGATTTTTGTAAAAGGAAGCTGATCACTCAATCACGACGTTAGAGAATCAAACTTCTAGAACCATTAACACTAGCATGCAAAGTCAATTACTTTTTTATCACTTACTCATCATGTCACACGAATCTAAATTTAGCCAAATTTAAACGAGAAATATGGAAAAAACAGTGATGGTAAAAACCAGCTTATGGAGCCAAATATTACGACATCGCGTCATTAAACAAAAATATTAACGACGTAAACAAAGTATACAAGTAAATATGGCTTTTTTTCGTTGAAAACACTATCATTAACATAAAAAAAATTCTTCGTCTGTGAAGTGATAAAACTTTGTCAGCATGCTTAAAAGTAGGCAGCGATTTGGATAACTAATTCTTATATTACCGAAATACATGATAGCACCAAGTCCTTGTTTAGATTGACCCAATATACCGTGTCAACTGGTTAGAAATAGATAAAAATGTTTCCAGAGGAATTTCCTCCCAAGAACTATCAGGTTGTGGAATGAACTCCCTAACGAGGTTTTCCCAAGGGACTACAGTATGAGGTTCTCTCAAAAAAGGAGTGAATAGGTTTCTTAAGTATCGGCAACGCGCTCGTGATGCCCCTGGTCTTGCAGGCGCTCATAGGCTACGGTAACCGCTTACCATCAGGCGGCCATACGTATGTTTGCCACCGTCGTTGTAAAAAAAAATTACTTACATCATCGTCATAGTTCAAGTCCAAAGCCTGACTCTTCTGATTGGTCATTCCCCTCAACACCTTCTCCAATCCTCTCTTCTGCGTTACAATATCAGGCTTGTAGTAGTTTTCTTTAAGGCGATGCGATGTCACTGAGTTATCCTCAGCCATTAACTGGATATCTTGATCCAATAAACTGTTGATGAAGTGGAATCCGGCCGTAGCAAACGAATTTGTGATTGTAGGGTCGACATCAGAGTTGAAACCAGCGTCATATGACTCGTATAGCTCATCAAATGCTTTGCCTGCAAACAAATCACTTGTTTACTGCATGTTAGAAGTGGACTTTGTATCTACATATAACTGCAATACTAAGTACTTGAATAAAAATATTGATTGAGTTAATAATATCATTCATCTTATTGTTATAGGCACGTTGTTGTAACAATGTCATAGTCATAATGTTGAATATTCTGAATCACAATTATCGTCATCAGCAAGCCATTAAGTCCCACTGCTGGGCTCGGGTCTCCTCTCCTCTAATTAGAGAGCTGAGAGGGTTTAGGCCATAATCAACTCACGCGGGCCTAGTGCGGGTTGGTGGATCAGACATACTCATAGAATTTCTTCTAGGGTATGTGGGTTTCCACACGATGTTTTCCTTCACCGTTAGCAGATGGTAAGTCACTTGACTAGTACATATAAATTCCACAAAGTGGAATCCACATTGGTACTACCAGTCGGGATCGAAGACGGACCGCTTGGTTTGCCCGCCGGTCCCTTATCCTAACAATCACAATATTGCTTTTGAAATTAATGTAACATGAAGGATAAAGTTAAAGTAGAGATTCTTGAAGAAAATAAAGGTGCTCTGAAAGTTTAATGTTATAATAACTCACCAGTGAGTGCAGGCAGCCACGACTTGTAAGTAATATGCTGCATTTCAGCCACCACAATCCTCCGGGCTTCGTGGTACAGTTTATCAGAGTTCCATTCAGGATTCATGACAGCTAAGGCACGGGCTATGCGGTTGTGCTCCCTCACCCAGACAGCATAAATACTCGTGAGCCATGGATGAGAGTTGGCACGAGAATCTCCTGGTGAAGAAAAAGTTGATCATGAGGGTATGTGTCAGACGATAAAACCTAAATGTGGCCTATTTACAGAAACGAAACCAAGAATCGATTGTCTATTCTATCTAGTAACGACATGCGACACTATAGCTTCTCTTAACTGATAATAATAATAATATTCTACCACACTCACACAGCGCCATCTAGTCCCAAATTAAGCAATTATATTTGCTTGTGTTATGGGTACTAAACAACTGATATACTAATTATATAATTTTTTTTTTGTAAATACATACATATTATAGATAAATTACACCCAGACACAGAACAAACCTTCATGCTCACCACACAAAGATTTGTCCCGGGTGGGGATCGAACCCACGACCTCCGGCTTAGCAGTCAGGGTCACCAACCACTTGACCAACAGGCCAGTCATAACTGATGAAAGATGAAAACCAAAGGCTATTAAAAACTGTACGAAATAACCGATAATGCTGAAAAGGACGGATGACGTTAACGGTTTAGTATTCAATTGCAATGCAAATTTAGGTCAGTGATTAAGCTGTTTAATTCATTTATGTAATAAAGAATGAGATCATGTTATGTTAACAGTGTGGTTTGTTTTCGTATATCTTTATGATACTGTTCGTTCATATTTTAATAATTTGGCTTCACAGTTCAAGTCTCATCATTAATCGAAGAATTTGTTTTCAATTCAACGAAAACAAGGTTATAAAAGTTAAGAGTTTCCAATCATAAAACACTTGAATAGCTAATTATTTTCATGTGAACGTTGGACTCCACAATTGGCTTGTTATGAATCAATCTCAAATTGCACAGAACTTGCTTATTGAAGTGTCAAATGAATTGCCATCAATCGAAATTTGAGATCTAACATGAACATTTATAATTCATACTAGCTGTTTCGCGGGGCTTCACTCCCTTCCGCACCGTTTTTTTTTGCCCATTTATCGAGGTTAAGGGCTATAACATCACGCTACGGTTAATAGAAGCTGAGTAGTGGGTAAACAAATACCCGTTGATGTCAAATAGTAGCCTACGAATTCAATGCTTAATAACGTTATTATAAAAAAAATCAGTGCATTTGAGTAAATTGACGGCAACAAGCAGACAGAGAGACGTGAGAGATCCTACAAGATGTCAAATTTTTTCTTTGATCTGATAGGGGAATCTGAAATTATACTTATATGTATAGAAATTACATCTGAATTGAAATCCTGCAGTGAGTTTCTTTTCTGTTTTCTACTGCTTTCTTTAGATGCTAATACAAATAGACAGAGTAAACAATTCTAAATAGGTTTAACTATCCTAAAACCCATATTATTATCTAATCTTGTGAATGACACAAGAATCAAATCAACTGATACCATAATAACTTGATCTTCTTATCGTTATTATCTGTAGCCTTATCAGTTGAGAAAATTTCCACGTGACATTCAATATATATAAATTAATTTCTAACAATAACAAACTATACTGTTATTATAATAAATTTATAGTAACATGCATTGTCGCTGCATATTTTCTTTCATGCATAGTATGCATACATATTTGAATTAGTGTTTTGTAAAAGATATAAATGCTTAATCGTAGTTATAATATTTTATATTTATTTATGCACCTACTTCAACTAACTCTGCCCCAACTATCACCTCTCTAGATAGAGGAGAGCAAAGAAGAACCTCGTAGTGGGACAATAATTGTATGAAGTACATATTAAATAATAAATAAATAATAAATAATATATAGTTTATTTCTCTCAAAAAGGTAAAATACATTAGGGTTGTCTTATAATAATAGTGTAAATTTAGTGAGAAACCTTAGTGAGAGCTGGAGTCTGTACTAGGTACGGAACCTGTGTGACAAATCTCCAGGCTCTCTCGTTTGGTAGAACTTAATATATGGAGACATGGTGTGCACTTTTAAAAAAGAAATACAGATTTAAATGTATCTTATCTAATCGAGGAATGAGAATACAGTTAGATACAAAATAGATAATATATTAGGAGTGTTGTGTGTGTGCATATGGGTGTGTGTGTGTATGTGTGAATGTGTGTGTGTGTATGAGAGTATGTGTGTGTGCATGTCTAAGTGTATGAGTGAAGTAAGTTAGGTTATAAATATAGTGTGCTTGTGTGTAACTACTATTAATATGAGGGCTGAATGATCTTTTCAGTTTCATCATAATCTAAATCTTTCATCCAGTCAGTGACTGCTCTTTTACATTGCACCTTAGTCATGGGATACAAGATTAAGATTTTGTTCACCTTATTGTAAACAAAGTTTCCAAGGTAGTAATAACAGCGTTGGGCTAGACTTGTGCTAACCGAAATAACAGGACACACATTATGTTTTCGACGCACGGAATCAAATTTAGAAGGGACATAAGGAGTTTGTGAGTGAGTGGTGATAATTATGTTGAGGATAAATAGTTTGCGAATAGACAGGACATTACATATTTTATACAATTCCGATGTGGGAAATCGGTATGGTAGCCTCCAACCTACCTTAAGCACTGCTCTCTGAGCACGCTCTAGTTTTAAAAGATAGGTTTTATCTGTACCACCCCAGGCAACTATGCAGTATTGAGCAAGAGATTGGCAAAGAGCAAGGTAAGTAGTCCTAAGGATATCAGAGTCAACTACGGGCGCGAGGGCTTTAAACACAAAGATGAGTTTGCGTATTCTTGAGGCGAGGATATCAATATGCGTGTGGAAGGAGAGAGTAAATTAAAAGTAAAAAAAAAATATAAATATACCTATCACCTCTCTAGATAGAGGAGAGCAAAGAAGAACCCCGTAGTGGGACAATAATTGTATGAAGTACATATTAAATATAAATATACCTATCACCTCTCTAGATAGAGGAGAGCAAAGAAGAACCTCGTAGTGGGACAATAATTGTATGAAGTACATAATATTAAATATACCTATCACCTCTCTAGATAAAGGAGAGCAAAGAAGAACCCCGTAGTGGGACAATAATGGGTTGCTGATGGTGATAATAATTCATATTACAGCTTATGTGGTGCCAAATATCGTACACGAGCCTACCTAAGTATACAAGACAAGTTTTAAAAAACGAGAATACTAGTTTCATAATAGTAGTTATTTTACATTACTACATTATTAAGTAGTTACCTATCAGTGAAATAAATACTTACTTATATTAAACACCTAACCGTATTGTTGGTAAGTACATATATTCAAACTAGGCGGCCTAGTATAAATATACTCAATAATAGTAAGTATTTTTTATTTATATTTTGTGTTCTAGGCGCGTGGTGCGCTTCTACAAAATACTTATGATAATATTAATGTGTAATAAGTAATGTATGACTGGCCTGTTGGTCTAGTGGTTAGTGACCCTGACTGCTAAGCCGGAGGTCGTGGGTTCGATCCCCACCCAGGACAAATCTTTGTGTGATGAGCATGAAGGTTTGTTCTGTGTCTGGGTGTAATTTATCTATAATATGTATGTATTTACAAAAAAAAAAAATGTATTTAAGTAGTATATCAGTTGTTTAGTACCCATAACACAAGCAAATATAATTGCTTACTTTGGGACTAGATGGCGCTGAGTGAATGTGGTAGAATATTATTATATTATTAATGTTAAACACAAATGAACAGACGGCAAAAATAGGTGATATCAATGATGTTAGAACTACTTCCTTTCCAAGCATAAATATAGCACTCATTTGGCTGTGCAACGAATCCGTAAACAACAACTCGTTTACAGTTAAATGTGTTTAATAACACAAAAAAGACAGTGTATACACTTACCAGCATTGAAACATGTAGCTGAATTACTGTTGACCAAACATTTGTCAGTTGGATTGATAGCCAAAGGCAAATGCTCTTCATTTTCAATGCTAGAAGTCTTCAGGAAACCACCAGTCTTCTCTCTTAATGCAGCTGCGTCCCGGCTGTTTGATCCGTAAATATTCGAGCCGTCAAGGAAATGCGTCGCCTGATTCATCTGAGGAATAACAGCAAGTTAACAATGCCAGATCAAACGTGATTTTCCATTGTTTTCATGGTCCTTTGCTACAAAGACAATGTTTCCAAAACAAATGACTATATAGATACTCGTGTTTTGATTTACGACATTATTATAACAGTATCATTTTATCTTATTGAAGAATGGTCTCTTGGGATAAAATTGGCAAATCAGCAAAATTGCGTGTACTGTAAAGGCACGTTCATTATTTTCAGCTTAATTTTCCGAATCCTTGGAATTATAACGGAACTTATAAGGCTATTGGTTTATATTAGAAGCTACTTAAATAATCTAACCTAGTATAGATCTAAGTTAGATAACTTAGATCTGTACTAGGTTAGATTATTTAAGTAGAGTATTAAATAATAAAATTATATAAAACTGAAGAGATTTTTTATTGAACGCTCTAATCTGAGGAAATACTGAACCGAATTTAAAAAAATATCGAGGAAGGGACTATATAACATCACCCTAAGACTAAAAGGAGCTGAGCCGTGGCCATAAATACTCACGGGAGCGCAGCGGGCCCCGGGCTTCATTATTTAAAGTACTTTAAAGTAGGTTTCCACCCGCCTTACATTTTCAGTCCTTTTTTTTTATTAGGTACTCGTACCTAATATTTACTCAATCGCATCCTACTGTTTTCGAATCAAGATCAGCAGTACGAATTACTAACTGCGTCAATTAGCAGTAATCTGTCATTAACACAATTTTTCATTGCATAATCGTCTTTAGGCCTATCGACTTAAGTATTACACGTTTTTATTAAATAAACTTTAAAGCAAAGGCTCTAAGTACGACAGTAAGTTTAATAAAGTGTAATTGTTAATTTAATTCCACTGATCGTCTGGCTAAGACTACAAACTATCTAATCTATAAAAACGTCATCTCTTTAGTAAGTATGTTTAGCATAATTAGAAGACTATTGACGAACCAACATGCCAAAATAGAACATGAATATGTTATTTTGATACTTTTAGATCATTAGAACAGATAACATAATAGAACACAAAGTGACACGAGTATTTTACGTGATATATTCATGAACAATCAATCGAAGGTCAAGGTTACGACGGTGTTCTACTACAAATATTTATTTATACACACGTTTAAGTTATATTTTACTACCATGTTACTAATGATATCTCTATATAGCTTACATAAAGAATATTATTAATGACAAAATTCCCCAAAACGTGACAATTCAAAAACAATGATTAAAGTTTTTCACTTTCAGTTCTATTGAGTTCAGTTTTGTTGTGTTCAAAGTATCTGCTAGCGCCTAAGCTAAGTTCTGAAATATCCATCAATACTAACAGTCTAGTTACATTGTATCAGTTTACTTCCAGGAAATGAAAACATAGCTGCACCTTCACGTTTTGTAATGGAAACTGCCACTTTTTTCCCAATAACACAATCGCTCATAACTTCTTGTATCAGATTTTTCCATTACAATTCGATAACAACCGCTGTGGAGGCACGTTTACACGTATACCTTTATTAATCTTAAATCTGTACGTTTTGCGAATATTTCAGAACTATCTTAGTACCTGAGTTGTTAATTTCAACAAATCTGACTTCTCTATTAATTTTATGCTGATAAATTATGGGTTTGTTACGCTATTTTCATCTTCTTCTAATTCTTTCTAATTCTAATAAGGTTTAAAATTGCTTACAGGCATTTATATAAATCTACGAGAAGTCGCGCGGGGCTTCGCTCCCGTCGTTCTTTTTTTTAGCCACTGCTCAGCTTCTATTGGCCGTAGCGTGATGTTATATAGCCTATAACCCCAGTATAAATATATTAAGTTTATACTGTGCTATGAGCTTCCTCGATAAATGTGCTATCCAACACTAAAAGATTTTTCAAATCGGAACAGCTGTTCCTGAGAGCCTAGCGTTCAAGCAAACAAACAAACTTTTCAGTTTTATGTATATTTGTATTGATAGTATAGATTTATTCCCATAGGATGCGAGACGTGTGACGAAATCCATGGAAACATTCTAGAAATCGAACTTTATTGGTTGTTTACAGGCAAATGAGGCAAACAGCCAATCCAAAAATACTGCGTTTTACATGTTTATAGAATGCCTAGGTACTTTATATATCCCACATGTGGATAGGATATAAATAAACCGATCCCCATATAACATTAACGTAAATATTTTCAGTAATTCTTAGTGTGTGTGACTAAGTAGTTGAATTTAAGTAGATATACCTACCTAGGTAGGTAAGTTATATGAAATGCAATTCCCCAATTTGATCAATTAAATTGACTTTTTGCCTAAGGAAATCCGCGTAACTACCTACCTATTATAAAATTCAGTTTATTTTTATGAAGACTTTGTTTTCAGAATACAATTTATTTTTGAACGCCTTGAATTTTAAGTATCTATAAAACTAAAAATGTAGTTTTTTTATTCCTTTTTTATCGCTATCAATTTCTTTGTTAAACCAAAGTTAAATTCTGATTTATGTACGGCCCTCGTCAATAAGACTGCACTACTAAAGGAATAAGGAAAATGCATAAAGTTGTTTCGTATCAGGGTCAAGACAGGGTAAACGAACCCAAAATATACTTGAAATCAATATCCAGTTGGGTTTATCATAACAGTTTGTGTATGAACAAAAACATGTTTGTCTGAATCACAAGCTGTTATCAACGTCAGACACAATCCCCTTATTACAAAATACGGACTAAGCATTAAACCATGTTTAAATTGACAACTTTGACACTAAAACAATGGCTTATGTCAATTTAAACCTCGTTTAATACTTAGTTCATATTTTGTAATAAGGAGGAATATGTCCTTCGTTTAAACCATTGCAAGAGTATATTACGTAACGTTGATAGATACTACCTACTCTATTACATATGACTAGTCCTTATTAGAAGTCCGTAATTAGTTCGTTTACATAGCTCATGTAACGACAGAGGCTATTAGTCTGTATTGGTAATTGAACTCACTTGCTCAAGTACAAATCGATAAACTAGGATATTGACAAGTCAATCTCGTAGTCTCAATATTAATAACAGTTTCTGCGAAGTGTTGTTATTATTGAAAGTATGTTCTGACGTACATACATTGTTGCTTCTAGGTAATGTTTACATTTATAAATATGGGGTTACAAAACAAACTGTTTGGAGATATAAATATTTAGGCAGATAGATAGGTAGCAATCAATTTCACTTCGTAAAAACGAAGTGTAATATTAAATATATAATAATTTCTCATTCAAAACATTTGATTTGTTATGTATCTAGGTATAGTATAAGTTGAAACAGGTAACTTAACAACAATACCTACTTTTAAATAGAATTTAATCTCACGTTACCTTTATAATGAACTATTTGAGTGACTAGTGTTGCAAAATTTGCTGGACATTATTATTTGTTTAAAAATATCGTCGACACTAGCAAGTTACGAAAATTATCTACTTAATTATTAAAACAATTGATACGTTAATATAATACGGAGAAAAACATGCTTAATTTGCATTTCTCTATACAAAGAATTAAATAACATGCAATATTTTGTTATAAAAAAAAGTTGTTTAGTAAACAATAGTCAGTCGATTGACGTCAGTGACGGAATTTAATATTGCAACAGTTTGATGTGTTGATATAGATTGTAATAATAACATTTTTGATAAACGAAGCTGTACACGCGACATCACATATTCGATATTGACTCTCTTTTCCTAAGCTTTTCAAACAATGCAATTTTGTAGTAAGATGTATTTTAATTACCTAGAAGTTTTGTGTTAAATTACACTAATCACAATGAGAAATACACAAACTAGTCAATATTGACTCATGTGTTTGATCATTATTGATCATAAATGCATGATGCCTATGCGTGATCAATGACGTTGCATCGCAAAGAACAATAGATCGAGGCTGTGCATAAATGTAATACTTCAAGGAAATTAAGTCCGTATTGGTAAGTTTACGGTGACGCATAAAGAACTGCTTTTAGAACGTCACCGATTACCTACTTCTGATGCACTATGGTACATTCATATATACACATAGTACATAATTATCTTGAATGGAATTTTGTGGCACTTGGAAATGGCTTACCTAAGTAATTTTTATAAAAGCTCTAGTTCTAACTAGGGAACACTTATGGTATCCACTAAGTGGATGTACGTTGCATCTAGCCCATCTAGGTATACCTATTACCTTTTTATCAAATGTTGAAACTAGCAATACTTTACGCCAACGATGCCGTTCATCATTCGCTATCTATAACCCAGAAACGTCCCACTGCTGAGCACGAGTCATCCAAAGATTGTGGAGGGAATTTAGCCTACTATAACATGTTAGCCAGACGGGTTGGTATAGCGTTTTGTTTCGAATTTTTCTTTTCTCACAGTGTTCTTGTTTGTTTAAGGTTTCTCCCTTAGTGGCCTTTTACACGGGTTGTAATGGGGTAGTGACAATAATGTATTCTGGACTATAATTATTGTTTTCAACGTTTTGAAATACGTTTTGCCTGATTATGACTTATTTTTTTAGAAATATCCAACAGAGGATGTCCTACGGCTGATATGACGTAGATGAATTTTACAAAGACGAATTACATAGTTGCATCAAAGTATTACGGTAACAAAAATAACTAACCTGTTCTGCGGCTCCAAAAGTGCAGTCCCCCCGATAAGTAGTCACAGAGCGGGTGTATTCCATGCAGGTGACGTACAGGTCCTTGTAGATAGGATCATCGTGGGGTACTGTGATGGGCATGCAGCTAGGGTGAATGTACCGCGGCGCCAAAGGGAACCCGTCGTTACCGCAGCACCGGATTGGTTCGTTAGTATGAACTGTACAAAGATTATTGTTATTAAATGCTGAAATGTTTATATAGCACAACTGATTATTTTTAAAATTAAAATAGTTATCGAACGTAAAGTCACGAGTATATTATTATATTAAATATTTTTAAACTAAACATAATTTGTTGATATAAGTACTTCTGCAGTATCAGATATCTACTTAATTAACTAGTAAGATTGATATGTCAAGGGGACGATAGATGGATAAATACTTGAATAGAATGCAAAGAAACTTACTTGTTTTACGAACAGAAGTGTGAACCAAATCTTGATAAATAAACTGACTCCAAACAGCCAAGGCAATTGTTTTCTCATTGTTGATTTGGTCCAAATTATTTGTAAGTTTTGTGCTGACAGCACGAGCTGAGGGTAGCGCTTTGTGGCTTAGAGAACGACGAGGCTACAAAAATGGTATCATCATAACACTTAATATAACAGTTGATTATATAGACCAATATGTGACGTAAGAAACAATAAATATCGATAAGCAAATACGAATCGATATGATTCATGATGTTATTATATTAAACGTGTGAAATACCAACCGATTCGATGCCGTCAGCGTATCTCGGATGCAGGAGTCGCTTGTAGCCAGTCAAAGCTTGGCCCCAGGAAGAACGCACAGGGTTATTGCAAGATCCATCAAACGTTCGGTATTTAGAAGACATCTTGTTCGTACGACATGTGAACCGTTCTAAAGTGGCACATTCCCCACCGTATTCACTATCACGCAAATTCAACGTGCTGATGAAACTCGCGCATTCATCATTAGGCAAACCGTATCTATATAAAGACAAAGGAAATAGAACTATTAGATTATACTCTAAAACAAACAACAAAGAATTGTGACGTAGTATAGATGCTGTTACAAACCTCCTGCATCTGGTGTAGACTAAATTCTGCGATGCCTTCGAGATAATCATAGAAGATTTCTCATAATGCATGGCGTCGTCTGAAGCAGAGCCGTCAATAACAAGTCCATGACTTGAAGAACCAGTTTTCGGAGATATTCCAGCCGATTGCAAATTTGTTTCAAACCTTTTCAACATAGATACTTCCAATTTACTAATATCAATTGACCGATTCGTGTGCATGGTTGTTACAGCCGGCAGCCTCTTCAACATTTCAGCACTTGGAAACGGAAAATCGTACATAGGCGGTGGATGCAAAACATCTGTAATGGAGAAAAAATATTGTCTAAATTCGTACTGCCGAACATATAGAAACTTTGTCATTTGTGAAAAGAAATGCTTACATACCTGAATTTATGATGAGATTTAAAGGGTAGGGAGCTACATGGCTACCAAAGGTAACTCCCGCCCAAAGGACAACGCCAAGCATTACCATCTTCATCATTTCTTCCAATATACTGCAACAAGGAAAGGAAAAACGAATAAGCAACCATGAACTGTGTCATTTGTATAATAAGACAATTTAAGTTCAAGGGACCGACCGATGACGAAAACTTAGCAAGAACATGCCCAGGACCGATGTCCGAGACGCTAGTGGTCAAACTGAGCAACAAACGAGTTAATAAACAGTTTTATGAAGACGCATATTACCGAGGGATAACGAGACCTCTGATAACCTTACCCTATATGTAGTGTGATAAAGTTTCGTCACGAGCATAATAATATAATGATTCGGGTAAGGCCACGTATGCAGGCGAGCCCCCTGAACTAAACGATAAATAAATAACAACAGTTCCGGGTAATGTTTATGTAATTATTATGTAAATAACTAATTAAGATGCATTTAAAATTATAAGTAAATGATATCAGGCTCATCAAGATCCTGAAGTGACAAAGTCCTTAGGAGTATTGTGACGAGTAATATCTAACATTTTTCGTCTCACCAGGTACGTATTTGTTGCTAATTAATCATTGTTTCTTGCAATCTGGAGATTAGATACTTAGAACTAGGTAAGCCTCAATAACATCAAAGAATTCTTAAATGTTCAACATCTTTGTTCCGCTCTACGTTTGTATAAAATTGTTTAAAATACAATGTAAATATTATATATCCAACCTACGGATTGAAGAACTTTTGCAGAGACAAAGTATTTCCTATACAGATGTTGAATTTTTTTTTGAAAATTGCTTTTCTTTTTTTAACCAACCGGGATTTATGCAATATTTTCTTCGTACGTAATGCAGATTCAAAAATGTATCTCTACCTAGAGTGCCTACTAATTAAAAGACGTAACTAATTAATGTTAGACATAAGTACTGAAAAAAAACTGAAAGATTTAAATCAAATCTAAATTCGTAAATTCTATCACAACCATAATTAGGTATTCCACAACATGTTCAACACTAACTTGACTTGCACTGGGCTCAAAAATCTAAGCTGCAAAGATTGTATATACAGTTTAAATTAGAATATAGTTCAGGGATAGACGGAATATACACGAATCTTTAAAATGCGTGTCAGATATAAAGAAGAGAATAAAACCCTAGAATCCGGAAGTTTTCCAGACAGCCTAAAAGATACAGACAGCACGGAATAAATTGACAAAAAGGCTTCTAATGAAGTATTTTTTCTAATTAAGTCTTTTTTCTAATTAAATCTTTCAATTAGTAGGTAGATTTATATTTGAATTTATATCTACAAATACTCTTATATGAGATCGATATGTTGTGTGGGAATTAACTCTGTACATTTAGGTACCTATTTAATTAACGTAAATTATCGAGAATACACTTTATCTTTACTGTGATGTTTATAAATATTAATTACTTATGCTTAATTTTTCCACGTAAACACCATGAACAAACGGTACTTACCTAGAAATGTTGATATATTTATTTTTATTAATATAGGTTATTGGCAAATAGGATTTTCCGATGATAAGAAATAACAAAAAAATATTAACCCATGTAGGACGTATATTCACTAAATAGTTATAATTAGAACTGTTAGTGTTTACAAACCGCAGTTGCAGAATGGTAAGTACCGATTTTTGCGATAATATGAAACTGCGCTTAGCGTGAAAATGAATCTTTAATCGATTATGCCTGCCAGAGTTATAATTATTTTAAAATATCAGAGATGGTTCTACACTTTTGAATATTATTAATGTTATTATAGTGGACGGAAGTTTAAATTACCGATATGTACAGACAAACCGTAATTTCTTTATGGGGTGACAAACAAATAATTAGGTATATAATTACTAGACCGCGGGGCTTCGTTCCCGTCGTTCTTTATTTGGCTACGCCTATTTGCCGCAGCGTGATGTTATAGAACGCTAAGATCTCAGGAACTACTGGTCCGATTTGAAAAATTATTTTAGTGTTGAATAGCCCATTTATCGAGGAAGGTTATATGCTATATAACATCACGCTAAGGCCAATAGGAGCTGAGCAGTTGCCAAGTAAAGAACGACGGGAGCGACCCGCGCGACTTCTAGTAACTAAATAATATAATTACTCTAAAGGTAAGCAGATAGGTATCGGCGTATCTTGAGTTTAAAAGCGTAAGTAGGTATATGAAAGAAGTACAGAATGCAGCTGCAGTCAATGTGAATAATACGAGTACTACTGACACTCGTATAAAAACTGAACATGTTTAAATAAGACTAGACCACTTGGTACTGGATGATTAGACGATGGTGCTAATTTTAAACCTGGTCTATCTAGTTCAGGTTTGAGCGAAGTTTATTGATCTTTTTGTATAACTGGCTTACTAAGAAAAAGAAAGAATTTTCTTTTTAAGACCTTTCACACAGGCAAATACTTATTAAATTCTTTTATTACCAAGGTACTCAGATTTCAAAGTAGCCAGCTTGGCGTTAGTTCTAGTTCATGACCTTGTTATCAGCCCAATGTTGCTGGTAATAATACTGTAGGTACTGCAATTTTGTACAGCATTATGGAAAATTAGTAAAGAGGGTCTATTTGTTTCTTAACCTCGTTTAGTGGCAGTAGGGTTATTGGGCAGCTCTTTAAAACCATTTAATACATACATGACTGTCGAAGCGGGCCGCACAAAATCGCTCGCTGTAGCGGAAATTAGGTGAGGCCTATGTACCGCAGTGGACGTCATTGGGCTGATATGATGATGATGATGATGATGATGATGAATATACATACTGTCGCAATCAGAGACGTCAATTAGCAGTAATCTGTCATTAACACATTTTTTTCATTGAATAATCGTCTTTAGGCGTATAGACTTAAGTATTACACGTTTTTACTAACGTCTCTGAGTACGGCAAATAATAAATAATAATAATAATGCGTATTGATAGGTACTTACTTACCTGCTTGACAGGTTTAACATTACAATTAACTAACTTGTCACCTTTAAGATGTTTATCAACTATAACAGAATTATTATTGTAAAACTTGCCGACGCGGGCGGAAATTGTTTATTTTATAACTAGAATAGGTAGATATGCGATTTTATGTTTTACTACTCTATACTCTACATCACTACTTAGTACAAAACAAAGTCGCTTTCTCTGTCCCTATATCCGTATGTACCTATGCTTAAATCTTTCAAACTACGCAACGGATTTTGATGCGGTTTTTTTTAATATATAGACTGATTCAAGAGGAAGGTTTATAGGTATAAAATACATACCACGCGGGCGAAGCAGCGGGCGGAAGCTAGTGATCAATAAAATTAATACTTAACATCTACCTACCTTAAATGACTGTTTTCTTTAAACGTAGGTAATTAAAAAAAACTTAAAACACATTTACCACAACAATATAACTCAAACCACTAAGTACCTATTATTGAGGAAAACCTTTATTTATTTTATTCTTTTTATATGAAATTGTTCCTTTGTCATTATAACATTTATAAGCTTAATGAACTTTTTATTTGATCCTTTTACAGGACCGTGTTAACATGCTGTCATTGTTTGTTTATTTTTGAGTTCATTGATCTCTCCTAAACAAACTTTAACGACCTCCAGATTAGGTAATTATTAACGTTTTGGACCGCAAATAAGATGATGTTTTAAACAAATATTTTTGACTGCGTTCAGTTGGTAAAAGTCGGTCGACTCGGCTGTGCCTGTGTATGCTCGTTCATTTGTGGCATTGGTGTGTTTACTAGCGCGTTAAAAATAAATCAAATTGAAGGTTTTTTTTTTCTCGTTTTATTAATTACAGGTTACGTGGAGCTACGGAACTAAGGATTCACGAAATAGGTACCTACTTATGATTAAGTAGTAGGTACCTAACTCGCTATCTACTACCTAACCTACAATAATAGGTTAAAATATAGATAATAATTTTTATTTCAATTTATTTTAACATAAATACCTAAATAGGTGTGTAATAAATTGCATTGTGCAAGGAAGTGGTGGGTATCTGAGTTTTCAAGTGCAGTCAAAAGCTAGAAAGGAGCAGAATCCAGACTTACGTGGAATGTTCGCTACATCCATCGCATTCCGACCTCCGCCTGGAACATTTATCCGGAGATATATTCTTAGAATCGGCGTTCAACATGGACTTTCCTTCAATGAGCCGTTTAAACAACATAATAGCAGCAACAGGATTTGTTGTTTACGACAATTGTCGCGTTTATGACGAATGTTTGATTTGTTTAACACGATTGCTGATGACACTTGCTCGAAAGAGCGAGTTTCCATTAGATTGGCAGAGGAGCCAATTTCACCTCCAATGCCAAACTCAGACTGGAACTGTAACTGCTGGTAACTTCGACGAGCGTGCGATCGAATAAACAACGAAGCCCCACCCCACGGCCCCTTCACTGAACGAAGAAACCTTTACCACAGACTAAATAATTACTAACGTTTAATCTTCAGTTTAATCAAAATAAATTTAATATTAACTATTTTGTTTAATAATTAGGACATAAATTGGTTTTTGACATTGAATTTACTTAAAAAAATACGTTTAATGATGAATAAACCTTCTAAATCGGGCAAATTAAAGACTGAAAGTTAGTTGATCTACTGATTAAAATTATCCTGTCGAATTATTGCCTTTATTCGTGTGCTAAACTTAATAAAGGTGTAAGTATGCCAAATTACAGCTCAATCAGATACCTCTAATCAAAATTATTTGTAAGGTACATACAATGTGTACCTACCAATGTCTGATCCACCAACCCGCATTAGGCCGACGTGTGTGGAACTGTGGACTATGGCCTGAAAACCCTTTTAGCTCTCTAGATAGAGGATAGGAAATAGGGATACTCTAGATAGGGATTATGTAGGTATGTAGGCATCTATTTATTTTCATCCCCTAATAAGCTAAGATTATCATCGGTAGGTATTATTTATGTAGGTATTCCTGCATTCCATTTTGTACAAAATTTATAGAAAAGTTAGGTACCTACATACCTACTTAATATATAATAATAATGTAGGTACTTACCTACCTACCTACCTATAATTATACCTATCTAAAGGATGCATCATACCCTTTTTATGACAATGAAATATACCTACCTACCTATATACTTCTTAATGTAGGTAGGTAGCTACCTACCTACGATATTTTTTGTTTCGGATGACGCACACTAATAAAGTCCCACGTGCACGTGCGATGCGCATGTTCACAGCGTGGTCGCGCCCCCTCCTCCTTCGTCCTCGCCTCACCTCCCCAATGCCCACATTCCCCGGCATCAGCTGATCACGCGGTCGAATCGTGCACAAAAGCCGGTTCGCATGAATCGCAGTGTTGTGTTTGTTACTGCAATAGGTAACATGCAAACACCAAGAACAAGGTAGGTATCTAGAGGTTAGTTTATACTTACTTAAGTAGGTACCTACCTACATAAGTTTTATTTCTTATGAAGGCTGTAACTATTATCTTTATAAACCTACTTAAATAGGTACTTACTGCTTACAAGAAAATATTTAAGTAGGTATTATTATATTATTAGATACCCATCTGGTAGGCATTTCATTAAAGAGTTATTACCTATCTGATTCTCTTTCATAAAATTAACCTAGTGTTGGCCACTGCCTTATATCGACCTTTTCACACTAAACTTTACGAAATGATTATTAAAACCAGTAATAAAAGGGTTGGTGAAAATATCGTAACCGTGTTGATTTGGTCGCTCACACATCCTAATTTTCGTGCGAAATGATATAGGTAAGTAGCCTGTTTCATTAAGCAAAATACTGTTACCTACCTACATAATTATTATGGCTGTCGTCAAAATGCTCTGTGAACAAATGTTTGTACCTAGTCCTAGTCCTGTATACCTAAACGTCAATCAGATTTGCGGAATCAGCTAGGTGGAGGTAAGTTTTATAAGTGAACTTAAACTGGAAATACGAGTAAATTAAACAAATAATGAGTACCTAATTAATTAATATTATATTATTGTATAAATAAATAACAAAAATAGTTACAATTATATTTAGATACCTGCCTATAAAAATCCAGGCATATCATATTCAGGGCCGATATTTATTTGATTATTTGGCGCTTTTACCTACCCAAGTAGCAAACCAAATGGTTAGTATTTTGTAATGTCAATCACGTAATAGGTAACTAGCTAAACTTGCTTTAATAAAAGTTTACCTATACTTAGACTAGGTAGGTACCTACCTACTAATAGTTTAATGGTCTGGTTTCGTATCTATTTTTCGTATTATACCTTAACCTACCTAACCTTTTTTAGTTTGTAAGTCTGGCTGGTATGCCATGCCGTACGCGGGCAGTATTTTTTTTCTTACGTTCAAACGCGCAAGGCGATACCGATACACGATGCTGGTGACGATGCCACGATGCCTATAAACTAAATATCGCTCTCTCACTTACACTTGTAGGACGCAAACATCCGCGCAACTTTCACGCATGCGCTTTGGTAACTTCGCGCGTTCGGTTAGAGTACTTACTTACATTGATCAACAATACCAACGCGAACACTACTTTATCGCCCAAATACTTCGCCTTCGATAAGTCGTTACTCCTTTAATAAACTGATACAAAGCGATAACATATTAGCAAAGTGTATATGTGAGCTTTTGAAATATGGATTGGACTAATGATATGGTAATAGAATTTCTCCAAGTTATTGAAACACATCCTATAATATGGGATCCCAAACATCCAGATCATAGAAAAAAACTTTTATTATGCGAAGCTTGGCGACGAATTTATAAGACTGTACGATGGCCGTGTACCATTGAAGATTTAAAAAAGAAAAGAGAAAGTTTGATGGCATATTACAGAATTCATTTATATAAAATAAGAAAACTGAGAGCAGCTGGAGTATCTGAAGACGAATACAAAACAAATTGGTTTGCCTTTGACACCATGCATAGCTTCTTAGGAGACATCTATGACTCTTCAGTACCATACAACTCTGAGGTAGGTAATTTATGATATTATTTAAAGACGTGCCACACGGTTGCACTTTTGTGGTTTCCAACCGTCTACCCGGCTGTTGTAAACCAAATTTCATACAAACTACGCGGATGGCAACCAAGCTCCCACCAAGGTCACTCTGTTGGAACGCAAGTTTACAACCGTGTGGCTACAGATATTATTGGTTATGTAGGTAGGTACAATCTGGTTAAACTTAATATTATTATTATAAAGCTGAAGAGTTTGTTAGATTGAACGCTAGGATCTCAGGAACTACTAGTCCGATTAGAAAAAATCTTTTAAAGTTAGATAGCCCATTTATCGAGGAAGGCTAATAACATAACGCAACGGTCAATAGTGCGTTAGACCTCCTTGACGGTTAGGAGTGAGAATAATTCTTTAAATTTTATAGACATGTTTAGACCCTAAGTTGTATTCCGTCAAGTTATTCAAACTCGGTATAAGAGGGTTAATATAGAGGAATGGCAACGTCGCAATTTAGTCTCATATTTCGTGGTTTTCGAATTTTATTATTACTTACCTATATCGTACCTACCTATATTTCTTTGAAATGTTTTCAATATATTTTTTAGTATTAGGTGCAAAGTGTGTAAAAGGAACGAAATCATTGCGTTAACAGTTCTATTTATATGCAAACAACACATTGGAATTTTCATAGTAAAATAACTGTAAGCATTAAAGATACCTCCTACTTACTTTTTAATACACGTAATTCTGCAATACAAGAAGTACTCATCTGTCTCGAGCGCTAACATCTTCCTGTCTACTAATTATGATCATGGCTACGGACTTCTGTAGGGTGGAGGTATTTCCTCAGTCGGGCGCAGTTTGAGAGATTTCCCACTGTGCCCTACCTCTCATAAATTTTAGCAATAAGTCTTCTAAATACGATAAATCTTAGCAATAAATCTTCTTGCTTTTTCAAGACACTCGTATCTAAGATATTATTTTCTTTACAGGATATTTCCATTGAAAAAAACCAATCGATACCGGAATCAACGGACAGTGCGAATTGTTCCGAATATCAAAGTGATTCTGAATACCAACCGTTAAGAAAACGTATAGCGAAAGAAATAATAGTTGAAGATGAACGTAGACCTGAAAAAAGAGTCAATGAGTGCGAAATGTATGTACAACTATTAGTACATAAACTTATGAAATTAGACGAAGATGACAGATTAGTATTAATGAATAAAATTGATAACTTGGTGTTTGAGACTACCATGGAAGTCAACGCAAGAAAGAAATCAGATCAACGTGCTGCTGCTTTACACAATATGTCTTCGAATCAAGCCTCATTTAATAATACAGTATCAATAGATACCGATCCACCAGTAATTATAATAAGCAAAGTGCCAGTAAATGTGACCGCTAAGTCTCCAACTCAGGAGTCACATTCACAAATAAAAGCAAGAGTGGGAGAAACTTCGCATATTGTTGAATTGAATCATGAAGTAGAAATAAAACAAGAAATGTAGGTAATATTACTTATTACAGCCACTCGAGAACCATTCGTAACCAACAATTATTAGATCAGCGAGGTTCTTGCTATTCGTACACCAGCTTGAAGATACTAGTGGTAGATGGACTGATGATATATTAAAGATTGTGGCAGACAAACAAGCCAGAGTATTGCAGACCGTCCTAGATCAATCGCTGTGGAAGTCTATGGGCTATGTTCAAGAATGGACGTCTTTAATCATCATTACTTATTATTTTCCGCATTGCAAATAAATTGTTTTATGTTGTAGTTTTTAGGATTTGTACCGTTAAACTTTGCTACTCAATTATTAAATTGTCATCGCAAATGCCATAAACATTAGTTGCAAAAATGTAAAAATTGTTATATTCATCCTAACATTCCAAAATTACGTATTTTTCCAGGCTCACAAGCGCTTGCGGGAGATTATATACCACTCTCCGAGTGAGAGACGTGTTATGTAATGATTCCATATTATTCTTAACAGCTTTAAACTTTGCATTGTCATTATTTTTATAATTTTGTGTGATTTTGTGTTGTTATACTTCCAAAATTATTATAATTCTTTCTTTATTTTTTATTCATTAAAATTCTCGGCTTTTCCCTACTTTGCTAATTGTAAGCCACCTAACACCTAAACCTTCCTCTTACATCACTATCTATTGGTGAAAACTGCACGAAAATCCGTTCAGGAATTTTTCAGGTTATTTAAAAATACGACGCGGTGTAGGACTTCGTTTTATAATGTAATAATGATACGTATATTTTGACCTTAATTAGTAAAAAGTAATTATTTTTCCTGCAAATCGTAGACTTCAAAAAATTAGGCATTTTTTTTAGGTCAAATCTAATTTCATACTTTTTTTTTTGAAAATGAATAAATTGCCCATACTTTTAATCCTACCATGATTAATTGTACCAGTTTAGGGTTGAAATTTAGAAAAATACGTTACCTCATTGTACAAATTCCTTAGCAGGCATCTTGACCTTTTAAAACATTGAAAATGATTTAATAAACATTCTAAAGAAACTTTTGAACCTGAAACTTTTGAACCTATAGGTATAGAGATATACCTTTACGACATTTTAAAAATCTATTAAACACCCAAACTTTTGTTTTACTAGAGGTAAGTAAATCTATAAAATTTTGATTATTATATAAAAATGACTGAGTTTATACAACCGTTCAACCATTAAAGTCGCATAGAAATGTAAAAAACATATAAAAATATTTCAAAAAACAAATAGGTTTTGTTCGATCTTGTGTTGCCAATGCTTTAATAAATTAAAAAAAAAAATGTACTGTTGTCATGGTTGTCATAATTCAGTATTGTCAATATCTGTCAAGTGAGGATTTTAATGAGCAAGGAAGTTTGATTTTCGTTTGAGAATAAAAATAATTTATATTAGAAAACACATTTAGCACATTTTCTTGTTCAGCTATTAAACACTATCCATAAATCATGGCATCCCATCTGAGTACTAAAGATCGCTTACTGGCTTTGATAGACGACATTGAATTAATTGCAAAGTAAGTTCTGTTTTTGTTATTTTGTAAAATATAATGAAAACGTATTCTTTTATTTTTATGTACTTATGTGATATTGCAGAGAAATGATTGAAGTATCAATAGCGCCGAAACCACAGAAGCTTTCTGCTGCAGACCATGCACAACTTACAGATCTGTTACTTTCTAAAGATTCGGAATTGAAAAAAACTTTAGAGTTAGCTGACGAACAGGCCAAAATACAACAGAAAATGAATGACCTTAAAGCGGAGGTTGAAAATAAGGTATTTTATTATATAAAATAATATTTTCGACCATACAAAATGTTGTTTTCTGACATAATTTATCTAATTGTGCCACCAGGATCAAGATATCTTTCAACTGCAAAGACAACTAAAGGATGCTGAACAAATTCTTGCGACATCATTATATCAAGCTAGACAGAAGCTGGCCTCAATTGTTAAATCTCGGAAGAAACCAGTGTCTTCTGAAGAATTGATTAAGTTTGCACACAGGTAATATATCAATCTAAATGAAGTTAGCCTAGTGTTCAATTTTTAGAGCACTTAATAAGTAAATAAAAAAATATAAACAAATAACTTACATGTATCTAATTATTGAAATATAAACACTTATTCACAGAATCAGTGCATCAAATGCAGTGAGTGCACCTCTATCATGGCAGCCGGGTGATCCTCGTAGACCATATCCCACTGACTTAGAAATGAGGTTGGGAATGCTTGGCCGTCTCTGTGACCTCCCACTCAATGGACACACTCCATCCACACTAAATGAACTACACAGAATGACCACAGGAGGAGGTGAGTCATTTATTTATAAGTTTCCTAAGAAATCAATTTTATACCTACAAATGTATAATGTTAGTATTAAGTAATGGTGGGTATTCCCATGCTTGAATAAGCTTCATGTGATCACTACATGCAACCCTCATGATCTTGTATAGTCATAGTCCATAATAATTGTTGGTCTGATTCATTCTTGCAATTTTATGTGACCATAAACATTGTTTTCCATAAGTCTAAAGTTACTTTTTAAGGTATTGAAGTATTAGAATGAGTACTATCTAAAAAACAGTTTGGACACTCTGGTCACTTCTGTTGTCAACTGATTTTATCTATTGTATTGCTGTTGGTGCAACACTTTTTAGCCATATTGTACATTCAGTGGGCTAACAATACCATCTGATATATAATTACCTTATTATATGTACTAACAGCAACCTTTACCAGGTTGTTGGTCCATCTCATGGGGAGTTGCCCTACACTGTACTTTCCAATAAGTGGCTGCCACTCGAGAACCTTTTTTCCCAGCTCTACGAGCTATGTGGCCTACCCACTATCACTTTAGTGATGCAATTTGCTGGATGCATAATAGGTTGTTACGGAACGCTCAATGGGCGAGTCCGATTCACATTTGGCCGGTTTTTTTGTAATAAACAGAAAAATAATAGGTTACACTTATGGTTGCGGCATTACGGCCCTCTCGAGCCAGAGCCCCTTGGCATTTTACTCGCTCTGGCACCCTATAGTTATGCCGCTCCTATGCTAGTCTATGTGTGTTCCTAAACTAGTATTATATGTATTATTGTGCAAATAACCATGTGTTTTAAATACAGTATGTCTATAAGTTTAAGAGGACCATCAAGTACTTTACAATGAGTAGTCATGATCAATTTTTAAAAAAATGTTTATTCATCTCCATAAATTACATATTTCCGTGATACATTGACAAAAAGGTTTGACATAGTTTGTAATTTGTGCGAAAATGGCGGAATTCTTATATCCTTATATATTGTGATCTTTTCCTATTTCACAGTACCAGCAACACCAACCAATCAGTTTACCTGGCATCCTTCTGGTGAGCTTCACATGTCTGTTGGAGGAGGCAACTCCGTAGCTATTGATGGCCGTGGAAAAGATGCCCCGACACAGGAAGATGTTGAAGTTATGTCCACCGACTCGAGTTCAAGTTCTAGTAGTGATTCCCAATGAATAAGAAAGATAATCAAAACTTATGTTGAACATAGAAGGACATTTTAGTATGTGGGGAAGTTGGAACTTTAACAGTGCAGTTTAAAAGTGGAATAATTTATATGGGAATTTCTAATGACAGAATTAAAAAGACTGTTAACTTGATCTATTATTTAGGTATAATTTGCAGAATAAACCAGTATCTTACATTTCTTTCTCATTTCATTTTATAAGATTGTCAAGAAATTTACATTCATTTCTCTGCATTATTATTATGCAGTGAAAAAAATTGATACTTGTCGCAAATTGGGGAAGAATTCTTCAAAAGAGCTAAATGATGTGTTTAATGAGATGTTTGTGTGCATCCTGAATTTAAAACTGTAACAATATCACAAACCATAATATGCCATGAATAAAACTGATTTTGTAACAAACCCAATTTTTACAGTACTTTACAATTAAATACATGACATATCGTAAGAGTGTTTATACTTATGAGCGGCGACGTTGCATTAGTGTCATATATCGTCGTTTTCAATTTTTTTTATATTAATCGGAGCTATATTTTAAAAATATATTTAATACACTTTTTAGAACTGTAGAACGCAATGATTTCTTACATTTCACACACTGTTCATCTAGGTAATTCTAAAAAGTGTAAGTATTGGAATATTTTTGAATATAGCTCCGTTTAAATTATAAAAATTTAAAACCACGAATTAAGGACATAATTGACGTTCCTAAGTTTAAACACTCTTAAATCTGATAACTACAATCAGAATGGTTGGGCAATGAATATAAACTTCAAGTTTATATAAGCTAGAAATCATTTTGAAATGTAACTCTTACTAATCCGTACATATTATAAAAGGTTTTGTCCTGACGACTGACAGACAACGCACAGCCTAAACCGCTGGTCGTAGCGACTTGAAATTTCGAGGGTGTGTTTGTCCTGATGTCTAGAGGCGTACTAAGAAAAGGTTTTTCAAAATTCAACCCCAAAGGGGGTGAAAAGGGATAAAAACGATTGTATGAAACTTCTTTATTTTTAAACTTATAGATTTAAAAAAATTGTTTTGGGGTACTACTATCCAAATAATAAAAATTTAAAACCACGAAATAAGGACATAATATGGTACTATTATTTGGAAATTAGGTGAGGCCTATGTTCAACAGTGGACGTCATTGGGCTGATATGATGATGATGATGACTACTATCAAAATAAAAAATACCCTCATCAATTTTTTTGACAAGCGTGGCTTTGGAAGCGTGAAATTGGGGATGAAAAGACCTTTGTTTTGAAGTTAACGTTTTGCAAATTAGTATTGGGATAGAAAATTAAAATGTGGTTTTTAATATTTTTGATAGGGATGGGTTCTATATAATAATAAAAACTTACCCTAAGGGATGAAATACATACATACATAGCATCACGCCTTTTTCCCGAAGGCTACCCCTTTGCAGAGGTGTTTCGCACCCACATTTCGCCAGCTATGTTTGGTCCCATGAAATAGGGGGATGAAATAGTTGTGAAAATTATTAGAAATTGATATGGATGTCAATTTCAAGGTTATCAGGGATGCTGTAATCAGCATCACACATTTATATAATTATAAATGTTATCATATTTAATGACGTAAAATGAAATTCAACTCCTGTAGTGGGGTGTTGTGGAATTAATGAATTGCACTTAAGACAAAGACCTATGCTATATCGAAATCTACGCGGACGAAGTCGCGGGCAAAAGCTAATAATAAATATACCTAAAGCAAAAATTTTAGGTGGATATACCTAGGTTTGTGATTCAATTACGCAGCAACGGCTTGAAAGAATACTAGGTTACTTTTTACCAGATACTACGCAGGCGAAGCCGCAGGCTGAAGCTAGTATTATATATGTTACCTATTGCTATGCAACAGGCTGCTGTATAGTGAAATTAATAGGAGGTCAAACCATGTTGCCATGGAGACCAAAATATTTGTGTATCTAATGAAAATCATTGACATTAATTTTAAATAATATAGAATCTTTATAATATTAATTAATTTAGATTAATAGATAAAACGTAGTGGTTATATTCTCTTTGATAAATAGTTTTTAAGAATGGGTGAAAGGGCTCCAGTGTCATCTGAAGAAACTTTAGTACGATATGATAATCCAGTTTTGGTAACCAAAAAGCCGGAAAAGGTCGTAAGTACAGCATCTACCAAATTATCAAATTTTTGCAATATTTACATTGTCTGCAAAATAACTGTTGTTTTATTTTTCGTTTCATTACGTGCGTGGTAGTCGTCACCACGAGCTGGTGCTTCTGTAGTACAACCATGTATTCCGGTCGAAGCCAAGAAGGAAACTGAAGAGATTCTAAATGCAATTTTACCGCCGAAAGAATGGGAGGAAGATGGCCAAATATGGACTCAAAAGGTAGGTCGAGTTTTTTAAATGCAATTCATAGATATTTATTCATAGGTAAGTACTTAATAGTTTTAATACAAATTAGTTTTATCATTATTATCACCATATCAGCCCAATGACGTCCACTGCTGGACATGGGCCTCACCAAATTTCCGCCTCAGTGAGCGATTTTGTGCTGCCCGCAACCTTTACTAGGTCGTCGGTCCAGTTTACGACCACAAAAATAGGCAAATCTCATCCTATGTTTTTTATATTTCATACTCTTCACACGTGAATCATCATCTGTGATTGTGACCCTCCGATGTTGCATATGCAACATGATGACATAGAGGCCATGAGAGCCAGAGTGGCCTAATTGCAATTTTTTCAATACTGATTTTATTTACACAAGTTTTATAAAATAAAATCAGTATTGAAAAAAATGCAGTTAGGCCTCTCTGGCTCTCATGGCCTCTATGTCCATGGGTAGCCGAGATTACTTACCAGAGTTGACTAACTTGCTCGTTTGCCCTCTATATTAAAAAACACTTACGACACGACCTTTATCCTGATTACTTCTATGTAGTAATCAGGATAAAGGTCGTGTCGTACTCTGAGCAGTCAAGTGTATAATTAGTCAATGCGCGTCACGTTACTGATGCGAATAATTTCAACAAATTTAATGTCACAGATATCCTCAACCCCTGCCACGAGATTGGACGTGATAAATCTGCAGGAAATGCTAGACACTCGCTTACAGCAAAGGCAAGCAAGAGAAACTGGTATTTGTCCAGTACGCAGACAACTGTATACTCAATGCTTTGATGAGTTGATACGACAGGTATCGTATAAAATATGTCTTCATACAATTTACGATACCTCTGAAAGAAAAATATTTGCTTAGATACCTATCGAAGATAATAATACTTATATAATTTTCAAGTTACTTTTATGTAAATTACCTATAGTATTTTTATACACAATACTATTATACCTAAGTGCTAAAGGACAAATATGTATTATACAGCGGTAATTGATTTTTATCCTGCAAGTTTCAAAATTTTTAAGAAAAAAAATCTTGACATTTTTTTTTTGCAGGTTACTATAAATTGTGGTGAAAGAGGTCTCTTGCTATTGAGAGTGCGTGATGAAGCGAGAATTACAATGGAAGCTTATCAAACTCTTTACTGCAGTTCCATCGCATTCGGCATGAGAAAAGCTTTGCAGGTTTGTCCTTTTATTTATTTCAGTCGTGACATTATATTATATATGCTTGCCTACCTAACATTTTTATGATTTTGATTTGATATTGGCATTTTTCTCAATCATAACATTCGTAACATATTCTGTGTCGTACCTAGAGGACTTTTGTCAATCACAAATTTAAAATTTTTTTTTCGCGTGTGGGAATTTTCTAAATCACCAATGTTGTTTGCAGTCTGAACAAGGAAAGTCTGATCTAATGGATCAAGTAGCAAAATTGGAAGCAGAACGTTCGGCTCTAGAGAAGCTATGCATGGAGTTGAAACAGAAGACTGAACAGCTAGAGCGACGTGCTGCAGAACTGCGGGCCGCTGAAGAGAAACGTCACCAAGAAGAATTGCTTGCTTTGAAGAAGACTAATGCCCAGTTGAAGGTTCGAAAATCCTACTATATTCTTGTATTACAGACAGTGGCAGACATCAGTTGTCGAATGCGTAACCTTTCGTCGCCAGTTGACGTCACGGAAGTACGCCTTTATTGACGGGTATCCAACAAAATTCGAATTACTGTAAAAGTATATTTTTTTTGATGATTCTTGGTCTAAGCACCAAGAAAGGTTATCGAAAAAATGTATATAATTCATCATCATATCAGTCCAATGACGTCAACAACTGGACATGGGTACGCCTCACCTAACTTCCGCCACAGCGAGCGACTTTCTCCCACTTGCAACCAACGACTACCCGAAACCTTTACCAGGTCGTTGGTCCATCTGGTGGGAGACCGCCTCCCGCTGAGTTTTGCACCCTTTGTTGGCCACCCTAATGATCATAGTAATAACTATAAATATTTCATTTCAGGCGCAACTGGAAGGCATTATCGCACCAAAGAAGTAATAGTATTATGTGTTAATTATTTTTAAGGTATTTTTCTTGCTCTTATTAGATTACAGACATTTAAATTGTGTTCTTAAATATACTACTATTAAATAAATAAAGTGCTAAGATAAATTCTGAAGACTATTTGGGAAGCATTAACAATAAAATTGATTTATAGATTCGTATTGTTGCGTTTACGCAGTGATCGCGCTGGTCTTAAGTGTTTATCGTAGTACTGTAATTAAGCAGAATAACTGTGTTTTATTGAAACAAAATAATAATTTTATTAAAATATATATTAAAACATTTAATTGGGACAAACATACAATGTTTTCAATAGTTTACAATGCACATATCACTAAAAAGGTATAAAGGACACACATTCTTCCATTCAACACTCGTATTTTATTAACCGTGATACATATTTCATTATTTTAAATATTATCAAACTCAAATAATACATTTCATACAATTGGAAATGTACACTTTGTTGTACCTGAAAAATGCCAGGTCATTTACAGACATTACAAATCTTAAAAATACACACTATCGTCATAACTGATGCAAATGCGTAATTCATCACCTTCAGTAAAACATTACAAAGTAACCTAATTGTAAAAATAGTTATAGAAACAAAAATATCATAATATTGAAATTTGAATGATAAAATCCTATATTTATATAAAATTGATTTTAAGAAATCAAGGCACCACATAAAATTAAATTATAATTTAAATATGAATACAGAAAACACAAAATACTGAATGAATTAACAACAAATTGCGAATGAACTACAAAATAATTAATTAAATTGTATAACTCAAGTATAAATTATTGATAAAATAATAATAATATTAAGCTATGTCGTTAGATGTGATGCCAGTATCGTACACTTGCGTATCTATCTAGCATGTGCTGTCGATGTACACTGTTATGTCATCTCACACTTTCCCCACATCACATTAATAATCTAGTTGATCAACCAGTCACATTTCCTAGCAGGTACAGCATCAACATTCAGTCAAAAAATAAAAACTTGCACGGAATGAAATTATTTAAAATTAAATACATAAAGTAATCAAAGAATAATAACTATTATTATATCCAAAAATATATAATAACACCTATAATTAAACCTAAAATCTCCGTCGCAAAACTAAAATAAAATTGTGATCAATGTAAAATGCCACATAACGCGTCTCGTCAGTGGATTTCTTCAAGCGCCTTTAAGTAACATAACAAGTCGGTGGAATCTAAATATTATTATCACAGTTACAATACAAAATTAAGATGGAAACTCGTTTCAATAACGCTCGTTCGTTGAAGAAATCTACAATCGAGTTCGAAGTTCGACTGCAGTCGAGTCGTTTGTTATAATAGATAGTCGGACTTGTAGATAGTTATAGAGGAGCGGAGATTGAGACGGATGGAGATCTCGAGTGTGGTCTATTGTTGTGTTTCTGTGTATGTGGTGACCCTGTGCGCGGGCCCCACAGGGATGGCGGTGACTCGGCCGGCGCCGCCGTCGAGCAGAGGGTTCACCACTTGCACGATGTCCGGCTGTAGAGAATGATCACCTGTCTCCCCTTCTCCTAAACTGATACCGGCCTCTTCAAGATCGGTGGGCGCAGTCTCACTACTCGGGCTAGTCGTTAATTCCAAGGATATAATTTTTTCTTGCGTTGTTTCCACCTGTACACATGATATATTTTAATAACTACTACTTTAGCGGTATCAAAACACTAATTTTGTTGCGTATAATATGTATGTAATCTTGATGTGATGATATGAATTTCTTGAGTTTAATATGAAAATATATTATTGATTCCAAGCAACCATTAATCTTGAAAATATAAATTTTGTAAATATTCTGAAAAATGTAAATGAAAGTTATGTTTTTATTTGTGCTCAAAAATATAACGAAACAAAGTTTTCAAAAAATAATATTACACGTATTTTTTTAAAATTTTTGAGCACCTGTACTAAAAATCATTAACCGTGCGGCACCCAGAGACGTCAATTAGCAGTAATTTGTCAATAACACAATTTTTTCATTGAAAAATCATCTTTAAGCGTATAGACTTAAGTATTACACGTTTTTACTAAATAAACTTTAAAGTTAAGTAACGTCTCTGAGTACGGCAGTTAATGTCTGTTACCTAATGAGAAAAAGTACATGCACTAACTACACAAGTTTTCTACATATAATAATTATGCGTTAGTGAGTTAGTATCGCTTCTGCTGCTAAAGCGATGAGAAAGCTTTAGTATATGTGTAGTTGAAGAGTAATAAACGCAACAAACCATTCTTTCGACGAAGCTTGCCGTGTCTAGTAGAATCCAGGTATCGTCTGACAAATTACACAATAAAAAGTCAGCATGCCATGCCAAAATATCATGCAACACTCGTGAGAACATATAGATAATATATATTAAACAATAATAAGATACAGGGGACTGTCATATTAGGCAAATATAATTGTATACAGGGCTACCGATAGTTATTCGCTAACATGTCTTGTTATTGCCTTGTCAATTTAGTACTACGTTTACGTGTGAATATATGCTATGTGTTTATCTACAGTCAATTATACTATAATTGTGGTGTTTCACGTTGTGCGTGTATTATATTATGTGCACTCTTACAGGCCCCGTTACTTAGTGTTTGTACAACATACAATCATTGTCAGTCCTCTCATCGTCTCAACGCAAATTAATTGTTTCAAGTAGTTCGTTCAATTTAACAGTCTGTCTTCTGGTATTGTCCGTCTTATTGCACGTTTAAAGCTAAGCGTATTTTGTAAAGGCGGCACTAAACAAGATTTATCTGTCTAAATATTGACATTTAACCAAATAAAGTCAAATTTATGAATCTATACAAATAAATTAAATTGAAGTGTATGTTTGTAATATCAAAATAGCAGCTTTTTAGAGTAGACATATGAAAGTATGTACGTTATATAGTTAAAACAAAAACACACTTTGTAAAATTTTTGTCTGTCTGTATGTTTGTTTGAGGGAAGCTCCGAAACTACTGAACTTTTACTGGCGGATAGCTAATGTCACAAAGAGTAACTTACGCTATTTTGATTTTGAAAAAAATAATAGGGTTCTGTGAAAAAATAAAAAAGCTATGAAATCGCAAAGACATTAGGTTGATTTTGTATCGGCAAATATATATAGTGAATATTTAGACAAACGCGGCAAGTGTAGTGCCAGCATAGATGTACAAAGATATAAAACCACACACGATACGGCATTGCTTGTGTACAGCGTCTTACGTAGCACAATGTACAAGTCGCGGCGTCATACGCGTACCTCTTTCTCAAAGACTTTCTCAATGTACTCGACGGTTCGCACTTTAGTCTCGCCGGAGGCGGGGCACAGGTACTCCTCGGTGCGAAGAGTAATGCGCTCGTCTAACAATTTTTCTTTCTCCTTGACGGCCAGTATAGGGCCCGGTTTTGTACGTAACGCGATACGTGGTAGGGGCCATTTCTATAATTTGTAAAGCTAATTTTGACAATTGCACCCCAATGTGAACGTACAATATTATGCCAGCCAAGCGACATTGATCCTTATCCAAAACGACATAACATCCACAATATTATTATGTTAGTTTTAGTTACAATTGAATACTTAGTTATGCATTTGGACAGTAAAAGGAAATTCGTGTCCAACTTTTAAGTATTCAATAGAAATACTAAAAAGACATCTGTTACTGGACACCAACATTCATAATAACTTTGTGTTAATTACAAGGTTAACAGTCACGGACAAACAATTAATTACATTTAATTTATTAATATTACTGGATTACGACAAAACATTCTTATCTGAAAAAGAAAAAAATAATTGCTGCGTTCAAAAAATGTTTACTAGACAACCCTACAAACAGGGTTGTACCGTTTACTTATACAAGTGAGATTAATCTTAAAAGCAATTATTTTCTTCTAATTCCAGAATTGGTTGCTTTAGTGGTTTAATTCGGACAACATTCAACATGATTAATATGGCAAATAAAATAGTATTTAAGTAATTACCTCGGACGGAGACTTGTCTCTCGATGGTACATCTTCCAAGATGTCGTTAGCGGGCCCCACCATGCTCTTTATAACCATTTGAGACTCGAGCGCCTCCTGAATTTACCATATAACTTTTAGTATACTTATTTCAGTAATAATATGTCTAAATTTTAATCGAAATGAAAATCTAATCGACTTCTTAGTGAGAACGCACACTAGACATACATTTATGTTTTGACAATTTATTGTGGAGCCACATTTGAAACGCAACACATTTTAAACGCAGATGTCATAAGTGTATGTTTGTAAAGTCCTCCGCGATACGGGAATTAATCCGTAGTGCGGGTGTTGTCTTTTAAAAATATATTAAAAAGGGGTGACTCAGGGTTGGAAATCTAGCCCTCTTGATGTGGTGCAACTCTAATGTGGCGCCACAATAATTGTCATTATACAAATATGTGTAGAATCAATATTATGTAGACATCAAGCTACTCGTATATTGAGTACCGACCTGTTCAAGAGAGCGTAGCCTAGCAGCCCGCCACGCCGCTCGCCTGGCGGCGCGGGTAGCGGCATCTTCCACCTCACCGTCACGACCCGCTCGTCTGCGCTGAGACTTCGCCGATGGACTAACACCGCCGGATACACTACACAAAACATTACAAATTAATATAACTTCGATTACTTAAAAAATATTTTCTATTTCTAAAGTATAACTCGTTACAAAAATATAGTATTAAAACATCTGGCGCATTACAGAAGTAGATATATTACAAAATTAAATATAATCATGAACAAGTATCTCGGTAAAAAGTAGGCTATACCTGGAGAAGGACTTCTCCAGGTTTTTGACTATCTCTATATGAAGATCAAATACCTTCCCCTATCCCTACCTATAGATAAGCGGTACCAGTATAGATAAGCGATCAAACTAGCGGTGAAAATACGCTTCCATTTTGGGATGGTCTAGAGTTCTAGACTTCATAAAAACTTTAGCCTAGCAGCTCTAAATAGAAGGATGTTCAAAGATATCTAAGAGGTATTTACCCTATACCTAGTAGTATTGTTAGCTAAAGTGCAATGACTCGAATGGCATCAATGAAATACTTATTGTGAAGGATACCTATGGCCGTTCTCATAAGGTTCGTCGTCGGAATGCGAGCTATATCCACTCTGTCGGTCCTCCCCCGGGGACCACGAGCCGAGCTCTGACCGCGACAGAGACGCCATCTTCTTCTCCTCTTCTTGCTTCAATTTCTCCACCTCATCCGCTGACAGGAATGTGAAAACTTTTTCTGAAAACATTCAAAATATTGTATAAACGTTTAGGCATTTTTGTCAAAAATTTCATTTGAAAAAATTGTTATAGTAGGCAAATGACAACCTAGTTAACTTTTAATTAGCATCGGCTACAGCGAAGCAAACATATTTTTGGGGCTTATAATCGAGTGGTATTCAATTAGGTTCAGAAGTAAACATTTACCTGGCTTAGGTGATGGTTTATGGCTTTCTTCCATTGCGTTTTCGAAGAACTTTTTCTTATCGCTGACAGATGCTTTCACAAAATTACCAGAATGAGGTGGGGAAGCCTGAGAACATTCGCACACATATAACGAAACTCCTTAAAATATTGTAAGTGTTTGTTAAATAAAAAATGAGTTAAAAAGCTTATGATATTTACAAGCTATGAAAAACCCTCCACAAGGCTTCACACCCATGCAGTCAATGTATTAGTTGTTAATAAACGACGATAAAATATAAAATTATTGTGGTAAGTAAATAATTAATCATGCAAAATATAAATAATTGCAAGTTAATAACAATAATTTAATGGGGGGTAAGTAACATAACAAAAATGGGATATGGAGGGATGACAGACTATTTGTGTTTTAGTCAAAAGTCCAGGTAGGGTTGTCGACGAACACAATCAAAATAAGCTGAGTGTGTGTGCGAGGATAAGATGCCGTACATTGATGATTACCTCGCCGATGGCGAAGGATTTGATTTTGCTGCTCCATGCGGGTTTCAGGGTAGATGCGGGCGTAGGGCTCCCTTCCTTCGAGGGTTCCGAATTGTTCAACAATCTATCGGTTTCGGCCAATGTTGTCACCTCACCGAAACGAACTCTTCTTTCTGATTGTACACTTTTTGGCGCATCATAGTTAGCGATGGGGATAGTTGAAGTAACGTTTGCATTAACATCCTCCCCTAAAGTACTGACTAGAGCAGTTTGTGATTTGTGACTCATTATGTAACCAGTTTGATTAGAAGAACAAACCGGAACTGTGCAAGTGTATGGATTATACGTTCCAGCTACTGTCGTTAGAGATGGGTAAGGATTGACTGGCGGATATGTGTTAGAATGGACCATACCCGATGCAATGTTATCCGTCCTCAAATCTCGTAACGAATGATGCACAGGATCGTGCATGACTCGCTCATCAAAATATGTTTGATCTGGGTGTAAGTTACATGGAGAATTAGGTACATGTGAAACAGTAGGTAAAGTTTTATATTGCGCGTGTAATAACTCGGGCAGGTTGGGTTCTCCTATGGGACTAACAGAGAGTTCTTTATAATATTCTTCGTTACCTAATGTGGGAAGATCTGGTGTGCGGAAGACTTGATACGAAGGCACTTCTGATATTATAACAGAGCGAATGGGAGCGTCAGAAACGACTGGTCCCGAAACCAAATGTGGAAAAGCGTTAAAATTCACAGGAGGAGGAAGTTCGGTTTCAGGAGAATTGGTGGAGTTAGAGGACTGCATGGATGTTTCGGCCACCGCAGGCTCAGGCAGAACTATCCGATGGGGAACAACTGTGATGGGCGGTAAATTCGCCTCATAATCTTCATCGTCAATTAATTCACTATCACTTACGTAAGTGTCGAACAAAGGCGGAGGAGGGATGATGAGATCGGCGTGAAGCACTCGACTCGCTTTAGGGACCGGTCTCGAGACTTCCAGCTCGGCGGACGTTTGATTTCGGATTAGTAGGGAGCTGAACCCTTCGCATGCATCGTTAGTATCAATGGGATACCCCGTTTCATCGTCATCATGCTCATGCAACGAGGATCGCAATATCGCATTCGTATCTTCCGTCGACAACGGGTAATATTCGGGTTCGTCGTCCAACGGTTCTTGTGTGAAACTAACTCGCTTCGTTTGTGGTTTGCGAGGCACTTGAGGCTTTTGTATGGCCGGGGGAGGCTGTGTGGGCGGCACAGGTGGCGCGGGTGGCGGTATTGTCGGCCGCCGCAGCGGCGACGCTGGCGGGTCGGCAGGCGTAGGCGGGGGGGTCGGTGCGGAGGGGGGCGGCGTCTTCACTTTCTGCTGGGTGAACACCGCGAGCGGCGAGGGGGGCGCCGCTTGCGAACTAGACGACTAACCAAACCAACACAATATACTGCACCTCTCGGTACTTACGCAACTCATTACTTTAGCTAAGTACGGCTAAATAAAAGACCAAAACAAAGTGCTAATCGAGCGTAATTACAAACCGAGCCGAATTATTATCTATAATCGACGCTATTTTACACTTTCAGTGCTACTTGCACGAAAACGAATACGAGAATTATGAATAACCAATATTTACTAGCACAAATCGTAAAGCTTACTCGGCGAAATAAATCTTCCAAAATAAATGTCTTAGAAAACATGCTAACATAAAATTAAAAGAAAATATCTTCTGAAACATCATGTATTATAATGCAACACTAAACATAACGTCAATTAGAACATGTTTGTACGTTACAAAATAAATAAATGTATACGCACAATAGTCAATTAATACTAAATGTAAAATAATTGGCAGTCAAGAACAGTGATTTGGCCAAGTCTTATAATTATGTTAAATCTTAAACATAAAGTATTAATAAAAAACATTAAATTATATTTAACAATAATATTTTTTAGCATCGAACATACCACCCCTGAAGTTAAATGAAACAAACCTAAATATCTTATAAAAATTGGAAGCGAAATAGATACATAAACATGATTTTTTTTTTTTGTTTTTTAATTTTGTTTAACCTCGTACACATAAATAAAATTATGTTCAGATTAAATTCATCAAGGGTACGTATTGTTCAAAATTATTTGCATGAGTATGTTAATGCTGTAGTCATTTACGCTAGCCAAACTCGCACTTGAAGCTTTTAATCTAAACATAGCTTCAAAGTCATTAACTCAGTACGGCACACGCTACGCACGTTACACGTACTCGTAATGTACGAACGAACACCACGTACACGCCAAACTTAACATAGTGCCCCGAAATGTACTGCTAACTTTATGTGTACGTATATTGTGTACATTTATAGAAACGGTTGAGATAAACATGAGTAAACTGGTATATAAAATTGGTCTTTTCGAGCAAAGGTGATTATAGAAATTCTACGTGTTACAAATATATATATTAGTAGTTGGGTTTAAGCTATAGCATGTAGTTGTAGAATAATGATGTCTCTAAGGATATAAATTGGTCGTATTGGAATAAATATTAATGAATGCTGAATATTTGAAAAGTATCGGTTTTATAAAAATGTTTTTTGGTTTTATAAGAAAATTTATATATTTTTATCAAAAGTGCCTGGATTGAGGCTCTTCGGGAATCAGAGAATATTAAATAATATAGCATAGGCGACATTCATATCACTACACATGAAAAAATCATGAACAATTTTGACACAATTTTAGAAACATTCATCAGAAGTATAAAATACTCCAAAACATGCAACATTCAGTAGTTAAAATAAAAATATAGTTTATAAAACATAAAAGAGTTTCTCTAATCTATACCCTTCTCCTTACTCTTAATAAATACTGCGATTAGATTCACTATTTTATATACATTTATCATTTCATTACACAATAACATTTTATAATGAACATTCATTTCATGTTTTACATGGATTTGATTATTACATAAATTTAAACAGCGCAAAGCCATATAACGACATAATAATATAAGAAAGTTTTGGAAACACGAAACATTGAGACGGTTCATTATTATTAATAATAATAATTATCATTTATGGAATCACGATAATAACACAAACGTTTAACAATGCAACAAAAATGGCATTGCATCATTTTACGTACATAAATTTGAATCTACTATCATTTAAAACATTTAATTTAATAATTAATAACATTAATTAAGTCCGATTCGCAAAACACAAGTTACGCAAGGTATATAACATGCCATCCTCGTCTTTTTCGACAAGTTAGATAAAGATGTGTGCCACACGGATGTAATCTAGTGTTCCAGCAGAGGTGCCTTGTATGTAATCGTGAGAAGCTATCAGACAGCAGATGTAATACAAATGTCATACACAATACGCGGATAGCATCCAAACTCCCATCAAGGTCACGTTTGTTGGAATGCAAGATTACATCCGTGTGACACACGCTTTACCCTGCAAAACTAGTATGGTGCGAATGAGTCTATATCGGTCAATAAAAATTATAAATGCGTTTTATATTATATGGAACTGTTCAGTCCGTCATCCTTCACAAATATAAGTACTTTTACTGGACATAATGATACGTATCCACAAGATTAATCGAACATTAACTAATTACAACTGTATTGGACAGAAGTTAATATTGGCGTACTATGTGTTTTCCTCCTTTTCCTCTGCATTTGCGCTCTGCAATGGACGTAATATGCTCTGTCATTATTTTAATTTACAAACTGCACCAGATAGGGTTGTCCTCTAGGCAGAGACCGTAACAAGCTAACACGTAACGACATCGAACTAAGCTACATTCAATCAAAGAAAAGAACTGAACCACATCGTCTTACTATATTCATACTAATAGTACTAGGGTACATTTAGAAGTTCTATTATATTTCAACATTATTTAGATGTCCCAACAAAAGAAATTGAGGATACATGCAAAACAGTCCTTAACATTATGAATGTAGTAACTGAGTACGTTTATAGTACATAGACAGAAAGTTCACCGCAAAGAATAGGTGTACGGAAGTTTTCGATAGTGCCACCCGTCTATTTCATAACAAACCAGCTACTTATCAAAGGCACCACGTAGATAATGCTAAACAACATTTATTTTGGAAGATAAGGTGTTAAACATACGTATAGTATACTTAAAATAATACAATTATTTACGTATATTTTCATGCAAGCGATAATTTATACTACAAAATATACATTACAATGTGCATGCTATCGATACAAATATCGGAAAAATACGTGCAATAGTTTTACAGCAATATTGTTTCGGCCTTCATAATAGAAATAAGTTAATCATAAGTATAATAAAAAGCTACATTTTATTCATCATGCTGTAATCAAAATTTTATAAAAATATAAAGCTTATAAATTTCGAATATTAATAGTTATTGGAAAATACTTTTATTACTTCATGCAATCAAAAATTCAGGATAAACAATTGGAAATATAAGAAGGCAAAAATATTAGCAACATCAAAGAAATAATGCCACAACTACATGATATGGTTAACAGAAAAATGTATCATAAACATTTAAATTGAAATGCGATTTTTCTAAATTGATGTCGTGCAGTTGTCTCTCTCTTTTTGAAACGATACATAATAGTATTGGCTTTTTGTATTTAGTTATTATGTATGTGGTGGTCATAAAAATATTGCCTTATTATATCTTCAGCTGTTTATCATTGTACACTTCAGAATATTAAGAATTTTTACACAGTTTATACTCATTGCAGCTTGATATTATTTTATTTAGAAAATATAATTAATCAAAAATGTATTAGGACTTGATTAAATTATTATTCGCATTTTTAAATTTAAAACTACAATATTATTCTCAAACTAGCTGCATTAATCTATTGTAATCTACGAGTAGTAGCAATACTTTTGATTTCTTTAGTATAGTTTAGCTTTATGTTACTTTTTAATAAAAGAGCAAAGTTTAAACGATTTTCATATTACGTGGAGATGGAGTTTTAGATTTTTTAAACATTGAGTCAAGGTCTTGAGATAATAATTTGGCCATACTATCAAAATTACCAATGTTGGTTGCCAACAATCAATATAATTATGACTATACATGTTGGCCCAGACTTATTTCCCCTTATTACAAAATATGGACTAAGTATTAAACCAGGTTTAAATTGACATAAGCGATTGTTTCAGTGTCAAAGTTCTCAATTTAAACCTGGTTTAATGCTTAGTACCTATTTTGTAATAAGGGGGTTTATGACTATACATGTTGATCCAGACTTAATATTAGACAAATGTTGGCACATTTACTACGAGAAATAGTCAATAAGATTCTTTAATAGATGTTGTCATTCAATAATCAACCTTACTCCACATAAAATAAAAAACGTTTCTATATTCTTATTATGCACACTGTACAGTCAGTTTTATTATTTAACTAACCTGAGGTTGAAGTGTGTGTTTCGACATAACAACGGTAGTCGTCTTGTGTTGCAATTCGGGAGATATTGGCGGGGCTGGCTCAAGAGCCATGCTTTCTACGGCGTGGACTATGTCTAGCACCTAAAAAGAAATTTAAAAGTTAATAGAACAAAAATTATGAGGGTCATGTGGAGGTTCCCTAATATTTTACATGTTAGAGAAAACAAAGTGACCCCCGACAAAAGCTGATGAACTTGAAACGGGTGCACTAATTTTTATAAAACATGTCTAAGAACCATCACAACCAGGTCAGTGTTCAATAAAAAAAAAACATTCACAGACACACACAGACACGTCAAACTCATAACACACCTACTTGTGCGTCGGGGTTAAAAATAAAATGCTTAAGGTAAGCCGATGAGTCCAACCAGCACAGAATAACTTCGTATCAAATTTAATTACATAACTGTAATTTTATCGTATATAATAATAATAATATATAGAGTAAAATATTTGAAATTCCTGTAAATATGTAACTTAAGTCATTTAGTGCGTGCACGATTGTAAGAAAACTATATTACCTTTTTCTATGAATGACTATGTGATCATGTTGACCTTAAAGATTTGTTTATACTTTCTGCAAATAGATAGTTTCTACATTTAAAGACTAAACGCATATATGGCTGCTTTTGACGTTTGATAATTTACACCACCTGTGCTTAATCGAAATATGAAATTGAATCTTGTTTACTTGACAATAGGATCCATTTTTAATTTACATAAGGTATCTGTAGTTCTGCATTCTCTAACACAATAATGAAATGACAATATACCTTTTCTGGTGTAGACTTTTCCCTCATTTCATCGACTTGTTTCTCATGTTCAAACTCAACTAGATCCTGATGATATTGTTGCTCCTGAAGTCAGACAAATTGTAAATATAGTTATTTACTCTTATAAACCCTAGAAATTATAGTTGGGGAATATCATTTCGGAAGACGAAATAAACGTGTTTGTCTCGGTGGCGCAGCGAGAGCCTATATGACTGCTGCACAAGAGACTTTTGTCTCATGTAATTTTTAGTACCAAGCCGAAAGGTGCCTGATTAATAGCAAGAGGTTCGTCTTCTATTACAACGACGTGGTGGACCCGAAACATCCTTGACTAAAGGTGGGCGTGTTGCACCCCTATTTATTATTTCGGGGATAAAAGGCTTGCTCGCTACCTATGTTATGTTTGAGATTGACAAACTAATACATATCTTTACTGTCTCCAAAGAACTGAAAATTCACTATAACATAATTCTAAAGTAGGTACAATACTAATGAGCGATCGATAACTATCGATACATTGAGTAGGTACGTTTTTTTAATTATGAAAATGTTTTAGTTACAAATCGCATGCAAACAAAATTGGAATATAAAAACAAATAATACACATGCAAACATTGTGAATATTTAAACATAAAAAAGTGTGACAATAAACAAACCTGTTGATGTTGGTGCAACGGTTCATCTCGGTCCAGACTTGACGTTGAGTGAGACAGAGAGCCGCCGGTATCCGCCGTCCCGCTCTCGCTACCGGTCTGTGCAAACATACGCATTGTCTATCTCTTTCTAAGAAGCACAGGCATGGACTCGGATTCATTCGAGTTTCATTATATTAAACGCACACAGTGTTAAGAACAAAATTGTGGTGTAACAAATTATGCCAATGTTTTTAGCGTGAATTTTACAAGCATGATATAGTTTTGCTTGTTTCTAATACTTATTTGCTTGTGATATTTTAATTAAAATAAGTACTAAAATAAATAACTTGGCAGACTTATCTGTGACAACCCAATAGTACAAAACACAATTTAAAAAAACCTTACAACTTAAAAAGTTTATTAAAGCATATTAAACTCGATGTGACATAACAATACGGCAAACTTTACACCGCAAAAATTTCAAAAAATCACGTAATATTACGGTGACATCTAAATTTAAAAATTGGCTCACAGATATTTCAACCGAAATTAACTTACGGCGGCACTCAGAGACGTCAATTAGCAGTAATCTGTCATTACCACAATTTTTTCATTGAATAGTCGTCTTTAGGCGTATCGACTTAAGAATTACACGTTTTTACTAAATAAACTTTAAAGTTAAGTAACGTCTCTGAGTACGGCAGTTAGAAACACGACACGTTAGAACCGTTTGAGAATATTGTTCAGGAAAGTAGCATCGAGTACACATATGTATGTATCTTTATACTGTAATACTCACAGTGTTGTATTTGTCAGGTCGCGTGTACCCTTGGCATACTACTAGATGTAACGGTGCATGCGTTGCTGAACGAAGCGCGTTCACAGCTTCGTTGTGAGTGGCCCCCAATAGTGACACGCCGTTCACTTCCAGTAGACGCATGCCCACCTTCGAAGTAAGTAATCACATTAGTATTACGAAATTATGATTATTTCTAAACCTTTTGTACCGAACGTACTAACTAAGTATGTACCTATGTGTGCGCGTACTAAATGTATTTATGTAAGTATGCTAAGTTAATAAGTATGATGACTTCTAAAACATTGATACCTAACGTAACAAATATACGCACAGGTATACCTAAAATAATAAGTATGTACGTACGTATGCACGCAAGTACTGAATATGTACATGCTCTTGGCGAAAATTTTTCGCGCTGCCGGTGTAAAATTGCAAGTCTGATGAGCATTCCATCTTCTATGTACAAAGTTTCAAAATTGTCTAGCGACGTTTCTCATCTTATGTCTATTTTTCACTGAGAGCGCGAATTATTTTAAATTGTTTACTAACCTTGAGTCTGCCATCTCGTCTCGCAGCACCACCGCTATTTATTTTAGATATGAACACGCCCTCATCGTTGGGATCGTTAGGGTTGCCACGTTGTCCGTTCAAACCACCCTTTATGTGCATCCCCAGTTTTTCACCTTCTTGTTTGATTATCGTAAGATCCTGAAGAATATTACATATTTATTATGAACCAAACAAAACAGCAAATAAGATAAAACTGTATTCTTGATACTGAATATAGTCAAAATTTACCACTTACATCGGACAACTTTATTTAAAAATAAACAAATCCACATAGACTTATTACATGCGAAGCCAATCTCATGCACTCAAGGTACATAACACAAGCTTTCATACTAATTAAACATACAACTCACTAAGTAAATAAAAACCTAGCTAGACTCAAGAAATACAACATTGTATTAAAAGGGTGTAAGTTCTGTGTGGCATAACAATAGTATAAGCTATGTAAGCAACAAAACATATCAAAATCATACGCCGCGTTCTCTACTAAATAGGAAAGCTTTATAACGAAATAGATAACCATTCATAAAACGACGATAGCTGGGCACACAGACTGACTGGATGAGGGGTTGGATTCTGACATATATATTTGGTAAAGTAACACACATAAGTTCGAGATGATCGTCGATCGTTCACACTTACAGTTGCGTCAACAATGTCAACTTGAATGAGACCCTGTACGTGAGAAGCGGTGGCCGTGTAGAAGGTACGTGTGGAACAAAACAACGTTTAGCGTTTTACAACGACAATATAAGTCAAAACTTCAATCTTAAAGCGCTTTAGCGCTGTCTGAATGATAAATATACGTCAGTAAGTAAGCGACAGATTCGCAGCAAAGAGTCACTATGCTTTTGTCAGTATATTATGTAATATGTCGAACAATCATGTGCATAAGCGTTATGCAGTTCATTTAATTGTACATACCGCCAAATGACTACTGTAAGCGACATACTCAAATCATTCTACTCGTGAATTCACATTATGCTTTCAACTTCTCACCATTAGAATCCACAATACTCGGTTACTTGCATAACATGCAAAACATTGCGCGCTTATGTTTGTGTTATATACACACTGATTACGAATATTCATTGCAAGACATACCCAATTTCTGGGACTGTTTTCGTCAAATTAAAAGCATTTTATCACCAATTAAATTTCATTTCTATCTCTTTTAAATAAAACATGGCACAGGATTGGTCATGAAAAAAGTCAACTAGAAATACAGTATAAATAAAATGTAACTGACAATTTTTATTTTATGTTAGTAGGAAGAACTGATTGCACACTGGACATTTTCAGTTTAATGCAGTATTGTATGTATTCTGAGAGAACAAGTCAATAATATAACTAAGCGGCCAAGAGTATAATATGTATTAGCAAAAATTTAAGTAGGTATACCATAATAATATCCAAAATGCAATCCGCTTGATTAAAACTGTTTCTGATAAACATCACTTATTTTAAGTTCCAATTTGGTATCGTAGTTCTCCAATCCTGTGTCACTAAACAACGTGTATATTGTTACGTCACAAACCTGGAAGCCCGGCGGCAGCGGGTCATGTCGCACGGTGAGCATGAGGGTAGCGCCGGGTTGCAGTAGTAGTTGTACCGCGTCACGATGAGTGGCGCCAGTTAACTCTGTGCCGTTCACTTTGATGAGACGGTCACCCATTCGCAGTTTGCCTGATCGTGCGGCAACACCGCCTGGCACCACCTATATAAAATACTTCGTCTAAGAGATAGGTTATCTTGACGCGAACTTAAATTTCATACTGTTCCCGATTTTTGATTGTCCGAATATATGGAGACACATAATTTCCTGTAAAATTTTACTTGAATATTATAATAGTAACTTCTTCTCTGTTATTTTCGTTGATCGTTATTCGTTATACGCGCGTGTGTGAGTGGCGCTCAAATTTATTTACATTACATTAACGATTTATACATTACATTGATATCCAAAAATTATTTAATCAAAAAGTATCTAAGTACCTCTGTACTAAAAATGCTGGCTTGCAGAAAACACTTCTCATTGATAAAATTTTGGCATACACTAATTACCTCTTGCGGATTCGCCTACGTGGTATATAAAAAAAAGCAGGCACTTATGTCCTTTTCTAGGTCTTAGAAAATCTTCAACAACATCTAAATTCACTAACACTAACATTACAACTTTATATTGTATAGAATCTATATAGAGATGAATTATTTCCCGTGGTACTTACATGAGATATAAATATCCCGGGCTCTTTCCCCCCGAATGGCACACAAGAGTGATCAGTACCGCCGATAATACTGAAACCAAGCGATCCTCCTTCCTTATGTAAAGTGACATCCTGAAACAATAAAAATCTTATGTTCAACAATTTGACAATAAAAAAAAACTTAAATCCAACATTTAAATACGCGAGAATATTTTTGTTACCAAAATGCTTGACTATTAAATTAACTTCGCGAATGGAGCTCTCTATCCGAGAAGTTAATTTGACAGTCAATATCGAATATTTGTGTATTGAATTTTATATCGATCTTTTGTTTCTATTCTACCAGGATGTTCTATAAAATTGGCAACATGCAAAGCTGGTTATACCTAGTGCTCGGTATTGAAACTATGATAGATTGTCATTTGTCTTATTACCTTTTCTATGGCGTAGCGTAATGCGTTACGTTTGCGGACAAATTTTCGTAAAATAAATTCGTGCGCGACTTTTTTGCGGTATCAAAATTGATATATCGATATATGCTTATTTAAATTGGCCAGGTGCAAGTTTTAGGTGGGTAAATTTGTAAATAGGGTAAAATTTTGGAAACATGTCCAAGCTAAGACATGAGTATCCAAGATTTCTATTTGGTGCCATGAAGTTAGGTATAATCAATACTCAATCTTTGCCTATTTAGGTAGGTACAAAACGCGTAGGTGTGCGTATATTGGAATAGTGTTGCGTGTGTGAGGTATATCGAGCATTTAAACGGTTTCAGCATTGAATACGTAAAACTAAAATATAAATTAAAATCTAACGACGCCCTCTGGTGAAAATATTTTTAAATATAATGTGTGCACTGTAAATTAACGTTACGTTATGGGTTCCAAACTAGCACTCCGCTACTCGCAGTTTAAATATTGAGTGATGAATCTTTCGAAGCGATGAAGGTAAACGTTACAGATTTTAAGAGTAATTCACGCGGAATATTGTTAATAGTCTATTATTAGTCCAATGTATTTATTTAATTTATACTGTTGTTTTTATTGTTCTAAAAAATAGAAGGGAGCGGTCAGTGATGTTACAAACTAAACTGTCATATGTACACATACCTACCTACCGCATCAAGTTCTGGGAGAATGATTCGAGGCTAAAACAATTGTCCGGTATTTGTAATACTTATTTTTGGCGCACTAGTAACGTATCCTCTTTCTGGATAATAATTAATATTATATGATTGATTATGGAATTGCCCGGTAATGAATTGCATTTCGAACCGGCTAAATACACGGGGAGAGCTGTTCTAGTGTCAATATTCCCGTGAAATACGCCAGGAAGTCTAGTGAGCAAGCACTTATTTATGAATAAGGTAATTAGACAAAAAACCATGATTTCTTTATGGGTTCGCACTACACAGTGAATGACAAATTGATAATGAAGGCGGCTACGATTAATTCAAAATCAATTTTGAAACAATAACATTGGAGATTATTAAGTTACGTAACATTACTTGTAATGTTTCATAACTTATTGTATTAATTGATTAATATTCAATACTAGTCATTCTATTTAAAATACTTCAAATAAACGTGCATTTTACCTTTCACCTTCAATGTAGTAACAATTTTTGAATTTTAAAAGAAATAGTGACGGAAAAACCGTCACTATCTTACAGGGTTTCGACCTCGCAACGTTGTATTTTTGAAAATTATTATAACCAATGATTACATCGCGATATAAATATTGAAGAAGTATGTCTCTTCATCATCATCATCTTAACAAGATCAAAATTTGCGATGCTTCATGATGCACCACAATATTTCAAACATAACGAAATGACGTAAAAGTCTCTATACTTATTTATTTTATCTTGTTTTTGTCATCTAACTTTCACTTTATTCATATGGATGATTCTACCTGGGTGTATAAAACGGAATAAATCTTTTCGATTATATTTTTTATATTTTAATCGATAATTTTATTGCGATATTCTAACTCGATTGCGAGACCGAGCCCTGTTTTTTCGTAATGCGTGAACGTAGTCCGGGCGCCTTACTTCGATGATGAGTGGCGCGACGAGCTGGTTGTCGGTGATGCGCGTGACGGTGGTCTCGGTGAAGGTGGACTTGGTGATAGTCTCGGTGACGCGGCCGAGCGTGTTAGGCGGCGGCGGCAGCACGACGGCGGCGGGCGCACGTTCCACCGTGACGCGCACGCCGCTGGCCGGCGGCTCGCTCGGCGCCCGCGCACGCGCGCCGCCCAGGAAGTGCGCCGGGATCATCGCTTGGAACTCCTCGTTCGTGATCGGCCGCGATGGCTGCGCGTTTAACACGTTCACATCGTATCAGTCTATGCATTAGTCAAGTCACCTAGAGACCGGTTTCAGTCATGGTAGCGTATCATTATTGCAGCTACCAGTGTTCCTACTAAAGTATTTAAGTGTTATCGAAATGGAAGGCTGAGAAAACTGGTGCTTGAAAAATTAGCTTGTGAAGAGTATAATAAAAGAACAAATGGCGCATGCATAAACCATGGTCTCGCTAAAAACTAGTAATTCATAGATTGTGACATTGTAGTATAAAAAAGATAATTTATGCCAGAAATATGAAGAAAATATTTTTTTCATTGGGCATAAGAATCCAGTTTTCTTGCTACTTTTGAATTGCAGTGAAACATTCTGAAAATTAACGTAGAATTAAATTAAAATATTGTTCTTCAAAAGTAATTAAATTTCAAGTTTTCTTAAAGCTTTGAAACTTCTTCTGGCATATTAAGTTACATGACTCGTTTTCCATATTATTTGCCACAAATATAAGCCCAAGTTTTTAATTACAAAAATTATTAACAAATGTATAATGTATGACGTTAATATAATAATATAATGTTGGACCTACAACGGTAAAGGTGATAGTGCAATTATACAAGGTAAAGCAAGCATAGAAATACCTACTGCGCAATCTAGTGAATACAATCTCAATATGTATCTAATGTGCGTAATAACTATTTACTACACTATATTTAGATAATGATAATATATTATACAGTTATAAAATAAATACAATGATACGTTAGCATGTTTGAGTTCAGAACATTATTTCAAACATTCTATTAAGTATTTATTATGATGTTTACCCATATGTTTAAAATACAGCCTCTAAGTTCCTGAAAAGTTTCTAGTATTATTTGACAAAATGAAGCATAAAATGACAACGGAAGATTGGAGATCGCTTTAGTCAAAATGAAATAGTTACGATGAATACCATACCCTAACATCTCGAAATATGAGCTCTATATTTCGGAATGCAGTGGGTACGCTATCTTTCGTAACTATTGAAGACTAAATACCATCGCCAACTTTCAACTATACTACATAGTGAAGTGAGCTAAGGCGTCGTACACAATGGTGGGAAAGCCATGACGTATAAGCTCTGATGTGAACGTGTTAAACCAATACCATCACCTGCGAATATGTATGCTATAACGTTATTGCTATAATACCTGCTATCTTACCTGTATATCGTCGAAGACGTCGTCGTTAGATCCATGCACTTTATCGGCGCTGGGAGTTAGAGGCGTGCTCGTACTGTTAGTTGACGTTTTGGCCTGAAGTGCAAGATATAAGATTTTGAATGCATTGAAATGCTTATTGTGCGGTAATTAGAAGCAAGTGTGAAGTAACAATGAAATCATGTCATGGTTTTGGAAATTACTCTAAATGATAACAACGCAACCTTTATGTAAATATTTATATAGAATGTGATAATTTAAGATCAACAACTATACTAATATAAACAACTGGACTAATTGAATTCCAAATAGCTATATTTTAGTAATTTTAAGACGATATGGATCTTTAGTTATAGTAATAATAATTTCATTTATTTCTCTCATAATGGCACATGCAACAACAAGGAATAATTAAAACTAAAATTTCTTATGCTTTAGGCACACAGCGAACGGGGCGGGACGGCGACTTGACGTTGGCGAGACGTAAGCAAGATGTAATGTATGAAATATATCGAAGGTGTCATACAGAGCCGTCCACTGGCGTCTGCATTTATACATTCGTCGCGCCGGCGTCATTAACCGTCCCGTCCCATTCACTGTGTGCCCAAAGCTTTAGTCTCTAAGATATAAATTTCGATACTACTGAAGTAATTATAACCTCCACAATAAAACCGCGAGTATCATAGAAAGTGGCGATAACTAAGCCTCACCTGTCCGTTCGTTTGACTCAGTTTTCGCGGTGCGGGTTGCGGTGGAATGGTGGGTGCGAAAGTCGTTTGTTTCTGTGTTTGTGACGGTGACGTCACCTGTAGGACGGGCTGTGGCGACGGTAGTGTGTGTGAGGGTGCGACGTGTGTGGTGACGCGCGGTGCTGTGTGAGTGTTGGTGTGGTTGCCCACTAGAGGTGCGCTTATGTGGTTCGTGGTGGCTTTCTGTGGCGGTGTGATGTTCACATTCTGCAGGCTCGTCTTGTGTTCTCTCACTTCATCTGAAGTCGATTTCCGCGGCAGTATCTCGCCTAAATAAAAATAATATATTTATTTATTAAATTTGTAAAATCAAGTGAAAGCTTTTACAGACTACAATTATATGAAACTTTATTTAACAATGGTGTTTTTTTAACTAAAGAAACAAGTCAATTTTAAAATGAAAATATTGATATAATTATATATTAGAAACAACAAAAACAATAAACATTTAACTCGTTAATAAAAGATAAGATAAAAATGTAACTATTTACCCTGATCCGTTGTGATGGTTCGTTGTAGAACAAGTCTTACAAATCTTTCGTGTCCGGTGAGAAGGGATACGGCTGCTTCGTGAGGAGCGCTTTCCATATCTACGCCGTTTATCTAAGGAAATAAATCTATATTAAGTCTTTCACTTTGTACCTAGTAGTTTACTTTTGAAGTAATTATAGACTGTTAACTTTCTGTAACTGTTATTTAAATTAAAAATATATATTTTTGAAACAAATATTCGCTATTAAATTCTGCAACTTGACTTAAATCAGATGAGTGAAATTATGGCTATCCTTCGTCAACTAGTAATCTCATTTAACGAGCACTTACTCAACAAGCAACACGTTTCTATTTGCACTATATAACCGTGCAGCGTACACCTTATTTTAAGAGATAATTAATATTAGTTACTGTAGAAAGCGTGCAGATTAACTTACAGATACGACTTTATCCCCGACTAGCATCTTGCCGTCCTTAGCCGCGGCGCCTTGCGGTGAGATACGAGAGATGTATATGGCATCGCTGTCATCACGGTATGGAGGGGAGCCTTTACCGCCGGCTATGCTGAAGCCGAGACCGGCGCCGTCGCGGATCAGAGTTGTGTGGACTAGCACCTTTTGGTGATAAACTAAGAAAGGAAATTTTTATATTAATTGTTTGCATTTATCGTTGTCAATCTAGCGAGTCCTTTACTAAATATGGAATGGTGACATTTCACAGACAATGTCTACATTTCAAAAAAACTTAAAGTAAGATTATTAATTCCAGTCAGTAAAATGAAATTTCCAGTGTTGCAGGTTTTTAGTCCCAAATAAATAGTGATGTGGTAGAATCGAGTTTTTACAATTGAAGAAGGCCTGAAGGAAGTGACGCCTGAAAATTGGAGACAGTGCATCAACCATGCCATAAAAGTCGAAGACAAAATGTGTCACCTCGACCACATCATAGATGAATATGTGGATTCATTCATTATAAATGTAACTGATTCCGATACCGATTCTGAATATACCGATTCAGAATCGAAGTCGGAATCAATAGCAACCGTAATGAATAAAAACGTATAAAATTACACTTGTATTTTCCTGACTTTCTAGTGTTAATTTCTCTGAATCTCTTTATACATTTTTTCCCAGTTTTTGTAATAATGTTGTAGTGACAAATTTTAATATGCTGGTAAGGTCCATATTTCTAAAATCGTATTATTTAATACGGTACGTATTAAATATTTACAATAAAAAAACGCTTTGATACCTAATAAAATAAAGCCTGACTAAATGTCTAAGTCTATTGATTGCCGAACATCACTATTGTAGCGGGTCACCCTTTTTTGTATCAGTGACAGTTGCACTTGTCATTTTACTGACTGGAATTAATAATCGTACTTTAGTTAACATATGACAATTATAGAAATATGTTCTTTGACAGAATTATTTTTTAATTATTTACGTTGAAAATCCAATATTTTGCCTTTAAAAAACGTAATACATGAAAAAAATGTCCGAAGCGAAGTGACACGAGTCATGGCGACTTTCTCTTATTATTTCGACCGTAACTTTTAACAATAAAAACACATTCAAAGCACATATTTTGACAAGCTTTGTATGTGCAGTCTTTTTAAAGAGATTGAATATCTTATTTTTCAATATCAATGAAAGCAACGTTTAGCCGTGGCGAAGCATAATTCATATACCTACCGCCGTTGTTATATAGCCTCTGTGACATTGTATAGTCACTAACAATGAGAAAATGGAATAAAACATTATGTATAGTGTATCAATAGAAAGCTTTTTTGTGGGAATGTTGGAACACATTCCGATGGTTATTGTTTATTTCTAAATTAAACTGCAACTTTTTACACTTTAACAATCTTGAAGCCACAATCAATTATGAAATTTGGTTAAAACAAAGCTAGCTCTGCGCGTCACCTGGAAGAACCGCAAATGTACTTGTGACATTCTTCAATAAGTATTTGTGAATACTTAGGATTCTTTAACTTAAATCTATCACTATTGACAAAACCACAATAAACATTATCATTGACTAGCTGTTTCGTGGGGCTTCGCTTCTGTGGTCTTTGTTTGGCCACTACTCCTCTACACTCTACTACAGCTCCTATTGGTCGAAGCGTAATTTTATAATAATATAGCTTATAGCCTTCCTCGATAAATGGGCTATCCAACATAAGAATAATTTTTAAACGCACAAATCTCAGTCACTATTGGATCCAAATTATTTTCAACTGTCGTTTATCAGTTATTGACGTTATTCAATGAGGTAATTGGTAGGTATACAATATAAATTATACTTTACCAGGCGGTATATAAGGCGTAACAGGCGGAGGTGGCGACGCTTGCAGACGTTGATAACTGTCCGAAGGCGGCTGTCCCGTAGGCGACGGGCTATAGTTCTCCATATTCGTGACCACAATAGGCACCGCTTGGTTGTTCGCCACTGGAGTAGTTGGCATCATATCCTTGTATTCAGGCTCGAACTCTTGTGCATATTGGTTGCTAATTATCAACGGCTTCGTTGGTATTCCCCGACCGGTTGGAACCTGTATATATAATCGCTTATTTATTCTATTGATGCTATGTACAGTTGAAAAGCTATTAAGTAGTTATAGAAGTATGAGTCAATTGAAGTGCTTAACCTAGACCTACACGATGTTTATTTTTAAAGAAAGCTGCGGTTCTCAGGGAAAGCGTATGAATGTATTATTGTAAAAAAAGAAAAACGTCAAGTCATGTTTTTGTAGATTTCTCGAAAGAACGAACTTAATACAATTTATAGATACTCAAATTCCAAAACATTAGATGCAATCGTTTAGTTTGTGTATTTCTATATACGTTGTTTTATAATAATTCACAGTATTGATAAGAGCAAAAAGAAGATAGGATTGTGCTTGTTTTGATGTCCGAAAACTCCCTTAACAGTAGCATCGTGTAAAAAATGCAACACAATGAGTCTTTCGTAAAATGTTTGCGTGAGTTTAATTTATTGTTTTGTTGTTTTATATCCTATGACATCCCTTTTTTGGCTGCACTTCGAGGGTTAGAACGCATTTTTATAGTACAATAATGACATAGTTTTGGCTTATTCTTCAATAAAAACTTATAAAACGTACCTGTCCATTTTCCAGTGTGGATATAGTGTCGGTAGTGCTTGACACAGAATGATGGCTCGCTCCACTTGGCGCTCGACTATGAGTTCTAAAACACGAATTTATGAAACCATAATATTAACATTTCCCAGACGTGATTTGCAATAATTTTCAGCAAACTTTACGACTAAATATATTTATTTTATTACTCATGTTGGAATGAGTGTTATACTAATGGGTCATAACTCACTTGGAGAGAATCTAATCAGTAGACAAGTAGCTAACAATACTTTCATCTGTTTTAGAGGCTTTAAACAAATATATAAATATCCTCATATCAGATAATTCAATCGTTGAACAGTCAATGTTCAAAAGGTAATAGAAATATTTAATAAAAGTGCTGATAGAAGTAAAGTTGTTTACATGTGATCATAACTTCTCTAAATAGTTAGTTTATAGGACTTTTCCAAATTAAGTAAAAGTTTAAATATAAAACTTTATGCAAGAAATAAAGTGGAAAATGTTGTATTTGATAAGTTCAAAGATATACATAAGTTGTACGTGACATAGCAACGCTGTTTTAAATTCAAGCAAACTATATTGTGAGATGAAATATTTAGATAAAGAACAAAACGGAACCTGGTCGAATTGGGTGAATCTCTGGTCACGACGAGTGTGAGAGTGGGACCGCTCGCTTTAAGTACTTCAACAGCATAATAATGATCAACATCTATCACCGATGTACCGTTCACTGAGAGCACCTTATCGCCAACCTGAAGCAATGGTAAAATAGTTTTACAATTTCTTTATTTAAATTTCAAGAGCCTTAAGTTAATACTGTGTCTGTGTAGTGATGGATTAACAATACATAATGTCAATACCCCATCTCAAGCTGTGGATATCGTAAAAGGCGATAATGGGAGTAACTTTATGCAGACAAGAGCACTGCGAGATAAAGAAAATTTTAAACAAGCCCTATACCAACTCGTTTGGCCAGCGAGGTATAGTAGACCTAATTCGCTCCACATTCTTTGGTAGCCTAGATGTGGGACGTTTATGACTTGAAATGATGATGATGATGATGATGATGAAGTTAATACTATAAAAGTGACGACTGACATGAATATTCACTGGTTGTGTCTACGTCACTAGTCGACTATATACGGCATATCAGAGCAAACCGAAGAGCTAGATGACAAGCTCTTAATGTACTTATTCCCGATGCGAATATTCAAATCGAGTAAAGTGTTCATGTCAGTCGCCACCTTTATATTACTAATTTGGAAAGTAGCTATTTATTTAAGTGGTTGTTAAGAGTTTAAGAATATCATCATTTGCATGATAAGCATGATGAAGCGTTTATTGAGGATTAGAAAATAGTATGTAATTGGATTTCTTAGCTTCAATATGCATATTGGATTGGAAAGAAAATAATTTACGATATTTTAAATGCTATATAAATTAGTAAACTAATATAAGTTGTTCTTGCCGTAATCGACAGTGATCGCTAGTTTCAAGACTAGCCGCTGCGAACAAGAATAACCATTTATTATTATATTGAAGTTTTTCGATATGTTTTTCAGTTTTTTAAATTAAATTTTATAGTTTGTTATAAGGAATTTCTAGGCAAAAAACCCAAAAAAGAACTATCAAATGTTAAAACGTTGATTAGTTGCAAGTACCCAACTGGACAACCATTAAACCAATGAGGCTGTTTTATCAACTGATCTGTACTTCATGCGAAAGTGGATCTGTGTTACATTTCATGGATAAGCAACTGAATGGATTTATATGAGATTCGGTATGGAGATCGCCTGAACTGGAACTGGAGAAGGGCATAGACAACTTTCGCTTTATCGTTCGCGAGAAAGTTACTTATTGTTTGTAAAAAAACCCGATACCTTTTTTTTTACACAGGAGTTAATCCTTGTTAATTCTTGGGTAGAACACGAGAGCGAATGCTTGCTTGAAGGTACTTTAAGACATAACATGTACCATCGACTCGGAACGATGACTGATTATTTAGTATTCACTGAAAAACTTATAAACTTTATCTTAGTAAATGCTTTAAGCAAACAACTTACCCTAAGTCCAGCCATATACGCGGGTCCATTTTGAGTGACCCTAGATATGAATATGCCGTCATCATCACCAACGTATGGGGTGGAGCCCCTTCCACCGGCTATACTTAAGCCTAGTCCGCCGGCAGTACGCGCGATTCGAACTTCGATGCATCGTTGGTCGCTTACTACACGCGCTTCGCTTTCTGCTCGCTCGGACACGGATTCACCTGTTACAAAAGAAATTACCAGATTATGATAAACTTATATTAAAATTTTGAGGACAAAAGGGTCCCTCAAATTGAAGAACATCCACGCACCAGAAAATCACAGGTTGACATCTCTACTAGGCAATGTTATATTTCTATTTGATCAATTACGATTCCAGAGATTTTAGATTCTTGCTGCTTGGTATGAGAATATTAATTGTATTTGCCACATAAGAGAAGTTGAAAAAATAGGTAATATAGAAAAAAGTTTTACAAAAAAAAATTATCTTGACGTCTAGATCTATGGGAGTAGGTAGGTAAGTACATAATATCGATTTACCAGCAATACCATGAGATGGATGGGAGGAGATATATCAGTCACAATATAGGCGGTGCCGTCTACGAATTTTTTAAAGACTTGTTGTTCTGTTTTTATAATGTAACTGTACATATTTTCTTTGAGGATCAATGTCCATAAGTTTTATTAGTCAGTGAGCGCAATAAAAAATTCGCTCTCTATAACACAAAATGGGCATCGTTTATAACTTGTCGTTATCTGATATCGAATATCACGATTAAAAGGTTGATGATCATGACGTAAATAACATGTTATCCAATAATAAAAGTTGTTAATATTCAGGTTAAAAGGAAAAGAAGTTATTACCAGAACTGCAAAAGTGAAGTACAGAACTATATTTCCAATTTATTGCTGATGGATTCTTGATAAGAATCCGTTGCTTTGTTATCAAAGTACGACATATAACTTTAACGTGACGTAATCTATACCAAAATATTTTTATCAAGAGTTAAGCCCTTTGTTCCTTGTATCCACCACGCCTAGAATAATTCCTACATTAAAACATGATAAGCGTATTCGAACCGTGAATAGATCAATGACTAATATTATACAATACTAATTGGTTAGCAGATATAGAGAATTAAGTACATATATTATTATCTGTTATAATATTATAATAACACAATATTGTTTCGGGCCATTGAGTACCGTCGCTTCCGTAACAATATCTACAGTCAACCAAGGATAAGTTCAAGAATAAACATGTAAATGGATACACATAAGTAGAACGTAATATGCAAAGACTAATTTAACTAATTATCACGTTGAGGTAATTCTATTGATGGATTGTGATGAGTTAGAAGTTTGGCGAGCGAGGTCTTCTTTTAAATTAATAGAAGCGTGGGCGTTTGAAAAGTGCCGTCAGTAATAATTGACCCTTCAGCTGTGAGCACGAATAATGAGTTGCATGCAATATAGTGCACATGTTTGCAAGGTCGCCGCCATTAAGATCATGAGCATAAAGTATACTGACACGATATAGACATTATAGGACATATTACCAACGGTCACGAATGCTAACTATCACTTATGCAATTTTTAATCTATTGGATGAAGTAATGCACTGATGATTAACATACGAAGCGGCAAGACAATTTATCATTGATGAGACGTTTCTACGCAGTCAGATTCCTAATTCCAGAGATCTTCAATGTTAACAGTGCGGAATTGAATAACAAATGATCGCACGTCTGGTGGTAACGTTCGCACGACAATCAACATGTCGAGATGAATGAATGGGCCACAGTGAAATCATGATCCAGAATGGTCTGGCCCGCGTCCCGTCTTCTGCACTACAATAGCCAATCAGTTGCGATACTTTCACCCCCGGATAAGCTTAATAGAATAACAACACAACTATTGTATCCCAGAACAAGTCGTGATAGTTTACAGAGGGATTCGTGACTCTCGTCTTACAGTAGTCTTATTGGAAAATCCTCTTTTCTAGGAATGATGGTAATTTAGTTCCAATCTAAACGTAACGGACAGGTGAAAGTTACTGTTGTGAAATGATTCTCTAAGTAATTTATCGAATAAGCATGTAACTGATAAATAATTGCTGCAAGTACTTTATGAAAGTTATTTAAGCTAAAACAATTTTCATTCTATGGATGTAGCAGTGTAGTTTTTGTTTGCACGAGTGGAACACTTAAGCACAAAGTGTAGACTTAGAAGCTATGTAAGAAATTACGGCATTAAGAACAGAATAGTATCTTGAGCTATGGGTTCAGAAGCGCTCCGTTAATGTTAAATTAAGAGAGGCAATTTGATTTAATGGCGGTAGTGAACATGCCTCCATAGAGGTAATGGATGTAAACACGTAAATATGTCTATAGCGTCTGTATTACAGGCCGTGTGCCGACCTAGCGGCCTCGAGACCATTACGCCGTAAATCCACTAAATGTATGACTTCATACATCATGTAAAACGGTATAACACCATTATGTTAAGTGTTTATACTTATGTAGGTCTAGTACTGTAACCATGGTTGTTGTAGTCTTACATTTAGCCGCAAGTTTACAATTTATATGCGTAGAATGCAACATAAACTCTGAAATGGTTAACTTATCTAGATTTACTACTTTAATCGCAATATCGAAGTTGTGATGATGGATTTTCTACGCTTGCGAAATAAATATTAAAGATAACCATTGGACTGATAGGTCATAAAACTGTGAATCATCATATCAGCTATATACAAATGCCCTTGGGAATATAGCTATCTCCTACCTATTTTTTGGTCACTAAATATTTATGGCAAAAGTTTTTTTTTATAAATTCGTGCATATATCCATAAATTAATACACTGGAATATTGGTGTGGTGTAATTCAAATATTATTCTTACCAAGAATATTAGTAGCGGTAGAATAAGCGCAGTTTAATTCAAAATAGGAAGTAATATGGTCGAAAGAAGCAATTACCCAAACAACAAGAACAAGTAGTTCTCACAGTAATTGAAGGAATGTAGGTATAATAAAGGTAAAAATCCGTTTATGGTATACCGACATGGGAATAAACACAGCAACAGGTGTAACTAAATCACCATAAACAATGTTAAGTGGAACACGCATTATGTAACAAATTTATTTTTAAATATGACAAACTTATCAAAGGTCATTTTCCTACATATAAAGGGCAACCCATTGACATAACAAATCAATGGCAAGTAGAAACTTCTTTAACTATTGCGCAGTTACGAAATATTGGAAGTCGGTGTTAGTTTATAGGACCCAGCAGAATATTTGAGCGATGACCGCATAACGTAACCAATACTGTTTCACCTTCACACACGCGTATTTACAAAGCACGTAAAATATGTTATGTATGGCCTATTGAACAGAGGCGGTAGGCGATTAAACGTCTTGAGTGTAAGTGCACTGCAGTAATATGCACATTGTTTTGCGATTTGCATTGAGAAACATATAAACACATAGGTACCAAGTGAGTAGTTAGCATTAACTGAAGATGGTGGATAATTTGCATAGATTACATGCATTTTACTTAATCGCGATAGTTCTAACTGCGATATGCCACTATAAAAACAAGGATTTATTTGTGTTTACATTGTAAGATCGTGTGAGAAGAAAACATTAGAAAATCAGCGTTACCAAATATAAATTTAATATAGCAGAAACAGATCGTAAAATTTTACTTTACATTTTGGTTATAAAACAGTTTTTCGTCAGATTACGTTAACAATAAGCGTATCTACGATAACTATCCAATTACATTCCGTGTCAAAATGTAATCACAATTTAGTATACATAACGCAATTTATTATACAACTTTGTTCTTTAAATTAGCATGGCTACGTTTGCGTGTTAGACATAACAAACTAAGTCTTGAAATAATACAGTGTAATGTATATGTCGGTAAACACAAGTTGACACTGGAACACAGGTTAGACGTAGACGAACAAGACCTTAACTTTATATGGCAAGTCAGCATAAGTTCGTGCTTTTACAGACACGATTTATTAGTCTTTAAAACCATTTTACATAATATATATGTATATATGTTCACAGAGGTCATTGTTATACGACATAGTAAAAGACATTATGCTTTTTAAAGGTTAAGCACTGCACGAAGGAAAAGTTTAAAGTTAACTTTTAGAATGTTCTCACGCGAAATCTTCAACGTAATTAACTATTAGGTTTGTTAGATTTGTACTAAAATTATGAATTTACATGCATTTACTCGGAATTGATGAATTTATATAATCAATTTTGTTTGTGAGAAAAAATAGGTGACCTTTATTAGTCTGTCATTTTTTTTTTTTTTTTTTTTTTAAAAAGACAACGCCCGCACTAGGGAACAAGCCCTGTGTCGCGGGGAGCTTTACAAACATGAAACTAACGGACACAAAGTACACCCAGACTAGAAACAAATATCTATGAATCACACAAATATTTGTCTCGTGTGGGAATCGAACCCACGTCACCCAGCACGGCGATGTAGTGGCGAGGCGACCACCTTAACCACTGCGCCACGGTGACAGTCAAAAACACTGTGTTTGTCATTGTCATATAAATGAGCGCCTCCTGTGCACCAAGGTATAAAGAATCTGAATATTATCATAATATCTAGAGTGTGAGAAGATTATGTTTGAACACAGTCTTATTTAAATAATATTATATTTATTAACTGATTGAAAACTGCACTATTCACTAGATTCATTGTATCCCGCGAGTGAAGCAATCTAAAAACAAATGGTAGTTGCCTATAAAAGTGCAAAATATTTTCTCTAAAAAACCTTGACTACCTCTACCTATTGAAAACAGCGTAATATCCGCTCTGCATACAATAAAACCATAACGATAACAAAGTTAACAAACATTTTTAATTTAACCCTCCACTGTGTTTGTTTCAAACTTAACTATAACCAAGATTTATAAAAGTATTTAAAAGCAATAATAGGTAGACTTTTAATTAAATTATTAACTAATATTTACTCGGCTAAAATCATTTGCGATTACATTCAATCATCCTTAAGCCAAAAACTGAGAACAAATTACGGAATATAAGGAAGTTAATTACGCTAATAAGACATTTAATAAGCCCTATTTACAATGTTATCGCATAGTAGAGAAAGTAAACTTACGCTTTTTTCTCCTGATCACACCCATTTCCTCGGTTCAAACTAGTCCCGGACGACTTCCTGAATACACACGACTATGTCCGTAGGTGGAGGTTGATTTACCGGCTCTCGTTATGATAGTATCTGGTTAGTATCGTGCGTCAATCAAACGAGGCACCGGCCGGCTATTCGCCCTAATGCATTCCGACTAGGTCATTGTCCAATTTTATTGTAATATAAATTGTACGCAATATAAGACGCTTGTCATGAATTTAAAATTTGTTTAGATTTAATCCAATGCTAGTAACCGATTCCAAATTTGGTACGCCGAATCAAAATAAACACGATTCCAAACTGGGTATAATAATAAACGCGTAGAGTGCGCGCTGCCCGGGGCGCATGCGGTGACGGAATGCGCGCGCAGCAACCACCACGAGATCGGAGGCTGTGGCGCCGGCGTCCGTGCCCGCGACCTCTCCGCCCGATTAAAAATAGAAAGTCTCAACCAGGCGCATACCGATTCCTTTATTTTTACCCTAACGTTACCTACCCATTATCTGAAACGATCGATCTCATCTACATCCGATCTCGTTACTGACACTTTCGATTCTTTACAAAATAATGATGTGATCTATTATTATAATGTGTTATTTATTGCTATAGTCACTTCTAACATAAAGTAATTGTGAATAAATTCCAACGGCATTATAAACGATAGCAAGAAGTATATTAGGCCTATAAATAGAGAATGACCACAACTACAAAAAAAACTTGTTATGATAACATTCGGAAGCGCTATTATGCAAATAAATTACGAGTTGTGAGTCATTCTCTTTAGGAACTACTTACCCTAACATATAAACAGCCAAGATTTTTATTATACATCAGTTTTATTATAAAATTAAAATCACTAATGTTACTTTAATTGTAAGTACTTCAATAATATTGTAGTTATTAACTAAAACTGTTTAATTAATAGAACCGAACAGGATTTGTTTCTTAAATAGGTCAGAACGAAGAAGGATTACATTTAAAAAAAAAACAATTTAATGATTACAAAACCTACAGTCATGGTTCACATATTCTGTACCTTTAGATACAAAGAGACATAATACGCAACAAATATTTTACGTACAGTAATATTCCTGACTGTTAAATGCTATAATTCAGATGCTTTAAGATGACAGGTACCAAACGAAATTATAGCCTATATCTAACCGTAAGAGAAAATTAGAAATCGCGTATCAGAGCCGGGATATGGCTTTCAGTTCAACTGTAGATTAATAAACAGGACTTCAGCTTTCGAAAAGCGGTCCGACCAGTGGGTGATCTACATACAAACACAGTTGCACACCTTGCAGGGTGATTAATGTATGCAAGGATGCCAATTAGATACGGCACACGTCACAAGTCAGATGTAATGGACGTTCAGACCTACTTAATATAACACTAACAAACTCGTTCTCATAAGGACGATATTCTCATCGTGTGTTTGTTAGCTGTGTTTTAAGTTAACGGTGTTAGTGACATAGCTCTGTAAGAATCTGTTTCTCCGTAGGTGGTTACGATAAACCGTATTAATCCAATGCACTTCACTAAACAGAAAATACGTGCTGTTTTTATTCCACATAAATTTCTAATTCACACTTGAACTGGATTTCTTGCTTTGAAGAAAACAGTGACTGGGTTGGGCACAAATAATAGTAATCAACCGACTCGTGTTCGCGTAGAAGCGGTCTTGTAATCACAGGTAAGACATTATCCATTAAACAAGTGGAAATTTCAATCAAAAAGATTAGAAACGTTTCTTCAGGATTCTTAGAAATCGTAGCTGCCGCGTAATAAAACGTTATATAACGAACCAAGACTAGGATCTTGACAGCTTTCCGAGTAAAGACAGGACGGGAAGCCGTCTAGATACATATAAAGAGCTTTCATCTTGTTGGCAAGAGTTTAAACATGAAACCTTGGTCATTTCAGCTTAATGTTTTTCCGCGTAGCAATCAATCACTATAAGGCTACTACGCTACGTACTAGACGGAATATAAATCGATTATCACAGCATAAGGTAATAAAGAAGGGAAGATAGCTAATCTAAAATATGATTGTGGGTGGTTTAATAACAAAAATGCATTAAGTCATAATACCACACAAGATAAATGGGATTTAAAGTGTATTGATTATAGGATCGCCCGTTTAAATTGTTTATTTTTAGATACCAATAGATACATGTGGTTATACAATTTTAATTCCCATGCCGTATATAACGAATAGAAAAGGAATTGAAATGCACTATATGGGATAAGTTCTCATAGTTTGTTATAGCAAAACCGAGTTCATATGCAAATACATTGAAACGGTCACAGAGCAAAGTACACGTATAATTATACTATTGATCGAGGATCGTGTTCACAGAGTATCATGTTATTGATGCGCTTCAATAACTCATTTCACAGGTTCACTTTCAAGATCTATGCCCGCAGCACGGATGTAAACCGCAACGCACAGTTTCCTGTGGACTGTAATGAATGCACTCAATAGCAGTAATAACATCTAGTGGTTATATTAACAGTCGCTTACGGCGATCGAATACCAACAATAATTTTATAAGCGCTCAGGCAAGTGCGGTGGCATTTTCACGTGCACGTGCATGTTATATAGACGTCTTTATTGAACACACGACACGCTAGATAAAGTATATAAGTATAAGTGCTCAGATAAAATGCCGATATAATATTATTATAATAAGCTTATTAAATGTTTCGAAGAAAAACATCATCATGCAAATTTTGTTGATATAGAGATACCAAAGTAGACCATTCAGAATCATGGTAAAGAGACAAAAGATTAATTGTCAGTTTTGAAATAATAAATGCAGTTGCGAAATATTCCTTGTTCTCTCTTTGGATTGAAGAATGACCAATTTTCAGTTTTGATCAAGCCAATCAGTCACAAACATTTCTTAGATTTATAAAGATGAAGAATTTGTTTGTTTAGTTAAACACGCTCAGGAAATACTGGTCGGATTTGAAATTCTTTTAGTGTTTGATAGCCCATTTATCGAGGAATGCTATAGGCTATACAACATCACGCTACGGCCAATAGGAGCTGAGCAGTGGCCAAAAAAGAACGTCGGCAGCGAAGCCCCGCGCAACTTCTACTAAATCATATGTAGAAGACGAGATACATTTATATTTCAAGTCAGTCGAGATACATTTATATGTCAGTCAGTGTCCGCAATTTGACAGTTGAAACAAAATCTCTTCTCATTGTTTATGTGAGAACGACTAATTAGCAAATTCTTATCTTATATCACAGATGAGCTTAGTAATATGTACAATAGATCGACACCTAGTTTAAGATTAACAGTAAGTGAAAGCACAAAGGGTGAGATATCTCTACATTGTCCACTGGACAACATAGTAATATCGGTAATCTATACTAATATTATAAAGCTGAAGAGTTTGTTTGTTTGGTTGAACGCTAGGATCTCAGGAACTACTAGTCCGATTTGAAATATTCTTTTATTGTAGAATAGCCGATTTATCGAGGGAGGTAATAGGCTATATAACATCACGCTACGGGCAATAAAAGCTGAGTAGTGGCAATATAAAAATATTGGGAGCGAAGTGCCGTGCGACTTCGTGTCTATACTAATATTACAAAGCTGAAGTTTGTTTGTTTGAACGCTAGGATCTCGGGAAGTACTGGTCCGATTTGAAAAATTCTTTTAGTGTTGGAAAGCCCATTTCTCAAGGAAGGTTAAAGGCTATGGTTAATAGGAGCTGGGCAGTGACCAAATAAAGAACAACGGAAAAGAAGCCCCGCGCGACGTCTAGTAATTAATAAGTTCACGAGGCCATTATATACAATAACAAGGACTTTCACGGCTTTGAATAAGACGCGGATGCACGAAGATTGATAATGCAAAAGAAAAACGTGAGTGCACTACCTACAGTAATTACTATAACAGAGAAAGGTGTTTTGTATCTGACATTGTAATAACGTGTACCAAATTACTATCTATGACATTTATTTATTGAGTTTCGAAAGTAAAGCCTGGCATTTTACGTTCATCTGACGTGACTGATCTTCATGCTTAGGTCTATTGCATAATACTCCTATTCAATTACTCCGAGACACATGCGCTAGCTAATTATACTGTAGTCTAAACCATACGTCTACAAGGCATCAATTCACACACACACATTCGCTCAATGCATGTAGATTATGTTGCATTTCACTCGTAACTCATTTTAATTCTTTTTGGCAACGATAATGTGATAAAAGTTAAATTGCCATTCGATATAATTATAGTCACGTTTCATCATAATTTTGAATTATTAAGTTACAGAAGTTGTAGTTAATTTAATATAAGTATGTGACAATTGAATGGATGAAAATGAATATCTATAGTAACACTAACTTCCACCCGCGGCTTCACAAGGAGAATTTAAAAAAAATCTGAATTTCTAGTGGTTAACATTTCAGATTTGAACATGCCTATTTTAAAGTTTTTAGTAACCATAGTTACGGTAAAAGAGCCACTTTGAAGCAAAAATATCAATCTAGTTTATTCCGTATCCTGTGGGAATTTCTTAGTGCGTGCTTATGCTACATAAGGAATATGTGTACGAAATTTCAAGTTTATAGCCCAGGGGTTTGTGCTGTGCTTTGATATATCAGTCAATCAGTTTCTCCTTTAATATATTTTGATTAACAGCTAGTAAGTTACTGTAAATTTATATGAGAAGGCTAAACTTTGCACCACTATAGGTGACTCCGCATTTTGCATCAACTACCTATACTACACTAACAATATCTCTCAAGCTATAGAAAGAAAGAAAGAAGAAAAGAAAGAAAAATAATTTATTTGACAATATGACACCCTACGAATACAATTCACCTTATTTAATATAATATATTTTATGTAGAATATGGTCATAATGCCAAAAGGGCGAACAGCTCAGCATTATGTCAGATAAAAAAATTATAACTGACGCTGATTTTCAGCTGCAACCCTTGGAGTGGCGCATGCGTGGTTAAAAATTTAGAAATTTCAGGAACATTATGATATTACAATGAATGTGTGTAAGAAACAAGAGTAGTGAATAAATGCGTAAATAAATATATTATTATACATTACAATACATATTATAATTATAAATAAAATAAATAAATAAAAGAAATATAAATTAAAATATAATAAATAAATAATTTAATTTAAATAATTGAAGAAACATTTCTTTGCATTAATTCTATACTAAACGTACGTTTGTTTGCAAAACATGTTTGTATATTTTGTAACAGTAAAAACAGTGAAAATTTGACTAAAGAGCCGTAGATGGGATCCGGAAGTTTTCGGTATCTTTTTGATGTTTTAGTAAAAAGAGCTTTATTTGATTTTTAAACGACCGCATTGTTTTGCTTTTCTTAATGGGAGGCGGAATATTGTTCCAGCATTTTGTTGCCGCATACCGAAAACTGCCACGAAAGGCGGTAGTCCTGTGCCAAGGAATAGACAGTAGCTGAATTCGACGGCTCCCTCCAGAATCTCTGTGTTTTGTCCATGAAAGTTTGGCATATAAATAAAATGGCGTATGAAAGCTAACAACGTTAAATAGTAAGCTTGCTAAATGTAACTTACGACGAGCATTCATTTTCATTATATTCTTTTGATTAAGAAAAGGTGTAACGTGAGCTCTCCGTGGGATGTTGAAACAGAAACGGGCACAAGCGTTCTGCAGTCGCTGTATCATTGTTTCAGTCCTGGAGAGAAGTCGTGGTCCGTAAACAACATCCGCATAATTTAATTTTGAAAGAACAAGTGACTCGACAAGCATAATACGTATCTCCTCGCTTATAAAAGGGCGCATATTATATAAAACCTTTAACCTGTAAAAGCAGTTACGCACAGCATTTTGTATATGTTTTTCAAAACGAAGATCTACGTCCATGAGAAGCCCTAAATTTTGAGCTTCGTATACACGCTCTATCGGTTCACCCATTACCAGAATATCGCCATGAGTATAATTGATCTTATTTATGCGACTGTTCGCACCGAGAATCATAAATTTAGTCTTTTGGGGGTTTAATAGAAGAGAGTTCCGATTAGACCACTCCACGATTCGTTCTAGGTCTTCATTTATTTTTTTTATTGCTTCTGCGTAGTCATCTGGCTTAAATGAAATATATATTTGTGTATCGTCTGCGTAAATGTGATACTTACAATTATTTATATTGTTAATAATATCAGCACAATATAGAATAAATAATACGGGACCCAAAATGGAGCCTTGTGGAACCCCCCTAGTGACAGCACGCAAACTTGATGTAATTGCGGAGCCATTTGCTTTAGTTATTTCTACCTGCTGAGTACGACCTGAAAGGTAGCTTTCGAACCATTTAATGGTATTTGTTTCGAAGCCGTAATAATTCATTTTTGCAAGCAAAAGGGAAATATTTATCGAATCAAACGCACGTGAATAGTCCAATAACACTAAAATGGTACACATGCCAGCATCTTGAGCCGACAAAATGTTGTCGGTGACATCTAATAAAGCTGTAGTTGTACTACGGTTTTTCCTAAAACCGGACTGCAGGTCTGGTAGAATAGAATTCTTTTCCAAAAAATGTACAAGTTGAAGACAAACCACCTTTTCCAAAATTTTAGAAAGAACTGGTAATATGCTTATGGGTCGTAAATCCTTTATTTCACTTGGGTGGTTTTTTTTAGGTAATGGTCGAATTTTGGCTATTTTCCATAGACTAGGAAAACATGACGACTGCAATGACTTGTTTACAATGTCAGTCAAGATATCAAGAGTGTTAGGCATAGTTAATAACACCATCTGTAAGTTTATATTATCTACACCGGCAGCATTGGTAGTTAATTGCTTAAAAATCTCAATTATGTCAGACTGTGTAATAGTTTTTAGTCCAAAGTTTGCAGTTCCAAACTTTTTTAAGTTGTAGTGGTCGAGTGTGTTTGGACTAACTGTATCACTCCCAGGGACATTAAGAAAATGATCACATATTATATCCGGGTTATCAAAATGGACCGGAAGCTCTCTATCATTGTTAGGCGAAGTAAGGGTAGATTTTAAGTTTTTCCAGAGGGATCTTGGACGTCTTATATTATTATATAGATACACTTATAGACTGTCTTAACGTTTTATTCCTGCAAGAAATAGATGTACTTATTACAATATCGTATTAGCGACTAACAGAATCGAAAACATGACTTAAAACTATTATTTGATTTAAGTATAAAAGGAACAATACGGACAGTTAATATCAGAATGCAATTTTGTTTCTGTGAAGTTGTGGGTTCACGAGTGTCAATCGTGCTCGTCTGCTTTTCTATCAGGCATCGGTGCACGAACGCCACGAACTACTCTAAGGCATTAGCAAGCGCAACTCTGCCTAGACACAACTTCCTACACAAAACAATAAAAGCCCGTCCAATATTATTAGTTAAGTTTTAATAACTTCCAACGCTTGTTCTATACTTTCCATTCAACCATTACACAACTCCAAGATATAGATTATGGTACACAAACCATTTGTTATTATCTTTTATACCGTAACTGTCTTACATAAAGCCCGTATCTAAACAAACTACAAAAAAAACAAAGTTTCGAACGTGCACTTTCAAATAAGGCTATCCTACATAAACTTACGAGATGAGGCATCGACTCATAATATATTTCACGGGGCACAAAGCCCCGCTAAATATATTATGAGTCGATGATACCGTCATTTTTATTCTATAGGTGTTTCTTTTGCATTGTATAAAATTAGTAACGCATCTCAAAAAGTCTGTATCAGCTTTGCTAAAGACAATAAATAAACGCTGACCTTGTATTCGGACCAGTGCTCCTTTTGTGAAAATGCTAAAATGGTGACAGGCGAATATCAAAACGTAGCGATCATAACGGCACAAGCCATTCTATTGGGATAATCGAAATCAAGAGTTCAAAAGAAACAGAATATTCAATATATTATCTTTCTTTTCAATCCATATAAAGCTATTATTGAAAGATTTACGGCCAAGTGCTGTTATTGACTCTAAATATTTCTTTTATAGTGATACAGGGGTCATAGATGAATCTAAAATATTGTCTTAGAATCGAACACTTAATATCGGGGTTAGGATTTAAGATTTGAAATCGATTCCTTACTTGCTTTAAAAGTAAACTCCATGAGGGAACACATAATTCCACGAACTGCTGACTTTGTAACCGCCATATTGAGTTTGTGGACAAAAAGTCAGATTTTAAATGTATTGTACACCACAGAATTTTGATATGAGTACTTAACGTAGAGGCATATAAAATACTGAGACAAGAGGCAGCTAACACAACGGTCTGGTTCATTAGAGCGCACCAGTTAACGCGGGGAGAGTGCCCTGCTGCAGCTATTGTTATCCGTCCCTCGGGAGGGTTGGCCCAGATGTCGCCCTATTTACACACACACGCATATTATTATAATATACCTTTATGTTCATAAAATATCGAGAATATATTATCCGGCACCTTGATTAAAACTAAAAATAATTTGAAGAGTGAACTTTGAAGCTTTCGTTGCAGCATTTATGTGGTCGTTATACTTGCAATAAACTTTAATCTAAGTGTATGATCAGCAAGAGTTTAAAGCTGCACTGAATTTAATTGTTGCAAACTAGTTAAGATAAACAAGTTTCTAGTGGCTCTAATTGATGGTTAGAATATCGATAATAAGTATTTCAAAGGTAATGGTGGTTGAGTTGAACGCAGAATATTTTATGGTAGTTAGACCTTGATAGATCGTGATATATTGCAGGTTAACTACTAGATTCGTTTATATTCAAAACGACTTTCTACCGTAAATTTCTCCAAGGAGTATAACTGTACAACTGCACTTAAGTTATAAATCAATAAATTAATCTTTGTTTAATTTTGTTTTAGGTTTTCATATTGTCCTTAGTACACTTAAATAAATTAGACGATAAATGATCTAAAGCCTCAAGAATCCAATGGTATTTCACGGGATAAAGATTTAGGGATTTACCTTTGTTCATCACGATATTTAGAATAACAAAATAATATTTTTTAACTGGTATTTAAATATATAATATGTTTTTTGTCTAGTTCAATCAATACATAGGTTTCAAATTACTTATACGTACCATATCCATACACTATTGGCTGCAGTTCACTAATGCGTACGCGCCTTGGCCCAAATTTCGACGGCAGCGTGTAATGACTATAAGGATATATCGGTTTGTCCCTAGGCCCATCAAGTCGACTCACAGATCGCGGTAACGTTCCATGCAATCGGATGGATGCATCATTATATACAGGTCGGTATTGATGCTGTCCTACATTATGCAGCGTCTGAGACTGGTAGTAATAAGGCTTCGTTGAGTTTGTATAATCAATATAGTTGTTTCTATCTCTAATACCGTAACCATTGTTCTGCGATTGTTCGTAATGATTTAATGCTTGCAGGCTTTGCGCTGGATATCCATATTGATTCGGTTGCCTGCGGTGCCTGTCGAGTATATCGAAGGATCTGTTGTAAGGTATGTCAGTGAAACGGTCGTTGTTGAATATCTCGCTTACAGGTATGCTGCTATTGTTGCTTGAGTTGCTGCGGTTACTTCTCGTACTGCTCCTAAGATTGTTCCGGCTCAATGAACCGTCACCGCGTACACTTAACTTCACTTCTAGTCTTTTGTCTCTCATGATTTATTCCTTTTACACTCTCGTGTGACCGAGCTTAATATCATCAATTTGTTGTTTAGTGTTCGCATTAGAAACAACGTCAGGCGATGGTAACAAATTAATTATAGCTCACGGTGTTATTATACAACGTAGTTACACATCACGCTAAAGAAAGTAAATTGCATTTAGGAGGAATGATGAGTAATGATCGTGTATTAATAAATGACCACAGGCCCGAGAACAAGACCGTCGTTGTCGATGTTAATTGAGGTTAAAATAGTTTAGAAGAAACATCGACATGACTTTCGGACAAAGGTACTGTCAATTTCATGCCACGCGAAATAATATACAGTCAGAGAGGAACAATAAAATTTTGTAGAGAGAAACGCGATCTTACGATTAGCTAGCGCGATCAATCACTGACTCTACTATCGATACGTTATATAGCACTTACGTATTTCGATACGTATTTAACAATTCAATCAATTTTAATGGGCGAGAGACTAAACAAATATAATTTCTAATAAAACGACCACGATTTAAAATATAAATAGTTGCTAAATTAGATACACTAGCAACGATGTAGCTTGATAAACAACTTCTTGACATGCAATATCCGTGCAGACGCTAGACGAAGTAAATCCGATTTAACTTAGACGAGTTTCCGAGAAAACATTTTGTTTTCTTCTGTAACACCAGCGAAACGTATCCAATTAAATACTTTTTCAAGTATTAAGAGAAAACAATATTATAATAATTTACGATTTCCTGCGAGCAGTGATCGACTACTTAACTGACTGTAAGTCTCGATCAAATAATTTATTGTTGTAGCAGATAAGATAATGTCGTCAGTTCAATAACTCGTATCAACGAATATGTATCTACTATATAATGCCCTAGAGGCACAACACAACAAAACAACCTTAGCCAAGTTATTATTTGCAAATGTACAACGTATTTTTATCAGTTCGGTATGCCATACACGTGCACCAAGTGAAGTACTAGCACTTGAAGTTTAAATTTTCCTTGATCAGGTACGGAAAATATACTGGGTCAAGGTAACAGCTGTTCTTTAATATACTTACGGATACATTTGCAATGTCATGTATTTTATTATTTCACTACAAAGTAAAAGTTTTACTTGAATACAAGAAAATACTGAACACATAGGAACATGATATCTTGCGAGAATTGAAAGTTAATACGAGCAATTACAATATTAAGAGAACCCTAAATGACTCACTTGTCAATCATTAAGTGAGCGTAAAATTTGTTTTTAATATCAGGGCAAGACAAGAACAAGTTGTTACGGTTTTTAAATGAAACAGAGCATTATCGATTTTATATGCGCGCTATAATATGTAATCGTGGCAAATGAAAGATTTTCAAATTGCAAATTACCATTCTCTCGCAAATGCTAGTTCTCGTACCTAAGTTTAAGGGAAAATTTTACTTGAAGCACTATTTAAATTAGATGAAATCACAGCGTAATGTAATGTGCGTAAAAAACTCGTTAACAGGAACGCATTCACGGTATCGTATAACTTTGTGTGCGAGCACTAGGGTTGTATACTTTATTATTCTTAGGTTAAAACAACAAAGAGTGCACGCTATTTAAAGTATAACACAGGGAAAGTTTGTACGTGTGCTCTACACGTCAGAGCAGGGCATCTAACCCATAATTTTAAAGTAAATGGAGCAAGGCATATTACGAGTTCCGTATAGCATTAATGAAATAGTTACAGAAGTCGCAGGTGACGTGCATGTAACAATAACTCCGCTTGACCTTCGTACGTTGATTCTACCAACACAAGTTTCTAGAATACCACAATTACGTGTTAAACAATAGATAATAACATTGTTTTATTTAAATCAGATTTAATAGACGATCACCTCAAACCATTAATAACGAACACTATTATACTCGTAAAATTACATTATCACTGAACGTGTAACCGGCACTGAACAACTACATATTTATGTTTTCAATTTAATCTTACAGATTTAAAATACATAGAACGTTACGTCAACTCAGACTGTCTTGCGTCCTATGCGATTTGATATTAAGACTGACTCATTCACTGCCTTACAGAGGAATCACAAAATTCCGTCTCACATCACGATTTTTGTATAACTATTATGAAGTATGTCACGCGACTAGAGCACCCAGTTATTAATTTTTACTGAAAAAGAAGATTTAATCTGCGGTAAACTCACCACACAGGTGAGCGAAACACTGAGGGGCTTCGTTCAACGGAACGAAATGGCACGCGGAGTGCTGGAGATAAGCTGATAACGTAGCGATACCGATTTTATACAACGCTAACATTGCGTATTATGGATTCGTTGCCTCATTCATTGTACTTATGGGATGAGCACGTAGGTATAAACCAAGCCATAAAATCAAAGAGGCATGCGTTTCACGTTCAATAAAGTGCTTGAGTTGTATCCGCCATTCAAGAGGAGCTTAGGTGCAGCATACATTAAAGAGCTATTAACGAGCACACATTTTCAAATTGGAAAGTTTATATCACACAACCAGCTATTTCCCACATAAAAATAAAGACGACGAAGTCTTTGTGTGATGGGAGAGTGACAGACGGGCACCGCTCGGTTCACGTTCGTGATCGCAAGACGACACAGTATGGTCACGAACGTGTAAAATAATGTCGCAACTATCGAATATCTCAGAGGTAGGTCGTGCACCGCCTTAATGCGCAACATAATAACTATCAGCTTACAACTAAACGGCACTTTCGACGAGTAAAGAAAAATACAGTCTAAACTCACCGTCATGGACATCTTCGGCGGCCTCTTCGTCATCAGTCTTCTGTTCTTCCTGTTGTTCGCGTTTCTTTATCGCCTGTAAAAGAAAACTCGTTAACCAACAATTCAAAATTAATTAATTAATTAGGCATTTAAATGGGAAAATTAGATAAAATACAAAAACATAAGCCACACTGAATACAGCTAGAAAGAAAGGAATTCGAATGTCGCATACATGCCAGTGAAATGGTATGATCGTGACACGACAGTACACAAGCTAGACAAGCCAACCAAAATGCAGTCGAATCTAAATTGAAATCTTTCGCTAAATGTTTTTCTATCTTGCATACGCATCTCACCCGGGCGAGCCATCCTCCTGCCGCTTTCAAGCACCTCATTGTACTATAGGTATACTGATAAGGTACACTTTGTAAATTGGCCGATGTTTGGTGTTGATTTATTTCGCACTACACTTGTATTGGGAAAGCGGCACTTCACTTATCGATTAATCGCGGTACACGAAGCATTGTTACAAGCGGTACGGTGGAAGGCACTCATTTCTGCGAGCCTCGCGGAGGGTCTACCGAGAGCGTTGTGGTCGAGGGCCCGCGCTCATCAGCCCGGAACAACCGCGGTATTCCGACAATTACCCACGGTTGGGTCGTGCTTAAGGAAACGGAGCGATTCGCAGACAGATTTATTACTTATTTACACACTCTTTTATGTATTACATTGTATTTAGTCTAAGGTACAATTTATTAAACACATTATTAATAAATATATATTTTAGAAATATATTATATGCGGTGTGAATTCTAGTCCCGATGATAGTTTTATGGTAATAATGTTTACAGAGTGCGGGTGCGATGCGAAAGAGATCTCACGACGCTATTGTTTCAGCTATTCTCTGGTGAACAAGAAATTTCGACGCGGACCGTGCGTCAGCTTTTACCCTTTCGCGTTATTGTGTAGTAAGCAATTTAGATGCCATTGTGATGCTTAACACGATTGCACGATACTTCTGTGTTTAATTGATGGATGCTCTTTAATAGATACGGTCTATACAAAAAACGATCATCGCATTCCTTAGTAATTTACTAGACATATTCATAAAACTATGAGTTGGTTACTGAATATTTGGCGGCAAAGTTATAAAACCAACATATTAGTATGTCACATTTATAACACGCATATCGCCTTGAAATTGACATTGTTAAACATAATCAGATAAAATAAAGATAATATATATTGAAAGAAAGTATTTCACCTTGTAAGATATGAACATCAATACAATTATTTGCTGTTTCCCTTTGTTTGTGGCTTCTGCTGCCTTAAAATTTAAGCAATATTAAAAGTAATTATTTAAATAAATTATTGATCACAAGAGTTAATTTAAAAAATCAAATAACCCGACTGCCTAAAAGAAGCCTCCGATAGTCAATTTAAAGCAATGAAATTGAAGAATACATTGGTAAAAGGTCTATAGGCTTAGATTCGGCGATGAATACGAATATAACAACACCTTGCACTTCAGAATCGGTCAAGCTATTTAGGTTACAAGAGATAAGTGGAGCCACGGACAATAGTTAGTGCATATATAATTGAATTAGGCTATTAATTACCTTTCATCTGATACCTATTATATTGCGATAGCACTAAAAAACGTCTGTTTTGACAGTTTAAGTCCGCCATATTAGGTTTTTGTTGACGTCACATAGCCTATGACACTCGAGAGAAAAATACAAATCTAATGCCACCTCGCACTTTAAAATCAGCCAAGCCGTTAAGGCTACAGAAGGTCACAATGGAACATTCATGCCCACATAAATACATACGCGCGAAAAAAATTACCCTCCTTTGGCAGTCGGGTAAAAAATAAAGTCTAGACAATATGGATAAAAAACAAACTAGAAGAAAGTTTTACTGTTCGAAAGCCCAATAACTTTCTTTACTTGGTTCAATTTCTAGACACTAATTAACAAGACTGAGTGAATGATATCTTTGAGCTAATTACTTACGAAGTGGCTTACCTATAACGAATCACATTATCATATACATATATTCTTTACTATGGATATAAATATTTAACATAACAATAATATGGAATGAAAATTATGTGTTGAGCTACTACTAATCATCTATCGGTGATAATGTAGATGTATTGGAATCCACTAAACAGATAAATCAATCTTATATTAAATCCTCATATTGACGTATGAAGGCAATACATTTTATGAGTAGTACGAGATAGATGAAATTCTTTAAAAATGGTCTTTACAATATAAATTCTACAAAATCACGTGACAGTAGCTATGATATTGTGAACGTAGACATACAAATATTATGTTCGATAAATAAATTTATACCGTGTTTAATTAACTTAGTTTAAACATGAGCTAATTTTAGAGCTGCCGACATGGACTATTATCAAATGAAAGGGCTTTGTTTCCACATTCTAAAACATATTTTTATTTATCTTTACGTCCAAAGTTTTTGAGTTAGAAGGAGAAACATCAAAAATGTAACTGCACATTTTTTTTTTGTAATCACCAAAAAAGCCCGACCGCTTAGTTAATTTGTTACTGAACATTATGGTTTTTTTTTGCCCTAATACCTGATAGTACGGTACCCTCGGTGCGCGAATCTGAATCGCAACTCACCGGTTTTTTATAAAGATAACGCCCGCACTAGGAAACAAGCACTTTGTCGCGGGGGACTTTACAAACATACAATTAACGGACACAAAGTACACTCAAACTCGAAACAAATATCTATAAATCACTCAAATATTAGTTTTGTGTGGGAATCGAACACACGTCACTCAGCATGACGACGTTAGAGGCGAGGCGATCCTCTCAACCAATACGGCACGGTGACAGTAATTATTCCCCGAAAGAGTAGTGAGAGGGGTATGACACCCACATTTTGCCATTATAGATTCCCACTATAGATTAATAAAGCTTTGATCGAATATTTAAAACTGCCTTTGGCATTTATATATCATCTCCATTTTATTAATTCCTATCAAAATTTGAGATCGATGTGCGCGCTATTAAACTAATAATAACCTAGGTACCTAATAATAGGTATTTATCACGTAATTAATTGATTTCATAATTCCAATATTACAAATGGATTTCGTAAAAACTAATTTATCCGCCCTAATGTAATATCAAATCAGTTTGCTGTGTATTACTGAACTGCGAAATTGTCTCGTATTGACATGTGCTGTTTTTCGGACTGTTGATCTCTTTACTGTCGACTCGTGCGTGTTAAATGGTCTATACCTTTCATCATCATGAACAGAAACATAGAAAAATGTTTAGAAACTGGTCGAGTGGGAAGTTGTCTCATTGTACATCACACGTGATTACTAAATGTACGTTTTCTTTTTACAAGTACAAGGTAAAATGAAATACAGAATCCATGATAATGATTTATACTGGACATATTGACTACACGAGAAGCAATAGTAAACATGCACAATGAATGAGTTTACACAGCTTTATGGTTCTAATTAGGACGAAGGTCGGAGATGACTACTATATCGAACAATACCATCATGATATTAAGCAATGTTCTATTTACAAACATACGTTATATTGTAACACACAGGAGTAATTACGTACGTACGTAGTATATACGTACCAAATGTATTAACCGAAAGTGTAAAAACGCCTTTTTTGACCTTTTTCGGCAAAATGACCACACACACAGTCATTCAATCAAGAAGGAAGCTTCCTTAGAATCATGTTGAAATCACTAAATGACTTAAGTGACATATTTAAAGGTATTTCAAAATATGCTTTAACATAATATACATACGGGTGAATAACATATTTGTTTACCCTTCCAGTAAATACTTTTGAAACGTAGTATAGTGCAATACATTCTAACACACATTTACAAAACTTCAACACCATTTTAGTTACGATTCCATTGATCCCAATAGACATTCAATGTAAGTATGAAATTGATTAGAGTACTGAATTAGTTAACATGCGAATAGTTTTAGAATACAATACAAGAAAAACAGCATACTAAACTACATTGCTAGGTATACAACTTCTTGAAGAGCAGTATCATTTAAGTGCATATTTTTTTTTTTTTTTTTTTTAGACAACGCTCGCACTAGGGAACAAGCCCTGTGTCGCGGGGAGCTTTACAAACATGAAACTAACGGACACAAAGTACACCCAGACTAGAAACAAATATCTATGAATCACACAAATATTTGTCTCGTGTGGGAATCGAACCCACGTCACCCAACACGGCGATGTAGTGGCGAGGCGACCACTTTAACCACTGCGCCACGGTGACAGTCAAATATAATATACAACTTACAATAAAAACTGTGGGACAACCTTGATAAGCTAACCGGCATAACTGAAGGACTACGGGACGATGAACCATGAGGTGGACAGATCAAGTTCACACTGGAGTCCGAACACCACAGCGCTATTCACGCCGTCAATGACCACAGAGAATCGAAGACTACAGGAAGTAAAAAAAAAGAGAGAGTGGATCGCGACCCACAGAAATGAGAACGCCACCCTCAGGAATGAGGATGCGATCCATAGAAATGAGGACGCGACCCACAGTAATGAGGACACGACGCACAGAGAAAGAAGCCCTTACATACTGCAATGACTGGTTCACATTGGCTATAGACCGAACAGCATGGTAATCATGGAAGGCAAGGGAAAGGAGATGGAAAAATTCAGAAGCGATTAAATTAGGAAATTAAATCTACTGCAAATTTGTAGTAGTAAAATAGTATCTATTTTTAAATATTTTTTTATACTCGTAAGATTAAGCAATTGCTAAGGTCACTATTATCATGGTGATTCATGCCCCCATGTATCTAAGTAGGTAATATAGTAGCTGATGTTATCTAAGCAAATAGTGAATAACCATGTTATGGTAAAATGTACTTGGAAGCGTTTCATAATGTAGGTCAAGTGACATTTTGGCTCGCTACGTCAACAGTAGGTTACCTACTGATAAGGAAAGACACCATAACATACTTTTAGTGACGTAACTGTACAAATTATTGAATTAATCTTCCGTCTCAAGGACTTCAGGATTCCTTTTTATTTTGATTTAGTAGACCATGAGTAGCCAACCTTTCTGGCTGGAGGGCCAATTTCGAAATAACAAATTTACATCGGATCTTATTGTGACCAATGAAAATTGACGTTCATAAAACCATAAAATACGAATGAGGTATGATATATCATAGCTTTGGTGGTATAAGTTTAGTTTTAAAATAGACGGCTCGAGGGCCAAGTCTCCGAACAAAAGTTACCTTCTATTAAATCAATGTTAATTTGACAAATGAAAAATGGTGCTATGACGTCAGAACTACAAACAAAAGATGTATACCCAGCAACTAGTCAAACAAGCAATACACCAAACATAACAATGCCTAGAGCACCTGCGCAATAAGGTCGCGCGCACGTCTTGCGTCGATCTGATTGACGCGTTTGTTCTTGAGGTGATGAGGGGTGTCGCGGCGGTGCAGCCGGCCCCCGCCCACCGCACCGCGCTCTTCTACCGTCGCCCGCCACGCGACCCGTCGAGGCGCACGCTAAACCATCACCACACACACCCGTGTATATCAGCCGTCATCACAACTTTAAGATAATGTTCACAATACAATCTATTTGCCATTACTTTAACTTCATGTCGTTGAAAAACTATTTTAAAAATTTGGAAAGCTATTTGTTTTTAAAATTTCCCAACTAATGTACATATTTAACTGTTATAAAGAGGGTTCACGTCACGTATTTATATTATAAGGAGTCATAACCGTTAATATAGTACCGGCAGTTCTAAAACTAAGAACAATAATGACAAAAGTGAGGGTATCCCCAAAAAATCCCACGCAACGCTTGGCAATCGTTTAAATCAGCCTGTGGGGTCACGATTGGTGCAATTCGATCGAAGCGTCCGTCGATTATTAAGTACGTGTACGTAAACCCATTTTATAACATTATAAGAAGAGCTATTTCCAATTTTTTTCGAGCTCCATATAACTGCATTCAAGTATGTCAGCGCATAAACACTTGTTATCATAAGAATATATTAAAGACAAATAGCATTGTTTACAATAACTGAAAGTTCTAGAGACGGTTAATACGTTCATACTTATTTCTGAGTCTATAATGACGTCATTCGGTACAGTTGTGAAAATAAAAAATATATATTAATGGACGGGTAAATAAAAGACTACTTCTCTATAACATTAGTCAATAGATTTCCTAAGAAAGATAATATTATATTGACTCAGAGATAAGCTTCTGAAGTCCCTTAGGCTTACGAGCCTACCTAGGACAAACCCATCACAAAAGAATTTAATGAGTACGCACACTGAATATGCCCACCATTTTAATTCATTACCTGGTCTACCTACTAACCTAATACGGTTTTCAATTGTTATTTTTGTTTTGGCTAACGTTATTAATAACAATAAATAGTTATAAATATGTTAATTCTATCTACATAATTCTGAATATCAATAAAATTTAAATCTAAACTGTTAATATCAAGCAATACGTGGTGGTTATACTTAGTCAATATATTTCCCCCAAATATAAATAAACCTTATGCATTAGTAAATATGGTCTACAATAAATAGTATTTTACCTCTAGTTCGTCCGAGTCGTCGTTTTCATCGTTTTCGCCTTCAGAAGACTCTCGGTCTGCGGCTGTCTGGGTGTCACTATCTTCTTCCTTCGTTTCGTCTAGAGCTGGCACTATGGTGTGTATCGTCTGTAAGGAAAGTTAGGTATAATATCTGAATCTGAATATTTACTAAAAAGGCTACGGGACAGTCCTATCCTTAATTCCCATACTCTAACTCCTGTTAACTAGGATTAACAGCGATGAGCTATAGGAAACACCGAGTTATGAACTTGAGAGTCACAGTAAATGCCTTATCTACCGTTTTGAAATTGGCAACGAAAAGCCAAAGTTAATATTTTCAATGACAAGATACATATCCTTTCGGGTTTATGAAATCCATTGCACATAATTCAATAAACAGGACAGTAACGATTTTTAGAAGATTTGTGTGGAATTAATTAATCCATTTTTTTTTCTTTTCTTATTTATAGTCTATCTATTTGTTAGTAATAGGTGTTCTAAACGGTTATAAACTTGCGTTCCAACAGAGTGACCTTGGTGGGAGCTTGGTTGCCATCCGCGTAGTTTGTTTGAAATTTGGTTTACAACAGCCGGCTACATGGTTGGAATCCACCAAGGGCACCTCTGTGGAAGGCAAGTTTATAACCATGTAGCACGGCTTTAAACTGTTACCGGCTTACTGCAAACTACAGAGGGAATTAATTAGGGTCTTCACTGGTAGATAAAAACCTAGTTCTATTTTATTGATTATGCACATCAGTTCCACTTCTTCTAAATGTTATTTTTGTTATGCCTGAAGTGTTTGCAGAGAATGATTCAAAATAAATAAAAGATAGCAGTCAAAGGAAGCCAAATATTTGATATGAATAAACAATAATATATGTTAATTGAAATAAAGTGTAAGTACATTGTGCATGTGGGTAGACAAAGGTCTATCAAATGCTTATTTCACCACCTTTGTTTGGTCCCCTGTAATAGGGAGTCAATCTATTACCATTGAGAATTTCGGGACTTAAAAAAAGGAATACTATTTTCACCTGCGAACGGTCGTAGGCAAATTTGCTGACACTATTTTTCGGCGGCGTATTAACTTGTGACTTTCATAAGACTTACTTTGTAGTAACCTAGATGAATAAACGAGATTTCATTTCATTTCACCTGGGATTGAACCCGAGACCTCTAGCGTAGCAATGGTACACTCTCCTGATGCGCCACCGAGATAGGCCCCATTATATTTTACAAAAACTAATAAAACCTCATCAGTTCCTCGTGATCTAGCTCTTTTATATTCGTCTTAATCAACTGTTTTATGAAAGTTAATCTAAATGTAATACAAAACGACATTTATCAATGTCAAATTGAAGAAATAAAACTAGGTCAAAGCAATTTTATCTGGATTATGTCGTCATAGAACTGTTTGACATCCCGTAGAAATTATAGTTCGGAAGTAACGGGTTCCTATTCACATTAAATTAATATCCGTTGGTTTGTCGCAATTGACAATAGTTAATAGGCACGTATCTAACACTTTTGTAATACATTAATGGCAGAAATATATGTTGCTATAGATCACTTTTATTATAATTGAATGTAATGTGATAAAAAGGACAGGATATAGTATATAATATTTTAGTGCTAATAAAAATTAGAGTTATATTTTGTAGCCGGCTGCGACCATAATTTATCTCACAGATATTATAAAAAGATAATCCTATTTAGTTTTACTAGCGTCTAGTTTGTATTTTCAAGTAAACAAGAATACCTACGTTTTTAGGCATACATCTTCATAATACAGCTTCAAACAGAAATTAAAAAAGCATTGTTAATAGATAGTGAGTACTTTATGTAGTTTCTGTGGAGATTAAGCTTTAACTAACATAATTAATAAATTAATAAATAATATGGCTGGCTACTTTTTTTATATACTTATAGGCAAAATAGCATTTTTCAAGAGCTATTCCCTATTCCTGTTTTGCGGCACTTAATAAGATTATTTCTCAAACACAACTACTCAGAACTATCTTGCTGTATCAAAAATATACGTAATAAGTAATATAGAAATTAGTAAAAGAACTTACTTCAATGGGTTCCACGGGCTCTTCCACTTGTTCTGGCGGTGACATAGGAATACCGTTGGTGGTCGGAGCTTCTTGTTTGACAGGCTGTGTAACTGCCTCCGGTGACCGGTTCGCAAGCAGCTTGTGGGCCTTCGCCTTCAAGTCTTTCGGGTGAGGTGTATTTTGACGGACAAACGGTGTCTGTAGAAATTAACAATATGTTAGTTTTGATTTAAATTCACTACAAATTTTAAAAACAAAATAGAATTTCGAGAACTACATGCGCATGCTTTGCTTCAAATCGAAAATTAAGTATCATATAATAAAGGCTGCAGTAATAAAATGTGTGATTTGATAAGTAATTGTGCCTAATTTTCTTATTTGTCAAAAAATAATTAATTAAAATTTGCAGAGTTACAAAAAAAGAGGAAAAAATGCTTCAAGTGACAGCCTAAAAAGCAAGCAGTTTGTGTCATTATACATGTTTCTTATAGTTTATTGAAGGTGCATGTTAATGTATACGGTATTTTTTTGTGTTAATACTTAAACTTTATGTGAAATAAATTACCAAAAAAACCATTTAAATCCACAAACTCGCAAAGGGCTAATAAGGGAACATCTGACTAAACTACCAAAAAGAAACATAATTGTCATTTAACCTATTAACCGCATTATGTCGCAATACGTAAGACAGAGCGGTATGATTAACAGGATATGATATCACATGTAGTCTCTATTCGGCGACAGTAAGACGTCTGTGACTGGCGGAATGCTAATCTAACATAAGTGCAGTTCAAATATTGTGCGCTTGTGAAATTTGTTGAGAGGAAAATTCTTTATCGGACGGCATTACAGTATGTAACTCGGGTTGCATGAAGGTTGTCGTGTTAAGAAGTGTTTAGTCAGTTGGAATTGCTGTCATTCCATGCTGGGAAGACAGGTGTGGTTATTACGTAATCGGTGTTAGGTCGTGTGTGATTCGGTACGCAGAAACAATACATGTCAGTTCAAAGTAAAAACAACACTATAATCTATAACTGTATTATTCTACTTGCAGCGAAAATAAACTATGATCTAAGTACTGATAAAGAGTAAGAGGCATAGTGGCGGACAACGCATACTTCACTTGATGGCAGTGCATTCACAATATACTTTATGATTTTACATTAATATTATTTTTTTTCAGATCCAACTGACGCTTTCACATGTTAAGTAAATGTTAGAAACCAATTTTTGCTAGCTATTGATAGAAATGTGAAAATTGTGCAGGCTTCTTTTGCGTCACATAACTATTTTATTGGTGTATCACAAATTTAATTCTTGTTTTTATTTGAAAAATTCTTATTTAATATCTAACAGATTTTTTTTACTCGGTGTAATGAGAATTTCCCAAAATAACGAAAATTAGTGGATGTGAAATACGCATAGTAAATAATTATTTTTGCATTTTTGGTGTAATAACATATTAAAAACTGTCAAGACCAACTAAGTGATAGCACCTTGTAATATACTTAAGCGCCACTGCGGTCAATGAACCTGCATATTGCAACAGAAATATTAGCTCAATCACCATAATGTTTTCGTTTTAGTTGCGTTTCCTTTTAACTCAATAAGTTATAAACATTTTCAAGTAAGATTTGATGGTAAGATGATTTGATTTGGTACATTTTGTGAATGCACACCTAGCGAAGCTTTGCCGCATACCTCCGTCAGATTAGTAATAGAGGAGGAGAGTCGTTGCAGTGAACTCCTCCGCTGTGTAGTAACTAGCTTGCGAACTACGTTTATAGGCCGCCTGAACGCGAGCATCGACTGCTGACTGAAGAACGAGTCGGTAGCCTCCTCGTCCTCCTGAATCGATGAAACCTTAAAATTGAAATATTTTTGTCCAGGAACACTTGCTGAACGTGGTATGGTGAAGAAACATTATATACCTAATACTTCTGTTTTTAATATAAATATGAAATAAATATTTTTCAAACCATTTAATAAAGTAATCATTTGTAGTGTTGATTATTTTTAACCTATATCAGAACCGTTAGATCGAATATTTGGAAAAATTAGAATATAAACATAATTATATTTATGACATGTCGTGCCTGGTCAACTCTGAATACCAATTAACAGAATCTCTGTAACCGACAGTTATAAATATTCTCTGTCTAGTCTATTTTTTATATATTTTTTTTATAAAAGTCCTAAATTAGAATTATATAAAACAATTATATTTTCTTGTGTTATGAGTGCTAAACAACTGACATACTACTTAAATACATTTTGTAAATACATACATATTATAGATAAATTACACCCAGACAGTACAAACAATCATGCTTATCACACAAAGATTTGTTCTGGGTGGGAATCGAACCCACGACTGACTGCTGACTGCAGGAGGGGTTTAACAGTCAGGGTCACTTACCACTAGACCAACAGGCCAGTCATAAAACAAAATATTTGCGTACAGCAAAATCTTGAGCTGCAGTTTGCGCACGTATAAATTTTAATATCCATAGGTAAATAAATTTAACTAAATATTCTGCAAAACATGCTTACTTTAAGCTCTTCTTTGTTGGATATTAAATGAGAGCTTATAAAGATCAAATATTTGACTTGCACAACAGATTAATTAATAGCTGACTAATCGTTTAATTAGTCAAAGCGCCTGTTTCACCACTGGCAAATAAGTGCTAGATAGCCTATATGAAACTTACTTGACAGATTTTTGACGTATTTTTCATATAAAATCTGTCCAAAAAAGTCTCAGGTAGTTTATTTGACACTTTTTTGTAGGTGGTGAAACATGCCCTAAGTAGGTATAATCTGTTAACGTCTTGTAAGTGCGAATACGAACTATTTTAATGAAATACATTATTTTGTACAAAGGCATGATAAACAAACAATATATTTGAATACATTGTGTTTTCGTGTGTGTGTTTCGCTTTATTTTAATTTCTGACGCAAAATCTTCAATAAATCCGTTTAAGACAAAGGTATTAGAAACATAAAGTAAAACGTGCAATTAAAAATAAAAGATAAATTATAATATATAGTTTTAATTTATTCATAAATACACACCACTATTAGTGTTAATACAAAATAGTATTGGAGATTAAAAAGCAGTTCAAATAAAAATAAATAATTATATATATTATATCCCCGAACCTTTTGTCCTATAATAATCCTTAAAAGTGAGATTAGAAACATTGTATAATACAATCATGTTCAATACAAAACATGCTTTAAGCGTTAATTACAATACTGATAGTCAATTCCAGAATACATTCTTCTAAACTAATTTAGATATTTCTACATTCATTTAATTAAAACAACTGCCTGCTAATAAGTTATATTTTTCCAGTACCCTAGCAAGTTTAATAAAATTTGATACCTATACAAGTTAAAATAAAAATTGCTTAATAATTTAGTCAAATTTTAAGTGGCAAACAATATTTTTTTTACTGATTAGTCATGGGTTTGTTGAGGAGAATGGGCTCGCACCGCAGCGCTTTGGTGTCTTTGTGCAATAAATCTTATATACAGTTTGGTGGTGGAAAGCACATGATACAGCATCACAAATATACCCAACTGGCTAATAAAGCCAGATTTCTGGTAAGTCAATTACATACCTAACCAACCTTTTGTTTGATGTAGTTATATGTAAATTAGTTTAGTTTTAAAAGTAGAAATCGACATTGTATAATATTATTCTAAAGCTACAAGTACCGTACTGAGCGCTAAATAAGCTCTGTGCCTTGAATATGTGTCTCGTACATTTGTCCTTAGCCAAGAACCTACTTTCCCCCACCGATCTCTAAGTGTGTTACCAACATTATAGAAGCGTAAAGGTACAGTATATCGTAAAGGTTTACTACCGTATTTGTTAAACGTTCGTTTTTTACGTTTAAAACGTTTTGTTGTTTTGAAGAATTTACAACAGCAATAGCTCACCTCTTTGATTTCGGGCATATCCTCGGTGAATTTGACCGAATGCGTGCGCGAATTCTCTTTCTGTTCCCAATCCTCGTTGTCCGAATCACGGTCGCGTGACGATTCTGTAGAACCGATATACATTAATAACAATATAATTACATACTTAACTATATTAAAAACATGATTATTATGAATTTTCTTACTAAAATTATATTCCAATGATAAAAGTATCCCTTAAAACGACACAAAGACATTAAACAAACATAGCAGCAATATAACACGACCAAACGGACATTGAAAGCTAAAACAATGCATATTGTAAGATTCCCATATCAATGATTCATAATAATATGATACCTTTATTCATATGTACACCTTCCTTACTCACGGCATGTGCGAATATATTGAAAAACTTCCACTGAAATTCTAAAGTGTAGAATAACACCACAGTTCTAAGTGCAGTGCTATTAGCATGATGACCATGAATTGCGTTGTGTAGTAAAAATAATAACAGTGCAAAATTGACATAATAATCTAGTATCTCTTTAACCTTGATATAGTTGCGCATCCATCTGATAGTAACTGGAGGTTTTTTTATCGATATTTAGAGCAAACATTTCGAATATTTCAAAAGATGTATCACATTTCATGACACCATAATGATTGATTTGTACTGAAATACTATATACTGCCTCGGTGGCACAGCAGTAGTATTTACGGCTGCTGTTTCTGAGGTCTCGGGTTCGATCCCCGGGTTGGAACAAAAATTTATATGATCTGCAAAAAGTTTGTTTCGAAGTTTGGGTGATTTTGTATACTGTATAATATGTATGTATTTAAAAATATATAGTTCTGTATCTTAATCCCATAACACGAGCTTATATTAGCTTCCTTTGGGCGAGATAGGAATTGTAAAAAATACCCAAAAAAAAAATGTATTGTCAGTGACTGGAATAAATATCGGCTGTGGCTTATCTTATAAAGGATCATTTATAAGCCTACAACTGATAAAAGATTGTGTGACACTAAGATTGAATATCTTACATATTTTGGCAAATTAGGAAGTGCTTAGAGTTGACATCTGCTATTAATCTATTGCTATCTCATCCACGCATAAAATTTATAAGAACTGATGGAGATAATTTATAGGGATTGCACAAAAAAAAAATCGAGTAGAATAATTCTTTTACAGAGGGCCTCTTATCTTTGAATGTAAATTACAAACTCTTTACTGCCCTAACTATTAACGCGTCAGTGTAAATACACAATAGTAGCCGTAGTTATAAGTTATTTTGTTTTTCTATTAAAAATCTAGTAATACAAGGCCAAGCATCCAATTGTTCTAAGTTAATATAAATATATACATAACTATAACTATTTCAACTTAAAAGGAATCACGTTATACTATCAAATGGCAGCGCTATTTATGGTGGGCTAGCAGATAATAAGTCGAAATAATACCTATCGTATTCTCTGCCGTCCTTAAGTTAAAAAGCGACTAAGTGACAAAAGCAAGTATTGAGCTAGAGCCGAAAAACGAGGGAATATGTTTAAATCGAGCCATTTTATATAAATCTTTTTAATATATCAGAATAAATATATATATATGACAACACTATTAAAGATTTATTTGAAGGAAATACTAGTAATTAAATGAAAAAAGAAAATCGAAAATTTTTCGGGTCTAGATCAAAACTTGCTTTCGTCATTTAGCCAATTTTTAGCTTTCATGAGTGGACGGCAGTTCAATTGAAGATACTTTTATAAACCTTACCTCTTACTCTATCTAGCTCTTGAGACTGTGAATTAAATCTGTGTTCCCTGAACCAGTGTCCACTGCCGACCTCTGACGTGTGTTCCAGCTCTATTTGTGATGTGACAAGTGCTTTTAGTAGTATTTACACAGCAAAAACAAAACAAAACAGCAAAGCGACAGCTCACAATACTTCATGAAAAGTTAAACCGTCCCAACAAACGAGTGATGAATCATTCATCAAAGATTAAGTTATAAAATATTCATAACTGAACTGACGAATGTTTTCGTTATTGCAGAACAATGTAAATGTATATCTATAGGTACTCGAGCCGAAATCGATGTAGAATGTTTGTCAACAAATCACTGTCAAATTGGATTTAAAGATTTAATCTATACAAATAAATAAAATAGGAGTGTCTGTTTGTAATATTAAAATAACCGCTTTTTACTACATGCATATGAATATAGGTGTAGATGTAGTATATAAGGTACATATACCAATATAACATTTTTTTAAATTTTTGTCTTTCTGTTTGTTCCGGCTAATCTCTGGAACGGCTGGACCGATTTCGACGGGACTTTCACTGGCGGATAACTAATGTCACAAGGAGGAAGTACTAGTAGGCTACTTTGATTTTTGATAAATATCAGAGTTCCGTAAAAAAAATAAAAGCTTCATGACTGCGGAATTAGTTGTCCACACGAACGAAGTCGCGGGCACAGCTAGTTTAAAATATATTTTCTTATGCAGGTATCAATGGCTTCAAGCTGTAACTTCTTACTATAAACATTTTCAAATAATATAAATGTTATTTTCATTAATTTAATTGGTTTACAAAAAGATAGTCAAATGTCGTTATTGCTTTTTCTACATTGATTTCGGTCCGAGTATAGTGTTATTGTTGGAAATATTCAAAATTTCGTGTATCAAGGTCGATCGTATTGTTGATGACCGATTAATTGGCCCGCAACCGAAGGTAGATACCTATACGTCTCGCAATCTATTGAATACAATACGTATATGATATAAACTCTTGAGATAGCTATTCACCGACCCATTCTTCTATTGTTCGGATCATTTTAATACGAAATGTATTGTGAACTGTCACTAATAAAATTGCATAATTAAATAGAAGCACGAGAAGCATAGGCACAAACGACATGTATATACCATAATGCACATATAGAAGCCAACATACAATGACATTGACATTGTTTACTACGTTATCTTGTTTTAATACGATTGTTTACTATGCCTTCTATTTATGTATAGTATTTGCAAAAAGAGAAACAGCAAAATACAGAATAAATTACAATCAAAAAGTATATAATAGAAGAAACTAATTGCGTGTATTTTGAATAATATTTGAATTGAGTGCAGTGAATAAATTTAAAAGAATTAAAGTAATGAACCGCAAGCTTAGACATAGAACTATGATAAAAATGCACTTCGTCATTTTGTTTTAAATAATTCATTTATCAAACAGCTATTTCATTAAAGTTTAACATAATTTCGGCTTAATATTCAATCATTACGCCGAGATTATTAAAACATAACTTCAGAATAAGTTTATTATAGAATAACAAATCTGCTATACTTGCAGTTAAAAATAAGATCTTTGAATTGCATTACGTACATAATATATTATATTGAGTTATATAATAATATAAGTAATACATTGAAGAAGTGGACAGTTTTTGTCATAGTACTATACAATATTGAGTATGAAAATTTGACAAAAAAAGTGAATATAATATGAACCACCAGTACTAATCTACGGGCACGACAGAGTATAGTTGGATAGTATGCTTTATTATTACCTGGCTGTTGTGTATAACTAAGCTGTGGTAATAAGAAACAAGTGAGGACGTTTTCCCCCGTAGTCTCGTCTCTATCCGTCTGGAAGGTCAATAATGGCTGGGCTTGGTTCTCTGATAGCCAAACCGCTTTTAGCTCCAAGTTCACTAAAGTGTAGGGTAAGTACTGTAACCTGGAAACGTACACAATATAATATTATTTATTATCTATAAAAAATATCAAAACTTAAAAAAATCTTTTAAAATGTTCGTATTGAGCTTCAGTCCGGGCTCCACAACGTTATTCATGGCACCGATGATTGTACATGTATAAAGTGGAAAAGACTAATTCAACAAAAGCTCATGAGAGCAGGTCGTGACCCTCAGGAATGAAGATACGATGCACAAAAAAAGACTAAGCTTAACTAATTTTTTTTTTATACCACGACGGTGGCAAACAGACGTACGGTCCGCCTGATGGTAAGCGGTTACCGTAGCCTATGGACGCCTGCAACACCAGGTGCATCACGAGCGCGTTGCCGACCCTTAAGAAACCTATTCACTCCTTTTTTGGTGAACCCCATACAACTAATTAAACCTTATATATCGGCCAGTTATCAAATACTGATGAAATGAAGGCGACTCTCTCCAGGCGGTATAGTTATTTTTAATTGCAGAATAAAAATATATCAATCACACTTAGGTATTGTTCTCGCGATATAACTGGCGGGTGTCTATTTCATAGTTAAAGAATATATTGAAGGTTTATCTTTTCTTATGTCTTCTGTTATTAGTTATGGTATGTTTCAAGCCATAACTATGTGTAACTGTGTTAATGTGGTATTCTCCTTTTTAAGTAATGTGGGTAAAGTTAGACCCAAATAAGACAAACGATTGAAGCGATTAGAGCCGGAGCGGAAATAAATAGCATTTTAATACTTGGAATTCATATTATGACAATTATGTGGTTTCAAGTTATCACCCAATAGTGGTAACTCTAATAGATCACAATAACGACAATAATATTTTCATTGTGCTGTTAACTACCTATATCACTTTCGTAGCAGTGAAATCGAAGTTATTTATTATTATTATTGCTAGTGCTAATATTGTTTAAATAATTAAACAATACATATTTATTATTGAAATAGGCAATATAACAATATTTACGAACACTTGACTTTATATGACTTACCTATTTCCGCTTACATCCAATACATGTAGCGATTTGCAATTTCCCAGTTCGTTTGGTAATTTCGTAAGTTTATTATCTCTTAAGCATAGCACACCAAGTAAACACATATTACCGATATCTATCGGTATTTCAGCCAATGTATTCCTATCTACATTCAGTACAGTTAGTTCTTTGAGATTCCCTATTGAATTAGGCAGCTCCATTAAAAAATTCTCCGTTAATATAAGCTCTTGAAGATTTGTACACCTGTAAGAGAAATACAAAATCATTACCGTTATAAATAGTTCAAAGATAAACAAAATGAAATATATGTTAAACAACACGATATACTAACCTTCCTACATTTTCGTTTAATGTATGTAATCTATTTTGGTCCAACTTCAATATAGCTAACTTGGATAAATCTCCGGTACCGTCGGGTACCGTTTCCAACATATTTTGGGAGAGATGTAAGTCTGTTAAGGAGCATAAACCTCCGATTTCTTCAGGAATTTTCTCTAGTTTGTTCTCACTCACATCGAGACATATTAAAGCCTTCAAGTTTCCTATCTCCGGAGGTAGATACTGCAGTTTGTTATGGTCCAACCATAGCTCTTCCAATGCGGGCAGCTCTCCAATAAATCCCGGCTGCAATTTAATAGTTCGCAGAGTTAATTAAACAAAGACAGATACATAACTAGCCACGTCAAAAAACAAAATAAACAACTTGGACTTACCAATTCCTCGATGTCATTGTCACCAAGATCCAACCTCTGTAATCTGATTAGATTCTTCAATGACTCGGGCAGAGATTTCAATAAATTTTCTCTCAGCTCCAAGGATTGTAGTGATACCAGACTGGAAAAGAGAAAAATATACGTATAAATACAACAAAAATAAACGTATTCTCCAAGGAAAAATATTAAAATAGATGAAGCAGTCTATTGCTGAAAATTAATGCCTCACATTTTCACGATAAAATTTCCATAATCACCACTTCGGCAGTTAAATTGGCAATTAATTGAATGCAGATGGTTTTTTCCTTACTACGATTTGGTAAAGAAATTCTTTTACGTCAAGTACAGAATTTGGTACGTTGTCGATTATATAAACGACATAGGTTGTAATACGAGTAACTATAAAACATGGTTATTAACGTATATATTATTATAATAATATGTTGTTCGGTAACAGTATAGACTTCAATTATTGCAAAAATATTAAAAAAAAAAAAGATTTATAAATTGATTATTCTAAGAGTCATGGACGTCGATATTCAGCGATAATGATAAACTAAGTTTAAGTCAGAAATAGATTCTAAGGTTAAGCTTCTTAAGAAAATAAATAACGCACAATTTTTATTGCATGCAACCTTCATAGGCCAACAATTGTGACATAATAATTTGATGAGACAATTCACCGAGGTGGAAACACAATAGAACGAGTATGACAGTAACAACATCTGAACGACTCCCACTGCACTACTGCAAGGTTAATTTAACACTAATATTGTCTTCATATCTTTGAAACAACACCTATACAATTATACTAACGGAATCTGTACGGTTATTCACTTGTCATCAGTATAGTCAATACAGTATTATATCTGAGAATTAACTAACGAATGTATTCATTTGAGCACACGTTATGAATGACTTCGTAATTTTAAAAAATAAACAGTGTAAAAAAAAAACCCAGCCAAGTGCGAGTCCGATTCGCCCATCGACGGTTCCGTACGATTATGCAATTTTTTTAAATCTTTTTCCTTTTGAGTTACGGAACCCTACAATTTCTATAAGATTAGAAGCTTATAGAGAAACCGCTGCCGTTGTTTGAAAAATTCAGTACTAAATTAGCACATACTAAAACGGCGACCATAAATGGAACGGAAATTTATAGGCCTGAAAATTATACATAATGATATCAATTTACATTGAGAATTTGCGTGTGGTAAACCATTGCCTGGTCCCAGAATGAAATCAAATAATTTTTGCGATGAGACTTGTTTGCAAGTAAACAAGTTTTGTTAATATTACATTGTTATTAATGCTGGCAATAAATCTAAGGTTTACCTGGTGTGAGTGATAGTGCTACTAGAAACCGATATCACGAGGGATTCAACCAAGACGCCACAGTATTGACGACTAGACTAGGACGTGTTCTCAATCCTTACAATTTACGGATTGCCGTGAATGGTTAACTTAATTTCAAAGACGCTGAACACTGCAACCGGTGATCAAGTCAAAGTATATAAATTTAACATTATTTTCAATCATCTATAGGTAAAGTATTTTAATCCGGAAATTTATAATACAAATGTTATTAAAGTTAGGTAAGTACATGCAGAAAATTACTTTATAATAAAATAAGAATGAAGAAGTAATATTCTTAGACGAGCTCTTCACAATAAAGTAAAACAAAAGTATTTCGTCAAAAAAATCGCAATGGTAATAAAAAAGTATGGTAATGAACTGAAGACTGAACATCGCCGCGTCGGGAGTCAAAACTTGGAATCACAAATTTCCGAGAAGTCCGAATTATTTTCAGATTTACTGTGAAACGTAACATTTAATATTCAAAACGTGTCCAAATTGAGTCTCCGTTTTTTCTTATAGGACATCGTAACTTCCATTACGGTCGGTTATTTATAAATTTGGACACTTAAAATGTTGTTTGCGTAAAATTGTACTATAAATATACGTCAACAAACATTGAATTTGCTGCAATGAGTACTTTACAGAAACGGAATATCTACATAGTAATATGTTGCAATGTAATACTTCGACATTAGCTGTAACTGGCTCGGCACGTACATTCTAGTTAAATAGATAAAGTCTAGCGGGTTTTAAACATACTATTTAATACAACAGAAATTATCCAGCAAGGAATGTTGAACAAACTGTTTTGCGGAGTAACATCTCATTATGGTCTTCAAACCGGTTTTGGATTACATGCAATCTTCCGGCCAGTATATTTATTTTGAATATCATTTACGAGTAAACAAAAACAACATTTAGCAATAACGGAGGAGCCTCTAAATTGGATATGCGGAGGGTAAAGCGATCTAAACGTACGATAAGGCTTGATTTATACTAAATACGAGGCAAGCGGGGCTAAGATTTTTGGAGTAATTGTAAATCTTCAAAACATGTTAGCCACAGGAATTAATGCGAATCATTTACAAATAATTAAGTGGAAGATATTCATTGAGTTACGTAAGTAATCCCAAATCTGCCTCGTAATACCGGAACGTACAAAAGAAGACCTTAGGTAATGAAATTGTGTATCGTAGCTCACCTCCGTCACTGTGGACGAACCCTAACATGTCGAAATACGTATACAAAAATGGCTGAGGACAATACCGTGTTGGTTTAATTTGACACCGAATGTTTTTCAACCAGAAACTGGTTCAATTCGTTTACACATACTAAAAACTGCCATAAATATTGCGTACTAAATATAAGTAAAAAATGTTTTTATGTAATGTATCGAATTTCGTTTTTATCACGTCTTCATATGGATAGCTAGAAATTCTTGTCAATAATGCCAATAACATTTATCTCAGTACTTTACATGAGATCGGTGTGGCATAATGTGAAGGCGCAATAATATACTAACATATTTTACTGGGAAATATTCCTATTTCATTATTTTACGTTAAGATTAAACAATTACTTGACGTTATGGTGTTATGAAAAACTCTATTGTTTACTGTACGCTGAGCACACGTCATGTTTGTTTAGAGCCTTGAGGCCACATTCCGAAGTCGATGTCAAAGTACTTAGCGTTGGTTTTGTACAACAGGCATCTTGCTCTGAATCACTCTGAACCATTATACTTATATACTCAAGTAATTAGAATAGGACTAAACATCTCACGTGTAATTTCAATAAGCTTGTTTCAATGATGACTGTTCGTGACCCGAATCCACAAATAGCATGTTAATAAACTTGTTAATTATGCTATATTAAACCGCAACAATCACAAAAATATTTTATAGCAGTCGAAAATCAGGTTTATTGCAATAATAAAAGCAAATAATGTTTTGCATAGCGTCTTAAATAAAACTACGTAATATATCAATTAACTCGTGGAGGAAAACATTAATCAAAGTGTAAGATATAAAACAACAGGTTCCTAACAAATTTGTGAGAGCTATTTGCGAAGACGCCTGAATATTTAATAGTTAGACATGTATATACAAACAGTAAATGTTTAAGATGTAGGTATGTTATACGCCACTTAATCATACCTTGTGCACCGTAACATAAGGTGAAGACAAAAATAGTAAGCTCAATGTCGATGACTCTTGTTTTGTTACTGTAAGATTATGAAATTAAATGTAGTGACTGCGTCAGAAATTATGGCCACAATTTACGACTCATGAGAACAAATAAAAAATGCGATTTGCTAAATTATGCTTGCGAACTGTATAGACTTCTTTCGCAGTCCCATGACATGATATTAACTGGGATCACTAATCATACTAATGACAAAAAGGGAAAGTTATGAACGACAAGTCATTCGTGTCACATAAACTGGTCAAGTGCGAGTCGGACTCGCGCACTGAGGATTCCGTACAAACTTGAATGTTTTAATTTTTTTTTATTGTAGGCGCATATTTTTTTGTAACGTCAGTCCGAAACTATGCGTAGGTACCATAAGGTAACCCCTCAAATATATTTCAGTGATGATAACTTCTTCTTGAGCCCAGCAGTGGGACTTAATGGGTTGCAGATGATGATGATGATGATATAACTTCAACAGTTTTTGGATATTTTACCTTACTTTTGCAACTTGATATTGCTTCTTGCAATTTCATGACTGGATTAACTGAAAGTACTTACCGTATAGGTGTACGCTGTACGGAACCCTAAAAATGGTGCACAAAATAAACGGCTGTATCTTTTGATTGCGTTTATTTAGGACTGTTTCTTTTATTGCTCCAAGGGATTGCAGACCCAGATATTTAATATTAATTTCTTGATACGCGTTTTTGAGAAAATGGGTCTTACAGACAGACGGACAACGGAGTGATCCTATAAGGGATCCGTTTTTTAATTTTTTGAGGTATGAACCCTAAAAAACGCTGTTATGATAAATATGACCGCAGAATTGTAATGATCTAGTGCAAAGATAGGACAAATAATATGTAAGTACATTACATTATTTGAAATTTATCAATATTTCAAGGTAACAAAATAATACATCTAGGTACTATTCAGTCTAATAAATGAGCCGGAGAGTTAAGCCAGCCCTAAGCTGTGTTTAATATTAATCTTAATTTCGCTAACGGAAAGTCTAAATAAATAATTAAATGTAATATACTGATATCGCTATAAACTCTTCCATTATATTTAATATTCAAATGAGAAAGCCCACAAAATTTTCAATAAATCGAACAGGGAAGTGATTTCGGCTCAAAAAGCCCGAAAATTGAATTACGGACGAAGTAATTAATTTTCCTCATTGAAATTTATTTTGCTGAACTTGCGAAGCCTGTATATAGGTACTCGTATATATTTTAACGTTCAATTAGCAGACCGTAAATAGCAATTCGCCGCTACTTTAAACGCTAATTGACGTTATTGAATTTCAATCGATTTAAGTTTGCATACTGTATCAATACGGACATAATTAAATCCAAGCTTACATCATAATACGGTTTCAATTCACTTTAAAAAGCAAACATCTATGTGTATCACTCATTCATATAATTTTCTTAATAGGCAAGCGGCAGCAATCACTTGGCATTATACTGGTTGTAGAAGAGTTTAAATTATATCAATTGTAAACAATTTTATATTGATCTGTAGTAATTTGGTCCATACAAACTGATGAGAAGTAGAGTTCTTGTAAGTACAGCTTGCTGTATATTACATATCGTGCATAAAATCTTCAAGTCTTATTATAAGTACGTCGATACTCATTGACGTAAAACTAACTGTCAAGAACATTAGTCATAAATATTACATGTACAGTCACTAGGCGATCGCGATGATTATAATTCCTATAGCGAATATGGTACGTATTAGATTACTTGTCACTAGCAATCATACGGAACGGGTGTAAATCATATCTAGGTAAATAAATATTAATCTATACTATACTAATATTATAAAATTGAAGTTTGTGTTGGAACGCTAGGATCTCAGAAACTAATGGACTGATTTGAAAAATTCTTTAAGTGTTGGGTAGCAGATTTATGTAGGAAGGCTATAGGCTACATAACATCACGCTATGGCTAATCAGAGCTGAGCAGTGGCCAAATAAAGAACGACGGGAGCGAAGCCCCGCACGACTTATAGTCGTCATACAATAATCCAGCAGAACGATATCATATTTGCAATAACGTATAACGCACTATTGCGCCATTGACCTACTGATATCAGAAGCGTAACAACGATTAGAGGTATTAATTAGATTGCTATAAAATCTATATTTGAATCAGGTACCTTTGATGAAACAAATAATAAACAGACAGAAATAACATTGGGTGAACAATATTATTTGACCGTATTCAAAATTGATGACATTACAATAACTACCAAACTAATTGCTACATGGACACTGAATCGATCGCAATACCGGAATATTATAATGGACCCACAGTTACACAATAGAAAGTCCTTGTAATGAACTAAATAGGTAGTTTACTGCCAAGTGAGTACTTCCGACAAAAGCAACAACAAGTTTAACTGACGTACCTATCATTTGTTTGTGTGGACGGGTGTGGAAGGTTATTCTAAGAGCCGACGAGAGCTTACCAGTTCAACTTTCGCTTTCGCCTTGAGCACGAACAAAGCTTGGTCATACAAATTGTCCATACATAACTAGACTTGAAACACTGCCATTACTTTATTAACTTTCTCGTTAACAATACAAGAGATAGGTACATACAATACCTTATCTTTGATCTAAATGTAAATGAAATTAAGTGTTGCCAGATAGTTTATAATCGGATTAGTCTCAACTCTGTTATAATGTAATCTTCTCTGTGACTTTAGTGCAGCAAGTATCCCATTAAGTGAGAACTGTCTGACAAGAATATCAAAGCAAATATTTCGTCCACTTATATTAAAATATAACATCAGAATCGAAAGACGAGACAGACTGCGAAAATCTGATGAATAATTTACGTAGACTATTCCCAAACTCATGAATCTTTAAAGAGTACCTTTAACATTGATGAATGTTCAGCTTGAAAGGTTTTTGGGCCTAATATTATTATAGGATATAATAGGGATTTCCAAAACGCAATAAATTTATTACTAAATCAACAATATTTAAAACATTTTACTGGAATTGACTTCCATTCCATTACTTCCATAGACTAATTACGCCATGAAAGATGTACAATCCATTTAGTATTTTTACAACCCTTTGCATAATTTACTCAAGATTTTGCATTGCATTAGGAATCTTGATAATTTTATTACGACATCTGACGTCACTCCATTAAAAAAAGTACCCTGTGAAAATGTACGTAAGAAAGCTTTGAACCGTCATGCGTCATCAATCTGCAAAATATACCCAATTTCTAAATACTTTAAACGAAATGCGTGTGTAAGCAAACACACATCTTTACTTCTAAACGAGGCGATACGGACCAACTCAATAATTATTTTCTTATTTGTTTTCTCTTACATTGAAATACGGTAAATTGAACATATTGCTTTGGCGAAAATGTGAAAGTGTTCACATATTTCACATACGGTTTTAAAAGGCGCCAAGCTAATAAACTATTCTATCAATTTAGGTAGAATAAACATTTCACCACATACAAAACTAACAAATTAAATTAATTTAAACACAAAGGGTTTTTAAATGAACTGTGGTGAAAATAATGTAGAGTGTAGACCATGTTACACTCCATATTGTGTTGGGTTGATTTCACAACTGTCTTGAAATTTTATCGGAGCCTCAATTACATAACACTTTTTACTAACATCACGAAGCAGTAAGTACTGTGAGTTCAACACGTTTATAGTAAGTACGATAACTATGAATAATGAAAGAATGACTGAGATCTCTTTCATACACATTAAACTTAATATGCTATTGGATTTGGTTTTATATTACGAAAATGTTTGAAGAAGACAAAAACGAATTTATGCAAACGTAATATTAACCAAAAGGCAAATAGGTATAGTTCGGATCAATTTTTAACTAAAACAAGTTCTATGGAAATCGAAATGATAAAAGAATAAGACCACTTTTTGATATAAATAAGAACGTTAACTTTTTAAAGGAGTGATATTTAAGACGCATTCAGTTTTGAACACGTTGCTCTGGATCTTTTTTTGTTAAAACAATATTTTTAAAAGTGTCACAAATGGTTAAACAAAAATTTAACATATTGGAAAAAAGGTGCGAAATGTTCAATTTCTATTAAAGTTTCAAAAAAATAGAAGAACAGTGTCCCAAATGTTCAACTGGTTGAACAATAAAATTTAACATATTCAAACAGACGGGTGGCAAACAGGTGTGCGTCCCGCCTGATGGTAAGTGGTTACCGTAGCCTATGGACGCCTGAAATGCAATACCTTGTCAGTGAACTGGCCTTAGGCAAATTTGTCGACACCTTTTTTTTGGCTTTGTATGACGTTCATAAGTCTCATGTAGTTGATTGATATTGAATGAAATAAACGACCAATGGTTTCTGACTCTAAACGATCCTTGAGCATTTATATTGTATTTACGCAATACATACCAATACAGAATAAACTGTCTGATTCAGTTAAAGCGTATTTGCCTTTCTCACGTTAATTTGCGCTATTTTAATGAGAATGTTCAACGAATTAACAGATTCTTGATAACCGGTGCATAAAACTTTATCTTAGTTAAATATAAGCTATCGCTTTGACTGTTCGATAACTTGCAAGTCAATAAACGTAATGTGTTTATAGATTAAAATCATAATCCGAACGAGTAAAAAATGTATTCACCACACCCCATAAATAAAAACTATTATGTTTAAACAGTTTACAAATGTGCGTAGCTTTTTCATCTATGTAAAATATTTTGCGTTTATGTTAGTATTCATATTCGATTTTTTTAAATTCCGAACCTGAACTATCTATTCTATCATCATCAATTCAACCCATAAACGTCGTCCCACTGCTGGTCTCCATCAAAGATTTTGGAGGGAATTGGGCCTACAACACCACGCTGGTCAGACGGGTTGGTATAGGGTTTTGTTTGGAATTTACCTTTTCTCGCAGGTTTTAAGGTTACTCCCTTAGTCACCGTTTACGACGGGTTGAAATGGGGTAGTGACATTGTGTATTTTAAATCCATCACTACACGGACTTCTTCTATCTATACTATACTTACCTTTTAATTTTATTAAATGCTGTAGTTCAATAACTTCTAATTATTTCATATGTAACTACTTTTACTTTGCCCGAAACCGACTCGGGTTTGACCGAATTTACAAGCGTCCCTAAAATATTGTTGTTGCCCCAGCATGCTCTGACGATGTTAAAGATAAATATGTAAGTGAATTAATGTTTTGTTTTTGTATTGTACCGAATACCGATGCTATTTGTTTGGAACAAAAAGTTTTAATAAGAGCATACTAATATGCGCACACTACAAAACAATGTTGACAAACAAGTAAAGGGAGTGTTTTAAATTCTCACCTGCCGAAGTCGCTGGGCAAGCTTGTGAGCGACATATCATTGAGGCCGAGGACAGTAAGTGCCCGCAGCTGACTGAAGCCGGCCGGCAGCCGTGGAATCGGGTTACTGCTGAAGTCCGCAATCTGCAGCGCCCGCAGCTTCTTAATATCTTCCGGGATGTCGGGAATGTCTGCAGGCAAAAAAAAACACTTAGCAAAATACCGTTTATTTGTCAAATCAACAGAGGAACAATGACAGTTGTTTCTCAAATATTTATCTGGACATCTGCGGGTCTGAATCCTGCAGACTAAAGTCCATTTCAAAACAACCACACAGCACGTAAAACTTTATTCTGTTGCGAATAAATTAAAATATACAAACTTTCATTGCCAACTGTATTTAACTTTGTTCTTGAAATTTATTTACGAAAGAGTTATTCATCTATGTGTGAAGCAACACAAAAACTTTTAAATATTTTTTCATCTTGTATCATAAGTACAGGCCCTGTTACAAATCAAAAAATTCTACCTTCATCATCATCATCATCATCATATCAGCCCAATGACGTCCATTGCTGAACATAGGCCTCACCTAAATTCGGCCAAAAATAACCCTTAATAAAATAAAATAATATAAGAAAACCTTAGTAAATAATATTTTGAGAATCCTAAGAAAACAGAAGTTATTAGCATAATCATAACATTTTGCTACTTAGACCCTTTTAAACTTTTATTAACTGGCAACAAAGAATTTAATATACTGTTGAAGTGGAGCGTTGTTCATATGCTCAATATGCATCTAGGTCATACGACCGACCTGATGTACATAATATACATACGAGTACGTAATTGAACCACCATGGAGGTTTTCATTATTTTAAGTGACAGCAATAATTCAATTTTATTTTCAATACTTGGGGTTTGATTATGACAAGGGTTGGCGTGATGGGTGACATTAGATATTAATAGGAACAGATTACATAATTTAGTGCTTATACATATTTGCGCGTATGAGACTTGGGATATGAGGTTTTTATGGTTGCTGGAATCATTTTAATAAAAGTATACGATCCTGCAGGCTATTATCCACAATTAACAAAAAGCGTCCAGAAACTGCTAAGAAATCAATCAATTTATGTGACTATCGTAAAAACAACAAGCGCATTAAATTTCATGACTGCATGTATACCTAAATGAAAGAAAGTACTCGACGTACGTTATGGCATTGAACACCCATATAAGGAGTTGGCATCGAATTCGCTGTTTCGGCATGACACAGTTAACTTCCAATCAAGGAATATTGCATCGCACTCAGTCGTTACACGACAACTAAGGGCTGCAGAAGGTCAATATAAGAATAATTGGCACATGGGCATAAACATTGCGGTCATCAAAATTATTTGCGATTGTTCCACGTTGCGAGACGTTAAACAAAACATTGTAAAATACGCCCGAAAACAAGGTCGTCGAATTCAAGAAAATACAAAATTAAAAATATAAATTACCGTGTGAATTCATTAGTTCTTAATGTGTAGAAATCTAAATTAGTATTATCCTTGATGTTATATTTTATAATGTTAATCATTCTAAAGGAAGACAACGATAGACGCAAGTAGCTTAGCTAGCTTCGCTAGGACGTCAAAATTGTGTAATTATAATAGCTGTATGATTTCGCCTCCTAGAATCATTACGTAACATTAAACACGGCAACCAAAGACTTAACTTTACTACAGAACCATCTAAAAGAAAAAATCTCTGATATTTAAGAATGAAATAACTAAAATTATAGTCTCACACGAATGGCTGTGCAGTGGAACTATCCTATCGTTTTAATGTCATATATTTGAAGCACAGTAAGGTTATCCTTGTGACGTCATTTTACATCTGCAAAACTAACGTTGTCCGTCTCTATATAGTATTAACATTGCAGACGAAATGTGGATGTGATTAACCATTTCTTTCCCCTCCGGGGAAAAAGGCCTGACGCTGTTTGTGTAATATACCCGTATGTTTTTAAAAATATTGCCCAATAAAAATAATTAGTTCAGCTTGGTGTTGCTTCACATAAAATTAATAGGTCAAAATCTGAGTTTCGTATTGATAAAAAATTGTTCCAGCTGATTACATTTTATTGGCATCAATTGAAAGCACCACGAGGCAGACCAAAATAAAACAGTTAGACAAATCGTGCGTCACGTTGTTAAATGTTTTATTACGTATTTATATTTTAGCGGTAAATCAATTTAAACCCATAAAGTGTCATTCGAGCGTTTATTTCAGGTAGCTCAAATAAAATACTCTGAATATAATAATCTTATATAAGGCCCTTACTTAATTTCCTGCGATTCCTTTCGCAAAATTGCTCCAGAAATATTATACGAAAAGAAATATTCGAGGAAAACATTTTCCTGTTTTTTGATGACAAACCGTTTTTCAGTGTAATAAAATTATCAAGAGCGTTCTATTGCTCCTTGTAGAATTTTATACGAATACGTTGAAGTTTTATGAATTGAAATATTAGTTTGTTAAGTTGAATCTCATATCATACAAAGAGCGTTTAGACCAGGGTTTTCCAACCTTTACTTCGCTGAGCCTCCCCGAACCCTAAATAATATTTTCATGCCCCCCTTAAGTTTCAAGTACTTAAATTAAGAAACACTTATTTTTTTTATCAACAAAATTTTTTATTTGAATTTCAGTTAGGTAGGTACTACAGATACGACATACTTATAACGTTTTCGGAAATGTAAACCTACCTATTACGTCCCCCCACTAAAAAATTTCTACGCCCTCCAAGGGAGCGTGCCCCCCCTGGTTGAAACTCCTGGTTTAGATGTTCTCTAAAAGCTCAATAACTATATACTCGCTATATAGTTATTGAGCTTTTAGAGAACATCACATCACATGTCATGATTCAGTCACAATATTCAGACAATATGTTATTCGACAAGAAAGTAACATCATGTAGTGTAAATAACGTATCATCAAAATGATTTATGATTATGACGGAACCTTTTCACACTAGTAAATGCAGCATTAATGATATTAGCATTATGGCATCCTCACTTAATGTCATTGTATTGTATAAAATTTTACAAAAGAAACGGATAATAATATTAAGTGCTTCGTTCTGAAAATTCCACTAAAACAACTTATAACTAGATATACAAAGTATTATTCAATTAATGTAATAATTTTTATTTATTTTTCAAGTAACATGATTCCGCAATGCCTAAGTACTTGCAGGATAGCTGTTAAGGTAAGGTATCAAAGGGATAAAATTTTGACTGGCCTGTTGGTCTAGTGGTTAGTGACCCTGACTGCTAAGCCGGAGGTCGTGGGTTCGATCCCCACCCAGGACAAATCTTTGTGTGATGAACATAAAGGTTTGTTCTGTGTCTGGGTGTAATTTATCTATAATATGTATGTATTTACAAAAAAAAAAAATGTATTTAAGTAGTATATCAGTTGTTTAGTGCCCATAACACAAGCAAATATAATTGCTTACTGTGGGACTAGATGGCGCTGTGTGAATGTGGTAGAATATTATTATTATTATTATAAAAGAAAATGTTTTCTGTTACCCAGACAACCATTATAGCCCATCTAAACATCGGCATTGGTCGTTTGTACCCCATAATGGTCAGGTCAATCTTTAACTTTACGTTTTAGTTACTTTTTATATCCATGTCATATATGCTATGTATGTATTAATAGAATTCTACTAACAGAAAAAGATATACGGAAACGCGAATAAAATTTAAGAGCTCACAATAGATTTTTATTATGTAAAATAAACACCATTACTAAGGCAGTTCCAAACTGGTTTTCTAATTTCACGATGTTAACGGTAGTGCGCCCCGGTTTCCGGTCTGCGGGCGGGCATTCCAATAGGCGTGTCGTCATCAATTATTTGTCAAGCCACAACCATTATTGTGGATGAACCCGACCGATAACATGAGTTAATCTTTAGTTGCAAGTTCTATGATGCTAGTGACCGTAACTCGGTTCGAGAAACAGTATCTTTTCATTGTGACAAAGTTAGTAACGACTACGCACGTAAAGAGTAATAAAATAAAACAGAGAAATTGTAGTTTAACTGTAACAGTTAAAGTTTCCGTTGTATAATAAAAATCTATTCATTTTCTGTCATTCTGAAATATGCTACTTTTAAATGATTGTCTACCAGCACTTTAATAAACTAACTGCCTTATACTCGTATGTCTGAATCTCAATACATTTGCACCGATTAGAATGGCATTAACAGAATCAAAATATTACATACATGAAAGACACCGCGAGCACAAACTAATTAAACATAAGTTTATTTTACAAGTGTTCAACACAGCAATAAATCATTTACACATATGAAATATTTTTAAGGGGAAGAAGAAATGCTGCTTTCGGTGTGAGTGAGGCTATTTTAAGAATGGTATGTAACTATGTGGATTGTAAGTGCACCGGTTGTTTATCTTAAGGGTGCTGCAAGATGTTCAGCGTAGGTCTACGGTAGTGGCACTTCCGCTGTACTTCGAATACAGTTCTTTCAAATGTATATTTATGTACTTCGAATACAGTTCTTTCAAATGTATATTTATGTGGTTTTATCAAAAGTTCAAGGAACACTATTAGCAAAACTTTCTAGAATTCTGTTGGTACATATCACATTTCTTCGTAGTAAGTAGCGAAGAAAGAATGCGAATGAAATGTAAATCGAATATCAATAAGCTGCATGGATTGGATTTACAAATTTTTTTTTTATCACGAAACCTTTTATTTATAACATAATCTACAATTTTGGAATTTTGTATTAAAGATTCAGATAACTAAAAAATAAAACCCAAAGCTCTCTGAATTAAATCATTTAGCCACATTTCATGTCTGAAATATGATACAAACAAAATTGGATAGAACAAGAAACAACACAAAACAAAGATGATTGACAAGGCTTTAGTACATGCAGCGTGTATGGTCGGGAACGCGTAATATCCGGTACAAAACGCAGACTAACTGAAACATCGACCTAGGAACGCCTAGAAGGAAATTACTCTTCAGCGAATATAGATCCAATAAGATTCTATAGAAAACCAAGATTAAAAGTTATTCTAAACTTATAGAAGAACATCCTCAGCATTGATTATATTGTATCCAATAAAGGACAACCCTCTCCGCTGACGTAAATCCTTCGATCTGTCTTCAAAATTTGATCAGGCCTCTCAAAGAGTATAAGTAAAAACAGTCACGTCAAGTAAGTAAGCAGGTGAATGAATCAGATTCATTTGAAATTCTATTTGCGCTTTGTATTCAAGATAACATGCTATTGTTGATGCTAAAGGAGGCTCTTAGAGTTCGAAAAAAATATACAAGTGAACCTCTCATCAAAAAACAACAAATATAGGTCATTTATATTTATCGCCATCTTATTCAAATTACCTTTGTTGCTCTAATGGACGGTACAGTTTACAATATCGAAACTAAAATTACAGTTTACTTATTACATTTTACATATACTTACACAAACCCTGATGCTGATGCTGCTGATGATGATATTTTACAAGTAAATAAGGATCTAGCACTTGGCTGATTGCAAAATTATTCTCATTAACTTTCGTGTTAAATACGTTCAAAGATTCAGTGTATTAATTGAACAAGCAACCAATTTATTTTTAAGAGATGATGTAACAAGTGGCCCACAACCACTGATTTCTATTGAGTTTCGGACGCGCCGATTCTCATCCCGCATAGTTTGAGCAACAGATGTTTGATACGAATACAAATAATGTCAGCAATATCACCTTACAGAAATACCACTCTCGTTTATGAAAGCTCGAACAAAAAAGTAGATATACTTTTATAGGCCGTAGGCCGCGTAAACAATACGGCTTCGATAAATGAACAGTAAAAGTTATAGCCACCGGTCGAGTGGCGGTCTCGCGTGGCTTACCACCACTGGAATCCTATTAGAACGTTATTAAGTTGTTCCTAGTACAAAGCAACGTATGGGTAGCCTGTACCGATCCAGTGCCCACAATAATGGACGTCCGTCGCAAACAGCGGGATACAATAGACACCCTGGGGGCAAAAATCCTATTTGTTATATATAGGCACCCATACGCTTCGCACTATTGGGTTTTTGACCTATAGAATTAATGTCATCCTATTACAACCTATGGTAGAAGAGTTTTACTTACGTTTACGATGAAAAAATTGAGTTTATGAAGATCAAGGTCATTTTGTGACAGAAATCAATTCACTGACTCACATTTGTGATAATTAAGTATCTACTTACTTTAATTTCATAACCAAATCAATCATGATGTTTGATTCATTTTATAAACCAATGGAAGGTTCGTTTGTAAAGTTTCTAAATCCAGAACTCTTTAACATTAATGGAAGAGTTATTTTCTAACATGATTACTCAATCTTAAAACTAACGACATCAACTTTTTAATATGCAGACTATAAAGAGGTCTGACATGCAACTGTTTCTATAGGACCTTACAGACTTGATAAAATATTCCTCAAAGAGAAGACTTAAGTTCAAGACTAATGAGGGATGTATAGTGAAACGAGAGAGTGTATTGATTCCAAAGACGACAGCGAAGTGGAAAGCAAATCTAGAAACGAATCTAGAAAACTCTTTAAAGATGTGGAACTTTAGTGTATTTTTATATAATTGAAACGATTGGATTTCTTTCATTATGTAATTTATTATATAACTGTGACGGAACGGAACCCTAAAAAGATGAGTATTCCACCAGCACGAAAGACATTTAGATAGGGATAGAGTTATGATTCGTGCCTTAGAATACACAACATGCTCCTTGAAAGCGGTGTGAAAAATATTATACTTTTGGCATCATCGACATAAAAGTAAACTGGTTTCATAAACAAACTAACGATGAATTGCGAACAATGCGTGAGAAGAACCAAACACGGCGCGGGACGGCCAGTCAAATTATTATGAACGTAAATTTATGTGTAGCCAAATCTGATAAACCCAATCTTTTTAAATAAAGGAAAGATATAAAACTAATCATTCACAGAACATGAACAAAGCGAATTTATTCAGATAACGTATTTCATATCAGAACTATGCTGAGACAGCTGACAGCTGTAATAATTTTCGTACATTTGAATTAAAATTAACTAGATTACTCCCCTATGTTCACAAAGCTTTGTAAGCATGAATTTCACTTGATTAGGAACATACACAGCATAAATAACGTAGAGTGATTTATTTCTAAAGGAACGCTTTGCTACCCACGAAAGAAGATTTCTTTTAAGCTTTACAAATAATATTTTTTGGAAAAACCATTTAAAAAAATCTTGCATTGATGTAAGCTATTGTAAGATGGCTTATGTCTTACTTATTACTGATATCCTGCCATGCCAGTATCCGTAATTTATTCATAACACGACATTCCATTATGAGACTATGTACCTACATATTATTTAAATTGGTAAATGCTAAGAACTTTAATACCGTTACAATATTCAAGGTTTCATAAACGAAAATATATGTATGTATACAAGTATATTCTAAGAAATATACTTTCTTTAAAACCAATACCTTTTATACACATATAACCCTGCGTTATAGAAGTTAATCGAATACTAAGTACAGTTATTAATATTATTTAGGCCTGATTTACAGAAGCTAATTAAGTTGCTTATTCTTTCTATATTAAGGCTGTCATTTCAGCTTTATTTATGCTTATAGCTGAAGGTGTCTAAAGAGGTGTGGAAATAATGCCAACTTTCAAGAGATTACTTTTTTGGCTCAAACCAAGGGGAGCTTATTGAATTTGCCGCAGAACTTAAGTAATGGAAAGGCATAAGATGATGAAGATGGCTCTAACTTCTTTTCTCTCTTTCCCTCTGAGCTTAGAAGAAACACAACGCTGTCTATAATATAATTTAGGTCTTTTCTAGGATATAGGTATGTAAGCACATCTCAAGACAAGCTACATTATTATAGCGGGAAAATATTCAGTGGTTTACCTTTCTTAACTGTCTATTTCTTAAAATGTAAATCAGATCTTAACTTAAACTAATACGTCACGTAATATAAAGCATAAAACGAATGCAGTTGTTTATAATATCATCACTACACTATACTATACACTACAGTATAACTATTCTGTCTATCAAAATTTGCTTAAGTGTTGACAAACGTAAACGTGAGAATCTCACACACAATACTGTGCACGTATGTAATTCACTATTTGATTTATTTTATTTGTATCTTAATATCTTGTTTTGAGTACTTAGTCGCACGCGAGAATTAGTCACACCTGCGACAGTAAACGTGCCATTGCTCTCAGCCCGATATATTCTGGCCCAGTGCTTTGATTTTATTACTACACACTTTAATATTTTATGTAACGACTAGTGTTTAAAGTTACATAGTTCAAAGTCCTTTATTTACTCATAAAATTTAATACAATTTAGTTTACTCTACTTCTTACATAATCGATCTAGTAAACAACGTTATGTTCATATAAATTTTAATAGTAAAACATTGATTATTGATTACGATAAAACTGAAAGCTTTTCATGGTAAGGATATAGATAAAAAGCACGGCGAATTCCATATTATATTCAACCCATAACATAACTTACTAAAACAAATGTAACCAAACCGGTTCCCAAGTGACCTCACTGCGATGATCCAATGTTCTATAACGAAAACTCGCTTTATTTTAACGTCCGAGAATGAAATAACGCAGAATACGTGGTACATATTAAACACAACTTTCATTAATTGTGCGGTGGAATGCATGATAATATGGAAGAGTGATGGGATGTAGAACGGTTATTACGGGGCAAACGAGCGCGCGAACTGCGTGCGTCGGTCGACGGATGCGTGGGAGTACCGAGGACAATACAGCGTTTGGCGGCACTCAGACGGTTCAACAGCCGAACAAAGTCATTATTATTTTCCAACAGCTGTAATCCCGACGATTGACCAGTTTAGGTACTCAATATGATTAGAGCGAAAGTGTGCGTAAATAAGCCATTCGAATACTTTCGTAATCTGAAGACTCCACACCCTACAATTTTTACCAAATAAGAACTTGAAACAAGAGTATTAAAGATGACAAATAACAAAGGAAAATTATGGGTCATCTCCAATTACAACTATTTTTTAAATCCGTAAAGGAAAATTGAGTCAAGCCTCTTCAAGCAAAATTGTCCTTTATCATAATCACATTTACCGTACGTAAACCAAATTACTAAAAAGATGAGCACTGACAATGAAATGGAGGAAATTGTCTTACCAACAAAAGCTCTTTAAGTCAGGAACAGGATTTGAAAATGAGGAGTTTTATTGTTCTCCAAATGGCTATTTTGTAACATAATTAGCATTCATTATACAAGATTTCTGCCGTAAACCCATACCAAATTGGCAATTACAATGGAATTCAATTTCCCTAAGTACAGTATAATCGGCTTACAAACCAACAATGCTAACGAACCAAATAATAATCCCAAAGGTATTCCGAAAGACGAACACTGAGCTGCTGCAACACACAACAAAGTTAGTCTGCCGAGCGCAGTAATTATGGCAGTAATCCAATATGATTGTAGTTTAGCCATATTTCAAAGGAAGCAGTGAATTTTATTTGGGACTAAATATCGCGCGGGGTTTCGCTCCTGTGGCTCTTTGTTTGGCAACTACTCAGCTCCTATTACTCGGAGCGTGATGTTATATAGCTTTCCCCGATAAATGGGCTATCCAACACTAAAATAATATTTCAATTCGGTTCAGTATTACCTGAGATTAGCGCGTTTAACCAAACAAACTCTTCAGACAAACAAATTATTTAGTATAGCTTTATTTTTTTTAAACACGTTTTATTTTATTACGACGGCAATATCTGCAGTAAATATAAGGGACATAGCAAATAGACATTATTCAGTTGTCTTAAAAAACCTTTAAGAATCAACAGAAACGTGTTTAAGTCAATGTGGTATGTGGCAAGTATTGACCTTTCTTTACATATCGAGATCTAGCCATTCCTCCGAGAGCACGTACACCATTAGTGACGATTATCTCTGTGACAGTTCACAGTTAGAAGTATGCGGTACAAAGTTTCAATAAGTCTGACACCTTGTCTTGGGACTTTCTCGTCTACAACTTAATAATTTAATTTCAAAGTTCACACTGCAGACGTATGTCATATCAGTTGGAACTTGGAGATTAGTACCTATACCTACCTTCGGGAATGCAAATCAAACTTAGAGATGACGGCAACTATGCTCACTTCTTAAGAATTATACTGATAATTTGAGCCAAGCTTTGGCCTTTTTTCTGAAACTAACAGCTCCATTACCTTTATACATAGGAGGGTATTTAATTGTGAAAGCACTACATATTTTACAGCAGATTTTGCTTTCATATCTATATAATATTATAATTACTAACATTATAAAGAGGTAAAGTTTGTGAGGTTGTGACGTTATCTCGTATCTCGGGACCTACTGAACCGATTTTCAAAAAAAAAAACATTTTAGTGTTGGATAGCCCATTTATCGCGGAAATTTATAGGCTATGTAACAGCACGCTACGGCCAATAGGAACTGAGCAGTGGCCAAATAAGGAACGATGGGAGCGAAGCCCCGCGCGACTTTTAGTCTTAAATAATCGACATGATGAATCAGTGTCTTCAAAGGGTTTTCTAGGTTCCCAAAGTTGATCTAACTGCGACCCACCTAACAGAATCCTCTAGATTCGGGACTCAAACATTTGATTCTTAATACATTCTCGTTTGTCGATATAACTTTACATTAACTTTAATATTGTTACGATGAAAAATGAAAGATCAAGCGCGTTGCGCTAGCCGTCAATATTAAAGACCTACTCAAAATTCACTTCACTCCCTTCCCATACTTTGGAAAATGCTGTTCTAAACGATTGCAGCTACTAAAAACTTCTGACCTTACACTTCTGGCCTTTAGACAGCTTAAAAACTAGATCATACTTCTTCAAGCATACATTAAAGACAGATTAGCTTTATAACAATTCTCGTTTAAGGTTTTATCTAGCACTGCAGCAAAACTACGACTACGGCAAGTATCTCCACCGCATAGTTGCTAAAGCATGTCGAGCGAGATTGAATAAAGATAGTGCAATCGGGATCCACGGAACCAAGGAACGCATATTTTATGCAAAGTAGAAGTAGACGTTAAAACTAGCTCACTGATTTGCATCTTGCGTCAATAAAGTCAAAATAATGACCTCATTTCTAGCCTCGGAGGCTAACAGGCTATGTTTTCGTATGACTATTTTATTATATTAATATACCTAATATAATTTTATTATATTAATCCTACTAATATTATAAATGCGAAAGTTTGTAAGAATGTTTGGATGTTTAGATGTTTGGATGTTTGTTACCAGTAAACGAAAAAACCACTGAATAGATTTCAATGAAATTTTGCAATAATTTACCTTATACATCAGAATAACATATAGGCTATATTTTATCTAGATATCACGTAAATTGGCTAAACCATGAGAACAAATGTAAAGTAAGTCGGAGAAAAATCTGCCATCTTATAGCTATTTCTGATTTCTCTACGTAAACCGTTAGTTTTACATAAGGACAATGTATGGAGGAATTGTTACTCTTAAATAGTTATAAAAAAAAGCCCGCGACAGCATATGCCTATCTTTTATGTGGAAGTCGATATAGAGAGAATAGTGAGCAAGAAATACATTTAAATCGGATACTGCATTTAAAGTGAAAAATTTCATGGTATTAAACTAATTCCTAGGAATGTAAATACCTTTATCACTTTTGTCATTTAATGTAGATAATTTTTGTCGTTTACACTAAGTTATTTCGACAAATAGTTTAAAAGTTATTACGATATTAAATGAAATGTATATAATCCCAAAAATCTTATAATAATACTGTATGTCACCCGTGACTTCGCTTACCAGTTATTTTGTTCCTGTGACCACAGCAACTTTTCACTTTTAGAGGGGAAATTTCGGCCAATATTTTCTAAGCACAGATAATTACTTCAGATTAAACATAACCAATATTACGTGATTGATTAGAATATTACTTATCTTTGTAAACATCCATCCCGTGTCTTTTTGGTTAAAATTATCAAATATACAAACAAACATTCATCCTTTCAACTTTGTGTATGTATATTACTATATTTATCAACGTCAGACCTAATGACAATTCAGTATGACAGATTAAAAAGAAATCAAAGATCTCTTTTTTTCTTTTTGCTTACTATACAACCTCATTACTTGAATATATTACTAATTATTCACCAGTAAATTCAAAGAATATAATGACAATTGTGTAGTAAAATTATCAAATAAAGTAAAATATGAAATAAAATATTTTTTGTAGAAAAGTAAATAAATAATTATATTGCAGTATCAAGGTAGTATAGTAGCAGAATACAAATACCATAGACCTAGGATCCGCGCGCCATTTTTATGTATTCGCGCCATTTATTTTCGGTCTAAAATTTGACATTTGACAGTGAATTATCATTGTATGTATTTATGGTCGCTAAAGTCATAAACTAATAAAAATAAATGGATATTGTAAAATATGAAATAAAATATTTTTCGTAGAAAAGTAAATACATTGCAGTATCAAGGTAGTATAGTAGCAGAATACAAAAATACCATAGACCTAGGATCCGCGCGCTTTTTTTTTATAACGATTTTTTTTATTTATGGCGGTACGAAGTACGCCGGGTCAGCTAGTATAATATAATTTTATTATTTTATTATTACCTACCTATTTTATTGTTAGACTTAAGGAAAATCAAATATAATGCGTACAAATAAAATCCAAATCATCATTTCAACCCATAAACGTCCCACTGCTGGGCACGGGTTTCCTCCAAAGAACGTGGAGGGAATTTAGCCTACTATACCACGCTGGCCAGACGGGTTGGTATAAGGTTTGTTTCGAATTTTCTTTTTCTTGCAGTCGTCTTGTCTGCATAAGGTTATCACTCCCTTAGTCGCCTTTTACGACACTTACGGGTTAAGAGGGTTCATACATTTTCAAGTTGCTCGCAAATAGGTTTTTAAATTACGCACACAGAGCCGAAACATGCACACTTCTCTAATGCTGTGTGGTACAACAATATACCGCGTACTAATGAGTTTGGTATTTTCTAACCTCGTATTTTGTTAAAGTTGGATAGGACAAAATTTCAAATTAAATTAATCAATAATTAATTGTTATTAATCGTATTGTATTCTATAAACAATTAAAATACAATTTTATTAGAAAGAAAGAAAAATACAATTAATTTTATATAAGACTAACAATTAATTTCTCAATAATAACTGCGGCTGATATGATGATGAATGTGACTATTTGAGGTCAAAGTGGTGAAAATGTCCGCCATCTTGAACTTAGTTGTTTTTGGGCTGATCGCCTCCAAAATCGATATCTGACAATCCCACTGATCACTGGGCATAGTTCTGAAGTCAAAATTGTAAAAATGCCCTCCATCTTGAACTTTGTTGTTTTTGGGCTGATTGATACCAAAATCGATATCTGACGATCCCATTGGTCACTGGGCATAATTCTGAAATCAAAATTATAAAAATGCCCGCCATCTTGAACTTTGTTTTTTTTGGGCTGAGTGATACCAAAATCGATATCTGACGATCCCATTGGTCACTGGGCATAGTTCTGAAATCAAAATTATAAAAATGCCCGCCATCTTAACTTTGTTGTTTTTGGGCTGAGTGATACCAAAATTGATATCTGACGATCCCATTCGTCACTGGGCATAGTTCTGAAGTCAAAATTGTGAAAATGCCCACTATCTTGAACTTTGTTGTTTTTGGGCTGATTGATACCAAAATCGATATCTGACTATCCCATTGGTCACTGGGCCTAGTTCTGAAGTCAAAATTGTAAAAATGTCCACCATCTTGAACTTTGCTGTTTTTGGGCTGATTGACTCCAAAATGGATATCTGATAATCCCATTGGTCATTGGGCATAGTTCTGAAGTCAAAATTGTAAAAATGCCCGCCATCTTGAACTTTGTTGTTTTTGGGCTGAATGATACCAAAATCGATATTTGGCGATCCCATTGGTCACTGCGCATAGTTTTGAAGTCAAAATTGTAAAAATGCCCGCCATCTTGAACTTTGTTGTTTTTGGGCTGAATGATACCAAAATCGATATTTGACGATCCCATTGTTCACTGGGCATAGTTCTGAAGCCAAAATTGTAAAATTGCCCGCCATCTTGAACTTTGTTGTTTTTGGCCTGATTGACACCAAAATCGATATCTGACTATCCCATTGGTCACTGGGCATAGTTTTGAAGTCAAAATTGTAAAAATGCCCTCGATCTTGAACTTTGTTGTTTTTGGCTGAGTGGTACCAAAATCGATATCTGACTATCCCATTGGTCACTGGGCCTAGTTCTGTAGTCAAAATTGTAAAAATGTCCGCCATCTTGAACTTTGCAGTTTTTGGGCTGATTGACTCCAAAATGGATATCTGACAATCCCATTGGTCACTGGGCATAGTTATGAAGTCAAAATTGTAAAAATGCTCGCCATCTTGAACTTTGTTGTTTTTGGCCTGATTGATACCAAAATCGATATCTGACTATCCCATTGGTCACTGGGCATAGTTCTGAAGTCAACATTGTAAAAATGCCCGCCATCTTGAACTTTGTTGTTTTCGGGCTGAGTAATACCAAAATCGATATTTGACGATCCCATTGGTCACTGGGCATAGTTCTGAAGTCAAAATTGTAAAAACGCCCACCATCTTGAACTTTGTTGTTTTTGGGCTGAGTGATACCGAAATCGATATCTGACTATCCCATTGGTCACTGGGCATAGTTCTGAAGTCAACATTGTAAAAATGCCCGCCATCTTGAACTTTGTTGTTTTCGGGCTGAGTAATACCAAAATCGATATTTGACGATCCCATATTAAATTATTATATAACGGGTCTACGTCACGTATTATTTTTAAGGAATATGAAAATACCTTATTTGTTTGCCCGATCCCATTGGTCACTGGGCATAGTTCTGAAGTCAAAATTGTAAAAACGCCCACCATCTTGAACTTTGTTGTTTTTGGGCTGAGTGATACCGAAATCGATATCTGACTATCCCATTACTCATTGGGCATAGTTCTGAAGTCAAAATTGTAAAAATGCCCACCATCTTGAACTTTGTTGTTTTCGGGCTGAGTAATACCAAAATCGATATTTGACGATCCCATTGGTCACCGAGCATAGTTCTGAAGTCAAAATTCAAGTTCAAGATGACGGGCATTTTTACAACTTTTGACTACAGAACTATGTGGAGTGAGACAGGGAGGATTGACATCCCCTCGTCTCTTTAACATTTATGTCAATGACCTAGTTGAGGGGCTTAGCAGCACACATGTCAGCTGTTTTGTGGATGATGTGTGTGTAAATAATCTTAGTTATGCAGACAACATGGTGTTGCTGAGCCCTTAGCTTGGCTTATAAAGTTGCTAAGGATATGTGACTAATGGGATCGTCAGATATCGATTTTGGTATCACTCAGCCCAAAAACAACAAAGTTCAAGATGGCGGGCATTTTTACAATTTTGACTTCAGAACTATGCCCGGTGACCAATGGGATCGTCAAATATCGATTTTGGTATCACTCAGCCCGAAAACAACAAAGTTCAAGATGGCGGGCATTTTTACAATTTTGACTTCAGAACTATGCCAAGTGACCAATGGGATCGTCAAATATCGATTATGGTATCACTCAGCCCAAAAACAACAAAGTTCAAGATGGCGGGCATTTTTACAATTTTGGCTTCAGAATTATGCCCAGTGACCAATGGGATCGTTAGATATCGATTTTGGTATCACTCAGCCCAAAAACCACAAAGTTCAAGATGGCGGGCATTTTTACAATTTTGACTTCAGAACTATGCCCAATGAGCTATGGGATAGTCAGATATCGATTATGGTATCACTCAGCCCAAAAACAACAAAGTTCAAGATGGTGGGCGTTTTTACTATTTTGACTTCAGAACTATGCCCAGTGACCAATGGGATCGTCAAATATCGATTTTGGTATCACTCAGCCCAAAAACAACAAAGTTCAAGATGGCGGGCATTTTTACAATTTTGACTTCAGAACTATGCCAAGTGACCAATGGGATCGTCAAATATCGATTATGGTATCACTCAGCCCAAAAACAACAAAGTTCAAGATGGCGGGCATTTTTACAATTTTGGCTTCAGAATTATGCCCGGTGACCAATGGGACCGTCAAATATCGATTATGGTATCACTCAGCCCAAAAACAACAAACTTCAAGATGGCGGGCATTTTTACAATTTTGACTTCAGAACTATGCCCAATGAGCTATGGGATAGTTAGATATCGATTATGGTATCACTCAGCCCAAAAACAACAAAGTTCAAGATGGCGAGCATTTTTACATTTTTGACTTCAGAACTATGCCCAATGAGTAATGGGATAGTCAGATATCGATTTCGGTATCACTGAGCCCAAAAACAACAAAGTTCAAGATGGTGGGCGTTTTTACTATTTTGACTTCAGAACTATGCCCAGTGACCAATGGGATCGTCAAATATCGATTTTGGTATCACTCAGCCCAAAAACAACAAAGTTCAAGATGGCGGGCATTTTTACAATTTTGACTTCAGAACTATGCCAAGTGACCAATGGGATCGTCAAATATCGATTATGGTATCACTCAGCCCAAAAACAACAAAGTTCAAGATGGCGGGCATTTTTACAATTTTGGCTTCAGAATTATGCCCAGTGACCAATGGGATCGTCAGATATCGATTTTGGTATCACTCAGCCCAAAAACCACAAAGTTCAAGATGGCGGGCATTTTTACAATTTTGACTTCAGAACTATGCCCAATGAGCTATGGGATAGTTAGATATCGATTATGGTATCACTCAGCCCAAAAACAACAAAGTTCAAGATGGCGGGCATTTTTACAATTTTGGCTTTAGAATTATGCCCAGTGACTAATGGGATCGTCAGATATCGATTTTGGTATCACTCAGCCCAAAAACAACAAAGTTCAAGATGGCGGGCATTTTTACAATTTTGACTTCAGAACTATGCCCGGTGACCAATGGGATCGTCAAATATCGATTTTGGTATCACTCAGCCCAAAAACAACAAACTTCAAGATGGCGGGCATTTTTACAATTTTGACTTCAGAACTATGCCCAGTGACCAATGGGATCGTCAAATATCGATTATGGTATCACTCAGCCCAAAAACAACAAAGTTCAAGATGGCGAGCATTTTTACATTTTTGACTTCAGAACTATGCCCAATGAGTAATGGGATAGTCAGATATCGATTTCGGTATCACTGAGCCCAAAAACAACAAAGTTCAAGATGGTGGGCGTTTTTACTATTTTGACTTCAGAACTATGCCCAGTGACCAATGGGATCGTCAAATATCGATTTTGGTATCACTCAGCCCAAAAACAACAAAGTTCAAGATGGCGGGCATTTTTACAATTTTGACTTTAGAACTATGCCCAGTGACCAATGGGATCGTCAAATATCGATTTTGGTATCACTCAGCCCAAAAACAACAAAGTTCAAGATGGCGGTCATTTTTAAAATTTTGACTTCAGAACTATGCCAAGTGACCAATGGGATCGTCAGATATCGATTTTAGAGTTCATCAGCCCAAAAACAGCAAAGTTAATAATTTGATCTTTAATAAAAAAAAAATTCCATAACAAAGTATCAACTGGTATTGAACTCTCTTGAAATATACAAATATTACGTAAACATCGGACCGGGAGCGCGGGAAGCAAAGCGTTACGTCCTCTCTCTAGAAGGCCTCAGCCGGTACTGATTTCTCACGGCCTGTGCGCCGAAATATAAGGCGTTTTTAGGCTCTTTTCAAAAATCATTTTAAAATATTCCTAAAGGGATTTCGAAAATATTATGGACGTTTATGAATGACAACATCTTGTTTAATAATTAAATGTAAAAAAATCGACTTTTTAAACACATATAGTGTACCAAAATTATAATCAAACTTGATCAAAGTTCAACGTTTTTAAAAATTTTAGTTCTTAAGTTTTAGTTATAAAAAAATGAATATTTCTAATATTTTTTCAATACACTAACTAAAGGACTATATGTAGACCTTAAAACAAGCTTTTTTTTCTATGCATTTCAATTACTTTAGTCCCTAGCGAATCTGAAAGTAGGCTTGTTTCGTAGAATTTCTTAAAACGCTGTGCGAAAGAACTGTTCTAACTAAAATACTAATAATAAATAGTCTGTTTTTCTTAATAGACTTTTTAGACAAGAAAACTGTTCTCTATGTATGCCAAAAATTACTTCGCTACATATAAAGACATATTCTGTAGCGAACGTGGAAATCTCGTGATTTCATGGATTTCTGTATGAACCCTCTTAAGATGGGATAGTAACATTGTGTATTCTTAATCCGTCACTACACAGATGAAAGTCTAATTATCGTCGGATAATTTATAATGTGTAGAAAAATACTAATTATAATTGCCTCGGTGGCACAGCGAGAAGTGTATACGACTGCTGTGTAAGAGGTCCCGGGTTCGATTCCCGGGTCGGGTAAAAATGGTATTGGGTTTTTCTATCAGGAAATTCCAGTATTTCGATTTTCCCGAAGTTTGGTAAACAAATGTTCCCAGTTGATGACAATGACATGTGGGTGTGATACACCTCTACCTACCCCTTCGGGGAAAAAGGCGTGTGCTACGCATGTATGTAAAAATATATTACCGGACCTTATCAATGTAAAATAGTAAAATATATGCAAGTCTATTTATAAATGCAGTACTTTTCAAACACTAAAGTAAATAAAAGCGATTTAATTTTGTAATTAAAATTTAACAGTAAATTTAAACAACGCTTATAATTAAGCTTTAGATTAGGCACCACGTTTATATAATTACTGGTCTGAAATAAATGTTATTACTACAAAAGGTAATTTAATTACAGTTGACAACGTTAATTTAGCACCTCATGATGATGAAAACTAGCAGTCTCTGTAATGAGCTAAACTAATTGATTATAAATTAAATACATAACAATGACTCACAATGTAACCTATATTTGTTATAATATGCAATGCTTGCAAGAGGAAACAATATATCGGCAAACAGCAATAAGCTCTGAAAGTAGCATAGTTAGAACAAATAAGGTAAATTTTATCAACCTTTGCATATCATGGCTCAATTATGCTTCGCTCAAAGCACCTAAAATGTCGTCATTGAGACACAGTACTATCAAAATATTATAATTTCGGAAGTCATAACATTATGAAGTTTTTAGTCAACACTCAACGTGATTATTACTCAGTATGTAACTTACATTGAGTCAGGCAAGGTACGTTATACTGCATATGTTTCCCTTATCAAATGAAACAAATAGGGAAGTGACTTTCTTTATTCCAGACTGGCAGCACACATAAATCCTTGTGGCACTAGGAGGGATGAGTCATCAATATAATATTATAAAAGAAAGTGTACAATGTGCGTGTCGATAAAACTTAGAAATGAGTCCCGGTACGATCAAGGGGGTTAGTAACCCTCCATCTCCCGTCCATGAAGAAGGTTCCCGTTTTTACCTGAAGTGCATGCTTTTGAAGATATAAGGACTGGAAGTTTCGCCCTCTACAAATTTCTAGAACAATCCAGAACATTCGAGAGTTACAATCTCAAATCCTGAGCGAAGCCGGGTACCCCAGATTGTACATGAATAAATTGGCAAAAGTAAAATAAAGGAATAAATGGCATGGACAGCAAACGTATTATTTTTAAGACAACGTTCGCACTAGGAAACTAGCCCTATATCGCAGGACTTCACAAACAATTAACAAACACAAAGTACACCCAGACTCAAAAATATGAATCACACAAATAAATATCTCGTGTCGGAATTGACCCCTCGACATTCGGCACGACAATGTTAGTAACGAGTTGACCACCTTAAACGTTACGTCACAGTGATAGCCAAATTATATTTTTTTGATGGTAAGACAGGCACTAACTAGAAGTCTATAAACACAGTCCTAAAACAAGCGAAGATCCGCAATATTACTTATCCAGTAACCGCGCAAGCAACCTTTCTGCATGGACGAAGATATACACATCTGTACCTGTTGCTCTTGTTTGCAAAGTATTTGTGTAAGCTAATGTATAAATATTATACAATAGTTCGAAAGCATTATTTCAAATTTAGAGCGAAGCAGTTAACTGTGAATAATACACGGACTACACGGAGGTTAGCATACAACACAACACTAGCCGCTCGATGGCGAGTTTACAGGAAATCTAGTTCATCTACACGGGTCGTTGGAAACGTACTCGAATCACACACCGCGAACTAACCATATCTATGTATGTGAGAAAAAGTGCAGTAAATGTAAATTACTTTGCATTGAGGTCGTCTTATTCTCTATGTATAATGTAATAAGTGCAATTTCGAGAATTGCAAGTGCGAATTTTGAATGTGTACATAGATCGATTAGCTAGTTGCAGGTCTGTTTCGACAAAGGCCTCTTCAAATTTAAATAAAAATATGAAGGAAAACAGAAAATCACACATTAAATTAGGTACTTTTAGTTAAATAATTGAGAAATAGTTAAATGAGTACGACATTCAAAGTAACCGCAATAACTAAGTTGTTCTAAAAATAGGAATCATTGATGTAATAGCGAAATTCGTCAAAAAGCATCCGCTTTCATATAAATTTATACGTATAAACTGTTATTTAGGTATCAAAATATATTATGATCCAAAACATTGTCCCAGCAGCCACAAATACTATAAAAAGACTCGTTGCTCGTACGCAAATTTGCCAAAAGAATCGCCTTTGGTGGCACGATCTCGACCAATGGCGTACTGAAAGCGGAAGAACCCTCGTCAAATAAGTTAATGAAGTGAAACATAAAGGGGTAAACATTAGTCTAGAGAACCGCTACCGGTTCAAAATTTGAACACAATGGGTTTTGAGGATAATACTTACTTCAAAAAATTACCAAAGATCTCTAACACTATAACTGTGATAATCCAGACGTGCATGTAGAGGTTTCTTGGAATTGTAAAACATCAAATTTATCTATCTCAAGCAAGTAGCAAAAATAACGGTAGTAATCTCAGTACCAGAGCTGAGGTCGCCGTGGTTCATCACCAAGATTGCTATTCATAAACTTGAAACGAAAGATTAATATCCATACAGATATTGCAGACTGGAACACTTTCTTACAATCTTATTCTATCCAACCATAAATTCATTTTCACTTGTTAGATTATTCCACAGAGCCAGACGTACAATAGATCGCAGATTTTTGTATGCACGACTATGTTGTTATAATATTTCAGATCCGTTTTTTAAAGACATGATTTTCTCGAGACGTTATATAAAAAAATGTTAGTAGAGTTTTTCAATAAGGCCCTTATAGGATACAATGGTAATCACAAATGTTTCACAAAAGTTCAGCTTGTAACTGATTTGCATTCTTGCAACAGATTTAATTTTTCCTTCAATCTCGATATCAACATTCATATCTTTAAAACCGCGGCCAACCAAAACAATACATACTACTAAGCGATAAGAATCATCAATGTGTTATAACTAGTTATGTGTACAATTGATATCACGCATTCCAATATCGAGTACAGTATAATTTCGTTCGGAATCGCCCGATATAAAATCAGGTTATCTTGAGCAAACACAGAAACTTGATATCGAAGATAGAGAAAGATTACAGTGTTCTAAAAAATTAAATTGAAAGTAGAAATAGCAAGTTCAATGATTATGTGAATTTAGCAAATTGATTGCAAAACTAGTACGTTAATGGCAAATTCTTGGTGTACGGCTAATGTGGGAACGCAATTGTTTAATAACAAAGCAAAACTCAATACTTGCGCTGACGTCAGGGTAGCGGTAAAAATAATAGTGTGGTTTAAAGCGTGACGTCGAGCGGACAATGTTATTTGTAGTTAAAAATATGACGAGTCAATAAAATGTACAACACAAAGAAATATAACTAAAAAAGGAACTAATAATGCAACTAGAATTCTAGCAAACTTCTAATTAAAACCTAACAGACAATACTGATTGGCGTCGCGTCAAGCTTACAACTAGGTCATACATAGTAAGGACTATGTATGATGTTATGTCATAATATATGTTCCTTTTAATACCACTAAAGTGGCAAGAAAATTGCTACAATAACTTTTCTTTTTTGAGAATACCTCGAGCTTTTTCCTACATATGGAAATGCCTTTGAAATCGCAGTGTTTAACTTTTGAGATTTTTAGGAATAGGTTTTAAGTATTATTAGATACCGTATGACTGCACATCAGTATAGAAAAAAAAACGTTGCGAGTATTCAGTTCGTCAATATTTGTAAAATGTGTATAAATATTCGTTATGATTTGGCTAAGTAGCAAGTACTCAATTATTGTAAATGAGGTAGGTACATATATAGGTAATTCTATATTGAGTTCATATTGCTGTCAAGCCTGTAGAGCATAGTCAAGCCTAAATGCATTATAAATCTGACGTTAGGTTATTGTGTAAGTATGACACACGGTACAAGCATTAGAGATGTTTTATGTCTCGCAATATAAGAGAGACAATTCATATAGTGACAATAGCTTAGCGACGAAGCACCATTGACCTGCAGGAAATTATTGAGGTCAGTCCACTCCTAGCCAATATTAAGCATAGGTGGAGAGGTTAAGAGTTTCCGTTTTTAGAATACATCATTGCTACTGCTATAGGTAAATGTACGTTTTATGAAATCTGAGGATTTTTATGCTTCATGTTCTAAGAATGTACTGACAAAAAAAATGTCTTTTATCTGAATGGTGGATTTGTTCCGCATTCGGCTCGCGAAGTTTCGCCACACGTTTAAAAATCAGTGTTCGTCAAACATTTTGTTCCTGACAGAAATACATAGATTCATTTATTTATTTCTGCGTTCACACAATATTTAAGAGATTGCTTTAAGCGATAAGAAAGCCCATTGTGCCTACAATTTTGTTACATTTATCTATATCTGTTACTCTTTACAATAAAGAAGGTGTACAATAAAGAATACATAATATTTAGTATGTAGTACGTTATAAAACTCTTCCTGCGCCGTATTTCTTCACATTAAACCATCAACAATATGCGTGACCGTATTAATATCAGTCTGATTTCTAAATAATGTGTGAATTTTATTCATAAGTTTTAACCCAATTCAAAATTTTCACACAATTAAGTAAGGTATGCCATGTTATTAAAGTATACTTGGACCAACAACACCGTTGGAGACCTCGTCGTCAACATTGAAACGGTATCCATACCGTAAACATTGTATAATGGTAGCTTTAACTGGCGCCTTAAGTAAACGAGATTGGTTTCGGTTTGAAACAAAATTAAACGTAAGTACTCCTAAAACTAAAGAAGTTCACATTATCAAGGTAAAAAAATAAATAAATGATGTCGTTAAAATCCACGAATTCATGTGGTTAACGCGTTATCAATGCGAAATAAACTCTAGCAAAGAAACATCACAAAAATTTGCTAGAGACAGCAGTCATTTTTTTTTAAATAATTGAATAATTCTGTAGCTTTGGTACTAAGTAAATATTTTGTAAATTTACAAGATGAGTTTCGCAATGTTCATTTAATGCGCAGTACCTACACGCAGAAAACCCTGATTTGTTTAGATATTTAGATCAATAAAATTATTCAAAGCTGCTTATTTATAACTTGAAGTCGCGCAGGGCTTCGCTCCTGTCTGCACTGCTCAGCTGCTAGTGGCCGTAGCGTGATGTTATATAGCCTATAACCTTTCACTATATATAGGCTATCCAACACTTAAAGAATTTTTCAAATCGGATCAATATTTCCTGAGTTCATTTTTTTCATTTCCATTCAACCAAACAAACAAACTCTACAACTTTATAATATAATTAGTATAGTTACAGATTACCAGTGCCCAGTCAGATATTATAAAATTAAGGAAACTTGATAGGTCGAACAATCAATTCTAACCTAATAATATGATAAGTTGTCATCGTTTATTGAATCTAAGCTTACGGGACAATCCCACCTTCATGCCACTGTAACTCCTGTAAGCAGGATTAACAGAGATGACTCTTGCGAACACCCAGTTTTGACACTCGGGCCCAGGCCCAGGGCCCAGGGAATGGCTTACCTACTGTCTTGAAAGCCACTGAAGTTAAAAAAAAACGAAGCTTGTAAAAAACTTAATTTAGCCAAGATTTATAATATAAAATTCTCTAACTGCTCATTCGACTCACTTAACGGAGCTGTCAAATTAAATAGATCGTTATGTCAATCGTAATTTTAATTAGATTTTTTGGGTCTGCAAAACAACACAACATCGTTTGTCGTCTGCATAACGAACGAATCGATTTAATAACGTTGTTAACAGTAACGCAAATTTACGAACGGGGCATAATGGAAGTTATCTAAACGGGATTTATATTTTAACAGAACCGGATGTAGGTATGTTTAATGTAAACACAGCAATTGAAACTTTCTATCTTCCTTACAAAATAACTGACATTTCTTAGCAAGACACCTGTCCTGCTTATGCAATGCATTGTAAAATCCTTATGATAATACAAGCATGACTCATATTTTGATTAATAGGACAGACCTTTCACCGCTGGCCTTTTTAATCCTGTGCCAACCAAAATAACTAAATGCGTGTACAGTAAAAATCAGAGGTATGTGTTGAATGACTGTTTAAGTATGCACATACCTACATTGGGCGTACCGGTAGTAAGTTATTATTCACGTTCGTCATGCTAAATGGTGTCGCGTAAAGTAATAGCTTGTTGCAGTACTGTGGCTAATTTATAGGTACATTGCTAATCAATGATTGCAACTGCAATACTGCCTACTTACTGAAAATAACCCGAATTCGATTTTTTTTTTATTTAAGGACATATTGACCCATATCCGAAGAAACGTTACCCTTCAAAAGCTTCAGGTAAAGCCCCTTCAAAATGTTCAAAAGCCTCATGTATAATAGCGAATAATATCAAGCAAATCAGGTGTAAAGAGATATAAATTTCACACAGAACACTACATACAATATGCGAAAATCAATATTTTCCTATTGAATGCAGAATAGAGAAAGACGCTTAGCGGAGATTTGCAGCTACGAGGCGTATTTGTCCAAGGCAAGGTCGATGGAAACCTCATGTGAGCATGAGCATGGCAGCGCAAAATGTATAGTACTACTACCTACTACGATTTAAATTAACGATTTTAGTTGCTATGCGAAACTTCGTCGATGTTTTTGGTCATTGAACTGAAGGTAAACAAACCGCTATTTTACTAAGCGACGTGATCATAGACACTGGAATTACGTAATTTTCTTTTAATATAAGTGAAATGATTAAAATCTTTTACAAAAGTTTTAAAACAGTCATCCAATCCTAAAGCCCGCGCGCTCGGCCCTTTCACTTCAATTCGCTCGATAAATCCTTTTGATTCGTCTTTTCCACGCGATCAAAACACAAAGATAGCTTATTCATTGTTATCAGTGTATTGTGGGCATTGTGAATTCTCTTTTACTTTTCTTTTTAAAAACTCTTTTATGCTCTTCAATCTCAATCACCTTTATTTCCTCTTGGCTTCATTTGTCACAGCGAATGGAATACATCTATAGGAGATTACTCATTTTCGAATCTTGTTTTCATGTTCTTTCGTCTTATTTAATTTAACTTTACAAATTTATTACTTCCCCTAGAGGCGGGCTTTCAAACCAAATTAATTATTAAGTTTCTTTGAATTTTTCAATCTATGTGCCTTCAGCGTTTTATTAAAGAACCTTTATTTACTGTTATTCTCTTGAGTGGTACTTTTAATTTAATTATTTTTTTCTATAACAATTTCGCCTAATATTACGCAACTAGACGACTGGTTTAAATGATTACACACCATGCCACATTCCTATAGAAAATTATTATCTGTTAATGATGTTGAATGGCGATAGTTCTGGTAATGAGATCTACAAATTAGGGAGTTCATAATAGGTATGCAATTAGAGTATTACTAACTTGAAATATTTAATGATATAATACTGTTTTGGACTCCTACAATTACGTTCCGTACAGGAAAACGATTTATCTTGAACGAAGAATCATTTTCGTATAGATTTATTTAAGATAGTTTGTTATTTTATGATATTCACGAGTATTTTTGCACCTGCTTCGTACGTGAAGTTATGCGCCTGATGAACTCACACGCCTCATGCATACTGATAACTAAGTACGTACTTAAAACGTTTACAGCTATGAGAATGTCGTGTGTCATTGCAATGTTTTTGGCGGTACCATTACTTGAAAGCTTTTAAATGTTCTAAACCTTTCAGACAGACTCATGATGCGAAACAAATACGATGTCTGTTAAACACCGACACCGAGTCACAAATAAAAGGTTTCAGTGTTCCAACTTTCTCTAAGGCAAATTGTGGCTTCATAATGGAAAAGATGACGTAATTTAGTGCAAAAGAATTAGATTTCCTTTCTATGATCGACAAACCGTAATTGATTAAGAACTTTTTTCTAGAGATAAAAATAATAATACCTTTAGACGCGGCTGTTTAGACGTGAGTAAACGTGAGTTGTAAACATTTAAATTTGTTTATAAAATGCCTTTGGTTATAAATTATAATTTATAGCAGCCAGCGATATGTGTAGTCAGATATGTTTTAGTTCATATCGATCAGTTGATAATATAATCATAGAAAAATATGATGGAACTTCACATAAAATCACTTCAGTGGTAAGACCAAAGAGAACCAATAGACGTCAAGGTGTAGTTTTAAATTGTTTCAATATACCTAGGATACATAATATACTAAAGCAGAGACGGGACAAGAGAGGAGACATCCTCTCTCATCCTCTCCCTGCTTTGGTGAAGTGCGGGACTTTTACATCATTACATTTTTTTCAAAGCGTCCATTTCAGACACTAAACATAAAATATTAAACTCTGGGAATGTAAATAGCGGTACAGCTTCGAGACAATTAATATCGTGATTGCAAACGTTTTTTTATCTATACAGTTGTTATCGACTCAATATAACAATACGAGTCATTTCACACAATTTTTTAAAAATATTTCCTATTACTTAGGTAGGTACGTCTTAATTTCTACAATAGCATATTATGAGGTCATACACGAAACATATTCTAAAATGGAACGCTGGAAACAAGCAATAAGATATTATTAATAATTTGACATGTAAATAACGTCGACATAGTTATCAAAATTTATCCCTAGAAATTTTTTTTTTGTGAAATAAGTAATTAATTAGAAAAACTTACCATTTCGAGAAACATCTAGCTCAACTAAATTTTCAAAATTCTGTATGTCTGCTGGAAGTTTGTGAATTTCATTGTCACTGAGGCCTAATCTTCTTAGCCTATGTAATCTGAAGAAATTCTGAAACAAATTATGGTTATAAAGCAATTATAATTATGAAGTAGGTACTATACTTAAATGTTAGAAAATATTATAATAAAAAATGGATCAAGTACGAGTTGGACTCGTATACTGAGAGTTAATAATATAATATAATAATATTCTACTACATTCACACAGCGCCATCTGGTCCCAAAGTAAGCAATTATATTTGCTTGTGTTATGGGTACTAAACAACTGATATACTACTTACATAATTTTTTTTTGTAAATACATACATATTATAGATAAATTACACCCAGACACAGAACAAACCTTTATGCTCATCACACAAAGATTTGTCCTGGGTGGGGATCGAACCCACGACCTCTGGCTTAGCAGTCAGGGTCACTAACCACTAGACCAACAGGCCAGTCAAAAGTTCTATAATTATGAACTTGATTAATCTTTGTGTTAACCTTTAAATTACAAATTTACACTTCTTCCCAGATAACAATTAAACAAAAGATGAAGAATCTCTTTAATAAAAGAGGTGGCAAATGACCAAGCTTGTCACATGAGTTTAAAATTACCTCTCATTCATTCATTTAAACAACATCGATTATGAATGAAATATTTTTTTTGTGTAGCAACAAGGTTTCTATAATGATAAATTTTAACATTCTCATGATGCCACTATATTTTTCTATAATAAATTATAAGGTACTAGCTTCCGCCCGCTGCTTTGCACGCATGGTCTCTTGAATCAGTCTATCTATTAAAAAAAACCGCATCAAAATCCATTGCGTAATTTTAAAGATTTAAGCATACATAGGGATATAGGGACAGAGAAAGCGACTTTGTTTTATACTAAGTGGTGAAGTACCAATATAATTGTGATTTTACAGGCCTCTCTGGTTTGGACAAGCCTATTTAGACTATACTTTTAAATTAATTATGAATACCAAAAAGATCTATAGCTAATAAACCAATAATTATTATGTAAAACAAAAATAAATTATATCAACAATAATACTGGAATACCAAATGGTTTAACTTAATGAAATTTCATATGTTGCACATTTTATTTACCCCTCGTTTTAAAGTTAAATATTACTAACATGTGCATAGTTACATTCAAGGGAAGCTGTCAAAAAACAAAATCAATAGAGTATAATGTAAGTAATATTATTTATTTGTCAATATAATGCATTCCTTTTTACCGCTATTACAGTAAACAAAAATATATTTATTCACATATATGATATTTATGCGGTACATAGACTTGCATTTTCAAATTTTGGATATTATGTTCAGCTAGATACATTTGTGGCTGACTGTACGTCATAAATTACTTTTTATTTGAATTTAGAAATGCAGGTAACAAGAACCAATACCTATTAAAGATATTATAACAAAACTTTTCCTTCCATATAATCAGAAACTTAGGGAATTGTATATAAATTTATTAGTGGTTAGCACCATAATAGCTGTAAAATTTGTATTATTATATTACAAGAATTATTATTGTCTTTGCAAATAAATAATATTAAAATAAAGAAACATTATTGTAACCTAAATCAACCTTGTCTACTAAGAGCATTGAATTCAATGAAATTACCTATTTTAATTTTAGGAATTATCATGTTAACTAGTATGGGTTATCCACTGGTATTATTATTATTCCTCATATGTATATATATTTCCAATATTTGTCTGATAAATACAGTAATAATCCAATTTAACATGCATAATCTATAACAACAAATTTCTTTTATGGTCCACGTAAGATTTCATACACGTTATGTAGTATTATCAAAATAAGACGCACTGATATTATTTACACCTTGGTTGTGATAAGGTAAACGCCCACGGATTTGGTATTAATTTAGGTTACAACAAAACTCACCTTCGGCAAATCTCTAATGTGATTAGCATCCAAAAAGAGTTCCTCTAAACTCCTGGAATATCGCAAAATGTCTTCAGGTACTGTTGGCAACGAGCAATGCCGCTTGTCTACACATTCCACTTGGCGATTACATTTGAACAAAGGTATACATCGAAACATGTTGGACACTACACTTCATACAAACTATAATTGAATGAATCACTACAACGACACATATTTGAGCACTTTCAAGATTGTAACACTATTTCAGCATTGTAAAATTGATAACAATATCAAAATAATCCAAAAAACACAACTTACACCTCACCCTACAAAATGAAGCCACTAACTGCCAGAGTTGCCATAAATCATAATATTCAGTTCATTGCCTACGCAAAAAAAATAAAACTAATAAAATTTTAAAATGTGTGGTAGAAAAATAATAGATTTCTCTAAACTTAATAATGAAATAGAATTACAATACACCGTCGCGTCGTAAAATTCAAATTACAATTATTTATTTATTTATTATTGATATTGATCCGGCACGTAAAAATAAATGCATTCCCTTACAGTTGGGTTATCCACTTTGTTGTTAAGCAGTAGGTAGTAATGCATGATGTGCGTACAGTTGCGTCTAAGTTCTAAAGTGTCCAACCCGACTGCTCCAGATACAAACAAGGAAGGATAAAGAAATGGATAGTACCCAAATAAGCGTTCGTACAGATAACGGGCAAACTTGCGTTGTACTCGCTCAACCATAAGGGTGTACATTTGCTCTTTTGGACTCCAAACGATGGCGTTATATTCTAATTTACTACGTACATACGCGTTATAGAGTAGCTTTACTATAAGGACATTATTGAATTGAAAAGATGTTCTGATTACGAATCCCAAGGATTTATTTGCAGCTTTACACGTGTCAATGATATGATCGTGAAAGTTTAGTTTAGAGTCCAACGTTAGTCCGAGATCCCGTATACTGTTTACCCGCTCAAGAGACTCTCCTGCTAACTGGTACGTCGCTGTGATAGGAAAACGTGACCGGGTAAAGGTTATGGTTTTGCATTTTGATACATTGAATGATAATTTATTTAATGTGCTCCATTCAACGACCGCATCAATATCGCGCTGCAATTCCTGGCAGTCTGTAACGTTCCTCACGGTAGTAAATAGCTTAAGGTCATCGGCGAACATAAGACATTGTGCATTAGAAAGAACGGTGGGCAAATCATTTATCATGATGAGAAACAAAGTCGGCCCTAAAGTCCTTGACTTGACTCACTCCAGATCGTGTATAATAGTCCCGTGATTTATAATTTCCTATCTTTACGTACTGTTTACGATCTCTAAGATAATCTGCAATGAATCGGAGAAGATGGGAATCAAATCCTACGGACGAAAGTTTCGTTAGGAGCACATCATTATCGACAAGATCAAAGGCTTTTGTAAAATCAAAGTATGCAGCATCAATTTGGCAGCCAGTTGTCATTCTAGTTTTCACGTAGTCAGTAAACGTGATATGATTGGTTAAGGTGGAGCGCGCGGGTCTAAAACCATGTTGGGAGTTATCTAGAAGTCCACTGACTTGGGAATAAATGCGATTATACAGTATTGTCTCAAATATTTTTCCGAATACTGAAAGTACAGCGATCGGTCTGAAGTTTGTGATGTCAGAAGATGATCCAGATTTAGGTACCGGCGTCACTCTTGAGACCTTCCATGTATTAGGATAGATACAGCACTGCAGGGAAAGATTATATAGGTATAGGAGAGGTTGCTCAAGAGAAGATAGACAATCCTTTAATAAGAAAGCTGGTATATTATCGGGTCCGACAGCAGCCGAAGTCTTTAGGTGTTGCACAGCGTGTCTTATTTGCTTAGGATCGATATACGCAACACTTATTTGAGATATAAAGGGGCCTTTACCTGTAATACAATCACTAATTTTAGGATCTAACGTTGGAATATTATTATGAAAAACAGAACCAAAATAACCAGCAAATGTATCGACAGCTTCCTGTCCTACAATTGCTCTGTCTTTATATTCAAAGACTTTGCTTTGGTGTCTGTTTTTCTGTTTGTCCCTTACATATTGCCAGAACGTTGAAGGATCGCGGGTTATTCTATTACCTACTGTACATAAATAATTTTGGAAAGCGTTGCTTATAAGCTCTTTAACTTTAGTTCTGTAATATTTAAAAAGTTCTTGATTAAATTGAAGTCCGCGCATTTTAAACATTTTTAAGTTATAATATTTTAATTGTATATAATGTATTATTTCTCCTGTATACCATGTTGGATACATATATTTCTGATTAAATGATACTTTTTTAAGGGGTACGCGGTTGTTTATAGCTTCATTTAACTTATCATAGAGAATATCAACAGCCCTATTTATGTCCTGTTGTTGTAGTAACCACAAAAGTCCAGTCTATATCTGCAATATCTGAGTATAAACCGTGAAAGTTTGCTTTACGAAAATTCCACTCGCGGTTAGGGTTACTAAACATATTACTTACCTTTGAAGCAGGTGGTTTATTCGGTAGTGCACCTCTAGGTAAAGTAAGAAATATCTCTAGGGGAGGATGATACGCATCTGGAGGTACCAGAGGCTCGCTACCCGACATTACATTAACGTGTCCAGGTTTAACGGTCGTAAGTATCAAATCTAAGATGCAACCATATTCATTACATATATTATTACACTGACGTAGCTTACAGAAGTCTAGGAACATATCAAACTGCATTTTAGTTGAATTATTACATGATTTCAGATTAAAATCTCCCAATATTAAGAACTGGTATTCTGAATATGAATTGATAGCGTTTTCTATACAAGTTATTACATCGAGATATTGTTTAGCATTATAGCTTGGTGGCAGGTATACAACACTAACCAATAATTTAACCTCTTTCCAAGTTACAATAACGAATAGTAGTTCTTTGTCGGGAGTAAGACCATCTATGTCCGTAATAACTTTGACTGTGTAACAGTCTCTTACTGCCAATAGGACGCCACCCCATCCTACATCTCCGGTTCGATCTTTTCGTACCACAGTATAGTTAGGTGGGAATAATTCTGCATCATTTATAGAACTATTTAGGAATGTTTCAGTGAGAGCAATCAAATCGCAGGATATTGACATTACATTCCTAGAAAATAAGGCTGTTTTAGATCGAATGCCTCTCACGTTCTGATAATACGTTTAGTTTAGTTTCGTAGTTTTTTTGGAAATAGATGCCTTCGTTCTACAATTAATTGAGAAAAAACTGAGACGTTTCGTTACACACTATTGTATTATTATTTTTATTTGATGTGGTATTGAACTGAGGATAAATACTTATGTCTATTTTTATATTATCCATAATTTTTTTGTATATATTTTTAATTCCGTTATTATTAATTATACCAGTGTTATAAGAGAACATATCAAAAGAGAGATAACAATTTGTATCAAAGAAATATGCATACTTAAAGTTAATTAGATCTTGATATAGTAAATTATTAAAAAGTTCTACTTTATAATTATATATGGGGGCTCCACAGACATACGTTGGAGTACAAATTATAATATTAGTGTAGTTTATACGCTGTAAAGAATCTCTAATATACTTTACGAGTCCTATGTAGTCTCGTGTACCTGTAAAGTCACTACCTCCCAGAATAATAATGCAATAGTCATTCATAGTGAAATCTTGTAACTTATTTTCAATATTAATTAGAAGTTGTTTTACATTGCAATTTGTTAAGATGTGGCGACAATAATTAAAATGATAGCCAAAAGTATCTTCGACTATTTTCTGTGTACCATAGGAGCCAATGTTACTTAGGATACATAGTTTATTCCGTATGTGTTTACGTTGGTTGATAGGACTCGCTGTATTAGTATCTACAACGACTGGAGGAAATGCAATGCTAGTAGTACCTTTTGTTTGTAGTGACTGTTGTAGAGCACAGATTTGTTCGTTGAGACTATCTATTTCGGTTTTTGCTTCCTCTAACTGTTGCTCTAACTCAACGAGATTAGTTTGCATCAACATTATAGTCTCACTGGTGTCCGTTGCAGTCGGTTGTGAAGAACTACTTGATGGTGTAGACGTTGTCGTTGGTGAGCCTTTATTACCGAGAGTGGTCAATTCATGTACTGTTTTCCTTAGATCACTGTTTTCTGAAGATAAATTATTAATCTCTTCATGAGTCAATAATTACGACTGTAAGTACTGTAACATATTTCTGTTTTTTAAATGTTTCATGTTGTTTTTATCGGGACTGATTGTGTAAATTAAAATTTTTTAGATACAAGTATTGTATGAGCAGCGTCAAGTACTATTTAATTTCATGCAGGCTCATGAAGACCTTGCACGAGGGTGACTCATAAGCCCTTTATTTCAATATAATGTTCCTCAGAAGTTGTATCCGGTGCTAAATTATTGGCTGGAACTTTTGCCACAATTAATGTCATTTATGTCAAAAGTTTCCCATGTGGGATTTCTGAATTGCATTTAGGCTCCCGCTTCGTAAACCTTGCCACTCGGATACGGAAAGGGAGTTTCCGACGGCCTAGAATCACCCTATTATATATTCATTCATGGATGTAATAAATTACTGTATGTATTTTAATTTAAAATGAAATGTCTTTGATAATTGCAATTAATTTGTAATTGTGTCTTAAATTGTATTTAGTAGGTAGAGGTGATCCTTGGTGTGTAACGTCAATTTGACAGCCCGTTACTTGTCACTTGTCAGTGTCAGATAATCAATTTGACCGGCCAGTCAGCCAGCAACACAGACAGAGTACTTGTCTGAGTTGTCAGTTGTCAGCACAGATCAGTGGTTGTTGTAAAAGAACGCTAGTGTTCTACTATTAGGTCTGTAGTTAAAAGTAAACTAATCAGTTATTCTGCTGTTTTTGTGCACTTTAGTTCAGTTTCGCGAGTCATTCAGATTCATTCTTGAATATGAATTGACACTACAAATAGCTTGAACTTGCGAACATCTATAGCAGCATACAATTATAAGCTCGACCACAAGAGGGCTCCAATCGAAAGCCGCAACAAAACAACTATATCCTTCAGCATGTCGTCGTGCACCATGAGTATAGGATTTATTGGTGGCGGAAATATGTCGACTGTTATATTTAAAGCAGTTCTGAAAGCTGGTATGTTGAATATTACTTACTGTATTCATTAAATTTACTCATTTTTCATTGTAGATTCCGCTGTGTACTATTATTTTGAATTTCAAAAGATATCATTTAGATACCAATGTTTTTTTTCAAGGATCATCGTGTTGGTAGGCAAACATATTTTTCTACTCTGGGAGACTTTTTGTTTGTGAGCTTAAATCATACCACTGCTGAGTGAGCCTCACACATAAGCTTCCACTCCAGTCTCTTCCACAAAAGTATAAAATTATGAAAGCTTTGAACCAGACACTAACTACTCAAAGTAATTAATTACTAGTTGGAAAGTGTCCATTTCAATCATATAACTACTGATCTTACTACTGATTGATTATATCCTTCCACTAATAATACAACTGCTGTACTTAGAAATAGTAACTATGCTATAAGACTTATAACATTTTGTTTCTTTTTATTAATTTTTTTTTTCTTATATTTTATGTATCTGGTGGTTACCTACACGAGTTGTGCTCTTAGATCTTAATATTATGTTCTGTTTTGTAATGAATGTATTAGCATAATAACTACTGGTAAACCAATAAACAAAAATAAATAAAATAATGATTTGAGCGTAACTAATTGGGACAGTCTCAAACTTGCAAATAAAAGAACATTATCTGCACTAAGCACAAGGGTTTATTTTTTTATCACAATAACCTGATACATTCTAGTTTATCCATGTGACAGTTTTTTATAAGAATTCTGAAAACCTGTAGCAACGGCTACTTCTCCACCGCTAATAGGGGAAACATAAAAATAAAAATTGTAATACAATTATCTGAAGTGGAACTATTATCAAGTAATTGTTTCCTCATTGTGGTTGGTGGTTAAAGTTGAAATAGATAAAATAATTCATAAATTCTTAGAAGTTGTAAGCTAGGTTGATAGGTAGTGGTTTAATAATAATAGTAACCACTATTGAGGCCAGATTTGATACAGTTTTGTTACAAAAAGCATATTCTAATTTCCTCAATATTATCATTGGTCTATGTCCAGCATTGGACATCAGTGGGCTGATATGATGATGATATTGTCATTATTATAAGACTCTACACAATGAAGGCTGAAATATGCTCCATCTCGGCAAAGTATAAAACTAGTATGGTAATAAGCTTGCAACTGGGCTAATCCAACAGAACTGCATAAGATGCCTCAAGTAAAAACCAACTCTAAAGAATTAACTGAAGAAACAGGTTCTATGTAGTATACTTCACTGGAAGATGCATTCTCCACAATAGATAGCATAAACCACTTCCGCTTTTACAGTCATATCAGTCATATCATTGCAGATCAACCCAGAGAAAAAAAAATTAAACTGTCATCCCACTGCTTGGCTAAGCCTTTTCAGTATAATATATTGCGCTCTTAGGCCTATGGCAGTAGCTATAGAATAGATATCTTAATATATTTTTTCATAATTTGCATTACAGGTTGCTATACTGGATCAAATGTTACCGTCTCAGGCCCTCATATACAAAATCTTAAGCATTTTCAAGAGCAAGGAGCTACTGTGACATCGGATAATTATTTAATATTTAATAACTGCAATGTAATATTTTTGGGAGTAAAGCCAGACAAATTAGATACATCACTTAAATCATGTGCTTCAAGTAATGTGAAAAGTAATACATTATTTGTTTCTATGCTGGCTGGTATAAAAATTGCCACACTTCAAGAGGTTTGTATAAAATATTGCTTATATTTCTTATATGAATTAAATTTAAATTTAGCTTAAACATCAAAGTTAGCCGCTTCAATAACGTGAGTTTCTTGCCAGTTCTTCTCACACTTCCACTCCATCAGCGAACTGGTTGTAGGCAAATTTGCTGACACTACTTTCGGATAACCTGTTACATTCTTATCTTGTGACTTTCATAAGTGTTACCTAGTAACCTAGATGAATAAACGAGATATCATTTCATAGATCAATTTAGTTGAGGTAGCAAAGAAGCCACTGACGACTTCTAGCCCAATAAATAATAATAGTAATTATGTAACATACCATACACATAACATAATATACTTCAATACTACTAATATTATAAAGTTGAAAAATTTGTTTGTTTGGTTGAAAGCACTAATCTCAAGCACTACCTACTGATCCATATTGAAAAATTGTTTTAGTGTTGGACAGCCTATTTATTGAGGATAAAGATAAAGATATTTATTGCGTATGCTGTGTACAAGGATGGTTTTACATTAATGGTCTCAACAGCCTGCCCAGTCGGGCGTTGCAATGAACATTAGAATATACAGACTCAAATCTAAATTATACATGCCATCAAAATTTAAAAATTATGAATATCAAATTTATTTACATACAATCATATACATATTCAGTTTTCAAATTATAATAGCTGGAATACAATATAAATTCATTATTATTACACATTAATATAAATATCATAATTAATTATTTTTAGGAAAGAATTCATTTAGATTATAAAATACACTTTGGATCAACCATTTTTTCAAAACCTTTTTAAATAATTTGCCTTCTAGTTTTTACTAGGAAGGCTATTTAACAGCACGCTACGACCAATAGTAGCTAAATAGTGGCCAAACAACGATCAGGGGTACGAAGCCCCGGTCAACAGCTAGTAATATAATAAAATTATATGTTATATAATATAATAAGAGACTATTTTGCCTAAGATACATTTGAAAACATATATGTAATATTCATTCTTCTCCATATTTCAGACACTTGACCGTTATCTGCCTGGACAGAAAATAAGTGTAGTCCGCATCATGCCGAATACACCTATGAGTGTAGGGAAAGGTATTTGTCTCTACACACCAGATTCAACCGTTACAGATCCTCAATGCATATTATTGGAAAAATTATTAAGCAGTTCGGCACTTGTCGAGAAAGTACCTGAAGCTTTAATGGATTCTTTGGGCGCATTGACCGCATGCGGACCTGCTTTTGTAAGAAATTTTTTAATATTTATTTGGTATATTTTTTTTATTTTTTTAAACAGTGCCACCTAGCTCCCAGGAAGCTTGCCAAAAAGCTGCGCTTCTCAAAGAAAGGACGTAAGCGCTATGAAGATACGCTCTTTTGCTGCGGAACCCTACATTGAGCATTGTTCGACATGCTCTTAACCGGTTTTTGTTTGTTTGTGACCCTTTTACACCTTAATCACTCATCTGTTTTGATGAAATTTCACATAGTGATAGCCCAGGTCCTGCAAAAGGACATTTCTTACCGACACACAATGCGGGTGAAGCCGCGGGCGAAAGCTAGTTTATGATGGATGGCTGAGAATTGTTATCTTTTGTTGTTTAAAGAGTAACTATAATATTATAATGTCCCTGTTATCGAACACAAATGTAAAATGTAATTTTGTTTTCAAAAGGTATTTATTGTAGGGAAGGTTGCAATAACTGTTTATTAGATATCTAGTATTACAATGTGAAGTTATTATAATTTCAATCTGTACTTTCAGATGTATTTAGTGATAGAAGCACTGGCTGATGGAGCAGTTAAACAAGGTGTACCTAGAAATTTGGCGACACGACATGCAGCACAAATGCTTGTTGGCAGCGGGGAGATGGTATTGAAGTCAGGCAAGCACCCTGGACTACTAAAGGATGAAGTTTGTTCACCCGGTGGTTCTACAATATGTGGTGTTGCTTCTCTTGAAAATGGACAGGTTAGGTAAGTAGAAAATGATTGTGTGATCATATTTTCTTTCAACAAACCTTGCCCCGACGTTAGCAAATACAACGAGTTGTTCTCACGTGAATCACTTGCGTTTTCGATGTTCCATTTTTAGGGATCCGTAGCCAAAATCGCAGAAGTTGAACCTTTATAGTTTCGTCATGTACATGCATAATTGTTTGTTGTAATATTTTTTTATAAAGACTTATAAGGATTACACCACTACTAGCTGCACCGCACTTTCCTATGCTTCTATCCTTTTCTGACACTTAGAACCGTCATTTACTAGGGAGATAGAGAGAGTGAGAGCCGAGCGCATCGTCGTTTGCATTGCGAGCGGTCGCACTTCCGCGCATCCCATTCTAATGGGATAGAAATTAGAAACATAGGAAAGTGCGATTTGTCCCCGCCCAACCCTAATAATACTAGAGAACAAATTTGAAGTCAACTAAATCTGGAAGGCATTCTTTCACCTTAGTGCACCCCTAGAATATCAGAAACGATCATTCGAACTACACAAAATTCAAATTCAGTTTTCGTTATATTTTTACTGCGAGACAACACTGCAGCATGCGGTTCATTATCAGCAATCCATTAAGTCCCACTGCTGGGCTCCGGTCTCCTCTCCTCTAACTAAAGAGCTGAGAGGGTTTTTTAGGCCATAATCCACTCACGCTGGCCTAGTGCGGGTTGGTGGATCAGACATACTCATAGAATTTCTTCTTGTGATGTTTTCCCTCACCATTAGCAGATGGTAAGTCACATGACTAGTACATATAAATTCCACAAAGTGGAATCACATTGGTACTGCCGGTCGGGATCTAACTCGGACCGCGTGATTTGCTCGCCGGTACCTTATCCATTCAGCCACCATCGCTTTTGCAGCATGCAGTTAACTACATAAAAAGTAAAGTTTCTAGGAATGAAGAAATTTTGCTAGAATTTTCTGTAAGATAATTAAATATGCTCATCTAACACGTCATTTTCTTATTCAACATGATGGCAGTAGTGCTATGCTGGTTGTATGTCTTCTATATCAACTCTATGGCAGAATGTCTTGGTATGGATAACTTGACAAAGTCTTTATATGTTTTTTTTTTTTAATTAAAGCAATGCAATGATATAAATTATGCAAGAATGTGGTTTGTTGAGCGTATTTTATAATAAGCACTATAAGGTAAAATATTAGGATAATTCACCAATAATTATTTTAAATGATTGTTATACCATATAATTACGAACAACGTCTAATGGTAGAAAAATATTAGATTTTCCTGAATACCATAACAATGAATCGATAGCTGACGGAAATTCCAATTGCAAAATTATCAAGGTGATTTTTTTTTGTTTCAGAGCAACAATGATAAACGCTATAGAAGCTTCTTGTAACCAGAACAAGGTTCTTGGAGCTGTTAAGTCTTCCCACTCTTAAAATTTGGCTGTTTTCGGATCTAGAACAGGGTTTCCAAACTTAGAAACTTGGACTTATACCTGAGGGGACTGAGAACAAAATAAAATTATGAAATTAAATAAATCGTACATTTTGTAACTTGTACAAAATAAGTTGTACACAAAACTTTTAAACTTTCGCGACTTGTACATATATTAAATTATTGTAAAACTGGTCTAGGTTATATAATTATAAGGAATAGTAAATAACCTTATTTATTTGCCCGATGTTTCGATCGAAATGCGCCGATCGTGGTCACGGGCTGACTATCATCTATGATCTATCTATAATCGGTGCAATTCGATCGAAACGTCGGGCAAATAAATAAGGTATTTACTATTACTTATAATACGTGACCTAGACCCATTTTGTAATAATTTAATAAGTTGTACTCAATTGACAAAGTAATAAAATCAATTGTAAAAAAATAAATGTATTACTAGGTTAAACTTTTCTTATAAATGTGTACTATAACAAATTTGTAGCCGTCATTAAATATGTTTTCAATAGATACACGATTCTATTAAATGCTGAACCGCATTATAAGGCAATGTAGAGGTCTAGAAAGTCTTGGAAACACTAATCTAGAAATTTCTTATACAAGAGAGAATACTATGACAAAATGATGTAAAAGAAAAAGGGATAAATTTCTATTAAAATTTTATTTACAATATTTACTTTAAACTATTTATTTTATTGATAAAATGGAGCATTCTCTCCATTATGTTATAAGAACGAATGTATGCACTGTTGAATCTCTATAGTAGTTACTTATTTGCTCGAATCTACTACAATTTTATAATTATACTATATACCTACTTTATGTTTTAAATTATTAAAAAAAATATTTATGGTGTTTACCCGCTAGTTAGACTACGGGAGGCTTTTAGTGCGAAGTGTATAATCGTACATTAGTATTTAAACAAAAGATAGAAAATGTATTAACGTAGGATATAATAATTTATGTTACTAGTCGCAGAAGTTAACCAGGCAATAGTGACGTCACATTGAGAGACAGACTGCCAGATTGATAATTTAAATTGGATAGATCGGCTGAAGAACGACGATCCTACAAAAGGTCGCCGATTCAATAACTGTTGCTGTCTCTGATTCGATATTCATTCAAATATTCTTCGTTTCATTTACTTAAAGCAGTCTTTTTCAATACGCGAACCATTTACAGGTTGAAAAATGCCTCCTTGGGCCATACCTACTTCGTTAATGATATTATAAATTATATTTTGGTACCAATATTCATAATTAAGTTGCGAATGCAATAATCTCTTGCGACTGAACATAAAAGTTGAGAGATCAACAAAAATGACACTCACCCATTTAAATGTCAAATCTAAACATTCGAAACTCCTACAAGTCTACTTGAGTTATTTAGTGAGTACAATAAGAGTGTAATGTGCCCACCTTCTTGATTTAATGATTCTGTGGTCACCTAGAAGGTGTGTTTACCCTTGGTAAAAAGATTTGATACCGACTATATAATACGTAGAATTCCCTAGGAAGATATTCGTCTCGAAAAATGAATCTCACTCTATAAAGGCTGTTGTTGTTGAATGTTTGGCAGCGCTCGTGGTGCCTCTGGTGTTTCAGACGTCCATAGGCTATGGTAACCGCTTACCGTCACAATACAACCTATTTGCTACCGACGTGGTATAAAAAGAGACTTAGTTAAATTTTGTGACTAGTAATAATTATACCAGTATAAATTCGTAAACGAATTAGTAACTATAAGAAAATTAGATTCTTATTTATTTTAGGCAAATTAGATCTTAAGTTACAGCGTGAAGATTTCAATTCAATCGGATATATGACTCTAATATTTGTGTCGAAAAATGAATCTCATTCTACAAAAGCTTAGTTACATTTTGCAAGTTCCGTGTTTTCGCAGAATCCCTAGGAGTTTTATGAATTATCAAATCATCCTATGACTGTAATAATTTTTTTCTTTAGTAACATTATGAAAGTTACACATTGGATTCCTATAATTTATTTTAAGCAAATTAGATCTTAAGATAGAGCTTATTAGGCTTTCAATCGAATAAATGGCTCCAATAATGCATTAGTGTTTTAAACATAGCAGTTTTTCATACACAATTTTGTACGTTTAGTTAGAGATCTTTGCTTTTAGAAAAAACGTAGGTGATGTATTTTTGAACGCCAACTTTATGCTCGACAATCGCACGCGTGCCCTGTGCGCCGTTGTCTGCTATAGTTGACAGAAAACAGGTCCATAAAAATACGTATTTGGGTGAATTTCAACAGGTCCATTAAAATATTCATTTCCGTGGATTTTTTTATCTTTAGTTTTATATAAAAAAAATTAAAGTTTTTTTATTTACGTGTCTTTTTTTTCATTGCCATAGCAAATTTTGGGCACGGAAACCATAGCAATGAGAACATGGCGATGAAAATCAAGGCAAAAATATAAAATAACAAAAAGTCTATTGATTGTTCGAAGTAAACAAATAAATAAACAAATAAACAAAAGAAATGGCGTTCTATCGAATGTATAATCAAGACGACAAACTTATTCAATAGAATGTTATATCTATCCATAGCGATGAAGATTTCATCGATGCCACGCAAGTTTTGGTCCCGGGAAATTCATCCATTTATGTGTTGTACTGCTATATTTTTTTTAATGAATTTCTGAGTTTGGCGTACAGGGCATACCGATGCCGTTAAGGTGGCGTGGCGTTAAAAGTTTAAATAACTAGTTGAAGTAGCCGCGGCCATAACCCAAAGCCGAAATATGGCTTACGTCAGTAATAATAAATAATTCAAATGTTACCTCTTAACATGACAATTTGCTTCAAATGATAATGAATATATAATGCGTATGTACAGTATGTACTAGATTTAAACGTATTAAATTTTAAAATAACAAGAAAAAATATTATGACAATGTATTATTTAAGTATTTAGTATTTGTGTAGGTACCCCCTATTATATTTCTAACTGCCCAAGTATTTCTCCAGAATTTATTTTGTAATAGACCAGTATTAGATTGAAAAGAAAAGAAGGATCGTCAAGCGTTTGCTAGCAATCCTTACGTAAAGTGTGAAGTATTACGAGGTTTTACGACATCGATATCAATTAAAAATCACTAATAGCGGTCAAAGGTCAAACAAAGTACCTATTCTCTATAAGAGAGTTCTTTGTATCAACTGCCTGTAGCACAGGTACTACTACAGGCTCATAATCAATATTTTGTTCCCTACATTAAGTTATTTAAGACTCTGTTTATATTTTTACCTGACTGCCAAAAAAGGAGGGTAATGTTGAGTTTGTTTGTTTGGTTAAACACGCTAATCCCAGGAACTTCTGGTCCTATTTGAAATTTTTTTTTATCGAGGGAGGTTATATAACATTTTGCTACGGCCAATAGTAGCTAAGCAGTGGCCAAATAAAGAATGCTGGGAGCGAAGCCCCGCTTGACCTCTATTTATAAGAATGATCTGTAAAATCTATGTTATATGTATTATAATGCAATTGAATTTATTTATCTATTTATGTATTGTAGTAACATTTAAACACAATGTAATAATTGTTACTGAATTAAGAATTGATTGATTGTCTGCAATGCTTTCGTGACATAAGCTGTGAACTGTTAATTAAGCATTCTATGATCTGTTTATAAGTTTTAATTGTTTTGCTAAAATGTAATTGGTACATAATTATGACCATAGCTGAATGCGAGAATTATTGTGTGAAATTGTGTATTAGAATATAATAAAAATATTTATTGAATTTGTTTTTTTTATTTATGACAGAAAAAAATAAATAATTATAAAATGTATAAAAGTGGTTACATCATTATATAGAAATGTGTTAACTGGTATTTAGCAGTTAAGGTCTGGTAGAGCTTGGCCCTTGCATTTCCTTGCCCAGCCGTACCAGGCGTCAATGCCTTGTTGGGCTAAAACTTTCTTGGCACAGTTAGCAGAAGCAGTGATGTCGTCGGACAGCAAATCTGAGGATAAAGAAATATTGGGATAACTTACTATTTAGTACACTTGAATGAATTGCCAAAGTGGCAAGAGCTGGCAAACCAAATTGCACCGTATTTATAGCAGCGCATTGCATCGGTTTGTTAGCTTTAACTATGTGACTTGGGAGCTGTGTCAACACTGGCTAATAAGTGCCTGATATCCTATCTAAACCTAAATTGAAAGATTTTTTAACAAAATTGACGTTTGGAAGTTTTCACTAAAACTTGACGGGAACCACAAATCAGTTCCCGTTCTTTAGTGTTGAATTTCTTAATTTTTAAAATACTTATGAAGCTTACCGTTACAGCGCACGTTGCATCCCTTGCCGGGAGAGTCGCCAGCATTGCACCAATAACGGTCATTGATTTGGAATAGACCCCAGTCGTATGATCCATCAGTATTGGGTCCCCCCTTAACATGGGATTGGAACGAACTTTCGGCTTCAACCAGGCAGACGACTGAAATAGAAACAGTTCAAATTAAAACTGCCTCGGCGGCGCAGCTGGAAGTGAAACGACTGCTGTGCAAGAGGTCACGGGTTCGATCGGGTCAAGTGACATTGGTATTGCGGTTTTCTATCATGAAGTTCCAGTATTAAGATTTTTCCGGAGTTTGATAAACAAATGTTCCCGGTTGATGACAATAGGCTTACCCCCTATTTCATGGGACAAAACAGCTGGCGAAATTTGAATGTGAAACACCTGCGTGGTATCCCTTCGGGGAAAAAGGCGTGATGCTATATTTTCTTAAAGTAAAGCATAATATCATGCAAATTAACCATAGACAGTTACTTACGATCCTTCATTTGTGATTCAGGGAACCCATGTTTCCTTAGCTCTCCAACGAGTTCACATTTTGTAAATGTTTTAGCAAGACTTGTAGAAGTCAAGCAAAGTACGACAAATGATAGTACAATAGTTTTCATCTTGACGGATAAATAGTTCGCTGAAGAAAGTTTGCACAACTTAGGCGATGCCTCTCTTGTCACTGAATGATGAGTACGTGGGTTGAAAGGGGATTATATACGATAGTGCAGTCGCGACACTTCTTTCCTATACGTACCTACCTACTTAGGACTTACCAAGAAGAAGATTATTGGGTCGGTAGGTTTTCCTACCTAACTATTGATTCATAACATGAAAGTAAGTAGGTTCATCGCACCACATGAATACCTAGTCATACTTATTTTTCACAAATTGGAGAAACCACTTAGGGAAAATCAAAAATGCTAATTAAACCCAATACGTACCTATTTAGATACACTCATACGAAACCGCCCAGTTAGGTATATATATATATATATATATTCTACCACATATATATATATATTAATATATATTCTACCACATTCACACAGCGCCATCTAGTCCCAAAGTAAGCAATTATATTTGCTTGTGTTATGGGTACTAAACAACTGATATACTACTTAAATACATTTTTTTTTTGTAAATACATACATATTATAGATAAATTACACCCAGACACAGAACAAACCTTTATGCTCATCACACAAAGATTTGTCCTGGGTGGGGATCGAACCCACGACCTCCGGCTTAGCAGTCAGGGTCACTAACCACTAGACCAACAGGTCAGTCGAAGTCGAGTTAGGTACCTACAGTTAATTAGGAATAACAAATATTTGTTTGGTATTTTTTAAACCAATTCCTTATTTTCCTTATCGCTTGCGTTTTATGCTAATTTGTGCACCAAAGTTAAAAAAACATAGAATTATAAAATAGGTATATCGTCAATAAAATACACTATTTAGTTTTGACAATTTAATTTTTATAGCCCCACGTTTTAAGTAGGTAGTAGGTAGCTTGGTAGGTATATTGTATCTAGCGATAACGTTTTTCTGTTACAGATAAAGATATTTATAATTAAAACACGCCTACAGACAGAAGTTAGTTGGAAAGTCCGAGTGTCCCATTAGTATAATTGTTTCCCATCAGGTAAAAGGAGCGGCAAAACCCTAAGGAAAAATACTTATAAGACGCAAATGTTTTTATTGCGTATAATAACTTAAAGCCGGGTACTCACTAGCGAGCCGTAACTGTAACCGTTGCATGTACTGTAACCAAAAAACATAGTGTGTACGTGGTTCACAAACCTGCTGCGAGCGGTACGCGTGCGGCTAGCAGTGAGTCGATGCTTACAACGTACTCATTTCTGAACCCGTTACAGTTACGTGCAACGTGCACGTAACTTTATCATATAATTCATACATGTTTCATATATTTCATATAACTCGAAAATACAGCTTATATGAAATATGGAAAAATATGAACAGTAGATCACTTCTTTCTCGATACATTCTATGAATCCACCATCTTCGTGGCCTTTTATGATCATCAAGTAAGGCATCTATAGGTAAGTAAGTATGCTGCACAGGCGAGAGACACTTCGTCCGATATAGTGTAGTTACAATCCAAAACTGAGGGCAGAGCAGGCATCCCCGTTCGTTACTCCCCGTACACACTAGAACCTCGTTACTGTATCTGTTTGGTTACAGTTACAACTCGCAAAATGAGTACGCTCGGTGAAAGCGTTCCGGCGACGTCATGAGCCTAAACTGTAGCACACGTACACACTAGAACCTCGTTACTGTATCACGCAAGTTACGGTTACGGCTCGCTGGTGAGTACCCGGCGGCATAAAGGTAATAGGATAAGATTGTAAAGGCAGAGGAAGAGGAATTGACCTTGCTGAGCTACAATTGTCATATGTGCCACAATTTGCAGCAGCTGTATTATCTAACATGAGATCTAAACAAGCTGAAAAGGTTACAATGATAACAACTTGTACAGTGACGTATGTTATGATGAGAAGATAAGTGTCCAGGATCATGTTTTGTTACAGCATGTATCGTATGCTTCTAGTTCAGCAGTTAATTTCTGGATAATATTGGCCTTTGCATTTCCTTGCCCAGCCGAACCAGGCGTCGATGCCTTGTTGTTGTAGAACTATTTTGGCACAGTGGATAGAAGCAGTGATGTCGTCCGACAGCAAATCTAAGGATAAATGAAATTTAAAACTTTATTTTAATAAATTTTACAACATAACAATAAGTTTACAAAAATATGGAATAGATACAGACAGGTTATAACAAAATATATTAAGAGGGTTCATACAGAAATACATGAAATCACGAGATTTCCACGTTCGCTACAGAATATGTCTTTATATGTACTGCCGTCCACTAACTAAAAGGTCGTTAAGCCATAGGGGCTGTGTATGGCTTAACGTCCTTTTAGTTAGTGGACGGCAGTGTAGCTAAGTAATTCTTGGCATACATGAACAACAGTTTCAACAATTCTACGAAACCAGCCCACTTTCTGATTCAACAGGGACTGAAGTAATTGAAATTCATAGAAAAAAAAAAGCTTGTTTAAAGGTCTACGTATAGTCCTTTAGTCGCTCTATTGAGAAAATATTATAAATATTCATTTTTTTATAACAAAAACTTAAAAACTAAAATTCTCAACTTTGTTCTCAACGTTGAACTTTGATCAAGTTTGAAGAGAATTTTGGTACACTAAATGTGTTTAAAAAGTAGATTTTTTTTACATTTAATTATTAAGCAAGATGTTGTCAATTATAAACGTCCATAATATTTTCGAAATCCCTTTAGAAATATTTTAAAATGATTTTTGAAAAGAGCCTAAAAACGCCTTATATTTCGGCGCACAGCACAGCCCACAGGCCGTGAGAAATCAGTACCGGCTGAGGCCTTCTAGAGAGAGGATGTAACGCTTTGCTTCCCGCGCTCCCGGTCCAATGTTTACGTAATATTTGTATATTTCAAGAGTTCAATACCTGTTGATACTTTGTTATCGAATTTTTTTTTTTATTAAACATCAAATTATTAACTTTGCTGCAAAAACAGCAAAGTTCAAGATGGCGGGTATTTTAACAATTTTGACTCCAGAACTATGCCCAGTGACCAATGGGATAGTCAGTATCGATTTTGGCATCACTTAGCCCAAAAACAACAAGGTTCAAGATGGCGGGCATTTTTACAATTTTGACTTCAAAACTATGCCCAGTGACCATTGGGATCGTCAGATATCGATTTTGGTATCACTCAGCCCAAAAACAACAAAGTTCAAGATGGCGGGCATTTTTACAACTTTGGCCATGTCTGGTCTGGTCATGGTCTGTGGAAATTTTTAGTCTAAATGTAAAAAAAAATTATTGTACCTAAGTAATTACCTAATTATTTTGTCCTATCCAACTTTAACACAATACGAGGCTAAAAATATCAAACTCATTAATACGCGCTTTAAAGTAATAACCACACAGCATTAGAGAAGTGTGTGTGTTCCGGCTCTGTGTGCGTGACTTAAAAACCTATTTGCGAGCAACTTGAAAATGTATGAACACTCTCGACTCCTTGTCTCCTATATGACTCCTTACTTCCTCCACCTTGTCTCCGTCCGCGTTATATTTATATCGATAATTAGTAACTATGTGCTGTTCCAGACTAAAATCTTTCTGTGTCCCAAATTTGATACAGATCCTTTCAGGCGTACGTGTGTCATTGAATAACAAACATCCATCCATCCCTCCCTCCTCACTTTCGCATTTATAATATTAGTAAGATTACTACTAATTTTCACGTTCAGTTAATCTATATTGAGGGAGTAAAAGAAGAGTCCACTATTACTCAAACTACTTGTATTTTGAGGATGATGCACTTAAAAAACATTGGATAACTTATATACTATCTGATATTTAAATACTTAATTTAATAAACTGATTAAAGTACATAAATAATAATAGCAGCAACTCATTACTGTCCCACTATTGGTGAAAGGTCATTTCTTCTCTATTAAGAGAGCTGAGTGTTAAAGCCATATTCTACAAAAACACATTAAAATATAGTTTTTAGTTTTTGTGCAGGTATATACGGCAAAAGTTGGCGACCTATAGGTCCCATCATTTCCAGAACCAACATTTATTTAATGAACTTACCGTGGCAGCGCACGTTGCATCCCTTTCCAGGATAGTCGCCAACATTGCACCAATAACGATCATTGATTTGGAATAGACCCCAGTCGTATGATCCATCAGTATTAGGTCCGCCTTTGACATGGGATTGGAACGAACTTTCGGATTCAACCAGGCAGACGACTGAAATAATAAAAAAACAATTCAAGTTTAAAAATATGTCAAATTCCCTTTGTTTGTCCTCTAGAGATAGAGACCAGCTAATTTAGTGTCTCTACATTCAACTAGCTATAGCTTTTAAAGGGAGAATATTTACTTACAATCCTTCATTTGCCATTCAGGGAACCCATGTCTCCTCAGCTCTCCGACGAGTTCACATTTGGAAAATGTTTTAGCAAGACTTGTAGAAGTCAAGCAAAGTACGAAAAACGAAAGCACAATTTTAGTCATCTTTGCTGAAAATTATCGTCGGTAATGGTAGAAAGTTTGCACAACTTAAGCGATGTCTCTTTTGTCACCGAATGATGATTTCGCTGATTGTATGGGGATTATATACCATACTGCATTGTAAGTGGACCCTTCTATCCTAAACCTACTTACCAAAAACAAGATTATTGCATCGCCGTCGGTGATTTCCTGTCTAACTCAACAGATGTATAATATGAAAGTCAGTTTGTTCGTTGCACTACATTATGGATTATGTATACTTAGTCATCCTTCTTTTTTACAAATTGGTAAAAATACGTTGAAAAATGTGAATGAAAATGTTATAAGTACCTATTCAATACAAACTTAGAAATACACCGGGGCGTAACTACTTACGTCTCCATATCCATTTTCTGCGTTTTCGCAATCAGGGTAATTAAGCTAAACTTATAAGATGAGCTTCTTGCAATATTGGTACCATTAAATCGGAAACAAGTTGATAGATAAGTAGGTAATCATTGATAGGTGAAATAAAAGAACATCAGGGTAAGGAATACATTTAATCGAATTTTAAATAGAAGTTTAACTCACGGAAATTGGCGGTGCCTACCAATGATATTGTACTTTTTTTTAATATACAATGTCATTGGTGTCTACCTATTCCATACCCCATCTGGGAATATCCAAAAGTGAAATTCTGCATTTAAAGTTAGAAAATTTTGATTGACAAATCATGTTTTAATTTTCAATCGGAAAACATCAACAAAAATGAAAAGGAAATTTGACGTAAAATTGGTTTGTTGTTGGACGAATCACCGAAATAAAGTCGTCGGTTAAAGTTAGTTAAGAATTCACAATAATGTTTTGGTATTTCTTTTGAGAAATTAAATCCTTATTTTCCTTATCGCTTACATTTCATGCTAATTCGTGCACCAGAGTTCAAAAAATCAATAAAATTAAAAATATTGCGTACATTAGTCTCAGACCAACAAAAAAGTATATATGTGTTGGTCTGAGACATTAGTTGACAATATTATTTTTATGGTATAACCCCTCATTCTAATGTTTAACCTAAAATTATTATAATTTGTTGCAGGGTCTGTAGGTGGGTTGATATTTTTAGGGGTATCACAGTAGTAGGTACAGGTCGCGCCACGAGTTATGATCGCTCTATTTTAGTGGTGGGGATCTACACATGTGTACACTGTACTTTTTGAACACGTCCAATGTGTTCTAAGCGCGGGAGTTTAGCAGCGACTGATTGTCCAATCGCGTGCAAGAGCTTGCTCGGCGCGTGCTCCCCTACCCGTGTTACCAAACAGACCTAAAAATGCGTTCTGCGCAGAAATTGGCACCGCTCATAACTCGTGGCGCGACCTATACATAGAACATTATGTTTCATATTTAGCAATCACATAAAGGTTTGCTTTTTTTTTTTAATTTTTTTTTATACCACCGCGGTGGCAAACAGACGTACGGTCCGCCTGATGGTAAGCGGTTACCGTAGCCTATGGGCGCCTGCAACACCAGGGGCATCACGAGCGCGTTGCCGACCCTTAAGAAACCTATTCACTCCTTTTTTGAAGAACCCCATACTGTAGTCCCTTGGGAAAACCTCGTTAGGGAGTTCATTCCACAACCTGATAGTTCTTGGGAGAAAATTCCTCTGGAACCGCGCGGTACGAGACCATTTCGGTTCCAAGGTGTGGGGATGAACTCCCTGCCGATGGCGAGCGGTGCGATGGTAGAAGGTGGCCGTGGGCATCATCTCAAACAGTTCTTCAGAGCAGAGTTTTGTTATTTATTAGAGATGTTTTTTTACCTTTTATTTATTTTTATAAAGGTAGGTATAGCTTTAAGTTTTCATTATGTACAAGTCAAGACGAATCAAATGAGCAACACTTGAATTTTTCTGCGCCCCAAATAGCACATGAACTATTAAGACACAGGAAAACTGCATGAAAAGGTCAAATTTTCTGATTTATTAACTTGAGAAAATATTTACTGATTTCCACGAATATAGTATCCAAACTAAATTTAATTCAGCAATTAATTAAATATAGCATTATTAATAATTTAATTTTAATAAAATACAGTACCGGTGGCAACCCTATTACTAAGTAGGTGCTCAAGATTTTGAATAACAAAATTAGTGTTTTAATAAAATAAAACCAATTCTGTCCAAGTATTTTATTATATCGAAACTATTCTTATTGCAAAATATAGTGCAATGAAATTAGGCACATTTTAAATAATTCGATTCATAAAAAACAAATAGGTAAGTGTTGTTTAGCATCCGAGTTCGGGTAGCCATCGGTTCTTACAATTATTGACCCAACCGTACCAGGCTAGATGCCATGATTCCTTGTTGAGCTAAATTTCATCATCATCATCATAATCATTTCAGCCTATTGCAGTCCACTAGCTAAATTTATCTTGGCCCAATTTGCAGTAGCTGATAAATCGTCCGACAGGAAATCTAGTCAAAGAAAGGGTATAAGTTTTACTTATGCATCGAAGAATTTTATGATTTAATTGCTGGAAGGTTAAACTGAGTATAATATAACGCATAATGTAATCTATCGTATAATGAAACAAGAATCCTACATATGAACACCACTAGATACGGATATTATGCACATGAAACGCACACAAAAACCGGCCAAGTGCGAGTTGGACTCGAGCACCGAGGGTTCAGTACGATTATGCATTTTTTTGTTTTTACCCGACTGCAAAAAAGGAGGGTAATGTTTTTCGCGTGTATGTATGTATGTATGTGGGCATGAATGTTCCATTGTGACTTTCTGTAGCCTAAACGGCTTGGCTGATTTTAAAGTGTGAGGTGTCATTCGATTTGTATTTTTCCCCCGAGTGTCATAGGCTATGTGACGTCAACAAAAAACCAATATGGCGGACGTAAACTGTCAAAACAGATGTTTTTTTTGTGCTATCGCAATATAGGTATCATATGAAAGCTAATTAATAGCCTATTTCAATGATATATGCACTAACTTTTGACCGCGGCTCCACTTGTCTCTTGTAACCTGAATAGATTGACCGATTTTGAAGTGCAAGGTGATATAATATTCGTATTCATCCCCAAATCTCTAGGTATATCTATACTAAACTAATATTATAAAGCTGAAGAGTGTATTTGTTTGTAAGCTATATAACATCATTCTACAGCATGCGGGGTTACGCTCCCATCGTTCTTTATTTAGCCACTGATCAGTAGTAATGTGAAACAGTTAAACGATTTTGATGAAACATATATAAGAACGATCGCTAGAAAACGTGCTTTCAAATAAAATAAATAAAAAAGTTAATTTAAATACCGACTGCCTAAAAAGTACTAAAAAAGGAAATAAGTCACATTCATAATTAAATACCTATATAGCACTGTAAAAATTCATAAAGTAATAATATACTTACATAATAATTAATAATATTGACTGACAAAGACTACTTTTTGGCAAGGCAAGGCAGTCGGGTTTTTTGATTTTTTAAAATAAACACTTGTTGTAATTGAAGTGTAGGTAACGGGATGGTTTTATGTTTTAATAAATATTCACGTAAAGGTACACTTACTAAATTTTTTTAGGCTTAGCATTTTATACCCTTTCCAGTATAGTACTATAACTAACTGATATTACTTCTTGCCAAATTTCATATTGGTCTATTGTTTTTTGATCGTCAAGAATTCTAGATATGGGACCCGGACAACAATAGAACGTAAACGGCTGTAACTTTTGATTGCATTTACTTAAAACTTTGATTTTTTTATTGCACTAAAGAATTGCAGACCCGACTATTAGATAATAATTTCAGCTTTATACCTCTACGCGTTCTTGAGAAAAATATTCTTGACAGACGGACAACAGAGTGACCCTATACCTAAGTGTTTTTCCTTTTGAGTTACGGAACCCTTAAAAGTTTGTAGGTATATTTGTGGGGCTTCACATATATACATTGCTCTGTTGAAGCAAAAATATCCTTAATATTAGGTGTTTAAAAAAAGTTTAGATAGATTACTAAAGAACTAGCAGAAACATTTGCATTTTACGGTTAGTACGTGTTTAATTTTTACAATACTTTTATCTAGGATTACTATTAACAGAGGGAAAGAGGGACGATAGAGAATTAACAGGAGGGATTCTATTGCCGTAACTATGATAACTCCTAAAAACTTCAAATTTGCTTGTTAAAATGCTAACCTCTAGAAATTCAGATTTGTTTTGAACATGGCAACTTTTTACCGACGACGCACGTACGGCGGCAGCTATAATAAGAACACAATTTTAACATTTCTAAAATCTTAATATTACATTTTCAAATATTAGTAGTACCTAATCAATGAAGGAGAATTAAGACGGATATAATTTTATTTAATATTATTATGTTGATACAATACGGTATACAGAGCCAGATACATTTTGTCGTTATACATTAGAATACATGCAAAATTTGTAGTAAATTATAACTACTATAGGTACACGTAATATATAATATAAAACTAGGTAAGTATATAATTTTATTATTAACATTTACATGATTACATCCATTGAAAAACTAGTGATTATTGTTTAAGAAATCTGTTAGCAATCTTCTGAAATATGAGAGAATTAACAGTTGAGTTCAGGAAGAGATTTTCCTTTGCATTCTTTTACCCAACCGACCCAAGCTTTTAATCCTCGCTTGGACAAAATTATCTTCGCACAATTTGAAGATGGCGTTATGTCATCACCGAGAAGATCTGAAAAAAATGAATAGACATATAGTTGGTGGCTGTGTGAAAAGATATCCTGCTTCCGTAATTACTACCTAGGCCATAAATAACAGAGGGTCTATTTTAAAACAATTATTTACTTATATAATTGATTTATCACACTTGCACGATCAACGAAAAAGGTAAGAGTAAAAGGTATAGTAACCAAGTTGTTGATCTGAGAATATGGGTCATTGTGGAATTGATCCTGATTTTGGTATTCAATACTTACTGAACTCTCTTACTTAGAGTTAAAACTCTTAGATCTTGGTGATCAAAAGCTCACATAATTTATCATGCAATTTGTAAGCGTGTTTCTGAGGTATCACATGACCCAAAGGCTGGCCTTTATCTTTGCCATCCAACGTGGTAATGTGACTAGCCTATTGAGTTTCTTTCTTTAGGAATCTTACCTTAATCAGATACCTTGTTCTTTTCATTTATAGGCAATTCCTATGAATAGAATATCTGGATCAGTTTGTAACAAATTTTTTTATTGAATAAATGTGTAATATACGTCCTTCCACAAATTAAATACAGTTACTACGTAATATCTTACCATCGCAGCGGACATTGCAGTCGTTGCCCGGCTCAGCCCCAGAACTGCACCAGTAACGATCATTTATTTGAAATAGTCCATAGTTATGAGAGCCATCTTTATCTGGTCCGCCAATCACATGAGTTCTGAAGGAACTTGATGCTCCGATCAGGCATACCACTGAAATAAACATATTTATTATGTATTTTATATATGAATGAGTAAATGTGTTCCCAGTTGTAAATCTCCTGATCGGCTGGACCAATTTGGCCAATTCTTTAAATATTCGTTGAAATCCGAGAAATATTTCTAATGAAGAGAAAAAAAGAAAAAGAGGTGCAGGAATTCTACCTGGGTGGAGCCGCAGACAACTGCTACTAGCAAATAAATTGTTAAATATGTAGATTATTACAAGAAGCGTAGACCGTAGCATATAGTAGGTATATTAGCAGATGTTCAAGGCACAAGACTGAGACGTCTAGTCTACGTTGTTTCGGCAAACTTGTCATTCAGATTTCTGGCTCACAGCTACTTTAATGTTATTAAAAAACTGTATTTCTCATAGGAGTTCAATGGTGATGATGACAACAGCTTGGAAAATTAACTTGCTTACATTCACGAAGCATTCTAACATAGAGAATAAGAATCTAAGAGACGAATGTAGGTACTGTATGTATTTTACTTACAATTTTTAATTTGATTTTCGGGAAATCCTTGTGTCTTCAGTTCGTGAACTAGTTCACATTGTGAAAATGTTTTAGCAAAGCTTGTTGAAGCCAAACCAAACAATAAAAATAAAGATACTATCTTTGTCATTGTGAAATTTCAAGAGTTTCAACAAGTCGGGATGTTAATAACAGAGTGACAGACAAGTTGTGGTTCTTGGGATGTAATGATGACAATAACGGATGACACGTAATATATAGGTACAGGTTCGTATGAACTAGGTAATTGGTATTACCTAGTAGGTGTTCGTAATGTTTAATAATAGCAATTGCTCGCGTATACGTCCAGATTTTAACGTTAAGATATCATATCATTATTAGTGTGTTCTATAAAGTGCAAATCTTGATATTCCCTGTATCACCACACTACAGGCGTTGAATTTTATATTATATCGGCATTCCAATGTCTTACAATTTCTTCATACAAATTTTGATACCAATTCAATATCACTTCTTGAGGTTTAATTTTGAAAAATTCTTGCTTGTCCTGGACGTCTTTCTCGTAGTAGAGACTAATTAGAATATATTTTCCAAACTTTAGGTTTCTAAGTCTACGGTTGAGGCTGCGCGTTGTCTGTTTGTATGTCAGTTATACCTACTGATTTTACATTTACTAAAAAATAAATAAAAGAATATTAGAAGATATTTACATATGCGATTATTTTCGCTAAACGAAAACTGGTGATGGAAATGCATTGATTTTAAATTTTTATTAACACAATATTTGTGTTTTTTTCCTAAAAAATCATCAATGGATGATTCCCATGAATTTTATGTATTTCACTCACAAGGGCTTATTCCCGTGCACCCTAAATCTATTATACTCCAAAATTCATTTTTCTACATTAATTTTACCAGGAGCTCCAAGGATTTTTGTGAAATTAAAATTATAATAATTAAGGCTTGAATTATTTAAGGGCCTCTGCGTGTTGGATCTGTGTCCCCGCGTAAACCCTCTAAAGGACCGGGTTTACTTCACGTTTCTGAGAGAAGGCTCTTAGAAACGATTTTACAAAATAATAATACTTATTATTTTGGAGCGCTTGGGAACGCAATCGTGGATAGGACGGGAATAACCTGGTATAATAAAACCTACTTCATTACTTGGGTACCATTCGTACATTGGACATTCTATTGCATAAGATGTTGTCTTCTTTAAGTAAGTAGGTGTCGATCAAGTAAGAAGGTGACTATGTGGATGTCAAGAGGTGCAGAACAGCAGAGAGAAATATGCATGTTAACTTATCGTAATTTCTCGTGATTGGTATTTAAATTCTTATGAAAAACGTACCTAATTAGGAAGCGGAAAACATTATAAGTAGGTTTTATCAGTAGTCACTTATGTGCCATAGATAATTATGTGTGCTTGTGAATTCCGTAAACAATATCAAATGAAAAACTGCGTATTAATACAATAAATATATTAGAAAATATTTACAAAAGTACTTACATCTTTAGGTCTTAGAACTTAGTCTAGCTAGAGTACATAATAAATACCTATTTATTTTAATGTTTTAACATTATTTGCTAGCTCAAATTATAATATTTTAATAAATTATAGTGAAATAAATATTGCCTAATTAGCTTCAGTCTTTTTTGTAAATAAACACGTTTTGATTGTCATTGAAATATAATTATTCAAGTTGTCTACTTACCTATGATATAAAAGTAGGTATATCATACTATAAATAAACAGGATTTGTAATCGAATGTTATTTGATAAAGAACAAATTATCGTAGTCTCGTGTTTGGAGAATAGTTATATAATATATTTACCTTTGTTCAAACATATATAACTAATTAATTAAATTATTCCGCAATAGCTTCACAATTAACTACTGTGGTTAACAACAGTAATATGCAACAGTTAATACTATAAAATAATAAGTTACCGAAAACATTATTAACATATGAGTCACATAAGTTTATTTGTCTTCATGAAAAACATAGATTTTCCTCGTTGTTTGCTCCGGAGTAAAAGGATGGTAAGGGTGTACACAAACTGTCCGCCTTGTGAACAGAAAAAGAGACACTCGCCTTGCAATCCCCACACTGATATCAATACTTTTGTGTCGTGGTATTTCCATCATAGGCAGTTCGTCCTCCCCACGGCTCTTAAAACAGTTCAATTTCCGAAAGTTATTCTGAAGTCTTGAGAAGGGATTTCGAATCAACGCCCGTTGAAGAGTCAGAAACCGTTTGCCTTTTTTTTCTTGGTCATTATTAATCGCTCTTTTACGATATTTATTTTTGCTCTGTGTAGTTTCATCAACGTTTGCTGCTTTAACATAAGATCTGTTCGATTCCGCAGAAACAACTTCAGTTATGTCGTCTTCAGACATCACGTTTGTTTTATATTTCACATTTTGTATATACTATGTTCGGTTATCCGACTCGAGTGAGCTGCTGTTTCGGTTTTGGCATTGATTGAGTGTGACGCAACCCAGAGATAAGATATTGAGATTACTTTGATTATAGTGACTTAGGCCATGTGATTGCGCAGATATTACACGCTGTAAAAATCTGCAAGTTATTTATGAACACAATTTACTACAAACATTATACAGGTAAATATATTTTAATATTTCACAATAAAAGACGTGACACTAAACGACCTTGAACTCAGTAGCCGTTTCAGAAATTCAGAATTCTTCCTCTTTGTAACACTTTTCAGCTTAATTAATTCAATGAATTGTAGGTGATTTAATTGTTATTATTGTATTTCAGCAATCACATGAAACTTCCTCTAGAGAAGTACTTACACTTATCTACTACGCAGAAGTGATTTTCCATCAACCTGTTAGCCTCTTTTTATTATCTACATTGACATAAACATTACAAACTTCCATTTTGGTACAAAGTAACATACAATTGTAAATTGATAAAATCATCTTGTTTTGTGTAACTATTACGTAATACCAAACTATGTAGCTCTGGATAGATATAGGTAATGGAACCAGCTTTTGGTATGTGTTCTGGCGCGGGTGTGTGGTCGCACTGTTCCGAAGGTCAGAAAAAACTGTTTGCCTTGGCTTAGAATGAATATCAGAACGATAAATAAAAATAAAATCAAAGACAATCCAACTAGGTATTTTGAAAACAAATAATAAACTACTGTAATTTATAATTAATGCACTGCTGTAAGCACTGCAGTAAAACAATGTTAAATATTTTGTTTTTATGAATTTGTAGACGACTTCAAAAAAGGAGGAGGTTAATGTTCTACTGTATGCTTTTTTTTATGTGCGTTCAACGATTTCTCGAAGATGCCTGACCCAATTTGAAAAATTCTTTTTTTTGTTTGAATACTTCCGAATTGGTCCCATATTCATCAAGTTAATTTCTGATTATAGAATCTCAGGGAAATCGAAGGCTATCCTCAAATTTTATAGGCACATGTTACGTGTTTCATATATTTTCTAAAGTATTACAATTATTTAAGTCTGATAGTCATCACCTCATGTTGAGGAGCTGATGATGGAAGGTATAATTTCTTATCTGTTAGGAGTTGTAGGATAATTCTTTCAACATTATAGGTATTATAAAGCAATAGTTGTATTCTTGTAGGTTATTAAATATCATTCTTATTTAAACCATAACTTGTATTCTTTCAAGTGACTGAGGTGGGAGCTCTTGATGGAAGCTAAAGTTACATAATCCAAAGGAATTGTTAGATGATATTTTATGTTTCCGATATAGTAACCTATACTTAGCATTCTATACCTGTAATACTTGTATACTTGTCGCATTCTATAGGAAAAAAGAAAGACATAAAAAGCTGAGAGTTCGATTCCTCTATTCTACAATCAGGTTGTGCCTGTTACTAAAGTTACTAAAGTCTTTGGAGGGGTGACTATCGACTAAATTTTTATAATTTTATTACCATAATAAGCATAATCTTTTAAACTTGCGTGACTTGTACACGTATTTAATTATTAGGTAATATGTAACGGGTTTACGTCACGTACTGCATATATTTATAGGAATATCAAATAAATAATCCTAAAAACGTGATATAGCATTCCGTTTAGATTTTTTGAATACCGTTCCTTTCTATTGAGTAGGTATTCTTTATTTCGGTTTTCCGTAAGTAATAGGGTATTATACTTTAAACAGGTACCTAGGTAAGTCTTTTTTCTTTGTATTAAATATCTAATTCAGTTTATTTTTCCCTTTTTAGTACAGTTTTGAAAGCGATTTAATATTTATTTGTTAAAAATGGTTTATTGTAGTTTATTTTGTGACTGTAACTTATTAAAATTCAAGCATAAAGAAAACATTACTTTCTTAGTACTCAGAGATCAGGTCATCTTCAATTAGTTCAAGTTTTATAACTACGAGTAAAAGCGAGGCTCTTACTACGAACATTTTTGTACTACAAACTAAATAAGAAGGAATTTTAAATTGAATGTAATACATTGAATTTAATGGCTTTATCTGAAGTCATCAAAACTAACTAGCTATCTACCTAACTCTTAAAAAAATAATACCTACAGAATCGGTTTACTCCAACTAATTATCAATTGGTTGATGTAGAACTGCTGTATTGATTTTATTACCGAATCTTATCATAACCTCGGAATCTTTATAATTAACATTACCTACTTAATTTATTCTAATTGATCATTGTTTGCAGTATTGAGCTGTAAAGTTAGGTATATTGATTCAAGTCATTCAGATAGACGTATCGGACTTATTATATCTTCGTTTTTCAACGTTAATAGTGTGATTTCTAAGTTCTATGTAATCTGTTTAGCTACATTACTTTTTTGTTGCCTGCTATTAATGTAACCGCAATACCCCGTGTTGTAAATTATAAAAGTGAATGACAAAACTGAAAGGACTGACACAACACAAACGTAGATGTATTAAACGAAGAGGAGAATAAACATTAGGTATTAAATAAATTCAAATCAATCTGTCAACAGGAAGGAGGTAAAATTTCAATTACCTAGTTGATTTGACCAAAACAACAAAAAACAAATAACTAATAACAACCAGGGTAAACTAAATAAAACCGTTTAAAAAAGAGAGGTTGTTCTTAATTACGTCTATGTATTAATAAATAATGGATTGGGTGGTGATCGTTATTTCGTTTTTACATTAACCAATTACTTACCTGGATTGTATTTATTTCGTACATAACTTATAATTTTTGTGTATGGTTAAAACGAGCAAACACGTTATAACAATAACATTACATACATATTCCAGAAATAGTTTGTATTATCCAGAAAAGGGATTTAGATCTCCTGCTGAAATTCCAAATTCTACCAAAGCTGGAATGAGATATGAAGTAAGATATGCGTTGTGATATAAACAATCCATAGACAAAACCTAAGCATAATAAATCAAACCAAATTAAATGAGTTTATTGTTTGTCATAGGCTTTTTCAGATGTTATGGATTGTACAGTGTAAACTAGTAGCGCGGGGCTTCGCTCCCGTCTTTCTTTATTTGGCCACTGCTCAGCTCCTATTGGCCCTAGCGAAGTGTTATATATTTATGTTACTCAGTAATAATATAGCTTTCTAACCGGTTTTTAAGTTTATTCGTTATATACAAATCTTTCCTCTATAAAATATTACTTAGTGTACATATAAAAATGGCTATGGTCTAACTGCGCACCGAATTGGAAACACTAAAATTGCCAACAATTTCAGTGGAAACGCACCTTAGTAAACAAATAGCGTGACGATATGTTGTGTTAAACTCTATATAAAAACCTTTACCAACCTACTTTTAAACAAAGGACGAAGTTCTTGAAGGACTTTTTTCATACACATACCGATCGAAATGTTATGAAGTATTTTTTAACGGACGTCATTGGGCTGATATGATGATTTGTTAATATGTGACCTTGGCTTCTAAAGGGCAAGCACCTTACCAATAGTACCCTACACAAAGAATGAGTGATACGGTTTTTCCTTCACGTAAACTATGACTCCTACGTGCAACTCTACAAGGCGGTGTTGACATTGCTCTCATTTTCCAACCAGTGCGGTTGTGTTTTATATCTCTGTTTTTCCAATCGTTTTCCTCCTTTGCGAGAAAAGGACAGGGTATTGTAAACTAATGTTCGTAGTGCGCAAACCGTCACGTCACAGCTGTATTTCTATAGTCAGTGTGACGAACCGAAACAAACGACTGCCTGATTCATTCACTTTTAACAAGTTGTGATAATATCGTGAGCTCTGAAGATAGTTTTATATTTTGTTTATAATTTTAAATAAGGTAAGATTTTTTTACATTATAAAGGAGTATTTAGTTAAAAGTAGAAGTAATTGCATGTTGTGACGGTAAATTACTAACAAAAAAAACAGAGGTCGTCCACTAACTTTTTTAAATATTTTATCAGTAGGTACTTGTATGTCATGTGATTCCAAGTGTTATTTGTATTGCCATTTATACATATATTTTTTCTATTAACAGTCTGCGCTTAGACAGTCGTATTAATTAGGTACGTAGCTAGTTATTTAAGTTATGATAAAAAGTTGGCTTTATCCTGCCCGCTCCAAGATTTAGCTCCCAAGCACTCCAAAATTTATTATTATTTGGTAAAATCGTTCCCAAGGGCTTAATAAAATTGATTGTTTTAATATAAAATTCCTTGTAGATGGGAATAAATGCATGGTGAAATTAATAATTAAAAAACAACAGATTTGGAGCATAAGTTGAAAAGTGAAAAGTTATATATTTTCCTCTTTAAAGATTTAGATAACAAAATTAATTTAAATTAAAAAACTGCAAAGTAATTTTCCACCATTCATCTATTATCGGCATTGGCAGTCCTTGCCAATTAAAAATAATAGGTATTATTGTTAACTTTAATGCTTTGTTTAAAATACTTACATGTTTACTTTGTGTGCCTGTATTTTTTGTATATCTGTAAATAAATTAATACATTTGTATAGCAAAAATCTAAAAAACGCACAAATAAGAAATTAAAAAACTGAGCCTTGCGGTATGCATTGTTATCATAATGACTGGTGTCAATGACCTTTCTGTTGAGTAAGTGCCTACTTAGTAGTACCTAAGTTTAAATTTCTTACTTACAAGTTAGTATATTAGAAATAACCAATAATATCCGTTTTCGTTTCGTCAAAATATTGTTCATTGTTTTTACATTTTCAAAATTTTTCATGGAAATTTTCCTGTACTTTTAAAACAATGAGTATTTAATTACTTATTGTTAATTAATATCACCTTGTACGAGTAATTCAAGTATATTTTATTAGAACAAACGTTTTTCAGACAAAGCAAAAAATTCCTAATAATAATCCTATTAAATGATAATTTCCATCCTTGTTATCGTAATTAGCGGCACAACTATCACTGGTGTCTCTATTTCTTAAGTCCATAACATCTTATTCTTAGTTGGTATAGTCATTACTGAAACTGAATAAGTGTCTAGTCTAAAGTGTTAATCACTCGGTGCAGCATGGCCTTCATTAAGGTTCTGTTCACAGTGGTTTGAATAGCTTTGAGTATAGACGTCGCCCGTGCGTCGCAGCGACGACTTTAGAAATCCGTGTAGTGACGGATTAAGAATACATAATGTCACTACCGCATCTCAACCCGTGAGTGCCGTATAAGGTGATTAAGGGACTAAGCAACAAAAGGAAAATACGAAACAAACCCTATAAAAACTCGTCTGGCCGGCGTGGTATAGTAGGCTAAATTCCCTCTACATTCTTTGGAGGAGACCCGTGCCCAGCAGTGGGTTGAAATGAGATGATGAAGAAAGCTGCTGAAAGCCAATTAGATAGATGGAAGAAAATATTCTATAATGTTCTCTTATTATGAATCTAGAGTTTAGTTCTATACCTACTAGATTTATAACAATCATGACCATCCTGTTCGAGAACTGTATATCAGGTTATGGATAAAAATATTAAAGTATGTAAGTTTTGGCACGTAAAAGCGCGGCTTATGTAGAAGGTAGGTACAATTGCTTAGCCAGAGTGTAGGATCTTTAAAATATTAAAAAAGCTTTAAAACTTTCGCGACTAGTACACATATGTAACGAGTCTACGTCACGTTATCGTACTTCTTTAATTCTTAGTAGGTATACCTATCTACGAATCGATTCATGATGATTACACAGAAACAAAAGGCGCACGTAACATCGGTGTATAAAAAAAAACTTAGTCTCTATCTTTTGATCAGTGATCATACTCCGTAATTAAAAAACAGACGTACGGCCCGCCTGATGGTAAGCTGTCTTTTATTTCGTTATCTGAGAGGAACGCCTTTTTTAAGCTTATCTGAAGCTCTTGTCATGTATAGAATTATTGATCTCATATCAGACGACTTTCCCTCATTTACTAACGAGATACTTATATATTATTTTTTCATCATATCTAATGGCCATACGTAGGCACGTAATGAAACATTATTATTTTATCGCCAATTAGACTAATGGATATGAGTCTTATTCAATTTAAATATAACAGTCCTAAACACGTGAGGACTCAGTCAACATGCTAAACAAAATAATCATATATTGTACCTTACTTTATATTAAATAGGGTTCAATATGAAAAAGCGTAGAGTATATATGTAATTTAGCTAGTCCCTAGGTATATTTATCACACCTTTATTTTTATGTTATCAATACTTAATTGTACCTAACGTCCTTGATAAATTTATCATTACGAGTATAGTATGAATTGGAGGTATTGTTCTGTAATACCTGCCTAGTAATAATACAATTATTTTGACTTTTCAGAGGGTTTACTCGAAATAATAACATCCAATTTGGTTGATTTTTAGGTTTCCGTAGTCAGAATGGCAAAAACGGAACCCTTATAGTTTCGTCATATCCGTCCAACCGTCCGGTAAAATGAAAAAAATATCGAAAGGGGTTTCAAGAAAAAAATCTCCAGAATCTCGATATTTGACTTAGTATATTATACTACGACATTTGACTTAGTCAAATGTCGAGATTCTGGAGAGCCCTGTGTGTCTGATTTGTAAATGAAAATAGAGTACTATTTTTGGGTTTAGGTACATAGTTCACAATATTTCAGCATATTCGTTGCGCCCATCCCACTATAACTAGAATCATTTAAAATTTTAGACTATTATTCCATTTAGCTACTGCCATTCCAATTGCATTCCAGTGTTTAACTGAGCATACCTACTCGTTTAATATTAGATAAGTTAAAAACTTGGAAATGGCAACCATTTGAAATGTTTAGTCTGATTAGATATTGAATTCTGTTCCCTTAGTTAGTATATATTAATATGTACACCTATCTGCCTCATATTTTTGACATTCACAGTAATGCATGACTAACGGCTGACTAATACATATTATCATTAGATAAGAGCAAATGATAAGAGTCTCAACAGTGATAAATGTCCGCCATTTTGTTTTACACGATTACGAGTTAATAACACCTTGACGTTGGTTATATTTTAGTAAAACAGCACAGATGGGTCTGTGTTTGTCGTTCGACTGCGGCGACTGTGACGTCTGCTGTAACCCTTGCTGTCTGGCACTGAGCGCTTGCTGTTTGGTGCCGTGTCTGTGCCCGAATGCGTGTGGTCAGCAACAACCACCACCGCAATCAGTACACGTGGTTCATCATCCACCTGTGATAATTGAACAACAACCGCCGCCACCAGGCTACCCATACCCGCCACCTGGAGGCTATCCACCACCTGGAGGCTATCCACCCCCAGGAGGCTATCCACCCCCACACGACGGTGGTTATCCAGGAGGCTATCCGCCACCAGACGGTGGCCATCCAGGCGGATACCCTTACCCTCAACAGCCTGCGTACTACGCTAGATGAAAAGGATTTGATTAAGGTAAGAAGAGTGGACGACCAGATATTAATACTTGCTTTTATTAACAGTTTTGGTTTTATGCTATTGTAGATCTTCATGCTTAGCCTTGGGGACGCTTTTTAGACTATATTTATAAAGAAATTACTTCTGCTGAACATTGTTTAACTCAAAAACCGCGTGCTTTCAAATTACGTGACGACTCATCCTGTTGTACTGTTGTTCCCAGTTACACAAGTCTATGTTTAAGCCTGTTTGCGAGATGGTTAATCAATTAAAAACTTGGTCCTAATTATAATGGTCATTTCTTGCCTTGTAATTGTTTTGTGCTAATGTTATCTTATGTCTTTAAATAATACAGAATAAGTTCAATACTTTATTCAATATTCATAAAATGTATTAATGAAGTGTAAATCACATTATCTTATGTATGTTTATGGTATTAATAAAACATACTCGGTATATACAGAAAATCAAGTTGGAAAATTACTTAGAAACTGACAAATCGTTAAAAGTTGAACATGTTATGTCAAGGGGGTTTTGAAGTTAATTCAGCTAGATATTTCTATGAGGTATAATGCAATTTTTGTTACCTACTATTATTCGACTTCATTGCGTTCAACCTAAACAGTAAATCCATTTATTTAATAATGAATTCGTTCTGTTTCTGGGTGTAAAGTATCTATTATGTAGGTATTTAAAAAAAAGTTATATAATTACGTATTATATCAGTTGTCTATATCTATATTACAAGCATTTTAGCTTAGTTTGGGTCTAGATGGCGCTATGTGTGAATGTCCAAAGATTATTATTATTTATTTTAGGATATTAACACAGTATCGATAAATATACCTTGACGTAGCTATTTGTGACACTTGTACTTAATGCTTATTACATTGGTCCTATAAGTGATACATATTGGCTTTGAATGACGTATTCTTATCATGCATATTCTAAGTATTCTATTCTAATGCAAATAGGTACTAATGTTTAAAGTAAATGTTCTTGTTTTCTTATGGCATATCTATATCTATTGTATTAGACGAAGGTATTCAATGCCAACGTTAAATTTCCATGGAATATATTGTTTCGCTTCAAGGAACACAGAACTTTAAAAATGAATTATGAGCCTCTCACATTTAATCAAACTTCTACCTACGAGTAGGTACATCGTTGCATTCGTATGTGATTTACATTCAAATGCGAGATCATGGATAGTATACAATCTAGTATCGAAGGTTGTAAAAATGGATAATTGTTGCTATTTCTTGCAAAAACTACGGAATGGATTTTGATGAAACATAATAGTTTACATCAGAACAACAAATGTTAACCTATATTTATTTAAGTGACTTCGCAGATAGAACCTAAGTAGTCACTAATAGGCAAAAGATGGCCTCCTTCGAATCTCTACACACTAAAAATCTTGTCTAATAGTTGAAAATATCAGAGACCATATTTACATTTTCAATATCTGTAACTTATAGTTGAGGGAAAAGTGGTGGTATTACAAATACTATTCCATCCAATGTCTTCAATCACTATCATAAAATGTTTGTTTCAAGTACATATTACGGTATAAAAATAAAAGTCAAGAAAGCATTGTGTAAAATAGTGTGATAATTGTATTGCGTGTTACGAAAGCATTTATCTAGCAGCTAAGACCTACTTACTTGTTTAATTATAATAAATGTTGTATGCAAGGGGTAACCCCTTGCATACAACATTTAATTTTGTTTAGTGTTTTAGTTGACACAGTTATTTGCAATTCTGTCGACTGCTAACTTTCTATTTAATGGTACATTACTTTTTTTTTGTTTTATAACAATTCAGTTACGTTATCGATACCTATTGTTAAGTATGTTGAAATTAACAATGGCTTTGTCAAAATTATGTCTCATTTCCTTGATTCACTACATAATAAAAAAACGTATAGATGGTTTGGTACTTTTTTCAATGTTAAGGGTCCTACAGAATATCAGTTCGCCTGTAGTCCCTGGATGCTTCAGGCGGCCTCTCCAAGGTCTGCACGGTCCGCTCACTATAACCGGCAATGGTTGAATGCCGGCTTGGCGTCTACACACTAACAGACCGTAGTCGGCAGTTACACACCGCAGCAGAGCGCGCTGTTAGGCTGAGGTTCGAATAAGTCGTCAGTTAGAAACCTTAAACGTTACTGTGAGTGTGTGACCTACCCGTTATCGTGGCCCCTTAGGGGCACAACCAAACCGAACCAACCAAAATATGTACTAATCAATCTGTTATTATGTTTCAGAATGGGTTGTAACGTGTCCTGTCGTCCTTGTTGCTGTTGCTGCTGCCCTTGCCTGTGCTGTGACTGCTGCGGCGATCCTCCGTCCCGTACTGTCGTCGTACATCATCACCATCCAGCACCACCACCCACACAAACAACTCTCATTGTCCAACAACCCCAGTCTCCCCCGCCTTATGCTCGTTGATAAACATTCCTGGATTATACTTCATCAAATACTGGAGTAAAATGCCATTATACTTACAGCTGTCATTTACTGTCTTTGTAAGATAGAAAAGGTTGGCTGTGTAATATGTATGTTACTTTATTTGTTGAAGTGTAAATTGTGCCAGTGCGTAATAATGTCATCAATAGTAATATAGTAATATAAAATGTAAAGACATTGGAACAGTACAATTATCTGGCGGCCTTGCCACTATTTTTTAGTTTACTTCATCTTTAAGTAAATAAACTGCAAAAGTTGGTAGTATTCTTCTAATGTCCTTATATTGTAAACATTTTAACGTACAGTGCGGAAAATATATTAAGTACAAAAATTACGAGTGTGATAACTTTTGAATCACTCCTCAAATTATATACAGGGAAAATAAATTATTAATTGTTGTATTCCTAATATTACAATACTTACATAAGTAAACATTCACCAAATGGTTGTAAACTTTGCACTACAGAACTAGACAAATAAATTATCTTATTAAAAAAATAACCTTCTCGCTTTAACATTGCTTATTCATTCAGCGAATGAAGTAAAAAAGATTCCAACATCGACCTTGGCCGGGAAAAGTGAGCTGGCATTCAAATTGAATTGTTTACTGGTAAAAAACAATGTGAAAATATTACGGTTTTCGATAATTTGTTTATTATATTTTACTTCTTTAAGCAAATAAAGATATAATTATAATATTATTATGAATACGCACAGCTGTAATATAATTTTGATTTGTAAATATTATGTTTATAATTACAAATAACAAATACTTCTCCGATAAAAAAATTATGTTTTGAAAATAGAACATGCAAAATGCTGGTTTGTGAACTGTTAAATTCTGATTTCTTTATCGCAGGAGGTTTGGCTTAACGAAAATAGACAGACATCTTACGGCAGCAACATATCAACAAACAATTTTTTGTTATTGTTACCACGGTTCCTCATAATCGTAATTATAATTATGAGTGTTTCTTTGTTATAAAATCTTCGCTTATATTTGCGAAAGGCCTACATTTATAAAGTGTCTTTGTTATGAGGAGCCGGTATTAGTCAATACTTACCTATAGTGTATATAATTTTATTGTTACAAATAAATGGTCATAAAGTCAGATATTTTTTTATAGATGTTATATATTAAGTCTGACACCAAAAATATATCAATACAGGCATTAATTTTATTGCAATTAGATAATAAGAACACTTTTATCATTAAAATATGAAGTCATTTTAGTAATAATTGTTATCTTTTTTACTAACACTATTATCAGTATCCAATTACCTACAAAAAGTTTTGTTCGTTTATGTAAATATGTATTTCAAACATTGTGTTCTAGCGACAAACAAGCACTTGGTCTAGTTTGTCCTGCAATTATTTCTTTGATTGCAATATTTGTTTTATTTAGTAGGTACATGAACTCTAGATCGTGTTCATCGATTTGACGAATAACTCTTTGTATTGCTGCTAGCAAGTGGTGTCATTAATAGCAAAAGGAAGTTTTGGGAGCAAGAAGATGATCAAAAATCCAAAAACCCGACTGCCTAGAAGTAGTCTTCGATAGTAATTTAAAGCAATGAATTCGAAAAATACACTGGTAAAAGATCTATAGGCTTAGATATAGCATTATCCTTGTTTTTGGCAGTCTGGTAAAAACAACGAATTACAAAAGTGTAATTCGACCCTACCTGATTCAAGGTTTTTATTTCGTGAATTTTTCAGAATCAGAATCCTTATTAGGCATTGAGCCTAACTTATAAACAGAAATAAGCTCGCCTAGTACTTTCGACCTAATAAACCTAATACCATGTGCGTGTAGCGGGGTCAACCACTTCGAAAATAAGACTTGGTGATATAATTCATATTTGGTAATAAATACAAGAATAAAATTTAAGGTATCCTAAATTTACGGTCAAGGAACGAAACGCAGGTTTCGCCCTTACTCAAAGGGTAGAGTTTTAATCTTTAAACCTACATATTTAAAAACGTTACCTCATTACTTAGGATGAAGTGAAATGACGTAGTGATGTACAACCCAAAATAAATATTAGAATAGGTATTGAAGAACCATCATCGTGACGTCATCATTAGTTCTATGAATTGCTTTGTTGTCAAACCGAATACAAAAACCCGTCTTTTTATCACTTAAGATGTGACGTCAAACCGCAAACCATCTAATGATGTTTTGCGTATAAACTCTTGCTATATAACTAATTTCTAATATAGCATGTCCTTCGAAGCCTAGATACAGTGACATCAAAAGTAATTTGTGGGTCTATAGTCCGCCGTTATGGTAAACTAACCAATTAACAATCGATTGGGAACAATGAATATTTCACGAAATCGGTATTTATCATTCCTCATTACGACCTTTAAATGTCCCTCGGCTCGGCACGGGTCTTCTCTTCTCCAAAAATTTCGGTATTATTGTGATATTTGTGATAAAATAATTCTATCTGCAAATAATGTGGGTCACATTATTGATATAACAATCAGCAAGATTGTCAAGGCTTAGGCAGTCCTTGCTTACAAAAAATTGGCCTAAATTATCTGTAGTTTGATAATATAATTTAATAAAGGATAACGATTGGGAAAACCACTTTGGTTATAAAATTTTTGATAATCAGCAGATGTTGTGCACATGACTAAGATGTTTCCATCAATATGGTAATAAATTCCACGTACCATGATTAAATTTAAAACATTACACTAGAAAGATATAAGTAGACATGATTCATTATGTGTTGGTTCAATGCAATTGTTTATTATCAGTAAGTATCGATAATATCAATATTTATAACAAACTATGAGAGATTTTATCAGTTCCTTTGTGAATAGAACGGGAGTAACGCATAAAACGCATTTTTGAAGGCAGTTTGAATGGGCTGATTTTGATGCTGTTTTTTTAGTTTGAAATTTGGACCTCATTGTTGAAATTTAGGTAAGCGCGTTTTTTTTCTTTTTATGTTTTTAGAAATGTTGCCAGTATTTCCACTTCCTTTCCAGAGGTTAAACTATTAGTTAAAATGTTTACTGTGTGTTAAAATATCTGTTCAATGATTGGAAAGGACACAAATTATCTTTATACATATAATTCTTCTGTACCTGTGTTAACAGTGAACTCCTCCTAAATGGCTGAACCGATTTGAATGATAGTATAGTATAAAATGTACAAGTACATCCTGTTCCTTGAAAAGAGTAGCTATATAGCTCGCTCCTAAGTGAAGGACGGCATTATAACTAACCTTTTTATATTAGGCCATATTGATTACCAGAGCCTAACTATATTAGCAATATAGAAAAACAGTTGCGTTGATACCTATATGATTAGAAAAAGTAACAACCTACACTTAAATAATGTCAAAATGTCTTAGTACGAGTACATAAATGTGGTATATTTTGAATATTATTATCAAATCAATTACTTTTCTGTTAATCCGATTGTAATCTTTTGTAAAAAGTATTAATATCTATAATTTCTTTTGTTATAAAGATTGTAATTTCAAATGAAATCTCTATTATGTAATGAGTAAATTATGAATTTTATTTTAAAAGCCTGGCGCAAAAGAAGTGGGATAAGTTAGACGTGTCTGACGAATGAATTTAATGCAGTTTTTTTTATTTGAAAGCTGAAATGATCGTTATGATTCTTAGACAGGTTTTATCAAAAACAGTGCAGCCCTTTCAAGGACATTAGCTCTTGTCTGGGGTTACTTAGAATTAACAATATTGCGTTTGTTTAGTGATAATCAAAATATTTTATGTTTCAGTATAATGGGGATAATTATGTGCTTACCTTGTTGTGGTCCACCTCCACCTCATGAGTCACCAGCACACTTTGGTCGACTACACCACGGTCTGCCACACCATGTTCCTCCACATCATGGTCCGCCACATCATAGCCCGCCACATCATGGCCCGCCACATCATGGCCCGCCACATCATGGCCCGCCACATCATGGCCCACCACATCATGGCCCGCCACATCACGGACCCACTCATTGCAGATAATAATGAACGAATGTGAATCTCTACAGTCTCTACACTACTACATTGCTTGGTTTAATTAAAATAAGATTTATTTCCAAATAATCTTGGAAGGATATAAAGATATAATATTAGGTTGGGGAAAAAGTCTTTTCGTATTTATAGTATGTATGAACTTGTAATAAAATCTCTTTGGCTATACTATTTGTATCTGGCTGGTTTTGGTATCATTGAAAGTTTAAATTTTAAAGAACATAACTAAATCCAAATTCAAATTAGGAAAATGTGTGATTTTCATTTGTTTTTCGTACTGTCAAAATGAGTGAATCTAATGAAGAAATTCACTCGCAATAAGGTGATGTTGTGTGTATGGTGGGATTGGAAGTGCATTATTCATTATGAGCTGTTACCACCAGGCAGGACCATCGATTCTGAACTCTACTGCGAACAACTGATGAGATTAAAGCAAGAAGTTGAGAGAAAGCGGCCGGAATTAATCAACAGAAGGGGTGTGGTTTTTCATCATGATAACGCTAAACCTCACACATCTTTAGCCACTCAGCAAAAATTAAAAGAGTTTGGCTGGGAGGTGGTAATGCATCCGCCGTATAGTCCTGACCTTGCACCTTCACATTTCCACCTGTTTCGGTCTCTTCAGAATTCTTCAGGCAGTGTCAGGTTAACATCACGAGAGGACTGCCAAAACCACTTGTCGCGATATTTTGATCAGAAGTCCCAAAATTTTGAATAGCAATGGGATCATGTCCCTACCTACAAGATGGCAAAAAATTATCGAATAAAATGGTACCTACATACTTTAGTTAAATGTAAATAAACTATATTAAAAAATAATTTTCGTAAAAAATGCGAAGAAACTTTTTCCCCAACCTATTATGTATATTTTTAATTTTATACATAAATATTCTATAATATACAATTTCCATTGCCGTAGCGTGTTTTTTTTTTTAATATTTATTTATTTACGTAGTATATGAACCTATGTCCTATACAACACTTTGACGACAACCTATCTCTGTTCTGTGGGTAGCGACGCTCTGACTCTAATTATTACAAAGATGCAGGCGCTGGATATATCAAAACTTAATAAAATAATGGTTGTATAAGCACTTTATGAAGTACAACATCCTAACCTCATCATTATGCGTATTGGATCATTGTAATAAGGTTTATTTTTACATGTCACTTATTTTATTATTAAGTTTCTTTTGTTATTGATTAATAAAAGAAGTGACGTCTAAAAATAAACCTTACTACAGTGATTCAAAATTCTGTTTTAAACGTAATACAAATCTGCTCTCCTCTCCGAGCCGTACCTAAGTATGCGTATATTTCCTTTCCTCTGTTATCTACTGATGAGTATTTGTCACGGTAGGTAATTCTTACCTACTTGAGACAATCAAAAAAAAAAAATTATTAGTCATTACTAGATTCTAAGTATGTAAGTTGTTAGGTACAGAAAAAATAAAATTTAACACAGTAATATAAATTCATGTGCTATTTGTTATTTAAATATGATTTTCTGAATAAATAAGAAAACATAGATATACTATGTTAGTATTTACGCCATCTGTCGAAAAATTCAAATGTTTACTCTCAAAATCAAATATATTATTATATAAAATTTAAAGCCAGTGGCTTTCTCCTGTCATCTTTCTATTTTTACCGTGCCCGACAGGGTCCATATCTGGTCTTTATAATAATTGATGACATGTAAAACATATGGTGAGCAATAAAACATTTGAATTTGTTTATAAAAACATAGGTATATTTTTTTAAAGAAATATTGCGAAAACAGTTCTGCGCTTTTGCTTGTTACGATTGTCTTATTACAACCGAAACTATTTAGTGGTTTTGATAGCATTTTAATGTTAGATATACATTTTCCCTATACCCACTTATTATTAAAATATCTGATGGGTATTTAAGTCCACTGTAATTAAACATTCATAATCGACTTTACCAGTTATTTGACTATCTTTCGACATTACCTAATAATTCTTTCAGGGAAAGCCGGTACTTGATTACCTATATTTATTTAAATTCGTATTATCAACGAATGGCTTTGTGAATCATAGATATACATTTACCTACATAGAACTAAATGGTGTTTTGTAGATATGGATACCAATTCACAAAATACTGATAGACGAAACGATTAAGGGCTTTTCCATATAAGATTTTACAAAAATATTGTCGGCATTGTCATGTAAGAACATCAACATACTTATTAAATTCTAATTGTTTTTGTCTCACCTTCGAGAACTAAGTAAGCATGTCATCTGGTATCTTGCATATATGTCCTCTTTGGCTCCGATGAAAGTTAACTATTCTGTTACGAGTTTTAAGACGTGTAGACTTTTAAACTTTGACTGACCTGTTGGTCTAGTTGTTAGTGACCCTGACTGCTAAGCCGGAGGTCGTGGGTTCGATCCCCACCCAGGACATATCTTTGTGTGATGAGTATAAAGGTTTGTTCTGTGTCTGGGTGTAATTTATCTATAATATGTATGTATTTACAAAAAAATATGTATTTAAGTAATTTATCAGTTGTTTAGTACCCATAACACAAGCAAATATAATTGCTTAATTTGGGACTAGATGGCGCTGTGTAAATGTGGTAGAATATTATATTATAATTATTAAACGTGCCGTGGTCTAACATACTGCATTTTTATATATTTATACTAGAATACGTCTAGTAGGTTGTACTCGTAAGTGCTACTAATAACATGAAATGTAATAGCTTTTTAATCCAAATATGTAATATTTAGTTAGTTATCTAACAACTATTAGATGTACGTACAAAATGAGTGTACCTCCAACACTCCTTTCGTTGCCAAATTCCCCAGTTTCGAGTATGTTTGGTTCCATGTAATACGTACGTTTAAAAATGTGAAAAAACACCTTAGATATATTGTGATTCAACATTTTGTTGGTTAAGATTTATCGATAAATTTATCTTATCTTATTTGTAACTCACACCAATATCGTCAGTAATGTTCGCTTGAAAAAGGACGTTTGCTATATTATGTGACACTTGTGATTTCGTTCGACTGCTTTAAGGTTACACGGCTTGTTAAGGTATGTTTGCTTCGTATTATGAAATATGTTTTAAAATTACGGCTCATACACTCAGTATAATTATACATTCAAGTGAGAATTTAAAGTAGATTTTGTCATTATTTTGTCTATTTAGTTGTAATGCCTACGTGATTAAACGGTATCAGGATTATCTTTATTGAACTCTTGTGATTCGGAATAATTTAACTAAATCACAGCATGGTGGGACAATTTGCTTTATGGTAGAACCTTTCGCTGTTTCCTTTCATTCCTGTCATCATCCTTTCATTTCATATCATGGACAAGAAGTGAATACTGTTTGATTTTAACCCAAATCATTTTTATTTCAGAATTTAAACATGGGTGCTTGCTGCAGTTGTTTCGGTTGCTGTGACACACCAGACGAAGTCCATGTAGTAGATAATGCGCCATACGATCAAGGAGGCGGTGTGCAAGTTGTGGATGGAGATATGGGACCCGGCGTCATGGCAAGATGATCCTAACAACCTCATCAAGCTTAAGAAGTATCCGAACTATCTAATGCAACAATATACACAGAACTAAAGACTCATTTGCACAATTGTTTAACAGGGTGGTTGTATCTATCTTTCTTATCGAGGAAAACATATTTAAATTCAGTTGCAAAACCTGGATCGTATAAAAGATGCCGCGTATGAGACTATAGAAGAAAATGATGTAATGGAATATTTTTTTCTGGAACCAATAAAAGACGGATTACACTTTTAAGGTATAGGATTATTTACGTAACAATTATAAAAAATGCAACAAGTAAATTATCTGCGAAATCAAATCATAATATGTGAGTAATTTCCTCGTCAGTAGAGTAGAAAATCTTGCAAACCACAGTAAACCGGTGGTTGACCAAGATCTTTAGTCTTTTGGCACTATGAATTTTGAGTAATTTCAAGCTGAAACTACTACTAAAAGATTTATGTCTTAGTAAAAGCGAGGTTTGTTGCTCACATAACCTATTCAAAAAGATTTTTCAATTCGGATACTATTTAATCAACTGTTTTTGTTTGTGTTAAACATATTTATAAGTGCAGTCAATTTTATTTATAAGTCATATGTTTGTACTTTAATAAATTATTTTAATATTTTACTTTTTTGTTTTTATTTCTATTATGCCAAGTCAGAGTATCTAAAAATAAAATTCAAAATACTGTAATACACTTTGATAAAAAATTCAAAACGATTGGAATCAAAAAGGCACATAATCTTCTAAAGGTCACGTTAAAGATAATTGTAATCGGTGACACTATCATCATGTCTTACTTTGTTTATATCACAATCATATTGAAAAATATCATACTCTTGAATATAACGTAGGATCTCAAATCTTTTCAATAACTAAACTCTCTCAATACTCTTAATAGATTATATACCCATCAGTTTCCAACAGTAGTGTGACATAAATATATTCCTGATGTTGATGAACTTCAAACATCAAAAACCAGTACAAGAATTAAGATTATGAGCTAAGAAAAGTCAGGGTGTGCCCTCTTACAAAATGCACTTGCATTTGTAAGAGACACTGACACAATTTATCGGATAATCTTTTACATTCTTGTCTTGTGACTTTTATGAGAGTTACTTTGTACCTACATGAATTAACGAGATTTCATTTCATTTCAAGCTTATCACCATCATTATTTTCACTGCTGAGTAAGTATATGTTTCATCTAACTTTTTTCATATAGTACGGCTCTGTGCCGCCGACCTAGTCGTACCACGTTGCGCTTTTCGGTACGTGGCGAGAATCTCTTCCCCCATCGGTTTTTGGTCTTTCGTACTATGTGCGCTGCCCGCAATAACTCCAGCACCGCATTTGGGTGAGCTATGTTGGTCGCTTTAGTACTCTTACGGATCTCCTCAATTCTAATTAGATCACATAGTACGGGCATACGGGCATTTGCCACCTTAGTAACGTAAAAAGCCCAACACGGCGCCTTTGTATGTAATTTTAAGTTATCGATAAAGTAAATACTTAATCAGTAGATTTTCCGAGTACTGATTCAAATATATTATCTGCAACTAGTGATTTTGCTACTTCATTACCTACATAAACAAGGATAATTGGTTTTCTAATCAAATTTGCTATTTGAAGATAGGGGATATCTGTGATTGATTCATTCGCTCTTGCTTAAAACTGCTTTTTTTATTGATTTGAAATTCCTTAATATACAATTAGTAGTCCATTGCTGATCGTAAGTCTCTTTGACATGTGCCATTCTCCTCAGCTTGAAGCAGAATCGCTGATCATTAAGACGCTGATATATCATAAAATACCATAGTTATTTTACATCATACTTAAGCTTCCACCCGCGGCTCCTCCCGCGGCTCCTCCCGCGTGGTATGTCGGTAAATAGTAGCAGAAGTACTATTCCTGATTATAATCTATCAGTATGAAAAATTTCGTACAGATCCCTTCAACCGTTCGTGTGTGCAAAAATACCAAAAATAACGAGACTAAAACACATAATTCAGTTAAATGAAGTTTTATTACTAATTATACAATGGTACAATGCAACGGTTAGTAATGTAAGTAATGTAATGTAAGTAAAAAAAAAGTAATGTAAGTAAAGTAATGTTTAGTAATCAATTTAAATAAATTTTATGGTTTGTAGAATATTGTCAAATTTAAAATTGAAATTAATATTATAATAAAGTACCTACTATTAATATTTAATAGGTTCGCTATTTTAGACAAAATATTTTTGTAATTGTTGTAATCTATTTATCATTACATTTTAAGTAATTATGAGTCTAACCATATGTGTTGAATAGGTTTTAGGATACTTATTCTAGCAGGCAATGCAATGCAATAGTACTACTAAATGAATAAAGAAAAGAGATGACACAGCACAGATACACTTCATTTAACCAAAAACGATCTTTTTCACCATAATATAGATCACATTATTCGATTTTAACCAACGATTTTGCAGAGAACTTCATATCTTTTGTAGGCAATTTCAGCTCCTCCGTAAGAAATGTAACAGCTGCCGTGGCTAGGATGAACCTGAAATATAAATAATATGGAATTTAAACAAACAGCATTAATAGTAAAGTGATTCCTGATTAATTCAATTGAACTGAGTCTTGGTGACCTAAGTATGTTAATTTCAGCGTCTAATTTCTGATCTACGCATAATGATGAAATAAAAATCAACTGCCACGGTAGCGCAGCAGTAAGTGTATAAGACTGCTGTGCAAGAGGTCTCGGTTTCAATTCCCGGGTTGGGTGAAAATCGCATTGGGTTTTTCTATCATGAAATTCTAGTATCAAGATTAACCCGAAGTTTTGAAAACAAATGTTCCCGGTTGATGACAAAAGATTTGCCCGCTATTACATATGATCAAACATAGCTAGCGAAATGTGTGTGCGATACCTATCACTTCGAGGAAAAAGGCGTCATGCTATGATTATGTAATATAAAGACCTAATATAAAACCTTCCTCAATAAATGGGCTATCCAACACTAAAAGAATTTTGAAAATCGGTTCAGTAGATTCCGAGATTACACGACAACGTCACAACTCCCACCAACAACAACCTCAGAAACTTTACCTCTATAATATTAGTATAGTTAAAGGTAATATTTAAACAATCATCAATTGAATTTGTATTCTAGCGAACAAAAGCGGGCTTTATCTCAAATCAATATATATATCAATAGCATCATTCCTTTTCCCGAAGGTGTAGGCAGAAGTGCATTTCGTTTAACATATTAATTGGTCACATGTAATTTCCCTTGCATATTTTCAGATTCCGAGTTGTCACTGAGGATTTCAAGACAGAAGAACCCGATGCCATTTTTACTCGACAGGGCAATCCTACCTGGGACCTCTAGCTCAGAAATCGTACTTACATCCAATACAACACGTCGTATTTAATCATTGTTAAAATTAACACGTTCAAATACGATGACAATGTGGTCTGGTGTGTTCTAGTTAGTGGTTACAGGAATGTTTACTAAATTTACCTTGCCGGGAGTAATAGATCGTAGGTGCCTAACTCTTCCAATATATAAAGGTTCTCCGCTATGAGTATTGCCTGCTGGAATAGCTCCTACTGGGACTTGACCGTCGTTGCTTGGTAACCAGCGGAGTACGTGTGGTTGAGCTAGCAACACCTATAAAAAAAAGGTTAATTTTTAGCTCATAGAAATAATGCTGTCTGGTTATTCTTTCTATTATGAAATATTGACTGGCCTGATGGTCTAGTGGTTAGTGACCCTGACTGCTAAGCCGGAGGTCATGGGTTCGATCCCCACCCAGGACAAATCTTTGTGTGATGAGCATAAAGGTTTGTTCTGTGTCTGGGTGTAATTTATCTATAATATGTATGTATTTACAAAAAAAAAATTATTTAAGTAGTATATCAGTTGTTTAGTACCCATAACACAAGCAAATATAATTGCTTACTTTGGGACTAGATGGCGCTGTGTGACTGTGGTAGAATATTATTATTATGTCTCTTTTTCTCACAGCTATATTTCTCGCTATGGTGAGAAGTATACCCGGTCCTTTTGGAAGGCTTACGCGGGGACACAGGTCCAACACGCAGAGGCCCTTAAAGAATTTTAATTTAGAATGGGATGAGACGCTTACCGCTGCCATATAACAGCTGCACTATTGTAGTACAGCTATGATTTGTCACCGGTAAGTGTAAAGCTATTGTATGATGCTATGGAATGAAGTGTTTGAAAAGCCACACTAATCTGCCCTCCAAGTTTGCGTTAATCCTATGAGAAGATAACGACTGCCCCAGAGGGGGTTATTATTATTAATTATTATTATGAGATAAATAAAAGAGAAGCATTGGTAGTTTATAATATAATCTGTCTGATACTTAGAGCATTAAATCAACCTGATACCTATGTATCTGAAACCGTGTGTATGCGATTTATGCAACAAAACTATGCTGCAAAAATCATCAGCATCTTATAGTTTATGACAATTAAATAAGCTCTATGAGAAATAGAATTTATCGTCGTTAGACATAGGCCTCGCCAAGAGACTTCCAATAAGACCGGCTGAATACAACTAGCATCCAGCGCAATCCTATTAAAATAGAATTACTGCTTTGCCAATAAATTTGAATTTAGAATACGAGTATTTAAATGTTACTCATAAGAACGCCTTGTTTGGTATTTTAAAAAGTTTTATCAGCTAACCGTAGAGAGGTGAGTCTTCAGAATCGTCAGAGTAAGGCATACACATAGTCTTTATGAGTATATAAAAAAACTTGTCGTTCGAATCTTTGCTCTCATGGATCTTTTTTTGACCACTACTCAGCTGGTATTGATCGTGATGTTTGACCAATAGCTTTCCTGGATGGACTATCCAACACAAAAATATTTTTTTAATTCGAACCAGCATTGCACGTGCTAGTTCCTGAGATTAGCGTGTGCAATCAAACAAACTCTTTATCTTTATAATAGTTTAGATTTTCAAATTCATTATTTACCTCAAAGTTATGAACAGGTAGTTCTTTTCCTCCATGAGGTATGAAAGCAGCTCGATTTCTGATGGCAAACTTGCCGGGTACAAATTCACCGCTGTGATGAGACCTAATGATCCAGAGCGGGCTGGCATCCCACCCTTCCTTGCCTCCAACAAAAGCTCTATGCGCTAATGCTGAAGCAGTGATTGGAGTAGCTGTTGCCCAGTCAATAGTTTCTGTAAATTACAGTCGTAGACTTTTTACATCTTCATTTGTATTTCTAAATCAGTCGCATGAGAGAATTTTTAAACAATTATCCTTGGAATAAAAACTCATGCTTGCTTTTGGATACCTACGTTTGGTTCACGTGGCCTACGTTTAAGAATATAAACCTAGTGAGTATATTTTTCAGGAAACTATTATATATATTTTTAAATAGACAAACATTTTGGACAACGTGGATCAATTGTAAGAAGCCTTTTCATCTTAATTTCAGCAATTAGTTTCCGTATCTGAAATATTCTTGTTTTTAGATTTCTTGAAAACTTAATTAGAATGAATCAACCAGTTTGAAATAAGATAATTTGACTATAAGTTACCATCGCCAGTTAGAATTTCATTGACACATTGATCCACCACCGACCATGTTTTCGCCAGCTGCTCGCGGAGGGCTGGGAATAAGGGCTTCGGGCGGTTGTGAGTTATCGTTGTTACAGTTGTTGAATCTGTCGCGAGGTTATAATTCAATTTATTCTATATTTTTTGATGATTGATGATGAAATGCTAGCAAATTATATTTTATTGTCAATCTAAATCTAAATTTCAAAAGCTGGTTTCATCAGTTGGTAGGTACTTTAAGAATATAAATAGTGTTTTAGTAAAGTCTGTGTATGTAACCAGGGATTTTTATTAACAGACTTTAGTTGCATTGTAGCATTAAATTTAGTTTTGTTTTCATTTGGGTATTGTTTAAGTTGATTCTAAATTAATTCAACCTTTTTGTTAATTAAGAATGTCTGTACCTTCAACTACGTGAACAGGCATTGTAGGTTCTGGCATTGGCGGCTGTTGATAGATGTAGTTAGTGACATATGTTGGCTGTGGGGGCTGTACTGGTTCTGGCTGCGGGGGTGCAGGTGGGTGAGGATGAGGGTGGTAGACCGGCAGCGGCATCATGACAGGTGCAGGCACGTAGGCGTAGCCAGGAACTTGAGGTGGTGGGGGATGGCCGGAATATCCTGGATACCCCGGGTAGTATGGTGAAGGACCGCCTGGTGGAACTGAAATTGAGATATAAAGCTTGCATTATTTTTTTGACAAAAATATGAATCTCACATCAAGTAAAGAGTAGAATTGGATGAGTCTTTATTAAATCGTTCACACACGAAGTCAAATAAAGAAAGTTTAGTGATCGGGGGAGCACATTTAAAATCTATGAGTGGCAGATGATATCATCTTTGAATGTCTATCTACCTGACCGACTTGTCGTTACACCGCCACGTTAATGTTTTGTGGATCTATAAGACCAAAACTAATTATGGGAATCAAATTTGAAATCGGTCCAGTAGCTTTTTAAGTGAAATGAAATGTAATGAAATGAAATGAAATCTCGTTTATTCATCTAGGTTACAAGGTAACACTTATGAAAGTCACAAGAATGTAACAGGTTATCCGAAAAGTAGTGTCAGCAAATTTGCCTACGACCAAGTTTATTCGTTACATACAAAAAATACAAACATACAAATCTTTCCTCGATATAATATTTGTATAAGTAGATTGGCATGAGACATCATTTTAAAAGAACCGAAGTTCTTACTACAACTGCGTATGAAAAACATGCTGAAGTGGTGTGTTTTGTATTCATAGCATGAGTCACCATCGAGACATAGTATTAATTGTATTATAGGCTGATAAAACTGAACAAAAGAAACATATCCAAAATCAGGTAATGGTTGAGAATTTTTAACATACACAAAACATAGCATCACGCCTTTTTCCCCGAAGGGGTAGGCAGAGATGTTTCACACCCACTTTTCGCCAGCTATGTTTGGTCCCATGAAATAGGGGGCGAGCCTATTGTCATCAACCGGGAACATTTGTATACCAAACTCCGGGAAAATCTCAGTACTGGAATTTCATGATAGAAAAGCCCAATACCATTTGAACCCGACCCGGGACTCTTGCACAGCAGTCGTATACACTTCCCGCTGCGCCACCGAGGCAGTAAAATTTTTAAGACCATCATAATTATTTACTTTTGAATTTGAGATAGTTATTTACTTTTATAAAAACATAAAAGTAATAGTGATAAGATACCCATCCATTATTTTAGTATCTACAGATAGGTAGGTATATAGGTACCTACTGTACCTACTGTAATCAATTTAAAAAAATGTATGTATTTTATATTACATAGATAAATATTTATGAAATATAAGCAGTAATTATACTTACGGTTTGACATTTCAAAGATTTAATTTCCTTGTTCAAAAAAAAAAACAAATTAATTCCGTCACAGGTGTTTGCAACTAAAATAGAGTGTTTACTGGACAATTCAGTTTTTATCATTTATTTGTAGCTATCATCTGATTCATAATACTCGTATCATATCGCTCGAAACTTCGACGCATTTCATGATTAGATAAATACTTGTACTTATGTATTAAATGTACATACGGCCTGAAAGTTGTTTGTACAAATGCCCGGATTTGTATTAAGAAGTGTGACAAATTACTGTGACTCATGATTATTTATCATGATTAACATACTAATTATGTCCAATTTCAACAAAACTCTAGGTAGGTCATCTTCATCGGCAAACCATTAAGTCCCACTGCTGAGCTCGGGTCTCCTCTCCTCTAACTAGAGAGCTGAGAGGGTTCAGGCCATAATCCACTCACACTGGCCTATTGCGGGTTGGTGAATCAGGCATACTCATAGAATTTCTTCTAGAGTATGTGGGTTTCCTCACGATGTTTTCCTTCACCGTTAGCAGATGGTAGGTCACTTGACTAGTACATATAAATTCCACAATGTGGAATCCACATTGGTACTGCCAGTCGGTATCGAACTTGGCCCGGTTCCTTATTCATTCAGCCACCATCGCTTCTAGGTAATTGACTACTCCTAGTAAGTAGGTAATTGAAATTATTCTATATTTATACTATTCTACAAACACACGTTATTCTATAAAAATCTAATAACTTTTCTTAGTTATTTTTAGACACTCATATTTTGTAAAAGGCTATCGAGGTTGCTAATGGCACTTACATTTTATAGGTAGTTAAAATAAATTGAAGTTTCTTAAAAAAGAATACAAAATAAAAATCGACACGTAAAATGTTTTATGATTATTTGCAATTAAATTCAGATTACGAAATATGTTGTTTCAAGTTATATTTGGCCTACTACATTTTCTATTCATTATTTTGATCCTGGAAAATACCTACCAATCGGCAATGGCTTTTCTAATCAAATTGAGTGCAAAGATGTGTCCACAATTCTAATCGAAATTGTCAGAATATTCATTTTTGATACGATTATGATGTGACTTCAATTTCAAAACCACATAAGTTCAGGTGCTCTGAATTCAAATTCAATAAAAATGTATTATCGGTATTTTCGTCCCATCAACTTCATTTGCAATATATTTGGTGTTTTAAAACCTAACATTACATCGAATGGCAAGTCTATTCCTTCTAATTTATTAGTAAATATTTGGTGTTTCATCGTTGGTGCACTTTTCGTCGTCAATTATGTTTTGCCTAAAACGAAAACGAAATTGAAAGATGATTTAGAAATTATTTCAGATGTTAACGATTTGGTGGCAAATATTATCATCATACTGATTAATGTATTTAATAGTACCAAGATATATGTGAGCATTCATAAGACGTTTAATATTGTATTCAATGACTTCAATTTGGATTTCAATATTTTAAAATCATTTGCTCTAAAGATGTATTTCTGGTTTGCTCTACCAACAATCGCATTCATTGTTCTGATAATTATGGAAATTTTAAGCAAAAATCCACCTTATGATCTTTTTATAAGAATCCCAATGTTTCTATCTCTGATGCACTTATATATGCATATATTTGTGACTTTAGCTCTTGCAAAAGTTATCAATAGTAAATTATATAAAATATTGATAAAAAATGAGTTAATTCCAAACGATGAAGATTTGAAACCTCAAAGTAATATAAAATATATTCTCAGCCCTTCGATAAAGTTTATGAAATTCAATGATCATGTCCACTTTGATATAAAATTGTTATGTAAAATTTATGACAATATCGCCACTTGTATTCACCTTTTAGAGCAAATTCATGGACTTGAGGTAAGGGTTAGTTTAACTCACTACACTAATAAAATTTGTAAGTTTATTTACCTGCAGGGCCTATACGTCGATTCGCGTTTATCGTTCGCACCAAGTATTTTGTTCGTTTCGCACCTAAATATATTGTCAATGACATTGTCTTTATTTTTTAAGCATTTACATAAATGTATAACTAATAAAATAATAAATATTGGATGGGTGCGAAACGATCAGCACCCTTGGTGCGAACGAAAAACGTGCGAATCAACGTATAGGCCACCTGCAGATAAAATTAGTTATAATTGAAATTAAGCATGGAATAATTAATTGGTGGAGGAAGATTCACGTATCGAGATAAAAACATTATTTTGTTACCGTTAGAATCTTTGTTATGTTAGGGTGGAGGATTCTAGAACACTAATTACCTTTCTTTCACACGTCTATATTAATAGTGCTAAAAATAAATCAAGTCCCATAATTATGTACCCAGTCCCTACGTTTATTGGAAAACTAACACATTCTGTTTTGTTTTCTAATTTATATTGATTCTTTAATCAATAAAATTGTCTATAATATTGTATGTATTGACAGATCCTGATTTCGATATGGTTGATGTTTATAAGCGGAGTAGTTGGCATGACTCTCATTGTATGCAACAAGGTATGAAGTTAAAACTTGCAAGTCATTTTGGAATGCTCTTTGCTCATATATAATTCTTATTAGAGTAATCTGGTCACAGAACAATACTACGTTTGTTATTTTATCATTGATACTAAATGTGTCACACTTACACCACATTAATTATAGATTAGTGATAAAAAATGGACTAACACCTTTATTCTACTAGGAATACAATAAAATCACACTACAATTATCAAATGCTCGATTCATTGCATGTCTGAAAATTTCAGGTTTTCTTAATAATTGTTTTCAATTTTAGGCTAAAATTATATGGTTAGTGTATGTGAAAAGTATTCTGCCTTTCTTCTGGGGTTTCATTGGGTGTTGTATTGACGAACAATTGCGTTCAGAAGTAGATCAAACAATAACTTTAATTATCAAATGTCTCATCGATTACAAGTGCGGTGAGTATTGCTTGAACATATTTGAAAGGCGATATTTAGATGCAATTTTTTAGAATAACTTTATATGCTTCTACTTGATAATGTGAGGGTATAAAGTCATTATTAGTAAGAATTTTTAGTTAAGTAGGTAATATTTTCAAAAAACCACAATAGGCAAAATACCTAATGATATCATATTATAATGGATAACCATGTAAGATGCACCTAACTACATACATACTTATTAGTTGGGTGTTTGTACACCCAACTAATAAGTATGTAATTCTTGGCTTTTCTTTTTTTTCTGTAATTAATTCCTTGGCTTAAATTTAAGTCATAATTAATTTAAAATCATAAAAATAAATTAGCAGAGAAGGAACTAAATTGCCACCGGTCAGGTCTCCAAGTACCAGAAACCTTCTCATATTACGCGATGTGTCAAATAATGCAGTCTCCTATATCAAATCTATCCATCCAATCTTTAACATTTTGATCGAGGATCTTTTATGTAGACCGGTCTTATTTGATTTCAGCTCCAACAATGAAGCCTGCTCTGGAAACGTTCAAGGCTTTAGCAACCAATGATCGCCTTCAGTTTACTGCGTGCAGCTTGTTTCATTTGAATTACGCTATGTTGCTCGGCACAGTACTCAACGTGGTTACCTATAGCATTATATTGATACAGATGTTCTTGAAGTAGTCTTAAAAATGTGTGTGCCTACCTGTGTGTATTTTTGCTGTCTTTTATATCATCATCATCATATCAGCCCAAGTTATCATCATATTAGCCCCGTTTTATATAAAAGCTTTTAAATATTTTACTCTACTAATCTTTCGTTCTGATCCAAAATTGTACTTAATTTTCATTTTGTAATTCTCTAGCTAGAATATTTAGAAAATAATAAAAATCAATCTTGCACAATATGCAAGATTGATTTTTATTATTTTATAATGAAAGTTTGACTAGTTTCAGTCGGTCATTTTCGGCGGTGTGTTTCTGCAATATTTCGACAAAAGTGTATTTGTATTTGAAATAAATGACATACATTTAAAATCACAACTTGTTTTTATGGGAATTATGATTGTAAAGTGTACAGACTAATATCGATGAGTAAAAACCGATCTAAGCATTATATAAAACTATCTAAGGCAGGGATAGTAAACTAAGTATATGTTTTTTTATTTGAGATAATACAAATAGTATTTGTTGTAGTTCTTATATAAATAAGGTATTTGGTAATTAGATAGTTAAAAATAAAAAAACCAAACACTTGAAAATCAAATCTATTCTTAGTCTACACTACACTGATTGAGAGGTGACATGAAAGTTTGCACGACACATATCTAATAAGGAGTGATAAAATATGCCAAAATGATTTCAAAATATTGTGTAACAGATTATTGGCAACTAAGTTTGTAAAAAAATAAATTTATTATAAGTAATAATACATTTGTTACTCCAACGCATAGGGTAGCGAGACGTTTAGTGTCGAAGACATGTAGAGGCATTTATGTTACCAATCGACTAATGTTTAATTGAAAGCCCATTGTGTTTTGGCTTTCGCAGATTAAGCTCTGGGGCGATCCTTGTTGTTGTCTGGAGGCCCATGAGGTCTCTCATATGGAGGTGGATGACAAGGTTTCTGCACATTTTTGTCTCCCGAGCCAGACATTTCTGAAAACAATAGATATATTAGGCAAACATATTTACCTAGTTGTAAAGCTATTGTCTATTATGTGAATCTAATGGAGTGCCAAAAACTAGTCTTTGTGGTGTTCTGTGGTTTATTTTTTTTGTCTACTATACCTCGATCATAATATCAGATAATATAAGCAGTATACATACGAACCAATGTCTGTTTTGTAACCACGGTACAGGTGTCGAGATTTATGAGAAAGATACGCATTTACCTAGGTGACATGGTATGTCAATGAATTTCATACAATTACACATTGTAAAGATTTATAAATTTTCTAAAAAGTCTTTTCGTTTTCCTTTTAATTTAATTTACTTTTAATGTTTCAATTATTTTTAACATTTCTGTAACATTTACATTAAATATTAAGCTCTGTAGTTATAAAGCAATAGCTCAAAATTGGAACCATGTGGAACGCCTGTTGTTACAGATTAGTTTAAACACCTGTTTACATTTATTTCAAAACTTTGTAAGTATTCTATAATTGAGATTGTTGGTAACAATATTATAATATAGTTATTTTTATATTATAATAACTAAGTTAATGAGTGGAATGTGTTCACAATAGTCAAATGCTTTTGAAAGATCACAAAGAAGTTCAATAATTATGCAAATTATAGGTGTTTTATTTGTGACAAAACTTTGATGTGTTGCACTGGGATTTCAGTAGTTGCATGCTTGTGGGTATTGTCTATTGACATCACTTTTATTTCTTGAACGTTGTAAGACTTTAAAAAGTATGTTTATTCGTTGTAACAGACTTTCTTTAATGGATAATTTTAATAAATTATATAAAACTGCAAATAATGAAAATATAATTTAAAGAGCAAAACCTTAAATAAACAAAGTTGCTCACCTGGTTATTATAAAGAAGTAATTTGCAAGCAAACACAACGTTAAGAAGCTGATTAATGACTATAGTGAAAAAAATCGACAATAAATATACAGATAAAATCTATCCGAGTTTATCTTGTAAAGATTATTATCATTGGAAGCTTCTTGCATGTGGAATTCCCTGATCTCGGAAATGTCTGACTGATGACTGATTATAAACAGTTTGGTGATGACACACATAAATTGTTTTATTTTATTTTTGTTTTAAAAGGTAGCCTCCGCAGTATAGGATAACTGGGGTCTTAACACACACGCAAATTAATGAACACAATAATAATAATATTCTACCACATTCACACAGCGCCATCTAGTCCCAAAGTAAGCAATTATATTTGCTTGTGTTATGGGTACTAAACAACTGATATACTACTTAAATACATTTTTTTTTTGTAAATACATACATATTATAGATAAATTACACCCAGACACAAAGATTTGTCCTGGGTGGGGATCGAACCCACGACCTCCGGCTTAGCAGTCAGGGTCACTAACCACTAGACCAACAGGCCAATCTATGAAATATACAAATAAGCCCATGTTAGTGGCGATGAGACCAACGATGACGTCAGTTGGATATTCCAACGTATTTATTATGCTCAATGAATGTCTTAATCACACTAATATAAAGAAAGGTAAAAGTGTATGTTTGGTACTCATTCGCGTTCAAACAGCAGGACCACAAATTTTGATAAAATTTATTAATAATTAATTAATTTTGATTAACACATAGGCTATATTTATTTTAACCACGAGTAACATCGCTGGGCAAAGTTAGCATTAGTAATATCATCTAAAGCTTTTATTACTCCAACAATTTATTTATTAATTTTGGTAGTTATACATCATCATCTCAACTCATAAACGCCCCACTGTTGGGCACGGGTCACCTCCAAAGAGTGTGGAGTAAATTTAACCTACTATACAACGCTGGCCGGACGGGTTGGTATAGGGTTTATATCGAATTTTCCTTTACTTGCAGTGCTGTCGTCAAAGTTGTCTCGCACAACGTTTACGATACCCCCAGGTTGAGATGGGGTAGAGAGTAAAGACGTTATGAATTCTCAAGCCATCCGGATAATTGTGGTGTGGTGGATTTATTATTCTTTTAATAATTATGTTTACTAAAAGTAGATTATGAAATTAACCACATCATCACCATCAGTTATCTCTGATTAAAGGTAGCTATTATACTTACTACTAATAGCTCAATGAATTAAACTTTAGAAGAGCAGTGTGTCGTGACAACATTTAAGTGCATTAGGTACAAATTTATTCTTTGCATGTTGTTAAATCATGTTTCGTTCGATTAGATTTAGAATCATGGCAGAGAGTTTTTTCCATACATTTGCTAACTTGCAAACTTTAGGCGTTCTTGTCTTGTTTCTTCTCTCGTTCATATTTTAAAGTCAATGGACTTCTTCCCAAGTAAGACAATTATCTACATTGTCTTTATTCGATAGAAACAAAATGTATGTCGTCATCTTCAAATAATATAATCACTGGAAACCTAATAATTACGAGTGATATTGATTTCTTATTGTATCTTAATTGAGTTTTAAAGAAAGTTCAGCCACAAGTTAAAATTTGTTAGATAAATCCATAATTTTCCTCGAAAGTGTAGATTGAAGTGCAATGGTGGGGCCATTATCTCGCCAGCTATCTTTGGTCTCACGTTATTAAGTGGCGGCGAGCTTATATGTATAATGTATATACTACGCTGGCCAGATGGGTTGGTACCTATAGGGTTTGTTACGAATTTTCCTTTTTTTGCAGTGCTCTTGTCTGCTTAAGGTTTACTCCCTTACTTGCCTTATATCTAATGCCTTATGTTCAGCAGTGGACTGCAATAGTCTCAAATAATGATGAAATAATTAGGCTAAGTACTTAACATTACGTTTTTTTCCTGAGGAGTACAGATTTGCATCTCATCTACATTGGCTAATATTTGGTAGGTAATGAAGGACCAAAATACATGTTAAATGTTAACAATACATTTATTGGCAATATTATTATAGAGACTTAACATTAATATAGAGACATATGCCCAGGAAACGTAATAAAATGAGAGATTTATAAAGAAAACGATGATGATGATGATTAACCTTAATTACATACTAAGACAATCCACAGATTTTTTTAATCATACCAAGTAACAATAAATAAGACATTACTAATCTAAACCAGCAGTAAACGGTATCCAGAACGAATTACTACTCGACGTTCCAATAGCAACACTTCAAGCCACCACATAAATCAAATATAGGTTGATTGTAAGCGGCTGAGAAGTCTAATGTCTGTCACCATATCTTTGAGGTGTTGAAATATTGCTTATCTTCCAAATGTTTGATGCTGGCATGAAGCACGTGTTTGGCTGGAAAGGCTGCTGCATGGAGGATCCATAGCTGGCTGCGTTTGGTTGGTACTGATTCCTGGGAGGTCCAAAACAGGGTTTGGTAGCGATACAAAAGCTTTGGTAGCCGTTGTTCATGGTGCTGGAGAAAGCTGAGGAATGTTGCATTCTATAAAAATAAGCAGATATTAATGTTAGCACATATAGGACATTTTTATTCTTTTGGAGAATAGATGACTTATCTTGAGCACACAAAATAAAAAATATCGTTTTTCTTACTCACTCAGAGATTACCGCACTCAAAGACGTCATTTAGCAGTAAGTCATTAACACAATTTTCCATTGAACATATATAGGCGTATAGACTTAAGTATTATACGTTTTTACTAAATAAACTTTAAAGTAACGTCTCTGAGTACGGCATTAAGAGGCGCAATCTTGTAGTGATTCTACAGAGACCACTGGTAAACAAGGAGAACAAACACTGCCCAAGATATGTTACTATGACTGCTGGTTTATACTTTCTATAGCGGCAAAAGTAATTAATATATTTTAGTGACATACGTTATCTATCTTTCTTAAAGCTGCTAGAGTATGGAGGTAGTTTTTTTACTTGGAGGTTTGTAGGTAAAATTTCTTTCAGCACTGAGAAATACTTATACTTGATTCTTCAAGTTAACTCGTGAGTCAGGATCACTCAGTTATGGTATTGTTACTAGGTTTACGACATCTATTTAAACGGATTGTAATAATGTTATCAGATTATGGTTAATACCACGTACTATCTGAATCTGTCATTTGTACCCTCTTCTTAAATGAATGATTCATTGGCAGTAGTTAGTGCTTTACCATAGTGTCCGACGAACTTAGAAATATTTCATTGTAAAATTGTTTGTTTTTAAAAAAGCCTAATTTCCCTAAGGGAGCTTCAGCTCCCTGAAGGAAGTTAGGAAATTAGGCTAATGCTGCATTTCCCACCCTCATTTCGCCAGCTAATATTGATCTCAGAGAATAGGGGGCGAGTATCATTGCGAGTAGCAGTGGACGTCATTGGGCTGATATGATGATGATGATAGTAACACGTGAACTGAAGAAATAAACTATCTTCTGGAGGTACACTTCGACAGGTGCGTCAGCGGACGTTGACAGATACATCAACAGATGTAGATCGTTTAGTATGTGTTGATTCCCGAAATCTAGACAGACATAACTCACATGCCCGCAAAATTTAAAAAAGTGGATGTTGAGAGAGGAGCTGCCACCAACTATTAATTTATTTAGTATCTTAAACTCCTCTTTTAGTGTGCACCGCAATAGAGTTATTAATAGCGTTATTATATAACAACAAACATGTGTGTACTCTCATTTGGAACTCCGATATTACACACTGGGGCTGGCTCATACAACGTTATGCTTTAAACTTGATTTTCAAATTAGAGTATTTCAAAAATTTTACTATATGAGGGTAGACTCGAGAATATTTGACATAGTTTGTACAAATACTGAATCAATAGCTGCTACCTGCTGTCTAGAGCATCAGCTTAAAGTTATAACGTAGGTGAGTTTGTAGTCAATTTTACAACGTTTATTTCTACAAGTAAACGTTATATTTAATTGTGTGTGGATCATCGTTTCAACTAGGCACTACTAGGCAGGATATTATATATATTCTATTGTTATTTAATGAACCTTAATGTTCAGTGTTGTTCAATTTATGGCTAATCATAAGTGATAGAAAGATTTTTTTATGTACTGAATCAAACGTTTTTGATTTTTTCGATTTTTCGGTAAAATGTAGGTATGTGATGGCATTTTTTTTGTCGTTAAAACTACTTATTGACTTAGTAGCTTCCCAAAATGCTAATGAAGTTGAGGGGAAACTATTGCAAGCAAGAGCTTTTTAAAAATGAAACAGAATACTGTATTTTTTATTTTATGCGCTCGTAACCTTGTGGTACTGAGATGTGAGATGTTCATTACGATCATCGAGTTTAAGCTACGTTCAGCAGGGTCAGTCCATGATGGGTGATCTTTTGTGACATTTTCATCCTCGAGTAACTCTGTATTATAATTTAGCTATGTGGTCTTTCTGTGATAGCCACAACGCATCGCCAGCGAATCTTCCTGGTATTAAATTCTTATTTAGATTAAATAAACTAAAATTATAGGAATTTCAGACGCTATTCAAAATTTAGTGGTGATGAGAATAAAATATATTATTATGTGTAAACAAAACGTTTATTTAAAATATTTATGAGTTTTTTACAATAATTCTCTCACCAGAGAGATACGTGCCCAGCAATGCTGGTAATGAGAACGATCTTGATGACTTAACATTACTGACTATAGTTCTATGAATAAAACTTTGATGAATATGAAAAATGGATAGTCCAAATTAATGTGGATCAAAAACACGATTGTTTTTCTTAACACTAAATTACAATAAATAGGAGATTTCTAATCTAATCCAGTAGTAAACAATATCCAAAACGAATTACCACTCGAGATTCCAATAGCTACACTTCGTCACTTCAAGCATCCTGCTGTCGATAAATCAAACAATGAATGACTGTAAGCGACTGAAGAGTCTAATATCTGTGACCGAATCCTTGTGGTGCCGAAGTATTGCTTAACTTGCGAATGTTTGATGCTGGCATGAAGCAAGTGTTTGGCTGGAAAGGCTGCTGCATTGAGGGTCCGTAGCTAGCTGCGTTTGGTTGGTAATGATTCCTGGGAGGTCCAAAACAGGGTTTGGGAGCGATACAGAAGCTTTGGTAGCCATTGTTCATGGCGCCGGAGAAAGCTGAGGGACGTTGCATTCTGTAAAAAAAAACAAATGTTAGTGTTAGCAGATGTAGGAATATAGCTACTAACTAACCATCAGCTACAATGGCAAATTTATATCCTAAAGTGCAGAAATTTGCAACTAAAATTTACTGATACTCACAGAACAGAGATAGGTTTTTAGAGGACTGCTTATGTTAACTATACATAATTATAATATCCAATTTAAAAAGAAATAAAAATACATTCAAATATAATTTATTTCTCTCACACAACATAGAATTAAATAATAAGAAAACAATTTGAAAAGGTTAATTATTGTTCCAGAATGAGAGCTGGAGTTCTCTATATTGAGTTCAATACCCGTGCCGTGTCACAAATCCCCAGGGCCCCTACAAAAAAGTAGTGTCTTCAATTGTAATATCAATCCTCATTATCAATCAAAGAACAAAAAAATATTTTCAAACAAGCAGCAAATGTGAAATATATGAGCAGGATAAATTATATTGAATACGATAATTATTTTGGAGAATAAGAGTGCCTCGACTGCAATGGAGATCTGGACCGAAGAGTTACTACACAAATAACTATTGATTTAAGAGACGCAATCCTATAGTGATTCATCTAGAACCACTAGAGACCACTAAGTAGAAACCAAAGGTAAACAACATCTAAGATAATATTATGATATTAAAACTATTGGCTTGTATACGCTAACTTGTCTCTTAGTCTAACGCACAAGCAAATTAGTTATAGCGTGAAAACTAGTATTATTAACTTTTTTAAAGGTATTGCATTTGGAGGTGGTTTACTTACTTGAAGGTTTTTAGATAAGATGTCTTCTAAAGCACTGAGAAATACTTGGAATTGATTCTTCAAGTTGACTTGTGTGTCAGGATCACTAAGTTGTAATATTGTTGTGAAGCGTACGCCACCTATTTATACGGATTCTAATAACGTTATCAGATTATGGTTACTACGATGTACCTATTATCTGATTCTGTCACTTGTATCCTCTTTTTTAAATGAATGACACACCTAAGTCGGTCATGGAAAGTCAGATTTCCTGCTGATAATAATGAAATAGTTGTTTATTGGAATTATGGCTATGCGTCAATTATGTAATTTTGAGCCAGTTTAATAACAGCTTTCGCAAATATTTGATGTCAGGTCTGTGTCTTCGTATCGGTTACGGACGTAAATACCATTTAAAATCGTAAACAGCTCCTTGACCCTACTGACTACATACTGTTGGGAGCGTCGCTCGAGCTCGCGTTCGAATTTGCCTTTTCTCGAATCCTCCCTTAGTCGCCTTTTACGACACCCACGGGATAAAATGGGGTAGTGACATTACGTATTCTTGATCCGTCACTACACCAATATATTACATACCAGATAAATCTGAAACTTCAATAAAATGACCTATACGTCGATTATATTATCATTATTTGATATAAATGTTTGATATTATGCTGCTTTCATAGAGAAGGTGCAGTAATTTTTAAAAATTGTATAGTTAATATGAAAGAAATCTTACGTAGAAAGTTGAAGGGTTTTATTTATTATACCTATATAATAAGTACCTAGAAAATGTATTACTATTTTAAGAATTCATGTGATTATGCGGTTTATCATTCTATTTTTAACTTTAATCCGATAACAGTATTAAACTTAGTAACAAAAAAACGTATGAATATATTGTTTGTGTCTAAAAATAGCTATGTTTTTCCTTTATACATTTTTATAAGGCAGATATATATTTATGAATTTATTATAGTATTTTGGTATCATTACGGCTATTATTTGTATGATGATAATTACGTAAATGTTTTTATTACCATTATTTAAGTATTGGTATCGCAATTAGTATCGTAAAGGTATCAATTGCGTGAGTCCAGTTTTATATTTATTTACCTAATATTTGAGGATTATTGTAGAAATGTACGATAGCGGGGAATTTATGAGCTGTTATAATCTAGAATATTCGTAATTTTCGAAAATCACGTTTTAGTTACGCCGATCGCCGTGAAAAGTATCAAAGTAGGACAAAGGTATTTGAAATGTTTAGGCTGTTATAATGAAGTACTAGCTTCTTTCTAGCACGGGGCTCCTTTTGTGTGCTTTGTGAGATTTCCCAGCGATCGGAGACTTAAATTAAGAGTACCACAAGTTTTTCTATAAGTTAGCAATCATAAGGAAATGTCACGGGACATTCACCTCGCATACCGCCTCTTCAATATCATAAATTATTGCAGCAGATAAACAACGCACAAAAAATACCTAAAAATAGTTGTTATTAATATTTCTGATTAAACTTAAATACATAACAATGTATATATGTGTAATCTCTATTTGATTCTCTTTATTTTGAAACCCTACTCGATACGTTTGGTTAAAAAAAATATTTTAACTACTTACAATTTGGCGCCAAAAGTCCGCTGTTTTGTTTTTTATTTTTTAATACCTATCTAAGGATACTTGGATTTTTGAGACGAATCTAACAATACCATAACTGTCGAAATCCATCCAGCCGTTTGGAAGAAACGTGAGAATAGAGAAATTTACAAACATACAAGATACGCGCGAAAAACAATACCCGTCCTGTCAGTCGGGTAAAAAGTGAGTCACGAAACTACACGTAAGAGACATTTCTACTAATGGTGTTATTTTAAAACAATTTCAATTTCCTTCCACTCCTATTCGTTACAAGCTTTTTATTAACTCACACTCACAGTGTCATATACACTGTGAGTGTGAGTTAATAAAAAGCTTGTAAGCAACGGGAACTAGAAATATACATAAATTTTTCCTCCATTGTGACCTCCTGTAACCTAATTATGAAGTGTGAGGTATCATTCGATTATTTAAATTGTGGTAGTGACATAGGAATATTAATATTATAAATGCGAAACTTAGTATAGATGGATGGATGGGTGTATAGATGGATGTTTGTTACTCAATCACACCAGAACGGCTGAAAGGATGCTGAAATTTTTTACCGACATACCACGTGGGCTCGTTATGGAAAAGTAACTTCTGCCCGTGGGAGCCACGGGTGGAAGTACTACTTCGGCTTCGCCTCATGCGATAAACAGACTCTTGTGTTTTAATACCCCTTCTTATATGACAGTTGCATAAACTACTATTATTTGCCTGAAGTTTTGATCGAATTGTGGTCACTCACGGGCTGTCTGAAGTGTCTGCCGAGCGTTGTCCTCAATCCGTCCGGATACCTGCGACTACCCTCACTTTTGTCATTTTTCTCAGTAATAGAACTATCAATAAAACTTTAAATAACGTATTTTCAAAAATGTGTCCCGGCTCGCCCCCTGGCCAATGTACCAGGACCTAACTTAGCTGACGAAAAGTGGGTTTCTTTTTTTTTTCATTTCAATAATTTTAACCCATAAACTTCCAACTACTGGGCACGGGTCTCCTTCAAAGAATGTGGAGGGATTTTAGTCTACGATATCACGCTGGCCAGAGGGGTTGGTACAGACCAACCCGTCAGACGGGTTGGTCTGTACCAACCCCTCTGGCCAGCGTGGTTTGTTTCGAATTATCCTATTCTTGCAGTGCTGTTGTCTGCACAAGTTTCACGACACTCACAGGTTGAAATGGGGTAGAGATATTATGAATTCTTAATCCGTCACTACACGGATAATTGTGGTGTGGTGGATTTCTTGTTCTTTTAATAATTAAATTTATTGAAAGTAGATGTTGAAATTAATCATATCATCTGTCATCTCTGATTAAAGGTACTACTAATAGCTTAATGAATCATATAATAAGGAAAAAAAATGTCTCAGTCAAAACAACAAACACATAAGTTCTACAGATTGATAACCAATTAATCATAATTGGTACAGTTTTATGGCCATAATCCTTTAAAGTCAGCAACATTTTATCATAAGCACATAAACGTGATGAAAGTAATTTCTTGAATGAAAAACGCATTACGTTGCGTATCTATTTATATATTAAACTTTTGCACAATTTAATATCTATATAGTTATGTCCAAAGGTGGACTAATGCTAGGAGGTAAGCTTAGGTATGTGTAAGATAAATTAATTATAGGTACAACGTGAAAAGATAAGTATAGCAGGAAATGGGAGCACTCATTTCCTTTTCATGCTATCATATATCTTGATTTGCTAGATATAGAAGCTAATAATAATCTAATACCTACCTAATATTTATTTTGAATTAACTTACAAATGTGAATTTGTGCAGAACTTTTAATCTATGTATTTTAATCTTATCAATCAATTAATCAATCATTAATGAATTGTAGAAATATGGTTTAAGTACATTAATGGTCAAAAATAATACTTCGCAAATTCTGCCTTATATTGCTGTCCTTCTCATACACTCCCTTTCTGCTGCTTGTTAGAATAGAATGACCATATAATGACCAATATTACTATTTTGTAGTGTGTGGTTGTCTTGATCTTGTGGTTCCTAGATTAAGCGCCTGTTTCATCACTAGCAAATAAGTGCTAGATAATTTATATTAAACTTAGACAGATTTTTGACGTAGTTTTCATATAAAATCTGTCAAAAATGTCTCAGGTAGTTTCCATTAGCAACCCATTAATGTACCACTGCTGGGCTCAGGTCTCCTCTCCTCTATCTAGTGAGCTGAGAGTGTTTAGGCCTTTCTCAGGTAGTTTATTAGATACTTATTTGAAGGTCAGGAACAGGCCCTAAGAACTGCAAAATAAAATATGTATCTAAAATAAATACAAACAATGCTTATAAAAATCCTCTGTGACGCAGGGTCAATGATCTTACGCATGGATTACAGCGGTTAATGACCCTGTTTCAATCACATACGTAGTGCAACCAATTTTCGTTTTCTATCGCCCGTTCTTGCAGTACTCATAGAATGACTTATCTCATATCGCCTAGTTACTTATCTAGGCTTATCTTTAGGTAAGTGCTGTGATTGATTTAGTTAGTATCAATTATAAATAATGGTTTTTGATTATCACTTCAGTCTAGACTGTGTTTAAAAGGGAAATAAAAATGATTTGCATCTAGTTAACCCTTACTGTGACAAATAAATTGTAAGTCTTTTGAATGTAATACTTTTGTGCACCGTGATGACAAGTGAGCCGTCTTCACTTGAACGTATCTAATGCAAATCATTCACTGTACCGTTTATTAGAGACTGAGCCTTCTGTGCCTTGCGCAAGATGAACCGGAGGGTATATTGGAACAGCTGCCGTTCTAAATAAGTGGAAAATTCACTGATTCTATTCTAAATATACATATAAATCACTTCAATACATTTGAACACATACCTGACATAAGCTATTAACATTTGACATATCGTTAGAATAGATTGCCACTTGTCTAACTAAGGTGGCTGACATGTATAGTTGTATACTTTGTACAAATAATTAGAAGATATTGAGGGAATCACTTTAATTTTGTCATGATTGGTGCTTCCCCGATAATTTAGCTAACATGTATTTAAACGCATTATTGCAATATAAGCCAAGGTTTGCAACGATAAGATTTATTTTAAGTAAACACTTTCGTTATGATATCGATGACATTTCAATCAATCATTCTAGTTTCTAATTGAAGGACAAAAAGCAAATAAGCAAGTAGAACAATTACTTACCACCGTTTAACCTTAAGCTATTTTTAGCGATTGCTTGTTTTCGCTTTTTAAAAACAAGACAAAGTTTGGTGCCATTCCTCAAACGATGGCCCACCTGTCCATATAATGCTCTGAACAACTGCACGTAGGACGATCTGATGAGCGCGACGATACAACCCCTTCGTCGCCTACGACTTTAAGCACCTACAATTAGCGGATACAAAGAACACCTCGATTTATGAATTACACAAATATATGTCTCGTGTGGAAATCGAACCCACGACACTCAAAAAAATAAAGCGAGCACCCCACAGTGACAGTCATCCGATTGCCTTATTATTTTGAGACTTATTGCTTGACAATGCGTAAGTTTACCAAGCACAATAATGCATTTGTCCACAGAGGTACACGTGTTATAAGTTGGGGTCATTGTCCTTACAACTCAAGAATCAACCGAATTACTTTAGATTTCATTTAAACAAGAAATTTAAACAAAGATTTTTATGCCATTTGTTTTTCTTATGTTTACACATATTCCGCAGCACCTACGTTATCTATTTTTGTGGCATTGTATTAGGTATTGGCACCATCATCACTAGTTATCGCTACCTACTACTTCTACCCAGTGGAAAAAGGTTTTATAATCTAATTATTATTATACATCGCCAAATAGAACTAAATAGAATATTTTTTTAGGTATTTTAACCGATGCGTAGTTTTTCACATGTTTATTCAAATGACTCATTTTGATAATTGTGATGAAATAACTTTTCTGGCTAACATTTTTGATTAAAATCTATTAAAAGGGTGTAAGATAAACACGACAATTGTCATTATTTCTAACAAATGGAAAATGGAATTTTTTTGTAGCAGAAGGTCATGTTGGCTAAATATAATCTTTTTGAAGTAGACGGTCGTGTTTACATCACTCTTCTTACAAGACAAACATGTATGTATGTGTAGGCGGCTTAATTATCAAACTTATGCCCGCAAAGCACACCATTCACGCCCATTCCACTGAGTGGATGTCCCCCGACTGCGATGAAAATTTTAGCTAATTTAGAACCGACAATAAATAGTGTTTTAATGTTATATTTGATTGCATTTGAAGCACAGTCCTTGTGGTGTATTACTGCACAAAAAGCCGTGTCAGACGTGTTTGCTACATCATCAGCAGTCCATTAATGTCCCACTGCTGGGCACGGGTCTCTTCTCCTCTATTAAGAGAGATAAGGTGGTGAGGTGTTTGCTTACTTACATAATAATATGGATATTAAACTTCAATTTGAATACAGTTTTGAAGGTTGATTACAATGAATTAATCTAAGCTGCAGTTATGTTTGGAAGTATGCGGTACCCTACTTGGAATTACATTGGTTCATTACTTACATTATGCTAATTAATGTAGCTAACGATAGAAATAAAGAAACTCTAATCATTATGCGATTTACTCACTGAAACAAAACTTGCAGCTAAATATATAAAATATTACGTAATCATAAAGATAAAATGAAGATTCCCAATTTCTTGAAATTGTAGTGATTTATGGCACGTTTAAATGATTATACCTTAAACTCAGAAGCTTAATTCTTAGGAAATACAAGCTTACCTTGCATTTAAAGTAATCTTTCATTAGATACCCACGTTTATCATTTTTTTAAAGTAATTGTTCAAACCATTTATAAGTATTATGCACGTTTTAAGACAATAAAGAAGAATTAGGTGAACGGATTATAAATAAAATTCTTTCTATCAATTTCAGCTACTAATTAATCAGGATTAAGTTACTTATGGGTAAGTCAGACATTAATAAATCATATTTTCTGATTCACTGTTTCGTAATATCCGCGATGGTATTATCCCAAAGCTACACGTAAGAATGGATAATTTTATGATTGATATTTATTTGTCTAAGGTGGCTTGGACATGTGATTCATGGACCTGACTATATAGTGATGAAGCGTCTTTTCATAGCTAAAAGGAAGAGAGGAAAAGGCAGAATTCAAACTACGTAGAAGAAAAATGTCCAGAAAGTAATAAAGGTACGTCTGTTAAATATGTTGATCAGCGACGTAATTGAAACCTAAAGATCAGAAAAACCGACCTCGTGTAACGGGAAGTGGCGAGAATGAACTTGTCTATTCCAACATTGAGAACATTATTGGCGCGTAGTACGCGACACCTACACGGTCAGCCAATAATGTCATTGGTCGACTACGCGAGGCGCGTACATTGTTGTCAAGGAGTGAACATCGCGTGGTTTACAAGTTTTCGATTAGTCTGTCAGCATTTGACGCATTACCGACGCGTCGTCGGTCGCGTACCGTCTTCACGTGACGCATACGCGGGCAGCGCGCAAACCCGTGCTTTGGCAATGTACATTTAATGTAAAGGCAAACATGCGAGCAGCGAGTTGTTTTCGAGTGATCCAATCACCGTCTGCGCTGTGCGCGTAGATAGCTTGCGAGTGAAACGATTCCATGACATACCATGGCTTCCTTAAAAATAATATTAACCACGACAATATTTTATTGTCATCCAAACTACATTTGCTTATCTAGTTTTATTTTTAACCCCCGACGCAAAAAGAGGGGTGTTATAAGTTTCACGTGTCTGTCTGTTTGTCTGTCTGTCTGTTTGTCTGTCTGTCTGTCTGTGGCATCATAGCACCCGAACGGATGAAGTTATTTGAATTTAGTTTTTTTTGTATTAAAGGTGACATATGTGCGAGTGTTCTTAGACATGTTTGATGAAAATCTGTTGAGCCGTTTAAAAGTTATGGGGGTGAAAGTGGGGAAGAGTACCCGAATGTCTGCGAATATACTCGAGTGGGGTCTCAAATGAAAGCGCATCATGTGCACATTACAAAAAATAATATCATCATCATCATCATCATCATCAGCCAAATGTCTGTAAATATATGTGGGGTAAATGAAATAGCATCACATGCACTTTACAAGATTAATAATATATATATAAATATATATAAGAGAATCGGTTAAGCCGTTTATAGTTAATGGGGCTACAAAATTAGGGATGGAAAACAGAATGCCTGTGAATCCATACATATTATAAAAGGCTTTGTCCTGACTGACTGACTGACATATAGACAACGCACAGCCTAAACCGCTGGTCGTAGCGACTTGAAATTTGGAGGGTGTATTTGTCCTAATGTCTAGAGGTGTACTAAGAAAGGGTTTTTTAAAATTCAACCCCTAAGGGGGTGAAAAGGGATAAAAACAATTGTATGAAACTTCTTTGTTTTTTAACTTATAGATTTGAAAATTTGTTTTGGGGTACTACTATCAAAATAAAAAATACCCTCATCAATATTTTTGACAAGGGTGGCTTTGGAAGGGTGAAATTGGGGATGAATCGTTGTATGAAAAGATCTTTGTTTTGAAGTTAACGTTTTGCAAATTAGTATTGGGATAGGAACTTAAAATGTTGTTTTTAATATTTTTGATAGGGAAGAGTTCAGGGGGAGAAATATTAAATAGATAGTTCTTTGTTTTTCAAGTTATATGTTTGGTCTTACTTAGTCGTTATTTTTTAGGTTTTTATGAACAGATAATACGCAATTAGAACTTCAGTTAAGAAGTGAGTTGATGGGTTGTTTTTGGTGTTTGAAAACTTACCCTAAGGGATGAAATAGGTGTGAAAATTATTAGAATTTGATATGGATGTCGTTTTCAAGGTTTTCAGGGACGTTGATTACGAAAATGTTATCTATATTGACGTAAAATGAAATTCTACTCCAGTGATGGGATGTTGTGGAATTCATAAATTGCACTTAAAACAAAGATCTATATAATATCGAAATCTACGCGGACGAAGTCGCGGGCAAAAGCTAGTGTATAATAATGGGGTACCAAATGAAAGAGTGTTCTTAGCTTCGTTTGATGTGAAAATTGATTAAAAGCCGTTTTAAACCTTTTGACTGCCTCGGTGGCGCAGTGGTATGTGTATACGACTGCTACGCAAGAGGTCTCGGGTTCGATCCCCGGGTCGGAACAAGTATGATATGCAAATGTTCGTTTCGGAGTTTTGGGTGGTTTCTATATATAATATGTATGTAGTTACTCTCATTACTCTATTTTACGTTACATTACTTTAAATTTTTCTTGCTTTTGTTGTTTAGTTGTACCTACACTTCTTTTATACTCTCAATTTTTTACTTCTTTCCTGTACCACTCTAAAGTTTGCTGTCAGAGAACTCAAATATGAGTTAAGCTCGCCTTTGTACATACTTAACCGCTTACCATCAGGCGGACCGTACGTCTGTTTGCCACCGTCGTGGTATAAAAAAATACTTGTTTATATTGTAAGTTTATATGTATCTGTTTTCTTTTCTTTGTGTGCAATAAAGTATAAACAAACTAACAAAAATGTATTTTAGTAGTATATTAGTTCTCAATTATTACTTATAGAAAAAAAATAGTAATTAATATGTCAAATAAAAGCGAACAAGCTTGACTTTAAATGTCCCCCAACGCGACGTATTTTTTTTAGAATTAAGTATTTATATATAGTTAAAGATTGATATTTTATTGATTGATAAGATACTTACTCTAAGATTGAATTTCTTTTATTATTTCTTCCTTTTTAAACTTACTTTTTTCATTTGAAATTACTTTTTGTGTCAAGGGTTTTTAAAATTTTTAATTTAATTTTTTTTACCATCAAGGGTGTTTCATTCATTAATTATATGGTGTGGTAACCTTTTATCTTTCGTCCATGAAGAAGGTTCGCGTTATTAACTGAAGGGCGTACTTTTGAAGTTATTAGGGCTGAAAGTTTCACCCTTTAGAAGTTTCTAGAACATTCGAGACTATCGAGAGTATATTCGGGCACATTCTAGATTATTGTGGAACATTTTTGAATGAAGAACATTCTCGAATCTTGTGGAATATTCTGTGCCTTTTTTGTGCATTTCATTGGTAGGGGTATATAAATCATGATCCGTCGTGGGTAATAATATTTTTTTAATAATATATTTTAAATAAAAATTGTAACTTTTATATTTTAAAGTATATACTTTTATTCCAATTACCATACAATACAATATCATACAACTCCCTGAGCGATGTCGGGTATTCCAGCTAGTTGTCTATAATGAATTGTCAATAGATGGCTAAATCGCCTAATGAGCCTTAGATAAATACGATTAAATAAAATCATTATATCAAGTGTTTCTTCTCAAAAATAAGATACAAAGTAGTTGAACTTATATGTGTATTTGTTATTCAATTAAAAGATAAAAAAAAAGTGGCAAATTCATTAAATTCTTATTGTTTCAACTTTTCTCGCCACGTTGACAAAGACAGTATGAAATGAAAAATATGCGTCGTGGAAATGAGTGCACACATTGATATTAGATTAAAAACATGTGCCGACTGTCAGTTGACTATTATCAAGCTATCTTAGATAAAAAAAGTTCTTTCAATGATAAATGATCAATAAAATAAATTACTGCACGATAATAATAATTTATAAATTTTGGCACTCCTTCATATTTCGTCGTCATTTCATGAGATAGTCATACATGTCTATTTATATCTATATCTTTACTCTATACTAATATTATAAAGAGGTAAAGTTTGTGAATTTGTGACGATGTAGGGGATAGTCTCGGAATCTACTGAACCGGTTTTCAAAATTGTTTTAGTGTTGGATAGCCCATTTATCGAGGAAGGTTATTTGCTATACGACATCACGTTACTCCCAATAGGAGCCGAGCAGTGGTCAAGTAAAGGACGACGGGAGCGAAGCCCCGCGCGTCATCTAGTCCAGTCAGATCAATTCGTTGGAAGAATGGAATCAAACATTACCTGAGTGGCCTGATTTTATAACTAACTGTTGCCGGGGGATTGACTCCCCTGGATCTTTCTTTGGCAACTACTCAGATCTTATTGGTCATAGCGTCATATTATATAACCTGTAGTATTCCATGATAAATGAGCTATCCAATACCCAAATAATTTTTCAATTCTAATCAATAGATCCTGAGATTAGCATGCTGCTGCTGAAAAAAAAAACAAATAAACTTTTCGGCTTAATAAATTAAGCAACCAATTAATGTCCCACTGCCACTGCTGGGCTCGGATCTCCTCTACTCTATCTTCTTAGTTGAAAGGGTTTAAGCCAAAATCCACATACATTGGCCTAATGCGGGTTGGTGGATCAGACATACATTAAGAATTTCTTCTGAGATATTTTCCTAGTAAATTAGTCGTTACGTACTACTTTTTGAGCAATTAGGCGTTTATACCTTTTCCCAGTCTGTATAATAGACTTTAAGTCGACAAACTTCTATTTCCAACTCTGTCACCCTTTCATCGCTATTCTAATTTAAATAAAAGAACTTTACTCTGGATTTCTCACTATTTATTTAAATATCTATAAATTAAATAATACGTAACTTAAACTAAAATAATGTTAAATTAAGAAGCTGGAGATTCGGTCATTTTGATTTATTGGAACGAGGGGTCGAAACGTGGTGGCGTTGTATTGCTAATTTTGCGAATGGTAGCAGCAGGCATGAAGCATCCGGCATTGGGCTGGAAATTTTGCTGGGGTTGAGCCGGTGCACCATATGAGGGCTGACCGTAGCCAGGAGCGTATTGAGGACCACCAGGGTACATTGGACCGCCGGGAGCGCCGGGTTGCATCGGCATACCGTTGTTCATACCACCGGGGTATCCTTGGTTACCGTATGGAGGACGCTGCATTCTATAAATAATACTAAAGTTAATAATATTTCAAGGGTCTCGCAGCAATTATTTTTTTTATCAATCTTGTCATAAGAGCATTAATCAGCATTTAACATTGAAATTTGGAGCTCTTCCTCACTTATTTGGTAAAGAAACTCATTATGCTTTTGATAAGGTGGGCCGTACGTAAGCCATGGTTTAAAAAATGCAGACTTTGACTAATTTCAAGGATTTCTTAATTTATCTTACAGTAGTATATAATATTATTTCAATTTCAGTGATCAAAAAGTTTAAGATATAATTTATTGTGTAGTTAATTTGGACTAAAAAAAAATGCTACTTATTCTGCCCTTATAGGTAGGTCCGATGGTTTGGAAAAATTGGGAAAAAATAATAATAATTAATCCATAAAAAAGAAAATAAATACCGCAAATACTCACTTGATACTATTGTTTTCACTAATAAAGGTACAAAATATTCTTGTTGAAGACACAACTTATTTTGGAAGTCTAATATGAATGTTGACGGCGTCGATCTTTTATACTTTTCTTTATCGGATTATTTGTTAATGTTTCACTATCGGAAAAATCACGGCAATCAGTCCTTTGTCACAAGATAAATGAAATGTCGGTAAAATTGCTTTTTTTTTTCAAAATGTTTAAAGTTTCCAATTTAAGATAATGTCACTCAAATTTAGGTACAAATATAAGTGTTTGTTTCTCTGAAAGAAATCATCTTTTTGTTGCAAAGGAATCAGTTTCTCATACACTGGTTCGGCTGTAATTATAACGCTTTTTTTGTTATATTATAATGTACCTAATATGTTTCTTTCGCAATATTATGCAAGCATTATTCAGATGTAGTCAAACTGGTCAATGTGATTGAAAACAAAAACTGCAAGAAATGGTGTTGATTCGTGAGACAATACTTTAGTCTAAAGCTCATTTAACATCACTATTAACAGCTACTATTAACAGGAGCTAAAAATAGTTCATTATCGGCTGAGAAATCGCGTCACACACATACAAATACATACACATACGTGTCGTATTGAGAACCTCCCTCCTTTTCTTTTGGAAGTCGGTTAAAAAGAGCGAAACAAGGATCCACTTGAGCCTATCATCGAGCAACAGTTATTACTAATAAAACTTAGTACTTTTATTGAAACAGCGATGGAGGCCGAAGAAAGCATGCAAAACATGTGGTCCGAGTTTGGATCCCACTGGCAGTACCAATATGGATTTAATTTTGTGGAATTTATATGTACTTACTAGTCATATGATTTTCCAATCTACTAACGGTAAAGGAAAACATCGTGAGGAGACCCATATACCCTAGAAGAAATTCAAAGGATATCCTTTATATTATGGTTTTATACACAGACCCATATTATGTCAGCGTGTGTTAGTGTGAATAGGAATTGAAGATAGTGTACGTTATTTCATCTAAGTACATAATATATCTATACTAATAAAGAGGTAAAGTTTGTGAGGTTTTGAATTTGTGACGCTGAACCAAGAATATTTTAGTGTTGAATAGCCCATTTAAATAGGCTATATTACATCACGCTACGGCTAATAGAAGCTGAGAGTAGTGGTCAAATAAAAAAGACGGGAGCGAAGCCCCGCGCGACATCTAGCTGAAAACAAAATTGTTACAGAAATGACACTAGATTACGTTAGATCAGAAATGTAAATATTTAAGACTAGCTTATGCCCGCGACTTCGTTCGCGTGATTCTTATAATTGATGTAACTTTTTTATTTATGATCTGATTGCAATGAAATAACTAAATGTTACTTCAAGTTACGCTCAATCGTTGTGTATAAAAGTTATTTACATTGCTTTCGTACATTTTACGTGATGCCCGAACAAATAAAGACAAACAGACAAAAATTCGAAAAATGCTGGAAAAGAGTTCTATTGGTTGTCCTTTAACACCCTGGCTATATTTTTTTTTAATGTACAAAAACGACTTTTCTACAGTTTTATTATACCCGTATGTATAGATTGAGGGGCTGAGGGCCTAACAGTCAGACCTCAGTCGGATACCTTTTGCTGTATCTATTTTGAGTTATGAAGAATGTATTATTGTATTATCGATTCCTGATTATTTTTATAAATTAATAACAATGTAAGGATATAATCGTTAATTCGTTATTTATTTATTATTTAATAAATGTATTAAAATTAAATTATTGTAATATGTATTGGCCAAAGAAATAATGCTATTAGGGTGACTAAAAATCTGCTGATTACATATTTGGCGCGTTCTCAGATTAGATGTGCATTAATAAATCTAATCAGTGAACGTGAGTTTTGTAATCACCAGATTTTTATACAAAATGATGTATTATGCATAGTCACAATCTTGTGACAATGCATAATACATGTACCTAACAGCCGATGAATATTTTTATCACTACAAATAATATTTTTCAGATAATACAGTATTATAATATACTCAAAACTTGGCTGTATTGTGCCTATGGATTGCAAACCCAAGTACCTATTTCATATAATTTCATCGTGACACCTCTACGCGTTCTTGAGAAAAATATTGACAGACGGACAGACAGATAGACGGACTACGGAGTGATACTAGAAAAATAGGGGAAATTGGACAAGGAATATTATGGTAAATTAAACACAAAAATCATCAAGCCATTCTATTTATTCCTAAAGGGGTAGCCAGAGGTGTACGGGCGTATCCAGGGGTGTACGGGCGTAGTAGGTTTTAGTTTCACGGGTATAGGTTGGGGGGGGGGGGGGGTGACCCTCCTAAGCAACCTCCCCTCCCTGACTACGTCTATGCAGAGCTGCATCACACCCATATTTTGCCAGCTATGTTACCTTCAATGTAATATTTCCTATTACATTGCAGCTGACAAAATGCGGCACAATTCCAAACTTTGGCTTGACACTGAGAATTTAAATATAAATAAATACAAAAACAAAAGTTACTAAAAAACAGTTTTATTTGAAATGATAATTTCTACTCTGATGGAAAAATATTTCCTACTAGTCATCTAATAAAGTTTTCCTAGCCAGATATCTTAGAAGGTGGGCTCGTTTTGTTTTCTACACTCTTTTCTGCATCAACGTTGTTTGCTGCTTCTTTTGACGTCACTTTGTTTGTTAATTTTTTTGTTATTAAATATGAAAATAGTTGGAAAAAGGCTAAAACAATGCCCGGTAGTAACCAAGCATCAGGCATTTTTGATACAGTCTTTGTATATAGTAAAGAATACAGAGGTGACGATAAAGTTTGTACTGCTGACTCGAACGCACCTAACACGCTGTAGATTTTACCTGCAAACAACAATAAATGATACAATTACATTTCACACTGAATAGTAATTAGCAAAGTTATGTAGTTGTCTCCAGCAGGGCATTATCCTCAAAGCAGTAAAGGATATCTTAAAATGTTTATGATAAGAGCTCATTTAACTTATCAGATAGCTACACACTTGGAGCAACTATCAAGCAGGAAGCATACTTGCATACCACTATAGTAGGAAAGAAAACGAAATTCACTATTCATAGAGAATCTATTAAAATCTCTCCAGAAAAAAAAAACAACAAAAAGCTTATTTCTAAAGTCAATAGTTTGTAGTAAGAAGATTTTCTGAAAACGCACAGAAACACAGAAGTCATTCTGCTAACATTCGATGAAGTTGACCCAGACAGAAGTATTATCAATGATGTTTATCAAATGCAATGCATCAATTCCTGTCAAAAAATTCATTTGTGAAGCGATAAAAGTATTGTTGCAGACAATACCTTTAACGATTCACAAATAAATTTTTATCTTTATGTATAGCACGAATACTATTGTATCAACTGGACGTTTATGCCACTATATGGACTAGCGCTACATGTCAAAGATTCAAATCATACAACAATGGGTAGATCATATCGTTACCTTGTTCGTTGGGTTGTATCTGCTTGTTCAATATAGGTCTTTGTACCACCTGTGAGCCTTGTGATATTATTCCAACCAAGGGCACTGTAAAAAATAATCTGTTTTTTTATTCTGTTGTGTAATAGAGGCATATCTTATATAAAAATATAGCGACACGTCACGCTTTTTCCTACGAAGTATAGTTACAGTCACAGGTACAGTCACCAACAAAAGATACTGTACATATCCATAATTTCAAAACAACATCTCAATCAAACTTAAATTACATAACTGACTAGTGTCAGAATTGAATTATTATTGTAAATTCAATTCTGGCACTAGTCTTGTTAAGTAGTTTATGTATGCTATGGTAGGTATACATACATGCGTTTTGAAATTATGGATATTTTGTATGTGCAATTTAGAACTGAAAACGTACGTAAAATACTAATATATGGTTACATAGATCTAAGATTTCTAATAAATACATTTAAAAATAAAACTTTACGTAAGTACCTACGTAGTTTTAAAAACCAGCTATCAGCAATAATAATAATGACATTATATTATTATAGTATAATAAATCATGTTTCTAACGGATATTATATTCTAAGTTAGTATCAATACAATAATCATCATCCAACGCGGTAATGTGGCTAGCCTTTTGGGTACGTTTCCTCAGGAATCTGATCTTAATCAGATATTCTATTTATAGGAATTCCCTGTAAATAGAGTAGCCAAAATATTGTTAATTAATGTTCACTAGTTTGCTGACAATGTTAACCGTACAGAAGAGCTAGAAATAAATTCAGGCCACTATGTGTTATCGCCAATCATAATGATAAATAAAGAAATCCGTAAAATGATTCTCTAGTCATGTTTTCCTTAATATTTCCATAGCAACGAAATTAACAATGCAAGCAATATTCTCTGACTTTAATCGCGAATCTTTGGAAAATTACATCGTTTGTTATCTTTGTTTACTTCATAGAATATTATGAGTCAATTTTCATCAAGAAGTCACGTTATTTTAACGTGGTAGATTAGACTGTCACCACCGTGGCGGCGGGTGCGCTGTGCCCGCCACCGCCGTGTCAAGTGACGTGGAATCGATTCCCACCCGAGCCAAATATTTGTGTGGTTCTTAAGTAGGTATTTGTTTCGAATCTAGGGCTGATCTATAGACCGTACTTGGACTTTGCTCAGACTTCACTCCAACAAAACTTTGCTCAGCCTAATCTGAGCCAAAGCATTGATTTGGAATCTATAGACAATGTCATTGCTTAGCCCGCGTACGAGTAGATGTTTCATTTATCATCTTCTGCTGAATTCTTTGTAAAATAAAAGATAAAACGAATGATACTTGTAATTTATAATAGTCCAAAAACTCCGTTTTCTTAAAATTACTAGATTATTTTTAAATTTTGTTGTCTAATATTGGTTAAATGTAATAAATATTAAGTTATGAAAGAAATTGAGTAGAGGATCGCTAATGACAGCTGTTCAATGTTCAATTAATATTATGCGACAAAGTTCAATAGTCATTTTAAAATTATGACATTTGTACACCATTATTTTTTACAGTATAAATAGCCAAAGATTTTCGTAAGTCGCGATTTTGAGAACTTTGACTTTGCTTAGCTTGGGCTTGGATAAAGTCAAAGTTTGCACTATAAATACCGATTTTGTTGTTATCTCGAAAGTTTAGTCAGAGCAAAGTCCAAGTACGCTCTATAGGATCTCAGCCTTAGTGTAGTTTGTGTCCGTTAATTGTATGTTTGTAACGTCCCTCACGACACATGTATATTCTATAGGGCGGACATTGTCTTTTGACAAAGGAAATAAAAGAAGAAAACGACTTTTCATGTGAAGTGTTGAAATGATCTCGTTCTTTATCAAGGTTACTTTAGTGGTAAGATATAGTAGGTATATAAACTAAGAATGTATCTATGATTTATTACTAACCAATTATAACCCTTTTTAAGGCGTACTGTCAAACCTTCTACACGAGTAGCCTGTGGGTCAATTATACTCAAAGATCTATGAATATATTGCGTGTACAGTATAACAATGGATTTAGGATGCTATTTTGTCTGTCCCGATTCTGTAGTGCTTCTACTATGTTTTTTGAGGCTGGGGTAGATGGTTTTCATGCTATCATTCGGAAACGGTAGCCTCGTTACTGAATAGAGTGAGGGGCAGCTCTAATGGCATCCTTAAGACCATTGCTGATAAGTTCGACTCGCCCATCATGAGGGGATTCGAACGAACTTTAGTACATAATACTGTATATACACATTAAAATACAGAGCTCGACCATTTCAATAATGTACTCATAGGATTGTATTTACTTAATTGTATAATTACTAACACTAGAATATAAGTTTTATTGTATTACTAACCAATTATGAACCACTGTGGTCCGAAATAAATGAATTATTATTATTATTATAGATACATTCTTAGTTTATAAACCTACTATATTTTACCACTATATTACAAAGTAAATCTTTGAAAGCAAATGTAATTAGGAAAAATAAAAGGATTGTCAGCTAATTTACATACGACCAGTACGCCGACAGGGTACAGTTAGGAGAAGAACTGGCAAGAATCTTACGCCACCATTTTTTACGCCAGATAGTTACAATCTTTTATGAGTTATAATTTGGATATCGTGCAAAACACAGTCAACCCAAATTGTACAAACTAAAATGAGTTTTGAGCGTTCAGTTTTATAGTTCAAAACTAAGCATCGCCTAATTTACAACATGTATTGTTCTATATGTTCCATAGGTATTACTCACCATGAATAATTCTATAGATCTTAGCCACATAATCAAGTACTTACTTTGTATAAATAGATTATGCGGTGACGAAGTAAGAATAGAATACGTCAGTGATATTTTTCATCTCCAGAGGGCTTACTCGAAATCCCGACATTTCTGACTTTTTGTTATCGTTGTCAAATGTTTGAAAATGACAGATATTCTATCGATACGAAATCGTGACTCACTGTATTTTTACTTTGTCGCCATAATCTATACACATAGTATTAGATTACGTGGTGATGTGATGATATTTGTATAAAATAAATTCAGACAGCCTGCTGTCATTTTCGTTATATCTTATATAATGTCGATTTGAAATCGACATATGCAATTCAGGTGCGATGGTTGATTCCACGGGACCATTCACTAAGCAAATATTTTATTTGGGTAAATAAAACAGAATTATAACTTTCTGATTAATTGGTTTGGTAGTTTAGTCATAACTTTATATGTATACCTATATTTTTAATCTCCATTTGATTCCCTTTATTTTGATAATTTACTGGATAGGGTTGGTTAAAAAAAATTTGAACTACTTACAACTTGCAGTCAAAAGTCCACCGTTCTTAGGTTTGACATAACATTGATAATAATTATTATACATTTTGACGTAACATTGTTGACGATGAGACGTAGTAGTACTATGTAAATTTATATACGTACATGTAAATACACATAAAGTTGAAGAGGCAGCGATGAGACCAGATGTAGCGAGCATGTAGGACACACAACTCATCATACCCACTGTTTCATCTGCGAGACGCAGCCGACGCTTTAATATTGAGAGAATTAATAGCGTTCCTGTAAAGGTAGAATAAGTTATTTTATGAAACATAAATAACATAGAAATGCGGCATACTGTTTGTAGTAAATTGAACTGTCTTACGATTGAAATCATAGACATATAACTGCCTCGGTGGCGCAGCGAGAAGTGTATAGAACTGCTGTGCAAGAGGTCCCGGGTTGGGTGAAAATGGTATTGGGCTTTTCTATTGTGAAATCCCAGTATTAAGATTTTCCCGGAGTTTGGTAAACAAATGTTCCCGGTTGATGACAATAGGCTCGCCCCCTTTTTCAAGGGACCAAAAACATAGCTGTCGAAATATGGGTGTAAAACACCTCTGCCCACCCCTTCGGGGAAAAAGGCGTGATGCTATGTTATGTTATGAAATATTATAACCAAATGACTAAATTGCAATTTTGATGTAGGCTCCTTTGTAGATAAGTATTTGGTCGTAGTTTAATCATCATAACAACCCAATGACGTCCACTGCTGGTCATAAGCTTCACCAAATTTTCGCCATAGCGAGCGATAAATACATACGTGTTTGAATTTAAATTGTAACTTACCAATAAAACTAATAACGTTCCTATAAGCTAGGAAAGATCCGAACATCACGTCATCCCAGTGGAACTTATATCTGTAGTACATGTATGCTATCAGGACTTCAGCTGCAACAAAAATGTATATAATATAATTTCATATACCTATGCATGTCTTTGACTACCCTATCAAAGCTCATTGTACGAGTACGTAGATGCATTACGAACATACAAGGGTTGTCTCAAGTCGAAGTGAAGAAAATTGTTTTGTTTATTTTGATACAGCCATTGTGTTGTGTAAGTTTTGCTGTATGACTAAAACAGTTTTCAAGTAAATATATTGTTACTAACACGATAATATATATGGATTTCAGATGGTTTAACGTTCATTCTGTACCTAGGTTAATTAACTAATTGGTTGGTAGAGTATATACTTGTTAAGATTCTAGTGATATCTAATAATTTTATTATAATATGTAATAATTATTAGTAACAAGGCATTAGCGCCACCTAGCTATATCTTAAGGAACTAACGACTGAATGATTGTTTTCAATCGTACACAACAATCGTAGCGTGAAAAATTTGTCTTCTACAACGCCATCTGTTGGCAACGTAGCGACTCAATTAGTTCGTCAGCAGTCTCAGTTACAAAACTACTATCTTCAGCCCGACGTCGATAATAAGCTAGCTTAAGTGCTATTCCAGTCAATAATCTATTTGTGTGCCAAATTTCATAAAGAACGTTCAGCCGTTCCGCGTGATTGACAAACAAATATCCAACTCACACGTCCATCTATCCAACTATCCCTCCTAACCTCCTCCTAGGATTTAATACCTCCTGAACTACTTATAATTTACAATTTCTGTAGCGTATATAATGTACGAACCAGATAATAGCATCCTGTCTCCCAACGCGACTACAAGCATAAGAAATATGATAATCCTTTTGAAGCCCTCCCTGGGCCTTATCAGACACTGAACAGCATTGAACGGCAGCTTCCAATTTAACACAGACACTTTGTTATCTGTGTTCACATTGACGTCTTTTACTCTGAAGATTACGTACGCCAGCGATGATAGCTGCAACATAATCAGAATGATTAATAATTCTATCTATAAAAAAAAAATGTATATAAGTAATATATCAGTTGTTTAGTACCCATAACACAAGCAAATATAATTGCTTACTTTGGGACTAGATGGCGCTGTGTGAATGTGGTAGAATATATTATATTATTATTATTCCCTTTATTTAAATTCTCCCATTCTTACATTTTCAAATATAAATATAAAAAAAAGATACATTTAAAAATATAAAAATGTGGTGGCCCGCCGACATCGGGAACAGAGTCCAAGGTGCCGACGGTTAGGGCTCCAGAGAAAGGAACCTCCTCACAATACGTGCCGTGCCGAGGAGTACTGTCTTCTGTATCAGGCCCTTTATCCAGCTACCTAGCCCGAGCCTCTTAAGATGTTGGTCGAGGCTCTTTGCTACTAGGCCATTGACTGTCACAACTATCGGTACAATGATTGCTGAGTCCACATCCCACATGTCGACAATCTCGTGAGCTAAATCAAGATATTTATATTTATATTTTTTTTTTATTATTATTATATTATTATTATTATATTATTATAATAACTTAATATTTTTTTACCACGATGGTGGAAATCAGTCTTACGGCACACCTAATGGTAAGTGGTTACCGTAGCATAAGGTCACAAGAAAGCCCTTAAACTAGCTACCACTACTCACTAGCAGGAACATAATATTAGCGAGGCAGTGTTATTATAACTACAGACTAGTCTTCATTACGAGGCCGAGCTCAATTTGAACGCGACTTACCGCCTATGCCCTACCCTTCTATAATATTTTATATTGCCCCAGGGGCTTACTCTGAATTTCGACATTCGATTAGTAGTCGGTTTTGATCTCACTGTCAACTGTTTGAAAGTGACAGAGACCATATCTAAATTTCATTGCATTTGACAGCGACATCAAGACCGACTAGGCTAATATCGAAATTCAGAGTAAGCTCAAGGGCCTTAAGTCTGCTAATTTACGAATGGATTAATTGAATCGTAATATGATCTTAATAGCAGTTTTAAACATGTTTGGTATTCTTTTATTAATTTAAGACCAATATATGAATGATATATAAAATATTTATGAATGAATGAAAACTGCTATTGATTTTTCTTCACCATTAGCAGATGGTAAGTCACTTTAATAGTAAATATAAATTCCACAAAGTGATATCCATATTGGTCCTTGCGCGGTTCGAAACGAACTTGGACCGTGTGATTTGCGCGCTTGTCTCATATCCATTCGGACACCATTGCTAAATAGGAGGAAATTTTTATTAAGAAAAAAATAGGAAAAGTGTACTGACAAACGTAAAATCACTAAGTACCTACTGAGGAAAAGTTTCCACCGGTAGAGCCGCATGCAAAAGTTAGTTATTCTAATATTAATATTTTGTATGCAGATTTGCTCATTACTTTGTTATTTTATATTTCTTTGTTATTTTATACAAATAATAAACACGGTTGAACAAAAGTAGTTATAGGAGATTTGTTTCAGTAATTTCAAACATTAGCTTCTGAATTTTAAATTTTATTGTTCACTCTTTTGCATTTTGTTAGAAAGCCTTGAATTTCGTTTTCTTTCTTACTGTTAATTGTACTTCCTTACTGCATTTTCTTGTACACTTTTGTATGTTACTAAGCTGTTTGCGTTACGTCGTGAATACATTGTTTATTTTTTCTTTATTTGCGGACAATATTATCATGAAATATCTAATATTTGGATTTATATACCTGTAGAAATAAAACAAGTGGAAACACACCGAAGAATCCAAGGTTACGATAGAGAAGAGGTCCTCCCACTGCCCCTATCACGTGGGCTATTTGTATAGCAGCGCGGTGGGTGCCCATAGTACGGGTGACGTCACGCCCCGTCGCGTAGCATACCTGCAAACAGTTCGAAATTTGTTTATAAAGTTTGACAGACAAATGCTGATGTTTAGAACTTACCAGTCACCATTGATTGGTAAGCGTTTATTGACCATGATTGCCACCGTTCGTGACATAAACAATATTTGATTGTACAGTGAATTCTATTAAAAACAAAGTGAAACCTATCTATGAATCATGACCATGCTTTATTTACTTCTATACTGTAATGTTAGTTATTAGTGTTCCTATTCCATGTGTGAAAGGTCACAACTTGAAGGTTAATGTCAGGATCATGTTTACGATATAAGAGAACTCATCAACTTCATCTTGTAAATAGGTTTTTCGTGCGAAAACTTCAAAAGGGCTCTTATCACTGTTATTACACTTTATACACTAGGAACACTTTCTTGGAAGGAATACAAAAGCGCCATACTCGTATATTCAAGTACTTGTACAAAGTTGATTTTGTAAAAATGTATCATTTGATTAGGTGCTTTTTAGCACAGCTTCCTGGTACAAACAGCTTTGATACAGAAAATTAGAATAAATAGGTAACTATAAGTTTCAATTGATTTTCATGTGGGCTTGGTTTTATGTATGTCATAGAAACTACACGTGAATAGACCTGCGCCGCGATGGGTTGATTACTTTTAAATCAAATAGATACTTATAGCATTTAATCTAAGGTTATACCTACAGAAATTTGCATAATTATGTCCTTTAGATTGTCATAACTACATTGTGTATTGCACAATGTACAAATACTTTTCTCATGATAGGTACTGTAACATGTAATGTATCTATAATAAATACATCTTCCAACATATCAACAGCGGATAAGATCGCTCACACATGTCAGTAGAATGTCATACTCTTTATGGATGAACAAATGTCGTACAAACACTGTAAGCAATGTGATCCAACTGTAGAAAAGAGTTGTAAGTAGATAACAACTACTGAGCAATTTTAAACCTTATAATAATAGATAGAAACGGGAAATTGCCGGGAAACAAATCTCATCATAGTTCTGTTTTACAATGTCAAATTGATCAGCATATTTTTTAGGAAGATTACAGTATACTAGAGTCCCCGTTTCAAGTTAAAGTTATTACGTAATCATTAATATATCTAGTTATATCTAATAACTTAAGCTACAGTTACGATATGAGATAGATACAATAGTTATCTATTTAGCATTCATATCTTTAATCTAATATTGAAATTACTAAATATAGAAATTTTTGTTTCATTAAGTTCTGCTAAATATATAATTATAATAACAGTTTTGACAATGCGTGTCTTGAAATTTTAGGATTTGAAATCTGTTTCTAGTTCGAATTACTTCGAATCGAATCGAAAATACGAGTAGGTTCGTGTGATTATAATTAGACTAAGGGCATATTAATAAACAATTTTAATACAATCAAATATCGCCATCCCGCTTTAACGATGAGTGCAAACAATACATGTAAAAGGGATAGCAATATCTGCTAAGTGGCTATCCCTATCGTATCGAAGTCATTTTTCAGCAGAGCCAAATTTGTAGGCAATTTCCTATTGGCAGTACCTATTACAGTTTATATAAATAATAGTGTGAACTGATTCTGTATTAATTCCGACTATTCTGAATAAAGTTCCCTTGATATATATATATTTTTTTTTTTAAATTAAAAAGACAACGCCCGCACTAGGGAACTAGCCCTGTGTCGCGGGGAGCTTTACAAACATGAAACTAACGAACACAAAGTACACCCAGACTAGAAACAAATATCTATGAATCACACAAATATTTGTCTCGTGTGGGGATCGAACCCACGTCACCCAGCACGGCGATGTAGTGGCGAGGCGACCACCTTAACCACTGCGCCACGGTGACAGTTTTTATTTAGTTCTTTAGAAAAGGTAATTTACTAATTTGTACTTACATCACCTATATGACTAAAAGCGGCTGCTAGTAGTAATCCAAAATTCCCCCCAAGGGACATGGGCAGTTGAACTGCATATAATACTTGGACGGTGGTTGCTCCGGGAAATATAAGCATCAGTATGACTCCAGTCGTCATAACACTCATGCCAACTAAGGGTAATATAAGGAGTGGCTTCCGACGGCCGCTGCAGTCACTCCAAGGTCCCACAAAGAGAAGGACTATGGTGCCTATTAGAGATCCAATGAAACTTCGGCTCACATTCACGCCTGATACCACTATTTGACTGGCTGCCTGAAAATATATAACGGAATGTTAACTACATACATACGTATACAAATAGATCACGCCTCTTTCCCAAGGGGTAGGCAGAGACGATTTTCTTCCTTCTGCTGCGATTCTGACATACATCTTTTGTTTCTTCAACATTTATAATATTTCAGTTAATGCTCATCGGTTTAGGGAACACCTGAACTGTCCACATTATATTAATTTAACTTTTTTTATTTGTTTAGAAATAAAATAATAATCATCATTATCATGATCAGCAATCCATTAAGTCCCACTGCTGGGCTCGGGTCTCCTCTCCTCTAACTAAAGAGCTGAGAGGGTTTAGGCCATAATCCACTCACGCTGACCTAGTGCGGGTTGGTGGATCAGATATACTCATAGAATTTCATCTAGGGTATGTGGGTTTCCTCACGATGTTTTCCTTCACCGTTAGCAAATGGTAAGTCACTTGACACTTGAATCTTCCACAAAGTGGAATCCACATTGGTGTCATCTATAATAAATTAACTATTTTCATAAACCTATGAAAATAGTTAATTTATTTCACTATTATTATTTCAAAAATTAGACGTCATCGGCTCTAATGTCAAACAAATCAACCTAAAGAATTGAAGTACATATTTCAAATTTAGGTTCGTAATTTGTGAACAACACAACCATTTGGTTTCGAAACAGATCGTTTAATCAAACCCCAGCACATCCCGTGTGTAAGATTAAGCGATTAAAGGGTCCATTGGGTAGATCACAGGAACGTCGGTTTATTTAACAAATGGACATCGGACTACCAATTCTGTTGATTACGGCAGTATCTTCCCTAATAGTTTGTTACACAGATTCTATTTGTATAAAGCTACACAATGTAAAGGGCATTAATTATCGGTCTCTTGATTAATATGTTATTCAGAACGTTTGAATATTGACACTCACTGCCGCACTCAGAGACGTCAATTAGCAGTAATATGTCATTAACACAATTTTTTTATTGAATAATCGTCTTTAGGCGTATAGACTTAAGTATTTCACGTTTTTACTAAATAGACTTTAAAGTTAAGTAACGTCTCTGAGTACGGCAGTTAGAGTGATAGTAAAGTGATGGTTGAATACCACAAACCTATCTCTGTTCTGTGGTTGAATGCTATCTAATCTAATTAAATTCATAATGAATACATTTTAATTTATTCTTCTCTTTTTATAAACCGTCCTTTGTCTCGGAATATTATCTCGATAATACTTTAGGGCTCCATAATGCTATCATTTTCAATTGATATTCTGAGCCAAACAGCTTTTCATATTATTTGCTTTTCATATTAGCTTTTCTTTTTTTTTTTTTGGTATTTAGATAATACCGAAAATGGGCATGGAATATTAACTTCCAGAAAAAATAAAAACCCCTGAAGACTACAGACTTTTATTCAGCCAATTGAATAAGGTGATCAGTTTGAACCGATGATTTAGATTAGTTGTAAGAAAATCTTATTGTAATTTAATTTATTTTTCCACCGATATCAAATCGTTTCAAAGGTGCCTGTCTACTTATAAAAATTATACAAACTGTTGAGGGACTTAGTTTAGACCGATGAGTAAATTCGGGAATAAAATTTCGTCAGGACAACGATAGCAAAACGATGACTTTTAAAGTTGATCTCTTTCAAATGATTCGCAAATAGTATGAGAGCAAAAGGATCTCATTAGAAATACCTTAATTAAAACTCGATTGTTTCTAATAAACACGTTTACATAAAATCGAAATTACATAATGTTAAATGAGTCGAAAAGTAGATAGTTTTCAACAAGTTTCTAAGTCAGCTCAAAGTAATATATATTAGCAAGTAATCCCTGACCTATCAGAAGGTAAATCCCTCAAGAACTTTGTAATAGTATCACGTGTTATCTTTACGTACCTACGGTTGTATTTTGTAAAATCGTATTTACACACTAGATAAAAACTGTTATGTGATAAAATTCATGGTCGTGTACATTGTTCCCGAGTATATTAGTAACCAAAAATACTTTTGAATTATGTTTGCAATTACTTGATTAATAGGTACACTTTGTTTAAAAATATTTGTCAATTAGTCGTATGGTTAGCTTGTAAGTGTAGTTCAAAGTTAGTTCATACTTATACTAAGATAAATTAAGATCGTATCCTACAATTTTCAGGCAGGCAATACACACTCATTTGACGCGAGTGGTGGCAAGCCTATTTTCGTTTCCTATACTAATTTTATCAAGCTGAAGTGTTTGCTTGTTTATTTGGTTACAACTACTAAACCAAATTGAAAAATTATTTTAGTGCTTGGTAGCCTATTTCTCATCACGCAACGCCCAATAGGAGCTGAGTAGAGGACATACAAAGATCCATGGGAGCGAAGCCCCGGGCAAGAACTAATACAGATATAATTTTGAAGCTACGGACTGATGCTAAGCGTTTCTTTACCATAACCTCAACAAGCTATCTCAGACAGTTCAACACACCACCACTACCCTATCAAGGCATAAATATTTAAAAGAGATTCTTTGTACTAGGGGAAAGGAAGTTAAATTAAACAACTTTACCTCAGCCTGTCGAAATTCTTCGCCGACCCCTCTGTCACAAACTTCTGTAGGATACCCTAAATCAATTGTGCAAGCTGTTCTCAGGTAGAAGTTCTGTAGGGAGGTCTGACCCAGATTTATCGCTATCATGGCACCCACCAACGCTGGTTCGAGGAGTACACGATACTTGGCCTTTTTCTCTCCAACCACTGATTTAACTGATTTAATTTCTTCATTTTCTTCATCGCCTCTTTAAAAAAAGAGAAACTGTTTATGTCTACTGCATTCTAAGTAGCTACGTGACTCTTCAATGCACTTTCATTAACCGTATATTGTCAGGGAGTCACACCTATATAATAACTGTAGGTAGTTGGTAGTTATATTCAAGAACATTGGCCTAGTTTTCCCTATTTGCATGTTGTTACTTAATAGCTGATAGATAAGATATCAAGATTATGATGTCATGTGGATAGGGTTTATAATGGTGCCCAACAGTCATAATCTGATGAGTTTTGAAAAGAGAAACAGATTCTTTTTAAATGATAATATGCATATTCCATGTTTTAATTTGGATTGACCAAATAAAATATACATTTACATTATTATTATATTTATTTATAGAACTTAAAATTTTATCTTCCGGTTCAGAGGAATCCACAATAAGTATAGTGTTTAAGTACTAAATAAAAATCAATGGTTGTCTAATACTTTTTAAAATAAATGAACACACACACAGGTGCAAAAATTAAACTAAACAAACCTCAATTTCTCCAATTCATGAACATCAACAGTACCCTCATTCATTGTCACTCACAATTTAATAGATGCGATATAAAACCAAAAACAATCACAGTTTAATATCACGACACAAGTTCACATCACTTTATTTTTGAATATAGACACCGAGACGTGTACCCAGTAATGCTGAACTCCAACGAATATAAGCCGATAAGATAGTAATGTGTTTGCAAATTGGAAACAAAGTGCTTAGTCAAATAGAAAGATAACTTTTTGAACTGAACACGGTGCATTATTGTTGTAGAATGCACGTAACTGAGTCAGGCTACCGACCCGCCCGGTCGACCAACATGCTTCGCTTCAGACCAAATTGCTTCGATTACAACAATTGACCGGCACACTCGCTGATACCAATAGGGTTATGATAACGTTAAATCTTGTTATAACTGATATGTAGTATCGCTTAGTGGCAATGTAAAATGTATTATTTTTTAATTAGCTTATTGAATTATTTAATGCATTAATAGGTGCTCATTTGTTTATATGTATTAGGTAATTAAACATAAAGATAAACAAGCAATGACAAGAGGTGCTACGCTACGCCTTGCTCTATGATAAAATATATATTTTTATTTACTTTTTTTGCATCTTTACTATATTAAAAATACATAAATATTTCTGTTTCAGTTTCAAGATTTTACAGTTATATCCTACCTTTTGTTATACTTTATGATTTCCTCTTGTGTGTGTCTGTACCAAATAAATGTTTTTTCTTTCTTTCTTTCAAATGGCTTTGTTAGCAGACTAAGATTTATTTTATATTTCAGTAGGTACCTTTATTTAAAAATATGCAATAACTGCTGCGTCACGGAGGATATTTCTAACTATTTATTAAGCTCCACTCGCAAAGTATATCAGCAAAAACTAGCAAATGGACTACTTCAGACTATCATCTATCCGTGTACCAAATTTTATGCAAATTCTTTCAGCCATTCTCACGTGATTGAGTAACAAACATCCATCCATACATTATCTGAATATTTAGTAAGAATTTTGTAGTTGTAACTGCATAATGTGTTATAGGTATAGGTCGAAACAACTATTAAACAAACTAGATAGGCATTGTTTTCTTCCTGAACGTATACATTAAAGGAAATGTAGTAGAAAGTGAAAGGTTTAAACCACGTGCCTTGCAATTTTAGGAAATTACGCGCATACTATATATCTTTACTCGTGTACGATTTTACAAGTGAATTATCATATTATCATTTGTCCAGTCATTATATTTCGTGAACGTGATTGGGATCACATATTCAACTTTATGATACAAACGTCAATGTTAGCACATTGTTTACTATTCACACAGTACTGATATTCACAACAACGTTTATAGATAAAATATAATTATAAATATAAACCGTGTAATGACGGATTAAGAATACATAATGTCACTACCTTATTTTAACCCGACGGTGTCATAAAAGGCAACTAAAGGAGTAACCTTATGCAGACAAGAGCACTGCAAGAAAAGGAAAATTCGAAACAAACCCTATCTATACCAACCCATTTGGCCAACATGGCATAATTGGCTATATTCCCTCCGCATTCTTTGAAGGAGACCCGTGACCAGCAGTGGGATATTTATGGGTTGATATGATGATGAATATTAACCGCCTTTAGAATTTGCCGAACCTATACCTATCAACTTTAGACTTGGAAGTGAAAATAATAAAATTTTATGTATCGTTATCGTCTAACACACATTAATATTAATTTATATAGTTATGCAGTAGGTATCTAAAACCTTAACAGTAGTAATAATAATATTCTACCACAGCGCCATTTAGTCCCAAAGTAAGCAATTACATTTGCTTGTGTTATGGGTACTAAACAACTGATATACTACTTAAATACATATATTTTTTTTGTAAATACATACATATTATAGATAAATTACACCCAGACACAGAACAAACCTTTATGCTCATCACACAAAGATTTGTCCTGGGTGGGAATCGAATCCACGACCTCCAGCTTAGCAGTCAGGGTTACTAACCACTTGACCAACAGGTCAATCATACTTTAGTAATATTAGTAATATATCTACTATTTGGGTTGAGTGCCAACGAAAGTAAACAAAGAATTAATGACCATAGAAATCAAAAGTGGGACGTTCATCTTTATAAAAAAGCATAATAGACACTATCCATGACCTGCGATTCTCATTCATGAGAACAAAACCATATCCAACACACTCCTATTAATTTTCAACAACCTCTAAAGAAGACGTGGTGCAAAATTCATTTCATGCTTCGATTGTTTTAAGAAAAAAATTGCTTCGACAACAATTTCGGCAATTAATAATGTACGAGACAGTATTATTTCACAGTCAATGAACGACAATGTTTATTGCTCATACATTTTGAATAGAACTACTACACCTTTGCAATAATTTTCACGGCCAAAGTATGCGGTGCCAGCTTTAAAATAAAACAGTTGAGAATCTCGCTCGGCGGTCGGCACGCGTCGACTCAAATCGTTACTCGGTTATTACGTGTTCAATTATTATCATTATCACTGATTATAGCGGAGGTCGATTCCGCTGAGTGCTCTAAACCATAAGCATTGATAAACTACAGGAACAAAAGCATTATAGATTTATCTATTTCAAGTGGCATCAATCCAAGTGATTAAATTGTGTTAATAATTTTTAATATCGAATATTAAAGTTAATGCATGTAGTTCTGATAGTAGTGTTAGGAAACTCACCCAAACGTGGCTGTAAATAATAACGTCATAATCTGGTTTAGCCTCATATTTAAGTGGTGTGTCTAGATGTCTTTTGTAATTATTTTCAGTAAACATTTTATTGAAAATAAAGATGGTTTACAACGTTTAGTTGCATAAATATGAATATGAAAAACATATGACTGCCGAGTTGGCTTTAAAAATCGAAGTTAATATTGCAATTCCCCTCTATTGAGTTAGAGTCTGGTCTTCTCAAGATAGTACTAAAGGTTTATGTTTTAACTCAAACACGCTTACCCAGTATTAATGTTGCTACACATAAGCCCTTACAATTGTCCTAAAGCCTGGCTGCTATCTTTCCAATATTTTTTTTCACGTCAGCAGACTATAAGTCAGCAAAAATTCATTCAATATATAAGAAGTTACACCAATTAGCAGAATTCTAGTTGGCGTTAATTAAACGCTATCTGTTTCGCCTAAACAAGTTTAGAATCACCTACGTTTCAGTCGGAATAGAATTTGCGCCGAATACACTTTTAACTGTATTCAATTACGAAACATTTTTGTTTGAAAGTGGATTAATTTCAACTCTTACAAAACATCCTTAATCAGTCAGTTGTTTGAAAATGCTCGTTATAATACGTTACCTATTTAATTTGGAAAAGTTTACGTAAACATTTGTAGTGTTATGACGTGTATTTTTTAGTTGGTAGTTTTGCGGTCTGAAACAGTGCAATAAAGTGATATAATATATTAAAAAGTGCGTTCATTCCAAAGTGTGCACTATCATCGTGAAACGGCAAGTTAATGTGGAACAAAAGATCGTTTGAAGGAAGTTTGTATTGTGATATCGAGGTGTAATTATGCTGGTAAGCAATGTAGCATAGTCGGTTTATACATGACCATTTATAATATTTCTAAGTATCATCATCATCATCATTTCAACCCATAAACGTCCCACTGCTGGGCACGTGTGTGTGTGGAGGAAATTTAGCCTACTATACCACGCTCTGGCCAGACAGGTTGTTATACGGTTTGTTCCGAATATTCCTTTTGTCGCAGTGCTCTTGTTTGCTTATGTATACTTCCCTTAGTCGCCTTTTGCGGCACCCACAGGTTGAAATGGGATAATGACATTATGTATTCTTAATCCATCACTACACGGATTATTTCTAGGTGTGCTTTAAAATAAATTCTTCGTTGTTCGGAAGGTATGACAATCCGTAGATTCTGGGTGCCTCTTAATGTGTATAAAGGTCTAAATTATGAGTCTCCTGGGTTTCTAGGATAGATAGGTAGGTATATCAGTTGCCACACTGTGATATTCCTCACCGTCACATGACTTTGAACTCTACAATGTTAAATTAACATAGGAACTTTCGTCTGAAGGTATTGATTTGCAAGTGTTAAATTTTCTCTTCTTCTATTGAAAGTAATCTTCTATTAAAAGTAATGTATTTTATTTGACGCACAGGTACCTAAGCATTTTGAAAACAATTGCTAGAGAGCATTGGTTTCAATTTTAGTTATTGTGAAAACGGAAATTTGTCGTTTACGTCTATTTTTGAACATAACTTCTTGTTTATTAACTGCTTAATTAATAAATAGGTACACGTCACTTGCCTGCATACATGTATAAGCTGGTCATACACGCTAAGATATAGCCTAGCGTGTATGGCCAGTTTATATCAACAACATGATGGTTGCTAATAACCATCCTGCTAATTCAGCGTGTCTGGCATAAAACTGTACAGTTTTACCATTGTTTACGTAAAGATTATAATAAAATACGTTAGTTACTTTCATAATAAATAAATACATTTATTTTCGTTATTACATAAACACATACCTGGTCAATGCAGACTCTATACACATGGGATCATAGAAGGTGCCATGTTGTTATATTATAATTTGATAACTTTCTAATAATTTATATAATCTTAGACTACAAACCTAGTGCATAACCAACTTTATTTAAGTGTATGCGGTATACTTCTGAATAACCTTTCATTTAAATAAGTTTTCTATCACAAAACTTGATGTGCGATATAGAGAAAAATACATAATGAAATTAAATGAAATCTCGTTTATTCATCTAGGTTACAAAGTAATACTTATGAAAGTCACAAGTTGTAAATGTAACATGTTATCCGAAAAGTAGTGTTAGCAAATTTGCCTACGAGCAGTTCGCTGACGGGGTGGAACTATGAGAAGAACTGGCAAGAAACTCACGCCACTCTTTTTTCTCAATAGTCATACCATACCTAATAAACTGTTAAAAACAAACAAGTTTTGCAACACGGTCTGGGCGGTAATGTAAAGTGGATATGGCATCGATATAACAGACACTTCTGACATTATAAATGACATTAACACTTGCATTCATAAATAGCTTTTATCATGTTTCTTGTTATAACATGGTAAGGGATGTCTTATGCCAGTTAGTTATACTGAGTGAAAGGGTCCTTTAAGTTCCGAAAATTGAGATATGAAATGTCACGTCACTACCGTTGTCAATTGATTGAAAATGAGAGTAAACATATTTAAATTTCCAAACATCTGATAGCAATATTGAACTTAACAAAGTCGACGTTGAAATTTATAGTAGGGTCTCTGGAACAAATGATAACAAAGTATTCACAATTTGTTTTTTTTCTGCTAGCCCTCTTAGATGAGACGTAGGCATGGAGGACGAGTTGATGAATTCCTCGAAACATGACTCTGTTTTTTATTTACTTGGAGCTTTATTAACGTACATGCCGTAAGCTAAACTAAGCTAAGCACGTAGCTCCTATCAATAACAACGAGCGTAAGCAGCAACTTCTAATATCTTTTAATATCTTCAATAGACCGTCTATAGCTATTATGTCGTCGGCGATACAGTCATTGTCACTACCTCTGTGTAGGTAGTCGACAAAAACACATGAATACATAATTAAACAATTTAAAGTAACCATAATTAGGCGTAGTTCGGTGTACTTACGACCTTCAATCTACGACCGTATTGTGAATAATGTATTCTTTTCGATACCATACTTGTATGACATGTATACTGCCTAATTAAGCCACCCAAGGTTTGATTCCCCTGAGCCAATTATTGTTTCAAATCCTGATCCTGTGAATGACGTATGGCTACATACTGTTGCTGCTATATACTGTTTATTGAATGCCTGTGGATCCTTTTGTGGAGTGCGGCTAGCCTTGAAAGCCTTCATCTATTGTAATAAACATCAATTGCATGTCTACGAGAACACCCACAGTTCTCATATAATTTTAGATTCATTACAAACTGCAATTTATAATAAAATTGCAACTTGCAACATTTTCAATTGTCTAAGTTTAATTTCGTCACTTGATGAAGCCCGAAATAATAATCTTATAAAATTTTATATGAAATACTAGTTAGAAGAAATAACAGTATCTTTCTTTTAACTTGAAATAGATAAGCTAAATTTTTATTGTCAAATGAAAATGAAACGCGTGTTTCATATTTATTTTTAGCCATTACACAGCCTATTTCCGTAGGAGAAGTGCAATACGATATTATAGCTTGTTCTCAATGGCGTGACGTCATATTATTGATCAGCCTGCCTTCTACAAACACTAACGTCAAGTGATAGACTGCCATAACATTACATTTTTACGCAAAGCTAATAGGTAGAGAGGATTTTAATTCAGCGCCTATTGAGCTATGAAATACAAACACATTTTAATTATGATTAAAAATAAACGTAATTTCATCGGAAATTTAGTTTATTTTTGCTGGTAACACTAAAAATACGTAATACTGTATTAGTGATTACCCTCGTGGTGAAAAACGCGCATGCGTGGAAAACATGGCGAAATGACGACGACCTCTCCGCAGGGCGGTAGTTGCCGTGCATTGCAGGCACGGATTAAGCTACCCTTGTATAAAAACAGCCTAAAATATATAAATATCCTCGATATCGTAACATTATTACACTTGCTATTAATAATTACAATATATAAAATATTTAGTGCGATTTTTTACACTATATAAAGTGAAATTCTTTTCTAAAATATTATATTTTTAAAGAGGTCAGCCATTCCTAGATCCTTCCCTGTGTCATATTTGCATTCGGCTGCCATCGGTACCGTTCGTGCATTTCCGTGGGGATCGCCTTCCAACCCTTGTCGAGATGCCTCTATCACAAACCAAAAAATCTTTACAATATTTCCTTGGTTTTCCGTTAAAATATTAGTTATTTAGTGAAAATGTGGTTGTTATTACGTATTGTAAATGAAGTTTCTGTAATACATTGTTGAATTGTGCGTTACTTAAGTTTGTTTTGTGTCAGTGGTCGTTAATTGTTGTGCTTACACTGTGCTGTAGGGGGTGAACGCAGTTCGATACTAAGGTAAAGATTATGCGAAATTCGATGTTCTTTTTGTTTAACTAAGTCTACACTTAATACCATGCCGTATTTGCCTTTCATAATCATTAAAAAAATGTTAATAGTATAAACAGTAGTCACCGTTTTTATGTCGCCGTTCCCACCGAATAATATCGTAATCGACTATTACTATAGAAGTGCTTTTATTGGGAATTATTGTTCTAGAGGATTGATTACACCTTGTGAATTTTTTTCAGAATATTCGTACGAGTACTTTTCGAGATAGTCATTTTGTAATGACTTTACCTATGCTATTCGCCTAAAAATAAAATCACAGTTTTATATCGTAATAGGTTATTACCCACTTTTCAATGGCTCATCTTTTACAGCAAACTGTTATTACGATCTTATTCGGGTACAAAAATTAAGACAAATTTCGGTAATGTAATTTCCATTATTATAACTACTTATAAAACGGGATACAACTAATCTTTTATAAGCCAAAAAAAGATTTGTGTACAATTTGCTCTCTGTATGAACAAGCTGAAGATGCTAAAAAGCTATTTTTGTAATAAAATAATAATAAAGTTGGTACGTTAGATAAAAAGAAAGGAAAAAGCTGCGGTTAATTCAACAAATACTACAGTCACTGTTTTTGATTTAGAAAAGACTTAATCTCAGTTATGTATTTTACATTAAATGTGCAAATATCTTTTACACCTATTAACTCAGGATGTTGACAATACATGTCTGGCACCTTTCTATTGCAAAAAACGAAAGCAAACGAAATTGGAAGCTGTTTATTACAAATCATTTTATACTGATGTCTGTGCTGGAAAGAACAAAAATAGATTTATTTTGCCATGTACCTTTAAGCCCTAATATACCATCTTCTAATATCGTTTTTTTTTACGGGACATGGTCCACATGAGGGTGAATGTAGTGTTAACGCGCAATAAAGAATAAGTTATTATTTACATCTTAAGATTTAAACTACTATGATTTAAAATGTCTCAACTCTGGAAAAAACTGGCATAAAGATACACAAGGCCCTTCGTAAACTTAGCTCCCTTGGTAAAGACAAGGTGACTTTGCTTGTGACCTAGGTTCCCTAAGATTTTCGTGGGCAAAGGAAAATAGAGAAATTTTCTCATGAAAAAGTGGTCTAACAATTAAAATGTAATTTTGTGGAAGAATATTTCGACTTATACACTGACCCGGATCCTGCAAAATCAAAACGTGGGCGGCAGCCCAAAAATCCCTGGAATTTACAATGGTCGATAACTTGACACAGATATGCCACCAACTTATCCCCATTTCTAAACCTGTGTTTGATGATTTACTTGCATTGTGTGCTAGTGAAGCTATACGTAATCATTACCATGGTTTTTAGAACTATCTTGTATGTTGCAGACATTTTTAACAGTAAATTCAGACGATTTTAATGGGTCAGACCTAGATGATGCCTAAATGGCACTGAAATATTAATATAAATGAATATTAAATTTATAATTATGTTTCTTTTATGTTATTTTTCCATACATTTATTAAAAAACCCCTAAAACAATGTAGAACATGGTTTATTTTAAGAATTCGATTATTAATTACCTTTTATTTTGCAATATGGACTATCCGGTATTATATTTTTACAATTGTGAAACTTATTTTGTTTGACATGGAATATTGTCGTTAATTAATATTACACTTGTCATCTCATTTGTATAATCACCGAATATTATGGTAACAATTTATTACTGAGTCAGTTAACATTGGGACAAAACGGCGAATAAGATCGCATTCAACTATTATGTGTAGCTCACTGTCGATAATTTACGCGAATAAAATCGTATTGTTGCTTTATGGATGAAGATTCTATTTCAAATTATGGTAATACACATTTTAGCTTATTACTTCAATCTAGTATAATAATATTTTTTTTTAAATGTATCACAATATCTAAGAAAAAATCACCTTTCTTTTGGTATATAAATGATTTTTCTATGTAAACCTAGTAAAAAGTTAGAAGCCAAAATCTGTATTTTATTTTTCCTGTAAAATTTAGATTTTACGATTACGGTATTATTCGGTGGGAACGGCGATGTGTAAAGAACCTAAAATTATTAACTGAATGTTTCTTTGGTTACAGGCTTGAAGCCATGAAAGACGTTGATGACGACGATGACTGAGAAAGGAGAAGTCAATAGGATGTTGGGTAAGTAGTTTTCCAAATTGTATACACATGAAACAGATGATTCTTCTAAAGAAATTTACTGGTGACATTTACGAAAAGGTTATTTTTATAATATTTAAAGTTGCTTTTAAAAAACATCAAGCTATTATAGCCCTAAAGAATATTAAAATCCTATTTAGTCTTAAAAAAATTGCATGTTGCCACGATGATAGAAGAAAAAGCTTTCTCATACCCAAAAATATACTACGCAGATAGTATCGAAATTTGCCAACCAAGTGAAACTAACACTTCATTCTATAACAGTAGACACAGAAGATTGCCTTACATATTCATCTAACATTCTTCGGGACAATTACGCAGTACTCATTGTTCTAATCGATAATAAAACATGTTTAAAACAACGCAAGCATACTAAGCGCGGATGTCACGATTCCTGTTTCCGCGACGCAATGAATCGTGAAGAGAATAATATTTTTTGAGAGGATTTTTTGTTTTTATACTTAGGTATATACTGTTGCCCAGGGCTTCGTTCCTGTAGATCTTTCTTCCGATGAAAGGAGTGGTGAAACCTTTAGAATTATTATTCTTACTAGAAGTCGCGCGGGGCTTCACTCTCGTAGATCTTTGTTAGGCCACTACTCGGCACTGTTCTGCAGTAGCGTGATTAATATAGCGTGTTATATAGCCCTTCTCGATAAATGAGCTATCCAACAATAAAATAATTATTTAGTTCGATTCTGTAGTTCCTGAGATGCGAAGCGTGTTCAAGCAAACAAACAAACTCTTCCCCCCTTTTTACAAAATACGGACTAAGCATTAAACCAGGCTTAAATTGAAAACTTTGACACTAAAACAATGGCTTATGTCAATTTAAACCTGGTTTAATACTTAGTCCATATTTTATAATAAGGGGGTTCAGCTATATAAAATTAGTATTGATAGAAGTTTAGTTTTATCATTGTAGTGTATAAAGAATTAATTTGAATAAATTTTAATGTATGACTCGTCTACCGAACTTATTGCGTGGGTAGGAACCACACTGTTTTGTTGCGGTTGTTTTTTATATTTGCTAATGTTACAAACATCACTTCGACAGACACATGTGGTCCGATCATTAAAAACGTTGCATGTACTACGTCATCAAGCCGGACAATAGATGTATATTACCTAGATATGACTTTTTAAGGCCGTCTTTTTAAATCTTTTCAATGATTACAATAAGGTTATTCTTAGCCAATTGGAATATCTGTGTAAAGTACTTTCTGTTACGTCTTTCTATTACAACAAATTGCTTTTACAAATTTAGTTTCAACGTTAATTAAAACTTTTCTTTTACGTACCTATGTCACGCCTGGTCATAGGCGTCACCTAATTTCCACTACAGCGAGCGATTTTGTGCCACCCGCAATCAAAGGCCACCTTTACCAGGTCGGCGTAGGTGAAGCCAATGTCTAGCAGAGGACGCCATTGAGCTGATATGACGATGTCAGGCCTACAATTTTAAGTATTTAAAACTCTAAATCCAATCATATTACATGCATTTTATTTTGGCTTAGATCTTACGGTGCTCTAATTATAATTATATTTATCAATCAGGTCGAAAATATAATGGCCTTTTCACTCCTTTTTAAATTGTGTTTAAAATTAGAATGCCTGTACCCATCTCTCACGTCGAATTAAAAATAAACCCACAATTATAATACCAAAAGCTTGAGGTGAAATAATTAGGCCCTCTGGGCATTTTAGTAAATTGATCTTAGCGAGAAAGCTGAGCGTATAAATTTTAATCCAGGGCGCGTAATCGGTAGTACTAACCTTCTTCTTACTTGAAGTATTTTTAAGGAATTGGATTCGCTGCTACAACTTGATTTGTATTTCTAGCTAATCTACTGATAACGGATATTCATACTTTATTCAGATTTCTATCATTCTCAGATACGTACCGGGCATTTGAAATAGTTTACTACTTCAGTAATTGTCTTCTTATAAACCACTAATATACAAAATCGTGTACATACATACAGCTTAAAGGCATTACAAATATATACACCAATAGTCTGTGGTCTTAAATTGGCTTTACTTTGGTTATGGTTAGCCACCAAACAAACTTCGGTCAGTAATTCCTAAGGTTGATTTAATCAAAGTCTGCTATTGATTAACTAAAGTCAATAGTCTACTGCCGTCTGTAGTGATTAAATATTTACCCAAATGCTCAATATTTGCTTTTTATATAATGTTAACAGGCTGATTAATCTGTTTACAATTACTAATCTATATCTATATCTTTTATTATTCCCAATATTGTTGTGTATCTCTACTCTATGGTAATATTATAAAGAGGAAAAATTTATATTTTTGTATGTAACGAATAAACTCAAAAACTAGTGGACAGATTTCAAAAATACTTTTGCCGTTGGAAAGCTACATTCTCACTGAGTAACATAGGCTATATAACATCACTCTACGGCTAATAGGAGCTGAGCAGTGGCCAAATAAAGAACGACGGGAGCGACGCCCCGGGAGATTTCTATGTAAAATATAACTTTTCATATGAGTTATTCCCTGAGTACCCCGATCTCCGAGGCACCCATCCCGGAGAACTCCAAATATAATAACTATAAAATGTATGGGGAATAGCCAGGGAATAGATAACCCTTCTCTATGTATATAATATGAATAGACGGTTAAGTGCACATAATTATATATGTTGTTTGACAACAATTGTCACGGTTTAAAAAATCCAAAATATTTTTGGCTTTTTCATAAGGGTCCATAGCAAAGTTATTATTTTAAAATTGTATTAACAACAGCAGCCTTAATATCCAGGTTTCCTCCCTTCTATCAGTGGCTTAATATGGATTTTTTTAAACCGTTAGATTTGCGTCATAAGTCACACGAGCTAGCTCTATACGATTGGTTAATCTCATGAGTATTTAAATATTTGTATGATTATTTACTAGTTCGTCGTTGTAAAGCATATTAAAAGCCGGCACGATAATAGACTTGTCGTTTTGTAAAACTCTCATTAGCACTAGTACATAAATATCTTCAATGAAACCACAGGAACAATTTTATACGCCTCGCTGCTACATCCATGCGTGTTTGAGACAATTCTTTGAATTTCAAATAATACCTGAAGAACATAAATATAACACTGTATATTATTGTCCTTTGATGTTAAACTAAACATTGTGTGACTTCTTGATAGCCAGTTATACCATTGAGCAAATATTATTGTACAGTCGAGTTCATTAATATCTTGGCACCATCATTAGATATTTTTTTTGAAAAGGGTGACTACAACTTATTGCATAATGTACAGCATATTTTATTGAACCATTCACATGAGAACATTTATTTAATCCATAGGTTCTATAGTATTTATTGAGCTTTTCAACGCTCACAATATTTTGAATCCTTGTTGGTGCCAATATATTAATGAACACGACTGTACATACATTTCTTATAACAGTTGATGGTCTACTTGAAAGCTTCAGAAACATATCTTTAGCATCTCAAGTAATACATATATTATAATATGTAGATACTGATTATATTATTTAAAGTTATATCATGAAAATATGTATATGCCACCTGTTTGTAGCACGTACGTTTTATAATGACCTTGTGATATTCATGTTTATATTATTATGTTCGTCCATAGCTTTGTTGAATGTAATTAAATACACACGTCTCTGGAAGAGAAAGCACGTAGTCATAATACAATATGGTTCTATTACCGCTAGCCACAATCACCCAGGTGCATACTGCAACAGCATTTCACTATAATCCTTTGAAGGAACCAGTAGTACCTATAACTCCTAGCGTAAAATAAAAAGTGATAAGTAACTCTATCTACACGCATGGTGTCAATACACCTTACAAACCTTGATTGTTTACCATTTACATTGTTTGTCTTAACAATGTCAGCAGCAAGTGCAGTAAGCGACATCGTATAAAAATGATTGAACGTGTGTGGTGTGTAATAATAGCCATAAATAGAAATCACTCTGTAACTATCAGAATACCGTGAGATGTGCCTCCACTCGTGTTTGTGTCTTGCTAACTGATAACCTCCTGATATAGCGTTAACTCCTAGTAGATAAACTTGAGACAATTCAGTGGACATTCTTTAAGTGCAGTGGTGAAGCAGTGATTAGTAAAGGTTATGAGTTGTTTACGGAACTGTATTCACAAAACCGGTTTCAAAAACGTATTGAGAGACATTAATGCTGATCGTCAAAGAATAACAGAACTTCACGAACTGAAAATAAACAAAAGAAAGATTTTACGGCTACGGGACGGGACTAGATAAACTTGTTCGAAGATATAGTTACTGTGCAAAATGATCGCCTTGGTGCTGTTTTTGGTTGGCAAATTAATTGAAGTGACAAAAAGTGCTTACTATAAGAATTGTGAACTGGAACAATCTGAACAGAGGAAGCGGACTCGGAAACGAATTAAAAGGCCACGAAAAAAGAAAAGACGGAAAGGTACAGTTTCCAGACTATCAAATTTAAAATCCAACAATTTGCAAGCCTTTCTTAGAAACCTTCTAATTAAATTTTATAATCTGCATAAATTGTTTTTTCAAAATATATATCTTCTTGTAGGTAGTTAAGTAGGTAGGAACTGTAATAATTATTTCATGTATATGGAAGATCTTGATTATTTAATAATATAATATGTTAATCATTTATTCCAAAGACTGAAGCAGCTCTGAACAATAAAGTATTTGCATTATAATAAGTAACCGAGGTCATTAGATTACAATGATGTAACTCCTCGTGGGATGCCAAGTGTTGAGACAGTGTCAAGTTTCATAACAAAATAAACTGTGTACAACGACATCTGTGTAGTATTGTTGTAACTAATTAAGCCAAGTGTGGTTTGAATCTGGGTTTAGATAACCAGTTGATGGTTGATTGATTTAATGTGTATTCTTACCTGCTAGATGGCGATACCATCGTTAAGTATTATATCCTATGTAGTCTGTAGACTGATATAATATCATAATGTATTCAGATATTATAATATTTATACTTTCGCTTACTTATTTATAGATAATCAAATGAGAAATTAATGTCTAAATTGATTTGATCTTTGAAGTTTAACTTTATGCAAATCTATTTCTAAATATCTGCTATGCCCGGCTTGCCTTTGTCTGTATTAAAGGACGTATGACGAATACTTGTAATGTATTTGGCAAGAGTCAGATGACTTTTTATAGGTATCAACAGTTTGTAGGTTCTTAGGTATGAAAGTCATTTTGAAAACAACTACGTTAACATTGCACCGGCCTACAAGTTCGATAATATTTAAAGGTAGTATTCATAGAACTGCAAGAATTCTTCCAAATTACGTTTTTGGCAATTTTCCACACGCTTTCTTTTAGCTTTCCAAGTGCGGTCGCATAGTTACTACTATGTAACTACTATACTACAGTCTATGATGACGTAAAGCTAAGCTTCTAAATCGCAATGTTTGTTCGATACGATTTTAGTCTCAGTTCTAAATACCAGTTGGATATGTGTATGCATATGTATTTCTAGGTACTTATAATATTATACGGTGCTTGGCGTCCAACGGAGCTTTACTTACCTACTAACAATTAACTACAAAATGTATGGTCGGTAAACGAAGTATGGGAATGAGGAACTAACAATCTGCGTTAGTGTCTCGATTTGTGCGGTCATTCACTTAGCTCGGTATTATGACTGATTTGGCAAATGTGCCGTTATGTTTTAGCCATCCGGTGTTACCCTGCTAATAACTAACTGAAGCCTACACTTTGTAAATTATATTTAGTACATAAATATTCTCATAAGTCCAATTCAACTATTAGATATAAAAATAAGTTTTTCAGCAAGCAAGTATTATGTAGCGATTAACTTCATTATCATCAAAAGCGTTAGCAGAAAAAAAATCTTAAAATAATTAACATACCTACTTACTCTGTTTTTTGAAATATTAACTTGGTAACTTAGTTTCTAGCTATGAATCATATCACATTTAGGTATATTAGATATCTTTTGTTTTGCATCGTCCAATTTTATCTACATACAGATTTTAAACTTACCTATGAAAATTGGGAATCTAGGTTTCACATAACCCTGTTTCTTCAATTGAGTATCAACGACATTCTTTCAAGTTACAACCACTTGTGTTATATTGGTTAGGGGCGTAAAAGACCTGAAGGGTTACGCATTGATTTTTTGTAGCCTCAAAGGATATCCCTAAATTTATACAAAGAGAAAAATTATACTTAGTTTATTTCAAAATTGACCTACGTAAACGATTAGATCTCGAGTTATTTGAATAATCCTTTTGATAATTGTTAATAGAGTGCAAATTAGTGTAGCAAATCAAATTTTATCGCATAAAATAATGATCGCTATAAGATCAACAAAGGTTTAATGGTAATCCACCCACAATTTTACTGATGACAGCTGGTCTGTTGCTCTAAATGTTAGGGGAAGGGTCCGTCTGAATTAACATATCTCTCAATTATGATAATGCAGAAGCTAGATAGTATTTTAATCAAACTTTTGAACATCAAACAGAATATTTTAACATTTATATTACAATTTTTACACAACAATGTTTTGCTTGTTCGGCTGATTTAAAATAATAAATGTTTTTGTTCTACAAGTATTGTTTTTAAACAATACCAACACCAAAATGTATGTAGATCATTGTAGGTTGGTTGTTTAGGCTAAATAATGTCATACCTATTGACATTTACCCCTAGTCTTATCTGAGTACCATCTGGCCCTTCTCAGAAAGCATTTTACACATTTGTATTCACTACAGCAATACAATGAAGTTAGTTTGTCCATAATGTCCATTTATTATGCACCCTACTACCTCTGAGAGTTCACCGTGAAAAGTGACGTAGTGCTTGGTATGAAGTTGGCGCGCATGCGTACGTCAGTTACGGGCGCTGCGCCTGCGCGTTTGACGCTTTACTCGGCGGTGTAGTAGTCGTGATCCGATTAACAACGTCAGTTTTATTTTTATTCTAAGATACATTATAATGATTACTACCTAATTAGTGCAATATAACCGCTTGATTTGACACTCACGAAATACAATAACACTTGATTAATGGAATTCTTATTAAAATTTTATATAGTGTAATCACCTATCGTTAAATCAACTTTCAATGAACGTATAAAAATACAATAATGGATATTTGAATTTTATTTCCTTTTTGAATTTGTTTTTATTTCAAGTGCTAAAAAGCGTCGGGCGCAGTATACTCCAATTAATCCTGTTCTATTTGTATCCCGTCTCGTTCCCGACACTCGCTCCCTATCATGTGTGGCTATGTTCATTACATTTGTTGTCTCGCTCTCGCACCCCGCGCTCATTCACGCGATTCATCCAATATTCCGATCGGGAATTCGGGATAGCGCGCTCGCAGCTGTCAAATCAAGCGATACGCGGCATAAGTTTAGTAGTAACAATTAATAATGTAAATTTGTTTTTTTTTCACGTTGCAGTGTCTTTACTTGTGTTTGTCATGTGCAAAAACAATGTGAAAAGTGGTTGTTAATAAATTTTTCATAGTAACTTGTATCCTTTTTGACTTGCACAATAAATATTCAATTGTAAGACGCGAATTATGAAATGTTTTTATCATCGATGTGCTGAAGTGTTTAGTGATGAAGGCCCTTGATTTGGCATAGTGCACCTTATTCGAACATTACATAAAGGATACATTGAGAAAAGAAAATGCGGATCAAGACATACACAGATTTTCGCCCGAATGGTAAATATTTTTATTACTGCCCAACAAACAAGACTTTTGATATTTCCAATATTTTATTTTGTATATGACTAATCAAACTTCATTTATTTTTCTGTGTTAATTTTATTTATTAATATCAGACTACCTACATTTTAACTCAGTTATATCATATTAAATAATTATTATTTTGTCTAGCCTACCCTCATAAAAGACTACCTATATAAACAAAGTTATTCTAATATTATCTATCTACGAGTAAATTAACATTTCCATCATATTACTTCGGCGTTAGTACATTGTATGTATAGTAGTGCAAATTCAACGTCATCGAGTCATACGGGTTGATGTCGTAATGCAATTATTCGCAATATTCGTTGATGTAGTCACATTTGGTATGGCTAATAATTGTAATGAAAATGTGCTAACACGCTATTGTTATTAACTGAGAAAGTTGGATTTCTCCAACTTACAGTTTGTTCTTATGTAAAACTTAAACTTTCATTAGAATTGTTATACATCAGTGTTAACTTTGACGAATTGTCATTGAGTCAGTAATTAGTCATATTGTTTAACAATTCTCACATTCTTACGTTTTCCTTCTTTTGTATAAATAGTCTTTTCAGTAAGCAGACAAACAAAACAGAAAATATATGTTTAGATAGATACGTAACTTATAAACAATTGGGGATGTTCTTACCAATTTTGTGTTGTGTCTGTGTGTAGAACAAATAAACGTTTACTAGAAATATATATTTATTTGAGCAAAGTAAACAAATCATATTGGTTTGGTCATATGGGGAATAGAGCAAAACATAATAAAATATCACGAGGGTTTCTAGAAAGTTTGAACGACTAAATACACGAGATAACTACGACCTTCATATAAATAACTTCCGAATTCAGATTTCAAAATTATAGTCCACTGGGTTCTGGAATGCCGCGAAATTAAATTGTTCCTAAACCAGGCAATGTGTAATGAAATAATACAACGACTCATTGCAGACGTGTTAAGATTAGAACATTCATTACACATAGGTGCAGCATTGAGACCATTTCAGTCTTAAACGTTCTAATGATTTAAATTACGATGACTTGTCCTGTCCTCTTGTTGATGCAATTGAATACACCGAGGTCAGACGCGGTTTCATCACGAACTTAAATACATACAATAAAATATCATCCATATGGCGGTCCATGTGGGAGACGAATGAAATAGGTAAGTATATGCTTTCTGAGGTTTCGATTGCAACGATCTCTGTCTGATTTATCCTTCAACAGTTATCATTCTTAACGCCTTGAGTATAGACAGTGTCGGCACGAGCCGTTTGACCTTAATTTATGAAGAATATTTATTATTGTTTGAATATTTAACACTAAGTTAAAATGTTATAACTGAACTGATGTTTCTACTAAAAGCATTAATTTATCAAGAGCCAGATGCGAATTTTCTTTATGAATATGAAATCAAGTATCAAGGACGTGATTTCGATTGCGGAGCAACAAATATGAGAATTAATAAATTTGTAGCCAAATGTTTTGAAAAGTAATCTTCAAAGTCGTGGAGGTGTATTGTGAATTGGGACCAAATACTGAAATTGGAGGCAATACTGAAAAAAATATAGTTTATATATTAATATATAGTAATACCTAAATAGAAAACGATAGAGAAAATAAATAGGTAGCCTGTACCTACATATAGCATACATATTTACACATAATAAAATAAAATATCACATTTAACGATAAAGAAAATAGAGGAAAACTAATTTTACCTATAGAATATCTAAGAAAATCCGATGAAAGACAAAGGTCTAGGTCATGTCTAATATATTTATATATATTAGACATGACCTATATAAATTATACGTCATATCGTATTTAAGGAATATGAAAATACCATATTTATTTGCCCGACGTTTCACGACGCTATATAATAATTTAATATGTGTACAAGTCGCGAAAGTTTAAAAGATTTTATACATAGAATACATTAATAGGTTGCTGATGATGATGATTAAACATAGAATCTAAATGAAAACCACGTTAAGAGGGTTCTATTGAAAACATTTAAATAAAAATCGAGAACCACGAAATATGACATTACTTAAATTGCGAAGTTGCCATTCCTTGTATAAAACCTTTTAATTACAAAAAAAATACGCTATGTAGGCTTCATTTTACACTGTTTTAAGTAGATAATGTTTAAATTATTAACCCATTACAATCACAATAACTTGAACATAACCATTGGGAATGTAAGCATTACTCAAACAATATTGATAATCTACTGCGACGGTTTTTTCACTTTGTTCAACAATCTCCCATTGTTCTTTTAAACAGTAAGTTAACAACAATTCTGTTCCACGTTATGGTGTAACATTGTTATGGATAATATGTTTATAATGATGATTTACTTTTGTTAATTTTAATTACACGTATTTCTATTTACAACTGTTAGAATCTATGTAAATAAGCTACCATCACGTGACGTTATTTTTCTATTGTCTGTTTAGTTAATTTATTCCTATTGACGTCACTAAACGTTGGTAATGGGGTAACACATTTCGGCCAAATAATGTTTTAAAAACAAACAATTTGAAATTCAACCATGACATTCACTTTAGAAACTGCTTATGATTTATGTGAAGTAAAAAATAAGGCAACAGGCTCCGTTTAAGATGTCACAGAAAATGTGGAGAGTATCAAAATAAATCGACAAATAAACACACGAATCAGCAGATCATCTATGTTCCAACGAGAAGAAAATGTTTTGTAGATGTCGATTAGCAATTCATATCCACATAATATTGATATACATTATAACAAAAAGTGTTTAAAATATCTTAAAACAAGAGACTTTATTTAGGACTATCATTGAGAACAAAAACGTTTTCTTTTTATCTATCATATTTTTAACCTTGTCCAAAATATTTTATTAACCGTGAGATTTGGTGCAGAAAATTTATAATTTTAATATAAATGGCAGTGACATTTATTTGATCAATGATAAGAGTGTTGAGATAAAAGCCGACTGGCTTTGTGAGACTAAGAACTACCCTTGACGCTCTAGTAGGGGAGAGGCTTCCTTATTCGATCGATTCTACAATCCACCCTCGACGAACGCGACATAAATAACTACGTGTGTTGACTCAGGTGACTTTCCTGACACGAACGATATGGCAGACTTATCTCTATCTTTGAGATTAAAACATTGTAGTTGGACCTTCGAACTTCCAAAAAAATATATGAAATATGAGAAAGAATTATATCTTTCGGCAATAATGTCAAGATTTCATAGCGTTGCAGCTGTATTTTCAAATAATAAATTAGTTTGAATTTTTCCATTACTTGTTTAGCATTTATATAAAAATGTTAAACCAAAGCGATGGAAATTGCTTAATATTTAATGTAAATAAATTAGTGTCTGAATATTCTTGTAAATCAGCGCACTAGTATCATTGCGTGTGAAAGCAATTTAATTTATTTATTTATTTATTTATTTATTTAATACTTCATACAAAATATGTACAGGCGGACTTAATGCCATTAGGCATTCTCTACCAGTCAACCATTTGGGTGATGCAGAGAGTTTGTTGAAGTAGGTGCATAAATAAAAGTAACGAGGCAATTAAGCTAAAATAATAGATATATTCTCAATAAATAATTAAATTTATAATATATAAATATAAAGCTAGGTACTTAAATACATATAAATATATATAAATAAATAATACAACTATAAATATATATGTACTTACATATACTATATTATAATACAATAGAGGTGAATAAACTAAGTAAGAGATGAAAACTGCCAGACTATTCACAACGAAGGAGTTCATGAATCCTCTTCTTAAACGCATAACGGTTAGTGGACATCCTGATTTCAAGAGGGAGGGCGTTCCATAGAAGGATGGATTGTATAGAAAAAGAAGAGTGAATAAAATCAGACGTGTGAGAAGGACATGAAAGAAGGAGGTTATTAGAAGAACGAAGATTTCGGTCATTAACAGAACAGAGATAGGGAAAGTCATGAATTAAGTAGGAAAGCGGAGTAGGAGATGTTAGGATAGAGTAGAGTGTGGTGAGAGCACGCATCTTACGGCGTTGAATAATGGGCAACCATTTTAATTGAGAGCGATAAGTAGACACATGGTCATACTTGCGAAGATTGAAAATAAATCGAATGCAGTTATTTAGAAGACGGTCAAGTTTGTTGAGAAGGTCTGCATTCAGGTCAAAATAACACACATCACCATAGTCGATTTGAGGAAAAATTAAAGTCTGCACAAGCATCACCTTGGTTTTGTACGGAAAGAAGTTTTTAAATCGATAGAGAGCACGTAGGGTACCGGTAACTTTTTGGCTTACATGAGTAACTTGAGCTTGCCAGCATAAAGTGGAGTCTATGTGTAAACCAAGATTCCTGACGGTTGGAGACAATTTTATGATGGAACCATCAAACACAATTGGAGGAAGAGTATCTGTGTCCAACCGGGTCAGAAGCCGTTGGCTACCTACGACGATTGCTTGACACTTCGAGGGATTGACCATTAATCCAAACCTGGCAGACCAATCTTTAATGTAAGCAAGATCCTTATTGACCATGTCAATTGCTGACGACACAGAGTCAATGCTTGCCTGAGAGTATATCTGCAAATCATCGGCGTATAGGTGATACGGACACTGAAGATTCTTGGTAATGAGATTAATGAAAATTGAGAAAAGTAATGGAGAAAGAATACCGCCTTGAGGAACACCAGAGTCAATGTTACACCAGCTAGAAGACGACTCATTGCAACGAACCGATTTATATAATTTACTGTTACTTGAACGATTTTTTGGACGCAATCCACATTTGGGTTGGTCGACGTACTATTCAGAGTAATCTAGGTGAAGTTTCACATATCAGAACTATCTATTTGAAACATTTCGAGAAGTTTCATGTAATAAATTATTCGGGAGTGAGACCTTCTATTGTAAAAAAAGATTTTGGTCGGTGAATTCTGAATCCTAATAGAGACGTACTTAGATTTCTTTTTGTATGTATTAGATCAATCAAAGTGAGGATAATGATCTGAGTAATGTAGCGTGTGTCACACCAGATTGGAGATGTGTGGCGAAAGTGATCACTTATCAATTTCAATAACTTTATGAAGATAATTGTAGATAGTAATATGCTCACGCTCGTTGTTATATATTTTTATTTGTTTTAGTATTATACCTTATAGCATTGTTTAATATAATATAGCACTGATGTAATACAATGGAATAAACTAGTTCCTAATATATAAAGTATTTCAATATCTCTTCCTTTAGTTACAAAATCAAATTGTTCGATATAATTTACTATCGGTTACATACTTACCTATCAAATGATATGAAATAATAAATTACATAATTCAATCTTACTTTTATGACATATCAGATTAGGTAATAAATACCAATTTACTCACTAAAAATAAAAAATCTTTTTATATAATAATATGTCTTGTAAATAATTATATTTTCAAAAGTGAGGAAGACTAAAAATCTCCATGAAGCTGAAATTACATCTAACAGACATTGTGCCAGATCAACAACTATTATAGAAAACCAGTCTAAAATTATAATGCTTTTAAAATTGATAATAGATGTCGGACAATTCGACAGCGTTATTATCGTACCACACGTCACATGTGGCCTACAATGTCTGACATAAAAAAACTGACTCTCACAGTCATAGATCACGACACACTGACACGGGAACCGTGATAAAATAAAAATCTCAGTGTATATATTACATTGTTCGACATATAGTTCAAAAATAAGATTATATAGATCGTGAATCGCATAGTGTTTTAATGGCTAAAATAACATGTCATCCCTACATAATATTTATATACGAAAAGTATTGCAACTTTTCGTTCAACATAATTTTGACACTATCTGCTGAAACTGTGTGATATATAAGTGTCAGATTTTTTACTTAAGTAAAACCAGTCACTTAAGTTTTAGTTAGGTTATCGGAAACTTACCAGCAAGTAGTGAATAAGGACCTTACAGTTTTAAGCACAAAAGTCAATTCAATAATAAAATCAATGCTTCAATTTTCGTTAGAGCTCGAGTTAAATCTCGAAATGTTGAGCATGTAATGCCATTTATATCAACAATTATTCACGTATTCGTACATAAAATGTAAATGAATGTGTTTGATAGTTATCTAGTGCGTACTTGAACATTATTTCAGTTGTATTGCTTCCTATTAGTGTTCACTGTGTTCAGTCTATAGTGCTATAGTTATGGGCTAGAGAATAATTCATATTTATTATGTAAAATAGTATTTTTTTCTAGACATTGTTTTTCCTTCCATCAAAACTAAATAAATAATCGGATTTTCCTAAAGTTTGATCATAATTCTGTCTAAGTTTTAGGGAAGATTAAGGCATAAATGCCGTAAAATATGTCACACGTAGATTGCTATTGATTAGCAGCATTTACAGATTAAATAAATGTTATAATAAGTTTATTTCCTTGTCGAGTGCTTATACTGAGTTCATCCATGTAAAGATATTCTATTCTGGAGCACTTTCAGACGTTAACTAGACGGCTATAGTTGGCTGTAGCTAAAATCAAGTCCAGTTCAATGAATTTGCGTTTCAATAAGGCATTATGCTAAGAGTTAGGTAAGTACATCATGAACGCTAAAAAAACTATTAATTATATCATAGTAAAGAACTTTGAGCATCCTTTTTTCCTTTTATCCAGTTTTATGATATTTCTTATTACTTGTCAGAGATTATTTGTGAAAAAATGTGATGAAATCATGCAACTATTCTCTGAAAACCTAAAGATGATATATTAAATTCACGATGCAATGTTATTGTTCTAAACCGGATTAGTAGTGAGAGTGTGGCAAATGCTTCTAACTATTTTTTACACGTCTTTCAACAGAATAAAATAACTAGTCATTGAAATAATAAAGAAAAACACCTTGCAAATGGATAATATGTTTGCACCGAGACTTCCTGACAAATCAGTCATAGTGTCGGAAGATTGAAAGTTATTGAGGATCCTTTAAAGGTGGTTTGAATGGTCTCACTTCCTTAATGCAAAATTATTATGAGATTTTCGCTCGGGAAAGTGGAAGTGCATGATTTATAGATATACATTTCAACAGTCAATGTGTAATTCGAAGGTCCGAGCATATAAGACAGAAAACCGTCCTGTCATATTTCTCTTCAGAAATTATCAGGAATTTCCTTCGCAGTTATAATGATGACCTAAAATGGTGACATCCTTTAAAATTGCTAAAAGGCAAGAGTGACAAGTACATACTTAATTATTCAGACTTTCCTTGTATAGCGACGCACTGACGCACATTTAGCTATAAGTAAGTTGATTGTGCGTAAGTCGAATGTGATATGAACCTGGCTTTTAAAGGTGAAGTTCAGCTGAAAAGTTCACGAGCGCGATCAATGTTTATTAATATTATTATGACCAGTTACAAGTTTGATTTAATACAGCATTTATCGTAAGGAACTGAATCAATAGTCGTAAGGAAAAATATGAAAATAGGTCAACTTTTATGGTACTTATTCCCAAATTATTTTACATTTAAATTTTCCTCTGTTGGTCTATCACATTAAGTGGCGACGGGATCAACGGCTTATCGTGCAATCCGAAACAGCAAACGCTCGATAATGAACATTAGAATTAATTTTAATTATTAAACCTGAAAGTTAATTCAATAATAAAATATTAACCTTCATGATTAAATAAAGTGTGATTGTTTTGTACAGAAAACATCTATAAATAACAATTTTATAAATATCTAACAGCGGAGTTACGTTCAATTTTACGTTTATTTATACTATACGTTAGTACAAATAATTAAATGTCATCTGAGAACAAACAGGTGGTTAATTAAAACAAACAAAATAGAGATATCAAACTCGGTTAAAATTATTTATAGATTCAGTTTACTTGAATGTTGAATAATTGTTTAGTTTCAATGGTTGGGTTAACTTACACGGAGCAAAAATGTCATGCTCCAAATAGTTACGAACTACAAACTAGAAGAGATGTAATTAAAGTAATTATTTTATTACAATCTTAGCGGAATAAAACGTATGGGAACGAGATAAGACGAACTTGGTCAGTACTAAAAATGGTTTGGTAAGGTACATTGCTTCGCACAAGGTGCTGTTACCTCCAGGTGTGAAAGATCATTTCTCACATCTGCCGTGTTTGCTTAATTTATCGAAGTAATTTAGATAAAGGACTTTAGTTTATTTAGTCTTATTGGAAGCAGCAAGCGAAACTGTACTTTGTAAATCATTTTGTAACGCCTCGAGTTGCCTCAGGTTTTGTTTAATTTAAAATGAGTGATGCCTTCACGTCTCACGTCAATTTGTAAATTTCCGTTATTTGTTATGGATTTTATGAAATTCTTTATGAGAGATTTTATAATTATGAATATGTGATTTATGGATTCAAAAACATTTTTAGTCAAAATGATAACGTGGTTTTTAAAAAAAACTTTACTACTTTTAAAAATACCCAGAATGCGTTGGTTTTGTTGCAATTCAGCTCATCATAACACCATGTAATTTTTATTTGTCTAAATTGTTAGCCTGACATTGGTCAGGTTGAATTTAGTAGTTAGCATAATACTGATCTACATTTTTGAATATGCAAATAAAATGATTGAACTCATGCCAAAATTACTAAAAAGGAATTTTGCATAGAATTAACCTAGATTTTGAAAGAAGTCGACGCCGCGGCGCCGGTTCGGTTTATCTATACCTACTTACTTTAATATTGCAAATACAAAGAGATTCAATTTGATTATATCTTTGAGTGTGTACTACATTGGTACCTATACAATTATCTTCATTACATAGACAGTAAAATTAACGATGCTACGGAACTCGAAACAGCTATTCGAACTGGTATAAAACCGGCTTTTTAAATATCACACGATCAAAACTGAATCGAAATTTAATCAATATGCGAGAAATGTAATCGTATTATGGTTACATGCTCAATACCGTACAGATAATCGTCTTATACGTACAGTCCAATTGTGTGAAATGGGATTTTAATTACAAATCACATAATAACTGCTTAATGTGAAAATAAGGACCATGATTATATTTTTTTATACTTTTCTTTTGAATTGCATTTATTGTATGTATTAAGGATGCGTGAACAGTGAATACTTTAATAAGTAAGACTACCAACAAATATTAGTTAAATGCAACCACCAAATCTTTAGGCCTGGACTTCACCAAAGCTTTTCAATATTGAAATTTTTTGATTGTTCAAATACATCCGGGCCATTAGCAGAATTTTTCTGTCAATCAGTCAGATAGTCAGCTATTACTATTTGTTCATCGGCAAGCTGTTTTAGGACTCAAATTTTGTCCAACTTTGTTTATGTAATTCCTATGGTTACCTACCAAAGGAATTACAACGACAGAAATTAAACGTTAGTCTTAAAACTACCGTCTTCATCAAGTGAAATGCTTTCAACAGAATGCTTGAGCATTAGAATAGAACATTCATTATGTAAATGTACACGATAATTTTATGAGTTTTAGGAAGACTTTACATAATTCTATTTCTAACAACCAGTAGGTATTATACCATTGTGAAATCCTATCTAGTTTCGAAAACTGCAACCATGTTTTGTTTAATCGTCATAACATTTTGATTATAGTTCGCTTACCATCATCTGGGAAATATGATGCAGTGTTTAAAAACACAATATTTGAAGGGATTTAACAAATGGTTGGTTTCTTTTGAGTAAGAAGCGTGGCATATGATTAAAAGCCGACTAACTGACGGACATACCTACTTACATGTATTACATATTTTTTGCGGAGCATTCGAAATTTGAAACTTATGTATTCTTTATGTGCTGCTACTTCTTCTTTTTTAAGATGATCCCATCTTAAAAAGAAGTCTAAATAGTTTCTAAAGAAGGGACAGATCAGGAGTACCCTCAACCGGCGAAAATGCATGAAAAGACTGATGAATGTTGAAGAAGCCAAAGATGTATGTCAGAATCGTAGCAAGTGGAAGGAAATGGTCTCTGCCTACCCCTCTGTTGGGAAAGAGGCGTGATCTATATGTATGTATGTATAAATAGTTTTGAAAATAATATGCCCGTTGAAACGGGAAATCTTATTGGTCCAAGTCATAGAGAATTTAACACAACATATATATATACCTGCTATAGTAGCACTAAACCGGTATGATTCAGTTCTCTCTTGAGCTCAACACCCCTTGTCACTTACGTGTTCATTAAAGTGTCTATCTAGCACGCCCCTCACGTTTCATCAAGGGCTTTTAGCTTTTTAATTTTTGCAACATTTGCATTACAATCTACACACGTTTGCGCATGCACAGAGAAAGAGGTTGCACGTGTCTTAAAGTTTCCGGCCTACGTTATTTTGGTTTCTGTTAGACTGCCAGAACTGGTAGCTGCTGAGTAATGAAGAACATGAGACAGTCTCTACTTTCTGTTGAAGAAGTGAATGACGTGAGTGACGTAAAGGAGAAAGGGTGAATTAGGAAAGGTGACACCATGAAAATAACTGAACCATATTAAGGAAGTAGATTAAAAACATTTTAATTCTTATATTAAGTAACGTAAGGTTGCAATTTACTCTTATAGATTAGTTCAAAAGATGCAGATGAAAAAAGTTGCAAAAACTCGCTCCTGCTCAACATTTCTAGGTGCGGTGTTAATTTATCTAGTGCATAGTGTATTTATATGTTCGCTTTTATAAGGAATAAAGATACATTAAAATATATCGAGTACGGTCCCTTTTGAATCCCTTTTCCGAGGGCTTCACCCACATGAAAATATTGAATGAATCATACATTGCATGTTTAACCGGAAAACCTAGCGAACGCTCCAAGATTAACAGCCCAAGGGGTTTGTGAGCATACCGTATAATATTGTACTAAGACTTTATTGGATTGGTCTGCAGTATGTAGTTAGGAACGTGTGTGGACTGTGACCTTTATTGTCACTTATTAGAAAGCAAATGGATTTTATATTATGTTTTATGTAATATTGTTCGTTAAAGGCCGTCTAGCCTTTAAGCTTCTTAAGGCGAGGGTTCCTCGAAAACAGCTTTAATACTGTTTTAATTAATTTAAATTAATTGACATGCTACTTTTAACCAACATACTGTTAACAAGCTAGTTCACTACTAAATCGAAAAGACGCTCAAATTATATCTCGATTTCTCTTTACTTGAAAACATATTTAAGTTTCTAGTCGGATAAAACAGTGTAAATGTGACATTTCTTACTTCACTTAAAATGTATGCCTATGGTTAAAGCAGGTGTTTCTGAATTTTGCGTTTGACTATACTCGCCTTAAGTGTGACCCATGAAAACGTTGCGTGCTGATTAGGTCTTGTTTTCTCTACTAAACTGGTGGTTCAAGGCCATGGTTATTTAGCTCAAGCTGAGTTGATCGTTAGGTAAATTTTAGACATCAGGCACACCAAGGCCAAGCGCCTTGATATCATAAAGTGAGTTGTGATTATTTTAGGAAGAAAAGCCGCAGAAATAAATTTTCCTAATGTTTGTTTTGCCGCCGCGTTTCCAGGAATACGTCGGGGTTAGGGTAGTGCGCCGACCCCTCGTACAATTGCCGTCTGCGACATTGTAGATAGCTATCTAGATATAGTATGATAGCCGAAGGAAAACTTCGAGGGGACTGGTGATTTATAGCTATAAGTATATTTTGAAGTATGCAGTCGCGCCGTTGTTAACAGATTTATTAATATCGATAAGACTTACATAATCAAATTGAATTTAATCTAGACTGAAGTAATACACAAGCATATCTTTTAAATAAGCAGATCAAAATTTATATAAAAAAACCCATCATAGAATTAAAGGCCCCTTTCTGATGAGCTAGGTAGTTCCAACACGCCGCGCCGTCATGTCAGCAGCTAAGTACGGGGGCGGTAGGGAACCGTAGTGCGTGCTCGCTGCTCAGCTAAATTAATTCCATTCCCTTCCCTACACCCATTAAAACGTCAGAGTAATGACGCATTAACTCGAATTTTACTTTTTATATATAGGAACCCCTACAGCATAAAACATATTTTGTCTTGCAATATTGGTCGTTTAGACGTTTATCGTGCTGCTTATTAAAAAGTTGATTAACTGATGTTTATAAAAGTCTATTCAAGTACCTACATGTGTGTATAATAGATTATTATCCTTATTTTCTAGCCACAATGTTAAGTGTTTATTAGTCAATAGCGTGTAGATATAAAGTGGACACAATGTTACCGATATCACTTTCAATGCTCCAAGTGCTATGTCCACATGAATAAGAAATAAGAGTTTCCTTTCTGTAAACAATAAATCGCTGCTCATCGGACTGTACGCACGCTTGGCTCAACGCCAACTTTTCCTTGCAATTTTACTGTTCGCCAGTCCAACACACGGATATTTTGCAGTCGGCATTCTAGACGAAGATGGCAATAACCTATCAGTTTTATAGCTTCTACCACTAACTGAGATTTACTTCGCTTTTATTCGAGTCGTTAGTTCTTCCTTCTCAGCTTAGCTGCTCCTTTGATGTTGTCGTGTGAATAAAAAGATTTTGTTATTAGCTATTCAAATAGTGTTTGATGAATGTATTCTATACAATTTGTTTGTATGAGTTATCATATAAATTGGCAAACATAACCTTGATGCTTTGTATATCGAATAAGTGTATGGTTTTCCGTATGTTTGCGTGATATTAATATCAATTTACTTACCTAAGTTATGAATTATGATTATTCATTTAAGTATGCAGAGTTCGCGGCCCACATTTCTATCGTCATAAAATGTGTTTGTATGTGGGGCAAGGTTTAATTAATTATAAACAAACAAACCTGTATACTCAGCTATTCTGCAGACAACTGTGCTTATGATTAAAATGTTGATAGTGCGTTATCTGTACGGAAAATGATTTTGTTCCGATAATTCAATTGCTTTGTAAAAATGGCGGCATTATACGACTGGGACTACGCATCACGATGCGCGCTAGTGCATGAATAGAATACAGTGAAAATAGCTTTATTATAAACTGTGTTGGTGCTGTGTTCATAGTTATCTCATAATGTCGTTCAAACTATGACTGTCTTTATAACTTATACATATCATGTAATAAATATGAAGAATATAATAAGATATGTGCAACTCATTCGTATATAGAAGTCATCAAAATGAGCTTCGTTAAGGTGACTTAACATTACTTCTTAAACCCTACTGAACATACACTTCTTGAAAGTTAACTGAATTATTTATCCGCCTCCATGACAGTGACCTTTGCCAAAAGGTCAGCATATTTCTCAAGTGTCTTTAGAATTGCTATAAATATTGTAGTGTACTCAAATACTTCAAGATGTACTAAAAATATAGTGAAAGAATTCGATTCCGGCGCTTTGGTAATGATGGAAAACAGACCGGCGCCGTCGTGGTGTTAAGTGTCTGACAGCTCTTGTTATTAGGTGCGAACCTTTCAATGTAGCTTCAGAAACCGTAATACGAGTAGCAAAAAATACATGGTTAGTTGTACCCAGAGGCCCACCGGGCTATTCGAGTTGTGTTACTAACTATCGGTAGTTAGGAGATAATGTTACTCGTCGAACGTGCTTGCAAAATGATACTACGAGTATTATTTTGATATTAGTGCGTAATGCAGTTGGAAGATTACTTCAGAACATCCTTATATTTCCTGCATCAATATCCAATGTAATTATTTATAATAATTATACAATTGGTTTAAACTGCCGTACTCAGAGACGTTACTTATCTTTAAAGTTTATTTAGCGAAAACGTGTAATACTTAAGTCGATACGATTAAAGACGATTATTCAATGATCAAATTAATTAATAACAGATTACTGCTAATTGAAGTCTCTGAGTGCGGCAGAAAGGTATTAACGCATATGAACTGATGATCACACGTGGTAAAATCTTAGTCCATTGTCCGAGGTGATTGATGATCCTTATAAGCTCTTCTTACAAAATATTAACAGCACATCTGTTATCCAAACAATGCCTCTCAGCATCTTTTTTTATTAATATATTACAATATCATCCACCAAAATTGTATTGACATATTTTCCACACGAACAAAGCTATGAGCGGAAAATAGTCCTTTTCATAATACCAATTAACGCATTTATACTAAATAGGTTAATTAACATTATAGCTGAACTAATTATGTCAATTGATATTTGCATTTATATACAAGAATTCTACTGTAGACTTGTTTATCCTCGTCGGGTAGATACACACATGTGATAAGTGTTGTTACCGTATGAGTCTATTCGTTAATACGGTGTCAGGGCCGGGCAAGAACATGCCTTGCTAATAAACTTCGATTCATATGTTGGAGCAGACGAACATGACATAATTAAAGGCCGTACAATACCTAAATTGGGCAAATCATAGGATGCATTACAATATTTACCGTATGCTTAAAGTTTGAGAGTTTATTTAACTTATCTGGCTAACAAAATTAATAGAAAAATTTAATTTAAAATGTTAAATAAAACGAAAGATCAAAGTGCATAAACCGAAGATAGGAAAATAAATATAGCACAGATTAGAAATTTTTGACTGACCTGTTGGTCTAGTGGTTAGTGACCCTGACTGCTAAGCCGGAGGTCGTGGGTTCGATCCCCACCCAGGACAAATCTTTGTGTGATGAGCATAAAAGGTTTGTTCTGTGTCTGGGTGTAATTTATCTATATGTATGTATTTACAAAAAAAAATGTATTTAAGTAGTATATCAGTTGTTTAGTACCCATAACACAAGCCAATATAATTGCTTACTTTGGGACTAGATGGCGCTGTGTGAATGTGGTAGAATATTATTATTATTATTAGAAGATGAGATTTGTTCTATAGAGTCAATAATCACATCCCCACTCAACTCAAATGAAAATACATAATTTGAAATTTCCCAAGAGTGAGTAATTCATTGTTACCCTTGAATAGCAGTATTATTTTGTAGACCGACTACAGAGTTGCGACGCGTCTCTTCAATAATAAAATATCCGACGAAGACATCTGTTCTGGTTTTGTTGCGATTTCTCTGGCATGGCCTGTCTGCGTCGACCTGACGTATTTTCCCGTGTAATGGATTAAAAACAAACAATTTTCAGACTTGTTATTGAAACGAAGGAAAAGATAACATCCGATCAGAAGGTTTTTTTATATATTCGCGGAAACGAATGCTAATGAGCTGTTAGCGAAATAACCAAAATAAAATGTTGAAGATCAGGAACCAACACTAATTAGGAATGCGGAAACTAGTAGCTAGGATTGCTTACACCAAACGAAGATAGCAGAATAAATTTTATACAGGGAATTTATTCAGAATTATTCACACTTACCTTTTTTAAAATAAATATTTTCTTTCAATTCTAATATTACAATTTCCACTTCGTTATTTTGATTTGTAAACTAGTAAAAATCATGTTTTTATTTATTGAGGAACAAAATAGGGCTCCCTTTTAAAATGTTTTTTTTTAAATTAGTCATCATTACAAAAATGGTCAGTTAACCTTTTGATCGCCACGTCAAATCGGTATCGCCGTGCCTTGAGCGCCAAGCTTTTGAAATACAGTACATTTTTGACGTGCCAAGCCGTCATTGGCATGGTGATCACATTTTCATTTTACGTGTATAGACGTCTCTGGCGTTTAAAGGGTTAAAATTTTATTTAACATTGGATTAAATTAACAAATTTTCCGTAGCGCTGACTCAACAGATAAGGGTAAATTTTGAGTAAGGGACTTTTCGTACTTTAAGATTGCATTTAGAACCACTGACTGTGTAAGACTAACAAAACAGTTAAATTATTGTCATATAAAATCAAGCAAGACCACGGTTAAGCTGAAAAAGTTTAAAATAAAAGGCAAACATAAATATGTCTCCGTAGTACTGGCACGGTGCTTCATTAGCGTGGACAGTCCAAAGGGTATCGTAATACACCTGGGCCAGTAGTATTGTTGCAGTTGCAGGTGCCAACAGTCAGTTCTGCCAACTTATGACGCCGCGGGGCGCCAATGAGCCATGTTTATTTTTGGACACAATGCCAATTGCTGTCGAATGTCAAACGATACTTTATTTGTATTTGAGAAAAAGTGTTGCTTTCAAAGCAACAATGGAGAGAGATTGTTGAGTTATACTTTACAAAATAAAAGAGGTTTTTTATTCCAATAGTTATTTAATAGATAAGTTTTTATGTAACGACTTTTTCTTAGTACCGTCCGCGATTCACGTAATGAAGAATTTTATATGCTCCAATAACATTTGATAAACTGACTTCAAAACAGGTTTTTTTAGGTATGTATTTTCTTGATTGAAGCATTATTATTAATAAAAAATCAAAAAGTAAAATGAATCCAAAATAAAAGTTGGATATTTTGTTCTGTGGTGAATAATTATGATATTTGCTTGGATAATTGTTTTAAAAATAAAGGACATCTTCAGTAGAATAAAATAATTTTGCAATACTCGCATTAAATGGAAATTGTCCAAAAGTCATACTAACTCCATAGCTTCATACAATGGCTGTGAGACGCTAACTCCAAAATGTGTAGCATTCCAACTAGTGAAACAAGTTTATTTATAACTTTGTGCTGAAAATTTGCATTTATTTTCGGGACAGACACTGGAATGTGTGTCTGAAACGGTATTTTTATTAGCAGAAATGTTTCGCTATTAATGTGCCATATGGCATGTGTCATAAGTATGTTCATTCCTTCTATGATGGGACGTTGTTCACAGCTATAAACAGATGCTGAATCACCCGAAATGAGATCAGTGTCTAATCGCCCCATAAATTAAATTTACTTTTTTGTTAATTTCCTTAAAGAGAATGAAGGAAAAACCAAAGGTCACAAGATGCAGCTGCCTGTAAGGGCATGTCCTTGTCTAAATACTTGTGATCATATTTCTGTTTTATTTGTGGTTCGTGTTGATAATAATATAATCATTATATTATCAGCCCAATTTCGTCCACTGCTGAACATAGACCTCAGCTAATTCGCGAACCTTTACCTTACCTTTAACCTTTTTAATGTTTATGCTAGAGGCGAATTAAAGCGTTCGAGCGCTCTGCGTACAATCTAGAATACTTCGAAATCGATTTTTTTCTGAGCGATATGGCTCTCCTAAGTGGGTGTAGGCGAGCGATCAAACTGTGTTTACTTTGTAATTCTTAGTATCGATTTAAATCTTCTAGAACTATTAAAGCTAACATGTATTTTTTACTAGTATTGATTTGTCAATGGCTTGAAATTAGCCTGCCAACATTGCCATAAATATTTGATAAGAAGGATAGTTAAGTATGCCAAATCGTTAAACTCTTGCAAAGTTTCATGAGTAAAGTGAGGGAAATATGATATTTAATGGCAATGGAGGCGGCGATGTAGCAATCTTCCACTTAAATGCAGTTTAAGTCTAGTTGGAGTTATGCGATTTAAGTGAACATTTCTTGTACTAGTTAAGCTGTATAGTGTTTTTTTAATGTTCAACGGTTCAGTGAGAGAGTTAATTTCGCATTTATAATAAGTAAGGATTGTGTGTTTTTAATTATGTGGTTAAATACCATACTTGCCTATAGACCTTTAATACACCATATAGTTATTATACAGGAGGCATGAAATTTATCAAGTTGTCCAGAATGCTTTCAACTTGACTTAACGACTACCACAAGTGATAACCGGGACCAACGGCTTTACGTACCATCCGAATCACGGAGACGCTCGAGAATAAAATTGTCTCAAACGGTCACCCATCATCGACTGACTGTGCCGAACATTGCTTAACCTCGACGATCGTAACGAAAATTTCAGTACCACAATGCTACGAGCGCCCTTTTTTACTGAAAATCAGGTGCAGGTAAATCGCTACTATTTTAGGCAGAATTTTTATGACCTGCTTATTTTAAATATCGCATAACAATCTATAAAAATGTACCGTAATTCGACATAATTGACCTACAGAGGTTACGTTCAAATACGGAACTTATAATTAATATTTATTAAACATTAATTTTCGTTCAAAAATTAACCAACAGGAAATGGATATTACTTTCGAAATCAGAGTTATAAATAAAAGTCGAAGTTACAGTTTTAGTTATTGTTGCTAACATAAATAATGATATTGTATTTTATTATTTTTATATATCGCAGGTGTGCTTGTAACTAGTGTTATCACACGTACAGTTAGCTTCGGAGTATTTTTGTTCACGTTTAAATGTTCACGTATTTATTTGTGTGTGTGTGTATTTGTGTGTTGTAACGATGATGATGATACCTATCTTTATGTTAACGGAACATGTAATAGTTATCGTACAATATCAGCTATGTTGCAAGCGATTGGTGGCTGAATGGATAAGAAACCGGCATGTGGCATGCAAATCACGCGGTCCGAGTTCGATCCCGACCGGCAGTACCGATGTGGATTTCAATTTGTGGAATTTATATGTACTAGTCAAGTGTCTCACTATCTGCTAACAGTGAAGGAAAACATCGTGAGGAAACTCACATACCCTAGAAGAAATTCTATGAATACGTCTGATCCACCAACTCGCACTAGGCCAGCGTGAGTGGGTTATGGCCTAAACCCTCTCAGCTCTCTAGTTAGAGGAGAGGACACCCGAGCCCAGTAGTGGGACTTAATGGGTTGCTGATGATGATCAGCTATGTTATTTAAAGTATACTACACTTTATAACTTATGGACATTCTTCGTTTGTAATGACTCACTAAGCAGTCTACACCTACAGTATTACACCTAAATAAAAAAAAATCGATAACATTCATAAAAGTTCCAAAAACTGTAAACAAACATTAATTAGCACTGGAATTTTTACGAAACTGATTGACTTATGTTGTTGAAAAGACTTTTTTATTAGCTTTTATATTAGTGATGGTTAGTAGATAGGCAATATATTAGAAAGATCGCTGATGCCTGGCAATGTTTAGTGATGTGTTAGTTGATTATAAAAGTGAAAGGGGTAATAGAGAATATATGACATTAAATGCGTGAATAGCCATAATTTCTGAATATTGACAGCAAATAACGTTTCTAACTCCTTCATCATACTCGTGATGTTGATTAAATTTATTGCGCGAGGTAGCTTTTCTCTGATATTTTCATATCATCATTGCCATCACTATCCTACAGTAATGAGAATGGTATCTACCTAATAATAATCTAAAAAGTCGTAGCTTATATTTTGCCATAATATTTTATGTCTTAGACGTAAATATTACGCTATCTTGAAAAAAATATTTTTTTATTCTACTTTAAAAAATATAATAATATTCTACCACAATAATAATATTCTACCACATTCACACAGCGCCATCTAGTCCCAAAGTAAGCAATTGTATTTGCGTGTGTTATGGGTACTAAACAACTGATATACTACTTAAATACATTTTTTTTTGTAAATATATACATATTATAGATAAATTACGCCCAGACACATAACAAACCTTTATGCTCATCACACAAAGATTTGTCCTGGGTGGGGATCGAACCCACGACCTCCGGTTTAGCAGTCAGGGTCACTAACCACTAGACCAACAGGCCAGTCGAAAATATAAACTACAAATAAAATTTTAAACAAAATTTAACCTACATATTTAAAAATAAATAAAAATAATAACTTTCTATTTACATAATTACAAGTACTCGTAGCATTATGGTACTGAGATGTTCGTTACGATCATCGAGGTTAAGCAACACTCGGCAAGGTCAGTCCATACGGCGGTTTCTCCTCGTACTTGAGTCGTTTCAAGTGCAAGGAGAGTCCGTCTTGTCTCTGTGACCCCGCAGCGGAGGAAACCGTGCAGCACCTGTTACTGGAGTGTCCTGTGTTCTCCAAAATACGTCACGAGCTAGAAGCTAGAAACAGCAAATGGAAGAAGACTTGACAGTCGGAAACCTACCGACCATAATCAAAAGTGGGGACAGAGATATATTCTTCGAGTATTGTATAAAAATTGTTAATATAGTGAACAAACGAAATAAGTAGGCTAAGTAAAGTATGATGCCAGCATATGCTGTGCATATGGCTGGCAATCATACCACACTTTAAGAATCATAATTATTAAGATAGATATAAGAAGTAAACAAAATGTAAATAGAAAAAAAAAAATTAAAATAAAAAAAAAGAAATGCTGCCCCCTGAATTAGTACCCCTTATTTAAGAATCCCAATAACGTAGATAGAGTAGGAAGAGAATAGGTGGGAGTCCCATCCACATAAGTAAGAAAGATGATGGATAAAAGAAAGAACAAGTATGCGGAATAAAAGTGCGAGAGGAATACAAGCGAGAAATGGAATGAAAGAGAAGAGTAAATAAAGACGCCGACATTGTTAATCGTCGGTGGCGTTAGAAAAAAATAAAAATAAAATAAAAAAAAATAAAAAAAAGAAAGTCAGTCCATGATGGGTGACCGTTTGTGGCAATTTCATTCTCGAGTGTCTCCGTGCTTCGGAAGGCACGTAAAGCCGTTGGTCCCGGTTATCACTTAATGTGGTAGTCGTTAAGTCAAGTTGGAAGCCTTCTAGGCGATTTGATAAATTCCAACACCAGGGTCTGCCTCAAGCCCACACGATAAGAAGAAGAAGATTACAAGTACTATTTACAAGCCTTTAAAGTAAGTTTAAATAAGTATTTAAAACATAAACGAAGAAAAATAAAGCTGCGTAAATCAATAAGAATCCATTGATGAATACCACTGTCATATACACATTCATCTTATGGGATAAAGAAACATGATAATTTTATATTCTATTACATAAATGTAGATAGTTATATAAGAGCGACACGGTAGCCATCAATAAGACATCGACAACATAAAAACTTTTCTATTACAAGTACTAGATTTGGATTATACAACAGCTATGTAAGAGTATGTCAATTCGTATGTAACATGCAATTCTTTACCTTACTCTGCCGAAAACAAGAAAGTGAAATTTATCTTCACAGGTTCATTTATTTACTGCGAACCTTTCGCTCTTCTATAAGTCCTATATTGTAACAAAGAACGATTCAAAACAATAGGCCTTACCTTAAATTAATAACGTAATATTAACATGTCGAGTAAAAGCTTTTAGTGTTTATTTAGGCTGGCAATATGCTTTGCAAGTTCAATTGTTACATCAGAATTACATTTTCTTTGTATTTTATGTAAGAAAATAGCATAGCATAGGATTACGCATTTTTCCCCGAAGGGGTAAGACAGAGGTATTTCACACCCACATTTCGCCAGCTATGTTTGGTCCCATAAAATAACGGGCGAGCCTATTGTCATCAACCGGGAACCAGGAACCGAGAAAGAAAATAGAAATATTAATTATATTATTATTACCCTACTGTAATTTACACAATAAAATATATAGTTGCTAGGATACCACGGTGATCAAGCTATCTTTTGTAATGTAGCTGTAAGATATCTATTCATATCCTACCTATGTACCTACATATATAATATGCCTCACGGCGTTCGTTCTAGATAAAATCTTTTTGTTCTTGAAATACCTGTCTGATGAGCTATTGAGTTACGTAGACAAGAATTATACGTTAATTATGTTTCTTAAAGGTATTTTAATTTTGTATGTATACTTACATACGTACTAAGTTCTGAAAAGAAGCACTTTTGTTTTGTCGAGATTGCAGTCACATCAAGCAATACATAATTGAGCAATCGAACTATATAGATGCTAGCTGTAGCAATTTATAATTGCTTGCATTGTTCTCTACCACTTTGCAAAACTACCATTTAACCACAGTTGCAGACAGACAATAAGTCAAATATTGCGTATGCTTCTAACGGCAAAAAATGCTATAGTCATCTTAGAATAACGTTTCGGAATTTTATCTACCTACTCTATCTTTTGTAACAAATCATAATAAAATCTGTAGATATATTTTCGTGGCCTCCCCAGCTGCACACTGATAACAAATGACTTGTCAAATCCGTGAAGATGAGTCACTTAGTGTTGAGTGAAAAAATAAAAACAAAAAAACACACGCAATTCAGACATTACCCACACAGGCATGCTGCGTTAATATAGTTTTAAAGGAGCTATCCTTGTTCAATTTTAAGATATTTTAGTTTGATTTTGACATACAAAAATTGGATTAAAATCATCCGGCCCTTATCTGAGTTGGAATTACAACTCAAACGTTGGGTGGTCTTGTTATGAAATGAAAACACTTTTAAGATAAGCCTATACTAACATGTTTATGTTATTGTTTAGAAGACAAATATTATATTCAAAGATAAGATGTGACGTTATATTATGGAAGAATCAATGCTATGTGCTATTACGTAGATTGATCACAGCTGCCAATTTATCGAAGTCTTTTTTGTTACTTAGTCACGAGAATGGTCTAAGCCTTAGTTGTCAAAGGCTAATATACATTTATCACATGACTTCATCAATTCAGCTGTTGATGGCAGACAAAAAAAATATTATAAAATATAACACTCAGAGGTTCCGTGGCTAGATACACCAACTTGTATTTTGAGGACTTTGTAGTTTTCCAAAATATTGTTATCCAAAAAATACATATAGAAAAATTACTGATAAAGAAAAAAATACACATGCTTTCTAATACTTTTCTAGTACATAACTTTTAATAACGCGCGCCAAATCTCTATTTTATTTCACAATTTCCCTGCAAAATTTTTTTACTCATTAAGAGAAGTCCATCATTCGTGGTGGGTCCTCTTAATGTTGGAACGGAATTCCACTGACAGCCGTTCCGTGTGAATTCTAGTAATCAGAAAACGTCAGATTGTACCGCATGACGGCACTGGATGGGAAAAACTGCCATGATATAACCGAAGATTACTTAGACAGGCCTGATGTTAGTTTTATCTTAGATTGCACTTATCAACCAGTCTATTAACGGTATGTGAGTGGATGACATTTTAAATGTTGGTTGTAAAAAGAGCGAGCTTAATTATCGTTAATGGATGTGTTTCGACACACGCGGTGTGCCGATGTCTGGCTATGTTTGGTTGACGCTTGAAACCATGTCACTGTGAACACTAATTATGTTGTGAGCGTATGTACTAAAAGTTTTTTAGTAGTACTCCGGCCTATTTACGGAAAATTACAACGGGAGGGTGAACTTTTTGAAGACAATGTTACTTTATAAAATAATAAATAGGTAGGTATAGGTAGTTCTTTTTTACATAGGTAGTTTTTTTTTTACATTCGTTGCATTTCAATTTTCGAAGAAATCAACTGCATTAGAATTTGAAAGCTCTTTGCTCAAAATTTAAAAATACGAGAGGAGATAGTTTTTTTTACTTTATTTGACGATAGACTACTGAAAATAGCCACCTAAATAAAAATGGCGCAAATATCTTTTTTATATTCTTCAACAGAACAATAAGCCGCATCTGTTGAAAATATATGTAAACCTAATTATGGAGACATTCCAACGCGAAAATAACTCGACACGTCACCCATCAGTACTGAATATGTGAGTCCCAATGTAGGCGGATACCATGTTGGTTTTACGTACACGTACAGGATTGATATTTATCGTTCACTGTTGTATTAACACTTTCTCTTTCATTTACATCCACTCGTAAATATCCTGATGAACAATAGCCTCCTTAATCGCAACTTGATTACAGTAATCATACTTTCTTGGGAAGTTTCAACATTGAGGTTTCAATGTTCTTTTCACGTCTAGGTAGACACTTATGTCAGATTTTATCTTTGTGGAAGGAAGCAGGAAGAAATTTTAAATTTTTATTGCTTTCTTAATTAAACAAGAATATCCACTCTACAAAACATAATCGTTGAGCATTAGCCAAACTGCGATATGGATAATAAAAATATATTAAAAAATAATTTTCCGTTTTATAACTTTTTTGTCAAGCTGTACTTGAATTAAACTCATTTTAATCAACACTGTGCTGCGTCACTTATATGTTTTCGAAAACAGATTTCCTCATAATATAATATATGTCTTTCGAAAACGGAACATGATAAAATTTTCTATCAAAGTTACTTACCTGCAGTACATATCTATAGTTTTATTCAGCCAAATAGACAACATCCAATCGAATAATCAAGATTGACAAAGATGAAAGGATTGTACAGGCGGGACAAATTTGTTTGGAAGCCCCTTAAAGCAACTGACAGATTTATTATTATTGAGTGGAAAAAATATTGAAGTCAACCAATTTTCTGTCGACACTAACAAGTTTGCCGTCAGATAAGAAGATATATTACACTTGTTTTACATATCAGAAACATCAATGACATGTCGAATTATTCACCTGAACGTTAAATATCGATTCCCCTTTGATATCGATACGTTACGTTTTTATAGCTTTATTTGAAACCGCAGCAATGATTTTTTGTAGGCGGCTAGGGAATAACAATTTGTAATTAAAACCTCCGACCAAGTTTGTTTTAAGTTTGGACTGGCCTGTTGGTCTAGTGGTTAGTGACCCTGACTGCTAAGCCGGAGGTCGTGGGTTCGATCCCCACCCAGGACAAATCTTTGTGTGATGAGCATAAAGGTTTGTTCTGTGTCTGGGTGTAATTTATCTATAATATGTATATATTTACAAAAAAAAATGTATTTAAGTAGTATATCAGTTCTTTAGTACCCATAACACAAGCAAATATAATTGCTTACTTTGGGACTAGATGGCGCTGTGTGAATGTGGTAGAATATTATTATATTAGAATATTATATTATAGTGTGTCTAAAAATAGCTTAACAGTGTATGGGGCTTATCCTCTTCATTTTAACTCCTTAGCTTATTTTATTATTATTTTCTCTTCGCCGGGCGCCCAAGGAAAAAATTCTCTCCACTAAATATTACTTTGACACTAAAACAATGGCTTATGTCAATTTAAACCTGGTTTAATAATAATAATGTTTATTTTATCTCCACAAATTACAAGATTTTACATTTTTATAATACAAAACAGTTTGGTGATATACATGTAATTTGTGGGAGATCTGGTGTCCAAACTAAGCCGAAGCCTGTATCTTAGAGCACCAGACCCAGGCCAAACTATAGAACATAGTCGTTTGACAGTTAAGGATTTGGTGGAATAATAATTATGTTTATTCCACTCAATTGAATAGGTATCTTTTCATATTCGTAAGTGTTATATTCACATTCGCACATCAAATAGGAAACAAAAGAAAGTTTATAAAACGAGTGTCGGATGTTTGCTTATGTACACGTAATATCAACTTGACTTAATCGATTGCACTCACCTTACGCCTACTAAATACTGTGATTACTATAGTTTAGAAAGTACATATCAATCAAATAAATGACGTAGCGGCTCTTGCGAAATTAAAACGGGAAACAATGTAAATATTATACAATAGATTAGTTTTATGTGACATTACAATACTGCTCGTATCTTCATCAATATACCTAATGACGATGATTCATCATCATCATTTCGACCCATAAACGTCCCACTGGTGGGCACGGGTCTCCTACAAAGAATATGGAGAGAATTTAGCTTACTATACCACGCTGGCCAGACGGGTTGGTATAGTATGGTGGGTTTGAATTTTCCTTTTTTTGCAATGCAATCTTGTCTACATAAGGTTACTCCCTTATGACGATGACGAATACGAAATGAAAACTTAATGCTTTAAGGAAAATAAGATAGAGGAAGTTAAATTTCTTACACTTCCTATTAATTATATTATAAACTCGGTTATAATGCTAATCGTGGTAGGTATCTGACTGTAAATTACCAGACATAATCTAGATAAATATAAGCACTTAGTTGACGTATTTCACAAATTTCATTATGTTGGTACAAAGAACAATATAAAGTTAAATTCCCATTCTATTTAACGTTTTTTGTCGAGACGTTACGGCGTTAGTTCTCACAGTGTGATTACTAATTTGAGTGCTAACAATGTGTCTGACTTGTGTGGAAAAGATTACAGCCGTGACCTAACAAGTGAACAGTTTTTGAATAACATACAGGCCTGTAAAGCGTGAGCAAAAAGTGAGTGGCCATGAAGCATTTTGTTTCCGAGTGTTTTTGTGGTGGAGGCGAACCGCGCGCGGTCATACTCGTATCTTGCCCACGGCCGACGAGGGGCGTATCGATTTGGATGCACGACGCGCATGGTTGCATGTTTAGTTTTGAATTTATAACCAGTACGTATAAAGTATGGATTTCCAGATACGTATACACAGTTTGTCTCGTAATATTTTTGCTATAATGCAGGCCAGTGATATAAACGGTGCTATACGCAAAACAATTTTTCATCCATAATTATTATACAGATGTAAAAAACAAATCTTACAAACATTTCTTGGCTGCGTGCCCCAGGTTGAATATAGTTGCAATTATTTCAAGTGCCAAGGCTGAGACGGTTATTAATATATCTTTTGACGACAGACTTTTGATATGTACTTATTAAGGTTCCGTAAATTAATAACAGAAGGAAAGAAAAACTGATTTATTGGAATCACACAGAAACTGAACATCACCAACAAATGCAATAGAACATTGACATGACATTAATACACAAAACGAGGAAATTAACAACAGGTACCTAAATTATGAACAGATACAAGGTAAGACAACAAGAAATATAGGTATATAAGAAAAAGTAAGACAATGTAGACCAATAATTTTGACATTATCATATCAACTCAATGAGGTCTACTGCTTCACATAGGCCTCACCTAATTTCCGCCATTGCGAGCGATTTTCTGCCGCCGCGCCCCCTGCAACCAATTGCCACCTTGACCAAGTCGTTGGTCAATGTGGTGGGGGGCCGTCCTACGCTGCGCTTTCCAATATGTGGCCGCCACTTGAGAACCTTTTTGCCCCATCAGGACAGGACAGGACAGGACAGGACCTATAATAACCATACATGCATACCAATAATTCATAACTTTATATTGTCCTATACAATGCTGTCAGAGAGTGGTTGGTTTGAAATATTACGCCATGTTTTTTGCGCAATGTGGAGCAGCGAACCAAAACATCTCTAATGACATAGGACTTACGTTTCGCCTTATTTATTTATCGTTAGCCTTGACTGTCAATTTGACTGTGATGTGGATTATATTTTATATTACTGGTAATATTAGTGTCTAGACCAATACGAAACTGAAGATGAAGTATGTTTTAGGGTGGATTGTCCCAATTCGAGTATCATAATTTATTATAATAAGATTTAAGATCTATATCATAATGATACCACTATAATCTTTTTTTTTTTAACTGGATTTATTTAAAATCTATAAAACCTGTTTTAATAGCAAACATTATCAAGAAAAACAACAAGTGTTTATTTAAAAAAACCAAAAAACCTGACTGCCTTGCCAAAAAGTAGCCTTTGTGAGTCAATATTATTAATTATTATGTATATTATAATGTGAATTTTGATAGTTCAAAATCGGTTAAGCTATTTAGGTTACAAGAGACAAGTGGAGTCGCGGGCAATAGTTAGTGCATATAAAATTGAATTAGGCTATTAATTAGCTTTCATCTGATATCCATACTGCGATAGCACTAAAAAAACGTCCGTTTTAACAGTTTAGGGCCATATTGGTTTTTTGTTAACGTCACATAGCTTATGACACTCGGGGGGAAAATACAAATCTAATGACACCTCACACTATAAAATCAGCCAAGCCGTTTAGGCTACAGAAGGTCACAATGGAACAGAAATGCCCACATACATACATACGCGCGAAAAACATTACCCTCCTTTTTGGCAGTCGGGTAAAAATGACGTGAACTCCTGTTTACGCAAAATAACTATAGGAGTTTAGTATTTCCACGATCTATTTTAGTGAGTTTATTGTATATAATACTGTTCTTAGGTATTTATTATGTGTATGTATTATTATTACTTACTTACATGTGCAATGAACAAAGTGATAGTCCGATCCACCTGTATTTCTTGGAAACTCATTAAATGGAGAGAGCTAGACGTCTCAACACGTCAATGATCATTACTATAAGGGGAGACAGGTGATAACACCAGTCTGGTTCTACAAGCTATACGTAGGTATACGATGCGCAGATAAAAACTTATCCATACGACTTTCTAGTTGCATTCATGCAATACCAATAGTACGTCGATCATTTATAATACACCACATAATGGCATTAATGCCAGCAGTTATGGCAATCAAAGATTTCGAAATATTTTCGCCATTTACTTTTAACAAACTAAAGAAAAAAGTAACGAATCGTTTGGGCATTTCAACGCTGTCTAAACATGGGTTTCCGAGCTCAGTAGGTCGCATAAAAACAAGTTTTACTATTTGCAAAAAGACGAGAAATTCATTCTAACGCTGACGTAACTAACTGTACCTTGAACGACGTCCTCAATCATCAGGGAAAGCGGTTTCTTTGCATTATATTTTCAACTGACTTTTGTGTATGTCAATTATGAAAATATTCAGCAGAAGTGCTGGCTAACGTTAAATGCAATCAATGTCCTGGTTTACGAGACAATATCTGATTGATAATACAGCTTTTTTTTTCTTCTTACTGTAAACTCTACATTTCACAAACAGACTACAACAAATTATCAGAAACTTAAAACGTATCAAATTATTATCGTGGCTGCGGTTTTTTTAAATATGGAGTTACTTTCCCTACCTTCACAACTTCGCTTTCCTAAAGATTCCAATTTCTCGATGAAAAGGTCTTTACGTCATAGCATAGAGATAGATTAGTAACTGACGCACGATCCTATCCAATCTAGTCGACAATACAAACATTATTTAATGTCATATAAATCGTCGATGCGTATTCGAGTAGGTATAGTGGAAAGGAAAGGACAAAATAGTCCGTTGGAATTTTATTATTTAGTAACACAGATTTATTTATTTAATTAAGATTCACCATCAGTTGTTACAGATGTTACAAAGATAGGAACATGTATTTTTTTTCACTCAATGGTATGAAAAGCATACATAATAGGTGGCTACTTCCTGAATTAGATCATCTATTATTGTACTTATAACTTTTCTAAGCATTACGTGTATCATGCTGGATCGGATCTTTCGTCTATTCATATCACTGTTCGTCCCACGGTTTGAATCAGAAGGATCTGTTTTGAAGTCGTCGTTTCATAGTAGTTAGTGACTAGAAAATGGTTCAATACGAAGACTTCAAAAAGGATACTTCCCTATTCACACCGTGAGGCGACCAGCTCCTGTTTTTAGTCAACGAAAGGTTCAGTGTCAGTAGTAGTGTTCTCATGTTTGAGCAAGTCTTGATCATTATTGACATTTTGAATAGAGGATATTATGACATAACTACCGTAGGTAATAATTTAATTACGTTTTGTTTTTATTCGGCTTTCGCTGAACACAATGGGAGAGCAGTGACACCCACAGTGGAAAGTGCTTACCTACTGTCACAGTTACATTACTCTAACCTGTGACAAGGCGAAAGTTACTTTTTGTTTGCAGTTTTGTTCAAAAGACCCCGAGGTCGATATTTACATAGAAGGCGCAGTTGAAGCCTGACTACGAAATCAGCTGAGGTTTTTATTTGCTCCTTTATGTGGGTTGAGATTACAAAGTACTACGTTGAATTGCAAAACAACCCATACTCGTATTCTTTAATGTGTACCATCATCGTTTTAACCTTTGTGTGTGGGCGTAGTTTTTGATTAAGAATAGGTTTACTATTTTGATGAATATATTTCTTTTTATCGATCTTTGCATTTATTATAATATTTTTTCATTAGCATAACGATACCATGGTACCTATAAAAAATTCAACTAGGTAGGTACATGTTTGCTCTACAAATATTATTAATATTATTTCCGAGTCTGCGTGTTATTTCTACATGTTTAATTTTACTGATTTATTTATAAACTTCTTCATTATAAAGAACTTGTTTTATAATGTGTGAGAATAAGACACTTATGATAGCCACATAATAATTATTTCTTAGGACGCAAGATGTTTTAAACAAAAATGTTAAACACCAGCTAAAGTGATACACGCTATGTTTATATTTATGCTAAGCAAGCAAAGCCACTGTAGGTAGTTATAGTTATGCGAGTAAGGGGAAACAGTATAAGAAATAATAAATATATATGCAATACTGTCCATAGATATGAAGCCTATTAATAAATTATGTAAATGTCGAATTAATTGGATTGCGATTGTCTGGTGTTCATTACTAAACCAATGATATTTCACTATAATACTGATACTTAATATCCAATAGTATAAACGCCGCCCGTTGTCAAAAGTGACTCGATGTGGGTTGAACAATACACTGATTGTCACAATTGACAAGTATTGTGCAGAATACCAGCCTTTAGACGATCCAGTCGCTATTTACCATTTATCAAAAGAATACTGAAACTCATACAGTTACAAACGTTCTAATCTTGCTCCATCTCAATCTATTGACGGTTAATAGAAAACGATAAAAGGTTCTTAGAGCTGTCAAATTAGTAATTGTTTGTCAAGGTTAGGAGATATCTTTGTGTACAAATCTGATTTATTATTCTGGATATATTTGATATGGATGGTTCAGTAACTGACTCAAAAGTGCGTGTGTGTGCTGCACCGTAGTAATATCAAGTGCTTATGAAGGCAAGAGGAAATTCCTATCTTTTGATTTAGAAGAGAGGAATATCTACCTATAAATCAAGCGTCTATCAAAACGTAGGGGTAGACAGAGACAATTGTTCTCTTTTTCCTTTTAGCTGCTATAATCCTGAAATATGTATGTACCTCTAGTACCTTTCGTCTTTAGTACACAGGACTTAACATAGCGTGCGAAATGTGGGTGTATTTACCCCTGCCTACCCTTTCGGGGATTGAGGGGTGGGATGAGTAAAATGCTAACAAGACAGTTCACAGCACGTTTTAACGTTTCTGTCAATAGGTTTTCTAAATATAATTTTGAGCAATACCGTAAGTATGTCAATAAGATGAGGGTAATATAAATTGCTATGTCAGTTGAATGAATGCTTCGGTAGTTAAAATTTATGACATTACTTTATTACTTATATTAAAGTGACAGAAATGCAATTATTTAACTTGTAAAGAGGATTGTTGTACTGTAATCAGTTAACGTAATGACGTTAAATATAAACCTGAGTATTTATATATTTAATTCTTGTTTACAAAGCTTCAAGTGTTTTATAAATGTTCACGGTGTTCATGAATAAATTTGTAATTTATTAGACACGCTAATAACAAAATAATTGTTTTAAATTATTTAAATTTGCTAGTTTTTGATTGTATAAAATAATATAAGATAAAAGTAGACAGACTTGCCTCATAATCCGACACGTGTTTTTTACTCTACCCTGACATGTATTGTGTGTGAAAGTAATATAATATAATTTGTTCGTAAAGTATATTTTATAAAGACCTCTACGACCAAATAATTTTTAGTAATACTTTAGGAATTGTCATTAAAAACAATCCCCCTTATTACAAAATATGGACTAAGCATTAAACCAGGTTTAAATTGACACAAGCCATTGTTTTGGTGTCAAAGTTGTTAATTTAAACCTGGTTTAACGCTAAGTCCGTGTTTTGTAATAATTGGGAAAATGTTTAGTCTTAAGAAACAGCCGTCTTATACTTGGTCACACTTTGGTACCTACCTAGTAAAAGACTTTTTATGCAATTCAATGAATGCTGACCTCCAAACAATAAATTAATTATTGTATCTTAATAAAAAGAGTAATCTTACTAATTAATCCTAAAACAAGGCACCTGTGTAGTTACTTGGATTGCATAATCGCATTATTAGTGAAATAATACATCAGAATAGTCTTACAAATCTTTTCTTTCTTTAATAATAATGACTTTTATAAGTATTCTCACACTGTAGTACATCTTACATGCAAATGTTGTGAATAAATGCATTAAACTGCATGAACTCTGTCCGGATACGAGCCCAAGGTGACGACAGTGGCGCCATGCGTGTACGCATCAATGCCCTCCGTTCATCTGCGTCACCCGCATGAATTGCCCTTTTTAATTGCTGCATAGCTTTATATTGCACATGTCATGTCAATAGAGGACCCTTGTTTCGTAGAGCACCCGTTTATGGGGTGAACGTATGTTTTTTGGGTATAGTCAACATAAAAGGGAGTCAACATTTCGTTGACGAGAGAAGGCAATAAACTGATACAACTGATACTAGCTTCCGTCCGCAGCATCGCCTGCATGTTATATCGGTAACAAACAGATGATGCCTTCTTCAGGTCATAGAACACACCTAGGTATATACAATTTCATGAAAACCGATCGAGTAGTTATAATGGGGTACCCATTCAAACTCAAACATTATTGTGAAGAAGCAATATTCGTCCAGCACTGAACGTCATTGGGCTGATATTGATAATAATAATAATATAATAATATTCTACCACATTTACACAGCGCCATCTAGTCCCAAGTGATGATAGATAAATGCATTTAAGTTCCTGAAACACCGATCCTTATGTTCAATTCTCGTCTTGTAGAGAATATTTATACTTATTCCGTCTTTCTCCCCCTAAATATCAATTAACGATAAATGTTAATGTAATTAACACCAAAATTGAATTAATGACTCCGCATTTCCATTGTTTTCCAAAAGTTTTGAGTGGATCTGTGGTTAGCCTATTTCTTATTAAAATAATCAACCTTAAACAAACAATGTTAACGCTCATAAAGGGTTTTGAAACTGGAGCAGAGGCCTAAAGTTGTTATCTGTTTGCTCTTTATACGGACTTATCAATAGCTTCATCATTATAATCGCAAGATAAGTGGCAGTATTGAGACACATTCTTGAATGAACAAAGGAGTTTCTAAGCCACTGAAACTCATTTTACAATACTAGCAAATAAGCTTCAATGACTACGATATATGATGATAAGAGGTCAGTTTAGTTTAACCAGAAGGTTTTATTTTTGTTACCAATCCTGGCTCAATTGCAGTTTAATTTGCAATGTACAAGAATTGTGCCAATATAGGCCTTATTGGGTCTTCGGGAAAAAAGTAAACTGCAGTTTTGGATACAAAGAAAATTCAAAATTGGTTTGGACTATGAAGTTTAAAATTGTCAAATAAAATTGGAAGTAATCACCTTAGAATTAAATCAATTTGAAACTGAAAACACAGTCTATAAATTGTACAGTCGAGTTCATTAATATTTTGGCACCATCAGTAGATATTTTTGTTGAAAAGGATGACTACAACTTATACAGTATTTATTGAGCTTTTCAACGAATATATTAATGAACTCGACTGTACATAGGAACTAAGCCGTAGAATATACCTTACTGGGGTGATTCAATTGTCTAGATGGCCCTTGTAATAAGAAGTGTCACTATAAAGATTATAGTACAACAAGTATAAATAAACCTCCTTAGTCTTTAGTGTCGAGTTAAGTACAGCTTTACATGGTTCATGCTCCGCTGAAAGTCACATTCACTGAATATTCTTGCGTCATTTTACGCTGTTGTCAAATACCGCCCTTATTAATGAGGACATTAATTTGAAAATCGCATATCAAGGTGGTTGTTATGTGATGTGCTTGCGAGGTGAACAAGTAGAACATAAAGAGAGCGTCCTTCAACATGAGTAGTTTCCAGAAGAAGGATATGCTTGGGGAATTTTCATTTCAGTCGTTGTCCGTATTGTCACCGCGCTTGTGTGTTAATTACACAATTTTTCCTCGTTTCGTGTTAATTTGTACGAGACTAACAAACAATTTAATTAACAATTTAACTCATTAGTTTTATTTAGATATCTATTTTTATAAAAGTAGTGTGAAATTACGTTTAAATAGCTAATTAGTGGGACGCCTAGATCAAAACAGTTTTATTTTACACGTAAGTATGAATTTAATTTTTAAAATAAAATTACTACAGTAAACTTTGTTTTTTCATACCACGACGGTGGCAAACAGACATACGGCCCGCCTGATTGTAAACAGTTACCGTAAATAAAATATGATAAAATTAACCTTTTAAAGCCACTAAAACATTATTAAAAACATAATTTCTCGCATGAAAATTAAGCCCGCTGTAGTTGGTTGGTTTAATAAAATCAGATAAGTAGGTACTTAGTTAATTATAACTACTTTAAATAGTAATTTGTTTGAATTTAGTCTTATCATTTAATTGTATCTATGTAAAATCTTTGGAATCGTCTAAATACTATGTTGCTCACAGCAAATTCTCAGTACTATCCATGACGACTGTATTTACTAATTGCCGACTATCTGATTCAGATAAACTGTCAAAACATATTACGAATAATTTATCACAAAGTTAATTTTGGCTGGCAGTTGTATAATATGAACAAAATTGATAATATCAATTACATAACCATCGAAAGTATTTAGAAGAGCCTAATGTTGTTCGAACGATGAATCGGAATACTAACGACATTATAAATTTTATATCGCTTGAATTAACATATTTGATGCTTTATAATTACAATTATGTAATTCACTCTATTTTAAGCCGTCCATTTCCTGCGCTTTCGAGTTATACAATCGATTTAATGATAAATGATGTCTCGGACATTTATTGGTGGTTAATGAATTTATAATTCGATAATTGTATATATGGTAAGATTAATTCTCAAACGGAAACTACATAATAATTAACACTAAAGGAAAAGGAAAGGTAATTTGAATGACTATCATTATAATCATTAGTGTTATTATTCTTTACCTTAAAGCTGAAGGAAACTACTAATGCGTTTTATCATTGCAAATTCAGTGGGAGTTCTTATATGTTGAAACTACTCACTTTCTTTTAATATTAGATACTAGAAGTCGCGCGGGGCTTCGTCCCCGTCGTCTTTTACGCCACTGCTCAGCACCTTTTGGTTGTAGCTCGATGTTATATAGCCTATAACCTTTCTCGTTTTATGGGCTATCCAACACTAAAATAATTTTTCAAATCGGTTCAGTAGATCCCAAGATTACCCCCTACAACGTCATAAACTCACAAACCTTACCTCTTTATAATTACATTTTTTAAATTACATAGTTCTGGCTTGTTTAAAAGAGATGTAGAGAGTATAATACCTGAGAATTAAAATCCAAATCATTGAGATATAATTCCCAAACTATCAATCAGCTCTAAACCTTTAACCTTACAATATATAAATTACTAGGAAAATTCGGGAGTTGTCGATGCACACACATTGCACATTTTTATTAATTAACAAAAATATTTTTTTATTTTGTTTAGTGCTTAGTTTTCATCATCATCAGCCACCCATTAAGTCCCAATGCTAAGCTCGGTTTTAGTTGTACCTAAATATTATTTTCTTGTAGATATTATGTAAATATTTTCCAACTTATCCAATATTTTAAGTATTATAATTGTATTAACTTGGAAGATGAAAATAATATTAAAAATATATATATATTCGCCCGTTTCGTTTTATGTTAAATTTCTCCGAATCAACAATTTCAATCTTTTGTAAGTAACATTTTTCATTAATAATTGTTTATTTTATTGTTCACAGGTAAGTAAAATCGCTGCGTCTAAAAATATACATCCTATTAGAAAATATGAGATAAGCTGCCTCAATAGGTAAGTAGGTTATGAACTGACGTATGAGACTACATGTTGGGTAGGCATATTTCTATAGAAATAGTAACAAAGAGTATAAAGGTAAGTTTTGAATTGCGATATCATAACTCACTCACACGGTGATTTTGTACAACATCCCGACGTCAAAATCATCGTCCTTCTTACAAGGTCAGAAGATTCGTTTATACTCATCTACTCACGAGAGATATCAATGTTGTGTTCATCCAAAAAATATATTTGTGAAAGATGCAAGTAGTGGGAGAGTAGAGTAAGTAGGTACCCATCATTCAACTTCGGCATACATAGAACTAGTGCTAGTATACTCAAATATACTAGAAAACGCTGCCGTCATTCTTTATTTGGCCACCGCTCAGCTCCTATTGGCCGTAGCGTGATGCAAAAAAGCCTGTAGCCTTCCTCAATAAATGGGCTATCCAATATTAAAAGAATTTTGAAAATCAGTTCAGTAGATCTCGAGATTAACCTCTACAACGTAACGTCAGAAACTCACAATCTTTATCTCTTAATTATAGTAGTATAGATATAGATAATAGTTATATAGTGTAAATATAAAGTAAATATTTATTTCCAAGTACTTTCCAATCCTATAAATAGAGTACTTACCTACTTCAAACTACTTAAAACTATAGTATTAAATATTCCAGTCAATATTATTTACGATCAAAACAAAACACCACCATAAAGGAGGAAAATAGACTGCTCTAATTAATTACCCAGTTAGGTTAGCCTCATAAACACACGGGAGCAAATATAAAATTAAACGTAGTAAAAATATTTGTAGACATTAAACATGATGATTTCAGACCTGTTTTTTTATAAATTTACGTATTGAAAGCATCTAATTGTAACCTGTTTTAATTTATACGCTAATAAGTCACGAACTGATGCCAACCATATGATATAGCACAATATTCTTAATTAGATCTATTAATACTTAATCCAAACAACATCAGCATCATATCATTCCAATGATCTTCACACTGAACATAGGCCTCACCTAATTTCCGCCACAGCGAGCGACATTTCACTTGGTACATATTGTTTTAATAATACTATGTGCTAATTAATTTCAATCAGTGATTTCTCTACTATTTTATCTTTAGACTAATGTTGAAAGCATTTGTTACTTTATTATATAAAAATATCAAAGAGGCGTTGTACATCACTTTATCATACACAACTTGATAAAAAAAATTCGATAAAAGAAGACGTGTTTTCTCGCATCTTTTGGGAAAGATTGTGAAATGTATTTCATTGCATTGCATCGAACCATGATCAGAGATCAAGTTTACCAAAAAAACTTACTTGTAAACTTTACCAAAAATTTCTTACCACTCAATATCTTTTCGACAAACTAAGTGTTAAAGCCAACTATTTTACTTGTTACAAATTATATAAACATTTTGTATAGAGAACGGACTATCAAACAGGATCTTAAAAAAACGAAAGCCAAAAACCATATTAGCCTGTGCTAAGACTGATTTACGATTCTATGAATAATTTATAGCCGACATGAAATTGATCTGAAGGCGGCGTTTTGTGAGGTTTCACTTAGGACATGTTATTAAAATTGTAGCACAGTGGGCGTTTACAAGTCCAAGAACTATCCACCACGTGTATTGAAGCCGTGACAATTAATTGTTGGTGTCTTTTCTGTCGAGCATAAAGTGAAACGCTATCGAAACTAGCACGCTTGCATTCTGTTGCGACACATTCACAAAGCATTGTGACGATATGAATCGTTTGTTTGGACTATGAATTTGTTCTTATTTAATACTGTTGTAAACTACGTAATAAATTTGCTCTGATAGATAATTGTAGAGTAGAACATTAAACATAACCCTTCAAATAACAGAACGCATTAAGTACACAATGGGTGGTTTATCTGATGTAATGTGAAAGTAGATACAGCAATAGTGCGTGGGATTATCGGTTTATTTAGTTCTTGTCCACCTCTGCTAAGAACATCGACCATACCTAGCACTTGTAAAAACATAATTGAGTAACAAGTATATATAATTTAAAAAAAATAATAACCCGACTGCGAATCATCAACAGAGAGCAACGCACTAAAAAGACCGTAAAATTATTGTAATATTATTATACCTGATTAAATTTAAATACCTAACATATGTATATATTTGTAATCTCCATTTGATTCCCTTTATTTTGACACTCTAATCGATCAGTTTGGTTAAAAAAAATATGTAACTACTTACAATTTGGAAACATTCAATTATGTATAATCTCTTTTTGATTCTCTTTATTTTGATACCCAACTCGACAGGTTTAGTTAAAAAAAAAATTGAACTTCTTACAATTTGGCGTCAAAAGCCCGCCGTTTAAGTCTTTTTATTCTTGAAACCTATCTAAGGACACTTGGGTTTTCTAGACGAATCTAACGATACCCTAATTGTCAAAATCTATCCAGCCGTGAAGATTCGTGGGAATAAAGAAATTTACAAACATACAAGATACGCGCGAAAAACAATACCCGTCCTGACAGTCGGGTAAAAAATACGTTTCGTTGATTTTCATACAATAAAGTTCCATATTACTGTCCGTGTAGTGACGGATTTAGACTACATAATAATCACTACCCCATTTCAACCTGTGGGTGTCGTAAGACGGCGACCAAAGAAAGCTCGAAACAAAACCCTATACCAACCCGTCTGGATAGCGTGGTGTAGGCCAAAGTCCCTTCACAATCTTTGGAGGAGACCCGTGCCCAGTAGTGGGACGTTTATGGGTTGAAATGATTATGATGATGATGAATTCAAGTTAATTGTTAAGCTAGATATATAAAGAAAAATGTGAGAGTTAGTTTTAGCTAAAGTCCTTATAATGACCAGATATTAGAAGAATCAATAAATATTCCTACTCCATCTTCAAGGATGTGTCGTAACTCGAAACGTGGGACGTATTATATCAAATCGCTTTCGCCAATTATACGAATAATTGGAATCGATTCGATTTATGGCTGTCGTTTATTTAACAAATAGTAAAAGTCATTGGTCTGGCTCGCCCATAATATGTGCGTGGTCGCTTAAACCATGCAAAAACAGGATGCTTACGAGTAGGTTCGGTGTGAAATCCCGACTCTGGAATCACGAAACCAGTTATAGTTTGCCTCTTTTGGTATTCACATTTTTATTGTATCAATTGCAGCATGGTTGAGCTTCGCTCGAAGCCCATATTTCTACTAAATGTAAACGTGTTATGGTTCTAAACCCTTGGAAGGTAATCTTATAGATGAAGGATAAAAAATATCTAAAACCATACCACCAATAATCTTAAATAATCCAATAACACTGACGCAGCTAGCAACTTCTTGTAAGTACTTAGTAGTTAAGGGATAAAAAAGAGCTATCTGTATTATTTTTTTCAACCAATATATGTGTATGACAAACGTCGTATGTATAACAAAAATCATGTTACTAAAGGCTATTATTAAAATAATTTCGTTGTGTCGAGAATCCGTTAACATTGTTTAAATTATATCTTGTTTGAGACAGGCAATAAATTAAAGTCGTGATCAATTTTACGTTGTCATTTAGATTATATCAAACGCAAGCGTCCGAACGAAGCGAACGGCGAACGAAGCCGTCACATTCAGGTTTAGAGCATATTAATTAAAAAGGCTAGGCTAAATTATAACTCGTAATATTCATGACTTTAAACTTTTTCGGGCTAAAATATTGTTAATATTATTTGTGTGATTTAAGGTAGGTACCTATTACAGAATTAGATTTGGTATTAATAAATATTTGAAATAAAATTAGTTACCATGCTTAGGTTTTCTTATGTCCTTCAATTTTCAAATAAAATCGTCAAAATCATCCCGAATACGACTTCAACCGCTTTTAGAATGTTGCTGTTCCAAATCAATTGATAAATTCAAATCAAGTATCGTAAACATCATCTGAACACTGTAAAGTTATAAACAAACAACAAATAAAATAAATAGAAGTGGCTACATCATAATTAAAGAGAATTTATTAGACGATGCTCTTAGAGTAACAAGCTTGCTGAACACGCAGCTAGCACTCTGTAGGCGTTACCAATGTCTCCTCGCTTCTCATGGTAATTGATCCGACTCGATAATAGAGCCAATGATTAAAAGATTTACTGTTGTGCCTTGAAAATTACACCTACATCCTAACTACTAATTACTAAAAACCTCCCACGACACATTTTATAAACAGAATAAGTAAAACTGGATTAAAATGTTAAAGAATCATTAAAACTTCCTAGTACTACTGTGTTGTTGCTGATCCTCTAATTTTTTGATTGCATGTAACGGGCTATTGTGAATTTCTATTTATTTAATCTAGGTATATTAATATTATAAAGCTGAAGTGTTTGGTTAGTTGACCGCTAGGATCTCAGGAACTACTGTTCCGATTACAAAAAATCTTTTAGTGTTAGTGGATAGCCCAGTTATCGATGTATATAACATCACCTTATGGCCAATAGGAACGAAACCCCGCGCGACTTCTAGTACTACAATATGCGGATAGGTACTTCTGTTTAACTACGGCTCTATATAAGACTTGTTGCTCAATTTGAACATTCAATCTCGCCGCGTCTTTATGGTCTACACATACAACGTTATATTATGATTGTTGATAGTGTAGCTATATAACCATTCACATTATTAATTGCTTATCGAGATTTTCACCATGTACCTATCGTTGTTTTGAGTTTCCGATAACATTCCACAATTTTCCATTCTTCACCGCATGAGTAAACTATTAGTTACACTGTTACGAAACGTTAAAGTCAAGCTCATAATCTACCCGATTAATGTTCTATACCGCCTTTAGTTTTTACCTTCAAGCATTTTCAATCGTGTCATCATCATAAATCCAATCGCCTCAATTTGTTTTCGAAAGAACGGTGACTGATTTATTAACCCGCACATAACATTAGTTTTTTCTTTTTTGGAGCGCATGGTGTAATAATAGGTGCACTTATTGGGTACTCGTAATTCGATGCTTTAAAACCAATATTACGAAACTTCATTAATTGTACTGATCACGAGTCTACTGACTGGAATACACGATGAGAAATCATTTGATAAAATGCCTGAGGTTTTGACTATTATTTCCTGGTTCTGTTATAAATGGTTAGAATACTAACAAAAACTACGCTATTAAATCCTATGACAGCATAAACATATATATAATAGTTTAATGTAGAAAAACAAGGTAAATTAACACTTAATGTAAATAATTACACAAAATGTTAATGCAATGGTACCTAATTCAAATGTAGTGACTTGCTTTAGAAATACTCAAGTTTTTTATTCTGAAATACATTTTGTTTATTTTTGAGGAGAATATAAATGTTTTGTGACATATTATTATCGTCTTGTCGCTCTGTTCAACATCACTGAACACATGTCACTACATCACCCGATTTCCTATTAACTCACTGCCGAATAAAATCATGCCCTAATTAGTATCTTTCCCATGTGTTTCATGTGGCGCCTGCGGTATAAGTGGAAGTATAAAATACGAGTATGTGGTATATCTTTAAAATCATCTCACTCCTCAAGTCAAGGTTGAGAGCGCCGTCGAGTTTTGTTTTATTTTAGTCTCTTGGCAATTTACGAGTTTTCGTAACGCTAGGTGCTTCTACGATCTGCAAAACATTTATTATGCGCATATAACAAAATTTACAATGCACTTCTACGTTTCAATCCTTGAAATTACCTTTGCTGTAAATGCCTGTATTATTTAAGCCTTGTCATTATTTAGACGATAAAATAAATGGTCAATAACTTTTAATTGCTTACTTAGAACTACGTTAATTTGTAATCTATATAAACTCCTTTATCTAAGTATACTAATAGAATATTTTTGGTTACAGTCATTAAGCTTTTTCCGCTATATCATTTGAAATTACTTTTCCGAATACTTAATTATAATTTCGCTACTGTTTGCAAATCAATTTTACTATGCAGAGTTAGCATACATCGTGTGGTTACGTGCATATTAAATCTGTTAGCCTGGCTTTATAACGATGTTGGTGCGACGTGGTCGAACTACTAACACGTAATGACGCCAAGCGCCGACGCCGTCCGTCGCCTAGATAACACGTCTGGGCGCGATATCTCCCACAAGCCGGTTATTACAATATCTTCGCAGTCCCTTCAACACTTCACGCTATCTTAACTTACACACCATTTCTTTCTTTATTTTTTGGAACTGTGTCAACTTCAACCAGCTGCCGAAGTAATTTGTTTCTTAACACAACGGGCGTGGAAAGAGTTTTCATTTTAAAAATATGCCCTTTTTATGCCTTCATTATATCTTTTCCTAATGAACAGCATGTTTGGATAAAATACGGCCACGACTTAATTTATAGAGATCATAATTCATATGGGACCACGTTTTATGTTTCTCGCACATGCTTATTTTATAGTTTTCATCGAAAAAATAAAGCACTTAAAATACAGATCGACTCTTTCAAGTCAGTCTTAATAAACCGTTCCACAAATCACATCTTGTTGCTATTCATAGGAGAAAATATGATCTAATGCGATACTCTTTCACCAGCTTTGAAAGAAATAAGAGAGCGATACATTTTAAGGTTTATTCAAATGTTGTGTGGGTAACGTTACATTATTTGAGATTAATTGATTTTACAAGGTTTAATAAGTGCTTATCAACGTTTTCATTGCTTCTTATATGTACAATTTTTAAAAAGGAAATTGAAACATGTAGCATACATATTTTTAAAACATTACTCCAATTAAACAATAAAGATTAAAAACCACGAAATATGACACTAAATTGTGACGTTGTTGTCTGTTTGTAAATAGGGACGCTCTTAAGTAAACACATAAGCTAAATAACTAACAATATCAAACAATTAACCGCTTCCTTTCTCAAAACAATGAGCAATTAAAGTACCTAGTACCTATTTCATTTCCCATTGAATGAGTGCGGCAGCATTTAGAATGCGATCATGTATGCCCTTTAGCGGTTCATCCATATGGAACGCGTCTCGTCTACGGAATCCATTGTCCACGCCGGCCGGCTCCGGCCCGGTCGGGATTCCGGCCAGGCTATTTATACGCCCCAATCAACTCCCACATCAGGAGATTTACCTTTACAACTTTTTGTCTACATCTCCTTATATAACATTTATAATAGTCTACTTTAAAACGTGTTCTTAGTACATTTCTAATTTTATTTCTAACGGTGCGTGTCAATCATAAGTTAGTCGAAAAACTTTATAAAATATCCCCCTAGTTCTCGATTTCGGTTTTTGAGTTGTCAATGCACAATGAAATAAACGTTCTTAGCGAGTGAACATTGAGATTAATTGTAAGTTGTCACGACATTTCGCTATTTTAGCATCGGCATCGATATAAAAGTGCATACTACACGCATCGATTATGTTCGTAACATATAACACATTTTGAGTGCACAAGAATATGGCAGAAAATGAGGATATCCGTGACACTCGGTTACTTTTAAAAATGCAATTCTAAGAAAAATAAATAGACACATTTGATTACTTACCATAATACCTAACATAGGAATGACGACATTTTCCCCGATGCATTACACGCTCATTTCACCAGCTCTGCTTGGCCCCATAGGCATACCACAGGAATAAAGCCTTTAAAATTGATTGTCACCAACCACAGTGGCGTAGCGGTTAATGTGGTCGCCTCGCCACTAACATCGCTATACCAAGTGACGTCAGTTCGATTCCTATTCGAGACAAATATATTCTATGTGATTCATATATATTTATTTCGAGTCTGGGTGTAGTTTGTGTTCGTTAACGTCGTTGTCCGTTTGTAAAGTCCGTCATGGCCCGAACTTGATCCCTAGTGGCATTGACTTAAAAAAATGATGAGAATTCGAGACAGAAAAACCCACTACCATTTTTGTCCAGCCTGAGGGTCGAACCTCGAACCTCTTGCGCAGCAACTACTAGCGCCATCAATAAATCAGTTTTATTAATCGAGATTTATACTTACAGAAATAGTGACATATCAACCACACAGTAAATTTTATGCGCTGAAGTATATACGTAGGTACTATATCAAACGATGACAAGATTGTCCTAAATTGAACAATGTAGTGTCTCTATTAAGACACTCATTACGGTATTTGTGTTCGTGACATGTTGCACTTGTGGTCATTGACTTTTATTTACAGTTTAACTACGACGGGTTTGTTCCAAAAACCATTGACTGAGCTATACTCAGTATTAGCACAAACAAAAAGAATGCGAATGTCTTACAAGGTGTTATTTATGAATGTAACTAGAATATAAATATTTTAAAATATATCTGCATTTGTACTGAGAATATACCGTTACCACTCTTCGCACTATTCAACAAGACAAATTTTAATCTTACTGGAAATAATTTATAACCTACATAATATTTTATTCCAAGTTTCATTATTGGTTGAACTGGAAATCCTAGACAACATCAGATAGGTTTTATGTATAGTACCTGTGAAGTGACGGAATGAGTCATGCAGAACAGTCCACTAAACTTGCAAATCTCTTTTAGTACCTCTTATCGACATTTTGGCGTTGATTCTATGTAGAAATCGACAAATACCTCCCACCATTCTAATGTATAAACATATAAGCTTATCTTATTTGGGTGACAGAAGTCAAATAATAAATCCTATACCCAAAAACGCCCTGTCATCCTTATCTTTCATTCGATTAGAAGTTGTCCTCAATATACGCTCGAGATTAATAATGCTTTACCTATTAAAGCTTTGCACTAAACATAATCCCCCTTATTACAAAACATGGACTAAGTATTAAACCAGGTTTAAATTTACATAAGCCATTGTTTTAGTGTCAAAGTTGTCAATTTATGGTTTGTTTTATGCTTAGTCCGTAGTATTTGTAATAAGGGGTAGGTCTATACATAATCAAAAAAATAATAGACATTTATTTAATGTATTAACTTATTTACAGCATATGAATAAAGTAAAACGACTAGATAAGTTTAGTATTGAACAACTAAACTATATCTTGAACACCTTCCTAGTGATTTGTAAACTACTTATTACAGTTAAAGTCGAAATACTCGAAACAAGTCTAACATAAAAGTAGTTGAGTGAGAGAGGTCGTGGGCGATCGTACCACGGTCGTCAAATGGTTGCGGTTTTTCGCGAGTGAGTAGGCTGGTGTTACACTTATGTAGCACCCTTTCTCTTTCTGTCCAAAATAGGCAATAGGCTTAAGAATTCGTGGTACAGGCATTGGCGGCGCGGTTGATGGCGCCAGCTCGCGAGTCAAGGACAACTACGTTCTGTTATATTGTCATTTGTCACACCAATTTCACTGCAATAAAATTCAAAAGCATACTTAATGACTTATTTGTCTCTCACGTCTTTTCGCGACACGCTGAATATTCCTTTCTATTTGAGTGTTTGCTATAGATGAATAAAATTTCAAGTAAGCTAATATTGTACTAACCCAAAATGATTGGACAATCGTTACAGTGAGTCATGCTTGGATCGGCTTAGGCTTGGATAACAATCGAGTAGTAAACATTCGATTTTCTGATTCATGATCACGTGCGTAACTTTGTTACAAAATTAAACCCTACTCCAGCGTATTTTGTTTCTATTCTCCTCTACGTACATATAAAACACCAGCATTCCATTCGCAGCATGAAGTTTGGTTGAATGTTTACGCTACAGGCATATAACAATAATATTTTGATGTCAAAATTCTCAGAAGCTAAGTAGGTGTAACGGTTCAAGTGCTAATAAGACATACTAAATCAAGTAGACAGTAACAATAGAAGTAAAATAATACTAATTAGTACCATAATTAAATTGTTTTGAATGTTAAAACTATTACACTAAATGTAAATAAAAGTTTTGAGCATGGGAATGAGAATTCTTTTTCTGTGATAATGTAACTGTGAAATGAGAAAATTAAAGTAACTTAAAACTTGCCTTTATTGTATTAGGAAATTTAGTTATCTCAGAATGTATGAGTTAAAATTAATAACTGAAATGTCTAGAAGATTCAATGATTCCATTGGAACTTGAATGTTGAAACTATACTATTGTAAATCTATTTTCAGAATCAATTTTTTATCTGTATTATGTAATAGCACAAAATAAAAACAATTAATTCAGACCAAATAGCAATTTACATATTATATTTAACAACCAAACAAATTTATTTATGAAAATAACAAAATCTTTAATTACGCCGTTTCGGTCATACTTACATAAATGGTTTTTAATGTACAATCATCATTGATTTAAACAATAGAATACGCGCTGTCATTATGCACGTGTCATTTGGGCGTTGCACACACAATAAAACCAATTCGATAGGGCTCTTTGTATTCTAACGAAGGTAGGGCATGCATTAGCCCATGTAATTGATGCATCAAATCACGGTGAGTTTTCGCTTGATACATACTACATCTCGATCAATTTGCAAGAACGAAGAAAGTAATCTAATGTAGGTATTACTGGCGAACATGCGATAAATTCAGGCTTTTAGGTGAACAGACATTTTTCCAATATGTCGTATTAAGTAGACGATGCAACACACGTATCTACAGATCGTATTCGAAGCTATTTTATGGTGCAACGTCTTACTAAACAGCAATATTTATCCTACATTCTAGTTTAAAATTGGTCTGTGCTGCATAATACGTTATGTCAAAGAAAGGAGGCGAACCGTTACATAGTATGTATCTTTTCAAACATTTTTTATTGAGAAGCTAATGTGAATGTAGCGGACACCATTTTTCAACTTTACAACGGAACAGCAAAGGCGTTCACAATTCGCCATTTGAAAAGGGAAGTTGTCGTTAGCGCAGCATCTAAATTGCCGTTTGAAACGGTCTCGTCATCACATCGATGTAATGTAAGTGACCCTGACTCCTAACTACGTTCAGTTTGGTACTCTATTAGTCATGCGAGTTTGTCTACCAATGTGTCATTCACTAGAGTATCATTTACATTTTACGGCTGTACGCCCATCATATTGACAATCTTTGATACGTGGGTCTGATAGCATACAATCCTGTTCATAATTTAAAACTTGCCACAATAAATATTCAAAGAACATAATATATTTTAATTTTGTATAAAATTGTTTATTATGCATACAATAGTTATTTTTTTATCCATTCATACGGTTATATAATCTTTTTTGTTCATTTCATTATGTATGTAAATATATTGTATTGTTAATACCACTACATTCTGTTTTGTTTCAATATCTTCATTATAAGCAACCCATTAAGTCCCACTGCTGGGCTCGGGTCTCCTCTCCTCTATCTAGACAGCTGAGAGGGTTTAGGCCATAATCCACTCACGCTGGATTTTTATCGTCATTTTGTTTCAATATGATTAGCTAAATTAGTAGTGATTAATTTAATTTAATAAATTCATTGTTTTTTCTATGAATCTTGATGGTGAATAGTTTAATTTGAAAATAGATAGTCATTATAATAAAAGGTAAACAATTTTACTATAAAATACAACTTAAAGTGACAAATAAACTCGTACAACATCAACATATAAATTAGCTAGCGATAACTAATTACACACAAGTGCTCTCTTATTGAAGTAAACAGATGGAATTTGCCCTCTTTTTATGCATACTGTCAATATAATATTGAGAGTATATCGATAGTCAATAATACAGTATGTCACTGGTTCACCTGTTTGCGCAAAAGCCGCTCTCAAGGTTCTCGTGACCTCACTACGGTCGTTGTGCTGATTCTGCGTGGGATGGTCGATGATTTAAAAAACAGTCAACACTAGAAGCAAACTGTATAAACCTGAATGCAAAAGTAATTTATAATTCGGTTTCTGAACTAATGTATGTGGGAGATTTTGTCCCACGCTGACTTTTAGAAAATGAGAAATATGTTCACTATCGAAATTGATTGCAGAGACATATTGAGTAATAACCTGATCTGCGTGGCTTGAAATATAAAGTTTACTGAATTAAATAGTATTCAGTAAGGCAACTAATTTCCGTAATTGTCGGTCAGTAAAAATTTGGCAGGTCTAAACTTATTATAGACTTCGATTTATGTAACTTCCTTACCATCAACTAAGAAAATATTTGACCAATAACTAATCTAAGCGATATATTGGGTTATGGAGCTTGTATTTAGTAGTTATAGGAGCTTTTACAGAAAACAAGTCATGACTATCCACAAGTAGCTAATAAAACATAAGCTCTATTTATAAAACACTATATTGGCCAGTAACTGACTACAAAATTAGAGAATTGGTCATGCAGTATAATTCTGCAGAGTAATTCTATTTATAAGGGTTGGTTTTCTTCCATTTTGACTTGAACTCATGTCGTGGACTCACTGTGAAATTAACCGGCGCCTGTAGTGTTTTCTTTTATTGTCGTCTCTTTAGTTTCGCAATTCGTTTTTCTTATGACTCACTTACCATGCTTAAAATATCGCCGTGTGAGTTACTTAGGGTCTTGTTTATTACTTTATTATAGCTAATAAAACTGTACAGAGGCTATAGATTATGAGTTGTTCAAGTTTATCGATACATCAAATTATGCGTAACGAATCCATTTTAGCTTCGACTATGCATATTCATTTGCTCATAAGTATTACTGTTTCTAAGATATAGTTTAAGCTGTATAAATAAGGATTATCTTTAGGCTTAGTATATAGATTAGTCAGGATTAGAAAATGAATATAAGTTATTACAATTATTATTACGGACGAAACTTTTACTTAGGCTAAGGTGACCGTGTCTAATTAGTTCACAAATATATTAACAAGGTTGACAATTGTACTTTATTCTAATGATGATTAAAGCTAATCAACGTTTAGAAACAAAATAAAAAAAGTTACTTGGGAGGTGCTGCAAGGTTCTTAACAAATTTCAGTTTTGATTACAACATAAAAAGTATAATTTCCTTGAAGCGGTGCTTCTTGTTTTATTATATTTATAATCGTATTTAAATGGCCACATTTCTTATTTTTCAAATGTACAAATATAATAATACAAAAATGATGCTGTAGGTCCCAGTGGGTGACAATAATCGGATGAGTCACAGTAAACGGACATAATATCAATCTGTTTGTATGGCGTTTATTCAGGTAATCGTAATAAAATGGGAAAGGAATTTTAAGCGGATTTGTTGTATATTACTAAACGTGGGATGAGTTAAATTATCGAATATAAAAATTACATAAAAAGTCTCATCTACATATTTACATAAATATATTAAATTCAACAGAGTAATAAATTACGTATATTACATTCGGCGTTAACAAATGGCATGATATGTAATGTCGAAACTCACAACATCTTTGGATTGCTCTGGGTGACGCTCAACGTTAACATATATTTTAATTATAACACGGTTTTCTAATCATTTGGTAAAATAAACCTATACGTAATACATTGTAAGCCCATTGGTTAAGCTGCAAAATCTTTATACTAGTATACCTTAGCACAGTAAAATAATGAGCTCAAAATATGTAAATAATGCTATAAAACGAATGCATTACACTTTATTGACATCAAACATTTGTTGGTAGCAGTACCGTAGAAACCACTAAACACCATAATTAAGCTTACCGTGCCATAAAAGGCATTCTTAATATAAACCTTTCAAATTGTCGCAGTTAAAAGTAGTAAATAACATTTACTGCATACTAACCTGCAGTTGGGTTCAACAATTTCGGAGTTTTAGTAACTGCTAGCACTAACGTTATCACTTTTCTTGGTACGTAAGGTGGGTCTTAGAAACGGTAGTATTGTTATTTTTACTACAGTAGTATTTCTCTTATTGTTTAGTGAGTTTACGATGTAGGTTCTAAGAATGCTTGTAGTTTGTTGAATCGATGTTTCTGTGTGGTCCGGGGGCGCCGGCTTGTCGTCAGTCACCGTTTAAGGACAAGCAGGTAAGGTGAGAGGTTACTACCGCACCGCTGTGTTACCATTCTCACGGACAGACTAACTGTTTGTTTGTGAAATATTGTTTCATTTAACATATTAGGGATTCTATAAGCACTCGTGTTCCTGAGAGCTCCTAGAACATCTATGCTGGTAAAAAATGTTGTTACATGGTGGTAATTACGGTATGCATACATACGAACATTGTATACGAAATTAAAAATAATGTATTTATAAAATGTATTATTATAATTAAAAATTCATTGTTTCCTTGTAAGACAGATTGGTAGAGAAAGTAAATTAACTTGCATAATCATACTCCAACGTAATTTGCAAATAAGGTGTCAGGAAGTAAAAAGTTGTCCACTCAAACTATTTGTAACATTCTGTTCTTTCACATTCCTACGTAAATGCATAAATATACCTAACGTTCCTGCTATCTGTACGTGTAGATCGTATTCAGACTTTCGATACGTGCGTATCATGTGTATCGCAATAAGTTAATTACTAACTGAATGCAATCGTCCGCCCGTTTGTCCATCAAGCAATGAGAAGCGCCGATAAACCCCTACCACGAACTCCATGTCAGCCATTTTTTACGCTGTCAGATACTTCGTTGTGTGTAACTCGCTGAAACTAACGAATTGCAATTCAGTATCATAGTAGATGCCAGTCGGCCTCTATCCGCCGCCGCTCATGGCCAATTTAGCCGGCAATCTCACGGGCATTTTCATTGTCTCTTAAATATTGCAAAAAGTCGCTGCAAATTCTGTAGGTATTGTCGATTGTGAAATTGCAATTAAGACGTTAATTCTTCGATACCTGTCACAATAATAACCTACTTAATTATATGCAAGCGTTCTGCAATCCTTCTCACGGTAGCATGACTTTAATTGAAGTCACGTTTTGTTTTAGATGAAACGTAGTGGATGTGATTTCTGAAGACAGCTTCTGCTTATTCTACTGTCATGTTAAATAAAGAAAAGGATTTCGAAAACCATAACATCCGCCGTATTATTAATAAAAGGATTATCTGTGTACATGCTAGAGACATAATCCTTTATGAAAAATGACACCTACCTCCAGCGCGAGGCAAAATGGATCGTCTCCGGCGTGTAGATACGACGTCCGCGACACGAATAGCAGCTAAACCATAAAATATATAATAAACACGGTTAATACAACGTTTTTTTGCAGGGATACGCCACATTGCTAAATATAAAGAACACAGTTTCAATACGACCAGTAACGGGGAAAAGTCTTTTTGGCTCTGAGCCACAACTCCGAGGAGCATTATCAAAACAGCTACAAATTTGAAATCGGTTCTCCGCCGCTCGTTCTAAGAACATTTCAAACATTTAACACATCCTATTAAAGATTCTGTTAACCATCAATCTAAATGGATGTTTTGGAGTGTGAAACTTGGCTCTCCTGTTAATTCCCAGATATTCAAAAGAGTTATGAATTATTTTAGTATGTATAAATTAGGAGTTTTTATTTTGGTAGACAGCTAATTAGTTACTTTAATTAAGTGTTTTTTGTATGTGAGATGACAGCGTGTTCTAATGGGTTTCTCAGATCTGTGTGTTGCAACGATCCAGACAGACCTTTGTCCGAAATATTTTAATAGATTTGATGAAATTCAGATATTCCCTTGAACAGAATTATCAAAAGAAAGCTTTGGTCATTACCCGCATTTCTTATTGGCAACAACTAAAAGAAGCTGTAAAAGACAAAGCCAAGATTCCTTTCATTTGAGTCCATAAATTGAGAGAATGAAGTAATGCAGTGTGTCCGCCCACGAGCGGCGTCTGCATGCGCCTCGAGGCACATGTGATGAAGCTATACCTTTAGCTGTCAATTACTTTTGAGTTCTATCTTTAGTCACTCGCTTGTGTGATCAAAGTTACCATTACATCGATTCGTCTACATCGTAAATTCGAGACGGTATTGTATTACCAACGCTGCAGTCATTTAAACCACCACCGTTGGTTTTATATCCAACCGTGTGACACCCACGAAGCTGCATACTTGCAGCTAGACTTAAGACTGTCATTTATTTAATTTTATTCATACTGTTTAAAGCTTGTTTTGGTTTGACTCATATTGTATCTCACTAGTTATGAGAAAATCCATGTAAATCAATATATTCAATAGGTGTTTAGTTTCCAAGTTCAATTAACACAACATGGTTACATGAACAATTGTCTGACCAGTCATAGCCGTTTCTCAGCGAAGCGATGTATCACTGATGAGTCAATGTGTACTTGCGTCACAGTCTAACCGCCTTACTGGGGAGTTCACAGACTTGCTTACATTATAATACGCGACGATTATTGACCCGGTTACTTGATCATATCAGATTGATTGCGATTACTAAGAGGAAACGCTCATTAGTTTGTTACTAAGTAGTATGATAGAAATTGATTTCAAAGTGGCGTATTACGCAGTTTTCCTTATGCCGTGGATGCACATCAACATTCCCTAGAAGGCATCTTGTCCAGCCAGTTGCCCACCCACGCCCAACTCGCTGGATAAACAACCTTTACCACTACATTTTAGTATTCCAATGCCTTGATCGTGACAATCTAATGTGGCGCCATAGGGCGAATTGTTATAATACTTGTCTCTTGTCTAATAATAAAAAAATATTTATTTGACACATCCACTTAATATACTATTGTTTATTTGGAGTTTTCGAGACTGGTGACCAATATTAAATTTAATAGCTGAGTCATAATTGGACATTTAGAAGGACGGATTCCTTATCGAATTTTTAATCGAGCTTAACGGGTCAATTAAAAATGTCCATAAAAGAGAAATATTTTAAGCACGTTCAACATAATTAATACAGGTTATATAATTATTAGGTTATATAATGTAACTGAACAAACCTGTATGGATTTATAACTATGCACTTATCCATCTTTCAAACTGTCTAATAACAAAGAATTGTACCACTTGCTGTGGTTTTCTTTCATCTATACCAAATAATTGTTTCGTAACTGATATAGGTACGCTTATCATAAATTTAAAAAAAAATGTCACAAACTAAGAAAACATTATTAGGTAAACAGTAGTAGGTAATTCAAAATTAACCTACAAGCGATCGGTGTCACCCTAAAGATATAGTTAATATCTTAGATAACCTTAGCGAATAATGTGATTGGGAAATCTGCCAAAGAGTTATACCGTTCTTTTAAACTCAAACGCAAGCTGTGTATATCTGGTTTACTAGCACTAAGTAGCAAGAGATTTCTGAAGGTTTGTCGACGAGCTCGTGGTGCCCCTGATGTTGCAGGCATCCGTAGGCTTTGTAACCACATAACATATTAATAAGACGGGCTGTACGTAGGTCTATTTGTTACCGATGTGTTGTAAAAACTAATTAACGATTTTTTACGAGTTTCTTACCATTTATTCTCATGGCTCTACCCTTACAGCGAACTGGTCGTTGCCAAATTGGGTGCCACTATTTTTTTCGGAATATATTTGTTACATTCTCTTATGACTTTCATGTAAAACTTACTTTGAAACTCAGATAAATGAACATTTTTTTTTTTATTCTCTTTTTCTAAAGTATTTGTTTCTGAATTCCAGGGCCACCGCCACGGCTGGGGCTGAAGGCGGCGAGCCCCGGGGTGGCAGGCGCCGACGAGGACTGCAACAGCAACACCAGCCTCACCGGGAGCCAGCACTCTGCGCACGATGACATCGACGCGCACTGCGATAACTCCGGGTACCTCTGGTTCCTCGACTACAAGTAAGTATCATTCATCTTCATCTATTTTCTTATCATATTTAGGTGATCTGTTTGCCTACTCAGTACACACTTAAAGTGCTTTTAATGGGACAAAGTCATTAGATGAGATGACGGGTGATAGCAATATATTTCTTATAACTGGTAACATAAAGTCAAAAATAGCTGAGTTGCTTTGAGACTCTGCTTAAGGCTGACCAATATCAATATGTAACAAAATTGCTTCATAGAAGTCACGTCATGCTAATAAAGTATCGACAGAGGGATTTAATAGTTTTGACTTCTGCCCAAATAGCTAATGGAGACGAGGGCAGTACGACCATACGACTAGGTCTTTTATTTAAGTTCCAAATATTTTATTATTTTTCGCCCCGAAGCGGCGACGCGACGCCAACGCCGCGACGCGACGTTCGTCGACGTTTAAAATGCACAAGGAAATCTATTGTTAAAACCTAAACAAGGTTTATTTTTATTATGAAAATAATAAGTTTATAAAAAGGACTGGCCTAATTCATTAATTTGAGTCAGGCAATTTCTAACCTCGAAGAATGACAAACGATTTGAATTCAAACGAAACAACATTAATTAAATAAGTTAGAGATCCTATTTAGTGGATTTGATTTTAGAATTTGGTGGAGTTGTGTACCTTTTATAACTTGCTTCATTTTAAAATGTGGAAATATACTAGGCTAGAGCTACTCCACTAAATATTCCATTTAAATCTTCTGGTATAATTTGTAAATAAGCAATTTTTTTTAATGTGTTTTCAGCCCAATTTTTCGAGACGGCTCCTGCCACCACACCTCAGTGCTGTCTTCCGTGTCGGCTTCATACAAAGGCATAAGCGACCTAACATCACGATTCGAATTCACGTCCCGATACAACGACATTGCACGGGACTTGGATGCTAACCTCGCCGAGGCTGACATGGAAAGTTTTCGAACTGAAGACATACACGCACTGTTGATGACCGCCAACTTGCCACACGACACCATCATTGATGATAGAACACAAGATGTAAGTAGATGATGTAGGTACCCGTTCGCTTGCCCATCTGACTTGGAGCATGAAGTACTTTACTTTATGCGTACGTTTTTATATAAATAACTGCTAGCTGAAATTGAATGAGATTACCGTATATGAAGTCAAAAAGACGTTTGAAATAATCATTAAATCCAGAATTCGGTTGGTAAAAGTCGAGACAACAAAAAATTCTTGAAACTTCTGAATTTACAGATATGTCCAGGATACTACAATATATATGATATATACTACTATAAAACTACTACATATTTGTAAGATTTACTTCAAAGTAAGCCGACTTTTCGACAGTATGTTCTGATCCTAAGTTATTGATCGATCGCTACATAAATTGTCTATTTTTGGAATAAAAGAGTCAACTAGATAATTATACCACCTTATATAGTGCCAAAACAAATTAAATTCTTGATTTCAGAGACATGTTTAAATAATGAAGGTCAATATATTATTGGAAGACCCTTGACCTAAAATGATTTATTTTATTTTCAAACAAAGTTTACATTGTCCTGAACATAAGCATAAGTCAGATAAAATGATATTAACTAACGAAATTATCTTTGGCATTGTTGTAATCTGACGTCCACTTTATAAAATGATTCTTAAGAAATTATACCGCCTTGAATAGTTGGTGTAAAATAAGGAATATTCAATTTTGGATACCTATACGTGTTGTAAATCTTTGGTACTCGACACCTTAACCATAAAAGTCGACGAATATGGTCTACGTCTTTCGTAACGTATACTAAGTAAGTATACGCTGGTATGCAGCCTTGTTCGCGAAGGCTTAAGCAACATCGAAGGATAAAAAACGCGTACTTACTAAACATCTTATTACCAGTTAAGGTTGTTAAATACACTTTTTATAAAATGCTTCGTCAAATTGATGATAATAACAAAGTACATTGTTGCAACGGCATTGAACCTGCAGTCAATAAGCTGTATTTGACTGCTTATTGTATTTAATCAACGTTCGTTTAAAAAGACGTTTGTATTGTGTCGAGAACCTTTTTTTAAGTTGACAAACAAGTGCACAAGCAGCTACTGTAGTTTATAAACGCGTTGTCGACCTTGCGACATTTGTTGATAATTAAGACAAGTCTCACAGAAACAAGAATTGACTGTAGTGTATGCTAGGAAAATACCGTTTCATAGGAGAATTATAACGGAATATGTAATATGATTTGACTGTCACCGTGGCGCAGTGGTTAAAGTGGTCGCCTCGCCACTACATCGCCGTGTTGCGTGACGTGGGTTCGATTCCCACACGAGACAAATATTTGTGTGATTCATAGATATTTGTTTCTAGTCTGGGTGTACTTTGTGTCCGTTAGTTTCATGTTTGTAAAGCTCCCCGCGACACAGGGCATGTTCAGTAGTGCGGGCGTTGTCTTTAAAAAAAAAAAAAATACTAAAAAATACTAAATGATTATGTTTGGCTCCTTTTCAAGGAGCTAAACATCATTGTCGATAGAGGGAGTTACAAAGGCAAAAGATGAGAAATTCAAGTAAGTTATAGAACTAAAAAAAATATATTTAGAACGAACAAGATTTGTTTATATTTAGGTGTTCAATATAATTTTATCACAAAAAAGCATCGAGTAGGTAACAAAGAACGGTCATCCAATATTCACTCATGCTATAATTTGGGTAGAATTAAAAAGGCTAAAATATTATATTGGCGACCTTTAGTAATCAGAGTAATTATTATAATAAGTTACATTGTGCTTGAACAAAATTTAAACCTTTTTTTATTTATCAATATAATTACTGTTTATTCTCGTTTTATAACTACCTTCTTATGTAAGGAGGCATGAATAATATTCGTTCGAAAACATTAATTTGGGCTTATTTTGTGCTCAAATCTCATAAATCCGAAAGGTTATAAAATGTATGTTTTAAAATACCAAATTAAACCTAATTACAAGTGATACGACTACTAAAATACTAGTGTCTATATCAATTACATAATTGTAATCTTTTCTGTTACAGTACATTGTAGAAAAGCGATGTTAACTGAATTGATAAGTGACAGGCATGCAAGTCATACGGTCTGAGTTTGGTTCCAACCGGCAGTACCAATGTGGATTTCACTTTGTGGAATTTATATGTACTAGTCAAGTTGACTTACCATCTGCTAACGGTGAAGGAAAACATCGTGAGGAAACCCACATAGGCCTATAAGTAATTCTAAGTATGTATGGGTGCTACAACAGAACAGTGACTGGTCGACACGTAGCAAAGGAGCCTCTAGTGGCATCTAACCCAAAAAATACAGATTTAAATACAGAACAGAGTGTACTGTCAGGAATGTTATTAAAATACTGATAAATAATATAGTTTTCACAACCGTGTCCGAAGCTGTTGGCCTTACCAGAATTGTAGTCTTCCTTATTTCCCAAAAGGATATTCTTAACACCTATAGAACATTCTTGAATTCATATTATTAAATGTATTATCAGCATAAAATATCAAGGCATATTACGTAATTATACAGAACAAGGACTTTATTATGCAGTAAAAATATTCTTAAATTCAAAGTTAAGCAAAAATTATCTTGACAGTGTGCCGAGCGCTGCGGTTTTGAAATCAGCTGTGAATATATTAACCTACCATGTTGTAATGATAAAGTTATTATAGAACATTTCGAGGGGCAACATTATTATTTTTATTCGAGTATTTTACCTGTATTTTACATATAACTTTTCGTTTTAATTTTAATTAAATTTTTTATTCAATTTTATAATCAAACGCATCATTTAAGGCACGTGTTACCAGCTGCAGGTAAAATCGTGCTTAATTATAAATGTCCAAAGTTTAAAAACCGTATTGGTGTCATTACATCACTGAATATTAGTCCTATATTGGAAGGGGTATACAAAGACAAGCCTAAAAAATTAAAGTAAGAGTCTGACGTTATACAAAGATGGTGCTTTACCTACATTTACGTGAATATTTCTTCTTACTTATAGCTATTCCGTTACCAACTAAGGGATAAATACATACCTAGTAGATATTAGTTAGTTTTTGGATAATAAGTTTAAATTTTTTTGGGAGCACATTTATAAAAGGGCTTTTGTGCACATCTTACACTGTGAATAGATTGTATTTTCTTAGTACCTAGGTCTCGCTAAAGGCTAGACCTATTTGGTTAATTTTGATTTTGAATAATTTGTAGAAGTCCAGGGAAATAAATTGCCCAACTGTTCAACAATCTAAGCTGTCAACAGGTTAGTTAGTTATAATTTCAATGATCATCAATGCTACAACTAACAAAACACCATAATTACTCTTAATTTAATCATATTTGTAGAATGGATGTAGCCCCTTGATTTAATCTCTTAATCACCTGTTACCGGTCTCACGAGCCGTGAGAGTTCTGACTCACAGTTGGCAATGGAGTAGTTTATTCTTGGCAGAGACTCACTCCGTTATTATTGTTTTATAGAAACAGTAGTAGGAATAGTTATATAGGTACCTACCTATGTTCAACTATAGTATAATTAAATAAACACAGCTACATGAGAAAAATAGCACAAATTCGGAGTAGAATTCTTACCTTTTCTCGAAGGAATTATAGTATAAAACCTATCACTCACGTTATGCTAGACTTGAATAAATTCGATCAAGTTTCAAACAAGATTTTATGTTCAGTTATTATAACATTGTAATCGTCTTCAAGACAAATCAAATTAGCCCAAACTCTATGATATACCGTCGTTTTATAACGAAAATTCCATGGGCGCTTTCCAACTCCATCGTTAAGTCAGCTTTATTTACTTAGTTATATTTTGTGCATGCAAAATTTTATCTCAATCGAGGATCACTTTAAAATTCAGTTGCAAGATTAGAACCAAACGTACGTTTGTAATTTTCGGTTAAAAATTTGTAAAATAGACCAAGTTTGTCAAGTTTGAGTTTGATCAAATTTAAGATGTGCTCAACGAATGGACAAGGTGGCGGTAAAATATTGTACTAAAAAAATAGATGATACCAAACATATTTTTGTGACGACGACAATGACCTAATCAAAATAAAGTTGTAATCATTCATTTTCCCCAGCTGTCATAGGTAACTAATTGCTACTACGTCCACAGTCGTATGATATGGTGCCTGCGTGTTACGGAAAACGGAAGCTTATGAAGTTAACCTTTCATATTATTTAGCATAATTGTTATACCTTAGGTAGAAAAGAGGGCAATTATTTCTAGAAAATAAATAAACTGTAAAATGTTAATGACTCATTAATTACTCGTACTATAGAAATCTATATCTATTCAAGAGCTGACAATCGTCGTCCCTTGTTATCCAATTAACTATCTACCTCGGCTCTTTAACTAGGCATCTCGTATGATATAAATTTTGTAAAGTAATGCGAAATGAGGGTGCTTTCTACGTACTTACTTGTATTTTACTGTCATAGAATTTTTCTTTATGGTGTTAGTCATCAGCCCTTTATTTCACACATTATTTCCTTCTGTATGTATATTCTATTTTATGTATGTACTTATGTTTATTTTTCAGTTATATATCGTATTTATTTTCTTTGTGGATGACGTGTGATGGTGTATTGCAGAGTAACCCTCGAGGCGAGATGTTCGCGAGCATCTCTAGCTCTCTCATGGAAAGGTTTCGATTCGACAGCAGTGTCAGTGCCGACAGTAGTCTCCAGGTTCGCCTCACATTGCTGTTTAATGTTTCATTTCATTCGTTTCTATAAAGATTTTATCATCAGATTTTTTTAAATTACATATCATTATATCACCTTTGCTAAGCACATACATATTTTTTACCTAATAGCACATGAAATTCACATTCACAACAACATTTATGTTATTTATGTGAGGCCTTAGCATTTTATGAATTAGTGATCTATGGAACTACGCTGCCATCTAGTAGGAATAACAGTTAAGTATGTAACTAATATACAATACTTGCGCTAGGTGGCGCTACGAGGTAGCTTTTTAAATAGAATTTTATATTAGCTTTAGAGATCAGTGAGTTTATATAGATTTTTAATCATTTCAGTTTGTGGAAGATAGAATAGCAATATTATATTCCGTCAGTAACTAATTCGTATTTAATGTGTCAACAAAGTATATTTAACTCTATAGTGCGTTATATAATTACTTAATTGGTACTAATTGATGGCACAGTAAATAGAAGGAAACAATACAATACTTTATTGTTATCCTTGTGACACTATGCGGGTTGGTATAAGCGCGTCTTTGTGGTTTTAAATTCCAGTTGGGGGCCCCTTATTGACGATTCAATAACATGTGTAATAACTGCACCATAAGTAAAAAAGCTCTTGCCACCTTGGTCTACATAACACAATTAAAATGACCGTTGTTTTTTAAAAGGTTGATTTGTTGGCAAAAACTACCGTCTCGCTAGGCCAATTAACAGTTATTAACTCTCTAGAGTACTCACACAGCAAAACAATACGTGGAAAGTCCAGACGCTTGGCTAGCATTCACAACTAGAGTTCCTTATAGTGTGAAGTCCGTTGGTCCCACGGGATGTGCCAGTAGTAAAGACGAAATAAGACCGGTGTCAATGTGTGCGTGTATTGTACACGACGGGTTGCGTCAATCAGTTTAACCACGGTCGTTATTCCCCCAGTCACATAGTCTTTCCCTCTACAACTCCACATGTGTGTGTGCGCTATATTTAATCATCCTTATGTGTGGCCCTGTTCATGCCACCATGTGTGAGTTACCAATGAAGTCTATCCTCTGGCCCAGCTATTCTCAAATATTTTAGACTGATTATGCAATTTTATTTACTAATTCACAAGGGCCCTCGAAGCAAAGGAAGCGCACTGTTCAGTTAATATAGCGTAACGTAAACCTTGAACCGTTATTAGGGACTCGATAATTAATAATTACTACATAGCTAATGAGCATCTGTTGCCCTCATTAATTTCACTTTTAGCATGTGCTGCGCTTTGATAACAGTGTTATTCAAAGCTCTGAGCTGGCGTCAGTATGCATTCAGAGTTTGTAGTGCGTAAAGTTTGAGAACCGCTTGCTGTGGCTAATATTAAAATTAATATCCCCGCTGCCCCAGTCGCGTCCAGGGCTCTCGGGAGTACTGTACTGTGCACTTTTTTAATATGAATTCAATCACATGTTGCTTTTCCAATAATTGTGATAGTTCAAAGAACCTCATTGATAATTGTGTTTGCGTTAGATAACGTATTGGAACGATTGTGCTGTGTAGATACTTTATTCAGTTCGATAGTGGAAGTTTCGAGCATGATGGCAGAGACAGTGCGTTACAAGTAGTTGGTGAATGATTTAGTGGTTCCGTGATCCCATTCTATTAGAGACATTGGGAATAGAACAGTGTTGTTAAAAATGGGTGTGACCGAATATGATTGGGATTCTTACAATGGATACTATTCAGTAAGTTTAGTTAAACATAATCTTCACAATATCTGAAACTGTTAAACAAACACATTTTTCTTATTTGACAAATGGTTCTTTTTCATTACGAGTTCTGTTACTTAACAGTCAATCAATAAGTAGATTTTTTATCTCTACGAAATACTCTGCAATAACACTAAATACAATAACATCATTGTTTTCTTTATATACATTCTTATCAATGAACACTAACAATTATGGTTATTCATCAATATCCAGTAACCTTATATAATATTATGAACTTGTATTAACACCACTACTTACATTCTATAAATGCTATTTTATTTTAACTACCCTCTTTTAGCCTAGTTTTAAACAACACATTTGAAGCAAAATGATAATTATGTTAAACAATATCATTGTTATGACTTGTTTGATTTGTGACCTCATTTGTAGCAGGAAAAGGAATTAAATTGATGATAACGCTCGTTGGCAGCCATGTTGTTTTGTCACTTCGAATCATCCCGCCAACGCTGACTGTACCCGTAGGGCGTGTCATGTCATCATTCTGAATGGGTTTACGAACAATACGCTTTAGGATACAGCCCTTATTGAATAATTCACACCTGCAAATAAATGTACTTACATGATAAACCCAAATTACATGTATTAACAAGATTCTCTGCTCAAGCGGTCCTGGGTTCAATTCCCGAGACTGCAAAAAATGTTATGTTTTCGATCGACGACAATAATTTTGCGTTAGTTGTCACAGATTTGTACTCCAGTACCACGACATGCCTAGTACCAAGTGCATTAGCGATATGAGTAACGACAATTACGTACTACACCCACTACTTTCAATGTGCGGATTTAGGAAAATTAATTGTGCAGTTAATTCACAGAATTGCTTACACATTTTATGGAAACAATTGATAATCATACATATTATTATCAGTTTTAATTGTCCACTTGCCGGTAACATACTGCACCTACATAAATATATTGTACACAATGCACTTTTAGTCGACTTACAAACATTTTCGAAGTACTCAGATGTACAAATACATCTTGCCATAGGTTATAATAAAAAGATTTCCTTTTAACGGTTCGTCTTTCAATTGAGATTCTTGGTACTATATTGTTTATTTTTTGTTATTACTTTTTCGTTTGTTATGGCGATATAAAATTTTGTAAGACAAATAAACTACATGGTGTATTATTAGCAGCTTAATAATCCAAACGCGGATTATTTATTTGTTACAAACAAATATGATAATTTCATTATGACATAGATAGATAGAGATTCAATAGCCTACTTAGATCTTCTAAACAGATTAAGATACTTATACATAGCTCGGAATAGGTATAGTTTTTTCTAGTAGGTACTTCTATCATAACGCTATCAAAGTATGGATAAGTTTCCAGAATCCGGAATGTAAGACTAAATTTTTTATACACTTTAACCGACACACACACAGGTAGATATATTTTCATTTGAAAATATATTATAGTAATACATTACATTTTTTCCGGTTACCGTTAATAACAAAATATATCTAGGTATATCCATCTTATGTCAACATTACAAAAGTACATGAAACAGCTATACCTATTCCGAACAATGCACATCTATCTATAACACATGTTGATAGCTAGTAGATAGCTAGTAGATAGCTAATACTTGTACCTACCTGAAGTAACTGCAGCTCATTATTTTTAGCTGCGACTTGCATCCGCATCCAGAGTTATAACTAGATGTAAATGTTTATGTTCTACATGCGTTACCGTTTCGAAATCTTCCGAGAACGTTCACATATTGTTACTTTACTTCGTGTCCGTACCTATATTGTTTTAGTATGAGCGTGGCTACTCTTCCTGTATTCAGATTGTTACATAAAATATCTCACTTGTCATGAAATCTATAGAACCTATTTAGCTATTATTAACTATACACAATAGGAATAAAAATAAGGAAAATATAGGAAGATATGTGTAAAAAGCGAACTAAGATAAATACATAGATACTAATATAGATTGTAAAATTATTAAAACCTTTTACGACTAGCTTCATACGTTTAGAAAGGTTCGTATGATGCTTATCAGAGAAGTTTCCCTTAGAGCTTTATAATACAGAATTATATACTACAATACGTTATATTTTATGACTACCCTACACACAAAAATTACATACATACATTACATAGCATCACGCCTTGTTCCCCGAAGGGGTAGGCAGAGGTGTTTCACACCCACATTTCGCCAGCTATGTTTGGTCCCATGAAAGGAATCACCACGGAATATTCCGGTCTGTCCCACCGATCTGTCCCCCGGTGGGACAGATCGGAAAAAAAAGTTTGGTCTGTCCCACCGTTGCTCATGGTGGGACAGATCGAACTTTTGTCACTGCTAAAAAGTTCGATCTGTCCCACTGTTGCTCACGGTGGGACAGATCAAACTTTTTTTTCCTGTTTGTCCCCCCATAGAATTTAATTTAATTCTTAAAGGTAAACCTTTTTATGGATTCAATAAATGACTACATTAAATAAAAGGAAATAATAAATAAATAAAACTCATTATATTAAAACATATGGCTGAGAATAATTTACACACAATTTTCGTTGTCAAAAAGCCGGCTTTTAGGAATTCACTTGGTGCAAATAAATAATAATAATATTCTACCACATTTACACAGCGCCATCTAGTCCCAAATTAAGCAATTATATTTGCTTGTGTTATGGGTACTAAACAACTGATATACTACTTAAATGCTTTTTTTTTTTCGTAAATTCATACATATTATAGATAAATTACACCCAGACACAGAACAAACCTTTATGCTCATCACACAAAGATTTGTCCTGGGTCCCCACCCATCGAACCCCTCCACCACCTCCGGTTTAGTAGTCAGGGTCACTAACCACTAGACCAACAGGCTTTAGGTGAAATTATTGAATGTTGTTATAGTTATAACTAAATAAAAAGTTTCAAAGTTACCTATTGAAAATTATCAATTTTTATTTTACCACATTCACACAGGGCCTCTAGTCCCAAATTAAGCAATTATAATTGCTTAATTTGGGACTAGATGGCTTAGCAGTCAGGGTCACCAACCACTAGACCAACAGGCCAGTCAAAAAATGTAAATGATTAAAAACCCTGGAACAATATAACCAATTTAAGAACAGACTGGATAAATATCTTAAGAATAAACGGAAAACTACTAAAGAAAGCAGGATACAGGCATCATCAGTTGCACGTGCACGCAACTGCCAGCCTGATAATATTTAATAATAATAAAAGATTTTAATATTGTCGTGGATCCCTTCAAATATGTATTATTATTGTCTCGTCGATTTCATTTTTTTTACCATTATAGCTTTTAGTATCATTGCCGATAAAAAAAATATAATTATTAGTACCTATGTAAATAATAATTGATAAATGTTTATTTATTGAAACACGCACATAATTTGTATACAATTAAATATAAGATAATTATCTTATATAAATTACTAGCTTCCACCCGCGGCTCAGCTGTATCTATGTTCGTCGGTGTGGTCAAATCGCCCTTTATATGTGTGCAAAGTTTCATATCAATTGGGCTAACGGTCTCGAGTTTTAGGTTTTATAAATAACATTTATTTTCATTATTGTAGTTTATCATATTTTTAGATTTTAGATTTTCGGCAAAAGTACTAAGACTAGTACTTGCCTAAAAATTAGAAAGAAGCTTTATTAAAGAAAATACTATGTATAATCACTACTTAGTATAAAACAAAGTCGCTTTCTCTGTCCCTATGTATGCTTAAATCTTTAAAAGTACGCAACGGATTTTGATGTGGTTTTTTTTAATAGATAGACTGATTCAAGAGGAAGGTTTATAGGTATAAAACATACCACGCGGGCGAAGCAGCGGGCGGAAGCTTACTAGCTTCCGCCCACTGCTTCGGTATAATTTTATTTATAAAGCTGTAACAGTTTGGTAAAAAAATATAGAAAAACTGATAATTTATATGGCAACTTGTGTAGTAGCACAGAATAAGTAATAGAGACAAATATGTACAACATCAGTGTCAAGTGCAGTTTGTGCCTGGTGAAATTACTATCAGTCATTTATTAGAAAAGTTAATATTTAATTTAACTACTTTTATTTATCGGACTTTACAGAAAAGAAAGAAATGCTTATTGTTCGTATTTTATTATTGTCGAAGTTTAAGTAAGTTAAATCAGAAGACTAATATGTAGTTAAAGTAGTAACACCTACTGTGGTTTATTAAACTATGAAATATAAAATAAATATTTATAATTTCTTAAAATAAAAATGATTATAAACCCATGCCACTAATCTTATAATTTAATATAGACAATTACTTAATTCTTAAAAGAATTATATAAAATTCTATGAGGGGACAAACAGGAATAAAAAAGTTCGTTTTGTCCCACCGTTGCTCATGGTGGGACAAAACGAACTTTTTGATAGTGAAAAAAGTTCGATCTGTCCCACCGTTGCTCATGGTGAGACAAAACGAACTTTTTTTTCCGATCTGTCCCACCGGGGGACAGATCGGTGGGACAGACCGGAATATTCCCCATGAAATAGGGGGCGAGCCTATTGTCAAAAAAACAAAAATTAACCTCCTTATTACAAAATATGGGCTAGGTATTAAACCAGGTTTAAATTGACATAAGCCATTGTTTTAGTGTCAAAGTTGTCATTTTAAGCCTGGTTTAATGCTTAGTCCATGTTTTGTAATAAGGGGGTATTTCTCTAAAGCTAAACCACCTGAATCGTTGTAACCTATTACAATTCATTTATTAACATCTTGTATAATATATTTTTTTTTACTTTAGGGTGAAGAATCCGTCGGTTCGATCAACACAATGTCGATATGCAAGTCCGAACTTCTGTTCTCCCCCGTGAAAGAGGGTGCGCATGGCGTTCATTTTAGCGTGGATAGCCTTGACTGCGAGCTGCCCTCTGAGCAGGACCTTATTCTCACCTGCCAGGCCAATAAGGACAACTACACCATCGCCTTCGAGGGCAGTCTCACCACATACTCTGAGGACAGTGAGTGTGCTGAACTGGCCGTCAATCAAAAACATGGTACGATATTTCATATCTCTTCCTCGAAACACTGATACGCACTCCCATATAATGATATAATGTTTGCTCAGTATACAGTGATGCTAATTACGCTGTAATGATTCATAGACATTTGTAATTACTCATATTAGGTACCCAACGACTCATACTGGTGTTATCTTTTCAGACAAATTGGGCGAGGAAGAAATTTTAGTTTTAGATAACGATGCAAGAACGCGCAGGAACTTAGAATTATTAGAGAGATGTAAGAAATTAACTAATAAGTTAACAACGTCTATGGCTAGGAGCGATTTAGGATTAACTACTTGGAGTAAGCTTAAGAAACAAACCAGTCAATCACCATTAAGGAGGTAAATATTAAATATGAAATATAATATAAGTATTTAAACTAAAAACGTAACTATACAAGATTAAAAAAAACTTCTTATTCTAGGCACCCATCTGGAAACAATAATGAAGGTTCAAATGATTCCACTGATGCCACAAACGACAGCATGAATAATTCAGTCATTAAAAGCCAAAGTTTGCCAAATCTTTACAGAAGGAAACTAATGAATAGTTCTGTTAATTCAGCTGCTCTGAGTAATTCAACGGTATGTATTACATTAATACTAATATTGGTAAGAAACTCAACTTGTAGGTGTTGATGATTTAAACCCGTGCATTTTCAATTGTTCACAGGTTGATTCTTTCTCTGTCAATCAAAGACTATCCGGCAATCCAATGTGCATGAAAGTTTACGATGTATCACAACACAGATCGACACAAGGAAGCCAGCACTCAGAGCCCATGAGTACCTCGTCTACTGAAAATCAAACTTCTTCTGATAAAAGCCAACCTAAACAAACATTTAGCTTAGTTAAGTTGTTTATGAAACAGAAGAGTATGAGCAACGATGGTTTTGTAAGCATGGAGCAGCTGGAAAGGTCGGAATGCTGGCCTTCAAGTTCAGGAGGTGAAAGTGGAGAGTCTATGGGTGAACAAAAATTAGGAGACTCAAAGTCAGGAATCTCGGAACGTCCCCAAATAGAATTGCCTAGTGACGCAGTGGAAGAAGTCACGTCAGTTGTCTACGAAGAAATTCCTTCAAGCAATCCCCATAATTATAGAGTATACGATGAAGTTTTAATTGAAGAAGAAGAAACGGGCGATGGACATAAATTAAGTGACAGTGAAACTAATCTATATGCTACTGTAAACAAACCACATTTTAAGAGAGCAAATTTGAATATCATGAACAGTCCCTCTAAACTAAGAAGTACTAGAAAATCATGTTCGTCACAATCTTCCGCTACCAGTGTTAGTATTTCTAGCTGTTCTGAATCAGATGGAACTCAAATTACCAGAATGAATAGACTTTTACAACGGGAGCCAAGTGACAATAAATCTACATCAACTCACTTGGAGGCTGATACTTTAGATAAGAGTATGCAAACATCAACCATGCAACTTTCAAGTATGTCGCAGCGAGAGTTGTTCAAGCTTGTGGAACCTTCTTTTTTGGAAAAATTAAAAGAAGGCGATTGTGAAAAGCCAGTATTTGTCTTGTATCCAAACTATACTCTGCCAGATATAAGTTTTCTTAATGGAAGGCCAAATATTTATTTGAATCCATTAAAGGTTTCGCCTAAGACAAATGAAACCAAAAGAAATAGATTACAAGTAAAGGGCAAACGACCTTTTTCATGTAATGATCTTGAAATGCTTAAGAAAAAGGGGCTCGGCCACATTAAAGACTGGGACTCCCTTAACTTTTTACTGCCATTAGAATGTCGACAACTATTGTCTGAAGTACCCGAGCTAATGCAACACATTAAGGAAAAAGATGGTTCATCTAAGTGTGGTGATAAATACTGCACTGTTACTCCTTCTTCAAGGTCCAAAAACAGACCCATGAGCTGCGATTGTAATAACCTAGCAGGAAATACGACTGCAGTATCATCAAGTTCAAGTACAGCCACTCAACCATCATCGGGATATCGTGGTTCATCTACAATGCTCACAGACTCCTCAGCGCAAAACAGCCCAGCGCCAGCTAGCAATTTCAATCCCTTATTTGTCTATCGCTATGATAGCGCTACAAGCTCGGAAGCAAGTGGTGTTAATAACGACGGACAAAGAACAAATCTTATGATTCCGAAACGATCACTCTCATTAGCAGAACAAAATCGCGTTACTAAACAAGGAGAATTAGCGCCTCCAAGGCCACCATTACCAAAGAGCATATTACGTAAGTCAATGGATAAAACTCGCAAATCTAGTACCAAAAGATACAGTATGTTTGAAATGGATGATCTTATTCAAGACCCAGTTGTTTGCCTAACAGCTGCAACGGAACATAAAACTAAGAGAAGATCATTGCAAGAGCCATATTATCTACAAAATCAAAATGACTACAGAAAAAATAATGATTTAGCTGCTAGAAGATTATCACAACAATTTCTCGATGCTGCTGAAAAAGACGCTGATTACAACGAATACTACCCAGATGAAGGAGTTGGCACGGAGAGTAGTCTAGAATCAGGCAAATCAAATGAAATTAAGTTTCATAGACCACATACTCCACCATTGCCCAAACCTCGAACGAAGAAATTGGAATACACTGAATTCCCTCCACCCGGTGCACTTATTAGCAGCGCAGATTTACAACAGTTAGAAGAGTTTTTGAAGCATAGTGGCTTCAATTGTCAAAATATGGATGAATGGGACCAAAATCAAGTTCAAAAGGTAAGGAATCAGGTTACCAAATTTCTCCAAATGAAGCGGTCTCAGGAAGAGAATCAAAGGTCCACAGAATCGAGTGGCAGTAGTTGTAACAGTAAGAAGTCAGTGAGTTTTGCACAGAAGTCTGAGGCCAACAAAGCCGATACTCAACAGACTCAGTTAAAGCCTATGGAAGAGGTAAAGGGTGCGAGTCTATCGACGCCACCCAACTCGCCCAACATTTCCGCTGTGATAGCGCAAAGGCATTATCAGGTAATGTTTCATTTGCTAATGTTACTTCTGCTCGCACACATCATTGCCCGTTAATTTCTGTGAGTACCTTCGGTTCTTTTTTTGCTCTTATGTTTTCATTTTATACCTGTTTTGTTCTTTATTTGGATGTTTATCCATTCGCATTTTATATGCTTTTGTGAATGAAACTATTCACGCCGAATTATTGATGCTGCTATAAAATTTTATGTTGCACATTTTTAGCGCATTAATTAGTTAGCACACTGCGCTTGTCAATCATTAACCATAATGTATTTTTGTTATTTTCTGTACTTGCACTAACTCACCTTACTAATACTAAATGGAATAACAATAACATTTTAGGGAAAGAATCTAGCTGAAATACCAATTTGTGAAGAAGCTGAAGTGAGTCCTGATGAATTCGGAAGTCCTATTCACCACGATACAAGGGGAAAATATGACGTTATTGATGTATCACAAAAGAGAGGTACCTATAAATCAAAATATAGTATTTATCATAAAATTTTTCATAAATTTACTCTTAATTTATATAATAATATGATATGTTTGTTACAGCTTTGGTCTCAAATGTGACCGATGCCGTTGAAATGTTGATTCAACATTTCTCTCCTGCTATGGATCAAGCAGAGCTAGGGTTCTTAGGAGACTCGAAACAATCTCCAGCTTGCGCTAAAATAGCACTAAACGCGCTATGCCCTGCTCTGTACGCCATCTTCAGAGACGGATTGAAAGAAAATATTGAAACATCTTTTGGTGCCGTGAATAACTCTGTCTGGCAAATGGTTGAAGCTACTGCAAGGCAAGGACCTATAACACAATCTCTTAACGAATTGGTATTGAGGATTAATAGTGAAGATGCCGTTACGGAGGGACTAGTCAAATTCAATGCATTTATTCTTGGCTTGCTCAAGTAAGTACAGCTATTACAGTGGAAAACTTTTTATGATTCAAAGTGTTTGTACTGTGTTATACTGGTATTCAATATTTATACTGTTTTCAGTGCGCAATCTGTTGACGCTTGGGTATCTTTCGTTCGTACAAGGGAATCTGTACTGGCTAAACATTACACTTCTGACTCTCTTATTCTTGCTGGTTGTGTCGGTGAGCCACGTTGTCGAGCTCTATTGGATACACTACTGGCCAGCTTGGAACCATTGAAATTATTGCCATTCTCCCTGGATCTCATGTTTGAAATGCGTGAACTACACAGGAGTTTCAAGAAAATCGAAAGCGACATGCGTGCAGCCAGCCGTGTAAGTTTACCTCACATTTATTCACAAACTAATATACCTACAATATTTCAAAGACTGACACTGAATAGGAATTTCCCCGTATTGAAAATACAATCAATATTCCGTGTCTTTCGTGTTCTGAAACCACTATCGCATTCTATCAAAAAGCCGCCTGCCGAAGCAACATCGCTTTATTTGCATTTTATTGTTTACTGCATGTGCTTAAATCACAGTTCACGGCGTACAAACGCGATATTTTAGCATTTACTTTCGTGCACAGCTTACATAAAATGCAAATAAAGGTACAGCCAAGCGATCGAATTCGATCGATGACCTTGTCAAGGACTTTACTTGTATTGAACTAACGTTGAATGGCATGATGCATGAAGCTAAAAAGAATTTGGTGTATTTAACAGCCCACTTCAATTAACACTCCACCACTAACACTGAACCAGCGGAATTTGCTGAAGCTGGTGCGTTCCATGCAATCAAGTGGATTGTCCAGTGATGACTGCCAAACTTCTGTCATAATGAGACATAAAGAGCCCAAAACCAAAGAACCCTCTACCCCAGACCTTTTGAATGATTCGGCAAATGTTAAAACTACCGTTGAAAAGAATAGACCAAGATCGTGTGTCAATCCGACACCGGTCGGCTATGATATTTGCCCTAATAATAGCAGAATAGAAATGGAAACTAATCGCCGATGGTCCGGGGTACATTTGGGCTCCAAGCTGATGCAAGCGTTCGATAGACTCGTGTTTGATGACAGCGACGATTATACAGATAGTCTAGAAAACAATAAGCCCTCCGCTAAGCCCACCAGCAATGAAGTGAAGGTAATCTCGGCGGTGCTTTTGTGTGGATATACGTACATGTGCTTTGACAAAGGTTTTGTTGCGGTCTCGTTGTTTTGATTTTCAGGTTTAGTGTTATATATAAAATGCTTATAGCTTTTACATTAATTTTATTTTCGCTTTTATTGGTTTCACAGCACACGCATTCATGAATTCTTGCTACACTTTTTGTGTTACTCTTTTAAATGATTGTTCCCTATAAAAAAATACGTTTTTATCATAGATGTTTTAACTTATTCTGGTTATGAACATTTTTTTACTTAATTTCACATGATGTTGTGCATTTTGTATGTGTATTATTTCGTTGTGCAAAAAATAATAGTGTTCTTGTTAAAGTAGAAAGCCGTTAAAACATCGTGTGTGAAATTTTCAATCAATTTTAGACCAAATACATGTGAAAGATAAATACTGATATTATTTTGTGTGTTATGCAGCTGGACTGCAGTGGGGAGGAGCAATGGCGACCAGGTTCAGCCAGCAGCGGGGCAAGTGGCAACACAGGCAATGCGAGTGGCAACTCTGGCGGCAAGTTCAGGAGATTACAGCTCAAATGGGAGATGTTGAGTAACGCTGAGAGTCCTGTAACGCCATCAGGTCAGTTACACAGAACATAATTGAGTATTCTTGCTCAGCTTACGGAAGCAAAAATCCTAAAACAAGAGTAGCTAAACTGCATACTTACATATTTACTTTAGCATCGTGAGTACGATATCCAGCTGCACTAATAATGTAAGCTGCAAATGACGTCATATGCCGTTCCCATATCGTGTCTGTTATTTATTTATGTTGCTTCAGATTGTACTTATATTACATTTGGTTGTTAATGTTCTCAGGAGAGACGTCCCCGGCTGCGGCGCGCGGATCAAAGATTCCACGGCCGGTGTCATCGCCCGTCCGACCGCAAGCACCTGCATTGCAGTCGCCGGCTAAGAATACCCATCGGTAAACATAAACATTTCTTATAAAGTATTTTTAACTTAGCTGTAAAGAAGTTTCTCATTTTTACTTTCAATCGGCTAATCCATTGAATTAACCACCGATATAGTTCTAGTTGGCGTAACGGCGTTGAGGCTGTTGTCAAAAATATTATTTTTAACTTGTATTGCTTTACCCTTTACTACCTAATACATAGATACTAATATTATAGTACAAGTATCAAGATTTTATTGTTCAATCCCTCAACCACTTCAATTATAAGGGGTCACCAATCATAACCCAAAAGCCGTAAAATAAATTGTCACACAACCTTTCGGTTAACACTATTATTAATTTGGCTTAGTGTCCTTGCAAAAAGATTGCAAACATTTATGAGTCACAATTCGCGACAAAGACAAATTAATTGAGCACATTTATGTTCATTGCATCAATAAATTTCTTGAATTCGATATTCTTACTGCTTACGTAGAGTGTATTGCCTTCTATGGACGGACGTGGGTTGCACACTTCCTTGTGCTTGTACGATTTGATTTTTTTTCGAAACAGATTTTTGTGGTCAAGTAAAAAAAAACTAAAGTTCTAAGTTCTAGTACTAAAATATGAAGTTTCGAAAAATCTACAAGAATTGTGATTAGTCATGCGAATATCTATGGAATCTTTCTATCATTGGAATAAAACAGGCAATAGTTTAATTCTCCTCATCTGGAGATTTTATCTTTTTTTATTATAATCTAATGTTCCTGTGTAATGTTTTTCTATTTCAGGGGTATTCCGGTACCAGTACGCAAAGGCACATCGCCTACAACATCAACTCCGCGACCTAATAATGCTAGAACCACTACTGCAAACAAGAAACCGCCGCAACCAGCTAACAGGTACTATCCTATATATTTCCCTATTTATAACACAGTTTTCCGTCTCATGGTCACAATGGAAATTACATATCAAAAATAATACACGAACGCCTTTATCATTCTACGTAACATGCAAATGTTCGGAAACACAATATAATATATCTAAGAATATGTTAAACTCAAACCTAACATTATTTGCAACGTTGTCGCTGTTGACATTATTTAATATTTCCTCTTATAAATGGGCGCTATGTATTTTGGTCTAGCACTAAATTATGTAATTTATGTTTCTATTTCAAGGCTACTGGGATTGGTGGCGGAATTATATGTGGTGGAATTATATCTATCTGTTATTTTGTTGAACGCTTTTATTTAATTTATATAGCGCCGTAGTATCTTTTATGTTTACAATGCACAATATCTTCAGAGTTATACCTGAGACGACAGCGAGGAAGGTGAACTTGACCAAACCAACATTAACAGTGCAAAACGATGCTGTATCTAAAAACACTATCAATGTTAAGAGAACACCGCCGTATGTACTAGATGGGTTTAATAGACTAACTATTTATTATACGGAGTGCGTACTAACAGCATGTGCATGCGGACTTGAGTAATTTATCAACCCGTCCTACATGCATGCCTACGGCCCATTTAGGACGACTTGTAGAAAATCAATTTTATTTATTTTTCATTCTTCAACTCGTATTTGGAGCCTCGTATCTTGTATAAAAAAAAACAGACTAATGTTGATAAAATACAACACAAAATAAAAAAGTGGGACGAGTTGCAGATAACAAATATTATTAATTTATATATTTTTCAAGTCATCCTAAGTGGGCTGTAGGCATGTTTTACGAGTTGATGAACTAAGTACTCGTTGACTTTTGGGAAATCTATTCCACCTATTATATAATTGGTTATTGATTATGGTGGAGTGATATCTAAATCTAATAAGAAGTTGTTTGACTCTCAAATCATAACGAAATAATATGTTTCACATTCCTAGGAGTATAAAATAAATGGATTTGCTTAAATATTATTTTTGACAACGTTTCTTTACAGTATTATCTAGGTGTTGTACGTTTGTTAGCTTTAATGACGCACATGTTACTATTAGTCATACTAATTATGATACCTACACATTGACGCATGCGTGAGCGACTTCTATAGTTTATTATACTAACCTTCGGACCATGATTTTTTAAATTCTACTTTATTTTACATTGTGGTCAATATTTTCAAGTGTTGAATTTTGATGACTAATTTCATGAAGAAGACAATGTAATTACCATTTTTAATACACGTGAATTATTTATTTAGTATTATAATATACCTACTTATTTAAAATTATGTAGATACCTGAAGTTTTCTCAGAATAATGGTACCTACTTGGACATACAAAACATTGGATTCAAAACTAGCTTTCACCCGCGGCTCAGCCGCGTGGTAAGTCGGTAAAATGTAGTTAATGTGCTATTCCAGTCTATAATCTATCTGTGCGCCAAATTTCATACAGATCGTTTCAGCCGTTCTGGTGTTATGGAGTAACAAAAATAGTATATCCATCTAAAGTTAGGGTACTTTCGCATTGGGAGGATTGAAGTCATACAAATTTACTAGATGTATAATATGATGTTTCGATATGACAGAGCGTCCCGCGTGGATGGCGCGTGTGGCGCGGGCTCGACGCGTCCGTCGTCGCTGCCGTACGGTCGCGCCGCGCCTCCCGCCGCGCCGCGCCGCGCCGCCTCCTCGTCCGCAGCGCGAACGCAGCGCAACACCTCACAGGCACACCAGAAGCACAAGTACGTTATACTGTAGTAGGTACTAACTGCAGATGCAGCTATCACATGCCGACAAAATCATCAAACCATAGCTTGATTTTTGAGACCGTCTAACGATGGGGTTGGATACATTAGATGAGTCGTTTTGATACGATATTGTATTTCATAAGGGCCTAGATGTTCGTCAATTGCGAGTAGTACTTCTTGAAAACTGCCTTTATCTCTGATATCCTTCTCATTGTTGTCGCCAATTTTGATGACCCGAAATTATATTTTTAAATTTTTAGTTATTTGCATATTTCCAACATTATAATAATATAGGTAATTAATTAGTTTTCCCTTTATCATGTTTTCTGTTTTTTTAGTTTTAATAGTAATTTAAGTTTTTTAATAGTAATAAATAATTAGTTATTTAATTCTATACAAATAATATAATTTCATTTTCCAGGTACGTGAGGACACTCTGGCATCGACTACCTTCAGACTCGGGGCACCTTGCCTTCAACGAGGGCGAGCGTCTCCGACTGGTCCTCGAGGTAGACGATCAGTACCTGCTGTGTTGTAGAGGTGAACAGAAAGGGTTGGTTCCTCGCGATGCGGTGTTGTTAGAGGACTTCTGATATTGGCAGCCCTAGCACGACTGGCAGCCGTGCTGGCGGCCCTTGCAGTTGAACAGCAAACACTAATGGGGGGCTATCCCAGCTCCTTGTAGATCTCTCAACTGTCTCAAGATTTATCATAAATTTAATCCTATCTTGTTAAATTTATTATATTTCTTAGAACGTTGTGATATACAATGATTGGGTGATCGATATGTGCAATAGGTCTCGGTGTGTTGTGTTTTGAATGTTGGAACTTTTTCTTCGTTTGTGATTGTGATAAAACTGTGTTGTCTTCGATACGGTATGTGGAATTCGTAGGGACATTGCTGTTCAAAGACTTTGTGAATATTTATAATACTTGTATGTAATTCTCCCTTACCCACTTATTTGAAGGGCTATTTTTGTCTAATCATTATTTAAAACGTATTTAATTTTGATGTTGCCTTACTCAGCAATATTCATTACTTCTTCGCGAATCTTAACATCATTATCAATCTCTCACATTTCTAATTATTGTAGTAAAATCTAGTCTTACGTTATAAGGCACGACAAGGTCTTGGTCTGTATATAAATTTATTTTAAGTAACACAAATTGTGAGAATATTTACTGTGAATGACGCAGCGTATTCAACAAGAAACTTTATAATTACATTAACAGTAAATATTTATCTCAATAATATGTGATATATAGAATACTATTTACTTTTACGGTAGGAACAAAATCTCACCTTAAGGGCAAACTCCTTCGTATCCTAATATAATCATCATAAAGAAATTCGCCGCTGCCGAGAGAGAGACGCCTGAATTCGATGTTTAGATAAATTACATAAGTGAATTTGATGTCTAAAATTACCCATTGATATTAACAATATGTGTATAATATAATAATAACAATCTATTGGTTTAGTAATGTAACGTGGTAGATGTAAAATTGAAGCAAAATTTTATAATAATTCGCTAACTAAGTATGTACTTAATACTTGAATATTTCATTCGGTTTGTATCGTGAGGGTACAGCTATCATATTACAGGATCATTTATACAAAAAGTAACCACAGATTGTGCTAACACATTTGGCTTCTAACTGCACGTGTCCTCTCCCAGTCACCTTCCTGTAACGGTCTGTGGGGTTTAATATAAGGTGTAGGTAATTAACCTGTGTATAAATATTAACCGCATGGCCTTTGTCCAATTAATCTATCCTCGTCTACACTTCAATAGGTCGATAATACGGTGTTGGTGCGTAACTACCAGTATTAACTAACTGCATGCGCCTATCCAGTTCACATATCCTCAGCCCAGCACAGTAATAGTTTAGCCGAAACCAGTTATTAGATTGCGATCGAAAACTTGTCGGAAACTACACCATAGCCTCATACTGCTGTACCCACGCAAGTGTAAATTATTAGCGATATAATAGGATGAAGTCGTCATCTAAAACAATCGCTGCTTAGTCACGAATATTATTGTGATATAATGGTCATATCACTGCTACTATGATGCGGAAAGAAATGATATTTTTGGTATGTAATGTATTTTTGCTCAAGTTGGAAGCGCAACATTATCGGATGATATGATTGATATTAATATTCGAGGCGAAATACTCTAACATAATTAGTATACCTATAAATTCAGTATTGATTAATCGATGTAAAGTAATTATGTACATAATAATGAGGTTATTCTTAGTAGTGATTTTAGAGGTCAAAATTTGTAACAAAACGTTTTGAATGCACGATACAGTTCCTCTTGTAGTCCGTCGTGCTATCAACATTGGCGAAGTTGTAGCGATATACTCGTAGTAAACAAATTATTATATACCTACGCGTGAAGCGTGACGCATGGCGTCTCCCTCCAAGTAGCGGCGAACTATCGACTCTTGCCAACTTCGTTCATCGATCAAAGATGTAAGAGGCTCGTGGACGATAATCTCATTAGCTAGAATGGACGTAAGTTGACACAAATTAGAACTGTACAATAGAAAATAATCTATACAATAACTAGGATAATAATGTTATCTAAATTATAGTCGAAATATTATGTAGAAGAAGATCGTAACCTCCATGCAGTGGCAGTGGTGGCGCGGGTGAACATTTGTAAAGTAAACATTTCATTATATAGGTACCGTTAGGAATAATTCGCGCTTCGTGACTGAATGATGTGTTGTGGCCTTTGTATGTAATTAAAATTATATAATGTTACTGTGTCGTGTGTGTGCGCTTGTTTCATCAGTTAAAGTATTCATTGTATCATCTACTTAAAGTTAAATACCTAGCATGGGGAATGCTTCCACAAATTATTTATTAAAGTAATCGAACTCCTAACTAGCCGTTAAAGTATTAGTCGAACAAACATGCCTTAAATAAATATTCAAACAACATATTGGGGAGAATAGCGTTAGTAGGCAAGTTCGCTTCGCGAAAGCTTCACAAATATTCGCTTCGCATTAGCGCGTGTATCTTTTCGCAATACCATAGAGGAGTTTGTTAGTCGTAAGTTTTTATCTACAGTTTGTATTATTGAATGATGTTGAACTGGTTTTTTATAAAATGACATCCTGCGCGTTCGTTTTAAGGTATTGTTGGATACATGTGGTGAGTCAGTTGTCCTTATGGGTACAAAAGGTTAAGTTATTGTACGATTATGTGTGTAAGTTTTTATTTATAATTTTTACGATTGGGAACAATAAGTTGAATATTGCGTTGAAAACTTTATTTTCTTAAAAAAAAAAGTAAAAATAAAAAGAGGCTTTCGTTAACTTACGAAACGTCAACGAACGACTGAGAAACTAATTCCGAATATTAATATAAGTTTATTTCGAAAAAATATGAAAATTATTATTAAGTATCAATTGTGTTTCGGCGATGACATTTTTTTATTCAAGATATGTATTGTTCAATTATATTTTATTTGTATTAAGTGCCATAATTTAATGAATTAACAATTGATAAATATTATTATAATGCATAACCATGTACACCAATTAAACAATATATAAAATAAATTATTGTTTTATTGCACATTATATATCTTTGTAATATCCCATTCAAAACTACGAGCATTACCGCTGTTATCGAAAGTTCACTGGAGCGCGGTAAATATTTATCATACCACAAGGACAAAAGCGTAATGATAATGGCGTAAATGTGAGTAACCTTTTGATACATTGTACCTTATCATATACTACAGGAGTACCTAGGCTATTAAAAAATGACTACTGCGCCTTTTGCACAGGCGCAGTCAGTGGCGGATTTGCCCTAAGGCCCGGGCCTAGGGCGGCCAGATATTAGGGGCGGCCAATCGTGTCAAAAAATTCAGAAAGGGGCGGCTGGTACATACTACATGGCCTGGGGCCTAGGGCGGCCAAGTCTACAAATCCGCCACTGGGCGCAGTAGTCATTTTTCTATGTCTTGGATTCCGTATCCAGGTCAGACAAAATTATATTCCATTTTTCTGTCTTGAAATTCTCAATACCAGCCCAGAATCTGAAAATATACCTAGTTAATGGCTGTCGAAATTAATGGCTCACTATTTATTACATAAGACTATACTTCTCACGAACTAATAAATTATATAGGACACTTTTTAGGAAAGATAGTCTAAGACTTAAATAATATTATACTGGCAATTCAGATTGAATTCATAAATAAAACAAAAATTTGGGATGAATACTTTATTCAACATAAATAAACTTGTAAATATATAACGACTAAAGCTGCGAAGGTACTAGGTACCTCGTTAAGAGCAAAGTGAAATTGTGTTTCATCACCTATTGGTGTCGTGTAACTACATACATTCAATTTGTAATCTAAATGAGATATAGAAACTATTTGCTTATTTAAAATAGGTAATACGGCAAATTTATTATTTTATTCAGTATCGCAAAGATTTTTGAAGAAAACTAATCCGATGATGTTTTGACAATTGCTCATAGTTTATGCAAAAAGGATTTATATGCGATATCATCTGTTCAGCAATTATACACTTAGGTAATAAGCATTAAAGTTCAAATAGATTTCAGTGATTTATATGATGATTCTGCGATATTAATGTGCACACATTATGTGCAGTACAAATACTACTAACAATTTTGTGCTTGAGTTTCAAGAGGTCAAAAAACTGTAAGAAACCAGGCCATTTTAGGCATAGTTATTAATTTCTTGAAAGTACTTTAACTAGCCGTTCCTTGTCTTTAAACTTCATGAGAAACATTGATTTATTATTTAAGTTGACTGTTGAATCTTTTTAATTTTTTTAAAATTGTGTTGTAGTAAAATCTGTAAAAAAATAAACCACTTTCTAATATCTGTGATTTACAATGCCACTTGAAACTCGAATCGATCATTATAATATATATCAATCTATTACACCTATTATTCTACTACAGAAAGACACAAAGCCTAGCGCTATTAACACATTTCATTTGATTCTACCACATCAATATATAGAGAAAGCTGGACGTTGTGTGAGCGAGGTTCGTCGGGAGCAGGCCGTCAACGGTGGTTCACGAGCGCTCATAGGCCGTGCCACGGACTTGCGTCGATTCCTCTCGTTGTTCCGTTGAACCATCATCTCTTCCTCATCCATAGCATGGACCTTACGTCGCGGAGACAGGGCACGTGGCGTACGTGGAGCTCTTGCCGACAGGCACCGAGACTTCGGACGGTCTTCTTCGGTCCATTCATGGACGGACATATAATAGTGTTCCTGTATAAATAATGTTTATTAAAGCGACTACTAAAGGGTTTAAGGAAGTCATGCTCCGCTTGTAAGAAACTAGGGCAGAGGTAAATAAAATCTGGGTCATGTACTAGTTCGCCACGTGTATTCATAGTTCCATACCATTAAGTTTGAGCACCTATAGTTACTATTCGAAGAGGTAATAGAAAGTTATTCAACCTAAACGATATTATCAGATGAATAGTTTAGCAATAAAGGGACCCTATTTGCTTTTGCAAATGGAAGACATCACGATGTAGATCTTGTCGTTACGAAGGTCGGCGACGAACACCATAGTGATATCAAAATGCTTTTCATTGCGATTTCAAATCAACCATAGAGACGTCATAAAATCCATTAAATTAATTATTACGAGCAGACTCGGACAAAAACTGCGGTGTAGGTACACTAGGTACTATACAAAAATATAATACATAATTAACTAACAGAATTTAAGAACATTGCTACGATGGCAATAGGACGATCTGTCATTCCTGTAGCGTCCGTTCCGCTTCCGAGTAATATTATTATGATAACTTAATCAAGGAATAATAGAATACATTCCACACAAAACATTCTAAGACAATAAAAATTGTTACTACTTGTACTCGTCATAGATCGGACTTTCTATTTTTATTTCTTAACTATAATGTTAACATAAATAGTCCTAGAGAATTAACGCATTCATACCTACTAAGAAGACAATTTAAATTAAAGAACGATTCCTCTGTTTGTAGGAGTACAGCAGACAAAACCAGAGAAAGACACGTAATAATTAATAATAAAAATATTCTGTAATATTTTGACTTATACTTGACTTAATAATATCTTGACTTCATTTACTAGGTAGGTACCTACGTAAAAATATTTTATTCATTACCTACCTCAAATAAGGGCAATTGGTTCTGCTTTGGTAGCACTTTCTTCGTTGTAATGTGATACAGAGGAATTGTTCTTTTTATATATGACAATATGTTCGTGTTTCGGATCTTAGCTAGAGATTTTCTAAAGAAAAACATAGTAATAAAAGTAACTACTTACCAAACGTCCAGTAAATGATATTCTCTATGAAAGTGCATGTGATTTAATGGCTGTATCTGACTACAATACAACAAATCGTGTCTACACGATGTCTGGTGTTCTGTGAACTATTCTAACAAATAAAACAAACTGGTATAGTGTTAAACTGTATTAAACAATTACCTAATAGGTATACAATACGTCCTTTGCTTCCATAAAACGTTCTAGGTCTCAAAAGTTGAAGTTAAGTTGTCATCTACAGGTAAGTAGTTCTATTACTTTTGTTATAACTTACTTATATAATTTTATCTCAAAAAGCTTGCGTGAACGTTAATCAATTTGCAAATTAATAGTGAAACTCACCGAAAATGGCATAATTAAAAATATATATTAAAACAAATGCAAATTATAAACTAAGTATCTTATAATGAAAATGACAATGCAATAAAGTTTTGTGACTGAAGCTTGAAACATTGAAATACACGCTATCTAAGCCTAATCTTTTCTTATACTCATAGTTACATATAAAACATTTATTATAATAATAATCTTTCAGTCAATCTCGAGCCCGCACCTGTTCTCGCCACAGCAGAATATATTAGTTCAATAATTGTAGAACGTTCAGAAAGAATATATTTAAAAAATCCCTGCTAAATATGTACCTGTACTAACTACGTAATATATCAGATTACAAAAACTATTAAGAAGCAGTAAGTCTGTGTATCACAACAATATTAAGAACGCTGTGCCAAGAACTCCTACCCGTCATCACGCATACTCCAAAATATAATACATTGTAATAGTCAGTGCATATAAATCTAGAAAATACGTACTGGAAACAACAAAACACAGTGATAACAAAGCTTATGTCTATCTAGGAATAGTTAAAATAAATATACACATAATTAGGTATATAGTCATATAATAGGTATATAATTGTCACTCGACCAGTAGTGACACACTGTTTACGAAAAAGTATTTATTAGTGCTCTGCTAATGAAATGAATTTTGTATAGTGCAGAACATTTTCAATAAGCACTTATAAAATAGGGCCTACTAAAATCATGCTTGCGCAAACTATTTGTAGGTTAAGGTGAAAGCTACATGATTAGATAATATTCTTGACTTTGGCCTGTATACTTTAAAGTCTACTTGTTCTATTATGAATTGGCACTCATGACACTACCATCACTCGGGACAATGAATGGACAAAAGGATTTCACACATAAAAATATTCATCAACTATTATGCTACAAATACAACATTCAAATTTATTATTAGGTACAATAACAATTAAATTTAATAAAAATTTAATGTAACACTTATACACACAACATATTGTCCGAAAAGATATGCAATAAATCATTGACATCGATTTACAAATTCATAAATCCAATTTGCCAAAACAAACGTACCTTTAATAAATCACTCAAACTGGGTATCGAATCGAATAAAATTAAATAGATATAAAAATGTTATACAATAAATTTGGACTCTTGATTATAAAAAATATTGTTGTTCGTTGAGAACCTAAGTTCTCGAAGTCGCAACGTACGACCTCTTAGCATTGTTGCTGGTTCAAATTCTCATCCGACTTGGGAGGTCCCGCTGCCGGTGGTACTGGACTCTACGGTAAAGAAAACACACATTAATGCACCAAAATATATTTGAACTAGTGCAAATAATTTTATCAAACACGCAAATTAAAAAATCACACATGGTTAAAATACGAATGAAAAACAAAACCCTTGTTAGCCACTGAAACCAAAATGATGCGAAATGAAACTTGATGTTACCTAGTCAATAAAATGTGTACAAATACTCTGGCTGAAACAAAAATGAAAAAGTGCAAATTTAGTCCTTCACCAAAAACAAAAGCAACAAAAAACGAGTAGTATTAGGCCCGCCGAGCGGCTGGAAAGGGCCTCACCTCCTGCCGCGAGTGGCCGTGGCTATCAGGTACCGGGGACCCGCTGATCTGCTTGATGTATTCTTTGTCATCGAAAATTTTGATGTCACCACCTCCAGGTTTATGCTTTACGTTATCCAAAGAGCCCACTTTACTTTGTGCTTTGAATTCCAATTTTTGATTTTCGATCTGTTTCAAAAAGTCAGTGTGCACATAAAATATAATAATATATACAACAGGAAATTCTTATTTTGGGTTCCGTAGATTTAGAGTAAATAAAGAATAAAGTTGTTAGAAATACTTTATGTTTCTGGATAAATGATTGTTGTCTGTCTGTCGGATCTATTAATAACACAAAAATGTAACGTAAAAAAGATGAAACATTGCCAAATATTTTCGACATTAAAACAATAATTGCCAAGTATAAACTTGATTTAATAGTTATTATGACAATATTTCATCACAAATGATAGAATAAAATTGCCATAGATTTCATATGTAAGAAGTTTTAACATAATATTAAACAAAGTAAACATTGAACTTCAAAATTAATAACAACGTCAAAGCCCAATTTATAATTCTAAAATTGTAAAACTACTTAATGAGAACTACAACTTTTGCTTCAACTGAAAAAGACGTTAATGGGCACTCTCATAGATTGAGTAAGTAATAAATATTTACGCGGTGTCATGCAAGACGCACATTTACCTATTCAAATTGTTCTATTAAATCCTTCCATAGATCGTCTATTTTTTGGGACGAAGCATAATGATATACAACGTCGTTTACAGTAACTAGTTCATGACTAAACGAGTCGGAAACCATTAGAAACACATGACATCGCTATTGTGAAATGACAAGTTGCTTAGAATGTTTTGTAGCTTCATTGATAGCAGTTATATTCTTATAATGATGTGACTATTTATTCATTACAACTTTATTCCATGCACGTGTTGATCAAAAAATATTACTACAAACGTGTATTAAATATCTGCGGAACCCAACATAGAATAAAATAAACTTAAACATATAAATATAATTGAATATTAATATAATAATTATAATATAGGTATAGTCAGTGCTCTTGCAAAAATATAGTTCGATAAACAGATGATTCAACATATGTATTGTATGTGTACGTGTGTATGTATTTGCGACTGTTTCTAGTACAATGCATAATCGTTATTGATTTCCATGGCGTGCTTGTCGATGATATTCGTGTAGGTCGTGTGTACAGGGTTAACATATCGAATGCTCGTTCCTACTTCGTTATGTAATTTTAATCTTATCATTTTATGTCGACAGTATTTTGGCATTCTCAGTGTAGAAATAAAACTTACAAGGTGTGACGACATTTATACTACTAACATTCGCATTTATCTTTCAGGCAGATACATATTAATATTATTACTTTAGGTATATTCTTTATAGAAATGTGTAAACGATAGATATGTTTATGTATTCAAAGCAAAACACTCAGCGTGTGTAAAGCAGCCGCAGCCCGTCCTAGAAGTACCTCGTCAAAACATTTTCTATCTCAGTCAAAACTACCGCGCACACTCAAACTTCTACCATCCAACCAACCTTATGCCACAAATTGTGGTAGGCAAAATGTTTATGTGACGCTCTCCATCGTGGTAACGCCCATTTTACCGACTAAAAATAACAACGGTACATAAAATCTCAATTTTACGAAGTTTTTATCTAATGTTCGGCGTTATGTGTATTGACCAAACGCTTCACCGTAGATTTAACCTATAACACAGGTTGTTTACAAACAAAATAATGTGCAAGTAAGTGAATGTGTTCACACAAACTTAGGTATAGATATTTACTCACTGCTCTCGATCCGTCTTTTGCAACTGTTGACTAAAGAAGAATACCATTATTTTATATTGTACTTAGTACAGATCATTAGTGGCCTCAGCTTGACTAATATTACATCTAGTGCGTCTAAGTTACGTGAATTGGACTAACGTATTTGCTTTGGTATGATATTTGACTGTGTCGCCATGTTTATACCTAGTGCTTTCACCAAATAAGCTCTATTATTTTATTACCTTCTATATGAGATAAGTGCTGTCAGATAATTCTGTAAGTATACTCACTTTATGTTGTAAATTACTGTACTCCCTATATCCGCAACCCTACGGCCTATGATTATGTATTTCCTCGTTCGCATAATATTGTATAATCAAGTTACCTTGACGCCTCCTCCGCCAGGTTTGTGAGTGATGTTCACAGTTGAAGCAACCTTCGGTTTCGCCTTTTCCTTGAAATCCAATTTCACCGTTTCTATTTTCTTATCACCACCACCTGGCTTGTAGGCAGTGTTTTGAAGAGATCCAATCTTTGACTTTGCGTTCCATTCTAACTTTGTGGTTATAATCTGAAAATAGATATATTATTATATTTGTAGTCAAAGGTGAATTCATACTTATAGTTGTTACAATTTGTAATGTACTAAATTATTCTATTACCTTTTTGGCGCCACCACTTGGAGTGTATGCATCATTTTTAGCAGCAATTTTAGGTGTTATGTTGCCGAATTCTAATTTTCTATTTTCGATCTTAACTTTCCCACCACCAGGCTTGTACGTTGCATTATCCAATGAACCAATTTTCGATTTCACCGCCTTGATGTTAGGTGACGGGGCATTTCCAACTTGAACTTTGTTCATCGGCACCTCTGAAATACGGCGTTTATTACAGCTGTTATTGTATGATCATATTTTGAGACATGAAAATTGCTTAAAAGACAAACTAAACAGTTCATTTTGTATTAAGCTTTTATTTTTTACTTTACGTCTTTGAGTCACCATCATCATCATAAAGATTGTTTTATTATTTTTAACACAAACATCAAAATGTATCCAAAACTACGTAAACACAAATACCGATTAAAGGCTTAGGCTCCGCTCGCCCCGTGGATACCCTAGTTTGCAGCTTTTTTATATAGTTGAAGAATAAATAATACCAAGGCCGCGTTATAAATTATATGATCCAAGTCGTGAAATGCGTAGAATAGCTAGATGTTAAATATGGTGTGTGCTAAATGTAACTGACACTTACTTTTCTTATCGATGGGCTGTGGATTTTCAGGCGTTTTGGCCGTAGCACTTTTGCTTGATGATCTTGACAAACTTGTTTTGAGACTGTTGCTCGACTTCTCCTTCATAGGTAATTTACTAGAAATCTTCTTATTTGGAGATCCGGGAGAACCGTTCACATCCTGAATAAAAATAATGGCTGATGTTTAACTGCTTAATAAATTTAGTAAAAAGTGATAAGTACTGTGTATTTTATATTAAGACGTTACCCATTTAATAAGGCTGAAGCCGCTGAGGTGGCTTCGCTTTGCTTCGTTCTCACCTCAGAATTCTTACCTAACTTAGCCAATTTGGAACCGCCCAAAAAAGAGCAAAGGACATAATCCCGCTAGTATAAAACCATATTTGGTGCCACAAGTTTTAGTTTGGTCTATATATTCATTTTATTTCGAGCGATATACTTTATTTGGGTCGCATTCACATTTATTTGGTAAACTTTGACTCAATTTGTTAAACATGTACTCAATTGACTTTTGTTGAAATTTTAAGGTTCGGTGAACGAAATATTTGTTCCCAAAAATAATTAACGTATGTTTCTGATATTATTTAAATTATTCTTACATTTCCTTGGGTAGATTCGTCAACGCCACTGTCGTTATCGCCATCTGCAAAACATTACATGTATTTTTTATTTTTATTCGAAAAGAAAAATTGATATGTCGCGACATTTGGCTCATCTCTAATAATAAGTACCTATTAATACGTCAAAATTACCTTTGGGTCGTGATTTAGGAGCAGAGGCTGTTTTTCGCGGTGTTGATTTTTTAGCATCAAAAGATGCAATAGATGTGTTCAATTCATTTGGTTTTTTCTGGACTGGTGTGGGCGGTTTTGCGTCTATGACTGGTGATTTCGGTGGAAGTGCTTTATTTGGATTTACAACTGATCTAATATCTTTATTAGCATCAACTCTCATTTCTTGTTTTGGTTCAGCTTTAGGCGTTTTTGGACGTTGAGGTTCTGGAGTTATGCTCTGCGATTTAGGGGGCGCGGGACTAGTCGTCTGTTTCTGTTTAGGTTCTGGAGAATCATCACTCCGTGTCAAAGATGGAGAACGATCCAATGATTCTTCTTTAGCTTTGGGAAAGTCATGCATATTTTTTCCTGATATCATATTATTTTGCAAAACTACATCATCGTCATCATCTAGTTTCTTTTTTGGTGGTTGACTTGGTAGTGCACCAATAAAAGATTCTGTCATTTTTGAACCAGATATCCGTGACTCCGGGCGATCAAGAATATCTCTACCACCTTCATTGGGTGTTTCTGATCGAATGCTTTCTTTGGATGCTCGAATATTTTCTTTGCTTTCCACTTTACCCTCTTGAATTAACGACAACCCAGGAGTTCTACTAGTGAAGTCGTCAATTCTTCCTCCAATAGAACTGACTGATTTACGTCTATCATCATCCAATTTCAATGGACTCGGAGCACCGGGAGCGGCTGCAATGCTATAACTCCTACCCTTAGCCGCTCCAGGCCCTTCAATACCGTTCTCAGTTTTGATAACATTTTGGTTATCACCTGTTACGCTTTGATTATCCAGGTTGACTGGTTTAGTTTGATAGGAATTGGACGAATCAAAGCCCTTTATAGAGCCTTGAGATGGTTGTCTTGGAATTGGTGCAGTTCCAGGAGGTGGTCCGTTTTTATTATTACCGTTTGGTTGCTGTAGTATTTGAGCCCTACCACTGTCAGGTGTAGTAGCGTTTCCAACTGGTGGCTGCCTAGGACCGAACTGTAAATTATTCGGTGGAGGAGCGCGTTGCGTAGTCAGATTTGGGGGCAATTGTGCAGGTCTAGGCCCTTGTTGAGGTGCAATAGACTGTGGGCCCAAAGGCCGTAATGTAGGAGGAACAGCTCTAACTTGCTGAGCGCCTGGAGGAACTGGTGGTGCTGGACCTCGTGGTGGTGGTACTGGCGCACCTACTCTCGGTGCAAACTGTGTTGGTGCGGTAACTGGTCCACCAGTTTGAAACTGCGGTCTAGCCTGAAGTTGCGGAGCCCCTGGCCTCAGTGGTTGTTGTGGAAAAGCTGACCGCGAATCAACTCTATTAAGTGGACGCGCTGGCGGTGGAGGTGGCTGTGATGTCACCGTCGAATCTTGTCCTGGCCCAAAGTTAGGTGGACGAGTCTCCGTTGGTGCCTTTATAAAAACAAGTTCATTTTATGGTTAAACTAAATAGTAAATATTTACTTAAGCGAATGTAATTGAATGAACTCTTTTAAAGTTTAAAAACCTACATAGATTTTTCATTAAGATATTCGAGTACCAAGTCGTGAAATTCCCAAATAAAATCTGCATTTGCTAACTTTTATAACTTTACTCACATCGCGTTGGATAATTTGGTTGATCACGAAATTGTATTTACATGAGTAGACACGAGGTCGATGAATAGTACTATAACTATTTCTATGATGTTCTTGTTTGTTTTTACTTCGAGAAAAATAGTGATATCATGAATAAATTCCAAACGAACACTCAATATTTTGCGAATTTAACCAATAACTCACAAAATAGAGAGTGATTGAACACGATAACTGGCGTGTGGGGGGCGGAGACGACGGCGCCGTCACCAGCCCCACTCGACGCAATCAAAACAAACTAACATCGGATTTACAATAAAACCAATATCTGTCTGAATACATTGAAACATATTCCATTTTATTATAAATATAAATATTATTTGTTTTCTTGAAACAGATATAGTGTCATGAGTATGACAAAGTCTATTTTTGGGCTCTTGCTTGCAAAAGAATCTAATACCGTCATACCATTATATACATGAGTTTCAAATTGAATTGTATGCCAGTAGTACGGTTTGAACATTGCGAATTAAGAAATGTATAAAATTACTTATTTCCGTGTTCCCGTCCCCCATTCCGCGGCTCCAGTTGTACCGCACGAACGTAACAAGCGAACCCCAATAGATAGAACTTGTCACGAACTCGGCTACTGGGTCAACGAGCTATTGCCGGTTAAAAAATATTTTACCACACGTCCTCCGCACAACTACTGAATATTTCCACGAAAAAGTTATTGCAAATTGTTGATATATTTGTTGTACATGGTCCACAATATTCCTGGCTATTAAGCCTGTATATTTTACTTCCTAAGTTATAGGTACCTGTCATTGTGGAACCCAAATAAATAAGATATTTAGTTTGCGTAAATAAATAATTTTATGAATTAAATATTATGAAAATATTTCCTACACTTGCAAAATTAAAAGTGGGTGGGAATATGAAAGTGAATGGGAAAATCTTTTAAACTTTCGCGACTTGTACACATATTAAATTAATAATTGCAAATAAATAAGGTATTTTCATATTCCTTAAATATAATACGTGACGTAGACCCGTTATATAATAATTTAATACGGCAATATTATATTAATATTAACTTAAACTTTAAAAGTAACTAATAGTGTCGTAACAACAAAAATAAATTATTCGTAAATATGGAAAATTCCTGGTTATTATTATTGGCTTGTTTACAAAGTTAACACACATCTACATCGTGTAGTGTCAATAGTGTTTCAATTTAGCTGCCAACTAATTTATTCATTTGCGCATGTCTATCTCTATCCATTAGTGATGTTTATAATAACTACCATAGTACTTTCTTTAATGATTGTTTTATTATAATACTGATTTCTATTGCATTTTTACGTCTTGTTGTATAACAAGAGGTCGTAATGCTTTTATTGCTTCTATCAGTAATGGTTTTGCATTTATCGATACTCGTATAAAAACCATACCAACCATTTAGCTATTGCAATAATTTAAATTCCCATGAACGTGGGATACAATTCAATTGAACGTAGGATACAATTGGACCTATACTAAATAGGCCCAATTGTATCTTACGTTCATTTTGACAATATACAGCGAAATATTTTCATACTAGCTATATAGATATCTATTAGAGGATTATACCATTCACATAATTTCGCCAGCGACATTAAACGTTTAGTTAATTTGAAATTAAAATTATGATTCAAGTTGACAGTAATAAAATCAAAACTTTTAATAATGCGTAGAACCACTACGACAGTAACGAACACTCAAGCACATTCACGAACTTTAAATTAATTTATTACGTAAATAAAGTAGCTGGTACTAATCAAAAAGGTTGACCTCATAGCATATAACAGTAATAAATTAAGTTTGAATTGCGAACTTATCGTCATAATATGGTGCCTGCGTAAAGCCTATGCCGTTGAACAGAAAAACGTCATGCAAACCCTCTGAATAAATAACTGCTTCAAATTTAATTACGTACAGTTTTACATGTTTCTGATGTTTCGTAATATCAGAACCTACTTACTATTGTATGAATGAGTTTTTTTTTATACAACAGTATGTTACAGTGTAACTGTAGTAGTATGATTAGATACTGATTAGATGTTTGTAATCAAAATTAATTTGCAATTCGTTATCGTTGTAAATTACAATTTGCGTTGTAATTTAATTCATTTCAAATGCATGAAGGTTAAACGAGACTAGAGTCAAAACAATAGGTTTAAAGCCTATCTATGATTGTCTCTGATAAAGGTTGATGTCCTGAATCGCGTGATCTTGCTGTATATATTTTATAGCTGATCGTCAACGAATTCTCTCAAATTTACATGAAAAGACTGTAACATTTCGCAAATATTACGTTTAACTTTGGCGTAACATTGCATGGCAATTTGCTGATTTGTATTCATAAACACTTGGAACTATTTTCTAGCAAATAACCTAGCAAGAACAAGACAACAAAGTTAGCGAAAACACTAATCTCAAAGAAAAAATTACAAAAGTTGGTGAAGACGAAACTAATTCAATCTGTTCATTACATTTTAGTGCTGCGATGTTCAATGCCAAAGTTTCCATGAGCTAGTCATTTTCGGTGAGGTTTAATAGTAGTATCGTTTAAGTTATCACGAAAACCCGTGATTCGATTTATTACCTAATAGCCTAATACTACCTTCGTTTATTGGAGGGTAGAACACTTTTTACACCTATATAGGCCATTTTAACGGATCCTCAATTGGATTTAAAACTAAAGTAAATCGTATAAAACATTTTGCTACAACAACGATTTAAATTGTGATTTCAATTGAAGTTAGTCAACTTCTTTAGTTCAGTTGGAAGTACGTTTATATGAGTGCAGTAGTGCAGCATGTAAGTCGGTGCTCTCGTGATGTCACGAGGCTTACCCGGTTCACGCTGTTCGCTTCCATACTGCTTACTACTAAGATTAAACTTTGACAATCTTCAAACTTTAACAGTAGTCTCTATGTCATATTTCTTCGCTCGACGAGGCGACCGCTTATTTGCTATGTCTCCTTGAAACTATAAAAGACAATAAACATTTTATTAGGCATGAAGCCTTCACGCAAACAACCTGATGCTATAAAGGTGCTGTGGTGCTTTGCTGACGCATATAACTGTGGAAACTAAACAATTATGTTCAAGTGCCTATGGTGTACAAGTATCTAATACGCAAGTGACTTATATAATACATACTCCTCGTATCGGCGTCTAATGCGGCATACTAGTTTATGACCTTACTTCGAGCAGTACCCGAGTACTTATGTACACGTCTGTCAGATCGATTAAAGGCGTCACTACTTTATGTGCAATCGATAACTTATCTGTAGGTACTAAAATTTCCGACGTATGCACTTTATAAGTCAAGGCGATTAAAGGCTCGGTCTATCCGGTTGTTGTTTCCATCTACATCTGATTCACAAATCAGAACATTATAAATGATACAGATAAATCTATTTGAATGCAGGTAGATGATTAGTTATAATAAAAAATATGCGTTGGTAAAATTTTTTGCCATATTTTTTAGCTTTACTGGCACTATCGGAAAGTATATACTTTCCGATAGTGCCAAAAAAGTAACTCGAAGCCGAATTATTCTTAGGTATTTTTGGCAGATGATTGGATATGGCGCAGACCGATTGATGATTCTTGGGCAAAAATAAGCTTCCACAAATTACACTTTTAATGAGTACCTACAGATAAAACCCTGCAGATACCTGGAGCCCAAACTGTCAAAAACGGTAAGGTTCCAGCGATCATTCCTTCCACGTACGTGCAGGCTCTGGGGTGAACTTCCTACAGCGGTGTTTCCTGAGCGCTATGACATGTCCTTCTTCAAACGAGGTTTAGAGAGAGCTATTCTCCAAAGGTAGGCAGCAGCTTCCATGAGCGGCGGTAACCACTTACCATCAGGTGGGCCGTTTGCTCGTCTACCACTTCAAGCAATGAAAAAAAAAAAATAAAAAAAAAAAAAGATGCCTTGATTGATTACAGTTACAGTTTAAGTGTTACAGTTTACTTACTTTAAGTGTCTATCAATTCTAGATATTTGGATAGTCCTGCCATAACGTGCCAAATGGCCAACTTGATTAAATGCCCATTGGCTATCAATAGCACTGGAATGTGCAGTTTAATGGCGAGTTTGTTTTGTCGGGAACTAGAAACTAATATGTAATGCTATCTTTCATACTTTAATCGAGTAATTTATCAACGCGTCCTACATTCATACGGCCCATTTAGGATGACCTGGAGAAAATAAGATTTTCATTCTGCAACTGATCCCACTTTAGTATTTTGTGTGGAACTTTAACCTTTATTGACTATACTGTACATTCAGTAAGACAACATGATTATTAGGGTGATTAACTGGACTGATTTAAGCAAAAATGATCCAATCAACACAAACCTCATTTTAAGATATTTGACTTTACTGCAATGAATTTAAAGTCAATTATCTCATAATGAGGTTTTTGTTGATTGGATCATTTTTGCTTAAATCGGTCCAACTTTAACCACCGCTAAATAATGTATGAACAAAATGAAAGTGAAACCCAAAAAATATGGTTATCTTGTCTTATTGACTGTGCCAAACGTACAAAAAGAAAAGTGGGACGAGTTTCAGAATGAAAATATTTTTTTATTTTGAATGTCTGCAAGTGCACCAAAATAGGGCGAATACATATAGGACGAATTAATGAATAATTCCTTTCATCTCGTATTTTTACATAAATACATAGTAAATAATAAAAGAACACTATTTTGGAGTACCAAAATCAGAACTCTATTGTATAAGTTTGGATCGTTATTCAGGCGCCATTGCTCGCCTGTAGGATAACCTTAGACAGTACGTCGCCAATAAAACCGTGTCGTATTGTGGTCGATACTATCACGAGACTACATATTATTGCGTGATCTACAAATTATGAAAGTTAATTATTATGTAGTACAAGATCTCTTGTATTATCGTTTATTTAAAAATCATAGACTAACTCAGTGTTTTGTTAATATAGACGATACCCCCTATCATTGACACAAGGGGAGTAGTTACGCCTCCTGTACTACATAATAATATTAACGTTTACAAATTAGGTATACTTATAGGTATATTTGTAGATCACACAATTTGTAGCCTCGTGTCGTGATAATATCGACCACAATATATTTAAACCATCAACTCAATTTCAATGGCCATTTATAATTTCGGTAGTATTGATATATAGAAAATTAATGTCACGCTTTTCCCTCAAGGGGTAAGCACGTCACATCCACATTTCGCCAACTATGTTAAGTTCCATGTTGCCATCAATCGGACATATTTGTTTTCCAAACTCCAGGCTGTTAATGAGAATTTCATGATAGAAAACCCAATACCATTTTTGCCTGGCCCGGGATTTGACCCCTGAACATCTAGTGCAGCAGTCGTATACACTTCCCGATGCGACAACGAGGCAATTTAGACAATACACTATTGATTTAAACAGTTAAATACTTGACTTTCGCAACATTCGGATAAAAAGAGGCCTTGACTAATTTTCACCCAATGACCCTACTCGCAATCGCGACATCCGATTATTCGACTAATTCGAAATATCGGATATCACCATTGCGATTGTCACTGTCAAAAAACTGAAAGGTCAACGACCGAAACGAATGTACGATCGATTTCTGTGAATACTTTAAAAAATTCATGCGGTATTTGCCTATAAGTATTAAGTTATATTTTTAAGAGAAGTTATATTTTTAGAGGTGCTCAAAGCATTCTGGTACGGAGACATTTTGTTACGATCATCGAGGTTAAGCAACGTTGTGCAAGGTGATGATAGGTGATATTGATACAATGACATTTTAATCAACTGTCAATTTTGCAAAAGAAAATCATTATCAATGTATGTCATATAGTTATGACATAGATTGATAATGATTCCCTCACTGATAAAATCCTAGTGTTATCATTCTCATTGATTCAACCAATCAATGTAAATGATTCCGTTAAATCGAGTATCGTAGAATACCAGAACGGCCCTTGGGGTCCATTCGAGACTAACTACGCATTTAGCACCTACGTTTGTAAAATCTTCCACAACATACCTAAAGACTGATCCACAGCTGAAGTACCTTTAATAACAGTACCTGTCCTAACTGATAGCGTGATAATTGCTTTACAAAACTTTCGTGACGTAAATGAGCGGCTATTAATTAGTAAACTTGATTCCCTAATAGATGACGTCAAGGTCAAATTACTGCTCAATTATGAATAAGGTAAGTACGTATTTAACGTTACAAACAATATGTAGAGAAAAATAGTTCCGTACACAACCAGCCCGCTTTTATTTCTTACATACCGACGTCATACATTTTTTTCTTGTGTCGCCAAAATTATAACAATGCGTTTATGCAACCGTTGTTTTTAGTGAAATTATTAAAGTGTAGCAAAACTAAATACTAGAGAAAATGTATGTTCTGTATGTACCAATGATCACAATTAATACATTGATAATGATTGATTGATTGAAAATGTTTTGCAAAATAATTATTAAATTTGCTTAAAATTATGACTGAAATGTCGTACATCTACACATTAGATAGTTCCTTTATGACAAAGTACTACATTTATTGCAAAGAAAATAAAATGTAATTTCTTTGCTACCTGTAAAGAGAGCAAGCAAGAGGTTCAAAAAGAGCTTAACACTGTGACCCTAACACCTAATGTGCAAAAGTTACATTTCTATGCTAAAAAACCAGCGGGAGAGCCATCAGGGAGAACCACCGACAAAGACCTAAAGACGTTTGTTCCTTATCCTGTGCTATTTATTGACAATAAACCTATGACTATTGTCAATGTTTTTTTAAATTTTTACAGTCCTGAACTAATACCACTTGACATTTACCGGAAACTGAGACAAATACCTGTGCGTCACACAATTGTTGTCCAGTGCGGACGTTAAAACCACAACACTCGGCGCCATTTTAATGACCAGGTAACTACTTTAATCACTAGACAAGACGTGAAAACAAACTACGTCAAATATTTTAAATATATAGTAATGTATACTATTGATTTAGGGCTATCATTTTATAGAAATAAAAGTGAAAATACCCAGAGGTCAAAATTCTAGTAAGGATAATAAAAAAATCAAAACAAAAATAGGAAGAAAACACTAGTTTTGGATAAGGCATTGAACTCGTTTGAATAATGTCTTTTACGTGTTGTCAAGTAGATACGTACGTCATATATCGACTTATGTTACGGTTGCCGCGCAAAGTCATGAATATGTGAGTCACCTTCACATGCTTACTCAGATATCTCTAAAAAAACGAACGAATGGTAGAATGACATTTGGTTTCAATCAAACACACCATACTCATATACAGCCTTACTTATAAAAATCTACTAATTATCTTCTTAGCAACCAATTAACTAATTACTACTTAACTCCTTAATTAGTGATTAAACATTTTCTACTTAAAAACGTTGATTAAGCATGAGTTAGCTAATGAACTGTTAATGACCCGAAAACTATTTTACTCTGTCAATACCACCAAATGTTGGAAGCATAAAATATTTTTTGCCGCGTATTTCACACTTGAAACGTAATAAAACGGCAACATTCCGTCACCAAAACCGAAAATTAAAAAGTTAACTGTCATAAAGTTCGTTTGCAGTTTTGTGACTTGTGTTTGTGTTAATTTGAAAACGAAAAGTGTGTAGATACCTTATAACAGCTATTACTTGTAATTCCACAGGTATGCTACCACCCCGGTTTTCTACATGCAAGTAATTCCTTAAAATATTGATTATTCTCAGCATATTTTCTTTGCTAAATCCATATCTTTATTTAAATTCTTTATCGCCCAAATCTTGCATCGGATTAATTCTTGTATAATACAATTTTGGTCTCTTAGCCCTAACGGCCCGTATCCGTACTAGTCTTAAAGTACGTATTTTTCCATTTCATTACGAATACTTAATACATTAACGTTTTCAAAAATATCCATTTTGTTAGTTAAATAAAATCAACACAGCAACTTTTTTGGTCACAACTCACAATACAACACACGAACTCAAACCGAAAAAACAGAACACGTGAAACAATTTAAACAATAGACATCGATGCAGCTAGAGAATCAGCTGACGCATAACCGCCATTTTGCTACTTAAGGTTTAAACAAGGGTCCGTTGCTGTTTAATTTGACAGAGACTTAAATGCGTTACTTAATAACCGATTAAAGTTAAGCAACGTTTATAAGTAAGAAATGTTCTTAAATTACTGTTAAGTATAAATTAAAATTTAAGTAACATTTATAAGTAAGGCTGATAATATTTTAAAATATCGTGCCAAGGAACTATCTGTTTGGTACGTTTTTACACTGAACCTATTTAAATTTAGTTTTGTAAGGATCGTAAAAGGTACTTAACAAGAAAGAATCCGCTGGGGGCTTTGTCCCCGTCGTTCTTTATTTGGCCACTGCTCAGCTCCTATTGGCCTTAACGTGATGTTATAATAATATAGCCTATAACCTTCCTCGATAAATGGGCTATCAAAAACTAAAAGAATTTTTAAACCGAACCAAACAAACACTTTAGCTTTATAATATTAGTATTGATAAATAATATCCTTGCAAAGATAAAAAAATTGTCTGTTTGAACAAGATAATCTCAGGAAAAACCCGTCCCATTTTAACTACTATTCCCATGTGTCATAACCTTTTTACCAAGTAACGGCACCAACACACTAAAGTACCATTTTCATAATGATATGAGATCTGCACATATTAAACGTGCGTAGGTACAAATTTGGCGGATAAATTATATCCTGTTATTGAAAGTTGCAACGAAAATCTATCCCCAGAGAAATGACATGTGGTTAGAAAAACTGATGTCTCATCGTTCAATAATGACGTAAATGGAAAAACCACTCACCAATTTTTTGACATTATAACATCTAAATAAACAAATAAATAAAATTGAAGGGTCTGTTTGTAATATCAAAATAACAGCTTTTTAGAATGGGCATATAAAAGTATGTACGTCACCTATAACAAAAACACACTTAATTATTTGTCTGTCTGTTTGTTTGAGCAAAACTCCAAACTAATGAACCGATTTCGGGCTTTTACTGACGGATAGCTAATATCACAAGCAGTTACTTAGACTACCTTGATTTTGGAAAAATATCAGGGTGAATAATGCGAGATTAGTTACATGTTGTCCGCGCGTAGGAAGTCACGGGCACAGGTAATTGAAAATTAAATAAACATCTTCTAATATTAGAATGATTAAACTATTGAAGCAAACAAATTCTGTAGATGAAACCGCAACTTGAAGAATATAAAAAGCTTACTTAGGTTACCTTCAAGTTTGGTGGTCGTTGTGGGAAAATGGCAAGGTATATTTCTTGTAGTGATAATAAACATGCTAATTATTTGCTTTGACTGTTTGAATATTGTCGAACAGTAAATGATCTCGTTTTCTTAATAAGTTTTTACTACTCAACTTAAAAAACTAGACATGTATATTTAGATGAGATCACTGAACAAAACAATAAAGAGGTAACGTAGGTACTCTAAGCTAATCCGAGCTATCAACATGACTGTAAAAACTAATCCAATGAATGGATTTAACTAAACAGTGCTTTGTCACGTAATTTTAATCAAACAACTACAATCATGTATTACTAAGACAATATGAATAATTCTTAACCACTTGGCACTTTAATACGAAGATAAGGCGTAATATTACGTTGAATGGAAAATAACGAAATCTTAAGGTACGTGGTAGACACAATTCGGAACGTGTGATCATGACCGTTGAACTCTCGAAACAGCTGATATTTTTTGTAAATCATTTATCATCATCATCATCTCAGCCTATTGCAGTCCACTGCTGGACATAAGCCTCTCCTAACACCCGCCATAACAGTCGATCCTCCGCCTTCCGCATCCAGTAAAACTACCTACATCATTTATATGCCCCTGAATATTTTCAAGAATAAAAAGAGAAAAAACTATTGTTTCCTTATTCTATTGCACTTTTTGTAACGTTGTATGAGATATTAATAGCAAATAGAATGACTGTCAGTGTTCATTTAGAACCGAATAAGTATTATTAGGTGTGGGTGGTAGTGTGGGATTCTCTAAGAATAGAACCACCCCGCTTCCTATCGCCTGTCGTAGATACTTAAACTAAGTAATTATTCAGTGTCAGGACTAAAATTCTATCTACGCAGTTTGTACCTACTATTGTTTCTTCGATCGATAAGCAAACTGAATGGTTATCTAAAGATAGGTATGGCTATATTTTGCTATTGTATAGGATATTACAGACGCAAGCAATACATTAACTGTAACAAAGAGAACCAATAAACGCACTTTCATATTTATATGTTTTGTTTGGATTGATTTTTCTTAAAATTCCTAGCATAAGAAAAATGGTTTATTATTTTATACGCGTACATATATAGACTTAAATACACCCGTAGGAGTACTAAGGGTTTATCTGACCGAACCGCATTTTGGCGTGTGTGGATTATGGATTAAACTCAGGTGGATTAAAGAGCTGAGCTCTTAAGATAGAGGAGTCCTCTCCTCTACCTAAAGAGCCCGAGCCCAGCAGTGGGACATTAATGAGTTGCTATTATTATATTTTTACACAGTATAAACCAGAAAGGGAGACAAAATAAATAAAAATAATAGTCAATATGAACTAATTCCAAAATTAGGTCCAGCGTCATAAAACTGGAACTTGCTATTCGTGGACAATGTAAATAAACTCAGATATAAATAGATAATATTTACTCCAGATATTTCCACGCAAATGCGCGATTAAACTAGATTAAATACAAGATAATCGTAATAATATGTCGCGAATTTATATAAACCTGTATTATAAAACAGTAACGGTTTATACCTACCATATATAAACGCAGTGAGCTAATAGTCACCACTTCATAACATTAAAACCTTGGGGACTTACTTTGTACCTAGCACTTATTTTTCTTTTCAGTAATTTTGACTGCTCCTTGGGAAATGAGACTCATTTGAGATACGGGGTTTTTTCTTCAGTAGCAACTTGCAATCAGATTCCTAGCATTACAAAAATTAAGATATACCTAGACGGTGTCTATGGTAACTATCTCAAAATAGGGAAGTTGTTATGAAGAATTATTTTTATTCGCCAAAGTAGAAATAAATTTGAGGTACATATTTAGTTGTATATATGGCGTATATTTAGTAAATAGGTCAATGTTTCAAACCCGACCTGAAACTCAAGTGACGTTATTGCGACAGAAATCTTAAAGAAAACATCTATGTATCGCCATCGATACCATGACCCGGGAATAGTTAGTGTGTCAATATTAATGTACTTGACAGAAAACAATATAAAGGTTGAACTCTGATACTAAAGTGTCACTTTATTACCTCAAGAAAAAAGAGGAAAGAATATTGAAGGTATTAATTTGATGTTATTTCGAAAACTTTAACAACAATTCACTTCTTCCTGAGGTCAACCTATGGTTTATGGTTTATAAAATGATCGCATTTATGCATTCATCCTAAATTGTTGCACTTAGTGACCAGGTTGATTGAAACTTTACGTGACATAAATAAACATGACGAATTAAGTTATTTTCATTAATATCAGCGGAAGCATCTACACGGGTACGCAATTAGTCAGATGTTATTTACGGGAACTTGCTCTTTGTATAAGTACACCTCAAAACACCGGGTGAGACAAACGGATAATAATCTATAAATAAAATAAATTAAAGGACTCCGTTGAGTATAACGGACGAGTGTGAGTGGGAAAAAGGGTTTTGTCCAGTAATAACCTAATAGCACATAACACTTAATTTATTCCCAATGATTAATATTGTCTTATCTGATCTAATAGGTAAAGGTTGGCTGGTAGAGAATGCTTTTAGCATTAAGCCCTCCTTTTGTACATTTAGTTTGTATTTTGTGCAATAAAGTTTTTTAAATAAATAAATAAAATAAATTATTCATCATCATTTCAACCCATAAAAATCCCACTGCTGGGTACAGGTCTCCTCCAAATTGATTGATGGTACAAGTGCTTGGTTTTTCTACTTATATTTAATGGCTAACATTATTATATAATCTGTAAACGTACCTATAAACTGACTCCCACCAATAAATCAGTAAACAAAAATTAGTTCTATATAAATTAAGTATGCTCTTTATATTACATATTCATATTCTTTACGAGGCTTAAATATTTTACTTTTAATTACTTAATAATTTAGAATTAAGTAATTTAGTAAAATATTTAAGCTTCGTAACGAGTCACTAAACACCTAAATGCATCTAAACAAATATTCAGAAAATGACTCGATAAATGATTCACATATTAATAGCGAATTATTCATCACTCGGCTAAAATTCTGGCAAATTGTACTTAAAAGAGCATTTCGGCTTTAGATTTCCTTATTGCAGTAGATAATAGACAAGTTTCTTACCCTAAAATTAAATCGCTGTATGAGAAGTATGCTCCTAATGTATGTCTGGATATTATAAAACGGAGACAAGTTGTATTTCAAATCTGTATATCATTACTATAAACAATCGATAGACGTAGGTATGGTGCTTGTTTACAAAATCTTTCCTGTCTTCTAACCTCGTTGTAATGGACTTCAAGTCTTATTTAGATATATACCACCAATGATATTCTAAAATGGTCGGAGACTTTTGCGAAGGGGCCATTTCATTTGAACGAGATATAGTTGACACATTTCAACCAAGGCACTCTTGTAAATCATTAACCTGGGATAAAGCAGCCATAGACGTAATGAGATATTATTAGCTTTCTTTGTATAGAATCGGTACCATTGTCACGCAGTGGACACATGGTCGGAGAGTGATGAGAAGTGATATTGGGCACACGGCCCCGTCATGCAACCACGCCTATAGGAGGGTACTTTGGGAGGGCCCGACCTTCACCATGTAGATTATACCTTCTCACTACCAAATACCCTTTGTTCATTAACCTAAAAGTGACCTAAGTACAGATTGTCGTTGTTGAAACTTAATACGTCATGTTTGACGCATTCGCACGCGTACTTGAGTGTTAACATTCTACAATTTAATCACACCTTTAATTAATAGTTGATTGCTAGTGAACATGCCTAGCAAACGAATTACATGTATTATGTATGTATTATAATTGTGTTGAAACTTGGCTATTTTAGCTTAGACTAGAGCCACACTGTGATATCAAAATCCTTAAAATCAGTTATTCTATTAGGGCTCAAGTACACAGACACAAACAGACAAATACATTACGAAGGTGGGAGTTTGTTAAAAAACATTTGTTTTTAATTTAGGTAACAAATACTTTTGTGTCTCTAAATGATCCATTAATTACCTAATTTGCCTTCTACAAGTTTTGTTTGCTAATAATTTTCTCGAGGTCTGAAAAGCATCATGTCTTTCTTCTCTCAAGATTTAATGCCTTAAGAAAACTGTAACGAAAATAAATAGTCTTGGAACAATCTGTTTCCCTCAATCAAAGGATAATTACAATTTGATACATCTTTGCTTCTTAAGAATGAATACACTAAATAAAAAAACATGTTAATGGCGAGTTAATCCCTAATTAATAAAGAATCTTATTTGAAATTTGATGTAAATAAGACCAATATTACTTCACTTATTGTCGTAGGTTTTGTCATAGATACCAAGTGAAAACAATTGAATTCGTTCGAATTTATCTATATCACATTAACCATGTTAAAAAGTTGTTAGGTTAATTTGAACCTTATAACTAAAGGAAGAAGACGTAAATTTCCGGATAGAGAAAACTCTATACACTTATTTTTTATACCTGTTTAATTTATGTTATATTTACGTTTACCTAGTTATTTCCACATGTCATTTTGTGTACGCAATTTGATAATAATATTATCAAATGTATTAAGTAGATATAAGAGTTATGGCACATTTGCTATCAGATACCAGATGCTATTTACTCAAATTATGATAGATTTACTTAACATGAATTATTTTAAGCCTTAGGTAAATGTAATGCATATAGATAACGCACGTATCTAAGAAAATAAACATATTGTTATCAAAAAAATCTACTTTTTGTTAGTTATATCTAATCAAGAAATTACCAACATTTTATGTCGTTATTATTATTGCTCAAAGTGGTTTTATTATCTTGAATTTTTATTAATTTATTGATCTATATTTACAGTCCGTCAACCCAAATTGTGTTTTGAAGTTTACAAGATCAAAAATAAAAAAGACCAATAAATACGAGTAGATTCGAAAAACATCATCAGTCATAATGTCATTTGACATATGAATGTATATTATTATAAATAAACATATTATCGTTATTATATCACAAAACTAGCATAATTTATCAAAAACAACATAAGATATCTAGATTAGTTATTATCAGAGGACACGGATAGATAGGTACACAAGTACCGTAACTTGCAATGCGTTTTAAAATTAAATAAAAATAATAAAATATGATAAACATGGCCCTGACATAGTTCAATCGTGCTGGCTGTACTTTATTTTGCTGTCGTAAAAAAGAACGTCTAGTGACGCCTATTATAACAAATTTATGAAAGTAGTTACGGGAAATTTAATGTAGGTACCGTCAGCGTCATCACCCAAGCAGAAAAATATATTGAAATAAACATCCTAAATTCCCGTCGCGTCATTTTCCGTGCATCTATAAATCGTACGTAGGAGTCATTAATTCGGATGTGGACGGTATTTGTAAACACCAAACGTACAAAATTAAATAATTTTAAAATTATCAATTACGCATTGCTTTATTTGATTTCGCTAACTCTGCCAATAATTTATTTACACAAAAAATACTAAATTGAAATCCCATTTTCCTCATTTTCTCTAGCTGTCGTGTGGTTTGGGTAAATCTGGTGTTTTTGTTTACTTAGACTAGGTTTTATGGAAAGGCGACCAATTAAATTCAAAAAATATTCTTTACGATAATAGAACCGTTTATTAAGTATTAATTTACATAAGAACAATTACTGATTACAGCTAATTATAACCTAATCTGGCTGTCTAATCCTAGTAGATTTACTTAATATTTTTGTTTGTATAGATACTTAGTATAAAAGAGCTTAGGGCTATTAAAAATATATGACATAAAAGTACTTTCATCATTCATTGCAATGATTAATATTAAATTTCATCATTTAAACTCGTTAGTTAAATACTCAATTAACCAATGAGAGCCGCAGAAAAAAGGGCTCGTTCATTGACGCCATATGCACATTCTGATGACTAATTAAAATAATAAATAATTCTAAAAATAAACACATTATTAATATAGTGTCATGAAATACACGAGTTAAGTGTATGATCGTAGGTACAGACGTATAGACGCGGTAAAACTTAGCGAGGAAAACGCGTTGCCGTCATAACATCGAACGTAAGCGCCCCAGTGACGTGGTCAAGATAGAGAGTTTCTTGCCAAATGTGACTCAGACACAATATAAAACCGCGCGGACAATCTACCAAGGCACAGTTAGTAGCGAACCGTCAACCCACACGGTGTGTTCATAACTTTTCTATCACAATTATTAATGTTTGTAAACGGTGAACTTGTAATTACTTCTAAATTGGAAAATATTAGTCTAAACATTGAAAGTAAGTATTGTTTTTGTTATTATTTTTCTAACGTTACTTCTCCGCCAAAGCATAGTTTTATTTTGTTTTATCTGTATTCCCCAAATGTAATTCTTTGTTTTATATACATTATAAATTTACCAAAACAGAGCTAGTAGAATATAATAACCTTTACCTTCTTAGTTCTCTTGGCAAAGATAAATAGAATTAATATAGACCCATTCCAAGCAAAGGCACATTAATCGTTTCCAATAAAAACAACATAAATAAAGATTTCGTCAAGACCATTCTGCAGTTATTATATAAAATATGTATACTAAAGAAATATGAATTTGTCTTTTCAGGAAACAATATGCAGCCCAAATCAGACAGACCACCAGTATGCCCTAAGGGTCAACTTCCTCAACTTCACTTGACACCATCCGGCGCCGGCGCCGGACAGAAGCGGAATGACGGAGTATCACAAGGCACGAATAATCCGTGGTTACTGAAGCCTCAGCACGACATCCCACCCACCCCACCGCCACAGACCGACCCACAACCCCTTGAATTCTTCCCGCAAAGAATAGGGTAGCTTCGCATTCTAGACAACGAACAAATATTGAAATATAAATGGCAACTTGCCATTTTAGTGGATGGGCTTTTCAAGAAAGTCATATAAAAATACGCCCCGTTACGCTAGCAGAATCTACGTAATGTCGGAGACAAATCGGGGGAAATTTAGCTCAGGCATTACACGAAGTGCGTCAGAACAGAGGCCATTATTGTGCGGTTAATTCCTTTTGAGCGATAACTATATTATTTAACAATTGTGATAATTGGTGGAAAATCGTACGATAGTACATTTCCATGACGATACGTGTATTGATAAAATTTTATTATGTTTTCGCTGAACTGTATTTACAGTTTCGTTTTAAAATATTAGAGATAAGTTATTAAAGTCCTTTTGCTGTGAAATATATAAAAAAAAAACGTTTACTTAGTAACAGTTGATTTATTGTTATAATGAATAAATGTTATATGAATTTTAAAAACGATTACGATAATTTTATTTACCTATACTTTTATTAGTATTTAATCGTATGTATGACGTCAATAGCAGAGTGTTTGTTTTTTCTTACGCCAAAAAGAAGCGGAACGAACCGTGTGCTACCAATTTATTTTTTATTACAAGCCATGAAGAACGTCTGAAAATACCCGTGCTTAGTACATACAGTATAAGTACGTACAAAGTTTTTAGTTCAACGGCCTTTCAATTACGAATAAGAGTATGTTACATACTTGTCGGCCTAATTACACAAACAAAAAGAAACAGTTATTATTTTAAAATTGAACCTTGACATATTCCATAACTGTCTCTGCAATCGACTTTATCTACTTTACAATAAATATATTAAAATATACTTACTTAGTATTACTAATTTGAAAAATGAATAAAATATTTATTTTTAACTTGATATAATTTAATTACTATGTTTTCTCGTAACTTGTTTCTTTTAAAGACATAAAAATGATATTTGTCGAAACATGGTGCATTGCCACGTGAGTATAAAACACTCAACTAAGGTGATAACTTGTATAATGTGCAGTCTATGTCCCATAAATTAGCGTTGTCTGTCAAAGTTACAATTGGCCATTTTCCTTAAAAAAAATATTCGAAAGATTGGATGTCATTAATAAACCTCAAATGGCCATTGAGTCATTTAAGCACCTAGGTGAGTGACGTAATCTAATGTGATGATCATTTAGACATTATTCCTGAGACACTTAATGAATAAATCACATAGGTATTTAATACATTAAGTGTGCTAAAAATACTTACATAGCAAACATTGTTATTGTGCAAATAAGTTACAGAATATTTTCAAAATATTATACCAAGTTACTATTGTCAGCTAAGCAAAAGTCACGTCATATTTTTAATAGCCATTCTTACTTATTCTTAGATTTTTTGTTTATCATATTTTCTTTTCAAGTGTAAAGTATATTAGTATATTAAAAGAAGTAAACTATATATAATTAAATAAATATTTTATAAACTTAACCATACCTAGGTATTATTTTTATTAATTCACAATGTTTTCTATTGGGACTGGGGGCCCTTATATCCGGGGGCAGCGGGTTGCAGCCTAGCCCCCTACATACGATGGATTTGCCTCTGGTTAATAAGCTATTTAAATAGTAAGCAATTTAAAAATTATAGGCTGAGGCTTCAGGTTCTAAACCTATCTGTTCAATGAACGAATCCATTTGCCAATGCCTCATGTGGCATTTAATTTGGACAGTACCACGCAGGGACAGTTAAGAATAAAATTTGTTAATTTAAAATAATTAATTGCACTTGACGTATACACACACATATACACTTGATATTTTTGGCAAGAAAACTAAAAATACCGTTCGGTGAGGAGAGGTAGGCATCCTCATGTGAAATAAACAGCCACAGTCAATTAGTGGAGTAGAATTGTAAGATAAGAAGTATAACGGGGACTGTTTCATTAAGAACTATTGTGTCTACGACAAATATTGAGAAATATGGGCCTCACCTAGCAAGAACAAATTAGTGTTATTTACTGCTGTTACACAAGAGCGACCGTTTTGGAAGAAAAAAGCAATTTACTGTAGGCGTCCGTGTGTCGGCGGATCTGTCAAATGATCCAATTGCCTGAATATCTTCCTACATGCGCTTGATTGACTCATTGAGTTGCTCACGGAATTAACTCTCTTTGTTGGTCTTTATACGAGTGAAACTAACGTTCAGATCGCCTACGCCTGTCTGTTTGAAGACAGCTGATTGATATACGATAGTATGTCATTCAGAAATCTACTTATTTGGTCTAATAAATGATTTTAGATAGGAAATTTTCTCTATAGCTAAAAGGTAAATTCAAGGCCTAGTGTATATTGCCCCATATTTAATAATAATAATATAATATTCTACCACATTCACACAGCGCCATCTAGTCCCAAAGTAAGCAATTATGTTTGCTTGTGTTATGGGTATTAAACAACTGATATAATTTATCTATACATAAATTACACCCAGACACAGAACAAACCTTTATGCTCATCACACAAAGATTTGTCCTGGATGGGGATCGAACCCACGACCTCCGGCTTAGCAGTCAGGGTCCCTAACCAATAGACCAACAGGCCAGTCAATTCATTTATTTTACTTAGGACAACTCAACAAATCTTACACCAATACAAACAAAACTTACATGCGAAGAAAGATATAAACTTAGTGTAGATTTAATTATAATTTATTAAAGCCTACTGCTATGAGGAAGAGGTTTAGTGATGATTAAGTTAGTATTTTAGTAGAGACAAAATATAAGTCGTGAAATTATATTTTTTCCTGATAAATGTCTGATAAACTATGTGAGAGTTGGACGACGACAATTTGATATACAAAATATTTATATAGAAAATATTATCAACTATGATATAAGACAAATACTTTTCAGCGGTGAAACAGGACTTTCAAATAATAAATAAAAGTGCAGTGCACGCTATAATAAATAAATAAGTCTAGCGTCTACACTGTCCCCTCCAGTATAAGGCTATAAGGGGAAGGGCGTGGGGCCCTCAAAATAAAACACAGAACTGATCTTCGGTAGTATTATTGAGTGATAAATAAACTGTTATAAACTTATAGTATTAATTTAAATAACCAGAATAGCGTGCACTTAAATTATTTATTATTTTAAAGCCCTGTTTCACCGCTGAAAATAATTTATTTATTTATTATTTTAAAGCCCTGTTACACCGCCATGCATGTGCACCATGTTCTAAAAATGGCCCAACTACATTGGCCGACTGATGGCTGACTGGCCTGATAATTTTATGAGTTTGTATGGTCCGCCGCGATAAAATAATACGATTTCATAAAAAGAATTGTCCTACGTATGCATAAATCAAACGTGTCGTAGGCGGGTTATAAATATTCCTATCAAACAAATCAACAAACCTTCGGCATCTACCGTCTTATTGAAGTAAATAATATAAAGTTAATATCTTATCTAATAACTGGTGCAATTTCCGAGGGAATACCATAATTACTTTGATATCAATGACGTGCCTAGATTTCTTGCAACCGGTAATAATTGTATCTATAAAAGTTGCTTGATGTCTTAATTACTCTTCCTAATAAAAAATAACGGAAATAATCTGTAGAATGTCCTTCAGATTATTTCTTTATTCCTTTCTCTACGTTCAAGGCATACTCGTAATCTAAGCTTTAATTAATTTCTTAATCAAGAAGGTTTCCTCGCGTAAGTGTACCGAATACATTTTTATAGAAGTTCTTCAACATCGGATGGCGTGTCTCCATAATGAACAACTTAGAAGGGTCTCTGAATGAAAACTTAAGTATATTTACATGCATTTTAATGTTATGACGTCAAACGTTATTGCAAGTTAAAATGTTATTTAAATTGGCTTGAGTTAAGTTTCAAATGGCTTTTTCTGTCTATATTAATAAAAACGTTACGTGACATGATATTTTAAATTACGTGTAACTACATTAGTCGCGTATTCAAATCACTAATTTGTTCGCACCCTCACGACGCACTTGGTGCTTCCAACGTAATGGGAGTGACAACAAAGCGGCATTTCCCACAATACAAATGAACACATAAATGATTAGTGTAAACACGATCAATATTTAGAGGCACTAGATGTTGAATAACTCTGTGGACTTAAGTGATATTATTGGAGACTACTAGAATGTTCCAAATGTGCTTATAAAGCCGTGGTTGTGCTTGTTTATAATTATATTACTGTATTTAAAAGAACTCACCTCACAGGAGACAAAGAAACACTTTTATTTACTTTGATTGAGATACTTTGTGAGAATATTGAAGGCTTTAAGCAAGGGGGTGCGTTCCGCAATGGACGCCGGTAAAACCTGAAGTGTCGTGATACGTCGGCCTCTATCGGCACCCGAAGTACGTGAAGCCTAGCTAAAATATCAGAGAGGGCACACTATTATTATTTTTCAGTTTTTGTGCTGTATCAATCCAATTTTTTTTCTAAAGTCTATCTTTAGTTTTTCATAACTTTGAATGTGAATAAGTACAAAAAATATCAATAATGTACTTTTACATTCTGTTATGTAGTGTCAATCTAGTACCTATAGGTACCTAGTAGTAATATTATTTTGAAGTCATTCATTCAAAATCTTAAATTATACAAATAATTAATTTTCCATAGATCATTATAAAATAAACGTTTCATAAAATTCAAAGTACCTACTATTATGACACTTTTATTTTCAAATTTAACTACGCAACATTTAAATAAAATAATATAATTTTGAGCCTACCCCTGTCTAAAGATTCATAATTCTTGAGAAAAAGCGTCCTGCGCCCTGAAAATTGTGCGCGCGCAACCACCACCAAGCACTTCTCTACGGGGGAACACTATAAAGATCATTCGCTAAATTCCATTCAAAATGTAATATTTGTGTCCTTTTCACTTTCATACTGATAGAAGGAAACGTAAGATATGTTTCGATGCTATTTGGACAAAGGGATTTAAGAATAGAGTCCACATTCAGTTGCACGTAAAAGATGTTTATTTTTCCAAGACTCAATCTACATATTTCATATCGGAAAATTGTAATAGAATCGTAAAAGAAGGCGGTCAACTTCTATATACTTAACCTACGTAAAAATTACACGTAATAGGTATAGTTATATTAGGTATCTTTATTCAATTTACGATGTTATAATGATTTTGATATACATTTTATATCTGTAGTAATTTAATTTATTTGCGATTATATACTTTTGGAAATATAATAGATAAAAATAATTCCGTAAACCCAATGTTAATTTTATTTGTAACTTAGTCATAGCAATGAATACGGTTTATTAAATTTCAACAGATATGTATTGTTCATACAGTAGTAATTTTTCACCGTTAATTTTCCAAATAAAGTTGGTGCGTCATTTCGTTCAAACCGTGGCGTGGTAATGCTTGCATCATTCTATAATTAGGTTTTTCATGTTCTGTTGAATTGTCTTCTTTCATCCATTGCAATAGGATCTACTTATTACTAAAATTATGTTTGTGATCTTTTGACGACAGATCGCCGGCGATGTAGCACTGTTTAAATATCTTCTGATATATAACGAAATATCCATCCTTCTTAAACCTAAATTACATAATTGAACTAAGTAAGATAGTCCGGACCTGGAGGGTCTTTCTAGTTTGTAAAATAAGAATAGATATGACATATTGTGATAAAATAAATAAGTTTGTATATAGAGATGAGCCAAAGGTACAAATATCAAGGTTAATGTCGAGTTCCCACGATTAAGTACCTGAAACAAACAAAAGAAAGTGGTTAGAATGGAACAACATACTTACAATGAAATTTTAATAACATTCTACCATTCAGTTTGTTTTTATGTCTCATACTAGAATAGGAAAGTAGGTAAAGTACCTCCGTTATTATCTTACACTTGAAACAAACTCTGGACGAATGTTTGGTTCAAAAGATTGAATACTTATAATTGGGTTAGCTTATTATCTATACTAATATTATAAAGAGGTAAAGTTTGTGTTTTTGACGTTGTAGGGGGGTAATCTCGAGATCTACTGAACTGATTCTCAAAAATTATTTAAGTGTTGGATAGCCTATTTATCAAGGAAGGTTATAGGCAATTTAACATCACGCTACGGATAATAAGAGCTGAGCAGTAGCCAAATAAAGAATGACGGCAGCGAAGCCCCGCGTGACGTCTTGTTGTTTTATATTAGTGTTGCCTAGCGAGATAAGATCTCTAAGAATCTCTCGCTTAGAATCGAATTTGTAGATAAATAAAATAGTAAAAAGTATTTCTGGTTACAATAGCTTCTTTTGTTTGGTCTCTGCATAACCCTAAAGTTATCTAGTACAAAATGCCTCATACATTAAATTCGTTTTTGTACTTGTTATTTGCAGAAGGTTTAATAAATAAAAATATAAAACAAATGATATCTAGAGAGCACGATTCCTCCTGCACCCAAATAATGTCCGGGCACCACTACTGATACACTATCAATAGGTTGCACTCTCCTGTAAATGAAGTATTTTGTCGGCATCAACACGCGTACTGTTTTATCCCAACGTGTACTGTTACCTCGCTATAATCTCAATCTAAAATTCTAATTCGTGTTTTTCTCAGTGCGATTGCGTAAAATTTGAATAAGCCATCAAAAATACCAACTGTTTCAACCTTTTCACATCTGATTTCCAGACGACGACGTCAGAAAAAAACCGTATCTTACGTGTTCCGCATAAATTAGCAATTATATTCATCTAGGCTCGTTATATATGGAAGTAAATTGGAGCGATAAGTAGTTGCGACTTTTCAGAACAACTCCGACATAATAATTATACTTAATCCGCTTCCCTTCATTAAACTGGATTACCGACGGTCAATATATACCTACTAAGCTGTAAGAAAAATATTTTCACTTATTTTTATGAAAAAAATCATCTCTAGAACTAATTCATCATTTCAACTTCTCATTCTTCTCTAAATAAATAATAATTAATATAATTATTTAATAATAATTATGTCTCAATAATAAGTATGTAATTAGGTAGGTAGCACATTACAGCACGTTATGGTATTCTGGATTGCTCTAACAAATGACGGCATGCATTGTTTATTTTATAATTAGCTTGGTCATACCTATCTTTGGTATTGGAGGAAAAAATCTAAAATTTGCATTTGCAGTATCTACAGGAAATAACATATTTCAACATGATTCTAATCTTACGTTGTTTTCCTACCGTACTTGTGTAATACCGTCACTACGAATACTTAATTATTTAATATGATATTTTTTTAATTATATAAGAATAAGAAAATAATATTATTATTACATTCTTTCGAGGAGACCTATGCCCAGCAGTGGGACATTTATGGGTTGAAATGATGAATGATGAAGAAAATAAACCAAAGAAATATTGCATTGTGATTTATATGTATTTTAAAAAAGAAACATTAAAACTGCTCATTCATATTACTGAAATTTATTGCAAAACTTTAAAAAAAGTATTTTAGTCAAAAATGTTCAGAAAAAAATATTTTCAAAATGCTATTTGTGATGATAATATGATGATGATATATAAATGACATATTTATCTTTTATGAATATGTGAGAACCTAGTGTCTAGATAAACCTAATATAAGGCTTGAAGACACTACGAACCAAAATGTTGTAAACTATCTATTAATACATATAATATCTATCTATATTTTGAGAACACTTTTATTTGTAAACTTGAATAGTTGAAAAGAATACTTCTATGACTAACTATGTACTGATTATAATAATTAACATGAGTAACATACATGTATAAGTTATAAGGGCCCGCCAGGTAAGGTCATATTTATTCGAACACATTCGTCGTTTGAGCGCATCTCGTAAAAACTTCCGAGTTATTATTGGTGAGGAGTCCTTGAATGTTATGAGTTTGGTCCCAACCAGGAAGTGAGCGCGATCGCGTGCCTCCTTACATTACCTACTAGCAATTGGTGCGTGTCGCGTCCTTAGGCGTCCTACTGAAAAATGTGTGTCTAGTAATCTGTACCAACTGCTCTGCCTTTTATCGGTCAATCAATACCACACCACTACATTTACCTATGTATATGCGTAGTTTGGAAGTAATTTTATGGTTAGGATTATCAAATCATCCCTCGTGAAGGCTTCGCTACGCTGCGTCGCTGGCAATTTCTTAGTCTTCGGTCATGAAAATTTAATAAGCTAATTGGTCGGTGTCCATTATTATTTATTACCTATCAAGTACTGACAAAATATTTTCATTAAAGGGTTATAGCATTGTAGTACAATGTCATAGGATTTATAATTTTGTGATTCTGTGGCTTTAATGTCGTCTAATATAATTTTATGATTAATAAGAACTTACTTCTTATTTTTTAATTTTAAATGCTATTATATATTGAGCGCTAAGCTAATCCCTATATGATGAACAATATATTATCAACAACGCCATAATAAAAGACTAGCATAAAAATAACCTAATTTGATATACTATTTAACCCTGCAATATTTGGGTTGATCTATTCTAGTTTTGGTACTGCAAATGACATCTATCTGTGAGTAACACAAACATAATTGAAACTTTTACTAAAGCGCCACCTATCAGAATTGTGGAAAACTTGTGACTCAACTGTTTTCCACAAAGTTGTGTTTGTATTGATTGCAAGACTTGGCACGAAATACTCGTACAAGCGCCAAGTGATTCAGTCACGTAACGCGGTACTAACTTCACGTCTCTCTACTAGATGGCGCTGCTAAAATAGGTACCTACACTATTGTCTGAAAATATATTTTTCATTATATTTTGAAATGTGTTAATTTTGATATAATACATAGGTAAATCTTTTAACAGAAGCCAATTAGCCTGTAAAAGTTAACTAAATCGGATGAAAAATAGAAAATACGATTACGTAGGTAGGTAGGTTAGGTTGTTATTCAGTTTTCTAAGAAAATCCTTGAAGAAAGTTCAACGCACTACCTTATCAAAATAGTTAGTAATCGGTAAGTCAAATGGATTTTCTGACTTTAGGTAATGTTTGTGTATGAAAACTATTTATATATGTATATATATTTAGCAAACGAAAACAATCTCGTCAGTGTGGATACTAGGTATTTTATTTTCAATAGTTTTTCTATGTATATTTAACTCATTCACTAAATCGGGCAGTAACCCATGCCGAAGTAACCCTGTCCACAATCAGGTAATATTTATTCAAATTAAGTTTAAGTACGTAGGTACATATAGTCGTCTAATGTCAAAGCGTAGTCACTCATAAGAGTAGGTTCCCTAACAATGGTTCGTGGATGAGTACATGGCACCCTCGAAACCCTTCTCTAGCTAATAGCACGAAAGGGTCATTCGCAGTTTCACCCTCAGGCGAACTGTGAAATATTTCGGTGTTTAGCGATTACGTGGGTGGGTTCATTTAAAATCTTAATGCGAGCCCTAATTACACGGTACAAATTTTGCTCTCGTTTCGGTAAAACATTCAGATTTTCGAACTTTAGCAGAGTGAAATGGCTGCTTTAAAAGTTAAAATTACTTATTTAAATACAATTTGTCTATATTTAAGATATGGATTATCGTAGTTGGGTATATGAAATTATAGTTTTATTTAAAAGATTAAAGTTAGATAGTTATACACTATTTAACATAATAGATAGATGGTTTGCATGTTATTTAAAATTACCTATATAAAAAAGTTTCGATATTTTTCAGTACCGAGTAAATGCTAACCTGCTGACTCGATAATATTAATGAGTAGGCAATTCACTTCCAGAAACTAGTTATAAAACACAATTAAAAGCAAAAAGTTCAACATATTGAATGAGTCACAAGCTAATCAAACATTATTTTTCCTGGATGACCTTTTTGATAAACTTACAAGTTACAAGTCATTAACAATACAAACAATTAGTGTTGTTTTATTAATTAAAATACATACCCAGATACAAACAGTATAGGTACACTTGAAGTGTACGTGTGTATATTATATGTACAATATATATTGTATACCTACTTATTAATACCTATATCATCATCATCAGCAACCCATTAATGTCCCACTGCTGGGCTCGGGCTGATACTGATGACGAATCGGAATCGTTGTGGGGTCTAATCGACATGAGCAAATTGTATATTTTAAATGCACGCGTTTTTCTAAAAAATTGAGTGGCTGGAGTTGTGAATATTGTGGTTCAAGTCGTAATTATTTTATTACTCTTTATAGATTCTAGTACAGATTCATTGTAGATACAACAACAATATTATTAACTAACACAGATAAATAATTCTGTGAGACCTCACATCGCTTGCGATGTAATTTTTATGCACTTGGCCTACGGAAGGTAATAAGAAGTGTAGATACCATTTTTACCTGACTGACAGGACGGGTATTGTTTTTAAACCTTTGTTCCCAGGATATGTTATCTTGTGTAGGTACTTAGGTGTCCAGGCAATCTATAGAAATATTAAGCTAGGTGTAACAAAAAGTATCGATTGCTGTGGTTTCACACAATCAGTGAGTGTCTATTTCAATATACTTACAGAACCCTGAACTCATATGCTTTTAATATTAATAGATGCAATAATTTAAGTTTTATGTTGACACTTTTAGGGCGATCTTCCTGTTTTATTTTAGGAAGTAATTCTATTACTTTGAGTTCTGTTTTTATGCTAATGCTTTAGAACTTTTGTATAGGTGCAAGGTGTTTTATAAAAAATGTTTGAATGGTGTGACAACTATGTAAAGTTAATTTGATTAATCTACTCGAAATTTAACTATATTTCTTCTAAATAGAGCATCAACTTTAAAATTACAGTAATTGGAAAATCGGAAAACTTTTCATATTATTACTTTTTATTGGTTTCTTATTTCTTCGCCCTACGTTTGAACAGTAACGTCTCAATTCCCTACTACGTCATGATTCAAATGAAAGAACAAAAGTTGACCTTAAGTGTTCAATGACCGTACTGCTTCCATTTCCAAAAAAACTCAGATCACCCTATTCCCAGTTATAGCAGTTCTCTTAAGCCCCTTTTGTCACCCATAACTATGGTCGATGGAGTTTATCGTTACAAGACATTATCGGAAGACAAACTGTCAGATTGTTACACGATTTATGACGGCCACGCGTCCGAACTCTTGGGTGGTCCTATAAATTACGATAGAAATAATGTATGTCAGAATAGCATTACTGCACATACCTTCACTTATCTACGCAAGTACGCAGTCATGTCGTTGACTGTGTATGTTTCTTATCTCGTATATTCTTATATAATCACATTCTCACGGTAGACAAGAAAAGCAATCAGTATTGTTATATTGTAACGAGACGCTGTTTTTCTTCCCCCACTTCAATTATACACATGCCTACGAGTTAAGTTGCAAGAGCTTTTTGTAATTATTACTTTCTGCTTCATTCAAGACGGAGTTATTAAATAACAGCCAAGTTTGTGCAGACACAAGCTATTGTTCTCAACAAACTTTGTGTATATTTTGTATACGTAGAAGATGAAATAACTGTACAACACAAGAAATATTTTTTGAGTATTGTTAGTCCCAGACAAACTGTGTGTCAATGTTCATTAAATCGGTTGATTCATTTTAGTGGTGATGAGCTAAACGTGGACGAATGTTATTAATTTTCGTCCATACTTACATCACTCTATTTATTAATCAAAAACAGATCTATGAAAATTCATAGACAATTGGTGTCCCTCTTTATAACCTTAGTGTCGTTACTATGAAGACTTTCTGTGAATTTTAGTAGTCTATAATCTGATAGATAAATTATGTATTGGTTACGCTTAAAGTTATAAGTAAGAAAGAAAGAAGAACAAAGAAAGAAAAGATATGTATTTTCATTTTTAAGTAAACATTTATTATAGTATAGTAAATAAGTAAAGTAACTTGAGATTAGCCGGCTAAACTTAGGATTATCTTCAAAGAAGGGTTAATGTTAGGTTCTTCCATATTTAGCCAGCTAAATTTGAGTAGGTATAGCCGCAGCACATCAACTAAAAATTCAGAATCAAAGGAAAAACAAACAATAGAATAATGTTTACTATGTCGTAAAGAATTTTTTAGGAGAATTTTTAAAAACGCTCTAAGTGTTTCGAATTTTATCCATTAAACAAATATTTCCCCTTTGTAATATTAGACTTATCTGCAATTCTATCAATACAATAAAATAACAAGGAACGGGATAAACTAGAGTGGAATTTCAAATAACAAAGAGTGTTAAATTAAAAAACAATCACTCTTTTATTTTCTCTTTCATTCTTATTTATTTAAAATGTTAAACCAAAGCAAAGGAAATTGCTTAATATTTAATGTAAACAATTACTCTGATTACAGATACTTAGGTAAATATAAAAAATAACAACATAAACAAAAACGTTGCAACGTACGCGCATCATAATCATTCCCTTTGCCCTCACACGCGCTCATCGAATAAATTTTAGCCGTTCCAACTTTAGCTGGTTCACAGAGATAAACCTAAGTTTAGCCGGCTAATCTCAAGTTACTTTACTTATGTACTATACTATAATAAATGTTTACTTAAAAATGAAAATACATAATATCTTTTCTTTCTTTGTTCTTCTTTCTTTCTTACTTATAACTTTAAGCGTAACCAATACATAATTTATCTTTATCTTATGTTTATGTTTAAGCCGTAACATACTCGTACATAGTCTAAGCATAGTTTCGTAATTAATGAAAATTTCCAGGCTGAGGTTTGTCATTTTGATTCGGCTCCTGCTCTAGATAGAGCAGCTCATTCAGCATAATAAGACACAAAGCATTTGATAAAACGGTCCCTGGATTTATAATAATGTATTTAAAATTATTATGATAAAATGAAAGTGCACTTGAACAAAAGATTTTTTCACTATTTTTACTGATGTTTTGTTAGTACTGTTTTTGGATTGAGCGATAGGTAATTAATTGCGATCCCAGTTGCAGGAAACCTAGAAATAGGGATTTCAAAATGTTATATTATACATATATTATTATTATGTATATAATTATAATTTTATGTCGTTTAATAAAAGATTGTATTTTGTAATGTATGAATTTCTAACATCGACTTATTATCAGTAATCTCAAAATAGTAAAGATTATATCTTAGGAAAATGTAGCATTAAAATATATATTTATATAAGTTTTATTAATTCTTGTATCTACGATGTTTTATAAAGTCGCAATAACTCTGATCATGACTTTCGTTTTTATTTTATCGTCTACTGAGAAAACACAATTGTAGACCTAGATTGTTCTGCATTGTAAAATGTTCGGCGCTTAGGTACCTATTTGCATATAAATTACATTTTATTTGCCTGTTTATGAATAAGTACATTATCTAAATTTTTAATTAAAATAACTTTTATTTGAAATTTATATTTTAATATAATTTGTTGGAATTAAAAATTAAAATTAATTAAATATTTAAATGTTTAATGTATATCTTAATTTGATAGATAGAACAATACAAGATAATAGTATCTACAGTACCATAAATTCTATGTGTTATCATCTGTGTTATATTGATATTCTGTATCTGTTACGATTACAGGTGAGACTCGCAGAATAGTAGGTAATTAGTACTCATATATCTTAACTTTTAGATAAACGATACAAGTAAAGGAAGGACAATCGTTTTGTAAATAGATGAACGTTTATGACATTGTTCATAGAACGCAATAGCTTATTAAATAGGGCGCTTGTTCGTCTACCACCAATTAAGAGGGTTCATACATAGGAATAGCACCGTCGTAATTTAGTGAAATGTTTCGTGGTTTTCGATTTTTATTATTTAAATCGAGCTGTTTGTTTTAAATGTTTTCAATGCCCTTTTTAGAATTAGGTGAAAGGTGTGTAAAAGGTACAATTGCGTTAACAGTTCTATTTATATGCAAATAACACTGGAACTTGCAGGGCGTTTTTTTTCATAATCCCGCTAGTACCATCGGTGGTACAGTTTGGTGGAACTAGAGGGAACAAAGTATACATAAAATAACTATAAGCATTACGGATACTTAGCTTTTAATACAAGTTCACGTATATTTCTAGCATATAGATAGCAACTAGATACTTTGCAATATGAAAATAGCTACTTTTAAATTTAGCCCTCTTCCTCTCTCCTAATTATTGTGCTGTGCCCTACAGGGTCCATAATTGTAACCTACATTATACCTACCACCTATTTGTACGTTATGGAAGCAATAAATGATTGAGTATTGAGTATTAATCCTAAACAATGTATTGAAAACATTTAAAAAAATATATAAAAATCGAAAACCACTAAATTATGACATTTAATTGCGACGTTAAAATTCCTCTGTATCACCTCACTACACCAGCTAATTACTACAGTACAGCAACTAATTCCAGCTTAATTTTGCATAAGAAACAGAAAAAGCATATTTTTGTCATAGCGTGACTAAAGATCTAAACTTTGAAATGTAGTCTTCAAAGTTGCGAAAGCATTATTTTCCCTCTTTTGCGTGCACTTTAAATCCTGGTTTTAATGCATTTTGTCTATAATGGGTAGTTATTTGAGATTTTTATTAATGTCTGATAGCAGTAATGTATTTACCAAACGGTGACTCATCTACTAAGTACCTATCATCATCATCATCATCATATCAGCCCAATGACGTCCACTGCTGAACATAGGCCTCACCTAATTTCCGCCACAGCGAGCGATTTTGTGCCGCCCGCATCCAACGGCCACCCGCAATCTTTACCAGATCGTCGGTCCATCTGGCGGGGGGCCGCCCCACGCTGCGCTTTCCAGTACGTGGCCGCGCTAAGTACCTATAATATCTAGTAATTTATTTTAGGGTATATATTTTGGTGGCAGATTATAATGTTCTATTTGCCTATTTTTGACGTGTCCTCTCCCCTTATACATCTTCATATACACTTTCTTATATGCCTTCAGGGTTTTCTTAAGATATTGTTAAATTTCCTGCAAAGATCTTGTTTTTTTCATCAAAGTTAACCATAGCAAAAATATAGTCAAAAGCAGTCACTTACCTACCTAATAAACCATATTATAAAGTTAGTATTCAATTAAATAGCTATATTTAAAAACATCTTTACGTGCGTCGTAAAACTTTTTTGTTACCACCAAGATAGTTTCTGAATCACATATTATATTTTGTCATTTGTAATGTAAACAAAAGGTACTAGTCGAAATTATTAAGCGATCATCGGCCATCGACTTCTTGGCACATTAACAAACACGTTTCTTGTACAATTTTACCCTCAATTATCTTAAAATTGAAAGTTTGTATGCAAAAGCAGTCGCAAATAAAGAAGACAAACTGACCTTCAAGTGTCGTAATCATTATATTCTAGCTAGTTTCTTACATCATCACTAGAAATAATATTTACCTGCCACGTCAAGTTACAAGTCATCAATGGACGCAGACACACCTTTGTACACAATAACAAAAAAGTATGCGTTTTAATTATCTCAGAGAGCTCATTCGCAATTTCGATTGATCGCTTTATTTCGATATCGGTGTCAAAATTTCAATTTTAACATCGTTTGACAACGATACTAAATTCGATCAATCGATTGTCGAGATTGCGTGTAGGGTTTCAAAATACGAATGAAATATCAAGTTCGAGAACATGAATGATATTTTGTGCACCTTTTCAAACTCAAAAATTAAAAGAATATTGTTCCATGAGCGGCGGAACCACTTACCATCAGGTGGACCGCTTGCTCGTCTGCCACTACAGGCAATAAAAAAAAAAGAATCTTTGTTGTTTTATAAATTTGCCTAAATTTGAATGAAACTAGCTACCCTTTTTATTTACCAATACCTTCGTTTAATTAGTTTATTGGTGTTTACGCACATGCTTGTAGTTACCTACCTAATCAATTAAATTCTGCGTTTGTATCTATTTACTTTTATTACATTGCGCGCAGATGCCCAATAAATTAAAATCTGTACATTGATTGTTAAAATACATCATCAAATATTTTTTGAAGTAAAAAATTACAGTTTGAAACATAGTTTTAGATAATTGCCAATGTATACAGCTTCAGAGTTGTAGTACTATAATAAGATGCTAATCTTATCTATTTGAGATTAAGGCCTATTGCAACCGATATGTCGCAAGACATGCATTAAATCTAGTAATCTTACATGACACGGTGTTTACAGCATATTGTGATAACAAAGATTTATTTCACGTTATAAATAAAATCAACACTGAACAGAGAACAATAGGAATATTTAATATTATCAAGAAAATAATATCAAATCAACAATATTTATGGAAAAGTTGTATAGGTACATACATGTATCACTATTGATATTTCAAATTAAATTTTGCAGAATAAAATCGTTGGATATTGCATTTACAGCCAGTGCAATAAGCGACCTTGCGACTATTATTACTAGGACTATTTACATGAGTCCTAAGAAATGAACACATTCAACGTACCACTTAGTAAAAGTATGCAAATTGTGTTCTGTATAAATACCAATGAAGTTTATTCTGTAGATACTGCAAGTGACTATTAGCGAACAAGCAAACATAGCAGCTTTGTCAATAAAAATAAAATCGTTTATTGTAAACATCTAAACGGTATGTAGTTCATAATACAAATGTATTATCTCAATCTACGAGTGCGCATCTCTACACTAATTTGTATGCGACCTCATGCGCTGGCGACACCTCCGGGGCCAAATCTCGCGCTTCGCTTTTGTTCTCTATTTCATTTACATGTTACTGTATTACGTATGTACCTATATACTGTCTACATTCGTTTGTACTATGCAAACTCAAGGCTGAAATCCCAAGTCTAGGTACATAGATTCATTACAATTGCTTCCTAGTTTGACTTGGATTAGGATGAGACTGGTCAATACGAGGGTCAGTTAGATCTGCACTGGGAAAAATAAATGTGCAGCTCATCATTTATTATACAGTCTGAGTGAACTTTGTTTCCAAGACATGATTGTTCAGTTCTGAGCAAAGGAGGGCTTGTTCAGAGATGTCAGCGTTCTTTTCACAAAATAGTTTAGATACCAGAAAGTTTTCTACCCGATGCTATGCTAGGCTACCTACCAGTAATTTATCAATGCAATATCAAAAACATTAGTAACTCCTTGCCTATTGGATGTAAAAAAAATGACTGCACAAACCTGATAGAGAAATTAAACCAAACTGACAATTGTCATTGTTATAAAAACTTTATGAAGAATATGATTAATTCAGTCCATTTGCGAGTTATGAAGACACAAACGAATAGATGAGTACTTTAAACCTTCAAACTTACAACAAAATGCAAATTAATCACAAATCTTTATTGCGGGTTCGTGTCTCAACTGTCTTTGAAGTCTTATTCCAAACTAAGTAAATCGTCCTCAAAATATTTAGTTGCAATAAAATGTGTTGATGCAATGAAATTAGTTCGACTATTAACGTTCAGTAATTTATTTTTGTACGGCTTTAATTGGTAGTTCCATCTAATTGGAGAATCGCACGCAATGTCGCGACTAAATTGTACTAATCGTTACAATTATATTGACGTAATGGTTAAACTCGTTTCGTGGGCGCCATTTACAACCATCATTTAAAACCGATAAAGACAGAAACGAATTAACTTTATTCTTAAACCAAATAAAGTTAAATATACTACTTCGATTTAAATATTTACTTTGTAGCTCCTTAAATACGTTACAAATAAAACCCAATTTTAAGTTGTTGCTTTATTCGGTGACTACAGTTAAGGCCTCTTAGGATGAATCGTATCCTAGCCTATTACAGTAAAGCCAATGCTGTTAGCCTAATGTTGCTGATAGACCTGAAAGAACACCAAGCATTCATCGTTTTTAATGAACGTCGAACTAAACAACGAACTTAGCTACGAAAATTTTACGAGCATTCTAACGAACGCTCTACTGAAAAGATATCCAATTAGAATGTTCGCTAGAATAAAAAAGCTGAAGAATATCAATCATAAGAAAAAACTTCCTTAACTTAACTAAACTAAACACTGAAGTGTTTAGTTAAGCAGTATAATTACGTTTGTAGACTTATATACAATAGGGAAATGGAGTATGGTACTAATCCAATGGGTTAGATAAATTTGAACAAAAATTCACTACATTCAGTCACTGAAAAAATCCACCTACAAAAATAGAATGATTTTCATTTGTTTTGTATGAAACAAAATATACTAATTTCTAATTAGGTAGCAATACCAATGCTATTTATATTTACTACTTTTATGGTGTCTTACCTAATTCAGCTGGAGTATACTAGCCCAGAAAATTGGCTTCAAATTAAAATCGTGTTGTGCGGTCGTAATGTAGTGGATAGACAGGAGGTGGGAAGTGATGCGAGTGCGCCCAACTCATCCGGCAATTTACCAATCACGAGGAAGATGTGCCTAGTTGGGAATTGTCCTCTGTTGTTTGATAACAGATGGATGAATTTAATTCCAACGTAATTGCTTATTCTGAGCTAATAGTATAGATACCGTTCCGTTTGGAGATGAATATTTTCTTATCGCATATTGTTATCAAAATTAACAGAAAACTGCTTCCTCAAAAGTTTTCTTCTTACAAATGCAGTGTTATTTTACTAATGGAATGACATTATCTGCCGTACTCAGAGACGTTACTTAACTTTAAAGTTTATTTAGTAAAAACATGTAATATTTATGTCTTACGCCTAAAGACGATTATTCAATGAAAAAATTGTGTTAATGACAGATTACTGCTAAGTGACATCTCTGAGTCATTCTGCATACCTAATGCAGAATTTATAGATGTCGCAATTCATTTATTTATTGAAAAGGTTACTCGAATGCAAAAAGATTATATCTAAGAAAATCATCAATTGTCTTTTAATTGTGGCAATTAGGTCTAAGTTTTATTTTACGATAGTCACGAAACAACACGGTATCTACTTACAAAATATTGTGGTTTAGTGTCCGAGATTTGACACTTTTTCGTTATTTTTACGTTTGTTTCTTTTGAAATATTGCTTATTTTGAAACAAAAGTCGAAATCTTTTTATGATTTGGTATAAACGGTAAATGTAAAAATAATATAAAACAGAAACTTAAAAACCTTTACAGCTAAAAGACACTACGATAAGAATTAATTAAATTAATCGTACCAAACGAGTTTATGTAATTAATATTGAATTAATTATAATTATTATACATATTATATTATATATTATATTCCATTTAGTATTAAATTGATTCTGATTGTTCAGAAAGTTAGTGGTGTACCTTCCAAGACGCTATTGTTTGGTTCACAGTTCATTAATCAGCGACATTGTGTTAAATTTTAGGATGGGCCCTACCGATCCCGAACATGGCCCTGTGTGCCCCGCCCCGCCCATAAACCTCGAACAGTTTTTTGCTGTGTTTTACTAAGCAAAAAAAATTAAGATATACATAAATACAATTCATCAATCTCTTTGTTTTAGTTTCAAAAATATAATTTGTCAAACCAATGCATACCTACTAGTCATATTTCAACAGATTAGAGGTGGTCACTTTTGAACATCAGTATTATATTCTATTCCCGCATTTCGAGATTAGCGTGAGAGTCTTTGAAGTTACGGGCAAGCTACATTAGGAGAAGGAAATAAATTTCTTTGATGAACTACACAGTCAACCGTATAAACAATAAAAGAATCAATGTTGAAAGAAATGGCTCCACAAGGCATTTAGTCCTTTCTTACAGAGCATATGAACATGAAGTCCTTATTGAGTCATTAATGAATGAACAACACTGAATGCAAATTCCAAGCTGTTTATTAGACGATAGGCATTTGCCTACATTCGACCTAATTGTTCATTAGCTGCCAGTTCCAACCGCGTCATTTAGCGCAGACAGCGAACAACTATGAAATATGTATCACATTGCAAAACTTTTTGTTTCAATATTAGTTCAGAAACAACTACTCTCGCTCGACGTTATTTTATTTGCCTTCTACTGTTTTCTGTTTGATCATGATACGCTCGTACAAAGACATTGTTAAGCCTTTTGTTTTATTAAATTACTTAGAAAAGCAATTTAAGAGAGTACATTTAAGTATTTAGGTGTGTAATCCATTGTTAAATATTACATTTATGAGCAGTGCCCTGTTGAACTTTTGTCAGGTTAGCTGGTTTGAGAAGACAATAGGCTTCGGGCTGCGAACTGAGCGCTAAACAATAACTGGTGCCGGGTGCTGACGCGCGCCCGAGGGCAAAGACACTCCATATTATCACACTAACGAGAGTAAGTGAGTTTAATTGTATTTATGGCGTTACTTAACACAATAGACTCTGCCTCGTCCAATCCCACAACTGATTTAATTATGGAGACAGATTTGACGCATCATGCGTGGCAAGGGCTATTTTTTAAATATTACAGTAATAATTTTATAGAAGCACAACTCACAACTATTTATTCGTATTTAAATAGTACTTAAAGCTCTAAATTTTCAAAGCGACCATTCCATTTTATATTCTGATTGTTATTTAATTTTGCTCATGTATTTAAAGGAAAGTTGAAAACGCTGGAGCACCTAATTATTGGTAATATATAGTGATGAGGAGAACCTTTGTCAAAGAAACGTTTAGTATAAAAAAACGAATGCCGTACGACTTTACAAGTTATGGTCCATAATATCAAAACGTGATTAAACCTTCTAACCTTTCGAAAAAGACTCATCAATCAAAGTATTCTATTTATATACAAAACTGCAAATCACCTTTCGTCATTACGAACAGAGCCTTAACAACCCAAATCCTTTTTGCAAATAAATTGAAAACTATGAAATCCTCTTCTATAATCTAATTAGGTTTTTAATGACTTTGAGAGTGACTTGCAAAAATTTAGTAAGTTCACCTTGTTTAGTATTATAAGTACTGAATTAAGTATGTCCTGAATTTTTATAGAGCTATTGTAGTTCAACAAGACCATGTATCTTGAAGGGTACCTAGTACAAATTACAAACATTTCTATTAGATTCAAAGAACATTTTGAGACAACCACCACAATGTTTGTCCAATGGACAGAGATCGAACTTGAAACACATCACACAGTAGAAAAACAAAATCACGACTCTACTGGCTATTTAAATTGTGATTTTTACTTGAATACCAAAAAGCAGGGTAATGTATTTTATGATTAAATTAAGTTTTTAAAGAAATCATATTACTCAATACAACAATGACTGTTTGTGGGAAACAGTCATTAAGACAAATAGCCTGTACCTACTAATTTTGTTATATGGTTTAGAAATTGTCTATTCACTTAACTAATTCTGTAATATCTACAATTGAAGAAATCAGTTACTACTATATAATCATTGAGATATATTGAAATCCGTATACTTAAATACAGCTTATTTAGTTTTGTTTCCACTAGGTAGGTACTATTTGTTCCCAAACAAAGAAACTAAATGTAGAAACAAAACTAAATTAAAGAAACCCTAATAGCGTTACAAAGGTAAGATAATTAAAATATAGTTATCGCTAGTTTTGCACGACACAAGACCTAGGTGCGGCTGGTATCAGGCACCGCACCGTGCAAATTCTTCTAGGAAACGTCATCGTGCCCTTCAACACCCCTACCGACTCGCATGTCTAATTACTGTGACTGTCAACCACTATGATCAATAGCTCACAAATGTGTTTCTTCGTTATATACAAAGAAACAATAGTATCAGCGCTAATGATCATATTTTATTATGTACTGGAATCTGTAGAAAAAAGAAACTGGAAAAGTCATACAAAATTTACATTAAGCAATTTTTATTTTTCTCTATCCGATGTCATTGCCATTCATTTTACGTCTCGATGCAGACATCGAAGAAAAGACAGACTTTTCGCTGAGTGAAATCTGGAAAATAGTTTTCTTTATAGACTATAGATTATAGAGACTTTATAGATTATAGACTCAATAATAGTGCTGTATATTTCAAATACAAAATATTTGATATAAAACAGAAAATAAAACTATAATGGGAGCAGAGAAGTAAAATACAGCGAAATGCATGATGCGAGTAGTCTGACTGATTAACTTCATGTTTTATTACTGAAATGCGAGTGTGCGAGTAATATCTCATAGAGAGTCCGTTGTTAGCATTTCCCTCCTCGTAAACCCGAAGTGTGGTGTGTATCAGAACAATGTTGCTCGGTGGTTAGAGGGTAGTTTATTATTCAGAACTCAACCTCTGCGTCAATAATTAACTCAAATGAGTTCGTGGAGATATTGCACAGAAGATATTTTCGTTTTTGCGAACACATGTCGACACAGACGAGAAGAAGTACTACTTAAAGAGCTCCAACTCTTTAGGTAGTACTTCTTCTCATCTTCTCATCTTTGCTTACTATAATATTACCCGTCATTAAAATTAGACCAATATGAGGAAAAACTAGATAAATAAGAAACCATCTGTGGGTATACTGAACACATGCTACAAATTTAATGTATTTTACACAATCTGTACAAATATTTGCTCGTTACGGAAATTCTATCCGCCAAAACAGACGCATGCAACCGGTTAGGGATATACTAAAATCACTGCACGAAATACTAACACAAATATACCTCAGAGACTTTATCAGTGATTAATCATGACACAAATTATGCACACAGGCTTTGAAAATGTACTGCTTGCCGATGTTGTTAAAATTCTCTATTAAGATACATCCTTAAAGGATATGACGCTAGTCGAATTAGTTTCCCGGTAGGATACCGGTAATGAAATAATAGAAGTTGTAGATAAATGAAGTCAAGGCTCCGCACTGCAGCATCAAGGGGATCTATACACGAGATGTGTCAATTTATTGTAAGTATTCTTAGAAATGCCACCTACACCTGATCTATTTGTACTCACTCTGGCACGGTCATCGTGCCGAATTCGTTTGCCGAACCCAAATGTAAGTACAAAAAATATATCTGCGACCCTTTTTTTTCACTTCTGATTTATTATGGTAGGTACATTTGAGAATTTCTATCCCTTTGTCGTTGTACCTACTGGGATTTATGCTATGTCGTATATGAATGTCGGTACCTACTCCCTCAATGTCAGATTTCAGGGTGCCTACTTCAATATCTACAATCTACATGAAACAATGACAATTTTCCAACTATTATCTAACGATTGTATAAAATATAACTCATGTATTCTATTGAAGGACGCAGCTACGCAGTTCATTTGATATATTGATTACACATCGATAAAAGCATTGATAATGATAAATGCAACAATGACAAAGAATGTCAATAATTGTATGATTGGTAATTGGTATATTTTTACACTTAAATTTTTTTATTCAAAAAGAAAGATTCACTTTAATAGATTAAGAAGAAACATTCAGATTAAACTTTTAACAATGATAGATATTTGGACTTGATATAAATATAGATAGACGAAACATAAACTAAACTAAAACTAACTAAATTTTGATAAATTTAAATTTTGAGTTGTTTAACTTTGACAAACGAATGATTTTTGTGAACATGTTGAGCTTCAAAGAGTAAAATGCAAACAAAAACAGACAATAAAAAATAAATTAAAATAATATCAATCAAATTGTAATAGTTTTAACATAAGACATTGCTGTAAGGAGTGTAACATACATAAATCACTTTCAATTTTACCGAGTTGTAAATAGCAATAAAGATGTCGGAACAATTGCTAATAAATTAGGATGTATACGAGTAAACATGAACTTTGTCATGATAATAAAATATGCAAGTCAAAGCCCGATTGTATGCAAGTGCCTCAGACAGACCAGATACAAGATGCAGGCTGTATAATTAAATCATCGTCTTCTCGTAAACTAGGACGATCCTATTAACAATGACGGTAGTTCATTCAGAGCACTCGAGGAATGTTCTTGAAGAAAGTGGATTGACGTTGATATGCTGCGCCTACGTAACAGGGAGATTATTGTCAAGGAGATGAGGCAACTAATTTACAGGTTTATGACCAACAATTTGAGCTTCCTATCTCAAAATATAAGAAGGTTTGTTACAGTAATCTCTATGACAACTTAACTCCAACATCTTTTTATAAGCTTTCTTCTAGCTTGTTATTTAGAATTACAAGCGAATGAAAGTTTAAAAAGTGATATGGAAGAATAGAACTAATAATAATATTGTGTTTTTACCCGACTGTCAGGACGGGTATTGTTGACCTAAGACAACAATATTGCCAACCGTTAAAATATATTTTTACACGACTGTCCAAAAAAAGTGTTATGTTTTTATACTATAACCATAAGTCGGGTGAAACGTTGACAATGTTTGGCTTCCTTATTATGAATCAACTGTACGTATTATGTAAAATTGCGAGCAAGAAGTCTGGTGGCCTCTGAATCTCCTTGGGGAGTCATTGTGCGGTAGAAAGAACTTTGTCGCTCAGGCCAGCAGCAGTACAATAGTTTTTATTCATATTGGCTGGCAAGACATGCTTCTTGCATTAGACGTATATAGGCTGCGGTAACAACATTGGGTGGGCCGTACGTATGTTTCCCAGCGTATGAGTATAACACACTGTGAGAATAAAAAAAAGTTTATCTATTTTTTCTTACAGTGTACCATAGGAACCCCAGGTAATGTATTTATTAATACTTGAAACATTGCAGACTAGCGGGACTACGTTATTTATTTTTAGTTTGTCATAAAGATTCGAAGCAAGTTCACATCTATTTATATTTTAGGTATTGAATATGTGATAACACCTCGATGACATCATCGTATTTATTTCGATGACATAATATTTTTAATATGATGTTGAATCTATCATATAATATAAAGATATATTATAGATTTTATCAAAATATTATTCGCAAAAACAAATTTACGCCAAAAAAATACTTTCCCGTACCGGGAATCGAACCCGAGCCTCCTGGGTGAAAGCCAGGTATCCTAGCCACTAGACCATACGGGAGTTACTTTACCAATGCGAAAAAGTAGAATCGTCTGTAATGCGTATTACGTGTATCATTTCAGAGATTTTTGTTATCACCCAGCCGCGCTAATTAAATATGGCATAATATTTTATTACTGATTTCATTCAAGTACGTAAGTGTATTTTTTCTTGCAATAGTTTTGACTGCGTTTATTTGAATTTAGTACGTTTCCGGACATAATACATTTTACTTTTAATAAAAATGTGCCTACATAATATTGAAAATGAAATTGAAACCAACAGTGCGATAATTATTATGACATTATGTTAATATATAATAAAAACTTGTCGGCAAATGAATGATAACGACGTTATAGTTTTTGCAATATTAGTTTATTTTAAACTCAATTTTATCATTATGGTGGACCTACGTGTTTAATATCATAACTAGTTTCATCATTATGCGTGTATTGACTTATTTACCTGATAAAATGCGGGTGCTATTCGCTCAAGGACTATGAGTAACGATCTTCGTATAATATAGTAGATTAGTTTAACAATCAATAGCTGAGTTTTTGTAACCATTTTTATATAAAAATAATGCCCGCAAGGGGTAACTGGGGTAAAAAGTAATCAGGCGTCGTGTGAGGTATTGAAACAGTTATTTGTGGATCATATTTTTATCAGTATAGGGATTTGATACTCCCAACGTTATGAACGTTATGAAGATTACATTTTTAGTACAACAAACATACTCTATCATTTACAACCTTTGTGAAGATCGTTATTTTTTAATGTTTTGCGAAATCTCATGTTTGAAATATCTCGATGAACTTTCTCTGCATATTTAATTAGATACATCATGTGATAAATGCGGCAGCTTAGTGTCGAAATATGCGTTTATTTGTTGAATGTGTTACATTTGTTTAAAACCTGTTTATGTTATTATTTACTATTAATGAAATATTACTATAAAAAGTGTCTGACTATAATTAGTTTTTTTAAATTTAATTAAAACGAGAAGATCGCGTCCATATTTTTGAAAATATAATATCAATCAATCTAACCAATGTATTAGTTAGGTATAAACGATATTTCACACGAATTGAAGGCAATTCTAAGCTTGCTATGTATTCAAAACTTATTTATGTAATTTATATTCAATATACGACACAAACAATTTTGAGTACCTACATTTACAATTATCTTGCTAAAGATCGTGGTCTATCCTCCTCGTGTAGAGCTAAATAATTTCGTAGTTTGTCATGTTTTTATTTATCTTCTATTCATCTTTCACTATACATACTAGATACGGTGATAAATTATGAACGAAAAAAGCTCATGACTTTGAATGAAGTAAAAATAACAGCTGACAATAGTGTCAGCCGTATGACCCTCACAGATTTTAATAATATCCGAGCCCCCTTACAGTACTATTGAGATTATCCGGTCAAACAACTCTAGACGGAATAAACACTTGTATTTAAAAAAATACTTTTGAAAGAACGACGTGTGAGTAAAAAGACAGCCGTCGCTATCACGGTTGAGTTTTTTCAACTTGTTTCAAGTTTTCGTGTCACTTTGCCCGACTCTACTCCGCTCCCTATTTTACAAAGCACTTTGAAGTGAAACGTTGCTTACTGAAGATGTTCTTAAATCTAGTGTTTTTACCTGTGTTATGCTTATCTGCGTGTTTTCCAGCATCCAGATTTTCCTTGACATCCGCCATTTTCCTATGTCACCGACACCTGTAATATTTGTCACTTATTAATACTATTATTCCGCTTAACAAAGTACTTATTAAGTTACTCTACTGTGGTACTACTATAAGCATAGTCAATTAAACAATTTACCTCTTATGATAATTTAATTAAAGTTGATATTTGCGAAATGAAAAAACTCCTTTTTTTTAAAGGAGCGATATACTATGCGTAGTTCCTTTTATGTAAGGTTGTTATATTAGTTAATAGGTAGATGCCAATGATATTGTATGTTAAAAAAGGTGATCACACCACACACCTTTTTAAACATACAATATCATTGGTAGATGTGTAGCAGTCTGTTGCGATGAATTAAACCATCCGTTCTAATTACAATATGCTACGAATGACTATCTTCTACTCTAGTTAGGTAGAGTTCTGTATTAATAACGAAACAACGGACGTACCATTGTTTCGTTATGTTATTTATTTTTATTTTATTTATTAGAACAACCAACAAGAAACTTAAAAGCCAAGAAATATTCAGACAATTGTATACATGTGATGGTGCTGCCTTAATTACAAAAATAATAATAATTATGATTACAAAGATTTTGAAATATAATGCATTATAATTATTATATTTTTATTTATTTACTATTGTAAATTTAGTAAGATCTGTTAAAGATATTTTTGCAAAAATTGATGTTTTTATTTCCATCCAAAGGTTGTCTGGAAGAAATTGCTCTTTTAGGTTAAGTCCTTTTACTATTGCAATTTACATTTGTGGTGTACAAAAGAGTATTCTATCTATCTATCTATTTGAAGAAAATCGTTATATAAATATTTGTATTAATAGGTAGGGATCCTATTAATACTAATATTTATATATTGATTTTCTTTATAACCGTAGGGTTAATAAATCCCAATATCAACCTAAAAACTTACATAGTAGGTATTCTTATTCCCTTAACAATAGGTAGGTTATGTATCTAGAAATTATGCAAGTAGGTACGTAAATAGCTAAGAAAAATATAAATGAAAAAAAAATACAATCGCCTCTTATTAGATGTAATAAGTATTGAACAAATTCAATTTAATGAATTTCACTTTAAAAATTGAAAGTAAATAAAGAACACTTAATACAGATAATAAACTGGCTTAAAGGTATTAGCGATAATTATTTTACGTGTGTCTGATAAAACAATTGCATACTAATTTACAGTACATACAGTGTTATCAACTTGTATGAATAATGTACTACTAAGTGTCGAGGAAATATATCTGGTGTAAACAGTCTCATTTATATTATGAAACTAAGACTCGCCGTAGCTTCGTACGGGCACCATTATTAATATCATCATCATCATCATACTACTGGCCTTAGACCTCCCCAAGAGATTTGAAATAGGACCGATTGTATGGGTTTGCATCCAACAATATTAAGAAACAACAAATTGCTTGGTCATTGTAATCATTTCAACCGTTAAACGTCCCACTGCTGTTCACGGGTCTCCTTCAAAGAATGTGTAGGGAATTTAGCCTACCATACCACGCTGGCCAGACGGATTGGTATAGAGGTCATTGTAATATTTATACAAAAATGCTATTCGAATCACTAACTCTTTCGAAGATTTCTCCCTTATACACTGCAAAAATGCGCGTACATACATTCGGTAAATATTTTTTATTAAATAGCCTGTATTTGAATTGTGAATGAGCAACAAAAACAATTGACACACCACAATAAATAGAACAACTACTTTAAATTTGTCAACTTCGAAACTTTTGGCAACGATTACACTTTGATCTACCTCTGATATATTTTTATTAGGTAAAACTGTTTGTTACCTGATAAGAGGTTGTGTATACCGGCGCACTATGCACGTTATCACTGAGCTATCGGTATCACACACTACGTAAACACTGGGGGGACCGGACGAGACGATCACCAAGAGATCAACACTGGCTTACACTGCCTTACTAACGTACTACGTACAGCTGCCTAGAGCGAGTCCCGCCCGGGGATACCATACTTAAGAGTTTTAGAATCCCTACTTTCTGTAGTAGTATACTATAAATTGGTAGTAGATACAATGTATAGTATTGTATAGCCACCTACAATGTACAGTATGCACATCCCTACTGAATCAAGTTTTCTAGTTAATTACAATCAATAAAATAATTTTCTTTGCCTTTTTACTCTTGTAGAGACTGTGGTTGAAGTGAGCTACTTGAGTGTGCTAATTAAGCATAGATTTGCACCCTTATGTGCATTATGAAATTATTAGATAGATAAATAATGCTGATAATTCTTACTGCTATAAGATATCTAAAATCAAAATTAATTAGAATTCAAAATATATTTAAGCTAAGCTAAGTTAAGTTAAGCTTAAGTACAGTTACTTATTTAAATAACATAATCATAACCGAAACTAATTATATTTTTACCCCATTTAGTGGGAGTTTTATTGATCTGGTCAAACTACGCTACAGCTTCGCGCTTTACGAAGACCGAGCGTTTCCGAATGGCAACCGATAATAGCCGAACGCTTGTATTGATGCCGGGAAAACAGTTTCCGCGCCATTTTCTCTGGCGCAAATGTGAGCAAGTATTGGCAAACAAAGCCCTGGGTGTCCCGATTATTTCAATAATATTGATTAGTTGGGAATCAAAAAATATTTAACAATACATAGTAACCAATAAAAACATTAATATTTATCTTTTTGTGAGTTAATTTACTCGTATAATGTGAAAACCTCGGTGAAAACTTACTCTCGATAACTATATAATCCTACAGACAAAGGATTAGTTATGTTAGAAAAATGCGTTGATATGAATACTATTATGTAGCTAGTTTTAGTTTGAAAAGGAAATACAACTAATACCTACTTCACCGAAATTCGGAAAACTCAATTCTGAGGTTTCAACAATTGAAGCATCTGACTGACACTGACTGTTAATAAAATAACAGTTAATAAATAATAACACAAATAAGTACCTACTTAATAAGAAATTCTGGAAAAATACGTCTAACATGCATTTTCCTAAACCATTAAACATCATCATGTAATAAATTTATAGATTTAAGTTCAGGCCTGACTAAATAAATCATAGCATGAAATTCTCCATTTGCCTATTTACGCTTCGTAATTTAGAAATAATACAAAAAAATGAAACTCCATTGTCATCTATCATACAGTCTCAAAGTAGTCCAACCTCTACATCGAAATCGGCTCGGTAGTAAGAGCCTCTTCGAAGTGACTGAAACCCAGCGAACAGCCTTTGTCTCAATGACCTCATTTTACTTAATACTTGATACACTTACATCATCATTTTCTCTTGGCACAAAAATAAGCTTGATAGCTGAAACACTTTTAGCTATTTGTGATAAAGCTTCTCATTGTGCTTGTGTTTTTAAAAGATAAGTACAATTTTCATAAGTGTTGAATTTGTAGCGAATTTAAGTAGTTTTTTTTTTTCTCTAGATTGAGGAGAGTAGACCCTAGCCCAGCAGTGGGACATTAATGGGTTGCTAATGATGATGATGATGTACCTTTAGGTGTGATACTTTTAATGTCTATGTATTGTTTATGTTTAATTATAAACATACATACATAGACTGTCAAAATAATTACCCTTCCTTTTAGCTTCGCCTTAGTCGGGTAAAAAGATACTTCCCACCCAACTACCGTAATTAGAAGAGTACTAGACAAATTCGAAGAGATATTAACATAAAAGAAGAACAGATAAGAAGCAAGTCATACTTACTCTTTCTGAATTTTTTTATATAAAAAGTAATTGAATTGGCTCAGTTTTCTAAGAGAAAAATGGGGAATATGTAACGTCGATCTAGACAAAACTTCTTTAGTAAGAATTTATCTTTTTATCAAGGGATTTTCAAGTTTTCATGAGCTTTAGAAAACACGCCCTGTGTACAAGTTTGCTCCTTGCTCCATAGTCGCTCATCGTAGCCACTCAGCACTGCACAGAGATGTGACCAAACAGCTTCTCTATCGCGTTCAATGTTTTCCATTCCTGTAGTAAATGCTATAATACTAAACTAGATGTCGCTGTGAGTACCTATCACTACTAATTATAAAATAAAGTCTGCCTGCCGCGTCTGTCTGAACGCGATGGGTTCAAAAACTACCGTACGTATATTTTCATACACTTTTCAGCAATGAACGGAAATTATTAATTAGATTGATGTATATCTATAATATTTTAGATTACTAACTTCCACCCGCAGCTCCGCCCTCGTGATTTGTCGGCATCAACATTATGTTCTATTCTAGACAATAGAGACTAGATTTACTCTAAACTACTTGACTCTTTTCTAGACAAGAGAGCAATGCACACGGAATGACAGGGTCGCGGGTTCAAGTCCCGTCGTGGGTTTGAATTTTTCATTACTTGTTTAGCATTTATATAAAAACAATAGAGACTACCCGTGTTCCAAATTTTCTACAGACCCTTTCAGCCATTTTGACATGATTAGTAACAAATACACAACAATCCGGCAAAGAATCCCCCCTACCTTTTTACCTGAGACTTTTGCCACCCTTTTGTTTAAAAAATTAGTCAATTAGTGACAAATGCACATGTCTCTGGACTAGGAGTCATTGGTGCTTCTGATTGGAAATAAATATAGTCAGGCACAGCTGTCTGTGCAGTAATGACGTCACTAAGAGGGCGTTACTGTGCTTCAAAAACATATAACAATACTACAACATCAAGTTTCACTCTGTTTCATTGCACAGCTATTTGTGTCACACTATAATCTGGAGTAGCTTATATGGGGCACATAGAGTTCATTCCTTAGGCATAGATTCTTGTCTATGCCAAAGAAATGAACTCCATAACGCCTTATAAATTTGTAGTTTTGTTCACAGTTGCCATGTATTGAATATGTCCCAAACAATTTGATTATTGTGAAAATTAAAATAATGTCGTTGTCAACCTGAAGAACTACTAAATTAAGGAAATTTAGTCACTCTCTACCTATGTTAAAATAACTTTAAGTATACGAGTATGCAGTTACTTTCTAAATATCTCAATAATCACTTTCAATATATTAGATACCAATATAAGTAATTCGCCAATAACGTGTCTAAATTGCATTTGCCCCATGCAGTTATTTGTTATTCAACGTATTTCAAACTTATTGATTAATACAGTATAACCACCAGTGTGGGTTGGTTGGTCCTAAGGGAATCTTCGTAACGTAGTCGTACTTATAAATTGAGAGTAAAGCCCTACTTTCACAAATTTGATTGTGTACAGTACTACTAAGAACACAAGTTCATTGTATAATTTAAGAGGAAACGAGGAAAGTAGTAGGAATACGTAGATGAATGCTATTTACTAAATAGTTTATATATACACCTACTAAAATATGTAGTTATTAGTATCACATTTTCCAAAAGGTAAAACCTGATAGTAATAGGCGATGTTCCTATACGACTTAATTTTAATTAAATTAGGCAGACTAGTGCGTAAAAATTTGAAACTGATACAATTTCTAAATTAGTATTAATTTGTGGGTAGTTGAAAATATTCACCTGTCCATTAACTTATGAAAATTTTATTACATCTGCCAAATGTTTGTTACAATGAACTGATTGAAGATAACACCAGACTTAACTTTTAATAGTTTATTATAAAATAATTTACGGTTTTTTGTATTTTTGTCATTATAAACGTACTTAATAAATAATAATAAATTTAAAAGACACGTACAACGTGTGTTTACAGTATGTTTTAATTTAATCTTACTTTAGTATGTACAGTCAAAGGTAGAAGGTTGTACAAAACGGCGTGCATTTGATGTTATATTCGTATAAAAAAGGGTAGTCCGTATAAGATGGTATATACGGGGTGTCGATGTAGACAAGGGTGGGCGAGAGCCCCATGGCGGGCAGCGGCGGCGCAGCTTACGCTTGCGCCACGCGGCGTCCGCCACGTGACTCCAGCATAGCGTCGGGCATTTAGCCCTCCGCCGCAGGTGTTTCTTCTCCCTCTGCCTTAGCTTTTCCCTTAGGCCCCTGCCACCCGTCGCACATTTTTCGGAGGAACGCTGGAATCACAATACATTCATTTAGCAAAACTTGACAGAAGAACGTTTCATTATTTGTTATTTGCCCATGTATGATGTTATGACGTTTGAGAATGGTGATAAAATTTGACAGCTTTCTATGAAATGTTAACTAAGTTATAAGTAGATTATAAAAAGTAAGTAGCATGTGAAGCATTAAACATATTAATAAATAATTATACGTATAACAATATCAGTAATATTACAAAGCTTAAATCGAGAGGCAGTAAAACGAAGAAATATAGCACGTTGCTTGCGTTGGTTCACTTACGATCTTATAACTAAAGATATGACGAGATGAGATGCCTTCTACGCGATCACCTTCTTCAGGAATGCTGTAAATGGAAAACAGGTCAAACACGGGTACACACACAAACCATCGTCATCAGACCCTCATGCTTATTCAAACAGGAGAAATCTGGGGGTTCTACGGAAAATTACGGAAGGTACTTTCTCAACAATAACTAAAGGGTTTTATCGGGAAAGGTTAAATCGGGTAATCAGATTGGGAGACAAATTGCATCATCAGATTCCCTTAAAAAGATAATTTAGGTGTATGCAGAGAGCAGGGTATATTCACAACAATAACAGGTTCAATTCGGGCACAACTAGTGCATGGCAGGGGTATTTATAATGAATCAATAGGATTGTATAACAAAAGTAAGGGATAAATCTACTTAATTTATTTTTACGTAATCAAATTACCTACAAAAATATTTGTACACAAATCGTCGAGATACTTACGTGCATAGGGGATCATGCCATCATCGTCTTCGGGATCCATGCAGTCCTTCACGACTTCAGCGACTTCATTATCTTCCAGTTTCTCACCTACCAATCGGAAACAATTTTTTTTATGAATCGTCAAAATAGAATGCACTGAAAACATTACCCCAATTTCTACATACCGAAAAGTATGCACAGGAAATACGTTCCTTTGTAGAAAAAACAAACTCATTATCAGGGAGCAACATAACTTTTTATCTCATTGCTATATTATTGAGCTATTCAATATTGTTCTTGTTAATATGTAAATTAAATACACCAAATGCGTTTTATCTAAACTAGCAACATTGGTTAAATAAGACTAAATATCTAGAATCCAAAATCAATTTTACTTGTCACAGATCATTATTCTGAGACTAACATTGAGTTTAATGGCTTTCAGCCAAATGATTTCAGTTCACGTCCAACTGGAAATCTAGTCGATGCCAATTTATCTATTGACATGTTCAAGCTTTAGAAATAGAAAAATAGGTTTCCGTCCCAAATAAACAACAGCCAGCTGTTGCTAAGAAAAGTCTAACAATAATATTATAATAGTTTGAGCACAAAATAGTTTCTCACCTAACGCGAGGAGTGTGTGTGTAAGCTCAGCGCCAAGCATAAGACCGTTCTCAGCCTTGTCGTACAGCTTCAAACATTCCAAGAAATCCTCATAGCATCCCTGGTCTTTGTCTTTCTTTGCTTGGGCGTAGATGGGAAGGAACTCTTCGAGCTGAAACAAGGAAATCAAATTGTGACTACCACCATAACAGATCCTGATCACAAATGAGCTGACGCAGCATAAAAATTACTTTTGGCAACTTATAAAACAGAAAGTATTTGTTAACTCTATTTAACATTAACTTTATCAAACTTCCAATAAAAAAAAGACTTTGTATTTGATAGTATTTCCGTAAAATACTATTGAATAAACAAAATAAATATCTTACGGTGAGCTGTTTCTCGCCCTTCTTCTTGGTACCACCGAGTTTCTCGATAGTGGCCAATGTGGGATTAGAGTTGAGCGCCCTAAGGATATCTCCGAGGTTGAAAGCGTCGACTTTGCCGGCGCCCTCGAAGTCGTAGATGGAGAAGGCGAAGGATGCCCCTGAACAACAAAATATTCTATGCTACAGACTGATCTCATAGTCGCATAAAATAATCTAGAATTTTAAAATGCTTCAAATCAATTTATTAGTACCTACCTAAATGCATAGTTCCCGTATTAAATTGCTTCATTTTGAATTCATTTCATGTACAATTTTACTTAAACTTTGTTTCAAAAGAAGAAGAATGCCTTCATTTTAAAAACTTATAATCATAGATTAATAGAATATTTACGAGCATATCTACTGGAAAATAACCAACTCAAATATTTAGAATATAAACTTGATATTACGAACATCATGTTAGAAGTTTGATCTGAGAGTTCCAACAGTATTCAGTTTGTATTCCTTGACCAGTCTTTTATATCCCTTTCTTGACTTTTTAAAAAAGTATAATACTTAGGTATTTCAAATCTCATTTCTTTAATTGTATCAAACTATTTAATACTTTCATCAAATTTAAATATAAATGTTCTCGAAAATACTATATTTTTCTCTCATGTAGTTCTCTCGGTACGAAGGCGCGGGCCGCGTGGGCGGACATTCTTCGCTTAGAATAATACTTTTCCACGATACGTTTCAATAATATATTCGGTGTGAACTCGTGAGTCACTTTCTAATTATAGCCCAATTGAAACTGTGCCCTAAATTGTTCCGGTGGGTTGCTATTACAATAAATCTGAAAGATTTTCCTATAATTGCAACTTATTTCAAGTTCGCAGCTCAAAACCAAATTATATTCCCGAATTTCATTATAGAAGTTAATTTTAATATGTTTATCCCGGATGTAACTATTGTAAGAAATCTACGTAATTATGTTTAATAATTCTTAGATAGCTCATTACACACTAACTACGTAAAGTGCATATAGATCAGCTGACTCAAGATCGTTTCCCGACCTTGATAATGACAACTGATTTATGTTGCACATGCACATTACAAATTCGTGACAAATTCGTCGTACACTATTATACGCAGATACTATTTAGGTAAACCTCGATCCCACGCTAAAACATACGCAGCACGCTTGCAGTGAAATCTGAGTGGAGTTTCTCTGTTTGGGCGGGAGGCGATTCGGGATCACGTGACGCACGAGTTTAAATTTGGAACGCAGCGCGCGCGCAACGTGGCCGTGCCACTGGTGCTGCCACCCGGCATCTCTTAGTAACGCGCACCTTTTATGAGAAACGATGCTAAACATAGATGTTATCTTACTCACTCCTATTACATTTATGTCATGTTACGTTAATTCACATATAAGTTAATTACAGAAACATCAACCTGTCAGCGTTAAGCTGTTACTTCACAAAAAGTTTCAGAAACATTGAAGAGTTAGTGATAGAATATAAAAGTAATACGTCCAATGTAAAGTTATCATCGAGGTGAGACTCGTTGAATGTTATCAATTCATATATTTATCATTTGTCAGTCAATAAGTAGGAAAATAATATTAAAATAAACTTACTTTCAATGTCGTTCTTGCTGAGGTCGCTCTGAAAATTACCAAAAATATTGCGTTATTTCCTTGTATATAATTGATTCCATGCATTGTGTGGGTATTAGTTGGTGTGTTTTCACAGCGTCGCTGCTCAGTTTGTGTATTAGCATTCAGGTTATACGATACCATCTTCTTTCACTGGTTTTTTTAAAGCACAACACTTGAATAATTTATCGGATGGTATATTAAAAACATCCAATATCGCAAGTATCCGGTCTGCGGAATACGTTTCACGAGGAATTAACGCGTATGAGATTTTATTTATCACTTGCGAAGCTAACAGTCCATTTGTCTCACTAAACACCTTTCCACATTTTCACTGCCGTCAGTGACTCACCATTTTGTGTGGTGTTAGTTGGTTCCCTCCCGGTCTTCACTGGCAGACGTTCAGACAAGAAGTGGGGCTCGGTAACTTTTTGCGGGACTGTTTTAACAGTCTTAGATGGCGCACCCGTCTGGATATTTGAGATTTAGCCCAGGAATCCGCGACCGTTCTATTTTCGGCGGAGTCGGTCCGTTTCCATGGCGTCTTCAAACGCATACCGCTGCCACAAGTGAAAAAGAGATGAAAAGATTTACCACCTGCCTCGTGAGTGGATATCGGCAAACGCCAATTGTAATAGTAAATTTACATTTATGCTAAACTATTTCGATCGGATATCTACGGTACATGCTTTCCGGAATTAAGGTGTCTGAAATATGCCCACAATCACTACATATAAAAACTGTTTGTCACGTAATGTGTAAAGAGATATTTATATTTAAATAAGTAGTTCTGCTCTATATTTTTTGAAGTTAAAAATTAAAGACAATATTTTGGTCACTTAATCGTTTATTGCCAGGTGTGAAACCATAAAATATAATAATATCAAGAAGACCTATATGGATAAATTATATCAGTATTCTTCACGTTCATCTGCCTTTTCCTCAAAAGTATAATCCTTCCAGTGTGTGGAATTAACCAGAGCTTCATTAACTGTATTAAATTTCCAGATGTCAGGTCGAGAAGGCGATGGTGATCGAAGAACACGTTGGTCTATAAGACTAGCTGCACGACGCCTTCCATCCGGTGACATGGGGCATATCCCACGAACTGACCCAGGCACTCGATGTTGATGTTCCTATAACAAAAATGTAATTTGTAACATATTACGGAAATTTAATTCTATCAAACTATTTATTGATATTCTAAATAGATTCCAGATATCTGTAAACCAACATAATATATCCTTCCTTATATTTGGATGCATTTGAGAAAGATTGGAGGTGCAAGACATAAATAGAAAAGAATGCCAAAGGAAAAATTGCTGACTTGTTCAAAAATAATAGTACTACTAATATTTGGTATAAGTATATCCCTCAAAATCAGGTGATAGATGAAAAGTGTAATACTTATATGACTTTACACTTCAAAAATTTTCTTAGTGATCTTAGGTCACTAAGCATAGATATTGCTAATCTTTAATATAATTATAAAAATATTTTTTTAAATGTAAATATCAAACTCATTCATAATTATTTCTAACCACGTGTAGTCGTCGTTCAAAGACTTTATACTTATTAATAGAATTATGCTAGTAATTTACCAATTTTGGCACGGGTCATCACCATTCAGCTTTGTTATTATAAAACATCTTATAGCTGTACCGATAGTATACCTAGCTACTTATTTGTATAGTTAGAACATTTACAAGTTACGTCTTCTGCATCTTTAGCTATGGCTATTTTCGCCAAAAGGTTTGATAATCTATATTAGATAGCTTAATGACGAATGGGACTAAGCTTCTAGACCTTTTCACAAATCTAAACCAAAATCTAGAACAGCAATGACATACATTTTCATACCTTACGTTTACCTGGCGTTTTGCGACGCCACCATCCTCGAATACAAGCCAGAAGCCTAGCACCTTGAGTACGGCACCGACTGACTAAACTCTTCTTTGAAGACGCCGATACACCTGACGTAGCTTTCAACTCATTTGCTTTATCCTAAACAAAATAGTAAAACAAGTCATTATCTTGTGAAGTGACTTTGACGTGACTTTGCTTGTAAAGTTATTATTACACCATAGGATATTTTTGACCAATCTTTATCTTTTCACATAAAGAGAAAAAAAATCCAAATCATATTTTGATCTAAATCTAAACACATGACCCACCGCTGTGTCTTTAGATATAATTATTTAAATTAATTTTAACAATGTACAAATAGGTCACAAAAATTGCGACCATTCTTTGGAGCACACACGCTCGATTAGGTATTTTATACTAAACTTAAACGTCTTTAAACTCACACTTTTATCTCTGCATTCATTTTCAAGGTGCTGCGACAAGTTTTCATCTGATGTATTTGCTGTTAAGAGTTCTACTTCTTGGAGAATCAAACCTCTAGGATCGGCTAATATTACATTGCCATCATCTTCTGAACCTTGTTCATAGTCACCTAAGATTTCGTATGAAACAGAAATTGAAAAAACTACTTTGTATACATGCAACACAATTACGCCAACTTTGGAGACAATTAAAACTCCTGAAGTCCGTATTCTACAAACTTTATACAAACATTCCTTAAGTAACCTCAGTGATAGAAATACCTATAAGAAAACTCTACGCTTATTTAACTACGCTAAAGAAAAATCTACTCACGGTTAAGTGACAGATATGCATTTTCAAATTGAGCAACGTCGTTTCTGGTCGCACATTCTTCACAACGCTCATCATTAATCTGATCAATATTATAAAATACACATTACCATCTGTAATATACAACCTTAACGATACATGATACTAAAACTAAGGAAAATATCGAGAACGGTTTCTGAATTTTCCTAACAATCTTTAAAGGCTGTTATTTTATATTACCGTGATTTTTCTTGTCCTGACTGACTGAATTACTCGTATCAGCGCAATCCTTATCCTAGCTAAGGGTACTAACCTAAAACTTTGCACTTATGGTCTCACTTTGCCCGTCTGTCTCTCTCAGTTTTATATCTCGGAATCTACTTACGCATGAAATTTGGAATAGTTGTAGACACTGTTGACACTATTAAAATTTAAAAAATTGGGAAAATGCATTTGTATTGTCCGCAAAATCGAATGGGGGTTATAATTTTTAATTGACACATCATGTATCAAAGGAAAGAGCTTTGTTTCCACATTCTAATAAAATATATTATTATTTATTTTTACGCCCGATAGTTTTTGAGTTAAGTATAAAAAAATGTACCATTTCAACCTTAATTATCTCCTAAGTTTGTGATGAGAAAAACGTGAAATAGTTCCAGTTAATAGATGTTTATGTAAATACCTATTACAGGAAAAAATGGTTCTAACTATATGGCACATTTTTTTAGAAATCATCAAAAAAGCCCGATCGCATAACTAAATTTGGTAGGCAAACATTATGTTTAACACTGTTTTTTTGCCGTATTATCCCCAATAGAATGCAATCCTAGGTGCGCGAGTCTGACTTGCACTTGACTGGTTTTTATAAATGAATTCAATGACCTTAATCTTAAAATGCAAAATTATAAAATACCATATGATCGCTATAAAAATAGAATTTACCTCTGCTATTCGTACAGCGGGAACAACATGCTGCACCTCGCAAACATTATTTTCGTTCCCTGTTTCTTCATCAGCGTCTTGTATGTAAAACGCGATATGTTTATCCATGCTACTAGCATCATTATTAGCATCACTCATCAGGGAATATTCCGAATATTCCGTACTAGACCTTTCAGTGGCTGATTTATCATCAATTCTTTGAGGCGGTTGTTGTAACGCTATATCGAGTGCGGCATTGATACATGAATTCATTATATTTGCCATTGCTTCAGTGAGCTGTTCTTTAGTCTCTGAATTACATTGTAATGGTTTCTCTGAGTCATCGCATACAATTACTGTTTCGACATCGCTCATATCAAAAAGCTGACTTATAAACATTGATGTCGCTAATTCATTTTGATGGTGCTGAAAAAATAAATAGCTGCGTAGGTACTGATGAAAATGATGAATTACTTTAAGAATATAAATATATTAATTAAAGTCATGTTATTCCACAGAAGCCTACTTTTAACAATATTAATGTCCAGGAATAAACGTAGAAACATAACATTACATTAACAAGACAAGTCTAGTAATTATCACAGTTAATAGAAAATAAAACATTTGTAAGTGATGGCATATATGCGCTTCGAGACCAAACTCAAGCGCTTTGGTTTAGCAAACTTCGGAAATCAAAGTAAGCAAATTATATAAATTCAATTCAAAACATACCACATCTAGATCTTCATCTCCTTGGCCAATTAAACTAGTATTCAGTCTATACTTCGAAAGTTCATCTGAAAGCCAATTATATCGATCAACAGTTTTGATAAATAATACAATTACAACTAAAGATTAATACAAGAAACTAAACAAATCCATGCTAAGTTGAACCCGGTGACTTTATACTTAGTTAAACTTTCTCCCTTTCCACCAATACCAGTCATTATTTTAGTTACAACAAATGATTTGGCAAACGATTAAAATGTTACCTGACAAAACCTACCTGTTACTTTTTGTGGCGTCGATGTAGCAACCATATTTTCAACTTGCTCATCCTTATTTTCATTCACAATATCGTTCTTGGCTTGAAACGATACATCTTTTACATTATCATCTGATTCACACAGTGAATCATTTTTCAACGTTGACTTATTACGCCAATTCTCAATACTATCTATAGATATATGAGAAGATAATTATTTCGAAGATTAATATTCAGGATATTTATTGGCTTTACATAATAGGCATATCTTCATCATAATCAGTTTCACACAAATTTTGATTGTTTATAATTTACAACTAAATAATAGTAAAAAAAATAAAAATACGACTAACAAGAACGAAAGATAAGGCAAAACACTATAACGAGGTGTTTTTAGACACGTTTTCTAGCATGATTGTGGAATGTACAGCTTTGAAAATAACACTTGCTGTGGAGGTGCCTGTGGCCTCGATATGCTTGCTATTCGTTTTAATAATCATTCAGGAGTAATGTGGCAAGTCCAGTCATAAACATTTCTATAGGTACACATTTTGTAAGAGTATGTTAAATGGGTTTCTAATGAAACTCGGCACAGATATTCCTCTAGTTCTTTACCTTACTTCTGTGGTGTCGTTTGTCACAAACTTTTTTCAAACATAAAATATAGCCTTAATATTATCTCTAGACGAGTGCAACGTTACTTAGAATTCAGGTTACTTAAAATTCATATATTTTGTGAATTTACTTATTTATATTGTTTTATTAATGCTGCCATAATAACCCCAAGTAGGTTATTTAAAAAAAACGTTCCCTACATATTTAATTAATTTACGTTATAGATGATAGATAGATAGATGGGAGGACACAATTTATGATACTTTCAGAGCGAATATTTCCGAAAATATTCATATAGACAAAAAGCTTTCTAAGAAACCTTAAAAGATCTGTCGAAGTCATTGAGGTCGAAGGTTGTGCTTTTTACCCCTGACAACTAACTATTGATGATGATTTAATAAAATTCTCTGACATTCTTATTTGAATTATTTTATTCTTTAATAATAATCCAAAATCACTTAATACATAACGATGTGCATTCTCAAATCAGTTTGATCATAATATGACGTAACTTGGCATTCAAGAAATTGAAATTTATGAAGATAAATACGATAATTGATTAGGTAGGTACTAAAAGTAAAAATCTGTAAAAACCTTACTTGTCTGTGAGGTCGAGTTTACAATAACGTAGGCATCGTCCAAGACTTGTCTAACCAGATGAACCGCCAGAAAGGCGGCGAACTGTCGATCATATGAAAGATTGCCGTTTGTATCATCATGTACATTAGAATTATACATTATAACTTTCCTTCTTCCGTTAATACTAGATAAAACTAGTTCATAAAATTACCTTCCATGTTTGTTATTTTCATTTTCGACAATTTGCAATATTTATCGAAAATTTTTTTTAGTGGCCTTTGTTTTCTGGCCAGTGACAATCAAATCTAAAACCAATTTAAGGTTTCATTAATAATATTTTTAAATACAAATAAAATATTAAAAATGTATTCAATAGCTGTGGGCTTTTTCAATTTAAAAGGATGATATACATTTTTAATGGGAAATTTTCAAAACTCAGCATTCTCTTTTGAAAAATAGCCAAACGACTATAGGTATGGAAAGAATGGATGAGGATAAATTTTATCACGGTGGACATATCAACATTTCGGATCAAACAGGTGATATGAAGACAAAGGGCATTTCCCCATTTTACAAGTAATGCTCACGAGTAAAATATATTATTGTAGATCTGTGTTCGGTATTAATAATAAATACATATTAAATAATCTCAAGAAAATCTAGCACATTCATAGCATTATTTTTCAAAATGATTACAGTATGCTGTAATAAAGTTTCACGAATACATAAAAAGAGTTTTCCATTCAAAACACAACGTCGCTATTTCGGTAACGCCCAGCCAATAGCTATAGGTTGTTGCATATATTCTTAAACTTCAACCTCGTTCTATTTTCGTTGAAGTTTCGTGATTGTATCACAGAATAAGCTGTTATTAACCATGGGTATGATGTAAATCTTAAGATAAGATTATCTTCAACAGTTTTTTTGTATGTATTATTGCGAAAGACCTAGTGTCTTTACTGACACACTGAGTTAGTCTAAAAATAAACAAGGAAGAGAGGTGTGTCACAGGTACAAAAGTGAAATTCTACAAGCGTAAGATAACATTTTTAGATAGATACATATATATTTAAATAGATGGAATATATTTATAACTTTAGAATATACACGCTACACGCTGTCTTCGTTGGCTAGCACCATGATACCCATGTGGTATTCTCAGATAGTGAGATATTTTATAGGGATAAAAATTATGCGTGTCCTATCCTACAAATATTTTTGTATAAACAAAAGACAAATAGATGTTTCAAGATGAAATAAAGTTTCAAACAAACTACTCAAAGTAACAAGGTACCCGGATAGATGTAGTAAGGCCAGTGCACACTATAGTCCGCACTATGGAGCCGACTATCGTGGAATTGATTGTATTAAATATTATTTAAATTATAGTTATTCGAGCTATTTTCTTTGTCTTCATAACCATTTCCCTAACTTCCATGGTAAGCTAATATTTTTGAGTATGGTTTAACTGAGTACCAAATTTAGCAAATTTGATACCCAAGAAAACACATTTGCAGCCCAAAATAAAGTAAACCAATTGGTGAACCCTTAAGCCGTATACGTTCTAATTTTTTTTCAATAACATTTATTAGTAGACAATTTTTTTTCTGGATAAAGGTTAGTCAAGGGTGTATAAAAGTTTAATGTCATATTTTCTTCCAGCTAGATAAAGCCAGTGTCTGTATTTTTTGCATTGCCGATGTCCGTTTGTATAGATTACTTTCTATCACAATCCAGCCCGGCTCCTCCCTTCTACTGTGGTATATAGGATGGGCAATGATGTCCACAAAAGGGTTTTTATTTTACCTATAAAATCCTCAAGACATGATCTCTACTGACTCGACAACTTGGACGGATCAATCGTCACCAATGTAATCTAAAGCATCAAGCAAAAGTGTGAAAAGTAACAAAGTACGGAGTACCTAGGTGTTACATTATTCGGTACTGACTTTATTAGTTACACACACTGCTAAAATCTTAGCATGACGTAATTAGGTGACGACTTAGTTTACGCAACTTGTATTAATAATTCCAGCAGAGTATGTAGATGGATATCTAACTATCAACACAAGCAAACTGATGGATGGATTTTCCATCAAATGTTTTCGATAATTTTGTATATACATAGAATGATGTAGGTCACTCACGTATCATAATATGAGGATGGTTCACTAAAGGAACCGAAACTCAGCAGTCAATTACGTTACGACTTCCTTACATGAGTGACTCGTATCATTATATTATTTTAACTACATCTCACGTTTAGTAATAATTATATTATACTAGATGTGTATAATTATATGTAAGTAGGTATATTTAAAAAAATCTCAGGTTTTGGCTAAAAAAATAATTATATTATTAAATTTTTTGTCACTAACCTGGTTTCGAACCGTCGAAAAAAAATGAAAAGTATATGAAGCTATATGACTAGGTACAGCCGTGGTTTCAATGCATACCAGACGAAAAGTGTTCAATAAATCAGTTGTTGAAGCTATTTCTCGAGTAAGTTTGCATGATCTGCGGAGTTTATGTTTTTTCCTTTCACTATATCCTACCATTTATAGTCTTTTAGAGTTTTATCTGGGTCGCAACCGTTTTATTGTCATTTTCGAAACTAAGTTATATTCTCTAATAAGTCACCAAGTTGTATACCTACATAGGTACCTACTAAGAAATAAATCTATCTTTAACCTACATAATGTACCTATATTTAATTATCGTTAGAGCCCTGAAGGTAATGCCATAAAACAATGACAATGTATGTGGACACAAGTAACGGAAACAATCTATAAAATGGTTACCTACTGTTTAGTGCCGGCACTCCCTGAACGTCTATATTTATAAAGTAAATTGCCTGCCACAAAGTGAACATTGATATCTAAGCCAATCTTGTTAATTCAATATCTTTATGTTTACCATTAATATGGGGACGTAACAAATAAATTACTTATACTCGTAAGACAAGGGTTGAACACATATAAAAATTATGATTTACCAAGTTGTTTTCAAACAATATTGTTTTACTAAACAGCTAAGCTTTATGGGAGTGAGAAAGTAGGTAAGAAACAACGAGATTCCTAATTGAAATTGAAGCCCAAACAGTGAATGATTAATGAATCGCGAATCTTAAATTGGTAAGAAGGGCTTAGTTAAGTACGTTACTTTTTATAGAATTAATTTTTACAGAATAGCAAAATGGTGCAACAACGACAACTAAGTAGGTACTTATTTTTATCAATCAAGCCATATCTGCGTTTTTCATCTCAGGATCGTTTAACTAAAAGTAGATAACGAAGACTTAGTACAACTAAATATTGTCAGATATAAAATCTCCAGATCAAAATTCTAAATATTTTGTGCCCATAGGTATAATATAGAGTTCCAGGTTCAACATTTTCATGGACAGTACGGATCCCTCGGCGAGCAACTTTGACTCGCACTTGATCGGTTTATAAAATTGAAAGAATTATGCAACCATTTATATAAAATTTACTAAATTTTATAAATTGTAAAATGTGGTAAAAAAATGTATAAAACCAATTGTGCTCTACCTTATACGGTTATACCAAACTATAATAATTACCAATGCAGCAAACTCGAGATGAATGAAAAACTGCCCTACATTTTCTGAGGAGAGTAGCCATGTTGCCGTTTCTATGGCAACCGGAGGCTGCCTCTCCTCCACTCGACTCGCGCATACAGATCAATGCTGAAGCTTTACAGGGTTGCTACTTTAACAGAATAGTTACTTTGTTTTATTATTGCTAAACCTACAATATAAGCATTTTAAGAACACTGTACTTAAAACAAATAATGCCTCTTACGTTTGTGTATTTTATAATATTAAATAAGACAATTATGTAACATTATGTCTTTGAGTTGATAAAATAAGTTGGTTGTAAGTATTACCTTACTGTATCCAATGCACTTTTTATTAGATACTTGTCTTCACAGTTGTTTTATTTAGGTACAAAAAGAAACATAGCAGTAGGTACAGTATTAACTTACTTATTAGGAAAAATTATAAAAACGTGAAGAAAGTATGACATAATTTATTATATTGTTTACAGAAAATAACTTGAATACGACAACCCTATACTTCGGTCTCGTCACAATTGCGCGGTACCTCATTCCCAGTCTCACGTTCCTAGGAAGAGGTCTTCGCTTTCAACTATATTTACTTAAGTATAGTGTCACCATCGCCATGTAAACAGTGTTTTTTCGAACATGATTTGAGTTAGTTACATCTTCTGCCAGTGAACATAACTCAGGTAAGTACAAGTAAGTTTTCCTGAATTTCAAAATAGATCTATTCGTTTTCATTACATAACACTTTGGCTATCGGTCATTTTATGTGTTGGATGGTTTATGTTACTTTCTAGTCTATAATTATTATCTCAATATAATACACTGTAGGTAAGTACTTAATACTCAATGCTATAATGTGAAAGCTTGTAGTGTAGTGTATATTTCATACAATGAAGTCAAATTCTTTTTTTTAATGCCTTAATAGGATTCCCTCACGATGTTGAAAGTAAGGGATTCCGAAGAAGACCCCAATGCCGACGAGGTGGTACCAATACCTGTGCAGATCTTTTTATGGAGACAGACGACACCGTTCGTGAGACCACGACTCGGAAAGGTCCATGATGCCGCTTGCATGGTGTGTATTTGCAAAATAAATTCGTTTTTAAATGTACGTTTGCAATTGTACATAGCTATACCGTAATGTGTATAATATGTTGTATAGATAGGTATTATTATGTGTCACATATCTACCTACGTCATATTTATAATGGCATTTAAAAGATCTTAAGATTGATTAAATTATTGAAGGTATATTATTAAGTATGTAAATTAACAGTAAATGTAACAGTGTTTTTCTGCAAAAAAAAAAAAATGATTTGATTAATTTATTCATCATCATCATCATATCAGCCCAATGACGTCCACTGCTGAACATAGGCCTCACCTAATTTCCGCCACAGCGAGCGATTTTGTGCCGTGCAGGTGCTTGATCAAAACATTATTGATACAGTTGTTACGTAATATTGTCTGATGTCATATTAGTAGATTTGATTAACATAAATATTATCGAGTGGATTAGGTATTTGTTTAATTAATTAATTTATTTATTAATTAATTTATTAATTTCCTCTAATATAATAAGTACATAACTTGCGACGAACATTTCTGGGTTTCTTAACTGTGGATTGAAAATAAAAGAGTAATTTTATATCACAGCTGTTGTATTGATTCTTGCATTAATAAGCGGCACAGGTGCTTGATCAAAACATTATTGATACAGTTGTTACGTAATATTGTCTGATGTCATATTAGTAGATTTGATTAACATAAATATTATCGAGTGGATTAGGTATTTGTTTTAACACTCCGAAGTATGTATCCCGTATGGTCTAGTGGCTAGGATACCTGGCTTTCACCCAGGAGGCTCGGGTTCGATTCCCGGTACGGGAAATATTTTTTTAATGTATTTTTGTAATTTTATGTTTTTGTAGAATTTGTATAACTGTGTTAATGTAAAAATCACCTTATTTGTTGTAAACACGCAGTTCTGTCAACGTGCTCCGGGACATCATGTAAGTATTCAGCGTTTTGTGCTTCTTATAAATATTGTATGTACACACCTACCACATACTGTTACTTACCTTTTATACTTACCCTTAAATTTTTGTTAACTTCTCATGACATGTAACAAATAACTTTAATAAATTGAATACATCATGATTTTGGAAAAGGTAAGTTTATGTTAAGTATATAAATATAATAATTACTGCCATAAAACGCTATAACATGTTACCTAACAATTATTATTTAAAAAAATAACATCTATACTAGGCCGAAATCAATGTAAATAAGATTATACAAGATTTGACTATCTTAAAAATTACTGTTTTTGTAGGTAAAACCAATTATAATAATATAAAGAACTTTTGGATTATTTTGAAATAGAAGTTACAGTTTAATGTCATTGATATATTCATGGAAATATAAAATACTTAAATTAAAAATTTAATCCCAATATCCAATTTTTGCAGTGATTTGTTTACAAACTTAACATTCTAAGTACATGAATTTCGGCCCGTTTATAGTTATAGATATTTACAGTAAGTATTTTATGTTTTATTGGTCTACAATATTTATTTTTGATAATGATCTGAGTTTTGAATATAAAAATATGGAAATTTGTAGTATTAAAATATTTTTATGAGAAATTCCCGGGTATTAAGGTATTAATTATATTTAAAATTGGCAGCCCTAATCCCATGTGCACGTGATGTGACATAAATAACAATGTCAAATTTGACATGTTTATTGTTTACATTCATTCGTCAAAGTCAGTCAAGACTTCAGTATAAAACTTTTTAAAAGTTTGTTTAATCTTAAACTAATTTATATTCTTTCCGCTTTTATTTTCAAAACATCTCAGGAAGTGAAAGAAGCCTGTAAGGTAAGATAACAATTATTTCCAATTAATTCGGACTTAATTTAAGGGTAAAACTCTATTACAGTAATACCATCGATAAGCTAACATTTTAAGTAGTTTTTGACCATTTAGGTTACATGTTTTTACATGTACCTAAATGTTAAAAAACAATTCAATAAAGTTTTTGATTAAAAACTATCTAAAATATTGCTAAAATGCTATATTTTTTTTTTTACTGAGAAGTAGGTAACCATTTCATATCCAACATGTAAATGAAAAACATAAATACATTACTACTCTTGTGAGCCTATTGTCCAAATTAGTTTTTAACAACATAAATATTATTTGATCAGTGTAAAATATTATATTTCAGTCATTTGAGAAAGTACTGGTACAAAACCTCCGGTTTGGTCTATCTATCAGTCTAGCTGAAGCTATAGAATCTATACCAAGATGGAGGCTGATACAAGCTTCTTTACCACATGTGATGCATGCTCTGGCTGCTCTGTTACACAACAGGTAAATAACTTCTACTAAAGAACTTTCACATAAAAGCCAACCTGTAGTCTAGAAGTCTATGTGGCATAGAACAATCAAATTCTTTAAAGATATGCAGAAACTTTCTCATTGAACTTTTTGACTGCAAAAAAACATCATTGGCTATTGAAACTGCTACACTAGTTGGAAGTAATTTATCCATCAGGTTGACCACTAGCGTATCATACAAAAAGTGTTGCTTAAAATATTTAAACTTTATTCTTGTTTTATAATAAATGTGATATTTCAAAGGCATTGGGTAAAATAAGTCTTCTTGTTCACAGAGTAAAAGACAACATGCAGTCATTAGGAAATGTAGAAACAAAACTACTCTACACATTGCATTGGATCCTACTTGATGCATCCGATGAATGTGCTGAGGCTGATTATGAAAATGGTGTATACTATTCAAATCCCTTCCATTACCTATTCAGTGTACCTGCTATGACAGTAAGTATTAATGAAAATACGAACATAATTATTTAATTATGGAAATGGAGATTTTAAATTAAATAAAAACTTTTTTAGCTATTTGTCTTCCTCTTTGCACCTCTTTCACATCACCTGAGAGAGTCAGACTTCACCAACAATTACCGCTTAGAGAATGGACTAAAGATGTGGCAAGCAATGTGGGAGTTCAGACACCCCGATGCACCCTGTTTCAGTACCCTCGTGAAGCCTAAGCCCAAACCTCTTGGTGGCAAGTATTCTAAGAGGCACCAACCAGGCGACGTGTTTATGGGGCGTATGTAGAGAAGCCTATCATATTTTACTCTTTAGTAATTCTATTACTACTGATAATGACAATATGGTATTTTTCTTTGCTTTAATAGGCAGCATGTAATCTTGGATTTGGTATCTATGAACTGTCATTTTTGCATGATATTAAGCGAATCTTTTAATAATGGGGATTGTACTGAAAAGAGTATTTAAACTGCAACTTGAACTGCCGTTGAATGTTCCTATTATCTAATGGATATTCTATATTACACAAATTTATAAATTTTCTGCATAAAATTTTACCCTGTCATGCTTAGATTACTAATTTTTATATTTACTTGTAAAATAAAAATTAATAATCTCCTTCAGAATTGATAAATAAATATTTAACCAAAATCATTTATGACTATGCATTTGATTCTTATATCTCACTGTTTGATATTAATACAATATTAAAGCTGTACTTTTCCAGGGAATCTTTTATACCCACTATTTTTCATTTCCCAAATTTGGATGAGTTACAAAATTATGCATTATTTACTGCAATAATAATTTCTGATGTTTATTAATTTTACACTATTTTTTCGAAAAGATATAATATCTACTTATTAAGAATCGAGTAAGAATCTTATAAAAACTTGTCACAAATTTTATTGTGAACTTATTTATGTCAGGAAAACTATCAAAAGAGGAGGCTAACAATATGAATGGCGCTGGCAGTCCTCCTAGCCAAAATGTATCGGCAACTCAGTCTGAAGTCACGTCTAAGCAGGCTAGTACTGAAGAGGAACCATGGTTGTCATCACCTAAAGACACTATTTTTCCTGAGACTATTCCTGAAGAAAGTTCCAGCACTGAGGAGGAACATGTGGTAAGATATATATGATACCTACATATGGGTTACAGCTGGATCAGCAAGCAATACAAACACAAACAAAATCATAAGAACCCAAAACAGTATCTTGAAACAAATCTCAAACGCACTCAGGTTAACTCATCAATCTACATGTAAACACCTTCAAAGAATAGATTCTTAGAATAAGTAACAAATTTTAATACAAAACCCGACTCCAAAATCTCCAGAACATTGGCACCACAACTGACACTGCCACATTGTTGTCACGCGCAAACTCTGACACTGCCAGATTCTATAAATCGCCCTCAAAAAGCGTAGAATACCAAACCTGGAGAATATAATATAGATCATCTAGTTTTCAGGAAGCAATCCTTAATTAAGGATATGTTCTAAACGACAGAAAATCAATTAATCTGCTAATAGTCGGAAAGACTGATACCATGATATGCTTAAAAAAAAAAAAATTCTAATAGAAATAATATATAAATAATTAATCTTTTGTACAAAAGTATAGTGTAAATAAAATATATTCACAAAAGTAAAAATTTATAGTATAATTTAGTAGGATTACAAAAATAAAACATGTTTTCCATTTGACGATGAAAAATTTAATGGCAATTGATAATATTGCTGTCTTGCTAATATATCAAGTTTTTATGACAACTTATATGAGAATGGCTATGAATTAGATATTGAAATTGGACTGCTAAAATAACAATGTCTAACCTCAAGTACTCACCATGTAACAACTCAAAATAACAATGCTATATTTTTCAACTTTTGCAGTTTATTTATCGTCTGCCATCGGAACAAAACTTCGGCGGTTCTGTCAAAGAGGCATACACAGTGTACGCAGCCGACCCTAGCATATTCCAACCAAGAAAAACAGATGCCCCGAAGCAACCTCTTCCAGGCATCAAGCCTTTGCCACAGATCACTAAAATGAGGTGAGAATAGAGTTCAAATAAATGAAATTGGTGGCGCAAAAGCTCAGGCTATAATTGTATTGAGTTTTTCTGTAATTAAATTGGATTTTTCTTCATTGGCCGGCCACGCATCGACACCGACACTGACATCGGTGGACGCATAATTCTATGAAATAGTAGGATACACTGTCTCATTAGCTCGTCCCGACACCGACTCGATAAATAAGATATCCAACACTAAAATAATTTTTCCAATCGGACCAGTACTTCCTGAGATCCTAGCGTTCAACCAAAAAAACAAAATACTCAAACATCAATTAACAAAAATGCAATGCAAGGGTGTACAATTGTACATGTCTTGGCTTGTACCTTTTTTATGATCACACAAGTACCACAAAATAGTAGTGTATTATTTTACTTTTGTTGAAATTATACATGACATTATTCTAAAAGCCCTTTCTCACCTCACCAAGACCCTTATATTAATATTACTTTATTAACTACCATAATAATTTATTTAATGACACAGTAACAAAGCTAATTAATTTTAAAATTCTAATGGCTTTTTTTCAGTTCTTCTGATAAAGAATCGTTGTCGGATAGCGGTGGTTGTACGGGGGCTCCAGGTGGAAAAGGAACTCCAACTGCAGAGAAACCGCCATCTGTAAAACAAGGACATGTAAGTACAAATGTTAAAGTACATAATCTTCATCATATCGGCCCAATGAAGTCCACTGCTGGACATAAGCCTCACCTAATTTCCGCCACAGCGAGCGGTTTTATGCCGCCTGCAACCAACTACCACCTTTACTAGGTCGTCAGATCACCAGGTGGGGTCTACTTGAAGATAATTAACTATAATAATAGTATAATCTTCAAGCAAACAAAACAAAAATTATCATATTTGATTCATTTCCTACTTTATTTTACTACAGTAAGGTCTAAAATTCCTTGGTGTCTTCTTTCAGGTGTCAGCAGCCACATTTCTCGATGTTGCGACATTACGATGCTTGTTTACATCTCAATGGCAAGAAGAAGGCGTATATTGGGCTCTACACTACTTATACAATAGGTATTATTAATAAATATTACTTCATAGATCTTCTCGAGACAGTTTTCAATTTAAATTCTTTATTTACTTAAATATGATCGTACTATATACTATCTTGTTACAGTAAGAATATTTTATTTTATTTATTTCTGTTCAGAAAGCTTACAGACTAATAGGATACATGTGTGGTTATAAATAAGTAACTTAAATTGCTAAGAACAATAAAATAAGTTATAAAATATTCTGCCATTTAATGACGTAAAACTATTTTGATAAAATTTGTATTGATTTTCAGATTACGTGATATATGTGATGACATGTCAAAACAGACACAGCCAAGAAAAAGAAGTAACTCGTTACCGATCCCTAAAATCGAAGTATCCCTCTACCAAAGCCAGGATATGAAAGAACGCGACTCATTGAAAAATTTCATTGAAGTACCAGAAGTGAAAGATATGTCTCCTATAACAGAAATGCCTTTTCCAGCAGCACCTAAAATTGAAGAAGAGAATATTATGATAAGAAGATCCAGTGAGAAGATAAAACGTAAAATGAAAATGGCTGACTTGAAGGCATTTGTAGAAACCAAACTTTTGTCTAAATCGGAGAAAACTCTTGAGAAAATTGGACAAGATGACAAGTTTTCGTTTCATACTGCAGTTAGGATGATATCTGTAGCTATTTTTCTTGTTGCTTATGTGTCTGGCTATATTTTTATTGGACAAATACTTATTGATTTTCGATGTTGTTTCAGGAATATCACAGGAGCCTAGACAATAATGATGATCGACCTAATTCTGCTTTAGGGAGCAACTTCCCTCCTTTGGCGCCAAGATTAACTGGTGATCTCTTCCACTGCAATCTCATTAAAGGAAAAAGTATGCCGAGCCTTAGGTGAGTCACTATACCTTCAAAATTCTTCATACTTTTCTTTCTCATGGCATTTTCATTTATTATTTTATAGTTAAAATAAGTTATTGAATACGAATTGTAGCACTTAATTTGTACCTCCTTGGGAAGAGTCTCCGTATGTAATTTTTAAATTATTACCTTTTACAATTTAGGTAGGTAATGTAGGTTTTTAATAGTAGTAGAACTATAATACTTCATTTCCTAGATATTAACAGAGAGGGAGAAATACTACTGAAAAATCATCTAATATTTTAGTGTTTTGTAGAATAGTGATTCCGGGTTTTCTTTTTTAATATTATGATCTGTAGTCTTTCAACCTGCATAGATTAGTTCGATTCTCCCTCTCTTGATTCTATTTTAAAAATGCAGAACTTATGCATCAGCAAATTTCGAAACGGCCAGTAACAATTTTCTTTTTCAATATTTACGATAATTTTATGTTTTTCATTATATTATTATCGAGCACAGCATGCTTATTTTTGGACACAATATTCTGGGTGATAATTCCTGTTTAAAACATTATATTTATTCTCTTTCTCCGGTCTTGTTAACGCTTGTACCCGTACACTATTGTAATGGACGAACGGTATGGTCGCTAGCTGTTTGATTGATGAGCTAGCATACAACGGGTAAGTGAGCAAATTAACAAAGAAATTAGAAGCTTCGTAACTTAGCGCTAGTCTTGCTCGCAGGATGAGTTTTAATTCACGAACTAGTTACGGTTCAACGCATAGTTCCGCTTAGTTCTAAATTACTTCTGAGAGATACCTTTGCTAAGTTAAGCTTATTTCAGCACACCCGACAATTACTTTGATTGAAAGATACACAATAACAATATAGAAACATCACAACTCACGGTAACTATACATCAAAGTAGTTGTATGCACGCACTAGGCTCCTTAGATTCTTAATACACTGCCAAATATACAAATTATTGCAGTAGAAAAACAATTGCCATTTAACGTAGTTAGTTGAAATATTTACAATAGTAATGCCATTTCATTTGAGGCCTCAATCATGCATAATACCACTAATAATATTGCATTAAATTTACGAAAAATAACTGCATACAATAGTTTACCTTAATGCTTTAAATTAAAGACAATATTTAATTGCAATTCGTTTTAGAGTTTACTTGAAATTTCAACAATATATAACTTAGCATGTCTTTTTGAATACAGAACACTAATGTTTAGCATGAGCAGATTTTACGAAAAAACACATGTATTATGTGAAACGTTAATAAATAGTACAACACTATAGACTACCACTAATACATAGCAAAATGCAACTTTAATTACATCTAAAAAGAAACCAACTTAATATATTCATAGTATTAAACACCACTGACACGTTGCAAGTTTTGTATGGCAAGGCTGAAGAATGCAAATTAAAATATGTTCTACAGTAATAGTAATAAAACACATTTCATTTTTTCGAATTGTCGAAGCAGCCTTAGTATAATAGCTTCGGCATGTAGTAGATCATATCTAAAATAATATAGCCGGTGTATGGGATTGGAACATAGTTATACAACCAATAGAGCATCTATTGGTTTATTCTTCTCAGACTACAAACATTTCTGTCTTATTTAATTTATTTTTCGAGTAGCAACGTATAAGTCTTGCACGTGGTATTTCATAAGCTACATAACTTCATTACTATCAGGTCAGCAGGATTACCTATCTACCTTGATGATTTAATAACTAGCCTTGCAAAACGTGCATCGTGTGTCTCTAGTGTAAAATATATTTCAATAAAATCAAACTTAACCCAAAATCAAGAGGTAAGTATAATACTTTGTGTCAATGAATAGTTATATTAAAAAATCACTTATTCCAGGTACATAGGTGAAGTGAAGACGGAGCGTACTCAAGGCCCTGCTAGCACGATGCCTACAAACATTCATAAGAAGAAGAACCCCATTATAACTGTCACTGAGCATACTCCGACACCGTCGCCGGATTATCTATCAAAGACGAGACAGGTATACATAGAGAAACATTTTTAATATGAAACACAAATCGACCGTTAAGAAACCTATTGACTCCTTTCTTGAAGAACTCCCTACACTAGCCCCTTTGGGAATACCTCGTTTGGGAGAAAAATATAGAAAACCTATGTCCACAGGGTTCACTGGAATCTCAGATCGACTCCGTGAGCATGCAAGGTTCCCAACATATACCAACTCCGGAACGTAAGCCGAGTCTCACACGATCGCAAACTGACTCAAACATTACGTACGTCGTCGAAGAAATACAAGAGGCGCCGGGTTCTGTACATTACATTACAAAGGATGGCGATATTGACTTCCAAGTTGTTTTAAAGGTAGGAATAAAACAGTATTACGAATAAAACGGTCTGAAGATTTTTATTTTGTTTCTTATAGCCTCAAACAATTTTGAAGCAGAAGTACCATATTAACTGATTCCCAGCTTTAACTACACTATGTAAAGGCTTCACACTACCAAATCTTAGGGTAGAAAACTCCATTATAATCTAACTGTATATTGAAGCCATGGTCTTATGAAGGTAGTTCCAATGTAATCGAAACAAACGAGGAAAAAACAATAATTATTTTATTACAAAAATGCATGTGACCTAGAATTTATGGTTCTTAATTGGACCTAAAATGACTCCCTAACATAGTTATTTCTTTACTCTACAGGCTGTATATTCTGTATCAACTATGGACAGTTTCTACATAACTCTGCGTGTAATGGAAGTAATGCTGAATCTAGTAGACACTCTAATGGAGACAGGCGTACACAAAAATTGGCAAAATAATAACACTGAAGAAACTCAACCCGGCAATATTGATCCTGTGCATGATTACAATAAGGACAAGGATAAAGATAGCAAAGTAAGAAACTAAATTATTTAGTTTTCTTAAATAATGACAGTACCTATAAAAATCTACATCTGATCTTACAACTTTGTTGACTTCTATTGACCGGTATAAGAAGTTTGTACTTTTTTTGTATAAATCTGATTTCTGAGTTAATTTCTAGGAAAGAGACTCCGGAATACCATGCGCTCAGAGCCAGGATTCGACAAACATAGACGGTGATGGCAAGGAGAAATCAAAGGAGGAAGAAAACTTAGATTGTCCGTATTATATGATTATGCATATTATACTGAGGTAAGCTGACAAACATACAAATGAAAATTAGTTCTTATATATTTCAGAGCATGTATTATTTTTATTTGCAAGTTGTGGCGATTTTTATAGTTAAAAGCTAGAAGTAACTATTTGTCTTAAGCTTACAATTTTAGACGAATAATAATCGCCATTAGGTATGTTTAGTTTACTATTATGTGCTGTAAGAGTATACTACATTAAATATTACGTAATTTGCCTTCACTTTAGATAAACATTATAGATAACTGTGAAATTCTATTGGATTATTTTTATAATTAAAATAACTGCCAAGAAATTAATTCTTTGGTAGAGAAAAACACTACAAGAATATTAGTTATTTTCTGTTTGACCTCTCAATTTTTATTAAGCGCTGGGAGGGTTAAATCTGGTTAATCACGGGCACAGGTCTCCTCCAAAGATTTTGGAGGGAATTCGGCCTGCTATACCACGCTGGCCAGACGGGATGGTATAGGGTTTTGTTACGAATTTTCTTTTTCTCGCAGTGCTCTTGTCTGCATAAGGTACTCCCTTAGTCGCCTCTTACGACACCCACGGGCTAAGATGGGGTAGTGACATTATGTATTCTTAATTCGTCACTACACGGACCAATAATAAATATTCCTATCTCTTATCTCTTTTAGGTTACTTCGTCAGTTAGGCTGTTCTCACGGTTGTACGTCAGCACTCCGGGGCCCACAGGCCGAATGCCTAAGAGTTCAAGCTCGAAACTCACTACGTCAATTACGCTCGGCTTCTATACCTAAGTTCACTTTGCGGTTGAAGGAGATGACTAAGTATGGGCCTATAAGAGAGGTGCTGGACAACTTACATGCATCGGTTGGTTTCTGTGCTGAACCACCCACTATGGTCTCACCTATGAGTAAGTAATTCTTAGTATATTGTTCTGTATGCAATTAAAAGTAATCTTTGTTCGTGATATAAACTTAAACTTTAATGGCATGCTCTTATAATTTCTATAACTATTTTTTAGATCAACAAAAGCGGGGTTTCACAAAATCACCGGACATGGCCAACTTGCAAACAGGATACGCAACGAACTTCGGTGCAGTGCAGGGCCCTAACGCGAATAGAGCGATAGAAACTTTCATTGTAGAAACTACATTCAGAGTACTTGTTACAAGATTCGCTTTGATGCACAAGGAACTGAAGATGCTTGATAATTCGGTAAAAAGATTATATACCAAGTTTTTATTTTTGTTAGAATTTCTTTTACTTTACACGATAATTGTTCCATTATTGATTCCTCATTTCAGAGACTGTTGCTTAATGAATTAGTTTAGCGTTATAATAAGTAATCTTCAAAAGGTTAAATTAATCATTGATTAATGTTAAAAACGTTAAATGATAAAAAAACAAACTTAAAAAGATCTTTGAAAAATCAAAAATTTCGTCATTCTTATATTTTTAGGCTTTGTACACGGAAGTTCGTCAATTATTGAGCTACGTAAGAGAAGCCCACGGCGGAGAATTTCGAGTGGTTGCCTTTAGTGCGTTACTTGATACTGCTGAAAGGCCTGACAGTCAACAAAAAGATTCCAACATGCAAACTACACGAGTTATCAGGTATATAGCAAAACATTTGAAAAAAAAAATCATTTTTGTTTATTTAACTTTTGTTTGTATTAAAATGTGTAGGAAATAGTGTACATAATTATAAAAAAGGAAATTATTGACCAAAAAGAGATTGCATCGGCCGGGAATCGAACCCGGGCCGCCCGCGTGGCAGGCGAGCATTCTACCACTGAACCACCGATGCTACATGAGTAAAATACGAAATGACCTTCTAATGACATAAAGTGAAAGTAGAAATATTGAAAAGTGACGTCATAGCTTTGCTGACCTATTTTTTTTATGTAACTTAGACCTATTACGATAACAATTATTATTGTCAAGAATTTGTTTAAAATAAAAGTTTTACCTTATCGATCATTTAAATTAAAATAGATTAACCGTGGATTATAATTATATTCTGATTGTTTTAAAACATAAACATTTTTATATAATAATGTTATTGTAGTTTACGAAAATCTGCATGGTAAGAACTAAGTTGCATAACATTCTTTGCATGTATATTCATAATCTTTTTACTCTTATATTTTTATTTCTTTTATACCTCGGCAGTGGCAAACAAGTTACCCGGCCAAGTGATAGTAAGCGGTTATCGTAGCATATGACCACCTCCAACACCAGAAGCATCAGATGCTGCCGACTCTTTTTAAACACCTTTATTCCTGATCGCAGACATATTCCCCGCGTAAGTGAAGAGGAGCGGGGCTCTGATACAGGAGCAGACTCGGGCTGTGCGCCCGACGAACGATCACACAAGAAGTTCACTTTCAAAAAGAGGAGCACATCTTCGACGGGAGCTCATGTAAGTTACAGTTACCTACCTACCGTTAGCCTGTGTGATTCTACAGCTGGCCAACGGCATCGTAACATGACTCATTTAAGAATTAAAAAAAATACAACCTACACAAGGTTGTTTTTTTTATCCTAAAAATAATATTGTTTGGAACCTCTCGTGGTTAATGCAATTTTGTAAACATTTAATGAAAATCTTAAACTACTTACAATGTTTTTCTTTTTTATTTACTTAATAAAAGATTTATTTCTTTTTTATACCTACCTAGTGATAGTTTTTCTGGCAAAATTAGTTTTAAAATTGCAATTGTCATTACGCCTAGATTTTCGTTTCAGGTTATATAAATACTAATATATTTTTTTTTTGTTAAAATTAAATAAAATTATTGTTAAAATAACCCTCTCAGCTCTCTCTCAGAGAGGAGACCCGAGCCCAGCAGTGGGACATTAATGGGTTGCTGATGAATGATGATGATGATGAATTGTTAAAATTAATTAAATTAAATTATTAAGCTAATTTAATGAATTACCTATATTTTAAACATACTTCTCATATTATGAATGCAAAAGTTTGGATGCATATTTATTACTCAATTACGTCAGAACGGCTGAAAGGACTTGCATGAAATTTAACACATATAGATTATAGCTAAGAATAGCAAATAAGCTTCCTTTTTGAGCCAAGGGTGGAAGCTAGTAGACAATAATTCTAGCAGCAAAGTTCTTTATTTAATTAAACATATTTTACAGAGTCTCCTAGAGACCGAATGCGGGGAAGAATCCGCGAGTCAATCTCCCTTATCGGTACGCACACGACGATATCAGCTGACGCCGCGACAATCTGAGCGAACGATCCCTTCAGCTTCTTCCACAGATATCACGCCGCATCACAAAAATCACAAGTCTATACCGTCCAAGTTTTATCTCAGTGAAATAGGTAAAGAAGTATATTTTCAGTACAGAAAACCATATCATTCATTTCTGTCAGCACTTGAATGTCATTTATTTGCCTCAATCCTCATTAGAAGTATAAATACTTTTAGATGTTCTCAGGAAACTTTCCATCGTAACTGAGTTTATTTTTAATAATTTTTAGAAAAGACCTTAAAATATTTTCAAATGTCAGTGATTACTGTAATACATTAGAAAGTTAAGAAATCATAAATATCTGTAAAAATATGTTGTATGTTATTTCACTGTTCTTTCTCTAACATTAAACTCTTCTACAGTGAACTGGTTCCGCCAGAAACCACATCAATCTCAGTCGCTCATCCGTAACGGCGCTGGTTCTGGTGAATCTTTACCAATCTCTGGCAGCATGATCTCTTTAGCAAGACCACCACTCATGCCGCCGCAACATACAAGCAGACCTGTACACGTTAAACGAAGAGTGGGGCATACATTCAATAGGTGCGTATACGTATACTCTGTAGGTATACCTACATACACACTTTGTAGGTTCTAAGACTAGGATAGGCTTTCCCCGGGACTCCTAAGTGTCATAACTAGGCATTCGTAAGGGTTCATCTTTTTTATTACTGACTTATAGGAGACACAGTGATAGATGTGTGGCTGGGATTGCTCCGTATTCCCGTTTAATATTGTGATTATTTAAAACTTAGTTCTTCATATTTCAATTTAGTGACTGCTGGGTGTCATAACTTGATATTTGTAAGAGTTCTACATTGTTAATCCAGGTTAAGTGTTTGTGTGATTGTTCTCATATTTTTAAATAGCTTGTTTATTATAGGAACAGTGAATTACCCGTGACAGGATATTTTTGATTAAAACTCTTATTCAAATAATATTTCTTTTCATTGTTCCAGGGCAAAAAAGAGAGTAGAAGATAGACTTAACAGATTTGGTCTTAGAAAAATGGGGAAAAAGAGAGATGGCAGCATTGAAGATACTTCTGGCGGCTGTAAGTCATTTATCAATCAAAAACTTCATTTTTGTAACAAAAGGAGATCGTTCTCAAAAAAACGAATAAATACTTCGTTTAAATCTTGAGATCCCGATTAATGCGTGCATACAATAATACGATGTATTATTATATGAATAAGACATAATTTTGTTCAAATACGTATATCCCAGATATGTCGCGACGTGGTTCAGCAGAAGGCGGTTCAGGTTGTGGAGAATCCGAAGTGGTAATATTAAAGCGTCGACGGTTGGTGGCGGCGGCGCCATTGTACGCGGGATTGGCGCGGTTTAACTTCTTGTTAGATGCTACGCAGCCTGGAGGAACACCTGACGCACTCTTCATGGCTGCTCTATTAGATTTGGTGAGTGTTTTAAAACTTTAGGGCCTGAGGTACCAATTCATTTTGGAGAAGGTGTCTCCTGTTTAAAATAATTTGGGAATCCCTGTTCTAAACAATGTCATCATATAAGCCCAACGACGTCCACTGCAAAACCTAGGCCTCACCTAATTTACGCCACTGCGGGAAGTCCTGTGCCACCTGCAACCAACGGCCGCCCGCAGCCCTGACCAGGTCGTTGGCGTGGGGGGCCGTCCCACTACGCCTTCCAATACGTGAGCACTCGAGAACCTTTTTCCCCCATCGGCCATCAGTTCTACGAGCTATGTGCTTGTAAACAATGTACTTTCTCCTTAAGACATAAATTATATTTTGTAAGATAGTCGTGTTTATAGCAATAAACAATCGAATAATTAAAGCTTTGAGTACTGTCATAAAATAGTTACAATGTTTTGTTCTCAGCCACATACAATAGTTGTGGGCAGAGCTGCGATACTATTAGAATGTGCTCATTTAGTACACAACTGTAACAAGGGACAGTGGCCGTACTGGCTTAAATCTAATACATCTAAAAACGCTGGTAAGTTATTAACTATATCTATCCATATAAAAAAAATTGAAATATCTGTATGTTATATCAAAATAACATCATTTTAGAATACGTTATTATTTATATTATTAGTTATATTATTACTATATGAATACGTTAAATATAACAAAAACACATTTTTCATGCTTGTTTGTCTGACTGTCTGTTTGTTTGAGGTGAACTCCGAAACGACTGAACCGATTTTGACAGATCTTATACTGGCGGATAGCTAATATCACAAGAAGTAACTTAGGCTACTTTGATTTTGGAAAAAGATATCAGGGTTCAAATCAAATGTGGTAAAAATATTTTGGTTCAGTGACAATAGAAAGGGAGTTTAGTTGTTCACGTGAACGAAGTCGCGGGCACAGCTATTACTAATATTATTTCCGGTATGCTTCTATAGGTGTATTATGTACTTGAAAAAGTAATTTAAAAAGCATCGTTACACACAGGTTATCTTGGATCAATATAGACAAATTCTAAAAACTTTGTTATCATCATATCAGCCCAATGACGTCCACTGTTGAACATAGACCTCACCTAATTTCCGCCATAGCGGGAGCTTTGTCATACCTGTAATTTAGTCTTTTTTTGTAAGAAAATATCGTGCTAATAGTAAAATTTATTGTTTCAGTATCTTTAAGTCCTCAATTAAAGAAACAACGTCTTGCTGGCAAACTGTTTTATCAATGGGCAGAAGTAAGTAATTATTCTCTTTATTTATTTTAAATCACACATAAAAATTAAAATTATTTAAATATACATATAAAAATTAATATATATATATAATATATTATTAATGTAATTTATTATTCCTTATCTACTTTTAATATGGAATATTATTAAGAATAATTATTATTTGTATTCAATCAGCTAACAACAGCTGACTGTACAGTGAAACAAAACTTGCCGATATAATTTTTGTTCTAGGCTATTGGGAACAGACTGGAAGAAATGTTGATTGAAGATAAAAAGCACATTGACACTGTCGTCAATTTAGTTAATGATCCTGACGGTCAACGAGAATTACTGCAACAAGATGAGGAGGAAGATTTCCTTGATGAAGGTAATAAAATATCTTCATTTTTTATTTAGGCCACAGTATAACACATTATTATATTATCGTACGCAATTTTTTATCTTGTAATTATAGTTTTAAGGTTGATAATTGTAAAGTACAATTGATCACCTTTCTACACTTTTCCTTTGAAAATGTGATATGATCGTTTCAACATTGAACGATCGACGGCCAAGTTCTGTATGCAAGTTAAAGTACGGCTTTATTCGGGACTATTAAAATAGAAGAGAAGAATCAGTTTTACTATAATTGCCACTTTTTAGTTATTTTTCCAGGGCTTCAGTCCTAATTATGGTTTCGTTTCATTGTTACAGCCAGCATAAGAGTTCCTGGAAAACCAATAGGCGCAGAATGTCCCCGTGCTCTAAGGATAATTGCCTGCGTACTCTTATTCGAAATCACAGCGTTCCTACGCGAGGGATATCAGAACTTACCCAAAACTTGCCGATCTTCACTAAAGGAAAGAGGACCTTGGGACAGAGTTTACAGGTACCAAATTCCCTTGTCATTTACTATTAGAAGATTATTTTGGTAAGTAGCTGATTAATCCTTTGGTGTAAAACGATTTTATTTTTTTGTCATTATGTTATGCGAAGATGGATGGAAAAACGACGTATTTTGTGTAAGACTAAGTGAGTTCATTATGTTCCGTTCATTTAAAATGTATTAAAGAGAGTGCATATATTTGACAATACTTTTATTTTAACAGGGCTCTTAGCAGTCAACACACATTAATGCCAGTCGAGTATGTTTTCAAAAGAAATAATGCATGTTTCCTTGCATACGGCACTAAGCGTGCATGCGTATGTAGTATGTACATAATATTCAATTACGTACACTTTTAAAATGGAAGTATTATGTGCAAATCACTTGGACAAATATAACTCGTATAGCGAATATTGTTCACTTATTGACAATTTTGGCACTCGAGATACTTCACAATCGTTTCTATATACAAAAAAAAATAGCACAGATGAATTTATTATTATGTAATAATAGTTAATTTAAATAAGATAAAGGTACATAGCGACGGTTATGAAGGTCGTTCTTATTTCTAACAATGAAATTCAAATACTTACTCGGTAAAAGGTGCAAATGCACATTTAAATGCATGGAATGTTGTAAGATAATACACCTAAATTGCTACCAATTAAATTATATCTAAAATAATTATTTTACACAAATTATAAAATTATTTTGTGGAACACCCTTTCAAAATCGTATCCAATAGTTTTGATCAATGATAAAATAGTTTAGATGATATTAGTGAAAAAGTAAATATATGCTTTTGCTACATTGGCATGCGTCGAATTGTAAAGATTCTACGTCTTGTATAGCAATGAGAAATAGAGGCTAAGTAAAATAGCTGGTACAACACAACTTTGTGAATACGAAAGTAGGTCGGTGTATGACATGTCATTAACTTGGATCACAGGGAAGCTAACCGCCGGTGGAGTATGGCTCTGTCGAGCATGGGTCACTCTCAGGCTTCGGCGCAAAGCTTACAATCAATTGCCGGGGTTGAGACTGAAAGAAAGATTTCATTTGTTCTACATGAACCGGAGAATGTGTCTGGTGGAAGTAATGTAACTGTAAGTATTTAACCAATATTTAATGACACGTGGTTTGTAAGTATATTTATTAAAAGATTCTTCGATATTTCCAACTTGTCTATCTTTTTAATAACTCTTGCATGACAGCGGTTTCCAGTTACCATCAATTGGACCGCATTCTCGTCTGCTAAAAAAAACTCAAATTACTTATCTTCTTTCTACTCTTCTCCATATATTTTCCTCCTTCTTCACTCAACGTTTCTATAATTTTCTTACCCATATATCGTTCTTTACTGATATTTAACCAACTATTTAATGTGTTCAACCAGTTAGCAGACGCGATACCACCAGCGGTAGATGAAAAGAAGGGTCGTCTAGGATCACGTGGCAAAGGTGGTATGCATCGCCGAAACACGCAGCAAACACACTCTGCCTACGGCTCCTTCAAGCGACGGTCCATCAAGCTAAGACAAAAGGACAACAGAGAAGTTGAAGAGTGTAAATATCATTTTACTAACTAATCTAAAAAGGCAATTCTCCCGTATGAATACTGCTTTATAACATATTTTATTGTGATACATATTGTAATGTAATTTACTTGCAGTTGTGGCTAGGAGATCGGATTCTATACAAAGCAGGAGGAAAGTTTCATCATTATCAGATAGAAGTGATACTTCGGAAGTTTATCCAGGTATTATATTAACGTTAATTATTTAAGAAGCAAATTAGCATACTAACCAGTGATGTTTAAGCATTCATTCTAACATCATTAATAACTGTTTAACTTCTGGGAGATAAATGACTGATAATCTAATATATCCGAAACTTAGATGACAGATTTTTCATTTAAAATCTATCACATAAGTCTCCAATAGTTTATCAAACACTTATCTGCTAGTAGTGAAACAGGGCCTAAGTGTTAAAAAAATCCATAGCTGGTGGCACAGTGATTATGTCGAATGAAGTGGACAGCGGAGGTGAGGAGAGTCCAGGCGTATTATCAGACGACCACGACCATCCTCCTGATAGTCCTGACAGTAACTCTACAGACCCACCTGACACTAACAAAGGATTCCCATGGCTTAAGGTACGATCTGTAAAAATATATAAGTCTAATATCATAAATGACCAAGTTGCTAAGGTATCAACCCTTGTACCAGGAAAACTGGGATCCAACGAAAATAAATCGACGAAAAGCATTAAGCGTAGGTAAACCGCAGCACTCAAAGAAGCAAATAAACAGAGATGTGCATGCTAAAACGTGCCCACAAATCAAAAAATAAAGTTCAAAGTCGTTTGTGCATGACCATGTTCACCAGTACAAGGTTTCAATAATATTTACTCAATAATTTAAAGAATATTTTTATATGTGCAGGTGATGGTGAAGTTCTTAAATTCGTTCAACTACGTGTGCTGCCATCAGAACTTTTGTCATCCTTATTGCTTCCGTCGTAACATGCGAGCCAGTGTGAGGCTAATGAAATCTGTTCAAAAGGTAAACATAGCTTATAGAAGCTAGCTTAAGTCAGTAATGAAATATCATCTCTGCTAACCCGGTTGGGAGACACGTTTGATGAGAATCACGGCAATATCGCACCCATTGTGGAAAATAATTAAAAATCTGCTGGACAATTTTTAACTTTACAATAATGAATAGAAGATCAAAATTGCCAGGCAAATCATTCGATCGAATCAAAATCAATATTCTTTGTAGATATATGGTGAAAAGTTCGGTCCAGAAATAAACGCTACATGTGCAGAGGAGGGCAGTGGAAGTGCACGTAGAGGTCGACGTACACGCAAATCGTCTGAGCATTCTACAGATAGGTATTCTCAGTATGGTGCCATTTGCTGCTATTATTTATTTTATAACGAACTTCCCCTTATAATTTTTAAAAAGTTTACGTTTTGAGCACAGTAACAAATTAAATACATACTGGGTGAAAGTAAATCCCACTCGTTACCGAATACTGGCGAGAGTGTTCCCAATAACTAATACAATGCTACTACAAATGCAATCAAAAATGTTGGTATTTCAAATTATTATTTCAAAAGTGTTGCACCATAATAATATTAATTGTGAATAAAATGAAAATTATACCTTTTTATTTAGTTAATAGTCCATCATATTAAGAATCACCAACTCCCCAGTTTTCGTTATAGAGAATCTATCCATCCACCCGATATAAAAAAAACAATAGAGATTCCTTGATAAAACTAGTGATGAATCCCTTGTGCTGTCCCCGCTTATAGGCAAAATATATCCGAAAGTATCTAGGCTGTATAAACAATAACTAAAGCTTGTGTTCTAGGATCGAACGATCAGTTATAGAAAGTGCAGGGCTCGCCTACCGCGCCGCTGGCGGGGAACAAGCGGCGGCTGCTACAGAGACCACGGCCGCCTCCCGCCCCGCTGCCATGCCCTACCCACCTCTCGACACGCCGCCTATACTCAAGTACCTCAAGGGACAGGTATTTCATCACATTATTCAAATTGTTAATTTTTATACATTTTACAACTTGCGGTAATTAATGCGATCGCTAACGGATAATTCGAAAAATATTTTGTGAGCCGATTTCCCTAGAATTAAAGCTACTTTCATATCTACCACGTAATGTTTTAAACGCCTACCGTGTCAGAAAAAAAAATCTTCCATACAGTCTATATTAGCCCATTTATATATTTATCTATCGCAACGTGGCCGCACAAACGCGGACCGATTAAAATATTATTTTATCTGAAACAGTATGTTCCGTATCTAGATAAAAACGCAGCTTAAGAGGGCTCTTCTCGCGCAATAGACATAGAATTACTTGCACAGAAATCATTATCATATTTAGTGTCTTATTAAACAAGTTCACGTTTTCTGTATCACGTGTCCATTGTCATATACTATTTGTATAAAGATATTTGGAAAAATAATAATGACAATTCCTATATAAGAAAATATCTATTGTGCGAATAGTCCTCAATTTAGAACAATGAAAAGAACCAATGAGAAACTCCGACACATAATAATTTTAGGTCCGAGACGCCTACCATACGCCGCTAGCAACACTCATCAAAGGCGCGACTACTATGAGCGAAGAGATGTTCGGTGAATGCGCTCCGGTTGCCTGGCAACTGTTATTAGAACCAGATCGCGAGCTCAGCTCGTGTGCCGCGGCTTTGTTCATCTTAGCCGCAGTGAAGGCGCCTCAAACCGCTACTGAGATAATGCACAATGATTTGAAACATGCTGAACCGGATACCAGGTAAATTTGAGTATTAATTTTTATTGTAACGTTGCATCGCTACGCCTTTTTATTCTAAAGTTTAGGCAATGATGTATCACGCATACATTTCACTCGCATTTACCCCCATGTAAAGGGGGGTGGAGGTGGGCCTATTGTTATTAACAAGGGACATTTCTAAACTCCGTGGTGATTCGACGAATTCCATAACGGAAAAACCTAATAGGTACCATTTTTGCTCGGCTCAGGAATTGAACCTGACCTCTTGCGCAGCAATCATATACACTTTCGCTGCGAATAAGAGTTTGGTTATCATATATTAGATTTGTTGATACGAATTCGATCGATCGATACTAAATATTTCTTTACTCTTCTTTAGAATAAACGCCATACTACGATTCCAAGTAATGTGGAAACTGCGATACCAAGTGTGGCCGCGTATGGAAGAAGGTGCCTCAGTGACCTTCAAAGTGCCACCTCCAGGCATAGAATTCACACTACCCTCACCGAAGATCGGCATCGAGTCACTGGCTGTCGTTGACCCGCCGTGGAGTCCACAGGTTAAAGACAAAGATATGGAGATGACTTTGAATCAGGAGAGACATGTAAGGCTAAATTTGTACTCAAATTGTTTTATTTGTTAACCTCAAATTTGTAATATCAACTTTTGTATTGATTTTAGACGAATATTGATGTTGTTGGACTAATTGGTGACTTGATATTGCGATATACATGTTTCTTATATATTTTTATTAGCTTCTCGCTAACCTTTATGCTTGCAGCTAGAACTTAAAATTCATATGCATAAACATTCGCCAATTCATGTCGTACAATAACACCTCAAGCACGAAAAGCGAGACCATATTTTTTATCTCTTTCCAACATTATTATATAAACCATAAATTTTATATTCTTATTTCAATTCACAGCGTTCTCTAGTAACTGCAACAAAGACACGAAAAAAGCAACAAACGGAAGCAATAAAGAGGGCGCTGCAACAACGCAATGACAAGAAGAGAGCTGAACGAGAAAGTTTCCTCATTACTACAATACCGATCACAAGACAGGCGGCCAGGGAACCCGCATTGGACCATGCGGCTGATGATCATGTTGAACGTAAGTTTTATTTATTTTTCTATTAATTATTATAATAAGTTAAGGTTTATTAAGGGTTGTCAACGCGTTCGTGATGCCTCTGGTGTTGCAGGTGTCCATCGGATACGGTAAAGGTTTACCTCGTCGGTCGTGGTATAAAAAAAATCACGTCGTCTCGCTATCTCAGTAACTACTGATCTGATTTGAAAAAATATTTTAGTATCAGATAGCCCATTTATCGAGGAAGGTTATAGGCTATATAACATCACGCTACGGCCAATAGGAGATGAGCAGTGGCCAAACAAAAGCGATGGCAGCGAAACCCCGCGCGACTTCTAGTTTATAATAAGATGGAATTTTTCATGCTATCAATATCAGGTGCCTTGTATGAGATCACAATACTACCAGCAGTATATGAAAATTATCTGTTCTCCCTGGAAAACAAAAACCATTCCAACTAGAAATATTTTCGGAAAATCATCTTTAAAGTAAAGTATACCATTTTTCCTAAAGCTTGTAATATGGTGGATAGACGCATTTTATTCTCACACTTCTCCTATTACGTCAGATCTAGTGTAGTAGAGACCAACCTATTAAAAATGACTCTTGTTTCTCAAGCAATAAAGCATATTTTCATTTGAAGCAAAGCGTAATAAGTACTGTTTTTACAGCACCAGCAGACGAAGAATTGGTAGAAGGCGTCCGCGGTTCTCACCACACACAAGTAGCATCGGCGCTATTCCCTTCGACTTTGTGTTCTGCAGTCGCGGAGATCGTGTCACTGTTGGACGACGCGGCAGTGTCTAGAGACGGTTGCTCAGTATACGAAGTTGCTTATCAGGTAGAACAAAAATAATGTACGTATGTCTTTTTGCACGCCACGGATATCATTCAAACAAATCGACACTTGAAAGTGGACTTTATTATCTTAATAGTAGATAGCATATTCTTATGTCGGTCATACTTGGTGGCTTTGATGATTAAAAGGATAGAGTCAGTTGCACGAACATATTTTATATTCGGTATTATAACTTTATTGTTTTAACGTAAGAGACTTGTCAATTACGCATCTAATCCAAAAAGAAATCGCCATCGTTAATTAACAAATTATAATTTAACTTCATAATATAGCAACGAATAGTAGTATATAGAATAAGTGCGGCAGTGCGACCGCACGCGGCCTAATTGACGACGCGCTCGGCTCTCACACTCTATCTCACTCTGATTAATGAGTGTTCTAAGTGACAGAAAAGGATAGAAGCGTAGGAAAGTGTAGGTAGCTGCTACTAGTTGTGGTGCTACCCTTATAAGTCAAATATATAAATGCTAAACCTTACAAGAGCTGTCAACGACCAAGTGATGATGATAAATTGTGATTAAAATCAAATATTTTTCCAGGTTATTTGGTGTTGCCTCGTGGAAGACTCAGCACTATTCCTTCGTCACGTTCTAGAACGATTAACCCGCGATCATCAAGACGAAATGTTCAAGTTATTGCGTCACTTGATTAGGTTCATACCGAGGTTACCGCAACAGGCGGCTTTCGCTCTATACAATTATATTATAGGGTACGTTATGTTCTATGTAAGGAGTCCTCATGAAGAAGGACAGAGGCTTGTAGGAGCTGCGTTATCTATATTGTGGATGGTAAGTTTGAAATTCATATATTATTTTATTTCAGTCAACAAACCATTTATTTGATATAGTGAGTAAATAAAATATGGTAACATTACATTGATATACAAAAAAAAAACCCAAGATTCACGCTCAGCGGTCAAAACAAGGCATTAAAAATAGAGCGGAAATACCTAGTGCACTTTTCTTTTGTCATCACAAATTCAAATGTCAAATTTTATTGATTTTTAATTTTTTTTTAAATGCAATTTTAAATAGTAGGTAATAATATATTTTGGCAATATATCGGCTAAAGATTTGAGAGAAACTTTAGTATGAACGTGATTGTATAATATTTCTTAGGAGAAGCAACCAAAATTGTATATCAATGCTGCATAACTTCCATTTATACTTTAGATTTCAATCAAATTCAATTAGAAGAGATGCCTTAAAAAATTGGTTTATATTTATTGTTGGAAGCCTATTTATGTATTTTTTAATAAACTCTTTTTCTATTACAGGTAGTACATAGTGTGCATGGTATAATGTTTAAAGATCTAAAACAGATATTACGTAAAGAACAATGCGATGCCTCTATACTACTGACTGCAAACGTTCCCGCTGCAAAGAAAATTGTTGTTCACGGCCCTCGTAAGGATATAATATTTATTTCAATTGTGCTTTATGTCGATGTCGTATGATAGAAAATAGATAGCTGGATTAATAGACATACGTATGTTCAAATAAGCGCATGATAATAACATAGACAGATACCATAAACTTTGCATAAACAAAATAAACATTTAAGAAACGAAACAATCGAATTAAATTGCGGTTTATTTATATTGTAATTTATTTGACAATCTCAACTGTTTTGTTAAAAAATTAATAAACCGGTAACTACTTTTCACGTCATAATCATGTAGTTAGCTAATATAATACATAATTTATATTTGAAACATAATATATGTATAATTTAATGCGCTTTAGTAGGCAAATAAAATCAAAAAGACTTAGGCTCAGTTTACACCAAGATACACTTTGATGCATCTCGTGCTAAAAAGTCATCTAAAAAAGTCCGTAGGTATAATCATCTAGCTCTGAACTGATATTAGAAACCTGTTTTTAAAAATGTTTCATAAATTGAAGAACTAAGGGTTGATGTTCTTTCAGCTGAATTTGAAGGTGCAATACCATCTCAATTCCCCGTACAAGAAGACTTGGTGTTTGGTCAGCTACTCAAAGAATCGCTCGATTTTTACGCTATCCCAGAAAATCTTCACCGTGAATACTTTCTAGTGGATTTTAAAACTCGTAAGTATTGAATGTATTCATTTCACATGTAAAGTTGATTTTGAGCCTTAATGTACTTGTCACAAGTTTGTAATTACCATACAGGCGTATTTCACTATGTCCTATTTTCCACTGATGTGTATTCATAAAGTAAACCTGTTTCATATTATTGTTTGCAGTTAAAAAAGTTATGTTTGTGAATCTTTTTCAAAATATACATTAAAGTGCTGATAACAAGATGCTGTTTACTATGTTACGTAATATTTTCAGGTCAAATACACAATCCGCAAAGCTACGTCCGCGACCACTATTTCTTCAAACGGTCACAGTACCCACAGTTAGGATTAATTCACATGGAACCCGATGAGGCATTCCTAAAACTTCAAGAACAAGAACTGTTGCAAAAGTTCGTGGAAATAGGAAAAGTATTACTGACATGGGCTATTCTGAAAAACGTTGACATGGTTGGTAGCTCATCTTACTTTCTTTCCTTGTTTTCTAATATTCACATCGAGTCACACTGATAAATAATTGATTAGATTCGCTTTTCCGAACGAGTAACACTATTTAGGAAATAGTGTTACTAGATGAGAATAAAAATTCTGATCGTGTCACAATACTCACACTACTGTTACTCGATGCGTATTTGTTTCTCAATCAGTCACAGTGTGACAGGATCCACTGACTCGTTGCGAACAAAAGAAAAAAACGTTATGCTCGATTTGATTTAAAAATGTACGATTTATTTCAACAATTTTTTTTTTTTGGTTAAAAAATAAAAGTGAAAACAAAAGTACATTGTTAATTTTTATATAATTAATAAATATCGTTTAAATTTAATAATCTATATAGCATTATGGCCATAGTATCAAAATACAAAGTGATATTATATGGTTAAAGGTTGTCCAACGTGTGGTTTTTCTTCATGATGAGCTGATGAAATTGCCGTCTTTTCCTCGAAGAGCCTTAGAAGCAGACCTCGTTCTCTACAGTCGCGGTCCATTAGGATCCACCCTTCTAGGATTAGATGTTTTACATAAATTCATGTAAGTTTTAAAAAGTAACATGTTTAATATGATAAATATTTTCTTTGAAGCTTTTTGACAGGACAATCACGGGATAATAGGGTGTTTTGATGTATCAGAGCTACGATATACTATAAAGACGACTTAGATAAATCAAACTCTTTGAACACACATTTGTATTTAAAATATAATTAACATTGATATTATTAGGTGTGAATCATGTATCAATATTCCTGATTCAGGTGGGTGCGTCTAATAGCTCGTATGTTCGAAGCGATGGCCGGCAACTTCACTTCTTCCAGGGACATTCACTTGTTCCTCAATGTACTGAACGGCGCCCTCATGTTACATAGCGAAGACTCTCTTATACTTAGATACGTCATCGCTACTTACGTCAACGCTGCTTTCAACTTTAAGAGCATATTTTCTACGAATGGGTGAGTAAAGAAACACAGATCTTATTTAGTGAACTGGTTAGTTTTTGCAATAAGAATCACTTTTTACAAACTAATAATAAATCATCTAACGGCCAAAGCCACGCGTCATCTGCGTTGTTTAATCCCTACTCATCACTGTAGTCAATAACTCTGTGGATTATACCAAAACTACAGCGGATTTTTCTTTAATTCAATATTTAACTAAGCATACATTTGCAGGTATTTACTGATAATGCCAACATTACTGCAAATATATTCCAACTTTCAAACAAATAAGTTGGTGACCACTACAATAGAATACGCAGTGAAACAGTTCTACTTGTTAAACCGCAAACCATTTATATTGCAAATGTTTGGCTCCGTATCGGCCATACTGGATACGGACGAAGAATCCACTTATGGAGATGCCAGTAAGGTATAGCTACTATCTTTTGATGATACGTTTATATCGTGATTAGGCTTTCCTCGCCTAGTTTATAGACAAACATTCCCTTATCTCATTTTCTTGTCTTAAAGGTTAAAAATTCTACTATACGTACATTGAACTCCTCAGGTACAATCCAGCTGCTTATTCAACCTTCTTCTCAGTCTGGAAACTCCATCGCCGGACCCATTACACATAGCTGAACTAATAAAAGAAGAAAAGCCGTTGAAGCCCATAGACTTCTGTTACAGAGACGAAGAAGAAATGGTCAATGTATTAGATTGCATCAGTCTCTGTGTTATGGTTGTTTCTTATTCTGCTGAAAGCATGAGAGGATACCAGATGTTGGTAAGAAACTATACTCTTTTCTATACATAAAAATCAATAATACTTAATTATATAATATCGGCCATTGAACCTTCGTTATTCCTTTTAGTTTAGCAAAGAGGTCTAATGAATAAATATGACTTAATTTGTATAACAAATAATTTAATGGTATCACTTTTTTCGATAAATTAATCCTGTAAAATCAAAATTGAAATAAGTTCATATTTTTTACAGATCCTGCAGAAACTGAATGAAAGGTTAATCTTAACATTTCATACAGTTTTAATTTAAAAACGAATAAAAAATCTTAGGTAGATTTTTATGCAATAATTATAAAGGTGATGTATTTTATAGATAATACTGGAAGCTATACTTCCATGTTACGTGAAACAAATCCAGTTACCGACGTACAACAGAGAGGGGAAGACTGAAAAAGAAATAATTCAACAGTTAGCTATCGCTATCAAAACGCTTGTCAACAATTGTGAAGGACTTTCCAAGTAAGTTTATATGCATATTATCATTATCGTCATTTATTTTACTAAAATAAAGATGTAGAATTAAAAAAAGTCTAGTTAATTCTGACATGCTTTGAGCTATTTCCATTCTTCTGTTTGTTTACTATAGTCAACCGTGGTATTCATAAGGTTATTTTTCCTTACCCTTGTTTAGATCTTACAACGGTCCCTACAGGACGTCTCCTGAACATAAAGGATCGTCACAAAGAACAGGTCCACGCACCGCAGCTGCAACAATAATCGCGTTTGAGGAATCACACTCGAAATATGATAATTCAAAGATGCCAGGTATACCAGAATATACAGGTGCTGAGGACTCTGAGGTTACTATCTAAGCTATAACTATATTAGATTTTTTACCTATATTGTCCGCTTTACCTATTTACTATCTATCCAATAAAAAGCATACTTACAGAGGTTTTGGGTTTTTGAATTCAATTTCCAGGACAAGAAAAATGCGTTTTCTGTTAAAAAAAATATTTACACTAACTTGGGGTGCCGATTGTGCCGATATTGGTGAAGGGATATACATAACACCCCTGTCTAGCACATCAAGGAAAAGACGTTGTTGTATTGATTTTAGTTGGTACGAGCTGAATATCGAAGACCGCGTGATGTACTGCTGTCATTGGTTGGTGAATTCATTGGTCGGGCTACCTCACGCCTCTTAGAGATCAACGGCTCGAAAGGCAGTGGCGGCAGTGAAGGCAAACCCGTTGAACTACTTGATTGTAAATCACATGCGGTAAGTCTAAACTCAAGTTGCATAAGATAAAGTTTGAGAAAAAAAACAAATTACGTAACGTCATAAAAAAAAATATAGAAAGTGAAAATCACACCACACCATCAATTTTTCTTCTCTCACCGTTTGTGTTCGTAAAATATTTTTTATTCTCGAAATAAATACAGTCAAGTAATATCTATAAAATTAGAGTAACTGAAATAAGTAATAGATATCAAAATAACTAAATATTGATTAATTCTAATGTCTAATATTTACCACTAACTTAACATAATTACAACACAGCGCTTGGCGGAAATAGCACACTCATTACTAAAAGTATCTCCATACGACCCTGAGTCCATGGGCTGCCGAGGTCTACAACGGTACATGACACAAGTGCTGCCGGCCGCTGACTGGGCCGACGATGCACTGAGACCAGCGCTCATTATGATCTTGAGAAGACTTGATAAAGTATTCTTGAAGATTGCTAAGAAACCCAGTATTAGAGTAAGTTTGTTGTTTATTATATAAAAAAACTTAATTTCTATTACTTGCAGATTAATTTTAAACTTATGAATTATTTACAAATTATACTGGAACAAAATACGTGATCAGATGGCGCCACTTGTGCCACTTGCATGTGCATGTGGCGCCATTTGGTCATTGTATTTTGATGAGATTTCTACACATGATATTTGAAGTATTTTAGTAAGATTGTTATTAGTTTCTTGATAGATAATTGATTCTTATAGATACATTGTGGAAATAACTAACAATCTACTATTTTACTGACAGAGGAACACAGATTGGGACTCGGCAGCAGTACTTCTTAAAGGAGTATATGAAACCATGATACGTTGTCCTTACATCATGCACTGGCAACAAGTGAAAACTCTTCTTAATACTGTTCAAGTAAGTATTTTGTCATACATTTCGTTTTAAATAGCACAACTAATATTTCTGAAAACATTGGAAATAGGACCGAATTAGTGTTAGAACAAGGTAGAAAATACACTAACTTTTTTCACAGGCGCTGATTGTTTCGGATAACAACAGCAGTGAAAACTTATCTTCAGCGACTGCAGCATTGATGTCACAACCGCCTCCCCCACACTTTTGTAGCACTGTCGTACGACTCATTGCGTTACAAGTTATTAATACAGGAGTAAGTTTTCATATTTTTTTTTGTGGTTTTTCAAACAAATCACCATCGTGTCAAATTAAAAATGACCAAAAAAATTAAGGGAGCCAAATTAAAAAAAAAAAGTTTTAACTTATAAATTAATATTAACCTTTTAACCATCTTGTCTAGTTAGTAAATGAAAATACGCCTTCTGATTATATTAATAAGAGCTTATTTTCTTTATCAATTTATCGGCTATAAACTACCGTGCCGACTAAAATCTTAATGTAGCTATGATTGGTTACAGGACAGTTATTCTTTAGAACAAATGTGTGGAGGCAGTGCGATATTCCAGACTGCTGAGAAGACTGAGAACATGTTGATGAATCTATTCATGCCACTATGTCTGCGCGTCGGTAGTGGAAGAAAAGGTAATTGAAATTGCTGCACATAATTATTTTGTTTTCTATTTGTTTCGAACCTTCAGTTGCTCCAATACCGATGATTTAAAAATATAAAAAATATATCGATAATACCTCCAAGAGAAATATGGAAAATTTGATCAAACATTATATTATTAATAAAATATTAGAACTGCTCGACAAGTGTTACTAGATGAGAATAAAAATTCACATCGGGGTCACACTACTTACTATTGTTTAGGAAACGCCATCCTATGACGTAACGCGCTCTATTTAGCGTTCAATATCATGTAACTGATGGACGTAAATTTACTATTTTCTTTTTAACTAGCATTCAAAACCAAAATTGGTTAATATTTTTCTAAATGTCAACAGAAACAATTAAACGAACTCGTAATTCAACTCTTTATGTTCTTAACACCAACGCTTCTAACAATAAAATATCATGCCCTTTAACTATTACAGATGTACCTCCACTACGACAGTCTGACGTCAGCTACTTAGTATCAGTGGTACTGAACGCGTTATGCCCACCGGCGCCGGCCAATCAACTAGCCGCTGTCAATGCTAAGCTGAACGCATCAGATGCCCGAGCTAATTCTCTCACGTTTACTGGTAGCAGAGACACAAGGAATACTACTAGGCTATCGAATCAACTGTATAGGATTGCGTTCTTAGGTAATTTAAAACACTATAATTTTGTTGTATATTACCTGGGAGGAATCGAGGACTCCTAAGTTACAGATATTTATTACCTAGTTTAGAGGTCACTAGTTCATCACTGTTTTTGTGAAGAAAGTCACCATCGCCATTTTTTTTTGTACCATGTAATTCAAATATGTGTAATTCGAAAATAAATAAACTATATACTAACTTTATTACTGGTCAATGTATACACATATTTTATGTCGATGATAGCTTATTATTTCGTTACTTGCATTACTATCCACCCACGCCCATGCATGATTATGAAATAATTTAAAACAGACCCAGTTACTTGATGAAAATTATTTGCCTTTACAAATAAAATTGTTATTCAATATAAAGTTATCATGACTTTATTGCAGGTTTGCAGTTCTCTGCATTTATGTTAGTAAACCGTTAATAATTGTATTTTTTTTTTCTTTATGATCATATTGAATTCATTCGTATCTTCTATATAAATAAAAATGGATCGCCGAAAAATATGTGATGGATTCACGTGAGAACGGCTCGACCGATTTATCTAATTCTATTTTTGTTGTATTTGCTATTGTCGAGGCAAGGCATGTATGTAAGAAATTTAAAATTTAGGGTTTTCAAATCTCCATTTAAACATTTGAAAATGGAACATTATCACGAAAAATAAAATATGGCAGTACGAAGTTCACCGGATCAGCTAGTTTAAAATAAAATTAGTATTGAAAAATCAATTTATATTACAGCCCTAAAGGTGCTGTGCGCATGCTTCACCAGCGAGCTATGTACGGAGTGGGGGCGCATCGCTAGAGCTATGCGCGACCTTGGACGAAGGAACGAGGCTGCGCACCACCTGTGGGACTTCCTTGAACACGTCGTCACTTACCGCACGCCGCTTTATATATTGTTACAGCCGTTCATTGTGCATAAGGTATTAGAAATATCAAATACTAGTTTTCGTCTGCGACTCCACCCGGAATTAGGTTTCCGTCCGTGACAAAAGCAACTTCCAATCCTTTGCTATTTAAAAAAAAACAAATTTATCCCACGGGAATAGTACTTTTTTTTATCAAAAAGTAGCTAATGTGCTGTTTATTTCAGAAAACTATAATAAATCTGTCTATGTTGCGACATTTCATAAAAATACTTTCTTACTCTATTCATCAGTGTACGAGTAGCTAGCTTTGAAAGTGGCGAATCTACCTGCAAATATGGCGTCCCACAGGGCAGTACGCTGGGGCCGACGCTGTTTCTCATTTACATAAATGAGCTATGCAAGATGGTCGCCATGCCAGGCCTGGATCTGCTCATGTTCGCGGATGACACCGTTTTAATCTTCCATGGTCAAACATGGCAAACAGTGTTCCAGCTTGCGGAGGAAGGTTTGGCAAGGGCGACCTCTTGGATGGAAAACAGTCTGTTATCTTTAAACTCTAGCAAGACAAAGTATGTTTGCTTCAGTAAAACATCGGTAGGGAAACCTGCTGCTACACATGTTCTCAAACTTCACACTTTTCCATGTAATAGGAAAGAGATACATACAAATTGTGAATGTACAGCACTTTCTCGAGTTTCTAGTATTAAATACCTAGGTGTAACTCTTGATGATAACCTGACATATATACTACACATTACATCTACAATAGCAAGAGTCAGAAAGCTAGTATACATCTTTAAGAGCCTGCGAACCGTAGCCAATGTTACACTGCTTATGCAGACATATAAAGCACTGTGTGAATGCCTAATTAGATACTGTATATGTACATGGGGAGGTGCTGCAAAAAGCCATATGATTGTAATAGAGCGGGCTCAACGTATGTTGCTCAAAGTTATATTACGGTTACCTTTTCGGCATCCTACAACTTCCCTATACGAAGTAGCAGGAGTTTTGTCGGTTAGAAAGATATTTGTACTGGAAATGCTACGTAGATACCACAGAAAAGTCGTTCCGAATTTACCTGTAACTCACAAACGAGTTGAACGTTGCCCTACACCTCGTTTAAAATCATCTTTGGCTCAAAGACACTTCTACTTTCTAGCTCCTTTCATATACAATAAATGTAACAAAAATCATAAAATTCGAAGCATTAATAATAATGAATTTAAATTAATTGTATACAATTGGCTAAAAGCGATGGACTACGATACAGTAGAGATTCTTTTAAAAGTGACATGAAGTATACACACACACACACACACACATATACACATATACACACACACACACACACACACACACACACATCTCTTATTAATGCATGCCTAAGTTTTATAATTTTAAATTTATTTTATTATTTGTTTAAATTTCGAATTAATTATTTAATTTATTTTATTTTGTATTAATTAATAATTTGATATAAAAAATGTCATCACTATTGTGGGGAAGCACTGGTGCCTACACCTCAGTATACTTGTATACTATCGTAGGTACCAGGGAATCCTTTTATAATTTGTACCACCTTTATGTCAATAAAGTTTATTATTATTATTATTATTATTATCCATCCAAACTTTCGCATATATGATATTATTGTAGACTTCGTAATCTATAGGTATATCGTAATATACCTATCTACAAATAAATAAAATTGAAGTGTCAGTTCGTAATGAAAAAATTACATTCTATGAAAGGAAATGTGATAAATATGTCAACAAACAAATTTACCTATAGGTATCTGTCCGATTAATATGTTCTAACTATTTGTATTTCTAACTGTTTATTATATAAGTCCAAAACAATTGAACGAAATTTATACGACTTTCATAGATAGGTGATGTTCTAAGGGCATTTCAAAAATAAAGTACGAGTATAGCAGCATCTGTTCTGGTGTATAGCTATCCCAACCACCGATCGGAGACAACGAGCGTCACATGCAGTTCGTGGTCCGCGAGCGAGTGCGCGGCCTCAAGCTGCCCGCGGCGCGAGCTCGCGGCGCCTTGCTCGCTGAACTAGCGAGAGAGCTACGTAACATGCGGGATACACATGATCAGTCTAAGTTCGGTATGCACCTCGTTATACTCGTATTACAAACATACTTGTCATTTTTAACAGTGGTTATTGATAGCCCAGATAGGTATTAATTTTCAACTTCAACAGTTAAAATGTTATGAAGGGCTACTTGCTTGGTGCAGTTACCGCCGTACCAGCTGTGTATATGATATAGGTTGAGTTCACTCGCTATAAAGGCCCAAATGACCCGAAGAATTTAGGTACGCCATTTCCTTCTCCAATTCTACAGCATCCGAACCTGCGTCTTCTGAGTGGATGATGACAACAAAGTTTATTTTAACTACAACTTTAAATTACAGAACAAATAGCAGAAAATCTCGGTCAGGGTGCAGGCAAACGTGCATCCGAAGTGTTCCCTCGCTCATCTGCTGCAGCGGAAAAGCATCAGCAGCACCGACCCTCGTTAATATCGATGTTAGTTGGACGCGCCGGTGCTGGTGGACTTGGACTTCCACGTACGCCTGATCATCCGTCTGCACCGCTTTCAGCGCAAAGAGGTAACGTCGTAAATGCATCGGTCGCGTAGTGTGAGCGTGTACGACTACTGCTCAAGAAGTCCTGGTTCGATCGCCGAGTCATGCAAAAATAGTAGTGGGTTTTTCAGCCTGGTTAATAGTCATGGCAAAATGTGGTTGTCGTGCATGTCTACCTATCCCTTCGGGGCAAACGACAAAAATATTTTCGATGTTTCAGAATCTGTGTCCAGTGGTTCAACTACTAGCCAGCATATGCCAACTTTCGACTCAGTGTTGAACAGTGGACGCTTGAGCGATAACAGCAACAACAACTCTAATTTAGGTAAGAGTCGGACCTAACCTATTCTTAAAACAAAAAAGACCGTTATTTACATTAACACTTTACTCACATTAGGTTCAATTAACTTCGGTAGCAGTGATACAAAACCAACAGTTAGTACACCGTCGTATGCAAGTACTCAAACTAAACTCAGATTTGTGCCGTCCGTCGAATTGAAATTCACTACAGGTAAGTCAGTTCTATCTACTATGTCGTTGAAAAACCAGAGCTCTGTCCCTTTTTGATTTCATAAAAATCGTAGATCTGTCTGATCCGTCGGAAAGCTCCTCCATCGTAAACTTTTTCGAATCTAAGAACGAAGTGTATTTTATTTACGCATACGTTTTATAACGCTTCAAATTCTGTCCTTTGTGAGTATCGCAGGAGAGACATCAACGAGTCCTCTATCACCGATGTCGCCGGGCGAGGTGTCGGTGGGGGCGGGGGCGGGGCTGACGGAGCGCGGCGGCGCAGCCACGCCCGAGCACGAGCGGCCGCGCCTGCAGCGAGCGCACGGACCCTCTAAGAAGACCTTCAAGTTCCGCCGCAGCAGGCACACTAAACCAGAGGTTGATCATTTTATTCCATATACATAACAATTAACATTGGGTGGAAGTAGGTACCTAGATCCCTCTCGATGCCGAAAACTGACGATACGACAAATGCCTTAGGTATACAATGCCACTGAACAAAATTATAATTTCAAAATTGTTGCCTCATCCTGCGAATAAAAATAAAATTATTGCAGAAATATCTTCGTTTACATCAATAAATTCAGAGTTAAGAAGATCAGCTTGTTTGCTAGTTAGAAAATCATTGACCCCGTTGACCCGAACTTGCCTGTTCCAGGGTCAGCAACCTTTGCAACCAATCCACAGTTTCTGGTACTGAGAGGTATTTCCTTCCACCCGTTATATTTTAAGAGTTTAATTCGTATAATACGAATTGAAACTTAATTTAAAATGGAACAGTGCACCACTGTAACATGACTATTATTCAACTTAATAAGTTTAATATCGCCTCATCACCTAATATAATTTAACTAGCATCCGCACATTGTGTAGGTCTCCCACGTGCGCCTGGAGTCAGACGACGGCTCATCTCCGGGCCCTGACACGACGCCCTTACGTCGCGCCTGGTCACAACCGCCCTTCCTTCAACCTAGCAACATCAACACGGACACTTCATACGACAGCGAGATCTCCCAAACCTCATCCACGTCGGGATACAGGCTAGCATTACCTCCACACGATCCGTAAATAGATGACAATATAAGTGTCGTCAGCATGTCTCGATGTCACGAACGCCTCTCAGAACTGGTCGTGCGCGTTCTGTGTGCATGCATCAATGATAGCCCTCATACACTTCATATCTAGTGTAATACGTTCATTCTATAAAAATCATTAACATCAAAATTATTGTGTAATCATAATTGCTCATCATTTTGTGTAAAAAAGTGTTATTTTAATATATTACTTATTGACTTACAAACAGTTACACACTAAATAATTACAACGAATGGCTAAATTAACGATGATAATGTTATAACTATTATGTAAATCGATAGTGTCTTGAATGTCAGCTAATAAAAAGTATGTTGCGTATATGGACGTGTATGTCCAGTGTTGGCACATGGTGGTTGCAGGGAGAGCTACAGCCTGCAGGCGTCAATGACGGAGTCTCCCGGCGGCAGCACGCGGGCGGCGCTAGCTTCCCCGGAGGGAGCAGAGCAACGCACTCAGAGCGCAACACCGCACGCCAGCCCCGACGGTAAACAACCCTTCGTATGTACCGCTCAACTTATTCGCAAACCCCCGCGCCACCTACTGTCCTCACTCTGTCTTCTGTCTGACTGGTCTCCGCTCCTACTTGCTCGTAAGTTGACTCTATTTGCACCTACTGACTTTCGCATTGCATGTGGTAATCTGTTGTGTGAAACAGAAATTAGGGCCACCTAGAACTGACATGAAAATTTCGGTTGGTTCCTAACGAGTAACAGTAAAACGTGCCAGTGTGACTCATTGGGAATAGGTATTAAAAACTTGAAGGTTTTCCAATCAATCAATCAAAATTATAACATTATCGAGAAACAGTATGACTGCATTCTGTTACTCGATTGGTAAACCTTCCCAAGTAATCACACTGTGACACACAGCGTTACTCAATGGGAACACACAGAAAATTTTAAATTAGAACTGCCCCAGTTAGTTATGTGGCATTCGATCTCTCTAATCTATCGACATGTCAAATTAGTACATTGGTCACGTGACATGTCGATTGCTTATGTCAGTGTGATGTGTTCAAATGTATTGAAGTGATATTTAAATATTTCGAATAGAATCAGCGAATTGCCACTTGTAGGGGGCAGCACTTTTGACGCCTACGACTGCAGTATTCATGGTGGACTTAATTTATATTTTCCTTTATCTGTTCTTACTTGTTGCTGCTTTATACACAATGTTTCCACCTTTTTTAAGTAACAATATTAATAGGTAATTTCCTGTCTAGCTTCTCTAAGTTGCGAGTCTGGGACATCATCAGCTGAGCGCACGGCTCTACTTGGAGCAGCTAGTCAACGATCTCTACTACTTAGCAGCGACCTTCGAGATGAAGATACACTGCTTTAAACACCTTCCTTAATATATTTAATCCTTTCATCTAATTCCAACAATTACTATAGACATTTTTGACTCTCATGTAATGGTTCAGTTTTATATGCAGACTTGTAGGAAAATGGTCTAATTAACAACAGATGTGTAGCCTATTAGAAAACACTCTTGAATAAAACAGTAGGTAATTATGTTAAGCAGAAACTCTAAAATTACTACGAGACACTTGCAATTAACATTAAAATTTAAATATTTATATTCTCCACACAATTGTATAACTTCTTACATTATACTAAGTATTATGTTTTAAGTTTAGGTAAATTTTAGAATTTTTTATAGGCGAGTTAAAATGTGATACAGATATAATTTGTTCCTTGGTTAAATTTATAGAAAATTATATTAAAATTATTAGATTTTTATTTCACAAACTTACTTTTATTTCAATTAAAACCACAAATCAAAATCAGTACAAAGTTTATTAATATCACAACTTATGCTTCTTTACATAACAAAAATGGCTGTAATGCTACTTGAATATCGGGTTCTAAAGGTATTTCATGGATATACTTTGAAAAAGTTATGGCAATTTTATAAATACTCCTTTTAACTGATGAGATTAAGGCACTCTTCATTTTAATTGCTAAAGTATCATTAAGTATCTTTCTTGGCACCAGTCCAGGTTTTGTCAATTTATCCAAATTCTGTTTAAGATTGATTAAAGTTGATATCACTATAGGCAAATCATTCTGCACCACTCCGTATTTGTCTTCATTCAATGAAGCAGCAGCTATGTATGCTAGCCCTTCACATGTCCACATCACAGGCTGGGCTTGCATTAACAAAAACTTCAGTTTAGTATCAGTCAATTCACCAAATAAATAATTTATGCCCGGTTTTTGACAAAGTCTTTGAATGAAAGCATTAAATTCATTTTGTACAGTTGTGCTAAATGTTTCATCTCCTTTGTCCTTATTGTGTTCCTTCAGTTCTAACAGTTTTGGTGACTGAGCCATATTCCGCAAATTCCCAGAAAATGTCATTCCATTACTGTATGATGCATTCCCAACATTATTATTTCTTAGAGGATTCTCAGCTTCATTTGTTTTTCCATCTCCATTAACAGCATCTAATTCTTTACTAAAGTCATTAATAATACTCAAACACTTTTCCAACAAATTATTCCAGTTTCTTGGATGTCCTCCGGGTTGTGACAGTGTGAATATTTCCCTCCTTCTTGCAGGATCAGTCATTGACATAATCCTCAAGTCTTGTGCTCCTAAATATCCAGTGAATTGTGATCTTTGAGCTAATGCATTGTGAAGCATTAACCTATTATCAGATTCAATTGGAAACTTCATGGGTTCAGTAAGTATTATGTTGAAAATAGTCCTCATTGAGAACACTGACACAAAAAATAAGCTTGTATAAAACCAAAGCCCAATCCACATTCCACTCACAGACAAGTTGAAAACATTGTCTAAAGGAGGATCCTCAAGATATATACTGTAAACTTCTGAAACTATAGTTCTTGGTTTGCTACCCCAAATGCAGTAAAATATACAGTAATAAGCTACTGGCTCAATAGAATTCCTGAATCCCATAGACAAAATTGTGTTAACAGCCAGTTTTATTTGTTGAAACTTGTCTTGATAAATATGTGGAAACACCAGCATTGCAGTTCCAAAGATGTGGATGTTGAGATAATAGTATAAACCCATCCACATTCCACCAAACTGTAGAAATAGGCATGGTTCTACAAGACATTGGCCATCGTACAATTCACACTTTTTCTTCAGCGTATTAAAGTTGCTCTTAGCTAATGATGAATATAGTCCCATTGTAAAATAGCCACTCAGTGCATACAGAAAACTAAACATAACATTCTGAATTGAAAACATGTTCAGAAACATGGAGAATCTAGTGAAATACTTTGGCAATGGAACCATGTAATAACTTCCATACACATATGCCTGCAAGAATGATACCAGACCAAGTAGTACAATGCTGAGGGCCATTTTCCATCCAAATATATCATGAAGAGTTGAAGTTATCCATGTCACTGGATGCAATAAGTCAACTTGAATGAGAAAAACTAGTACAACGGCAAGAAACGTCTGGAGTCCAATGTTCCATAGCACTGCTATAACAAGTCTTTGAGAAAATATTTCAATTTTTGGTTCCATACCCGCAGTATTTAAGATTTCAGGTTGTTACAAATGCTTGAACAAATACGGCATAACAGAGCCGATTTTTATTAATGTTTCTTGTTAAGTCCTCAAGAGTAGTTCTTGCTTCTTGTTTGAATTCTCCTATATACAAATGTACTCTTGTGTTTCTGTTCTGCTCTTCTTATTTTATTGAAACGAACGGTATAACCTCACCGGCATTAAACATTTCAAAGATACATTTATTTTCAAAAATGCAACAGCAACTGTGAGCAACTGACATTTGACCATAGAGTTAGTTAATTTTATAGATTTTTTTAAACTTCTTTTTTTTTCATGGTGTGTTTGAAGCACGGAACAGAAAAAACAATGTTCCGTGGTTTGAAGGTTTGATCAAGGAACTTTGTTTGGTTAACTTCAGATTATAAACAATATAAACTCGTGAAAATAAAACGGGAAGAACATTGAATTTTTTTGATTTTGTAAGCAAATTATAAATCTTCAACTTCTTTAAAAGCGACTGGCAACATTTTATTTAAATGTCAAAACTTAGGAATTGATTATTCGTCTTTAATCTATGGATGTAATTACGTAGGGATGATTAAAATGTATCGATATATTGTAAACCTATTTTTTTGAGCTATGATCGTCATCATTCCATAAAACCATCATCATTTATTTCCATAAAATTATAACATCTGAGCTGTGACTTTTTTGATCGAGTTGCCTTAAATGCAAATTAGATAAAGAAAATATTCAGACGAATTTCAGTGAGCCCCGAAAAAGCTACGCCTCAGTACAGAAATAGTAGATAGGTACTCAATTACACTCCACTAAAATTGAGCAATTTCATTAAGAAAGTATTTCTATTTTATAAAAGATTACAGCCATAATACTACTCCAAACCTATCTAAAAATAAAGAAATCCAAATAAATTATAATAATTAAATAAATAGCAACCCATTAATTTCCCATTTTTTGACAAGGGTCTCCTCTTCTCTATCTAGAAGGCTAAGAAGGACCCGATAGATTATGGCCTAAACCCTTGGCTTTAATTCGTGTATACGAGTACTAGCCTATGCGGGTTTGTGGATCAGCAGACACACTTTTACAATTACTTCTAGAACGGTAACAGATGGTAAGTAAAATAACTAGTCCATATAAATTCCACAAAGTGAAATACATATATTGTTATTACCGGTTGAAATCGAACTTCAGCATAAATATATAAAGAAAATTTTATTTGTAACTTTAATAAATCTGAACTGGTTGAAGCATTCCCATAGCTTTTAAGTCAGCTAATGATTAACTGTTCCATTTTATAACATACAAAAAGTATAATTAAGTTAATTTATATTAAATTATGAGTATGTATGACTCAAATATTTATTTATTTAATTAATTATTTCATGACAGGTTGAATTTTGTTTATTATAATTACTACGCCTTACATAACTATCATAAACATACGGTTATGCTGGACTAAATTATAGTTCATTTTTTAGATAATTAGGTACATTTTTACCAACAAGAATTATCGATACTGACAGTTGACTCAAAATACTGATAAGTGACAACACTATTACTGCATGTTATCTGTGCTGTGATGGTCGTGCTTTGCTTTCGCTTCTATTATTTATAAAAGTTATCGAAATAATCTAAATTGATGATTATTGGTTGATTATGAAACTAATATAAAACGTTGCTTTTGTTAATAAAATTGCAACAGTGTTGTTTCAGTTCACTATTTAATTCAGTCTATGTGGTCGCGTAGTCAAGTGCCCTACATTTCAACATTTTTTATTCAAATGGAAGAGAGTTGTGTACATATAGTGTTTCTGTTTAAGGGAGTGACTTAATGTTATGTCTGTGATGGAATCTTTTTTTAGAATACCGTTTGGTCGGATCCCTATTGATTGAGAAACTCTTGTTATGTATACTTTAGTAGAGATAGCTCTAAGTGTGGGGGTGCTAGTCACTCTCATTACAGCACTTTCAATATGTGTTTGTGGCTGCAAGAACTCTAACCAGAAGTAAGTGTTTCTTTACTACGCTTTTTATATCTATAAGGCAGATTTTAAATACATATTACCAAATCCTAATTAGTAGTGGTTTTGATTGAAACATTAAAATCAACTTTCTCTTAGACATTTGAAAACTTAAGACAAGTACCGAATTGTTGTGTTATGTTAATTGATATTAAACTAAAAATTTTTTGGGACAAATAAATGATTTTTATTTTTATTAATAGATTCATAAAATAAAATTGCCACATTACAACAAGTTAATGTATTTTTTTATAAATAAAATTTAAATATGAAGAATAAATTAAATATAGAATCAGGAAGGTGAAGAAGGTATCATTACCATTAACAAAACCATTATTGCAGCGAAATATCCAACATTTTAAAAACTGAAGTACGAAGTCTATTTATTTTCTGCATGTGCATCGCTATTATTATAAAATGCAAATAAAGTTTGAATAAAAACATATTGTGATAAAATGACTCATTCGTCTTCATTAGCATACAGCTGCATATTATAAATACTATACTTTTATATTTTAACAGAAGTGAGTTGGTTGGTACGGCCGGTGTAGTCAAAATACGGTTTGATGAGGAAGCACCGTCACCAACACCCACCACTCCGGCCTCTGTCAAACGGTTTGTTATAGATCTAGCATGAACTAGACTAGACATACCTAACTCGTGGGCTAACATTGTGGTCTAGAATTTAACCATTTAATCAATAATGTCCAACTAATTTTATTTTTGTATGTAGTTTGTGTTATTTACGTATTTAAAAACTAATATTAATGGGCAATCATATTAACTTCGCTAACATTGATATCTCTGTCATAATATAACACATTCTTTATTTAAAACATTAGGGGATTGATTTTCTGTTCTATCTTTCTGTTAGAATAGTATCTAATATCATTTAATTATGTATGTTATTTAGATTTGTCTTGTGTTTAATATTTCGCATGCTTAATGGAAAATAGACCCAATAGTAGAATACCTCAATTCTGACCTATCTACGAATGTACAGAAATAGGCTTCTGTTAACGCCATCTACCATCGTATACATACCCATATGTTAGAAATACAAGCATCCATGATTATATTATTATCAATTTTAATTGTATGCTTCAACAAGTAGGATGAGTCCTCAAGCAAGATCTTCTTTTGCAATTCCCCAAAAAAATGCTTATTTTCAGTTAGGTCAGTATTCCATTAAGCATGCGATTTGCATTCACCTGTTAACACATCCTGTCTGATAAACAACAAATCCACACAAGAAAATATTATATCATTGAAAATAAGGAACATTTTAATATTCGGCCATCTCAGTATTAGCAAATAATAAGTTAACATCTGTCGATATCTATACCGTACTCATGCCCGATTTCTGAACCATCAAATAACAGTTATTCAACGATTTAAGTATAACCTGACAGAATATAAAAGTAAAACAATAAAACTACTTACTACTTTATTCATGCAACTGACCTTTTTAATTTGTTTAAGTTAAATTTTATCCTACCAATAACTTTTATTTGATGGTTTCGAAACCGGGCATTAGTCTACTTTGTTTGAAAAAGATTCCTTTCTGTCACTAAACAAAAGCCATTTGTATGGGATGGGATGTTAGTATGTTTTCCTTCTTTTATTTTTGAGTTCAACTCCTATTGGATGAGTAATCTCTGTCCTCCATCTTCTTTTTGACCTCTTGATATGACTCAACACACTCTTTTCTCTTTGTCAGTTGGTATGAAGCTTTTCCTCTGTCATCCCCTTCCTAGTATGGTGTCAATTTGTTTTAGATGTTGACGTTATTTTGCTGATTAAGGGTTAGATAAGCATGAGACTTATATAGTAGTAATTTATTTATTTATAGTTGTTGACATTCTATGAAAATGAAAATTCTATTATCCTATTACTGTTTAAATGGACATTTGTGAGGATGGATGTTTGAATGATTAACAATATTTCACTCAGTAACCATTGAGTTTAGTTACTGGGTCACTCAGACAAAGACAGATGCTAGTTTCATAATATAATTTTATGGTCTATTTTTCTTTACTTTCTTTTGGAGTTAAACAAAGAGATAAGTAGGTACTCATAGTAAAACGCGATTTTTTAGGATTCTGTAGTCAAAATAGCGTAAACGGAACCTTTAGGCGTAGAACAAACGACGGGGCGCCCCGGACTGGTTATTTTCACTGCGAACTATAGGACAAACGGAACAAATCCTATCTGCGGCCCGTGCCGCCCTGTCGTTTGTTCTGGGCCTTCTAATCTCGCCATGTCCGTCCGCCTCTCGTCCGTCCGTCCGCTATGTCATGGACATTTTGTTCAAAAACTAGGTACTCAAATAATAAGTTAACATCTGTTATAGTTTACATTTGAACACATTGATGAAATTTGGAGAAATGGTCACTTAAGACTTCGTAAACAATAATTTTCAACAAGATCGGATATAACGCTTTTGAGTTATTGCCAAAAACTGCGCTTCTCAACGGTCTGACATGCTCTTAACCGGTTTTGTCTTATTAGGATCTTATAAGTCCGATTGTTTAAATACCTTTGTTGTGTTTGACAAATTGACATACAAAGATCTCATATCATTTTTTATCTTAATTTTAAGGAGTTGTACCTACAATACTCATAAATTCCTTAGGCATACAGGCGATGATATATTTATATTAAGAGCGTTCATACAGAAGAATGGCAACCTCGCTATTTAGTGTCATATTTCGTGGTTTTCGAGTTTTATTATTTAATTGGAGCTATTTGTTTTAAATGTTTTCAAGACACTTTTTGGAATTAGGTGAAATGTGTGTAAAAGATACGAAGTCATTGCGTTTACAGTTCTATTTATGTGTAAATAACATATTGGAACTTGCAGGGCGTTTTTGTCATAGTAAAATAACTGTACGCATTACGGATACTCACTTTTTAATACAAGTTCACGTAATCCTAAACATTGTATTGAAAACATTTCAAAAAATAATTCCGATTAAATTATAAAAATCTAAAACCACTAAATACGACACTTAATTTGTGACCTTGCCATTCCTCTCTATGAACCCTCTAAATGGACACGTTTAGGGTTGCCAGGTCGCCAAACCTAATAACCGGACAGACCAGCCAGTTTGGCCGGACATTTGGGTAGAAAAGCCTGACACCCTATATTATTGAGGATTTTGTCTCAGTATTAATAGGTACGACAAAAAAACGGTCACCGTTTATTTTGGCCGGACACGCAATCAAAAAGCCTACCTATGTCCGGCTTTATCCGGACGCCTGGCAACGCTAGACACGTTCAAATAACGGCCGAAAAGAAATCCGTAATATGTCAATCATCATCATCATTTTAGCAAAAGCAATATCATCTTTTTCTCGAATTAACAAGATACCTACTTTACTATCATCATCATCATTTCAAGCCATAAACGTCCCACTGTTAGGAACGGGTCTTCTGCAAATAATTTGGAGGGAGTTTAGCCTACTTACCACGCTGACGGGTTGGTATAGGGTTTGTTTTGAGTTTTCCTTTCTTGCAATGCTCTTGTCTGCATAAGGTTTAGGTACCCTCTACGACACCCGGATTGAAATGGGGTAGTGACATGTATTACCTGTCACTACACGGATAACTTCTATAAAGTAACATTATTAAAATAGCAGGTGTGGTAGGTACGTATAATATTACCAATGTATCGTTTTGTCAATTTACATTAGTCACAGGCACAGTAGGTACATAATATCGTAGTCAGAGTTGTTTCTCGATAGTAAACAAGTTAATTTATTGTGTGGTATCTACACAATAAATAAAGTAATGTGTAGCGTAATCGCTCTGAATCTATTTCTATCTACCTAACTACATTTAATTCATAACAATATAGGTACACCAATAAAGTGCTCTTAGTCCATATTTAAAATTTTCTGAAGCGTCTTAGCCACTGAACCTATTGAATTTTCGGTAAGACACCTAAATTAGAAAGTGCACGATGACTCACGCAAACTATTTTTAAGATAACAATGATTCACTATCCGTTGTGTTGGTGAAAATAAGAAATTATCGATAAAGATTCTTTAAGATTTGGAGTTAAATGTAATTTAGGAAATATACACGCAAAATGCCGATGATGGAAGTCCTCAAGCATGCCTGCTCTGACTAGCGCATGCGCATTGAAATAATATAAATATACTCGTAAATCAAAAAAATCATCTGTTGGATGATGTTTTTTGAATTTTTGAATTAATCAAAAATAGCGCATTTCATTTTTAAAATATCATAAGATATTTTTAATATATCCGAGTCACTATTATTATCTATTTAATTGATTTAAAATAATACATAGGTAGGTAAATAATGTAGGCATCATTATTTACCCTAAAATATCGAGCGTGGTCATGGGCTGAAAGAAAAAAAAACACATATGGTCATTAAAATATAATAAGTGATGTAGACCTTTTTAAAACAATTAAAATTACCGGACCATAAAACCTAGGTAAACAGACTTCTTCGAAAAAAATGCGAAACTCAACATGCTTAATTTATTAGAAGCTTACAAGACGACATTGCGCACGTTCCGATTTCACTATTCTAGGCTATAAACATTTTACTAGGAGCTACAAGTTACGAAGTCTTAATTGGTTGTGAGTTACACGTTGATCAACGCGTAAATACATTAAATGATTCAATGGTTAGCTCATGCTTCAAATTGTATATGTACCTACGTTCTAATTACATTAATTGAAATGAATCAACAGGATAGTACCTACCTACCTAAATATTTCCTACATATGAGAGTAATAATAATATCACGCACAGCTGCACAGTGTTGGGCACAGTAACTTGGCAAAAGTTTGAAGTTATGGAATTTCTTTCCAAAATAAGTGAAATTTGAACCTTTGAATTTACATCCTTTTTCAAAGATTTTCGTTTAGATAAGGGTGTTGATGATAGAAAAATTAAGTCTTCCTAAAATGTGGCATGCATTCGGTCTGGGGTATAACCTAGGTACTTATAATCTTATAATAGTTAAAGTCGTAACACGTAAACATAGATAGATTCCTTCCCTGAATAAGTAAACTGCATTGTTAGGAACCTTTTGTTTCTTTCTTCGGGTATTGCATAAATATATTTAAATATTATATTTTATTATTGTCATTTTATGTGTGAAGGATGACAATATTAAAATGACAATGACCAGATAGACCGACGACCTAGTAAAGGTTGCGGGTGGCCGTTGGATGCGGGCGGCACCAAATCGCTCGTTGTGTCGGAAATTAGGTGAGGCCTATGTTTAATAGTGGACGTCATTGGGCTGATATGATGATGATGTGTGAAGGGCTATTATAAACGATATTAGTTGAGTCTAATATTAACTTTTCCTCTATCCGTTGTTACATGTTGCATTATATTCCAATCACGGTTCAATACATGTTCAGTACATAAGCAGTGTTTCATGAATTTCCCTTATTGCTAAAAGTATCGCAATACCGCCTGCTCTTTTATTGTAATGCTGAACATTGACCTAGAACTTTATAGTGTTCCGAAATCGTAACGGAGGTATTCGCATAGCGGCAATATGGCCTTTTCATCTTGTTTCTTGCGTGATGCACGCAAAGTCATTTGTTTTATTTCAACCTTACGGAAATGTCATATTGTTACTTTTTTATATTCCGTTTCCATAAATGTTCCTAAAATGCTGTCACAATAATAGTGATAGTAATTTAAGTTTATTAATCAGCATGCCATATCGTAGCTAGATATTTTAACTGTTATAAGAATTACCTAGTGCTTACATGGGCCGCCAAATTGGAAAATTAATAGTGAAAATAAAAATATCTATAGAAGTACGTAAAATACGTTCCAATAAAGATGCACTTAAGGTTGTCAGAAGAGTAATAAAGTACTTTAAGATTCTTCGCGGTGCACTAATCAAGATTCAAAAGTTAACGATTAATAATATATAAAATAAAATGGGGCAGTGGACCAAAAAAGTCTTAATTTCTTAAAACAAATCTTTACACCCAATTCTTAATATAGCAAGACCCATTCATGGCCTTCTACTTATGTGACAATTTTCTTGACAGAGCGTCTACACAAAACAGCCAACGGAGTTTACCAGAGATACCGCATCCAGTTGGAAGACACGACAGTGGAGATACCGCCTCAGAAATATATGCGACTGTGAACTTGGATGAAGGTATAGTGCAGAATTATTTGTTATAAGATTTAGAGCTGAAATAAAACAAGTTTACGAAGGAATTACTTCAGTATTTTAAAACACAGCCCATATTATGGCCTTAGTGCAGATTCGTGTCCGTAAATAAAATATCACAATGTGTCTTGGCACATGCTTTCAAGCAGAAGAGATTTCTTCTTTTAAACTGAGAGTTCAGCTATTTCATTTCTATGTTTTTTCTGCACAACATCAGGCGCCATGCGTGCTTATTTATTTACCCCCTCTCATAGTGTAGTCACAACCACAGCCTTTCATACGTCAAAAATACAAAGAAGCCATCGATAAAAATTCCATCCAGATTACGCATGTCCATCGCAAAAACCAAATTGGAATTATAATATTAAATTGCTTGCCAATTTGCCATTCCATGTGGAGTGAGACAATGAGTGCAACAGCTTTATTATACAACCGACTGAAGCAATGTGATAAACCTGATCCTTAAACGTTATCATTCATTGATATTATGGCCGGAACATCGTCGTCGTAATACAATCGGGCATACTTAGCTTACATTTTATGTACGGTGTGATATCTGTGGGTGTGACTATCAATCGAGACTCTTGTTACAAGTAAGATTCGCTATAAAATAATCCATAGCAAATCCTCGATTAATTAAGATTCCTTGTAAGACAAAAAGAAACATGCTTTTTGACTTCCCGTTTAAGCATAAATTAGAAAATGTAATCACACTATACTGTCACTGTGTTTACATTTTCTAATTAATACCTAAATTGGAACGGAAGAGTAAATAAAAAAAAAAATTCTGTACCTAAGTTCGGTCGCATAATTATTGCAAAAAAGGGCAAAACCTCGTCAGGATGCGAAAATTCAAGATATGTTCGGAGTTAAGCAAGTAAAGATGCCTTACAACCTTAATCATTAGTTCATAAGGACGTAAGGTATTAATGTGCCCGATAGCGCAATTATGTGTTGCGTAGTGAAAACTTCCATGTACCTAGCAACAATTTTTGCCATTGCAGTTTGTAGCAACTGTCATAAGTTGTTAGACAAACATGTTGAGCCTGACCTACGAAACCTCGACACATGTCTTGTTTCCAAAGGTCGTCGGCGAAAGTAGGTATACGGGCACTCACTATTTATTCGATATTGAAACTTATTTACAATGTTTTAGGACTCAAAGTGTCTTGTGGTAGTCGTTAACCTTTCAATGATTTATAATAGGTGGATGAATATTTTAGCTGTGATAGGCATTGTTGTTGGCCCTGCTAAAGATCGTAGGGAAACACTTGATTTGTCCTCATGATTGCTTTTAGCGTAAATACAGCTATAAACTTGCCAATGTCATGTCCTCAATTATTATATTTCGAAGTATCTATTTGCAGAAGAAAAATCTATATCAGATCATTTACTAATAATTAATACGAACTGTTTATTAAACTAATCTAGGCTTCATATTATGGTATAGACATATACCTACCGTCTATATTCAGTGATTACGAATTGACTACCTCATGTTATGGTACGTGGACTGTTAATATATTGTGTCTACAATACGACAATATCAGGGTACTAATTTGTTACATAGGTACTTGCTCTTGTTAATGATTCGTCTCTGTGAATAATTAGGGAGACAAACTGCGAAAATTACGTCTGTATTCAGTGACGGGAGTGGATTAGACCATTAGTGGATCAGACACTTGTTCATACTGGCTAAATTATTTAGCGAAATTTGAGACAGATGCACCTCTGCCTAGACCTTCAGGGAAAAGTCGTGCAGCAAAATTTTTTCTACCATCTACCATCCACCTAAAAATGTTACAATTAATTTCTATTAAGAAACTAATTGGGGGGGGGGGGGGGATCAAAAACCGTAAGCGCATGTAACTAGGTAGGTAAATATAATATAATGCTTATTAGCATGAACCTATCTAAGTACTTACGTTGAACTGTAATTACTGTAAAGCATTGGACTACACGTGTTTAATTAAACGACAAACCGCACTGTTTATTGCATCGTTAAGGAATACATTCGTACCTCTGCAGTTATTAAAGAATTAATCATTCATTTTACGATTATTGTTTTCTTAGTTATAAAGTTATAATAAGAATTGAAATATGTGCTTTGTTTATATTTTACTTTTAAATACCTACTCAGTAGGTACACTACGTGTTTTATGCTATGCCCACAGCCGTAGACTATGACATCTAATGTTTCAATGATACGGTAGTTTATTAAATCAGAATTTATTTAATCTTAAGGTTTGAGTTTGAGTACGTTATTGAAAAGAAATAGCTCCGTTTAAATAATAAAAATCGAAAACCATGAAATATGACACTAAATTGCGACGTTGCCATTCCTCTGTATAAACCCTCTTTTTTATTCTTTATTTAGCATGTGTCATCCCACTGCTGGGCAAAGGCTTCCCCGGTTTCTAAAAATGTATTTAAATTATGTGAATATTTTCGGAAATAAATACTCCGAAAGTAGCATAAATTGTGCCCCCCCCTCTATCTTTCTTTTAATTTCTATCTCTATCTTAACAGTATAACTGATATGAAAAAAAATCATAAAGATAACGCTTAATAAATACTTTCAAAGAAAATTGTATTTGAGTTATTGCCGAAAAACTGCGCTTCTCAACAAAAAGACGTAGCCCTACGCTCTATTGCTACGGAAAGCTAATTGTAACGACGGAATCTCTAAAACGCAGTCAAAACACGATACTTCGAATGCTTATTTATGACAAGTAGGGCTTAAAATAATGTAGGTAGTACTTACAGTACGACTAGAACCTATATACAATTATTTATTACTTACTCACACGAACAGAATATGATTTAGTCAATAAAAAAATTAATAAGCACATGTTAATATTACCTATTCGTCATCGGTCGTTCTCGGTCGTAGTAAACCAATGCTACATTGTTTTATTCAAGGAAAAAACTACTACTTATATCTGTGTTATAATAAAGTAGGAAAAACCATGGTCAGCTTGCAAGGGATTTCAATAATAATATTTTTTTATTTTTTATTGCCTGATGTGGCAGACGAGCTAGCGGCCCACCTGATATTAAGTGGTTACCGCCGCTCATGGACGTTGGCAATGTTAGGGGCACAGCCAAGCCGCTGCCTACCTAGAGAGGATAGCTCTCCTTAAACCTCGTTTGAAGAAGGACATGTCATAACGCTCAGGAAAAACCGCTGCAGGTAGTTCACCCCAGAGCCGGCTAGTACATCACTTATAGTAAAATTGCATCGTATGCATTTTTGACTTTTCTAAGCTCCGAAACACTCGAAATGCCACAGGTTCCAACACAAGAGGAGCCCAGAGGCTGCAAATACAATTAGTTATTACGAAATTTTGCAAAAAAAAAAGGAGTTACTGCCGCACTCAGAGACGTTACTTAACTTAAAGTTTATTTAGTAAAAACGTGTAATACTTAGCCTAAAGACGATTATTCAATGAAAAAATTGTGTTAATGACAGATTGCTGCTATTTGACGTCTATGAGTGCGGCAGATGTAACAACAATAATAAAAGTTTTGTGATTTATTTTAAATGATTCAGGTAGGTATGTACTACTTTTTACGGGGAGGTCCCTTGCCATGAATTGAATTTGGGTGATATGGCCACTGATTAAAGATACATGAATAAGATATACCTATGTATCCTTAAGTGTGAAGCAGTCGATAAGCTTAATACGCGCTATATCAAGTACTTTTAGATATATTATGTAACTATAGTTATACATTCCTGTGTCAAATCTCTAGTTTCTCTTTGACCTGGGAATGCGCTAATAACCCGCATACCCTTTGCGGCAGGCTTTTAGTCACACCCAAATAAGTTCCGCTTCAGTAGTCATTTACGACACATACCGATCATATATCAAAATTAGAACAAAGGCAAAATGCAATTAACAACACGAACCTAATTAAAAACATTCGTTGCTACTGTCAATGATCTGATTAGAGATACAATCGAGTCTCATTATCAGTGGTACTATCCATCAATAATGAAAAAAGGCACCGCTACTCGGAACTGTCGATAATTAGATCGTAATCGAATAGTATATTAACAAATCGACCTTGTTTTACTGCAGGTAGCAAGACAGTAGCAGCACCGTCTACGAGTCGAGACCATCCTTATGAACATGCTTATGCTAAACTGCAGAATGAAAGTCATATGTAAGTATTCTTATTTTTGGTTTACGGAAGGGGAACGTTGTTTTTTTAGGCTTCCTTACCAAAAAGGTACACAGTGTTTATAGTTTTAAACACTAATAAGTATACTATATAAAGTAATAAACTATTGAGAAAATGTTTTTTATTTTCTCTGCCAAAGCGGCCGAAATGGGGATTGAAATTTGAGGGAGGAGGGGCTTTATCTCCGAAATACATGATGAGAAAAATGTGAAATAATTATATGGAAAGAAAAACCAGCCTGCATATCTAGTGCATTAAATTAAAAGGGCTGTTTTTTTATTGTTTGGTAACTTAATTCTTACTCAAATCATAAAAAATAAATACCAGAATCATAAAATACAATTTTCCACTGGAAACTTGAAATTTCAAGGAGATTTTTTTAATTAATACTCCTACCTAATTACTCTTTTCTAGACTTGTTGAAGTTACAACTGACGAAGCCTCAGAAAGGGAGATACAAATTGACGAAAGAGAAGTGGGACAAAACCCTGCAGGTATGTTATCTAAATAATCTAATATCATATATCTTAAATCTACGATACGATTTTAATTTACGATAAAATATTTTAAACAAAATGCCGATTAAGAAGAAACTAATAAAGATTAAATAAGTATCTAATTTTACTTAATGAATTTTAGTAGTAAATAAATTAGATTGGCATCAGATGTTAAAATGTTATGTTTTCAGAATCGGTGGTTATATCAGCGTCAGTGGCGATAAGTGGACAACTGCCATCGAGTCAGGAACTGCCGTATATCACACCTCCATCACCTCGACCAAACACAGACAACACCACGCACTTTAGCGGGGATTCTACAGATTCAGCTAGTATGTACCACCTAAAGTTTTTTTATTCCACGACAGTGGCAAACAGACGTACGGCTCGCCTGACGGAATCGGTTACCGTAGCCTATGGGTGCCTGCCACACCAGGGGCATCACTAGCATGTTGGTAACCCTTAAAACACCTATTCACTCCCTTTCTGAGGAGCCCTATACTGTAATCCTATGGAAAACCTAGTTAGGGAGTTTATTTGCATCCTGAGAGTTATTGCAAAGAAATTCCTCTGAAACCGCGCAGTGCGAGACCATTTAGGTTCTAAGATGTGAGAATGAACGTCCTGAACACGTGAATTTCTTTTACGTACCTATGTCAAAAACGTGCAGAGGCGAAGTTTAGAAGGAGCGTGTGTAATTTATCTTATTATTGGTCAAGCCGATACAAACCGGTTTTTTTCGTCCGCAACCAGCCGCAAATTAATATTAAAAAAAAAAAAAAATATTGCTTCAACGCGGTCGTATGAAGTTGAACCTTTGTACAATTTTGTCTCATCATAGGCCTCCCCAAGAGATTTCCAATAGGACCGGTTTTAGTTTTACTATATCAGCCCAATGACGTCCACTGCTGAACATAGGCCTCACCTACTCAATCAATACTCAATCATTTATTGCTTCCATAATGAATAATTAGGTGGTAGGCATAATGTAGGTTACAACTATGGACCCTGTCGGGCACAGCACAATTTATTAGGAGAGAGGAAGTGAAATAGATTTAAAAATAATTTCCGTCACAGCGAACGATTGTTTGCCGTCCGCATCCAATCCTCATTACATTTATACGATTATTCAAAATAACATCTAGTTGTGACCAAAACGTCTACTCGTAAATGTTTGTTGGGAACGGCCAATACTGCTAAACATTAATTGGTAACTGTGAGTACCGTGACTAACGGCTTTACGGAGACATACGCTTGGGAGTGAAAAATGCCTATAAAAAAAAGAAAATATGCCAAAAAAAATACGTAACGGCTGATCTTACCATTGTAATGACGGTACGCACGTTGTAATAAACATATCAAGGCAACAATGCTAGTAATCCTGTGGCGTAGGTATACGCACATGCGCAAATACCGTATTTGTTTGATGTGCGTTAGTGGTACAAATAGGATTGTTGATTTTATCAGAATCAATCGATGGTGATACAATTGCTGACATAACGTATTTGTTAAAGACGGAACTTAGCGCAAATCACGTGGAGATGTACTATGATGTAATGTAGACCATGATTTCTATTGTCATTTGTTACCTTAAGTCATAAATATCACTTGTGTTTTAAAATTGTTTTATCGCTTGTAAATTTCTATTTAGCAATCTTTATAACTTTAATCCTAAATCCAAGGTTGTCAATAAAATAAATTTGATGTCGGCAGTTTATTTTAAGTTTAAAATATATTTTGCGAAACGATTAAAATAAATTGTAAATATTTTCTGAAAAGCATTCGCAATGTTAGCAAGAAAAAAAACCAGTCCCACTGCCGGGCTCGGGTCTCCACCTGAGCCCAGCAGTTGGACTTAATCGGTTGCTGATGAATGAATGATTCGCAATGTTGACATTCGTAGGGGTGATTTTCATATCGTTGTCAAATGTTTGAAAATAACGTCGACAATATTTAAATTTCAGTTGAACTTAATTTTCATGAATTAAAACGTCAACAACGTTTCGTTTCGCATTATTATTAGAGCGACACCTGTTTTTGCAAAAAGCCACATCTCTTTTCAGTAATATTGAAAAATGTTTTCACCCTTATCTAATTATCCTTGATGGTTTTATCTACATATTCTACATACTATATGATTATTTTTGTTCATATATTATTATTATTTTCAGAGGGCTACACGAGTATTTCGGTGCGTGAACCGCTCAGCAACATCCGTGCGCAGAGCACTAAACGGCCATCACAGCCGCACTATGCCACCGTCTCAGATGATTCTGGTTAGTTTATATTAACATTTTGTTTAAATTCATCTTGACTGGTTAAAGAATATGTGACCTTTGATAATAATAATAAGTGATAGTTTAAACTGTCAATTTTTCGGCTTGACATCCGTCTGCATTTAATAAACAGGTTTTATTACACGCAATATAGCTATAAAAGTGCATTTAAGAAAAAAGAACTTTATTTTTAAATTCAATTTAATTACGGTCGAATTTCGAACACGGGGCTGCCGACCACTTAATAAGTTAACAATACAAATAATTCATTATGGTGGATTTTATCTTTAACTTTGATTTTAACTTACGCACTCTCTGCGCTATGCCATAAAAACGGATGCTTATTAAAAATATAAAAAAAAATGTTGATAATAATTGTTTACTCTACTGTCTACAACTTCTTAAAGGATATAAAAGCATTGAAACAATAGAAAGCGAGACATTAGCAAGAACTGTTTTTGTGACCTTTGATTAAAATCATAAGACGCCGACACAATATTTTATGGGACTAAAACAAAATGTCAAAATGAAGTTTTTATACAAGTTTTTTGCTTATTATGTTTTATATCATCATTTATTTTGGAGGTGAAACACCCAATATGACTGGACTAGATGTAGTAATAGCGTTATCATGATAAATAGGCGCCTACTTTAATACTTATTCCTTATCTTAATCCAATTTAGGATTAGTAGATTTAAAAAGAAATGCATAATCTAAGATTATACCTACTTTAAATAGTATCATTGTATGCAATATATATGATAATATTATGAATTAGCTCCCGCGCATTTGCACGTAATATTAGAAATAATCAATTAATAAATCTAGGTGTAGGCACATCTATATTAATATTATAAAGCTAAATAGTTTGTTAGTTTGTTTAAACGCTAGGATCTCAGGAACTTCTGATCCGATTTGAAAAAATATTTTAGTGTCACATAGCCCTTTTATAAAGGAAGATTATAGGCTATATAACATCACGCTACGGCCAATAGGAGCTGAGCAGTGGCCAAACAAGTGACGGGAGCGAAGCCCCGCGCAACTTCTAGTACAATATACATGTCACTCTTTAGCTCTCCAACTATGTATTTGCAAATAAATATTTTCTCCATCCTGTCACAATAGTAGAATAATTATTATTATGTTATTATAATATTTCACAAAAAGAAAACATCTTGTCTTTATCTTCTTCGAATATACAGTTCTAGTCTTACGAAAGTAGCTCATTCTAAGATAGTTTTAACACGAAGTATAAATTGTTGATTTTGTTTATTAGATGAAATGTATGCGGCGATAGAGGAAGCGAGCGTAGGCGAGGGGTCGGACACATACGCGCAGATTGCTACAGAGCCTCGCCGAAGGGATCCCACACCAGATCTGCTGCAGACTGACCCTACTCATGTGTCTAGGTATGTATTTATTGTTACGGATGAAGAAATTTATTTTTACTTATATCACTTACAGAAAAAAATACGGAATGTTAAACCAATTAGCGTAATTAAAAAGGTGTTCAATTCCTTTTTTTTTTTAAGCTTATATTGCTAAACAATGTGTTCACAAAATGTTTTTACCGTTTTCTAATACATAGTTGGTACCAAGTGATGATCCCACATACCATACTTCTTGACGAAAACAAATTAAAGTTTGATTGCTCATTATTACTATTATTATTTTCTCATATCCAAATTTTATTGAATTTGATTTAGTATGGTGTTTTGGTTCTGTACTTTCTGTGATATTTCAAACTGTAACAACTATGGCGATTGAAAAGAGTGGCCTGAGTTTCTTGCCAAGTTCTTCTCAGAGCTCAACCTTGTCAGTGAACTGGCCGTAGGCAAATTTACTGACACCTTTTCTGGCTTTGTATGACGTTCATAAGTATCATGTATGTGATCCAAATGAAATAAAAGATTTGACTTTGACTTTGACTTAGTGGTGCTTCGGAAGGTAGTCGTAACCATCACGTTAACAATGTACAGATAAGAATGCTATGAACATATTATTAAGACACAAACATGTACGCAATGACATCTAGAAAACCAGTTGGCGTTCTATAGTTTACAATCGTTTTAACCTCACGTTAAATCCTATGTTGTAACATGGGTAGATAAAATGAAAAAAATGTTGAGATTTTCGTAAAGATAAGATTGGCATTTAATCCGGAAATACGAACACATTTATCTTAATCACTGTTGATTTCTATGATTTCGTAGTATTCTATTGCAATGTCATAACTGTACCCTTTTATTTCGTAACACAATATTTATTTTCTTTTACAGAAGAAGTGCACCACCAGAAATTGGGGCATCAACATCTCACGCTACACACTCAAGACAAGGTAACAAACAAAATATGCTATATTGTCCTTTCAAACACGATATAAACGAAACTTCTAATGAAACTATATGCTTATAAAAATACACACCTACATAAAGAGGGGTAGGTAAGGACCACTTCTTAACCCCTGTTACGTCCCTGATATACTTGCTGACATGCTAGCTTCGTCAACAATCAAAAATCTTTTATACATGCTCACCGGTTGATGATACTGACTTGTGCTTTTTTGTGTTGTTGGTTCGATTCCCACACGAGACAAATATTTGAGTGATTTATAGAAATTTGTCTCGATATTGTTGTACAGTCGAGTTCATTAATATATTGGCACCATCAAGAATTCAAAATATTGTGAGCGTTGAAAAGCTCAATAAATACTATAGAACCTATGAATCAAATATGTGTCCTCATGTGAATGGTTCAATAAAATATGTTGTACATTATGCAATAAGTTGTAGTCACCCTTTTCAACAAAAAAATCTAATGATGGTGCCAATATATTAATGAACTCGACTGTACTTTGTTTCCATTAATTGTGTGTTTGTAAATTCCCCAGCGGTATAGGGCGTGTTGTATAATATATTATGAGCGTTGTTTTTTTAACATTTTGACTGCCACGTCAAAGCCACGCCGTGCTTTGTGCGCCAAGTTTTTAAAATACAGTACATTTTTGACGTGCCATGCCATCATTGGCGTGGTGAGCACATTTTCATTTTACTTGTATAGACATCTTTAGCGTTCAAAGGGTTAAATAAATTGTGGTATCGCTAGTGGGTATGGTGATGCCCAAATAAAAGTCAAAGTACTTACAGTTTATCACCATATATTTTGGCACCACTTTAATAATAATAATAATAATTTTATTATCAGGATAACAATTTCCCATAGATAAATACCTTACAAACTAACATACATAAAATTATAAAACTACTTCACAATGCACTTTGTGCGGTCAGGTGGTACTTGGCCCAGGAAGCGGCGGAACACAACACACAATACACTTATTTAAGAAGGAGAACAAGACAGGATATTTAGAGAGCAGTACACATACAGTCTTATAAGTAGCACGAGCGCAGTAGTTCAGAACACGAAATGATTATAAAAGTAAATGACAGTTTATGTAAATAACACGATACGAGAACATTATAAAAACTAACACGCGAAAGTACGGAAGCAACAATTAGCATATCATGCGTCGCGTGCGAGGATTGGAGGCGAACTGGGTGGTCCTTAGCGTCGGCGCGTGGGCCGCGTGTATTCCACACCTGACACCTGCAGCCCGCACGTGTCCTTCGACGCACCCGCGGCCTGCAGCTGCAAGGTCAAACGGGAACCACGCGCCGCGCTAAACATCAAAAGAATCCGGTTCAGTCCGGATTGGCTGTGCTTTTCCATTGCAACATAACCCGGTCCGATAGTGTATAAATGTCGATGAAATATATAAAATTATAAATAAGTAAATTAACATAAATAGATGTTAAGGTGCCTACAAAATAAATAATTTGAGTCAAAGAAAAATTTTAGTAAACTAATACCATTTTTATTTAGGTGGTATAGTAGGCTAAATTCCCTCCAAAATGTTTGGAGAAGACCCTTGCCCAGCAGTGGGACATCAATTTATGATGAATACAATTTGTATAGCATCGTCATCATCATGTTCAAACTCAACGGGTGCGTTGGGATCGCCGAAGCCTGAGAAACGTCAAGCTAACTCTCCGCTCCCGCCGCCGCCGCTCGCCGGCACCCACGCCGCGTCTCAGCCCAGCGCACACGGCTCGTCCCACAACTCGTCCCACGTCCCGTCCCACAGCTCGTCCCACAGCTCGTCCCACGTGCCGTCCCACAACTCGTCCCACACGACGGCACACGCCACAGTACACGCCGCGCCGCGCCAGCCCGCCATCGAACAAGCGCAGCGACATCAACGTATGTCCAGCACTGGTAATTACTACATACCGAATTCGTACAGACATTATATTCAGAGTAAACAGTTCAAATTAATAAAAATAAATCAATAATTAATTCAAATTTATTCAAAGCATATTAAGTAATTAGCAATTTCTTAAATTTTTTAGGAGGTATTATCAACTCTATGTTACTTCCTCAAGCTTTAGGTAACTAAAATTATACTCTACCTTTTCCCATCTCTGATGATAAAAGTAAAAATAAAACTAATTGGTATGCTTCTAACAGGCGATCTTCACTTCAATCACGACAAACTACGACGGAGTCTTAACGAGAAACATCAACGAAACAACAGCTGCGTCAGTTCCTCCGACTTCTACGGGTGCAATTATCCTGTCGAGAAGCACAGGTTTAGTTCTGGTGATCTGATCAGACCTCTGGTCGCCAGGGAACTGAACTTTGACATCGATCAACGTGACAGTCAAACTGACAATCTATACAATTCCATTGATGGACCAAATTACAGCGACTATTCATCCGCAGATGCGAATACGAGTTTGAACTCTGACCATAGAATAACGGAAAGTCCGTCACGGAATGTGGAAGAGATGTATGCTAAGGTTATGAAGAAAACCAAAGGGCGAACTGAAGAGTCCGTTAGACGGTCAAAAGATCTCTCAGGTGGTGATGGGGAGCCTCATACATCTAAATATCGTGGCGACGATCCTGGATATGAAACTATCGATAGGAAGAAATCAATTAACCACGGATACGAAACAATTGCTCACAAAGACAGAAAATCATCTCAGAATCAAGACCCAGGCTACGAAACTGTCAGGGAATTAAACAATGCGAGCGCAAACAAGAATTTTTCAAACAACAATTTGTTGAAAATAAACCATTTGGTAGCAGACAGTGGCCCTAACAGTATTGTTAGTAGTGATGCGGGATACGAGCATATTTCGAAGACTGACAACAATGCTTCAGATTCCGACCCTAACTACGAAGTGTTACGAAATCAGCCTCCTACACCGCCTTACGCTACGATCGCACCGAACTATAAAGTACAACCAACATATTCGACTGTAAACAAAAGGCCTGGGAAATATAACAACTGGCCTGCTAACAATAATGATGAAGCCACCTTAGAACCAAATTACGAGTCGGTGCCTCACGATACTCTTTATAATACAGGCAGTGAATCGGACCCTAATTACGAATCGGTTCGACCCAAAGATCCGAATTATGAAAGTGTGAGTACACAAGATCCTAATTACGAGTCATTACGATGTAAAGATCCTAAGTATGAATCAGTGCGGTCTAAAGATTCAACATATGATTCGGTGCGATCGAAGAAGGATCCCAACTATGAGAGTGTTAAGTATTTCGAGTTGTCGAAGAGAGAACCTCCATACGAGAGGGTTAACAGTGAGAAGAATGCAGGCAGTAGTGTAGAGAGGTCGGACTCGTCAGGAGGATATGAGAAAATTAATGTACCAAACCATAGCGAGCCTAAAAGCAGTATTAATAATGGTGGCGACGCCACTGTCAGTGATTACTTTCAAGTGTAAATGTTTTACAGATGAATATTGTATATGACTTTGTTTATGAACAATCGTAACAGGAAATGGAGCTATTAACATGAATATTTTATTAACAGTATTCAAATAGGATTTTTGAGATTGAGTGCTTTTTATTTATTAATTAAATATTTTAGGGAGTGTCAACAGCACCTCAACGTTAGATATAATAAGTAATATCTTCCTTAGGTATCTGTGATATATGTATATTATTATAAAATTTTGATTTTTGTTTTTTATTTCCGTAAGATTTTTATATGAGCATTGATAGACAATTTTATTATTCTGGAAACGAGAATAATTTGTTATGAAATCTCCATTTATTGCTGTGTTCAATATGTGTGATTACTTACACTTTGAGCTAGTGTATGCGTGTATTGCATGTACAAAATGTAGATTGTACATATTTTTTTAATTTTAAGTAATTTATGATTAAATTTTTAACTATTTTTCATTGGAGACGTATTGACTTCACTTTGGTCAAGGAAGGTATTGTGAGTATCTCGTTTTTGCGCTATTTGAGCATGCATACAGGTCGACAATATAAGTGTCAGTTAGATATTATGTCTGATTACTTGTCATAGGATGTGAACCCTAACTCTACCAGATTAAGGTTCAAATTCCTAGTACAAGGGTTTTAGGATTGCCACTAAACTAGTTATCTTAGGATGCAATGCAATGATCTGCAATGAGTCCCACAACGCTGTATGGAGGGTACCTCACTTGATGTTCTCCTGGTTGCGCAAATAGAATTGCGCATTCCTTTTCTGCTGATTGTAAAGCAGTGTCCTAGAGAGATATAAGCCTTAGCGTAATTACTTACGCTAAGGCTTATATCTATCGGTTTACCGTAAGGGATTATTCCCGGTGTCCACCACTGGTGGACAGAGAGACAAATTATGAAATTGTGTCAAATTATCTTTCAAAATAGCCCGTACGCCAGGAGTGGACAAAGATAATGTTTTCGTATTAATAGTGACACCTTTCATCACTGGTGGACAGTGTCAGAACTTTTCAAAATATGTTCCTATGTCCACCAATGGTGGACAATGTCAGAACTTTTCAAAATAAGTTGCTTCTTCACTAGTGGTGGACAGAGCAACTTAATTTCATAATTTATCTCTCTATCCACCAGTGGTGAACAAATTGGTGGTGGGCACCGGGAATAATCCAGGTAAACGCCTTTTAAAATTCAAACCGGAGATTGTGCAAACGATCGCGTGCGTGGATTCCTTTTCTATATTAGTTTAACTAACTATACAAAGAGTGGTGCTAACCATAACTATGTTTAAGACTTGTAAATTATTGGATCTGATTTATATTCCAAAACATAATAATCTGACACTTTTAATGTAGACTTGTAGGAAGACGAATAATTGTAAATGGAGCCTGCATTTTAGCTTATGACAGTCTTAATGAGTTTGAAAATTACCTTATACACCATAATTAAGGACTCGTTAACATTTTAAAATTCATTCTCTAGTGTTAGTCTCAGAAATGTACTATTCTAACATTATTTTAAACTTTTGTTTTATACTTTGTTGTTAATTTGTTATTAACTTGCTGTTTTAGTTATAAATACATAATTACTGTAGTAATATATGTTGTGCAAGTGAACAAGTATCAAATAATTCCAATATAGGTTACAATTTTTCTTATGTATGCACATTCTGTAAAAAATAAGTACCTGAAGATATTATTTTATGACCATGAACGCTATTCAACGAAAGTATGGTTGGCGTTGTTGCTATGCTGATTTTAATTTTTGAAAGGGGCCAAAACATTTTTGGGAATGGTAACGCTCCGCATCGTGTTCTTTTTGTTACCAATTGCGCCACCAGAGGGATGTTATAGTACCTGTTCCGAGTATAGGTGCGTTATTCTACAGACAAGAGCTATCAAATTCTATAGAAAAATATTATTTTGTCTGACATGTTCAATATCGTAAGATATAAACGCTGCTTTATTCAATGATTCAAGGGAGTTCCCACAACAGCCCCCTGGCGTAACATAGAACTAAATGTATTCGATGCGCATCACTACCATTCCGGTTACTTTTGGGTCCCTCTCATAATTTTTTATTCTAAATTACGTAATTCTAAAAATATAGCTCCGATTAAATATGTATATAATTGAAAACCACGAAATATGACACTAAATTGTGACGTTGCCACTCTATTGGTATAAACACTCTTAAAACACTGATTGATTAGTACAATTTTTGCAGATATTAGTATAGCAATAACGCCAGCCTAATAATTTATATGGATGCACCAAAGATAAGGTAGTATATAATAATTGTTCGCTGCTTGTGTCAAGCATAGAACGCATGGTATGGCTGGTACTTATGTGTTCATTGTCAAGTCCCATTGTGACTATAATTCTTCATATCTGTGAACTAATTGTAATTAAAACTCGTCTCTCGTAGAACTACATTCCGATGAACTATTATTCGAGATTTAAAGGTATCTTATTATTGTGAATGATGTACAAAGATGAAGGATGGTATGTAAATGAATAGGTGCACGTGTCTCTTACGTCGACCGAACAACGAACGTGGTCATGACCACGTAGACCGTTAGTTCGGTCGTTTGAACGTGGAACAATGCATTGTCGCATTGCAGGTAATCTGAGTTATACTACATGGTATTCAATAAGTGAATCCACAATAATGCACAACATCCAATAGGAAGTACCTAACCAAGCCTCAGCGCAAGTGTCTGGGCATGCGCTGATGCATACGTCATAAGCATCAAAGTTACCGCCAGTCGTGACCCGGGTCAAGCTAAACGAAGCATGCCTTAGGTGCCACCTCCACGAGCGAGGGAATCGAGACAATATTATCGTCGTGCCAATATACATTCTCTTGTGTTGTTATGTGTTCTGAGTTGATTTTTTCGAAGACGTAGAACGACTATATTATCAGTCATGGTTCTCTTGCTCGTAGCGCTATTGTCAGCAACATATTTCATGCGTTCCGCGCATGCCTCTAGCGCAAGTTGAAAGTGCATGCGTGTGAATACACTTACTAAGTGATATGTACTACGCTGTATGAACATAGCACTCGTGTGACGTCATATTATTCTATCAGTACTTACCTACTATGTTAGCACAGGTGCTCGATTTTCAACACATTTTTATAAACCTATTGCAATGCAACTCTCATCTGTATAGTCTAAAAACCGTACTTATATACTTTGGTGCGTTCGGATAACATTACGCATCGTATTTTCGAAGCTTTACTTTCACGAACATACCACTGTAACGATTGAAGTACGCATAATTATGTATACCTTATGATATTATACGAGAGAGACTCAGGTTTAAATAAATCCAAACCATTTTATTCTGATATACTTTAAAAAATTATAGTAAACACACTGTCAGATGATATCGGTACCTAAATACATTATTTATTTATATAATTTACCTGTATATAGATTTTTACTTTGCTTATGGACATATTAACTTATGCGATATTAAACATCATTTTACAAATGTAATTTCACGTATCAATTGACTGTTAATGTATGTATCAACCTTTACTTATAAGTACTTATGTATTCAGTGGCAACCCTACCTTACCACATTTATAACAACCTACATACTACCCGTGTGCAGAAAGTTTGCCGGTAGCCTCATGAGGCGTCGATGGTCAGTAGGGATGGCAAAAAAGGTTACATTTAATACGACTAAGGGAAAATATAGTAATTAAAAGTAGCGTGGGACGCGGTTGGTGGAAATGAGATGTGATGTTGTTATAATGATGACGGGGTAGTCATCATTATAACAACATCACATCTCATTTCCACCAAGTCATCGGCAAACCTTCTGCGCACGGCTTATAAAACAATGTTTAGAATTCCCAGGTGTTTAGCGAATAAATGTAAAAACCTATGGTATCTTGTGATCCCGCCTTTAATATGTGTAATTCAGGGTTGCCACTGACAAATGCTGTATGTATTATAATATTCAAAAACTCCAAAACATTCCAATAATATTTATAGAACCAGTGAATGAATATATTTAATGGAATAAAGTATGCCATATAATTTATCAAACATTTTATTGGTAACGACAACCCTCTAGAATATTTCGTTGTTAGAAGTATTTTCTTCATCACTAATGAAAATTTTTGTTCATTGTTAAATTCTGGTAAGCTAAAGGAGGATAAAAATCGTTAACTATAAAATGGACCTTAAAAGATTTCAAAGTAACGTTATTAAAACGTTTTATTTAACAACATTACAATTAACGTTATTTTGTTATTCTTATTATCAATAGGGCATTAGTAAAGACTACCGTTATCATGATTGTAGCTAAATCTCAGAGCAAGGAGTAGGTAGCAAAGCGCATGGTTCTCTCCTGCCAAATCAAGTACATGAAAAAGCCGGTATCCGTTTATTTTATTCTGGTGTGCGTTTATAGAAACGTAGATTTTTTCTTATGAGTGTGCGAAGTGTAGGTACTATTAGTACTGTAGGTACGTATAAACATACCCAAAAAAGACCAGAAAAACTAGTGTAAAGCTAGCATAAAGCAACTCCCGTCTAATTACTTTGAGAGATAAATATACCTACCTAAAGTTGTTTTTTCGTTTTCTCTTTCTTTTTTGTTCTTTAACTTTCGTATTTCGCCAGAGGAGCTAATCTTAATAATTATACTCAACATAATTGGTGGTAGAGACCTCATTAGAGTTTATTAGACTACACGGTAATGAAGGTCCCTTTAAGGCACCTCCTGGACACCATGCAGTGTAATATACTATTGATCCATTATACATGGTGTTCAGGAGATGCCTTAAAGGGACCCTGAATATCGTATAGTGTACCCCTTTACCGGTTGACCTCTAAAGTATTTAGCTACGTTTTCCATAAACCATAGATAAAATGGTAACATCACTACCGTAAAATGACGTTTGTCAAATTTGACAAGTAGTGACATGGAATTCGTAAAATAGTTTTTAACTATTTACAACATTTTACTTTGTTATCCCGAAATCTCTTGTCCAGGGAATAAAAAACATGGCTAACTTTCAAAACCCTAACGACTTCTGGCAGGCACAAAACAATAGCCAAAACTACTCATTCAATACTTCAAATGCCTTTGGCGATCAGGCACAAACTTTAGGTGAGTGTATGCCAGTTATTTACATTAGCATCAGGCTAATAATGTTAATTCTTGTGCCATTAGGTACTTTACAAAAAGTCTTTTGTTTTAGATTTCCAAAATTTTCCTACTGACCAACAGAACTACTCATTCGACCAGGCGGGCCAGGGACAGATGACAGCAAACAACAACCAGTACTATAATCCAACTTTATTTACTCCGGCTTCTGTTCCTGGTGAGCCAGTCCCAGAAGTGACAGATTTTGATGAACCTCCTTTGTTAGACGAACTTGAAATATACCCGGACAGAATACTAGAGAAAACACTAGCTGTATTAAATCCATTCCATGGACAATCTAAAGCTGATGATGCAAACTTTTTGTTGAGAGATACTGATATAGCGGGACCTATAGCGTTTTGTCTAGCATTAGCAGTATGCCTGTTTCTCTCAGGAAACAAAGCACACTTTGGTTATGTCTATGGCCTATCTGTAATGTCAGTAATTTTAATGTACTGTCTACTCGCTTTAATGAGCCGAACCGAAGGAGTTTTTACATTGTTGAGTGTTGCCAGTGTGCTGGGATATTGCATGTTACCAATGGTTGTACTAGCTAGCCTTGGTATATTTCTTAAATTAGATGGCTCAATTGGATTGAGTTTGTCAGCTATTGCAGTGATATGGTCGGCACTTTCTGCCAGCAGACTTTTTGTAACTATGTCGGGAGATGCAGAACAAAGACCCTTGATAGCTTACCCTTGTGCCTTAGTAAATGGAGTGTTTGCCCTCTTAGTGCTCTTTTAAATCTAAAAGTTTTTACCTATTCATATAATAAATATGTTATTACGAAAATAAAGGGACATTATTAAGTTGATCTTATTGAAATTTAAAATCCACTTATTCTTATATATGGGATATGATTTGTTCTTTTGCCTACTAAAAAAATTATAAGTCTTTTCAATAGTAAAATTTCATATCAAATTATTTGGGCTACATTTTTGAGCATGATTTGTTCATATTCAAGATACCCTATCCCATATACTCGGGCCAAAATGGATGAAGAATTTTTGTAAACAAATGTGAAATTGTATTACCTATATGTTTTAATTTATAATTATGTATATCATATATGCCAATATCAGTGGCATTAAACTGTAACTTCTTATTGTTAAAAACATTTCAAAATAATCCAAAAAATTATATTAACAATTTAATTGGTTTTATAAAAACAGGCAGATAAATAAATGTAAATTTTAATACATTTCGGCCCAAGTATAGAAAAGTGTGGATCAAGTCTTATGCAGTACAATTAATTTTTCAATATTGCTTGTGAGGGCAATTACAATCTGTTATCCTTGTTAAACAGCTGTTTACGAAAAGAACTTGAATAAGGCATGTAAACTGTTACTTTCTCTTTTTATAGGCCAAATGTTTAGTTTTGTATCAAAAAGACTAGTTATCTCATAAAGGAATGCTCATATTATACTTATTTTGTTTCAGTAATCCACAGTACATAAAAGTTGTTATTAATAATTGCATTTTTTAGAAAAATATTGAGTAACCAATATTGATATTATGATAACATGTGTAATCAATCAATAAACCTAAATGTAAAGCATTATTTACACAATAGTATATACTGTATTAACTTTGTCTTATTTTGAATTATACTTAAATGCACATTGACATCCTCCAAGAATTCAAACTTTTAAAAATAGTATGAAATACTGTTGTTTCCCATACATACCTAATCATTCTATGTTTAATAACCTTTTGGACTTCACTGTCAAGCAATAACGTGGTGTGTAAGCCAGTATTTAGTATTTTGAATATTATGACAAATTTAAGGATATTTGTTTTGGATTTCTTAGTCACAGGGACAGGCCCCTGTTACATCTTATTGTTATGATTTGTGAATGCTAAAAGGTTAAAAATACTATTAATGTATAAGTTCATAATTTTAATAAATAAATAAAACTATTGTAATATAAATCCCCGAAATGTTTTTAATAAATAAACTATTTAATTATCTAAGTATTACATTCGATTGTATAATGTTGGTCGATCACTAAAGAAGTTCTTTAGAACCATAACTTGTGCGAATGCTACACAGACTATCGCAAGTGTTTCACTCATTGACCACCAAAATACTCTTTCATTCAGATCTTCTGCTCTCTTGCGTCCCTGAGCCTCTCTTAGCCTGTGGTGGGTTTGATGGTCAATAATTCTGTTAAGAGCTGAGTGAATTTCTTCTGCAGAAGTTTCCAGCTGAAATTGTAAAACTTCAAATTAACAATAGTTCAATAACACATAGAACATCAGACTGCAGGCATAATAGAAAATTGTATTGTTTGTCGGACAACAGTGTCTGACATGACGTTTAACTTTGGCTATAATAGAATCAAAATATTTTTTTTTTTGGGACATGTTAATAGACAATCAATCTAGCTAAATGACTGCATTGCAAATTACAATTGACACTTCTAATTAATAACAATAACAACCCTAAGTTGTTTGTGTAGCACAATATGTTATTGTATTGGTTGGTATTACAAATGGTTCTAAGATGGGTTTGCTATTGAATATAATAAGATCTTGTTGTAATAAGACTTGACGCCAAAGTAAGTAACTACAATCTGGACAAACCTCAGTGGTTTTTATATTGTAAGATGTCATGTTTCTTAAGATTTTCTTTCAATAAATATAGCTTGAATATAAAAATGGTAAAGTGGCATTGATCAAGCTAAATGCATTTCCAGTAGGTGGAGCATTTCACTTATATATGTTTAGTTAGCTTTGTTGAGTAAGGGTGGTATTCCACTTATCAAATATCTTTGTCCAATGTACATTTGATCAAATTTAACTGAATAGTAATAAAAGTATTTTGATCATAACCAGTTGAACTAACATTTATTTAACAAGAATTATTCAAAACTGATGATTAAATACAAGGACAATGAGATGTCAATGTTTAATTCCACTGTTTTTTTATTGTATTAAATGATAATACTGGTAACACATGAGAAGATTGCTAAAATTGTAGAAAAAGTATTTTTCATTTCTTTTTTAATCTTTATTTTGGAGGCAATGCTAAAGAGTCTAATTTGTTGCCCCATACTAGTTGATATTCATTGAGTTAGTAAGATCAAAATAAGGAAATAATAATAATAACCTGTGTTAAAACTGTTGCATGATCACCAACACCCGGCAAAGGCTTCTCAGGGCCCACATTAAATTCCATATACACCAGCTTGTGGGAAAATGTACTGAATTCATTACTGAAGCACACCTTGTATATGCCTGAAATTATACACAACAATTTTACATAAAATAATATATGACATAACTACATCACATTCTAGTGGTTGTTAAGACATTACTGTTGCAAATGACTGTGGTAAAACATAATTGTGTTTTAATCATAAATGCTGGGGCCCGGTCCTGCTTAATTACACACGTTGATAGAAGGTGATGGACTAACGACCAATTACAAGCTGGCAATATGGCGCAATTGACTTTCAGCCAATCATAGCTGTCAAATGAGACCATCAGCTTACCATTGTGTTACAATTGTATTAGCAGGATCTGGCCCCAGATTTAATTTATCCAAGCAATAAATGCAATATACAATAGGCTGAGATGATAAACTAAAAATGTGAGATGTTAAAACCTTTTGAAAAATCAGTTTTGCCAAACAATAAGCCTATTTTGTTCAACATTAGCATAAAGAATAAATGTTATGTATGGCTTTACAATTTCACTGTCAACTAATACATTCTATACATTGGTAGAATGTGTGTGTAGAACAATATGTAAAACGAAGTGTATTGCGTGGAATAATTACATACATAATTGAATACAAGACACAAGTACCAATACTTTTCTATAAGAAACCAAAAAGTATGTAACATTCAAATCAATACCTGTTTGTTGTGCAGTAAATTGATGTGAATCGTACTGCATTTTTTGTTGCTGGTAGATTATTTGTTTATTAGGCCCTTCAATTTTAACATCAACGTCATATTGACCGCCCGTAATTACCTGAAATCAAATTAAGTATAATGATGACTAGTCTATGCAGAGAGGTTATGATATACGATTTTTCCTTCTGTTTAAGCAATTTTATAACCTTTTTGGTACTTTACGAGTTTACTGGATATTTAAACTACCGAAATTTACCTGGTACTCTAGTGCCGCTGAAGTATTCTTTTCTATATCCTGATAAAAACATTCTACAGCACTATCTGGTAATTCAAATGTAAGTTCGACACTTTTAGAAAATATGCCATTTATTAATGTGAGTACTATGGTAACTACTAACGGAAGTATATACATTTTAACATTAATAATTCCCCAAATAGTGTAAGTACAAAAATACTGCTTGGTATCGTCGAAAAATCCACAACTTGCATCGATTGACAATTGACATTTCACCACGTAATTGGCTGCGTTCCTAAATTACGTTGGCACAACACGATAATGTTATCTGTAACGGCAATCATTCACGTTAAGCTTACCGAAATAGTTTTTGAAATAGTTTTTCATTTTTCTTATGATTTTTAATGCTATATAAAATTTGTAACAAATTAAATAATTGAATTGATAATTATAAATTAACCCATTACAAGCCAAATGAAAAATACCAACAATTTCGTTGCAACTATACAGGTCTTCACACACGGCACCTATAATGTGATAAAACGAAAGTTTTTATACAATTCATACATGGTTCGAACAGTGTACATAATGACAAAAAAACACATACACACTGCAGCTGTATATGGATTTTGGCCGGCGAAAATAGAATTAATTAAACTTTTTTTTATTAAGGTACCCTTCCGACCTCGGCAGCACGACCGGTCTCCATACATTTTCTATAGGTTTATATGAGATGTCATTTGGAGGTGTGATACGACCACTGATGCTGTTTTTCAGACAGAGGTAATTTTCTTTGTTTACCTTTCGTTGATTATAACCAGTGTTGGGCGTTTAGATAAGATCGGCGAAATAGTTGGATCAGATGCTGGTAAGAGTAGTCGCTGATGTCGTATCAGGCACAGAAGGCAAATTCCCCGTAGTCAAACTTCCCCCAGATTCTGAGCTGTCGGAAAATTTTCGGCCGGAAATGTCAGTTTAATTAAAGTTAAAAAATATAATGTTAAAGAAATAGATGGTTGTAGGACAAAATCAGTATTAATCAGTTTTTAATTTTCAATACGGTAGACTATTTTCTAACATTAAATAACTTAAGCCGTAAACTGTTTGACTGGCCTGTTGGTCTAGTGGTTAGCGACCCTGACTGCTAAACCGGAGGTCGTGGGTTCGATCCCCACCCAGGACAAATCTTTGTGTGATGAGCATTACTGTTTGTTCTGTGTCTGGGTGTAATTTATCTATAATATGTATGTATTTACAAAAAAATATGTATGTAAGTAGTTTATCAGTTGTTTAGTACCCATAACACAAGCAAATATAATTGTTTAATTTGGGACTAGATGGCACTGTGTGAATGTGGTGAAATATTATTATTATTATTATTATTATTAAATACGTCGTACTAAGATTCGAAAAAGTTTACGATCCGGGAGCAATCCGACGAGTCAGAATCAGGGGGCAGGTTTGACTATGAATAATTACGTTTCCTCGTGATCAAATTTGTCTAACGACCCTCCCTGTATAAATGTTAAGTTAAAAATGTGTAAGTATAGAGATAAAGAGATTCGGTAATGACTACGAATATAACAACACCTTGCACTTCAAAATCGGTCAAGCTATTTAGGTTATAAGAGACAAGTGGAACCGCGGGCAATGGTTAGTGGATATATAATTGAATTGGGCTATTAATTAACTTTCATCTGATGCCCATATTGCAATAGCCCTAAAAAAACGTCTGTTTTGACAGTTTACGTCCGCCATATTGGTTTTTTGGTGACGTCACATAACCAGTGACAGTGACAGTTTAAAATCAGCCAAGCCGTTTAGGCTATAGGTCACAATGGAACAGACATGACCACATACATACATATATACAAACGCGCGAAAAACATGACCCTCCTTTTTGGCAGTCGGGTAAAAAAGGCTGCCCTCTCCCAGTGTTTAACATTTTGTGTGTGAACAAAGTATTAGGCTTGCATAAGCTTGTAGGAGGTTGTTATAAAATGTGTCGTTGATCACGTCTAGCGGCTTGAGGGGACCGAGGGGCTTGCCTTCATTGGCCGGCCTGCGAGAAGGAAATCTCAATAAAACCAGACAGTAAAGTCTTAAAAACCCCCTGGTACCTGCCGACCCCAGTGTGGTAAGTAGGCTTGTCCCCGGAATGAGCGTCACCCGGGGATCGACCTTTATTTCGTCTCTAATCGTGGGAACAATATGGATTTGTCTAATTTAAAAAAACCCAAGAAGAAGAAGGAGGGTGTTGTAGGACACCGCCCAGCTGCTTCGCAGTTGGAAGAGAGTGCGCTCATGCCCAGTTTTGAGCGCTCTCTTCGGACCACCAAAAGTGGTCAAGGGGAGGGGGATAGGGCATGCTCGCCTATCTTGGCGTGCCCAGAGATGGGCCAATCTGGCCCTTCTAATTTTGTGAGGCCTGGTAAGCCGGTTGCTGCGCGGCCTCTGTTGCGGCCGCAGTCGCGGTCGCGATCGCGGCAGAGCGATCGGCGGGGCTCGGTGGGCGGTGGGGGCGGGTCGGGGTCTGAGTTGGACCTCGACTTCGACTTCGACGGCTCGCTGAGCGACGTTCGGCCTGATAGTAAGCAAGCGGCCGCCTAGGCAGGAAGCGGAGCCTCGCCAACTCCAGGGACGATTTAGGGCCGGATACTCCGGCTCCGAAAAGGGTTGTGCCATCGGGGTCTTCGGCGGTGAGCTCCAGGTCTCAGACGCCGACCCCGATGACAGTTGAGTCCCTTATAGCGACTCAGGGGTCGGCCTCTTTGACCCCACGGGTGTTGGCTGCCCGCACAAGAGCCGAGAAGGAGCGTGTCGCGGTTGATGCCGCGACACTTTATTTGGACAAGGTCCGTTCCGGGAGGGACAAAGACGGCTCGATTGACGAGCTAGTCAGGTCGGCTGGGGACTCCGTAGACGCCATATTGACGGTGGCGACACGGAGCACCCAGCTGAAGGGCACGTTCGTCGGGGCCCTGAAGGCGGCGGCTGCTCAGCTCCGGGAGGTGGTAAATGTGCTCACTAAGCGCACCGCCTCCGAGGAGATTGAGCATCTCCGGGCGGTCAACGACCGCCTCGGCAAGGAGATGGCGGAGCTTCGTGCCGAGCTCCGCCAGCTAAGAGCCGGTCAGCGGCAGCCGCCGCTAAATGTAACGGGGGATACGCCTTCCTCGTTGTCGGACGCGCAGCTGCGTCAGGTAATGGTCTCAGTCGGGACCATGCTTGACGCACGTCTGGAGGGACTGGCGGCAAGACTGCCGCCGGAACCGCGCCTCCGCCCGCCGCTCGCTGCGGACGTACGTTCGTCCACTGCAGCGAAGCCAGCCCCACCGGACACGGTGGGCCGGTCTTTTGCGGCGGCGGCGGCGTCAGCGCCGACACCCGCCGGACCCCGGTCCAGGACTTCGGGCCGGGTGACGGGTCCTACCAAGGCCCCGTCAGTGTCCCAGAGGGAATTCCCGACCCTCAGGACTCCGGTGGAAGCTCGTGCCTCCAGGCGTGGCCCGTCGGGTGCGCGTGTGCCGCGCGCGCCGACACCTGGCCCCAGCCCTTCTGCTCCCTCCGATGAGGGATGGCAGACGGCTGGGGCTAGGAAAAGGGCTCAGCGCAAAAGGAGGCGCGACAAGAGGAAGGCGGAAAAGACCGCAGCTGCGGCAAAGAAAGAGAAGAGGAGGCCCGGGAGGCTCCAGCCGCCTAAATCGGCCGCCGTGGTAGTCACGGTGTCCCAGGAGGCGGCGGAGAGCGGTCTCTCCTACGCGGCCGTCTTTAGGAGGGCGCGCCAGGATGTCGGGGCCGTCGATCTTGGCCCCAACGGCGTCAAGACGCGCGTCGCCCGCACCGGGGCTCGAATTTTGGAATTCTCCGGTGCGGACGGAAGCAAGACGGCGGACGCTGTAGCCGAGAGGCTGCGGGGTCTTTTTGCGGCGGAGGATGGCGTAAGAGTCGCCAGGCCCACCAAGTGCGCAGAGATGCGCATTTCGGGTCTGGACGACTCTGTGACGTCCGAAGAAGTCCAGGGGGCCATTCACAAGGTGACTGGCTGTCCCCTGGTCTCTATTAAGGTCGGCGTCATCCGCCCCGGCCCACGTGGGGTCGGAGCTGTGTGGGCTCAGTGCCCCGTCGCTGCGGCCAACACCCTGGCCGCGGCCGGTCGCATCCTCGTGGGCTGGAGTTCAGCAAGGGTCACCTTGCTGGCTCCTCGGCCCGCGCGGTGCTACCGGTGCATGACGACGGGGCACGTCGGCGTTGCCTGCAAGAGCAGCTTCGACTGCACGGAGCTTTGCTACCGATGTGGTGGGCCGGGGCACAAGGCAGCGGCCTGTTCCGCCGCTCCCAACTGCCCCTTATGTAAGGCGGGCAACCTGCCCGCCAATCATTCTGTGGGGCAGAAGGGGTGTAGACCTCCTCCCGGGGCTTCTAAGTCCAGTGCTGGGGGCAGTCTCTCGACCCAGACTGCCTCCGGCGTCGCTCGACCGTCCACGGTGGACAGCATGGAGGAGGATGTGTTTGTTTCGCCGTCTCAATAATGGACTGCGAACATATCCTCCTCCTCCAGGCCAATTTGAACCACTCCGCCGGAGCGCAGGATCTCTTCCTGCAATCCATGGCGGAGTGGTCAATAGGTGTGGCCGTAGCCGCGGAGCCGTACTACGTCCCTCCTCGCCCAAACTGGGTGGGTGATCGGGACAGCTCCGTGGCAATCGTCGGCTCCACGGCGTCTCGTTCCCCGCCTTTGTCGCTCAGAGACAAGGGCTCGGGATACGTTGCCGCCGAGTGGGGGGGAATTTTGCTCTTCGGAGTGTATTTCTCCCCCAACCGGAGTCTGGCGGATTTCGAGGTCTTCTTAACATCTCTGGAGACCTCGATACGGCGATTGGCACCGGGCCGCGTTTTAGTCCTGGGGGATTTTAACGCCAAGTCCGAGACTTGGGGATCCCCTAGGACGGACGCCCGTGGAAGAGCGGTCGAGGATTGGGCTGATTCGGTGGGCCTCTGTCTTCTCAACAGAGGTGCCACCAACACGTGCGTTCGGCGGCAAGGGGGGTCGATAGTGGACCTCTCGTTCGCTACCCCTGCCGTCGCCGCGCGTGTAAGGAGCTGGTGCGTCCTGGAGGAGGCGGAGACTCTCTCGGATCACCGTTACATCCGAGTAGAGCTCTCCCGAAGTCCCCAGGACCCCGGCAGGGGTCACGCGGCGGACAGAGCTCCCCGATTTCCGCGGTGGGCTGTGAGTAAGCTGGATAGGGACCTACTGGAGGAGGCGGCCATTGTTCAGGCTTGGCTGTCTCCGCAGCCTCCCTTCGGGGGGGTTGACGCTGGGGCTGACCGCATCTGCGATGCGTTTACGCAGGTTTGCGATGCGGCCATGCCCCGCGTCCGGCGTCGGCCTCCCAGGAGGGGGGTCTACTGGTGGTCCCAGGAGCTGGCGGACCTCCGTGCGGCCTGCATTCGTGCCCGGAGGTCACATACTCGCAGTCGGCGGCGTCACCGCGGAGATGAGAGGGAGGGCCAGCTGTTCGAGGCTCTGCGCGAGGCGCGAGAATCGTTCAAGCTGGCCATCTGTCGCGCCAAAGAGCGGGCAAGAGCAGAAATGCTGGAGGGACTCGATCGTGACCCCTGGGGTCGCCCATACCGCGCGGCGCTTGGGAAGCTCCGCGCGCAGGGCCCCCCCCTTACCGAGTCTCTCCGGCCCAGCTTCCTCACTGAAGTGGTCGAGGGTCTTTTTCCTCCTCAGGCGGAGCATACGCCCCCGGCGATGGCCAATCTGGCCGATGTCCGGGAGGCTAACTTAGATGTTCCGCCTGTCACGGAGGCGGAATTGGGGGCGGCTGTTCTGCGGATCCGCGGAAAGAACACCGCCCCCGGGCCGGATGGAATTCCGGCCCGAGTGTTGGCTCTGACCCTTGACCACATGGGGGACCGCCTCAGGGACCTTTTCGACACCTGTTTGGCGTCCGGAAGGTTCCCTGAGCGCTGGAAGGTGGGGAGGCTGGTGCTCTTGCCGAAGCCGGGGAGGGCCCCGGACTCGGCCGCGGCCTACAGGCCTATCGTGTTGCTGGACGAGGCGGGGAAGTTGCTGGAGAGAGTTCTCGCTACCCGCATCGTCCGGCACCTTTGCGAGGTCGGCCCCGACCTGTCGGACGCCCAGTTTGGTTTCCGGACCGGGCGTTCGACGGTTGGCGCCATTCTGGCCCTGAGGGCCGCGGCCGAGGAGGCCGTCATGGCAGGCGGCGTGATGTTGGCGGTGTCGTTGGACATCGCCAACGCCTTCAATAGTCTGCCATTCAGCAGCATCGCGGAGGCGCTCCGGTATCATGGAGTGCCCGCATATATCCAGCTGCTGGTGGCAGACTATCTGAAGGAGAGGAGCGTCCTGTACGAGGACCGAGACGCCAACGTTGGGCGCAGGGCGACGTCAGCCGGTGTTCCGCAGGGGTCCGTTCTTGGCCCCCTCTTGTGGAACATCGGTTACGACTGGGTCCTGCGCGCCGAACTTCCCCCCGGGCTGAGCGTATTCTGCTACGCTGATGACACGCTGGTAGCAGCCCGGGGACGGAACTTCGAGGAGGCGGCGCGCCTGGCCACCACGGGGGTCTCCCAGGTGGTCGGGCGCATTGGGGCGCTGGGGCTTAGGGTGGCCCTTAATAAGACGGAGGCCCTGATGTTTCACGGGCCCCGTCGCGGTCCACCTGCCGGCGCCTCAATCAATGTTGGCTCGGTCCTCGTACCGGTGCAGGCCCAGATGCGGTATCTGGGCCTGATTCTAGACGGGCGGTGGCTCTTCGACGAGCACTTCCGACAGCTGGCGGCAAAATTGGAGGGTGCTGCGTCCGCCCTAGGGCGTTTACTGCCGAACCTGGGCGGACCCAGCTTGTCTTGTCGCCGGCTTTACACGGGGGTAGTCAAGTCCATGGCGCTGTACGGCGCACCGGTGTGGGCGGCGGCTCTGACCGCCAAAAACAGAGATCGTTTGAGGAGGCCTCAACGGTTGATGGCGGTCAGAGCCATACGCGGTTACCGCACCGTGTCGGCAGACGCGGCGTGCGCGTTGGCCGGGACTCCCCCGTGGGACTTGGAGGCGGAAGTGCTCGCCGAAGTATATCGGCGGGTGGCGGCGGTTCGGGTGGAGGGGCGCTCCCCTCTGCCCGAACAGGTGCGCGAGTGGCGCGAGGTCGCCCGCAGAGCCACCGTCATGAAGTGGCAGGGTCGGCTGGGGGCTCCACGGGCTGGTTTCTGGACCGTGGAGGCGCTCCGGCCGATCCTGCTGGAGTGGATGGGGCGGCAGCACGGGACCCTTTCCTTCCGACTGGTGCAGGTTTTGTCCGGGCATGGGTGCTTCGGGCATTACCTGTACAGGGTCGCTAGGAGGGAATCGAGTCCCGTCTGCCACCACTGCGACTGCGACGACGACACGGCGCAGCACACGCTGGAGTCTTGTCCGGCGTGGGAAGGGCTGCGCCGTGGCCTCGTCGCAGTCGTTGGAGAGGACCTCTCGCTGCCGGCCGTCATGAGCTCGATGGCCGGCAGCGACAGGAGTTGGGAAGCGGTCGCATCCTTCTGCGAGGAAGTCATCTCGCAGAAGGAGGCGGCGGAGCGGCTCCGGGAGGAATCTGCCCTTGCGGAGCCGATCCGCCGCCGGCGAACTGGGCGGCGTCAGCGAGCGCATATGCGCCTGATGCCGCCATAGTAAAGGCTGCGGGTGGGGGATCGGGGTTTACTCCCTCACCCGCTCCTTTCCGCGAAGGTCGACAGCGTCCCCGGTGCACCCGGACGCTGTCGTTCGGTGTTAGGGCCCGAAAGGGCCCGGTGTCGGTGCCCCGTAAGGGGCTGTCGCTGGGTGGGCTGCTGATGTTGTATCAAGTTCCAGGGCCCACCCATTACGGCGAAGCGACGGTGCACAGAGGGGTTTTAGTGGGTATTCCGGTCCTTTTCAGACCGGCGAGTCCCACATAACCGTCCCGTGTCCCCGCACGGGGCGGTATGCGTAATGCATTTCCCCTCTTAAAAAAAAAAAAAAAAAAAAAAAAAGGTTATAAAATAATATTAATAATTTTATAAATGTTTAGAAATCCCTTGCACGCTTCTGTTATCCTAGTACTATATTATATCCGTTTCGACGAAGCCCGCGATATAATATAGTACTAGGATAACAGAAACACTTTGGGAGGGTATTTAGAAGGGGGTTTTTAGTATTCTGGTTGTTTTTCCATATACAAACCAATAAGCCCGACAACACCGTTTCCCCACACAGGCACAGAGCAGTATACGTAAATGCATTTCCCCGTTTATAATAAACCTAATGACGTCTATAGCTAGGCCCTACCTGCCACAGCGAGCGACTTTGGTGATTACAGGATGTAATGAAATAATTTCGACTACGTGGGTAAAAGTTATATACAATGATTTTGTGCTTGTAATATTCATTTAATTATTAAAAGTTCATTAAATTAAGTCTCCATTAAAATAAAAAGATAAAAAATAACAGTAAAACAATTTTATTCAAAATTCAAGACAATACATACATATTGGAAAATATATTAATAAATTTTCACTTTAACACTTAAAGTAAAAAGCCATAATTCCAACAAACAAAATACTGTGATAATAATGTCTTAAAATGTACACTTAAGTGCGTTAGGGACTAAAATGGAGTCTATAAAATGCAGACAATACTTCGAATTATTTAGTGAGTGTTTAGAACGCAAGGCCGGCGTCAGCGTACGTGGTGAAGATTTTCTCGATGGAGTTGGCGTACGCCGCTGTTCTCAGATCTAAGCCCAAGTTGAACTTCATGGCAGTCTTCATGATGGCCTGTGGACATTCAATAATCATAATAAATACTAATGTTAATAATGTTGCATAAGTATTTGATTTACATAAAAAACAATGCTTGGAAAAAAATAACTGCTTTTATGTATAACATTTTCGGTATAAAATATATCACTGATTTACGTTTCTGTATTTTAGAAACTGGCCTTTTAATAAATTTTCTTAGCTTGCAGTAGTATAAAATAGTTGCTTCCCTCTGTCGTACGCTTAGATCTTCTAAAGTAGAACGAAATTTGATGCGGTTTTCACCAATATATATAGAGTATAGACTGATTGATTCATGAAGAATGTTTTAGGTATATCATTTTTATTCCCTACATATCAGGCAGGTGGATGTTAGTTACTAATAAAATACAAATTCTAAAATCAAAATGTTAGTTATTACTATACGTACCCTAGCAGATCTCTCCATGGTGTAGTCAAGACCGGAGTGCACGATGTCCTTCTCGGAAGCACCAGAGATCCTCTTCTGGAAGGATTCTGAGGCAGTGACGGGGATGCGACCGCCGACGCGACCGAAGCGCCTCTCCAGAGACTCTTGTACGGATTCTGTAAATAACAGTTATTTAGTGATGTTACTCAAGTCAAGAGTGATGTTGTTGTCCTTCTTTATAATGATAATAATAATAATTTATTTTCAGACCATTAGTCCTTAGATTCATTACAAAAAACAGAATTGCAGAAATTAAATTTTACAATATTTAATACATAAATCTACATAAAATTCAAATAAAAATTGCAATGGGATTAAAATTAAAACATGAAATTAAATACGACAACACCATAAATTATCATCATCATCATCCCAATGACGTCCACTGCTGGACACAGGCCTCACCTAATTTCCGCTACAGCGAGCGATTTTAAAACGCCCGGTGAGTCGTCATCCAATGCCACAATATTGGACTGTTTATTTTGTCGACAATAGTATAAAGTCTAGTAGCTACTACTAGGCTTTATACGATGGTGGTATACGGGCATAGGTAGGGCTTGCCCGATGGTAAGAATACCTTGGTTTTTCAACGAATTGTGGATGTAGGATAATCAATATCAACATTTGACTATATTTTTGTCTTGTTTTTGTAATAATAAGATCAACTTTTGAATTATTTTGAAATATTCTGTTTTCTGGGTTGAATTTTAAAATTGCTTTATAAATGGGGTATCAAATGAAATTTCTAACTTGCACCCTATTTTGTAATCACCTAAAAAAAGCCGATCGCTTAAATAAATTTGTTTGCTAATTATTATTTTTTTATTTTACCATATACCATATCGCCATAATACATGATACATAGTACAGAACCATCGGCGCCCAAGTCTGACTCGCACTTGACCTGTGTTTTTGTACTAATTCGTTTACATTTCTACTGTCATTGTATCACAATACACATATTTTTCACCATACAAGGTATATTTACTTGAAGCTGTACAATAATATTTACAATAAAACCGACCTTCTATTTTGATAAAACAAACAGATAAGGCAAACAATGTTTGCGGTCGTTTTCTCAAGCATATAATACATCGTGAAAAACAATTCATAAATGGAAGTGTCTAGAATTCAATATTATATAATACTTGGCTCTGCGGCGCCGCGGGAGTGTAAGTATATGACTGCAAGAGGTCCTAGCTTCGATTCTGGCATCAGACAAATACGGCATTGGGTTTTTCTGTCACATGAGGCAGAGTTGCTACTTCGCCGGATATGTTAGCTCTCATATTATGGCAAGCCTATTACGATTTACTAGGTGCATTTCCAGACTTTCCGGGCTGATACTAAATTTTAAGACAAAAACTCAAATACCCATTGCCCAAATCAAGGATCGAACCTGGGGGTTCTTGTACCAGCGGGGGAGTGCAGAGTAAGATACAATTGAAAATAAAGATATTTGAGGACCTATAGTAATACCTATCATTAACCTTTTGAACACTAACGTCGGCTATACCCGACAAGCGCAATCGTGCCTTGAGCTCTGATGTCGACTATTGTCGACAAAACTTAGGTCCATAAAATACTAGATAAAGAAAATTTTATGTTTTATTACTAAATCTTAAATAACTAAGTGGCGATCAAAGAAAAAATTAAACGTCTATAAAACTGGGCAGAAACAAGCAGAAATCAGAAAGAGCTACTTACCCAAAAGATGGTAGTTAGATTCCCTCTCATATTTGAAGGTGAGACGTCCGTATGAGACGTGATTCAGATTCTTGAGCCATTCGAAGAAGGAGACGGTGACACCACCAGCGTTGATGTACAAGTCAGGGATTACCAGGATGTTGCGGTCGATAAGGATCTTGTCGGCTGCGGGCGTGGTGGGGCCGTTGGCAGCTTCCGCGATGATCTATAAAAATAACAAATGTTTGTTTACAGAGCTGTGTATTTTTTAAGCAATAAAAGACTAATCGTAGGTACTTTAGAATATTATTTAATAACATATAGACTATATTTATAATTTTGGTATACCTAGCGTATTTTAAAATTGTCAAAATTTTTAAGCATCTAAGATTAATTAAGGCAATACGTAATTTTAATAATATTCAGGCAACTCTAAAAGAATGTTCTTCAAAAAAGGAGTGAATAGGTTTCTTAAGGGTCGGCAACGCGCTCGTGATGCCCCTGGTGTTGCAGGCGCCCATAGGCTACGGTAACCGCTTACCATCAGGCGGACCGTACGTCTGTTTGCCACCGTCGTGGTATAAAAAAAAAAATGTTAATAAAATATCAATGCACAAATAATATTATTGTCATGAGGCAACAGTATTGAAGATATAATACAAAAGTTTTGTTTTTAACCTTTTAGACACCATTGTCATCTGCATCTGGACACATAAAATCTGTGAGCTGAGCTATGAATTGCATAAAAAAATAATCACAACTTAGATGTAACAAACTAAATTTCAAATATTTTAATTTAAAACTCTACGGATGTCCAGCGTAGCCCACTAACCGATTTATAAAGTGGTTTTATCGATTTGTCAATAAGTAAATTGTTCGTTATTGGTTATAAAAATTTTGGTAGTCCATAGGTTAAAACCGCGACGTACGGTAACTAGTTTTAACCTTTTGACCATCTCTATTGCTACATTTACAAAAATTATTCTTAATATTAAAATGTGACCTCCTTGCTTTGACGATAGAATCCTTTTTAATTTTGTAGCTATGCTGGATTCAGCGGTCAATAAGTTAAAACAAATATATAACGTACCTTAGCATTGATCTTGTGTGCGTTCTCCTTGTGAATGACCTGTTCAATGGCGGCGGGGACGAGGATGTCGCACTTTTCATACAACATGTTTTCGCCTTCGTAAGCCTTGGCGCCAGGGAAGCCGACGATTGTGCCGTTCTCGATTCTGTAGTCTTCCAAAGCCTAAAAACAAATATGTAAGGACTCAATAAATTGACTGGCCTGTTGGTCTAGTGGTTAGTGACCCTGACTGCTAAGCCGGAGGTCGTGGGTTCGATCCCCAGGACAGGACAAATCTTTGTGTGATGAGCATAAAGGTTTGTTCTGTGCCTGGGTGTAATTTATCTATAATATGTATTTAAGTAGTATATCAGTTGTTTAGTACCCATAACACAAGTAAATATAATTGCTTACTTTGGGACTAGATGGCGCTGTGTGAATGTGGTAGAATATTATTATTATTATTTAAAAAAAATATTATAGATAAATAAAATTATCATTGTAATAGAGGCCTTTGCTTACAAATATTTATAATTTTATACCTACTATATAAATTTGTTTGTTGATATAGCAGGAAAATTAGTTTTATATAAAAAAAGGTAGCTATGAATTTAATCAATATTCATTTTAAACCCGACCAGTACTTTTAATATTGCCAATGCGAAAGTACTGGTCGAACTTCGAACTACTGGTCAGATTAAAAAATATCTTTAGTGTTGGATGGTCCATTTATTGAGGTCATAGTAACATCACGCTACGGCCAAGGAGCTGAGCAGTGGCAAAATAAAGAACGACTAGTGCAAAGCCCCGCGTGACTTCTATTGGGTTGAAGAAAGAATATTATTTTGCTTTCATTCAGTATTTTTAGTCTTCTAAATCCTATTTACCTAATATTGATCGTAGTCTTAACGTTATCACGGACTAAAATAGTTACTTATCTGATTTATTTTGATCTTATATAAAAAATAAGTGTTTATCGTATTGTTCGTACGATTTCTGTAGTAAACTTTGATAGATACGGCGCCGGCGTGTGCAAGGTGGTCTGAAAGGATGTCTATAACCTTGCTGATATGGTTTGAATACCCAGTGATGATTTTAATCATAAATAGATTCTTAGATTTATGTGTATAGTAAACTGTAAAAAATTGCTGGCTGAACATTAGAACATTTGTTTTTTGCACAATAAATAATAAAGCGGCCATTGTATATATAATATAATACAATATTTCTTTTTTTTTACTCAACTGTGGCGACGAAATTACGGGTAATGTTTAGTCCGCAAAAGAGTTCGAGTTTCTATATAGCGCTGTAGTTTTTGAACAGTGTTTATTTTTTTCAATAATAAATAATACTAATAACAAACTAAATTATCTTATAACCTTTGCAACAAAATATATAGTTCTGAAAACTTTGATACGCAGTTCGACTATAAGATATGTACTACTGAATTTATTCAAGTCTTGTAGGTGCTGAAGCTCTGGCAATGAAACGAATTCTGTTTGCAATAACCACTTACGATTATTAATTGATTTTCGTACCAAATCATTAATATGGGTCACACTGTCAACAAGTATAGGAGATTTTTCTTATTTCTAATCAAAACACTAGTTTTTATTAAAAATTAGCACAAAATGACACATCTTTTGCCGTAATTATGTTATCAGGTTTTATTAGGATAAAATTACCTGTAATAATAAAGATAATGAGCGAATTTAGAGTCACAGATGAATCATGCGATGTGTAAATAAGTAACAACTTCACGCTCAATTGCATGCTCCGTCATCTATAGAAGGTGTCCATTTCAATTTAGCATAGCTATTTATGTATTTCTTTTTTAATGAGTTAATCATTTCCTGTCAGCAAGTGTTTGATATTATGAGAGTAACGTTCTGCAGTCTTTTTTACACTGCAAGAAAAAAGCCACAAATATGCAAAAGGCTACGGGAAAAGCGCACCTTTGTTATTTGATTTTAAATGCTAGTTTTCTAGGATCTTTTCTATGATTGTCACGTTCTTTGTTAGCCATGCTCGTGGTAGCTGAAGATATAGTTAAAAATACAGATTCCTGAGTGCTAGTTTATTTGAATGCGATTTTCATCATGTATTGCTAGTGGTCTAAATTGGAATAGTATATAATATATAATAAATCCCACGCGTAAGAAGTCGCGGGAAAAGTTAGTCGATAGTAAATAATACATATATTATGATGACAATATTACCTTGGGGTCAATGCCCCCGGCGTTGTAGATGGAGCCGTCATGCTCAATGATGCCGATGCAAGTAGCTCCGGCACGGACGAGGTAGCGGCAGGTATGCAGGCCTACGTTACCGAAGCCCTGGACGATGAATGTTTTGCCACCCCAGCCGGGAGTTGTGCCTAAAAGAAGAAACAATTACTTTTAAACTTTGATTAAATACTTAATTAACCTTTTGAACGCCACGCCCTAAAGGCCCTCCACCACCTGTGCGTCAAGCCATTCAATTCGGGTTTTATGATTCGGTAAATAAACACATCGTCATCATCATTGATGTCCACTGCTGGACATAGGCCTCACCTAATGGTCCACAGTTCCGCACACGTTAAGTTATGCATGACGGTTTTCACTAATAGGCACAACCGTCATACAAGCTCTAGCTCTATCAGTGGACCTTGGTTATGACGGCTATACCTGTTAGGTCAAAACCATCATGCATCAAACTAAACAGAAAACATATAAGTAATGATTAAATTTAATATCTTTATTTTGTATTTTTGATAGATAAACGGTATACTTATATCAAGATTGATAGATATTTATCAAGTTTTATTTAGTTCCAAAGTTTCCTATATCTATTAATTTATATACATAGAACTCTTGATATATATTTCGATATCGGCAGTCCGTGCCGATTGACATTGTCATATATAGAGCACGGGCCCAGGTGTTAATCTGATATCGAAACATGCTAATAGATAAATTCTGGAAAAATACTATTACAACGTGTTTGTGTCGTGCTATTCGTAAACTTAGATAATTTGTATAACAACAGAGGACATAGACCAGTTATATTATTCCAAACAACTTGTTCGATTACCAGAATCATGTTTTATCATCACGTGATATCAAAAAGCGGTAAAGTGCGAGTCGGACTCGCGTACTGAGGGTTCTGTACGAACACTTTTTTATGCATTTTTTTTTTAAATTGTAAGGTCAGACAAGTATCTAACAGGATCATGTATAGGTAGATAGGTGCACATCTTTACGTAACATCAGTACGGAATAAACTCTAACTTTTACTATAATTTTTACTCGTATCGTTTTATACCCCCTCCTACTCGTATATATATTTCAGTAATATAATTACACTTTTCCTTTACCTACTTGTGCAACTTGATATTGCATATTGCCATTTCATGATTCTAGGTCAACGGGAAGTATCCTATAGGTTTTAACTTTTGCGATCGTGAACATAATATGCGACAAAAATGAAGCATAAACGGCTGTATCTTTTGATTGCGTTTACTTAGAACTATGATTTTTTACTGCTGTCAGGGATTTCAGACCCGAGTATTTGATATAAACTACAGCTTGATTACCTTTACGCGTTCTTGGTCAAAGGGTTAATGCTTATTAATTATATAATTCAATTTCATTAACCTTTTGACAACCTCTGTCGAACTAGCTTTCAGTTTGAAAAATGAAATGAAAATATGATTTTTGGCTTCAACAATAGAATATATTTTCATTACGGGTTTAGCTATTAATAGATCAATGAAATTGTAAAAGCTCTTATTAATAGTTGTCTCTTACTACCGCACTCAGAGACGTCAATTAGCAGTAATCTGTCATTAACACAAGTTTTCAATTGAATAATCATCTCTAGGCGTGTAGACTTAAGTATTACACGTTTTTACTAAATAAACTTTAAAGTTAAGTACATCTCTGAGTACGGCAGAAACAGATCTATGTAATGTTAATAAAAAATAATAGCAATACCTAACAATATGTTCGCGAAGCACTGGTTAATATCGGATTATCAGTAGCTCGGTAGATATGTTCCGTTCCGTAAGGGACATTTGAAGTTTTTACGGAATATAAAATGGCATCCTTCATGACGTCACTCGTAACGGGCCGAATTAAGTTCAAGGTTCAAACTCTAGTTAAGCGCAATTTATGAGATGGAAGTTTTATCCAATAAGATAGACATAGCAAATAAACTGTTGTGAAAAATCACACACAGTGAACAATTAAAGTCACAATAGTGTATGTAAAAAATGAAAACTACACTAACGAATACACATTTTGTCGTGCAAGGTTTTGTAGATGACATTGAGATTTGAGACATACATTATCTCAAGTTATCTAATTGATAAGAAAAGAAAATAGTTGTTATAAGGTGAAACTGAAAGATAACAGTCGGAGGATGAGAATAGATCGTCACTAATATGCACAGTTGTAGCGATGGCCATAAAAAGACAATTAAAAGTTATAACGATCGTAGTGTCAACAATAATAAACATAGAGCTCGAGTTGAAATTGCGAATAAAAAAATTATAATTATGTCTGATGCACATAAACCGTACATGGATGGACTTAATGCCAAAGGTATTCTCTACCAGTCAACCCTTAGGGGATGCAGAGATAGGTGCAAACTTAAAAATATGTTACTTCAAAATGATAAACTTTAAACTAAAGTAACAAAACCTGTTAACCTAAAGAAAATATAAGAAGTTCTGAACACCACAGCATAACCGAGACCGATTTCTGGTTTGTATGTCTGTTTGTGGTAACCCAAGCCAGAACTCGTTTGTAAGTCTTTTTTTTTTAAAAGAATAAAGCATCTTTATTTTTTTTTATTTCGTCTTACTTTCAACTGTAATTTTGTCTTGCAATTATGTAAAGGTTATAAATTTATCACTTGACATAATAAACAGTATAGCCATAACAAATAGTTAATATAAATTGAAATTATATCCATATTACATCCCCTACAAACAACAAAAAGAACCTACCTACCTACATACTTACCGTTGGTCGAGTCATAAGCGTCATAACTCATAAAGGAGCAGTTTTATTCTGTTGATATAAACGCATGAACTAGAGTTTATCGTGATGGTAGATTAACCAATTGTTCGATGACGTCAGAAAGCTACCCAAATGACGCAAGCAAACAAGTTATCCCGAAGGTGCAGCTCAATAAAGAAGGATATACATATTTTTACACTCAAATTGTCATATTATTTTTCTGCACTACTGTAGACGTTTCAAGACGTTACGATGTTAATTCGATTAATTCGCAAGTTATGAAGTTATGCTATGAAACAAATTATTGCTTTTAGCATCATCATCATCATCATATCAGCCTAATGACGTCCACTGTTATACATAGGCCTCACCTAATTTCCGCCACAGCGATCGATTTTGTGCTATTATATTATTATTATTGCTTTTATATTAGAACAAAAATATGACATGTTTGAATAATATGCCGACTAATGGATCGAATTAAGCATTGGACGCACAATAGACAGCTGTCGATGACCCAGGGGAGCCGGGCATTTTTGCTGATTTAATTGAAATGGATTACCATTTCGATTCGAATCCGGTGTATCACGGCAGACAGAACATAATGATAAAGTAGTTTGACCGAATAAAGTCATCTTTGGGTTTAGTCCCGCAGGCAAAACTAACTCACTATTCCACATTCTCTGCCTAGTCCATTTAATATGTCAGTCTAGAACGGTAAGTATTCAGGTAAATTACAAACGTTAAATCCATTTTATCAATATTTTCTTTGCTGAAAATAACGGGGTTAATCCGTCACGTTGTCATTTGCCTTCACTTGCATATCTAGGTCAACGTGTACTATTGCTAACTTAATATCATACCCGTTTACAAAGCGCGTTGCTATGGACTCTGAAGTGTTTTATTAGGAAAATGTAAATTAGTTTGGTAACTTACCAATCATGCTCATGTAATTGGCCTCGTTGATGAAGTTCTCCAGACCGTGGAACACACCTCTGCCGGTGGCTGATACTCTGCCGTGAATACCTCCCTGGGGAATGACATAACATTAGTCATTCAATAAAATACATTTAATATTTCAATTTAAGCTTTGTGACGAGTAAGAAGCGGATCTCTACGGATAAATAATATATTTAAAAAAATATAAACATTTGACCAAGTTTTAACCCGCGGTTAGTTGTTTTGTCTCACTTAATTTAATAGTCCTTTGCAACACAGAGCGAGTTCATAAGTAGGGCATCATCTAAATTATGTCACTCAACTCTAGTAAACTGACAGTCATGTTTTTGAGTAGAAGGCGACTTTTAGATACTGAGGCCCTATTAGGGTAAAGTAATTCTCTGACGGAGTTTCACATGTGTGTAATATTATCTAGTTAGATCGCTTATTCCGATACGTGTATTATGAGTACCTACTACGATACAAACATGTGACTGCTGACAGGGTATAGACTAAACAATCAATTTAACGTTACGCTGTAACGCCTTAACCATACAACCAATTTTCTTCTTATCGTGTGGGCTTGAGGCAGACCCTAGTGTTGGAATTTATCAAGTCATCCAGAAGGCTTCCAACTTGACTTAACGACTACCACATTAAGTGGTAACCAGGACAAATGGCTTTACGTGCCTTCCGAAGCACGGAGCAAAAGCTAGTATTCTATAATACCGCAGTTTTTACAAATAAAATACAATAAGTATGACTTAAACAGCTTCCTCACCTGGTTGATGGGTTTGCCAGTGACGCAAGCGTGTGCGTTGATGTCTTGATAGCCCACGGTCTTGGCGTACGTGTCAGCGATCCATGACATCTCACGTTCACCGGTTCCCATGTCGGGGGCGGGTACGTCCACACCAGGCCCTGGACAATAATAATTATACATTTAGTCAAGTTTATGTCTGCCTGTGGTGACCGATGGAATTATTTATATATTTATTGCCACACAACAGATCGAGTCTATTGCGACTTACCAAATAACATTACTTTAACCTAATACAATATTTATATACATTAAATTTAACTTAAAATGATATAAGATTAAGATTTCATATAAAAAATTAACCTTTAGGCCACAGTTGTCTTTTACATCACAAATATAACCGACTTGGTTTGCGGAAAAGGCAGTAAATCTGCATTCTCTAAACATAAGTTATATAATTCTTGCAATTAGATAATTTAACTTTTGGTGAGATTAACTTAGTTATAACGAACAAGCTAAATACTAGAAGAAATTTTTCAAAGCTGTTTTATCATGACCTTAAATCCATTAAGTTCAGTGTACTATGTAAAGCATAAAAATAAGTTGAATAATATTAAGTACCGCTATCTATCTTTCAATTTGCACGTCGCGCTTGAGAGAATTTAGAACGCATAGAACTGAATAAGAATCGAGACTGTACAGACTGGATAATCATTTTGACATTTTCCCTTGTTGAAATATTTGAATCTAAACTGATACCATGATCAGTTTAGATTGAAATATTTCAATTAACATAAGTTACCTAACATGCAAACTGCTCTACCTTTAACACCTTATGTAGGTACTATGTACATACATGATAGATAAGAATTCTCTTATGCCTACTTGGCAAAGGAAACAGGTAGGTAGGTCTGCTATTGTATGATTATGTACCTAAATACTACCATGAATTCATGATGTTGATTCTCGATCAAGTCGTTATTAGCAAATAACAAGATAATTGAAACACTTGTTCGATATCTTAGTATTACTATAGGCTGTAAAACTATTCGATACCTACATAATCGATTTTTTAATCAGATATAAATAATATTGTTTTGTAAATCAAATCTGCAGATTAATAAATAGATACGTAGGTAAACGGTACTATAAGGCGAATAATAAATACCTAATCTGTAATAACATGTTATTTATCATTACAGGCTTTGTTGCTGTGCGATTACTATCACGCAAGTCTGTAAAGTAAAGCTGGATCCATACATCGCCGATTTATGTTGTGCATACAATTGAGGCATGTTCATTGCTCAAAAGACAAATAAATCATCAGCAACCCATTAAGTCCCACTGCTGGGCTTGGGTCTTCTCTCCTATAGCTGGAGAGCTGAGAGTGTTTAGGCCATAATCCACTCACGCTGGCCTAGTGCGGGTTAGTGGATCAGACATACTCATAGAATTTTTTCTAGGGTATGTGGGTTTCCTCACGATGTTTTCCTTCACCGTTAGCAGATGGTAAGTCACTTAACTAGTACATATAAATTCCACAAAGTGGAATCCACATTGGTACTGCCTGTCGGGATCGAAACCGGACCGCGTGATTTGCATGCGCCCGCCCTTACCCATTCAGCCACCATCGCTTTTATTGAATACTTAGGTACTATTTAGTTTATATATAGCAAGTCAGTAATATAATGAAGGGCTAAAGACTAGGCACACGGTTGAAGTGTACTGAGCTTTATTTATTCAAACTTCTATTGTCACGCAGACAGCGTAGTATGGATACAGCTTAATTCAGTGGTTATCGACCTACGTACGTGACAGTCGATGAACTGAACTAAACAAGGTCATATCGAGAACTAACAATTTATTAAGATATATGTATGTGATGTAAATATTATTTGTCACTAAATACAAAATAAACACACCTCCTATGACGAGGCAAACAATCACGGTTAACTCTACCAACGGCTATAACTTCTGTAAGTACAAAAGTCTTATCAAATGACATTCCGTCAGCGTTGCGATAGCCAACCGATGATGTTATTTGTTGATTAGAGAATTTAATTAGGAACATTATGTCAGTCACTCGTACATGTTATTATTTTTTTAATTTGCAAATTCATGAAGTTGGTCATACACCTATAAACCATGGCAATATCGCCATCCCTATATTGATAAGCTTTCAATAGAGGCATGGCATGTATAATACCTAATTACGGCATTCGCCACAAAACGCCAGTTTTTTAAATGGAGTGTTTTAGCAAAAAAGTACGAATAAAATCTGATTTAGAAATAGGTACGGCTATCTACACCCTAGTTTTATTATAAAATATGGAAACGTTAGGATAGATGGATGTATGTATGTTTGTTGCTCAATCAAACCAGAACGGCTGAAAGAAACTCTATGAAATTTGGCATATACCCAGATAGTAAAGTCTGCAATAGTACATAGGCTACTATTTACCGACATAACATCTCTATAGAAAAAAAACTAACTTACCGATAAAGCCCTTCTTGGCAAGCTCCAAAGTGAACCGACGGGTAATCTTTTCCAGTTCATGTTCTGAGTACTCTTTAGGGTTGATCTTGATGCCAGCCTTAGCACCACCGAATGGTACATCGACACAGGCACACTTGAATGTCATCAAAGCAGACAAAGCCTTGACTTCGTCCCTGGACACGTCCGTTGAGAATCTGATACCTGTAGACATATTAAAATTAAATAAGTAATTAGTTGATTAGACTGGGTAACGCATTCGCTGTTAAAAAAATAGCAACATTCTTTATTTTTCTACAAGGGCTACAATGATGAAGCAACTAAGGTTTTAATTCCAATTATGGAATAATATGTGGTGTTTTCTGAGTTTAAAGTCTTTGCATTTGTCTATGCAGACAGAAATTAGTTAAACTGTGACGGTGTTGATGCTAAATTAGATATGACCTATTGACCGCCAAAACTGTGATGTCTACAATATTAAAATGCTCCCTAATGTCAAAGTGACAAAAGCATACTTTAATGTTTCGTTTTGTCGAATAATTGTTTGTTGTAATCAGGTGTGGCCAAAAGGTTAATTTACAAATGGCAGGTCGAATACTACTACGCACTTTCAGTTGTCTTACAAACTTTTTTAGGGTTATACTCGTAGTAATCAGGGGCCTTACCGTGAATAACTGAATTTCGATATTCAATTAGTCGGTTTTGATGTCGCTGTCAAATGCTTGAAAGTGACAGCGTCATTGTTTGACACTAAATTACGACGATTGCCATTTCTCTTTATGAACCCTCTTAAATTTCCTTTACACGTTTTGCGTTTTTATTGCGATGCTTGTTACAATTTCGATTTACTATTACTGCAGGTACCCTATTATTACCTATTTAGTTAATAATAGGGTACCTGCAATTTACAATTTAGTAACCTATTTAAAAGTAATTAGGACGGAATGACCTCTAATGAGTATATGCGCAATACTAATTTCAATCTGTACCTACTTACTTTTATGTACGACAAACATTGTATACGACTTTTCTCATAACATATACAATATGTTTATAACTACAAATATGTTTATATATCACCTGCTATTTCCTCCAACAAATGAACCATTTGTTTGTTGTCTTATTATGAACAATTTAAAACAATTAACATTGTGTTTTCAAACATCTACATGTATGGTATTCATGTCAACGCAATTGGTAAATAAGAGTGTTAATATTTATAATGATATGACAAACAAGACTACTTTGTAGGTATTATTCAATACACTATTCTCACACTCTATTCAGAAAAGTTATTTTCAAACTGTGGCTCGAGCTCGACCCCTTAAGAGTTCGCGAAAAATTACTCTCTAGGTCCTACATCATCATAACAGCCTAATGTCGCCTATCGCTGGACATAGGCCTCACCTAATTTCCACCACTACGAGCGATTTTGTGCCGCCTGCAACCAACGCACGGTACAATACAACTCAAACAAAAAGTCCTACAGTAGGTACAATAAACATTCAATGCAGTAAGAAGGATGGTAATATTATTTAATGAAGCTTGTTCTATTTTCAAATACATAAGGATTTATAAAAATATAATTAAAAAATTAAAATAATCAAATCCGACTGCAAAAAATCAACAGATAAGCAACGAGACTGTAAGATTGTTGTAATTATTATTCCTGGTTAAATTTAAATACATAAATAACAATTATATATTACGTATATATTTATAATGTCTTTTTGATTCCCTTTATTTTGACAACTTACTTACGATACCTTTGGTTAAAAAAAAATTAACTTCTTACAATTCGGCGCCAAAAGTCCACCGTTTTGTATTTTTTTTTTATAATACCTATCTAAGGGCACTTGGGTTTTTGAGAAGAATCTAACGATACATGTCGAAATCAATCCAGCCGTTTGAAAGAAACGTGGGAATATAGAAATTTACAAACATACAAGATACGCGCGACAAACAATACCCTTCCCGTCAGTCGGGTAAGAAGATTACAAATAATTATTTTAATTGGGAAACTTCTTTGTAGTAAAGTTGTCGTGTCGTACTGGCTGTTTTTGCTGAAAAAAAGTATGCCTTTTAATTTAAAAAAAAGAATAAATTCTATTTTACTTTTTAGTGGCATTTTATAATTTTTTTAACACATTAGTGGTCTTTAAATAATTGAGTTTTTTTTTGTTCTAGAGTCGCCAGATAATTTTATCCTTTAGAGGGCTCGCTCAAAAAGAACGAAAATCTCTACTGACGTATAAAAATATTGTTTCTAAGTGGTTACATCTTAAGAATACATTAAAAATCAACTGCCTAATTGATTTGATAATAATATAAGCTTTGATTGGTTTTTTGAGTTAGTCAGCTCATTTACATTTAATTTTTCGTCGTTTCTCTTATACTGAGATTATCTGAAATTAGTGATACGGATATTTCTGATGAAACTTTTATTTTTATTCGAATAAGGCACCTGATTAATATCTACGTTAACTCGGTGTTTATGTAATAAAACTTTGACATTTTTATCGGATTGTTTATTTGCTTTATCCATTGAACCATAGCGACATTATCTCCATTGATAAATTTTACGTAGCAACACTGCATTTTAGGGGTCAACCAGGATAGATACATTACAGCCAATAAATTATGATAATAATTACCTATGGGTTGAATGCTTAGTGGACATATGCAAACTGGAAACTTTCTTTACGTGCGATATTAATAACCCTAAAAAGTCATATAGATCACTTAAATGATACTAAACATAAGAACGTTATACAAAGTCAAAAAGGTTTCAGCAAATCAGCCATGAGACGTGACACTATGTTATTTTATGTTTATGATCTTACATTAAAAACAATGCAGTAAACTGTTATTGTTCTGAATAGGAAACATTTCCGTAGTAACTACGCATACGACTCCACTACGTTCGTAGCCGTTTCGCAGGTTGCGTAGCCTTGAAAAACACCCTTGACATTGGTTAAACGACATGCGTGGTTCATGCTTATTTCTATTCTTAGACCTCAGGTTATATTCAATACAAGTACAATAGACACGTCTCTTAAAAAAATGTAAACAAAAACTCCTTAACGGACTTGGTATAGACACATGAAATCTATACTAATATAAAGCTGAAGTCTGTTTATATGGTTTTAAAAAAAATATTTTGGTGTTTGATAAACCATTTATCAAGGAAGGCTATACGCTATATAATATCATACTACGACCAAAAGGAGTTGTTGCCCTGGACAACAGCTAGTTTTCAATCATCTTTTTTTACATGCAAAATTAACCTGGACAATAGTTTATACATAAAATCAAACAGCACCACATTTTTACCCTGAAGGGATAGGCAGAGGTGTATCACACATTTGCCCAGGTAGATTAGGTTCCATGTAATTGGGGATGGTCTTTTACCAATTGCCGGGCACATTCCAAAATTCCGGGCTAATACTGAGAATTTTATGAGAGAAAATCCCAATAATTTGAAATATCTATATTTTTTCTTTATTAAATCTTGTTTATGTAATATTGGTGAGTGTGATACTCCTTTTCACCCTACGATGACGTAAGGGGCACTAGGGGAACATTTTTAATTTTTAAGTGGAGAAACTCGGAGGACGCAACCCTGGCTCGCTGATCTATACATCTGCCCTGAAGATGGCAGAAGGTGAGCATACCCAGTAAAAACCCTTTGTGCACCAACACTGAGGTGTGTGTGAAGTGAGTTTCGGGGTGATGCCAGAACCGGATTAATACATCAATTTACTTTTGTAGAATGCACCCAGACTGACAGACAAGACTTGTTACTTAATTGGAGACGGCCATCGTCACAGAGGTACTGATGATTTGAATGCTTTTTCCAAGAACCAGTTGTCTTCAAACAAAAACGCGTGGAAGAACAGAAGGGATACTTTTTCCCAACAGTTGGATAATATAGGGTAGGAAAAAAGTTACTCATTTTGCTTTTTAGTACCTATTGGCAAAAAAACGTGTCAGGAAATACATTTCGGTAACTTGAAGAAGAAAAGTGACGCATATAAGTTGACTTCTTTCGTTCATCTCATAATAGAATCATAGTAATGGTCACCACCAAGTCGTTTATTGTTTATAAATATATTTATACTGTGCATGATCGTAATAATAATATAGTGCCTATTGTTCAAATCATTTAAATGCCACATCACGATTGACGGCGTACTTTGTTTTCATGTGATTTTACAACGACTACGTACAGAAACATATTGGTAGATAGGTAAATAACGCTATAGTTATTTATATAACAAATGGGTTTATTATAATTATAATTGCGATAATTATTATCAAGATATTATTAGAACCTTTTTTTCCCATCGGCCATCAGTTCTACGAACTATGTGCCGTGCCCACTGCCACTTTAGCGATGCGATTTGATGAGGTATGTCTGTCCAGGCAACCAGGTAAAACAGCTACCTAGTTAAATAACAGCCTAGACGTTTTACTAAACGGCGGTGTTCAACTAACGGCCTAAGCGATATTTGCCATTCAATTGTTAATTCTGATGTTTTGATACTAAATTTGCGTGAAAATCTTATTGCGCCTTACTTCTCTCAAGTTAATAAACGGACGGATGTCATTCACTTGTCTACCACCAGATATTCAATCGATCTGTGTGACATTATACTTTTGTTAAACATCGTTTTATTTGGATTAAAGCTATTGTCCGTGCTCAAATCCGTATCAAAAAGAAATCAGTTGTTGAACGTCGTAAAATATTATGTAATTGCATTTTGAACGGAGTAATACGTTGGAATCGAATACGTCTCAGTATATAAGATGTAGTGCATTGGAAAAATGTACCGACGACCTTAGGAATCATTGAGATAGTTAATAAGTAGAATACACAAAAGCTCGTGACACCTTTGTCGTAACATGTATGATTTTAAAATTTTCGCTAGCATATTTACGTGACGCATATACATCGGGTGGGTGTCGACGAGCAAGTAAAAACAAGTGATATTTAGGTATATATTTTTAGAAATTACGCAACATCTGACGCTTCTAAGCGCGTCACAACCACGCCTCCCGTTGCCAACCTGGTAAAAGCCTATAATACTTTTATCTTGTTTTTTCAAGAAACTAATCTTAGTGATATTACGTTAGACAAGGGGCGTGTGTACCGCCGCGACACGATGATGATTATTTATTTCAGCTTTTGATTGATATCGGGAAATTTTAGCAGCATCGTTGTTAACCAATTTTATCATTATATTAATATCATATTTATTACTCTTATTTGATCGATGATTTTTGATTATGTCGTAGAGATTGTGTGAGGACATGTAACTACCTAGGTATTAAAAAGATCAATATTAGCGGAAAAACCGCCCTATGTAATTTGGTGTTTGCAACTTTGAGTTTGAGATATTAACGTTAAATAATAGCAAATGATAATAACATTTGTCAGGTAACGTTAATTAAGTAAGTTTTTTTTATACCACGACGGTGGCAAACAGACGTACGGTCCGCCTGGTGGTAAGCGGTTACCGTAAGATTAAGTTAACCTGGTTATGGTATATTTCTTATTCATATTGACCTAAAAATACGTGTTATTAATACAGCTTTGTACGATTTGAATAGACTTTCACGACGTGATTTTATGTGATTTTCAACAATTAAAGCAATTAAGGTAAGATTTATTTGCTTAGTTGTTGAATATAAATTGAGGGATAGGAGTTATGTAAGCGGTAGTTGTAATCTATTTAATACTAGATAAGTGCGTTATCATATCAATCGCGCTTTGATAGTTTTACAAACCGATATAACGTATGATATGACAAAATTTAGTCACAAACTGGTACACAGTACCTAGATAATTAAGGGATCTATACTTTCTCTAGAACATCACTATTTTGCCTATCGGCAAAACCAAGTAGCCATAACGATTTTGTGCCATATTTACAAGTACGTACCAACCAACACAATATTATAACCACATACTCGTGCTCTTTCATTCACATTTGTAAATGTAACCTTTTTGAGACACAATAAACGTATAATATAAATTTAAATTACAAAATCTTTCTTTCTCAACAAAATGATAATTAATATTTTAACTATACTTTTTTGCTTTAACTTCGACAATCATGAGTTTGCTAAATGCAATACAGCTAAGTTATAAATTTCTAAGCTATCTTTAGTGTTCGTTCTTAGAAAAACAGAGATAACATTAGTATCGCTTTGCAGAATTTGGACACCATTGATACATTGCAGCGGTTGGTCACATACCGATAGTGATATTGTAGACTGTATATTAAACAATGACTTCCTCTCATTAAGCTGACGAGGAGCCCCAATTGTTCGTAAACAAAATTGCCTACAAAAACAGGCCAACATAAACGACGCGACATTTATTGTTTCTTGCGACTATTGCTGTCGTTTAATAATTATATGTTTTTTGAAAAATTTCCCTACGGATAATTTGCCTATTTTGGAGCTCTTTAAGACGGTTCACGGAATAGTAATTAAAATTCGAGTGGAAACAAAGCACATTTCGTTCAAGGTATGAAATATACCAATAAAAAGATCAATTTTCTCCAGCAAAATAATACATACGTAATACATAAACATAGGTTTTTAGACCATAGTGTAACTATAGGAAATGATGAAATTGGTCTAGGCACACATCTTATTTTAGCCTAAATGGTTCTACTATCACCCTTGGAACCGGATGAAATATTGCAGTATTTAGAATTTCGAAGAAGCCAAAAACAAATCTAGTACCGGCCAAAAGTATTTACTACTAGAATTCATAATGATCAATATTTAATGCTCAATAAATCAAAACAACAACAATCGCCAATTCCGCTACCTGAGTTGGGGAGATCAATGCTATTGTATAGAACATGTTTCCAGTAAGAAGTATTAACTACTACGTATTACAATCGTACGTAACAGATGTTAGTAAAAGATTAACAGCTGTGTTGTTATTAATCAATGGAATGGGATTGCAATAATGCAGTATTGATACATTATGTAAGAATATAGGAAGGGATACTTAGAATCTTATATAAGGTTAAAATGTTGTTAGTAGCTGCAATGTATTTTCAAATGAAACATTTTGCTTTATTATGTACATCTATGGTAGGTCATTAGATAATAAAACTGCAAATTGCTGGAAACGATTTTTTATTTTTCCGGCGGTTATTTATATTATTTTTTGTCATTTGGCCAAAAATTATTATTGTTATTTTCTTCAATTTATGTCAAGATTTGATCAAATTGTAGCATAATTTTGTGGCGGAAATCATAATTATGTACCAAAAAGGATACGAAAAGGCTTAACGACCAGATTCAACAATCGACCGAAAATTTTAGTATTTATCTTGCTTCATTTAATGATTCATCTTAGGTACTTCATTGACAAAAGAGCTGCTGGGATTTAGTTATGCTAAACTACACGTCAATGATTAAATATTGTTCATAAAGAAGGAAGTAATTGCGTTTCTAAAAAACCTATGGGAAAATAGGTTTTTTACCTAAGTCTGGTTAAGGTGCACTATAGTAGCTCATGAGTAATAATAGGAGTGTCTGCTTATTTTTAGGTTAAATGGGCCGCGATAGTCGAAAACAATTTCATAGAATGAAGGTGAATGGCATAATTCGAGGCTGGTAGGTTAATTCGCATGACGGCAAAATTTAAGGTTAGACTACTATTTCATTGTGTTATTTGTCTACAAACTTTGGGAGTCTCTGACCGAAAATCGATTTTATTTATATTAAAATGGCTTCGATTTTACTTTATACTTGCTTCTTTAGTTATAAAACCAATTGAGAGTCCAGGAAAAAGCGGAATATGTGAGACCGCATATTTTAGTTTAATACTTATAACATTACGTATAGTCACATCACGTGTCGCGCGTGCTATAAATAAAACTTCCTATTAACAATAAGTATTACACAGATGATGTAAGCAAATCAAAGCTAAAATCTAATATATACGCTTACCTCCTTTGGTTGGGGTTCTGTGTGTGGAGTGTTGCGCTCTGTAGCCCAAGATCATTTCGTAATCGCCAGAGTCGCGTCTGAGCGGGAACTGGATCTCAAGAATGTGGTCACATGGCTGCATGAGCTTCAGGATACCGGCTACCTTCTTTTTCTTCTCTTCGATGGATGTTCTGGACTTTATGTCTTCCACTAGTTTGTCTTCGATCACTTGGCAGGCTCTGTGGAAGAAGTATTCCACCATGTCGAAGAACTTAGGGTTTGCGCTGGTAGGAATATCCTTAAGCCTGTCTGGAATTTCATGGCTTGCGTATGTGCGGCAGCATACATTTACAGCAGCAGGCGCAAGTTTAAGCATATTATTGACTGCTTCATTCTGGATGCTATTTTTTAACGGTACTACCGTTTTGGCGATATTTCTGAGGTGAAGCATTGTGATTATTTTTATTAAGTACAATAGTCGGGAGGAAAATCGGGCCGCCCTACTCTACACTAAATTTATAATACACAAATTGTATATAGCAATAAATAGACTGTAGTGACGACCCGCCCCGACGGAATCCGACTCACTGAGCTGGCTGAGTAAGCGGCGAATAGCAAAAAATAAAAAGGCCCCAAGTGTGATGCGGATTTTCGTTCTCTCTCCAACTTAGGTATTTGAACAAAGATAACTTACCTACACGAAGTTGGTCACAAGGCCCCTATCGAATCGTTTGGCAGGAGATATTAACAGGTATTAGGAAAAAAAATTAGGTAGCTACCAACTGAGTTCAATACCTTACTTGTATATACGTAAAATACTCATTTTTATTCATATGGTACTTATTTTATTTTCCTCCTAGCATTTTGCCTTCTAAGGCATTACAAATTCAATTAGGTTAGTGACACTACTACAAGGTGTTTAGCAACATAACCTACAGTAAACAAAATAATAGGTTACCTCAATATTATATAATATTGTATGAGATAAGGTTTAATGAGTATAATAAATTAATATCCACATTATGAAAGGAAAATTAATTGATATCAGTTGTCATTTAAATTTAATTGGAAAACGTAAGTAGTTACGTGGGTAGACATTTAAATGATCATAAGATCATAACTTTATTGTAACTATGTTATTGTATTCAATCAATCTTCAATAATAATTAATAATATACAATAAAAATACTTTTTTTTTTTATTATCATTGTCATAATTATACCTACTATCTATATATGCTGAAATAATACTACTGATCTAGATTCTTAATTAGGTATATAAAATAACCTAACGTTTCAAGACTTACTGGAAAATGTAGGTAAGTACCTATTTTAAATTCAGCCTTTCAATATAAAATTAAATTCTTTTACAAACTTCGAAAAATAGTGGTCACTACTCTCACGTCGGGGCTCTTTTCACCCCTGGGCGGAACATCCATCGCGTCTCTTCGGTTGCGTTACATCAGAACAGTCAAATCCATTTATAAAAGTTCGATCTTTCACACATGACCGATGATCCGTCGGCATATTCCCCATACAAAAGTGATTAGCTCCCGACCAACAGATCTTCCGGCAGGTGTGTCAGAAGCCTATATAAATAAAAGCGACAAAGTCGTTGTCGTTGACCGGTACCAACGACAATAGAAAGTCTGAACTCTGACAGAAGGGACGAAGGGTAACCGGGTACCAACTTCACCCCAGTAATTAATAACAGACAGACTTCACAATGCACAAAATTGTGGTGCTGCAACAGCAATTCATATTAGTGGGTTTGATAACCCAACCGATAAGATAGTGACTATTTAATTGCCCAACTAACAGAACACAAATGTGACCAACGATAAGGTTATCACTAATTTAACTAGCTGGTTAAATTTCATCTCATATTTGTTCCACTTGACGTTCATGACAGACGTAAACAAAGCTCTGTATTTATTAAAATTGTAAAATATTTTGTACCAAATACTTCATCCCCTCTCCTTTCTGTCGTAGAATAAGAGGGAGTAATAAGTAACAAACCACGCAAAATAGTGAGGATTGCAGCCAAATTTAGGTACAAATAATTACTTAAAATGATTTGCATATTTGTAAGATGCGACGCAGTTTCACACTAGAAGTTAAGCTTGGATATTCTACTACAAATTTAACCTAAGGTATATATTGCTAAAATTACAATTACATATAATTAAAAAAAAAAATTAATTAAACGTACCTTTTAATTTGTAATTTCCTTTTCAGATTCAAAACGATGACGATTCCGGTAGCTGAAGATGCAACTAATCAAATTGATATCTTGCCCGATGAATTGATGATTAATATTTTTAAACTGCTTCCGTTAGAGACTATACTTGAATGTGAAAATGTGTGCAGCCGCTGGAAAAAACTGGCGAGGGATGGAGGACTTTGGAGGAACATTGTTTTCGTATATTCCGGCAAACCAGGTCAGACCGAAGTAAGTGAAAAGAATCTGGGAATCATCGAAACTCATCATGACTGCATACGTTGTCTGAAAATTCAGTACGTGTACAGCTACCCGACGATTAAGTCTATTATACAACAGTGCAATAATCTTATATCGCTGGAACTTGTAATGTGTCGCATAAGCAAAGAATTCGAGAGTGACGTTGTAAAATGGCCTAATTTAAAGAAGATTAATTTAAAAAATTCTCTCGTATTGATGAGTAACGTTGATTTGACGATTTCTTACGATAACTTCAGGTATCTCAAATATTTAGCTTTATCAGATTTTGGCCTTCCCGCCGTCACGCGCGATTCTTTATTCATTTGCAATCACTTAACTCATATATTTATAGAGAAAATAAGAAATCTCGACTTAGAATACGTGCAGAATTTAATTAGATCCAAAATGGAGATTGTTGAAGCTCTGCATATTTATGGAGGTGAGGCTGTAAACGACGAAAGTGTATATTTAATGTCACAGTGCAAGTTTTTAAAAGATCTCGCTATAATACGTTGTGAGAATCTCACAGATGCGGGTTTAATCAACTTGACAAATTTAACATTAATAGAACATTTACAAATTTGGAACAATACAAATTTTACCGAGGTTAATTTGCGTAGGACCTTAGGCAGTCCTTCATTAATAAAACTGCAAAGCTTGAGCTTATCTAGAATCGGCAATATTTCACCTTTGATAGTCGATGTGATCTCAGAATATTATAAGAAACTGAAATTTTTGGCGGTATATCAGTGTCCAAGAATAATAAACACTGATTACGAGAAGCAGCTTAAATCCAAATTTAGAAATATTGATGTTGTTCTATATTAGGATAACAATATAATATGCTTACGATTTTGTATGCTGACTTTTTCTCGTATTTTGGACAATACTTATTTCTTAAGCAGATGGCTATATAGAGTAGGGTATGCTTTTTTAAAAAAAAAAATACTTCTATAGCTTTAGTCATGCCGATATTGTCATGTCAATCAGTCAGCGACTTCTTATAATCTAAATATGTTTTTAGGTGGAAAGAAAAATATTTATATCTAGTTGTTGTTTTAATAAAAACAATATCAAGTACATAAAATTCAAAGTATATTTCACTGTATATTTATATGAGATGGCATATGAATCGAGACAATACAATTTATTCAGTAAAACCAGATGAAGAATGCTTATAAATAAAATAAGTACTATTCGGTCGTTTAAATATTTTCTTCACAGAAAAACGTGATTTCATCAATTTTAAGAAAAAAAGAACAATACAAATATCTTAACGTGCTCATATACAAATATTATGTAGATTTTTTTCATTATTGTAATTATTACAAACAAAACACAACACACAGATTTTATACAAATTTATATAAAAATATAATGTACTAAGTGTACTACGACACTACGACAGACATCTCGAACACAAAATGAAGTACAGTCGAGTTCATTAATATATTGGCACCATCAAGGATTCAAAATATTGTGAGCGTTGTAAAGCTCAATAAATACTATAGAACCTATGGATCAAATATATGTCCTCATGTGAATGGTTCAATAAAATATGCTGTAAATTATGCAATAAGTTGTAGTCACCCTTTTCAACAAAATTATCTAAAGATGGTGCCAATATATTAATGCACTCGACTGTAGATATTCGCGAGCAATGTATGGGAATAGTTAAGTAGATATGTATATTTTATTAATTATTACTTGTGTCATAATTGGTATAATTTATAAGTGAAGGTACAGTACAGAATTGTTCAATGTACTTAGTGGGTAGGTAAATTTATTTTTATAATTTTGCGGAATAAGACTAATTAGAATTAAAATTTTGTTCGCGGTGTCTGCTTTAGTAAAACTAATTGGGTTTGGTTTTTGTTGTGTGCAGTTACTACACCAGTAAACTTTAAAGTACACCGTCACACGTTGGGCCAACTTAAACCAAAAGGCCACAGCATAGATAAATTATCTTTACTAAATTGAACTACTGTCATTTTGTGTAAATTTATACAGATACACTGTGAACGAAATTGCCTTATGTTGAGCCAACGAGGGAATAAGGAATCTTACATGCGATATTGGAAGATGTGCTTATTGTTACTGAACATTTTGTCTAAAGTCAAATTCGTAAAAAAAATGGAATTGTTAGGGATTTGTCACAGAAAGCGGTCATGCGTTCTGTCGTTTTGCGTTCAAGATACGCGGTCATTGCGTTGTACTAGTTGACCGTCGCGGTCAGAATGCCTCCTATTTTGGTATGTCTATGTAACGTAATACAACGCAAAACGCTTCACCGCGTAAACCCGTTGTGTGACATATCCCTTAGTAACTGCTTCTACCATGTACCTTACTAAAATATTTTATCTGTTTTTGTGATGGAGTGGGATTTACGGATTATTTAGGAGGATGTAGGTACAATCAACAATTTCCTACTCGGCCAGTTTCGAAGCGTTTGTTGTGTATTACTGGACTGCTGAATCTTCTTGTATAGACCTGTGCTGTGTTATTCGGACTATTGAACGCTTTACTGTCGACTCGTGCATGTTAAATGGACTTGAAACTTTCATAATCAAAAACAAAAACTTTGAAAATGGTTTGGAAACTGGTCATGCAGAAAGTTGGCCGATTGTACATAGACATATTATTTAAGAGTCAGAATGATGAAATATGACGTTATCATTTACCCATACTATTGTAATAAATTATAGATAGTGGTTTTTATCTGAAATTGGAGCAGTTAGTCGCCCTAACCGAGAGTAAACATGCTACTCTGTGGCATGATTATTATTCTGTTTAAAATAACAAAAAACAAATTATATAACACTGGAAACAAAATGCAATGCTTGTCAATACGTATCAAATGTAACTTCTAAATAATCCTGAAATCATGTATTTTAATGTACCAGTTCTGTTAATATTTTATTGTGATGTTATTTTAATAATAAGATTTTATTTACTTGTTTTATATTATAATTACTTTGGACTAAGAAGTTTTATTTTAAAACCCATTAAAGGTCCTTACACATGACAAAGGTGTCATAATGGTAAGTGTGGACTTGTGGCCGAAATCTAAACATAAATATTGCCGAGATGCCACCACACTATATAAATACGACACCCTTAAAATTTAAGGAAAAGTAAAAATGTTTTAGAAACATCTATAAAATATCCTCATACATTAAACATTATACATCTCTGAATCGCTTAATCTCGTGTCTTACGAAACACTACATCACAATTATGACCCTTATCCACGAGAAGTTTTGTTCGGAAACGCACATATCTCAATGATTTTATGAGTTAAACAGTTGGGTCGAGGCCAAGCGGGCACATGAGTTTATCTAAAAAGTTTATATTATAACCGCTGCAGTATACGCAGTGCAATGTTGTTGTTTTGCGAACTTATGTGTGACTGATATTGGCTTCAGTGATTTTAATTGTTTAACATGAAAAATTTGTCGCTAATTAGTCTATAATTTGTTGCCAAATATGAGAATTTGTCGGTCACTGGTTAAACATTTAAAGGGGTTTAAAAGGGGGCGGACTGGAGAGTATCCCCAGCTTGGCCACATTTGTATCTCAAAAACTAGGGCATAGGTGCCCTAGTTCGTAGATCTGTTTTCTCCTTAATTTATTCGCTAGTTAGTCGAAAAAAGTCCCAGATTTAGTCGGGTCCTAATTTGGAAATAACTAGTAAAATTTTTAAGGTATAATCTAAGAGCATGGCAATTTTTTCGTAAGCTCTTCAATCAGAGGGAGATCAACTTATGAGAAAGTTTTAACATTGCTAGCCTTAAACGTGGTTCGGATCTACGTTTCAACCGCTCCAGACCAATTACAACCCGGTTCTTATTGACGTTGTTCCTTAAAACTGTCTCGTGAACGAGGGCCTTCATGTTATATTTCAAACATATCACAGCATACCTAATCTTTTGGTACATTTCTGACATTCCATTTCATTATTGACTTAAGTAAAGACATTCTGATGATAAGAACTAACTAATGACGCAAACAAACGCTAAGCGGTTACACATTCGGTGTTTAAAGAACTCTTATTATGAATTACGTGAACACTTTCGGTGGAAAAGTATCATAATAGCAATCCCACCGAATATTCATGCGTAATTACAGGTACGACTGTTTTCACACGCATGTGAAAGAGCCATTACAAAAAGTAAACAGGGCAGTTGTTTGAAAAACAGCAAAATGGCTAGTTACATGAAATTATAACGAATTTTTATTTAATATATATTTAACTTTTTTGTATACGTAAATGAATAATCAAAATGTTCATTTCCATTCATTCGGTGACATAGATTACAGATTATGTTATAGCAAAAAAAAAATTCGTAACCGCCTGTATAATTATGTATTACGATTGTTTTAAATATGAGGTAATTTTAATATGTCAAAATAGAATGAATTATTATGATCATACTTACCATTTTGCCTCATCTCAAAACCACCCCGTGGGTAGGTACTATTAATAATACCTACATACTCGTAGTTAAAGTGCCGAAGATGTAATGCTAAAGGCCTGTTTCAGAATATCTAAGTAAAATATATCGAAAATAACTGTGATGTTTATCTTTTATTTGTTAGAAAAAAGAGGCAAAATTGTACAATTTGTCTAATTTTACTTAAAAATTGAGAAACAGGTTATAAATAATAATAATAAATATACTAACTTACCACTACAAAATTCTGATAAGCTCAAAATTTATTTGTTCTAGATATTTTACTTTTTTGTACACTGTCTATTTTTTGGTTTCGAACAGGAACAAATTGTCAAAAGTCCGGCTAAAAAAATATGAGACAGTGATTAAAATTTTTAGACGAATCTATTTATTTGAAAAAATCATTTAAAAATATGGCAGAAATAAGAAAACAGTTTATGAAACTTGCACAATTATAAAAATAGCATCGGCGTATGCGACGAAGAGGTACAAATAAATTAGACAAAGATACGGGTCAACGGTATACTACCTACTACTTCTTTATGGTCACAATTTTATTTAGCTAACAGTATCAATATTGTTCTACAGCTTAAATACATCAGGGTTACAGTGGAGCTACGATCGCCTGCCGAGCGGTCGACGACGGACTAAAACTAAATCCCACAGCTCTTCGTTCCAACACTACGCTACTTAGTCTAAGAGCTACGATTTTTATACAAAATCACACACTAACATATTTACACGGCGACGTTAGCGGGGCCGCTATCATCGCTTGCGGCCGCGCATTATCTGCAGCGCTTTGGCCATGAGCGGTGCTTTCTTGGGCTTCTGGAAGGTAGGTCCGGGGGTGCCGGGCATGGCCATGGCCCGCGCGGTGGCTCCTGCGCGCAGCACGTTGGGCGCGTGCGCCAGCGACGCCACGCGCGCCGCGGGGCTGGCCGTCGCCAGGCGGGCCGTGCCGTGCGTGGCCTGTAACACACACATACCCTTAACTGTAATACTCTTGTCGGCCTTCCTGTGCTGATTTCGCATACCAATAAAAAAATCTATAGGTACATTTCTCTTTTAGAGAGTTTTAACGATTCGATCGAACGACAAACTCACGATTTCGATTTCAGCCACCACACAATTAGGCATCTACTCTTTACATTGGCATTGACATCTAAAATAATGGCTGGCCAATAAGCTGGTCCAGAAATTAGAAGAACCCGAACTTCTACAGCGCCTGTAGCTCTGTACGTAAAGTACGCACTCTAGAGGTCAGCGACGTTGAATATTATCTTAAGAATCACTTAAATTATATTACCAGTATTGGGTATTCCTAAATCTACTTTATGATGGAAACAAAAAAATCAAGATCTTACCTGTTTCTTGGCAATATTACGCGGGGGTTTGGCAACAGAATCGACATAAGCCATTTTCGTTTGTTTGATGGGCGCCTTCTTTGCTTCTTGAGCGATTCTGATATTGGCCGTAAGAGATTTTAATTTATGCTCTTGTTCTTCTTGACATCTCTGAAATATAGAAAAGTATAACAAATATTGAGTTTCATTTTCACTTTGTTTTCGAACGAATTATAATTAAATATTATATTATTACGAATAAAATAACACGTACCGCATACATTTCCCTCCACGTCTCCAATTCTTGTCTTTGTTTGTTTCTGAAATGTTTCTGACAGAAGGTTTGCCACAAATGATCAGTGTCGTCCATCAAATAATTATTAAAATGTTCTAACACATACAACTGTTGTGGCGTCGCCTTATCAACGACGGGCTTTAGGATTTCATATGGCACACCACCCGTGAACTCGAGAGCTGAAATTTGTATTGTAATGGTAATTTAGTGTGTACTAACTGTTTGCATATGAGTATAGTCTTTAATATAATACGCGCCAGATACTACGCAGTAAGAATATTTAAAACAGGTATGGGCGATTCTAAAAATAATTTTCCAGAAAAAAATAAGAAAATAATATTGAAAGCAAATAAGTACATTATCTTAAGTATATAAAGAAGAAGTAGCGCTAATATTTACTTTTTCTTGGAAACCTACTATTACTGCTTTTTTTTTTTTTTTTTTTTTTTTAATTTCAAAACGTTTATTGCGAATATAGGTAAAAACAGGTGTTTACATTTATATTTGTTATTGAACAAATATTTGGTTCAGCTACATTCTGCTATTAAGCATGCAATACATTAGAGACAAAAGTATTTTAAGTAAGAATTATATAATGTCAAACAAAGAAACTTAAATACCTATATCAAATACAATGTCATTATTAATAGTAAAAATAGTAGTAAAATGAGTATGTCAAGGTCAAAGGAAATTAAGCGTAATTAATAAATAGTAATTTATATAATATTTAGTAAAACAATGTCATATTTTAAAAACTAGATGTTATTAAGCATTTACTTTGTCATCAAGATACTCTCTTACAGTATAATATGCTTTATTTAAAAGAAATTGTTTTATTAGATGTTTTAGTTTGTCTTTATTGGGGCAATTTAGTATATTTAGTGGTAAATGGTTGTAAATACCACATTCCACATCTAAGTTCATCCTCTTATTGTGCTTGCAGTTATATTACGTACTACCGAGGTCATTGACCCGCGAATCAGCAATTGCTTGAACAGAAACACTACCGTCACTTTTAGAGACGTTTTCGATTTCTTCTTGAATAGTAAAATAAAAATCTTACCGTCAATATGTTCTTGTAGGACATGCACGCACATTTCGTATAGCGACGGTATTTTTCCTATGACTTTGTTGCCAGAATATACTTTAGTTCTGTAATATAAGAAACATAATGGCTCGATTAAAATACGGATACAAATTTTCAACTGATAATGGTGCAATGTATTCTATTGGCGTATTTGAGCTGCATTTCTGCTTTCCTATGGATAGCTCCAAATTTGATTATAACACTACTATTAATAACTTGAAAGTTTTATTTACTTTTATACTTTAGTTACTCATACATGGTATTTGAATTATAAAACTTGAATTCACGCGATAATAATATAGTAGTATATAGTACGTAGTTACATATCTTATTTTACTTGACGTTTCGATCAGGTTACATAGGCCGTAGTTCACAGTATGCAAATATTAAATGCATAATGGCGTGAATACCTGTTTTATTTTTTAAATTAAGTAAACATCATCATTTCTTAATGATGATGTTTATTTACCAGGGGACACACTATGACTTAATCTCTATTTTCGGTGAATTTTGTACCTTTGGTTTTTAGAGGATATGCCAGCGCTGATAGCATCCTCGTCGCTGAAGTGTGGCATTGGTCGAGGGGGCGGGCGCGGCTTGTAGTTGGGCGAGATCTCCGGCAGACCCGATATCTCCAGCGCGGGTAAAGGTGCTAGCTTAGCAGACGGCGCTAGTAATGCCGCTGGACTTAACTGGAAATGTACATATTGAACTTTAAGGCTTAAATTCTACCAAATCGGATAAAAAGATATATAAAAAAGGGAATAAAAGGAAGGGAAATGTGTGATTTTATAGACGGCAAGTTCACTATAATATTATTATATCGTGCTAATATTAAAAATGTGAAAGTTTAATGGACCATTGTTGATGATGGATGAAATGCATTCTACTCAAATACGCCAGAACGGCTGAGGACTGCATAAAATTTGGCACACAGGTAGATAAGTCTGGAACAGCATATAGGCTACGTTTTAACAAAATAACAAGAGGACAAAAAAAAAAGAAATTTTAATTTATTTTTATAATAATATATATCTCACATAATCTCAGCCCAGGATAAGGACCTGATCTACTTTTAACTGACATACCACAACTTCGAAGTCTCGGTCTAATGATAATTAATAATAATATAATGGTTGCTACAATACTGTCTTAACTCTGAAGTCCATGACATAAAATTCATATTCTGTCATGTTACACCGTAATCGATTTAGCTATCACATTACATAATTAAATTTAGCTGTCATATACTAGCTAGCTATCATGAAATAGTGAGAAAATGTAGTAAGAATATTTTAATGTGTTACATTGTAAATCGCGATATTGTATTAAACATGTTAAACAAGTGTAAACAGTGCGATACGAGATCGCACAATATAATGACGTATTTATTTGTACTTTGAATGAATTCAGCTGTAACTACAAAGTGACAAAATTAAACTTACGTCACTGTTCGGTGACGTCGCATCCTTGAACTGTGACGACCCTTTGTTCTTTTTAGATTTAGCAGGACTGATTATCATACCAAGCGCCTCCGCGAAACTGGCACCTGAAACACAAAAAAAAAGTTAAAAGTTAACATAAATGCAATTAATTTACAAGTGTATTTCATTATGAGGTGTTCAAGCATAGCTAATACGATTATGTTTACGGTTATTTGAGAAAAAAACTTAATGAAATGAATGAATGTTGTTTATACCTGAACCACAATCAATTCCATCATCACTGTCTCTTCTCTCTTCATTTATTTGGACTTTCTTCTTTGGCGCGTCTTCTTTTTTGCTGCCACTGCTAGACTTCAGACTGCTCTTATGTGACGAAGAAGAACTTGACTTATGGCTGGATTTCTTTTCGCTACCCTTTTCTTTACCACTACTTGATGACGATTTTTTTTCACTTGATTTGTGTTCACTGGACGAAGAGTGCTTTTTATCACTACTTGACTTCTCCTTAGAAGAACTACTTTTCTCTTTTGATTTATCTTTGCTAGAAGAACTTTTATCATTGCTGGTACTTTCTTTTGATTTGTGTTTCGAGGGCTCTTTCTCTGACGAACTTTTATGTTTTTCCTTTTCTGAACTGTGCGAGTGACTTGAACTCTTGTGTTTTTCAGATTTGCTATGTTTGTCAGAGCTTGACTTATGTTTGTCACTGCCACTGTCAGTCTTCTGTGAACTTGACTTGTGCTTCTCAGGATGAGAAGAACTATGTTTGCTAGATTTTGACTCTTTGTGACTTTTGTCAGCATCAGTTTTGTAATCTGTTTTATGCTTCTTCTCAGAACTTGACTCTTTTTCTTTAGAACTTTTGTGTCTGTCAGAACTATGACTGTTATGTTTGTCAGAATTGTGACTGCTATGTTTGTCAACTGAATGACTATTATGTTTGCTAGAACTATGGTTGCTTTTTTCAGAACTATGACTCTTTTCTTTTGATGAAGATTTTTCTGAATGGGAACTATGCTTGTATGAATGTTTGTCTGACTCATGCAGCTTTTTAATACTATTTTTATCATCAGAGTGCTCACCGTATGAAGAATATTTAGATGAGGAAGACTTATGATCACTAGTGGGTTCTTTCTTTATTTCTTGTTTAACTTTTACTTCTTCTTGTGAAGACTCTGACATCTCGGAGTCACTTTCATCACTTTGTGAGTTATCACTACTATCACTATCTGAGTCATCTTTCTTACTTCTACTTTGAGATTTCCTATTGTAATCATCCTCACTGGAACTAGAATGTTTAAGTCTTTTGTGTGGTTCTTCCTCCTGAAAAAATATTTTTAATATTATGAGTTGTTTAGAATTGTAAAAAAAATAATAGGAAATTAATTATAATAAAATTAATAATATCAATAAAAGTTGCTGTAATGTTGAACAAGTTCATAATTTTATAGATGGAGAAATCTATAAATAAAGAACTTGTCCAATATTACAGGAACTTGGGTTGATCATATCTATATATATATCAAATGTCTTCCGGACTAAAATAAATTGTACTCTTATAATATAAAAGGATAAAGCCTATTTTAAAGTTGCTTAGAGGTCAATTGTGTGGTAGGCAATATCCACAATGTTTTTCCTCACATTAAATAATTCACATTGTTGATTTACTTGAAAGTTTTATTTCACTGAACTAGTTTCTACTTAATCTAGTCTAGTGAAATTCTGTAAGCTGTGATTAGATTAATCAAATGAACCCTCGTAAAATTAACCAAGTTTAACATGGAACAACTTGTATGACCCTTAGAATTATTATTAATTCAAATTGCCTACTTAAGAGCATATTTTATAAAACAGGTTATATAAAATGATGGGTGATTGGTTTTATATAACACAATGTTAATATAATTACATACCACTGTACACTGTATAACTGTAATATCATGATGTCAATAAGCACACCGGTTTAAACATGATAATAAAAAACCACATAAACTTCCGAGTGAGTCAAGATATTAACTTATAAAATAGGTACCATAGTTATTACAGAATATTTAGATTCATTCATAGACTGTATTAGTAATTATAGTGCCGCCTAAGCTTAAGTTATAAATTTAAATCACCTATTGACACAGTCAAACACACATAAATTTTGTCACAATGGATATTAGATATACAAAGATAACAGTCAATACTAACCTCGCTACTATGGTATTTTCTTTTACTCCCACTGTAACTCCCGTTCATGTCTTTGTGTTCTTTAGATTTTGGAGTTGACTCGGACTTTTCATAACGGTCCACAAGACTCCCAGACCGATGAGTATTATCGTCAGAGTCTTTCCCGCTTCCATGACCATTGTATGTGGATGCTAAAATTAAAGGAAAATTTGGATTACTTTGAAATTACTTATAGAGGTTTATTTCTAAGCTCACAGACAGATTACTGTCTGCGAGCTTACTAATTTTTAAAATTAGTTAACTAAAATTATTCAGTTTTAAAAATTAGTAGCGATCGTAGCCAAATAGATAACTGACCAGCATGCAAATCATGCGGGTCCGAGTTCGATCCTGACAGGCAGTACCAATCTGGATTTCACTTTGTGGAATTTATGTACTAGTCAAGTGTCTTACCATCTGCTAACTCTGAAGGAAAACATCGTGAGGAAACCCACATACCCAAGAAGAAATTCTATTCTGTGTGGACTATGGCCTAAACCTCTCAGCTATCTAAATAGAGGAGAGGACACCTGAGCCCAGCAGTGGGACATTAATGGGTTGCTATTGATGAGTAAAATTTTAAAAATTAACATATATTAGATTTTACTAAGCATTGAGAATACAAGAGACATTTATGTCCGTCAAACCGACAATCAAAAAATGCTGTTATTATTGCTATTTATTAGATATATTAGCTTTAGCAGTCCTCTGTTAGATAGAGGGCGAGGCCTTTTTTAGAAAGTATAAACAACATGACACATCCAGATTAATGTAATAATCAAATAGATTCTACTCAGGTTTGTGAAACAACTATAATTATCTTTCAAAAGATAATAATACTACATACCTACTGGAACTCACATAAAAAAATTATATAAAATAATTTATAAATGATTTCCTTCATTTAAACTTGATGAACCTTTAACTACCAACTAAAAGTAGGTACTTAATTAGATAATTTGGGTTAACTTGATTAGTATGTTGAATTAGCATTTAGAAGGCTGATATCTATACTGGAACAGCATGTTTGCAGCCTATAGTGTCTAAAGTTTCTACTGAGATGTTATTTTTGCCAAGTTAAATGCAAGCTGTTTTGGATATTGTTTCAATAATAAGAGGATGTTATTGTTGTTTTAAATTGTATTAAGATAGAACCATAAACTTTATTAAAAGCTAATCTATTACTACCTATAAATATAATATGGGAATGAAATATAAAAATAAATAATTTTAGATGAAATAAAAACACACATTTACAAAAATCACTATAATGTTAAAAATATTCAAGACAACTCACTGGTAACTATAGATTAATCATGCATCACATAATTATACACCTATGAGTTATGTAGTTGATTATGATGTGAAATATTTAAAATCTTAATTAAGTATAGTAAAGTCTTAGAGTGAGTAAGATATGGATAGACCAGCATGGTACTACCCCTGCCACATACAAGATATTGCACAATCCCAATGTCTATGAGTAGTATTAATATTTAGCTTGCTCACTGTCATTGTTTTGTTCTTCATTGTCACTCTCCTCTGCAGCCACCATCAACTTCCACTTGTAGACGAGAGACCGCGCTGCTTGGCCCACGTCTCCCGGCTCCTTGCGCAACGCATTCACTGTTCGACCAACACCTGTCTCCTGTAGGTGCTGGACTGTTACACCCAGGTTGAACAACTTGTCTATGCATTTTAGAACCTGCAAAATACATAATCATTAAATTTACTTACGAATTCTGGTATATTATGCATTTTTGAAAGGGGAAGGATATTACATTTGCATTAGCATACAATATGTTCATCCGATTTCGCGAACTATTGTTAAATAAAATTATGCGTATTTATAAAACATTTAACTTGATAAATCATGTTGAGTTTTCAGTGTTTCAATAATAATAGTCTTAAAAATAAATTGTTAGAAAATTATTTGAGGAAATTAACACGAAATGGAAGATGAGTGAAGTTAAAACTCACTTTTTGCTCATCATGCGGGTATTTTTCTATTGCAGACTGATAATGTTTAACTAAATCCAGAACCGACGCCATTCTACAAGATTTGAATCATCACAACGTCAATTATTATTCTTCAGCAATATAGACTGGATGCCAGCTGGTAAACGGGCACCATTTTTATCATACACATTTAAATACGTCAATGACGTTTCATATCACACACACTTTTTTTTAGAATACAGATTTTCAAATTTCAATGCGCTAAAATCGATATTCAAGTTGTCATTCTAGTCTGATTTACTGTTAATCATTAAAAAATATTATTAGGGTACACAGGCAGATAATGAACTAAAATTTCACTCTCAAATGTTATGTACTGCACAATAGGTACCACTTTTGGTAAATTGCACCAAAATAATATTCTAAATTAAACCTTACAATACATTGACCAAAGTAAAACCTATACTAATAAGTTTACTTTTATTACTTTTGATGGATAATTTAAAATGCAAATGACTAAAGTTACATTAAAATCACTGAACAGATCAGTGATTATAATACATGCTTTTATTTTCAAGAAACATTAAATTAGAGGTCAGTCTTTGATGGTTATCTTTTTTTTATACTACGACGCCGACGCTGGCAAACAGACGTACGGTCCGCCTGGTGGTATCTCGTCGCGATCTTGCGTACTATGCGATTAGAATAAGTATGGGATTGCACGTGGTAGTATTTGCCGCTAACTTCAGTCGAATGTGCACATTTTTGTACAGCTAGCAGAAACAAAATAGGCAAAAAAAATTATAACTTGTAAATTAATTAATTTATGTTCTATTCTATTCTATTTTAATTATGTACATTTTCCTTGCACGTTTGACGAATTAGGTTGGAAGAATTAGAACCTGACTAGATTTGCATTATATTTGCCTATTTGTTATAAAATTGAAGTTTGTTTTTTGTTTAGTTGAATGCTAGGATCTCAGGAACTAGGTACTTGTTCAATTTAAAAAAATATTTTAGTGTTATAGGCTATATAACATCACGCTACGGCCAATAGGAGCAGAGCAGTAGCCAAATAAAAAATACACAACAACCAACAAACACTAATTTCATATTCAATACTCACACATAATTTATTTCAATACTATTAATAAAAACATGTATATTTAGCTTTGCCAGTTACCTACTATGTTCATGTAAAATGAGTTTAGTGAACTATGTACCTAAATGTTCTTTCAGATAATAAAGATCTTACAACCAAAAAAGTATGTATGTACCTAATTGCAATGTGTTTCGTTTTTTCCTTTTTTCTTTGTACACCCTACTTGTAAGGTATGAAGTTGTCTTCAAATGGAAAACAAAATGGCGTCTTGATTTGACAGGCCCATACTTATTCTAATCGCATAGTACTTGATATTTTATTTATATAGGTACCTACTGCTTCGAGTACGGCTCTCTCCACTAGAGATCTAAAGCTGCTTCACACCTGGCGGAAAATCCGTCGAGCGAGCGTAATCGCTTTTGTATGGGGAATATGCTATCATTTTTAACATTTCCCTTATGTTGCGAACACACACCATACCGGCTGGGCGGCGACCCAAAACAAACGCCAACAAATCGACTTTAATCGACTTCGTTGAAAGATCGTTGGTCCTTGTGTGTATTAGAACGAATTCAGTGTGGACGTGTTCTGTAGTGTCACAGAGTAGTATTTATATATATTTGTGGTGTGGACGGTCACCGAATGCCTACGAACGAACGCTGAGCATTTAATCATTTTAAATCCACTATTTGTATTCCCGTTTGCAGTGAGGCCTATGTTCAGCAGTGGTCGTCGTTGGGCTGATATGATGATGATGATGATGATTTGTGTTTCCATTCATATATTATATAATTATGTGGTTGTCCACCGTTTTCGATTATGTAATTTTGCATTACCTTGCTAACCCGATTTCTTGTTTAAAACTAGCAAAATTTATTTCGTCGTTGTCCATGATCAAATTGTGAATTCGAATCGGATTCAAGTTCCAACGAACGTTTGCGACCACTTATAGTATTTGGACGTATGCTCGAATGCCAACGGGCGTGCGGTAACCAACGCCGAATATCCTTCGTTGGCATGTGTTGGGCCTTGGGCCGCAATATAAAAGTGACTACGCTCGACGAATCTACCTCTTTTTCTGCTAAGTGAAAGCAGCCTAAATATCATGATCAGCAAGAAAAGCTTTGTCGGACTATACTATAAATCGATATGTCTTAGTTTGTAGGTACCTATTAGATATTATCTGTTTTACAAAGCAGCTAAACACCGTCTCAATGATTACTTTACTATACCCGACTGCGCGACGCAAAGGAGGGTAACTGCCCCCTGATTCTGAGCTGTCGGAATATTTTCGGCCAGAACTGTCAGTTTATTTAAAGTTAAAAAACAGAATGTTAAAAAAATAGATGGATGTAGAAAAAATCCTATATTAATCAGTTTTTAGTTTTCTATACGGTAAACTAATTTCTAACACTTAACAACTTAAGCTTTAAAAATACGTCGTTCTAAGAATGGAAAAAGTTTACGATCCGGGAGCAATCCGATGAGTCAGAATCAGGGCCCTGGTACCTAATGTGTTTATCGGATGTAGGGATGCATGTATAATTGTATATAGGGTGTTTGGAGCATGGACCGCCCAAAATTTTTGAGCCATCGGGCGGCTCTTTAGCGATGTTTTTCGGAGTTGTCGAAATATATTTTATTAAATTTCTACATAATAGCTTTAATACTCAATTTTTCACCTATGGTCATAGGTCATCATCATAGGTTTTTTGTTCAATGTCGTGTTTTAGTTGATTTTTTTTGTGAAAAACAATGACTACTATTACTTAATTTATACTTAGAACACTATTTTATGATGATGATGATGGTGAAAAAATTTAAAAAATATTCGAGTAGTTTTTGAGCGTAATAAACAAACACTACTTTGTTTAGATGCAAAAAGGACCTATCGATGAAAGTACCCTTTTTTGAGACTGAAATAATTGATAAACGAATAATGATTTTACTAAACGAAGCACAAGGTGATTCAGTACATAGGTACTCAGTACTTCTATAACCTTAGCCGCACATGGCCATAAATCAATACTCCAAAAAGCACAATATCCCATGCTTATTCTCCATTATAAACGGCACATGTTCATTGTAAAATACACACAAGGAGCTTTAGTTGGGCGGTCGCTAGTTAGTTGTCATCTCAGACGATTTATAGAGCTGCTCGCGGTGTAGGTCAATAGGGCATGGGTGAGCCCTAAAGCCCCAGGCAGACGATCCTGACCTCTGTCAACTACTATCTACCTTCCCCTTACGCTTTATTTACCCACAATACTCGTATACACCCTCTATAATTTTGCCTAACACTCATACTTGGTCTTTGAACCTTGACATCGCTTTTCATAAGTGCAAGCATCGATCAATTACCTAAGTACTTCTCCAAGATTATGAACATCGTATACATTTTTAGTAGGTTAAGTTTAATAATGAACCTGCGATAAGTTTAGAAAACGTATAATTTTGTATTGTTAGGGTAAATTTGTATTTGTACGTTTCGCCTTAGTATAATAAATAAAAGAGGCCTATTGCCTAGTTACATAAATTGAAAATCGTTTGATAAACTAGGACGGCATGATTATCTAATAAGCACCTATATAATAGTGACCCGAACTAAAATATTGAAGTACTTAGGTAGGTAGGTACTAGTTGACCTGACAAAGTGCGTCGTTCTCGATGACTCGAATACCTCTCGAGTAAGTAAGAGTGTATTTACAGAGTGGCAACCTCGCAATTTAGTATCATATTTCGAGGTTTTCAATACATTTTACGGGTATTTTAATACACTTTCACGCAATAATAAGCGATAAGTGCCTTTTCGCTCGAGTAGTGCATATCTAATCAAAGCGTATGCAAATACCCGTTACAGATAGAGATGGGTAATCACCCGGGTTTAAACCCACGCCTGGGTTAAAACCCAGTTATTACCCATTTCATTCCACCCAGTGGGTGTTTTGGCTGGGTTAAAACTAAAGAGTTCTTGAAATGGTAAAATAGTTTGGTTTAGTACGTTTATTTTGATTTGACATAAGCTCTTTTGATATTTATGCAACTGGTTTATGAGAGTTCAGGTATTGGCTTAGATTTCATGCTAAATATGGCATCTTAAAGGGCCCGAGGAGATTTTTGAAGTCAACGATTTTTATGGTCCAATATTACCGATGCAAAGGCGTAACGATAACGTGATGGAAAGGATTATGTGGGTCTACGGCACTGAGCAAAGTTGCTGTCCGAATTCTTACAGCGCCTTGCACTTCTGGTGCTGTATAGCATTCCTTTACTTCCTTTAGTGCTTATAGCAAAGTACACACTATAAACCGGCCAAGAATGAGTCAGACTTGCGAACCGAGGGTTGTGTACGATTATGCAATATCTTTATACCTATATTTATTTCTTTTGAGATTGAAATGTACGTAATGTATATTAGTAAATATTAGTAGGTGACGGGATATCTATAAGTTTGTGTATGTGTGCGCACCATCTTTTACTATCACTCAATTTTAAACTTTGACTAAGAGTGTGAGTTTATTCCGGACTAGAGATGTAGGGCCGGTATTATACCATTTTTGCTGTTTGGTTTAATACGAAAAATACCGTATTAAACGGTCTTATACCATAATCTTCGGTATTTTTCGTTTTACATGTATTATTTACATATCATGTAGCTGTAACTTATTTTATTCAGAGAAAAACATTATTAATTATAATATTTAGGAGAAAAAAATAATAACTTGCGTACAAAATAATAAAAATAAAACATTAATTTCAAAAGAATTGGTACCTACTTAACTGCTTCTGTAGTATTTTTAATAATATGAAAATAATTACGTACCTACAATATGAATGTATCTATTTGTGTGTGTCTATTTTGGCATCCCAAATGCCGTCTAATTTTTTTTTCAGTAATGTCTATATGGATATCGTTTTCATGGTTTTCGGGGATGGTTATTGCGAAAATTATGTCAATTTTGGGATCCAAGATGGCGTCCGCGAATTTTCCAATAATTTCAATATGGGTATCGTTTTCGTGGTTTTCGGGGATGGTAATTGCAAAAAACACTTCAATTTTGGGATCCAAGACGGCGTCCGCGAATTTTTCAATAATATCAATATGAGTATCGTTTTCATGGTTTTCAGGGATGGTAATTGCGAACATTATGTCAATTTTGGGATCCAAGATGGCGTCCGCGAATTTTTCAATAATTTCAATATGGATATCGTTTTCGTGGTTTTCGGGGGTGGTAATTGCGAAAAACACGTCAATTTTTGGATCTGAGATGGCGTCCGCGAATTTTTCAATAATATCAATACGGGTATCGATTTTATGGTTTTCGGGGATGGTAATTGCGAAAATTATGTCAATTTTGGGATCCAAGATAGCGCCCGCGAATTTTTCAATAATATCAATATGAGTATCGTTTTCGTGGATTTCGGGGATGGTAATTTCGAAAATTATGCATCCATTTTTATCCATATCATATCCATTTTTCGCAATTACCACGGCCACGAATTTTTCAGTAATGCCAATATCTCAAAAACTCAAAAACAGTAAAGTTGAATATGGCGGGCATCTTTGCAATTTTGAGATCAGAACTATGCTAAGTGGTCAACGAGATCGTCAAATATCGATTTTCGAGGCAATCGGCCCCAAAAACAGCAAGTTTTAAGCTGGCGGGCATCTTTGCAATTTTGACATCAGAACTATGCTAAGTGGTCAACGAGATCGTCAAATATCGATTTTGGAGGCAATCGGCCCAAAAACAGCAAATTTCAAGATGGCGGGCATCTTTGCAATTTTGACATCAGAACTATGCTAAGTGGTCAACGAGATCGTCAAATATCGATTTTAAAGGCAATCAGCCCAAGAACAGCAAATTTCAAGGGGGCGAGCATCTTCGCAATTTTGACATCAGAACTATGCTAAGTGGTCAACGAGATCGTCAAATATCGATTTTGGAGGCAATCGGCACAAAACAGCAAATTAGTTTACTTAGTGGTACCGTCCGCGCGCACCAACTTGCTGCAGCGGGCGCCACTAACGCGCGCGCTTCGCACGCTCAACATAGTGGCTGAGAAAGTTGACTTGTTTGGGTGCACCCCCAAGGACTTCACTCAAGTCGCGTATCAGGTGTGCAATTAATAGTACATAAGGATATTTTATAGGTATAAGTATATAGTTTTATATTATTCTAATATTTATATTTGTAGTATATAGTTTTATAGGATTACGATTAAACGCTACACTATCGCATTAGGTTAGCCTGTAAGGATAGTTGTAAGTTTGTAATTATAAATAAATAAATAAATAAATTTCAAGATGGGCATCTTTGCAAAAAATGGCGGGAACCTAGTTAGAACTATTTTTCTATATTGTTCATCTACTTTCCTTGCCATAATTGAAAGAAAAGCATATTATGTAGCTTGCATTTAATTATTCATTTTGTCCTCGTGCTTTTTAGAGTCCTCGCTGATGCTCAGGCTCCAAATAAATGCTCAGTGAGGTAATGGATTACTTTTTGCTCGATACAATAATCTACTAATATATTGTTAAGCAAATTAAATGAAATTTTCATTTCCACCCACTGAAATGGGTGCTTATGGGTTAAAACCGGGTTAAAACCTAATCACCTGGGTTACCAGGTGGGTGGATTGGGTTTTAACCCTCTACCCATCTCTAGTTACAGACTTAGTCTGACTCTCAAGTTGCCACTTAAAAGGTCGCAAAATGCGTAATATAGTAAACAGGAAGCTCAGTGAATCCTAGCAATTGAAGCATTAGTTCGCAGGTAACATGTGTAGCTTGACATGACGGCTGCACACTTATAAATGCCATGTGAGGGTACCTACTGGGGATATAAGTAGAAGTATTTCTATCAAAAGATGCCAGAATTTTATTCTTGTTTTGAGAAAAATGTGTTGGAAATTGTGATGGGAAATTGATGCTATTATTAATTTTATAAATAACTACACGTCGTCGCGCGGATTTTCGCTTCCAACTGCTGAGATCGTATTGGGCGTAGCGTGATGTCATATGGCATATTATTATAACCTTTCTTGATTGAACTTGCCTTCCACAGAGGTGGTGGTGGTGGTGGCTTGATAGAAGTTTCAAGCCATCCGCGTAGTTTGTATGAAATTTGGTTTACAACAGCCGGCTAGACGGTTGGAATCCACCAAGGTCACCTCTGTTGGAAGGCAAGTTTATAACCGTGTGGCACCCGTTTAACATTAAAAGAATTTTGAAAATCGGTTCAGTAGACGACAGTAGATCCCGAGATTACCCCTACAACGTCACAAACTTTACCTCTTTATAATACTAATATTAATAGGCCTATAAAAAATATTTATGTCGTGTCATACATATGTATGCCCAAACGTATCTTGCAGTTCTTCTGGCACTCGTTCATAAAGACACGAACTCTTTCACCTTCAACATTTTACGAAATCATTTTTTCAACATATTTTTAAAACTACGTGTAAAGACGCGTAAAACGGAACGCAGCCAAATGCGGAATGCCGCCAAAGCTGTTTAAATAATCTATATTGATTGTCGTTGACAAAAAAAAATAGTTTGACACTTGCCGTGAACGAAATTTTAAATTTTGTTACTTTTTGTGAAACACTAAAGTGATTAAAGTGGTTGTGAGGTGTTAATAAGTGATATTAAAGTTTATTTAGTGAACAAGTATTTATTCAAAAAAACCAAAAACCCGACTGTCAATATTATTAATTATTATGTATATATTAATACTTTGTGAATTTCGATAGTGCCATCAAAATCGGCTAACTATTTCAGTGATTTTACTTAACTGAGCAGTGGCTAAATAAAGAACGATGGCAGCGAAACCACGCACGCCGAAGCATGATGTTATATAGCCTAGAAACAAATACACTCTTCAGCTTTATAATATTAGTATAGATATAGAGATTTGGGGATGAATACGAATATTATAACAACACCTTGCACTTCCAAATCGGTCAAGCTATTTAGGTTACAAGAGACAAGTGCAGCCACGAGCAATAGTTAGTGCATATATAATTGAATTAGGCTATTAATTAGCTTTCATCTGATACCTATATTGCGAAAGCACTAAAAAACGTCTGTTTTGACAGTTTACGTCCGCCATATTGGTTTTTTGTTGACGTCACATAGCCTATGACACTCGGGCACTGATCTGTATTACCTACCTCTGGATAGGCGTCTTTGAAACTGATTTTGTCGCTGTTTGATTTGCGCCATTGTGCGCTGTAAGCAGTGGCGGAGAAGATATGAACTAAAATTAGTGATGTGACAAACTTTGTAGATTTAACACGTACCTATCGATAGATTTCAATTTGAGATTTGATATAAACATATTCTGAAAAGGGAAAATAATTTTTAATAATCCATTACGAAATTAATTAGTAACGTGAATTGATTTTGAAAGCCCTAATTTTAATAGCAGTATCTGTTCAAATAAATAAAATTGAAGTGTCTGTTTGTAATATCAAAACAACAGCTTTTAAAGGACTTATTCGTCATATGTTTCTTGCTTCTGACTCCAATTAAGGGGCGCTTTTATGTTGGCTAACCATGATTTTTAAAACGCTAGATCAGGTTGAAATCTACAATGAAATAAAAATCTATTATTATAAAAACCTAGGTACCTAGATAATGTCTGAAAAAAAAATAGGCAGTCAGCTTTTATTTCAGTTACTTCTATGAATAAATAAAAAATTTGTTTGCAACCATAGATCACATTAGACGATGATCATATTTATCGATATGACGATATGGACATCACCAACACTTTGTTTACAAACCGTATTATATACGTCAATATTACGTCAAATATAGTTTCTATCTTCTCCGCTAGTTGGTCAAATAGACAAAGAAGATTAGCTGTCGTTTGTATAGGACAGCCAGTCCGGAGTTATGTACAGGTCAGTGGACTCGGGGGAAAATTACGAATTTAATGACACCTCACACTTTAAAATCAGCCAAGCCGTTTACGCTATAGAAGGTCACAATGGAACAGAAATGCCCACATACTGTAACGGTTGCACTCGTTGCAGGCTACGTCCTGCACAACTGCACCTCTTTTGACCAACTTTTGGATCTCTTTTGATTTCTTTTTAATTTACTTTTAATAATTTAAAATTCAAAATCCTAAATTAATTCAAATTCGAACCGAGTCTTCGTCGGAACATCCGTCGAAGACTAAAGGCTCATTATTATTCTAATTTCTTGTGCAGTGCACGCACTTCTTGACATTTAAAATTAATACTATAACTTCATAAGATCAGTTGTGTTTTATTTTGAGGGCCCCACGCCCTTCCCCATATATAGCCGGATCTACCTACTACCACATTCTTGCCTAGCGCCCACTGGAGGGACGGTGGAGAATACATACATACGCGTGAAAAACAATACCCTCCTTTTTTGCAGTCGGGTAAAAAGGCGTGTATTAGAAGTGCAGGCTGTGAAGTGAAAAAAAGTTTTGTGCCAGTTTCCAGTTTTTTGTTGTTGGGGCTTGGGCGTCTATAAAGGTTAGTGATTTTTTAGTAATTTTCAGTGTTATTTTTATATTATAGGGCAAAATTAGTTAATAATTCATACTTCTATAATTAAATAACAACTTATTAGGCGTTATTTTCATAACTAAATCAACAATAAACACAAAATTACTTAATCTAACTTACTCGCCGGCCGCCATTGAAATTCTTATTAGACCTATAGGTAAGATTTTTGTCGTCACTGAATTTTTATTGGAATAATTAAATTACAAGTGTTGGGTACCAAAAGAAGGGTAATTTAATGAATTTTAAAGATACACAAATCATTTTGAATATAATTATAATATTTTCAATGTAAAAGTCATTTTGCGGCGGCCATCCAGTGGTATAGGCGGTATCTCGCGACCCCCACACAACTTGGCAGACTTATTGCCAACATCCGTAACCCCAGTCCACGAACGTATGTCGGTATTGCGAACTCTGTCGCTGAGCCTGATACCTGAAAACTACCAAACTTTAATTAGTCGTCATAAAAATTGTCGAGTAGGTAATCATCAAAAATAATAAGAGCGCCGCGACTCCGCGAGAGCCTTACGCCCCTACGCACGCGCGTAAACCTTGCCATGTGAGGATTTCTTGTAATTCATTATAAATAAAGAAGGTTGTGTGTTTCGTATCAAAAGAAGGGCAATTTAATGTACTTTCAATATTATCTACAACTTATTTTGAACTTGATACATGTTAATTTATTCAATAAAATATTTACACAACTAACCTATTTTTTTTTAAAAAGATCCTGATACTTTTTCTGGAAATTCCTATAAATAGAATATCTGATTGAGATCAACAATACTTGATACAGTTTCATCATGATATATTTCGCGGCGGCCACCAGATGGACATTAAGTTTTGTATTAAACGTATCAATTTTAATGAAATAAAGGTGGCAATCGATATCAAATGTTATCTGTGTTTCCAAAAAAAACCAAAATTTTATAAGCGAGCGGGGTGATGACGTCACTGGCCCGTGCGCCGCGTGTGCCTGAAGGTTTGACAGGTGGCGCGCCTACGCGCCCCGGGAAGGGAACAATTTTTCTGCTTCCGAGAGTAAAAAAAAATGTAGTAGGTAAGTGCACAAGTATACCTAAGTAAAAAAAATACATTCTCGTTTCGGGAATTATTTTCATGTGAGATAGCTAAATAGGTAGTTTGTTTATTTTTTCACGATTATTTATAAATACACATCTTTCTTTTAAAAAGGATAGATAATCTATTTCACTAAACTGTTTATAACATCTATTTAATTATAACAATAACTATCACCTACCAACAATATTCCTTTTCAGTGACACTCGATACTGAAATGTTTAGCACCAAACTAGGTGTACAGTGGTGATCGTTCCCACGTAGCTGCATTTGACCTTGCTGCGTACCTTTGCTTTCCTACACACTGAGTACAAGGCGAGTCCTGTGTACCCGGGGTTAGTACACGTCTAGAGTCTATGTCCCCGTTATCTCTCTGCTCCTGCCTCCCTTCGTGTCGTGTTGTAACCCAAACTGCTACAAACTATCCATAAATCGACCACGCATATATTAGCAGCTTTACCAAGACCCTTCACTTGCGCGCAAGTGTAATTTTAGCACAAAATTTATTCTTGCTCATTTTTGCTTCCAATGTACTTTTTCTATAATGTAATGTAAGCATTACAGCTTTTACTATTTTAAATTACATTTTTTAAGTTCTTCATTTATCATGATAAAATAAACATTTTTTTTAAATGTTCCTTTATTTTTAGAACAGAGATAGATTTTTGTTCTGTGGTTAGGTACATACTTGTGTCATGTTGATTGATATGCTGTATTACTAATATGAAATATTAATAATATGATAGCTCACAGATTTGTACGCTGTTCACCTGAGGTGAAAATTACTCTATTTAGATCTTTCTGCTCGTCATTTTACACCTGCAGTCTGTGGGCAAACTATACCCAAAAGACGTACGGGGCCCTCCGAGTCCAGTATAACAACGCATTCAGGAGGTTGATGGGGTTACCCTGGCGCTGTAGCGCATCAGGTATGTTCACGCAGGCGAAAGTAGACTGTTTCTATGCCACAATGCGAAAGCGCGCCGCCTCCCTCGTGCACAGAGTCAGGGAAAGCTCCAACTCCCTCCTGAAAATGATCGCCGGGTAGATTGTACCTATATAAACAATAGTTGTAGGCTACATGTAAGTACGAACACATAATTTTTTAGGAAATGTATTTACTAACAAAATATGAGCAAAACTTGAAATAAATGATACAATACAATTAATCTTTGTCCATTTATTTACAAGTATCACTTTATCAAAGAGCACTTAATAGCAGTGCTAGATTCATCCAAATCGCACTTTACTAGGTACAGTGGAGTTTTGCCATGCATATAACCTTTTCTGTTATTATGGCAAACCTCATTACGCTTACGCTGTCACTTTTGAATTCTGATCGGAAGTACAAATAAGAAGCTTCCAGAGAGAGGTTAGGACTCTCTGGAAGAAAAGAGTCGAATGTGAATTTGGGTGTGGGCCGGAGCCCCATAATAATAATTGTGTGTATTTATACTACCGTTCCTAGTTAGTTGTTCCGCGTAAATAAAGAGAATAAACGAAGATATAAAAGTTATAAAGTGTTTAATTCAACTGACTACGCGAAATCCCCTTACATGGTGGAGGCGCCTAAGCGTCCTAGAAATTGAAGAAAGAAGGAAAAAACGCAAGTATTCACCCACAGAGAAAGTTTGAAGTGTATCACTAACAAATTTGATCTTGGGGTTTTATCTATTATTAGAATTTAGACTGTGTAACCGCATAAAATGGCGTCAACCACATTTGACGGAATACATGGGTCGTTCGACGATTTTATTATACAATTCAATCAGATAGCGGTGATTCACAAAGTAGATGATGATGTGAAAAAAGTACTGTTGGGCGCTTACCTAACGGGGCCTGCTCTGTATTTTTACAAGAAAATTGTGGAAACTACTGAAAGGTTCACAGATCTAATTAAAGAATTGGGGACAGAATTCCCATCTCGAGTAGACTTCGTAGAAAAGTTCTACTTGAGAAAACAATTATATCAAGAAGACTTGATAACGTTTTATTATGCGTTGGATGAATTATCATACCAAGCCAAAATAAATGATGATAGAATTTTCATTCACCAATTTCTCAAAAATTGCAATAAATTTTATAAGAATAAATTGAGCATTATATTATTTCCAAATAAACAAACTTTAAAGGAAACGATAATGCAAATGATCAGTCTGGATGAACCAGATCACAAAGAGAATATGTTGAACTTGCCAAACCAGGGTGGTTCTGTTACACCTGGGAATCTTTGTACTCCCAGAAATTATGATTTCAGAAAAAGAATAAAACAGCAGGGAAAAGGACCCTCATGGACGAGGGAAACATCTCGTGTAGCAGCCGTGCCAAAACAAAATGAAGCGTCATTAAATGTTGTGATGACGACGGGATCGAACGAAGTCCCACAATATATAAATTCAGGTCGGTTTAATCCAGTTATTAAGTGTCAGTGTTGTCAGCGTGACCTCCTAGCTCTGGTAGACACGGGAGCAAGCGTATCGATTATATCCAGAAACTTCGTGTCAAGGAACAACCTGCTTGTAGAATATGACAAGAAGATTGAGTTAAATAGCGTCAATGCTGAAGCTCTAAAAGTGATGGGAAGCAGTAAAATAAATCTAGTAATAGGGTCTAGAGTTTTTAGTCATATTTTTTTTGTAATAGATGTCGTCAGCCAGGACCTGATTCTAGGTCAAGATTTCTTGTTAAAGTATAGAGTTTTGATAGACTTTGGTAGACAATATATTACTGTAGGAAATGTTAAAGTCAATTTTTGTGAACCCAGAGAGGTCATTATTAGTCATAGCGATCCCATTCTTCATATAAGAAAGCAGGAAGGTTGTCATGACTACGTAAATAAAAATAAAGAGATGTGCTATGTATCGTGTAGGGATACAGAACATACGATTTTCAACACCAATGAAGTGTTGACATCATGTCAAGTAAATACTATTAACTCCCACTTAGATTTTAATAAACGTTTCGCTTTTAACCCTGAGGAGTTAGACGAATTTAATAAAACTCTGGTTGAAAGAAAAATAATTGAAGATGTGCCATTATCCAAATATTACTCAGACCTCGATGTCTCTCTGGATACGGATCCAAAGGATCCATCCATTCAAAATAATAAGCGAAACTGTGTTTTACGCAATATTAGGCGTAGAACAAACACTATCAGTAAATGTCAAAAGAACTTTTCTGATAAGTCGTTTGTAAACAAAGAGTTCGACATATATGTTAAAATTTTACCAAATATTTACCATAAGAGGTCTGATTTAAATAAAAACTTTTATAAGGTTTATAGAGGTCCGTATGTAGTTGATAATAGACGAACAGACAATAATTATCTTATTCGTATACCGGACACAGATCAAACTAGAATAGCTAGTGTGAATAGATTAAAAAGATTAATAATTACATAAAAAAATAAAAAACAAAAATATATATATATATTTTTTTTATAACTGACTCTTGTGAAGAGATGATTGTCATTTAAAAAAGTTTTTAGCACATTTCTTCATTCATTCTGTCGTTCATTTATTGTCAAATATTGACATACGTTACTATAGTTACTAGTAGAATAATTATTATTATTATGTTTTCAGTATTAATTTGTATTTAATGTTAATATTATTATTAATGTATGTATAAAAATGTTTCATATCTGATGGCTGAGCGTCTCATCATGCCGAGCGACGTGTCGCTCACGAGGACAACTTCGGGGAGCCTGATGAGGAGCGTGATGCCCTCACTCCCGGCAATCAAAATTTTATTTATAAAATGTTGTTAAAATGTTTTGGAACTGTTTCTAGATGATGTCGACGTACAGTTTCACGATCCCACGATGGCACACTAGTGTCGGGAGTCTTCTTGGTTGGAAGATGTGAGCTGTATGACGTCCTCGTTGTGAATCGACAATGATTTCTTGAATGCTTTACGCATATCAGCCATCACAAGGTTATTGATGATTAAATGTGTGAAGTTGAATTGCACTGGAGCTTTGATTGAAATAATTGTTACAAAATTTTATTTTTTTACACTTATGTGTTGAATATGTCTGTCTAGTTTTTATACTATATGTAAACTTATATTACATGGGGATATGAGAATCTTTTTAGTGGTTTTTGGCTCTCAAAGCCATCACCACGTATAATCTGGACAATGCTTTAAAAATACATAATTCGCAGAGTCCAAGATTACTTGTTCTTGGCTGTCCAGTTAGTAAGGACATATCCACCAAATCATTTCCACCTGTTAGGCAGACTAACCTAAATTTTGAGATTGCTTTACTACCGGGTAAAAGCAATCTCAATGGCGGCGGGGAAGTGGAGTTTTGCCATGCATATAACCTTTTCTGTTATTATGGCAAACCTCATTACGCTTACGCTGTCACTTTTGAATTCTGATCGGAAGTACAAATAAGAAGCTTCCAGAGAGAGGTTAGGACTCTCTGGAAGAAAAGAGTCGAATGTGAATTTGGGTGTGGGCCGGAGCCCCATAATAATAATTGTGTGTATTTATACTACCGTTCCTAGTTAGTTGTTCCGCGTAAATAAAGAGAATAAACGAAGATATAAAAGTTATAAAGTGTTTAATTCAACTGACTACGCGAAATCCCCTTACAGTACTACACCGTTCCTGTCAGTTGTGGCGTGACCTGAAGCCGTTCTCAATAAACGAGCTGCATGTCTGATATTAACGAGCTGAAAGAAAAACTTTATAATTCTCAGCAACGCCTGTACTAAACTAGAAGATTTTATTATTTTATCTTGTTGCTATTACTCTTTACACAGGCGTATTGTAGAAGCCGAATTATCGGAATAGCTTCTAATAGCTACTTACCTATTTTAATATCTTAATATTGAATTCTATGTACGATATTTTCGGATAATAGTGTGATCTATAGACACATATTCTTCTCTCCTGTACCTACCTATTACACTACCAAATAATAAATGTAGGTACTAAAAACAACATTACGAACGTCACTAAAATAAGACAAATCTTAATTATAGAACGCGCCTCGCATACTCTTTGCAAAACCATTATTTTCAAAGGATAGTAGAACTTATTCCTGGTAGTTATTATGCTCCGTCCGCAACCAGGGCGATTGTTATCATTTGAGAATCACACTAACAAGTAAACGTGAACTGGTAATGGGAGTCGGGACCGTTGGTACCGAATTCAATACACCGTGCGGAAGCATTGCGACGGTAATCTGCCCGCACAGCGCCCGTAGATCGAGATATTTGCTTGTATGCAAATAGAGGCCCTTACCGTGCGACCGCGCTGAGAACAAGCTGATGTGATAATACCCAACGGTCTCCTTATAGAGTGATACTAACACGAGATACACGTGTAGATAAGGACGGTGCCCGACAATCCGTAATAGAGACAAAGGGACAAGGGGCCCATTGCCGGACCGCTAAGCCGCAAAAAGGGCTTCATAACAATATTTCTGCAATCATTATATTTATAGCGTCAAATAACGTTATGGACCAGATTAGCATAGAAGTACCCTATCGCTGTATAAGTCAACAGGAAGCCTCATTATGTAAACAAGATTGCAGGAAAAAGTAAAAATAACTCAACGGGCCGGTTCGTCTACCTCGGACAACTTCCTGCGTATGCCAAGGAAGTATGTCCTGATTGGCAAGGGAGCGCGTGCGCATAAGCTTGTTATTTATAATTTCCTACAGACAAGATTAATATAGCGCTAAAGGGATCATCAGCCGATGTGATTAAGGTGTTTTGCTATGAACTTGAACCATTTGCTCAAAGGTCAAGCCGTAATAATTGTGGTGACCATACATGGCGGAGTAGGTCCAATAAATATTACGGTGCATGCTATGCATCATCGTAATTTACTCACTATTACGTGATATTAATAATAAATTGACCTTTTAACACAATGTAAGCTTAATGATTAGGGAACAAACATGTTTTGATACATCGATAAATAATATCCTTTGGGGCCGAGCTGCCTTGTAATATAAGTCTAGGGAAAGAAAAGTACTTAGTGATAAATATATTTACAAAAATGGAATAAGCTTGCGTGCATCTCTGCCAGATGTAACTAGTTTTATCAAGAAAGAAAGGTAAAGATAATATATCATTAGAAGATTCCTAAGCTTTTTAAGCCTTAGGCAGTAGTAACCACAGGGTAACTCTGACAACTGAATAATAACATGCATGTTTTAAAACGCAACATTGTAGAGAGCTGAAGACAGTGACAGGGTGCGAACGCTTTGCTAACAATAATAAATTAATACCTCCTTTTTCTACAATTGACTCTTATAAATTGCATGGCAAGGTAAGCGGGTAACAGGGACTAATATTTATTTTCTGCTTACGTTCACATAATTTCTTTTGAGCTTTATCTCAATCTTTTTCTAGAAGCTCTAAAACCTAATGATATCAATATCGTCTTGAAGATCACGATCATGTTTTTCAATGGGATGGATACAAATGATGATTGTAACAGACATATTTCTCTGTAGACGATTAAATTTCTCTGGGTGACATCGATAGCAGTGTAAAAATAAAATAATTCGCGACGTTAACGGTTTAGATGAAAGTGTTGTGCGATTTAATATAGATCTATAATATAAAAGATGTCTCAAAATGGATATACGAAACCATATCAACGCATCTTTATCATAAACGGAGTAAGCAAAAGTCTAGGTAATGACACCCACACGTTTTCATAGAAATATTAATTATTTATATTGTAATATATAATGGAGAAAGAGAGATGACTCTACAGAAGGTAATAGTGGAACTTTATCAAGAAGGCCTTTTTAATACGGCATGCGGTTTATAATACACAAGTATGTACCTTTATCCCTCTTTCTGCCTGACTAATGCGTCTAAAGCAATATTTTCTTTTTCGTAAAACCAAAGTCAGCTGCAGGCTGCCCGTCTGTTATTTCCTTTTTCTTAAAAACTTATTAGTGAAGAAAATATGACCCTCCAAATATTACAACAATTGCCCTATTTTTACCAGATAAATTCGAAGTCCTCCTCCAAATACCTGTTTTTTAAACTCCTCGAAGACCGCATTCCCTCATTATTTTTTTGTAATTAATCCTAAATTTTCCTCCTTTTGAGGTACGGAACCCAAGAAAAATAACTACTAACAAATCTATGTTTTAAGGATATTCTAGATTAATAATGATGCCAATACTTAATCAGACTAACTGTACTCTACCGCTTTCGCTTACAATTCAAAGAAGGCATAACTGCAATACGTCTCATTGGCAATTTACATCTTGTTTTTATTTGTATAAAGCATTATTTAGTAGATAGTTTTCTTGGCTCTTATACAAAAGGAATAAGGTGTTATGCTTACAATTTATAATCAGTGCATGTCATTAAAGTTTAGTTAACTTTGAATGCAGAACAACAGAAGCGTAATACGCATTAAATTTCATAACAGACAGTTTTATTGATTAATAAGTATCGTAAACATATCCTTAGGCGATTGAATATCTACCGATCTCTGACCTTTTATGATTTAACAATATTGTACGTATATGAAAGTAATTATAACGGTAGTCATAAATTTTATCAGTGCTTTACTGGTCCTGTTGTGTGCCCATAGATAGTAAGACTTGGCACTAGTATGGAGGTTTCTAGTCAGTTCAATATTATGGTTCTGTGTACCTAGTACCTAGTCACAATCTTGATATTTTGTTACAGTTATTACCGTTGTCTCATCCGGTCAGTCAATGACTGAATTATTTACTTTCTTGTCTTGTCTTATCAATTAATGAGAAATACCATCATTAATATTTAATAAACTGGCAATACTTAATAATTTTTGTTTTCAATGTTTGATGATTACAGTATTATCATATGTGAATATGGAGGTACTCGGGAGAAAGTTATAAGGTTCTAAATAGATAGGTGGCATATAGTTTTGTTATAGTATGGCCTCACTGCATGCCAGCGTGAATGGACCGGCGCCGGCGCAGTACTACCTCCGATAGAATATCATTGCTTGCTGCTTGCATTGTATATAAATTTAATGTAGTGTTTTACCTGGTAACTGTGGAGCACCGGAGTTCCAATGCCTCTTCCAAATCCCCAGCGTTTTCCCTTTCTTCCCTATTTCTCTATTCTTTTTCGATAGCCAGCGGTATGGTTGTGTTTTCTTCGTAATCGCACTCCTCCATCTAAACAATACTCAAACAGGAGCGTAATCACAACTTCGTGGTATTTTAGCATTTCTTTTTGCAAGGTATATACATACATTTATGGAGAATAATTGCAGTATCGTGGCGGGTTGACAATCAGTGACTCGAGAGCCTCTAGCAATGTCGACAGGAATGCCACGCCAAGTGCAATTTTCCACCGCAACCAGCTTCAATTGTAATTTTCATTACTGGTCCCAAGAGTTCACGACCTACTCTAATTAGCTTAGATGCTTATGATTAAACTACTCGGTCACGACTCATCGATTTACCTCAAATTCATCGCGCATTTGTGTTGCGCTCGAGGCATTCGTCAACTCAGACACTGGCTGGATATGCGGTTATCAATAATATTGTTACGAAAACAATTCTTGTTTCAAACGTACTTTACTGTAATCAGTGTAATTTGACTACTGAGGTTTGACATTAGTCATATTGTCTGCGTGTATTTGTAACTGAGTTAGCGATAACTTATACCTGAATAGCAACCGTAATGATCTTATAACTGCCGGCGCTTAAGGCCTAATGGAACGATATAACTCATAGATTTTGCTGTAAAATATGAATGCAACTGTAAGATATAAAAGCTAATGCATGCAAGAATATTTTAAAGGATATTGAACTTCAAATACTTTATAAGGCGCATGGCGAATAAAAAATGTGAGTAGATCTATTTAGTTTAGGTATGCAGTACATGAGAGACGTGGACTCATAATTTTTTGTATATTTTAATTTTGAGAGAACATCTAAAGATTTATATGTCTCTTACACTAATTGTTTTATCATAAACATTCATTCTGATTAAAATATTCAGCTGCGGTCTTTCTAATTTAAATAAAATTGTAGATTCGATGTTGTGCAAAATTACCTACCGTAACAAATGTGATGAAATTGATTTAATCTAGAATCCAAAATTACTTGAGAATTAAGTACCATTGTAGGAGCTATCTGAATGAGCTGAACAAAATTAATTAATTCAGATAAAAGAGAATAATGATCTAAACTAATTTCGACGTCAATAATAAGTGACAACTAAAATGGAAAAAAGTTGTTTTTGCCAAAGTGTAAAAAATATAACTGACAGTCGTCTTGAATTCGGTTGTAGATGTTTTTTTTCGTTATGTACATGATAAATCAGGCATTCGATTGGAAAGCAAGTGTATCTAATAAGTAGACCGTTATCCCGGAGCCCACGGCCGGTACGCAAACATTCTAATTAGACAAGCCGTCTCGACTTGAACAACAAAAATACTCCATCAATTATTTGAAACGCTATTTTTTGAACCTAATTAAAAGATCCTACGACAATTCAACTTGTCTTTTTTAGAAGAGACGTGCCGAGTGAATATAGAACGTATCCATTGGATTAAATGCGCAATTATAGCAATAAATTATGGGCAGTTAATATTTGTCATAGTTTGAATAAAACATTTTAATGACTATAAAGTAGATAGGCAGGCAACTAGTAGTAATATTGACTTTACAAGACATGCCGGTTGATTTAATGCCGTTTTTAATTAATGAGTATGTTCAAACATAAATAAACCAAATTGTATTCTACAGAATTTAATAGAACTTGTCTACAAGAATGCGAACAAGACCTTTCTCTGGCTATGTCTAACGGATTACATTAATTTAGAATCGATTTTGCACGTAGAGCTGCAATTGTTTCCGTTCGGTTACTAAGATATTTTTCCATTTGCAAGCAAATCGAGGTACGTGTATGGTTGATGTAGGTTGTGGTCGCCGGTTGTACTGGTATTGACCGTAACGCGTCGAGAGTCCTCGCTCGGCTGTGTCTGCAAGTGTTTACTAGTCATTAGGTCACGGTCGATGATTGCTCTATCGACTGTATGCCGGCATTATCCACGTTCCAAACACAGTAATCACTGCCAAATATTGCAGTGTCCGTTGTAATTACTTATGAGTCGACGTCTAATTTGTTCATCGTAATAAGTTCACGCGGAGCTATTTTTTTGTTCGCACAAAAACTTAATACAAACGATGTGCCAATAAAGTTATTTTTGTTTTGCATATCGATGTCGATAACATGTATTGTATAGTGGTAGTACGTACGTCGTACATACATGCTACGTATGAATAGATACAGTTTGCTCTAGAAGACGTTAGTAGGTATGTCCATTACAGAAAACATCCCGCCTATTGTAATGTTGTTTGGTGGTTACATCCGTCAAGATCCTATCTCGATAAAATAAACTAATGACTAAAACACACCTGTTTGTTCGTGTAGGAAGGATTTGTAATGCCGATGAAGATAGCTTCCAGCACTTTGACGTTCATACAATAGACTTGAAGTTCGTATCAATCGCATTCTCTGTGTGTTTTGTACTAGGCAATAAATATTTATTCATCATTACCAATATGTACTGGAGTATCTGCGTATGTCGATCTTAAAAACACGGAAAGATATATGAGTATCTGAAATACAGTTATAAAATTACTGTAATACGAATATATACAAGACGAAACTGATTGACTGTCGATATATCACGATATCGCCGAAAGCTATATTTTTAATTTGGCACGTATTTTCCAATATGGCGGCAGGATTCAAGGTTATATAAAAAAAATATGAAAATAATTACTATTTACTTTACCACTACTTGCCAATGGCAACGATAATAATAGATGAGCAAGCGATCCTTCTAACAACGACCACCCATGAATGTTCAAAAACTTTGCTACTGAGCCATGCTTACGAGAAAAGAAATGCCTCAAACTTCGTCTGGTGACTCTTAAGTGCTAATTTTAGGAGACACAAAACCTGCACTTTCGTGGAATATAGTAAGGGTGAAAAATAACAAATAAAAAATGAAATTGTTTCTATTTTACCACGACGAACACGTTGAACACCGGTGCGGAGTCAAGTCATGTGATACCAGAAATGCGACGAAGTAAAACAAATTCCTAAAACAAATAAAATTAGTGTTATTTTTTATGTCTAACATTACAATTTTATATGTTTACGACCATAGGCATAAAAAGTTGCGGTTTTTAAAGTCACGGTCACACCTATTGTCATACACAACATTAGTGTCATTATAATTATACTAGAAGTCCGCGGGGCTTTACTCCCATCTTTCTTTGTTTGGCCACTGCTCAGCTCCTACTGGCCATAACGTGATGTTATATATAGCCTTCCTCGATAAATGCGCTATCTAAGATAATTATTCAAATCGGACCAATAGTTCCTAAGATTATCGTGTTCAACCAAACAAACAGTGTTGGACAGCCCATTTATAGAGGAAGGCTATAAGGTTATATGTATAACATCATACGGCTAATAGAAGTGGAGCAGTGCCTAAACAAAGAACGACGGGAGTGAAGCCCCACGCGACTTCTTGTATATTAATTAAAAAAAAATGTCACACCGAAGACTCGATAATTCCGATTGGCCCCCTTCCGGATCCAAATGGGAATGCTTGGGTTCAGTATAACTTCGACAAACTGAATCCCACGCGAACAACACCAGCTTTAATCCCTTTAATCCTATCAAAAGCGTTTGTAAGTGCATTCACAAGCTAATCTACGATTATGTAAAGCTTTAGAATTCTTATAACAAGTGACATTTAAGTTACCTATATATAATAATATTAATTCACCATCAACTAACTAGTATACAGTTATTATAAACGTACCTATGCCAAATGGATGAAAACAATATTAGAAAGGGATAATGAAGTCGTATAACAGAGGTAATTGTACGGATAATGCGGTTGACGCAATGTGGTTTGTTCTGGCGGTGGTAAATCTTGGCTGCTTGGACTAATTGGCCATATTGTGCTATTACCGGCTTTACCAGCGTAATAGTGGCGGCCATTAGGCGGGCACGAGCCGAGCGGTGACTGCTACGAACTTAGCCAACGACCCATGGGTACCGAATATACAATTGCATATGCACGTTGTCAAACTAAAATTTGTGTGCATTTCCTGCAACTGATATGAGTATTTGATCCATGTGAGTATTTCCATCGAGAATTTGTTGTTCGAAATAGATCTGCTTTGCAATAAGTAGGTAGGTACTGAAAGCCCTGCTGAATACTTATTCTTTTTGGATATGCTCATAATGTCAGTCGCCACTCGCCACCTTAATCGGATTTTTTTTTTATTACAATCAAGATTGGACCCTACTCCCAATCACGCTATTTGATTGGTCGAATTGCATATTATGTATCATTGACAAATATTCGAAAATGATATCGACCACATTTAAATTTTCAAACATTTGATTACTATACAAATCGTAATCGATCTATCGGATATTGAGATTCCGAGTAGGATTCCAGGCCCTTTTTTTATGAAAACCAATATATAAATAGGTACCTCTCTCTCATAGTTTATGAGCTACGCTCTTGTCGGTGGTGTAACAAATCCTTACTTCTGCCAATTCTTTTACCTCCTAGTACGATACCTACCTAGTAATAACTAACATTTATTGACGCAATGTGGTTGGTCTGGAAGAAATCGCTGCAAGCGATAAGACCGCCCATTGTATGTGCTAATTTTATATGTAAACTTTACTGTAATTATGTCCCTTGTGTTATGGTGTGTACAATAAAGATTATTATTATTATTATTTATGAGCAGGCGCTACGAACCATTGTGGTACTGAGATGTTCGTTACGATCATCGAAGTTAAGCAACACTCAGCAAGGTCAGTCCATGATGGATGACCGTTTGTGGCAATTTCATTCTCGAGCGTCTCCGTGCTTCGAAAGGCACGTAAAGCCGTTGGTCCCGGTGGTAGCCTTCTAGGCGACTTGATAAATTCCAACACTAGGGTCTGCTTCAAGCCCACACGATAAGAAGAAGAATAATTAACAAGGTTTCACCTAACTTTTCTAATATCGTATAGATAAACGCCTATCCCCCATAAATCAATATCGCCATAAGACAACTATTAATGGTAGGTTAAATCAAACATACCTACCTACATACCATTTAACCGATAATTTATTTTAATCGCTAGTTGCAAATTCAACATTCTAATTAATTCGTGCCCAACTTCAAGTAAATATTGACATAGATGTGTATAAATAATCACTTAACCCATTTGCTTTATATCGCAGTATGTAGGTACAAATATGCATGAGTTATTGTTCGTAAGTCGACGTCTCCCCTCAGGTGCTAATATAATTGGAGAAACGGCTAGGTCAATGGGTGATGACCGCAGTTCGCAACTAATAGCGCACTTAATAACTTCACCTGAATAAATCACGGATAACGGTTCTTATTCTTCAACCAAATGAATGTTAATTTGACAAGCCCCCGATGAGTGTGTGAACTTAATAATACACTGCCGAACAAAGCACACCAAAGTAGGCAAAAAATTATTTCGATTAGAACTTTAACCAACTAACATGTAGACGGGACCTTTTTGGACCATTTCTAGAAGAATATAAGTGAAATTCACCGAAAGATAAAGTAATACGAAACGTAAAATACAAATAAAAAAAATTCGACTCTTTTACCTTTGTAACTGTTGTTGTAATCAAATTGTAAACCACCGCTACAGTAAAAAAATATTATGTAGGTAAGTGTGAATAATCAAGCGCATCTGGTTTTCTTCAAAATAGTGAAAAAGGGCCGTCTTTGGTAATTACTTCGTGGATGTTAGAAGGTACTAAAACTCAGTAGGTATAATAATAACACATTTATTTTCATATTGAATATATAGGTACAATTCGTAGAATAAAAGTGACGAAAGTAGATAAATATTAAATTTTTGCGGCTGAACATATTGGCGTTATATACAAAGTTCTACTTTACAACGATTCATATAAAAATATCAGTTGACATATTTCAAGCATAATACATCCTACATTTACAAAACTTTATTATGCAATCAAATATATCTTCATAATAAACTTACTGAAATTTCTAAAAACACGTAGAAAATGTTTTAGGAAAAGCCTTCCAACTTTCTAAATAACTAAAGTGTTAAAATATACCCCGACGAGAAAAATAAACTCTTTTCTGTGGCAATGTCAATGAAGATAGGTACTTGAGCGATATGAAATGTCGATCATATTCTGAAAAACAGAAAGATCCTTCAGAGAAGCGAAATGAGTATATTTTTGAAAGGTGTCAAAATGACAGCTGTTATAAAGCACATACATACGTCAAAGTGTCATTGTGACAATTGAGCATTCAAAAATTTTCTCCGGCCATTTTATTGGGGCAACAAAGTGTTCATTTTTCTAGTCAGGTCAGGTCATCATCATCATCATCATCGAACTTATTCATGTGATGTAACTTTTCTCTAAATTAAGGACAACAGTCTTGTAAAGCTGTATGATAATATCCTACGATTATTATTTACAATTATAAATTATCAGTTAAGAAAGTATTATAAACTTGGAATATAGCTGAAAGTTCATTTCCAGTTACACATTTTTATTACTTATTTTTGTTGACAAATATTATACCATATTAAACATATTAGTACTCGCTTAGTAGCTAATAAAAGGCACATATTTTTAAAAGCTAGACATTTAAAAATGAAATTCGGCCACATGAGGTTAGGAATAGCGAAACTAGCGAAATACGGACGTATGATGTTACGAGATTACCTATAGGTGTTACTGTATAGAAAGGACTCCAACAGCATTTATTGCGACAATAATTTACCATGACAATCAGTCTTGCTGTCATAGACTGACTACTTTAGTGGCGCAGCGGTTGACAAACAGGACACGGTATACAGTTGCGGTTACTGAGGTATCGGGTTCGATCCTCGGGTCGACACAAATATTTGTTTCGGTATTTGGGTATTTTCTACGTAAAATATGTATGTATTTAGAAATTTATGTGTTTACCAGTTGTCTAAATCCCATAACACAAGCTTATACTCGTATTAGCTTACTCGGTAGATTGGGCCGTATAAAAAAAAATATGTCCTAAATATTTATAGCCCTAACAGTTTTTATATACAGGTCTAACAGTTTTTAACGACTAAATTTGTAAACAACAGCCCCGCCCCACTAACGGTTGGCACTAACCATAGCAAAAGGTTGCTCCAGATATTAAAAAAATACTAACCTACAGTTCCGAACTGAGTTGTTTTAATCAAGCATTCTGATGACCTTGGATTATCACAAATGTAAAAAACGACTCAAGAATAAATTAAGGTAAAAATCGTCTTTTAAAAAACATACCCATTTTAAACGATAAATAGTTACAATAAATATGTTGCCTTCTCTACACTTGGTAACACCAGATCAAATGACATTAATCTGTCCGTATAATGTCACTTGTTACCGTACAGGTGACACCGGCTACTGTATTATTAAACAGTTATTAAGTCCTGGAAAACAAATTAGAATAGCTTTAGCGGTATGAAGATAGATACATACAATATGTCTTCATTTACAACAGTACTTACTTGTAATATTCGCACATTCAGGCTCTTTCCAATTGTCTTTCACTATATACCGAAAACAATACCACTTTGCTTTCAATCAAGTTGTACGTCAAATATATAATTTTATATACGAGTATATACCCCAACTTAACAATAAACAAATAATGTATCTTCAATATAAATTAGAATAATTTGTATACACGTAGGTGCCATTTCTTGTGTTCATTTTTTAATGACTGTGAACCAACACAACCTCTTGACTCTACTAATAAATTCAAATCAGTTTTGGCATCATTTACATTCAAAGAATCCTTCTTCCTTTTATGTGCATAATGTGTTTAACTTACCTACATTTAGATAATAATTTACATGTTTACTCTCCAAAATTTAATATGGAATATACCGCTAAGTGCAAACAAAGTTTCAATAAAAAATTATCACATATCCATAAAATAAAAGTGAAAAAAAAAAAACATCTTAAACGTCGAAGATAAGTGACTAGTTATAAAATGGCTGGCGAAATATTGAGTTTCGCTGCCGCTAGAATAAAGTGACTTGCATAATATAAAGGCTACTTTACGAGTAAGGTAATAATATCGTCCGGGAATATGACATGATTTTGGCAAGAAATGTGTATATGTATGTAGAGAGACAAGGTACCGTCCAAGTATCCTATGCAAAGTAGGTGCTGTAAGCTATTATTAGCTGGAGAGAAGGTTAACGAAGTGTAATTTAAAAGCGGCGCCGGATTAGGTTTTTTCTATACGGATCCCTAGTCCGGACGTCGCAGCAGTTTCGAGTAATTAACCGTTCGGTTATATGTGTAATTACACGTAAAAATAACGCTTATGAGTGCCGCGGGGTCGTTGAACTGTCCCGCAAAAAACCTTGTAAAAAATGACGTTGATAAACTCGCCTGGCCTGGTTGTCAAAACACACGTCACAGGAATATGGATGTGTCGCCTGCGGCGTGCGCGCGCTTTACATAGGGCTGTCACACATCTTATAATAGATAGAATTGCTTTAAATTAAATAAACAATGAAACGGTAAATTATTTCAATTAATCATAAAAAGACTTTTAACGGAAAACTTATCCGTAAAATGTTATAAGTACTGAAGATACAATGAAATAGAATTTTAAGTTATCGCAGATATTATTTAATAATGTGCTTTATTCTCAAAAGAAAATCATTGGAATAGTTGAGTAGTGACAGCCCTGTATAAGTTATCCGACGTGCTCTTATCGGCCGAGCAGTTTATTGATCGCGAGAAGCTTCGGTAGTCGCCGACGCCCGATCATTGTTTGCTAATGAGACTTGGGGAAGCACCGGTGGTCCACCATCTAACTCAGATAACTAAAACAAATATGATGTCATGTTGACAATAATATATGACATCTATTAATTTATACTAAACGTATGAAACGAGGTACGTAGAATAGAATTACACATCCAACAAGTTGCAAGTTACGTCACCATTGTTCTCTATTGTAACGTTATTGTTGCTTTAAGATGCGTAATAACGTTACCGCTATCTCATTTAACTATAACTTGTTCACATAATTATCTACGATAGAATCGTAGAAACAACGCGTTGGTGAAAGCATTACACCCATACAGCTTGCACTATTAAATAGCTTACTTACTTATGTTGTGTGATTTCCTACAAGGTGTTTCAGTAAGCTTACGACTCTGTTTTACTACTCACATATGACTATTTGATAATTATTATAATCTATTTAAGAAATAAGTTGCAGGTTTTATATGAATAAAATGGGTAAAAAATCTGTCAAGTAATTTTCGGATAAGTTATCACAGACACACTGCCATTTGTGAAATAGGGTCTAAATATATAAAACCACATCCAGTCTTTGGTTCAAAAGGTGTTGGATGGACAGGACAAATACCACTTCAACAACAAAATCCGGTTTCTTACCTATGACACCCAATAGAGAAAAAAAATACAATTATAACTGAGAACGCAAGCGATTATATATAGGAATGGAAACGTACTAAAGGTACAATTGACGGAAGACAGCTTATAATCTAGATTTCTGATGACACAACATCGCACTACAGCGCTTTCACTTCACAAAACATTGACGAAGCATCACACATGCGCTTGAAAAATCCCACAGGATTGACAACTCCTAATTTTCATTTCAGTAGTGGCTGACCAAAGCATAATTATACAGAAACTATATATTCGGTTTCCGACGATCGAAGGCCGAATTATTTAATTGTAGTTTTATTTTGTATAATTTTTTTAGAAGATACTATCCTTTACATGAACTTACGAGGTTTAAATTTCGTCGAGAACTTTTTTATTGCGTTTCGATAAACATACATTGGTCTGACACTACATTTAAACTTTTGGGCTCCGTCTTCATTAGCAAATACTTTGTATTAAAACATTGAACAAGTAGCACCTCTCCATTTAAAAAAATATAATTACATTTATATTTACAGTTTATGAAAACAAATTGACAGTTCGCTATGTCGTCGATCCGTTTTTTGTCACCTTAGTACGGTACAGTTTCCGTACTCGTCCGTTAAGAGCAGTCGTGATCAACGCGTTCAATTTGTTTGTTACGTGAACTTATGAAGAATGTCCGTTGTGATGCCTAGCAAGAAGTCAAAAACTTCCCCGGAGTCGGTTTCGGCCTCTGCTTTGTCGTCAGCTCTATATACCTGCGAAGAAAAATAATATTAAGCCTCGAGCATTTCAAGTATTAGACTTTTCCATTCAGGAACATTTCCCGCCAGATATTACAGTATGGTTTAAAATAGTTTAGTAACGTTATAGTTATTAAAATTTTATTACTAATCAAAAATACTGCATCATGTAGGATGATCTCGTCGGTAGTAACATTATACTCCTTATCTAAAATTTAATCAGTAGTTAAATACACAGTTGCTGTCTTATATGCTCGTCGCAGTCGTTGGAGTTGACCTCTCCCTGCCGGCTAAATCATAGCCAGCCGGAAAAGGCATTGGACGGTGGTAGTATCATTCTGTGAGGTTGTCATCTCGCAGGAGATGGCGAAGCGACTCAGGGAGGAAAGTTTCCTCGCTGACCAGATCAGTTGCAGGTGAGCTGGGCTTTATTGGCGCGCCCATATGCGCGTGATGCCGCCTGAATGAGGTTGCGGGTGTGGAATTGGGGTTTATTCCTTAACCCTTCCACGTAGGACCGATATACCCTATTCACCTGGACGCTGTCGCTTGGTGCGTTAGAGCATCAAATTAATTATATTAAATTAATCAATACCAGATGAGCAGAATTTAATGCTATATGCCTTAGAATCATTAAACATTTTATGAGAAACATTACGACTGCGATAAATTTGTAAATTTAGCGAGTGAGAAATATTTATAGAACTTTATATATCTACTTTATGCACGTGTTGAGTTGTTAGTACCTCGTTATACCTTATTGCATGGCGTCTCGAACTGCACTTGTATCTAAGAATGTCTGATAGGATCAATTAATGTTTAATCGACACTAAACTATCAATGTTCAGTGCAGCACGACCATTAGTGCTCTTTCAATTTAGAAGATTGGTGTTGAGCTCCTGCCGTACGACAATACCTATGTGTTTCAGGCCAGCTCTACACGTTGGCCCCAACACCACTCGTACAGTCCACAATTTTATCCACATTAAAAAATAAGTTTACACAAATTTTCAATAGTACAACCTTTTACAGATAAATAGTATAGTCTCATAAGTGCTATGTATTATAGTCGGCATCATACAATAGGGCACCAACATAGCAACACCAGACGACAGCGTCCGGGTGCACCTGGGAGGCAGTCCCTACGCGGCAGGGTGAGGGAATAAACCTCGCACTAAGCACTTAAGTGCCCGCCGACAACTTCCAGTTCAACGGTAACGGATCGGCTTAAACCTTCAAGTTGAAAGAGCCCTTACTTCTATATAATTTCCGTATATTTGTAGATACTCACCGGTTGTTTCAAATTGAGCCAATTATCGCGATTTATGCGGTAATTATTCGATTGTTGATACACGTGTAAATATTAATTAAATAAATGATCACACTATTTACATAGATTGTTGGTACTGTGTTTAGTCTGATGTGACATGTCTCAGGTAGTTAGTTTCGTTGCAAATTCCGTAACAGGACCGTTATACCACATTCTAAAATAAATTGATGTATATTATTATACTTTTAATTTGTCGCATGTTTTGCGACTATCTGCGATGTTAGTGAAATGAAAGAATTAAATAATAGACTGCATCTATGGGACAGCAGACAGCAGGAGTATATACGACTGTTTCGCAAACGATATTGGGTTCTGCTGTCAAATTGTCGACGAATTGTGTGAGGCACCTTTGACTATCCCATTGGGGATAAAAGGCGAAACACCTAGCTTGTTATGCCCGAAGGGATTCCTTTAAAATTGATAATCCAATTACAGATATACTCGTATGTAGTAAGTAGTGGTAAATGTCGAGGTGACAATTTAAACTACCAAGTCATCATTCAGACTAATGAACAAAAAATGGCCCATAACTCTTTTTAAAGCTAACGGCTTTCATTAACTGTCACATTACAAGTTGGTACATTTATCTATAAATTGATTTAGGTACGTTTATATATAACATGTTCAAATGAGAAAGAAACATGGCCACTCAATTATTATGATAAATTATGTATATTAAAAGGCAATTTTATTTCATGAGGTTAATTGTAATATACTTAACGGTCATTAATTTATATAGCTCATGATGCTTATGTAAAAAATACCATGGATTAATTCGTAGTTATGCCTACCAGTAGGGCGTTATAACTTGTTACAAATTATGGGTGTAAATTCAATCATGAGCTTGAAATTTAAGAAACATTTTCCTCAAAGGTTTTTTGTAGGAGTTAACAACTAATGAAAATTGAACTTTTGTATATCGTGACTTCTTCACAATGTTATCAAAAGTTTTGTCAAAGTATTTCGGTCTGTTGGGTACAGTTTCTGTATGTAGTGTTATGTATTTTTTAGTTTGATATGTCCTGCATTTAATAGATTTGTTCAATTTGGAAACCAAACCCGATGATTTCATGTCTTTGGCAGCCATTTAAGTGGGTTAGGTATTCCTGCTGATGAGTTTAATCTAGAGCTCATTGGGAAGGAAAGGGAATTTTAAAGGGTCGGTAACACGCATGTAATTGCAGGTGTCCACAGGCTACGCTACGCACTACACTTACTGCTTACTTTCAGACGGGCCGTAATGTTGTTTGCCTACATTGTGATATAAAAAAATCACTCTCGATTTGATTGAGCATACCAGTTTCAGGCAGTGACAGTTCCAAAAAATTAACCGATTAATTAAATGATTTTCTCACAATAAAAATCTATCAGCGAATTATTTTTTTAAATTTAATGTGGATATCACTTTTAGTTTCCGTTACAAAGTGAAATTAACACAGGTAATGTTTAGAAATCACGGAAAGTTCACAAGCAAATGATACAATGATAGCACATAAACGCGCAAAGATAATAATTTAATCACGATATTAGTCGCTCTCGCGGGCAAATTGCTCTGTTTATTTAGAGTTGAAAAAGAAAAAAATAAAGAGTGTGACACACATTTAAAACAGGAGAGATAGTATCGCAAAAAGTTTAATGAATGGGACACGGCAATGAGCATATTTCGTGTTCATTGTTGGCGATTTCTCAGAGCGATTTGCTAATAGCGGCTATTAGCCCGCCTCCGGTCAACTCCCGTGATGTTGCGTGCTTACTACCGGCCTTGCTATCATCACACACAAAAAACATAATTATTCCTAAAACGGTAACACTTAATTGATCCTCCATGTGTAGATAGTCTTACGGTAAAATTTGTGTCACGTTTTTTTGGGTGTTGATATTCGGATGACTCGTCGCTCGAATGTCTGTAGAGAGAGTATAGTGAATACATCGATAAGTTACCAATGCCAGTGTTATTTTATATATGAAAGCTTAATAGAGATAATAATGCACGGCTTGCGAGTTAAAACTTGATTTATTCGTATTTACCAGATGTGCTCCGTACTATAATTAGATGTTATCTGATTTAAAACATCGTGTTTGAATCAAATTGGTATGAGCATAAAATGTGTTTGCTATGTTATTACAATTCAATCATTTCGTAATACCACATTTTTTGATGTTTTTATCCGTAGCAGTGTCGGTTGGTATCTAAAGAAATTTACAGACCGTAAAATTACGGAACAATCGGTGTAACTCCCACTATGTTAATGTTGAAACTATGCAACAGATACCACAATAATTTACAGGTTACGAAAAAAAATCACCGGGAATATTTAAAGTTGAAAAATAAAAAGAATTTTAAGGAGATTATCGAGCCAAAAGCTTTTTTTGATTCTTCGTATCTTGATAGAGTATCTTTTTGGGAAGATGGGTCCAATATGTTCAAACGATTGTTCTATCAATTAGATATAATGAACGTTGAAGTAAGTGCGGTGTCGCCGGTACAATTTGTGTGGCTGCAGTTAGCGACCGTGGATGATTGAGATCTGCGACACTCGTGCGGCGAGCACCTGCACAGGTCATTACGCTGAATCTACGCGCCTGTCGCGCCGCGCGTCGCTAGCGCAACGGTATCGAAACTAGCTGACATGTTTTGGGACAAATTCTACGCTAAAGCCGAATTTACGCTAAGATTTTTTTTACTGTCCAAATAAATTAATATAAACTATTTTTAACAAAAAAATATTAAAACGACTTCAAATCAGTACTAAAAAGCGAAAAATAAACTGAATTAGATATTTAATTCCAAGCTAAAAAATACCTACCTACCTGTTTAAAGTATAATACCCTATTACTAATCTGTTTGAAGTCGGTGCCAAGCCTAAAGAGTTTGTTAAGCTACGTACTACTTAGTACGTACATCTGTTACCGCTCGCTACTTCACACCACCTCGCACTTGCGTATACCTAGTGGACGGCTCAAACTGTGTGATACAACCTCATTAGGCTAGCACCGACTTCAAACAGATTAGTAATAGAGTATTATACTTTAAACAGGTAGGTAGGTATTTTTTAGCTTGGAATTAAATATCTAATTCAGTTTATTTTTCGCTTTTTAGTACTGATTTGAAGTCGTTTTAATATTTTTTTGTTAAAAATAGTTTATTTTTCCATTTTTAGTGTACTTTTTATCTAGCAGATTTAATAATACTGGCTGGCAAACTAAGACGGAAAACCGAAATAAAGAATCTTCGATAGAAGGGAACGTCTATTTAAATATTTTAATAACACAACCTGATTGTAGAATAGAGGAATCTCAAAACTCTCAGCTTTTTATGTCTTTCTTTTTTCCTATAAAATGCGACAGGTAACAAGTATAGGTATACAATGCAGGTTAGATACTATATCGAAAACTTAAAATATCATCTAAGAATTCCTTTGAATTATACAACTTTATCTTCCATCAAGAGCTCTCACCTCAGACACTTGAAATAACACAACTTAAGGTTTATACATGGATGTGATATTTAAAGAAATCATCTTCTTACTCCTAAACATTAAGAAGTTTCCCTTCCAGTGACAGCTCACGTAAATAACCTACAAGAATACAACTATAGGTTTATAAGTACCTATAATGTTGAAAGAATTATCCTCCAACTCCTAAGAGTCAAGGAGTTATACCTTCCACTGATAGCTCACCTGAATAACCTACAAGAATACAACTATAGGTTTATAAGTACCTTTAATATTGAAAGAATTATCCTCCAACTCCTAATAGTTAAGGAGTTATACCTTCCAGTATCAGCTCACCTAAATAACCTACAAGAATACAACTATTGGTTTATAAGAACCTATAATGTCGAAAGAATTATCCTCCAACTCCTAACAGTTAAGGAGTTATACCTTCCATCACCAGCTCATCAACATGAGATGTTGACTATCAGACGTAAATACTTGAATAACTTTAAAAAATATATGAAAAACGTAACATGTGCCTCTAAAATTTGAGGGTTGCCTTCGATTTCCCTGAGATTCCATCATCAGAACTTGACGTGATGAATAGGGGACCAATCCGGAAGTATACCCTTTCAAACAAAAAAAGAATTTTTTAAATCGGTTCTGGCATCTCCGAGTAATCGTTGAACATACATAAAAAAAAAAAAATACATACAGTCGAACATATAACCTCCTCCTTTTTTGAAGTCGTTTAAAAACAAATAAATCTTTGCTATTAGTGGGAGATGAATTACGATGCGCAATGATTTTTGATTTTGATAGGCAGTTTGAGAACTCAGTGCAACTTCTAAAAGCGAGCGACATGAATCTTTTAATGGACGTGTAATGGTCATCAGTATACAATAATTGATGCCAAAATACTTCTTTTTTTGATAAACAGATAATCAAACATTGATTTTGATTGACGACTGAAGTTCTTATTGAATTGAATCGTGTCAGATTTTAAAATTTCTTTAATATCTGACATGGATATGATAGATCTAGAAAGAAAGCTTATAATTCAATTCCGGGTATCTCAGTCAGTCAATTAAAGGCAATTTAATATTGACTCGTACAAAAAATCAGTAGGTTGAAGAAGATCTGTTCTTCATGTTCTGATGGGAAACGAAAGTGTGCCATCGGTGCCATCACAGTTCGAGTACAAAAAGAATGATACTGATCACGTACAGAGCTGGAGTATTAAATTTTCCGCTTCGTTTTGGCGACAAACGGTTAGTGAACGGTCCAGCGCACGTGTTGAGCCCGCGACCACTTCAATTTGGCGAGTAATGCCAAGCGGCCGACCGACGATGCCTTGCAAGCGTCTGCGCCGGCGCACACCAAAGACGACTTTTCTTTAACTACTTTTAAATACTTTACTGTTTTTTTTCGCAATATATCTTTCGTGGGCGTGATATAGAGCAGCGGCTTTGCCAATTGATATACATGTTTATCTCTACCGATGAACGATAAAATAATTGATTTTTATTTTTACTGGCATACATAATTAATTGTGTAAGATATTATATGTTATTTTCTCACAAGTTTAGTTTGTAATCAATTTTTTATGGAAAGGATTTTTCATCCCCATCTCATTAAAATAGTTTTCTATTATCACTAAAGTGTTATTATCAGATCGTGTTAGTCGATTTTAACGGTTAACACCACTAGTGTTGCATCGATCGAGATCTACACTATTGATGGATGACTGTCCAATCCACACACACGCCAATCATGATTGGTGTCGATCGCCTGGAGCGACAACATCCAATACGCGATGCTGTAAGGATCTACCGTCTACCGTCGCCGACACCACCCATCTAACTAGCCCTCTTTTATTTATCTTATTTGTGTATTACTATTTGAATATACTATTTTTAATGGCTGGATTACAACAAAAATAAATCGCATTATTGCTCGTTAGGTATACAGAGTCGGAATTGACTTTTTAGCCGCACTTTAATTAGTTCATACTGGGAGTGCTTTTTTTATTGGAGACATTTTTTTAGTTAGACATTTTTAACGTTATTTATAGTTTATTAACAATGTTTTAAAAGAGAAAGACTGAAAACCAAAACTTAAAATTTTTAGCCTCTTTTTGTTTCTATTTTAGAAATTAACAGGTAGAGAAAACCGGATTAACTTAGAAAAGAATACAAGTAGGTAGCTTGTAAAAATATGTTGAAGTTATAATTTGAGAAAGGAAATTAAGACTTGACTCTTCCTGCGGATAAGGATATTATTAATAGAATTGCCGCAATACACTTTTTATCAATCATTATTATAGGGCAGGCTATATACCTAAGCATTAATACAAGGCTACATTAAGCTCCATATAACGTTAGCACACAATAGAACAAAGCTATAAGATTTTAGTTCTGTCTAATTAGGCAGAGCTTTCATCAAGTCCGACGTTCATTTGAAAGTAAAAATCGAGCAAATACCTACGAAGACCTCTTTATTTAGAATAGTTCAGCAGATTTATGTCGCGAGACAATATGGTCCGGCCGCCGCGAGACCCATACATACACTTACACAAAAACTTAATGAAAGTTGAAAGTACGCTTTCACTTGTCGCTATTGTATTGTGCGTCAATTGTATACAACAATTTCAATTGTATTTAAGTTTTTTTTTAAAACAAGGGTGGCGTGCTCCCAGACGGTACATTAACAGTCTAGCCGGTCAATGGCATAGAATTAGCCACAGCATAAATTTTAACCTGGTATCGCACAATGCGACATGTTCTAGATAACATTATTATCATTTTTGAGTGAAGTCGTGTTAGCTTCCACAGTTTTCAGTGGATGCGACTGGGATTTGAATGTAATAATTAATGTTATTATCTAGGCGAGCCGGGTATTCGTGAATGCACTCGCACAGAATCTAATGAACAAGAACTACTTATTATCATCTGATTTATAATATTTTTTCATGTCATCACGATATCTTATATTTCTGTATTTGAATTCAATACGTTACTAAAATTTGTCATAGGATGCTTTACAAATTTTAGCAACGTATTAATTTTTTTTTGAATTACGCAAATTTATCGAATAGTAATGTAAAGACCTGGTTGCAGGCGGCACAGGACCGTTCGCAGTGGCGAAAATTTGGTGATGCCTATGTTCAGCAGTGGACGTCGTTGGGCTGATATGATGATGATGATGAATGCAAAAATACAAAACATATTTTTTAACATTATTTATTCTTAAACCGTCACTACACATCACACAGTCCATGGTTATGCCAGCATAAAGTATAATCCTCAAGTGAGAAACACCTGAAGCTCAGATATCACTATCATTGCTAAACATTAACTGACATGCAAATAAAGCATTAAACACTTGAAATAGATCTGTTTTATTTCTTATTTCGAATCCTTTCCAATGGTTTGCACTATTATGGGGTAATTTAAAGAGTGGTATATAACTTGTAGGCATGCAATCAATATGTGTGAAAAGTAATGTGTAGGCGTCAGCCGTAAGGCAGCAAAAAAAAAAGAAAATGTAAGATAAGTGAATTGAATTAGGCAACATTGTTGGTTTAATGAGTGATCTGCATTTGATGGGGTCTTTTTGAATGTACACAATATCAAAGTCCCACTGCAAGAATTAAAAATACATTTTTGTTTAATGTTTTTCCAATAAAACATGAAGTATCTCGTAAACTTGCCTCGAATATATGCGTTAACATCGTTGTCACTGAAGTTCTTACCGTTAAACAAACTTAATGCATTTCACGAGTTTATACCCTCATAATAAACAGACAATATACCTCTCTAAACACGCTTATCAAAGGCATAGCAGTAAATATACAACATAATGCATTATATTAACACATCCTTCTTCCTTATAACTTAACATTTTATGTTAGCCTCGCGTACTTATTATCTAAGCTCCCATGTTTTTAATATGAATTTATGTAGGTACGTGTAGTGCTCAATAAATTGCATCTTGTAACATCGCTTTGGTGATCGCTGTAGTATATTATATGGCTAAATTAATACATTTTATGATATCAAGTTCACAACTTATTGAGTAGATAAGTGGCGGAGTTTTTATGGTGGTAATATAAATTCAATGATTTTAGTACCTCTATGTTTTGATCTATTTATGCTGCTATTCATGATTTAATAGTTAATTTAATTTGTATTATCGTTAATATAACATTTTTACCAGTCTAAGACTTGAAAAGGCAAAGCAAAATGATCTGTCTCTACAAGTTTCGTTTATCAAACTCGTCACATTTTGTTATTTCGCATAGCAACATTATTAATAGGCACAAATTAGTTATACTAGTCATAATTATTGATATAAATTATAAACATCATAAAAATCATAGCCCTTTTATTGCCATCATAAGACCATAAATCAGTAAAGTCTATAAAAATAAAATCACCGTCGATAAGTAGGTAGCGATATTAATTTAACGAGCTGTTTTGATAAACGTTTTCATATTAAACAAACTTTCATCTTTACATTAGCATGACTAAGCTGTGGAATAGAATAAAGTTAAAAAATGACACAGTTATAAATAACTGTATGACAATATATGTTTAATAACTTGAATAGTTTACTTTCATTAGTCATTTATCGGACGGCACCGAGTGACAACAGAACAAAACGACTCCTCGTGATTATAATGAACAAGAAACGTGCCGAAAATATATTGTAGAAAACTTACGGTGGAATAAAAACATTTTGTAACATGTAAACAGCTTTCTTAACGACATCTAATGTGAATGTTTTATGTCGGCGACGTGTTAAGTTATAGGGGCTAACTATTCGGTATCAGTAAACTTGTTGAAAGCAAAACCAGACAATGATGTCAAGAATTCACAGAGTTATAAACCTTTTAACCCCCCACGTTGGTACTGAGTGCTTGCATTGTGGTCTGTGAGACTCAGCCCGCCGTTGGGTCAGTATAGTGCCACAGGCGTAATTAAAATTTGAGCTAGGGGGTATTGGCCTCTTATCCTACCATTATGGACGTAACAGTACACTCGAACTATAACATATTTGTTGATCTTGAAATGCTTGAGTTAGTGCGCCGCTTATCTGCTAATTAAAGCGGCAAAGATGTATTATCGTATAGAGGTATGAATGAAGGCCGATTAAAGGGAAGGATTTATTTCGAGTATGTGCGCGGCGGCATTGAAAGCATAATTGATCAAATTGGCAATGTCATTTAGAACAGGCATTAGTTGAGAAAAGTCTAGTCTAAGTGCAAGGAGTTAGATAAGCTTCAGGACTATTATTTGTTTAGAATGCAAGCTTTGAAATAAGTATAGGATCAAGAAAATTGTAGTGTCAAGTTATTAAAACTATTCGAACATTTCTTTCAGAATCCGCTTAAACGAAGTGGGTTTAATTAGGTATTTAGAACAGAGAAAACAAAATACAAAACATTTGTTGTTAAAAGTTACAGTGGTAATAAATCTTACTTCGAGAGGTCGTATGTATAACTTGTTTTGAAATGAAAGGTTATATTCTTTCTCATTTTTAATCTGTATAAGTAAATCTATCTGAAATTGAAACTTTTTAAGGTATAAACTGCCTCGGTGGCGCAGCGGAAAGTGTATACGATTGCTGTGCAAGAGTTCCCGGGTTCGATTCCCGGGTCGGGTGAAAATAGTATTGGGTTTTTCTATCATGAAATTTCAAATTAAGATTTATTAAGATTTACCCAGAGTTTGGTAAACAAATGTTCCTGGTTGATGACAATAGGCTCGCCCCCTATTTGATGGGACCAAACACAGCTGGCGAAATGTGGGTGTGAAACACCTCTGCCTACCACTTCGGGGAAAAAGGCGTGATGCTATGTTATGTTAAGGTTTGAACTACTTATTAATATTAAAATAATTGATTATCTTAACTGATGACTGGCCTGTTGGTCTAGTGTTTAGTGACCCTGCTAAGGCGGAGGTCGTGGGTTCGATCCCCACCCAGGACATATCTTTGTGTGATGGGCATAAAGGTTTGTTCTGTATCTGGGTGTAATTTATCTATAATATGTATGTTGGCGTAAATTAGTTGAGGCCTATGTTCAACAGACAAATAAACAATGTATTTAAGTATTATATCACTTGTTTAGTACCCATAACACAAGCAAATATAATTGCTAACTTTGGGAGTAGATGGCGCTGTGTGAATGTGGTAGAATATTATATCTTAACTGTTAAAAACTTCTAACATTCTTCACCAGGGCGTATTACAAGCGAGTTCCGTAACAAACTAGTATCATCAAAGTACACGGTAAAGGTTCCAATCAAATTGTTAGCGGCATTTCACATTATAACTTCCCAATTAATCAATAGGTTCATTTTAATTTCCCGTTATTTTATAATCAATTTTTTTGCGAGTTTACATTAATTATAATCAATTTTTTAACAGTGTCAACTAGTTAACCGTTACTAAGTAATATATTAAGGACCAGATACCACTAAAGCGTTGATGAGAGGACATGACATGTGTTTCAACACGCAATAGCTCTTCGGAGAGCGAAGCGACGTACAATTAATAACGATTTTGTCAATATACACAGAGAAACGTAAAGTTCACAACAAAAATTCTTGTAACTAATAATTACAGCTTTTTTATTATACCGATGACAGTGGCAAATAGGTGTACGGCCCGCCTAGAACACGAGAGGCATTCTCGAGTACGTTGCCGACCCTTAATAAACCTATTGACTCCCTTTTTGAAGAACTCTATACTTACTGTAGTCCTTTGGGAAAATCTAGTTTCATCATAATAATAGTTTATTTTCTCCACAATAAGTTAATTAAGAATTAGTAAGGAGATTAAACCAATATCTAATAACAATTCTTTCTGAACTTACTTTTATTATTATATAAGAAGGTAGGTGAGTAGGTATATAAGAGGTTTTGGTGTGGAGACTGGTGGTGATTTTCAAATATCGAAATTCTATCGGTGATACAAATATCTCTTGTATCTGCTTAGTATTTTTGAAATGGGTCCACTAATTTATAATAAAATTCCTAGTGAAATCAGGGGCTTAAATTTAAATATTTTTAAAAGAATCATAAAGAAGTTTTTAATAGAAAAATGTTTTTATTCACTTTCTGAATTTTTAGATTAAAATAGATAAACCTTACGTTTGTTATTTGTTTGTTGTCTAGTTTGTAGTATTAACTGTAATTAATTAATTTCTTTTTTTAAATCTTAAAATAATATTTGTATGCCTATGGGTACAATGTAGCGCTCACTTTTTTATTAACGCAAGAACTGTAAATTTAACATACCTACATTGACAAATAAATATTTCTGTTTCTGAGGACTCAACTAAGAGCCTAAATATCCAACCCCACTCTATAGCATCGATTTCCTGATAACAATAATAATAAAAGAGCGATAATTCTTAAACAAAAACTTGTTATTAATAGCAATGAGTCTAATTGATGCTGATGTACTTATTGCTAATAAGGTTACGCTTCGTTCAACCCGTGAGACACGTCGTAAGAATAAGAAATGGCACAAAAGAGACGTGTTATAGAAAAAATTCTAGCAGACGCTCGCTCGCGTAGACGAAACTTGACCGGACAGTTTTCAACGTGTTTACGAGGTGTCAATAAAGAGAATTTCATAAATATAAATGTACGAGTATAGGCAGCCTTAGTGCCTAGAGCATTATATTGTAGACTAACTTGGGACATAACAAAGTTTACAATTATAGTATACCGAAACAAAATATATAGTAGGTAATGTTTCATCATTATCATAATTAGGAGTCCACTACTATTACTAAAGCACATAGGTTTCATAATAAGTAATATCACTTAACCTATATTCAAACCATACATTGAAAATATGGTATTATTATTTCAACTAAAAATCGCATTTTCTTTGCAGGTTATGGTAGATTTGGTGGGCCACAAGTTAATATTGTAGTGATTTATAGTCCGGCCAAACTTCATCGATGACTTTTACATAATGTATGTACACTCTTAGAAACGCTTAATACAACAACAAGTCATAAATAAAGTCTTACATCATATTTAGGTTGTCGTCGCTATTAGTTAAGTCGACAGACAAAATATCTAAGACAGTTAATCTCTAGCAATAGATGAACGCAATTGACCCCCGCTGCAAATTCAACAAGCAATACATAAATTTATGTAAGTATGTACATTAATTTAAAGTTGAGGTTATTGACTGCCGATGAAAGTCGTCCCGGGTACGGTCCCCGGGTAGCGCAAACACGGTATTAGGCTTTTTTGTATTGAAATATGCCCGGTTAATGGAGACACCCCTTATTACATGGAACCAAACATAGCTAGCGAAATCTGGGTGTGATGTACCTCTGCCTACACCTTCGGGGAAACAGGTGTGATGCTTCTATATTTTCTCAAGAGACTATTCACGGTGTGTCAGAAAAGGAGTGGAATAGGTTTATTAAGGGTCGGAAATGCGCTCGTGATGCCCCTGGTGTTGCATGCGTCCATAGCCTACGATAACCGGCTAACATCAGGCAAGTCGTATGCCTGTTTGCCATCGTTAATAAACAATGTTATGTGAGGTTATTAGCAAAAGAAAGACAGTTTGATGGAATATTGACCTGTTCAGTGGGCGACACGGGCAGAGGCGCCTCCCAGCCTTGTCACAAATCGCCCCATATGATGGCTCTCTTGCCGCGGTCCACTGATGCTAACAACCCTGATTGCGGATGCCACGATACAGCCGTCACTGCAGACCTGTCAACAAAATAACACAAGTTTAAGTTAATGCAAGTAACAATTAAGGGTGAATCTTAAAATTGGGCGTAGGTATTTAGTTGTAATGTGTGTAATATTTAAATTTTACTGTGCCTATGATTATTGATGTCGAGAAAGTAGACATCAACTTATGATTTACGTGTTAAGCTATCTGAAGATCACGACGACGATTGAAGCAAATTGAAGTTTAGCGAGAAAAAAGTTTTGGCGAAACGTCTTCACTGGCATCATCAAGGTCATCTACGTTTCAGAAAAAAAATCTCTCTCGGTCAAGTTTAAAGTTCCCAGCTAGTGAATCTTGACAAAATCTATGTCTCGGTCATAAAATTAAATTACTACAGATATAACATTAAAGTTTACACAAAACTGGAGCGTTTTTGTATGCTGCGTAAACCGTTACGCTTCTTAGAATATTATATGAGTGGACTCTGAACGGTATCAAGGTTTATATGGTCGTACATTACGAATATTATGTCTACGTATCTATAAATGTGTGTCACTAGCACTTATAGATGCTGATCACTGTTTATAATAACGCACACACTTCTAATAATACCGAATACAGTGTTTGAAGTTGTTTACAGAGGATGATCGGAGAAATGGAAGGCAGTTGGCCGTAATATATAGCCAGAACTCAATGTCCATTTAACGTATAAGGAAGGATTGTGTCCGAAGTATTCCATAGTTGTACAATTTTGAGTATACAAACTGTTAGTACACAGCTTTGATTGTCGGAGGCCGCTTAAAGGCTTTACATCGTATCTATGCGGGGCGAGGCTTCTCATAAACAAGAATTAGCGTCGGGTTTGTTCGGCTCGTTTACACATACCGCTGCCGGTCGCGTATAACGAGCTACCTAGCGATATGCAATACGGAGCCCAGGAAGCGTTATCACAAATCTACCAGAACTTGCGATTGTTTTCACCTTGCATCTTGCAATATCATCATTATTTGTTCTACATGTTTTTCTTATTATATAAGTAGGTTAGCGGAGCACCAATTTTTCTCATTTTCAAACAAACACGTGACATATGTTTTTCAGATTACTGTTACTATGAGCCTATCTTATCCTACTGCTGGGAAAAGGCCTTCCCCCATGACTCATGACTTCTATGGCACTGATAAAGTGGCATAGAAGAAGTCGAGTGGCAGAGTGATTCAGTATTGGTGATATTTGTCTAGGTGTTTTTCAGATGTACCGCCAAATTTAGGCATTTTTATGCCTCTGAATTTTTGGTAGGTACTAAAATTCTTCGCAATACAGGGGGTATTTTAGTGCGGAGTCATAAATTTGAAGGTAGGTAATAAAAGCGAAATTAAGAATTTTATTGAATCATAATATGAAGTACAAGTATGTGAGCATAAACTGTATCAATACATCTCGGTTAAAACTTAATAACCGTTAATTTATTCCATTTTACATATTGGAATTCATGGACAGTTAATTAAGAGATGGCGTTTAATGGTTCCACCTACAGGGCACCGTTCGGAAAATGTTGTAAATAATAATTACAGCTGAATGAAAGTTATAAAAGTCTTAAAACCGGATTCGTTGATCGATTTATTCCGTACATGAAAATATAATTAGTGCGCGGCCAATATTTACATGATGAGTTTTGGATTACTACAAATGGTTGTTTATCAACATGTATGTATCTTTCTCCCGTGTTGTGTTGATTCATAACCGCTTTACACGCCTACCGTGTTCGTAAACAGGTTACCCAATAAAGTAATTTCAAGAACCTATCCACGACGGCCATTAGCCTTTCCGCTACAAAAAGCATGCACTGCGATTAGTCGGGACCAATGTCCGTACGTATACTTACTCGTGTGATCTAGAGGGTAGGCGAAATTAACTAGTATTATACTAAAAGAAATTAGCCTTAAGGAGCATAATTTGAGAACTTTACAACGAAGTTTTGCTCGAGACATAGTTATCATGAATATTAAGTGCGTACTGTTTCGTATGCAGTGCAGCTGCCGTGGACTGCACCATATTTTCTTTACAACGTAGAGAAAATGAGCTTCCGCTAATCCACAACGTTTATTAGGCAATAACTCTGTTGGTGAACCAATAAAGTATGTGACGCGGAACTTATTAAGTTCAAACGCGCGATCATAGTTATTGCCCTTGTCATTTTTACGACTTTGACTGCATATATTTAGTTAAGAATATCTTCATTGTATTAAATAATAAGCATTTGAACGCCATGGGAGTCACCGGTGACCACTAGACAATAGATTTCCCATTGTGTCTGAAAGTTTGGCGTTTAATGTGTTATGAGTTTTTCTATAATGTTTTTTAAATAATCTCTGGAATATAACTTTAGAAGAAGTTTATTTTGTGTGAGGATTTACACGCCACGCATGGTAAACAGCAAGACAAACATAAAAACATCGATCATAAAACCCATTATCCGTGTTAAAAACATTCACACAATATAATGAAGAAGTCAACAAGAGAAATTAAGATCATTATAATTTATGCGTGGTGTAATTGATAGCATTAAATGATAAGGTGGTTCTAAATAAATCAGATGTGTCAACGCCGACAACAGTACGATATGTCGCACATGTTAGAACTAATTTTGTGTTGCGGCCACATGCTGGGCGTGAAGAAACGAACAACTAAGATACAGCGTACCAACGGACGTAAGTACCCACGGATAAAGTACAAAGGCGCATATACGCCATCTCTAACATCGTTGGGCTATTGTACGTTTCCGGAAACATTCGACCCCGTGTTTTCTCTGTTTAATAAACATCTTTAATATATGGTAACAGATTAATATGAGGCATTATAATGAAACGAAAGCATAAATGCCCCATATACTGTTCATAAGATACGGCAAAGAGGCTTTTTATTTTCTTAAGTATTTGCTGTGTAAGTAGTGTTACTAGTAATTCACTCGTTACGAGTTTGATTCCAGCTGGTAGTAACAATGTGAATTCCACTTTTTGAAGCTACTAGCAATACATACTATTATCTGCACGCTTTCGGCGAAGAAGAATTCCTACGAGACGAGAGGCATCCGGATTCAGCGATCCGCATTGGGTCAGCAAGTGTTATAATTATCATTTTACCTCCGACACAGATTCTTCTACGATGAGCTATAAATTTAATATGTTTCTATTCAGTATTATTTGCCATAGTAACAGTAAAAACGAAAGCTTATAATCCTGTGTGTTCCCTATAAACAATAGTTTCCTCATTGAAATTACTAGCAAGTTAATGTTATATACGTTCTTAAACAATTCGATTGCGGGAGACTTGTATACCATTTCGCGGTTACAGATATGTTATTTAGGATATAATATTACGTGTTAAACAATGGCTGAGGCAGAAGGAAAGCAATCTTTATTGCATAACACATTGTTCTGGTCAAATTGATTTTAACCAAGGTTGATAAGAGTTTTATGTCACAACGGTATATGGAAGACCGTAGAAATGTTAGTTTCAATATTGAATATGACTCCACAATACAACGATAAAGTGGGCGAACAACTTAACTGTTCAAACTTATACCGAATACTGTACAAACACAATTCTGTGAGATATCATTGAGCAAAAATATGCACATCGAGATACAGAGAAGTGTTTCCGTGTTACTTTTGTCCTTATTACGGTAAAATGTTTACACTATTGTGTGTGGTGTCTCGGTGCGAATTTAGCGCGATTGCATCGCGGCATCCGCTTGTGGTGGCCGTGGTAAGGGAACAATATGTCCTATTTGCGGCGATTTGCAGGAGAATGGGCCCCACGGACGGGTGCGCGGGACTCTTGACAAAGATTTGATCAAGCCCTATTGCAGCGAGCGCGCCGATAACGCTCTCGACAAGACCTAAGGGTAAAACAGTCCCTTTGACTGTCGCACAAGTGCACAACCAACTGGGAAGTTATCTCGTAAATAAACTCTATCATTAAAATTTATTCTGAACTCACAACTTTCAATTCTACGTATTGCACAGCTGAATCTTCCATCATAAATCATGAGTTCCAGAGAAACGCATCTCCACATGGTATCTATTTATAGCATATAAAATCAATCATTTGACAACTTTACATTCAAATAAATTCAAATGTCATTCTTCAGTTTAATCGCATCGAGCAGGTGTGACGATAGCTTAATGCCAAATAAATATGCAGTGTACGGTATGGGAAAGAGAAATTTGCAATGGTGAGACAGCCCGAGCCAATGTTGACCTCACGATTTCAATTGTCCATGCGAAATGTTACGGGGATACCGAACGATGTCACGAAGAAAACAATTCCAGTTTAAAATTCAAGGTCAGAAATGTGACGGCTGAAAATTTAATACGAATCTAAAAGGTCACATTGGACGTGATTTCAGTGTACAGTTATAAAGAAATGTGTAATAATAACAAATTACTATGCAAGCACTAGGAATCCTATTGTATAAAATGTCAATAATGTAGGACAATAGTAAGTAACATTGAAATGTATAATGAGTTTAGAAGCATTCTGTAATAAACAACGAATTTGATAAACGCTAAGATTTATTTATACAATGCTTTCGAAGAGATAGAAGATTGGAGATGATATCTCTAGAGAAAACACATTGGATGCAAGCCAGTTTAAGTGGTGCTTGAAAGCTAGTAAGTTTAGCTATTAAGTTGTTTATTTGCTTGCAATATAATCTGAATGATTCAATACTAAGCTGTTCATATTGACCGAACAGATACATATTTTGAAATTTTCTTATTTTGAAATGTTGTATTGTTGGTTTATGAGTTTGATAATAAAATAGGTTTGAATTTGTAATGTTTTATTGTGCATTATAAGTCAGCATCGTATATTGCAAGTATGACAGAAAAATAGCATATTATAATATTCAAAGTTATGACATAACACGGAAATTAACACATCATAAATATATTATAACGAAGTCTGCGATTTAAGCGACTTCGAAAACAGAAGGAGATTCTCAATTCATCATAATATTTTTTATGTACTTACGTAATTGTATTCTATAATTGATTAATTTACCGAAGAAGATGGGACCGATTTGGACAATTCTTTTTGTTTGTAATTGTGTATTTGGTCCCATTGGATCTTGGAAAAATCAAGGACAACTCTCAAATTTTATCATTACAGTTTATTCTGAACTCACAACTTTCAATTCTACGTATTGCACAACTGAATCTTTATCATCATAGGCACTTAATATGTTTTTCATTATATTTTTTGGAGTTATTCAACAAATCTTTGAATGAAATTAGATGGGATGTTAGATTCTTTCAAGTCATTTTTAGCAGTTTTATTTAAAAGCTTGTAGTATAGCAGAGATACATACGTGTGGTCTTTGAGTATTGTCTCGAGTCGTCCCGTGTACGTGTTCCAGACGTAGGCAGCGCCGTCAGCAGCCCCTACCGACAGCAAGCGCCCGCCCGGACCGAACGCCGCACGCGACCAGTCGCAACCCACCTTGAAATACTCGTGACTGAAAATGAAACATTCAATCTTAAACCATCGCGTCATGTCCAAACTAATCACCATTATCTTCAACCAATTCATTTCAAACAGTCATCAACTCAAAATGGTTTCCTGATTCCATAACTTTGAAATTGTACACTCTGAAAGTTATACCATAGAATTGTTAATTAGATTTAATGATAAAGACATTCGACATGAAAGGCTCGTATAAACCAAAATTAAATAATAAATATATAACTGTAAATAAATTTTAGACAATATTGTATTATTGCAAAACGCATAAACGTTTAAATAAGCTATGAGAGTTACAAGTAATAATGACGTATGTACCTGAATGAGCGCACGATTGTGTTCATCCTAAGATCTATTAGTTGTATTGTGTCGTCACGGACACACGCCAGTAAATAGTTGTTGTCTGAAAACACAGTTCACGTACAAATAACATTAAAAATAAGGAACTTCTAAGTAATAAGATAACAGTAAAACAGGCAGTTAAACACATTAATATGAAAATTATGAGTTTATAACGGACGTTTAGCCATAAGAAAAATTGCTAAATTATACGGAGACATTTTATTATAATACTTTGTTCCTAATTTAGATGATTTGTAACGGGGATCCCGCTATTTTCTCTGTTGCTGCTCAGATAATCGCGGTAACCTAAAGTTTAACCTTAAACCTCTCAAATCGAAGTTAATAGTTTAAATGGGTAAATGTTGGCCAATTGGGAACACCGTTTTATTGATCGAGATGATTTAAGACTATGATAGTATCACGGATTCATTAACTGTCAGCTAGTGTAAACACCAATCAAATGTCTTGTCGGTAAATTCTCATGTTTCAAGACTGTTATTTCTTGCCAAAGTGGGATAAAGCTATCGTAACATAAGTTATTGAACCGGTAATATTTAATTCGTGCAATGATAATTGGCTATGAACACCGTAGTTATCACATCATCGTTGAAGGGAAATAAAAGCAAAATGCATAATGGTAAAGCAACTCATTAAGCTTTCGTACACTGACATATTTATGATGCGGCAGGCATCCCGCGCATGATAGATAGTCGATAGTGCTGATGTATCTGGATCGAGCGTGATGGCTAACTGTGAACTGTCTCCCTATTCATTTGTCCGATGAAATCGACGTGATTTAATCAGTTTCCGAGGTAGAGACGTCCCGACACTCCGATTGATTGAAGGTATCAATCTCAGCGTTTCGTGCGATGCACAGACCGTTATTGACAAAAAAGGGATCGATCGAGACACGCGTAACGGAAATGGGCATTGCGCACCCGTCACGTTGTGGTGCTGACACGAATTCCGATACTAATATGCGATGCATTCAATTACGGAAATTTAAAAGTAGTTTAACGAATAAACAGCTATTTGGCTTGATCTAATGTGTCCGTCATTTAATCTAACAGTAGATAGTACAGATATTTATCTAACTACTGTGGTTTTTACAGGTTACCTTTGCATTTAAGCCTGTGCTTTGAATTAATGCATAAGAATATACTTAAGAATAGTGCTAGTGCTAGCTAGTGGATTTTGTCTTTAATCTAAGGCCAAATACCCACGAGCATTTAAGTTTACATTCAATTTGAGTTGTTGGTCATCACCTTAATTTGCATTTCTCGAAAGAGTTTAAAGACGTCGAACTGGATAACTAAGCTTAATTAAGTTAAAATGTTCAAAAAGCGTGTAGTATAACATACCTCTACTTAAATCAAGTGATGTTACTTTCCCTTGTAACATGATGTCGTTTGCTGACATTTCTGTCCGGGTGTCCCAAAACCGTATTCTTTTGTCGAAGTGTCCTGAGATTATTGTAGTCCCCGCGCCGTCTGACGTTACCAGGTCATTACATGATGAGCCGGCGAATTTTGTTTCTGTACCTGTTCATGGGAAATTTAGAATGTATTTAGTATATTCGCGGCTGTTCGTTACTAGGGTATTGGACGTGACTCGTAATTATTCGAAGAAAGTATTTATCAAGAACAGGAAATACATTTACATTGCTTTATCGAGAAAACTGTTTTATTCGTTTTTAAATGAAAAAAAAGGTCACTTGGTCTGACTGGATGCGGAAGACGGAGGACAGAGTGTTATGGCGCGTGTTAGGAGAGGCCTTCGTCCAGCAGTGGACTGTAATAGGCTGAAATGATGATGATAAAAACACTTTTGTACAGCAAACTGTTGGAGCAGGGAGCATTTAATAACCTAATGCCGTGAAATACATCACAAATATTCAAACAAAACAAGCATCAGTGAAAGTCACGATTTTATATCCTCTAGGTAAGGAAATACCTGTGAGAGGCATAAATACTTAGCTTTAAGATAAAAATACACGTATATCAAACAAAGACGTGGCCAATAATGGTGACCACATAAACCACTCATCCACGCGTGCAACCAAAAACTTTTGCTGAATTCTATACTAAAGTAGAACAAGATATAGACCAGGGTTTTCCTTATTGAAAATAAAATGAACGTATTGGCGATAAACTATTTGAATATTATTCACGACACAAAAAGCACACGTTCGTCACTTGATTGCGGCTAACCACATCGCGTCGCGTCTTCTGTGAACAGATTTATACCTCAGTGCACATCAGTGCTATGCACCTTATGTGGGTTTACATTACGCAGTAATTTATTCGACAACTCATTGGTCCAGTAGCTGAGAACGTGACAGTCTTCTAATATGTTTTGTCACGGATTTATGGTGTCTATATTTTCTAATGATATTAAAATTTTCTTGCATTCGACGACGAATAAATTAACGGCCAAGCTTTATGATTATTAATTTGGTAATATACGCAGCCTTTTGGATTAAAGTCAGCCTTATTATTCTATTTATTTCGAAAGGAACAGATGCGTTCTAAATTTCTATAAGATTTAATAGTAACAAAATATAATAAGTTCAATAGATACCCGATCAGTTCAACTGTAATCATTCTATTGTCTTACATTGAATAATGGAAGGAGAGTACCGTACTTGCTTGTATAACAAAAGGCAATATTGCGTTATTGCTTCAAAAGCTTTTGTCTTATGTTGGTAGCTTTAAATTCTTATGTAGTGGTAGAAGGCTTGAGTATAATATTATAATTGACTTCGCTACTGATTGAAACGGTTTATCGATGAGTTTGAATATTTAAAATTCATGGGGCCATGTGGGTATATTTGGCCAACGAGTAGCGAGTAATTACTGAACCGAAAATATATTTATTAACACTCTTTAAAACTCTAGAAATTGTATAAAATTAATTGTTGATACCATAGTCAAGTTAAAACTTTGCAAACGTATGGGTGATTTTAGATTAAGACATGTAAAAAAACTGAAAGATATTTCCATGTAACATGTTCAAGTAACATGCATTACATAAATAAACAGCAAAGTACAAAAATGCGTGTATAATATAATATTCCAATACGATTTCGGGAATCATAAATACGATAAGAGTAGCAATAATTAAACTACATATATATTAACTCGAAAATGATCGTTTCGTGTCCGAGATAATCAAGATCACATCGTTAACACATGTTTCGTAATGACTTGATTAGAAAATACAAACGGCCCGTCAATGTATATCGTTCTCCGATGTTAATCTTTCTGTTACAATCGGCATTCGTGATTGGATAAGAAATATGTATTAATATAATAAATTTTATGGCATTGTTCGCGCAGCAGGGAACTCGGCTTATCCACTCCGGTAGTAGGCATATACAAAAAAGATAAATTTGTTTAAGTGTAGCTAATGTAATAACGTTATAATTATGTAGACTACTTGTTTATCTATATCTATACTAATATTATAAAGAGTCTATTATACATATATACCCTCTTATGACAAAATACGGACTAAGCATTAAACCAGGTTTAAATTGACAACTTTGACGTTTCAACAATGACTTATGTAATTAAACCTGGTTTAATCCGTAGTCCATATTTTGTAATAAGGGGGTAAAGTTTGTGACGTTATAGGGAGTAATCTACAGAACCGATTTTCAAAATTCTTTTTTTTGTATTGGGTAGCCCCTTTGTCGAGGAAGGTAATAGGCTATAGGTATAACATCACGCTACGCCCAATTAGAGATGCGCAGTGGCCAAATAAATAACGATGGGAGCGAAGCACCGCGCGATGTCTAGTTGTTATCAATATAATTAGGTATATCGAAATAAATTTAATAAAATAAATTAAGATGTTATTTTATAGGGTGCTAACTATGAATTTATGAGCTTTTTAGAAAGATGTAGACTTAGAGACATTACTGTGTATTGGATATGGCATACATTTTCCCATTATATTAAGTTATTATGCAACGGGTCTACGTCTCGTACTGATTTAAGGAATATGAAATAAAAATTTAAGGATTTCCCATAATATCATGATAAGGAAATATTCTTATCTTCATTAATATATAAGCACCATCATTAGATTTTTGTTGAAACGGGTGACTACAACTTATTGCATAATGTACAGCGTATTTTATTGAACCATTCACATGAGGACATTTATATTTGATCCATAGGTTCTATATAGTATTTATTGAGCTTTTCAACGCTCACAATATTTTTAATCCTTGATGGTGCCGATATATTAATGAACTCGACTGTACCTAGTCTTACCTAAATATAGTTTCATCATCTTATCAGCCCAATGACGTCCACTGTTGAACATGCCTCACCTAATTTCCGCCAGCGATTTTTAATACAATAGTTTAATATTTGTAATATAAATATACCCTTACAATAGTTCTTATTGTTCATGTCTGTATTATAAGTCTTTTTCGACCAATCGATTAATTAGCATGGGTTAAAAGTTAACGCCTAACTCGCTAAAATTTCTTGATACAGCCCACCTGCCTAGATGTACTCAAGCTTTTATAGCCCTCATAAGGACACATTTATAGACGTCGTGAGAAGAAGAAATGTGCAACCTATTACAAGCACTTGAGTTGTATACCACTTGTGAATTTACATAAAATCTTCAGTAGTGCTTCCTTTTACATTAACGATAGGCAACTAGATAATAAGGTAGGGTTTGATATTAGGCAGCGTTTCCACCAAAGACGCTTAGCAACGGATGTGCTAGTTAAGAATCGATAGCATAGCTTCATTTGAGAGATGCTAGGAAAATAATGAAGCAATTCTATTGGTTCTAAATACATTATTCGCTAAGCATCATCGCACATCTCTGTTGAAATTGAAAACGCAGCCAAACAGACATGTACAGTCTGTTTCATCAAATAGGCTGTCAAGTTTACAACACAATAAGTAAAAAAAAGCGATGGTAGCTGAATGGATAAGGGATCGGCGTGCAAATAACGCGGTCCGAGTTCCATCCCGACCGGCAGTACTTAGACTTACACTTAGCTTTTAGTAATTTATATTACTAGTCAAGTGACTTACCATCTGCTAACGGTGAAGGAAAACACCGTGAGGAAACTCACATACCTTAGAAGAAATTCTATGAGTATGTCTGATCCACCAACCTGCACTAGGCCAGCGTGAGTGGATTATGGCCTAAAACCCGCTCAGTTCTTTAGTTAGAGGAGAGGAGACCTGAGCCCAGCAGTGGGACTTAATTGGTTGCTGATGATGATGATGACGTACAAAAACAATAAGTTAAAAAGTAGTAAACAGTAAGTTAGATTTATTAAAGGCATAGGGAAATATAAATAAACATCGTATGTTCCAATTAGTCTTAGACGAAATATACGGGATGCACTAAAACGTTCTGTTATACGTCCTGCTAAGATATTAATCACTTCGTGGAAAATCATGGTCTACCCACCACCCATGCTTGTTAATAGTACAATTTATGCAATAAATGTTGGTACGCATCGGGATCTAATAATTGTAATATGTTTATGATAACAAGCTTGGATGTTTATTACTTAAGGATACCCACTACAACTTAAGTAAAGCTAGTCTTCTAGGCGGCATTACATTCAAGTAAACATTCGTATAAGCCGATAATTAAAACATAAAAATGGTGTAGACTGTGCCTATGCGGCTGGGTAGGCGTAACTGTAATGTATCATCTGCGTATGATTAATTATGGCCAAGTGCAATGTCGAATTCGAGCAACCATAGTCCTTACCACCTGGCGGTAGTGATAATTAGACTTACACTTAGCTTTTTTGTCATTGCTGAAAAATATCTTTAAATATTGGAGAAGATCGTAATTGTGGTTTAAAAAAATATATTAAGTAGCGTCTAGTTGCTAGCACTGTCTATTTTTAGAAGTTTTAAATCAACTTACTTGAAATAAAATAATTTTATTTCCAAAGTATTTTACAATACCTATTTGGGCATGACAATTAAATATTATTATAAAACGAAACCGATCTAATTATAGAGTTGGAAGGTGGCTCTAGATACACAGTTATAAAACGTAAGTACCCCATCGAGTTTCCGCTCCTTAGATTTTATTCACCTTTTTTTAAACAAGTTTCTGATGGATTAAACTATAATCTAAAACTACGAACGATATTAATCTATGAAGCGTTCCCAGTTTACTATGCAACGTGCAACGCAATGACACTTCTAGTAACTTATTCCATTTAGGAGTACTGAAGCAGCACTTAGAGCGAGCTATTCGACGGCAAGCTCACGCGGAAACAAATCGCTGCTAGATAACTCCATGGGTATTAAACTAGATAAGTAGAAGAACCGAATTAAATAAATGCACGGGCGCTATTTAGTTAATATATATGCTAATCGTATTGGGTGCCCCTGCCCAGGTAACATGCACAATTTTTTCAATGGCATAATATTGTAATGCTCGAATTTTTTATATGAATAACTAGCTGTCCCGGCGAACTTCGTACCACCTACATAATTTATGATTTATATACCTACCTACCCTACCTACCTATATACCTACCTACCCTACCTACCCTACCTACCTACCTACCTACATAAAAAATACGTAAAAACCATCCTTGAACTTCAACGAACATTTAAAAAAAGAATTGGCCAAATTGGTCCAGGCGTTGATGAGTTATGAGCTTACCAACACATTTAGCGATTAATTTTTATATTATAGATGGATGACGGCCTGTTGTTTATTGTTGATTGATGGGAATGGATAGGGTTGTCAACCAATAAGTAAGTATTATACTTTCTTTTGGCACAACATTTATCGGATACATATAAAAATATACATACAAAAATCCTATAAATTCAAATGTCTTCCTTTGTATCTTACACCTCAAATGTTTTCCTAAAATAATTGACAACCCTAGTCTGAGGTAACTATTCATTTATATAGAGCCTTTACTCATCTCCAGAATATCTATACAAATATATAAAATTGAAGTGTCTGTTTGTAATATCAAAATAACAGCTTTTTAGAAGAGGCATATGAAAGTATGTAAATTTATACGTTACTTTATACAATACCCGTGCCCAGCAGTGGGACGTTTATGGGTTATATTCTATTATATCATGTTAGTTTTAATAATTTTGGACTGCTCCAGTTAAAACAGTACAAACTTACACATTTTACTTCTGAGGTCCCATATTTTGAGCGTCCTGTCGTGGCTGCCCGTTATCACTTTAGTGGGCTCCCCAAGGAACTTTGCTGCCATTACTTTACCGCTATGACCCGTTAGTGTGTGCTGTAACAAAACAAAACTTAATTAATTTTAACATCTAATTTACAATAGTCTATGTGTAAAATGTAGTAATTACTGCTTTTTAAACGCCCCTTGTTGCGGTAATGGAATTTAAAATAGCTCGTATTAATTGGTAATAAAGAGAAATTATAGTGTACTGCACGTATTAATTTTGTTGATATCGAATTGACGTAGCAGCGGTGTTGGGTAGTAAAATTTAAATGGCGCTACTGTCAGGCTACCAGCTGACGTCGACAAGGGCTTACACGTGGCTCCCGGCTTGCCACGAACAACGATTATTGTCTTCTCTTTATAGCATCGTGATCTCTTCACACAGTTTCACTTAACTGCACCACACCAAATCGATGTCTCACGAAGGAAATCGTTGAGCAGTATTTGCATCTAAAGTGCCTATTAATTGCCTCAATGTCACAGTTTGTAAACGACTTTAGAGTTAAAGATAATGCTAAATACAGTAATATGTTTTGAGTTCGCACTTGTAATAATTTCCTTAAACTTTTTTTTTATGTAACCATTAAGCGAAATATTTTTTGGATATGACACGGAGTTATCGAAGGCGTATAACATTGATAGATATACGCGTTCTTAATATAGGCACGTTGTGAGTTAAACCGCACTCGGTTCATTAGGGAGTAATGTATTACTTACAATTAACAAACAATCTCAGTGGAATCATGACGTTATGGCAGATTTATAACACGGGTATATTCTAAACATGACAGCACGGTGGTTAAACAATCTGGACACGGTTAAAATGTCTCCATAACTCTGTAGGAATGCTCGAGTGGACGGCTGACCCGCTCTCGCGTTCTTAATTACAGACAAAACGCTCCGTTATCGGACGGTACAGTCGACAAGTTTCATTCCATTTATGTGCAGTAAACAGTAACATAAACAAAGGCTAGGAACGTATAGTGCTGCAAACAACGCTCAGCACTCGTCCGGCACACGTTAATGTAAATTAAATACAACGGGCGCAGTGCACACGTTTTTCCGCCCGCCTAGGGACCAGGCGCATCGCCAGCTAATTGAAATTTCCTCATTAAGATCTTAAGAAGAGTCGCTTCTATTAGAGATAGCGAAAACATGTTAAGTCATTAGCATCATTACTGTTATACACAGATCGTATTTTGAGGATAACAAATTGCAACACGTATTGCAAATTTAGATACCATTATAAGTTCTTTAAAACGGTATGCCATGTTAAAAAAAATAATGGCAGTAATAAAAGACGTTAATGATGTTATGAGTAGCGATTGACCCGCGTGCACCTTAGATTTTTGCTTAGTATCAAATGAGCTAGAGGTATTTGTTAGAGATTATCATATTACATGCTGAATTCAAGATACATATTTCATCTAATAATATTCTACTAGCCGAATTCAAACCACAAGCACGTTTGGCGAGGAGGAATTAATTAAATTTAATTCTCGAGGCACCATTAGCCAGCGGGTAGTGTTCCCGGTGAGCGCACAACGGGACCTTATCATCGCTTTTAAAATTTATAGTATAACGGCTAATTAAGAGTACACTCATTTGGTTCGTTCATCGCGTCACGAGTGCGGGGAGCTTATATGCTGTTTCGGGTTATTGCCAGGCGATAGTCAGGGCACACTAATTGAGGGGGTTAAGCGATATCATCCGGACAAGGCTCTCCAACTCTTAACGAGCTAATATAACCTGACGTAGTACAATCTTACTCCTAGACCTCCCAATGCTCACAATTCGATATTACCCATTTATATCCAATATAAAGTGTAATGGCCCCACTGATGAAAGGAAACTAATTTCCGAGCGGAATTGTTTGATAATAATTATAATTAGGTTTTGGCAAACCTCATCATAGTGCAGTTATTAAGACAATTTGTAGCAATTGTATTCTATATTGGGTAGGAAATAAATGACAAAGAAATAATCTTATGATTTATAATGGGATAAATTTACAAAGTTGCGTATCTCGTATACATTATACTTATCTCAATAATAGACCACGATATCTACGTACCCGTTAGAACATAAGTAAATATTGTGAGCGCGGTCAGCGAAATAACTTACTCCTTATAAATCAGTTGATTTGAATTGCGCTCTCATTAGTGATTCCAGCTGCGGTGCGTTGCGCAGAAATACACAACTTATTACTTTGGCTACACGACTGAACCCATTTATAAAGTATCCACATTTAGCTACTGAATAGGTACGCGACTTATCTCTACTTGATAACTAAACGAGTTCACTAAATGAATGTTGACTTACAAAAACTTTCTGTTATTTTGGTTAATTTAACTAATAAATAATAAATAAAAACTAAAAGTCTTAAATGATAGCCACTATTAGAGTGAGATGCATATAAAGAGGCTTATTTTGTAATATCTTAACGCATATCAGGGGTAGACATGCACCATCAAGGAAACGGTAAGTTGCAAAAAAAAAATGAGATATATTTATTATGAGATACGCGATGGCGCCGTTTTTTAGTATGCTCGTAAGAGATAATCTTTTTATCTCATCATATTAACATCTTTTAAGAAACCGACCAAATATACGTGCAGAATATAAAGCGAAATATTTGTAGAGAGGCTAGTGAAAATTATAGGTAGTGTGTCACGCCTCGTTTCTAGTTCCATGTACTTCCTCGTGTGCGGCTATCAGAGGACATAAACCACGACAGGTGGCGGTTAAATCACTGCTGTGTACGCGATATGAAGAGCGACAACAGATGCAATCAACTAGCAGTCGCCGAGGGCTGCTGCCATTACTTATTTACGGAACCCAACTACTTACAGTGCCACTGTCTTCGTATAATATATTGTATTTTGTTTAGTCTAAGTTAATATTGTATGTGCAATTTGTGAAAGAGGTTTTACTTCTGTTAGAGTATGATGTTATTATTGTGATCATTATTGATGACTTCTTGAACAAGCTTAAAAGCATAATAAATAATAACAGAAAATTCAGAGGTAAGGCATCAGATTGGAGATGGAAATATGGACCTTCAACCAGCAGAAGAACGAGGGAGTCATTCTCGCGCAACGCAGATATCGTATATTTATATATTATCTCAAATTTGACGTTTTCCCAAGGAATACTTATGTCATTATTTTTTTAAATATATCTAGTATACTCTATTGTGCGCAATGTTCCCGGTGGATGACAATAGGCTCGCCCCCTATTTCATGGGACCAAACATAGCTGGCGAAATGTGGGTGTGAAACATCTCTGCCTACCCCTACGGGGAAAAAGGCGTGATGCTATGTTTCTATTCTGCAAAAATATGGCCCCAGGGCTGTAATAAGCCAATCTTGGTCAACAAAGACTTACGTGCATTCTTCATTTCGACAGCAATGTTTGATTCCATATAATAGGGGGCAAGGCTATTGCTGGGCTTCCCAGACTAATGTCTGATATCGATTTAAGCCGATCCGATGTTGGAAACCGGATCCTTTTGTGCAGCAGTCACACACCATCACGCCGGCTTGTTTGTTTGCTAACATACCCTTTTTCTTATAATATAGGGAGCTGCTTGACTATGCCTCTAACATCGACATTGTCGGTATCCATGGTGGTCGTAACCAATTACCACCAGGTGGGCCGTTAGCACAGCTGCCACAATTGCTAATAAAATTATATATTTTATATCCAATAAATTGTAGGTTAAAAGGAGGCGTGAAAATACAATCCTCCAATTAATCGAGTAATTAAGCTTAATATTAACTACACAATTCAACGTCAAATAAATTTCTCTCAAAACAGTTATACGAAAATTTTAATAAGCAGGTATGTAGATGAGTTAGAAAATGTCCATTCCAAATGCGAGCCTCTCCAAATTAATATTATAGCAATGTTTTTTTTTTATAAATGTCTTTTCAGTAATTATTGCGAGCAGTAGGTAATGATAATATAAATTGTTGCTAAATGAAAATATATGGTAATTTGAGAAAGACGAGTTTGATTCTTATTCTATGCGAAGTAATTACGCGGATACCATTAATTTGCATGCAGCGAATTTATGAATTAGTTTAGACGAAATATAACAGAATATTAGAGGTGAATGAGCTCCTGAGAATATTGCTTTGTTTAGATTATCATTCTAATTCCAGTATCTTACGTCCGTATTACGGATATTATTACTATGTTATGAAATAATTTTGTACCTAACTGTTGTATGTTTTGCATCAAGTCGATTCTGTATTGAATAATATAATAATAAGGAAAAGAATATCTATTTGTAAGTGTACGAATGTTACTTTATCGATGTTAGTTTAGTTTTAGGTTGGATCATGGGAAAAGCCTACATATTCTTTTTAATTACACACCACGTGGGAAAAAATATGGTCGGCCTGTCTACCTGCATCTATAAAAAAAGATGTTGATTGATTGACATATGAATGGACTGCTAAAACTATTAGAGATACAATTCTAAAAATAATTTACCCAAGGAGGTAGGTTAAGAGGTAGATACCTCATCAGATTGAATGAAACGAAAAGTTTTGTTTTTTTTTATACCCACGACAGTGGCAAACAGACGTACGGGCCGCCAGATGGTAAGCGGTTATCGTAGTCTATGGTCGCCTGTAACACTAGGGAGACCCTTAAGAAATGTTAACGATTGTGATGAATTGTTTATAAGTTTCGTTCAGTTCGGCATCAAATCACGTAGAATGAAAATCTCGTAAATTTTGAGGTAATTGCATACACATACCAACACTGTTGTCCAGCAAGCTCGTACACCCCTATATTAAATCATAATATGTCTAGTAACTAGGTGTCTTTACTTTTGTATTCATTTATTAGAGTTCCTTTCGAGTAAATACGCAATTTGCATTTCAGCAAGCGTGCGTGCGCGTTAATTTGCCAGCTTTACATGTCATGTCTTTACATTATTTATAGGTATTTCTTGAAAGAATTTTAATTGCTATGTACTCTGCAATAAACCTCCGAGGAACTGTTGGATAGCGTCAACATTGGTAGCCTCTTTTATCTGTCCGAAAAAATGACGTAGAAGTACATTGTTTGTTTTTCTTCACTAAAGTGGCAAAGCAGTAGCCGATTTGAATGCTTGGTATGCAATATAGAAGCTTATAGAAGTCTCACATTCCCTCACTTGCACTCCCTCCCTCATTTATAAAACTAGCGACATATGGATTTGCACGAGTGGTGCTATTATAAATTAAAGAAAAGTTTTCGTTCATCCAAACTTGTGCTGGAAATGATGAATAGGTACAGTCGAGTTCATTAATATATTGGCACTATCAAGGATTCAAAATATTGTGAGCGTTGAAAAGCTCAATAAATACTATAGAACCTATGGATCAAATATATGTCCTCATGTGAATGGTTCAATAAGATATGCTGTACATTATGCAGTAAGTTGTAGTCACCCTTTTCAATAAAAATATCTAATGATGTTGCCAATATATTAATGAACACGACTGTACAAGAAAAAACGCCGTTCTTAAATGATATCTTTTAACATGCGGCTAGGTAAGCCCCAAAGACACAAAAAACTGTATAAATGACCGGCGGAAACAATATTAATGTCTTAATTACTGATCTCGAAACGTAATGGTTTTAATAATAAACGTAAAATCAGTTTCGTAGGCTAAGTTTCAAGTTGCGTGCAAATATAATTGTGAACCAGGAACCAGTAAATAATTGTTTCTATGATCTCATCAACATTCACATAAAATTTTGATGATAGTATAATCGACGAGTAGTTGGATTCCTTTAAAAAGATTCTTTAAAGAAACGCTGTCTTGACGCGCTCGAACAATTGAAGCTAAGGCATGCAATTATAACAATTTAAAAGAATGATATATTTTTTATTAAACTTTAACAGAGCGTACCTATTTACAATGAAGTCTTGTGCTATCATTTATTAACATAGCAGGATGTTCTTGTATTATTTTGAACTTCAAACATACGTACATAAAGTCCTTTTTTCAGAACGATAAGCGTGTATAACGATCTTAAATAAGCGTTCGCAAGTATTTCACTAATTCGACATGAGATAATTAGTATCCTGTGTGGGAGTTTGCTATCCGTTATAAGAAAACAATTAAAAATATTTTGTACGTAACTTTTAGAATACCTTTGTGAACTGTTCTTTCTACAAAGATATGCTATTTATTGGCCGCCGCTGAGCAGTTAGAATTTTTCAAATATTATCGTTGACTGAAACATGGAAAGAGAAATTATATTTTATTGGCATAATTCTACTAACATTATAGATGCGAAAGTTAAGACGGATGGCTAGAACTTTGGATGGGTCCTTGTTACTCAATCACGCCAGAACGGCAGAAAGGATATGTATGAAATTTGGCACACAGATAGATTAAAGCCTGAGATAGTCAATAGGCTACTATTTCCCGATATATAACGCAGCCGAAGCCGCTAACAGAACCTAGTAAATTATAATTTATCTTGTTGGTGTCATTTTTTTCGGACTTGGGTACTTCAATAACTAGAACCTAAATATTATTATTATTTACTAGACATCGCGTGGGGCTTCGCTCCCGTCGTTCTTTATTTGGCCACTGCTCAGCTTCTATTAGGTGTAGCGTAATGTTATAATACCATAAAAAGCAAAACTGAATTTAATAATATAGGTATATAATATGTATTTCATATATATATATATATAATATATATAACTGTGTATAAATTACTGAAATGGAGATGGAGAGAGACACATGATAAGAGAGGTAAAAGAAAAATGGACAAGAGAAGTAACAGAATGGTAGCCACGAGAGAGCAAAAGAAATAAAGGCAGACAGATTAAACGTTGGAAGGACGACATAAAGAAGACGGCCGGTCTAGAATGGACACGCGTAGCAAAATCGAGAGGAAAATGGAAAGCCTTAGAGGAGGCCTATGTCTAAAGACAAGCTGTATCTGAGAAACCGGTTACCGATATATTAAAATTGTAGAGTAATTATGTAATTTTAAATTTAACGAAAATAATAAATACTTATAAGATAATGTTAATTTGAAAATGTTAATTAAAAAAGGTTAATTTAAAATGTATATATTATTTATATTTATGTAAAAGTACAGTAATAAAGACTTATTTTATTTTATTTAATGTTATAAATTAACCTTCTTCGATAAATGGGCTATCCAACACTAAAAGAGTTTTGAAAATCAGTTCAGTAGATCCCGACCCCTGTTTGTAATATTAGTATAGATGAATCATGTAGCAACCCCAATTTATACATATTCATTGAGTAAGTAATTAGCTAACTAAGGCACTCGTATGGTTAGGTCTCATCCTCATTGAGCAATTCTCACATTATACATGTCTGTGGCGTGCTCATCAAGTGTTAGTATCGATTGTTTACCTCCATGTCTCCATGTTTATAGTGAAGTAACCTTATAACTCATTTAATGTTTTGTCCTAGTTTGTTATAACTTTTTTGTATATATACTCCCGTAACGTAGTCTTTTTTTATTTATCTTGGTACAAAATTATACATGTTGGAGGCGTTCAGGGGCTATTTGTGTCCAGTTATTAATAACAGCTAATAACCAGTCATTGGTAGACTTTTTAGGTACCGAGTGAGCTTAGATTGTCTTCAAAATCTTAATATGGATGTAGACTTTTCGTTCAGAAAAATATGTTCCACAGACCAATGATGTTATTGTGATGAGAATTATAATATGAATTATTTTATTGAATAAGATAGATGCTATATCATTTTTACCACGTCTTGCCTACAATTTTGCTAGGGTAAAATTATATTCTATATTGGTATTTTAGTCAAAAGTAAAACATTTTAGAGAAACAAACCCAATTTAGCGTTTATTGTAGGTACCCAAAAATGGCCACGTAGCTGGCGCCATATTAAATGAATATCGAGTATGTCCATGTTAAGATTTCGATGTCATATTTGGCATCTTTTTGCACTTAAAAAGTCAAACCAATTTCATCCATGTTAATAACCGATAATACACAGCTATAAGCAACTTCGGCATAATTAATTACTTCATACATTAGTAGTCATTATAAATGTTTCGGTAAAACCTCTCAATTTATTTGCAAAGTTCATTTAAATTAAGTATCGCTAGGTGTTAATTAGAAAGATTATAAAAATAATTGATTATATTAATAAAATTAACGTTCTTATTGATTGATAATCTCCTCGTTTTTAAAATAGGTAATCCTAATGAGTCAGAAGTAGCAGAGACTCTCTCTATAAAGGAAGTAAGAGGGAAGGTTAGAACTAATTAATGCATTCGATAAGCTAATTTGATATTTTCTTTGTTAATTTTGTACAGACTATGATTGTCCCTATAAAGTTTAACTATCACCGTGGCGTAACGTTTATATGATTCATAGATATTTGTTTCGAGTCTACGAGTACTTTGTATCCGTTAATTTTTTTGTTGTTGTTTGTTATTCGAGACTGAGCTTGCTTCTTAGTGGGCGTTGTGTTTTATCAGACAAATAAATTGAATAATATTAATTATTATGCAAATTCAAAACATTCAAAACCATAATGCTACGAGCGTTTTACTGTAAGTGGAAATTCTGTATCTATAGGTAAGTAAACTGATTAATCAACTTTAAAGTCGCTTATCAGTTTGAATATATAGCAAAGCAGTTGAATATTATTCAATGCGCGATCCATCAGGCAAATGAGTCAAGTGTCGTAGTTTGAACAGTAATAAAGTTTTCCATCAGAAAATTCTTGGTATTTAAAATTATTTTATACGCCGAAGATGGAAATATAGGCTTGTTGCTTGTATATATTATGAAACCTAAAATTAACGTATATAATTTTATACGAGCGTAATAAAAGGCTTATGCTTAGGGGCATCCACAGATAACCATTTAAACTGGATCATTAAACGATTTCATCAGATTGTGGTAAAGTCAGTCTTAGCACTAATAATTTCAATTTAATGACCAAGTTCTTTATTGCCCGAACTGATTTACTTGCACCCAACACCGTTATCTGTCGATCACTTACAAATGATTCGAGCTAAGCTATCCTATAACAAGTAAATTTCTCATGTTCATTATTATATACCATAAATATTTTATATGATCGCTAATAAAAATTAACAAAAATTTTTGATAAAATTAAGTCTCGTTTATTTATAGGCTTAACAATTAATTTTGATACAAGGAACGTGGAATTTTATTTACCGTAAATTTAAGCGGGGAACATTAAAGTTATTGCAATTAATAAAAGTTTAACGAGTTAGTTTATCGTTCGCTCAATTATGGAGAACGTATTATAATAATGATCACTTGTGTCAATATGTAAGTGATGATATAAATTAATTTGCAGATGATTAAATGTGTGGCTAACTGTACCGTATACTACAACGAGGTACAGTTAATCAATTAACGAAATATGTGGTGTACCGTGTGCGGACCGTTTCCAACTGTACGTATGAAGTATATATATTTGTCACAAACGCCGCTCGCTATGACCACAAACCAGTTGATTAGTTAATTTCTCTCTTCTTCCGTGTTGTGAATCGCTATATTCGCCTGCCTGCTTCTTGGGTTTCTCCTCTGTTTGCTCACAAGATATTCAAACAAGATAACGTTTGTTGATAATATCGTAACATTAAAAGCGTCACCTCCGAGCCTGTATAATTAAAACTCTATCACTGTCATACAGCATTCGAGACTATCTCGAACTTGTATAAAAACCTAGTTATGCGTTAATGACTAATGAGGTGGTCGAGGAAGTGCCAATGCCGGTAACATGGGGCTAATGTCATTTGAAAGTAACGTAAGAAACCTCGCAGTTGTCATTGGTCGTTTAGTTCGCGAGTCTAATTGAAAAGATATGTTACTTAGTTTTAAGACCAAGAAGTACGGTAAAGATAGCTTTTTACTGCTCAATGTCAACGATCAATTTATTTCAAACAACACTACTTTATTACAACATCGGTAATAGAAAGCAACTGACAGAATAATAAAACTGCAACGTGACACTTAATATCGCAATGTAAGTAAAATATGCATGTGGTAAGTAGATGTAAACAAATCCAGCAATAAGTTTTAAAAGTTATGAAGCACTATCGACAACTTTCAGAATATTAAATTTAAAGAATGCGTTTAGAAACATCTAGAATAGAATTTAGTTTTAAGGTTTCAGAATATTAGGTACTATTACTATATTGGAATTTTTAGCTATTATATATAATTATTAACTTAATAATCACAACTTATGTCGACTCATCAACACATAATATAACTGCGCTTGTGGAAGAGTTCATTCGTAGTATTGTGTAGTTATGTGTAGGATGTTACTATTAGTACTGATGTATGCGAAGAAATAATAAATTAATCTCAATTTCTTTAAACAGTTAACAAAACTCGTCGATAATATTAATTACACGGGCGGTATTAAACAACTGTAATAAGTAGTTCGGTAGCAGTGGTGGCGGCGCTTTGCGCGCTTGTAATGGAGGTGCGGCGCAGGCGCATCGGTGCGCTCACGACGCGACATCCTTGCCGATTTATGTGTGGGAGCGGTAGGTCGTGACCCTACCACATGAAAATGTTAATTCATCTTATATTACCAGCATTAGCAATGAACTACATTCTAATATACTACCTTAATTTTATTGTCACACGATTAGATAGTCAGGAAGATATAAAGTGCGCTCGAATCTCAGAATAATTACAAATTAGAAATTGCAATTATTCACAAGCGTGTCTGGTAGGATATTATCCATGATGTTGATTCAAGTTAGGTGAATTGGGACGCAAATTGTGTCTAATCACTTTGTCTTGCATTTCATAAGGCACCCAGATTTTTTTTGATTGAAAACGGTAAATTCAATTACGGATATAGTGAGTGTCGTAACTGGATAAATTGTAAATCTACAACCGAATCACTCGAACTTGTTTTCGCACGCTCATGTAAAAATTGCTTACAAACTATAAAGGTATACAGTAAAAACCAAAATTGGGCGGTCAAGAAACGATGTGACCGTGTTACAGATGGTTGTAATGCCTGTATGGCGTGACTGCACCATCTCTAATGTGGTTATAATGGCAATATCGGGTGGTATCGTGAGAGTGCTAAGTAATTGATAGAGCAACTTGCAATTGTCTTTGCTATTACTCGTGTTAATATACTTAACTTTCAAATTAAAGTTCATATGTCGGCTATCTTTATTATGCCCCATTATAATATGAGAGTTTTTTTTGACAGTTGCCTTATTACTAACTGTATCTAAATGGTGTAATAAATTTGACGAACGCAAATGTGGATTAACATTCTAAGTATTTTTAATCTTCATTGTTTTGAGATTAGTGTCAATCTTTGTGCTAGTATGTAATTAGTATAAGCGACGCTTAGTGTTGGACATAATGATTTGCATCAATTTTATTTTGTAGTCTAAATATTCTTCGTGGGTGGTATAATAGGTTCAATAAACAGAAACGTGTGTGATTCAGAAATGGTTCCTTCGAGTTTCGGTATAACATAAAAATCTATTAAGATTAAGATTTTATATATAAAATTCGTATTACACAAGTTATGCAATGCAAGAAAATCTTTTAAACATAAATTAATTAAAAACATTGTTTATAAGGCCTAATTTCCTTAGCTTTATGGTACTTGATTAATAGTATATATGTTATTAAAATGATTGATTGGAAATTAACCTTTAAAAAATCCATACGCATTACATATCAATATATTTCTCTGTTAACTATCTCTAATAAGTTAGTGAGTTTCTTAAACACCAATTTCGTTCCAGCGATACACATATAAAACATTTTGCGATAGCTAATTGGATCACATCCGACAGTTATTAAATTACTAGAGCTATGAACTTTGAGGCAATGACTTACTATAGTGTTTAGATACAATTTGGAGGTGCTAAGAAAAGAGCGGAAGATATCCATCTACTTTTTGTTGGTCATTATTTTATGGTGCCAATTAAACACCTTTTATAATTCGAAGCGTTATGAAAACAACATGGTCTTGATAATTAGTTTGAATTAATTTATGCGTGACAATAATATCGTAAAAACAAATTAATATCTTAATAGCGAGTTAATTGTTTAATTAGTACTTGTTAGAGGTGTAAAACAAACCGTGTGTGGTAAGGAATTTTGTATCTCTATTATTATATCGTATTTTAAATACCTATTATTATTTGTTCATTTAGTTTTTGACGTAGTGGTTATGATCAAGATTAGTGGGGTATAACAATGTCTTATTTCTAATTTAGTATACTGATTTTCTTACGGTACCTTACTTGTTCGTACCATAGAGTTTAAAAGAGCATAGTCGTATTTAGACTCTTATGTATTATTTAAAAATACTTTCCTGTATTATATAAGGGATCAAGATTATTTATACTCCGACAAATAATCTTGATAGATTTTTGTATAATAGAAGTTCAAACTTGTAGAGAAAGTAAAAAAAAAATACTGAAGCGCATTAAATTTGGCAATATGCGTAATTGGGGCATAAACATCTAGCCAATAGGAGGTAGGCGTTATGATGTTCACTTGTTTGTAAACACATGCAGGATGGAAGATATCACTTACTTTAAACACAAGGTTTTTAATTTAAGTCTTTACCGTCTTAGAAGTGATAAAGACTGTAGCCTCAATTCTCGTACTTTGTTTCAAGCGCCGATTCAGATTACATCGATGGCACAGCAGCGGGAGTGCGAGCGACTCCAGCGCAAGAAGTACCGATTCCGAAGTAAAATTAGATATTAGGTTTTTCTATCATGAAATATAAGTTTAAATCCAGAGCTTGGAAATGTACCCGGTTAATGGCAAAAGACTCGCCCCTGTTCGGTGAGCGGAGCCTTCATGATTACACATGATGATGGGATCAATTTTCAGAAAGGAAAACTATTTTTTTTACCTTCGATTTCACAACATTCAGCGTGATTTCAATGGTAACCACATTAATGCAGTAGACCATTTGCGCATATAAATGATACATCGACACTTTCAACGTGTAGTTAAAAATGTGGCTTCGCTGCTAACTTGACGGCACGCGGCACGTCGACTTACAGCCTTTACTTAAACGATGGTATTGGGAGATTACTTAAGATGCTGATAGGACTGAACACGGTAATAAACGAGATTCACTCTTAAGTCACCGTTAAAGATGTGTATTATCAATGACGGTGTTAGGAAGCCTGAGGTATTAGTAGAGTTACGTTCTGAAAGCTTTGCTAGGTGAATTTCATAGTTAATTGCAAGTTTTGAATATAGAATGTTACACCAATTTCATAGTTAATTGCAAGTTTTGAATATAGAATGTTACACAAAACATTCTATATTATATATATTCTATATTTGGGAAGGAAAATAAAGACTTATTTTATTTTTTATTTTTTTTTATTTTATAAAAAAAACTGCAATTTAAATATACACATCAAACAAACAAATGAAGAATTGATTCTCAATATAATTTAGACTGCCGTGTTAATATTTTTAACCAAGAATATAATTGTGTGGAATGTTAACACGTACTTTTAAAACTGAATAAACGATTGATTAAGAAACCCATGATGCTCTCTTTTGAGGTGCCTTAAACGACGCTTGTATTTAATAAAAGTAGGGATTTTCTATACGATGTCAGTCAGTACTTATTGCAGTTAGTTAAATCTTTAGTCTTAATCTTTGAGTGTTTATTAATCGCTTAATTACTGACAGATTTACTTTATCTAAACAAAGAACTTTTACACAGTATTGTAGACGAGAGATTAGATAGATTAGAGAGATATTTTTTGCTAACATTGAATAGCGCAAATGATGATGTGTTAATATTTATTATAATGGACTGTCTTAATTAAGAAGTTGTTTGTACATAGTTCTAAGTGATATGAATGTAAATAGTGAGTTTAAATTTTAAATAAAACTACAATTTTACTTACAGTGCAGTTTTATTTCTAAAATTTTTATTTATGTTCTTGTAAATAAACTAAGTGATGTGTAAACGGAGACAACCAATATAACTTCAATATTTACCATAATGTAACATCTCATCCCATATTTTATAATCTCATTACTTTAAATATCATAGTTAAATATAGTATAGTATACTTCTCTTAGCGTATCATATATAGTTGCCAGCATTTTGAGTAAACACCACTACTTTTATTTGCTTCTTAGTTGTCAATGGATTTACTTCAAACAAGGTATACTTTTGCAGATTGAGCAATTGAGCATTTTTCCACATTTTTATGACACGCATGTAAATAACTTTAACATTATAAATTATTCTATGCCAAAACATTTACCATTTGCTAGACTACTCACAAAAAGCTTCTCACTTTCACGTGAGGGCCAAGGAAAGTTCACTTGTAAAGCTTCATCACAGACCCACTCCCGTTAAGAACATTTGAAGGACCTATTGTACACGTCAATTGACAATAGAGAACGAGTAAGGAAATGACTTTCATCTTATTAACCAATATGGCGTTCTGAATACGCATAAGTAAAAGTATTTTTATGCATTATCAAAATTACAGTGTGATGATCGATAAATAGAGAGTTACAAAAAAATGCAACTCAATTGTTTGCTTAAAGTTTTGTGCCTATGAAATTGTTATTTATTAAATTACAGGTTATAGTAATACCAGAAAGTAAAACGACGCTGACGGGATAAAAAAAAGATCCGCAATTTTTCTACGAAGTGAAAGTTTCAAATTAGTAATTTTTTTATACATACGACCTATATTAACATAATCGGAGAGAACAGGAAATGGCACATCATTATTTTTCTTCCATGCCACGGGTCTGTTAAATGCGTGAGCCTGGGAGAATACAATCGGTATCAGTTTGAGAGCTATCAACGTCAGAACAGTACACGTATTGTTATTCCAAAGTAAATATCGTTAACTCAGGAATGGCTTTCGAACGTGATCTCGGACGCGTGAATGTTACGTTTAGATGTGGGCGTTAAGTATTCCGCTATTGGTTTGGGTTACACTGTAGGCAAACTGTAGCAAACAAAGGATTATTCGCTTTTCGTGCGATGTGTGAGACAATGCGCAGCCACGGCCCACCTAGCGTAACGCGAGGTGAATGAATCCTAAATAAGTTCACATTGACGCGGATGCCCAGTGCCGCACTGAGCTTCAATAATTTCTTCAATAAATCATTAAAAGTGCGACAAGAAATAATATATACGAAATACATAGAATACTCAATGCCAGTTGAAAGGAACAGCCGAAGCGAATTTTGATAACACACTCATCACATGCATGCCGTATCTAATGTGCCTTACGCTGCTCGCATCTTACAAGTTCTTTATATGAACGGTCTTTGACTTCTTGCACTGCGAATAACAGAACACTGATTGACTATTTCCTGGAGTTTTCAAAGTATAATTATGAACCCACTAAAATACTGAATGATACGTACCAATTTGTAATGTTACATTTATATTACGGTTCATAATTATTCTTTTAAGATATGACTCGGTGAGAATTTTGTTATGATAAAGATCAAAAAAATTGTAGGTTAGTATAACAACATTTATATTCAACAATGTGGTGTTGTCACCATACATGGTTAGTATGCATAGTTCAGAAGTTGATGAACGGCGGCGCTGACACACGCGGGATAGTTGATCTGAGAAAAGATCTCGAGCATTAAAGCGTTATCTCACAACCCGTTACTGGACCAAAATGCAAATTAGCTCACAACCCTGCACCACAATTTCATACTATTTTGGAGCCCAAGTTATAATAATTAGTCTTCTATGTTTGAAATGAAATGAAAATTAAAAATATCATTGATTTGTACATTTATAATTTTAGCATTAAGATAATGCAAAAATTATAAATGTAATGTGCGACAGAATACGAAACCTATAAAATCGAGATTCTACTAATAACCTAAAATAAAGGTATTTAGTTATTATATTTAGCTATTTTGATAAAATTATCAGGGAATTAAAGGAAGGGAAGGAAGACAATTTCAGTTCAATGAGGCGATTGGCATCAAATTTAATACTTATTATTTTTCAAAATTTATATCAAACAGAAATATAAGCTACATTTATTTATAACCGATAATAGAAACCAGCGAACCGCGTGTTTCTTGAGGTAGCATCTAAACTTTTGGGTTCACAGTAAAGCGCGGAAGGCGCATGAGCTGTATGCTATCGGTAAGAGGCCATCTGACTCCGTATATCAAATTAACGGTGCGGAACTGGGAATCGCAGCAGGGCGAGAGACATACCAAAAATCGCACCTGTGCGCGTTTACTAACACACTTACAATGTGCGCTCACACTAATTCTCCATGTGTTTATGCGAAAAATCTGCCGACCGTAACTAAGTGTCTTTGTTTTGGCCAAATTCAAGCTGTTTAAAGAATGCCGTTGATATAAACCTCTTGATGGTTTATGACTGTGGAAAATATTCTGCGCTACAGGGAACTTTTATAGTTGCCAAAGAACCTTGGTGAGAAAATGGTGCTGAATAAATATATACAAAATGCCTTTCATGATAAGCCTACAATATATTGACGATAAATATTATGGTGTTATTCATATTAGTACGTTGCCGTTACTATATATGACAAGCTGTTCAATAAACCTTATTTCATACAAAATATTAATATTTACTAAGAAGTAACTCGTAATTTATTTGAATTAACTCTATTGCTATACCTACTTGGATATAAAATTATATTGATTCTAAAAATAACTAGTTGTTGCCAGTAATAAAAATGCAGTGTGTAGTTACAGTTTATTTTTAGGATCGGAATGTTTCGTAAATTTAACATGCTCGATAACTACAGCAATTTAAATAATTAAAACGACTGGTTTTAACACCTCTTTTATTTTCAAGCTATTGCCTCTGTTATCACATTAAAATTGAATAAGACAACATAATTTCTTGTGAATTGTAAAAAATAAAACAAATGTATATTCTATAATTTAATAAATTTTCAAGCAAGCATCACCACGGGTGTAAATTGTACAGAACTAAGCTCCGCGACACCTATTCAACGTTTAGTTGTGTAGGTAAACATAAATCTGCAACTTGGTTCGCCCCGCGACGATACAATCGTGGGAAGAAAGACGTTAAAGTGCTACATAATTGTTTGAAGACATGAATAGTCAGTGAATGAACGCGTCAGCACTATACATACGAATACGTACAAGTATATGCAAGTCAAGCACCCCCATAGTATGTCCATACCGGCTAGTTAGTAACCAACGTTATGAAATCAATCATATTTATTGTAAAAAATAAGACAGTTTTTATATTGAAACAAAAAATGAAGAATACCTTTTTAGAACGATAAAGTAAAAACATCATTTGTCAAGAGACAAGGAGCGTGAAACTGGACACAATGATGTTTGACCAATCGGTCACGCGCCGGGACTACACAAAAAATATAAATGCATCCATTTTTGTTCTCAAATATTTTTGATACGAAATTATGTATTGATATATAACTGTAAGTGTACATTTTCGTAAGAATCTAGATATCTACTTTATTTTATCAAGTATCATTTAGCATTTTCAAGGTAAGACAATTCTCAATGTTTCCCGTTTGTTGTTGTTTGCAATTAGTTTGTCCAAGAAAAATTTTACTTTCTTTTAGGCTGACTAAGTGCGTGATTTTTCTTCCGCTAAAGTGATAAATACCTATAGAATTTATTGTGTTCAGTGTATATCTTTCTCAACAAACTCAATATGTACTGACAGGTCACATGGACACATCATTCAAGTAAGGGTAGGAAGTGTTAATAGTATGTATTTATATTTAATTTGATCAATATTCGATGTCTTGGATTTATCTTATCTATAAATAAAATAAAAAAAACCTTCCATATTATATTTGACACGAAATTATCATAAAACAAGCATAAATATATTTAATTTTATTAACTGTACTTGCTTCTGCCTTGCTTATCAATTATTCCAAAGCTAACACTATCTTTGATCTGATTTTCATTGAGTTATTTGTAAAACAACTCGTAAGAGATATTTTTATTGTTATATACATACTGAATATTAGTACTCTATTGGAAGGGGTTAAAAAATTAAGTAAGAGTGAGAGTTTATTCCGGTAGTTACATAAAGATGGCACACCTTTACGTGAATATTTATTCTAACTTATAGTTATACATTTCAATCACTAAAAAATTATTATAAAATTGCATAATCTTATGGAACCCTCGGTGCGCGAGTCCGACTCGCACTTGGCCGGTTTTTTATTTTTATTGAGATTTAATGATACGCGAGCAAAAAATGATACTTAACATGATTGATTTCGTCAATATTACAATAGTTTTACCGATAATCGTATAGTACCAATAGTATTGATATCTCAAACTAGTCGCCTACTATAAAGTTTGGATGTCAAAGAACTATGCAAGATAATGTTCGTAATTCATCATCGTTTTTATCGCATGCAATAAATATATACACTTATTTATGTACACCTATTAAGAATTTCATAACTGTATTTACTTTTTTATACATGAAGGCTGCGAACGTCATATGAGTAGATAAGACACTATTGTAATGTAATATTAATAGCGGCTACTGGTTTTCCTGGTAGTGACGGATTATGCTAAAATCCCATTTCAACCCGTGGGTGTCGTAAAAGACGTCTAAGGGACTAATCATATTAATATGCAAGTGATATTGATTAGAGTGCAAGTGAAAGAGCACTGTGAGGAAAGAAAAATTCGAAACAAACTATACCAACCCGACTGGCCAGCGAGGTATAAAAATTTCTATATTACCTCCACATTGTTTGGAGGAGACTCGTGCCCAGCAGTGGGATGTTTATGTGTTGAAATTATGACACTAGTTTTCTATTCTATTAGCTCAATTGGCTACTACATACCAGTAGAAGTACAACACAAGCGAAGAAAAGACTGCTATCATGTTGTTAGCAAAAAGTAGAGGAAGCCAGGCAAATATCTTTGAATCGGAGCAGAGTGTACCTGGCAAATTTAATACGTTTAAAACGTGTCTAGACATTCTAGTACCTTTATTTAAAACTATTTAACTTGATTTTCAGAATTCACATTAATTACGCCTGATGTTGGCATAGCAATTAAAATACCAGCAACCCATAGAGGGACAGTTGTCAATTTATTTTTCAGAAGTGACATTTCCCCTGGCGGCTATCATAAATATTTGCCTGACCGCAATCCAGTAGGAGTGGACTAATTAACGTATTTAACGAGATATGTCTCAATGGGCAATACAATGGTGACCAATCAGGAACTTAGCCACTGCACATAGCAGCATTGATTAACTGAGATGAAGTTCGCCTATGTTTGGACTATTTATTCATAAGACAGTTCGATTTGAATACGAAGGTAGCGGTAATAATAAAAGATTTATAACTTGATTTGTTAGGACATATGGGACAAGTTATGAACAGTGACTTTTGTTCTGTCTTTATCTTATGTTAGATGTGGACGTTTCTGAAATTACTTCAATATACCGTTGCATTGGTAATTATAAGATAATTATATGCTGATTATGCCCGCTAGACCCACAAGGCCAATTTATCAGGACAAATTGAATTCAACTGCCTGGCTTTAATTATACAAATAAAATTTTAAAAAAATGTTCGTCCGTTGATCCATGCGAACGTGAATAAAGGATAATAAACAGATTTTCGCTTTTATTATATTAATCAAGTGAGTAGGGATTAAATTTAATGATGACCTAGGGCTGTCAATTTGCATTCTCCCGTAATAGTTGATCATAGGAGATCGTATAAAACTGGCTATAAAAAGAATGGCCTAGGTTTCTTGACAATTTTAGCTCAACGCTGTCAGCAAAATGCCGGAGGCAAATTGTCTGACATGCTTTTTATGGATATTTTCACGCAGCTTATGACGTTCATATGAGTTATTTTATGTTTAAAATAAATATCTTTGCGTTTAAAAGACAAAAGTTTAATTATGCGATACATGTTTAATGACAAATGGGAAAATATATATTAACTGTTACCCAATTATACGTAATTAGTATTGTACAAGACAGAATTTTGTCTTGATGGTAACTGGTTACTTAACTGCGGTTTCGTAGACGGCCGAAGGGAATCAGTCTCTTAGTTAATCAATTTTAAAATACCTCACAGAACACTGCTTTTAATTCGGCTTTAATTTTGTAGTTCAATAAAAAAAGCGATGGTGGCTGAATGGATAAGTGACCGGCGTGCAAATCACGCGGTCCGAGTTCGATCTCGACCGGCAGTACCAATGTGGGTTCCACTTTGTGGAATTTATATGTACTAGTCAAGTGACTTACCATCTGCTAACGGTGAAGGAAAACATCGTGAGGAAATCCACATACCCTAGAAGAAATTCTATGAGTATGTCTGATCCACCAACCCGCACTAGGCCAGCGTGAGTGGATTATGGCCTAAAAAACCCTCTCAGCTCTCTAGTTAGAGGAGAGGAGACCCGAGCTTAGCAGTGGGACTTAATGGGTTGCTGATGATAACATAACACAGCGTCACGCTTTTTCCCCAAAGGGGAAGAAGGAGATACATAACACCCACACACATTTAGGTTTCATGTATTAAGCCATTTCACAATTGCCATTGCCACTAACCGGGCAAATTTATTTCGAAATTTCTTAATAGATACTGAGAATTTCGTGGTAAAAATCCCTATACCAATTGTGTCCGACTCAAAAATCGACCCCTGAACCTCTTGCACAGCAGTACCGCTGCGCCACCGAGGCAGTAAAATTTATGCTTTTAAAATTACTGCTACGTTTAACTACTGCTATGCCATTTCACTGATATTATGGATTAAGAAGCTTATGTTAATAGGTGAATATTTTTGCTGTAAGTATTTCTGCGCGTATTTATAGCATTGATTTAAAATTCTGCTTGAACAGAATATTGAGCAATATGGCAGTTTTATTAAATACATTAACTATATGTTTTAGGCAGCATACAACTAAGATAATATGTCATCTTCTTATTTTATAAATCTATCTACACAGGTATGAAGATAACCGACGACAAATAAAAAAAGATTGGAAAAATATTCAAAATCATTTTTGTTATTGACCCTACAAAATGATTACAAAAATTAACGATGATAACATTTAAAATAAATCATCAATCGCAGTAATAAAGTATCATCACGTTTTTATTGCATGTCATATACGAACTACGTTAAAAACCTTAATAGAAATAAGATACCGCGACACGAAACTATCAATAAACAACAAAGTTACAGAAGCCACAACTTTTTATTGCTTATATTACCATAAATTGTTCTCTCACGTATTAAAACGTCAACAGCGAACAGTTTTATGGTTTTTATTGATATTTGATTATGTCAAAGGGTTGTCATTTTCTCAACTCGAGTGGCACTGAGAAGTTTTCCACATAAGCTTCAAACTTCAAACTTAAAATTTATTCATTGTAAAACATAGGTTTTGTGGATTACATTATATAAAAATTTAATTCAGTATCACTATGTTTTGCCTTCAAAGGCATACAATATTAATTACATAAATTGTATTAAAAATAAATAAATAAGCGTTTCTTCAACGCAGATGTTGGTTAAACGCAATGCTAAAGACGCTGCGGGGTAGCGCGACTTATGATGCTGAGCGTTGTCGATAGTATGCAAATTTGACTTGATCCAATGCGACGGTACATACTCGTAGTTATAACATAATTTAATTTGTAACTTACGTCACAGTGTCTGTGTTGTGGATACGTTTGTAAAATTTCACGCTGGAATAACGCTACTGTGAAGAGACCCTCATCCCTTTATTTATGACTTGGGTGGCCTTACTGATCAGAGTGATCAGCCTCAGGCAAATTTACACGTTCACACTCGATTACACCCATTATAATTATAAGTACAACTCACAACTTTTAATCAACTGTGAGATTAAATTTCTTAGACATTACGGTTACACTGCATCAATTTCATATACCTAATGAGCGAGGGTTTAGAGCCTATAAATGCGATTTAGTCTCAATTTATTAATTGAAACTACTAGCTTATTATTTTATTAATAACTACTAATAAGCTTAACTATGAGAGTACCGTAATAGCAATAATGTACCGCCTAGTCTAGACTACAAATAGGGGAAAATTATCAAATTAAACTTTCATTTAAGTGTGGTCGACGCAATATGCTTGTAATTATTTGGTAGCAGTGAACAACACATAATTCTAAGTTAAACGGTGAGCCTGTTTGCAGCTTGTTAATGGAAATAGTTATTGGTATGTAATTTTCAAGGGTTTCTACAATATTTTAGAAACATAGATTGGTGGTTTCTTTACTAAATTGAGTGCTGTTTTTGTTGAGACAATTGATAAATCACACATATACTTTTTTTTTCAAATCGAAGTTAGCCAGATGTCTACGTCTTTTTAAAATCTTGAATATCATGAATGATGCCAAATAATTATACTTACATATATTTTATTTATATGGCATCTAACAGAAGAAAGGGCTGCCTAAAAGAAACAGTTTATTCACACCAAATAAATATTTAAAACAGGCATTTATCTCAACCTGTAATTAATTATAACATCAGACGAACAGATTTTCCACTCAATGGTATAACGTTGTAGCTATCTCACAAAGTACAAGCCTGGGATACAGATTAAGATCGTGGACGAGTTTACCGGAAGGACTCGGTCTCAGTTAGACAATACGCGGGTATTCGTACAAAGAATACATCCTCAGTGCAGAGTACTCACTGCACTTGAGATACGAATTCACATAGCTTAAGAAAATAAAGCTGTATCTCTTCAAACAGATAGCTAATTATCATCATTATTATTGAGAGATATTTTAGAGATATTTTTATCGAGGTAGGCGCTTATCGATGAGCGTAGTATAAAATAATAATTTACTTCTTAGTTTTTTTGGTAAAATGCTGACGCTATATTTTTTTTTTAATTCCTCCTATAGAGTAAAGTATCATTTTGATGTATTGTGTGCCCGTTATCTCTGTTAATATCAAATTTGTAAGAAATTTAATGACAAAGAATATCCATTTTGTTGCCGTACTTTCCGACAGGTAAGTGATAGTCTAACACTCTTCCTAGAGACTTTATTAAACTGTGGTGTTTGTAATTAGAGGAGAGTGGGGTGTGGCACGAGACGGCGGCAGCAGCAGGGTTAACGTGACGTTATCGGTGCATCCGGCGCGGGCGCCACTCTATCATGTGAGAGATCAAGCCGCGGACCGCGATGCTACGCCACTGCACCACACCTTCTACAAACGCACTATTAACTAGGAAATTGAACAAATGCTCATGACTATTCGCGGTTTTACGCAATTGTTTACATGATTCTAGCTACATATACTGAGCGGAAACATCTGCACCACTCAAGTCAGCAAAAGCATTTTTTTTTGTATCCAGAATAATAATGGGATAATATAATTAGTAAAGAATATATCAATTAACTCCTTACCTCTATATAGGCCTTCAACTCTACGTCTCAGAAGTCGACGGGCAATAAAAAGAAGAAAAAAAGTCTAAAAAAAAAAAAAAGCTACTCCTGCCCGTGTCTTTATAGAACACGGACTGAGACTGACAGGGCTTTTACTTTCAATTAGGTGAGCGGTATACTTATTTAGTCTTATGTGTACTAAAATACAGTCAGGCAAAAATACAATCAATGGAATCCGTGGCAAAGTTTGGATGTGATGCACTGTCGGCTCTTTTTATCAAGATAATATTGAGTAGATGCACAACACAACCATATTTCGGAACTGCACTTACTCACTTTTATCTCTGCATAGTTTAAATAAATAACTAAGTGTGATGACAATGTTCTGTTTGTTTACAGTAAACTTTGTCATTTAATTTTACATTTTGAGCTGCAGTTAAGCATTATTATTTTCTATTGCCAGTGCACATGCGTCTATTTTCGCATATAGAGGGTGTTTCAGTTACGGTGTGGCTCTTGATGCGGACGAGTGGTATGAGTGCGGTCTGCGGTAACTGTTGATAATTAAGAGTGGTCGTGTAATGGTCGGTGACAGTAACGGCACGTGTGCGTTCTGCGCTTCCGTGCTACGCCTACTGACAAGCGACGCGCGTCATTGGTGTATGTCAACCAAGAAGGTTTTAGGCTTTGTCCACAACACCACGTCGGTAATTTCTATTTGTTTTACGGAACATGTCGCTATCGAACAAAATTACACATTTTCTTCTTTATTTAAATCTTATTCTGTCCGATGACGTCATGTTTCATAGAATATATATGTGGGAACTCTACCACCTAGTGATGTCGTTCTATGTTACCAACGTCGATGGTGTGGTGTCCTGGCGCGGTGAATCGATGTGACGAGTAAATTTACGTTGTTGTCGTAAAAATGCATGCCACGATGCACCTTTTTTGTCCTTGAAATCATCTATGGTCTTATCCAAATGCACTGGACGGTCTTCAACAAGTGACATTAACAAATCACAGTCAAACTGAGCCGCGCATTGCTTCCAAACATGTTCAACGCATCATTCTACACTTCACGTCAAAATACCACGCCGCTCGCGCCCCCCACCGTTTCATATTGACGACGTCATGACGTGGTGATATGGACAAGGTCTATGTCAATCGCACATACGACATGTCTTAATCAATAGCATAAAGAACTATGGTTATTCTTCGTAGACGACAGTTGACACAGTTGTATGTGATTAACGTGATTACAAGGTGAGGCTAAGCGCCGTGTTATATGAATTAGCGGCCCATGACAACAAACATCTTATTATTCTGATGTTTCAAGTTTTATTTTTAAGGTGAATTTTTTTTAATCTGTCATTTACCCAGAGGTGTGTCACATCCACAATTGGCCATTTTCATAGGTCCTATGTAAAACAAAATTGAAATTAAATCTCAGTTGTGAATGTTAAGAATGTACCTATCAGGTTATCCAAAAAATAGTGTCAGCAATACTGCCTACGACTCACTGACGGGGTGGAGCTATGAGGAGACCTGGCCAAAAACTCGCCCCTCTCTTTTAAATAAATAGATAGTTACAATCTTCTGTAAGTTAGAAAATTTTAAGTCACCCCCGACAAGAGCAGACAATTTAGAAGCGGCTACATCAATTTTAACAAAACATGTCGAAGAACCATTACGATATTATTGTCAGCTTTCAAACAAAAAACGCATTAAAATCGACCCATTCGTTTAATGCCACAGACAGACAGACAAATTCGTCAAACGTATATCACCTTCTTTTTGCACCGATCATTTGGTTGTATTTATACCTGGCCAGGGTATTAAAACCGGGATCCTCTTGCACAGCAGTCGTGCTCAACACAGATGTGCCTTCAAATTTGTTGATAAGAAAAACAACTTTTGCAGTTAGTTTAAACACAAGAAGAAGACTATTATAATAGACTAAAAATAGACAATTGCAATTGTTCACGGTCTACGGTACATGTACCATTAGGCCTCTCAAACACTATAGCATGTCACCGATCACAATAGAAAATCTATTTTTTTGGCATACGCATGGCGACCGACATGGCGATCAAAGACTATATTTATTACCACCAAATAGAGCAAGAACTAACCCGGTTTAACTAGTTATGGAACTAATACAATACATATTAAAATACTAAGACCAGCTAAATAATATAAGGGTTAAAAAGGTTATGACATCAAACTTACGATCTATCGACCAAAGGACTTTCGATTAATTGCACTTTCGTATTGAATTCACTCCTAGTACAGGTGATCTTTTGTTCGTTCATAAGGTAGATAATCAAAACCAATTTACTGAAGTCTGATACTTGAAAAAGCTTAGCTTCATAACGATTAATATCTGATAAACGCTCAAGCCTTTGAAGAAACTCATAAAAAACAAAAGAATGTTTGTTCTTATTAATTAATAACTCAATTTCTCGCAAAATTAAGCAACTCTATTAAGATAGCATCTCCACACTACAAAAGCTTAGAGTCATTGCTAATAAAATCACTGTTCATAGAAAAATTCGTAGCTTATGTTGCTTGTATAGAAATTTCATTTTATACTGAGTGGCAACGGGCATAGCATCTGTTTAGCATCGAGGAATGGGTTCAAATATGTAGGTACCGCATAATGCAACCTAGAACAGTTTAGTCATTCTTATTGTCATGTCATTGTTATTTAAATGTAATGAAAGAAATTATAAATAATATGAAAGGAGTTTATCATAAGCACCATTATACGCAAAGATATTTTTATTACGAACATAAACATTAAAATTAAGTATCTGCTTTATAATGTTAGAGAGTGACCCACACGGATCTGAATAGCGTAGAAACTTACTCTGTAGTGCAGCCTACAAGTGATTGACGTTGAAAAATATGTGACGAGGAACGCGCTCTAGACTCTTGCGAATACGCACTGAATAAACATTTATGCTCCATATATTTTTTGCATCTGGTTTTATAAGCAATGCGAATCAATATTGAGACGTCACAAGGAATGAGTTATTGCTATTTATACGAGTATTCTGTCTATGTACCATTCCAACTATACAAGTACAAATACAAGGGAATATTTGTAAGAAAACAGGAAACAAAAGGAACATATAGTGAAGGCGGGCCCACGCCTCTACGGCATGGTATCCACACGATTGTATTTCAGGTATGTTGAGTTGAGTTATCGCCGTTCGTCCGTCGGGGCCTTTGCCTTCACGCGGCGCTTCCGCGACCGTCGCGTGTCCCCGCCGATATGAGCATGACGCCCGCGGTCCTTTTGATAATGCTAATGTTTCTACGATAGCCTCGTGATACCAGAATCACATACAATGACCGCACCGGCTAAATGGGCATCAACCGAAGTCTGCGGATTCCGACGTGCTTGAATATTTGCAATCGATAGAAAGATATTCATTGCAAAAGATTAACAGTTATGGTAAGATCTTGCGATCCGTTTATTCGAAATCTGCAGTTATAAATTAAAGTAATAGATAAAGTGTAGGCGTAAGTCAGTATTCAATGTTTAAATAATAAGTTTGAAGTTATCGTTAAACGTCTGAGTGGCAAATTCATCCCAATAATATCGGTTTGCCTGCGGCACAACGGAATGTCGTGAAACAATCGGTCGTAAAGTGACAATTCAACGTTTCACAGTACAAGTTTGCAGTCAAAGAATCTTAAGTGGGCGTGTTGCGTCGTAAAGAAGCATTTGTACGATTGTGTATTAGCGAAATGTACCGAAAGTCGATAATTATACAGCGCACCGTCTGTCTGGGCGTTGTTGGCCCCGCAGGTTTGTTGCCGGCTTTAATTAACACCGGCGTTAAAGTTTCCCTAGGAACAAGACGTAATATTATAGGTACAACACACAGTATTTCTCCAATAGAAAGTATTTTCATTTCATTCATTCTTTTATTAGATATCTACCTCAAAATTGTTAACAATAAAGAGACTAATATCGCAGAAAGTGTTTTGATACTAATAAAAAATAATGCTACCTATAATGGTTCTAGTTCAATACGTGTTCTGTGATTTTATTATTACAAAAAGAAGCCCAGCATGAGATTTAATAACAGCCCGCAGACAGTAGGACAGTCGGTCAACCAGATGAACGTGATAAAATTATGAAGGTTTCTGAGTGCGGAAATCAAAAAAAGTTTATTTGCATAGTTTATCAAATAACAATAATTACCTAAGTTTATAATCCTACATTTTTATTTATTTTTGTTATTTTTTTAGGATTAACAAACAGTTACACACTATAGGTAGATGATTAGAATCAATAGCTAAATTAACTATGATTAAATGTACACTCGCAACGTAATACATAAAGTTATGACAATTTTTGCAATGTTTTACCTTTTAGCTTTATTTTGTATATGTACCTATATATATCCGTGTACGGATTCAGAATACATATTGTCACTATCCCATCTCAACCCGTGGGTGCCGTAAAAGGCGACTAAGGGAATAACCTTATGCAGACAAGATCACAAGGAAAATTCGAAACAAACCCTATACCAACCCGTCTGGCCATCGTGGTATAGTAGGCTAAATTCCCTCCACATTCTTTGGAGAAGACCCATGCCCAGCAGTGGGACGTTTATGAGTTGAAATGATGATATTTATGATGTCTAAAATGGCAATATGTCTACTAAGACGCTACGATGAAAACATTGAATCAAAACGAACAAGAAACGTGGAACTTTGTCGTACGTGATAGCCCGCGATCTTTGCTCGATTTAATTCTATTAATTGACAAAACCGTTATCACATAATGATGGTCTATTGTACCAGTAATTTGATAAAATTTAAAACATGGCGTGTGACGCGAGCTGAAAAAGTGCGGATGTAAGTATAATACCGTAATACTTTTAGTGTCGAAGTAGGCTGATATGTTATTGTTCACGCGTGCGTTGGACTTTGATGCACATTCGCGAAGAATACCCTCAATTGCTTCTAATGTAATTTGCTTGCCTAGTCTGTAATCTAAGGAGCATTACATATAATAACTGAGTATTTTTCATCAAATTAGATCGTCTGCCTTAGGTATATGAACGTCGATGACTACATGAAATGTAGTACTTTAGTTTTTTGTTTGAATGAGAACTATATGGTTGTATGAGTACGGTTGGATTTATCTTTTTATTTCTCCCACCTCATATCGTGAATTATATTTGGTACGTGGATATGATTGCGAACAAACGTTACGTTGCTTAGAATTACATAATGAGGCCAACAACTGCGTGACTTTGGAAAATATTAAATTATAAAACAAGTAGATATAATGACAGGCTAGGATCGGGATAGAGATGGCAAGTACCTAATATGTAACGGTAAAAAATCAACCAAATTCTTACATGCATCGATCTAGTGGTAGTTACCTATAGCGGTCACGATTACTCGCCGAAGTGAAAACATTAGGTGTGTGAACCCATAATTTAACAACAAATTTCGTAGACCAATGAACTTTGAGTAATTTAATAAGTGGTCAAAAGATGAGCTTCGTACTTAATGGAACTAATTTTAGTAATATTATCAAGTGTGAAGTGAACATGTCTTGTGGTTTACTGATGACAGTTTTTTAATAACGATCATCATTGAAGCTGAGAATTCGTCATATATACGGTAACCTTAGCTTCGGAATTGTTTACATTTCCGTTAGTATTGTAAAAAATGAAAAGGGTTTTATGTGGTTTTCTTCAGCGTCTCATCATATTTTACATCGTGAGCAAAGATACCGTTTGTCAGCGTTTAGCATTTGGTAAGGGGCGGCGCAGAACAGCCATTGGGAACGAGTGCCGACGTCCACCGGGAACAGTCTCCACGAAAATTTATTTATCAAGTATCGCAGTGTACATCACCGCCTAGGGACAACTGGCTGGGAATAGCGGGCGGGCGAGGCGATGCGCTCGTCGATACGGGACACTGCTCACTTCCCAACATAAATTCGGTGCACGGGAATCGGATATTATTATTCAATCGTACGATCGAGGTTCGCGCGGGGGCCATAAGTCACGGCGACGCGAGCGCCGGCGGCTGCCGTGAGCGGTGGCGCACGACCGCGATGCCATCGCGTCTGCGAGGACCGCTAGGTGCTATGTGCGCCCGCGACCACGCTCGCTTCCGCACACTTCCGATACGCATGTGTCCGCATGTGTTCCGATAACATTAAAACACGGACCGGACCACTCATGAGTAATGTTATTCAGAGCTCATCGGAGAGGAAACGGGTTGTAAGGGATCGGAATTTCGCATGTGATGCTCTTGGTTTTGCAGGCGCCTGTAAGCTATAGTTGCCATTTAATCATCAGGCGGGGCCATAAACTTACTTGCCACCATCGTGGTGAAAAATAAAATTTCAATCTCCTCTCGAAAAAAATATTTAGCAAACTAATTGCCAAAAGTACAGAGCATATCTTAGTAGACGAGCATTCATGATAGTTTAATCTAGGACTAGGGTAGGCAAGTTCCGGAAATCTTTACTTTTTCATTACCACCTATCAGGGTGACTTGGAAGAATATTACTTTTTAGTATTATTGATGCGTAATCAGACAATAATCAAGATTTTAAAGCAGTGGTTACCCACTTCACGAACGGTAAGCGCCACCGAAGGACACAGGTCAGCCGGGGACAGCTTAGGTATGGCCTATATTAATGTGAAAACGTTGTGCTCCTCATCCTTGAATGAGCTTTGGAATCCACTTACTATCCGAACATGAAACTTACATATATATTTAAACGACACAGCCCGCATCAACTACGCACGGGTGCAAGTGAGTAGTGTCAAAGCTTACAAGACGCTGATTGTTCTCTGACTTAGTCGATAAAATTGTCATGGGTCAGGCAATTACTCGGATATTTATACATAAATGATTAAAACATACATTTCCTATTAATAATTCCGTTCATTTTTTAAAATCGTTCGATAATTTTTGTTTTATCGTGATTATACAGATAGATGCTGCGGGGGGCTGATATATGTAGTGACAATAAACTCTAGGAATTTTTACATCTTTGATTTCTTGTTAATCTGCTACTACCGCCATGTGCCACCGTTATAATCATCCATTAGTACTAATTAATTAAATGTATTTTTAAATATGCTAAGTAGAATTATAACCAGTCACAAATTTATATTAGGTATCTGTTAAACAAGAAATAAAAACCAAATATTGTATAAACATGGGATTTAAGCTCATATTAATTTGCTCCTAGTACTGTTAGGTATACAAGAAATATTTTAGTATACAAAAAGGTAATAAAGATGTTAAGCTTTAATTAATTTAAAAGAAACCTTAATATATGTAATTAACTCTGAAGAAATAATTTATTTTAAAATTATGACTATTAAAAACTGAGTTATAACTGTTTACAAAAAGAAATGTTTTTATCATATAAAATTGTATAATGTAACAAAATGATGGATATGTTTTAATTCTAAGTTTATTTTCCTTAGTTTACTAAATACGGTTCACTTGTTGAGAATTTAAATAAATAAAAAGACATTATTAAAGCTTGTTTTCACTATAACTGTTTATGACTTGGATTCTAAGGATGGTGACGACAATATTTTCCCGGGATCAGAAGTGAATCTAATGCCAATTGAAAACGATAGTTTATGTCCTTCATACAGTTTATGTTCCTCCTGAATAAAATCTTAGTATCTTACAAAACATTATAAACGATTGCGCAGTTCAGCAGTCTGCAAAGCTTCTTCGAGGGTAGGTGAAGTGTAAGTGGTAGGTAGACAATAGAGAGACCATCTGTTAGAATGATAGCAATTTCGTTTTAAGATAGACAGTGACTTGGTTTTCGGATTGGATTTCGGACTTTTCTTTACTTTATCCAATATGATATTGTTGCCTAAAAGGCAAGAAACAATATCATATTGGATAAACGTCTAATATTGGTAAAACGTCATGATTCTAGATCATACCGTATAGGTTTTGATCCTTTGCAATCGTAAAAATATACGACAAAAATTATTTATTTTGAACTCAGATTTGACATATCCTTACCGCTCCAAGAAACTGAAGACCCAAGTATTTGATATTAATTCTTGAAAAAAGGGGTCATCACACACACAGACAGACGGACGGACAACGGAGTGATCATTATGAGTTTTTTACTTTTGAGGTACGGTACCCTAAATAGGCAAGCGGAAAGTAAATTAATATAACCGTTCAGATATTTTTTTTGAAGAGTTCATTTATTAATAAACTTCAGTATCTTCTCACACAAGACGTCATGTTTTTGCCTGAATCCGTTCTTATTGAGGAAGCGAACTATTAATCATACCGCTGCCGTGTAGTAGCACTGGAATAATCACTCAAATACTCATTTTTTATTAATATTGCGTTTATTTATCGTAAATAGTTTGATAAGCAAAAAAATATCAAAATAAGTCGTAAAAGTCAACCGAGCAAAAAACTAGTATGGTCTTCCAAGTTACGGGTTATTAACCTGACGTAACATGCTGCATCATTTGGAAATTGAGTTTTATCTTGTGACTTAAAAGATTTATTCCATAATCGTTTAAAAAGCTATCATATTTGCAACGATAATAGTGTGGGAACAAGACATTAATTTCGTGTCAAGAAAATATGTTTATCCTGGGATATATTATGTAATTATTATGTTCTAATTTTCCAGATTTATTATTTTTGATAACGATTTACTGCTTCTCCATTATAATAAACAGCAATTTGCTACTTGTATTAATTAATACCACCTCATACAATTTTACGATAAGGGTAATTAATAAATTTAATGCTGGCACGTACAAAATACTTAACGCGGGCTGTTAATTTCAGCGTGAAACAATGCGTCGGCAAGTTTCATTTTGTACTATTTTATTTAAAATTAAACTCAACAACTCAAGTAAGTATAGCTATTATCACATAATCTATCGTAAGGATATTTTGAGACTAATATTGTTAATATAGTCTAGTGTTTGAGGTGTTAACAAATCAGTTTGAAGAATCTTTGTAAATGCAAGGACTTTGTTTCATAATTTCGCATCAATGAAGCTTTTTCCTTGGAAGTTCTCAGAAACAGCATCAATTTTGATTACCTATTCTGATTTTAAAAGTTTCGTTTTTAAATGTTATTTGACTGGCCTGTTGGTCTAGTGGTTAGTGACCCTGACTGCTAAGCCGGCGGTCGTGAGTTCGATCGTCGCCCAGGACAAACCTTTGTGTGATGAGTATAAAGGTTTGTTCTGTGTCTGGGTGTAATTTATCTATAATATTATAGATATGAAAAAAAAAATGTATTTAAGTAGTATATCAGTTGTTTAGTACCCATAACACAAGCAAATATAGTTGCTTACTTTAGGACTATATGGTGCTGTGTGAATGTGGTAGAATATTATTATTTAAACCTCATGGAGCGGGGCAAACATTTTTATTTTCGATTTAAACAGTACTTAAAATGAAAAAAAATACCGTATCGTATAAAGTTTATTTGATCGGATTGGAATTGAAGAATACAGTGCACACACTTCCCTCTGCCCCACTAAGGCAATTCAGTTCAGATGCAGTGATTAACAAAGGATAACTATAAGATACGCAAACAGTGCAAGAATAAATAAAATTTTACTAGCAATCATTACCATATCATATCAGAGAGTAAGTCATAACAAGATAGTTACAAATGAACATAGTTTTCATGGCCTGAACTGCTACCACGAACAGCCTGGAGCTATCACTGTAATGACCATAGTAAATAATTAAGTGATCACGGTTCTTAAGGTAATATTGATTACATTTCTGATGCAAAACCGGCGGGAAATGTCGGTAAATGTAATACTTTAGTTATTAAATGTCAGAATAAAAATAATATACTGCTTTAGTAGCGCCGTGAAAGTTTGTGCGAATTCTGGACAAGAGGGCCAGCGCTTGTACCTCAGGTCGGGCAAAAAGATATTGAATTTAGGTATTGAGATTCATAGTATTAGCCCTATGTCTGTGCAATGGGCCTAGTAAAAATTTTGATCGCCAACGTCGACTATACTCGACAAATGCAAGCGTACCCTGAGCGCCGATGTCGGCTATAGTCAACAAAACTCAGGTCCATAAAAATACATGACAAAGATATTAAATAATTTATTTTATGTGTTTGAACATTGTGCAGTTCAACTAGGGCAGCTATCAACAAAGGCAAGAAGACGATATCCTACTTAGTCCCTTCTGATGTCAGACGGAGACTGTCTAAAGAATCATAAAGAAAATTATGTCAATATGATGTAGTGTTAATGGGCCTCAGTCATCCAACCTTCTAATAAAGTTCTTTATAGCTTTAAAATATAGTACTTAATACTAAATTATATAAAGTATGAGGTGTAAGTAAAATTTAATTACACGATGAACGGTCCAAACTGGGTGTCTACATAAAATTAATGAACTCTAAAGAAATTTATGAAGCTGCAAAAAGTTATAGTAGACATGTAATGAACTAATGAATTATAATATAGCTTACTTGTTCGATGTATATTTACAACAAACAATGTTATACACAATTTGCAGTAAACCTAGTAAAGGAGCTGAGAAACAAATTAAATATTAACGGTTCACTGATACGCAAAAGATAACCAGGTTGTTTTATGCTAGGAAATGCTTCTACAATGATAGATTCGTGCCATTTAAACAGAACAACATCATTAACTAACCTGTTTCGAGAGTAATTATAGCAACTGATCAGATCTTGTTATAGTTATAACTTCATCAATTCCGCTAAAAGGTACACATATTATAAATTCATATATTCGTTGCGAAAACTGAACATCTTGATTTAAAAAATAATATTTATTACAATAGAGCTAGAGCTCATTTATCTTTAAGTTGATAAAAATATTGTAGTGGTTAAGTTTAGTAAAAGTACCTCTTCAATTTTTATTACCTTTTTCAAAGCCGAATTAAAACGTTGGCCTATGTAGTCGATGTAGCAATAATTATTAAATTGAATATTGACCGGAATCGATAAACATTCTTATTCTTAAATGTTTCCATAGAAACTATATATATTTGAAGTTGATTATTTCAATTCAGAAGAAGTTCAAACATATGAAAGTTTCAGAACCCTTTTCGCATCATCGAAACATTTAGTAGTTTTTTTCGTAGAAAAAACTAGTCAATTACAGGTCCCGTAAACAACAGAATAGTTAAAAGTAACTATGTTGTTTAGTAGTTTTTTTCGTAGAAAAAAAACTAGTCAATTACAGGTCCCGTAAACAACAGAATAGTTAAAAGTAACTATGTTGTTTAGTAGTTTTTTTCGTAGAAAAAAAACTAGTCAATTACAGGTCCCGTAAACAACAGAATAGTTAAAAGTAACTATGGGGCGATTCCGCTATAGACGATTTCCGACATAATTTTTTAAATCACGTTATTATTTGTTTTTCTTGATAATAGTGCAAAGAATAAAGTCGAAATATAATATTAAATTTATTTTTATTTGATTTCAATCCATATTTGCTTTTTTCGAGCGTTTCAAAATAGAAGAGACCGAGAAGACCATCTGAAGAGTTGGTACAAACTGTAAAGTCATACCTAGCAACACTGACGCGAAATTGGGCTTAATGACAGTTTGAGGTTATGTTTTACGCGCTAAATGTGAAGTGATAATATTCATCTAACCTCTTGTTCCAAAAAATTTAAGTATATGTTGTTATTTATTCAGCATTATTGATTGCTAGATTACTCTGTCAACTTGTTGCACCCGCGATAGAAAAGATATAAAAGTTTACTTTTTTCGGAGAAATAAAGAGCTAACATTCTGAAACTTTCCAAAAGTAAGAAGAAATCAAAACTATACATAAATTAGTCGTTTTTAAGAGTGTAATGATTGTTAGGTTAAAGCAAACGGTAACTTAAATTGGTTGCACCCGCGATCTTGATGGTCGATCGCGGGTGCAACTTTTTGTCATTTGACCTTTTTATGATGATCATATACACATTTTGTTGTTTTGACATGCCTTGAGTAATAATATATGCTGAATACGATTGTTGATATAAATTTAATGTGTCTGTTTATATTATATTTTGTATTTTTTATAGAAATATTGGGTAAAATGACAACAGAGGAACACAAGGAGACTGTTTCGCAGAAATATAGGCGGAAGTTGATCGCGGTTAAGTCCCGGAAAGCCATCGTCAACAGTGCCCTTGAATTCTATGATTTAGCACGCAGTCTCTCTAAGAACATCATCTTTAAATTTGTAGCAAAAGAAGAAGTCGAAGAAAAGATAGCTATCTTGGATGATCAATGGGAAGAATTGAAAAATATACCAGGCATTCAATCAAAACATTTCTTTCAATCTGAAGAGGCTTATATCATTTCTGTAGCGCGCACCTCACTGTCTCATAATAAATGCGCATTGGTTTTGAAGTCGCCAAAAACCACCCCTAATGCAGAAAGTGATTGGACCGATGAGGATTTGGAACCTATTACAAATCACAAATTACGAAAAGATGTTCCGTGTCCTGATATATCTGTGCCTTCAGTTTCGGGTCAGAGTAAATTTCTATTGCCCCTTAAAAGAGATTGCGCGTTTGCGATGTTTACAGTTCTTCAGACACCGATTCAGACAATGAATTTATACATTTCGAAACTCCATCAACGTCAACACTTCAAGCTTCAAAATTAGCACCAGAAGCATGTCCTGAAACTGCTACTGTCCAAAATGCCGTCTTACCGCAAGATATTTGCGCTGGTTTGTATGTGCTCGTACAATTCCTCTGCAAAACTGGCAAAAAAATTACTCAATATCGTTATGTTTGGTTGTGTCAGACCGCTATGGATGAAGATGGAGAAATCAGAGTACAATTTATGACGACGATTGATGGCAAACGTTTCACAGAAATCGTCAGTGACAGCAGACGTGCAATATGATGATATTATAGCGAAGTTGGAAGTGCCGGAGAAAAAAACTGATGGAAACAATATATTCATAGAATTTTCGGCAAATATTGACGTATTTGAAAAGAAATAATTCATATAAGAGACAACATAAGTATAATAATTAGTAATAAATAAGTTTTGATCTCTCAATTAGTTCCTATATAATTTAAATTGATGTTTATATTTACTTAAGTTAGACAGGTTGCACCCGCGATAATTTGGTGTTGCACCCGCGATTTATTTAAAAATTAATAATTATTTTTTTATTGTTGTTATGGTTAGAGTTTTTATTTTATGTTATTTGTTAACTAAACACCTAACAAACTAGTATGGCATAACATGTTAAATGTATCACAATTAACAGATTTGTGCGTTTTTTGTGTCTGATCTGGAAAGGTTGGGCCGAATTTGTTGCACCCGCTATGGGACTTTGAACCGTTCTCCTGGCTTTTAAAATATTATTTTAAAATCTTTATTAACTAATATTAAGTAAACACATTAAAATGTAGTTATTAAAAGACTAATTTCGTTATAAATGTTTTTTATTTAGTTACACCAAACTATAACGTGCGTCTAACTGTTGCACCCGCGATTATGGAATCGCCCTATGTTGTTTAGTAGTTTTTTTCGTAGAAAAAAAACTAGTCAATTACAGGTCCCGTAAACAACAGAATAGTTAAAAGTAACTATGTTGTTTAGTAGTTTTTTTCGTAGAAAAAAAACTAGTCAATTACAGGTCCCGTAAACAACAGAATAGTTAAAAGTAACTATGTTGTTTAGTAGTTTTTTTCGTAGAAAAAAATTAGTCAATTACAGGTCCCGTAAACAACAGAATAGTTAAAAGTAACTATGTTGTTGTTTACGGGACCTGTAATTGACACCTAAATTATGTTTTACTAACAATTGTAATAACATACAGAATGCTATAACAAATTTAGTATCTACTGGAAATATCTATAAGCAAAAGCATTAAGTTATTAAGTAATTGTTAAGTCTTTGAATGCCACATCACTCACTGATGACCCCTCTATTGTATTTGTTGGCTAACTTTGAAGTGCAAAAGACTATTCTTAGCTCTAAATACGTCGACCTGCGAGCTATTTTTACAACATTTCTTTGTAAATAAACAATTGACTAGTTCATTAGTCACAGTGAACTTCTATTAATAGAAACACCTTGCGTAATAGATAAAGGGCTCGTGATGAACGGTACGTTGTTTGCAAACTAATACAAATTAACCATACGAATAAACATACTAACGGTTGATAGAAAAACATTACATAATTTACAATTACTGTCTTTTAAAGAGACGTGTTATGCACAAAGATAACATCTACAGCAATATATTAAGAATATAATGTGATAATTAATTGAGTGGATAAACGATCGACCCCTCATATTATATTGTGAATTAATTTCTAGTCGTGCAATTCACATACACGTTTGCCGGTTATGTTACATTTTACTTTTAAGTTAATGAGCAATTAATCTGCCGATAATGTTTTAGAAAGAAGAAAGAAAATCGTTTTATTTTCAGATTTAATTTGCATAGTACAGCACAAACATAAACTATAAATAAGACTTTTGTGAGTCTGAGAAATCTGAAAAATTAAAACCGGCCAAGAGCGTGTCGGGCCACGCTCAGTGTAGGGTTCCGTAGTTTCCCGTCCGTTAGACGTGCCAGAAGTTTTCGATGGTAATTTTGAATTGCGAGAACCTATTTTAATAATTATTTTTTTGTTTGAAAAAAGATACGTTCAGGATAATAAAATATTATGTAAACGAAGTTAAAAAAAAAATACGGGCAAATGAAACTTGACCTCTGAATTGTATAGGCGCTCATACGATTCAGGGACCAAATTATATTGGTTAACTGCAGTTTCCATCTGTTGTTTCCATCCAAGTTCAAAATAATTTTCCTAGAAAGTCCTTATAAAGTTCTACTTTTCAGATTTTTTTCGTATTTTCTAAACTTATGGTTCAAAAGTTAGAGGGGGGGGGACGCTTTGTTTTTTACTTTTGGAGCGATTATTTCCGAAATTATTGACATTATCAAAAAATGATTTTAGTAAACCCCTATTCATTTTTAAATACCTTTCCAACAATATATCACACATTAGGGTTAAAATTAAAAAAAAAAACACTTCCCACTTTACATATAGGGGGGCTACCCTAATAAAACATTTTTTTCCAATTTTTATTTTAGCACTTTGTCGGCGTGATTGATACACATATTGGTCCCAAATTTCAGCTTTCTAGTGCTAACGGTCACAGAGATTAAGCGAGGACGGACAGACGGACAGACAGACATGGCGAAACTATAAGGGTTCCTAGTTGACTACGGAACCCTAAAAATGAAAAGTCTGAAAAAATTAAGGAAATCTTAAAAATTACATGCTAGATCCAATGAACGCATCCAGAAATGTCACTGAAAGGGTTAAATTTGATAACTAAAACAACTAAAAAAAAACTTGAAAGCTAAATATAGTGAGAATTTCGTAACGTAATTTAACAATTAACTTACCCCGACTACTTAACTTTATAATAATAATATAAACTGTTCCTTGCCATAGTTGACCTGTAAGGCATATTAAAAAGAATTGCTTTGTTGTACGTACGTGCATTTAGGTTCGCTAAAAGGTATTTTCTCAACAATATATCCATTTTAAAGGCACCAGTTACAAGGAACGGTTCAATAGGATTTTACGAGTAGGCAGTCGTGTCAGTTACGCATACTCGGTGAGGTTAGAACTGTGCGCAGCTAACGTGAGCCTGGAGTGGTCTAGCACGGCTGTAGCCACAGACGACTTCATAGTAACATGGCAACATGTTACATGAGAATGTCTTGCGTTGTCTGCTTACAATAATGACCGCCGTAGCTGAACTGACGCCGCAAGTCATGAGCGATCTCCGTTGAAAACTTCAAGCATTTAAGACACGGTTTTTGTTCAACGTCTGATTTATTAGGTATATATATATTTTTAAGATATTTCAAGTTTATCCAGGTTATTAAACTTTTATAGAAAAATGGTTTACTTAAAATCAAAATTCGAAAATATAAATAAGTTGTCTTAGAAAATATTTTTTTTATATGGATAATATACTCAATTATAGCATGAAATGAGCAAATCTACAGAAATATACACTACTTTCAGCGTTTTTAATGATTGAGTGAAATAGAGCATGTAATCTTAGTGTTCTGAATTATAATTAACTAATAAAACTTAATTAACTAAAAACCATTTTTTGTTGGGTGAAGGAATTGTTTTTGTCTTCTCAAATCTAGTATATATATAGCTATAAAATAAAATAAAATAAAAAATTTATAAACATATCGATCGATCACTTTCGTAACGGGGTTTAAAACATGTACACTATGCGGGGTTAAATATATAAGACTCATACATTGATGTTCTACGTATCAAACAATCCTGAGATTTGAAGTTCTAACAGTTGGTTCTCTTTATTGAACACTAGCTGTCGCCTGGGGATTTGCTCCTTAATCCTCCAAAAATACGAATCTGGGTGTAATATTGACACCAAATTTAGAAAGAGTTACCTTTCTAAATTTGGTGTCAATATTACACCCAGATTCGTATTTTTGGAGGATTTAATAGTTTTTTTTCAGCAAAGAAGATAGTTTCAAATTTTCACAGTAAAAACTTGTACTGATTTTATCAGACACAGAGTCGTTGAAATTGGCAAAAATCGAGCTTTGGAAACTATTCCACACCGGCGGACAACCAGTTTTATTATGATGTTAAACCTCTACTGACATTAGTGCTTTTCTTTGTTTCTAAATATTCAATCTTCAAATAGGTTAAATACAAAACAATAGCTACTTACATCACAATCATCAATTAAATGAATTGCAAGTCTTTAAGTATCCTACTTACCTATCGTAATATTCTAAGCAGAAATATTTATGTGAATATAAAACGCTCACTGTTCATAAAATAAGCTCTGACCTTTGAGGTCATGGGACAAAGCTCGCTTTGTGTTTAATCTACTAAAAGAAATTACTGCCGTTTCGCTTCTAATTGATAGCACTACTGTATTATAAGCGTCATCATTAAATAATAGCCTTATGAAATATTCATTTGGCTATTGTCTTTTATCCTTACGGCTAGCTATTTTATTTACTGTCTCAAATGATGTCTTGTACTTGTTTAAGTATTGCTGTCTGATGTTTATTTTGTCTTGATAGTACTTGTTTTATTTAATGCTAAATTGTTTCGTATTCTCGTTTGTATCTCGTTTCTTAATTATGGGAATTTGCTCCGAGCGTTTAACATTTTAGGTGAGGTGACCGTAACTCAGGTCGTAATTGAGGTCAACATCAACTCGTCGAGCACCTATCTCTCGCTATCAATGCACCATGCAATTAAAGACACTGCCGAAAGTTGCGTCGTACATGTATGTATTTTAATAGTTAGAAGTGTTCGGCCAACTTTGACTCTTAATGATTTCAAGATACGTGTAATTATGAACTTAACATCGCTTGTTTATTTCGGTTAACACCATTACTCTCATCATAGTAAATTAAAGGCGATATTACAAAACGGTTTTCTGGCAACCTGTTTGAAATATGTTTACTTACAATCCTATGCATGGCTTGGTCTAGAAGTTTGATGGAAATGAAAAAAAATTGTTTGAACAGGGGCAACGTGCTGACATAGCCATTAGACAAGAGGAGGCGGTGATGGCGAGAGCGTGCAATGGCCGCGGGTAGCGTGAGAAATACGCCGCGAGACGATACCAAAGCGTGCGCACCCAATTCCTTATGCAAATGCTCTGGCGCATCTACTGCCCACCGACGCCATCTAGCACTAGCAGCCGCCGCGTGCGCTACCTACTTTTATTAACAGTCGATAATAGAGTTCAGACATAGATTGGTAGGGTTGCCACTTCCTAAAGGTCAAACTATATCGATATTAAGGTTGTGTCACATTACAACTCTGTGGAATAACCAAGGAGTTAAAGGATATCACGTAGTTGACCTCAAAGTGAGGAGATAATACAAGCGCCGGGTCAGTCGTGGGATTTGAGATTCTTGACATTCTTGTGAGTTTAGAAATGTTATTTGCACCTATTTGTTAGTTTGATTATAGTCATTATTCATAATCAGTTTCGTCGCCCTTTTAGCAAACAGAAACACAAACCGGTTGTCATGCTACAATACAGGTGTAAGGAAAGTTGCTTTTACTATTATGTACCTGAAAAGCATTTTAATTTTAATAGTAATGTGACAAGATTCTCACTAGCGACAGGAACTAAAATTATTTACAAACTACATTACTAATATATTGAAATATTTTTATTATGAATAAATTTGCTACATTGAAGATTAAAACATCATACTACATGCAAATCATGCGGTCCGAGTTCGATTCCGGCTGGCAGTACCAATGTGAATTTTACTTTCTGGAACTACTAGTCAAGTGATTTCCCATCTGCTATCGGTGAGGAACAATATTGTGAAGAAACTCACATACGCTAGAAGAAATTCTAAGGGTATGTCTGATCCACTAACCCTGCCAACGCGTGTGGATTATGGCCTAAATCTTCTCTGCTCTCTAGATAGAGGAGAGGAGACCCGAGCTCATCAGTGGCATATTAATGGGTTGCTGATGATGGTGATGGTTTTTATTTCAAAATAGTTAAAAGGTGGAACACGTTATCATTGTATGTTTGTATTTATCCTTTAACATAGAACCATAATATTCAACTACATACATAGTCTGTCTGTCATGCCTGTCACCGTGGCGCAGTGGTTAAGGTGGTCGCCTCGCCACTACATCGCCGTGCTGGGTGACGTGGGTTCGATTCCCACACGAGACAAATATTTGTGTGATTCATAGATATTTGTTTCTAGTCTGGGTGTACTTTGTGTCCGTTAGTTTTATGTTTATAAAGCTCCCGCGACACAGGGCTTGTTCCCTAGTGAGGGCGTTGTCTTTTAAAAAAAAAGAAAGAAAAAAAAAATAGTATAACAGTCAACCCTATAATGTCGCACTCACATCGTGCATACTCGCGTAACCACCCGAGAGAGTTAATCGTACTGCAAATGCACTTTCAGTGCTTTATTGGCAACATTAGAAAGGGACTAGGCTGCGTTAGGCTTTATACGGCACATCACAACAATGGGGTTTAATAACGACAACGGACTGCTCGTTACCATCCGACGATCTCATGTCGCGAGAAATTGCCTCCCCTATTATTGTTCAATACGGCCAAGTGCGCAATAAGAGCAAAAATTTGCGAACAGGCTCTTTCACCCGATATACGTACTTTAGAAAAAAGACTACGCTCGCTAAGAGATTTGGATTGACGTGCTACGGATGGATAAGATTACTTTTGCCACCTTAATGGTTCACCCATTTTAAAGTCGGTACGTTAGAGATCGCATCGTGTAGATAAATCTACGTTATAGCACATTTTTACGATGTAAACTGAGTCGTCAGCGATTGTTCATACAAAATGCAATAAAAACTAAGTGACGTAAATGTCAAAAACTGCACTATATTTTTTAACTTTAGAATAAGAACTGCATTTTAAAGCGAGGCAAGGGTTTTAAAGTCTACAGAGCTTGTATATAAAGCAGTTGGCAATAAAATAAGGACAAAGATAGATTGGGCTAGTCCGAATAACTGTTTACAAAGAACAGTTGACAGGAATTAACACTTCGTAGTAAAAGTCAGTGATGGACCTTACATCAATCATTTTGTCAGACATGTGTATGTAGAATAAATAAACAAACAAATCAATAAAATTGACACACAAACGATACACATGATCGATTCTCTGTTTTGATTTATGGATACATATGTGAAGAAACGCATTAAAAATTTCAAGATATTTCTTCTCTTACGAGAACATTTATACCTACTAATACTAGCTGTCACGCGGGGCTTCACAACCGTCATTCTTTGTTTTGCCACTGCTTAGCTCCTATTGGCCGTAGCGTTATATAGCCTCCTCGATAATTGGGTAACCAACACCAAAATAATTTTTCAAATGTTTTGAGGAAGGATATATAGACTAATAACATCACGCTACGGCTAATAGGAGCTGAGTAGTGGCCAAACAAGACCGACGAGAGCGAAGCCCCGGCAACAGCTTGTGAATAATATTTATCACCTCGACCAATATAAAGACGCCTTTTTGTCACACGCAGTGAATGTTAAAAAAGCTCTTTTTAATTTATTATAGCGGATTCCATCCAATTTACCGGTGAGTTTATAGTGTTAGATCAACGAGGCGTTGATATCTTAGTAATTATAATATAAATCATACGAGCGAAATGATAAATCAAGACATTATTGCTGCCGTAGATCCATATCTCTGCGAGCAGTCTCTTGTTCACTTTTATATTATGGATGTGGACATTTCCAGGGCACGAGGTCTTAATGTTAACTGACTTATTACATGCAAGTGGTCCGTGCTGCTAGGTCAGTTTGCGGGGAAGATGACAGGAGATGAGCGGCGCACGGCGTGTGCAGATTGAATCCGACAGTCGGGATGATATTGTTGGAATTACAAGCGTTTAATCACGGAGAATGCGCGCGCGTCGCGGTGCGCGAGCCGCCGTCGGCTCCGACAATGGCTGCACTGTCACGCCGAACGTTGAATCCCGCGCCCGATCACGACCGCGACATCGGAAATCAATAATCGAATGATTTAGCCACCGCGCCGCGTGCGAACCTGATTAGATACGATAATGCCTGCTGTGTCTCCACCGAACGCTATGACGCTGACGCTGCGGGCCGATAGGTTATCGTTACTACGACCAACATACAACTGTATTATTTCCACGGAGATCGTCTAACGGAATGACATATTTTTGTATGATACACATCTCATCAGACCGTGCACGATAATCCATTTACAGTAACATATTTAGCATTAATAGCAATACGTTTGTCTTTTACAGCTAAGCTTTTAAACAAGTGTGGTTTGGAGAAATAATAGTATGGATATACATGTTAATTTTACTTAATATTAGGCGAAGTAATGAAACTATGTAGTTAATTACGCATAAATGTACCCTTTGATGAATGAATGGTAAAGTGTTATGACCGCTGCGCTACGAACAATGAATAAATATAAAATGACAACATTACCTTTCTTTATTGCTTCGAGTATATATTTTATTGTGCGTTTCTCTTGCATGTATGTTATGAGTTATTAAATATTAATTGATATAAAATATAACGGTGTTAAAATGTTTATAGGTGAAATAACACTTGTTTTTATACGTATATTATATATCGCAATCTATAAAGTACACACGTACAGGAGATATCACGTGTAATTACTATTTAAGTATACATTTTTACGACTGTCTATTTTAATAACTGATTTAATAGACGTTTTCAAGATGGACGATATCATTTTGCGGTTGTCATCAGTGAATGTACATGACTAGCGTTGCATATCTAATGTGCTGTAATTATATTTGCGAATGAGTAGGAAATTCACATCTTGACAAGTTTTAATTAGTTATGACCGTATCCCATATAAACAAGAAGCAAATAAATGTACCTATATATAATAGTGCATAATAGTGTAGGCGGAAATTTACAGGCATGTGACGTGAACCAAATGGAGACCTCACTTTTCAAGGTCATAAATGTTAAAAAATATAAGTCATTGGGATTCACATAGTTCTACTTTGAACAAAATAAGTAAGTGATAATATGAACGAAATTTTGTCAACTATGCTAATGTGCATTTCTCGGAAATACTTTCTGTTAGAAAAGCAAAGAAGTAACATCAGAACTGCTGTATCGATTATTTCGTAGTCTACACATATGCCTATACACATCAAATTCTGATGTCAAATAAAACATAATATCAGCGAAAGTAAACTACAGAATGATATCGAGAGCTGACTGCACAAGACGGCTCTCATCATTTACTTAAATGCCACAATCAAATAACAAAATGAGAGCAAATTGTCGACCAGCACTTAGCTGGAACAAAGCCTAATTACATTTCGTGAGGTATCAATGAGCGGGGCAATTACGTCAGTGAGTTCTATATAATCGATGCTTGGAGCGCATTTCCCGGGTGTTCCGTCGATGTATCTAGAATAATCTACCATTACCATGATTTATATCTGACCGATCATGGGCTGGGTGGCTTAATAACAGACCGAAGCTCTGCTAGCCTGGCACATATGTCTGAAGAATGATATAATGAGTGCGCGGCTCGCCACCACCGAGTAAAGAGCGGCTGCATCATACGTCACGGCGACTCGTGACGCTACCGGAGCCAATATGAACCCGCCTAAACTCACTCTATAGCCACATAATACATAGGTGTGAGCTAATTGGTTTTAGATACAATAATTTAAAAATTTAAATTTTGTACGCCATTTTCATAGCGGTTTATAAAGTAAATTAAGTAGTTGGGCATATTAAATATTTTGTTATAAATATTAAACATCGAAAGTTGACAACATTTTTTACAGCTATAATTGCTATAACTGAGACATAAATCAATAATATACAAACAAGGCATTAACATTTCAATGCAATTTTTAGACTTGGTTGTTGATTTACTAGCTGTTTTTCCACATTTAATTGTAAAATATTTTATTTAATAAATAATAATATTAATAAGATTCAAAAACTAGGCCACAATGTGATTGAACCCGAGGACCAAAGTTTTACAAGGGAACAATATTTAGTTGCTATATGGTAGAGAAACACAAGATACTGTCTATTTTTTTTATAAAAAACTTTGTGAGCTCCAGCCAAAACATGCAATTCATTCGCATGTAACCTATACTTACTAATTAATTAACAGTAATAACATGTTGTCAACCTAGTGAATACGTTGAACTTTACTGTTAAAACGAACAAATTGGATATGTTGAACGTATATACTGATCACATAATGAATGGGTAAAAACTGATCTTTAACAATTTCAAAACAGTATTCAATTATGGTAATTGCGAAGATGACAATTAATCCCGGTCGAGACTTATATTTACAACTTTATTATAGTTTCTTAGACTATTACGACGGGTTTATTTAAGTGATGTATTAAAATGAGTTTAAAAAGAAACTAGCTAAATTGTTCGATATCCACTGACGTATAATTACGCTAGTTGTAATTATCCAATTCGACGGTAGTTAATTATCTGTAATTTTCGAGCAAGCTTCTCGACAAGTCGTTTAATAAAGTTAAATAATAAGAGTGATTTTAGTTCGACACTTTAGTCGATAGATTGTCGGCTTCGGTTGAGCAAAATAAAAACTTTTAAACGTGTAGAAGCAATAAGGTGGGATGGGCAGAATGTGAAGTAACAAAAACGAGGAGTAGCCTCTCCGCTTGAAAGGATCGTACTATCTCTAGATACTGATGTGTGAATTGTTCGAGGAGAATTTACTCTGTCACACTCAATCATAGTCCTCATTATACAATTAGTTGAAGTAATGTGACAAGTACGAGAAGCTACGTGTCTTGACAACTTGCTATTAACTTATGAATTTACAGAGAAATACTATCAGTATCCGACGGACATTTTTTATGAAGTTATGGCTATATTTCATTTAGATGTACCAATATATTATGAATCGAAGTAAATTGAGTTAAAGTTATAAATACTCGTTATCCTGAATAGTTGTCTGTATCGCACACAAAAGGAAAAAAATATTGATAACGATACACACACATTGTAGTTAAATGACTTAAAAGACGACTGCATAAAAAAGTTCTCACGCAAGTAAAATAAAATTAAAAAGTTTCAAAGGAAATCAGCAGTCACATTGTCACAGTTGACAAGATAAAAAACTGGGACAGATGGTCAAAATTGATTTCAATTTACGATTTTCATATGTAACTGAAATTTGCAACTAATTAAGCTTTTGAACTTTAAAATATCAATTGTTGGTTATTTTTTTATACGACCAAACATGATGTTCATTAATTTCAGTAATTAAATAAATTACTAAATACGAGTGCATATTTCACATTTTATAGTCGGAAATCGTTAACATGTTAATGAAATTGAAGTATTAAACGGTCAATGTGCACTTACTTTGTTAAAAAAACATGTAAATACAGTTAACGTATGAGTATGTGAAGATAAGGACTGGATATAACAGTTTGACGGGCCACATCCCGTTGCCAAAAATTTATAGAGAAACTTTGATCTAATTTCGTGTAAGTTACAAAAAAGTTTTTGAACTACAAAGTCTAAACTGGCGAAAAGCGAATTTTTGTGAACAACGGGAGTGTTATATGGGATAACCTTTATTAGGTCATAAACCTTCTATGCTTGCAAAGCCATCCCTTTACGGTAGATAACATCTCTACACGCAATAAAAAGTTGGCAACTCTTCTTCTTCTTCTTTCAAATCTTTGCCGTACTTTCAAAATGTGGAACGCACTGCTCGCTTGTCTTTTCTCCTTCCTATAACATGGGTTCCTTCAAGTGAAGCGTGAAGAAGTACCTTGCGGGCTAGTATGACACCGCCGGCTGTCATGGTACTTCAGTATCCTGTCAGCTGGCGGTGTAATCTGGGCCCCTCTTGCTTTCAATCATGCGAAGAGGAGCCGCTATACTGAACATTTATATAAAAAGAAAACAAAAAAAAAAGAATAAGTTTTACTGGCTATATCATAAGCCCCGTTAAGCATTATTTACATGACACCTATACTCGAAACAAATATCCGAATGCAAATATTAGTCTCTAGCACGGAGCAAACTCACAGACAGAGTTATATAAACAACAATATTTTCACAGTAGAATACGGTGTGATTTTTCGTGTTAAAATTGGACCAGTTTAATTCGACAAGTAGTATCACTTTAAAAAACTACTTGGATTGTATTTTTTCTGACCATAATAATGGTTTACAAATTTCTTGATGTTTAGGCCACAAATTATAATATCTTAAAATGAAATCTAACGAAATCTTCGGAAGATAACTATGCGGTACTTTTGAATTTAAGACAAATCCAATTTTTGTCCATATTTCAATGCTGCCGCCACAACATTGACTATACTAAATTCTCAAGAAACTTTACGGAAAACAAGAATTTAAAATAAAGATATTACGATACCAATTTGGTTTGTATCAAATAATGCCGACTATATATTTAAATAAGAGCTTATTTACTAAAATGCATTGCTATTTTAAGTGGCATATAGACATTAAGAGGTCTGTGGAACGGATTACAGTTATATTTTAGTGCCTACATTTTGGGATACGAACGTGACTAATGTATGAAGGCTTAGTCAATATAAATTATGAAAACGTACTATTCAAATTGTAATTTTGTACTTTGCTTATTAAACGTGTTGATGGCGTTATAAACATCATTTATTACCGCGAAAGTGTGAAAGGTTTCATACGATCGTGAATTTTGAGTTGTCTTAGTTAACTGGGTATGTCGTATGCAAAGTTCTATGGTCCCCTGAGGTAATACCTTGATATGCGACCGTTTATAATAAATTGCAAACTTTATCTACTGTGTGTAAATAACATGTACTAATGCCTCGAGGCTGGTTATCATTTAATTTTGTTTTAGTTTACAATATACTCTTAATTTTACACTACGTAAATCTGTTTCGTTTGTTGTTGTTTCTGTTTTTTAACAGTGGACGTCATTGGGCTGATATGATGATGAAGATGAAATCTGTTTGTGATGTATTGTGTAAACATGATTTCAAGTAGAGCCAAGATAACGTGCAGCGCAAAATAATACAGCTTCATGATGATTTCGGAACTCAATTAACATAAAATTAAATACATATTTGTTACGGCTAAAGTTAGATGTAAACACAAATCTAAGATTAGTCGGCTAAACTTAGGTTTATCATCGAGGAGACGTTAATGTTAGTTTCTTCTATCCTAAAAATAATATATAATAATATAATATAATATTCTACCACATTCACACAGCGCCATCTAGTCCCAAAGTAAGCAATTATATTTGCTTGTGTTATGGGTACTAAACAACTGATATACTACTTAAATATTTTTTTTTTTTGTAAATACATATATATTATAGATAAATTACACCCAGACACAGAACAAACCTTTATGCTCATCACGCAAAGATTTGTCCTGGGTGGGGATCGAACCCACGACCTCCGGCTTAGCAGTCAGGGTCACTAACCACTAGACCAACAGGCCAGTCATTATATAAATGTAGAAGAAAATGAAAAAGGGAAAAAATACAATAATGTTAGTATTTTGTCACTAAATTTTTTCAAACAACTTTCCTCAGTATAACATTAGTAAAGACATAAAATTGCAATTACAACAATACAAAATTGTTTAACTAAAATAACAAGCAACGCCAACGTGATAAACTAGAGTGGAATTTTGAATTTCAAAAATTATTTTATAGAACAATCAATCTAATTACAGATACTTAGCTAAATATGCAAAATAACAAAATAAACAAAAACATTGCAACGTGCGCACATCATTCACGCAAATGTTCGTCCCCGCGCGCGCATCGTGGTCTGTAGATGAAATGTCAAAACGCAAATTAACATTTTATCGAACTTTAACCGGTTCTCGAAGATAAACCTAAGTTTAACCGTCTAATCTTAAGTTTATAGTCACACCTACCTTTAGCCGTAACATACTCGTATACATAGTTTGCTAACAAAGAATATATGATTAACATTACAAGTGCTAAGTGCTAACTTTTAGATAGGCGCACGGATTCCAAAAATGTATATACCTATGTGTTTTTGTTCTAATTCTTACTTTGAATTAATTACAAAAAAACTATAGTTTGTCCTAGTAACACTTTCTAAGCGCTAAATTAAGCGATGTTACTTTTAGCTAATACGTGTTGAAATTATTGGATGGCTAACAGAACTATTACGAACCGTTATCCAAAATATTTGGTTGACAGTGGACATAAGAGTTTGGCGCTGTTGTAAATCAAAAGGCGCCTAAGCGTCGCACCATACTGCAAGTGTGTAAAGCTATGTGCAGTGCAAGGCTGCAAGGGTGTTGGCAAAGAGAGCGGGAATGGATGCCAATAAATTTAGTACTTGGTAGTATTTAGGTATACGTTTGATTACGTGGTGAAAGAGAGATAAGAATTATTTAGGACCCCATAGGACAATTATTGGTATGGCCAAAGATAACTGTACTATGCAAGCGTAAAAATTGGGCAATTTAATTATTTTTATAGTCCTTCGCATTACAGAAATTGGTTTTAAGTGCGGGCTGTGGGAATGGTCAATAAAAAAATAAATAAAGCCCTACACTGTTCGTGAGACAGAATAACCACATACTTTTGCAGATAAGGTGTTAATTTACTGTTAATTCCAGTTGATGTGTTCGAATTGAAATAATTGTTTGAGTCTTTAATTCGTTTTTTTCCGCACATCGCTACTGGTGTCGCTCCGCTCGTGTCTACCACCTATATATCAGAGCGATACACGCAGTAGCCTTAAATGGTTTCAAGCGAGACGCGCGATCGTAAAAGGGGCTTCGGCATCGCATTAAAGAGTCTGGCAACGCATGTTGATGAGCATCCCCGGTTAACTCTACCGACAATCGGACGCGATACCTTCCACTATCGACATATATCCGCTGGCAAAACGATTGAAAAGTAACCACGCCAAGTCTTACTTTGAATTTAAATTTTATTGTATTGCTTTTGAATACGATTTTATCTCACGGAATCCAACTAAATGAAGATATATGCATAGATACGGATGTTCCAAGTCTGATGGAATAAAAAGTTTGAACTTTCTGCAATTTAACTAATTAACGGTTATTTCAAGACATCCAGGTCTTACTACTAGGTCTATTATACGCTTTGGCCTACTTTTGCAGATATATTATTTACAATACACTTCTTAGTAGGCTGTATTACTTTAATGGAACCTTTCAGTTCTGGACCAATTTTATCGTAGGTAATTTTGCTAATCAACTTTTTATACATTTAATATGCATAGACGGAGTGACTGGCAAAAAGAACAAGAGTTTAGTAAAATAAAAGGCACGTATCGATTAGCCTAGATCGGCGATTCATTATTCAGTGAGGCGCCAATAATCAGCTCTCGAGGCATGCGAGTCGCTTGTCGTAAATAGGTACATTAAACGAGAGGCTACATGCTGCCCGCCTTGCCGCCAGGCTCATACACGCACCAACTAACCTACAAACAACGTAGGATATCTTACTAAATGATTAAATTAAAAAACATCAGCTACCTATATGTGTAACACGCATGGAGAAAAAAATATACAATGTAATAGATATTTGAGTATCGAATTAAAATTCAATCATGTTATAATAATACCCATAAAAGTGTGACAATAATTTAAAGTGAAACATTAATAAGCTGTCGCTGTCGACATTGATACCACTGTGTTAATGTTATTTAAAACTGATGCGCGTATATCTTTGTGTATTGTTTTGACTTAAGATTCAATCAACGTACCTTGTAACCTATTTATGTAAATAACTTTTTAAAGTGCGATAGACGATCTGTTTTCCATTTTATCATAGGCGATTACTCCACATTCTTGCGCGTACAACTTTACATGGTTTTAAAAGATAATAGTATGATAATGCATAGATGTTTCTTCAGCGTAGTCGTTAGTATAAAATGAAAACAAAAACAGTAACTGTTTATGTACTGTGAAACACTTTAATGCACAAAAGTCCTCTAAGTACGAGTACATAACAATTTATTGAATATTTAAAAATAGTTGAGGGGATAAAGATTAAAGTGCTATTTATATAAACAGGTATGTACATATCGTTACGGGTACAACAAGAAAGCCACAAACTTTACGTACTTAACCAACAATAATAAGCGCCTAAGTATGTACAGGTGCGAAGCTTGTTTAATTGGACGTAGAAGTACGCGTTTTGAATATCAACGACATAGTTACGTACAATTAGGGATTTTCTAACACGTTCGCTCCACATAAGGGTCTTCCTCATTAGTTGGGAACACGGTTGCGGTCGGCACATCGCAGCCCAACGCCCTACACGCCCTACTAAATATTCATCCGCTAGCAAATTGTAAAGAATCGCTTATGGTATATTTGAATATTGAGCACCGTTAAAATTTATTATAGACGCCCTGAAACAATGTAGTTTATCCGAGCCGGTCGGCCTTGTCGTCTAACTGTATAATAATAACTAAGTTAATAAAAAAAAAAAGGAATCCGGCGCCATATGCGAGATATGAAAATGTATGTGCTAAAAAAAGATTCAGTGATTAAACTTTATACGCATGAGTTGAGTCCATTCAGTTAAATAAAAATGGTACGAGCATGAGTAAACTCGTCCCGTAAAACAGCGGTGCAAGGGCTGTCGTTGGATACGATTTATCACCTGGCGATCGAGTGCAGGGCGCCGTGGACGTCAGTGATGTGGAGTGGGACGGGATGAGCCGTAAATGTACGGGTGTAAAAGAGCGCGAAGTTACCAAGGTTTTACGGCCGAGTGGCAAGGACGGAGCGCAAGGACGTGTTGGTGTCGTTGCCTCAGCTGAGTGCTAACACTGTTCCCTTATATGGTCGTACAATTTTATTTCCATAGTAACTAATATAGCCCATGACACATCCACAACGCTCAAAGATGTAACACATAAATTATGACATAAATAATAATTTATGATCAAAACAATTTCAATATGCTGCCAGCCAGGGAATAACCACCATTCATGTGAAAAAATACAATATTTAGTTACCGAATAAGTAATTGAAACTATGAAATTGATTTCTAATCAATTTCTAAATTGATTTTTTCTGCATATTATCTACATGAATATTTAGTTTTTAGGTATGAGCTTTTTTGCAGACTAAAATAATAATTAGATTATAAAAAAACATGTTCGAAATGCAGCTCATATAGAATTATTGGAAGTATTTAGGGTGTGAAATACTAGGTAAGCAATTAATATAAGCAAGTTAACGATCATAGATTTTATTGTTGGTTACACTATGAAATTAATGGAATTCAGACAAAGTCGAACTTCAATCCGTGTCTCGTGTTTAATTTGAACGGTCGATTGCATCGTCACGAAGTTATAATAAAACAGGTTGAATAATTTGAAAATGAAGACTTCGGCGATAATGTTTCATTTCCCTTCAGTATTTAGTCGGCGTGTATGTTGTAAATGTGCAGTTAACAATAAAACGAGCTCATAGGAAGTTGGTGCTAGTATTGAGTGAGCAATTGAGCATGCCGACCGACCATGGGTTGGTCCCAGTAAACTATCGGTCTATTCCATAATTCTGAAATTATAAAGGGCCAAGTTTACAAGCCGGTTGCTACTGAACAAGGCGGCGTTCAATTCAGTAAACAGCAATGTTTGACTTTGGGTAGACTAGCCAACTGTCTTATTTTAGAACAATAACTTATTGAGAATGTAGCTTTTGTTAGAAACTGTTATTTTAAGAAAAATAATGATAAAGATAGGCTTTTAAAATATTTCCGTTGTCATATTGTTTTGACATACGGTAGGTATGTCAAAACAGTATGACATATAATGGAACGTGTAAAATTAATAATAAACATTTTGTTCAAGACGTACTAGGCTAGCGTCTTTGGATTATGGCCTAAATCGTCTCAGCTCTCTAGATAGAGGAGAGGAGACCTGAGCCCAGCAGTGGGACATTAATGGGTTGTGATGAGTTCAAAATAGTAACACGTTAATTACATTGACATAAATTATGATAAGGATTTTTGCAAGTGATTGCAGAATAAGCATTTTAATATAGTCATAATATCAACCTAATAAGCTATTGAGGTTTAAGAAAATTTACTTTTCTTTTATTATTCTGACCGAATTTTAAAATGATTACATGAATATGAGTGTACAGAAATTAGTTTCATTTGTTCGTATAATTCGGTTAGGGAAATCGCAGCAATAAAAAAGGAAAAGTGGTTAACAACATACGAAAGATTTTATAATACTTTCATTAACTGGAGCACAAGTTCAATTTGTTAGAAAAGTAAACCTTTTTGTAAAATAGTTTACTTTTTAGTATAACGTACGTGTTTTTATGTAGTATAAGTTTTTATTACACTGCAGCGTACTTTTTTCCTTTTCCCGAGTTTCGTCATGTCCCACAGTGTTTTGTGAAGCCCGATTTTCGGACATCTCATTATTATTAAAAAATCTGACAGAAATGATCATTTAAAAACAAGATTTCGTATCCCCATTTAGCTACCAAGTCTAGTTTTTGAATTATAATTTTTTGAAAATCGACCAAATTTTATTTCGATTTTCAGAAAAAAAATAATTTCATTTAAAATAAGCATCATAGAAATAACGATGTTAAGTACATTGATGGCGCATCTTATGCCGAGTATTTTAGTGCATAAATGAACCTCGTAACTTTGCTTGAACCAGATATATACTTGTTTTTCGATTTTTAGTTTATCTTAATTTTCTCGAAAATCCCTCAATTTTGGGAAAAGTTATTTACACTCACATTATTTGGATAACTTCTCCAACACACCACATAAATTTCACAACGCAATTCCATGGGACTTGGAAACCACAACGATTTTAAGTTTAATCCGGATTTTACGTCGTTAGGGCTGTCAAAATCTCAGATAATTATTTATATCCGGATTTTATATACCTTTGCCAAAAAATATATCTACCTTGTAATAAAATCGGTAGTTTGGATATTATCTAACGTGAAGAAGCCAGGATAACAGCTTGGTATCTAAATAAAATATTATTCATCGATGTACGTTAAAAAGCATATTCAGGCATTTTGTGTTATTTAAGTATGTTTGTAGTACGTACTAAATACTGCTAAATGACACGCAAAATCCACATAATGCAATAGCAATAACATAAGTTGGGAGTACCTCCACGCGGTGAAGGCGGTAACAGTTCTACTGGCTAAAACTCCCATAAATATTTTTAATTTGACCACCAGCTATCCAAACTTTATTTGCTATTTATTTCGAATTCTACCTACAAACAAACAAATGTAGTAAACCTGAAGAGAACTTTTAACTTGATATTTCTCTTAACTATATTATTTATATGTATGTATTTATCAATTAGGTATATTATATTCCTGTTTCTCTCTTTTAAGTTGCATGTTCTTTCTGGACTACCATAAGGTCGACTGGTAGAAAATGCGTAAGGCATTAAGTCCATCTTTGTACAATGAATATTTACTTAAGTATAGAGTTTTTAACAAATAATAATAAATAAGTAAATATTTTTGAAAGGTCTCGGTAGGCTGCCAATAAACTGGTTCACGTTCTGTTTGTCATTCTGACTTTCCGTAGTCTTTTACTTTTACGAAAAATTTAATACACAAAATAAGGATTAAAAAAATTGACAACCCTAACAAAAATAGTTAAACTGGAATAACTTCTGAGTCCCATGGATTTGGGATGTCATAATTTTGTGATGTATTGGGGAAGTAAATAGAATTATTTCTGTATAGATAACTTTTCCCAAAACGGCGGGATTTTCGAGAAAATTAAGAAAAACTAAAAACCGAAAAACTCGTATAAATCTCGATCTAACAATGGTGCGAGGTTCATTTATGGACTGAAATACTTGCCATAAGATGCGCCATCAATGTACCAAACATCATTATTTCGTATCACGCTTAGTTTAAGCGTAATTAATTTTTTTCTTAATATCCGGATGGAAAAATTACGATTTTCAAAAAATTTTAACTCAGAAACTAGACTTGGTAGCTAAATGGGGATACGAAATCTTGCATTTAAATGATCATTTCTGTCAGGTTTTTCAATAATAATGGGATGTCCGAAAATCGGGCTTCACAAAACACTGTGTGTCCGTCCAATGTATATTGATGAAATTTGGATAAAAGATGTCTTTTGCGGACCTCTACTTAGTTTGATGGTTAAATAATAAAAATAAATGTTTTTAATGGTGCCCCCCCCCTTCTACCTTAAAAACATTTATTTTGTTTAACCCATACATTTAATAGAAGCTGTTTTTTTTTTTCAGCAATTATCTATGATTTTCACATACTTCGACAGATCTTTTAAAGAAACTTCTAAGTTTCTAAGCAAGATTTTTGATTATGTGGATATTTAACGAAATAATCACTCCCAAATTAAACTTAATAAATACTGTCGATGAAAATTATTTTGAACATGATCGGATAAACCGATAATAAGTTACTGCCAAAAAAAAACTGCGCTTTTCAACAAAAGGGCGTAAGCGCTATGAAGATACACTCTTTTGCTGCGGAACCCTACATTGAGCATGGTCCAATATGCTATTAACCGGTTTTTTTAATACGTTTTCGAAAAGCGCTCTTTTTTATTCGATGTACATGACAGTTACTAATTGTTATTTTTATTCGATTCGTACAAAAGCTTTGAATCAACTACGATCAAATAGTTTTTATACACATACCTATAAACTGAGGCGTGACGTAATTTCCAATTCTTTCAGAGTTTACGTTTTTAAACGGTACCTTTAAAGTTGTCACGAATTTATCTATTGTATAACGGCTGACCGAGTATTCGTATAAGATTATATTGCGAGTTTGACAATAGTCTTGTCAAGTTCTCAACCTCTATACTCGTTTCTTCGAAGAAAATAATTGTCTACATATTTACGTACCTACTGTAAAAGTGTGAAGATTTTTTATTAAAACATTAATATTAGTATACTACACGAGCGTGCTATTAAATAGGATACAGATAAAATGTATTGAGGGATGAGTCAGTTATCCCGTTGCACAAGTTCGCCTGTTTGTTATTTATAAATTCACGACGTTTAGTTATAACTAACTGTTATCCGAAGACAAATAGATAACCAACACCTGTTAATAACAAGTTATCAATGTAATATGAAAATAATATTACCTTTTAAAATTATATTTCGGAATAAAAAAATTGCATCTCTCACAATACTTTGTATTATAATTGCAGCTCTCATAACTTTTCAAATTAACAGCATTAATTATACCTCGGTTACATTCTCTGTGGAATTATTAGTATCAAACTATTAACTAATAATGAAACTGTTAATAATTATGATTATTATTTTATGACGTGCATATACGATTATTTTCGAACCAGTTTGGTACATATTAATGTTTATGTGATCAAGTTTATGAAAGATATTGACCTCTGTTAGAAATAGACTCCATAATATGATCGATGATAGAATTCAACACTAAGTTAATTGATATGTGCGATGGCGCTTCGGCAAATACCCAGGAGTAGACATTAAGATTACAATCTAAAACACATTAGTTAATTATTACTGATTTATGAGCTAATTCACTAAAGTGATTGATCGCAATTTTATGTGTCAAAAAAGGCATTATCTAAAATATTGAATATTGATTAAAAAATCCGTTAAAACGTAGGCGTTGGAAATTTTGATAAATTTGATAGCTATGCATTATTTAAGCTTAGAATTGAAATAAAAAAAATATTATGACAACAAAAAGAAACATGTTCCAATTATAACTGTAGGCACCTAATGTACAAAATGAGTTAGAATAACAGAGTTAAGTGTATGAGATATAAATCAGAACAAAGCATCGCAATCAATGTACTAGTAAGTAAAAGTGTGGCGCCGATCGACAGCCGTCTAGTATTTCTATTTATAAAGGTGAGTGCTGACTGGAAAAAATTAACGTTTTTTATGACTCTTTTATTAGTCCTAGTAGCCGTGCAAATGGTATTTAACGCATAACAGCATGAGGTCTCCGACACGCCGGCAGATTAACGAGCTTCCTCTGATAAAAATGCACAATATCTAAGTGTACTATTCAAATGTAGAATGTTCTCGTTACCGTCTACTTTCAGCTCCAGTTCTCAATATCAATGAGATGTTATTTACAACAATTTTGTATTAGACTGAGGCACAGCTTTGTTTGCAACCAGTTGTTTTGGTGTCTTTGACCGTGATGATCTCAACAGTTAGACAATGAGAGTAAAAAATATGATAAATAATGACAGACGCAAATAAGCTATTTGCGTTTCTAGTATGTAAAGAGGGCTCGGGGTGAGATGTCTGATAACGGAGTACGGCGCCAAATCAACAAGTTACTCATTAAATCTTTCAATATGGGAATCAATCGGATTTCCATTGGCGAATTAATTCGGCGGACGCGAGATCGAGTAACGGTGCCGACGTGCCATTGACATTCGTCAGCGGTGGATGTAGTGGTCGTCGCAGTTCGTTGTTCGTTGTGCACCGCGCACCGGCTCGACACTCGTCGCCTTGACCACGACTTACGCGTTCGGCTTGGTTACGCAGAATAAACGACACTAAAAACTCAAATTATACTCGTATCTTTAGCTTTGCAGTTTACTCCTTCACTAAAAGCAACTCTGTTAAAAGATGAACATGTAATTGTAGCACTTAAGTGAAAAATGCCATCAGCTATACCTATAGTTTTAATGTTTTTTTATTAACAATACATAAGGAACATGATATATGCCGTTCATACTGTGGTCTACAAGTGTCGAAGTAACGTTTCATTAAATATCTAAACCGCACTGTTCACCAGTAATGAATGAGTCGACGTTCTAATACTAAGTTCGGTTAGCGGTTTTTTTTGCTTACTGCTCTCCTTACACCAGATTGATTTCTATTATTACCTGCCATCGAACTGTGAACACTATCGAAATGGAATAATTGGCACTTGTACAAAAGGCCGCCACATCAATAATATATGGCGAATCTACTTTCTTAGAAGACATGTAATTACGCTAAAACCTAACTGCATTACCAACAAAACATTGAATAGTAATATATTATTCTTATGGCGATAAAGAAATTGGAATAGAAGCCATTAAATTAATTCTATTGCTTACCTACATATTTTAGTTCGTTTTCACTGTAGCATATGGCTATTTTGCGGCACTCCTTGCAATTTTATTTTATGTATTTAATCCTAATAGTATACGGTAAAAAGATCATTAGAGTTAAATCATGAATAATAAATTATAATATTATCTTATTCAAACGTAAACGCATTATGCTTTGATGAAATTTGCTTCCCATTTTATAATATTATAAATGCGAAAGTTAGGATGGATGCATCTCTATACATCACTTCAACTCAATAACGCCAGAACGGCTAAAAGCATAAATTTGACACACATATAGATTATAGTTTGGTCGTTTTTGTAGTAGCGGAAGTTAGTGATGTTATAAAGCAGTTTGAACACGCATATCTCCAATAAGTACTGAAAACTTAGACGATAGACTTACAACTTCATGTTGTAAATATAACCAAAGGAAATAAAAAGAGCGAAGAAGCAACTAAAAATAATACTAAAGAGGCCAAAAATAATACTAAAGAGGCCAAATTTCAAACCAAAAATATTTTGTACACAACACTATTAGTTCCGAACAAATGCGTTCAAATAAAACAGGGAACATTTTACAACCTTTATCTTATATCAGTTTCGATAGCGTGATCAAATAAAGCACGCTTTAATTTCTTACTTTTATATACAGCTATAAAATCTGCTTTCTGTCAGGTCAGCGGTTTCAGTGATGGGTAATTAATAAAAAATAATACGGCTTATTTTAAGATGATACTTCATTTATTACTGCCATGCACTTGTCCTTGTATATTTATAGCGGGTTTATAAATCAAAGGATACAAGACTCTAACAAAATAAGAGAAATAGTATCGTAGTGTTTTTTAATTAGTACATTTGATTAAGCAGTTGACTTTCAGACACCCGTGGCGTTACTTGCAATATGGCTAAATAAAACTGGTTACTTATTTCCATCAAGATAGAAATAGTCACGTATTTTTATGATTCAGGTTTATTTATTAGAGTGCCGAGCGTAGTGGAACTATGAGCTAATTCGACGAAAAGTTAAATGTAGAAGAAAATAATTAGTAGCTTTCTGAAACTGTAAGCTGTGGAATTTGTTTTTTAATTATGTAAAAAATTACAACGTCTGTAATAAGCCCTGTCTCGCAGGGGAATTACAAACATATCATTATAAAGTATTAGTTTATCGGATACAAAGTACACCCAGATTCGAAACAAATATCAATCAATCACACAAATATTTGTGTCGGATGGGAATCGAACCCATGTCACGAGGCGGTGAACACCTAAACCGCTACGCCACAGTGACAGCCAGACAGTGGGAAACGATTAATCGATGCCAATAGACATCGCTAATGCCTGTGACACGCCCTAGCCGCTGCCTACATAGATAGTCCTCCTCATTCATTTCCCAATGACTCTAGGCATTACGGATCATTGCTATGAGCTAATGGTATGGCTTGTGAGATAAGAGACAAGAAATTAGTCTTAAATAACTTACGTCATTTTATTATACAGCGGTTAAGTTAGCTTGCAGGGTTCTGTATACGTGGTAAGACTTGTGTAGGTCTTTATTAGCAAGTGGATCAATTTATAAATAGCCTACATGCGTGTTATTTAAAAGTTGCGAAATATGCAACACCATCTTCATATAACAGCCCAATGACGTCCACTGCTGGACATAGAACTGCCCTAACTGCCACCATAGCGAGCGATTTTGTGCCGTCTACAACCAAAATACTGGTAAAACACAAGAAGGTTGTTACTGGTCTTCTATTAGCATCTCTTTCGATCTAACAATGTTATTGAACGGTTAAGCAATTTGTTTACCTCTAAGAAGATTAATGAAACAAATGAATACTTTATTGACGAATCGATTTGTTATTCATAGCAGATTGATATCGTGACGGTAGTTATAATATTGGGTACCTATCTATACTAGTATTATAACGAGGTACTGCTTGTGAGTTTATATAGGTGCTGATATTTAAAAAAAAATGAAAAATAAATAAAATTATATAAAGATTCAAATATTTTTTATTAACGACGAACACTTTGACCGATGGTGACCGAATGGATAATTGATCGGCATGCAAATCATGTGGGCCGAGTTCGATTTCGACCAGCGGCAGTACCAATGTAAATTTCACTTTGAGGAATTTATAATATAGTCAAGTGATTTACCATCTGCTAACGGTGAAGGAAAACATCGTGAGAAAACTCACATAGCCTAGAAAAAATTCTAAGTGTGTGTCTAATCCACCAACCCGCACTAGGCCAGCGTGTGTGGATTATGGCCTAAACCCTCTTCGCTTTCTAGATAGAGGCAAGGAGACCCGACCCCAGCAGTGGGGCATTAATGGGTTGATGATGATGATGAAGATATTGTCTGGGTGGACGTACGTGGTGGTACGTCAATATGACGACTAGAACACTGTCACGAATCAATATAAAAATAGGTAGGTAACTAACTACACAACAAGGATGACACTATGGTTAGGTGCTCATGTGCACTCGAAAAAAAAGTACACAAAAAGTTAAATGTGAGAAACTCAGGACAACTATCTATGGATTGTACAGATGGTCACATAAATACTACCTTTTGTAGTGATCGAATCAATCAGTAGTCGACTTATTTTCAATAGGTGATCAGCCTTAACAGTTGGGCTATGCATACAGTGAATACAAACTGTTTTTTTATCGGCATTTCTACATTAACAATGATTATAAGAAGTTCATTTAATTTTAATTTATTAAGTCGTATAAGTGTAGGTCAACGTTTTATTTAAATTCAATAAATACATATTATAAGTCCAATATGGCGTAAAAGCCAAATAGTGTTATGTGGATTGCTAAGCCGATCTTTATTTGATATTTTGTGAATAACAGTAAACAGGATACCTATTTTATATGTTCACCGGTTGTGACAAACTTAAATGTTATTTTAGTATTATTACTTTCATAAATGACTATCATTTAAATATTTTAAATTTCATCAATATTTTTGTTTAAAGGCACAAAAGGCGTGGTCAAACATTTTATTTTAATTCGATCAATATTTATGTACCCAATTAAATTAAAGTGTTTTCACAGATTAACATAATCGATACCTATTTTTTAATTTGGCGAAAAACGTATTAATAGATTGGACTCTGATTTATAAAGTTACAACAGACCCGACGCATTTTGTACAGCCTCAGAATCAATAAAGTTTTGTTAAGTTATTGGCTGAATTAAAAACATAATTTTATTATAAAACACTTGTATATTATAATAAAACTAGTATTCATAGTTATGAATACTAGTTTATTGAAGATTGAAACACGAGTATTTGATGAACACACAACAATTCATTAGATTCCTTAAATGTTTAAAAATTAAAAAGAAATATATTGCATTTCTTTTACCATAAATGCCGTACCATAAATTTTATGCTCTATGTGGCGAAGACCAATTCTTGAGTAAATTGATAATGGTTAACTAACCCGACTTATACAGACTATACGACGCTGGCCAAACAGGTTGGGATAGGGTTTGTTTCGAATTTTCCTTTTCTCGCAGTGCTCTTGTCTGCATAAGGTTATTCTTAATCCGTCATTACACGGATTATTGCAAAAGTAATACGTGACAAATAGAAATTGATAAGATGAACTGCTCCTGATATATAAAGCCCATGTAACAAATTACAAAGAGGAGAGATTTGCAATTTTGTATGTAACGAATAATAATAATATTCTACCACATTCACACAGCGCCATCTAGTCCCAAATTAAGCAATTAAATTTGCTTGTGTTATTGGTACTAAACAACTGATATACTACTTAAATACATTTTCTTTGTAAATACATACATATTATAGATAAATTACACCCAGACACAGAACAAACATTTATGCTCATCACACAAAGATTTGTCCTGGGTGGGGACAGAACCCACGACCTCCGGCTTAGCAGTCAGGGTCACTAACCACTAGACCAACAGGCCAGTCAAACCAATAAGCTTAAAAATTACTGGACTGATTTCAAAAATTCCTTTTGCCATTAGAAAGCTACATTATCACTGAGTAACATTGGCTATATCACACCACGCCAAATATAGAACGACGGGAGCGAGTCCCACGCGATTTCTAGTTAAATATATTTTAAAAATTAATAAATACTGCCCTATCAAATAATGACATAAATACATCTTTAATTTCACGTCACAAGGTTCTCTATTTACAAAGAAAACATTACTCACCTGTCACAATTGTCTTAACAATAAGAAATAAACAATAAAAATATGGTCTGTAAATCGATACAGGTTGACATAAATTGTGTGAATACCAGTTCGAAGTGAGAATAAAAATAAATACAGTGGTACAGGCCAGTTTAATTTAAAATAGCATGTGTGAACAGCTGTCCAGGGTTGACGTAACGTATGGTCAACTTTATCTCAGTAGTGATTATATTGTGTACTAGCTTTCGGCTGCGGCTCCGCTTGCGTGGCAAAAGTAGCCTATATTTTAAGTCAAACTTCTAGCAATACATTGGTGAAAACCGCATTCAATTCCATGCAGTAGATTTAGCGTTATGCGTGTGCAAACATACAGACAGACAGACAGAAAAAAATTGTTGATTTGGCTTCTGTTACTCTAAAAAGACTCCCCACATTATTTTTTCTTCAATATGTTTAATGTACAGACATAAACCCGTTACAATTTCATTATATGTATAGACAATGTTGTGGATTGAACAATTGTTCTGTTAACAAGCTGTAATAAGGACGGGTCGCGGAGAAATTTTAACGAAGTTTAGTAATGATTTGGATTTCTTTGCAATATCTTTATTTTTGACACAACTAATGTAAACAGCATAATGCCCTCTTTCCCCTTTTTTGTAAACAAAAATGTTGAGAAAAGAATAAACCAATACCTTTTTAGCTCAACCCAGAAATTAAACCTATGACGTCATTAAATATATTAAAAAAAAAAAAAAATTAATGTATTAACAATCCACCCGTCAGTAAGTCATTAGGTACCGCAGCCAATAGGCATCGGCAACGTAAAGGATGTAATACTATGGAGCTTATCTGTATTGAATGTACATATATTATAATAAACTTGTGTGTATTTAATTAATATACAGAATATTGTACAGGTGATACAACATTCACCTATATTTGGTAATCTGTGCAACTGAAATATAAAGCTTAATCTCCACTGGCGTTACTTGAACTTAATACTGATTTCATTATTTTATTTGAAATATCCAGAGCTTTTATATTTGTTTAGTACGTACTAAAGTTCAAAATTACCGAAAAACATACAAATGATAACGTTCGAGTGCTTCTTAAATTTAAGATATAACATCGAATATAGCCGTGAACTTTCAAATTAAGATTATATCTGATTTGTAAAAAGAAATATATAGTTTTAAAACGGACCAAATGCTTAAATTGATTTCGTGGATGACTCATAAAGTTGTTTGTGCACGTAATATACGTTGGTCGGACAACATCGCAGGCTTTCTTTTATTTCGGTGTCATGTTGGGAGCACCCGGATTAACGTCGACACTTGGACTCTGGTCCTATTATCACACAAGCCATGTCCCAACGATTCAATACCTAATATGGTAAGAGAAGCAGGAATGCACCATTTGACTTAGACTCTAAGGCAATAAAAAGGCAATCCTACGGCAAGTGTACAGGCGGTGAACTGACTGATGTCGATATTATCGATAAATATCTCCAACGCAGCTGTTGTCCACTTACACTAGCCATATTTTGCATTCACATCAAAACTTATTTTATTTAGTTCCAACAATCACCGTCCGGACTGTTTCAGTTTTCGAACGGTAATTTCTGTAAGTAGGCAAATGTGTGCACATGCGGGAGAGTTTTGAAGAATGTCATGTTACGCGTCGTGTGAAGGTGTATTTTGTATCAACAAGATTTATAACGAGTTAAAAGTGGGTGATGTGGAAGGCAACCTTGGCGCTCCACATCTTGTTCCGCGAACCACCTGCACTCACGTCGTCTGCGTGAACGAGAAAATGGCCTGTGAAAAATGGAAAGTGGAGTGAATTTGTCTAGTTCAGTGTGTTAGTGTCCGAAGTATAACGGTGCGCGTTACTCAGATAAAAGCCACCGCAGACCCGCAGGAAATGATACACAATACTCTGTAATAACTCTAAGCGTGAGAATTGCGAGCACCAGTTAATATCGCACTTATGTTAATATATCTACTGTTGTAATCGTGACAAACTATTTAACGAGCAGTTGAGTGCTCAGTCTGTTATTATAGCACTTAAACGACGTAATTAATTTGTAGATATGATATCACTCACACCGTAACATTGTGTAAGAAATAAGTAATTATTTCATAACATAAAATTTTACACGGCATTTGAGTCATTTCGTTACTTGACTAACAGTAGCTGATGTAAAAATGCGATACTTTTAATATGAAATGGGCATTAAGTAGCTTGGCGCTTTTAATCTTAAGAAGAAAGACGAACAAGATCCACAAACGTGAACTCAAATTCAATACTAAACTATAATAATCGAGTATAAAAAAATGTAAAAATAACTCAGAGACTTACGAGAAAGTATTGCGGCATGATAGTGTACGTATCAGGGGTTTAAAACTGCTTCTACGTCGTTTAACTTACCTGGAATTAAAAAAAAAAACATATTAAGATATATTAATGAACATTGTACCGTACGAGGCTTGCATTATTATTAGCCATAAAATGATAAATTTATGTAGGCCGCAGGGGATTAAGGTAAAATATATGGAAAGGAAGTCTCACTTGGCTGGTTGTCTCTCCGTTCTCAATAAACTTATATTCAAGTAAAGCTTGATATACTCGTATGTATAATTTCAACTTTAGTCTATTATAGTATATTGTTAAAAATATACTTCTGAGCTCAGGGCTTTTTAGGGCGGGGCCCTCTTGGGTCGGGGGCCCGTGGCATTTTGCCAGCCCTGCCACCCTATAGTTACGCTATTATGTCTTACTTAGTGCATTATCTATTTGCATTATTTTTCTTAGGCCAAAGGTTGTGAGTTATAAACGTTCATATTTATTAATAAAACCTAGTGAAATATTATTTATATGCGGTGACTAAAATATGAATAAGCTGGGTAATAAATAATGCTAACTAATTATGGCAAGTTGAGCTACAAAAAGTGATACCCGACACTGAGTAATATTTTCGGAAATAAATAACTGTTCTGAGATTAAATGCACTTTCTCTCTACATTGCTTTACAAAATTTATTTTTAGACTTGTGTTACACCTTAGTTGTAGTGGTAAATATAAAATATTAGCTTTCGCCCGCGGATTCACCCGTCTGGTGTGTCGGTAATATACTTATAGATATAGTCTAAGACGTGGAGAACAACTTGGGCTACTGACCAAGTTGTTCTCCACGTCTTAGACTATATCTATGTAAGATTTCATAAAGATGAGCTGAGTAGTTTCGAGATCAACCCCTACATAATTATAAACTCACAAACTAACAACGTTATCCTTTATAATATTTACTAGATTCTGCCCGCGGCGACACCCGCGTGGTATGTAGGTAAAATAAATCTCATGTGCTCTATTTCATATACATATTCCAGGCCATCATTTAAACACAAATCTGACTTTCTAGAAGTTGGCATTTCAAAATTAAACATACCAATTTGAAGTTTTGAGCGACTACAGTTACGGCAATAGAGCCATTTAAGAACAAAAATTTAAATCCTGTTTTTACTCTATTCCGAGGAAATTTCGAAAAGTTCTTCCTTAGTGCGTCCCTATTGTCCATAAGGTATCTTTGGACGAAATTTTAAGATCCTAAGCCCAGCGGTTTAGGCTGTACGTTCATACATCAGTCAGTAGGTCATTATGTCTGTTTGTTCTTTTATGTATAGATATTCAGATAAAAAGTAAGTCAAAAATCAAATTTCAGAGAGGATCTCAGATATTTATCTAACAGTGATTAAATAGGTTCTTAATCATAATTTGCGCGTCTGAAGAAGTCGGAATAGGCGCGAACACAAAACAGTACACTCTCGATGTGATATATGGTCTGTTAATGGTAATTCAGTTTCTTGTAACCGCTTACAAACTATGGCAAAACAGCACGGGGTACCTTTACGCCCGTGTTAAAATTAATGAGAAACAATTCAGCAACAATACTAATTAATTCTAATACTTTAACATCCAGATCTAATATCCGCCATTTTAATTTTCAACTCCTAAGCAATATGCCGTTAAAGTGGTTTAACTGCCGATTGGACATATATCTAGGCTCGTAAAACTTAGTCCCTCTTCCTGTCGTTTATTACACATTCTGTTCCTACTGTTTGAATAACCATAGATGTTTTGAATAGAACAACTGCGGGGATAGCTTTCATTATATTATAACGACTTATCTTTAGTTCGTTTATAGTTTCACAATAATACACAGATATGCCCATCAAGTGCCGTTGATGAGTTTATGCTGTCTATCTATTTATGATTATACTCTAGCGTCTCCACCGTCCCCTCCAGTGGGCGCTAGGCAAGAATGTGGTAGTAGGTAGATCCGGCTATATATGGGGAAGGGCGTGGGGCCCTCAAAATAAAACACAACTGATCTTATGAAGTTAATTTTAAATGTCAAGAAGTGCGTGCACTGCACAAGAAATTAGAATAATAATGAGCCCTCTGTCTTCGACGGATGCTCCGACGAAGACTCGGTTCGAATTTGAATTTGAATTAATTTAGGATTTTGAATTTTAAATTATTATAAGTAAATTAAAAAGAAATCAAAAAAGATCCAAAAGTTGGTCAAAAGAGGTGCAGTCGTGCAGGACGTAGCCTGCAACGGGTGCAACCGTTACAATACTAAGATTGAGATGAGACTAGACATTGTATTGACGTAATTATTTTATATCCTGTTAGTGATTTTTAAACGGGTCTTTAATGCTGAGACATCCATTTTAAGCAATAGACCGGGAGAGTAGCTGACTCTTCACGAACAACATAACACTTATTATTGTTATCTTATGGACTTGAGGGAAAACCAGGTGTTAGAATTTATCATCACCAACGACTTCTAAATTAAGTGGTAACTGTAACCATCGTATTTACGTGTCTTCTGAAACAAGAAAACGCTCAAGAATGAAAGTACCACAAACGGTGACCCATCTATAAACTGACCTTGCCGAACGTTGCTTAACCTAAATGATCGTAACAAACGTCTCAATTCCAGAATGCTACGAGCGCCTTTGTAATTTAGTTTAAATTAGTATACAGTAAAAATAAATTATTTTTCAGTAGCCAGTGGGGAAAATCAGTAAAGTTTAGCACACATGTCGAGACAGTTAGCACGCGCGACCTCGATCGTGATAAGAATATCACCATTTATAGATGAGGGAAAAGTGAAACTGATATCTGTTTCCATCGTCGTATCAAGTAAGACTTTCAACAGGATTCTCTGAGTCAGCTTTTAAGAGAGTAAATATTTATGGCGTGTCGAGTTTATTGTGCCAAGTTTACGGTAATAACTTCCTACGATTGTCTATACACTATTATATTGGAAAGTAACGGGGTGACATCATTAGATTATCAAGATTTTTTGGTTATAAAACACGGATTTGTATGCAAAAACAAGAATTTATAAAAGCAGAAATGTTTTTAATATTATAAGTTTGCTATCGCATAAACGGCATCTGACAGTTAGCATGTTTTTACGACAGCCATTTGGATACTATATCACTAATACGATTAAAAGAAAACGTATGTAACTTTTGCCTACATTTACATAGTTTCGAGACACGACAATGAATAGATAAAAATTAAATAAATATGCAAAACTGCCATAAACTGCTTCCGCCCGCGACTTTGCCTCCAAATTTGTGTGCCTTTAACCGTTCTGGAGTAACTTGGAATCGTTAGGGCAACGGAGAGACTTTGGGTCACTCTGCGTGCTCTATCGATTGTTTCATGGGGAGTGCTCCGACGAACTCCTTGATTTGGTGCCATCGTCGCCTTTTTATCATCGCACCACTCGACGCCGCTGTAGGCTTCAACCGCAGTACCTGGAGCCGATATCGTCTAGAACGATAAGGTTTCAACGATCATTCCTCCCACGTAAGTGCCGGCTCTGGGGTGAACTTCCTACAGCGGTGTTTCCAGAGCGCTATGACATGTTCTTCTTCAAACGAGGTTTAAAGAGAGCTATCCTCTTAAGGTAGGCAGCGGCCTGGCTGTGCCCCTAACATTGCCAACGTCCATGAGCAGCGGTAACCACTTACCATCAGGTGGGCCGTCTGCTCGTCTGCCACTTTAGGTAATAAAAAAACTAATTGAGTTATAAACATTCATCCTAACTTTCCCATCATCACTACATAGTATAAAACAAAGTCGCTTTCTCTGTCCCTATATCCCTATGTATGCTTAAATCTTTAAAACTACGCAACGGATTTTGATGCGGTTTTTTTAATAGATAGAGTGATTCAAGAGGAAGGTTTATAGGTATTAAATACATACCACGCGGGCAAAGCAGCGGGCGGAAGCCAGTTTATAATAATAATAAGATGTAAGTTTAAACATCATCGCTTCAAATCCAAAAAAATACATTCGGATCGAGAACCTCCTCTTTTTTTTAAGTTGGTTAAAAAAAGAGTATAAGAAAGATCGCATAGACATTGATTTTCTTATGATGACACACAGTCTAGTGAAAACAAAGACAAAATATTATATCTAACATGTCTGCTCATATTGGAATATTGAACAATCCACCTCGTATTGTGTACGTTCAACTGTCTACATGCAATGAGGGTGCCGAAGAGACCGTGAAAATTGACTTAAAAACCGTCATTGTATCGCTAAAACAATATCTAAATACACTACATAGCTATCGGAAATTGTCATAGATGACAAATGGACAATAGTCGTAAAATATGAATGTTTGTAATAATAATATGTGCATATCAACTGTGGCTCGACTTTCATATTGCTATTTATGCAAGTAGGTAATGTATATTAAACGGCCAGTATCAAATATATGTACTTGTACCTGTTATGTCAATATGTTCAGTTTACGATTGGCATAGATATCAAGGTCCCGTATTTTATGGCAGACTGAAAATATATACGTGAGTTTATCTGAAAACTAGATATTGGAAATATACCAAAGTGCTTTCCTATTGGTTTATTTTAGTATGCGTTTAATGTAGTTATTATACCCCTCTGTTGGGAAAGAGGTGTGATCTATATGTAGGTATGTATGTAAGTAGGAAATTACAGCGTCTAGAAATGCAGATTCTTTTGTTCCTCTAGGATAGAGAACATGGCAACTATTTACCGACATATTAATCGGGCGAAACAACGGGCGAAAAGCTAGTTATATTTAATGTATATTCAGAACAACAAACTTTTCAATGCATAGGTAGATAGGTGCTAGACCACACGTGTGTTCAACAAAGATATTCAATAATAAATTAACCATGTTTCGTATTGATATCAAATTTAGTAGGATTATAGTAGAGATTATAGTATGGAATATTCTGCCGTGTGGATACAGTCAGCAACAAAGGTCGTCATATTTCTTTAAATCCATAAAATATATTTTCGTTATATTATCTATTTACATTATGTAAATAATATATATATATATACCTATGTGTTGCTAAGCTCAAAACTTAGTTAAACCAAATCTGCAATTTTTTTTAAATATCTCTTGAAATAAGAAGAATTTTTATCTGATAAGAAAATTAAATAAGGGAAAAATCTATGGTCATGAGAACTGCTACTTATTATACGCGGACGGAGCTGTAGGGAACAGCTAGTCTTTAATAGATGTAAATGTATGCATTAAATATCAGAATAAGCGATGACGTACTTAATATGTAGCTAATTAGATTAATATAAGACTTTAGAACTGAGCTTATCTCAATAAATTTACATACATGGCCAGTCAGACAATTTATGTCGATGACCGTACGAGTATTTTGTTTTGGTGACTCGTTGAATACCACCACCTATCATTATATACGGTATTTCTCAATATTGATATTGTGCACCCCTTGACTCACATTATACAGAATAATCATTACATCTCAGACTTACAAAGACGTCTACTTCTGACAGACCTGGCACTTAGTCTGCTAATTACACGAATGGATGACTGATTTGCGAGTTGGAAAGTTATTGGTCCGAATTTTCCGTGCTTGTAGTTGTGTAGGTATACACTTTTGGGGTCAGTGACCTTAATATATAATCTCTAACATTAACTCCTGTTTATATTACCGAAAGGTCAGTCTTTACACCCTCCAAACTCCACCATACAATAATCTATATTAATATTATAAAGGTGAAGAATTTGTTTGTTTGTTTGAACGCGCTAATCTCAGGAACTACTGGTCTGATTAGAAAAATTCTTTTAGTGTTGGATAGCCCATTTATCGAGAAAGTTTAAAGGCTATATAACATCGCGCTACAGACAATAGGAGCTGAGCAGTGGCCAAACAAAAGCGACAGGAGCGAAGCCCCGCGCGACTTATAGTGTAATATATTCCCCGTAACGTTTTCTAACGCGGCATAATATGCGACTAAACACTATTATCATGGGGATAGCTAATAGCTTAGCCTGTGATAATACGACACGGCGCGGCTACTAAGCCGGCTGTCAACCGTCGATTATGTAAATATCGAACACTGTGTGGCCTATAAGTTGTATGTAATGATTATAGTATAAGAATATGACGTTTATTACTGGGCCTGTTGGTCTAGTGGTTAGTGACCCTGACTGCTAAGCCGGAGGTCGTGGGTTCGATCCCCACCCAGGACAAATCTTTGTGTGATGAGCATAAAGGTTTGTTCTGTGTCTGGGTGTAATTTATCTATAATATATATGTATTATATGTATTTAGAAAAAAAAATGTATTTTAAGTAGTATATCAGTTGTTTAGTACCCATAACACAAACAAATATAATTGCTTACTTTGGGACTAGATGGCGCTGTGTGAATGTGGTAGAATATTATTATATTATTATTATTTATTGAAAAAGGTAAGTAGTTGGTATTACTTAAATCATATTATGTATTTATAAAAGCATTTTCACACTGGGGCGTTTTCATATGTTCGTGTTGTCCTTATTACAAACGTATAAAACGCCAGTGAGACAATATCCTCATCTGTATCAGTAAAGCTTATTTATTAAAGAATAGTGAAGCAGGTTACAAGACTGAATGATTATCACGACCTCTTTGGCAATAATATAACGAAGAATCTATAAAAATCAACCCCAACAAAAATCGTGCTCACACATTGCAAAAAAAGTAGTGCGTATCTTTAAAATATGTGGACCAAAACTTTTCATTTGATATACTCATCATTATAATAATTTTTTTTTTAATTTTTATAAAATGCTTTATTTTAGGAGCCAATAGACAGCCAAGATCGTTCAAACGATACCCCTTTGTCAAACTATGATGGGTAGTTTAGAAGATATTTTGATAGAATATATGAACATACATACATCCAAAGCCTGCTAAAATCATAATCTTTTCTCTATCTCGTTTCACTATAATCTCTTAAAAAGGAGATGAATATGTGCATATATGACATACAAACATAATAATTATACGCGTGTGCGTATGCCATTTACAAGCATATAGCATCATATTATCACGGTAGTATAGTGTTAATATATAATAGTTAGCTATATTAATATTAGCTTATTGTTATTATGTTGTTAGTAATTTTGTATTTCTGTATGCTTCTTAAATATTTGTATGCCATGAATTGAATATGGTGAATGTGATGGACATTTTTTTTTACATATTAACAACTTGTATACCACATTTTTGCAAATAAAGATTTTTGATTTATAAAAACGCTAATGTGAAAACGCTGTAGGAGAACTTATAATTATTGCTTATTAGGTATCTGCAGTGTTATCTTTATCACAGTTTACAGCTGGAACTAACTAAAATAAACAAATAAAAGAATAATTTTGCAGTGGCTATTCTGTACCATGATATTTTCACATGCTAATTAAAATTTACATTTAATCAACAACGGAATCTTTAAAACTGTATTCGTACAATTCTCATATTCGTAAATAAGTTTTAATAAAGCCATTCTGACCCATTCAGGTGCAGTTACAAGACAGTTAAGTTGTTCTCTCATTGGTCTTAATACAAACAAAGAATTAATAACAAACATATTTTTTTTGTCGAAAGGGCAAAGCTAATTGATTATTAATTTATTTAGGACGGTTTTTTATATACAGAGGTATCACATGACCCAAGGGCTGGCTTTACCTGTGGCAACGCATAAGCCTTGCCATCCAACGCAGTAATGTGGCTAGCCTGGGTACGATTCCTCAGGAATCTGATCTCAATCAGATAGTCTATTTATAGGAATTTCCCGTAAATAGACTATCTGGTTCTTTTTATTTCTAGTTATTTATAATTTTTAAGTTATGTGAAATAATTTAATTAAATAAAGATGTTAGACTTTTTAACATTTATAGATCATAATATTTGTGCAAACCCGGAGACCGAACCCGAGACCTCGGAAATCGCAATCGAATACACTACCGCTGCGCTACTAAGGCAGTCATATTTTTTTTTTTAGTTTTTCGAAGCTAATGGTTGACTTTTGACTCTCGATTTATAATATACGTGCTTGACTATAGCTATGCCCTTAGGTAATAATAAAATAGAGTCTTTACATTGTTCCCGATTACACTATCTTTGGCCGTGAACAAATTGCTGTGTCATGAAGTCGAGCGTATCGCTTTTAATAGACAAGGCTCTAGTTAGTTCGCAATATTGAATCGAAAGCTCAGTTTGATGCTTTTATTTCAAAATATGTTTACTTTCAGAATTATATTTTCAAACAGCAAGATTTTGTTTCATATTTTAAAGCAACATAAATTAATATGACTAACTCGATCTTACGTAATGTATTATAACGTCCTAATAATATTTTGTGTTTACATCTTATAAGACAAAACTTCCATCATTGTAATTTTTATTATTATTTTGACCCACGACGGAACGGAGACGGTATATGCGTTTGGGGTGAGAGGCTGTGTGTTTGTGTGTTTGTGTGTTCCAACATAATGCCTTATATCACGGAAACGGTTTGACCGATTTAGATGCAGTTTTCTGTAAAGTGTGTGCGGCTCTTGGGGACAGGTTATTAAATAGGTGTTATGTTAATAGCTCGCCAGGGGGCGCTATAATACACTGATTTCGTTGAATCCTTTGTGCCCTCCTATCTTTAAAACGATTAGACTGATTTCGATACGGTTTTCTGCAATGTATTTGTGATTTATTAATAACCCTTACTAGAAGTCGTGCGGGAATTTGCTCCCTTCGTTTTTGTTTCGCCACTGCTCAACTCCTATTGGCCGTAGCGTGATGTTATATACATATTATATTATATATTTGTAAAATTATCCGTCACATACGAAATCATTGAAAAATCTTTCTATAACTTAGTGAAAACAAGATGATTAAGATGTCGGTACACTCAATGCCTGGCATTTCACACATCCATGTATAATGAAGAAATAATGTTGAAGTCGTCAAAATAATAACAGAGCTTCGTTAAGGTCTTGAATAGGTTTTCTGAAATAAGCAATAAAGTAGTAATAAAATATTATGCACAGCGGTAGTCTAAAGAGTATTACTTGCTGGTGTAAAGTACCATGGAACTGTTCATACTGTCATTACAAATTTCTACCTATAGCGGTTTAAACTGTACGAGAGAGTATAATATTAGGATATGTTATTTATAAGTAACTTGTCTTAACAGTTGCTACCACGATAAAAGCTTATTTACATGGAAGAGTTTCTCTCACGTTCAGGGCGAGAAACTCGAATGCGATTATCGTTTTCGATAATATCGCCTTCACACGTTTCCCTACATGGAATCAAAAATTCGCCTACGAGTTTCTCGACTCGAACTCGGTAATCGTACGTTCGAAGCGAGAAACTTACTACGAGTAAATGACACTTGAGACTTACGAATACCTCGATACGATCTGTGTAAATACGTCTTTTCTCTGCGAAAGCTAATAATATAAAAATATCTACAAATAAAATTAAAAAGACTATAAAAATTTTCATCTAAATGGTAAGAGCCATTTCCAAGATAAGTACCATATTTATTAATTAATATAGAAACAAGAATTGCTCGATAATAGTCTTAGATAGATAACTCCATTCTAACCGTACATCATTATCTTCTATATTAGATAGTCCTCACAAATAGATACCAATAATAAATTACCTGCCTCGGTTGCCTGTAATGAAGGTGTTTGTTAGTAAAGTGGATGAACGAACGCGTACTTATATCAGTTTACTAGTTTAAAACATCGAGTCATGATGAGTTTGGTTCGCAAAAGCCCTTTTACTCAAGCGATTAGATCAATCAGCATCAAAGATATGCGCCCGCTTATAATATGATGCATTTGGTTTAATAAAATGAACAAAAGAAGTGTAAAACTTGTTGGTTTTTGCTGCCAGTGTTCCTATGCTCCAGGCGAAAGCTATTAAGAAAGACAACTGAAGTAATTATGTAAGGTATTAAATGTAATGCCAGTGTCTTAAGGTATTGTGTCTGTAATTTATATAATATACAGTCCGTTTATATAATTTACTATGATGTACAGGATAAAGTTAGAACGATGAGTACTTGGAAAATATGGTTTGAAGTTAAATTATTTATTTTTTACTAAAATTGTATTCAATAGACATATGTATATAATAACAACATAACACAACAAAAACTATTGTATAACAGAAAAGTAATGAACATTGGATACATTTTTCAACCTTCACGCATATGAAGGTAGCGAAAAGGCCAAGCCACGTATACGAGAACTTACTGGTCCGACATTTTAGTGTTGGATAGCTCATTTATCGAGTAAGCTATAGGCTATTTAACATGACGCTGTGGCCAATAGGAGTTGAGTAGTGACCAAATAAAGAGCCACGAGAACTCTGGGCAACAGTTAGTATATTTATTGTCGCTTTTGTTTGGCCACTGCTCAGCTCCTGGCCGTAACGTGATGTTATAACCTTCCTCGATAAACGGGCTATCTGACACTAAAATAACTTTTCAAATCGGATCAGTAGTTTCTGAGATCCTAGCGTTCAAACAAACGAACTCTTTAGCTTTATAATATCAGTATAGATTATGTAGTGCACAAAGAATTATCGCGTAATCTAGATATGTTACATACTCGTACATACAAATATTTTACTTACGCCAATGTGTGTTCTAAAGTGTACTGTGTCATCAAATATTTATGTAAATTAAAGCTCCCGGATTTTGTAGTAAATATGAAAGTTATGCGTTGAAAATTATGTTTTAATCAGTGTCTTGCGTCTAAATGACATAATTAAATACAAATATAAAGAAGAAGATATAGCAATTTTGTGTAATATAGTACTTTTATAGAGTAGTTTGAATATCCGTTAATACGGCCGCAATTAAGCGTAATGAAGCCCAACAAGAGTTTATGACGATAATTTACTAAAGAATTATTTTAAACACTGCTCACACGAGGACATTAAACAAAGTATATTTCGAGACAGAACAAAAGTTGTTTTTTTGGTAATTGTCTTGTGGGAGGGATCGCCGAATATCTTGTTTACTACAACCGTATACGTGTCGTGTAAGGACTAAGGACTAAAACATACTACAATTTAATGACTAATACTCTTTAGTTGATATCAAAACACTATTTGCTTACAATGAAGAAGTATATAATACAAATTATACTGAAAAGATCAAGATATGAACATATTCGGTGTCTTTACTTTTTTTGGGAATCGTATCACTGATAAATAGAATACGCTGTATCATTAACATTTTCTAGCAATTCGAACGCGTGTAAGCTGTGGTGACTTTTACTTTTACGAAGTAGACTGTAGGTACTCTATGAGTATAAAAAACTAAGAGTAAATACAACGTTTTTTGAGAAAATAACTAATTCACTAGTAATACCAATTCATAAAGGTAATTACGTTTAACTTTGACAGCGTAAGATTAATGAATTTATGAATGAATTCTGTCTCATATTCAAACATCTCTTGAGCAAAAAAAAAACATCTCGTAAAATTGCCGCACTTGTACATATAATATTAATTAACTTTCAACAAATTACACTCCTTTTGCTGAACAAACGTATATGATTACTATTGAGATAAAAACATACGTTCTACATATAATTTTGTACGCTTTATAGCTTAGAATATTTCCTGGTTCATAAAGCAGTCGTAAAAAATCTGCGATTCTTGATTAAAATCAGACTGGCATCATCTTGGACCGTGTGAAAAGAGAGTCCATTAAGGAAACGATACTTGCGTAAATTAAAAAGAAAATGAGAACAAGAAAAAGTAAAGGATACGAGAGATAGGCAGTTTTATAATAAGTGTTATTGCTGTGTTTATAGCTGTGAACGCGGGCAACGATTGCATATATTTTAAGCTAACAAAGTGTAAAGCACGGTCCGACACGCGATGGACTGGTCAGATTGTACCGGACTTATATTTCTACTTGATTTGTGTGAGTTGCAAATTTGAAACATGACGGCAATAGTGGATCATTTTCCGCGTAACATACCTTTGTATTTGTAGCACCTACAGCCAACTCCAAGTTACTATCTTATGTTGCTATTCAGGCATGCATGGGACAAAATCTACATCATGCACATAATATAAAATTTCACCACATTCACACAGCGCCATCTAGTCCCAAATTAAGCAATTTTATTTGCTTGTGTTATGGGTACTAAACGACTAATACATTACTTATAATTTTTTTTTGTAAATACACCAAGACAAAGAATAAACAATCATGCTCATCAAACAAAGATTTATCCTGGGTGGGGATCGAACCCACGACCTCCGGCTTAGCAGTCAGGGTCACTAACCACTAGACCAGTCATTACAGCTGTCATATTAATTATCTGATAAGACAGTACATTTACGATTATATTTAGCCTTACATGTATTTGGTGGTTTATACATTATACATTAAATTGTTACTATACGAATAGTTTTAAATACTTCACAATTTTTGTTCTTATTAAGCATTTTAGTGAAAACTTTTTCATTCATTCTTTTATAATTTTTACGTAGAAAATTTACTTATTTCTGAAGTGTTTGATTCTATGACAAGTGATTAAGTAATTTCAGTCTTTGTGTAGTAGTAACAAAACATTGAAACTCAGTTATGATATTACTTTCATAAATTTTCCCCACAAAATATAAAATATTTAGGTGTAAATCATAAAATGTTATATGCATGTGAAAATACGGCTATTATGTAGCATGAACAGACATAAAAAATTTTATACATTGCAGAACATTTTATGAAACCGTATTTTACAAGAACATTTTAGTAATTAGTAATAGACCAATTTATTAATATACAGGATGGAATTTTGTAATGCCACCTGGAGGGAAAGTACTCTAACTACTTGAGATAGATCATTTTACTCAAAAGAAACACTCTTTTATTTTTTTAGGCATAACAAAATTAAACCGGACAGGGGTTAATTTTGTTATGCCTAAAAAAATAAAAGAGTGTTTCTTTTAAATTAAACCCTGTCCCCCTTATTAAAAAATACGGACTAAGCATTAAACCAGGTTTAAAATGACAACTTTGACACTAAAACAATGGCGTATGTCAATTTAAACCTGGTCTAATACTTAGTCCATATTTTGTAATAGTAATTTCCGTATTTCAGTAATTTCCAATTTATTCATATTTATAGACCTCCTGTCTATAAATATGAATAAATTGGAAATTACTTACACACGTAACTGGCATTACTTACATATTTCGTAGGAAATATGTAAGTAATGCCAGTTATGTGTGTAAGTAATGTATTTTATACATTGTAAGAGATATTGAGATGATATATTTCAGACAGCAAGAACGAATAGCGTGCAAGCCGGGACAACAAATCAATAGACGGATTTTAGCTCACAAAACTGATAGGTTGTTATGAGTATAAAACGTTTACATTGTAATCTTATAACCGGTCAGTTTACATATCAATTGATATATAATCGATATAATAGCCAAGTTCCATTTATTACTGCACCGGCTCAAGTTGGTAGCATTATTATTAGTTTTTTTTTTCCTGACTACGCAAAGGAAAAAGGTGCGTTATAATAAAAAATAAAAATCTTTAATGCAATAAAAATGTGCTTACAATAAATGTTTTAGCCCTGATTTCTGAACTAACGCATGCTGTATATCAGGAGTCATTTCCTTTCCAAGTATAGTTAACCACAGATGTTACGGATAACTATTTACCTGTGAGTGTAAATAATTTATTCGTAATTTTTATTTAACTTATAGAGAACAGATACAATTCATTTAACATACACACATAGACATTTGCATGTATTTTTTTCAGAAACAGATACAGAAATATGTATTTGTCAATGTGGATAAATTTACAGGTATTCAATTATTAAATTAGCGAGCGCTACAATGTACCCATAGACAATTTTAAGATTAAAAAAAAGAAATATATTAATTAAAGTTATGTTATGTATTTGTTCAGGTTTTCAAATGCATATTCATCTACGTGGTTGATTTATTTAATTTGCCTAGAAATACGCGAATTAATTTATTTACTACCAACTCAAAGAGGCAAAGGCTTATTTAATGCCTTAGGCATTTTTCTACAAGAGAAACCATATGAAGATTCAGATACATTCACGGCAGGTGTCCAAATTAAAATAATATTAGTTGCAAATACTCGTCTAGTTGATTAATTATTCTTTATATCTTTGCTTGATCATATGATAGAAGCGGCGCGTAAAAGATATACTAAATCAAAAAATGTTTAATAAATGTACAGCAATTTATACATTTCGCAAACCTGTTTAAAGTATAACATAGAGACATGAAAAATCGCGATAATAAGAGTACACATTAGTTATCAACACAATAATATATTAACCTGTCACATTGTACAAGTTTGTCAACTTTTAACTTCTGACCTAACATGTTAAACGTCAACGGTTCTATTCAAAGTAGTACACAAAGGTATAGCAAAAAAATGGCAAAAAAGCTTTACGTAACATGCGTAATGATTTATAGTTTTATTGTGTGGAAGAAGTAATATTTTATGCGTCATCCGTGTAGTGACGGATTAAGAATATATAATATCACTACCCCATTTCGAACCATGGGTGTTGTACAAAGGGACTAAGGGACTAACTTGCTTTAAGAGCACTGCTACAAAGGGAAAACTCGAAACAAACCTATTCCAACCCGTCTAGCCAGCGTGGTATAGTAGGCTAAATTCCGTCCAAAATGTTTGGAGGAGACCCGTAAACAGCAGTGGGACATTAATTCATGGGTTATAATGATGATTATGACAATGATGATTGTATGGAAGAAATATGCTGTATACGAAAATTGGAAATAGATTTAGCGATTCCTGATACTTTATATGGAGTCTTTGAACTTTAGTGGTGTGTAGATGTAGTAATAAGTGCTCTTTTACTAAAATCCTAGTACCTAGTCGAGTTTAAAAGTAAAGTTTCTTCTACTTAGATTGTCCTTTTACTGCCCTCTGGAAAATCTATCTATCTATTTATATATTGTTTACGAGTACGTTTCATGAACACAATCCTGCTCAAACAATCCAACCACGCAAATTCATTGTGAGTGGGGATTGAAACCACAATACATGGTAATATTAAGGTAACCCACAGATAATCAATACAATAGAATACTTCAACACATACATGGCATTTCGTTTGTTTTTCCAAATTCAGTTTTAAAAAAATATGACTTATTTATGTCATTCACGCGATTGTGTGTGTGATATTTACTTTAATTATTTTAATTCAATGCATTTTATATAAAAATATTAGCTTTTTGAACTCCTCCATAAAAAATGTCAAATTTCACATTTTCTTAAAATTATACAAGTGTTTGCTTCGCGTATTAATGTAATAATAATACCGAAGGTAGGACATTGGTACTAATAAATATTTCTAGAACATTTCCCAAGGTCTGTGTATTGCTCGTTCTAAATATAAACCCGGAATGTTATGGCGCACCTTAACTGTAACCAAAACCGTAATATATAAAACTGTGGTGCGAAACGGAAAAGTTTCAGATTCTTAGTAATTAAATAAATGAATATCACTTGACGCTGACAGTGACAAAAAGACGTAAGTACTGAGAATTTATATTCGAAATCATTTTAATTAAATTAGATTTAAAAGAAATTGCATGTTAACATGTAATTGGAATTTAAATGAGAATATGAAGGCATCAAAAAGGAAGACCCTTTCTGGTATTTTTTCTTGGCTTATTTATAAGTGAGTGTAAAATATCTTGAGGACGTGTTTTTTTTTTTTTTTAAACTTTATGCGTAATGGAACAAAGTTGAGCTTAATTCCAAAGGCATTATCTACCAGCCGACCTTAGAGTGATGCAGAGAAGAATATGGTAGGTGCAAAATCAAAGAAAATTGTTACTTGATTAAGTTATAATAAATTAAATACAATATATATGTTGTATATGGTAAGTAATTATAATAACTCTTTTCTGGGAAGATTATTGTGATAGATTAGACTTAGTAGATTATACGAGTATGAGTTTCAAGTTAAAAATCGCAGCAAATTTTTGACAGATGTAACGGTAAAGTTATTAGGTTGACTATTAAGTAAATCATAATTATTATTATGATTAATTGACGGACCACAAACCGAAGGGAGGAATTAATTTTCTAATAATAATTAATTATAAATTTTCCATTAAGAGGGCCAATATAAAGCTGAAATCTATCAAGTTTATGGTCCTTGGTTAATCAAAAGTCATTGTGATTTATGTTTCGCAATCATCGTATCAACTAAAATGACAGGTGGCGCCGTTTAAACTCGTTCTCGTCGTTACATTCTATTTGAAATTTATTATTAAGCCAGCGATGATGTCTTCGAATTTGTTCTCGAGAATGACAAATGGATAAAAATGAATACAGTTAATTCATACATGAATACTTTGAGGATTAACTGTATTATGTTTTGTATTTCTATTTTTCAGATACATTGTATTTTAATTTATAAACTAAATTATAATTTTCATACATAAATTATCAATAACTTGAGTTCAGTATCCAGTATTCATAAAATCCTTGAATGTATTGTTATTAACAGCATGCAATAAAAAACACTTTTTCCATAATTGTTGAAAAATTCAATAAACATTCTAACTGTATGTGGAACTAAAGCGTGGCCTGCTAGAAGTAGGTATTTGTGGTAGATATGGATGAATCTAATCCATGAACAGTTAGTAAATTCTTCACGACACAGGTGCACAAATTTGTTCTTCACGTGCGTAATACCAGTTTTGCCAATACAAGATTTAATCCATTAAAAATAAAATCAATATTTCAAAGAAGAAAGTTAACAAAAAATCCATCTCTCCATATAATAGCATCAATATAATTTTTCTTTCATGCATTTCATTCAAGAAATAAATAATAATCGGTTGCGCTTTTTATTTCTTAACAATTTTGTTCCCAATTTTTTACATCACTAACGATTTCAATATATTTCACAAACTTGCGGTGACATTAAAACATAAAATAACCAGTCCGAGGTCTTCTTTAATTATTAAAGTAATCGAACACATAAAGTTGCACATCACAATAAACAAGAAGATACGTATCACGGACCGATAAATTAATGAGTAGGATCATATCCCTGAACGTAATAGCCACTCAGAAGGGAAATATCATGTGAACCATAACAAACTATGGATACTTCTTGGGAACATTCTTTTATGATGCAATAATTGACAAAGAGGAAACATGATGAATTGATGTGAAACCATGAAGAATCGACCGCACTAATGAAGATTACTACTCACGATTATTATCAAAAGAATGCTTGTTGAGTGCATAAATACTAATATGAAATTATGCTATAACCCCAAATGATAGGTTATAACGTAATAAAACATAGGTGAATAACAATTGTACTTTTTTTTTCAATAATCTTTTCAAACAATGCAATGGTAGCTTGTAGGTGTATGAACTTCGAAATGCGACGCCTCTTGTCATCACTTTGAGCTCTTCATGTTTATTTAAAGACAAAAATTAAATATTTGTTGACAAATTTCTTTGAAACTGAATGTTTTAAGAATAAAACAAAATTAAAAATGCTGCACCAATTTTAATAAAACGTATCTAAGAACAATCACGATAATTTCAGTGTTTAAACAAAAAAAACGCAACAAAATCGGCCATTCCTTTAGGGGCTACGATGCCACAACAGATACATATAGACACACCGACAAACTTATAACACCCCTCTTATTTAGTCGGGGGTTAAAATCGGCTGATACAAAAATTTTATGGAGCCTGAATATTGCCTGTACTACGTAGAAAACATAATTTCCGCAGAGGAATAACATTTTATATACCTGATTTAAAATTATTTACAAGTACACAAAAAGTATAGGTAAGTACATATTTTATTTCATTCAAATACCGATTTGTCTCGATTCACGGTGTTTAGTGAAAATCTAGTCTAGGGTAATTTTCATAGTTTTCGACATTCCTCATTATCTTTGTAAGATACTGATTGAGGCGGATGTTAAAACTTTATATGGTATATTCCTATTATTACCTATCAACGCGATAAAATTATATAGTTTTATAGTATTTTAATATTAGTCACAATGGAATTTGGCATATTTAACATAGAAGATACATTTAAATTACAACCGTATAAAATAAAACAAGTTCGATTCCTCCTTGTTTGTAAGAAAAAAAAAACATTAAAATTAGAGTCGCTTATCTGAAATAGGCTTATTCTGATTTATAGTTCAGAGTCACGTGCACATGTGGGTGTAAAATTGCTAAGAACCTATTGTATTGGCATACTTTTGTTCCAATAACACATTTGAATATTGTTATGGTAACCTACAGAGACGGAGAGTTTTACTCACCTAACAATATAGCAGACGAGTCGACATTACATTCACATACATTACATGTATGAATCAAACGTTGTTTGTTTTGTCTGGCATCCTGCACTCAAACTAAATTCACGTGATTGCTATAATTATTTTAAACGATGGCGTGAAAGTAACTGAAAATCCAAAAGTAAATAAAAAAACATTAAATAAACAATATTCAAGTTCAGACTGCTTAGAAAGTGGAGGTCGACGACATAATCTTTTCTTTGGCATATGTCATTAGGCAAAACGTCGCAATTGTTCAATTTGAAAGCGAAATGCTTTTACATTTTCATTCACGAATGTGAAGATGAGAGTAAAAGATTGAGCAATTTAGGTAACAATTGAATGCTTTATAATACTTATTTAACAAGAGTCATTGTATAGAGATGATAAAGACATACATATAATATATATAAAGTGTGAAATATGGGAATGTATTCACCTGTTGCTTTTGTGGTTAGTTAAAAATAATTTATACCACACAATTAGATTGCACTTCAGAATGAATAAAACAAAAACGAAAGAAAGTTTATTGCGATAATCACGAGATGGAACTAGGAGAAATGACTCAATATAGTGTTAATACACGCTAATCCACTAGGTTTATCTAAAAGGCGCCGACCACTGACATTGCTTGATTGATCAATGAATGCGCACGCATTGAAAGCGAAAAATTTTAGAAGATACGCGCTCACGTTAATTTTAACTGCACATTTATATTGTATCTAAGCACGCTAAGGTTTCGGTCCATAAGCTGCCACGTGAGTGTGAGATATAGTCACGCGAATCTATTTTCCTAAGTCAGGATCAGATACATAATTATGTTAAAGTGTGGCGCCATAATCATGTCCTTCGCTGACAACTCGGCTGACACGAACTGGTAAAGACCTCGATTTACTTCGAGTAAACCAATAAGATTCGAATTTACCGTTACATTTCGGGGACCTTTGCTTCTGATAAATGGGTCCGACTGATCCTTGATCTGCTATTGACAACTATGAATAAGAGACTCGTGCAGCTAGTTTTGATAGCATATTAATGGACTGTACTTGAAATTTAAGAGCTTTTTGTTTCCGAAGACTGAAAGTAGGTCGTACGTTTTAGTAACTTATGTGGAGTTTATTGGTAAGAAGTAAGCTGTACTGTAAATCGGTGACTTTGTTATGATGTTAGACATGTTGATATTGATAAGTAGTTAGCACCCCAAACGGTTACATACAATTTTTCTACTTAAAATATTAACATAGAGTAAGCTTTAAGTATGAGAATTGATTTTCATAAATGTATTTTTTTTTTTCAAATTAGTGACATGTTACGATGTTTATACTTTTGGATGTTTGTAAATAAACAGACAGATAAACAGAATGAGCTTTTGGTAAGGGAAAGTAGTAGTCAAGCTTGTCACACACGTAGCTATATATTATATTATGCCTTGTTATACATATTTTCCACATATTTTGGTGACGTTATAGAAAAACGTACAGCTCTATCTGGGATAGCTATGCAAAATATATCGGAATATATCTTGCTATAATCCTTACATAGTATAAAATAAAGTTAGTAGTCTGTATGCACGCTTAGATTTTCTAAACTGCGTAAGGGATTTTGATGTGATTTTCACCAATAGATAGAGTGCTTCATAAGGAAGATTTTTAGGTATATATTTTTATTACCTATATACTACGCGGACGAAGCTGCGGACAGAAGCTAGTATAATATGTTATAGCTACGTGTGTGACGAGCTTGAGGCTGGCTCGCCGCGGCCGGTGCGCGGCGGCCGGCGACAGCGGCGGCGCGGATCGCCGCAGGAGCGCGCCGCGACGTCCGACCGACCGGCGGTCGCACCATCTCTCCCTTTCTCTCGGACCTATCGCTCTCTCTCTCCGTCCTTCGGCGGCTCGTTCCTCTTCTTCTTGCAAGGTTAAGGTTACGTCAGACGTGTTATGTTATAACCGTTGTGGCGCACTCCGGCAAGTTCAGTGTCTCGTCGAGAGTGGCCGCGACACTAGGTTTGCGACCATCGCTGCGCGCGCGTCAACCGAGGACTGTGCGACCCGCCTGTGATATTCGAACAGTGAAAAGTTCATGAACTGCGTGTTGAAATTTGTTTGAACTATATATTCATCACGTGACGCGTATCCCTCAACTACCCTTGTAGCAGCCATTAAAAGGTACGTTCTTGAAATGTTTATTACGAAACAATTAAGGGAGAATTTTTGAGAAATTTTAAACACTCGAGTGAAAATATTTTTCTGAAGTCTGGAGCGCTTGAGAGCAGTCAGGTGATCCTGTTCAATAAACTGGTTTATTAAATATTTTATAGTGGTTGTTACGAAGCTCGATCCAGCCTCGAGAACTTGTGATAAATTTACATCAGGTTTTTTTAGTTAATTTATAAATGTAATCGTTAATTGCAAAAACAATTCGTTCAATATAAAAAATTGAAACGCTAATAATAGTGTAATTATCAAGCAAGGTGGAATATCGAAAGCTGTCCTAAATTTCGAAGTCAGTCTAAAATCGTAACAAATTGCACAAGTTAGAGGAAGAGCGATTAAATTGCCGTTTCCCATCTGATACCGGCTCTAGATATTCTTGCGGAAAAAATCAATAATAACGCAGAAAAATGAGTAGTGTGTATTGCGTACCGTTAGCGTATGTATGGAGAAGGTTTTTGCGCTGATGCGCGCGAGCTTGTCTTCAATCGTGTATAGAACGATAAGCTTCGATGCGCATATAGCAATAATGGCACTGCGCTATATTTAGAGTCGCTTCGTTTGGCTCCCTTTGCGGGAAATTTATCATTTATTCAATCGTTTTTAAACAATGCATAATAAGTAATTTGGATACTAGGAAATATATGTTCTTTAGATACAAAGAAAATTAAAAAATCAATGAGTTGATAATGTCATATTTCTATTGCAATGTAGAGTTAATAAAGGATATTAATTATACTATAAAGGCTAAAGCTTTTCTAACAAGAGCTGCTAAGAAAAAATCTATATAAAAGGAGTATTACTCATCCGGTCAGCTCCATCTGGGTCTAACACGATATCGCTTGCCAAATATGGAGACCAAGTCACAAGTTCCATAATAATTTCAATAGAAAACAATTTATCCAAAGCTATCTATATTAAACAAAACTTTAGCTGGCATAATTCTAGCTTCACCGTTATCGCAAACAAAAGACATCAACGAGTGCGCGATTTACGGAAAATACATAAATGTGTATCTTAACGCCCAACTCCCATTGGAATCAGCAGGTGTTAGTCTGCTGATTATTCCAATTTAAACATAAATTTTTCCTTTCTCATATATTTATTAGAAAACCACTTTATGCAAAATATACGATGCAAACAATTGATAGAAAAGCTAGATTAGTAATTATTTCAATTACAGAAAATTATAATGCGGTAACAAAAAGAGAATTAACACTAAATTTACGGATCTTGATAAAAATGCAGTGGTGCATTAACTGGTTATTGAAAGATATTTGTGTGATAATACGAAACGCTCTCTGTGGTCAGCGCCCAGCTCACAATGCTGTTCGATATATGTTTTACTATGAGAAAATAAAATTCTTTTGAGCCTCAGCCCTTTATATTCCCATAATAAATATTCAGTAAATATGACCACACGTCTGGTTTGCTGATCTCCTATGCTGCGGATTAGATTCCTACCCTAGACGAATATAAGTGTGCCTTATAGAAATTTCATAAGAATATAAAGTGAAATCTGGTCAGTACATTGAGTGCTTGTCTGCGGCGATAGAATTAATATTACCTAGAAAGGGAGTTAATTCAAGAAAAAAAAAAATCATGTACAGTTAACCTCTATTAAATTGACGAAATATTAATTGAACTCGAAGATATATAAAAAAATCCATTCACCTAAAAACCAATAAGAAAGTGATGATTTAATTTCAACTTATATTATACTTCAGAAAGTTGTGAAAAGACTTTTTCTGATTTCAAATATCTCAATACCACCCATAATGTCGCAAAACCTACAGAATTTCACCCCTCGAATACTTAGCTTTGACGAAAACATCAACCATTGGAAGTTTAGTTACATTTTTGCAAGTCAATCAACTTCGCAAAGAAAAAGCTTAGCTTTTGCCAATAAAATAAATTTCTGTCAAAATTAAATAATCTATATGCTAAATAAGTTCTCTTCATAATATTCTCAATTAATTTAAGTGGTCGTTAAATTATGCTCGAATAAAAAATATATCATTAATAAAATAAATGGACTAAGATATGCATTGGGCACTTCCTCTTACTTTTAATAAAATAAAAAATAACTTTTATTTTTCGGATATCATACTATTAATAACAGTATTATCCGTTCTAAAAACTTTGATTATCTTTATTTTATTCGATAAATTGTGAAAACACATATCCGAAAGTAATTAAGGCATCCATATGTATCGAGTTTATTTATGATAAAACTTTCAAATTAAAATAAGACGATATGTGCTCTGAGTTTGTTTTTATCAACAATTCAATTAAAATTAATTGCTAATATATTGTCTATTTAAATCAAAATTTATTGTCGTATACGCATCATTTCAGAAGAGCTGCACCTAGTCGTCTCTTTTTGTGTTTGCAATTGTCGGGACGTTGACAGTTTGTATTAAAGAAAATAATTAGAAAATTCACAGGAAAGTCTGTAAAATTTCACCCATGCCAGGTCGGGGCAGGATAGTAGATACTTAAATATAAATAATTTCTGTAAAACCAATCCATGCTCAAGAACTTCCACACATTTAAAACAAACAAGATTTTCTTGTTGAACAAGATTTCTATAAACATTGACTTATAGCTAGGGGCTAGTTTTTTTCTGTAAAGCGAGGGTTCCTGGTCTCTATTTTTGTATTGAATTTCTTCCCTACTCGGTAGCTAAGCCTTGATATAAGAAACTATTTATACAGATACTTTAGACTACAAGGATGAATTGTAAAACCAAAAGTAATGTCAACAAAATATATTCTAGAATTTTCTGTTCGATCGTCCGTCATGTATACATAGACAAGGGTATATAATAATGTAAACCATAGACTAAACATTAAAACTATTTACATAATAATATGTTCGTCGCTAACAGTTGCAAAAATCTTGATATTTGCTCTCAAACACAGTCAGTTGTAAATAAGTAATATTTGGATAGAATGGATAAGTTTTATTATCATTAAGTGGAACCTCGTTACAAGTTTGCTAAACCTCGCATTCGATAATGGCGCCGGCTATCTTCATTGTCCGCTACACTCGGTGAACACAAGTTCAAGAAGTTTAAAAATAATACGTTATAAGATGACTAAGTACATAATTATGCGAATTTTAATGGAATACTTAAATAAGTTATAACTCAAATTGTTACAAGTAAATGTATTGTGTTGCCATCGCGCCGGTATACCTACGGTTCATGTTTTAAAGCTAGTGTTGTTTCCTACCTGATATTATATACCTACAACATATGAAGAGTATAGAATTTTTTTTTTAAAGACCAAGGTCAAAGACTTTAATTCTAAAGTGTGTACTGACTCGTAGGATTATATTATCTTTGTCATACAAGTGTCTAATGTAGGAATCGAATATTCGTCGCGATTTCAATACCTAGGCGACCACGTTATTCTCATATCTCGTTTAGACCACACGTATAGTCAAATCTCGATAAATATTATTAAAAGCAAAGAATAACAAACACTGCATTTTTCCCACGTAACTTGTACATTATTAAGGTCCTCCGGCCTCACTACCTAAGGTATCTAGGTCCACAATTGCACACGGAACAACTGGTAGCGTTCGCGAACCGCAAAAGTATAACAAACGATCCGAAGTGCACGACCGGAGTACGGGTCAGGTTGGTACCGAAGTACCACCACGCGTTGTTCGAATTAGATCACGAACTTACAACTTATGAGGCAACTTTACCACCATACTCCGTATATTTGGAAATTTAACTTCCTCTATTCTAAGTCATAAATATTTATGGCTGTTGAAAGCGGCGATAGTAAAATAAAATTTATTAATGGGACGATATAAAACAACGCGTTGAAGTGCTATATACCCATTATATTGGAAACATTTAGGTTACATGTTGAAAGTGTGCGCGATTTTAATTCATGCTATTAATATGTAATGTACGTTAACTGGCGATTGTTAAACATTTTGCTTAGAAAATTTAGTAATATATTCATGGCTCCGACTTTCGCTAAATCGAAAGGTATACGTGTTTTTAATACAGGAAAATAGATTTATTCTTGGCAACTGTACTCTGCGTTTTGAAATATTTCACATGGTAAGAATAGAGTTTTATAAAATAGCGATATACAATAGATTTTTGTTTAAACACCGTACAGCTGACCCGATTGCAAGCTCAGTGAGATTATAATTAAGAGGGTCACGTGAGAACAGCGATGGATCGCAGCGCGGTTCGTGACTGCGCCCTCGCTGGCGACACGCCATCTACACTAAGTATTGGGCACAAGGAGATAAGGCGTCCCGATTTCCTGATATTAATTTCTTAAATACTTTAAGAGGACTTTTATTCGGATAACAAGATATTAAGAATTTAAACACAAATAGCAAAAAAAAAAAAATTGAAGCTACTAATAATCGAAATGGTAAAGCCATTTCATTCATAAGTTACACAATTACTATATAGGAACTAGTATGTCTTTTTAATATTCTGCCTGATTACAAACGCTTCAGGCTAGTACCTAAATACATAGACACATATAAATACTTCGTAGTTTTTCTGTGAGCAAATATAAAATAATTTTTTTACTATAATTTTATCTGCAAACAAAATCACGTTGTAGACTTCTAATTAAGTAATAGTAGATCTTAAATACTCAAAGTCTAATATAATACTTCTTCATTCAATATAATAGTAGTAAGAAAGCTGATTGTTTTAAGAGTGCAAGAAGCATAAGAGCCAATTTATTGCATCGTTTATACATAATTATAGTATTTACTAATCTATTAGATGCTTATCATCTTAAATGCAATTTGAAAATTAATAAAGTGTACATTGGTGTTACAAACGGGGTTAGTCATTATAATAACATAACAAACAAAACAAAATAGCATCACGAATTTTTCCCCAAAGGGGTATAGAGGCGTATCATACACATTCCACCAACTATAGCCAATATTTTCATTTCATTTAGGTCAAATGTATGATACTTATGACCGTCATACTGGTTAGGCTATGTTAAGTCCCTTGTAATAGGGGGCAAGCCTATTGCCATAAACAGGACACATTCGTTTCAAACTCCGGGCTGATACTTAGAATTTTGTGATACAAAAACACTATAATATTATTATTGCCCACCAGGAAATCGAATAGAAGGCCTCTTACACGGAAGTTGTATATAATTCCCGACGCGCCACCGAGACAGTTGTTATAAATTTAAGTAGGTACGTGTATATTGAGCTTGATCTATATAAAATTGCAAAAAAAAAGTTGTTGACATGTGGCGTCAGTAAATAAAAGAACGAAGCTGTGTTACTCTTATTTATAAAGTAACGTTTAAAGGGCGGTACTTGGCGGTCGTGCACGGGGTCAGGATGGATTCCATCAGGCGTGCTTTCCATGAAGGATTTTAATTACGTCGTGTCGGGGTGAATGACCTGTGCGCGTTCGCGGTGCGGGTGCGCGCCTACTTTTGATGGCCCCTCCTTTAACAGGTGTCCCGTAACGTAATTTATTTTTTACTTCCATTAATAAAAAGCTATAATCGAGTCCGTTATTAGTGACAACTTAATCTGTTGTGACACTTTAAATTGTATCATTTGATTATAATTGCTAATGAATATGGATTACACTCAATAACAAACTGATAAGTCGGTTTTAAGATTTATATTAATATGTTTATATTGACAGTAAAAATACCTTTTTTGTGATATAAAGAAAACTTAAAAATATTATAGAGTAATTAAGTTATTATTTACAGCTACAACGCTCGTAATTATTTTATTATGACTCAATCATTATCAAGAGATTTAATTTTTAATTTTTGTCACCAGTTAGTACTAAAAGCTAAAAAGTTTGTTTGATTGGAAGTGCTAATCCCAGGCACCACTCGTTAGATTTGAAAAATTCTTTTAGTGTTGGATAGCCCATTTATTGCGGAAGGCTATAGGCTATATAACATTGCGCTGCGGCTAATAAGAGCTGAGCATTGACTAAACAAAGAACGCCCCGCGTGAAAGCTACTTTTATTAATATAAAATACATGCTAGTCAGTTTAAAATAAAGTAAACGAGAGGGGCGTAACTGTAAAGTGAAACTTTGCGATATCGTAAAATTTCGATCAAAAATAAAAAATGTTGCGTTTGTTTATGGTGAGATGAGTATGCAAATAAGGGGAACCTGTGCGCGTTTGAGACTAACAATGAATGTGGGAGTTAGCGGTCACTGCTGACTCATCGTCGACACGGATACCTCACCGCCGAACATAAATATTTATACAACAATAAATTAACCGATTTTTGGAAACTGGTTTTCGTGTCTCCGCTATAATTGGAACGCTATGAGTTCGGTCTACTTTATTTTTATTAAAAACGAGAGCAATCTCAGTTTGAAAGACAAAAAAGGAGTTGCGAAATAAAACCTCACTGAAAATTTTGCAAGTACCGTTGGTCAACGTTTGTGGTCAACTAGACCAATATGAACAGTACAACTTAAATGACAGTTTTGTTTCTAAGTAACTTTTGTTCTTGACTTATTGAATAGTTTGCGTAGCTTTGAAGTAACACTACTTTTGTTATAGAATATCTAAACTAGACACTATGGCTATTGAAATAAATTACATGTTTAATGCTTCAGATGTATCTAATAAGTAAGTTAACAAAGATGCAGGCCTCTTCCTCAAAGGTAAGACAAGATGTCACACCCACGTGGCCAACAATGTTAGCTCTCAACAGGGGGTAAGCATACTGCTTTTAATCGAGCGATTTATATCGTCTAGTCGATAATAATATTTCACTTCGTTAAAACCTAATAATCTTATCCGACTAAAGAATCAAAATCAGTTTATAAGACACGCTATATGATAAAATTCACTTACTGTCGATTTAAAAGCAAGTTGCCAGTAATAATTAAATTTTGACAAAGTCACATTATATTCAACTATATTAAAGCGAGATCGAGAAAGTAAGTTTATAATATTGAATAAAAAGTTGTAAGAATTCCAGTAGCTACCTACTGACATCATTGACGTCATTTAAGGAGATTAATATCGTTTACAATATTCACCATTAAAATTCAGTGATATGCTGTGTGTCCCACATAAAGCATACAAAACAAAATTATACACAGCAAGGTTTACATTAGCCCAGAATGAAATACCGTGTGAGCTTAAACAGAAAACGTGGCCGTAGAGCGTTTTATGCTCTATAATACGTTGCAAGTGGGGCGACTTACAACGCCTGCAATGTGCTCAAATTGATTACGGGCGATACACGCGAATCGTCTAATAAAATCACTAATGGAACGGTACAAGTGGCGTGCGTCGCATAACGGCGCGGCTCTGTATTCGCTCCCACGACTGACACATTATGCAACCTGCGCGGGCGTCAACGAGAACATTGTGCGCTATTGATCGCGGTCGCGATCGCGTTCCCGACGAAAAAGTCTGTGCACCGTAACTGAAACTAGATGCAATACTTGTGTGATTCGCGTGCCACACACAAAATCAGCGCTGTTGAGTGTCCAGCAGCTGCTAGTTGCTGGCGCCACAGCATTATGCTGAGCAGAGTCCAGATTCCCACAGGTGTGACATGCAGTAGGTGCAACTGGTTATATTTTTATTTTTATAATTTTTCCTTTTTGTGACGTACTATATTTTTTTTCTTTATATTACTTCATTTTTACTTTTGTTCTCATTCCAACTTGTGTCACAATTGTGGTAAATAAATGTATTTTCTTTCTTTTCTTTCTTTCTTTCACACCAACTGCACGTTTAGCAAATGACATAGAATACAATATATAATAAAACATTTTCTTCACATATTGTTGCTTTTACCCATTACGGCGGCGAAGCCTTATGTTAGAGTAGTGTATGTCAAAATTAACTATGTTGAACACTGTTCCAATTATATAAAATTCTGAGATATCTTTTAAGTTACAGCGTGTTGTAAAATATATTTAATTTAAATATAAAATATATTTAATTTAAATATATTTTGTCATTTCTATCATGACTACTTAAAGTTCAGCACAATTAGGACCGGTCCAGTATTACTGCAATTTTCACAAATTATTATAAGTGGCGTTTTATAAAAAACAAATTTACAATCAACACTCTTTCCGGGTCCATATTTTTTTAATATTTAACCTGACATTTAAAATACGTGTTTGATAAAGACCGATTGTAATAATAATCCATCAATATCTATTATGTCATTCACGAATCATAATAGATCATACTGGCGGCACTAATTTGTATGTTCACGATGCGAAACGTGCCATTATAAATGTAGTCTAATACGTATTAACTACTAAATTTGTAATTAAAATGTGTTGCTAATTGTAAAGAAATTACACGCCGGCAAAATTAATGGTGCTTGCAATGCAAGTGTGTGGGAACAGTATTCCGAATGAGTACTGATCTTAATAAGCAGACAAAATAAACACAATTAGACCTACATCATAAACAATTTACTTAATGATATTGTACGTTATTTACCAATAACGTTATCAAATCGATTTCTTCGCAATAAGCATAACAGACGAAAAAATATGAGATCGCTTACAATTGTATAAATTTGCATAATTACATTCCATATTACCGTCATAGGCCTATTAGAGTCAATTCTCACATTCATTAAAACTCGGAATACAACACGTTCAGTCCAGCATTGCATTCTGAACGCTTTGTGTATATGATAAAATTGAAATATGCACACTTATGCTGTTTTCTGAATCGATTAACGAATATATGTAATACAAATAGTCTGTTTGTATTATCTTAACGAGCCACAGCTCTAAAATCGAAAAACCAAATTCGATTTATCCGCGATAGTGCTTTTGTAAATATGAAGTATTTCAAGCACATGAACCTTTTCAAAATCCATATAAAATACAATAATAATTCTATTGTGACACAGTAGCAGTCTTAAATAAAGTCATAAGTCATTACATCTACATAAAAAGCTGTCCAACTCAAAAGCATAAGCGACGCAACATAAATTTTGCGTCACTTATGCTTTATTACAATTGTAAATTTATTCATTCAACATGTAGCAAATGATATACTTTGAATTAAGTGTCGTATGACAGGATGATAGCTTGACAGCCTGCCTTATGTGCATGAACGTAGCACGTACTAGTAGCGGAATTCGGCTGCGGTCGGTAGGCACGTGACCACAGTTTGAAACACACGGTGCGCAAATTAGCAACGAACTTCTTATAAGTCAGTCAGATTACTTGCGGTGAAACCCCACAACTTTACACTCAACACTTCTATTACCAAGAAGCAGTGTGTGACCTAAATACGTTCTACGTTCCGCACTTATTTGGCGTGCTATGAATGTGGTATGTCATTTGCGCTGCGCGCCGCTATTTTGCACCGCAATAGATACGTCTGTGCGGTTATTCACTACAGTCTTTCGTTAATTTTATTTGCGTTTTGAGCTACTAACTGTAAATGTGCGTACACAATGTTCGTGATTTTATCTTAGAACCGTATTTTCCACATCCGTACTAGGCTCTACTGGATACATGTTAACTGCCACCGAACAGTCGTTCCTATCGCAACATTAAATTACAACCTGCGGAATTTGTGTTTAACCAATGTGGTCATGACAAATGTGGTAATTCCTACACGTTTAGGACTTACTCGTATCTGTGTAGTTTATTACTGAATGTTCAAATTATTTATGGATCAATTTAAATTTTCTCAATAATTTATTTTTAGTTTGTTGATTCGTGGGTAGTTTGAATTAATTCTAACTTTGGTCAAATGTGGGTTTAAATACAAAAAAATAAGAGCGAGATAACACATTCCTCGGTTTAGTCGTGACGATTGGTCTGTGCCCAGTATGTCGAAGTCGGCTGAGATCGCGGTAACGAGAGCTCGAGTGGGCGCTTTACATAGATCCAATGCAAATTGAGTAGCGATTTGCGCGCGTATAAATCAGCCGTCGCAAACACTACCACTTCGCATTTCGTCAATTAACGTCAACCATATTGTGCGCGGCAAATGCGTACGTCGTGTTCACAGCAATTTATTGGACTGTATTTCCACATATCTTAGCGATAGCAAATATTTTACCACATTTATGTATATGTACTCTTCTATTCAAGCGTCTAAAGCCATTAAGTTAAGTAGTAAACAAAACCGGCTTTTAGGATCTAATGCGCGTTAAAGCCCTTCGGGTATTTTTGTTTAGTTAACAAGAAAGCGAATTATAATCCTAGAATAATTTGTCCCAAGTGGTTTGTGTGGCGAGCAGGTTTAAATGATAGAGAATTACTAAGAAAAAACAGTGTGCGCAATTCAGAAAACTTGCTGGCGGATTATTATCTTTGCGTTTATGAATGGAACTCTGCACTACTCAGGATTCCTCCTGAGGCATTGTTTGCTACTGCCAGGATTGGCTGTTAATATTTGTATGAAACTTTATATTTAAAACATACCTAACCTAAATACATGATAAAGTTATCTATACATGCTAGCGGACCCGACAGACGTTGTCCTGCATGATATATCAATCGATTGCATTTTTTTTTATTTGTGAATCTTAACCATCCACTTGAACACATACACAAAAATTCATTCAAATCGGTTCAGCCGTTTGTGAGGAGTTCACTGTCAACACACGTACAGAAGAATTATATATAAAGAAGATAATAAAATTGTAACGGGTCGATGTCTGTACTATAAGATATTAAAATTCTTAGCAACGAAAACATTTAGGAGATTTGTTTCTGAACTTAAATAGTTAGGTTTAACGTGTTACTTCGACACTTGGTATTTTCAGGGTCTGACGATGGCCAGAAAGATAACGCAAACAGTCGCGCGGGGCTTCGCTCTCATCGTACTTTATTTGGCCACTACTCAGTCCCTATTAGACGTAGCGTGATGTTAGACAGCTTATAACCTTCCTCGATAAATGGGCTATCCAACACTAAAAGAGTTTTCTGTAGTTCCTGAGCACCTAGCGTTCAACCAAACCAACTTTACAATATTAATAAGTATAGACTAATATCATCTATCTATTATCTATAATATGTATGTATGTACAAAAAAAAATATTAAGTAGTATTTCAGTTGTTTAGTACCCATAACACAAGCAAATATAATTGCTTACTTTGAGACTAGATGGCGCTGTGTGATTGTGGTATATATTATATTATTATCATGCAACGCGAAAGTAAAGTAAAGAAATTCATTCTGTTACAACTTTTTAGCAATAACAAGTAAGGAATCCACTATGATTGACGTTAGACAAGTCATTTATCATTTCATAAGATTACATAAACAGTAGTTCTTATAAATGAGAGACAATGATGTTAGATTATTTGATAACAAGTAATAAATTCGTAATAATAGTGTATTGTGGACACTTGATTTAATTACAGTTTATATGATAATGTTTATATAAACTACACCTTACTTATAATATTGTTTAACTTTATGTAACTTGTATGTATAACATTGTTACTCTTAGAAAGTATATGGAAAAATATTTTTTATTTTATATTTAGAAAGATAGACATTTTATAAGTCACTGGTCATTGTTTATCATTGTTGCGTACGTGTGAATTGCTTCTATCGAGCATAAAGAATCATGAGACCTTAAAATCCATTTCTTAAATGACGTCCGCGGCCGCATCTGCCTATGTGTAGAGCGGGTATTAGGCATATCGGCGGAATATCTATCTAATATAATAAAGTTAAAGAGTTTGTTTGGTTGGACGTGATAATCTCAGGAACTGCTGGTCCGATTTCAAAAAACTCATTTAGTGAATTTAGTGAAATTGCCCATTAATGGAGGAAGGCTATATAACATCACGCTACGACCAAGAAAGGCTGAGTAGTGGCAAAACAAAGTCCACGGGAGGAACGCCCCGGGCAACAGCTAGTTGTTTATAAGAGCAGCTTGTGGGGGCGGAATTAGGTACTAAATCAACTTAACGGTCAATACATATATTCGTTTATCCTGGCGGCATAAACATGCACACCATTCATTGATGCTTCCGATCAATTTTCACTTATACATATTACATTTTATGAACCATGGCAATACAAGAAACTTGTATGGCCAAACAGGCGGAAATAAGGACGTCGTGAGATCACTACGGAGATTTACTAGATGTGATCGTTCGGTTGCGGGGGCTACGACAATACGCAATTAATGAACCGTCTACTGAGCATCTTGTCTTGCGTAACGAGCGCACGAGTGCCACTATTATCGCTAATAAGAACTCGATTCAAACAAAATTATATGGAAATTAAGCACGTGCTCCATCTTAGATTCTAATTCGCGTTCCCTGATTAATTCATTATTTTATTTCAATTAGTTGAAATGCACTCTATAAAATGGTATAAATTTCCCTTTTATGGACAATAGTTAGTGATCGGGCCGTGTAACGAGACTGCTTTATGAGTTTCGCGATCGCGTCAGGAGATGATCCCGTGCGTCGGCAGTCGGGAGGTGTTGCCCAGGTCGGGGTGTCGGGGGCCGAGCTATCTAATCGGGCGTCGCCTCGTCGCCGGTGGGCGGCGATCGGGATAACGCGCCACCACCGCCGCGCCCACACGCCAATTATGTGGGAAGAGGTTACGATTGCGCGCGCGATACCGCGAAATAACGCAAACGGACCCACCTAGAGACGATCGCGTGCATTAATCGGGAAACTATTACCAACCAATGCCACTCCAATTAATGCTGACTGATAAATATGTAGATTTCTCAACAACTTTGTACTATAAATCTACGTAGATATAATAAAATTGAGACGAATGTGGAACACGCTGTATATTAAAAAGCTTTCTAATTGGTATCAGATAAACGTTTAGAGAAATAACAATCCGTTAAATCGAAACATTGGCAATTTTCATAATGCTTTCGATTCTGATACATATTCAGCAGCCAACTAATATTAGACTATCATTTAGATAGTTTGTTTACATTGTAAAGAAATATACGAGTATATTCATGTTTTAAAGTTCAATACTTCTGTATAACTGACATGCAAGCTTCACTAAGAGCAATGAATTAGTTCCGCATATTTACATCGTTACAAAGTTCAGTGCAGTCTATAGGCAGAGTGCAACCATTTAAACGTGATTTGATATAATTACTTGAAGCGCAAGTGCCGCATAGATAATGGGAGCGATGTTATCGGTGGCGTTTTATACGGACGTTTTCCCGTGCCATCGCGATTGATAGGAGTCAGCGGCCGAGAGACGTAATTACAATAAATACGGTTCACATGCGAACAGGACTACCCGACATGTCTACGAGGTGCATGCCGCCGCATTCTTGCAATTACGCAACACCTATAACAGACGCCGTGCGGAATTAATAAGAGCGGAAAAATATCGAGGGGAGGATGTATCGACCGTTACATTCGCACACAATATATGATTAAGCATTGCAGGACGCATATCTCATACTGAATGAATACTGTTATACCCTACAGCTTGTCTGTACTACTTACTTGATTTACAATTTAATACATGACAGATGGTAATTCTGCAATTATTTATTACAGATGTACCTGTTAATTCATCAACATAATGTTGTTCCTAATTAGAGCTTAGAATTTTCTAATGTAAAAGATTTATGTCTGCCACTAATCAAGACGTTCATCATCCTTTATGACGCTCGCTATTTATAACTCCTTGCGAACGGAGAATTCTAATAACGCTGTATTGCTTGTTAGTTACCTGTTTATAAGGCTCAATTTATTTATCACTCCAAAGTGCTGCAAACTGTTCTAGTATCTAACATAATACTACAATTAGGTACTTCTTCGATATCGTTTATAATTTGACATAGACTTAAACAAAATGAAAAGATATCTATTATGGTTTAACATTTTTGTTTGTCATAAATAAACGGTTTTAAAAGTGTTAAAATGTTGCATTTTGCAAACCTGAAATCTAAGTGTGATTATGGAACCATAATGAGGCGGTAGAGACATCGTAAGTTGTAATCAAAGATGGTATAATCGTAGGGTATCTTGTGTAACGCGCGTTGACCACGCTAGGGCATCATATTCTACTGGCTGACCAGTTCTGACACGCACCGCTGTCGACGTATACATAACTGATTTAAATCAAAGGAAGTCTTAATACAACATAAATCATGTTCACTTAATCAGGTGCAAATCTCGTCTTTCCTGTGGCTAATTAAAATGAAATTTATAATCAACTGCGCGTAGAAACAAAGAAGAAATGATTCCTAATGCAACTAGACCCATCATTAGTTCGCTATATCAAAAGACGAACACAAACTATAATGCAATTGTAATGAACGTGCCCTTGAAAAATAAGAAGCGTTTCATGTTTAGTTACCCGAGGAAAGTGTACAGAATAATGACAGAAGGGCGGTTCGGAGTTATTACTGTAATGTCAGGTTGCTTCGTCTTCGTTCGCTAGCGTTACATAGCATTTCTCCTCAGCGTCAGCGAAACTAAAAAATAACACAAATAACCGGCTTGCCACAAACTCTATTAGATTTCCAACTTACTTTTTGCAGAGGTTGTCGTCGCCTAACTCGATCTCGATGCGGACGTGAGAAAATTGTTAATCTTATTTTGTAATAGCAGTTTGCAAGGAGAGATGATGAAGCGGCTTTTGAATTGAAAACTTATTCAAAAAGATGTCATCGTTCGGTAGCATTCAAAGGATTTAATTACGTACCAAAATAAGTAAAAAATACGTCCAAATTATAAATTAATTCAATTCTTGTGAGATATTTCTAAGTTTACTGTAAGGACACCTACTATTTGAACACTTTTAATGCTTCGTCATGATAGTTTCGTTAGAATTAATGTTTCTAAGTAAAGCATTATATCTCACTAAATTATATCACTTTTAAATATATTAATTTATCAATGATATAGCAATCTCTATCGCGTTCCGCTAGCGAGTTTAATGTAGAAAGGAAGAGTGCAAGTGTCAGAGCGCAGAGTTGCGACAGGGAAAGCGCTTCGCCATATCACGAAAGGGAACTTCAAATCCACACTCGGTCCGTCAGGTTCACTAACAACTTACCTCATTCGATCTAAGATTGGATCGAATACAGGAACTTGCAAGGCCACTTTCTTCGAGTCTTTCAAGTTTTTTGACGTTGCACCTAAGTAACTCCTATAGTATGTGTAAATATTCAGTAAGCATTTAAGTTAACATAGCTGCAACATTCAACTGGATGTTCCTAGTGGAACCTGTCCGGTGCTAGTAGGTGCCTTCGGCATGATCGGATTTCCCGTTTGCGATTATTGCCTTTCTTTATTTTAGAGGGCGGTTCGTTACCGTCGGTATCGGTAAATAACGGTAAACTATGGGCACAGGCATTTGCATGGTGATCCCATTACGGCGACCGGCGGGTGGAAGTTATTAAAATACGTTTAAGATCTTACTGCATTTGGTGGAGGCGATAAAGAGTAGACATTGCAGAGTCGTGAGTTTGCTCCGAGCTTTATTGCGTTCAGGATGAGATCAGGGTCCGCGGGCGACTGCGATGCCAACGTAAACAAAGAACGAATTGAGGTGTTCCGCAAGCGACGGCGCTTGTCGTCTGACGGACCGTGGCACGCTGCCGTCTCGGTGTATCTCGTTAGCGGCACATTGTTCGCGCCTAGTGCCCAGGGAACGACATCGACATCCACCCTACTGTAATTGGCTATACAAAATATAACGTACATTGTCGCATTTATCACCCGTTCATTCATGGTCTTATTGGCTAATTACTTCAACATAAAATAGCAGGCATCCCGGTTTCTTTTAGAAAATGCACAGTTTAAAATGCAATGCGCACAGTACAGACGTACTCGCGTAGTTCAAGGACACAAGGTTAGAAAGTGGGTCTACAAATGCGTGCGGTAGTGACAGGGCAGCGCAATCGCGTGACAAGTCTCGCTCTGAACATTATCATTCCACGTACGATGCTAAACCACTTATTCGGCTCGTGGTGACCGTTACCCGACGCACGCACGCTGCCTGCATCAATGGCATATTTTTCCTCGGCGAAACTCCGCACACATTTACCATTCAAGGTTAACCCGGTCAGTGTGGCGCTTTGTTTACATGAGTGTCGCGACATCACACGGCGGACGTTCACACCTCATAGCTGCTTGGCAACAAACGACCTATTGTCTTATTCAAGATTTTTAGATTAATCGCGCTTAAGAATGTACGGATTGATAAAAAGCCATGTAGCAAGCCTAGATAACGGATACTAGAAATTGTATGTACCAATAGTATGTTCATATCGAGTTTATTTGTTGCGTACAAAATATATCAAATCGATCGCCTTGGGCGTGAACTTGCACACCTTCCGGGCGGCGTAGGTTCCATCTAGAAAGCTAGATAAGAATCATGCGTGCTCGAAGTCTATAATTCAGACGTCCCATGGGCGAATCTAAACTATTATGTCAATAAACTAACAGAGCCAGTTAATTGAATAGAGATTCCGTAAACGAACACTATATAGGGACGCAATGCTCTCAATTCATATTCATATCTTGAATGAACCTTCATTGATTAAGAGTGGAACAATTTAATTTTATCTGACTATATGTGTAGTAAATTATAATTTTAATTATAATTAGTGGCGTAAATTAGGTGAGGCCTATGTTCAGCAGTGGACAGCGTTGGGCTGATATGATGATGATGATGATATGTGTAGTACAGTTAAGCAGTATTTTTAATTAATGTTTTTACAATTGTTGCAGGTGTCCTACACAACTGACATCGCTCAAAGCTGAAGCGTTGACAAGGTAATTAAAAATATAGCGGACTTGTTAATGTACTTATATCGCTGTGAGCTTCCTTCAATTAAGCTTCATAAGTCAGTAATAGTTCTATGATTATATACATCACAGTTACTTTTGAAATAAAAAGGCACTATTTACGTTTTAAACAGAAATATTGATACACTCATTATTTTAGTATCTCAGTATAAGCAAAGCTTAACTACCGTTTCAATTAATGATCAATCGTTCAAATTTTGATAACCTATGCGAAATTTTTTTGACACGTACGAAGGTTTTAATCTTTTGATCCAATCAATTAGCTCGTGTTGATACAAAGAAGGCGATGTTTTATTTAGGCCGTTGCATGTGGGATATGTGCTCATTACATCGAAAGTATACCACATCCGCGAGTTTGTGTCATGTGTGGGGTTGTTAAACCTGTCCTTACGCACTGTACCAGTTTCTTTTATACTGGTCAAGCTAGATATTTAATAGACGTCTTCGCTGTGCTAATTGCATTTCTTTGATGCGCTTAAGGTATTAAGATGCGATAACTACCAATCTGAGTGTTTATAAACTTAGTAATCTCGTCATCATATTTCTGGCCAAAACATAAGGAAGTCATTAGTTAACACTATGTTGGAACTAATTAAACCCAACTTAAATTTTTGAAATTGCATTTAAACGACAAAAATAATATGCTGCAGGTTTCCAGAGAACATTTTTGTCTGATATACCAAGTAAGACGTTCAATATGTTAAGTGTGAAGTGATGAAATTGTATCCTGTGATACACAACGATATTTATTCATAGGCATCATAAATAACACGCCCCTAGAATAAAAACAAAACACGCATGCTAACCGTTGACACAATATAGTGAGCAGTGAATGCAAATAGATTGACGTCTGTCACGAACGTAGGCGACAGAAACTGCGAAACTGCAAATAAGTTTTTCAGTGATTTGAATTTGAACCGCGATAGGTACTCGCGTGCCCGTCCAATACGAGCACTCGTCATGCCATCCGTACATTTTAACGAGAGCGCGATCGTCCGCGCCGATAGCGACAGTCTAATGAAAACCCCGCTGAATAATGCATTAATACCAGCGTTAAATCGTGAGCACACACTATCGAACTGGCGACGAGAAACTACTACCCAGATGCAAATTTAAGTCAACACCGACGCCGATAAGCTTAGGAGAGTAATTTGAGAAATTCTAAAGCTAAAATTAATACACACTTCCTACAGAATGCCGTTTAGATATTTATGGAGAATATGATAATCATGTTTCATGACTAAATAACATGGAACGTTAGGATGGAGACGTTTAGGTCATGATGTCCGATAGAGGTGATTTATGCGACAGAACGACAATGTTGGTAACGGCAGTCTTTAAAAAAGAAGCATGGTGTATGGTGTTGATAGTGGATGCAGGGTATCGACGCGGGTGTGTAGGTGGTGGATAGGGTATGCGGCCGAGCGTCGTGCTTCGGCTCACGCTGCGACCCGCGTTCACCTCCTCTATTGAAATGTCAGCTCGAGGACCGGTGACGAGACAATCGTAAAACACAATGTTAAGGTCACATCATGACTTCAATAAACAATTCTTAACATGGGAAACGTGACATCGCCGCTGTAACCGAGACCTCCTGAAAGTGTGCCAAACATGTATCCAGCGAAGAGACAACGTGATCCCTTGTTTGATCCTAGTTTGTTTACGTTGTAGCCATTTTTCTTACATCGTACTGTACGGTACAAAATACAACATACATTTACAGAGGTAGGATGTTTACATAATTGTTAAAGTTTCTGTTAAAATGTATTGCAAACTGCGAAAACAAACAGAGCTATTATCTTGAAATTAATTAAAACATAATAAATGGCAATCAATACTGGGTATATAGATTTATAAAAATCAATCAAGAATCTTTAGAGGAAAGCTGAAATTTGGAAGAAATAAACCTTTTAATTCATAACGTCGACATTTGCTAATAAAGTATACAATTTTCTTTGAGTTGGTCGACTTTATAGGAAAAACTATATATCTTTGTATCATGCAAGTGAAACTGCAGGGCTCAGCTAAAAATAAATAAACAAAAACCACAGCGCCATCCATCACGATTAATTTAAGGCTTTTGTCTCTCTAAACAAAAAAAAGATGTCTTAAAATTCATGGCGATGAAACACAATATTTCTGTCTAGTGAACGAAGATTACATAAAGTGTATAGTTGTTAAGGGGCAAATGTCAGGCCAGGACGGGCCAAGATGCCAACACCGTCCGCAGTCACACTACCGTTCCCGCGTTCCAGATATACCATGAGCATGCAACGACATACTTGGATAAAGACAGGATTGAGGTCATTCGCGGTGACACAAACTACCACGTGCACGTATGACTGTTTTGCAAAGCAAGTTCCGCCATCGTTTATAGAAACGTAGTTTAAATATTTTCACGAAAACAATGTCAGTTTATGAACAAAAAACTGCTCAAAATATTCTATTTACACTCCGGTAAATACATCTCTTGCGGCTTTACACTTCGCAGTTTTATTTGAATTAAGGCTGATGTTTATTCATTAGTTCCGGTGGATTTATTTTCTGAGTGTTGAATCGTGACTTCCATTCTAACAATGACTTTTTATTACAAACATTGGAGAAATCACCCAAAAATTCAAATAAGAGGTGTCGTGGAAATCACTATCCCAGAATAATTTATCATAGCAATTTGTGTGTCAACAGGACACGGGGCGAGCGCCAACATAGCGGGGTTTTACTTTCTTATAGTGGCCTCAAGAAACTAGTTAAGAGAAAGTAGGATTAGTATCTTCACTGTATTTATCGTTATATAATCGTAACTGGACCATACACCAATTAATTTGTTGTGTCAATAAGCACAGGAACGAATGCCAGAGTTATAAAACCGGGGGCGTATCGACGAGGAAGTATAATTTTACTATTATAAATTACTTTCTGACGTAGCAAGGAATCCTCCTTAAAGTGAAACAAATTCGCGCCTACAGACATCCAATTAGGACGGTGGTATCGTGCGTATCCACCGACCCACGTGTGTAGAAAATAGGCACTTACTCATAAATATTTATGGCGGGCACAAAGCCGTCTTTGTATACTTCCACATTCACTCGGAATTATAATGGCTGTCACAGTAGGATCCCGAACAAGAGCCGAAACGGCTCGCATTAAGAAGAATAAAAGATTCTCGCGACGTTTTCACTTAGCAACCGACACGGCGAATATTTCAAATAGAGATGACATAGAAAGAGTTAGTTACTGGAATATGTAATGGGACAGCCATAAGAGCTCAGGGACGTCGCAACAGCTCACGCTCATGACTTAGTTTGAGTTTATGATTTGGTTTTTTGTTTATTGTGGTTTTATTAAGTGCGGTTCCTGGAGGAAATGAGTGCGGCGACAAAGAGAAGGTCGATGTCGTTGAGGACGGTGACGCCCGGCATTTCCCGTTGCGGTGGTGGGTACGAGCGACCAAGCGGCAGGCGGTCCGTGTCGTACGGTAGTGGTACAGTTAGCCTGGATAAAGGCGGTTACGGTGTCCGCTGCAGTCGTTGTGATCTGTCAATTAGAACCCCATAACCTTGTTCACATCGCTGATCGCTCTGTCCAGCCCTAACGATTACAATTACCGTCAGTACCTAACAATGAGATACATTCTATTTCCACCATGAGCCACATACTAAGTAACAATATAGTCAATTAGAGAATGTTAAGCGACAAAGGTCAGGAACAAGACCAAAAGTGTTTTATTACAGCAAAAGCATTTCGGTCATTCCGCTTCACTGTTAATTCAATAGCTATGTAGCGAATTTCACGGTTCGCATTGAGGATGAGTCTAGCAGTACTCGTTATTTTTATACTTTTTGGTGTAATTTTTATTTTTTATTTGTATCAAGTCTGCCGTCTGTGAAACTTCCTGTCATCTTTATCGGTTAGTTTTGTTCGGCAAAAAGTTAAAATTTCTCTCTGAAGATAGTTGACTATAGTCAGCTTAAATGAGCTATAAACTCTTAACGCAACAAAAAGCGAAATGTTACAAAAACTTTAAAATTAATCGATTGGTGGCAACCAATTGAGTGATCTCGTCTAAGGCACTACCGAATTTGAACAGTATTTTGACAACTTAAATATATTTAAAGGCTTTTTTACACCCCTTTTATGTGTCAAAGAATCTAACGATAGTAGAGAAAAACTGTTGATTGTCACATTTTAGCATCTATTTACATATTCAACAATAGGCAAACTTCTTCTTGGAGTTTTATCCGCAAGTGAAATTCCTATTAAGTACTGTTACGTTTGGACCAATATTGTATAATTGAATAATATTGTTTAAGTGATACCTAAAGAGTTCCGTAACGCATGTTATTGTTAGCGGACGAAGTTAAATTATTTCAAGTATTATCGCCATCGAGCCAAAACCGTTCCATGAAATTTTGAATCGGAGTGGCTCGAGGCACAATCACGTTTTCCATCACTGTGAAATCTACCAATAGTAATGCAGTCCAGTGGAACGGTGGCTGTAAGAGATGCGTGGCATCACGTAGACATAGTACCAAAATAGCGTCGTGCTCGTTGTGCGCCCGCGCAGGTCGACGGCCGACTTACGAAATTTAATCGAATTATACAAAACTTATTGCCAAACAAATATTCCGATTCAACGGTGTCTTTTTACATCTGGTTCGTTCACCTCAAACGCGAGGTGAGTCTGAGGTTTAATACAGACTCCAATGTACAGGCAGCTTACGAGATAGATAAGAAAACTGTCTCTCAGTGAAGCAAAGAATATTTTAGGTCGACTTTAGCGGAGGTGGAAAATGGAACATGGTTTATTTCTCTATTGTTTGCAACGTGCTTTGTATGAACAACACCATCTAGTGTTTTGTGGACTGAGGACCGTTTAGTCGCTTTCACGTTATCAGCGACAAGCTTGGGCGATATTTATGCTCAGTAACACAACACGGTTGCTTTGCGTGGGTGCTCCAATGACGTACTGTATATCCGTCCAGGACGCGGATATCAGGACTATGCCATCTATAGATTCACCGATACGACCCATTTCGATATCCTGAAGTACTAGAGCTACAATGATATTAGACAATGCATTTTCTCAAGCTTTATCCCTGGTTATTATTAAATAATTTCATTCTCATAATTATACATCACATAATTTAGAAACGTTGTTTTTAAAAACAATATTGTTGGCAAAAACAAAAAAATATTCAATTATTAGTAGCATTTTAGAAAATCAAAATAACACAAATTTATTTAGCACGTTAGGTCGAAATTTATGAATTTTATGATGATGAAATTTAGGATTTCGAATATTGTATGCCTTTAAAGGCAAAACATAGTGATACTAAATTAAATTTTTATATAATGTAATCCACAATACCTATGTTTTACAATGAATAAATTTGAAGTTTGAAACAATGGTTCAAATGACACATACATATTAAGCTTATAACTTGAATGTTTTAGAGCAATAATAATTGAATTTCTCTTGTAAAAGAAACACATTGACACAAAAGCACGCCTTGTGTGTATAGTCGCGTGCCTTTGGAGATGAGTCAATATTTACAGGTTGTCGACCTGACTTCCTTTCTTCCAATAGTTCGAAAGGATATTGGTAAAACAAGCCAGTTGGTCATACTAACACAGAATGCACTCGTATTTAACTTCTGCTATCACGCTGCACTTTAATTCAAATTAAACATTACCATTTCTAAACATTTAAAGCACGTTCTAAGGTGAATATGTATGTATGTTCTAGTAGGCGATGCAGAATCGTGAATTGTATGCATCTGATTAAATCCTGATATAAGGAGGGCACGAATTCATGAGCAACAATCCGTGTTCCAAGTTCGATTTCCGTTATCTAATGTGAATTTACAACGTTAGATAACAATGTTAGAGGCATCTTCAGTAGTAGTCTTTACGTAATGGAAATAAAAACACTTCCTCGTGTTGCTTACGTGAGAATAATGCTTGCTTCGACAGTGACAGATGGTGTGCGATGTGCGAGTACCGTGAATATGTGTGAGTATAGGGATGGGTGTACGTACTATAGGTCCGTACCTTGCCATATCTGCGACTACCTGACCGCACACTAACTCTCATAGGTACACTTGTGTTTACAGTCACTGATGCATCACATTCGCACATGCACACATATATAATATTATTGTTTGAATTTGTAATATACTTCGCCATGATTTATGTAGGTTTCTTACCTTTTTTCTTCAAAAGTAAATACATTTATTATATTTTTATGTACAGAAATACGTGCAAATGCAAAGCTAAATATTGCAGACATAAAAAGACTACAGGTTCACTTAAAATAACTGTTTATGGACAATTCTTCTTCCGTGTGGGAATCGAATTCAAATCGCTGTTGGTTTATTAAAATTTAAAATATGGCTAATAATTCTCGCTATGCACACGCTGGCTTGTAACGTAACTTCACAACTGTTAATAGAACTTGCATACAAAAAATTTTTTTTAAATTACGACCTCGCTATTATTCAATTAATTAATCTCGCCGTGAAGATTTTTTGTGAACAGCTTTATACTAAAATCTATAAAGTTAATTACTCCAGTGTATTTATCAAAGCTAACATCCAAATTAAAATCTTAGCAGTAACATTTAAAGATGTAATCATGACGAGCACAATCTATGTATCGCACTGTTATGTTATTCATCGTTCGATCTCGATAATGAGACTGAATTAAAAGAAACGTCTGTTACGGTGTATAAATTTATTACAGTGGCAAAAAACTGGTGCTGATACATATCAGTTTGAATATCTAAACAAATAAGCAACAGCCAACAAAAAGCATATACTTAGCTTGTGTCAGAATTGGCTACTGAAGTTGAGGTGTTCAAAAAAGCTATAGAAAAAATATATATGATAGATGAATATCTTTTTACGTTTTTTCTATTATTTAATAACACATTAAGTAGCGACGTGACGAGCTGTCACAAAACAGACATTATTTATGTTTATGTTTAGTGTTGTATGACATAAGATAGCGTCATGCTTTCTTACTCTAAGCCTAAGCATATCACGCCTACATTTTGCTACGTATAAGTAATGCCATGTAACATGAGGTGAGCTTATTGGTAGACTTACGACGGAGACAGACCGTCCCATTAGAAGAATAATGTCTTATCTTCAGATAAAACAAAAAATGAAATTATTATAAATTTGGCATTAAAAACCGTAAACTATCAATTGATGAAATTTGTATTTTGTAAAATACTGACTAAGAATAAAATAACAAATTATCAATCGATAGTTTACGGTTTTTGATGCCGAATTTTTTAATAATTTCATTTTTGTTTTATGTGAAGATAAAACATTATTCTTCTAATGTGACGAGACGTTTAGTTTGCATATGCTACTCCCGTATCTTAATACTCCTTGTCAATTCAGTGTTGTCAGTTGGAGCTGTGTAATTAATTGTTAAGCAGATTTCAATTATAAAGTAGATTAGGTTACATCTCAAGCATTGCTGATGTCCAATTGTCCATAAGTCACTCATGCACGCAATGGCACACGGTGACCACACATAGCAGTCGGATAAGCCCCTCTCCACTTGGGCGATAAAAACACATATATTACTGTGTATAATGTATATTTCTGTGTATAGAAATTATCAGCTAACATAATTTAATTGGACCTAAATAAGGACATAATTTATTAATATTAGTGTCTGTAATTACGTCCTGTACGCCTATTTTTGCAGTATACTGCAATTATCTTGTATTAAATTAACTGTATAATTAACATAATCACGATATTTACCTATCAATATTTGAGCATAAGTTATGATCTCTGAAAAGCAGGTTCTATCCGCCTCCTGTTAGATGTAATGAATCATTAGTTGTGCAAATGACGATAATTTGCCTAAACCGTGGTTCTCTGTAACTGTATTATTAGTACCAAGTCAACATTATTTTTTAAGAGTTGAAAAACTTAGAACTCTCAGTTTCTTCGTGTAGGCTTTGTATAACGCTTGTTTCTGTTATTTGACTGTGAAATTGCGATTGTGAATCAGTCGAGCGTATTTGCTTAGCTATAAACAATCTATGGGAGCCCAAGTGCCGTTCAAGGTTCATTGATCACTGGGATCAGTCAAGACTGCTTCTGACGGATGGGTAACTTTTTCAACCGATACGATTCGTCCGGCTTGTTCAAGCGTGGGATAGCAACGAGTGGTTAGCCAATGACGCAAGATACGTATAGGTGCTGTGATTTGATTAATGGAATAGATTGAGAAAATTGAGTTGGCATAAGATAAGTGGCATGTGTTTTATTAAGGTGACGTGCGGTCGATGCAATGTGACGCGGATAAATCAGTTTTTTTGATCGGTTACTGTATCGTGATTAGTATTGGAGCGGAAATTGCTATACTGAATATATCCAATCATTTTGTTCAGAGAGTTTTTGCTATAGTGTCTGAAACACAAAATAGACTGGTAATTGTTTTATCATCATCATCATTACAATCCATAAATATCCCACTGCTGGGCACAGGTCTCTTCCTAATATTATGGAGAGAATTTAGCTTAATATTTTTTTTTAAATCAATTGTTTTATATACAGTACATATTTTTATAAATATTTTAGAAGATTTCAGAGCTCATTGCTCTTTCCTACACTAGCAGTAGGGTTTGTTGAATGAGTTCATACATCGGTTAATATTCAAAATCAGATAAGCTCACGAGCCACTTTCGAAAATAAACAAAAATCACACGGTGACGCATTTTTATTCTGGTTTATCTATAATTGGCGTTTATATTTCGCGCTGTCCAAATATTTACTCTACCACAATCTACATATTTGGTTAGAGTTTATGTGTACAAATAACGGCACCGAAAACCGAAGGAAGCTGATTTTTATGAGCGTTAAATGTTAGTTAACAAGGAAATGTTGTCCATAAAGGAATTAGTACGAGCTTTACTGCCTAACTACCTCATTAGTAAAGGTCTGTTGGTTATGTACGTCTTAGGTTATAGACTTTGTTTGTATAATCTGTAGGCAGTATATGGGCAGGAGGTGCTCGACAACAGGCAATAAACTACAAAAAGATAATGTATTAGATGTAAGCTTAAGTTTTACTACCAGGCTCTTACTTTCCAAAATTATTCCAAAATCGAATAAATAATTATTATAATATTCTACCACATTCACACTGCGCCATCTAGTCCCAAAGTAAGCAATTATATTTGCTTGTGTTATGGGTACTAAACAACTAATATACTACTTAAATACTTTTTTTTTTGTAAATACATACATATTATAGATAAATTACACCCAAACCAAGAACAAACCTTTATGCTTATCACACAAAGATTTGTCCTAGGTGGGGATCGAACCCACGATCTCCGGCTTAGCAGTCAGGGTTACTAACCAATAGACCAACAGGCCAATATTGTTGTTCTAATTATTTTATTTAGTAACCTGTTAGTAACAGAAGAAAGACGGGATATACAACCTAATGACCGCCAAAACAACTTAAGTTAGCAAATTAAAACGTGACCTTTTATATATTTACGAGTATATGAGAACAAATCGATTGGATAGCGTCCAAGAGGCTAATTTGAACATTAGAATTATTTGAAGAATAAGAGATTCTCTACGGAGCTTCAGAAACATAACGTGAAGAATCCATATTTAAAAGTTCGATTACAACTTATTATAATATTTGTATTTATGTAACAAGGCATTATGTTGGAACACACAAACACACAAACACACAAACTCACAAACACACAGCCTCTCACCCCAAACGCATATACCGTCTCCGTTCCGTCGTGGGTAAAAAATGGTCCAAAACAAAACAACTGCGATATGAACCAATAATAAGTTAAACATACCTCAAACAGCTCATAATTCTGCGATAATATTTAAAATGTTTACCTGAAGCAAAAACAGAATAATGTATAAACAATCAAGTTACTGAGAAGAACAACTTAATTCAAATGTCGTCTGTAAGATACAGTTATTACTCGTATTTAAATCGGGTGCTTCTCCTCATATCTACGTGGAATACAAAATCGTCGCGTTCCTACGAGCAGAACTGTTCAACTTGAAAGCTATGTTGAATTTAAATAATATCCCGTAAGTTTAAACTTTGTAGCACTTTACATAATTCATTAGCAGATTCTGTGTGATTTAATTGAACATGAGAATCGCATTTAATTTGTATTCAACACGATAGTAGGTATACCGGTTTTATATATGTCAATATTTATAAAAATATAGTTTTAAATAAATAATTTATTGAATTTTAATAGACACAAACATTTTCAAATACGCCATCTTTTGACTGTTTTGTCTAATAGTTAAAGATGAGTAATTATGGCCATTAATGTTTGACATTTTCATTCCTAAGCTCCATCCATATAAGCTCATCAGTAAAATATTTATTTCAAAATATAATAGCGATCATAGTGTGTTTATCTATTTCGATCTCAGACATGTTCATGACATGACTGTCATAATAAACATCAGCATCCGCCGCGCAAGGTCTAGTTCAAGACGAATGGCTTTCCTTGAATATGCAGACAAAGAATTATGGGAGATGCGAGCATTCCAGGAAACCTTTAGCGCATAATGTTTGTAATTACACGTCAATACAGGGAACAGATCCCTCCTATGTTCATGTACTGAATAAGAGAATCACGAGTTAACTCGCATTGAATGTTGAGAGCTGGTGTGTGATTACACCTGTGTATAATTAAACATGTCATAATTAAGATACAGTGATGAGTAAACCGCGTAATTAACAATAGCATTTTTTCTCTTGATCACAGGACGGCAGTGGCGAATTGCGGGTAGCAGTTGCGAAGAACCAAGGTCAGTAACCCCGAGCACCTTACTCTATGATTGGAATTCGTGAATCTTCAGAAATAACATGTCATTATGTCTTATTAGCTGTAGAGGAAGCACTTAGATAAAATGTAAGGAAAATAACACCTTTCGTCGAGAGAGATTGTTCTATTATCCATTATTGCACCCATTACAAAAATTAGTTTCGCTTTATATTTAATAAACAACATGTTACATATAATTTTAAATTATTATGTCTAATTAGGCTCGGTTTATTAGGAACGGTATATGAATAAGTACTACATGATCACCGCTAATGATACTGTCCACCTATCCAGAAACAAATAAAAAAAAAATAAACAAGTATAAAACCAGCCAAGTGCAAAGAGATGTACAGTTAGTTTTTCTGGTGTTACTTACTAAGTGACTCGCCGATATACTCGGGTAGGTAAGCGTATATCGTTATTAATGCAAGGCCCATTACAAAAATTGATGTATGGATATTACGAAACAAGATGCCGAGATGAGTAGCAAGCCAGTTTACCGTTGTACCAAAATAAAATAGAGCCCTAATGATTGATTGCACCGAATTAATATACTGTTGATTGAGAAATAAAACACGTTTTATTAATGTTTGTATTTAGCGTTGAGTTTATATTGAACGTAAAAATTAAGACATATTAAAGATATTATCGAACTATATAAGCCTTTATTAGTTGTAATGAGAGCTTTTTGCTTGATGATAACAGATAATAAAAAGTAAATGCACATTATACCGAAGCATTTAGGTACAGGTGAACAACGAAAGTACTCATTCACACATCGCAGGTTTAAAAATGCCGAAAAGTGTTCGAGCAGATATTTTGATTTCCGAATTTTTGGAACCGGTTCGTTTTAACGTTATCCTGTTACTTTTTACCGTTTTGCAACATTGAAAATGCCACACGTGAAACTTGCGGTCCACATAGCGTGCGGGCATATGCATGCATGTTCGTCATTTTGGGGCTATTTAAGTAAGGTACAATTACTCCTAATTTATCAGACGCGAACAAAAAGTTATCTTTAACATGTAAGGAAAATTCTTCCTGAGATTTTAAAATGCTGATTCATAATTTCAAGTAAATACTTTATTTTGACGTACCGTTGCGTGTGCGTTGTATGCATTTTAAGTTTATTCTCATGAGTTAAATATAAATAATATTTAGTATGGTGAATCTGAATTTGATATAGGATAATATCTATTTATCAATCGAGTGTAATATAATATGTATGACAAAGTATTAAAGTTCGAGAGGTCGCAACATTTGAAACAGTAATATGATATTTAAGTTGTAACCAAAACGGTTGCAATAAAAGTATCATAAAATAAACGATTCATACAAACTGTATTTTTATAGCCATAGCATTCGCGAACAAGTATGCAACCAGTCAATACACAGAACTAAACCCTCACATAGGCAATTTACTAGAATATTACATACCCACTAATACTACTAAATAATATAATTATAGAGCAATGCAATGATATCTTAACTTGACTGTTTAAATAGTAAAGAAAGTCCAACTAAATTACAAAGATTGAGAAGCGTTTTGCACTCCATTAATAACACAGTATTTTCTCATTGGCTGGTTATTCATACGTGAACAGACAACTCATTGGTATGGTACTGCTAATTTCATTATCTCATAGTTAGTTGTCAGCTATCTGATTTATTATCAAGAAATCACTTTCGCGGCGCCGGCGCCGGCGCTAGCGGTCTCAACATACGCGAGTAACACGTGACTGTCTTGTGTTAATTCAATTATGATTATCTCTTTACTCACGCCTAGGCACTGTTTATAAGTTGTGTATCCGGACACTGTAACGTTATCTTAATAGGTAATCAACTCTTGAACCTGTTTTTTACCTTTCGTTTAACTTTATTAGCAAAAACGCTTGTCTTTAGTACTTCGGTTTTAATTATCATAACTATTCAGTATATTTCTGTCCCAAGGTTATGAAAAAAAAATGAATTAATTAAATTTATATCTCATTTTTATGCACAGTTCAGATAGCAACCTGAATGTAATGATCCTTTACAAATAAACAGAGCTATTTTTGTACTAATCATAAAAATGCATATTTGAGGCAACTGTGTAAATTTTAAAGTTTCTTTTATTTGTATCTGAGGATGTTATTTTAAGATACATATTTTAAACAGGTTAACTTACTCGAAATGTAGAAATCTATAAACAGAGTAAAGCATTAACTCAAGAAAATAGCAGTAATTTCAAAATAACAAGTCATTGCACAGCCACTATCTCAAATAGGCGGAGTCACGAGTGAAAGCAAGGAAAATATAAAGCAAACCAATAATCGAGCAGCCGTCATGTACCTATATTGTTTCCTGATTGAACAACAACCAAGAAACAATTCAAATCTAAACTAAAATAGATTTTATGTTAATTTAGAGAACAATCACAATAAAGATTAGTTGAATGCGAGCACACAAGTAGTAATACAGGAAATGTCCGAGCAATATCCACCCTGAGGCGCAGGGTATGCATCGGGAAGCAATCGTGTACATACTATAGAACAAGCAAAAGGCGGTCGAGATCTCCGCCAGAGGCTTTTAATTGACAATGGCCGGCGACCGACCTGTATAGATACACCAGATGATTGTATTTTACCTTTAACCCTCTCATTACTTGCGTGATAGCAATGTTCCACGAACGGCTACGACTCCTACATCGCTCAATCCAAGCATACTACGCTAATGCGTTATTAGCCGTATCTAATGAAATCTACAAATCGTGCAAACGTTTAGTGATCCATACGTTTGGTTATTGACATCGCTTTATAAGGCAATGGGAGGTTATTGTGAAGTCATTACGTACGCGGAAGATAAAGTTGACAGAAGAGTTACAGAGGTTGTAATCGTTATGCTGATTGCCAATCTCTAAGAAACATAATACTGGGAGAAAAGCTGGAGTGACATTAGCGAAGGCGCGTTGAACACTTGCATTAATATATAGTACGGACCACCCACTGTCGAGTCGCCGCCGCTTCATCATTAGCTGAACAAATAGTTAATTACTCGACCGGCTAACTAGTGTATCTTTTAATTTTGCAATAAACACTAACAACTATTCATTAATTGTGCAAGTGAAAATATTTTAGATCGTAAAGCTGCAATTCTAATCCTTTCAACGTTTGAAGAATGTTAATGTTTATTGCCTGTAAAATTGAGCTCGGGTAATTGTAGTTTGAATTGATTTTAGTTGAACTTCTGAGGTACGATTAAGTTTGTTGTAAGGTATGTTATCTCTGAAATTTAGAAAAACATAAATGAAATGTATAGGCATTTGTAAAAGATCATTATAAAGTATAGCTAAGTGTATGTCTGATCCACCAACTCGCACTAGGCCAGCGTGTGTGGACTATAGTCAACACCCTCTCAAATCTCTAGATAGAGGAGAGGAGATCCCGAACCCAGCAGTGGGACACTAATGGGTTGCTGATGATGATGAGGACATTTTTTGCATATTAAAATGTATAAAATGATGGCAGCAATTTATGTTGTCATAAAATCTTACTTGTTTCTAATCTGGGTAGTTACTGCATACGTGCCTTGCTCCATGTAATGTAAGCCAAATGGCTATAAAGGTTACTTTATTTCGTAAGCTTTGACCGAACCGGCGTTTCACCAAGAATATGCATCCAGATATTATCAAACAAGTCTTAACGCGATAGTTAACGGTAGTTATAATGTCGCATTAAAATGTACATAACGTATTTTTCTGGTTTACAAAAGTAGCCGCTCATAGCTCGACGCGTTCTTGTTGTTTTACGAGCGTTGTTTGGTAACCTACGACGTCTCCTTACCTCGGGTTAGACTCTTTGAATGCTAAGATGTTAGAATATTATGTATAGCAATATAAATTTGATCGTTTGCCAAGATAATGTGTGAACATAATTGCATATTCGCGGTAAGGCTACGATTTGAAAGGGTTTTTTTTGAACCATGAAACAAAAATATTATGTAACAAGCTCTATATTGCGGCGGACCTTACAAACATGCACCAAGACTTGAATCAAATCACTAGGCACGGCAATGTCAGTGGCGAGGCGACCACTTTAACTGCTACACCACGGTGACAGTCAAAGATAAACATATCGAAGGCGGCGAGAAGGCAGAGTTGTCAAGTGTCCATCGAATGTTATCTGCGCGCGACATCTTTATTCCGAGGTCGGTTTTTCTACGCGTGCGCGGTGCGGTGGGCGGTAATGGCGTCCGCCCCAACGGGATTCGCGCGCCGACATCGTTTCGCGTCTCATCGTGCGGCCGCAATACATCGCTCCACTTAAATTACGTGCGAGTTTGTTCCGGTAAACTATCGCGATACCAAACACTATAAAAACGCTCTTACTCTTGCACCTGACCAGCTTCTACGACACAATGTTTCAAGTAGGGAACTTGTTCAACACTATTGCACTTGTTCGCTGCCAACATTCTAACAACATCTATATAAAGGCAAATGTTTACTTGTATAAACATTTCTAGATTAGTGTCAGCTATGTCGGCCAACGACAGGTGAATTTATTATGGTGAACAGAAATCTGTTACCCAGTTTATTGGGTAATAAGACAGCATCACGGTGAGTGGCTTAAACGAGCCTTGTAAACGTTCGATCAATCGCTGATAACGGTAGGCACAATGACGTGACGTTAGCCTAAGTGTATTGAACCTTTATAAATTCAATCGAAATTTGCCATAGATGATTTATCTTGAATCTAAACAGTTTATTTTCACGATAAGTTAAGCTTAAAACGATATGCCCATAGTAGATTAATCGAAGAGGTTTGTTTATTGCCATATAAAATATTTAAAGATGCCAAACGGCTGAGAATTGCCTTGCGGAAACACAAAATTACACTTATTCGAACCCGGAAATTAAACCCGGCACTTAACAATAAGCAGTTGCACTTACAACAATTGGGCCAACAACCAGCTTGTCGGTCGAATGTTCCAAATACAAAACCACTTCAAAAATCAGTAGGTTAATGGATGCCAAATACGTACGTGAAACAGTTAAGGAACTTTTTTGAAATAAATGCGTTCTTAAATATATTGCGGGTAATTTCCTTAAGATAACTTTATAAGATAAAGATTTTTGTGAAACTATGAAACAATGGTAATTCCTCAATGAGAGCCTCCCACGTGCAACGGAACCTCTTCCGCCGTTTAAATTGTAGAGCATCAAAAATAATGGGCCCAAACAAAACCAAGTAAAAGAGCATTATAACACAATGTATACCGTTACACGAAAATCAAATGAATCATGTGTTTGGTTATACACCGGGTCGTTGATTGCTATGTATTAGTAACATTAATCATTCAAAACTTAAATAAAAACAAGTATTGTTAAATTTAGGTGGTCAGTTAATTGTTTTTGGGCGGCACCAATTCTCTTTTGTCTAAAGGCGTGACCTGCTATTAGATGTGGTATAATTAAACACTCGACCGAAATGATTGGCAGCTCATAATATAAACAGATATTAACATAATTGATAGGCTTTTAATTTAAATGGTAATATTTCTACATGAATGAGCAGCGGGTATGTAACGGTTCGTTGTATGTGTATGCATATGAATATTATCTGTGGATCTCGGCCTACTTCAAGTGTTCACTTTTAACACTTTTAGATTGTCCTCATTTAAGAGTTTTTATCTTTAATGGAGGTCACGAGATCTTAAGTTGATTAATAACGTACATGCACATGTATGAGTATTTGGGCCGCGTGACCGCTGTCTTTTCGATTCAAAGCGACGATCGTACATTTTATAGTCTATACGGTTTGTAAGATTGGGCATGTTCTTATTTAGATATATTGTTGTTATACTAGTCAAGTTACGATAAGTAGTTATATTTAGAAAACCATTTATAGGTCAAAAGTGCTGCATAAAATACATTTCACACCCCGTTTCCTTAAAGAAAAATGTTTATCTACACTAATATTATAAAGAGGAAAGATTTGATTGTTTTTTTGTTTGTTTGTTTGCATTGAATAGGCTCCGAAACTACTTAACCAATTTGAAAAATTCTTTCACTGTTAGATAGCCCCTTTAACGACGAAGGTTATAGGCTATATAACATCACGCCACAGCCAATAGGAGCTGCGCAGTGGCCAAACAAAAGCAACGGGAGCGAAGCCCCGCGCGACTTCTAGTTTATAAGAAAAAAATAAGTACCAGTAAGCAACACCTATATGGCATATTGCATGCCGGAAGAATACCTTCACCGTTATAACATTAGTGTTTTTGCATCCGCCATCAGTGGGACAGGAGTGTGTCGCCGCTCCCGTGCACCGGGAACCAATCAATTACATATTAGCTTAATGTGACGTAGATAGCCTGTGTGGTTCGCGCCAGGAGATTTGCACGGTACATGTAAAACGGCCGACTGTTCACGGCGCCTAACTATAACGGACGACAGTGCAAGACAATAACAATCTTATTTACTTCTTGCAAAGGTAGCATTTTTCTATATATCTTTATTTACAATGATAACAAAAATAATACGTAGTCTGTAAACTATAATCAAATTTACAGTTACTTAAATCATTTTAACAATTGAGAACAACATGAATCTAATATCGTGATTTCCTGAATGTAATTGTATTAGAAATGCTAGTCGGAACAATGTTCTTAGGATCATAAAGCACAGTCGTGTGCTGTATTCCAATCGGATAGTGCTGTATGAAATATTTTCATTAGAAGTGAGTTAGAGAATCGTAAAGTACAGTTTAATTGGAGGTGTATGGTGTATCGTGTGCGGGTGCGATAGATGCCGAAGGTAGTGTAACAATAGCAACGTGCTCGGTAGGCGGAGGCATCGTCGTGGTCGCCAGCGGGCGAAGGCGCTCAGCCGTTCCGTTTGCAGAATCGCGCCTCGAAACAAACAACTATCCGCTTACTAAAACGTGTCAAAACTTTCATTGAACCAAATCTCCTTTAGTAGTATTGTACTGTGTACTTTGTATCTTCACATTTCTAGAATTTCCCACGAGGAACTACTTCTTAGTATTATAATCTATATACTAATATTATAAAGAGGTAAGTTTTGTGACGTTGTAGGGGTAATCTCGGGATCTACTGAACTGATTTTCAAAATTCTTTTAGTGTTGGATAGCCTACTTATAGAGGAAGGTTATATATAACTATATAACTTCACGCTACCTCCAATAGGAGCTGAGCAGTGACCAAATAAAGAACGACAGGAGCGAAGCCCCGAGCGATATATCTACACAAAGCACAGACCTACTCAATATTGATATTTGATTATACGTTGTGTCTACTATCTCTGAGCATTAATAAATTTTGTCACAAGCATATATGATAAGAAAAGGATAGCTCATCCTTTACGGATTATTTGTCATAGAACAATGTAAGCTGCGATGACAACACAAACAAGCAAATTCAGTGGACTTTAGCTTACGGACGGTTTATAAGTGAAAGAGTAAGAACCAAACAATGTTCTTTAATGGAGAAAAACTAAAGAACAAGAAATAGTCTGAATTAATTATTAGAAAACTCTTTATCGATAAACGCTGTAAAAACATGTTACGTTGATTATATAATTAAGGTAAAGTTTATAAGCAAAATTGATCATCAATATAATCTTCTAATTTCTAGATTGAGGATGTTATTAAGAGCAATATGTGTAGTCGATTTGTAAGTGGCATAATTGTTCAATAGATGACCACTATTATTCAAATTCAAGCCACGGTACTCTTATTACATCAAACTTCCTTAACAGCTTGAGATTGAATGTGAAGTTCGCTATAATCTTTGTCGGCTTAGAGCTGTTTTAGACGAACCAGTCTCTATAGTTCTTTACAGAATTCCTTTAACAGTTTAAAACTCAAATGAGATATCGGCTAATTTGTCTATTGCTCTTGAAGTATTAAACAGACTTCATTCAGGAAATAAATGGCAATAATCTCAGTCCAGTTTTTATCCGCCCGGAAAAAAACTTTGTATACATCGTCTGTATGTTTGTGTGTAGGTGTCAAAATGTTATAAACGCTTAGATATTAACCGTGAGAAACTAAAAATATAAGAAAATATCAGAATTCTGCGACGTGTCAAACGAAATCTAAGATTCTAAGGATTTGAATACGTAATTTGTTCAATAACGAGTTTACGTCATGTCCGTTACTCTAAGACCGGTCAAGAGCCCACCAAGTAAGCATTAGAGCTACCATCGACGTACCAATTAGTAAGGAATAACGTGTTACAGTAATTTTGTCATACTACTTTAAATATAAACTGAGAATGCAAAGAGGTTTTATACTTTATCAAGAAACATTATGTATTCCAATCACTTCCTAATTCCAATAGCGAGATGACTAACGGTGTTCAATGAAATTGAATGCGACAGCGAAATAATCGAGATAAGTCCACGTTAATCGATCTAAAATATGATTGTTTAATGATCGGCGGGAATCGAAAACATTCGGATATAGATTCAATGCATAACTTAGAATACAATCATTAATCAAATTTCTTGACGATCGATTTAATAGACACTATAGATATTCGTTAAGATTAATGTGTAAACTTATTACAGCGCCTGATCTCCTTGGAGATTTAGCAGAGGAGTATTACACCCACATTACGTGGATCTTGTTTATGTTCCTCATACTAGTATGTAGGCGAATGTATTACTATCAACTAACCATATTTCTCGATACCTGACTATTAATAACGTATTCTAAATGGCAATCGAATGTTAAACCTGCTACTTAAGATATTAATATTGGAATAAATTATGGAACACCATTAAAATAACTTTAAACTAAAATATTGCTATGCAAATATTGAAATTATAGGCAGCATGTATCACGCAGTTTAAGTTTCTTATGACAAAATAATTAGCGTCACATAGGGCACTGTTAATAATTAGTACCTACATAAAATGGATACTGTCCTATGATAGGTTATAGGCTCGAAAAGTGGCACACTAAAAATAGTCTTATTAACAAACTTCATCTCAATGTCCCGTTGACGGCGAAGGTATTTTGACATTGCATTATTACGATATCTATGTGTGCGTTTGTGTGCCATTTCCAAAGATCGAACGCTATGTAGGTAACCAATCTACACCTTTTTTAACATACAATATCATTGGTAACAATGCAACATTGTCATATCAGCCGTCGGACGTTACTATTGGACATAAAACTCCCAAGAACTTTCCAAACAAAAGATTAAAGTCATTAATTAATTTTCAGGGTACTAGGTCATCCAGTACGATTCTTTCTATAACAATCGTAAAAGCTTTGTAAACAGCGAAACTAAAGTAATATACACTTTCAATAAGCATCTTTATTGTGTAATAAATCTCTGTGGTACAATGACAACTGGCATGCCACAACACAATGGCAGGCCGGTGTTCCTATTGTACAAATTGTGGAGCACGTGCCTAATGTGATTCGATCTTACCGCCTCGTTTGTATTGAGGCGTTAACTATTATACGGGGAACTAGTTAGATCAATGAAATCGACATTTATTATATCTATATTTATTGCCTTGGTGGTGCAGCATTGTGTACAACGGCAGACTAGTGGTCTCAGGTTCAGGTAAAAAACGGTACTACCTTTTTCTCTCATGAATATCTCAGTATCAGAGCGAAAAATGTGCCCGTTTAATGGCAATTGGCTCGCGGCCCAAGGGGTAGGCAGAAGTGTATGTCACCCACTTTTCACAAGCTATGTTTGGTCCCATGTAAAGCTGAACACGTCTGAAACGTTTTTTATCTGTAGATAGGTATAAAAGACCTATCTATAGATAAAAAACGTTTCAGACGTGTGCCGTATCAGACAGAAGAATATTCTTCTATACACATTAGTGTTAATTAGCGTTGTGGAGAGAATTTAGCCTCACTGGCCAGACAGGTTGTGTACAGGGTTTGATTTCGAAATTTCCTTTTCTCGCAGTGCTCTTGTCTGCTTAAGGTTACTCCCTTTGTCGCCACCACGGATTGAAATGGGGTAGTGGAATTACGTACTCTTAATTCGTCACTACACGGACGACGCAGCTTCAAATGTGGCCAAACATACCTGGCGAAATATGAGTGTATACACCTCTGCCTACCCCTTCAGGGAAAAGGCAATGTTATGTTATTCCAGTATCGATATAACGAATACGATCCTGCGGACACCCGTAAAGCCGCAACGCAATTTCCTATGTACCTACTGTGAAGATTGAAGTGAAACTGTAAATCGAATCTATCACGTGCGTGGTGCTGTCATTACGCGTACGCCGTGATTTCCTTGTGGTCGACAATTTTGCACCAAAGTCTAGAAGACCACACCGGTGTATAGTTCAATGACTTGCATAAAAAAATTCTAAAACTAAAACGTTGCACTTTTTGCCCGACCACCGAAAAGGATTATGTTTTTATTACTGAAAGTAACGTACAATTGTTTTATATGAAAAAACAACGCTCGCACTAGAGAAGAAATCGTCTGGCGCGGGGGACTTTATAAACAAACAATAAACAGACACAAAGTACATCCAGACTCAAATATCTATTCTTCACAAAAACATTTGTCGCGTTAGGAAATTGGAAATCGAACCAAACGTCAAAATTTGATAGTAACTGACGTTCAAGAAAATCGCAACATCAAAGACACAGCTAAACTAACACCTATCTATATATTACATCGCTTTGCTAAAACATACTAATGTGAACTTTAACATAACAATCTCTTCATCTCAATAATGGCACCAACAACTCATCAGCAGAAACATTAGCTTGTGGTACAATGACTACGATTCGATTCGCGAAATCTAAGCAAAAAACATCTCGCTCTGCCCTACCTTTGTTAGTTCATCATCATCAGCAACGCATTAAGTCCCACTGCTGGGCTCGGGTCTCGTCTCCTCTATCTAAGAGGTTTTAGGCCATAATCCATTCTCACGCTGAGTGGATCAGACATACTCATAGAATTTCTTCTAGGGTATGGGGGTTCCCTCACGATGTTTTCCTTCAACGTTAGCAGATAGTCACTTGATTCCACAAAGTGGAATCCACATTGGGTCTGCCGCTGTACGTACGCAAAGTACTTGTATATAAATCGCAAGTACTTACCATAACAGATTAACTGCACGTTGGCTATTACTTGGATACCAATTTGCATCTAATTCGTTTCTATACCTCATTATCATACATCATAACTCTTCAGCCTTTACCGATTCATATTTCATCCTGTATCGAAGGATGTATCACTGACGCGATATGAGATTGTATTTACGAGAGCGGGTCGCGTCGGGCTACTGTACAGCGGATAATACGGAATCGATCTCCCCCGTCGTTATTGCAAACCTAATATGCACACAATATGGTACAGTCTTCGACGGCTGTATACTGGCTCCTCATTACTCCTAACAGTCAGCTCTTAAGAACTACCTACTCAACTGTTACTTATTACCTTTCTATACCATGATGAAAACGTTAAGTGAAAAATAAATAAGCACGCGTCGATGTCTTTTATTCTTATTAAACTTCAGACGTTGTTTTGACATTTATATCCGAATGAAAAGCAATAAAAATTACCGTTTTCCTGTTCTATGAATAAAGCGGAAGTAAATCGCGATTGCCGATATTGTTAAAAAATATTTCAATCATCATCGCTCGGTTTGAATCGCATTTTGTGACAAAAAATTGTGACGAATTCGATTTTGATGCATATTGACGGTTTCGGAGAATGATGAGGAGTGAAAGGGTCGCCGTAGACGCGGCCGCGGCGAGTGCTCGTGCGCGACTCAACGCGGCGCCTACCGTTACATTGCACCATTTTGTTGGACAGTTAACTTCAGAAGCGACTCGAGCTGATGATCATAAACATCAAAACAAACGTATGGAGCACATAGGAGATAACTATGCAAAGCCACCTATAAGAATTGCTTTTTTTTTCAGCTAATACTGTTTATATTTTTACTAGCTTCCGACAGCGGCTCCACCCACCTCGTATGTCAGTGAAAAAAGCATATATCGCACTACCAATGTAAAACAGATATAAGCTGAAATGTGTCTACTCTGCAACTTCCATCTTGTGAATAGCTAGTAAGGTCCAAAATTGTCCAGTGGAATTTCTCATCTTATCAACACTTTTGAACTGTGAGTGCTATTCCAAACTTTCTGTGTGTGTGAAAACTCTTACAGATCTTTTCAACCGTTCTAGCATAATGAGTAACAATCATCAATTCATCTCAGCTGTTGGATTTATAATACTAGTGGGATGAGATTTAAGCTATGTCTATTAAATGATTTAACCGTACAAAACTTCATAAAAAATATATATAGTATTTTCTGTCAAAAATCAATCCTTATAAGGCTGCCCTGCACTTATCTGCTTTGCCCAGTACATTAGAAATAACAATAGTCATATGAGTCCATGTTTGACGGGTGACACATCAGCGTCCTAATACAAAGTAGCTATAAACATAATGGCGGCACTTAACACGGCCAATGAGTATGTCGTTAGCGCTGTCCTACAATACAACGCTCTCTGTTGTAAACAGAGCGGCCGTCACCGTTTGTCAAGGGAGCTATGATCGATGGTGTCATAAATATATGATATTACCTAGTTCAGCGACGGAATAATGTGAAATGACTGGCCTGTTGGTCTAGTGGTTAGTGATCCTGACTGCTAAGCCGGAGGTCGTGGGTTCGATCCCCACCCAGGACAAATTATTGTGTGATAAGCATTAAGATTTGTTCTGTGTCTGGGTGTAATTTATCTATAATATGAATGTATTTACAAAAAAAATGTATTTAAGTAGTATATCAGGTGTTTAGTACCCATAACACAAGCAAATATAATTGTTTACTTTGGGACTAGATGACGCTGAGTGAATGTGGTAGAATATTATATTATATTATAATGTCCCACTGTTGGACTCTGATCTCCTCTCCTCTATCTAAGAGGTTTTAGGCTATAAACCACACAAGCTGACAAAATTGTGTCAGGCAGAAGAAAATTACGCCTTTGTTGGAGAAAAGGTGTGATCTATATGTATAAGGCTTCTTGTGTCACCGGGGGCGGGTACGCGCACCGTCGGTCGTGACCCGATGCGCGTGCGCCGCTCTTGTCATGCGCTACTTGTGATTATGATGTCTAGCGCCTGCGTCACGGCACTCCATTGTATCGCTGCCGAGACACGACACGAGCTTTTTGCGAGTCTCGACATCAAAACTCAACTAGTTCACTCGCAAAATAAGGTTAATTAATAAAAAAGAAAAAAAATAAGATTGCGTTTTACAAAAAGTGAATTGACTTCCGATGACAATGGACGGATGAAATATTTTCAAAATGGAATTATCATGACTGGTATTTGGAATACAATGAACATTTTATTTTGGTTGATTGATTTATTGTTGGAAGAACGTTGGGTAATATATTTGTGGCACGTGGTTATTGAAAGTTTGTTACTTTAGTTTGGGTGTTGATATTGGGGTAATTTTGAGGTTGTATATCTCGGGATCGGTGCACGCGGGTACGTGGAAGGAGAGCGCGGCCGCGTCGACCTCCGCGAACGCAATAATTGAGCATAGAAATCAAATTACAGATGATTGATGATGCCGTTACCGCACGACCGAAGCCGCAATGACGCCCGCCGACCAGACCGTATCATTTGCGTAATAGGAATTCGACAAAATATATTATACACTAAAAAGTATACGTAACCAAGCTAACCGTTTACATATTATCAAGTATAATTATTAATTTGGCTCTTGTAATATTTATTGCCTATGGTTGTGAGAATGATACATCACTTAATTAACAAAAATAATATTAAAATAAAATATTTTTAAAGCCTTTATAATAATCAAAATTACTATTTGTTTACTCGTACGATTAATTATTAATTAAAATAAAAACTTATTAAATAATTTCTCAATTATTCTAATGATTACTGAGCACACAGGTACTAAACAAATTTTGAGAATAAAAAAAATACTCACCTATAAAAACCAAAAGAGATTTTATTTGCTGAATAATGTACAGCCTTTGAATAAAATAACACACTGACACACACAGCATAATTCCCTCAAACAACATAGTTCCGTAGATCAATAAACAGTTGTTAGGTCACGTGAACAAGATATTGAGCATATCAACCGCTTGCATACAAGTCACTGAGGTAGAATGACAACTGTTCTGTAAATTTTACGACGTAGGCAATATAAAATCATTAGAGGCAATAAATGCTCGACCGACTCACGAGTGCTGATGCTTTATAACTCCACTTAATATAACACATAAGCACTATTATAGATACCACATAAACGCTGGAAACGTTGTTTAAGTTGCGTAGTACCCATTAAGGTTTAACATTTAATTAAACGTGAACAGCATAAGAACTCACGTGAGCTAGAAGAAGTTCTAAGAGTTAGTCTCATCCTAAATGTAGTTACATTTAAGACAGCGTGTGAGGATTATGGCCTTAACCCTCGCAGCTCTCTAGATAGATAGAGAAGTGACCCTTGCCCAGTAGTGGGACATTCCTCATTCATAATTTCAAACTATTGCAGTCCACAACTGGACATAGATCTCTCTTAACACGCGCCATAATACTCGGTCCTCCGCCTTTCATATCCAGTCCGACCCAGCGACATTTATTAGGTCGCAGGTCCACCTAGCTGGAGGGCGTCCTACTCTACGCTTGCCGAGTCACAGTCTTCACTCAAGGACACGCGTGCTCCATCGTGCATCGGTCACTGCCACTTCAGCTTACTTATTTTACGAGCTATGTCGGTAAATTTCGTTCTTTGTCGGATTACCTATAAACGAATTTTATCCTTTAAAGAGACTCCGAGCATAGCTTTCCAGCTTTTCCGCCGTTCCATAGCTCACTGAAAGCAACTCTAAGTTTGTGGGCTAGTCCTACAGTGAGTGTCCACGTCTCGGCACCGTATAGTGGGCCATTAGTGGATTGCAATTATTATTGTGTTGATTTCTTGCTGGTGATTAGCGTGTGTTCACAATTCGGGCCAGAACAGCTTTTAAGGGGTCAACAATTTATGTAATGCTTCTGGTGCCACAGACGTCCATTAACTAACCATCAGGCGAGCAATAAACATGATGCCACCATGCATCGTGTAAAAAAATACTAGTTCTTATTTCATATTTTGTTCTATTCAATTTATTTTAAAATGTATATCAGATGATATCTGAAAATAAAAGGTACCGATGGTTGGGCGCGGGCGCAACGTGTGCTCATGAGCACCTCGCTGGCCTGTGGCCCGGGGCGCCGGCGCCGTGGCGGCGAACGCGTCTCTTCTATTATACACATTTATTACTTTATTTCATTTGGAGCTAAATAATCTTACTTATTTATTAACGCGCCGTACGAGTGAAATATGTACGTAGGTGATGCGATATTGCACCTCTTTTTAGTCTCGTCAAAACAAATGCAAGCGTTATTTCAAAATGAAATACATTTGTTTCGTAGTATTAAAGTAGAGTAGTAAACAATACCCGTCCTGACAATCGGGTAAAAAAAAAACTGGCAAATAAAATATATACCATACTATTTGTACTGGCAAATTGTTAGGAATCAGTTTGAATCTAGCATAAACAGATTATAAGAGAACGAATCCCGTATATTATCTTAGTTATGCTAACGAATAGTAAGGTCGTAGGTTACCCAAGCGCCTATTATGCTTAGTTATAATAATATTTCATTCTCACACTCGAGACACGGAATATCATAGACAGGTGTTAATCTCTTTAACGACTCAACGTTCATGCACAAAAGTGTTCAAAACTAAACCACATAGAAATAGTACGGTACTACACTGAATAGTGTAATGGAGAGGCATCAAACCGGTTGTGTTGCAAGCAAAACAGGTGCGAATACGGCTGGAGCCGTACATGGATGTGACAGGACACAAACCAGTATTAGGCGAAATTTACGAACCACCTTAGACGATAAAATAAATTTTAATGGCACAAATCGATACTATCAAACAGATGAATCGTCGTGTGCTTAGTTCAGTTAAATTGAATGCAAACTGTTTACGTAAACTCATTCGTAGCGTGTATCTGCGTTAACGTCACTGATAACTATCAGAGGAAACAAGTAATACGCATTTCCCTGTAAACGAGATCGCCATATTTCGAAGTCCTTAGGAACTCGCTGGCTGTGATTACGGCATTTGTATTTTATATAGAACTAGCTGTTGCCGAGGCCTTCGCACTCGTCGTTCTTTGTTTGGCCACTGCTAAGCTACTATTGGTCGTAGCGTGATGTTATATAGGGCCTTTAGCCTTCCTCGATAAATGAGCTATCCAACACTAAAAGAATTTTTCAAATTGGACCAGAACTTCCTGAGACCTTTACCTTTGTACGAACCTTCCACATAAATAGTGTTTCCTTTAAAGTTATTATGTTCTTTTTCTAAGTAGCTATATTAATTACAAGAAGTCGCAAGGGGATTTGCTCCCATCGTTTTTATTTGGCCACTATTCAGCTCTTATTGGCCGTAGCGTGATGTTATATAGGACCTATACCCTTCCTATCTTCCTTCTAGATAAATGAGCTATGCGACACTAAAATAATTTTTCAAATCGGACCAGAAGTTCCTAAGACTAGCGAGTTCGACCAAAATTGATAGAACTAGCTTCTTCCTGTAGCCTCTGTACTCTTTCAAGTATTAACCAACTCTATATGAAATTTCATGAAGATTGGTTGGGTTGTTAACAAGAAAAGTAGCAAACAAATAGAGTTACTGTCGTATTTAATACATTATAGTAAGGAAGTATGTATGGCAACGCGCAATTTGTACTCCCAGTAGGTATAGCACGCATTCTTAGACTAAGGCTACTGCTTATCCTCACAGTAGCTAGATAATAGTTCGCCGAAATCTTTCTATGTTGTTAATTCTCAAGAATAACAAATCATCGCAAATCAAAAAATGTGTCGACATTAAAAATTAATCGAAGAAAGCGACGTAAAAAACTGATGAGCTCATTTCATATAGTTGCATGTAAGCAAAGAATTAGGTATGTAGGTATGGTTAACAGTATCCAACAGTAGTGTGTAAAGTGCTGACGTCATTGTTAAATATTGGGTAGGAAGTTAATGACCGCGGCGGCAAACAAAATTAAAAATAAGTGCCAAGGTAAGTGCAATCATTGATTTTATTAAACTATCTACATCAGCATATTATAACCTGCGAAGTAGATAAATTCATTATAAAAATACGTTTAGCATAAATGTATCATCTGTCTGTAAACAACTAAACATTGTATCAAAATCTTATTTTAGAAAAAAAATACATTGACACATGCGAACGTATCATTATGTTATAAAAATAAATGGCAAGAAAAAATGTTAAGGCGACCTCGAGAGTAATCAAAAGGGAAAAGAAGATTATGATAATTGCATACAACACCACAAAGAATGATGCGGGCAGAAATAGAAACAAATTGTGATGTCGCACTCGATAATACACTGAGTGACCACAGCACACGATCGTCTAATAGCATGCATTGCGAGACTCGTAATGTTTCACACGTGAATACATTATAATAAATGGTAAGATAGTAATTACTGATGTTTTGACTCGGTACTAGCAGACGACTCGTCAAAGAAAGACACGGATGCACTGCAAACCTAGTTCCGACTGTTCGCGTACAGACTAGACTACAGCTAACAATACGAAATTATAGGATTTAAAGCCCCCTCATTGGGTTAGCATGATTAATCGCGGAGAAAACTAGGCGGGATTATACATTTGTTATTTAAGATCGCACGTTTTACAAAGTACTGATCATTACTAGAGTCATTCTGAACACGATCGAATGATTTTTTCATTCAAAAATTTGTTAGGGAACCATGTAGGTAAGGCCATGATGCACCTAAATTACACGTATTATACATCTGATTCGCGTGAGCTTGATGTATTGCTCTTATGATTGCACGTTCTTGCTATTGTTTAAGTGACTATTGAGCTATTTTCTACAATGCAAAAGTAGGTAGCAGTCCATATAAAGGTAGCCAATAATTTGACTATCAATGAGTAATTTAAAATACAGCTTCGCTTTATTAAATCTCATTACAAAGTAACACTCGTTATTGGTAATGGTGTATTTCAATTTAAACCACAAAAATATCGAATATAACTGGCCTCCGAACGAATATTACCGTCTTGTAAATGGGATCTTTTCAATGAAAATTTATCGCAAGTAATTGTAACTCTTTATTTAAATAGCCCATAGAACGATGCAAGACCACGAGTTGTAACGAATAATAAAACGATGCAATTTCCACCTGCCCACTGGAATGTGATGCCCTAAGCTACATCATGGAAAGTGGTCCAATATTTCAAATACTTTCAACGAATGGAGTTCGGTCAAGTGGCGCTTGTAGATTCTATTTTCAGCGCTCTTCAAACGAAGCGATCTATTCGAACACTGTGGACTAATATATTTACTTTTAATGGACTATAATTACTCTTTAAAACTTGAGAAAAGAAGGAATTTGAAAGATTTTGATTATATAAAGACATTTCACGAGTTGATTTAAAAGATATGCAAACAAACTTTGAATTCGCTTGGTAAGACGAATTATCTACAGAAGCACGCTTGCTCTGCGAGTCTTAATTGAACAATTTTACAATTAACATTACTTAAAGATAAAGATAAATCCAGTCACGTAGGTAGAGGACCAATGTAGCACTGATCGGGATCAGAGAAATCGAGAATCTCTCATTAATGTAAATCGTACTAGCAGATACGGCGCATCAACCCACTAACCTCTCTAGCTAGGACATTGCAAGTATTTACTCGTACTTTAAACATCCCTGGCATCATACTTTGTAACTAGTTTGCCTTGGCCAAGGTAATGCAAGTAGTTTCTAATATTTAATTACTATGATGGACACTATACTGACGTACTTCAGTAAGTAATAAGCCAATTATGTATGTTGCTGTGTCGGCCATGCAAAGTTAAGCGGTAACGTTATTCAAACGGAACGCAGTTAAAAACCTGATAATGTAATGGCCTTATGTGTTGTTTAAATATACATTTAGAGACAATTGCATTCAGTTTTTTAAATTTTAATTAAAGTAAATGTACTATTTGTTGTAGAGATGTTTTAAAAACAAAAGACTTATACGTAAATGGCGCCTGTAATTTATTTGTGTATTGTCTACATAAATGTACAGCAGAGTTAAATAATAAAAAAACTTAGCTGCTGTCTCCAACTAGTTAATAAATTTCGCATCCGTGAGTCAGATTATCTCCTAGTTATTCATTTGCCTGCCATGCACGTGTAATCATTAGAGCCTGTGCATCGCCTAAAGGGGCAGAGTTCTTTGTAAATGATCACCAGTTTGTCGTTAAGACTAATACAAATGAAGTTTGTTCGTACATTTTTTTTATTTACAAAGAGAGATTAACGTGTCTAATTTGAGTTACGGGCTATTTGTTATATGCACGCTACAAAGTGAGTGTAGAGGCAAAATAAGTTATAAAAAAGGATTACAAGGTTTGCTGAGTGTAATTAGCAAAACAAGCAAATATAGTACTGGTGGAACATCACCGCCGTTTAAACTATCTTCAGGGAATATTATTATTATCAACATGCTTCAAGCAGTTTATCCGTTCAGATCAGATGCGTACAACTGATATAATCGCTTAGTTGTCGTTTATAACACTCGCACGTATAGATAAGTGAAGATTAAGTGTCCGTAATGCTGGCTTTAAAGCCTCCTTGACTTTTTTAAGTTCAGTAGAGCAGCACAGATCTTTTTTTTTTAATTATTTAAACACACATAAAACTATTATTACAGGTACAACCTAATGCAATAGCATATGTAAATAAATATAAAATTAAATTAACAATCGCACAAGAAGCGGCCCGTATAAATCCGTTCAGTGTACACTAAAAGAGATCACAGAGCAAATGTGGAACAGTAATAGAAAAAAAGTTAGATTTAGTTAAAGTATCTCATGTATAAAGTAGTTTATGTGTCGCAGAACTGTACCGTTTCATATATAGGCATTGAACAATGAGCGACGTTGACGCCTGGCCGACGACTACTGCCTTGTAAGGGCGGGGTGTCACAATATCAGCCGTCACTCGCATCGCATAAGGAAACCGCCACCCCATTAGAAGGAGATACAACAAATTACAATTTCATTCAATGTAAATCCGCGGAACGTTCTCTTAGCGATGCTAATGGTTGAACTTAGACACGCCTAATAGTTTACAGAGAAGCGGATTAAGCCGTTCGGGTTCCCCATTGTGTTCCGGCGGGTACGTCAGTCTATATAGCGCACTGCCGTCAAAGATATATTCAAATAGCTTCTGTAATTAGCTTTAACGGGAATTCCTGCTTTTATTACAATACAAACAAAACAAATAAAACATGCACAAATAAAAAATACAAATAAAACATGCACAGCACAGCAATGTTCAGTTGACTATGATCACCGGTGCAAAAGGTACCACTTCTTACCTCTAGAAATGAGACGCTGCATTGGTGACATAAGTTTTCTTTTAAATGTCGCAAATGGCCACATCGACTGTCCCGAGCTAGTAGCTAATATATCACTACGCACAAACCTGATAGGCTTTCGTAGGCGACCTATACTAAATGTTTCCTCCGGTTCAACAAATTATAGATGTAACGCCTTCTCAATAAGAAGTGCACATAGTTTTAATAAAATTCCACAAGATTTAGATATTGATTTATTCTGCACCAGTGTGATGACTGTGAAACGGCTTTTAGCCAATTTATATTTCAATAATGCATAGACTAGTACACATCTGACATGATTAACATGCAGAATCGTATATTCACACATTACATTTTCTAATCTACCTAATGTTTGAAAATATATAATACATATATATACGAGTATTTATCTAAAAACTGTACATTTTTAGCTTTTGCTTTTTTTTTTTCTGTTTTGTTATATTCTTAGTAACTTCTTTTTTTTGTTTTAGTGTTTTAGTTTAACCTTTTATTCATTCTGTTTTTTCTTATTTTTAATAATAGTACTATATTAATAATATACCTACCTATATAAAACTTCTTTTTAAAAAATATTAACCAAATGTGGAGGCTTGTAATTAGCAACCTGATTATAATTATTTTATGTATACTAATGGTGTATTAGACTGTAAGCCTTCTTTAAAATTAAATAAATAAAAATAAATAAATAAAATTACCGCTATGACGATAAGGTATATATTACTTTAACTTAGTTGCGAAGTATAGTACCTAATTATTGCAACATAAAAGTTAGCGTTATTTCGATTTACGATTCATAAACTATTCTCCTGTTACTATGTTTATGTGTGAAATGTTTACAAGTTTGTATGTAATCAAAGCGTGCTAACATAATTTTCATGACACAGTTATTTTACTACACATAACTTAAGCTTTCACGAAGTGTATATATATTGACGTCATTTATTTTTATTTCTTAATTCCTTGATCTAATTATACAAGTTTATGTAAAACAGGGTTATTCGTTATTTTCTATTAAATAATTCTTTACTAACTGTAAATACGAACACAAATTTTATTAGGGCATCTATTTATGTTGTAGATTACAACATTATAAAGCTGTAGAGTTTGTTGTTTGTTTGTTTGAACGCGCTAATCTCAGGAACTACTGGTCTTATTCGAAAAATTCTTTTAGTTTTTGATAGCCCATTTATCTAGGAAGGTTATAGGCTATATAACATCACGCTACGCCCAGTAGGAGCTGAGCAGTGGCCAAACAAAAGCGACAGGAAGGAAGCCCCCGCGACTTCTAGTAATAAATCTTTATAAATACTTCAATTATAACTAGCGGCGTTGAAAGAAAATAATTAACTTTGAATCAGTGCAAAATCTTTAAAAGCCCATTTAAGGCTGCATTCATACATAGATAAGATTAAGTATGAAGATATAACAACCTATTAATTATCCAACAGCGTTAGTTATCCAATGTTTATGTAAATCGTTGTAAAATTTATAAATACCAAGACTAGAATCTTCCTCTATAAATCAATTTTATTTTTTTATATCGTAGTTGAGAAAATTGGAAATCTTATACAGTCATATAATAAAAATTTTATTCCATATACATATCAATTATTGATTTATGTTTCCAATATAGTTTAATAACTTCAGATACAGTGAATAATTGCACGACCTTTTTATTAGAAATATTTTATTATAATTGATATTAAACCTTTGAATGTATTGGAAACTGTAAGCATCAATCGGATATCCAGCACATACATACATAGCATCACGCCTTTTTCCCCGAAGGGGTAGGCAGAAGTGTTTCACACCCACATTTCGCCAGCTGTGTTTTGGGCCCATGAAATAGGGGGCGAGCCTATTGTCATCAACTGGGAACATCTTGTTTGCCAAACTCCTGGTAAATCTTAATACTGGAATTTCATGATAGAAAAGCCGAATACCATTTTCACCCGACCCGGGCATCGAACCCGGGTCCTCTTGCACATACTTATGATAGATCTTGTTTGATTTAATGTTATAGAGAAATAGACCTAACTAGTACGAATCTATACTAATATTATAAAGCTGTAGTTTGTTTTTTTTAACGCTAGGATCTCAGAAACTACTGGTCCGATTATAAAAATTCTTTTAGTGTTGGATAGCCCATTTATCGAGGAAGGTTATAGGCTATATAACATCACGCTACGGCCAATAGGAGCTGAGCAGTAGCCAAATAAAAACGACGGGAGCGAATCCCCGCGCAACTTCTAGTAACTAATATAGCTACTTAGAAAAAGAACATAATAACTTTAAAGGAAACACTATTTATGTGGAAGGCTCGTACAAAGGTAAGATTGGTGCGACAGATTACTTATATAGCCGTATCACTTGTACAAGTGCACAAGAAAACGAAGACGATACCCATAGTGTGCCAACCAGTACTGGTATGGTGAAACGTAAATAGCAGGTTGGAGGCATCCGGCTCATTGAATGCGGTGACCCCATCTGATCGGTGCTCCAAGCCGGCTGAGCGTGCCCGCACATGCGCAGTGCAATGTCCACCTTGAGAATTTATCTACATTATCAATATCTTTTATGATACCATACACCATACCTTTTTTATTTTCAAAGCGTAAAACGCAAACGCGACGAGCTAAAAATTTTATGCTTATATTAAGCTTAACATTTCATAGAAAAGGTTATAATAAATTGTTTGAGAAGCATCTATCACAGCCTTGACATTTATAAGAAGAACTATCATATGCATAGATCAGCCTTATCTTATCTCATAACGGTGTTGAAGTTAAATAAAAGTGTATATGTTTAGTAATCTAACCATTTTAAGAAGATACTAAATGACTGTTGACGGATCATAGCAAAGAAGCTGTCTAGAAACTTGATACTCTACTGGAGGATTTTAAATATTTTTTGCAAGCTTAAAAGCTTGTCAACAATATCTAATATCTTTCTTTAAATAATATGGTTAAGTTCAAAGATCTACGGCCGCACTCACGTCAATTACCAGCAATCTGTCATTAACACAATTTTTTCATTGAATAATCGTCTTTAGACGTATCGACTTAAGTATTAGTAATAATAATAAATCATTTATTTCAGGCATACACCCATATTATAAACAATACAATATAAGCACACAAAATGAAATAAAATAATTAAAATTTTACACAAAAACACACATAACATACACACAATCTAAATTCAAAATAAAATAAAATTGTACGATGCATATTATATATTGCACGTTTTTAATAAATAAACTTTAAAGTAAAGTAACGTCTCTGAGTACGGCAGCTAATATCAAACAGATAATTTATCTGTAAACAAAGTAGAATACGATGGCTAGTTCTTACAATAAAATACATTGCAAAGGTTCTAATTAGGAACAAGTACTATTGTGGCTCGAAGTAAGAGTTCCGACCTACTTGGCGATAGCTAAATTGTATGGTGTTTCCGCAGCAAGCTTTGTATACAGGTCAACGCACATTTTTGAAGCCTGTTTTTAAACTGTTCGTTTTACCATGAAAAGAATAATTTAATTACCACGCCAGTAATTGAATTCCTAACTAATTTACTAAATTAAATAAATTTCAATAAGTTTTAACAGTTAGTATAGCCATATTATACCGAGCCGTGAAATTAGTTTTCGTTAATTTATAGCTCGTTTGAGTTGCGGTATTCGTTAAGCTTTTTGAGTTGTTAGTATTCAGTTAAGAACTTTATGTCGCATTGCTCTGTCCTGTTAGTGTTATATTCCAAGATTCTAGGTTAACTAGAGGCAAGCAGGAAGGCGGTAAACACAAATCTTAGAAACATTTACACGTAAATGCATAATTATGAATGAAGGCACACTAACTCGCTATTAACCATTTGTAGAAGCAGCGAGGTCCGTTAATAAATAATTATAAAATTATTGCTAACTATTAAAGACTTACTGACATCTTTTCATTAACATAAATTCAAAGGAAAATATTGCTGTACGTTGTTGTTTAATGTCAAACCAAGTGAAATCTTATTGAACTTTAACACTATATCTTTATTATTAGGAATAAGCTTCTAATTATTTTCCAATTATTCGAAACATATAGTAATTAAGGCCGTATAAACTTAGGTGAATATTTAGCTTGAATTATAAGGTAATAATATATGTTACTATTACGACTTAAGCCGAGGATAATATCACCTTTTAATGGACAAATAATACCTTATTTAATCATTTATTTCATAGAAATATAAGTTTACAGCTGTTAAACCAAGCACTTATATGTTATATTAGACGTTACTATTATAACTTACAACCAAACTAAATTGAAATAACAAAACACAGAATATAATAAAAATAACAAAAACAAAAAAAAATATATAGGCAAGCGAGTTTCATCGTGAACTACGACATTGCTTCCAAATAGTTAATTACTAGACCTGACATCAAGTATCATTGGGACTACTTTATGATATAAACCACATTCTTATCCCCAATATGGAATGTTTCTCAAGACAAAGGTTGTGAGAATTTTTACGGAGTATTACATGTTAATATCCGTCAAAAATTTGGCACAAAATCATCAATTGATCTGTGACGTGTGAACGCTTTCACGTAAATTGGAATCGATCAAGCTTACCCGATGTGCCCGCGCCCTCAACACCGACATACCAACACTTTGCCACGACCGACACTCCTGTTATTTCACGCTATTGACGCGGACGCCTGTCCCTATTTATTAATACTTCGTTGGTTGAACTTTGCCTGTGGAGACCATGACAAATAACACTTGACTAGCCTGCATCCCGTTGTAATGTTTATTCTAGGAAATTGTTAGATACTGAGCACGAATTCATTTTTAACAGTGTCATATCTGATTCGGTATTTACTTTCCAGTCACGGCACTGAATTCGCGCTTATTACAAATTATTCAAAGGGAATCTATCGATTTAAACATAAACTAATACGAGAAAGCATTTACAAGCGAGTAATTTAATTTTCATAATGGACGGGCAGATCAAATTAGTTTCAGGCCGTAAGCGACACGAGACACGACGCATGAAATGAATTAGGTTTCCTTGGGCGATATCATTAGACGGTGTATGCGCCGATTCACACTGTATTAACACATAATAATTTGTAATAAATTATGAAAACGAGTAACCAAAAAACAGTAGTAAAAACCAATTAACAGTAAGACATAAAAAGTTAGTATGTAATAAGACATTTAGAACATAAATTGTACATTGCCAGAAGTTTATAACGAATTTCAAGAACTCGTTTATATCTGTTCCCACAATATCTATGTAGACGGTATATTAGTATAAAATTGCTTTGATATCCGTGTTAAAGACCTCTAAGAGAATAACACCGAGATAGTTATTCATAGATTTTACTTGCGTCTAATTTAAAAATGCGCTTTAGACCATTAAATTAATTTAAAAGCCTTCCTCTTCTAATAAAAACTACGCAAATTGAAGATAATAATCTAGTAGATGTCAACACACAGAAAAAACGCATATACCGTCTCCGTTCCGTCGTGGGTAAAAATAATCTGTTTGCGTTCATTTCATATAAATAGAATGATGGTAATTACGCGTCAGGTCTTTGAATGTTAAAGAACGAATAACTAGAAGATAATATTGTGATTACTTTTTGACAAAAATAATCCGAATAGCTTGGATGTGGATGTTCTCAAACAAACACTAATGTATACAATAGTTTGCGCCACTTTTTTCTGTGACATGCAATTTATATTTATGTCAAGTACGAAGTTAGGCGTGTTCAAGTAATTGGTAGTACACAATTTAAAGATAATGCCATAAACATTTTTTCACAGTACCATGTGAAAGCGCGGCTAAATTTTTCCCATGACTCATACGAACCGTGCATTTTTTCGAAAAATATTACTAGTTTATGATTGTGTAATGATACGTCTATCGTGGTTCACTCAGATGTGCTAGTACGTGTCTTATGTTACCATCGCTCCATTGCGAGTTAATTACAATGAGACAGCAATCATTAAGCTAATGCCCTAAGACAGCGCACGTAATTGTTTTTCCTTTTTATTATCTCGTGCACATCACTTCAAGCTGAACACATTTACATGTAATGCGAGATAAGTGGAGTAAAGAATGATCGGAAAAATGTTTTAAATATTAAGTTTAGGTGCGATGATGGACCTACATCATTAATTTCTTCGCTTTATATAATATGTATACGTTTACTTAACCACTTAGCGAAAGTTAGGAAGACGATCTACAGATAAGATCGACTGAATCCGTAATGGGGAAGCCAGTGTCATTTTCTTACAAATATGGAGGAAGACACGAGTTCAGTTGTCGCGCTTAGGCCACAAATTGTATACAAGCACTTATCGATAGAACACATCTCATCGATAGCTGCGGCAAACGATGCTCGATATGGCCGTAAGATATTGAGCGATTTACCCCATCTAGGAAGAATGGTTGCGTGCATAGCTGAACGACTTTATATACTATAATTCTAGACCTTCTCATGCAATTATGTACCTACTTAAATTGCCATAAAACTTTTTTTTAACAACACTTTTCTTTTGTTTCAGATTACGAATGTTGCCACGGCCCCTCTCAGAGAGTACAATGCGGTTGCTACTCAGTATAGTGTTAGTGGCGTGCGCTGCTGAAGCTGCAAAAAAGTTCGAAGGGACTTTAAGATCAGCAGTTGATGCCCCACCACAGGACAATCTTGCCGTAGAATCTCTATCGCCAGAACCAGCGGTGGTAGCGGCTCCAGAAGATTACAAGAATCCCAGTGCACCTCCTCCATCTCCTATACCAACAAACACCGTTAAAGATGATGCGATCGATGCAGCAGTACCAGTTGTACCAGAGACGGCCTCGGGCGGAGTTCCACCATCTGCTCCAAGTGGAGTCTCAGCTCCATCGGCACCCGCTAACTCATTAGAAGAATGCGATCCTGAGATGATAGGATTTGAACTCGTTACTGGGTAAGGAAACAACTGCATGCTTTTATTATCCGATTATCACGAGTAGCTTCTGACGGTGGAGTGACCGATAATTGCGCGAGTAATTAAGTTTATTAAGTCGATGTAACAAGCCGACAAGTAAAGTTGCTATCAAGATCCAACATCGTTCAGGAACTTGCTTGGGAAAGTGTTTCATCTGTTAGCTTGGTATTTGTCGACTAGCCGGTTTAAAGGGTTTACAGCATTTTATCTATTTTATTAGGCCTATGTGGATGATGATTAAACATTATATTATTATTATTATTCAGGTACGTGTTCTCCGCGCCGTCTCACATCTTAGACGATATCCCCGGCACACTTATGCTGACCGACTGCCTGGAGCAGTGCCAGGCCAATGATACTTGTCGCGCCGTCAACTATGAAACTGGCCTTTGCGTTCTGTTCAGCTCTGACGCCGATCAATTGCCAGGTAAGTCGATCTAAGCACTTCATATTCTAGAATATTCTACTAAAACGTTATGATTTCATCAAAGAAGAGAAAACGATAATAATATCACACGAATAACTGCCAATAAACGTAACTACTCTAATAAATTGATTACAATCACAATATAAAGAATTTGAGATATTAATTGAATTTCTCTTAAATATTTCATAAAATATAATTGGTATATTTTACTACTGTGTTGAATTATTAATATCAGAACACAAAAGTGGACACTTATTGCTAATGAATATTGACACGAATGTTAACGATAGTAGATAAATCAATAGTGGTTTTAACAAACTGCATTCAAAACATCTCAACCGAGACCATGAACAGCGTAGATAAATACCCGAAGTATCAGAAAAAAACGAACAATAACGGAACAAACAGATGCGTGTTGGTGTATTACTGTATGGTATAATCGGGACACATAGCAGGTGGTAGTATGACGCCGCCACTACTCTCGTTTGTTCTACATAGAGGTGTGAGCTCACAAACAAGCGAAGCGTTCCGATTTTTTGCTTCAACACATCATTTGAATGCCAATAACGGCATGACTATGCTCACTCATCACGCCTTATTGGGAAAAAAATACTCTCACCGCGAAAAGGAAAACATGACCGAGTATATTTAACGAGTTTGTAGAACGCGCTTTGACCTCATAACTATGAATGGCCGGTCTTATTACACACAATCATTTCCGCTAATAACAAAAAAAGGTATCCCAGTCATGTTTCCTATTCAATGTAAATTGGTCACGAAAATAAATTCTTATAAAATGTATATCTTTTGTTAGATATTGTTACCTTTTTAAAATATGCACGGAGAATCCCACATCATTAAATTTGACTAAAAAATCCATATATTGCGACCGCAAATGGGACATACAATAAAAGTCTTTTATTCATTGCTAGACAAGAAGCCGTAAAGATGCGCGAAACCAAAAAAGTAAACTAGAATAACATGGCTTCTTTCTATGACTATTTTTACATCACATACAAAAGAAAGACGGGGAATGATAAAATATTTTTAATAGTAGTCAATTCCCCAGGGAATGCAAATGCCTTGCATTACCTTTTTTTTTTTATGAATTTATAAATCTAATAATACAGATAGATCTTATAATACAGATTGCAATTCGTTTAGCACATAAAATACGATTTAATAATAGTAAACGGTGATTACGGGTCCTATGTATTGAATTAAGCCGTACTGAAATTCCAGCCAGCCGTCAGTTCAAGGAACTTAGCGATGAGATCCAATTATGGAAGCACAAATCGCTTCGTCGAGTCGGTGTGCGGATTTTCAAATTCGCTAAGGTTGAACGCCTCTTCATCCAGAACACGTGCGTGAGCATGAAGAATTTAATGATGACACGAGCGCCCCCTTGCTCATATTTATTGCTTGGGAGTAAGGTGTTGCAGTTCACTAGAACCTGCAGTAACCTGCACATTTTCAACGGCAACAAAGTTACTTCATCATGTAATTATAGGTGATTTATTACTGAAGCACTAATTCTACTTTTATTTGCAGGTGCTTTGACGAAGTCGCAGTTCCCAGTGTTCACGATCTACGCACAAAAGTCGTGTCTCGGTGTACGTCCTTGTGAAAGGGCTTGGTGTTTCGACCGTGTGCGTGGCTACCACCTGAAAGGGCGCGGCAAAAAGACGCACACAGTCAGCTCCAGGCAGATGTGCCTTGACCTCTGCCTCGGAGAAAACGAGTTTGTTTGCAGGTTAGTTAAATACCAGACATATACATAAATTACATTACATGATCTCCGTCCATTTTAATTTGCTTGTGTATGACTTCTCAAAGATAATCTCTTTGAGAAGTCATACACATGTTCATGTGAGGTGACATTAATGACTCTCTTTTGCTAAACTTAATAATAACTTTGCCTATTGTAAATACAAACGATTCTCGTATTCTAAAGTCAATAAACGCATTTATGCTATGGGATATAAATGAAAAGACCGTGGTTTATAGAAAGGAGGTTCATATTTTTGTCGAGGACATAAAAGTAAGATTTATGTTCTTACTCAAAACCACAATAGAAGGATGCGGTAGATTTATTGAAATCACATATATTCTGGCGAGGCACGTACCAGACACTGCTTTACCAACGTAAATAGAAACAGCCGAGTCATTTTGCTATTGTATTTTCTTGTTTCTAAGGAAAGCAATAAGAGAATAATTATCTCTACCGAATCTATAAACATGTCGATTAACTCGTTTTCAATTTAAAACCACTACGTGAAGTTGTAAATGGGGATCTTCATGACTTTTAAATAACACCTATTTAATTTGTACCTGTTTAATAGGTAGTACTTACACGCGATATTTACCGAGCAGCTTTTAGGGTTCCGTAGCCAAAATGGCGAAAACGGAAACCCAGTTCTTTATTCTAGACAACATAATAACCATAGCAATTTTAAGAAATAAATATTACCTTGTTTAACTTTACACAAGACGACTGTTGTATTGAAATAATAACATTATTAAGTTTTAAACTAGGACTTATTCGTCAACTCGCGAGCTTGGAACCTTTTGATTTTACCAATTTTTTTTGTCGTCAACTCGCGCGCACCTCTTGACGTATAAGTCTAAACTAGTTATATTATAGAAACCTAACAAGTGTTCGGCCTAAAAAACAACTAGAATAAAAATATTTATGATCAATTTTACCAATCAAATCAAAGTGAACTACATTTGATATTATTAATTGAATTAAATTAAAAATCTCACTTCGAATTTCATTGAAGTAATTACAAACTATTGAAATAAGCTTTCGAAGTGGAGCGTTGTATGGGCGGAGCGAAACATGAATGACCCGCGAGCACTATTGCCCTCCACGACCTTTGCGCGGTCGAACAGACACTTATAATAGTATTAGTGCAAACAATATAAGTAACTACATTACACTATGTACCAAGTTTTATACACCATTTATGAAAGACTGGAGATATAGGTGTATTAAATGTAATAGTATTGTATAGCTCTTGAATACCGGCTCATCAATAAAGTACTGATTAATAAGAAAATGAATAGCTATTTGTTTTCTCGCTGAGAAACATAGTGATGACATTACATAGGGAAAAAGTTTATGATTTGGCTTTTAGCAATCTAATATTTTCTTAATAAATACAAGGTGACAACGATCTGATCCCTATTCTTTCGCTTGGGTGTGTAATTGTCTATATAAAAATAATTTTATTTGTTTTAAGCAACATTTTTTTATTCCAAAATTAAGTAAGACATTTGCAAAGAAGTTTTTGCAATCGCTTGAATTCTAAATAAATAGGCTATAAATAGAATCAAAATATTTCAATGCGTTGAATGGCGAGTAGCAATCTAAGCGTTAATTAACGATCCGATGGTCCCGTGATGTAATTGTTGGTGTAATAAAATTTACGCAATTGATTTTTTTTATTTGAAAAAAAAAACATTGATTGCTGATTAATTCTATTCTAATAATAATTTACTGTGGAGTTTTTACCTATAAAAGTTTGGTTAAAATCTATTCAGCTGTTTCGAAAATTCAGAAATTTAAAAGTTGTTTAGAACATTATGATACCTAGCCCTACCTTTAGAGAAACTTCTTTATTATTAGGGTGCAATTCTCACCGCCATATCCTACATAATCCGTGGGCAGCGTGGGAAGCTTCTCATTCTAAAGTCGGAACAATAAAACTTCTAAGAATCACGGGCATTCATTGTGACAAACTATACTACATTTATCCACCTACACAATTACACCATACATCTAGTTTCTTGAGGAAAAGAAAGTAAAATTTACTACTAATACAACGCTCTATTGAATGTTTACATCAACCATTATCCACGACAATTGAACTAACAAGACGTGAAAATACAAACACGAGGTCATGACTGTTCCTCTCAATCAGATACTATCATATAAAGACTGATTCAACATTGTGCATAACGAAGACAGTTATTTATGTACATATGTAAATAGAACATCCTTAGCCGCAGTGAATGGAGTCAAACACAAACGAAATCTCTATATCTATAAATATATATTTATCATCAAAGCCGGCTCATTAGATACCCATGCGTGTATAAGCTAATTTATAGATTATCCCGATAACGAAGTCAATCAGCCTTCACCAAGTTACCATAGATGGCGGTTTCTGCGGTACATCTTTGCGGCTCAGTTCAGTGGATAAGTCACAGCCTCTTCCTGGTAGCCGTTCCGTTTCTGAATTCTACAAACGAGCATTATATACAAAGCAGGGAGGCCAATTGAACGGCCTACGTCTCAGGCGTCTAATGTAGCAAGACACGACTGTCCTATTGTGTTTATTTCCTTGTACGGTTTTTGATATCATTAACATAAATAGTGTACTGCGTCAGACAGTCACATTCGATACACGTATATTTGTTGGCGTGTTCAGGTCAAGCTTGCGCTGCTCAGTAACGATTGCGGATTATAGCGCTAATTTGCTTCTGAATGCGTGCTTTACGTGCGTTTACTGTATAGAGGTCGACAATATTACCAATCACTCCGCGTTTCTTCTCTCCTTAGAAATGTTTACTTCATGTCTAGAAAACCGATTACAGGTATCATCTGAGTAATGCGTTTATCGTATTGCCTCTTAACACAGTTTGGTTATTTGCACTTATTTCTAATACCGTTAACTGAACTAGCAATAAAAATACCGATTTATCTAAATCGAGTACTTATTGTAAACTACTCGATGCCGAGTTTGTGTTAAGTGTACCAACATTGGTCTTTAGTCAGGTTACATAGAATAATATTGTTTTCCCTGGTGTTTAGCTTGAATTTACATTCGTGAGTTACTTGATTCTGAATTCTAACTGAAGAGAAAGGTTGTGTCTGTAATAAATTCCACGACTTCACGCCATCATCTCGGTATTCTTAACTAGGGTTGGGGTTAGGTAGCGATTAGAGAATTAAATGCGGCATTTTACGTAGTCTAGCTAGGTTCGACACGTGTACCGTTGGATACAAATCGTCGTATCTCCATTGAAGCGAACAGGCGGCTCGGGCGCACCCCGGGCGGCGCACATCGCGATCGTCGACAGTCACGACATTTGGCAAATATTCCCCGGACGTGGCGGGCAGAGTGCCGCGCGGTGTGGGAGCGGCTTGCCCTATCGCTTCCTACTTCCACGATACAATAACCGATAAAACACATATTGTTTCTCTCTTAAATCCTTTCTGCAGTTAAAATAATTACTACTTGGCGTGATACCACATATAACAATAAACATTTCATACTTTTTTAAATAAAAGTCTCAAGTTATAGTTTCCGATACAACGGATATAAAACACGCAGTGCGGGCCGTCCGGTTTTTATTTAGTTACGGTTTACATGAACATATCTAAGGGTACAAATTAGAAGCAATAGAAATCGTAGTCCATCAATAAATTATAGATCGTCAATTTTTTTTTATTGGCCCACCCAAGACGTAATCTAATAAAGATCAGCGGGTAATATACGTAAATATTTGCTGTTTATTTAATTTAAAGCCTTAATTTGCATGAATTATGTTATAGTTAATAATATATTCGATAAAGTATCGTTATGTTTTTATTTGGAGGAAATTATATAGAACGTAAATATCGGTAATCGCTCGAAGTCAGGTAACATTATACTCATATGAAACGATCTATCTATGTGTTATTAGGATTGTATAGTTGCACGTTATACACATCTATGGCAAATACAGTTGAACAAATTGCTGGTGGTGTAATTATTATGCGATGAAGTCGACGCATCGCAGCAACCCGTACGGTTAAATGAACAACGGCTACCGGTAGCGGGATATTCGCAATCATCAACTTAAAAGATACTTTAAATTAATGTTTTCTTGTAATACGCGAGAGCCGTTACATAATAATATAAATATGGAATATACCGGAAATATCAAGCTTAACATACCTACATACTTAAAACAACCATTTTGTAAGAAAGAAAGAGAGTAAATTTACTTCGGCTCAGGGCCTACAAGGAAACATGTAGATACACAAAAAGACAAAAAAAAACAAATCGATAAGAGTAAAAAATAATAAAAAAACCGAAAACCAAATAAAAAACTCTAATTAAAACTTATAGGTGTATACGATATGCCGCACCCGAAAAAGGCTACCATCTCAAAAAGAGCTGGGCGAGGAATACCCAGCGCTGATTGTCAGTTGACAACAGTTATAGGGGTAGCCAAATAAATATCCTTTGACAACAAGCTTGGAAAGATAATAATTCACCTTAAAAGTAACCTCTAGGCATCTACGTAACTAATTCTTAAGATGAATAGACTTGTTTAATATTAAAAACAAGCCTATAAAATAAAATCTCATACCATAAATAATAGTCCAATTAATCTAGCTAATTATTGTAGAACGAAACAGAAAGTTCTCATAGAAGATACAACAAAGAAATGGCCATATCTTGTGAAAATCCCATAGGTTAGCGCAAGGGTCAACTGATCGGAATCGATTGTACATCAAGAGAAAATATTGAGTTAGATGAACAAGATAATTTTATATGGGTGGTCACTGAGCACGAAAGTAATATTATATACTCTCTATTATATACTTATAGGGTAAATTTTAAAAGAAACTCGATATTAATGAACGCAGGCGCATATTATTCAAAATCACTTAGTTTCTCATTCGAATGAAATCGAACGCAAAGAATAGAAAAACTACATAAGGCGGCATTCGAAAAGAATTTCATTTCATTTGCAAAGTTGTATAAAGAGATTGTGTGATGGGAAATTAAATCAGCCAGTAACTAAATACATCGTTGTCGGCCTACTACTACGATATGCAAACAAAAGAGCTTGTTGAATATAAAATTACTATGACAACTCTCGTAGACATTGAAAGTAAAAGTACGTATAATCTTGTATCTTAATAGTTTAATTAAAATAACATTCCATACAAGATTCTGTATTTTCATTTTCTTATAGACGATGATAAAAATAAACGTTTACATTGACATAGATTCGGTTATATTAGAAAATTTTAACGCTAATTGGCATATCATGAAGCAATATTCATTGGTTAACAATGATAATCACGCGCCACATAAAACCAGTCTCGAGTATATCTTGTAGGTCTCGAGAAATAGAAATTTCTAGCGTCTGGGGTCATCGTGTCAACAAGGTATTAAAGTCGTAAATTAAGTCAAACCACAGGTTAATTGAAAGTTAAATCTAATAATTTCCGTATGAAACATGATAATGAATAATTAAACGGTGCAGTAAAACAGCATCATTTGCACTATGAATGCGCTTAACAACTTGGGAAAATTCACACAATATAAAAAGAACAAAAACATAGTTAGCTGCTGTTGTAACCGCGTGAACATTGTTGCAGATCGGCGAACTACAACAATAAAACAGGGGACTGCGTGCTGTCGAATATGGACCGTATTACTTTAGGGGGAACGAACTCTTTCCAACCGAACGAAGGTATAGTCCATCTTGTTTTTTTTTCTTTTTTAACTTCTAATTTATGCTACTTGTTATTTCAACTATAATTCAATTCATAGACACTGATTATCTGGAGAATAACTGCGTTGAGGAGCCGACTAAGCTTTGCGAGTTTAAGAAAATGGGCGGTCGCATCCTAAAGACTGTGGACTCAGTTTATCAAGATGTCCAAACTGTTGAAGAATGCCGTGAACTCTGCTTGAACTCGCCATTCCGTTGTCACTCTTATGACCATGGTGATACGGGTGACCATGTTTGCCGCCTGTCTCATCACTCTCGGGCTACACTTGCGGATATTCAGGTGAGACATCATTATGTAAATTTAGGAAATAAGTAGATACTTGCTAAGTAATGAGAATCTGCAGTATGTAATCACTTAATTTTCTTCTAGGATCCCTACTTGGAAGTACCCGAAGCAGCTACCTATGAGCTGTCCTCTTGCTACAATGTATCTATCGACTGCCGCGCTGGAGACATGGTTGCTCGTATTCAAACATCAAAACTATTCGATGGCAAAATCTACGCTAAGGGTAGCCCGAACTCTTGCGTTGTGGATGTGAAACAGAGTCTTGAATTTGAATTACACATGGGATACAACAACCTCGAATGTAACGTTAAGCAAAACGGTCTTGGCAGGTAAGAACAAATTTGATTCATAATATTATTGTTTATTACTATCATATTTTTCAATGGTTAAACAATAATAATATTGGTTAAAATTTTGATTTTACTTTTTCAGATATCTAAATGATGTAGTCATTCAGCATCACGATACCATCGTGACGTCATCTGATCTTGGTTTGGCTGTGACTTGTCAGTACGATTTAACTAATAAGACTGTGGCCAATGAGGTCGACCTGGGTATTCACGGAGACATTGTTACCGGACTCTCGGAGGAGGTCATTGTCGACTCTCCCAACGTGGCTATGCGTATCACAGACAGAAATGGCGACGACACTATTGCCTCTGCTGAAGTTGGAGATCCTTTGGTAATTATACTTTTTTCAATTTATAATAATGGAATGGAATTAGCTTTATTATTTTTTTAAATAATCAATTTTCCTTTGTTCAGGCTCTCCGTTTCGAGATCATGGATCCCAATTCACCATTCGAAATCTTTGTACGCGAGCTTGTTGCTATGGATGGAGTCGATTCCAGCGAAATCACACTTATCGACAGCGACGGTTGTCCTACTGAACACTTCATCATGGGACCTCTCTTCAAATCAGTCAATAGCGGAAAGGTAATTATAGAATTAGGAATCACAAATGTTACTGATAATAGTCTACTCACATCATCATCATCTCAGCCTATTGTAGTCCACTGCAGGACATAGGCCTCTCCTAACACGCGCCATAACACTGGGTCCTCCGCCTTCCACATCCAGTCAGACCCAGCGACATTTTTCGAGTTGCTTACATAGCTCATGCGAATAAGTAATGTCGTTAAAATAGTGAAAATAATGAAATTTCAAAAGCCCAACATCTAAACTTTAATTCAGTTTAATATATCTTCGTTTTCTTAAATATTATATTTGTTACAGATGCTGTTGTCGAACTTCGACGCCTTCAAATTCCCGTCTTCGGAAGTTGTACAGTTCCGTGCCTTGGTAACTCCGTGCATGCCCACATGTGAGCCTGTGCAGTGCGACGGCGGCCCGAACGAACTCCGCTCCGTCATGTCTTACGGACGTAGGAAGAGGCGTTCTACCCCCGCTGCACCCACCGATGACATGCTGCTTGTACAAACCATCCAGATCACTGACAAGTTTGGTTTCGATAAACAGCGCGCGAAGAATATCACTGAAGATTCCGTCTACGTCAGAGAGACCGAAGTCACCTGCGTTAATGCAGCAGGAGCGATGCTCGCTGCAGCTGCCTTCTTAGCCGCCCAACTAGTCGTACTAGCAGCGTGGACCTGCAGTTGGCAGCGAAGACGCGCTGCCGCTAAGGCCGCAGAATTACTTCCAGGACCCAACGCTCCTTCCGCCCTTTGCAAAGTCTATGATGCCAGTTTTTCTCGTGCGCACCAGAGGCACTTCTAAGTAACAATAGGCGTGTCGACGTGATCAGCGTCCGCAATAGTAGTATATTTCGTTAGTTTAAAAACCCCCGTCGAGTTCTGGTTCCTGAGGCTGATACGTCCTTAGTGAGCGCAGGACAGCGATAGCGGTTATTTAATGATTAGTGTCCGAACGCTTCCACATGACATATGTAGTGAGGAGGCGCGCGACACGGAGAAGGGGACGACCGCAAGAGCGTGCGCGAATGTGGACGAATGCGAGTAGCGGTGCGCAGAGTGACCGTGTGTTGAGTGCGTGCAGTGTCAAGTGTGAGGACGCTCGCTTGTCCCCATCTCCGGCGTCGTCGGCGGGACCGCGGCCGTGAGTCGTTATCAAGATCACGTCGCTCATTCGTTCACTTTACGCTCGGACATCCATTCGAGGAAGTCCGATTACGTATTGTACCATATTTTTTAAAAGTAGCATAAGCCTGATTTTAATGATACCTAGTGATAAGTAAAAAGTAACATTTCAGTACCTTTTAAGTAGATAACCGAACGTGCGACCTAAGTCAAGAGACGATGGATTGACGGCCGTCCCGACATCGTAATTTATTTAATTTAGAATAGTTTCTTTTTTACGTAATTTATGATTGAATTTAATACTATTTAATAAAATTTTAATATAAATGAAATACCTACCTAAACAAACAAAAGCTTACGACTTACAAAAATGTGCTATTCCATGTAAACTGAAAGTATTTTATTATATCTACTAGTGCCTTAATAAAGAGATGTTAATGTAATAAAATGTTGTTTAAACATTGTATTTAAATAACATTTTACCTTATTTCATCCGTCCAAATTGTCATTACTTAAAATAAATTTTCCAAAATATTATTTGGTTTTATTTTGTTAACACGAATATTTACAATACCTGCACCTGCACCTAAGCCTACATTGACGGTTCTACGCCAATAAATGGAGCTGAAACAGAAAGTGGGTATACAACCATTCGACGATCCCGCTAGCTTATACTGTTAACCTAGACTTCATGGATTGAATGGGTAGTAAGAAATGCCTCAGAAGAAAGTGGAATACCTACTGCCAATGTTATTTAATAAAATCTTTTTCTAAAATTTAATTTGAAATCATAAGGTAAAATAAAATATAGCTACGCATATATTGACAATGTCAATGAACCTACACAAGATAAAATCCAGTTCTTTGTTACAAAAAAGAAATTTCATAAATGCAAAAACTGTCAAAAGCGGCATTCAAGGTTAGATTTGACCAGTAAGTCGTCTGGAAATTGCACACATCAATGCGATGGGATCTTTGAGTTAAGTTTGTCACCATCACGTGTGAAGGGGCACAGCTCGTGTGGTTCGTGAGTTAGATAAGATCGGCGCGCGGTTAGCGACGACGGCACGCGACTACAGACACGTGCCGCCTCGAACTAACCGCGGCCATTAGTAGCACCGCAACAAAGAATTTGTCCTTAACTTCTTTCTAGATTTAGATTACGAAAGGCGTTGAAAATAAATAAAATTAAGCCTTTTCTATTTCGCCGCAGAAGCATCTTTGGTTGTTGCACCGATAATGAAAATGTAAAAAATAAAGTAGAAAGCATTAGGACGCGCCGACTAAGCTGTATTTAGCTGATGAAATCAGAAAATTACATCTATTACTAAATATAGAACTACATACTCATAATATATTTAACTTACGGCCGCACTCAGAGATGTCAATTAAGCTCCCTTTAAGGGACCTCCTGAACACCATTTAGTGTAATATACTATTGATCCATTAGTATATTACACTACACGGCGTTCAGGAGGTGTAAGTCTTTTAACAGTAATCTGTCATTAACACAATTTTTTCATTGAATAATCGTCTTTAGGCGTATCGACTTAAGAATTACACGTTTTTACTAAATAAACTTAAAAGTTAAGTAACGTCTCTGAGTATGGCAATTAGCTACTTAGATACCACCAGATCACATCTAGTATTTCACTCTCAGTATCTTTTCCAAATTAATATGATATCCAGATTGACATCATCATCTTTAGCCGGTGATTGACTACAGCTGATGGCGGGTCTTCCAGTAATGTCTTATCTAATCTATTTATAGCTCTACACATATTAGACGGTTAGGTACAACATTAGATCAACAATAACTGACTTGATAATGCTGCGCCTGTAGAATGAGAAAAAGATAAATCAATTATTTTTATTCCCGAAGCAGAAGTTAAGAGGTAGGTTACCTTGACAATGATACAGATAAAACTAATCAAAATATAATTATTAATAGTTACGTATACTGCAAGAAGTAGGTATTTATTTACAATATCTTGTAATGTTATGACTTCAGAACACATCATCGTATAATATTTTAAAACAAACATTATTACTCACAGTGCGCTAAAGTGATAATGAGATACGTTTTATACTTAACCTTACAAATTTATTTTATAAGTCTGCTTAGATGAGCTACAGTTGCAGACAATAACGTACTGTATTAAAACCTTATCTCTATACTAAAATAGAAGTTCACTGATACGTTCATCAAGACAGATCTGAAACTACTCACGCTAGGAATGTAAAATTTAAAATCAATAAGATAGAATTTTAAATTAATACATTTATTATATAAACAAAAGAACTTTAAAGGCTTCACTTACATGAGATTTTATGACTAAATGTTCGTAAATATTAGCTTAGATTTTGTCCTATGTCCAGCAGTGGACTAGTCCAGCAATAGTAGGATGATGATAAAACTTATGAGTATGAACTTTAAAGGACTTATAAATATGAAACATGAGTAACCGAAGCATGGTAATAATATCGAGTTGTCGGTACGTTAAAATCAATGTTTCGCTTGTCAAGCAGATTGGTCATCATATCATCAATAAATTATAGGAGCAACCGCCTGTCATTCTACGGATACGCTACGACAGTATACTCGAATTTGAAATAAGCATCCATACGGTGGCCATTTAGCATTAAGCAGAGACTGTCTGCTTTTTTATCTTAGTAGAATAAAAATAACAGAGCAATAAAACCACACTTTTTTGTGTAAAAGACAAATAACCTCACTTGAAAATCATAGCTAGAGACATAATTCTATAGAATAAGCTATTTCCTAGTGCTAAATGGGTAAGCAAAAAAAAATATTTTCTATAGAAATAGTATAGTAACCATAAAAATAATAAAACGCATATTCTTAGTATCGCTAGGGGCAGACGCAATATTACAGTAGTCGACTAGCGAATAGCACTTTTTCGTAGAACCATAAAATATTGAATGCAACTTTGTACAGCAGATAAAGTCGTTTACAATAATATGAAATATTCATAAATGGGAATCGACGGTGGCCACCGGAATCGCGAGGCATGGATGAAAAAAGAAATAAGACAAGCTGAACAATCGAGTTGCCAACATCGGTCACGGGACAACTCTAGCAGTCACAACATATATATTAAACATTGCCATCTTTATAAGAAGCGTCCTTGGAACGCTTTGGCATAAGGAAGAGTTGAACCGATCAATATCGGCCCCTTTTGTATCTTGTTCCGATCGTACTTATTGAACGAATAGTTGAAGATTTTATCTCGCGCTCGGCATCGCGACACAAATGAAATATTGCTCGGACGGCTCGGTTCTCATGAAATATGTAATCTGATTAAGTATTACAATAAATGAGTCACGTTGGAAACTTAAAGAGCGCAAAGACGGTAAACAATAAATGCAGATTATGAAAAAAGGATGAATTAAAATATTTTAAAATTTGCTACAAAATAAAAATAAGTTTTGCGGCATAGAGCAACTTAAAAACGTAATACGATCAATGTAGTAAACGATAGCCCACCTTCTTGGAATACATTTATTTAGAAAATGCATAGGTACGCATAAATATACACCAAAGAAGCTTAGCAGATCGCAATCTCACTACTGAAGAGAAAACACACCACAGTTAACCTTACTTTCTTTGGAAAACACATATGTTATCTATAGTTTTGGATCGAAACCAAGACAGACTCGGATAGGTAGGCTAGGTAAATATTTTCGGCTTTAGAGCTTATTACACTACACGATATTCTGGGTCCCTTTAAGGCACCTCCTGAACACCATGTAGAGTAATATAATATTGATCCATTAGTATATTTATACTACACGGTGTTCAAAAGGTGCCTTAAAGGGACCCTGAAAATCGTGTAGTATAATAACCACTTTAAAGAAGCCTACAAAAGCAGCTAAGATGTGTCTAATTGTACCTGGTCATGTTTAAAGTCAGACAGTAAGTTTTGTTTACTATACTGTCATAAATAAATGTCATTGACCATTACTCCGGAGACAGAAATGACTAATTAGAATCTAACGTAACACTGTCTGCAAACAGTTGCTAACCAAAACACAAAACGCAACAATATAAAAGAAAGAGAAACGAATTCTCCCAAACACAACTTTGACGTTAGTTGAGTAACAATTATTATTAAGATTCAACTTAATGTGGATACTTTGGTAACAGAAATGCATTAATGCTTTTAATACTAACAACGACACACTTTCATTGAAAAAGAAAGTAAACGTTTGACAAAGACTATCTTTCTTAACTATATTAGGAGAAAGGTTTGTTAGATTTGTTATTTTTATAACGTACAAAATTATAAATTATTAATTTTAATCCGGAACAGTAGATAAATGTGTTCTAGAAAGTTTTTTTGTGTAAGAATAAGAACGCAAAAATACTTTAGAGAATTGATGAAAAACAATCAACATAATATGTATTACTTGTGAGATATACATTGTGTTTTTATGGGCCAGGCCAGTTCAATCTATTTTATTTTAAGCATAAGTTTTTTAAATTGATATGGTCACTATAAGATGTTGTTAGGTTAGCTAATTACGTAATAACTTAAGATAGAAGGTTCCTTAAGAAGGGACTGAATAAATTAACCGACTTGGTACATGGATCTCACAACTTTTTACGGTAGAATAACTCAGTTGCAAGACTTGGTTTTTTACAAGTCTTGTTTTTGATGGCATCTATTTGTTAAGATTCAAAAGAATAAAAAGTCTTATTTTAAAAGTTATTTTTATCTCGATGACGTTCAATATTTATTGGATTTGACATTAATAGGCTTATCTCAATACTTAACAAATTGATATAATTTTATTTCTTTATCCCTTCAAGTCCTTAAAAGGTAAAATGCAATTTTAAGGTGCGACCAATGATAAAAAAGGTATTATGGTTCCAATATTCTGTTAACAGATCGTAAATCAGATCGTACCTAAGATGGAGGCGCATCCTGTGTACTTACGGAGCTCAATCGATTTGGACTCATTATTTCGCTATTGCTTGGCGCCGGTTATGGATATTCACTGCGCAATTTGTGTACTATTTGTATCGGATAGCTTAGAGAGACTGCGATCACGCAGAGGCTTTCTCGATTTGAAAATACACAAAGACGAACGAGGCCACGAATTTGTACGACTAGAAGTGGCAATCATATACGAGCAAAGTGAACGCTGTAACAATATGGATCAGTATGTTTATAGCTTCTTGTGTTTACGGCAGTATAAAGTTATTTATAGGTCTATAAACTTAAAATAATAAATGAAGGAATATTTCATAGTGTTATTCAAAGTTAAAATGTTTTGTATTCGTGTATGTACTGTCAAAAACACAGAGTATTAACAATAATGATTGTGGAAGAGGACTGTTACTTCTAGTGAGTGGTTATATGAGATCAATGTCGGCCAATAAATGAGTGGGCGTACTCTCCAATTTGTTGACGTAGCGATCCTGATTTTATATTTGTGCAAGGATTCATGATGGGAACATTCTGAATATCCGACAAGGTGGGCGGTGCGCGAATACCATCTGTTATACTTATTGAATCCAATATTATCATTTCGCGTACAATATTTACTTCAATAATAAAATAAATGTAGTTATTTGATTCGGTTTATGGGTACAAAGTGGTTTAGTTCGCATCGTTATAACGCAACTATAAGTCGAAATATATGGGGTGACATGCAATAGCATTTGTATTGCTACTGCATGTCAGTTTAACCAATATATTTAGCAATAAAATTGCATTTAGTCAAAATAATATGTATTTGAGAATACGTGCATTTGAAATTTAATATTACGTTGCACGAGTCTAAGATGATATTGGCAGTGTTATGTTCTACCATAATTTATTATTTGCTTCACAGAACGTGTTAAATTAATAGGTACTTAAAATCTTCCTTACTGCTAACTAGTGCTTTTATTAAACCACGGTTAGTATGAAATATGAACAGTACAAAACATATAAAATACTTCAAGTACAACAATAGTGCGATAATTGTTTGTGAACGACACAAAATTTATATCGTGTCAGAAGTTCGTCTACAAAGCAATAACCACAGCCTAATTAGAATTTCTAACTACGTTTAAATCAAATATTTAATAGGCACTTAAAATGTTTCTTCATATAGATAGATTTAAATTCTTATATTTATAGGTACATAATTCATAATGCGATCGGATGAGGTATTGTCGGAAGTGATCAAAGTGGGATCACGAAGCGCGGACGGGCGCTAACAATCCGCTAATAGACGATCGTGTTCGTGACCCCGCCTCCCGAGCTCAATAATAATGTCCGAAGTTCCCAACTGACGGATACTATTATTGCCTCTGGCTCGTTTACACACCAACACCCACGGACGACTGTATATATGTCGGAGATTATCTGTTATTTAATTATTAAATAACAAGTTTGCTGGCCACACTGTTTGTTATGACACTTTTGACGTGTGACGTTTGCTGTCATAATTATTATGGTTCTAATCTGTCAATACTGCAAATAGACTCGTTCACTTTAGTGATGTGCAAACTAAATCATCTATCAGATCAGTGATTTATAAATCTTTTCCTTCGAAAGATACAATCACTCTTTTAAATCTTTAACTCATCTAAATCTTTGGATTTGAATGACACGCTTATTTCAATTGATCAAATAATGCAAATATCAATTGATTCTTTCATTGATTCACTGAACCCCTCAATACTTGATAAAGCCATATATATTAAAGAAGATTTATTCAAGTAAACGTGGAAAAATTTCACAATATCCTGTATCTATTGTCCCCCTTTACATCTACGTATTTGTTTGTTTCCATCAGGCATCATTCCATCTGACTAAAATCAATCATAATGTAATGAGTTAAAGATGTATTTTCAAAACCAAAGATTTAAAGAGTGATTACGTATGTTGAAAGATTATACATCTTTTGTATCAATCACTCCTGAGTTACACATCTCTAGTTCACTTGTTCCTGAGTGGTAGCCTGCACCGGTTGTGCTCACTGATTGATATCAAACACAAAATAATAGAAATGGAACACGTGTTTGCTAATAATAATCCGTCTAAATCCGCGATATTATTATATAAACCGATATAGTGTGTACTCAACACAACAAATATAAACAAAAATCAATTGCCGAATTTATGGACGCCGTGTCACTTGAGATCCGCTTGACCAATTCGACTTAATTCTTTGTCATTGTAATCGTTATTGTCAGTTCAAAGTTTGTATAGAAGTAAATGTCTGGTATAATGGTATTTTGTACGAAAATCTCAATAACCATTTCGAAACCGGGGCGGGTCTCTAGTATTCCTATGAATAAATAACATAATTATTGTGTGGTGCCACCATTCGTCGAGCAGTCATCTCTGCTGTTATAATTTATGAATACAACAAGTTCAATTGCGTAGGTATGTTGTAAATATTGCATTAACACATGTAGAATTGTAGGAAGCTGGAAACATAAATCGTTCTCCGCCTCGTTTAAATAATTTAATTTCCTCTCTTCATTAGACAGCTACTGTCTGGTTGATGTAAAGCCGCGACCAGACATGCGAGGACTACCTATCGCCTAGTGACAATTCCTCGGCGCGGCGTTGTATTCGCCAAAAACGGAGCATATATTATTATATACAAATGTGGGCCCTGTCTCAATTCCTGGCTGATTTCAGCCAGGCTGATTTGAAGCGGACATATTACCGACAATTAGTCGAGCGAGGCGAATACTAACAATCGTTACTAGGCGACCCATCTACCCACCACTCATTGCTATTTGACGATTATTCTTATAGACTTAGCACTCGGCGAGTCCCGCATGTCTGACCGCGACTTAATGAAAATATTATATTTGCGCATATACATATTTACATTAACAACTATTATTAGCATGTCGTTTATTTCCTGTAAACCTATTTAACTAATACTCCTAACTATTCTATAAAATATAGATACTGAAAGTAAAATTAAGCTGTTTAGACTCGTTATAAGCAGCGATATTATTAAAATTTTAGAAGATAGAATACTGGTAGAAGAGCTGATGCTTGCTGTTTTGTCATGATAAACAACCTTATAAAAAATAACCGGATTAACCTTTTTAAGTGATGAACCGATGACCTGGTTAAGGTTGCAGTTGCCGGAGAAACATGTCGGTAAAACTTCTGTCCTTTTTCAGGTTCAAGGCCATTATTCATTTCACACATCGTTTATATGAAATTTTATAAAGATGGGTTAAAAGCATAACAAGCAAAAGTAAACTTATTGCCGCATTTTATAAGTTAGTATTTGTACTGTGTGATTGATGCAGTGTTACACACACATTGCCAATAGTTGAGTGGTAATAATAGTGTTCTTTTTTTTTTTATTATTTCCGGCCAGGGTGACTTTTACAATTAAAAGGTTAAAACAAATTACTTAAAACAGTCGTTATACACATATAATACTCCTTTGTATTTCGATTTTGTTTTTCTAGGTAAAATTAAAGAACTCAAAGAATGTCATCTGATTCACAACTAGAAAGGTGAGACTCGCAGCTCTTCACAAAAGGGCAGTGTATTTTGTAGAAAATTGTACTAAAGTGGCTACATCTGAGATTTCGCCAGCACTGAGACCAGTTTTTGTCGTAGTTTGCCAATGACAACAACTGGTATTATTTTCTTAAAATTATAAAAAATACGATGCATAATTTTATCCTATTTGTTTCGGTGTTTTTTTAGTTGTAAGATAGTAAATCAATTAAGATAATTATTTAGTTTATTTAAGTAAATTTATTATTCACTTTATTATTGTAAAGAAGCTGTCACCCGTGTCTCCGCCCGCACTTAATATGATTCGCGTAAAACACGGGGAATAAAATATTTTGTATGTGTGGGCCTATATTTTAAGTTAAAACATACACATTGGTGGATACTTCATTCATTTTTTACCGACATACGATACCACGCGGAAAGAGCCGCGGGCCGAAGCTAGTCTCACATATTCCTACCGTAGAAAAGGATATCCTTTCACATAATACTAACGAATTTATTTAGACAGCTATAAGTAATAAACTGTACGATGTTTTGAGGTTTTTAACTGTACTGTGGTGCATTTATTTAGTACCTACCTATTCGTCTAGCAGTGGAAATACGCCCATAATAATTATTTAATAAAAAAGCAACTGTTATCCATTTCTTTTACATTGATATTGAATACACGTAGCTTCTAAACAAAAAAAAAAGAAAATTAGTCGACGAAGAAGAAAACGATACTGCGTTTTCAATTGTAAAATGCAAATCAATAATTAAACATTTGACTAAATTAATAGCCTAGAATCCCGCACTGAATTCACACAGGTATGATATCATATAAAAATACAATACAAGTTTATGACCATTCCTGTGATTTTCAAACATTTTCTTTTATAATAACATTGTCCTGACTATTACGGATCCACCAAAACGGAATTAATTAATTTAGTCAAGTTTTAGTCTAGTTTTCAACTAAAACTTCCTCATAATAACTGCATCGTTTTTAATTTAATACATAAATAACTCATCGTATATAGTCCAATCGACTTACCCTTAATCTTTGATCGCCTACTGTCCACACCCGACTCGCGAAGTCATTGGAAGCCCCTACGATGTACGCGCCTGTCGCGTCGAAGTCCACGGACATAACACCCGCATTGGAACCTACTAATGTTCCTCTATTCTCCACCATACCTGGAAACATTGAAGTAGGTTATGCAAATGGCTTAGTTTTGACATAGCCTATCCCACTATACCACCACAACAACAAATTTTAACATCAACAAATCGCACACATAAAGCAAAACTTATATTATTCAAAATCTTGAGATTTTTGCAGTATATATAATATAATATAAAAAATAAGCAGCGGGTGGCCGTTGGTTCTAGACAGCAAAAATTCGCTCGCTGTGATGGAAATTAGTTGAGTGAATACGTCCGGTGTGGACGATATTACGCTGGTAAATATGATGATGATGATAAAAAATAATGCTGTCATGACTGCACTACAATATTAGTGTAAAAAAAATGTGAATACCGTAAATATTCTGTACATATTAAATATTTTTAGTCTTCGAATATGTGAGCGAAATATAGACAAAACTGTTTGACATATGTTTGCAAAAACATATCCCCAAAATTTTTAAATTCAGAATGTTCCGAGTCTAACATAGTGTCCAATTGTGACACCAAGCTTCTGTACCACTGGTAGAACGTGTTGAAGGTACAACGAGGACCAAATAGCAACAATATATACAAATAAAGTTGGCACTGGCTTAGCTGTGCCCTTAACATCGCTAACGTCCATGAGCGGCGATTTCCACTTACCATTTAGTGGATCGCTGACTCGTCTGCCACGTCAGGTAATAAAAACTCATTGAAGATCACTTAAATCTGCCTACCCTTATGGGGAAAAATCTTAACATATAAACACGTTATTGTTTAAATTAACTCACATTTAGAAACATCCCATAATTTGACTTTTCTATCCGCACCTCCAGTGGCAACGATCCGATCTGTCGGACTCCATTTCACTGCATTTACTTCACCGTCGTGGGCATCCTATTATAATAATAATATACACTATTTAGCCACGTTCAGTTCATCATATGAAATGCTTGACATTGATGCTTATAATATTAAGAGAGTGAGTGAGAGAGGATAAAAAGATTAGAAAGAGAGGGCAAGAAAAATTGAGACAGAAAATGAATTTTGCATGATAGCCCGACTTAGACTTACATCTACTGTAAACTACATCCACAAAAAGACCAGCAGTGCGTTGTGATTGGCTAATCATGTCAGTCATGGTCACCGGAGCTCAAAACAACGTTTACATTTCAATAATGTACTATACATAATTAAGACCACGCGGCTTGCACTTCTAGTGGTTGTTTATAACATGTCTCCTCATTTTTCTTCATGTTTACGCTTCAGTGAAATCCAGGCATAAGTCTGCCATCACATTGACATCAAAAGATACATAATTTCAGTTCTATATTCAAAAGATATAAATATTCGGACCAGAGTTTAATTTTACACGAGTCTATTGAAACACGTACGCGACGATACGGTCTTAGAAGAACCACCAGTGGCGGAACTATACGATCTGTAGTCCGTGGTAATTTTATTGAATGGGGCCTCTCCATAAAAAACGTGACGTAGCTACACACCTAGTTTCATTTTATAATATAATAATAACAATATAATATTAATAATATAATATATAATATAATATTCTACCACATTCACACAGCGCCATCTAGTCCCAAAGTAAGCAATTATATTTGCTTGTGTTATGGGTACTAAACAACTGATATACCTACTACTTAAATACATTTTTTTTCGTAAATACATACATATTATAGATAAATTACACCCAGACACAGAACAAACCTTTATGCTCATCACACAAAGATTTGTCCTGAGTGGGGATCGAACCCACGACCTCCGGCTTAGCAGTCAGGGTCACTAACCACTAGACCAACAGGCCAGTCAATGAAAAATATGTAGTATTTTAAGGAATTACGAACTAACCTGTACTTCAATTTTTTTACAGAAACTTTGTAATACCTATATGAATATGTAACCTCCTGGTCACGCAGAGCCTCTCCGGCCTGCGGCCCTCTTGGGCAAGAGGCCCGTGCCCTTTTGCCCGCTCTATCCTATAATTATGCCATAGACAACAACTAAAATATTCACTTACAAATCGTAACGCCGCTTTATTAGGTAGAACAGTCGCATAATACGGCATTGCGTCTAGTATTTTGTCCTCAGCGCTACCGCCGGATCCACTACTCCGGCTCCCACTTTCCCTCGCCGCCTCCTCAAGCTCTTTCCGCACTTTATCACTTTTCTTTCTGAAAGGAAACAGCTAACATTTGCATCACAAAGCTATAGACAATATATCACGTATTTCACTACCACTATGACCGCTTTACCGTAGCCATTTTGCATCTGAAATATTCACTGTATTTTATTCAAGGTGTCTCGAAAACCGGTCTATCAGACTGAATGATGATAGTGCTATGTAATGTTTATTATTTTGTCTTGTAAGTTATTTGTGCCCAAGCTTTTGTATTCTTAATACCTGACTCTGAGGTGAACTTAATTCAGCGGTATTTCTAGACCGCTATGACATGTCCTTCTTCAAACGAGGTTTAAAGAAAGCCATCCTCTCTAGGTACGCAGCGGCTTGGCTGTGCCTCTAACATTGCCAACGTCCATGAGCGGCGGTAACCACTTACCATGGTGGGCCACAAGTTTGTCTGCCACTTCAGGCAATAAAAAAAATAGAGATACAATCAATCAACCTTTTATATCCAAGGATTTGAGTTTTGAAAAATAAAATAACGCTGACTACCTCGGTAACGTATCAGGAGTTTGTAGAAATGCAATGTAAAAGTAGGATACTTTCGATTGCCAGGTAGGACAAAAGCGGTACTGATTTATTCCATCGTGAAATTCTCAATATCAACCCAGAGTCTAAAAATGTGGACTGTAAACGGCAATAAGCTCGTCTTTTGATAAGTGGGACCCAATACAGCTGAAGAAATATGGATGTCATACGTTGCTGCCTACCCAGAGTTTAAAGGCATGAAGTTACGTTTATATTTTGTTTTTCTATTTTGGTATTGTCACACTACACTATAATTTCAATTCAGTGTGATAGACCTGTTTTCAAGACACATTGTCTGTGTTTCACCCAACCACAAACTATTACCCACATGCACACAAACGAGCAATCATTGTATCAATTAGTGTCCAGCCTTATGCGTCCAAAGCATTTCGCTGAGTACTTACAGTATTAAGGCTCGCAGGTAATTCATGAATACATTACTCTAATAGTCTAAATTAACTTTTTACAGGGGGTAGGTATTGTGGAAATAGGAAATTTTTTAGGTGCCTATTGCGCGGGAATATTAAACAAAAATTTATAAAAACACCAATTTTATCATCTTAAATCGGTGTTTGATTTTTGTGACATTTAGGATCATTGTTTCTCAGTAGGTATATATTATAAATTTAAATTAATTAATTAAACACAAAATTTAAACAAGTCAAAAAATTTAACATATAGGAAGTCACTTAGTTGAAGTAGACTTGGGGAAGGGCAGCGGGTTTTGGTATGATAATAATTGAAGAATGGAGAAAGGAGTAAGGGTAAAGCAGGGAGCGAAAACAAGATTATAATAAGGTACTTACTTTTAAAACAATACTTGTACTTACTTTTAAACAATACTTACATAACATTTATCTGCGTGCCTTAATTTTGTTATACTTATCTATTGAATTCTAACATACAATGGTGACAGAATACTCTAGATCAATGCACGCCCTATAAATATACATGCAAAACCTAAATTCAGTAGTGATATTCAATTCAATACAAAACCTCCAAGCTTCGTGTTATTATCAAACAGTTAATATAAAACTCAATCAACACTATTATAAAATTATTAATAAGTTACATTAGCGAAAATACACAAAAATAGATCAAACGTATCTCGTGAAACTTTAATACGAATTATTTTAAAGCTATCTATGAAAATAAGCGGTGATATAAAAACAAACACTTCAAAGGTATAATGAAATTAACTCACAAACGTGCGTAAATATATCAATATGTTAAGTTTTTTTAATATTATATTGGGAATCGGATTGGATAGCTTTGATTTGATGCATTCATATACAGGAATAAACATGGGAATTTACGACACGAACAAATTAAAGCCCAGCTTTGTATGGAGGTGACTGAATACAATACACAAATGATTTTGATTTTTGTAAAGTTCACTTCCGAACTTGTGTATAAGCTTGACTTTCAAAACTTTTGTTTTTTTTTTCAATAATAAATGTGTAAAATAATAAATAATAAAAAAAAAAGTAATAATAAATTATGTTATAACAGATTGGTAAGTGTACTCTTCAGAAGACTAATTATAGCTAAATCTCTATTTATTGAATTGTATGATAAGTTTCTTTGTTTTCAGTGAGAATCCTACTTTATTTTCTGTACAGATAAATTCTCACCAATTATACAAAGAATATATTTAGGTAATGTAGGTACGTTCGTTGCTTCTGAAAGTAATAAAATTGGTTCACAAAATTTATTCATGTTATTGATTTTACTATTTAATTACATAGTATAATAGTATGTAAATAAAAAATAACGAAACCACGTTCATTCTATCTATTTTAGTGATCCATAGTACGAGACCCAAGGACTACACTTTAATTTCATGTACCGTCCGTTCGTTGATAAATACAGTGACTGGAACAGAAATTGCCTGTTTTATTAATAGAACGTAAACGTTATTGGATGTGAAATGAAACTTACTATATATAACGTTGCATACCGAAAACATGCACACGCAATCCATAAGAATTTATAAGTGAATAATGACGCAAATTGTTTTTACGTATGAGTGTTACTGGTGACAAGGGACAGCACCGAACAATGAAACGTCATTCAAAGTTTGAAGTATACATGGCACAATAAATATTTATATTTTTGTATAAATACGTCACATTACAATAGGAAAGGTAGGTAATATTGTTTTTAGTTCAAAATCAAGACAAGAAATATGAGTCAGTTTCAGAGTGCAGTTAAGACATAAATATATGGGCCACTTTCATGAAGATATATAATATGTTCAATATGAACGCCACAATGCCTTCAAACCACCACATCATCATTCACATTATGTCAAACTCACCCGAAACTAACTCTACCAAACGGTTTGATGAAAAACGCGGTAGGGTTGCTTGACCTGTTGAAGAAATTAGACAAAAAAGAAGCAAAAACAAAATATTATGGGTAGGTACTTATGCAAGCTCTCTAAGCCTCGCACACACAAATCCCACTCTAATAACGACATTTGCCAATAAAAATACACATTACAAATACAAAATAAACATTTATTAATGTGCTCAAACTACTTTCATTTGTCCGGTATAAATCGATTTCATATACCACTATTTTTTTCAATTAATATTCTCATAACCAATTAGCTCATAGAACAGAATATACTATGTATTTCAATCGCTTTATACCGAACAAGTCGTTTTATGGTGCAGTGCACATCAATTTCGATAATAGCGACATTCACTTTAAAATTGTTGCAGCTAAATAATACTCACAGGCAAGTACAAAAATAAACATTTACATGGACTATGTATGCTTGACCGAATGCCCCAATAATGATTAAATTAATTTTATTTGTTCAAAGAATTTATATACTTATGTGTATAATTTTTAAGTCGCTTTTTGATGGTATGTCACCGGTGTGCCTTAATTAAAAACAATACCTTAAAAACTGAAAAATTAAACATGCTGGAGAATTGAATTGTCCTTAAACTTTATATATACCTACGAGGGCAATTAAAATCAGTTACTTACTTGAGAAAATGTTCGTTTTCTTCATTCATTTTATCGGCATCCTTAGCTTTGTACTTTATAAGTCTCTCCACTAACGACCGATTTTCATCCTATAACAAAAACACCACTATAAAAACCTGCCACTTAGATAAGGAAACACTATTAAAATACGATTTAACAAACCCTTTTAAAAGCTCTACGCATCTTCACTAAATACAACTGTCTTTTCAACAATATTCTTATTCAAACTTTGTATTAAACGACCTTCAAAAGGAACGCGTTCAAATAATTTTGAAATTGAATCAACTCCTGACACACTGCCACGAAATTTTCTGTATGACTGAATGTAAGTGATGAAGCTTGGACTCAGCTATAAGCTTCATACAGAGTTATTATCACGTGGGTATCGTAAAACATACAGGCTGTTTCGTTTTATCATTATCTCGGTAATAAAGGAGGCTATTTGTTACTCCAATTAATTACTATGCTATGTTAATATTTCTAATGTATTTGCTGACGGCATGTATGTTTTTCAACATTTTTATGGGTCAATAAAAAAAAATAAAGTGTAGGTGTGGTGTCTGGAGTATAAAAATTGTCTGCCTTATATTATTGCTAAACACGAGATGGTATAACACGTATAAACATGTTCAGCGTTAATGCACACTGAGGCAAATGTTGTGGGATTCGAATTTTTTTCATAATTTACATATCCTGGCCCTGAAACTATGTGAACTTAATTTTTTATCTGTTCTCCTAACAGAGTTTTTTTTAACATCCTCTAAAGTTGAATGCTCAAAGTTTATAACCAGATATACACTAACATTTTCTACAAAGAAATATTATTGTAATTAAAAAAATGCGCCATAAATCAATAACTAAAAACAAAACTTAACTAACTAAAAAACTCATAAACTGAATACACTATACCCATAATATGTAGAATATATTATTTGTCTGATGGTAAAGAAAAGTCGTCTACTGGAATGTTCAGACCGGTATAATAATATGTTTACTGTTTACGTCTTATAATTATTTCAAAGTGACCGCAATAGAAAGAGGATAGACCGGGTGGTCGAGATTACTGTTAAAAGCTCTCAGCCGCACAATTATGACAAGACATTATGAACTATAATCGCACAGATCACACAGCATGCATCTGGCTAAATGGATACAAATGACCAAATTATCTTAGCGAAACTCGTAAACAGAATTTCGTTCGTAGAAATATGAAACACGCTGAATAATATTATAAAGACAAGCTAGAATCAGCTTGGAAGTTTGCCAAATTTTAAATGATGCTATAAAATTCAAAGTTCCAGTGGAAAAAAATTATCACAACGACTACAAGTACTATGCCAAAAATATTTTACTGAGAATAAACAATAGCGTGCATCAATCACATTGGAACGAAACTTTTTGTTTCAAGATAACCTAATAGTTGAAGTTTAATTACTATGCCACCAAAAACATAAATGTAAAAACGGTAGACAAATTTCAAGTGGTAGTCGATTTCACCGACAAAAGAATCGAGAACTAAATGAACGACCTGTTATGTTCTAGACAAATTATTTACAGAAAGCAGATAACTTAGTTCGTTTCACTCGTTGTCATATGTACTTACTATATTATCATTCATGTAGTCGAATTGAATGGGGACCGATTTAGATTCTGTAAGTACAGCTTACAGCTAATAATGTGACTTTTACATAATGTAGTGTATTTAATAACTAGTGCAAAAGCTTATATCACCTACAATTTATTATGCAAATAGTAAAAAGACTACAATTTGACAGCTATCGAGTAGGTGTACTAATAATATATTTGTTAGCTATTTTTTCAAAGCTATTTATTTTATTAACACACTGTTATACTGTAGAGCTTTACCTGCGACTGTGGCTAGATTATTGTAGGTATAAAATAAGACATATATGAATAAGCACCAACAAAATGCCAAAGTTTTTTTTTTCACATACACCTTATTTATGATACGTAAGTATGGAGAGACACTTAAGTTATTGGTAAACTTAAGTACTGTAACTACGAATATAAAAATAAATAATCTAACCACAATATGAGTTAAATAAATTACTCAAAATTACTGCCACAATCTTGTAAAACATGAGTCTATTCACAATACAAAATGTGTTGATCATCTGGCTGTAATTTGTTCGGCAGTAAATTCCATCGTAAACGTTGTTCACGTTCACAAATAACATTGATTCATCACTAGATGTTACCCGCGCCTTTGCCTGAGTCGATTTATGATCCTATGACTATAGAAATTTCGAGGATCTCTCATAGCACGTACAGGGAACACCTGTACATCTTTTCAGCGATCCTCCAACTTCAATGAATATTTAATAATGAATTAACAGAATCGTTGTCAGTGTTCTCGAGTTCTAGGGTTAGCATGACATTTAGTCATTTACCTAGTAATTATAAGATAATTTTAAATTCACCCTGTACATCAACGTGTTTTACGTCAGAGTTAGAGAGTAGGTACAACTTTCAAATAACTGGTAGACCACAATATATATATTTATTATGTATATAGATATTTATGTAAATTCCACGATTATTAATAACTACGATAATTATCAAAATATAATAAATAGACGGGATTACGCACACCCGCAGTATGTTCCACACTGTACACATATGAAATGACGTCACGTCGTTTAAACATCATTATTCATACATGACATATTAAGCTCTGTGAAAATTATTCATATTCTTTATTACTTCGTCATCATCATCATCATCAGCCCACATCTACCCACTGCTGAGTATAGGCCTCTTCTCTACAGCGCCACTTCTCACGGTCTTGTGCTAGCCGCGTCCAATGAGATCCTATGATCTTGACGATATCGTCTGACCATCGGGCTGGTGGTCTGCCCACTGGCCTGCTAGCTTCTCTAGGCCACCATTCTGTGGCTGCCTTGGTCCACCTTCCGTCATCCCTTCTTGCCAAGTGTCCTGCCCACCTCCACCTTAACCTCGTCACCCGCTTCCCGACATCCTCGACCTTCGTTTTCCGTCGGATCTCGACGTTCGGTACACGGTCAACGAGGGAGATGCCTAACATGGAACGCTCCATTGCCCTTTGTGCAACTTTAATTTTGTGCATATTTTGCTTAGTGAGCGTCCACGTTTCGGCACCGTAAGTGAGGGTAGGCAAGATACATTGGTTATATACCCTGGTTTTGAGGCATTGTGGTAGTTTGGATTTGAAGACGGAATCAAGTTTCCCAAAAGCAGCCCACCCTAATCCGATACGCCTTTCGATCTCCTTAGCCTGCGCGTCTTTGTCAAAGGATAAACGATGTCCAAGATAAATGTAATCGCTGACCATGTGTATAGTGTTGGTACCTACGGTTACGCAAGGTATGCGCGTAGAGCGATTTGTCATAATTTTAGTCTTGGACATGTTCATCCTAAGACCGACCTTCGACGATGCTTCATGCAGTTCTGCGAGCATATGTTGGAGATCTAAGACGTTTTCGGCGACGAGAATGAGGTCATCCGCGAACCTAAGATGCGACATGCGAGTCCCGTTGATGTTGACTCCTCTCTCGCTCCAGTCCAAAATCTTCATTACGTCCTCTAGGACGTTGGTGAAAAGTTTGGGCGAGAGATATTACTTCGTACTATTTTAAAATAACCTTTACATTTTATAGTCGTAAAACAATGCTAACAACAACTCATACTTATCAAAACTAATAACAAATACTTTGTTCTCCAAAATAAGTGCTGTCTACCAATCAAAGTTACTCAAATAAAAAAAAAACGTGGTATACGTTGTATATAAGATACGTGTACCAAATACCGTATGTCTAATAAGATTTGCAATTTAAACACCGATTTAAAAGATCGCAACTAAACGCCTAGAATAAAACTTACGGCAATATGTTTACTGGCTGATGCTACAGAGAAAAACTAAGAAACCAATTTCAAACTGACTGCTATATTTCATGTACTGATTTAAAAAAACGGTAATATTTACAATGTTCTCAAGTCTTTGATGCGGTAATATGGATATAATAATGGAAGATAAACATGTTAGCAGGTTATTCATTGAAATTGAAAGTTTTCAAAATTTAGACACTATTAGTTTCAAGGCTTTCAAGTGTAAATAAGACTCGCTTTTAGGGTTCCGTAGTCAACTAGGAACCCTTATAGTTTCGCCATGTCTGTCTGTCTGTCTGTCTGTCTGTCTGTCCGTCTGTCCGTCCTCGCTTAATCTCTGTGACCGTTAGCACTAGAAAGCTGAAATTTGGGACCAATATGTGTATCAATCACGCCGACAAAGTGCTAAAATAAAAATTGGAAAAAAATGTTTTATTAGGGTAGCCCCCCTATATGTAAAGTGGGAAGTGTTTTTTTTTTTAATTTTAACCCTAATGTGTGATATATTGTTGGAAAGGTATTTAAAAATGAATAGGGGTTTACTAAAATCATTTTTTGATAATGTCAATAATTTCGGAAATAATCGCTCCAAAAGTAAAAAACAAAGCGTCCCCCCCCCTCTAACTTTTGAACCATAAGTTTAGAAAATACGAAAAAAATCTGAAAAGTAGAACTTTATAAGGACTTTCTAGGAAAATTATTTTGAACTTGGATGGAAACAACAGATGGAAACTGCAGTTAACCAATATAATTTGGTCCCTGAATCGTATGAGCGCCTATACAATCCAGAGGTCAAGTTTCATTTGCCCGTATTTTTTTTTTAACTTCGTTTACATAATATTTTATTATCCTGAACGTATCTTTTTTCAAACAAAAAAATAATTATTAAAATAGGTTCTCGCAATTCAAAATTACCATCGAAAACTTCTGGCACGTCTAACGGACGGGAAACTACGGAATCCTACACTGAGCGTGGCCCGACACGCTCTTGGCCGGTTTTTTAATAAGTGTACCATTAATGAACACGAAATAGATAATACTCGAAACTAAAACTATAAGTTTCACACAAATATTTGAATTTGGCCAGTGTAAGAGTCGATCGTAACATAAAATGTATGAAAAGATTGATGAATGTTGAATAAATAAAAGATGCAAGTCAGAATTGTAGCATTTGGATGGAAATAATCTCCACCTGCCCCTCTGTTTGGAAAGAGGCGTGATCTAAAATGTATGTATGTATACCTAAGGTCTATAGTCTATGTTTAACTCATGTGGACATTGTAAACTTACCTGCACAAAAAAGTGTGGCGCACGCGTACCGCGTGCCTATTTATATTCCGTACCATATTTATGTAGGGGCAAACACGCCCCCTGGTGTCGAGTGGATAAAATAAATATTCTAAAATTAATACTGTCTCTTCTCATTGGTCAATTTGTAAATATTAGCTTGTGTATGACCATGTAGTTGTGTGACCAAAATTGTAAATATAAATAAGCAATTTTTAATATAATTTAAGTTCAATCGTCTTGTGCGTTTCCTTTCTCTCTTCTTCCCTACCTAGTTCAGCTGTACTCTTCCACGGTTCAAGGGCTACCCAGCCTGGCCGGTTGGTACAGTGAACTCTCCTCTCCCTAGTAGGTACTCAGCTGTCCGGCTGAGTATTTCCCTTCCAAGATAATCCTTAGGGTCAACGACCTAACACCTGATCCTAAAAAAGTATATAGGTACCTGAGCTTTCCTCAATTTCTCTTCAATAGCAGCAAAGGCAATTTGTAGTGCTTGGTGTTCATCTCTCAAAACTTGATTCAGTCCTTGTAGTTCAGTCATATTTGTTTCATACATTTGAATTTCGGCTCTAAGAGATGCTATAACTGCTGTGTGTTCTGAAATACTGAATAAAAAAATGACTTTGTAAGTTGTAATTAAAGCATAGGCATTTTTATTGCATGATAGACCTGGCCCATGTATGTTAGGTCCCATGTAATAAAGGGGAGAGCCTTTTATCACTAACTGGGCACATTTCCAAAACCTCTCAGTGCAGTGACGGATTAAGAATACATAATGTCACTACCCCATCTCAACCTGTGGGTGTCGTATAAGGCAACTAAGGGAGTAACCTTAAGCAGACAAGAGCATTGAGTAAAGGAAAATTCGAAAGAAGCCCTATACAAACCAACCCGTGTTAGTATAGCAAGCTAAATTTCCCTCAACAATCTTTGAAGGAGACCCATGCCCAGCCGTGGGACGTGTATGTTTTGAAATGATGATGATGATTTCAAAGTTAGGGCTGATACTGAGAATTTTAAGACAGTAAAACCCAATACCGTTTTCGTCTGAACTGAAAATCTAACCCGGGATATATTCGTACATAATAGTCAGTAACGGCGGATTTTACATAAATAATATTACTAACTCGCAGATATTAGATAATAAATAAAATAAGATCATAATAATATATAGAGACTAATATGGCTACCTACTTAATAAAACATTGCTACATGGCATAAACATAAATATAGGGAACAACATTATAATATATTGATAAAGCGATATTTTAATAATTGGAATTGACTTCTAGTGTAAGACTAGTTTAAAAAAAATAATATTAAATCCATTTTCAATCTTCAACAATTACAACAGGAACTATTGAATCAAGATGTGAATCAAGTGTTTACATTGGGCAAAATGATCTGATTAATTGTAATTATTTAACTCTGGCAATTATTACTCTGAATAGTATTCAGGAATGCATTTTATTTAGCATAATTTCGCAACAATACAGAAATACCATAATGAACAATAATACCAATAATAATTGAGTTTGAAAAAGAATTGAATGTAAAATGATAACATTGAACTATTAAAGTAACATATTATATGTTGCAGCCAACTGGTTAAACCAGCAATTCAATTAACTACCTAGCCGTTTAACTAAACGGCGGCGTTCAACTAACGGCCTAAATGAATTTCAGCCAACTTATCCAATCCATGTCCGATTTGGGCTAAAAGGTATTTCAAAGCTAAAAAAAAATATCACTACTCTTATTGTAACCTAACTTATTCATTTCGGATCCGCCCAAAACATTGTTTGGTGACAGATCTACCATTTTGGTGATAAATCTACAATATTCGGTACAAATCTATTTATTAAGATACACATTTACATTAATTTAATAACATTTTAATGACTAGGCTAGGCAAGTGGTTACGTTGTCGATTGAAGTCAGTTGCCTAGCCATTTAATTGAAAGGCGAATATTGCTCAGGAAGTTAGTTAAACGCCGCCATTTTATGAAACGGCTAGGCAGTTAATTGAATGGCTAACCAGTTGGCGGCGACATATTATTATATATGACACCTAGATTAATTGGAAGGTTCCAAACGAATGGGTCAGGCAGAATATGGATTAAGCACTTATCTAATTAATTCAAATTAAATTGTCATTCCAAATGACAATTTAATTTCGTATTTATTGTTAGAAATCACCATTAAAAAATAGATACTTAATAATATATCTCACATAATATCCTTAGCCTGTAGTTGTTTTTCTAAATCATGAACTTTTTCATTCAAACTCATAATCTGTTGAGCATTTTCTCCTCGTCGACGATGCAAAGAGGTTAACTCTTCTTGTTGTAATAACATCTTTTGTTCTAAAGCTTGTATCCGTTCGTTGCTGGCAGTGCCTGGAATTTTATAACATAAGTTTATAGTCTAAATACGTCGGTAAATTAGTTCTTGACCGTGTCGTTTGTCTAGCTGTTGTAATATGGAACTGCTAATGCCAATGTAAATGCTTGAAATTACGAGTATAACTACCATTAGTGATGATTAAAAAGAGTGGCCTGAGTTTCTTGCCAAATTCTTCTCAGAGCTCAACCCTGTCAGTAAACTGGCCTTAGGTAAATTTGCTGACACCTTTTTTTGACTCTGTATGACGTTCATAAATATCGTGTATTTGATCTATATGAAATAAAGATTATGGCCAGCTCCATACAATAAGCAAACTAAAGCCAATGTTGGTCACAGTATATTATTATTATCTTTAATATATTCTACTGTCAATTAGTCTGATGTGGATATACTGTGGACAATATTGGTGCATGTTTGAACAACGTGTGGAGCTGGCATAATAGGGTGTGGGTATAGGGTAGAGCATAGTTAAATATTTCTATGATAAATATTTAATAGTTCTACTTAGGTCCTAGTTATTCGGAAAATTCTCTGCAACACGGTGCTTGTTTCCTTGTATGGACATTGTTGTTAGTTGAAATTTAAAAACTAGCTACTTTAAGATAGGTATTAATAAAGGTCTCAGTTAAGAAGCACAGTTCATTAAATTTATGAATGTTGTGTTTTCCTATTACATTATTATACAACTTAACATTTGATGCAATGTATGTATTCAAGATTAATGTTAATGATAAGTTGTTGGCGAACCAAATAAATAAATGAATGAAACCATTTGTTTTTAGTACCTAATAGTAATAATTAATAAAAAATGTCAAAATATCTAAAATTTATATCAGAGGGTAACTATCACATAAATTTGAAAAAAAAAAATTAAAAACAAAACAATTTAAAACAACATTCATTAAGCCAAGAGAATGTTCACTTGTTCTATAGAAATGATATTTGAAGAATTTCTTACATCACTATACATTGGTGACATTAGTCATTCATGATAATACTTATCAAATGAGTTATGTTGTAACACTAAGATTACAAAATTCTATAAAACAATCCAGGATCTATAGTTTACTAAACAGGTGTGTAAATACCTATTTGAATACATAATTAGTCATGGCGCGTGTTAGGAGAGGTCTTTATCCAGCAGTGAACTGCAATAGCCTGAATTGATTGATTGAAAATAAAGTATATTACTTTATTATAATATTAAAGTATATACTTATTTTTTATTTTTTTCTTATTTGCAATCGGTTGCTAGACCATAAGCGAATTGGTTGCAAGACTTAAATGGCAATTCTGGTGGGGTGGCCAGCGCCAACCCTACCACTCAAATAAGGTGATCTCTTTTTAGCCTCTTTATCACCCTAGACGTGTCCAACAACTCTTCCACAAGTGGATTATGGTGTGATCTAATATAATAATAATTGTTTATTTTCCCACCAGCAACCAGAATTACAGAGTTTTAAAACACTTGTTCTTATGCTAAGGTGTATAATATCTGATTGTGGATTACTGGTGCCTGTGGTAGGTAATATAAGACCTGTATCACAGGTCAACAGGATTCCACTCGGACTTGTTTACAGGCTCAATAATATTATAAAGCTGAAGAGTTCATTGCATTATTTGCTTTATTGAACACATTCAAGTAAAATGTAAGTGTTGAATAGCCCATATATCGCGGAAGGCTACAGGTTATATAACATCACGCTACGACTAACAGGAGTTGAGTAGTGGCCAAATATAGATCCACGGGAGCGAACCACTCGCACCTCTGGTGTTAATTATTTTAATCTGAGAAATCATTTTACACTTACCAGTGCCGGATAGAACACTGTCTGCCCCTGAGAACCGTATCCTTTCATTGAGCAATGTCAATTGGAGATTTTCATTTTTTAAAGTATTTACATTGTCAAACAATCGGCTTTCTGAAAATGTCAAAAATAGATCTTTAACAATCACATTCTAAATGAAAATGTACTTGATTTTAGCAATGATAATTTAGACTTTATATATGTTTTACCCTGACAAAGTAATTGAAAACTTTGTCAAACAAAGCTGCACTTTGTTTGTCGTTTGGTGTGCACACACACACCAAACGGCACTTTGTTTTTATACATATTTTTATTGTTGAGAATGCCTGGGTATCAGCATCAAAGTAGGTATATAGTTTACTTATATGCTAATATTAAACATCTAAGTATCTCCTATTTTATTTAAATAATACCTAGCATTGAATTTTAGGTGCTAGTAGTTTAACAGTTTTTTTTTTCTATTATATCCAACAAATAAATACTAAAATATGCTCTTATTGCACTATAGAACAACAGGACTCATTTACATTTGCTGTCTAACAGAGATGTTCAATTTTGAAATTTATTTAGGTCCCAGCGAAACAATTTTATGTGTGACAAAAGAACTCTTTTTAGCTCTACTTTGATTGTGCATAATAATATGGGTTATTTATCCGTCAATGGGTTCTAGACTATAAGTTTTACTTTCAAACATGAAATATATTCAATAAAGAAACTTGTTGTCAAATCCAAGTTTAAAATAAATAAATAAATTGACACATGTTATTTCCAATTAGATCAGCTATTTTTAAATACATATTAGTCACTTAAAAACTTGTTTGGGCAGTCAAAAAAATTTCTATACACAAACTCAAGGTTGTTAGCCATAAAAGAAAATGATTCCATATTCCGTAAAATAAATATTGTTGTTTGTGAGTTGACTTTTAACAGACATTTTTATATGAGGCCTTCATCTATCAAGCTATAATAGGTATATTGTTTGGATACTTACTCATGAATTTTTATCTTATACTATCTAATAGTAATCTTATAGTAATACAATATACCTATCTGAGCAATATTAAGTCATGCATCAGAAGTTTCCAAGACTTTTTTTTCCCTAGTCTTGTAATTAATATACTAAACATGTCTTACTTACATATTCATATAAAAACATGTTCTACAGTTATAGGTTATAAACTAACTCCAGTAAAAGTAATTAACAATAAAGATAACGAGTGTAATGGATCACAAGCTATCAATCTAGAGAACAATAGTTTATTAGCCTAGTGATAAATTTTATTTATTTGATACACAACTAAATTGTCAACACAAAGAAGTCCATAGGTTAAGTCACTTACGAAATGTAATTATGTCCTGAAACGCAGAAGTTTCGAGTTTATTTCTAGACTGCAGCTGGTTTACAATGTTTCTTCTCCACTCACCACCTTCCATTGTTACTGAACAATTGATAAACTGGTACAAAATAAGTATTATATTAACTTAGAATCAAAACAAACAGATGTCATAATGTTCACTCGCGAAATTTTCGTGATATAAAGAATAAAACCAAATATTAATACTAGGAGCTATTAGCCCCACGAATAAAGATCCTAATATTATTTTTATGACTACGAGAAAACTAGAAAAATCAAGGATTTCTCTCTATTTCTGAGCAGTAGGAATGACAATACGTTAAATCACAACTGACATTGACAGTTAACAATAGCCAACTGACTGCTGACTGACAGTTGGTTTATGGAGTGATTGAGTTTGAGTGATCAACAATAAACGTGTGGTTCTGCCAGGCGCTGACGCCGAAAAATATTTTTTTTTAACATTCGTTTTTTATTGTACCTCAATGTACTACTGTTTCAATTTGTCCGTTGCCACCGGTCAAAGTATATTATATTAAATTATTAAAATTTTCTAGATATTAAATTGTGTTAGTTCTGATATTAACCTTAATGGCGCTAGTTGTCATTTATTTCTACTCTACAACATTTTTAGATAATTATTACGGTTATTAATAGCAAGTACCTATCTAAATTATATTTTTGTAAAGGGCTTTCCCATTTTGCCGTGCATTTCTTTGATTAACTTTTTATACCAATATATTCGGCTCATATTTTGTCGTTCATGGCTAAGAGAATTTATATACTTGGTCACTAGCTACGTTTTAGTTAGCTCGACACTTGTTTTTATACTACGAGCTCCTTATATACGAGACGCTCCTTTTAAACAAGAAGCTTCATAACTAGACGTTTCTTAAATACATACCCGACGCTCCTTAAATACCTACCTATCAGACGCTCTTATATACTAGAACTAGAAACTCCATAACTAGAAGTTTCTTAAATACCGGACGCTCCTTATATACTGGACGCACCTTTTGTGTGTTCGAATCGAACACAGATAATATAGATGCTCGTAATAAGACCCTTCTAAGGGTCCGTTTACACCGACCGACTCGGAGAGCATCGGCCGGCGCGAGTTATACGCTTGGAACTGGCCGGAGCCCGTCGGCTGTGTGAATGTGGAAGAGTACGTCATCAGAAGCAGTCGGTCGGCCCTTCTTATTAAAGTATACTTTACGGGCCACCGCGCTATGTAGGTATAGGTACCTACTAGACACTCCATATTAAATACAAAATCTCCTGAACGCTTTTTATCTAAGTACTAAACGCTCCATATACTTTCTAGTCGTTCCTAGGAACTAGACAAGACTCTACTTCTATACCTACTTAACGCTCGGTATTTTGAAGAGCTCCCTCCACGGCCTCCAACCCCCTGAATAGGTCACGTAGTATGGGTACGTTCCGCAAGTGCTTTACAGTTATTAGACAGTTCACAGTAGGTATAAAAACGTTATTGGTTTTAACAGCTACGGTAGTACGGTTTGCTTACGTTTGATTCTCAAGCCGTATTTTTCTGTTCATCAGGCATGCGAGTGTCCAAAATGTCCGAATTCAAAAGTGCCTGATAAATAGATAGCAATCGGTTTGCTCCATAAATGGAAATAAAAAAATCTGCGGAAATGCTACTACCTATGATAAACATCTGCTTACCTACCACTGAAAAAAAGTCGTAATGTATTGTTTATGTTTATATTAGAAGTTAGTTTATACAAAATATTGTACTTGTAAATCTACCTACTTACTAACAACGATATAATCGCTATCAGCCTTCATCGAGGACTTCATTCATCTGGACTTCGACTGTTACTATTCAATTAAGGATTGTAAATTCAATTATAAGTTTTGAGAGTCAGAGCTGAGAGCTCAAGGTATGCGCTCAGGCGTCTAAATTAATTCGTACTTTGAGATATGATTATCTGTTTACCGCTTAAGACCGTTGGGATTATTAAATACTTACTTAACTTCAACTTAGTATTTGGCCAAACAAAAACAAGGATGGATTTAATATAATGCTTCATCATATCTGTCGTAAGACGTCCACAGCTGGACATAGGTCTTCTCAAGATTTTTCTAATAAGTATACCTAATGCTTAGGTACTTACGTACTAACTTAACGTAATCATGATGAGCAGGATCATTAAAACTTAATCAACAATACAACAATTTTAAATCAATTTAAAATAGCTACCTATATATGTAGAAGGCAGGCAATAAATAAAATTAAAAACTCTCGAGGAACTTCGAAAGGTTCATATGAAACTCAAAATACAACAAAGAGACATTATAAAGACAATTGAGAGGTTTAGTTTCACCAAGTGTCTCGTTAAGGATGTCTCAGAAAGAGTAATGCTCTTAGAGCAGTTGCTTGAAAGATGTTATCTCGTTAAAACGGCGCGTCTGGACTCTTAAAATGTCTGACAATATAACATGTTGGTTCTTATAGATTTTTACATTCATCTATTTACGTGTAATGCTGTGGCAATGTTATAATACTTATTATATAATATTCTACTACATTCACACAGCGCCATCTGGTCCCAAATTAAGCAATTATATTTGCTTGTGTTATGAGTACTAAACAACTGATAGGTATACTACTTAAATACATTTTTTTTGTAAATATACATATTATAGATAAATTACACCCAGACACAGAAAAAACCTTTATGCTCATTACACAAAGATTTGTCCTGGGTGCAGATCGAACCCACGACCAAACAAGACCAACAGGCCAGTCTATGTTGAAAACAATATAATTTTTAATTTAAATCCATTTTCTATTGCTCCAATAAAGTAATAACTACAAGTGTTTAAACAAACAAAATTGATAGTGAAAGAAATTTATGATGAACCAGCTGTGCTTTTATAGGTTTTAGCTACCAATAACAAATTTCAATTACCTACTACATAGTTAAAGTTGTAATGGATGAATCTGTTATGAAATCAATAAATTCTGAAATCACACAAAAACCAACTGTGCTCTGAAATATCGTCTATGTGTTATATTGTTATAAAATAAATCGATTATAAAGTTTGAGAATCGCCACCGAACCGCTGCTGTGGAGAGCAATATATTCGGCTTAATAGTGTAATTTTGCAGGCTCTTGCAATATCTTGCGGTGAAACCGACCAACCCTCTGTCGACCTCTGACAGACACCAGATTGCATGCAACATTCTGCCGTTATTCTACTGTAGCTGTTAGCTGTTGTGTTGTTATTTACCTGAACATTATTTATGATGTACCTACTCCACATTGGTCCACACTAAATAGATTGAAATGATCTCTTTTTCTCTATCACGCGGTACCCCATTGGCCATCAGTACTGTGAGTTTTGTAGCCTACCCACTACCACTTTAGTGATGCGATGCGATGAGCTATGTCGGCAACTTTAGTTTTGCGGTACGGATCTCCTCATTTCTGATTCAATCACGCAGAGAAACTCCATAATAATACTTTGCCATAATACCTGATCTGATATTACGGAACCCTCAACACACGAGTCTGATTTGCACTTGACCGGTTTTTCAAATAATTAATACTACAGCGGGGAACAGCCCTCGTCAGATGGATCGACAACCTAGTAAAGGTTGCGGGTGGTTGGTTGTAGGCAGCACAAAATCGCTCGCTGTGGCGGAAATAAGGTGAGGCCTATGTCCAGCTGTGGACGTCATTGGGCTGATGATGAAGATGAAACATGGATTTAAATTTATTATCAACCGATTTTTTCTTATTTTATATAACATTATTTTATTGCAAGCGCACAAATTCCTACAAAATAAAAAAGTATTAGGTATGTAATGTTATTATTATTAGAGGTTTTCGTGAATACTTGACATCTGTAGGTATATTTTCTCAGTATCATATTTGAAGATATAGAGTGAGTCACAAATGCCGCATCAAAACGATAAAAGGTCGCGAGTTGCAAACCATACATAATTTATAGAGGGTGATGTCGATAACAACTCCTGAAATCAATATAAAAACGTGCCATAAGATTGAACACAATCCAATAAGCAGGTCAAAGTTAAAATTGAAAGAAATAAATACTCGTGACTTTCAAGCAACGGGTTTCATTTCAGATTTGAATTTAAAAAATATAAGTAGGTATATCAGATGATACCAGATACGTGGATGATACAGTTATCCAGAAAATATAAATTCGTAACTCAGTGATTTGGCAGTACCTAGGTTATTATTTGTTGGTCTTTAACAAGATTGTTTATTGAGATAAGTGTATAACAATATTCCTACAGTGTATGAATTAAAAAATTACTAAATTAAATTACCTATCATTAAAACTAAGTACTTACAACTTATCTCAACCCTCACAGCTCTCTAGTTAGAGGAGAGAAGACCCGACCCAGGGTTGCTGATGATGACTTACAACTTATTTACAACAAAAAAAAACATGAAATATGAAAAAGGGAGAACTAATTAAAAAAGGGCATCATAAAATATTGTAATGAAGATTGTTGTATAATAGGTTCCGTATTAATGATACAACACTTTAAGTCAATATACTTAATAAATAAAGATATGAAAACACGCATAATTCGAAAAAAATATTTTATTGAATTTTATTAGGTAACAGTAAAATTATTGGACAAATATTTGTGGTTCTACTACCAACGCTTGAATTGATCTCTATCGGCGACGAGCAGAACCTGTAATGAAAATGTAAACTTAAGTAGAGCAGGCTTTTTAAGTCAATTACATATCCATACGGCTTAAGGCAGTTTAAGGCTAGGCTTAAATTGCCTTAAAGCCTTGTCCTATATAACCAGTGGCATAACTATAGGTAGGAAATTATTATCTGAGGCCCGTGGCAAATTCGTGAAATGGAACCTCCCCGTTTTTACCCGACTGCCAAAAAGAAGGTTATTTTTTTTTGTTTTAATTTTTTTTATACCACAATACAATGGTGGCTTATTGCCCGGCTGATGGTAAGGGGTTACCTTAGCTTATAGACATGCGCCAACATCCCGCAAATCACATCAATCCTTTAAAATCTCTTCCCTCCCCAACGAGCTAATCTTGAACCTATTCTGACCAACGAATCCAAAATTATTGTAGACGGACAGTCGAGTTCATTAATATACATATTGGCACTATCATTAGATATTTTTGTTGAAAAGGGTGACTACAACTTATTGCATAATGTACAGCATATTTTATTGAACCATTCACATGAGGACATATATTTGATTATAGGTTCTATAGTATTTATTGAGCTTTCAACGCTCACAATATTTTGATCCTTGATGGTGCCAATATATTAATGAACTTGACTGTACCTACAATAACATCTATGTAATTTTTTTTAAATTTTATGAGTAATGATCCATTTAACTATTAGAAATAAGTACTTTAAACTAACCCTCACTCTCATCTGCGCTATGTTTGTACTTTGAATGTGGTTTTGGATAATCTGAAATAAAAATTGTCTTAATCTTATAATGTAAGTTTCTTTGTATTTACCTACGACTATAGTGGTTACCGTAACCGGTAGCCTATTGATACCTGCAGTCAATCAAACAGGTAACACCAGGGCAACAGCAGCGCTTTGCTGAACCTTAAAAAACTGTTCACTCCTTTGTTGTGGAAACCCATACTGAAGTTTGAAAATATCGTTAGGGAGTTCATTCCACGAGTAAATAGGGATGGTGTAATCCTGTTTAATATTTATCTCGTGTTACCCTTCCTTATCTATTAGGCGATTAATAAATTCCAACACTAGGGGTATACGATAAGATGAGAAGATCTATCAGTAACAAGGCAATTCTGAAACGTTAGTACCTACTGCAGTATCGTAAACTTTTTCAATTCTCTTATAGAAGTATATTTCCGGCTTAAGTTACAAAGGCAACTAAAGAAAACAGGTTATCGTAAGTACTTTATAAACTGATTAATCGTTATTCGATTTTTTAGAATCTAATTTAAAATATTGAGTTGTTTCATTATTCTAAATTAGTCTGTTCGGTTAGAAACTTTAAGACAGTTCAGAATCAGAGCCCTATATATATAGAATTGCATTAATTAAATAAACCTAGTAATATTTACTTTCTGGATCAAATTCTTCAGCTCTTAACCCTCTGGTGCTATGTAAATTGGTTCTGGAGTCTGAAAATTGATACAGATCAAATGTGTATAGAATTACATATGAATATTTTTTGGCACGTAAGCATTCGTTTGCAAAAACGTTGATAAAGTCAGTCAGAATCTACCAACAACGTTTTTTCAAATAAAACAGGTAAAGGAAATATATTTTCATAATTCAACACTGTAAACTTCCAAATTTGTTTTGCGTCAACATTTTCACCTGTGATTGCTCCATGGGTACTGTGTCATAGGTAATGCATAACTTAGAGTTGATTGGCCAGATTGGCATGTCCTAAATATGATTTAATTACAAACTAGCTAATTTATTATTTAATTCAATTAAGACTAAAATTTAAAACCTAACAACATATCGCCGTTCCCACCGAATAATATCGTAATCGACTATTACTATAGAAGTGCTTTTATTGGGAATTATTGTTGTAGGGGATTGATTACACCTTGTGAATTTTTTTCAGAATATTCGTACGAGTACTTCTCGAGATAGTCATTTTGTAATGACTTTACATATGCTATTCGCCTAAAAATAAAATCACAGTTTTATATCGTAATAGGTATTACTCACTTTTCAATGTCTCATCTTTTACAGCAAACTGTTATTACGATTTTATTCGGGTACAAAAATTAAGACAAATTTCGGTAATGTAATTTCCATTATTATAACTATTTATAAAACGGGATACAACTAATCTTTTATAAGCCAAAAAAGGATTTGTGTACAATTTACTCTCTGTATGAACATTTGAACAAGCTGAAGATGCTAAAAAGCTATTTTTGTAATAAAATAATAATAAAGTTGGAACGTTAGATAAAAAGAAAGGAAAAAGCTGCGGTTAATTCAACAAATACTACAGTCGCTGTTTTTGATTTAGAAAAGACTTAATCTCAGTTATATATTTTACATTAAATGTGCAAATATCTTTTACAATTTTTAACACACCTATTAAGTCAGGATGTTGACAATACATGTCTGGCACCTTTCTATAGCAAAAAACGAAATTGGAAGCTGTTTATTACAAATCATTTTATACTGATGTCTGTGCTGGAAAAAACAAAAATAGATTTATTTTGCCATGTACCTTTAAGTCCTAATATACCATCTTCTAATATCGTTTTTTTTTTACGGGCCATAGTCCAAGTGAGGGTGAATATAGTGTTGAACGCGCAATAAAGAATAAGTTATTATTTACATCTTAAGATTTAAACTACTATGATTTAAAATGTCTCATCTCTGGAAAAAACTGGCATAAAGATACACAAGGCCCTTCGTAAACTTAGCTCCCTTGGTAAAGACAAGGTGACTTTGCTTGTGACTTAGGTTCCCTGAGATTTTCGTGGGCAAAGGAAAATAGAGAAATTTTCTCATGGAAAAGTGGTCTAACAATTAAAATGTAATTTTGTGGAAGAATATTTCGACTTGTACACTGACCCGGATCCTGCAATATCAAAACGTGGGCGGCAACCGAAAAGTCCTCTGGAATTTACAATGGTCGATAACTTGACACAGATATGCCACCAACTTATCCTCATTTCTAAACCTGTGTATGATGATTTACTTGCATTGTGTGCTAGTGAAGCTATACGTAATCATTACCATGGTTTTTAGAACTATCTTGTATGTTGCAGACATTTTTAACAGTAAATTCAGACGATTTTGATGGGTCAGACCTATATGATGCCTAAATGGCACTGAAGTATTAATATAAATGAATATTAAATTTATAATTATGTTTCTTTTATGTTATTTTTCCATACATTTATTAAAAACCCCTAAAACAATGTAGAACATGGTTTATTTTAAGAATTAGATTATTAATTACCTTTTATTTTGTAATATGGACTATCCGGTATTATATTTTTACAATTGTGAAACTTATTTTATTTGACATGGAATATTATCGTTAATTAATATTACACTTGACATCTCATTTGTATAATCACCAAATATTATGGTAACAATTCATTACTGAGTTAGTTAACATTGCGACAAAACAGCGAATAAGATCGCATTCAACTATTATGTGTAGCTCACTGTCGATAATTTACCCGAATAAAATCGTATTGTTGCTTTACGGATGAAGATTCTATTTCAAATTATGGTAATATACATTTTAGCTTTTAACTTCAATCTAGTATAATAATATTTCTTTTTAAATGTATCACAATATCTAAGAAAAAATCACCTATCTTTTGGTATATAAATGATTTTTCTATGTAAACCTAGTAAAAAGTTAGAAGCCAAAATCCGTATTTTATTTTTCCTGTAAAATTTAGATTTTACGATTACGGTATTATTCGGTGGGAACGGCGATATTTAGAACCTAAAAAAAGAAAAACATTTGAAATAAAAACTAGCTAATTATATTTACCGTTTTCAGAATTCGAATCACTGTCGTTACTGTCATCGGAATTTTTTTTAATTTCTTTTGGTTCGTGTTCACGTTTTTTGGGCCTTTCTTCACTCTGACTATTTTCACTGGAATCCTTTCCCTTTGGGCTTGAACTACTTTCATTACTGCTTTCCGCTGCTCTTCTATTGATACCTCTCTTAGCTGAGACATACATGTGTTGCATTAATTACGAAGTAATTAATTAAAATGATTTATTTACACGAAAATTATACCTTCAAAGTCTCGAATGCGCAGTATTCCGTTATTCCCTTGATATAAATCAAAGCCAAAATTTATATTAACTAAAAATACAGAAGGAAGCCGTGTTATCTAGGTGAATACAGCAGAAACTTATTGTAAATCTTTGAAGTATTAATTAAATACATTATTATTATTTACGCAAAAAAAGTTGCACAAGTTTGATTAAAAAAAACAACTTTTGCACCGAATCCTTAAAATTGATATTTTTTGATAGAGGAGAGAAGACCCGAGCCCAGCAGTGGGGCATTAATGGGTTGCTGATGGTGATGATGATTTTTACTGAAAGTAGTTATTTCTTTTTTACTGGGAGTATATTGTTGTACCATAAATATCGAACGTGGAAAGCTATAGATGACTGCCTACTTAGATATTTTGTCATCCTAATGCAAATCAGATAGTAATGCTTCAAAGATAAGGGAATTATTTAGAGCAATATAGGTACTTACATCTGTTACTGCCTATCGTTTCACTTATAACAATCAATGATAATACGACCTGGAAATTGCAATTAATATAAAAATAAGTAATATATAACTTATTCAAATAAGATGTTCGTGTAATACTTTACCGTGAAAAGAAGCCACGTTCTTGGGCTGATTATGACTGGTAGCAGCATGATGGTGTATAAAAAGAATTAATAACTAGAATGCGATTATTTTTTATTACTCAGAAACTGCACTGTTACGCTTTGATTTTATTTTTATTCGGGTATATCAACACAAACTTTATTGCTTTGGAATTTTATATCGTATCCATTAAATCCGAAACTCACAATACTGATAAAATGTTTTCGTTCCACACACAGGTTTTGCGCAGTTTTTTGTTACTATAATAGATGACTCTTGAATCCCTTTTCACATTTTTATTAACTCTATATTCAGATTCTAAGGAATTCAAAATGACATCAATAACTCGTGAGGACACCCGAACATAGTAATCATGTATTTTTGATGTCTTTGGTGCAGTCAAAGATAAATTTTATATTAGGTACCCAAACTAAAAAAGCAACGTTTTAAAGCGCAGAGTAGGTACCTAAAGACACTCACAGAAGGATTTGCTCATAGCGTTGATATAACCAGTTTATGTCAACTACATAAGTATAAAACTAAGAATGTTTTGATACCTTTTCATATACATATATATTCACCAAAAGCTTGACTGCAAGCTACAATAAGGTTAGCTGCAAACTGGAAAGACCCTCACCAGGTACTCTTATTTATTCAGAGCTCTCTCTAAATCAGAGTAGAATTCACACAAAAAAATTCAGCTAATACCTGCAGCCATTAATGTTTATGCAATTTTCCCGGCCTTAGCAGGCCTAAAATGTACTGTATTTTTTTTACTACTTAACTTATTGGGATTTTTCAAAATCGTAACAAGTCTGAAAACTATCTATAAAAAATAAATCGAAATCGTTCAAGCAATACAATTGCAAACTTAGAACCTGAGACCTTACGATATTATGTCAAAGGTTGAAAAAAAGCCCATACATTTTATAAGAATCATTTTGTAGTGTTTGTATATAATATACTCTAGGTACATAAAAGGTGTCTCTCTTTTACAGTCAGAAGGGCTTCAGTTAAATCACATCCATTTATAACGTAATATGAGCAGAGATAATGTGTGCCCCGGGCGAGACAAATTTGCCAACTTTTTCTGTTGAACAATCTCTTTGTATGAAATGGTAAGCGCTGAGAATTTCCGCGTGAAGTATTATTATCAAAGTTTTGTATTAATGTTAGCTGTTCGTTTCTGAACTTAAGTATTAGTAAAATAATTAAATAGAACAGGATTAACTTGTACTTAATATTTTGCTACTGCCGAAAAAATACGTCAGTGACTTGGTTAAGATTTAGGTATGCTATACTTGCAATTTTTCATTGCGAAGACACTGAGGAAAACGCGATTTTAAAATGGTGGGTACCTAGTAGGTACCTAGGTATAGGTGTAGAGATTTATTTTCAGTAGAGGTTGATATTGATAGCCATACAGAATAGAGATAGGATAGATTTTTATTCATTGTTCTGTGGATAGCCATCTTCAATCTTCTTTGGCTGAACGCAATGTGAAATTATGACAGCAGGTGATTTATGTAGGTACCTAGTTCTTTTACAGTTTACGTAATTAGGTAAGTATTTATATAAATAAAAACAAACAAATGCGTGACTGACTGCAGTTAACTCGAAAATTGTCTCAGCAATTCGGATTTGTTAGAAATCCTCGCAAAAACCGACAGCTTAAAATTTACATGAAAAGTACGTGGCTTAGCGTGGTGGTTGGCGTCGGGGACGTGTTTTTACCTTGGGCTTTAACTGCTCACTCTTTATTCGAAATTGGCTTCGAGGGTTATTGGATAAAGAGATTATAAAATGTTGCTTGCAGGGGTTGGGCTCAAATCTTATTTTGTATATACGGGATAGTCAAAAGATTGTATTGTCTGATACCTACACCTTAAAGTACACCATCAGAATTTTGAATTCTAAATAAACAGTTTAAAATTTAGGTGGTCTCTAATGTCTCTAATACCTATAGAGTAATGGGTAACGGTAACGGGATAGCTAAACGCTAGAATAAATATTCTCGTAAAGGCAGCTAGGTGCACCATCTTTATGTACCTAACGTCAGTCCGGAATAAACTTTCACTCTTACTATGTATATTTTTTTAGGCTTATCATTGTACCTATAGGGGTATCTCTAAAGGAAAAACCGGTTAAAAGCATGCTGGATCACAGAACAGAGATATGCTGTGCTGGACTATGTTCAATATAGGGTTCCGCAACAAAACAGATAGCACTTACGACCTTTTGTTGAAACACGTAGTATTTTGGCAATAACTCAAAACGGTAGGTATATCCGATAGTGTTCAAAATAATTTTCATTGCAAGTATTTATTAAGCGTTATCCTTGTGATTTTTTTCAGATATTTAGGTTTTACAGTTTAGAAAACAGAGGGGGCACTATTTATGCTATTTTAGGAGCAATTAGTTCCGAAAATATTCACATAATCAAATATCTTTCTTAAAAACCTTAAAGTGTTTTTAAAAGATCTGTCGAAGTATGTGAGTATGTGCAATAATTGGTAAATATTTTCTGAAAAAAAAGTTCAGGTTCTGTTACATGTTACATGGAGTGCCCCTTAAAAATATTTATTATTATTATTTAACTACCAAACCTACTAGCGGCCCACACAAAACACCTATTCTCTAAATTTCATCAATATACACCGGATACTTTTAATGCCTGTGATACACTGACGGACACGAAACTATAAGGGTTCCCTTTTTGCCATTTGGCAATGGAACCCTAAAAACATAAAGAATTGTTTGGTATCATTTTATTTGAATATGATGTGTGTAGATAGAAAGTTCGTGGAGGTGTTCTATAGGTGCAAGAGACAAATGGAAGGTATTTTAGTTGGTACCGTCTGCGAGATCGCGTGTCGTTTATACGAACGAAACTGTCGCATGACTATGGAAGTCATAAACTTTGCGTTTATGAATGTCTTGGTAAAACTTTTTGTTTGGCAAAACTTTTGTTATGACGTTAATATAACCTGTGTACCTACACAGGTTTATATTAACCTACATCATACCTATGTGTGTTCGTCGCATCAGCAAATAAACATGGATGTAAAATCTAGCTTAAAAGTTTTGTGAGGACAAAGTTTTCGGACTTGTTTTATTGGTATTTATTTTTTATTCACATTCAAATCGAATGTTCTAAGTAATAACTACTTAGTCAATAAAATATTTCTGTTTTTATGTAGGTATCTATTAATACAATTTACTTATCTATACATCTATACAAATAAATAAAATTGGTGTGTCTGTTTTTAATATTAAAAAAATCGCTTTTTACTACATGCATATGAATGTGTACCTATACGGTACATATCTAAAATAACATTTTTTTAAATTTTTGTCTGTCTGTCTGTTTTGATGAAACTTTCACTGGCATATAGCTGTTGTAATAAGGAGTAACTTAAGCTACCTTTATTTTAGAAAAATTCTGCCATTATTATAAAAAAGTAATGTTGCTTTCGTTAAATTCTACGCGGACGAAGTGACGGGCACAGCTAGGCTATACTAATATTATAAACCTATCTCTGTTCTGTGAATAGTTTGTTTGGTTGAACACTCAGACCAACAAAAAAGTTTTTTGTTGGTCTGAGGTTGAACACTAGGATCTCAGGAACTTTTTTTTTTGTAGTTAAGTACTATTAAATTATTCAGATGTCTATGCGTACAAAGCCGTAATCAAAGGTCAAGTCTACGAAGAGCTGAAAGATCTTTAATTATGGCATAGTTTAGCCAATATTTCGATATGCTTATTCAGTGATACAGAAAGCATCACTGTGCATAACGGGTGCCTCGGTGCGGTGCGGTGGTACAGCGGAGTGCGACTACTTCTCTGGAGGTCTCGAGTTAGTTATCTGTGTCGGGAAAATTTGTAATGAATTTTTCTATCTTGTAGTTCAGAATATCGGCCCAAAGCCTGGAAGAATGTGCATGGCAAGGGGCCAAACATACGTGGCGAAATATGGGTATGATACACCTTTGCCCATCCCTTCGAGGAAATAGGCGTGATGAGATGCTAGGTGTCATCATCATCATCAGTAACCCATTAATGTTCCACTGCTGGGGGCGGCTCTCCTCTTTATCTAGACAGCTGAGGGTGTTTTAGGCCATAATCCACACGTCATGCTGGCGTACGGTTACGGGTTGGTACCTATTTAATAAATGTATATAAATGCAGAGAGGTAGGTACGTTCAATTCAATTTAGTGATGTTCAGTTCACAAATAATTTTACGAGAAGCTTTAAACTGACTGTTCACTTAATTATTTTTTTCTTTACGAACATGGTTTTGCATAAGTGCTTTGCTGCACATAACAAGGTTTATTAGCTGTTAATTGTTTAGTAGGAAGTAGGACGCTCTGCATGCAAATGTTCTTGAAATTAAATTTTAATAATCTATGTAAGTACCTACTTACCTACCAAGATGGAGAAGAGAGAATGGAGAATAGGTGTTCCGATTTTTCCTTTTGAGGTATGAAACACTAAAAAATAAAAACGACTAGGTACCAACTAGTAAGACCAAAAAAATATTTAATAATAATAATATTCTACCACATTCACACAGCGCCATCTTGTCCCAAATTAAGCAATTATATTTGCTTGTGTTATGGGTTACCTACTAAACAACTGATATACTACTTAAATAGGTACATTATTTTTTTTGGAAATGCATACATATTATAGATAAATTACACCCAGACACAGAACAAACCTTTATGCTCATCACACAAAGATTTGTCCTGGGTGGGGATCGAACCCACGACCTCCGGTTTAGCAGTCAGGGTCACTAACCACTAGACCAACAGGCCAGTCATAACAATGAAAAATGTCCCTACGTAGGCACGTTTGACTTTCAGTCCTTTTTAATATGTATGTATACCTACAGGTTGGTATAAAGATAAATTGTTGTAAATAACAAATACTAGGTATTTGTACTTTTAAATCGATTTTCCTGCTTCGGGTGTTCGGCATTGCTCCCGCTGACGTTTACCGCTGACAATGCCTGACGGTAAATGGGAAATTAAACACAACATTTTGTAACAATTAACCACACGTCGGCATACTGTCCGTCCTACCTACTTCAATATTTATTTTGCGTAAAGGTATTCATTTCGGAAAGGGTCGGTTACGAGTACCATTCACGAATCAGTAGACATTTGCCTATATTGCATTAATGGAACATCTTCAACAAATATTAATTGGGGCTGTATGTAACTAGCATTTGCCTGCTAGGTATCTATGTATAGAAGAACAAACGTAGGATGGTTAAACCGGTAGTTATTGACCTAATTCGGTATTGCGTGTCATTAATAAGGTTTTCTCATTTGAACCCTTAAACGTCCCACTACTAGGCATGGGTCTCCTCCAAAGAATGTGGAGGGAATTTAGCTTACTATACCACACTGGCCAGACGGGTTTGTTTTAAATTTTCCTTTTTATCGCAGTGCTCTTGTTTGATTAATGTTACGCCACGGGATAATACTGCCCTACTAAGCGCAAAAGCGGTATCTCAGTGAAAGCTAGTTTCGAGATAATTGACGTTATGTAAAATTCATTTTTTTGTTAATTTATAGATTGTTATTTTGGGTTATTAAATGTAAATTATATATAATATTAGGTATGTTTTCTATTACAATAGTTAAAATATGTAAAATATACGTGGAAATGCCTTAACCATGAGATACTGCTACACCGCTTAGTAATTATAAACTTAAGATTTGAGTTGCCGCCTTTTGGTTAGCGTTTACCTAACATGCTTGTATACAAAAGGACATGAATTTTCAGTCGAATAAAAAACATATTCTTATAAAGAAAAAAACAAATCAAAGTGCACTTATAAATTCTTTTATTATTGAAATTTATAATCATAAAAAAACATATTAAAAAAATAAACGTGTTCTATGAATTCTAATCAGTCAAAAGTAAAGAGTTCTCTCCAAAAGGACATTCTATTTTGGAGTATAATGCAAAATCATATATTTTGTAAACTCAACAAAAGTTGTACTTCTGTTATATCTACTTGATTATTAAGTTAGTTTTTAGTAAAACCATTGTATCTGCGATATATCGTGTACACAAATTCAGACATCAAAGTACCGCATAGAGTTTACAGGATATTACTTTTACCAAAATTAACATTCAAATTATAGATACATTAACAGTTACCTACCTGATTGTTGAAGCACGCAATCAAACCACTGAACTTATGAATTAACAGTATTTTAAACCACTTGTTTACAACAATAACAAACAAGTAATGATACGGATATTGGTGGCTGAATGGATAAAGGGCCGGCGTGCAAATCACGCGGTCCGAGTTCGATCCCGAACAGCAGTACCTACCAATGTGGATTCCACTTTGTGGGATTTATATGTACCTACTAGTCAAGTGACTTATCTTCTGCTAACGGTGAAGGAACACATCGTGAGGAAACCCTAGAAGTACATACCCCAGAAGAAATTCTATGAGTATGTATAATCCACTAACTACTCAGTGAGTATAGTCGTTCTGTGGTTATGCCGCTTATTGGCTTAGAACACGGCGCCGCGACGTGCGTAAAACGCTCCGGTTTTTAAAGAGATTTTGGCGGTATTCAAATATACGGCTGGTTGCCTACGTTATATTGATATACCTCTAATATCCTTAGAAATTTAAGGTCAAACTGAGATAGAGAAAACTTTCTTAACTTTTTTTATACTTTTTAAGTAACATACCGCTATAAGTCTTAGTTCAATAGACGCGTATTTTTCTAAGCTATCCGATGCCATAAAAATCAAATTTTCGATTTTTTTTTGAGATACCGCTTTTGCGCTTAGTAGGGCAGAATAGGAATCTAATGGGAAGTGTCTGACGTACAAAAACATGAGGCTTAAGTTCGATTCTAACTGGCGGCGTGGCGCGGCAATATTCAAGTGACTTACCATCTGCTAATGGTGAAGTAAAACATCCTGAGGAAACTCATATTCCCTAAGGGCAATTTTAAGGCTCTCTGAATCCTATCAGCTCACTTGGTAGTACGGAGACCGTGAGTCTGATTCTGAACTGTCGGGAAGCTTCCGACCGAAAAACGTCAGTATATAATATATAATTAGAGAGAATTAATTGTTAAAAATAGATGGTTGTAGCCAAAAAAAACTAATATCTCTTCTGCTAAATGAAATCACTCGTAAATCAAATAATCACAAGATATGTATATTTCAAAATTCTACAAAAACGGCCACTACTACCTACTACTACACAACAATAACATTTTTTTTCTATGGAGATAATTATATATTATGTGACATTTCTATATGTTATCCTATTTTCTACCATTATATAACTTCATTCTAAAATTCGAAAAAGTTTACTATGGTTAGTTAAAAGTTTATATTTTCATTCTGGCGGTTCAGAATCAAACCTTTTGAACGCCAACGTCGGCTATACTCGACAAGCGCAGAAACAGGCCCATAAAAAAATAAATATATTAAATTATATATTACTTGTGATTTTTATTGCTATAACCTAAAAAAATAATTTCATGGCTTGGATAGCATGGTGTGGAGATGCCGTTATGGCCTCAGGTTATGGCGTACAAAAGGTTTAAAAAATATTTACCTATAAATACTGGGTGGCGCAAAAGTAGTGGCACTAAAGAAAATGCTTTTTTTTTTTTTATTATACATTTTCTGTCATTCTGTTGTTGAAAATTGTGTAGTGAACAAATGTAAAATACACTGAAAATAAACATGGACCGTTTTACTCCCCAAGAACGTGGAATATCAGTGATAAGAACACAACGTGAATTTCGTCGACGATTTCCCCACCGTCCGGCACCGATTGGTCGCACAATTCGACGCTTTGCCACACACCCACTAAAAGTTACTGTATGGTGTGGCATCTGTGTTGACAGAGTGATCGGACCCTATTTTTTCGAAGACGCTGGAGGCAATGCGATAACTGTCACTGGAGAACGCTACAGAACCATGTTACGTGAGTTTTTGATACCCAGTTTGGACGAATTGGGGCTGGAGCACATCTGGTTTCAACAAGACGGCGCTACGGCACACACAGCGCGCGACACTATGGACTTAGTGAGGGACGCTTTTCCAGGCCGAGTTATCTCTCGTTTTGGCGATTTGCCTTGGCCTGCAAGATCACCCGATCTGACCAGTCCAGACTTTTTTCTTTGGGGTTTTTTGAAATCTCGGGTGTATGTGAACAAGCCACAGACTCTCGCAGCTCTAAAAGAAAACATTCGTCAAGAAATAACGAACATATCGCAGGAAGTGTTACGGCAAGTTATGCAAAATGTCATAAATAGGGCTCAAATGTGTATCAACTCTGGAGGTCACCATTTAAAAGACATCATCTTTAAATCCTAATGGTACGAAATTTAATGGCACAAATATACATTTAAAAAAATCTAAATCTAGTTTTCTAATTTAGAAAAAATGTTATAGCTGAACCAAATAGGGTCTTTACTTTTGCGCCACCCGTTATAAGTGTCCTTTTTATATTCATCACACATTTCCTGACTTGTCATAGTACAACAGTTCTTTAGTATATGTGATGGTTTTATTAGCTTTATATGAAGTTATAAATCAACCATTTATTAACAGGAAGCATCCTATATAAAACATTTTAAGATGAGTGAGATTGCATTATAAATGTAAGTACCTGTACCTATATATCCATAACTTATTGGTATTTGTCATGTCTCCCATTTGATTAACTAAATCTTTTCTCAAGAGAGCTAGATTACTTACGAAGGTTGTGCCTGAATACTTGTATTATAGATGCATTCACATATATCTGACTAGTTTTAATAACATATACCCCCTTATTACAAAATATGGACTAAGCATTAAACCAGGTTTAAATTGACAAATTAAGACACTAAAAAAATGGCAATAAGGGGTTAATGTTTCATCAACAATCTTCATGACTATACATTTTATCGATTTAGTTTACAACTAATGAAACAATAACTGCCGCACTCAGAGACGTGAATTAACAGTAATCTGTCATTAACACAATTTTATCATTGAATCGTCTTTAAAATTTTATTTAATAAAAACACGTTTTTACTAAATAAACTTTAAAGTTATATTTAGTAAAAACGTGTTTTTATTAAATAAAATTTTAAAGACGATTATTCAATGATAAAATTGTGTTAATGACAGATTACTGTATTAACTTTAAAGTTAAGTAACGTCTCTGAGTACGGCAGTTAGACACTCTTTTAACAATTTCAGTTTAGTATAATTATGTCTAACAAATCAGTTACAACATGTCACATGATTTCATTCCTTCTTTTAAATGCGATAGATATTGATTCTGGGCCTTTTCTAAGTTTGTATATAAACTTAGCATCTGATTTTCTCTATCTTGAATCACTGTATCAAATTTATTTGGCATAGTTATCAGTTCTGTCTCTATGACATCAATGAAATGACATCCAATATCCTCTTGGTCTGCTAATGATGTTTCTATTGATTGCTGTAATTCTTTCCACATAAGATATGTTGGTGATAAATTGTACATGTTCATTGGTAGTCTTAAAACTTCATGCCCATTCGCTTTTATAATTTGGTCAATTGAAAATATTTCTTCTTCATTAACAAACTTTTTTATCAAATAATACAATTGTGCTTTATTCATTTTCGGACCGTATGGCACATTATGCTTTTGTAAACATTTAAGCATAACTTGCTTCGTATCATATGGAGATATAGGTTTAGTTTCAAGTGTTTTGTGAAAAGAGCTATTATGAAATATGATAACACTGGATGGTTCTATCTGACTTAGTAAAACGTCAGTGACCCATTTGTTGAAGTCATGTATAGAAACTTCATTGCAGAACAAACCTATTTTGAAACCGGATTTACTTATTGCATAGAATAATGCATATTTATGGGTCTTATGAGCTGTGTAATCCCTCCATGGTGCTGTTAGTTTAATTTTTTTATCAATCAGTAGCACATCAACATAATAAATCTTAGCATTTTTAGCTCGCAGTCTTTGTATTTTGTGGAGATAAAAATACTTTTCAAAGGAGTAATTTGCATCTTCTATTAGCATAGTTGTATTAAATATTACTCTATACTGAATACCAAGTAACCTTAGTTTCTGTACAAATTGTTTAATATCAAAGTCTACCTGACTGTCATTTTTTAATAGATCAAAGAGTGTTTCATATGTAGGTGATTGTTTTTCAGAATACAATTTCGTGATGTATTTTAAAATTAGAATTTCATTTTCAAAGCTCAAAGGTTTTATATCTTTCAAGCTTTTAGATTGTTCTTTGTTCATTATTTCTAATAATATGGGTTCAGGAATTCCAGTATAATATGCCACTCTTCCTATATGATCTTCTAATGGTTTATTTAATTGGTCAGTCTCAGCTTCCAGTTTGCACTTTTCTAACATATTGATTAATATGTCTTCTATTTCCTCATTGATTAGTTGATCTATTTTAGAATTTGCCATGATATTAGGTCTGTGAAACAAAATAAGTGGTATGTCAATTTACAAAGGTAACACATTGTAAAATCACAGATTTAAATGATCATCATCATTTCAGCTTATTGCAGTCCACCGCTGGATTTAGGCCTCTTCTAACACGTATCATAACACTCGGTCCTTCGCCATCCGCATCCAGCTTACCCATTGACCCTTTTGAGGTCGTCGGATTTATATATTAATGTAAAATAAATTAAAATTGTTACGCATTTGAAGAATCGTTATACATTTTTGTTGTTTTGTTTGTCATGTTTTAACTCTCAGTCTCATGCATACTTATAAGTATATAGAATAAAAGACAACAATGTTAAAATTAGGACATACATAATGTTGAAGCAATAGAAATTATACGTTCAGGATTATAAAGAATTCAACAGGGTTTATTTAGGAACTTACTTTATAGGTACTATAATCTGGCTCTATTTTGCGTCTTAGTATACCTTTTACAAAATGTATAACCTTAGTATGTCATGCCTCAAAATGCATGAATATGTGATTCATGTTTATAATTGAATGTTTTATTTAGTTTTTTGGTGATGCCTTCCTATTTAAATAGCAGAAAACATTTGTCATTTAACACAGGCGTACCTAAACAAACAGTTTTTCAAAGCAATTTTTTAAATTGTCAGTAATGAATGTCAAAATGACAGCCAATGACGTTTGTGTGAACGGTGTGAACGAGTAAAAAACAATCTAGTCTCTATTCCTTGTGGATTCTAGGTCTATGGTATACATGCCATACATAGATCTAAAAAAGTAAAACTGAAAATATTTGATTTACAGTGACTAGTGACTATAGTTTTTTTTCTATTCCGTCGACCATAGTCAGTCAGTAAATCAAATATTTGCAGTTTTTACTTTTTTTTCGATATCTAAACTGCGTAGAATAGATGAGAATAAAACTACTGCACACTATGATATATGAACAAGACTGAAGACTATTGAATATTGTAAAGTGCAGGCCACACTGCCAGCTTGCGAGCGAGGAAAATTAATGTTAATATCGAGCGAGTGAAAAAGTATTAAGGCCGCTGTACTATATTTGTATAGCATCCTATTTAAGTAATATTTCTTACTAGATATCCCGTCACGTGGAGCTTTGTTCCCATCGTCCTATATTTGGCGACTGCTCAGCCTCGATAAATGAGCTATCCAATACTAAAATAATTTTTCAAATCGGACCTGTAGTTCCTGACATTAGCGCGTTCAACCGAACAAACAAACAAACTCTTTATCTTTATAATATTAGGTACTACTTTTCCTTCGAAAGTACGAGTACCTAGATCCTCCTACTGAGAAGGTTAGCCGGCCATCCCTGATTTTTTGTGCTTTCTTTAAAACCATACATAATTATGTAGGTATGTGCCAACACTACCTACGTAGGTAGGTACATACCTACTTAAGTAGGATAGATGATTAAGATTTTTGAAATTTTGTTATAGCACTTACTCTTTTTAAATTGTTCATTTGTTCAGTAAAGAGGGAATACTTAGTATAAAACTACCAGACATCAGAGCTCCCCAGGGTGACAAAATACTATACTTAAATGGTTATTGCATGGCTGGACTTTGGCTAAATAAGCAAGAAAATTAAATAGTGTTCGCAAATAGAGCGAGCGCTTTTTATTTTTAACGATTATTAAAGTAAGTAGGTCACATTATAGGTAAGTGCAATAGTAGGTACCTACTTACCTACCTAATTTAGAAATAATGGATGTCCGTTAATCAATCACGCCAGAATGGTTGAAGGGATCTATATGAAATTTCAAACAAAAATAGATTTTAATCGGCTTTAGCACATAGGCTACCGTCACACCACGCGAGTGGAGCTGCGGACGGAAGCCAGCATTTTATAAATAAATGAATAAGTAGACAAAATATGGACACAAGTAAAGGATTTAGTTGATTTTGGTCTTGTTATTGTAAGTATTTAGTCCATAAAACAAACAAGACAAACCTCATAGAGGTTTTTAGGATAAGTTAGTATGAAAATTTTTGTAATAACTAGAACTGAATAAATAAATAACACAAATACCTATCATCATCATCATCATATCAGCTCAATGACGTCCACTGTTGAACATAGGCTTCACCTAATTTCCGCCACAGGATATCGGATAACTATAATAAAAAAAAAGAAAAAAAAGTAGGTATGTGCAGTAGGTACCTATGTGTTTAGTGTGATAGTCTTAAAAAAACACGGTAGAATAGGTACCTATATCTAAGAGTAGGTCTATATTTCTAAGTGCTCCACAACGTGTGTGTAATTTTATTGTTTTTAATTAATATTAATGTCGTTTGGGCTTGAGGCAGACCCTGGTGTTGGAATTTATAAAGTCACCCAGGCTTCCAACTCGACTTAACGACTGCCACATTAAGTGGTAACCGAGACCAACAACTTAACGTGTCTTTCGAAGCGCGTATGCCACAGACGGTCATCCATATATGGACTGACCTTGACGAACGATACTTGACCTTGATGATCGTAACGAACATCTCTCAGTGCCTTTAGGCGCGCCATAATTATTATTTGCTCTGTTCATGTAAAAATACTTAAAAACCAAAGATAACATAAATAAAACTGTTGGGAGGAACTGCGACAGGAATTTTGTTTTCAAACTAGAAGTCGCGTGGGGCTTCGCTCCCATCATTTTGGTTTTGGCCACTGCTCAGCTCCTATTGACTATGACTCCTATGACAGGCCTGTTGGTCTAGTGGTTAGTGACCCTAACTGCTAAGCCGGAGGTCGTGGGTTCGATCCTCACCCAGGACAAATCTTTGTGTGATGAGCATAAAGGTTTGTTCTGTGTCTGGGTGTAATTTATCTATAATATGTATGTATTTACCAAAAAAAACGTATTTAAGTAGTATATCAGTTGTTTAGTACCCATAACACAAGCAAATATAATTGCTTACTTTGGGATTAGATGGCGCTGTGTGAATGTGGTAGAATATTATTATTATTATTATTGGCCGTAGCATGATGTTAGCCTATAACCTTCCTCGAAAAATGGATTATAGATAACTAAAAAAAATTTTCAAATCGGACCAGTAGTTCCCGAGATCTTAGCGATCAAACAAACTCTTCAACTTTATACTATACGTATAGATGATTGAAATACTTGTCTTGTAACCTGACTAAAGTCGGCAACTAAATTAATTTAACGTACATTAAAATTAATTATTCGGTCAGTTCTGAATGCATGACATGTTAAACGAAGTGACGCAGCGTCAGATATTTTCAGTTAGAACAGGCGTGTATTCTCTGTTGAGTATAATACGTCACGTAGTGGCGCGTAGAACGTAAACAAAGCAGCTCGGCCGGCGACCTGACGCCCGGGGATGTTTATCGGGAAGCCTCGCGATGTATGTCGACGGGAACTCCACTTTAAATTTTTAAACATTCGCTTTAACGTCTTACATACAAGTTACTGGCCCACGGCGATGTGGTTCGGCAAACTAGCGCGCTAGCCCCGGGACATGTTCAAACTCGGACGAAGAATAACATTACACGCCTTTTGTTTTAAGGTTTTAGTCTCAGACAAATTACAAAAGGAACTTGCTTTATTTGGTGCCACATAAACTCATTCTATTAGGGTTGCAGAACTGAACTCCATTTTCCTATGCTTATATCCTTTTTGGGTTCCGTATTAAAATGGCAAAAACGGAACTCTTAGTTTCGTCATGTCAGTCTGTCCGTCCATATGCCACATGCATTTTACTCAAAAACTACTCGATGTTAATTAATACGGCTAGATGTGGTCCTGACACTTAATACGATTTTAAACATAACCTGGAAAATGCCTTCTTTTACATAGTATCGTAAAATTGCTCCTCTTCGTCCGTGTGTGTTCTCGTGAGCAGACGTGTTCATAAAATTTCTACTACTAATTAAATTTCAAAAAATACTTGCCAAAGGATAATCTACCTTGAAGTAAGGAGCGAAAGTACATAATACCATAGCAACGCCGTTAGCTACGCCACCTTGCCGCTCGCCCGCCTCCCCTACCGCGAGAAAGAGAGGTACCTCATAATTGCCCTCTCGCTCAGGCGTGTCGCCTAGATTACTCATCACACTGTGAAGCGACTGCGCTATTCGATTCTACCGTACGCGCATGAGCATAGATTTCATTATCGCTGTGTACCGCTGATATTATCGCTACTAATCACTGCTTATTTGCCTATTACTAAAGCGCGCCGTTTAACCTCGCTACTGATAAGAAATAAAAGACGAACGAGACATTTATTTTTGAATATTACTATTAATTAGTCTAGCATAAATGGATACTTCTACGAGTAAATCTAATTCCGAAACCGCAATTAATCTAATAGATAGTGGAGTTAAGACTCCATCAAACTATGTTTTCCCAAGGACAAAGAGGAACTGGGAAGACTCTAACGATTATATAAGTAAACAGCTTAATGAGTTCAAAGAAGACATGAAGATGATGATGATGCAATTTTTAGGTAACCAAGGAAATGAGATACAACAATTTTCTTCAACCCTTAAAGAAATTAAGCAGTCAAATCAGAATATTGAAACTTCCATTGCTTATATTTCATCCCAAAATGAAGAATTGACCAAGAAAATTAACCAGTTAGAGAGCCAGGCAAAAGAAGATAAGAAGTACATTACTACGCTAGAAAACAAAATAGAAGAACTGCAAATCGGAACTCGTAAAACTAATTTCGTTATTAAGAACGTACCTAGAAAAAGTGGAGAAATTAAAGAAGATCTTATTGAGATGGTTATGTGTCTCACACAGAACCTAAACTGTAACATGTCCAAAAATGACATCAAAGACATTTATAGAGTACGCGGAAGAAACACTGAGGCAAAAAACAACCCCATAATTGTCGAGACCGGATCCACACTCTTAAAGGCTGAAATTATGAAACTAGGTAAGACCTTTAACTTAAACCATAAATCTAAGCTATGCTGTAAACACCTTGGATATAAAACGTTTGAAGATACGCCCATCTTTCTGTCCGAACATTTGACTTCGAAAGGAGGACGCCTACATTTCCTTGCTCGTGATTTAGCTAAATCTAGAGCCTACAAGTTCTGTTGGACTGCATATGGGAAAATCTACATTCGGAAGAATGAACAATCACCAATTATCACCATCACTAGTGAGGAGCAGGTACAGCAACTGATGACTACCATATGACTAGCCGGCCTGTTCAAACATCATCCCCGCTACTGTTCTCTGCGACTGTCAAAAGTGTTACCACTTTTTTGCACACCACTGCTGTTTTGCCTTTTCTTATGCATGCTACATTTCATAATAATTTGTTTTTCTTATATTTATATGTTAACTATATCATTATGTTACATTACTATTTATCTTTATAGTTTGTCAAAAATACTCATATACATTTTACACAATCATATTACTACACTACCACACACCAAGCATACACTTGCACACATAAATTTCACACAAAAGACAAAAACACACATAACAAATATATCTCCATTGGCCAGTCATAACCAAATATACTTCTTCTACTTAAAATATAAACTAGAACTAGTACAACCTTCCTCTCAATACTTTATGTTTTATAACTATAGTATACAACATACCTCTTTCAAAGCGTATCTCACACATATTAGTTTGACTACTGCTATAACGTCTATTCTATTAAATAAAAAAATCAATGGGTGACACTACTTTACAAACACTTACCGAAATTGACAATATAGACATTGCACGCTCTATTGAATGTAATTGCTCTGAACTCGCCACTGAAATTCAAGTAAATAAAGGCGACTTTTCTGTCATCTCCCAGAATATAAGAAGTATTTATTGTAATTTTGACGATTTTTTAACAGTTTTGTCTACTCTAAATTTCGAAACCGATGTTATTGTTTTGACAGAGTGTAGATTAAATAATAACAAAAATATACCGCAGCTTGAAAAATACCATTCATATGTTACCACACGTCAACTAAATCAAAATGACGGGGTAGTTGTCTATGTAAAAGATACGTTGAAACCGATAGTTAAAGAAATCAAATTAAATCAAGCATCTTGTCTTCAACTGGAAGTTCTCAACAACATAGTCTTATGTATCTACCGATCACCTTCATACACTAACACTGATAGCTTTATAGATTCTCTTAGCACACATCTCCACACTTTGCCGTCACACAAAAATATTATCATTACGGGAGACATAAACATTAACATCAAATCGAAAGAAATTGAATCATCACAACATTATAAAAATAGAGTAAATTATCTTAATATGCTGTCTCTGTACGGGATCCTACCAGGACACACTTTACCCACGCGGGAAAATAATTGTTTAGATCATTTCATGATTAAAATTAATACCAAAAAATTATCCGCATTTATTGCTATCCTGCATTCTGCTGTAACCGATCATTTTACAACATTATTGGTTTTACCTAAATTAAAAAACACCGAAGCAATTAACAAAACCACATCTTTTGTTAATTTTGAAGAGGCTCGTAACTACCTACTGAGAAATAATTTAGAGGAACTAATGTTTTGTGAAAATCCCGACGAACTATGTGATCTTCTCATACAAAAAATTGCAGACTCAATTAAAACAAACACTACCACCTTAAGCATTCCTCATAGCAAGCGTATCATAAGGCCCTGGATCACTTCTGGTATCTTGCGTTGCATAAAAAATCGCAACAAACTCCAAAAAGAACTGCGGCGTGACCCATATAATAATATTCTAAAAATAAGTTACAAGCGTTATAGGAACTATTGTAATAATCTCATAAAAAAATTGAAAAGAAAATACGAAAGAGACTTACTGACGAAATCTGTAAATAATAATAAATTACTCTGGCAAAACATAAAATCGTTAACATACTCAAATAAATCGAAAAATTACAATTCTGAATTATTATCCATAAAATCTACACCCAAAAAATCAGTTAACTATATTAATAACTTTTTTGTGAACGTAGGCAAACAACTAGCTCAAAAAATTCAACTAAATGTTAATACTAATCTGAATTATTCTCCTCCGGCACAGCTAAACTCCTTTGCTCTGCTAGACACTGACTGTGATGAAGTTTGTAAAGTACTGATGAGCTTGAAAGTAGACAGTGCCCCTGGATGGGATGGTATATCTACAAGATTTTTAAAATTTGTATGCAACGAAGTTGTCCCTATCTTAACACACCTTACCAACCTCTGTTTTAGTAAAGGAGTGTTTCCAAAGCTACTAAAACAGTCAATAATCACCCCGATACATAAGGCCGGGGACAGAGACGATATCAATAACTATAGGCCTATATCTGTCTTGCCTACTATAGCTAAAATACTGGAAAAAATTATTAATTTCCGCTTAATAAATTACTTTAATAAGTACAAAATGCTTTCGCCTTCTCAATTTGGATTCCGCCAGGGCCTCTCTACCGAGGATGCGGTAACTGCACTGACTTCACTTGTAACTGAACATCTCGACAACGGCAGAAAATGTCTTGCTGTGTTCCTCGATCTCAAAAAAGCCTTTGATACCGTCTCTGTCCCCATCCTTGTAAGCAAACTCGAAGCATCTGGGGTTAGAGGGACCGCTCTTAATTTATTTAAAAGCTACCTAACAGATAGGAGGCAAAGAGTAAAGGTAGGAAACTATATTAGCGACGACAATGAGGTGTCCTACGGCGTGCCCCAAGGAAGTGTGATTGGTCCCACGGCCTTTCTTCTGTACATAAATGAACTCTGTGACTTGAGGATCAACAACGCCAAAGTCTTCTCTTATGCCGACGATACAGCAGTTGTCTTTCACGGTAGCTCTTGGCAAGAGGCTAGGCGCAGTGCTGAAGTAGGTATGAGACAAGTTTCATCATGGCTAGCGGACAATCTCCTCACTCTTAACACACACAAAACTAATTATATTTGCTTCAGTATTTGTAACCGCACTCAACCCAGTAATGACTTTAACATAAAGGTACACACATGTGCTATATCAGACACATGCAACTGTCCAAGTCTACAAAAAGTGACACATACAAAATATTTAGGAGTACTAGTGGACCAGAGACTGTGCTGGCATCCGCAACTTGAACAGGTTACTAATAGAATTAGAAAACTGAGTTGGATCTTTAAGTCACTTAGGCACGTTGTTCCAAAATTCGATAGCGAAAAGTCTGACTCATCCAGAAATATACTGAATGAAATATATGTGGCTTTGGTACAGTCTGTCTTGACATACTGTATTCCTATATGGGGAGGTGCAAGTAAAGTCAAATTCTTGGAATTGGAGAGAGCGCAACGCGCTCTATTAAAAATCATGTACTTTAAGGTAAATAGATATTCTACAAACAGTCTATATCAATTATGTGATCTACTATCTGTTAGAAAAATATACATTCTTCAAACTGTTTTAAAGAAACACAAGTCGTTACCTTATGACCCAAGCAGTATTAAATCAAAAAGAAGAAAGGACATTGTAGCTGTGGTCCCTATAACACGAACTGTGTTTGCTTGTGTACAATATAATAAGCGCTCTGCACTCTTATACAATAAAGTGAATAAAGAACTATGCATTTACTCAAAAACGACACATAACTGTAAAAAGGTATTGACTGATTGGTTAAAAAAAATCACCTATGATGAGACAGAAGCACTTCTGAAAAGCATCAAATGACGGATCATGGCTTTACTACATTACACACACACACACACACACACACACGCACTCACACATACACACATACACACTTTGTAATTGTAAACATTTTTGTTTTACCTACCTTTTATTATGTTATTTGTAATATAAACCGATATGGAAGAGCGGAGTCACCTGACACAGGCATGAATTGCTTAAAAGGTGGCTCCAATCACTAAGTTATACTATTTGTACTCTTTTAACACAATAAACGTTATTATTATTATTATTATTATTGCTGGTTAAAAAGTAATGTCAAAAATACAAACGCTGCTTACTCTTTCGTGAAAAGGGTGTAATGCTATTTTGTTTTAACTATGTATACATTATACTGTCTACTTATATTTACCTAATCTCTTTATTACTTAAATGTTTGAAACATTTAAACGTCCTAAAAATTTGCGGACCGCAACGAGTGTGAAAAAATTGTTGTCGTAACAAAAAGTTGGCAAATTATGCTCCCTGGGGCACATTATTGTTTCAGCTTATATTGTTGTGAATACGTTGTCATGAGCCGGTGGTGGCGCGCGCGACGCTTGTTCAAGCGGTACTGTATCTATTGTTCAAAAAGCCGTGCCATATCTAATTGCTGCGGGTAGCGCTTCTCTCGGCGAATAATTGCACTGTTCTGCTGCAGTACAACTTAGTTTTTGCTCAAAATGCTTTAAGTTTTAATGTTTCCGATTTTATTTGGGTCATAATGGTAATGGTATTTTCAGTAACAAAGTAACGTGAGAAAGTATTATTTTATTGAACTTGCCAACAATTTGGGTGTCATGATTCCATCTACATATTATTCAAATAAGGTTAATACAATAATTAGTCGAGGAAAATCTCTGAAATCTCTGTTATATGAATGGAAATTTAAATTTAGAAAATAAATATCCAATTTATTGTCCTACTTTAATCACTCTTACTCATACATACATACATAGCACAACACAACTTTGTTGCTAAATATGTAAAGAAATTTAACTGGATACTATCCAAGCAAAGTGCAATTAATAAACTGCTAAACTAACGTTGCAGCTGAATGATAAATCCCATTTTTGAGGTAAACTCGTTCGAAACCAATTCATCTGGGAAGTTTATTTTTGGAAATAAAACCAAATGTTCGGAGCGTCAAAGCTCGTTAAAAGCGCAAGGGTATAGATGTAATGCCGATGCTATAACGATCTCAGTGCAGTCGCATCCGTCAATGACAAGAGTTGCAAGCACGTAGCTCCGTCGCGTCGTCACTGCATCACATGTACTGGACTTTTAAATTTTGCTTCAATATAACGAAAATTTTGTAATAGTGTTTCAACGTCACAGAAAAATATTGATTAGTAGCTACTTATCTGAATAAATTGGACCTTCAATGTAAAATTTTAGATAGATAGTTATACTCTACTCTACTGAAGCTCGCAATATAAGTACTTAAATACTGAGAGTGTAGGAATCACACTTATGTATGTAGGTTTGACACTTACACGGGACAAAATTAAATATTTGTGTGTTTCCTAGATAGTTTGTTGTTATTTTAGTTTGTTTGTTTGAACGAATTTTCATGGAATTTGATACAGAGATAGACTAGAGTTTGAAAATGCACGTAATTGTAGGCTTAGGGTAGGTTTAGGTAGTTCGTCATTACCTAAGATAAAACCATGAAACTTAGTATTTTGGCATTTGATAAGAAATCTATATACATATTTATTCAAAATATAACTTCCTATTTCTTTTGGTCATGCCAATGAGCCATAGCTTCCGCCTTGCCTATATGCTTCTCCAAGTGCTAAATTATTTCTATATGAAATTTCTTAAACATATAATAAATAAATAATCATTTATTCAAGTAACCATGACTCGTTTTTTTATCATCATAAAGTTTTAGGGAATAAATTCCATATAATAGAATGTATTCCCTAAAACTATACTAAGTAGTACTCTACTATACTAAGTAGATTTGTCTGTAGGTTTATTAAAGTTATTAGTTAACAATATCCACCATCAATATCCGACTGGCCTGTTGGTCTAGTGGTTAGTGACCCTGACTGCTAAACCGGAGGTCGTGGGTTCGATCCCCACCCTGGACAAATCTTTGTGTGATGAGCATGATTGTTTGTTCTGTGTCTGGGTGTAATTTATCTATAATATGTATCTATTTAAAAAAAAAATGTATTTAAGTAGTAGGTATATCAGTTGTTTAGTACCCATAACACAAGCAAATATAATTGCTTAATTTGGGACTAGATGGCGCTGTGTAAATGTGGTAGAATATTATATTATATTATACCATCAGTAAAACAAACCTATCATTGGCCATAATTTATATATTCACTCTAAAAAAAAACACTGTATTAACTGTTGTAGGTACGTTTAATTTAATTGAACATAAAATAAATAAATCTTACGTCTTGGCAATAATTATATTATTTTGAAACTAATTGTATACAAAGTAAACATAATAAATATGAATAGATAAAGGAAAATATTTGCTTTAAAATTAATAAAACTGAACATTACGACTTTAGCATTATTATTTATCTGTTCTAAAGATAGGTACTTTATTAATTTCGTACACCCAAATTATTATACTCCGTGATATATTTTAATATAAGACATTCAAAGACGTACTTACGTCTTTGAGTGTCTTCGTAACAATGAAAATTTATTTAATAATATTATATAGGTATAATAGTGAGGGCACACTTGGAAGCCCGTGTCTATTTTTGTGTAAAGAGCAAGGGTTCTCAAAGAAACAAATATTTGCGGCTTTACACCGGCCGTCTCTCTATCCGAGTTCCTGCTTATACGTCGTACAGCTTATTTGTCTTTTATCTTACAGACTTGGGCTTTTTTCCTAGCTTTATTTGTTTATCGTGAATGTCTCGGTTTGTGTGTGTTGTATTGATTATGAGTACCTTTAATAATAAATAATAAACCGATAAAGTAATAATACGTACAGCTTGTGTTGTTAGAATTAGTACTAATTAAAAAAAAAAAATTAAATTCGGTACAAATAAGGTACAAATGAACCCTTATGGTCTCGCTTTGTTCGTCCGTCTGCCTGTCCGTCTATGACAGACATGATAGTGTCATCTTGGAGTCATGACATGAATTTTGGAATCGTTTTAAACACTAATAAGTAGATAATAAGATTTAACAATCCAGAAAATATAATAATAATAATATTTTCAATCCTTAAATTTCAAATTGAGAGATTTCCCCATTGAATTGAATGACATAAAATTATAATGTAGTTACTTTATAATTAAAAAATATGAACCAATCATTTGCTATTATTGCTGGTAAGACTGCTGATTATATTTCTTTGAAACACGGCTGATAGTAGAGCTTAACAGGAGATAGAAAACCAACATTGAGTTTTCAGCTCTGGCGGTTTATTGTTCTCAATTTTTACCTTTTGTACAAACTTGTGTTGCGAATAAAAACGTATACAAGGTGTTTCCAACAAACTTCCACGGTAGAATTGAATGTGTTGTCTCGTCTAAAATATCAACTGTATTGGTCCGAGAAAAAAAACAGCTAAAGAATTTTATTGTACTATCTCGACAAAGTTCGAGGGAAATTCGTCACAATCGTAATAAAGAAATACTCGTTAATTAATTAGAGCTCGTGTTTTCTTTGTGGGGGCGTGGCTTTTCTTCCTGTTTGCCAACCCAGGGAAAAGAAACTTAGATTAAATACGGCTCATTGTCCAGCCATTGTAACGGTTAAGAACATACGCTATCAGCACTATATATATACTAAGTAAACTAAGTAGTTAATGGACGAGATCCAACTGATTGTTAAATATTTGATGTACAAAATAAGTACTTGATAGTTAGTGGATATATTTTATTCTCATAACTTAATAGAGTTAGTACAAAAGGTTCTTTACAATTAAATTCAAGTTGTTATCGTACAAATTTTTAAATTAACTTTTATAATAAATACGTTACGATTGACATGTAACTGTTTTCTTTAAATCCCCGACGTAAAAAGAGGGGTATAATAATTTTGACGGAGGTTACGTAAAATTTATAATATTGGTTTTTAATTATTAAATTACACCGTCGCATCAGGTCAGTATGTCGTTTTAAGACTGCAGTTATACACAAATGACTATTTACAGATCATGCTAAAGAGCCAAATAAAACAAAGAACTTTGTTATGATACGAGTAAATTTATAATAATTATGTTATAGGTACTTATAAGTACCTATGTAGTTTTGTTGTGGAACTTTACACAATCCTTTTTAAACGACTTCAAAAAAAGAGGAGGTAATAATATGTTCAACTGTATGTATTTTTTTTTTTATATTTATGTTTGTTGTTAAACTTTGTGTTACATACTATTCATATTCAAATAACGAATTTCGAACATCAGTTTCGAAATAAACAATGAAATTTAATATTTACTTCAGTTACTTGTCTATATTGTTTGATAAGTTTATCAGAGGGTTTAAGGGTCTTAGCAATGACTAATACCTGTGCTCATTACTCCTTGTTTAGCAAATTCTTGAGCGCTCCTAATACTTTACGTTATTCGTTTATATACTAACGCTTTGTATGTTATTTAATTCTCCAGTACTTTGAGAAAACACGCTTTAATTTGGTGTTTAATTTTATGCTGTTTGGCAATAATAGAGTAAAATAAATCTCGAAAAAGCAATTTGCAATCGACCACTGGCTCAAAGAGCCAAATCTCGTGAGGCACCAACGACCCTGTATTAAAATTTGAAACTTCATTTTGGCAGATAAATTGCTTCTTGACTTTGACTATATTCAAGGTAAATACTGTCTGTAATCTGGGTCCGGCGTAAGTAAATAAATTTTAATGTTGGAGATTTTTCCTAGTTTGTTTAAGAAGTATTAAAAATGTGTAATCGTTTGATTTAACAGATTAAACAAATTGTAATCTGTGTTTAATGTGTTAAGGGCTATATTATGGCTATGTTATGAGTTGTTGTAAATGTACCAAACTAATACCATTTGTCGCACATCGTTCGATGATACGATATCCCCAATTTGGCTACAGTTTGGTGATTTACTAAAATTATCTGTATCACTATCTATGAAATTAACTACGCTAAATGGTTTAAGTTAGAATGTTGTAGATAATATTACAGAGGATTTAGTATTTTGATTGGGGGACTGTATTTGTTTTAAGCTTTGATAATATTGAACTTAGTTCTCTTTCTTTATTGTAGGTATTACTTTTGTATATTTAGGTTTCTCTTTTGGCAGCCATAGTAAAGTGTAGCATTCAATAATTATTGTAAACAATAGCGCAATTATTTCTCCGTCCTCATTTCTCAAACCCAAGGATTTGGTTAGTATGAAAAGGAACAACTCTTGCGATAACAATTCGGATTTGTAGCATGCCCGATAAATAAATTATAAATACATTTAGCAGCGCACATTTCGAACCATTTCTCTTCTTACTCGACTAGCCCATTTGCAGATCTCCAAACGGTGCCATTACTCAGCAATAAATTGGCATTTGCGCCGTCATACATAAATTACGCGAGCGTGCTGAAAACCAGTTCTCTTGTAGACACTTTTTATATAAATGTAACTTATTTTAATCTCAAATATTTGCCATATAGAACCAACTATGCATTTTATAGTGGCGCTTATCTATGTGTTTACTAGAACCTTTTTATGAGGTCAAGTAACAACTCCCACGGACAGAATTTATGTGGTTAATTCACTTTGTTTTACTGTGATGGATTTATGCGTTCTTTTCAGGCGTGGCGCCTGCTGCGGCGGTGGTCGCTCGGTCTGTCTACAAAAAACGTCACACAACCTCCCTCTGAAACTGGAAACTGCGTATTCCCACTACTTTTTGATTACAAAGGCAACGTATGAAATTATTTTGTTTGTGGATTCAAAGCTGACTAATTGGCAACTGTATCAGTTCTGCATAGCCACAATCCCAATATACAGTTGTCCCAAAGCCTGCTAAATCTATTATAAAGCAGCTTTGCCCAATTTATACGAATTAAAATCGTTTGCAAAATCGATTGTGTAGTTTCGCAGCGCAGTGTATCATAAAATATGGTGGTATTTAGTCTATGTAGTCCATATTATATGCCCAAAGTGTCTGCTGTATGAAACTAAATCATGTTTTGTTGCAGTTTTCAAAATATTTCAAGCTAGAATTCCTATAGTACCTACTAACTTACGACAATCACGCGATGGCTCTGAATAATTCATACAAGTTTTAGATACAGTTTTTATTACTTATGTACTTTGAAACAGCATTGGAACGTGATATTTTATTCTATGATTCAACTATAAAACACGTTAAGTACTTACTGTAGAAGCTATTTCTAAATTGAAAATGTAGACAGACAATTTAAGTTATGATTATAAAATAAACAATCATTCGTGTGCCTGCCATGTTGAGTAGCTTAATATTTTAGAAATGTATACTCGTACTGTCACTTTTTATACAGACTATTTTTCTTTTTCTTCTTACTAAGGAGTCGTTACACACCGTTTTCTTAGTGAGGTTGGCAATCATTTTAGGATTTTCCAGCTTAGACACCGCTACTCTAAAGAAGGGACGAGTAGGTGCTTTTTCCAAACCATTGTCGCAGGTTTTTAAACCACGATATCCTTCTGCAGCCAGGCGTCCTACTTCTTTTAATTATTTTTGCAAATTCTTTATTTTTTTTATCGTTTAGCGTCACGTCACTGGTATCCTAGTCTGCCTGTTATAAACCACCAAAGTCCAAAACTAGTTAGTACCTATTCTTACCGGTGGATGAAGCGATTATTCAAAGTTTTCAGTAAGCAGAATAACAAACATAAACGCTTTATATAAGTAACTTTTACGCACCATATTTATGCCAAATGATTTTTTAAATAATGCCATGGCACTTGCTGCTGGCCAGTTATGAATAATAAACCTGGTTTTATACCTCCACCTTGGTGGTTAATAAAGTTAACCGCGATGATTAGTGCGTATTTTACACAGAAAACGTAAAATACATGTCTAGATAATAATAATATAATAATAATATTCTACCACATTTACACAACGCCATCTAGTCGCAAATTAAGTAATTATATTTGCTTGTGCTATAGGTACTAAACAACTGATATACTACTTAAATATTTTTTTTTTGTAAATACATTAATATTATAGATAAATTACACCCAGACACAGAACAAACCTTTATGCTCATCACACAAACAATTTGTCCTGGGTGGGGATCGAACCCACGACCTCCGGTTTAGCCGTCAGGGTCACTAACCACTAGACCAACAAGCCAGTCACATAATAAATAAATAAAACACAAAATAGCTTTTTGACTTTTCAAATTTATTAAATTGTTATAATACGTTGACACATGCGATTGTTGCATTCGTTTTCTGCCTTGCTTATTATTTATTGCCGGCCCCTTTGGGTACCAACAAACGAGTAGGCATATTTCGTCATATACTCTAAGGGAGTACATTGCCTCTCTACAATTCTCTCTCATACTGATAATAAAATTGTATGACAGAAAAACTTAATACCGCAGATTTATTTCAATATAGTTTCTTTCTAATAGGATTAGATCTTATACAGGTTATTGTTGTCTCCCACTTTGCTATGAAGTGAATGTATAATTTCTTTCCAACTCCACAATTTAATTCTGATTAATTTCATTGCGGGTTCCGATCAGGCGTTCTCTAGGACTTCCAAGTGTCAGAAATCGGTGTTTGCAAGGGTCATTGCTGTACAGGATTTGAAGTGGTAGTAAGTAAAGAGTGGAATTATCTCGTAGTATAAGTCACAATCACATCCGTGTAGTGACGGATTAAGAATACATAATGTCACTTCCCCATCTCAACCCATGGGTGTCATAAAAGGCGACTAAGGGAGATATAACCTTACGCAGACAAGAGTACTGCGAGGAAAGAAAAATTCGAAACCAACCCTATACCAACCCATCTAGCCAGCGTGGTATAGTAGGCTAAATTCCCTCCACATTCTTCGGAGGAGACCCGTGCCCAGCAGTGGGCTGTTTATGGGTTGAAATGATGAATGATGATAAGTCACAAAATTTCTACAATGACGATTGAAACGCTTGCTATATCTTAGAAAGCTACTTTTACTCACGTAGCTATTAAAGCTAATATTAATTCTAATAACAGCCTGCTGACGTTATAACTTGTAAACTGCCTATTTACCTTGTAAACCTTGCTTATAAATCGATGATCATTGTAATACTTATATGGAAAGCTTGTGTTATTTGCACTTACATATTGTACTTACATCTTTATCTTTTGTTTCTTTGTAAAACGTTTTCTCTATTCAAAAATATCATTGTGATGTTGATCCAATAAAAATTATAAGTGACTAGCTTTTGCCCGCGACTTCGTCCGCGTAGATCTCGATATTACATAGATCTTTGTTTTAAGTGCAATTCATGAATTCGACAACACCCCACTGTAGCAGTTGAATTTTATTTTACGCCAATATAGATAACATTTCGTAATAAAAATCGAAAACCTTCAAAACGACATTTTCACCCCCTTAGGGGTTGAATTTTAAAATACCCTTTCTTAGTACACCTCTAGACATTAGGACAAACACACACTCCAAATTTCAAGTTCGCTACGACCAGTGGTTTAGGCTGTGCGTTGTCTGTCAGTCAGTCAGTTAGTGTATGTATGGATAGGCAAAAATTAAAATCTGTATCATTGATCGATAGCTGTTGATACCTTCCTACTAGAATTCTTGAATGATATAGATTATTTGACTTAAACTGATCTACTGAAGCAGCGTCGGGAAAATATCCTAAAATTAAGTAAGCAATAATAAGTTAAGTTAATTGCGCTCTGACTAAGATACAACAACATAGGTAAACTCAATAGGTATGAAGCAATTTTCAAAACAATCACGTCGCTTATAATAAAGGCACGTTCTTACATGAATCTTTCGCGGCTTCAGTACTAATGAAACTCATAAGCATGGCACTAATACCGGGCCATTAACACTTCCCAATTGCTATTCGAAGGGAGAAAAACTCCCCCTTTTGCGAGCCATGACTCCTCGTGTCTTAAGGTACCATTAAACTTAACACACAAATTAACCATAACATTACCGCCACATGCGGACCGGAAAGGAACTAATACAGAACTCTGTTGTTATAATTATTTATTTACATTACGGCACCGAATATTTTGATTCAACACGTATAAAAGTTTCCTCGTACATAATAAGCACCTGTGAGCTGTGGTAACCACTGTTATGGTTTTATTTATTTCAATAGGTTAGCCAACAATTACTACACAACTACATTACAATTTTAAAATAGACATAAGACATACATAAAACAATTGCAAGTAAGTATAATAATCACTTAACACAACATGCATTATAGGATAACATTTAACCTTTTGACCGCCACGTGAAATCGGTATCGCTGTGCCCTGAGCGCCAAGCTTTTAAAATACAGTACATTTTTAACGTGCCATGCCGTTATTGGCGTGGTGAGCACATTTTCATTTTACGTGTATAGACGTCTCTGGCGTTCAAAGGGTTCAAAACTTAGGTACCTACTCATGGTATACAAGGTTAATTATAGAGTTGTTCATTGCCAATTATATGTGTACTACGTTCTAGGTTGTAGTAAAACTAGTAAAAGTCAATAATTGTCATTGATAGAGAGGGTTTTATATTGGTTTTCGCTCACGCCTTGATCCGCGTGGTACCTACGTCGGCTAAAAATGTATTTGTCATAGCTCTGATGATCTTATATCAACATAAGTAAGTATGTAAAATTTCGAGGAGATCGGTTGTTGTCTAAACCAACAGACAACTTTTCCTGCGCATTTATAATATTAGAAAGGTTAATAAGGATGTATTTTCAACTATTCGACTGGCCTGTTGGTCTAGTGGTTAGTGACCCTGACTGCTAAACCGGAGGTCGTGGGTTCGATCCCCACCCAGGACAAATCTTTGTGTGATGAGCATAAAAATTTGTTCTGTGTCTGGGTGTAATTTATCTACAATATGTATGTATTTACCAAAAAAAAAATATATTTAAGTAGTATATCAGTTGTTTAGTACCCATAACACAAGCAAATATAATTGCTTACTTTGGGACTAGATGGCGCTGTGTGAATGTGGTAGATTATTATTATTATTTATTTGACTGATTATTTCCAACCCAAGACAAATCTTTGTGTAATTAGCATGATTGTTTGTTCTAGGTCTGGGTAGTTTAGTACCCATAACACAAGCAAATATAATTGCTAAATTTGGGGCTAGATGGCGCTGTGTGAATGTGTGAAAATATTATTATTATATTATATCGTTATTTTTTATAATTTCAAATCATGTCGCATTTAAACCACTGAAGGTGCATTTTGTTAGATGTTCAGAAAAAAAGCACTGGCAATACCGTGTATTACTTTATAGCTTATATTTGAAATGTTGCCAACGCGAATAGAAAATCACGTATAACGTATAGGCAGCTGTGCAATACAAATGGCCGCGGGGTGTTTTTCACGTCACTGCGTAAAGAATATATGATCGGATTTGATTTTGTCATTTCAATGTAAAAAAGGGGAATTGTTTTCGTTCAATATTTCCTGTGAGCAATCCCTTAGAAAACTCTCCACCACTTAGTCAAATCTCAGCGAGATGTCTTCCAGCTTCAAAGTTTGCTTAATACTTTAAACTGGTAATGAAGGCATTAAGTCTCGCTGAATGCATAAGGAATGAGATGCCGCCACAACCTCCTATATAATTAGCCCCTTTATTGGCTACATATTTTTACTTCGCTTTGTAACAATGTAAAATACTTCACATTGTTTCGGTTCCGTATTTCTTTTTAAATAGCTAACAATACATTGTTGGCTACGTTTTAATGGCTACGAAAGCGTGTTTTTTTTACTCAATTATCCAATCCAACTGGTAAAGAAATAAAGAATACGTTTTTTATGGCTAATGTGACAGAAACTTGTAGCTCACCTGGCAAATGGTAACAGCCGTCCATTGATATACACACACACAGACAGTACTACACGCCTAACCTGTACACGTACAGTCAGTTATGGTTGTCGAATATCTAGATTATATTTCTCACTAGATAAAGTACGACTGCCCAAGTATGTGAATTATCATGCGGTCTGTTCTGTAAAGATCGTCTTAGATGGACTTCTCAATTGGAGTAAGAAATATCGCTGGTCACTTTGACACACACTCTTTGATATTGAGCTAATCTATCGGATGGTCTCATGAATAAAATAAATAATTGTAATAATAAATAATTGTATACGTCAGCTTAAACCGTAGGCTCGGCGTTTGCTAGATACAATACATAAATTATGTGGCCTCGCTTGGACCCGTCAAGAGTCAAAGGATTAATTACGTATTATGTTTATCATCCAACCTTGTAACTTATTAACTTAAGCGACATAACCAACAGAAAGGACAATTCACTATTTCATGTACGAATATTTTAAGGTTAAAGTTTTTGTAAATTTGCGGTAATCTTAGGCACTTACGAGTAAAACACACGCACTAAAAACCTTGCATATTGTGTAACTGCTTTAATGACGTTTTTATGTCACAAAACATCATGCTAAGATAACGAATATATAAAATCAACTAATCTAAAAAGATGCTCTTAGTCTATTAAATGCATAATATATGAAAAGGGTAAGTAGAAATTGAACTTGACGCGGGTGAAAATGGCACAGGTAGGTAATTGGTTTATAATACAGTAGTAGGTAGATACCTAATATGGATTTGCAATGTTTTGTTTTCAAAGCATAAGGCTTTATTATTTATTTACGGACAGTGCACGGATTTGGTAGGGGAGCAAATTGAATTATCTGTGCTAGATGCACCCCCATTCTGGTGCTGCATCTAAATAAAAGATTTTTGTTCCAAAGAGATTCATTGCTCGAATATGTACGTAGGTATTTATTAACGTATTGTTGAGAAAGCACACTAATAATTTGAAGTGGATTGTTATTGCAACAATGTTTGTGTCTTCTGTTGTGAACATTGCAATAGGTAGATATATAGTAGTACTGGCCACTTCGATAAATGGAAACAATACCAAGAATGTATCGAGAGAATAGCTATTGGTTTATGTGAAGGAGGTTACACCTTCCTCTGGGTGTTGATTAATTTATTTCAATACCCACTTTATTTTATGGACTTCAAATTACTTTGGGTTTCTTATTCAAGATAAGGAAGCGAAAAGGGAATAATACAAAAGAAACAAAAAAATGACGTCAATAAAGTACTGAAAGCGGGACTGAAACATTTCACAAACATCGAAGAAGTTTAAGCAAAGAGTTTTTCTCTGTAATTTATTAAAGACGGAATGAAAGAATGGATAGTGAAGTTATACTTGGTAATTTACGTCCTGAATACCTGCTGAAGTGCTATATAAATAAGTATGTAGGAATTTCGTTAATACGGCCACTTAATGAGTGTAACTTTAAATTTGGATGTAGTCTTTGCTTCGTGAGCGGTTCAATCACTTTCATGAGCGGTATTTTGTTACAGAGCACTCTAAATACCTGTTTACCCTAGTAAAATTACTGTAGACTGGTACTGTTTCTTCTATATCCCTCGATGTAAAAAGTTCCAGTTTTGGCAAATAGTGTCTAGTCTAGTTAAATAGTGTAACAATTGATTGCCTCCGTGGCGTAACGGGAATGTGTATGACTGCTAAATAAGAGGGTTAAAAAAATGGTATCCAGGTTTTCTGTTCTGAAATTCTTGAATTCATTCTATCAATACATGAGAACAAACATAGCTAGCGAATTGTGGGTGTGATGCCTACGGGGAAAAATACTAACGCTATGTTATATTAACTTAAGTTTATTATGTGTAGGTTTTCTCGCAGCTAATATTGCCGGCGGACCGTGATCAATTGAGATCACAGTTTCCAATTTCTGATAGTAGGAGCCCAAATTCTCAGCAACTAATTCCATAAAGTAATCGAGAAGGTTTGCTTGGTTTCCGTATCGTCTTGTTTAATCTCCATTCATTGCCCTCCCCTCTCGTTAAACACCAATTTTGACGTGTTAATAGCCAAAGTTTATTTACGCTTACGCCTAACGAACAAGCAAAATTAACACATTGAAATTTGATTTGAATTTAAGTGTAACTAATTCTGTCTATCAAATACCGAAACCATTTTCAGTATTTATTTCACGAAATTGTGTTTCAAAACCGTTAAACGAATGTTTTTTATTGTTTAGATATATATTTACTTATTTAAAATTCGAATTCGAATACTTTTTAATTTTTGAAAATATTGATAACTTATTATGAAAGTACATGGTATAAAAAATAATGAAAGCAATTTAAAAATTGAAAAATTACAGAAATTAAACAAACAGCAAATATAAAATATACATATTTAGTTCTTTACGCTTAATTTTTTCCAAACATTTAAAATACATGTTTATTAAACAAGATCTTATCTTTTATTACAAAATATAGTAAATTTATAAAATGACCTCTAAAAAGTAAGTAGGTATCAATTCTTTGAAATTAAAAACGTTTTACATAAAAATATTTTTTAAGATGGGTCTACTTAGCTTTTATTACTGAACGTAAGCTTTTAGAACTCTTTGAATAGTGTTAATGAATAGAATTTTCGAAAAATATTTTAGCACTCTCTATTCATCTGGTTGGCGGTATTTTAACGCAAATAATAAAGCTTGATGTTTGGCTGTAAACGCAATTCACTACGGTCTAATTGAACGTGATTCATTATCTGTCTTTCACTGTATGTGTATTCGTGTAACCCGGGTATTGTAATCCTTAGCTAGCTATTTATATTTAGTAAAACTTATATTCATTTAAAGATTGAACAAAAAAATATCTGACGTATATTCTAGTTCTAGTGTAGTTAAAAATAAGCTGTATTGTTAAAACATAGAATTTCTAAACCTCTACCGATTGAGCTATTTAATAAATTCTTTGTCGGTGCCTCGGGATGCGGACGTAGACGGAATAACGATGACAATACAATTGTATGTGAGAGTACGTGAGCCAACCCTAATAGAAATACACCTTTCTTTTACTGTTATTTTAATAACCATATATTCTAAAAGCGTTTTAATACTCCAATAAGTGTAAACAAAAAAGAAATTGCTGATTTACATTGTTATAGCTTTCGCATTTGAATATCAAAAGTGGAAGTGAGATCACACTTACGTACGTTCAATTGAAAGACAATAAATTTACAATAAGTAAAACACGCGAGTTTCGCACGATCAACTCGCTAAGGGCAATAAATAACCTCATTTGATCCGATCGTATATCGGGAATAGGCACTGGAGTTGACATACCATCGATAAAAATAAACAAATGTGTATAGAGATTATACGCATACATAACTGTACAAACACGTATTTAAACTCGTTTAAAAAAAGAGATTTGTACAGATGGAATGAGGTAAATCCTTTCGTGGGTCTATACAAGGATCAGTCAGTAGGGCTGTCACAAGATCCTACCCGTTAGCCGTGCGTTAATAGGATCAAACCGGGCTTTATTTGGGACGTGTCCACGCGCTTTCACCTAACTTATCGAATTTGCAAATCGGCTTACACTTCGTTAACCATATCTATATACCGACAGAGTCCATTTAGAAGGAAAAAATAATAAAACAAATGCAATTAAGCTACTTTATTAAGTCTATGTTATTCAAACAAACATAATATTGAAATTGTGGAGAGTAGGTACTACATAATCGCATAACAGAGGCTTTCAATTTGAGGGACATTTAGGAGGTAAGTGTCTGTATAATCGTTCACGGTTCTCGCTGACATAGAACACATTTAATATTCTGTAAACCGAGAATTTGAAAGCCGCTGTTATTTTCCGCGGTCTATACATAATTCATGGGGATTGCAGTGGTGATGGAAACAAAACAATTTTAGTTTAAGTAGAGAATAGACGAAGAGCTCTTCTCGCTTAGTCTCCTAAATTATTAACCTTTGTGAGGGCGATACGCAGAAAGGTTCTGTCTTGTTTACGCGTTAAGGGAGACAGGGAAGGGAACTTAATACCCTATATCACTGTCGGGGTAATACAAACTAGCAGGGTCGCAACCTTTTCCACTAAATTACGTATCGGCACATGGGATAATCCGAACTAAGTTGAATTACATTGACGAGACCGCTTTTTTCACTTTAAGTGCAACGAGTTATGCAACTCACGCTCGCCTTTAAATCATTTTAATTAACATGAATTTTAATATTTCACATAAATAAAGTGAATTTTAATTGTTCCTTAACATTTCACTGAAGGTTGTTAAATTTAATAAAAATAAAAATTATTAACTAAATACGTAATGGTTAATTAACATTGGTTTCGATGGTTTAGCAAAACTTGAACTATTTTTTAAAACTCTCTGCTATTTTTATGTCTGGGTATATTTGTTATAATTGCCCGGGCTGATACCACTGTTATACAAAAACTTCGGCCCTGATGCTAAGAATTTCATGATAGAAATACCCGATACTGCAATGTTTTTGGCCTACTCAGGAATCGAACCCGGGATCTCTTGAGCAGCTGTCATACAAATTTGTCACAACAAAAAACGCGTCACCGAAGCAGCATCTTAGTTTGTAACCGGTTACATTTATACTAATTGGTAGGTAATAATAGTTAATCGTTAATAACAATTATCAATTTCACCACTAAAACCAACTATTTTATAGTAAGTATCATTAAATTACACACACTAAGAACAAAGTTTAAGTGTTCATTGAAAATGATTGCATGAAGGTAGGTGTAATATCTAATGCATAAATTATCAACTTATCTATTCGTAAACTCACTTGGGAGGCTCCCCTAGAGCCATAATACGTAAGATGTGACGTGCGGGCCGTCTCAAACCTCGCCCCACGTTAATAATCCATCAGATTGACAAAATCTTTGCATGTGCCGAGACAACTAAAACCTTTCACACACTGAATATATACTTTCGTGTGTGAGTGTCTTTTCCACTCAAAGGGCACCTCTTACAAAGTCTTGATAAGCTCTATCAGGCAGTTAAAATGAGAAGGGTCTCAGTGTCACTGACAATGCTAGGAGGTACTATGAGGATTTATTTAAATAGCTACCCAGAACTTATCAGCACAGATTATGATGGTTGTATTAATTCTCTGAAAACCTTCAACGTTAAAACCGTACCCACATACAATTTCAAAGTAAAACGATAGCATAGGTTTCGCAATACAATAAAATTCTTATTGTCATTCCTTTTAAATAGCGCACTGATGTTTTAGTGGCGTATATAACAGTGATTTCTTAGTACGTGTACTTCTAAGTAACGTGGGAATTAAAAATTAATTTCAAGGAATAAAATTGCTTGTGAGATTTCACCGCGCAATGTGTTGGAGCAGATTTCCCGACTCTTCTCTCCGGGCGATCGTAACGTGCGAGTATCACTTACCTGTTACAACTTATTGAATTATTTATGAAACTATCCACCTTATTGGATTGAAATATTGTGGCATTATATAGCTTATTCGCCTAACAATACCATAAAAGTGACAGCTCTACAACCTATTTCATATAATTAGGTTTTATAAATGTTTAATCACTTACTTTGAAATGAATTGCGTGGGCAGATTTAGACCAACTTAGATAGCACAGTCATTTCACCTTTCACATTTTTGTTTATTAGATATTTTGTTGATTAACTGAAGTTAACCGATTCCCATTCAATCTGATCCACCTACCTAGTGAGTAGTGGAATCAAGAGATCATTGGGGAGGGAAGGGGCAAACAGATTTACTAAGAATACATAATGTCACTACCCATTTCAACCCATGGGTGTCGTAAAAGGCGACTAAGGGAGTATTAATCGAACTTTATGTAGACAAGAGCAGTGCGAGAAAAGGAAAATTCGTAACAATCCCTATGCCAACCCATCTCACCAGCGTGTTACAGTAGGTTAAATTCCTTCTACATTCTTCGGTGGAGACCCGTGCTTAGCAGTGGGACGTTTATGGGTTGAAATGATGAAAAAATATATGGTTACCTGAAGTTACTCAACAAATCTACATAATTAATTACTTTGAGTATTCCATTAAACTGCCTCGGTGGCGCAGCGGGGAAGTGTATACGACTGCTGTGCAAGAGGTCCCGGGTTCGATTCCCGGGTCGGGTGAAAATGGTATTGGGTTTTTCTATCATGAAATTCCAATATTTAGATTTTCCCGGAGTTTGGTAAACAAATGTTCCCGGTGGACGACAATAGGCTCGCCCCCTATTTCATGGGACCAAACATAGCTGGCGAAATGTGGGTGTGAAACACCTCTGCCTACCCCTTCGGGGAAAAAGGCGTGATGCTATGTATGTATGTATTCCATTAAACATAATTTCATTGACAATATTTTGACGAGATAGCAGTTCAACTGTTTATATACCAAGCTTCAAGATGAAACCACACGTTAAGATTCGTTCTTTATTACCGGTTAGCTACAAAGAAGTCTATTCATAGACACTTTATCACCAAGTTAATGTGGCTGTTGTTTTATAAATGGTTTATGTACTTCCCTAGTAGAGATCATGCGAAAAATCTACCTAGAGTACAGTTCAAACTTTAATTAGCATATGAATATTGACGTCATTTAATAATTGCAGCTGACAAGGACTCATCAGCCATGCGCTGTTAAAGTATAAAGTTTTATTGGTCAATGTGTAAGAATACTTATTCCATTTATTACTCTTCGCTCCGTCATCTCTTAAGCTATTAAATTCGTCGGAAACGTCACATAAAATGCTAGAATCGATTTCGCATAAATGATAGACGTGACCAACCAAAAGTGTGTAGCGTCTAATTTGACCCGGATGTGTAGTGAATTTTGTATTTATGGTACTGATGAGACAGACACATACGTACAAGTGTTATAAATCTGTCTTTATTGTCAGTGTACTGCCGTTTCACGAGCCCTAGTATAAAATAAGAAGGGTAGGTAACGAGGGTACTCACTCAAATTGAGCAATCCGAATGAAGATTTAACTATCACCTTTATGTGGGTGGATTTAAGATGGTATGAAAGCATTACGTTACCGAGCCTCAAATTGATTCGGTGATAATTTTTCGATCAAAATTTTTCATATTAATGCTAATCCTTTTTTAAAATTTTGATTTTATTGCCTAAAGTGGCAGACGAGCAGACGGCCCACCTTATGGTAAGTGGTTACCACTGCTCATGGACGTTGGCAATGTTAGGGGTACTGCCAAGCCGCTGCCTACCTTGAGAGGATAGCTCTCTTTAAAGAACTCCTCGTTTGAAGAAGGACATGTCATAGCGCTCAGGAAACACCGCTGTAGGAAGTTCACCCCAGAGCCGGCACGTACGTGGGAGGAATAATCGCTGAAACCTGACCGTTCTAGATTATATCTTTTCTAATAAATGACAAACTCATCACATCACATAACATCAGCCCAATGACGTCCACCGTTGAAAATAATGAAATACAGGCCAACCACCACCTAAATTACTATGAACGGCACGAAAAATGACGAAATAATTGTATACAACTTGTCGGAAACTGATCCTTAATTAAATAAAAGTTACCTAGGGTGTATCAGATAATATTGTACCAATTAAAATGTTGTCTAATCGTCTGTAATAAATATTCTATGAAAATAAATAAAAGAATACAGATTCTATGAAATTGGGAATATAATTGTAAGGAAATTTAGATATGGTCGCTGTCACTTTTAAACATTCGACAGCGACATCAAAACCGACCAATGGAAAGTCGAAATTCAGAGTAAGCCCCCAGAACCGTCTTTACAAATAAACAAAGTGAATTACACATTCATTTTCTTTATGCCCTTTATCATTTGTGTTAAATTAAGATAAGTTTACGGAGTATTCCTGAACTGAAATTCAATTAGAAAGTTTTGGCGCGACTGACCATCAGATTAAGGACTCCTTTAGATCGAAATTAATTGGCTCATGCAGATATTGTTGTAGTCAAGAACCCTCATCTCTAAGGATTTATGTCTATCTGAGAGACACAGAAACGTTGACAATTTTGTTGATTCACTAAACAATAGTATGATTGTTAAAGTATTACTGAAATATCGGATAATTCGAAGTTTTTAATTTATTTAGAGCAATGCAATAGTTTTCTAGCTTGGCAATGTGGCCAGTCTTTTGGGTATCTTTCCATTGGGGTTAGATCACAATTAGTGTATTGAATTTCTGATTTCTATGACCTAGACAAAATTTGTACGACGACTAAAAGTGTATAATTGCCAGCTATTAACAATACCCTTCCTTGGCAGTCGGGTAAAAATTAGGACTAAGGCCCTGTTTAACCGCTTGCTAATAATCTATCCAAAACTTAGTGATAGATTTTTGAATTATTTATCAAATAACAACTGTAACTCTACGTGTCTCCTTAAGTTCTTAGACACGTATATTAAATTTGATAGAATAATATTTCATTGTATTTCCTTTACAACAATATACCACGACGATATGTTTGAGAGTCTTAGCAATATCTAATATTGTCATTGAAATCGTAACGTATATATGCTGCTGGTACTTACTGCCATGATTGACGTTCATTAAGGCTAGGGTTGTCTAAAGTATTTGTGGACACATTATTATAATCAATATTTTACTGTGTTATTAAAATGAATTATAGTTCCATAGTTTACGATGACTGCTTGGCAGGCGCTTAGTAAAGTGACTATGCTAAAAAACAAAGTTAATCCAAAATTTTAACTTCAAAAAAAAATTGATTAGAACAATAAATTAATGTTTGTTTCTTCAAAATAAACCTTTTATACTTTGACAATTATTTTCTTTATTTCTAGATTAAAAGGTATTCTGAATTAACTGTATTCAAAAGCTAAGCATCATGAAAGATTTCACAGATAAACTACCTAGGTTTAGAGAATCGTATTGAAAAAAATTGTAAATCAGCAATTGATATCAGGCATGAATTATTGAATAACAATGATAAATTCCATACAAATATATTTACTATACTGTTAACAGCATTTTAAACATCACCTAACGTGGCATTCGATTAACCTTTGGCCTATGTAAACATATTGCGGTCAAACCGTTGACCGCTGTTTGCTTGTCGATATCTCTATATTGATACAGTAACTGAGAGTTTGGAGCTTGAGAAAATCTGACGTTTGTTTAATCTCAGGTTACGTCAGCAGTCGTTCTGTGTAAACATTCGCAACCGTCTGCATAAGATTAGAGTTGAAGACGAACGCAATATACTTGGGGACGGTGCAAAGTATTGAATTATTTATTGGTATCACTCACATTGGATTTTTTGGTTTTTGTGAAGCGTATATCGTGGATTTGAGGGTTATATAGATGGATAAACATGTGTCTAATAAAGTAAAATCTTCAAATCCAAGACTGTATATTATAATAAAGGCTTTTCTCAGTACATTATCCTTTTGACATTGCAATTGTGAAAAAAATTATTAAGCATAATTGATTTTTTGTTTGTACGTAGAAATTAGATAATAGCTTGATAGCCCTAGCAGTTACCAAATAGCATGCGGGATGACGCAAGGTATAACAGCGTGCAATAGCTTTAAGACTATATACATACATCTATACAAATGAATACAATTTAATTGTCTATTTATGCTCTCAAAATAAGTATATATATAAATGGCAGATTTTTAACAATTTGTTAAAAGGCTTTCACTAAATACATACGAATAAAAAAATATTTTATAAAATTTTTGTTTGTCTGTCTATTTTATTAAGCTAATCTCCTAAACGGTTTGACAGATTTTGACGAGATTTTCACTGACAGATACTTTTTGATTAACTGCAGAGGCAGGCTAGTTTTTAGTAACATTGCTGAAGATGGAAGCTAGTCCATAATAAAGTAATGCTTTAACAAATCCTTGTTTCTATAACCGAAATACTTTATGAGACAAAGATTTGTATTGACTTCGGACCGAACTAGAACGGAATTATGTCTAAAGAATGATTCTGAACTAGTTCAGTATTACATTGAGACAGTTATGGACAAACTTTGAAGATATCCTTACCCTTACTGGGATTATAGTAACAGTAATTTATTTATTGTGGGAGGAAAGGTTCCTTGTTGTTATAGTAAAGTTACTCTCATACAGTCTCATCGGCTTGATATGTTATGTACAGTCGAGTTCATTAATATATTGGCTCCATCAAGGATTCAAAATATTGTGACCGTTGAAAAGCTCAATAAATACTATAGAACCTATGGATCAAATATATGTCCTCATGTGAATGGTTCAATAAAATATGCTGTACATTATGCATTAAGTTGTAAACAATATATCTAATGATGGTGCCAAGATATTAATGAACTCGACTGTACAAAGGATTTCATAATAATATAATTTACTTTAACTTAATAGTAATTATGTGAGCGTTAATAAAGTAAAAATATTTACCAATTTGAACATTAAAATGATATTCGTTTGATAAAAAATATATATAAGATTAATTTATTAAATGCGTTTTATTATAACTCACAGGAAATATTCAATAAGTAATTGTAATTCAATATGTAACGCGTTTCAACCGACTTCAAGAGGAGGTTCCAAATTCGGTTTTAGGTGATTCTTTTTTTTTAAAGGTAGGTCATAACATAGACCTAGGATCCACGCGCTATGGGCCATAATAATATTTCAGAGGTGACCTCCCATATAAATTGTATCGAAGAAAACATCAACGAAAGCTATAAGTTGACATTTCGCTTTATAGTTCCCTTCAAATGTTATTAGGGCCGCACGTAGGTGTAAGTCTTGAACGGTTTCTACTTTTATCTAAAATTAAATTATATAATTTAGATAACACATACCTACGTAGTAATTTAAATTGTGTAATTTTTTTTTTTTTTTTATATAATAATTATTTATTAAATAAAATATTTACACATAACTTAAAAACATACACAGCTAACCTATTAAAAGAAAAAAGAACCAGATACTCTATTTACAGGGAATTCCTATAAATAGAATATCTGAATTGTGTAATGTTTTTTAAACCGCTGCTGTTGTTATATAGTTGAATTTTAGTAAACATTTTTTGCAATGTTTGAACACATTTCATCAGTTCCATCCATAATACAGGTTAAAACCTAGTTTGGAGACCAGGCTCCCATTACCAAACTGTATCACAAATATTGTCTTTTACATTGTAAACATTTTGTTTTGGCAGTTAATAAATTATTATTATTATATTATTATTAGTTCGATAATAAAATAACCAATTTATCACCTCACTCATACTTAAAATCATTAGCTATAGGTATGATATAAATAGGAACGTATAATACTCTGTACTTCAATATTGAGGTCTATATCAGTCATAGTTGCCACAAAAACTAATTAATAATTCTCAGTTAAGGATATTGTAAGAAATATCGTTATAAATGGACAGGCAGCAATCGATACCTACGTATCGATTTAGCTCCATGACGATTGCGTTATTAATGTACCATGAGTATCGTGTCTGCCACAGTTGAAGCACCACTTTATGTTATTATAAGTCGGTATTAAAGGGGAAGTGTTACCTTTCAGTATGTCTTGAAAATTCATAATCTTTACTAATATTGTAAAGACGAAGAGTTTGTTTGGCGCTAATCTAAGGAACTACTGTTTAGTATAAAAAAAGGTCTAAGAATTAAGAATTGTTATGAAAGAGATCCCCTCTCTTAATAAACTTTGCATAAAATAAAATGAGGTCCTAATCACAAAGCTTTGTAATAAACTTAAATAAGCTTTCATTCTAATTCAGTATAAATTTCGATTTGCTCTACCTACTTAAAACGGTATCAGGTTAAAAATATGCAATTATTCACGTTTATACCGGAACATTATTGAGGAACATTATTCATCAAAATTGGATTTGTATTTTAGATACATCAAAGAAAATTTGAGGCCAATTTTTCTGTTCAGTTAATCTTTATCTCATTTTGTTCGCTTGTAACGGGGATTTTCCTGATTTTACTGCGTTTTCCGACGTAGAATCACATCAATCAATCAATCAAAAAGAAAAATTACCGTCGGACAGTTTCTGTTACCTAATATCATATTTTTAATATAAAAAAATAAAATTGGATTATTTTGTTTGATGTTCTATTTCTGAAACATTTATTTTTTACATTTTGCCAGTTCGAATTCCTTTTTTACCATACATGTCCCGTCACGGAATGTATTTCATGGAACGTAACTACAGAGGAGTCCAATTAAGATATATGAGCAATAAAAGCTATGTTTATGAACTAGAAACTGTGAATGTCCAGGCGTGGACAATATCAGGTTCATTACGATGATACCTTCTCCCCACTGGCACAATGCCAAGCATAATTAACAAGAATGTAGTACGTGATATGCATAATTTGTGAGCTGAGGGTACAAACATTTTGGTGAGTAATTGGTTTTATTATGCTACTTCAGAATATAACATATAAAATAGTGTCACGCCATTTTTCGCTGAAGGACTTAGCAGAGGTCCATTACACCCATATTTCGCCAGCTATTGGTCACATATAAAAGAAGCACATTTCCTGACTCCAAGATAATACTAAAATTTCGTGACGAAACGCCTAATTCTTACTATTTTTGCCAGATAAAGGGGTTGAACCCGTGATCTCTCGCTCATTAATGCACAGTCCCACTAGGTCATCGAGGCAGTCCTATCCTATTTTAGGTACTAAGATATTATTTTCTTCTTAGTATTAAAAATCTCGTGCACGGTGTTTGAGGTCGAACTGCTCTGAAACGGCTTGACCGATTTTCATGATTTTATTTGGTAACCATGAGAAAAGGTAAAATGTTTTACATCATGATAAAAAATGGATTCACTAGTAAAATATAAATATCAGTATATTTATATTTTGTTGTATATACTATCATCTAAGCTTAGTAATCTCTAAGCTTGTAACTGCCGTACACAGTAAAGTTACTTAACTTTAAATTTTATTTAGTAAAAACGTTTAATACTTATCTCGATACGCCTAAAGACGATTATTCATTAAAAAATATATTAATGACAGATTACTGCTAATTGACGTCTCTGAGTGTGGCAGTTAAAGTTTTATTTTATGCATGTTGATCGGCATTAGCCAAGCTAGCTGGCTACAGAAAAAAAATCCTTCAGACAGAAATCTCCCTATTAGTGTCTGCACATCGATATTGCCTTCCCACTAATGACGTCTGGAGACTAAAAGAAAAAAAATACTTATCTCAATTGATATCTGTCAGTTAAAGTACATAATAAAAATAATCAAGCACTCCATTTCTGAAGGGTCGGAATTTAATTTGTGGCTATCTTAGCAGTTCCATAGTAATTATTATTAAGCTAACGATACAAAATTAATCAAGCCAAGCAATTACCGCTGAGGTCGAATATCGCTGTCAAACAATTAAAGTTGATGTTTAACGGACTTTTGTCATTATTCATGTTGTCTCCCGTCGAATTGTATCAAAATAGTTTTGAACGCAAATATGCGGGGATTAGTTAACGCCGTAATCAAAATTGTGGTACTATGTTAGTGGTTTATTACTAAGATTCACGCGACTTTTGTTTATTGCCACTTTTATTTATTAGCTAGATTTTATTCATAATTGTATAATGACTTTAGACTACCTTAGTGGCGAAGCGGGCGTTTAAACAACTACAACACAAAAGATCTTAAGTTAGATACAGGGGCTCACTCTTAATTTCGACATTCGATTTCAAATTCGAGTCGGTTTTGATGTCGCTGTCAAATGTTTGAAAGTGACAGCGACCATATCTAAATTTCCAGCCATTGGCTCCTTACAGTAAGCCCCCTGTAGCGAACTTAAGATCTTTTGTATTGTAGTTGTTTAGACTTCCGCTTCGCCACTAAGGTAGTTTAAAGTCTTTAAACAACAGGGTCGGGCAAAACCGATTTTGGGGTTTTCCGTAGGCTCTGTCTCTCTGCCTGCCTAGAGTCTGGTATCGTTACCAGTTTGGTACAATACCAAACTCAGAGGGCTCATAGGCTCACCCCTATTATGGATAGTAACATTAACTTGAACCAATGTCGCGATAGTGGGGAAGCCTATACGCATGTTACGTGTTAGTTATGAGCAAAAAATACTACTAAGCTAGTATTAAATTGTACTACCTATCATAGTAGTTTAGTTCAAGTTTCGTCGCACTGTTTATACCTTTTATTACTTGGAACTTAATATAGCTGGTACATCCCCCCTAGGGGGAAATTAGTGTGACACTATGTTTTGGTGTTCGCCTTTTATACCTAATGAATAAATAGCCATTAGAGGTATGGTCAAGCGAGATATTTGTTGAAATTGAGCCGCCATTATAATTATTTTAGATTCAAAATAATAAGGCCTACAAAACATTATTTGACCTAAATTTGATAATCTGCAAATGCGATGTTAGTTAAAAGGGGATAAACGTATGCGTCATCTGTTTGTTATGGGGTCATAACTTGCGTGTCGTTTACCATAAGCGTATAAAATTTTTATAACTGAATGTCAAAGCGCTCATTTTCAGTTCTCAGAAATAATATAACTAATTCAAGTGTATACAAAATGTAGTTCTGTAGTTCATACTCTTTGTCTACTATTGTACGTATTTAGTGGTACACACATGTAAGATTGAAATAAAATACTAGTCAATAAATGTTGAGCAGGAAAACAGTAAGTTTGAACATCACTTGTGCAACAGCCAAAGAATCTGAACAAAAATTGTGAATAAGGTTAAAAACAGTGGCTATTTTGTTGTTCTGCATATTTAATACAAAAGACACGAGGAATAAGTCTTGATGATCTTGGCTACAGTATAATCTCTTCCTTTTTAAATAAATTCAGATTCATGAAATTACGTCCCTATGGATTAAACAGTCTTCAGATAAAAGACAGTAAATTACTGTTTTATTACTGAGGTCAGAATTATGGGTATTGTGTAACGTATTTGTATTTCAGAGATTTTTGGTTTATAAATATTAGGAGGTATACATACATATAGGTATAAATTTAGTTTCTACACAAAAGAACGTTGGTTTAAGGCACATTTTACGATTCCTAAATGGCACTAGACATGTAAAAAAGCTCTGTAACTTTTATTTCTTCATCTGTAATAACAATTATTTTTAATTGAGCTCTCTCACAAAAAATAATGATGTTGAAATCCGTGAAAAGTAGAAGACGCTGCAGATTCACGAGTCGAGTGGCACATCTGTTACCGGTCTGCTCGCTCCTCTGACTTGTAATAATGGAATTAACGAGCTGGTTATGAACAAACGGCGTCTTCATTTCCAGGGTCCCGTTTATTCGTCCTTTGCCCTATTTCACTGCCACACCATTACACAGAATGAAATAATGGACTCAATATTGCGCTCATTTGAAAGGTCTCCTCCACGTTTAGCTAATATTTCCCAAGGTGTTTATGATGGAATAATAAAAGCGACAATTTGGTGGCAAAAATTATAATAGCCTGAAAATAATGAAATAAAACCTCCTTTTGGTAAACGATTGTTTTGTATCGAGATACCTATACATTGAAATTGACTGGGCTTGTTTTCGTTTTTAATTTAATTACCTTTATACTGAGTATAAACCGAATAATAATGTCACGCGTACAAAATCCATTCACTAAATAGCCCCATCTCGTATAATGAGAGAGGCTACGTAATCCAATTAATTAGCAACGAGATGAAACTACATGCTAGTTGCACAATACCCTCCTGCGGAGGCGACTGTCCCTACTGACCTTTCCTTGCATTATTTTATTACAACTAACCATTTTGCTAAGAATTTGTGTCCTTGTACAGAAATGTGTTAGAGTTAGAAGGGTCGCACCACACCACACATTAAGTGGACGCAGTGGTATTATAACGCGATATATACCTTTAGTAGTAGCAGATAAATTGGTTAATTTTTTATGATTGCTGGTTATCTAGCCATAATTTGTCATTCTGAGTGTTATTAGATTTAAAAAAATGGTATGAAATACAATTATAATTGGGTGGACTTTTGTTTGATACAAAAAAGGCGTGATTTTTGAATATTCATATACAAATTGGTTGGTTTATCATGCCTTGCCGTGAATACGATGCAATGATCATAAAAGTTAAGTTAAGTGCAAAACTCTCCAAGGACCTACAATTTCGTTTCAGGCATTTTGCAAGTTAGACATTATAAGTTTTAGTCGTTTTGGGTCCTAGTCATTTGACGTTTTAGGCATTTTGCGTTTTAGACTTCACACGTTTTAGGTATTATGCGTTTCAGGCAGTTTGCTATTTAGACATAGCGCTCATGAGGGGTGGATTTAAAATTGGTCGCTGACTTTTCAACCATTTGACAAGTCGAATTTCAAAATTTCGAGTAGGTCCTCTGCTTACAATTCTAGTCACGTGACCTGCGCTAATCATGGTGTACAGTTCCATCCATTCTCACAATTTCAATTATTACCCATAGATATTATTTTATTTACACTTAATATATTTTTTATTGTAAGTCTATTAAAAACAAGTAACCAATCGATGCTCTAACAATAGTGTCAATTGCATAATATTCTATCATAAAGTGGTTACAGTGCCTTTATTGTGTTGTGAATAGCGAGAGAATAATAAATGAACACGTTTTATTTGTTTTACAGGGTTCCGCAGCTTGGAATGAGAAGTTAATCGGAAAAAAATTGACTATCAGTCCATTTTTTATTAATTCAATCTGTATAAGTGATATAAGTGTAATTATTTTTCAATGTGTGCTAAGATATAATTAAAATAGCTGAGTGATTTTTATTGCTTTCATTTCTCCATTATCACAATTCGGTTTCGATTGAGAATAACCAAAGTGTAGATGACAAACACTGAGATAGATATAGATATACCACTTTTTCATATTTTTTATTACAAAACCCTACACGATCGTACCTAACTTGCGCTTGGCCAATATTATTAATAGCTTTGGCTATGACTCATATAGGCGGTATTTTGTCCGTTCAAAAATAAAATGTAACATTTATAGTAAGGTAGCATTTTTAGTTGGATTCCATTCGTGAATAATAATAGTAGGTGCTAAAAGGAATAGGTGCATCATTTTGTTCGAATAAAGTATAGAAATGCTTTTGAGTCTTTGTATTGGTGAAAATGATCACGCAAAAGAAAACAGACACTAGTGGTTTTTCACACAATGCATGAGTTCACGGACCTCAACAACTTGTCAATTCTTAGTGCACCTAATATGCATGAATTCTGACACAATATAAAGAACAATGATAGGAATACCTACGTCATTTTTAATTAACATTTTCGTGTATTGTTCATTGTAGTCAAGAATTATTCCTTAAAAAATTATAAATGCCAGCATGTTTTCTTAAGTTTCCTATAGTTTTGAGTTCCTTGTATGATATAGCGCCCATATCAATCTGACTTAATACATTTAAATAGAAAACTCGAAATAAACTGACGTTATAAAATTGGCTATATTGCCCATCATATTTTGTTTATTTGAATAATATAAAAAATACTAGCATAGCTTTATCGCATGAAAATTTTCACACAGCGCCTCGTATAAATGCGTAAACCACAACTCGGCTAGTTAGCTACGATTGTAGCCAAACCACTGACCGGCGTGCAACTGCCCATCATATTTGATATGTCACCCTTTTCATAATATATTAATGTAAATAACTGTATAAATTATGTAGGTATTTATTACCTTTATTTCTAAAGTCAAAGTCAAATCTTTTTATTTCATTTTGATCACGTACATGATACTTATGAACGTCATACAAAGCAAAAAAAGGTGTCAGGAAATTTGCCTACGGCCACTTCACTGACAAGGTTGAACTCTGAGAAGAACTTGGCAAGAAACTCAGGCCACTCTTTTTAACGCCATAGTTGTTACAATTTTCTGGGGTATTAATTGAATGTTTGTTTATGCAAGGACAGTATATACACAGTAAATACCAAACATTCATTAAAAGCTGTTCCAGATTTACCTTCTAATAGTTTTTAGCTTATCTTTTTGTACATTATATTAGAGTTCACTCTTTCATAAAACAAAATATTCTAGAGTGAAAACTTTGTTGGCCAAGTGTTTCATAATTATGCAATTTCACAATGTGTTAGTAGCGCTGTATGTTTTCCTATAAGTAAATAAATAAAAATAAATAAATACACACATAGATAGTGCAGGCGGGTACAGAGGGCTAGACAAGTAGCAATCTATTCGATATATCTATTCTAATGACATGTCAGTCAGATTGGTACATTCAACACGTGACAAATTGATAGCTTATATCAATGATGTGTGTTGAAATGTATTGATGTGACATATAAATATTTCGATTTTCAGTAACAGTTAATTTGTCTCTGGTCTAAGGAGGCTGGAATGTTTACGACTACTGCGTAAAAGGTCTTGGTTTCAATATCAGGGTAATTAAATAAAAAAACAATGGGTTTTTCTAGACATTCTTAGTATCCATATGGTGATGCACCTCTGCCTACACTGTGAAGAAGTTGTGATGCTATATATGTTAGTATAATGACGCAATTGTAATACAAGCTGCGGTAAAGCGTCTTAGATACTTCAAACACGTTTTGTTTTCAAATTGAATATCGTGTACACAAAATATTTAACCTCAGACAATTAACAACTTATATTGTGTTGGAGTCACGTACATGCCGTTGTCTTTCTGTCCCGCAGGCTGTGTAGCAAAGCCTTTAAGTGATGTATTTATTCGCAACCATCTAAATAGCTTGTGTAGTACCACAGCACAGCACCCTCCTTCTAAAAATATATGATATAGCTGTTGTCCAAAAGCTTTGTCACGTGGGTCTTTGTTTGGCCTCTATTTAGCTCCGATCAGTCGTAATGTGGTGTTATATAGCCTACAGTCTTCCTCGATAAAGGGACTATCAAAAACAAGAATATATTATATTAATAATAAATAATTTATTCGGAACTAAACTTAATAGTTTTATAAACCCACGAAACTGTATAACAGTTTGTCGGCGGGATTAGAGCTTGTGTTCACATACCGTTGCTCCTTACTTATAACTAGTATAGTATGTTAATTTATAGTTTTAGTTCAGTAGTTCTCGAGTAGCACCTTTAACCAAACAAACAAACATTTCTTATATAATATTAGTATAGATATTACTTAAATATCACACGTGTTTTGTTGCGTAGGTGTCCACGTAGAAACATAACTCAATTAAGCTTCTCTTTGAAGGTGAGCCTTTATACTGTACTGGGTGTTGGAAAGTGAAACGAACTGTTAATAGTTATTTTCGGTTTATGGTGCAAAATAAACCAAATATAATCATATTTAATATAAGGTATATTAAATATTATTATATTTAGTTTATTTCATATATACATCATAATTTTTTTAATTCTAATAAGTATATAAACTTAAAAACTGATGAAAATTTGATTTTTCCTTCAACCATCTGTTTTTTAACAAAATACATTTTATCTATAACTAAAGTGACGTTCCCGGATAGAAACTTTCCGAGAGTTCAGAAGTTCAGAATCAGGCCTAGATTAGTGTTGTGAGGTAAGTATAGTCTTTCTACTTTGGAAAATCATTATTACTTTTTATACAGGCTGACAACAATTTAGGTTTAATAAAAAGTTTACATGTAAGGACATTACTATCCCAGTGATGCAAAGACCATCAGGTGACCTACATGCTCGATTGGCCGCTCTATTAGAAAAAAAATCTTATAGCCGTCCTGGGACACTCTGTATATAAGAACGTAGAAATCTTGTTAAGAGCGGACTGCATCAGCTTTGGATGTTCCCCTCGTATAAATCACTGACCCTCGTCTGCAATACACAATGGACATTGTGTCAAATATCAGCCTCTTATCTAAGTAGAACCTTTCGAACATATGGATGTGCGTCTAGAAATTTTACAAAAAACAAATATTTGATACTATAATTATTATAAAAACGATTATTATTTTTATTCATTCAAATGATTCATAATCCTATTAAAAATATAACTTAACTAATCAATAATTGTTTCAAAAACCAATTTGGTATTAAGGTTTTAATGTCCAGCAGTGGTTGTCATGGAGCTGATAATGATGATGATGATGAAGGTATCTCAGTCCTTAGAACCAAACTTAAGAAATTGGTCTTACTAAGTTTTTGGAATTGTAGGAATATCATATTTAGTCATTAGATCCAAATGTAAAGTAACTTAAGTACCAGAATATTTAAAAAAATAAAATTTTTGGACACAAACACTTTTCTTTCTTCAGAATATCATTTCAATTGATAAAGGGGCACACTTATTACGTTCATAATATTTATATCATCAGCAACCCATTAATGTCCCACTGCTGGGCTCGGGTCTTCTCTGAGCATGGAGCTGAGCATCTTGTATATAAGGAGGTTCTAGTATATAAAGAGCATCTCATATATTAGGAGCGTCCAGTGTATAAGGAGCGTCTAGTATATAAGGAGCGTTCAGTATATAAGGAGCGTCTAGTACCTATATAAGGTGTATCAAGTATATAAGGAGCGTCTAATAATTAAGGAGCATCTAGTATATAGGAGCGTCTAGTAATAAGCATAAGCTCTGCTGACCGCAACTCTATTAATAAGGCAGTATTGTTATAACTTTGGTCTTATTCCCAGTAGAACTATTAAATTAAAGAATCTTAAATTAAAAACTCTTAAAATATTGACTTAAAATATTAATTTTTAAGTCAATATATAACATTGTTTGGTATTCTACGAGAGAATTAATAACTAAAAAAGTGTATTTTTTTTGTGTGTGGTTCTTGAACTTTCAGTGAGGTTTTAATAAGACCTTGTTATTTTAACAAGACGGAAACTATGTGATGGATGACTTATCCCGGTCGAGAGTCTTTCCTTGCCCAAGTTTTACTTAACGCTTCTAAAACTAGGCGGACAAACTTTATCCCCACTTAAAGTTTCTTAACTATTAATCGATCATCGTTGGTCAATGATCTGTGTATTTTGTATTAAGTTTTTAATAACACGGCCAAGTTTAAAGGTATGTTTAATATGGTTAATTGGATCAATAACTTTGTGTTTTTCATGTGAAATTAACAAAGCATTACATTGTTTGGCATATTAATTTCATAACAAGTATATTTAACAAATATTGTGTTGTAAGAGTTTATTGATTAATCATATTCTTCTTATGGATTAGGGTAGGAAGATCCCGGAGTTGTAATTTATCAAGTCGTCCAGAAGACTTCCAGCTTGACTTAACGACTACTCTACTCTCTGAATGCCACTACTCATTGGCAAGCTAGGGTCTGCTGTTTGGGTGGGTGTTACTAGCTATACCTATTTCTCTTAAAGTAGTGTAGTGTCACTACCCCATCTCAACCCGTGGGTGTCGTAAAAGGTGACTAAGGAAGTAAAATTTAAAACAATTCGAAAATTCGAAACAAACCCTATACCAACCCGTCTTGCCAGCGTGATATTGTAGGCTAAATTCCCTCCACATTCTTTCGAGTAGACCTATGCCCAGCAGTGGGCATAGTGGGCATTTATGGGTTGAAATGAAGATGAAGAAGTGTAGTGTATTTTAACTCGCACAAATGTAATAAATTGTTAAAGAAAATATTTAAAGTTTTGTTGAGATTTACATAAAATACTGAAAAGGTTCAGCAAAGAAGGCTGCAGCACAAAACACCAGAAGACGTACATAAATCGTCCGCAAAGTTTACTATCACCACGTTTTCATTTTACATTTTTGGAGACGTAATATGACAAAAGCGTTTTGGTGTATTTTAGAATGAAATGACTGTGCAATATTTTATGAATTTAACTGCAGTTTGGATCGGTATACGATGTAAAATATTGTACGGTGGTATTGTGGTGGAAGTTTTATGGTGAACTAGTATTATACATGTGCTCATGGTTCACGGCTCATTAGGTTATATCGCGAGGGTGTACCACAGGGGAATACATAACAACCGCGGCTAGGCACCAACGTATGCTCTACGCTGGCTTCTCTCTGCTCATTAATATTAATATCTGTCGAGCTAGCTGCGGCCTCAAGACAGAGGCGCACTATTTTAACGTCCTAATAGCTACAACTAGTTAGTTATTGTACTTCAACGTGATGTATTAAATTGTCAAAATCTTTTTTACGTTCATGTTATTTGTTATCTAAGTTGTTTTCATTTCAACGCATAACGTTCCGTTGCTAGGCAAGGGTCTCCTCCAAAGAATGTGGAGGGAATTTCGCTTACTATACCACGCTGGCCAGACGGGTTTGTATAGGATTTGATTCGAATCTTCCTTTTCTTGCATTGCTCTTGTTTGCATAAGGTTAGTTTATTTTTTATTGTTTTATTATTTTTATTTGTTATATATGTATTGTTTAAACAGTTTTAGATTTATTTTATTTCATTCTTAGATTTTTGGACGGCGAATATAGAAAAACAGTGTATTTGCAATAATGTGTTTAGGTGCTTATTGCCAGAGATAATTTTTAATATGTACATCATTACTACAACTCATAAACGTCCCACTTCTGTGCATGGGTCTCTTTAAAAGAATGTGAAGGGAATTTAGCCTACTATACTACGCTGGCCAGACGGGTTGGTATAGGGTTTGTTTTAAATTTTCCTTTTCTTGCAGTGCAACTTGACCCAGATATTAGACGTAATATACGTAATTTCTTAAATAGTTAATTTAAGAAATATGAGATTGCCAGTAAGGCCACCAGAGATGTGCGAGGATGTGATGTTTATTATGAACCACAGAACAGAGATAGGTTTGTTATGATTTTATGAACCAATAGAATCGCTTCATTTACCTGACGTCAGCCTATTGTATAGTTATTTTTTATTCCAGAAATTTTTTTTTCAACGCAGCGCGAGCTTCTTGTATACATAAAGGTTACCATACAACACATACTTCATTATTCTATCATTACTCTCCGCAACAAACAAATAAACCGATAATAGATATTAAATAAGTCAATAACCCTGCAATGTTTACACAATGACAAAAACTTTGATATCGACCGTAATAATATTAACTATCATTAAATTAAATTCGATATTTATTAATAAGAGATAGTGGCAATTAAAATTTATTTACGTATTTATCAATTAGTTGAAGTATTTATTCTTGATATGAATTACAGTTCACTTTTGAATTAATAACAATGCAGTCACTTAACATAATATGTTATGAATGAGATATATTAGATATATTTTAATGAAAATTTATGAATGATTTGACAGCTGGACATAGTGTTCTCCTGAGGGTTTAGTCGGTATCTCATCCTGCGACTTCTTTGTGGTCAAATGTTTGATTTTGTTGCCGTCATTTTCAAATATTTATATATATTTGAAAATAACGGCATATTTATTTACTTTATTTTATTTACATTATTATATACATTTATTATTTTGTATTAATATTATATTATTTATTTATTTATGTCGAAAAAATAAACTGTTAATGCACTTAATACGGATGATGACTTCAATGTAATAATATATTTTAGAAACATTTCAATTAGTGAGTTATAAGTTTATAATGTTTTAAAAAAAGTTATAATTATATGTTAAAAATAAGTTATATATGCGTATGGGAAAAAAGAAATTAATCTTCGTATGTGCAAGTAAAAGAAAAACATTTTTAAATTGTCGTAGTTCGAAAGAAATACAAAAGAAAATAAATTAGCAAGTATTATAAGAAGGGTGACGTCAGAAGTTGTGATACTTCCCGAGGGTGATTGCAGACATATGGAGGGGGAATTTCACAGCTTTGAAAGCGTTAGTAAGCCATGTTAAATCCGAGGCGTTATGCCGGCTTAGTGGATTTATTTTATTACGTTTACTTATTCAACGGTTAGATCGGACTATGATGACCGTCCGGACGCGTTTAGAGTCTACTTAGTTAATTAAATGTTACATGAATAGGTGGCTATGTATAAATGTTTATCACGAAGACTTCGTTAGAATGGCTAGGTTCATGGCTATTAACGGGGACTCCTTAGCTTGTTATATAGCTTCAATTACACTAATTGGAGTGTGTTATTCTGTGTGTAACTGTACGCTTAATATAATTAACAATAGATGGGATAGTTTGTTTCATTGATAATTTAATTTTATGCTGTCGCAAATTATCGTAATTGCAGTTTAATTAAAGTGTTTGCGAGAGTTTTTATTGGTTTTTCTTTTTACGTTAAATTAAGAATACGTAGGTTTATTATTTTAAAAAGAAATAATGGGATTTATAAAACTATTTTTATCTGTAAACCAAAAAGCGCAGTTTTAATGATAGCTAGCCAAAAAATATCGACTTCGGATTACAGCTAGTGTAGAAAACCTTGGCTATACCTAGCCAAACTAAAAAAAAGTTGTTTCTTCCTCCTTTTTTAAAATAATTTTAAACGTACTGACTTTGACGGGCCTGTTGGTCTAGTGGTTAGTGACCCTGACTGCTAAACCGGAGGTCGTGGGTTCGATCCCCACCCAGGACAAATCTTTGTGTGATGAGCATAAAGGATTGTTCTGTGTCTGGGTGTAATTTATCTGTATTTAAGTAGTATATCAGTTGTTTTACTAAACAATTCTCATAACACAAGCAAATATAGTTGCTTAATTTGGGACTAGATGGCGCTGTGTGAATGTGGTAAAAAAAAAAATATTGTGCTTTATAAACTTGCTAGCAGAAATGTTATTGAGTTAATTGCGCTTTCTCCTTATTTCAAAATACTGCAATCAGATAATCTGCATAAAATTTTACAGAAAATAATTAATCCAAAAAATTAATTCGGTCAAGGTATTTATAAAATGAGGTTGCGTAATAAAAGTGCAAGATATAACTTTACTGTTTTCAATTATTTATTATTAAAATAATATAATATTTACTGAAGAGTATATCTGCGTATTGTAAATAATAAGAGACTCGTTACGAAAAGAAAATTATTCATGCTTATAACGTGTAAATATCAAATAGAATATAAAAAATATCATCGCCCGTCAGTCAATGTTTGTTGTCCAATTGACAGAAACTTCTAAAAGAGTCGTTTGCGAGTTACGCATATTTGTCAAACAAAATTAAAATACATTGAAGCTTGCCTTTCGAACCAAATTCTTTTGCCAATAATGCATGTAAATACAGACATGTAATATAATAGATGGAATTAGAATCTGATTTTATATGTAAAAAGGATATTGATATTTGACTTTTTTGGCACCGGTCATTATTGTCATTAAACTCGCGGTACCTAAGTAGTTTTATGTATTTGTATGTTCATTTGCAGACTCTGAACTCAGTAACAGTTCAGAGTTTTAATATGAATATAAAAATATCATTGCGTCATTTATCCCCGAAAAGAGTGGGTGAAGTTTGCAAATTTGGCAGTTATGGGCCACTAACTGGGCAGCGTAATAATATGTCATATAGCGTATATGCAACTGACTAAGGACCAGCTGCTGCTCCTTCTTCGCAAATTTTAACTTTCATTCACCAACTATAGGTAGCTATAGAAATCAACAGAATTCAAATAAGGAATAAAAAAATAAAACGGGCATAAGTATAACCTTCCTTTTAAAAATTTTCGTTTCAGAGAGCAATACCTTCCAGTCAATATAAATCGTATATGTAGGTGTAGTGATGGCATCAGTTTCAGGTGTGTGAGTACACGTTTTGTATTATACACATAATATCGCTCTTTTCAATAAATTGCGTACCCCGGAGGCTGCATTATCAAGCTCGGCTTTGTCTTGTTTATCGTTCAACTTTGTTGCGGATAAAGAGCGTTAATTTTGGTTAAAAGTCGAATATGTTTGATCGTCATTCACGATACAGTTTATATAATAATATTGGCGATTTAACTTTATACTGTTTAATTTTATTTAAAACAAAATATCACCTTGTTTTTAGAATCCATTGTTACGTGTACGTTCCACGTGTTTACCAACTCTTAAGCTTATACAAACAAAAGGGATAGCAATAAAAAATCAAGGTAAACTCTCCAACTCGAGGGACTTAATTGCTCTATTTCCACTCAGTATCAAAGGTACTCTGACGCAATTACGTTCACCCAGCCAATGCGTTCTCTTTCACTCCGCCCCGTTGCGATTAAACGATTCAATTTTCGAAGTGGCAAACATTAATGAAGAGTTTCTATGTGTGCTACGTATATTCAGCATTCGGTAGATTCACCTGAATTTGGTAATGTGGAAAAATCTTGCCTGTTACTGTAATGAAAAAATATTTATACACTTGAATTGAAAAAAGTTTTCCTTTTCGTAATTTATCGTGAGCCTCATATCTGAATCTAGTAAGGAATCACCGAATATTGTAAATCATAATTTTGTAATTTTCGTTATAAAGAACAATAGTTGTCTTACAACTGTTTGTTCAAAGAAAGATTTTAATAATAATAATATTTAAGGTGTATAGAATAATCAAGTAATCCTACTAGCACCTCGTTATTCTTTGTTAAAGGTATTATGTTATTTAGTTATCTCACCCTCCGAGGTAATTCTTTAATCTTGCGAAATAAAGCTATTCCACAATTAAGTCAATCACGCCTGTTTAACTCGATTTTCTTTTAAGAAACGTATTACAGGCCGCAGGGACCATTCTCGGAAAGAGGCTAGGGTGAGCTAAATTGCTCCGAGGTAAAACCAGTCAATTTAAATGGTAAAAGAGTTTCATTTTAAAAAATGTCAATGCAAATGACACCGCAGAAACGTTTTTTTTTATGTATTAGCATACTTCAATCTAGATACATTTTCGCAAACTGTAATAAGAGAGTTTTATAAATTGTAGAGCTTTATTAAAACTGGTGAGTACTGAATATGATCAGTAAAAGTTTAAGAGGGTTTATACAAGGGAATGGCAACGTGGCAACGTTTAGTGTCATATTTCGTCGTTCTCGATTTTTATTATTTAATTGGAGCTATTTGTTTGAATTTTTTTCAATACACTTTTTAGAGTTAGGTGAAAGGTGTGTAAAAGGTACGACATCATTACGTTAAAAGTTCTATTTATATGCAAGAAACACATTGGAACTTGTAGGCCGTTTTTTTTCATAGTAAAATGACTGTATGCATTACGTATACTTACTTTTTAATACACGTTCATGTAATCATAAACAATGTATTGAAAACATTTCAAAAAAATAACTCCAATTAAATTATAAAAATCGAAAATCACTAAATAATTATAACACTTAATTGCGACGTTGTTATTCCTCTATATGAACCCTCTTAAGTACAAAATCAAAACAAAATTTAAATTAAGAAGAGCCGTTTATGCGAAGTATGTATTTGTCTTATTACAAAGTAATTTTACGCAAAATATACGGAATTATGATAATCCAAATCATACTGAATTAATAAAGATGTCTGTGAAGATAAAAGAGGAATATAAGTTGAATTATATCACGTCGTACAAAGCTTTCAGCGGAGGCGCGTTCGTCCAATGTTTTTGTTTCCATTCTCAATAGTAGCTTGATGATATAATAATGACTTACGAGACCAACATAAACATCTTTTCAACAAAAAGAAAAGGTCAGAAACAATACGAGAAGAGTGCTTCCTTTGGAGCGGCTTGCAAGCGCTTTGTCAGCGTTGTAGGGTAGTTAAACTTAATTAATGATTGTGAACTGTTGATAAGTTCTGAACAATGTTAGATTTAGTATCTACAAAGTTTTATCTGTGTGTGTTTGCAAAAAGATTGTCGATAAATAATAAAGAGAGTTTTGATAATTTTGCATAATGAAATTCGAATTTTTTGTTTTCGATTACATAATACCTACGTCTATGCTAATATTACTTATAAAGAGGTAAAGTTTGTGTTTGTGAGGTTGTAGGGGTAATTTCAGGATCTACTGAACTGCCCCCTGATTCTAAGCTGTCGGAAAATTTTCTGATGGAAATGTCAGTTTAATTAAAGTTAAAAAACATAATGTTTAAAAAATTGAAGGTTGTAGGAACAAATATTATATTAATCAGTTTTTAATTTTCTATACGGTAGACTATTTTCTAACATTAAATGACTTAAGCCGTAAAAATACGTCGTACTAAGATTCGTAAAAGTTTACGATCCGAGAGCAATCCGACGAGTCAGAATCAGGGGGCTGATTTGAAAAATTCTCTTAGTGTTGGATAGCCTATTTATCGAGGAAGGTTATAGGCTTCGGGGTTCTTCGCTCTCAGCGTTCTTTAGTTGGCCACTGCTCAGTTTTTATTGACAGTAGCATGGTGTTATAGAACCTTTATCTTGATAAACGGTCTATCCAACACTAAAAGAGTTTTTCAAATGGAACCAGAAGTTTCTGAGATCGTAGCATTCATCCAATCAAAACAACAAACAAACTCTTCAGTTTTTAAAATGAGTATCTTCCAATGAGCATCTGGGACTTCACATGACCGTTTTCCAGGTCTTCGCTATATATTATAGCGTAAAAAACAGGCAAAGTGCGTGTCGGGCCACGCATAGTGTAGGGTTCCGTAGTAGCCCGTTATCACAATATAGTACAATTCTGTTGTTCTTTATTCTGAATATAAGTAATTAGCGGCAGTATTGAAAAACTTATGATTTATTATATACTTGATATTTAGTTTTTAAATGCAAATATTTACCCGTTATAAACAAGCAACTACTTTATCTTAGTCACTATAAAGGACTAATGCTAAGGATTTTGTATTTGGTACAAAATTATCCAACACCCAAGTTCAACGACTATTACTGCTAAACTAATATAGTTATCTTAACCGCTATAGTTTTCATTTAAAGTTCATGAAATGCACTATCATCTTGAATTTTTCCAGATTTTTCAAGCCAGAAGTTTAGCTTTTACAGGGGGGGGGGACGCCCTACTGGAACAAAAATTTGCTCTTTAAAGTTTAATATTTCGTAAATGGACCATTAAATCGAAAAATAATGTTAGTAACCCCAAAGTCATATTAGAACACCTATTTAACGATACCCCACACGATGGGGTAGACGACAAAAAAAATATTCATCCCCACTTCACACGTATGGGAGCTACCCTAAAAAAAAATATTTTCCAAAATGTTATTTTGCCACTTTGTCGACGTAATTGATATACACACTCCTACAACATTACAGTTTTACTAACGGTCTCTTAGCAAAACCTCGGACAGACAGACAGACAGACGGACATACCGAAACTATAAGGGTTCCTAGTCAGAACTACGGAACCCTAAAAATAACAGTTTCATATTTAATATTACGTTACGGATGATTATATTTAAACTGATATGTTTATAAACATAATATGAATACCTATTATTTTAGGTTGTTACAGCGAAACGTGCATCAGGAGGTATGTTGTTTTAGAGCTACCGGGTCATATTATATAATTATATACGAGTAGGTACTAACGTACTTCCTTATCCAATTTTGAACAACACAAGCCTGTTATTATATTGGAATTGTTTTGTGGAGCACAGCCAACAAAATAATATAATCCAATATAATAACAGGAGGTTTTACTAAATTTTCGATTGATGCCCGGCTTTAATTCTGAAAAAAACCGGCCAAGAGCGTGTCGGGCCACGCTCAGTGTAGGGTTCCGTAGTTTCCCGTCCGTCACAATAAGTGTTCCCACTTATGAGTTTAAAGGTGGGTATCCATACTATCCGAAGTTAAAAAAAAAATACGGGCAAATGAAACTTGACCTCTGGATTGTATAGGCGCTCATACGATTCAGGGACCAAATTATATTGGTTAACTGCAGTTTCCATCTGTTGTTTCCATCCAAGTTCAAAATAATTTTCCTAGAAAGTCCTTATAAAGTTCTACTTTTCAGATTTTTTTCGTATTTTCTAAACTTATGGTTCAAAAGTTAGAGGGGGGGGGACGCTTTGTTTTTTACTTTTGGAGCGATTATTTCCGAAATTATTGACATTATCAAAAAATGATTTTAGTAAACCCCTATTCATTTTTAAATACCTTTCCAACAATATATCACACATTAGGGTTAAAATTAAAAAAAAAAACACTTCCCACTTTACATATAGGGGGGCTACCCTAATAAAACATTTTTTTCCAATTTTTATTTTAGCACTTTGTCGGCGTGATTGATACACATATTGGTCCCAAATTTCAGCTTTCTAGTGCTAACGGTCACAGAGATTAAGCGAGGACGGACAGACAGACAGACAGACATGGCGAAACTATAAGGGTTCCTAGTTGACTACGAAACCCTAAAAAGAATAATGTGCTCAGCTAAACATCAATAGGTATGGAATAAAAAACAAGCGACAAAACTAAAAAAAAGAATGGTTATATTATTGATTCAGATCATTGCACGTCACGTATCAGAATGTGAAAATTTATTCTTCGTGCCTAATTAGCAAAATTTGAGAAACTGTAAGAAACTCCACACTATAGGTATGAGTTTTGTCGACACAAATTCCATTGATATACAATTTTTAACGTTATTTACAATGATCACAATCACATACTAAAGTTACGCTTAAAACTGTCACCGATATACTGTCCAATTAAAATTACATTTTTAGAAAATATTTCTCGTAAAATTAGTCTACTCTTATTTAAAAGTCAGGCCCGGCTCGTCACGATTCCGGCTCGTCACCATAAAAAAACATATAATTGCATTTTAAAAACGTTATATATACTTATATAAAGGAGCAATCGAATTTGATATTTGAATTTGTGATGACAACTGAAAAATAAACCAGTGCGCTCTATTGTTCGGTTAAAATCATTTCAATTGTTGTGCTCTATTTTGAGTGCCGTTTTTTAGTCGTTGAGTGTGTGTCATAGGTATTTTGTATGTCATGACGAATTCCCACAATTTTCATTGACTTTGCATTTAATTGTATCTAACGCAGTATATAGTCCTCTATACAAAAATTATAAAGAGGAAAGATTTGTATTTTTGTATGTAACAAATAAACTTAAAAACTACTGAACTGATTTCAAAAATTCTTATGCCGTTAGTAAGTTACATTATCACTAAGTAACATAGGCTATATTACACCACGCTACGGCCAATATTATAGGAGCTGAAGAGTGGCCAAATAAAGAACGACGGGAGCGAAGCCCTGCGCGATTTCTAGTAACAAATAAATGGCTCTTAAATCTTTTGTCATCATTTCTCACTGTTGTCTCCCCTAAACATTTTGGTGGGAATTTAGCCTACGATACCACGCTGGCCAGACGGGTTGGTATAGGATTTTGTTTCGAATTTTCCTTTTCTCGCAGTGCTCTTGTCTGCTTAAGGTTTAGTCGCCTTGTACGACACCCACGGGTAGAATTGGGATAGTGACATTATGACGTATTCTTAATCCATCACTACACGGACGAAATTCTATGTATAGAGAAAAAAAAAGTATAAATAAAACACGGTACCTCTTATTCGATACTATTTATTAAGTTCCTTACAAGTATGTTTAAACAGTTTATTTGAGTAAGTCTCTCAAATGCTGACGTACAATTTTTCCTCTAGGATTCCTCGGCATTTCTTCAATGAACTTTATACCACCTCTTAATTGCATATAGGGTGGTACCTGAAAAAATCATCAACTTTAACGTAAATAATATGTGTCACTGTTGAGCAAGGGTCAGACTCTCCTCTATCTAGAAAGCTGAGCTGATATTATAAATTGTAGCTAAGTTCCGACTGTCAAACTAGGTGTTGTAAAGAGAAGGAAAGGCGTTTTACTTTAGTTTATTGTTCAGGGTATGCCACTATTACATTCTGTGGCGATTTGTACCTAACTCACTAAATTTGAGCATTATCTCTGAGCAGTCTATTTATTAACCCTACAGTCGTCGCGCGGATTACAATAGTAATCCACCGTTGCAAAACTGAGTATTTCAGAAAAACTACGAAATGGAATTGTTTGTCGCTCCGTGTACTTTATACTGGATAGTTGACGCATGCGCTCAGCGCCGCGCGAGCGCCGATCGCATGTGGTTATGTAACAGGAGTCCCGTAAAGTTCGTGGATTACTATTGTAATCCGCGCGGTCACGGAGGTCACGATATAAAAGCATTCGTAGATCATGTAATTCATGTCAAAAATTCGTTTGCCCTGACCATTCTAAATATGTATGGTCCTCTTGTTTAGAAACCAATGATTAGTTTTATTATTTTATTTAAATTTAATTTTTGATCTCAATTTTAAACTAAAGTGCCATTTTTATGTTAAAATAATGAGAATATTTTTTGATTTTTTTTTTAAGTACTTAGAGTTAATATTTTATGTTGTGTTCATTTAAATAATTAAGAATACTTTATGTTTCTTCGTTTTTAAACGGAATAACCCAAATTGATTACTACATTCTAGTTTTATTCTTATTATAAAATGGATTACATATGTAATCCACGCGGCCACTTACGTTCCTTTTCCAAGCGCGACGACTGTAGGGTTAAACAGTATCACAAAAATATGCTTATAATTTTCATAAATTGCTTAAATTGTAAAAAAATCTGTCAAGTACGAGTCAGAATCGCGTACAGAGTGTTCCGTTAATTAATGTTACCATGTATCATAAACCATGAAAGCACCATAACACTATACTATAACACTAAGAACCAACACATTTGCCCAGGTTGGTAATATATATCCATGGCCAATAGGAAGAAGTAGGGATGATGACGACGAAGAACTTTTAAATCACTTAATAACATTGTTGATCCAGCAATATGGTTTATTATTCTTGAACTGTATAATTCATAATACAATCTGACCTCATTACGTAGGTACAAAGTTAAGTTTTGAGCAAATTTGTTGGACACAAAGGTGGTCCAACATTTGGCGTATTTCTTAGAATAGAGTCCTCGCTTTATTGTTGGCAGTATAAAAGACTTATTGTATTTTTATTTTTCGCGCTATTCTTCGTAATATTGGAACCTTACTTTGTTGGGACATTATTATATTATAAATATTGATGGATTGTTTAAAGTGATGATAAACGCTATTGGAAAATTTGTTTTAGAGTCAGTATTTTGCCAGTATACATTTTAAATAATATTTAATATTTATTTAGTAAGTTAGTAGGTTTATGAAATTAAAAATACTCTTGATGTTTAACTCAATGCTTTGCACGGGTTCGTTGTTAATCCTATCTCACATGAGTTGCAGTGGTGGGCGTGAGGGTGAGACTATCTCGAATCCCGTAAAATTTGAGAAAAACACCAGTCAAGTGCGAGTAAGACTCTAACGAACATTGTGTTGAGATTACGCGAATATACGAGTGTCTAGCTGTAGTAACACTACAGAAATACATACCTACATATGTTTTTTTTTTTGCATTTTATTAAAAATTCGTAAGACCGTTTTATTGTGTTTTGGTGTTTACTATAGGTAAATAAATACTTATAATATTACGTTTCCGACAAATGTGATGAAAATGAAAGTGTCTGTTTGTTACTTCGTTGACGTCAAAACGGAGCTACATTTCGACATGATATATTGCGTAAATATTGATTAATTGTAAGACCGGGAAACGACATTGATATACCCACGAACAAACTCCCACGATCCAAAATATAAAATACAATTATATTAAAAACAAACTGAGTAAGCCTCACCTCCGTAGCAACGTAATCCATCAAATCTTTTTCGGTAACATCGACGTTGGGTTGTTTTACAACAAATGCGATCGGTTCTTCTCCGTATTCAGGTACAGGTTTACCGACGACTCCCGCCTCCTTTACACTCGGATGCAACTGAAGTATAGTCTCCAGTTCTAAAGGAGCTACCTAAAATGCAAAGCTGGGGTTAGTCGAAGTCTGATTTTAGTCAGACACCAAATATGTAAATTTCGTAGAATCTGCTTCAGTAAAGTCCATATTTGAAGCTGCATTACGACGGCGACGTATAAAGTTTTAACTACGTCTAAATAATGTGTCAAGTTATTCTCAGTTATATTCCTTCTTATAGAAGACTAGCTTTTGCCCGCGACTTCGTCCGCGTAGATTTCGATATTACATAGGTCTTTGTTTTAAGTGCAATTCATTAATTTCACAACACCCCACTACAGGAGTTGTATTTCATTTTACGTCATTAAAGATAACATTTATATAATCAGCGTCTCTGAAATCCTCGAAAATGACATCCATCAATTTCTAATAATTTTTACAACTATTTCATCCCCCCATTTCATGGGACCAAACAAAGCTAGCAAATGTGGGTGCGAAACACCTTTGCAAAGAGGTAGCCTTCGCGAAAAAGGCGTGATGCTATGTATGTATGTATTTCATCCCTTAGGGTAAGTTTTTATTATTATATTTCACCCCTTGAACCCATCCCTATCAAAAATATTAAAAACAAAATTTTAAGTTCCTATCCCAATACTAATTCAAATGAATGAATGAATTTGAAAAAAATTTAAGCCTTTTCTTGACTTTGTAAAGTATTTTGGTATATGATGGTGGCTTTTGAGTCGTACCATCTCCTTTTGCATCGGTAAGTTACTAATTTATTATTTGTATTCCTCCACATCCCCTGTTCGTGCAAATTCTGCTTATTATAACTTTTAATTTGATATCTAATTTTCATTATAACAATATGTGAAATAATCCAGCTTTCGTATTAATTAAAATTAAGCTGCCATATTTAGATTGAGGAAACCGTTATCTGTATTAAAGGCTGTCCCAAAACCCATGTAACAGCTACTTTAGTCATTTGACTAGTACAAATGTAGTACTCAAACTCTAGCAAGCAACATTTGCCGTATGCGTGCTATTGCAAAACCGCTTAGTCCTAAACGGAATAATTATTTCGTCGTGGCGTGTGATACCAGTTACAACAATTAGTGTCTTCGTTCTGCCTTATCATTTTCCTGGCTAATGTTAGAATGGCTAGATACTACGTAATTTGTAGTTATTTATGCTAATGAAAAGGCTAATGTTACATCGCAATATATACAACATAGTGCTTCAGTGGCTAACGACAGTTTAGCAAGTAACGTGGTCAAGTTCTAATGCGTTTTACTTTAGAAGTTTAAATGTCATTTACATCAAAGACTTTTATTTCAATTCTTCGATACATGTTCTTGTTGCTTACACCCACGCGCCACAAGGGTCGGTGACCCCGTGCATTGTGCCAGGAAATATTGGTGCAAAATGTTTTGGGCGTTCTTATTTCATATATACAGAATAAGCTTTCGCCCCCGGCTTTATTCTGGTGATAAGTCGTTTAAAAGCCTATGCCTACACTATTCTAGACTAATATCTATCTGTGTACTAAATTTCATACAAATCCGTTCAGCCATTTTGGCGTGATTAAATAACAAACATTCATCCGTCGATCCATTCTAATTTTCTCCCTTGTAATATTAGTAGAATTCCTAATGGATTTGGTACTTGGTAGATTCGAGTGTAATAAGCTTAAAAAAGTGATTAATAGAGAATAGAAGCATTAAGTTAAAAGTAGTATTCATTGACTCAAAAGATGTTTTATACAGAAATATTCAGTTCCCTTATATACCGTACCTTTTCTACGTAAATACGTAGTAAGTAGGTTACAAAATCTAGATAGACCCATCGTTATTCACGCCTTCGTAATAAGGCATGGATCTAGAAATACGTAGATAATACGAAGGCTTATTCCTTTTATGACGTAGGCGTCCACCAAGAAAAGATTTCTCGAGATGAAATGGTGTAGATTGTATTTCGTCGGCACTGTTGGTGAGTAGAGCTAATAATACCAACAAAAACCTTGTTGATTATTGCTACCTCGATACGTAATCTTAGCTCAAGTTATTCTTACACTGAGGGTTGATATATTTAGCTCTATATTCATGTTATACGGATTACACGTACAAAAAAAACGTCAAGTACGAGTTGGACTCGCACACTGAGGTCTCCGTGCGAACATGCAATTTTATAATAATTTCTTTTGTGATTGAAATGTAAGATATTAGTAGTTAACTATAAGTTATAATAAATATTCACATATACTCGTAGGTATTCATCACATATAGGTATATATAGGTAATATATAATTGTGTTGCCTTTACGCAATGATTGTTATCTTTTGATTGCGTTTACTTAGAAGTCTGATTTTTTCACAGCTTTAAGAGATTGCAAATCCAGTATTTAATATTAATTTCATCCTGTTACCTTTACGTGTGTTCCTGAGAAAAAGGATTTTGACAGACGGACCGATAGATGGACAACAGTAGTGATCCTAATATAATCCGTACCTCAATAGGAAAATACGGAACTCTAAAAGTGATTGAAAATTACTAACATTATCCCCAGTTTTCGACATTGAGAGAGATTTTCTTCTTTAGTATAAAAACCTACAATATTCCGAAGCAATAAAAAAAAGTACTTCTTACCTTATAACCATCGTATGAAATAATTTCCTTCAGTCTTTCAACTATAAAGAAATATTTATCATTATCATAGTAACCTAGATCTCCTGTTTTAAAGAATCCCTGTTCATCTAAGTACGTTGAAGGATCAACGCCGATATAACCTTTCATAAAGACAGGTCCCCTAAGGCGTATTTCACCACGTTGGTTTGGACCCAGAGTTTTGTTGGTTTCTGGGTCCACGACCTGCGAACAAAATATTCAATATCAAATATGTACCGATAAAGCCTTAGAAATGTATGGAATATCTATTTTAATCGAAGCATACGTTTTAATAAGTAAGACGGTATTGGTTTCGTTTCCTTAGAGGATAAGATTTATAGTAAAATTCCGCTATTAATGGATATTGTCGTTGATGGTTGGCTTACTATGGCAGAAATTACGTGAGGCCTATGTCCAGCAGTGGGCGTCATATTGGGCTGATTTGGTTATGATAATGATAAATAAAATATCTGCCTTGGTGACGCAGCGGGAAGTGTATACGACTGCTGTGCAAGCGGTCCCGGGTTCGATTCCCGGGTCGAGTGAAAAAGTGAAAATGGTATTGGACTTTTCTAACTTGAAATTCCAGTATTTATTATATTAGATTTTCCCGGAGTTTGGTAAACAAATGTTCCTGGTAGATGACAATAGTTTCGCCCCCTATTTCATGGGACCAAACATAGCCGACGAAATGTGGGTGTGAAACACCTCTGCCTATCCCTTCGGGGAAAAAGGCGTGATGCTAAGTTATGTTATGATAAATAAAATGTTTTGACTGTTAATTTGTTGAATTATTTTTTATGACATCTTAACACCAAGCTTCTTGGAACACATTTGACTGAAACCATAGCGGAAATTTAGTAATACATACTTTAAGGGTGATTCCTGGTGAGGCCATACCAACACTTCCAGGCTTTGGGCCCACTGTACCCCAACTCTCTGACGTCAGTTCTCCTGCTTCAGTCATCCCGTAACCTTGTAACACATGCTTCAGCTTTGGGAATCTACAAAAAATATTAGCACTGTATCAAACAACACTGATAATTATGATGATGAAATTTTAATGGCAATTACCCTCTTTTTCAAGGGACCTAACATAGTATGTGGAATGTGAATGTGAGGCACCTCTGACTAAAACAAAAAAGTTAGTGACTTAAATTTTTACAACCTAAAATGTAAATACTTGGTAAAACTTAATTATGGTATTAAATTTAATAGACAATGTATTGTACAGCGTAGCAGAGACGAGGAAGAACGTTAATTTTTTGGCATCACCAACACAGTTAGGTTTTAGAATTTTTCTCCCCGTGTAACTGTCTACAAATGATACACATTATGTCTAATTAGGCACACGTAAGTGATATTTAACACACATTTCTTAACTTATAATAATTACAACGTCGCGTCGCTCGTAATTATGTCGTGAGTATAAGACTTTCGATTTAATTTACCACTATCACCTCATTATTCCGAGAATCGATAATGGTATGAAATATGATCGTAAAACCATTCAAGTCTTAATTTTCATAAAGTGGAATCGATGTGTTGTTTAATAAAGATAATCGATACTCACCTACATTTGACCTTTTGTATCGTCTTGTTATGAAGAGGCGATGATCTTGAGTATATAATTTTGAGAGAATCGAGATTACATTTTTCTGCTTCCTCCGTTTTGGATAGGTACGAAACAAAAGAGGGTATTATGAACGCGATGTTAATCTGTAACAATGTTAGGGTATTAGAATAAGCATTATGATAATGCAAATATATTTAAACGAGAACAGTCTTTATGTTATGATTGATCGTGTTTGATTTATTTAGGTTAAAAGGCATCGATTCAGTGGCTAATGTGTCATGTCATTCAATAACTCAATTTACTCTCAGACTCAAATACGCTATATATTGCTAAACCTATCTAAGAGATAAATAAGAAAAAATATTGAATTAGAAATAATATAGTTTTAAATATTGTAGAATTTATTTTTGTAACAGTGTAAATATAAAAAATCATTTTACAAAAAATAACAACCCAAAAAGTTATAAAAATAAACATCTTAAAGACCATATTCTTCATATTCAGTAGGGTCCTGGCAAGACTTAGTATTGGATCTTAGCAAAAATTTCATTAAAACTTACACAGATCAAAAAGAAAAAAAAACTAACCTTACAGCTGTCTATGCTTTTCATAAATACACGAGGTATTGCGTTGTCTACGTATACAATTTTCCTTCCCATAGCAAGAAACTTGTATGTCATAAATGTGTCGTAGTTGTGATACCATTCTCCAAATAAAAACGCTGTTTGTAAGGTTTCGTCTCTAAAGCTAAAACATTCACATAATACTTTATGATGTATTGACGTGTATTTGTTACGTTAGTCCTTCATATCTCTCAAAATAGTACCACGCATAGGCCCTGTTTTACCACTACCTGATAAAGTATCTGATTTTATTTAATATGTCAGCATAGACTATCGGATATATTTGTATTAACCAGTGTTGAAACGGTCTTTGTGTTCTTACTTAAAACTAAGAATATCATAAAAAACTTTTACCTCAATACTCGTAATCTCGACAGTCGATTGTTCGATTTTAATTTCGTTGTCATATATTCCAAAATTTAAATTTGGTCATTATATCAAATATTTGACAATGCGACATCAACTGTCGAGATTGAAAGTAGGCCCTCAGATAGTATTTTGTAATTTACGTCTAATAAAAAATTAAGATAGCCTGCAAATTGTGTACCTACACAAATGGAACTTTCTATATATCGGGGATAAACTTCAATTAGTTATTGCACAAGGCGTTATCGTCTTTTCAATAATAGGTGCATCATTATTATATAAACACATTAATTGATTTCTTAGTAATCACAGCAAGGTCAGTGCATTGTATCGGACACTGACTTTAGCATTATGTTATTATTAAATAATTTAGTCCAAAGAATAACAATATTATTATATAAACTGTCTCCTATTTGACTGACAATAATGTTTTAAATATTGTTTTTTAACAGGCTTTTATAATTTTCTTTGCTTTGGTTTAACATTGCTAAACACTGCACATGGAATGGCAGGGTCGCGGGTTCAAGTCCCGTCGTGGGTTTGAAATTTTCCATTACTTGTTTAACATTTATATAAAAAAGGCTTTTACATATTTTTGTGATATAATTGGCCTATGTCCAGCGGTATCGTATTAGTATCAGCCCAACGCCCCGCCCGAATTGGGCTGATAATAATATGATCAAATATTATTATGATTTGAGGTGGTCAGTGACCACTAGTAATAATATAGTGTAGATATCTAGACTAAAAACAGCTGTGAAAGCGAAAACACCACGTAACTATTTGAACGTCATTATTGTCAGTTTATTCGTCAATTTCTCGTTGTAATTTCTATAAATACATAATTTGTAAATGCTATTTACATCCAATACTCACTCATCGGGAAGACTGTTCAGGATGCAATTTAAATGTGTCAGTTGTACGCCTTTTGGCATGCCAGTAGTGCCGGAGGAATACAAAATGAATGCCGTGTCAATCTGGCCCTGAACTTGCCTCGGCTCAAACTTATTTATGTCTACGTCATTCGTGACCAAAGTCTTTATTGATACCAATTGTTCTATGCCATCGTCCAATGTTATGAACTCCTTTATGCAGTCGAAGCTCGTTAGAATGTCACTGTACGTCTTCCAAAAATGGTTGGAACATATAAATATCTTTGGGCTAGTTATAGATAGTTTATGTTTTAATGCAGCTGAAATATTGAAAAGAAAGTTACACCAAAGTAGATTTAATATATATTTAAAATAATATAGAATAGTGCTCATCTATAGAAATAAATAAATTTGGAGTGTCTGTTTGTAATATAAAATACATGGATATGAATACATATATACGGTACATATACCAAAATATATTTTTTTAAATATTTTGTCTGTCTGTTTGTTCCGGCTTATCTCTGGAATGGCTAGACGGATTTTGACGGGACTTTCACTGGCAGATAGCTGATGTAATAAGGAGTACTTAGGCTACTTTGAATTTATATTGTTGCTTTTGTTAAACTCCACGCTCTGACAAAGTCGCGGGCACAGCTATTCATTATAAAATTTCTAGTATAACGTCATTTTAATAAAGTTTGGATGTTTCGCCGAAGTTTTTTAATTAATTCGATTGTAGTCGCTAAGAAAAAGAAATGTGTTATGATGAAATCTACTCAGTAACAAAAAAATAATAACAAAAACACATTCTTCAAAGTGCATAGATCGTTTATATTGTTACTTGTATGCCATTAGAATATCGACATAATTAATTAATGACCTTTAGAAAAGACATTAGTGTATTGCTTTATTCTTTTCTGTGTCTATCATTGAATTCTATGAAATAATTACCTTATCTGCTTATTCTTTGTTGAGTGGATTATCACGTAACATAAACTTTGAAAAAGTTTTTAAAATACGCCTAACAATATTCATATCTATCCACTCAAAACCATAATCGTTAACCTTTCCACAACCATCACTCCATTTCCCCGTAATTTTTAAAACGTCACATAAAATATATGGACCGTTTAAAGAATGTGGCGTAAGAAAGATATTTTGTCTCACCTCGACCGCTCTTTAAATCATAGGGGGTGTATGTCGCTCCGGTGAACACGATTGCAAGAACTGTGGGGACGAATTCATTGCGTTTTTCGGATCCCACTGCAACAATGTCTCCTCGTCCCACCCCCAGCTTTGTCAAAGCGGTGGACATATTGACGGCATATTGTGTGAATTCCTTGTATGTTACTTTCTCACGTGTTTCGCCATGCTCCTGAACGTGAAATTGCATAAAAGAACATTTTAAAACAGAAATTGGATTACGGTATTTGTTAGAAAAACTTTGAAACACGGTTCAGCGCTGTTAGAAACAGTACAAAAAGTACACTGGTTTATTTTTTGGTAGGTACAGGAAATTTTAATTTTTGTGGGATTAATTTAATACATAAATATATGTGTGGAATAACTACCTTAGTATTTCAATATGCAAAATAATATAAAACAAAATAGCTACATTTACAAAAATACTATTATTTTTTGGCTTTGAAAAATTTCAATTTAACTAAATGAATAATTACACTTTATAATCTTAATATCTAAGAGTAACCGGATTAAATATTTTTTAGCACATTTGTATAAAAAAAAACATTTATTATAACTTCAGACACATTATTATGTATAAGCGGACAAAACGTTTTAGGCATTATATTATTATAATATATCAATCTACTTTTACGTGATGCGGGGATTTGATAATTCTGCTTTAGAAACGTTTGTCGTTTAAATTTAAAAAAGGAATGACTCACCAATGCAATCTCATCTGTTTTAAGTCTAAGCCGGTCCAGAATAAATTTCCCAAAATTCAAATGCGCCGGCACTTTCACATCTTGGTTACCGTTTACATACAAATCGTCGCTCAACATTGTTACAAACACTAGACAACTATACTCGATTATGTCGCAGTCACTACTATGCAATATGAAAGATAACCAACCTGTTTAAACGAAATAATAGGAAAACAGAATATCAGAAACACTTTTAATCATTTCTAGTAATAACTGATTGTACTAGTTAAAGGAGCGTGTCCACTGCAACGTAACATGACGTAATTAAATCACTATGAGTAGTGATAACTCGGTAGCAATGTAGGCGATATATATATTTTTTTACCATTCATATTCTTTTGGCAAGCTTCTTAACCGGGCGCGCTGAAGGACGACTGAATTATTTAATTTATTTATTTAATTTATTAATAGGGTGTGAGTTCAATATTGGCATATTCGTATACCTACGTCTTTCTTCGTCTTCTTCTTCTTATCCTATAGGTTTGAGGCAGACCCTAGTGTTGAAATTTATCAAGTCGCCTATAAGGCTTCCAACTTGACTTAGCGACTACCACATTAAGTGGTAACCAGGACCAACGGCTTTAAGTGCCTTCCGAAGCACGAAGACACTCGAGAATGAAATTGCTACAAACGGTCACCCATCATGGACTAACCTTGCCGAACGTTGCTTAACCTCGATGATTGTAACGAACATCTCAGTACCACATGCTGCGAGCGCCAATAAGTGCCATAAGTTCTTCGTCAATAAGTAGCAGAAGTGCATCAAGCCACATTTCGGAAGCTAATTTGTTGCCCCATGTAATATGGTGGCCCATTATCCGCGCATATTTTCAGATTCAAGGCTACTAATATCAATACAGAAAATCTAATACCATTTTGTTGGACCTGAGGTTTGAATTTGAGACTTCTAGCGCGTCAGAGGCATACAGTCCCGCTGCCGCCGCTGCGCTATTAAAGTACTAGATAGTAGGCTAAATTCCCTTCCAAAATTTTTTTTTTTTTTTAAATATTTGGAGGAGACTCGTGCCCAGCAGTGGGACATTTATGGGTTAAAATAATTAATTCAAACTCATAGTTCCTGAGATTAGTAACTGCAACCAAACAAACAAACTCTTCAGCTTAAAATTACAATATCATACTTAATATCATAACAATGATAAGGTTTGCAGTTTAAATAAGAATATTGCACGGTGAAAGCAGACTATATAAATATTTACTGATAAACTTCTATAAAAATTAACAATTGTACAAGTAATATGCATAGCAAACATGTAATAAATTAAATAAGTACAAAGGTGACCTTACTTAACAGCTATGCCAGTTTATAAATGACATTTGCAATGGCTGTTTAACTAAAGCATACTATACCCACAGTCAAACCATTAAAATGGTTTTGTGGAGCAAAATGTAAATTTAATTTTATGTACGCAATTTATAAATAAATACATAATAATATGTATTTAGAAATAAATTTTTGAATTGAACATTATCTGTATACCTATTTATTATTTACTAGCTGTGGGGACAACTTATCCCGCATTCATGGAGTTTTAATTTTTTTTACGGAACACTGATATTTTTTCAAAGCCAAAGTAGCCTAAGTTACTCCTTGTGACATTAGCTATCCGCCAGTGAAAGTCCCGTCGAAATCGGTCCAGCCGTTCCAAAGATTAGCTGGAACAAACAGACAGACAGAAAGGCAGACAGACAAAAATTGATTTTGGTATATGTACCGTATACACATTCAAATGCATGTAGTAAAAAGCGGTTATTTTATTATAACAAACAGACTCACCAATTTTATTTATTTGTATAGATTAGATTTAATTTTCAACAATTTTTATTTTTGTGTAGTTATTTTTTGGCTATGATTAGTTGTATATGTCGAATAAATACACGTATTTAAATATTAAGACTGTTGTTTTGTAGACAAAAAATATGCACGAGATTTTTTTCCAAAGATGTATATTTTGAGGCATCTATATGGACATGATTTAGAGAACGTTTTGAGGATGCTACGCTTTAGTGGAAACATACCTATCTAATATAGGTACGTTGTGTAATACAAGGAAATCAATAGAGAACTGCATTTTGGTCTCGGGGAATTTTATGTGTTATTATTCCATAATCATACTTAGTACATATTGCGATCGCGAATTGTTCAAGGTTCCAATAATTCTTATAAACCTGAAAATTACTACAAATAATGATTGATGATTTGTAAGGAAAATAAAGAAATAAAAAAAGTAATATTATATTGGCAACACCATTAGAAACAAAATGTGAAAAGGCTTCATGTGTGCATAAAAAGCAATTTTAAAACAAAGTTTGCTAAAATGTTTTTTAATTTATTACGAAACAAAAATAATATAAGTATGACAAAACAATTAAATAGGAAAAAACCGGAAGATGTTTAATTAAATCATAAAAAGAGGTCTTACTCGCTTGCTGTGGACTCTAAAGGCTAAGTTAATAAAATATCAACTTTAATTACGACTAGTCATAGAATTTTGATATAAATCTATCACACTAATGTAATGTAAGCGAATTTTGAAGTAGGTTGCAATTTTATTTTATTATCTTCGGAAAACCAACAGCAGTAATAATAATAGTGCAGTAACAATATGATAAAAAGTGCCAATTAAAGGTCTTCACTTATAGTAACATAATATGTTATAGATGGGTGAGCTTTACCTACACAAAATCATGTTGAGAAAACAATTATACACTGTAATTTATAGAAAAACAGATGCAATGCTTTCCAACCGAAGTAAGTTATTGACGGATTAACTTGTTATACCAATCACGTCTAAATCAAATTATGAGTATTCTGGCAGTTCATTTGATTCTAGTGGTCTTTGGCGTTGATACATGTTCGAAGGACAATTATCGACCGGTGATTGATTGAGTTGTCATTTACGACGCTCGTGGGAATTATAGGGGTAGCGATGCATGTCCATATGGTACGTCAAGAACCCTGAAGGCACTTACGGTGTGAAAATGTATTGATTATGTCATATGTTAATGCAGAAATAGCTCAGCTAGGAAAATTACCTATAATAGGGCAATTTCAATTAAGAATCGGTTATAAAAAATGATTTTAACAAAAAAGGTAGGTACTTTTTTTTGGTATCGGAGCGCTTATTTGGTTCGTCAACTACTGATCTATTTAATTGTAGTGCCTACATATACACTTAGAATTTATTTTATAGTATGTGTGTTTCCTCAAGATGTTTTCCGCCACCGTCAGTAGATGGCAAGTCACTGGACAATTGCCGGTCGGAATCGAACTCTGAGTGATTGATTTGTATACCGGTCTACTTATAACAAATCTAAGGTAAGAAACCTTTTTTGGTGACTCATCTTCTCTTATTTATTTCCGGTTTTCCTCCGGTGTTTGGCTTTATACAAAGTACCAATTAAAAATCTATCCATTTAAATTTAAATTCAGTCAAAAATCAATCCTAATAACTTTTAATAAATTTTGTTCAAAACAAGAGTAACTATAATAAGTACTGTTAATATTTTATTCTGTACCACATAAAGTACTCCTTACGGCATCTAAAGAAAATCACAAACAATTTATATAAAATTCTAGAGGTGTCCGTTATTGTCCGGTGCAATTGGAAATTCACGAGTGAAAACTCGAATGCAGTAAATTACTAAGTAAGATATCGATTGTTACCGACCGTAAAGGGCACTGCACTGAGATTGTTCCACGTTACATATTAAAGTGATGACAGGATTATAGAAGTTCTTTGTTCATTCTCGAATCTTCCATGAGAATTAGAATCGAGAGATTCTTTATCTGAAAGTTTAGGAAGAGACTGAAAGTGTGACTGACTGCGATGCACTCGGCTCGCACTCTCTATCCCGCTCTGGTAAATAACGGGTCTAAGAGATAGAAATAGATAGAAACATAGTTCCAACATTTATATTATTATTATAATAATAGTTATTGTCGACGCCAGTTTTACTTAATGTCGACCTTAACACAGTCGTCATAAGATAACTTATCGTATAAACCTAGTTTTGTGTCGAGCCTACACCAATCACACTACTCAAATATACTTACGTCACACATCTTACACAACTGCATATAGGTATACTGCCACGCATTCCCTTGCTCACCATCAACACTTCACAAACTAAAAATTGTTAAGTCTTGTCTAAATATAACCAGGAAGACCAAAAATCTTTTCTTTTGTTCATTACGAACAGTTATCTAAAGTCGCCGCGAGAGCTTTCACCCAGTAAACCTAATTACAATCATAATATTCACGCAGTTACGAAATAAACAAAGCTATAATTTATCTATCGAGTTTCCTTGTGTATTTAATTATCTTTATATAAAGTGGGTACACGTTTGCTTTTGATATGAAAATAATTAAATTTTCCGCTTCCATGAATAGAATGTTATTGATTGAATAATATAAGAGATAGGTAAACGTTTATATACGGTGGAAAAAAAAGCTGTAACGCCATAGAAACTCATGGATTCTTTAGAGGTCTTGAGTGGAAATAATTACTGCAATTAATGTGGTATTAACAATTGAAATAGGTTTATTAAAAAACCCATGTATTCCAGGATGTTAACGTTAATATTATTATTTCATTTACTACATATTATTTCCTCTCTATCGTTATCTATTATATATTATTGCGGGGGAAGCCAAAAATATTTGCCTATAATTTTCTGTTAATTTTTTAACAGTAATTATTGGTTTCTTTAATTAGCAGCCCACTGTTTTTTAATTAGCAGACTACCACTGTCTTTGTGAAGAATTTTATGTACTGTATTTGTACTTTATTCTTTTCATGAGTTGAGGAATAGGATCGTTAATTATATTCGTAAGTTTCAAGTAGGTAGTACTTACTCGTCGAATGCTGAATTAGAAATCAAACAAACTATTACATTTCAAGCTTCGTTTTATTTCAATATTTTACACATTTATTTGGCAGTTTTCATTTTGTAGCAATTATATAAAATCATAGTCACAAATTTGTTCTATTTTCCTATAGTAACTAGTGTTTTATTACATTACAGCAAATAATTTAGATTAATTTAAAAATACAACTCATTTACAAACAAGCCTTATAATAAGACAGTAAAGAAAATAGACCAGTCATTATCTACTAAAGCGCAGTAGGTTACGTATTTTTTTTAAATATTTAGTGTACAAGTTGACTAATTTTTTTACCAGAAATTACCACCTACATACAAGTTCAATGGACAGTTACTGTTAATAGTTTACCACTAAAACTAGCTAGGCGCTTTTTATAAAATCGATGTAGTAGAAAAGTTTGTGTACAATTATTTCATATAAAACAATTGAATGTTTTTAATAAAAATCTATCTTTAACATGTATTTTACAATCTGTTAATCGAAAGAAACGTTAGATAAATAAAAAAGCGACATAAAAACACTGTCCGCTATATAAAAATAGCGTTGCGAAACAGTAAATTATTGTCTGGTCAGATCAAAAAACTTAACAAAATAATATGGCAACAAATTTTAACTAAGCTAAAGTTCATCACAATGTTGTAAGTATCAAGAAAGTAAAAAATGCGTCGCTATATTTAACACTCGACAAAGTAACACAAAGTTTATCACTGGGCTCACTTTATACACGAACGATGAATTTTCCATGTCATCATCTGAAACGAAAAAAGAAACGTTAGAATTTTATTCTAATATAATTATTGTATTTCAGTGTACAAATTGGCTGAGCTATTTATTTAATTTATTTATGATTAATTTTATTAATTTTTTTGAATACATCAAATACAAGAAACAAAAGGATGACACTACATACTACATAATTATAAGATTAAATAACAATAGTGAATACATTTTAAATATACCTAAACCTTCAGATGCTTGAATTTTAAATTAATAATTTTGATGACAACTTTCGGACAGGAAAGAGTAGTAGATTATAGTGTTTAAAAACGCTTGTAGGTATTTGTAATTTGTGGTTTTTGTGTGAATTCCTTTTTTCCTTTTTCCTTTCAATCGAATTAAATTACATGCGTAATTCAGAATACGTTTGGTTGCTAGAACGCTTATGTTGAAACACTGTAAAATATTATTTTTCCGGCATAGGCCCACAACATATATTATTATTTTCAATAAATAAATAATAAATAATAAATGTTTATATCTTGCAGTGAAATGCCCGTCAAAATCAGTCCAACCATTTCTGAGATTAGTTGGAGCAAACAGACAGACAGAACACAAATCCATGTGTGTCAAGAATCTGTCTGTTACTTACTACTTTTATATACATTTAGTAAATAGCTCTTATTGTGATATTAGAAGAAGTCACTTCAATTTTATTTTTATGTCTGTATGTGTATAGTTTAAAACAATAGACATGTATTAACAAGACATGTGTTATACCAAAATAAGCGATTATTGATTAACAATTTTCATATGGAACTGTTTTGACATGACATCGGTATTCAAATAACTTTAAACAAGTTTAGTGTACCTATTTATTACGGTCATTATACATTATTTTCCATACGAGTTAATCATATTTCTACACTAACAATATGCGAATACCTACATATATGTTACGCATTAATATTATAATAATTCATTTTACTCGTGCTAGCTAAGTAATATCATATACCGTTTCCTAGAAAATGTTTTTATTTTCGCTTACCGATGGATTTGGAGAATAATTAAATTATAGGAACTGCTATCTATACCTAGGTTCCGGATTTAGGATAAAGCCTAGATTTTATATGCACGAACATAGTGGAAAATGCATGTACCTACTTAATTCTATATTATTATCAGACAAATAATAATATTTTAAACTTAGAATATAATATACAGGGTGGAATTTTGTAATGCCACCTGGAGGGAAAGTCCTTTAAATATTAGTGATAGATAATTTTACTCAAACCTTTATTTTTAAAAAGAAACAAAACTGCATTTAACGATTTCCGGAAATTTGCTTACCATACCCAGGAATGAACCAGGCAAAATTCCAGTACTTTTATGGCGTTTACCGATAAGGTCAATCATAAGGATCGAATCTCTCTAACAAACGTGGTAAATTAAATATAGTGTATCTGTAAAAGCCATTAAAATTCCAAAACGTGACACAAATTTACGCAAATTTGTAATAAATTCAGCCAATTTAATTTCAGTAATAGATTAATTTATATTTAAAAAGGGTGTAACGTAATGGGGTGTTCCAACAATCTATTCTGGTTTCACTAAAATTGCTTAAATATTTACCGAAATCACTTAGCTGTTCGCCGTACATTTCTCCTTGGAAATTTGAACTGATTGCGTTGATATTTTGAATGACTTGCGGTAGACCTGTTGAAAATGTAATTTATTTAAGATAAACGTTTAAAATGTAAGGAATTCTTGAATCGTGAATAATTTATTTTAGATTGTAGGTACCTTTTTTCCTAATAGTCTGGTTGTCCAATATAGATTTTTGTGTAGTTGTAAAAGCGGACGGTGGTGCCGGAATTTCTGCAAATAAAAATGAAATTTAGCTCAGAAGATAACCTACTTAGTCAATTGATGTCTTAAAAACTGTGGAAAGCAATAAAGGCGAACAGCCCCTCTAGACAAGTGGCAATCGATTCGATCTACCTATTTTATCGATATGTCAAATTAGTACATTAATAACGTGACATGTCGATAGCTTATGTCAGGAATTTATGTTCAAATGTATTGAAGTGACATTTAAATATTGCGAATAGAATCAGCGATTTGCCAATAATCTAGAGTGGCTGAATACCTTTGACTATATCTATCAACATTTTTATTAGGTGTGATATAATTCAGTAAATTTAATATTGTTTTTTAATTACAGCATTTCATATATCATATTAATATGTTAAAAATGGATAAACACAAAAAAATATCAAGATAATACCTCTCATAAAGTAGGTATAAAAAAAGCTTTATCGATAATTGACGGCCAGTTTTGTGTGATTTTTCCCACACTCTCAAATTCCCAAAGATCATAAAAAAGGTTGTTTGTTTTTACGAGTCTTTCAACGCTTTCAATCGCTCTCTCCGACGAGAACCGTTTTAAATCAATCTACTAATGTTAAATTACCATCAAGCTTGATGATGCCGTCCGTTTCACCAAGGGAGTTCTTCGCGATGCATTTGTAGAAGCCAAAGTCTTCCTTCGTTATATTCTTTATCTTCAACATCATGTACTTATTGTAGCCATTGTCCAACGGGAATGCTTCGTACTTTCCTCCTATAATTTCCAATTCTACTTAAATATAAAACCTGTATTTGTTTAAATTGTGAAAGTATACGCTAAAGTAAAGACTTTACATATACAATTAACTGACACAAAGTACACCCAGACTCAAAACAAATATCTGTGAATCACACAAATATTTGTCTCGTGTGGGAATCGAACCCACGTCACCCAGCACGGCGATTAATTAGGCGTCTGTGGCGAGGCGACCACCTGACAGTAATAATGAGTAATCGGTCGTTCCGCCAGCCAGTTTTTCGCCCGAGCGGGCGAAACGACCAAGCCCAAATTTTTATAATTTTTGATCGGGCGATTCGTCCGATGGAACTTTTATTGCTTTTCATGTACAGACAGCATCAAAAAAAGATTGCGTATTAATACGTAAATTAAACAAAAATTCAAATGTTTCATAATATTTCTAACTTGACTTTCTAACTTGCTGTCGTTATTTGGTGTCTAAATTGTAATAAAAACGCCATCGGGCGAAACGCCTGATCAAATATTATAAAAATTTGGACTTGGTCGTTTCGCCGGCTCGGGCGAAAAACTGGCGGGCAAAACCACCGATAACTCACAGTAATTAGTAGTCAAATAAAAAGAAAAATTAAAATTGTTCATGTAGTAGCTAATTTGTTTATTACTACCATTATAATTACTACCCTATATTATCAATCAGACAGATCAGGAGTACCCTCAACCGGCGAGAAAGCATGAAAAGACTGATGAATATTGAAGAAGTCAAAGATGTATGACAGAATCGTAGCAAGTGGAAGGAAATAGTCTACCCTCTGTTGGGAAAGAGGCGTGATATATGTAGGTATGTATGTATATTACCAATGGTACGTACAGGTATGAAATTCAATGAACAAAGAGAATCTTGAAAAAAGTCTCGTATCCAAAGTCGCAATTCGATTTATATATCAAAAGTTCTGTTGAACCGTAGTGTATGAAGTGAAGTATTTCATTATACAAGTATTCTCTGTTCGCGCATGAATAAGTACATTCGGAACGTATTCGGCTACACCTCGTTTGTTTGCTACGATACAAGAGAAACTATTTTCATTATGAAGTCATAAATCAATGATACAATCGAACGATGCCTTACTTGACAGGAACGCATGTTATTTATGCGAATATGATGAATGTACGTATTTGTGTTGGGTTTCCCGTTCAATAATATGGCAGCTTATTGGAATTTAGTTACATTTTGAGGTGCATCGATTGTGGTTAAATATTAACAATTTAAGTTCGTGATTTATTTGAGTTGAAACTGCTTTTATTAATATTGTTTATTTCATTGTTATTATTCACGATATTGTAGCATTCTAAAACATCTTAACGTTATGAGTTTAATTGTCTATTAGAATAAATATCTTATAATTTGAATTAAGTATTTAAGTAAAAACAGAATCATAACATACCTACCAAGTAAGAACCCACTTGATAAAGTTGAAACGTACTCGGAATCTCGACATAATATCCTTGTCAAATGTTTGAAAATGACAGCGACCATTTTTAACAGCGATTGAAATATTTGACAGCGATTTCGAAATCGAATATCGAAATTCCGAGTAGGCCCTCAAATGACGTATACAATACAAGTCTCACCGGAAATAATCATATCTCCTCGATCCGTGGTCCAGTAGTTGATGGAAGAGGGATAGGCCTCCGTATGACACTCCAGTGTCACGTCTTGTCCAATGTATGCTCCTTCCAGCTGGTTAGGGATGGACAGCATTGGTGGAACTGCGATAAAAATAAATTTATTACGGCTCACATTGACATGTAAACTCGTGGCGTAGTACTTATTGCAAAGTTTATGTGTAGAGATCATGTCCTCTCCTCAAAAGGTAGTTTGAGGCTTAACCAGCTATTTAAAAAGTCCTTCCTATGTTCTGCCTAGACATGAACTAACGTGGGTATTCGTATACGCAGAATAGCAGAAGTCGTAAATAAAACAAAGGCTTCAAAGCTCCATGTATTCACTTTTCTATTTTAACAGTCTCTACGCGGCTGCAACTTTGTAAAACCTAAAAGGTTTTCATAATTTTTAGTTAAATTGTATAAATTTTAATGTAATGCACACCTCCAACACTAGTCTCCAATAACATTAAGAAATAAGCTCTTAAATAAAATAAGCATCTTCGATAAAAAGCTTCAATTGGAAACGTTTTAAAGAAAAAGATGCCATTAACTACATTTCTAGTTCCCAAGAATCTAATAATATCTTCTCGTAGGCTGCTATTGCAATGCATCAGATCGACTATATATTTCTTAATAAACCTACACTTTTATGGATTGCCGTCCTAACGAGGGTAGAGAAATATCTGGATTCTTATTTAAGCAGACTGACTGGTGAACTGCATTCCACGAGTAGGTTTCAGTATCAGACTTCAAAGAGAAGTACTTAATGTGATAAAAAGTTATATCCAATAAGTTTTATTGAAACGGTACCTAAGTACGCTACTTTTAATTAAAGGCAGCGTATTGCAATGTCTTGAAATTGATTTTGTACTTACGTACATTATTATCTAAGCGAAAATTATTTCAAATTTACTTTTTATGACTTATAATCTAAAGCCATTGAAAATGAAAACTTTGAAGCTAAAAAAGTACAAATAAACTGCTTTTGAATTTGCTAATTATTTTTATTCATATTGTTGCGGATTATTCGCTTTTGCATTATGCGAGAAAAGTAAATTTAGACGTTTTTAAGAGGCATCTGTAGGGGTCGCCACTAGTGGAACCGACGTGTATGAATCAAAATAATCTGATCCTTATCAGAGATTTAGGAGAGGCCTATGTCCAGTAGTGGAATGCAATATGCTGAAGTGATGACGATAATTAGTCTTATCAAAAGTACGAAGTACAATTAATAAATTCCATCCAGAAACAAAATTATGTTTGAATCTCGTGATGATATTTACTATTACCCGTATTTACTATTTGTGCAAAAGGAAACAAATAAACACAAATTGATTTATTTATAAAGTATCTCGTGGGATAATTAATTAAATAAATCGCTGTTAAATGTAGAATGCATTTTTATAGCGTTTTAATTCAATATAAACAGACGTTTTGATTCGATAAACAAAGTCATTCAGTTTGTAGCCAGCTATCTAAGAGTACTAGGTACCTAATAAAACTAGAATGACACCCCATTGTCTAAATTTGTTCACTTGTTAGCAATTTCAATTCATGTTGTTAGCTTTGTCTGGTTTGTATACCGAAAAAAGGTACGTATCTTTGTTCTATTCTACTGATTAGTGTCCAATATGATCAGAGAAACTAAACTAATACTATGAACTAAAGTAAACTGTTTCAAGAGGTATATTTAAGAAACTAACTTTGACGTCACGTGCTCCTTCTAAAATATATCCAATATTCGTCGCAATGTAGCAGTAATTATTATTTTCTTCGTTAGACTATTAATAAGTTTGGGAATAACTATACTCAACTTAGTTTTTCTTTCGTTACTTTTGTAATTCAACTAGGTTAATGTGTTGGAATGTTCCATGGTACAATTATGTATTGTATGTGAAATAAACGTGCTCGCACCATAAAAGGACAATAGCTACCACATATTTTCTGACAGGTATTCAATATCTATTATTTTCAACGCATAATAGAAGACCAGTTATATATTTAAAGATTCATACATAATACATAAAAAAAAAACGTATCGATCTTTAATTGATGGAGCGTTTTAGTTTAAATAGGTAATGTCAATGATATTAAACCTTGCAGGCCGCAAACAACCGGCCCTATTGGAAATCTCTTGAGGAGGCCTATGTTCAGCAGTGGACATCCTGCGGCTGATATGATGATGATGAATGATATTAATATCATTGGGTAATGTTATTGCTTTGCGAATCAATATCAAATCTAATGCGTTGAGGTGGAAGAGTTTTTGAATGACCGCAAGTTGATAAACACCAAGTGGACAAATATTTACCAGGGTACGTATTATACCAGTATTTACCCTGAAATAAATTGCAAGAGGCTGCTTTTTTCTAAATACATACATATTATAGATAAATTACACCCAGACACAGAACAAACAATTATTCTCATCACACTAAGATTTGTCCTGGGTGGGAATCGAACCCTAACCACTAGGCCAACAGGCTAGTCAAAATATAAAAATTAAACATCACATTTTTTTTTCCAGAAGGAAAGATGTACCACCTTCAATTCGATAGCTTTGCTTGTTCCCATGTAAAGGGGGGCGAGCATATTACTATCAACCGAACACATTTCCAGACATCGAGCTGAGACTGATATTTTCAACACTAAATAAAAAAGTACCATATTTGCTCGTACTCAATTACCTTATAGGATAGGAAACCGAATTGACAGATTGTATGATATTTCTATTTATATTTTTTTTCCGTTGGTTGCAGGCGGCACAGGACCGTTCGCAGTGGCGTAAATTAGGTGAGGCCTATGTTCAGCAGTGGACGTCGTTGGGCTGATATGATGAAATTGATGATGATGATATTTCTTTCGGGTCCGTGTAGTGACGGATTAAGAATACATAATGTCACTACCCCATCTCAACCTGTGGGTGTCGTAAAAGGCGACTAAGGGAGTATAACCATGCAGACAAGAGCACTGCAAGAAAAGGAAAATTCGAAACAAACCCTATACCAACCCGTCTGGCCAGCGTGGTATAGTAGGCTAAATTCCCTCCACATCTTTGGAGGAGACCCGTGCCCAGCAGTGGGACGTTTATGGGTTGTAATGATGAATGATGATGATGATATTTCTAGGTCTACTTTAAAATAAATTCTGAAGTTTTATACGATTCGACTTCTAATCTATACTAAAAAAAGTTTGTTTGTTTAAACGCTAGGATTTCAAGTACTACTGGTCCGATTTGTAATATTCTTTTAGTGTTGGATAGCCCATTTATTGAGGAAGGTTATAAGCTATATAACATCACGCTACGGCCAATAGGAGCTTAGCAGTGACTAAATAAAGAACGACGGGAGAGAAGCCCCGCACGACAGCTAGTACAAAATACATTCGTGTTTTAATTAATCTAGCCGATGATCGTTTAAAGAAGTTATTTAAAGTTTCACAGTATAATTCATGCGATTTTTGTTTTAAAACGCTCGCTCTAATGATCAAGTCCTTTGTCGGGGGGTACTTTAAACATTTAACGGACACAATTGTATTTCGGAATACCTAATGAGCAATGGTACCTACAGAAGAAAGAAAAAACACAACTAAATAAGACATTTATCTTATAATTTTCTGAATAAATACAAGTGTATTTATCATACACGCTCTGTCAACTAATTATGTCAACCATAATTAGATATGTTGTCAATTTAACGTATTAGAGCGGAAATATGTACTTACATTGAACCATGAGCATGATTCGTTTGCTAATAGAAGGTGGCACGCCATTAGACGCTATACACAAGTAAGCTCCCATATGTAATCGAGACACCTTTGTTATTGTCATCTTCTCGCCATCCACTACATTAACTGTCAACAAACATCAAAAATTAGTGTTTACATCTTACAAAATAATTATGCGAGTGTAGTTTATGCACCTACTTAGTAGGACAGGACACTGTCTCACGCATACAGGCTGGTTGGGTAATGACATGACAGATGATAGAGACGAAAATCATAGATAAATACAAGCATGGATAGTCAGTGTGCATTCCCGGAGTTTGGTATGTAGGTGAGCCAGTGATAGTATAGTACCAGGATATACGCGAACACTACAGCGAGGATTTTACGAAACAAGTAATTGGACCCAATCAGATTTGTCTGATTAGGTAAAAAGAGGTTTATATTTAATAAATATGACTATTTTATTATATTTAAATTATTAATAATAATTTTATTTTTCGAAGTCTTTCCGTATAGTGACGGATTAGGAATACATAATGTCACTACCACATCTCAACCCGTGGGTGTTGTAAAAGACGATTAAGGGAGTATGCAGACAAGAGCACTGCAAGAAAAAGAAAATTCGAAACAAACCCTATACCAACCCATCTAGCCAGCGTGGTATAATAGGTTAAATTCCCTCACAAACTTTGGAGGAGACTCGTGCCCAGCAGTGAGACATGTACGAAGTCGAGCTTAACTCGGATTTGAGTTATCTAATAGCTAACCGAAAAAAATAGTTAATATTGTAGTCTGTACATAATTCCAGCATAAGCATAAAATAAACTAACCAAAGTGTCAAGCTCAAAGGACCTACACAAAATTTTGACACTTAGCTAGGTCGAATTCGTTGTCAAATAATTGAAAATGACATCGATTATAGGTATTTAACTTTGCGAGCATTAACAGTGACACCGAAATACACTGTTGAATGTTGAGATTCTGAGTAGGCTCTCAGTAGATCTCTGAACGTATTAGGTACGTTAATGAAGGTATTAGGTATATGAAATAATTAGTCGTTTTAGCGGTAAGTTCAAGGGAATTAATATTCCTGTAACCGAAAATTGACTGAAGCGTTTTCATTCCAAATATCTAGTATACAGAACTGTTCGTTTTAGTCATTAACAACTATTAGCAGCTTAGACAAGATTCACTTTGAGCTTACATCAGCTCGTGTCGGGATACAGACATGAATGTGTATATCAGAAAGCTATCGGATTTACATGCTTTGTATAAAGGCACGATGTTTTGATCTAGAATATTAGTGTCAGAATTAATTGCTGGTTTTATAGGTGCCAAACTAGCAATAAATAACCCGAGCCAGTGGGGCTTAATGGGTCGCTGATGATGATGATGATGAAACCTACAAAACATTTTTTTGTACAGTTTTGGGAAAATGAACTTTATAAAAATAAAAACTTTATAAATTTACTCGGAAAATGAACCCGGATCCTCGTTTTTATCATCAGAAACCCAAACCTACAAAACATTTTTTTGTACAGTTTTGGGAAAATGAACTTTATAAAAATTAAAACTTTATAAATTTACTCGGAAAATGAACCCGGATCCTCGTTTTTATCATCAGAAACCCATTAATGTTCCACTGCAGGGCTCGGGTCTCCTCTCCTCTATCTAGAAAGCTGAGAGGATTATTAGGCCATAATTGAAAAACGCTGGCCTAATACGGGTTGGTATACACATCGAATTTTTTCTAGGGTTACCTCACGATGTTTTTCTTCACCATTAGCAGATGGTAATGATTGTATGATCCTCGTATTAACAAAGTCAAACTATGAGGCAAACAAACTGCCTGAACTTAGGCTCACATATCTATTTTTAATTGTTTGGCTTTATTTAAGTTGAAAGTTTGATGTACCTACTCATACTTAGAACTATTTATAAATAAAATACAAAGAGGAAATAGAAATTGGTTCGAGTCTTATTAAAGACACAATACGAAATAATAGTATCGTAATTAATGTTCACATATTCCAGACCCAATTAAAGGAGTTTAATGTGTTTCAAATGACAGTTGGAAACTTCAGTTGTAAGAACTTTTAATAGTCAAGACAATCACCGTTAATTTGAGGGATTTTTAATTTGGACTGGCTTTGTTAACTCCTGCTACTGCCAACTAGGTTCTGTGGTAAGTGGTAAGATAGTGCTGTACCTTCAAGGCATCTATATCAATAAAATTCAGCCATTGATAAGTTGTGGGAAAGTATGAAAGTAGTACCTATTCAATTTGGGAAAGACTAATCATTTCTTACCCATCAAAAACACCATATATGTAGAATTAACTCTCTTTAAATAAGGGACTTTTTGGCGAAATATCCTAACTCAAAGGAGACGACGCGACGCTCTAAGCCGTCGTCTAAAATATGTACGATAGTTTGTCAAGCTTATACCGTTGGTATACACAACATGATAGTAATTGTAAGTATTATAAATTATACAAATGTTGCATTACAATACCTATATAACTCTTTAACTAACAGGCTACTTATTAACAGACTTAACTAATTACCATCCAATTATCTATGCGTGTTTGTATAAAATATACCATAGTATATGGCATCAAATGTACTATATAATATACTTTTTCATAAATGCAAGTTTATGAAAATATTATAAATGAAAATTACGAACGGAAAGTGCGAAATTGAGCCTTTGAAATAAATACATAATATTTGACGAATAAACTAGGGTGGAAAAAGTACAACGTGTTCTATAGTGTGAACCTTAAAGAACACGTTTTACCAGTCCAATAATCTAGCAGAACTGGAATACCTATTGCGTATATATTTTTTATTCCAATATCGGATTGGATTAGAATAATTCATCACTTTAACCCAAAAACGTTTTCACATTCTTTCACTTTCAATTTCTTCACGGGTCTCTTCCAAAGAATGTGGAGGAAAATTAGCCTACTACGAGTATACCACGCTGGCCAGACGGGTCGGTATAGGGTTTGTTTCAGACACCCACGAGTTGAGATGGAGTAGTGACATTAGTTACCTATTCTTAATCCGTCACTACACGGATTAGAATAATTATGCATCCCTAATAGACTAGAATTCGGTCGTAGGTAAATTGGCTTTTCGGATTAGGTATTACTTGTAGTAGTTGAAAACGTTACATTTAATTAAAAAACGTGTTACATTTTCAACTAAAGATTTTCGTAATCGTTACTTTCCAATCTTATCGTGTGGGTTTGAGGCAGACCCTGGTGTTGGAATTTACTAAGTCGCCTAGAAGGCTTCCAACTTGACTTAACGACTACCACATTAACTGCCGTACTCAGAGACGTCAATTAGCAGTAATCTGTCAATAACACAATTTTTTCATTGAATAATCGTCTTTAGGTGTATAGACTTAAGTATTACACGTTTTTACTAAATAAACTTTTAAAGTTAAGTTACGTCTCTGAGTACGGTAGTAAGTGATAACCGGGACCAACGGCTTTACGTGCCTTCCGAAGCACGGCTCTCCAATTTTATGTATGTATATTAATAAGTGAAATTCTATTCCATTTCATGTAATATTAAATAAAGTGAAAATACTATAATAATTATAATAAATGTATAGTCTCTTACCTGATTCACCGTTATAATTAAAATCTTGTCCGTCCTCTCGCTTCCACATAACGTAAGGCTCTGGGTATCCTGAGGCGCTGCACACCATCGTCACGTCAGAGCCCTCCCGTACCACCATATCCGTTGACGTCATGTTGTCGATGATTGATGGAGGCACTATATACAACCAATAAAGCGCACATATATTTTGTTACCAACTATATTAATTAACTTGATTTTGGTTGAGGGAAACCTCAATACTTTCCCTTCAATTGGATTTACGTTACAGGCATAATTTTGTGAGCGATATTGATATTTCTTCATAAAAATATAATGTGTGTTGCTTTTTCAATGTCGATGAAGAGAAAATTTTATGTGTCTACTGACACATAAAATTTTTAAAATTAGTATATTTAATGATAAATGGGCTTAAAAGATAAAAATAATATTAAGACACTGTTACTGTCAGTCCACTTCAACCCACCAGTAAAGTCTTTTATTTCAGTGACCAAACTCATCCTGTCTTTGTAATATTTGTCTGTCACAAACTTAAAAGTAACAACAATAAATGAAATGATAGAATTTTACGTATACCGACCTATGTACATATAAAATGGGTAAGGGTCTTTGGGCGTATATTGATAACATTAAGTCACAGACCCTATATATTATGGGATTGCACAAATATAATACTAAGGGAATATCAAGCTTTTGTTCGTGTATGATGCGATAACGGTCTACACAATAGCTAGCATGCCGATTATAGTAATAACACTTTAGATTTGAAATTGGTACTATTGAAAATCGAGTATCCACACGGAGTAAAGCTTGTTACCGGCTTTAATGCTTCTGTAGTGAATAGTGCTTACTATCAATAAGTATATAATATAGTAATGGCTAGAACGAAGCAAAAACGAGGTAAAATGAGAGAAGATGTTGTAATACACACATACATATAGATCACGCCTCTTTCCTAACAGGTTAGGCAGAGACTTTTTTCTTCCACTTGCTACGATTCTGACATACATCTTTGGCTTCTTCAACATTCATCAGTCTTTTCATTCATTCTCGCAGGTTTAGGGTAATCCTGATCTGTCCCTTCTTTAGATGTTGTTCACTATTCAAATAATATTAATTCACAAATTGAAGCCACATTCAACCCGACCTATTGGAAATATTTTGGTTAAGCCGTTGTAAAACAGTAGACGCTCTACGAGTTCTACGACTGATATGAAGATGATTAACAGAATTTTGTATCAATAGCTAATTTACAGATTTTATTTGTACTTATAATGTTTTTGTAAATTTTCGAGACAGGCTTTGTCACTTTGTGTCAAATAAAATCGCAAGCTTAGGTCTAAATGAATGGTTTTGTTGTGTTTAGTTTTATACTCAATTAATTGTCATGCCATGCTTGCAAATGAATCAGGAATTGACATTGATATATTTATATTCAAAACTAACATATTTTTCCTTAGTCACACGCGTGGACGCCTTTCTCAGTTTCGTGTTACTTACAGCGCTGTGGGAAAACCTCGTCTTGGAGTACTATTTTCGGATTCGGGGTTCTCCATAAGGTATTAATATTTGTGTGACCTAAATGGTGAAGTTCTGGGTCTGGTTGTATTTGATATTCAGCTATTGTTGTTGCTTGTGAAGCCTCACACAGCATAATAATTTCAAAACTGTGAAGGTTGCTTGAGTTAAAATAAACTTATTTATCCATAGAACACCAAGGTAAACATCGCAGTTATTGATTGATATTACTACATATTTAATGTATACCTCATCTTTATTTTTTCAATGGGATCTAATTCAATTGAATTTTTTGTTTTTCAGTATATTTGTAAGATTTATTTTATACTACCTCCTCTCGCGTGGTAAAAGTAGCCTATGTCCTAATTGTAGTGTAATAATTATAATATTATTTAACTAAGTGCAAAATATCAGAATTGTAGCAAGTGGAAGGAATATAATATAATATTTTATCACATTCACACAGCGCCATCTAGTCCCAAATTAAGCAATTATATTTGCTTGTGTTATGGGTACTAAACAACTGATATACTACTTAAATACATTTTTTTTTGTAAATACGTCATAATTATTATAGATAAATAACACCCAGACACAGAACAAACCTTTATGCTCATCACAGAAAGATTTGTCCTGGGTGGGGATCGAACCCACGACCTCCGGCTTAGCAGTCAGGGTCACTAACCACTAGACGAACAGGCCAGTCTCAACAACAACAGGTCAGTATATAAAATAAATGTAGTGCATAGCTTGCCAGGACGTCTAGCTCTCACACTCGAATTGTCATCGGAGGCGAGCGGACGCTCCGTTGAGTGTGTGCCTACTCACTGAAATATATACCCCCTAATTACAAAATACGAACTAAGCATTAAACCAGGTTTAAAATAACAACTTTGACACTAAAACAATGGCTTATGTCAATTTAAATGTTGTTCACTATTCAAATAATATTAATTCACAAATTGAAGCCACATTCAACCCGACCTAATTAATGGCTTATGTCAATTTAAACCTCGGACTAAGCATTAAACCAGGTTTAAAATAACAACTTTGACACTAAAACAATGGCTTATGTCAATTTAAATGTTGTTCACTATTCAAATAATATTAATTCACAAATTGAAGCCACATTCAACCCGACCTAATTAATGGCTTATGTCAATTTAAACCTGGTTTAATACTTAGTTCATATTATGTAATAAGCTGGATTGCGTTTCACTGTTATTCTACTGTCAGGAATAGAGAACATTACAGTACTTACCAACAACTTGCAGATATCCCTTCCTAGAGCGCATAGGATCCGTATTCACTTGACACATGTACCATCCACGGTCAACCTCCGTCACATTCTTAATATGCAAGTACCACGATCGATGATCGTTGTACGACAAACTAATCCGTGTATTCTGAGTTATAATATTATGGTGAATACTCAGTATTGTCTGTTTGTCCATACTAACCCACGCTACCTACAAAAATAGATCTGTTATTATTGATTCGAATGTAGGAATACGTAGATATACGGCACTTTCTTTATTTTGTATTGAGTCAGCATTTATAAGAATGTCTATGTGGCATTATTGTTTCCGTATTTTATGCTTTTCCTCTTCTGATTTATTGAATAGTTCAATTATATCTATGTTGAATAAGATACATTGTTGTTATTATACATAATATTATATTATATCTTTTGTAAGTAGATTGCACAACGTTTTTTTTTTGCTTAGAATCTAATATGGAAGTATTTGGCAGAACTAAAATTGAACAGTAAGGTTTGTTATCTTTTTTTTTCTTTGCTAACAAATTGCAAAAAAAAACTATTACAACATATTATATTAAATGGATTCGAGTGTGTCACTTTTGAGCTATTTTGTGTTCGTAGATAATTATGTCACCATAGTTATGTTTGTAAGGAGCTGAGAGTAATTTTTTTAGCATGTATAAGTATATTAATAATACCAACCCATTAGTGCCCCACTGGATGAAAAAAAAACTGGATGAAATAAAAAGCGATGGTGGCTAAATGGATAAGAACCGGCGTGCTAAACACGCGGTCCGAGTTCGATTCCGACCGGCAGTACCAATGTGGATTTCACTTTGTGAAATTTATATGTACTAGTCATATGACTGGCCATCTGCTAACTGTGACGGAAAACATCGTGAGGAAACCCACATACACTAGAAGAAATTCTAAGTGTATGTCTGATCCACCAACCGGCATTAGGCCAGCTTGTGTGGATTACGGCCTAAAACCCTCTCAGCTCTCAGAATAGAGGAGAGGAGACCCGAGCCCAGCAGTGGGACAATAATGGGTTGCTGATGATGATGATGATGATAGTGCCCCACTGTTGGGCATGGGTCTCCTTTCTTCTATCTATAGAGTCACAAAAAACACAGTGGTCTAATGCGGGTTGCGAGATCAGACATACCTTTAGAATTTCTTCTAGCATACCTATGTGGGTTTCATAACGATGTTTCTTTCACTGTTATAAGATTTTAAGTAACATAACTATATAGCTCTATTTATATTTAATATTAATGCAAATTTCTTTACTTTGGTTTTACATTTTATATAAATGCAAAACAAGTAACGGAAAAATTCAAACCCATAACGGGATTTGAACCCGGGACTTGATCTATTTATAGTTTAAGCATTACCAATAATTCTGCTTATGACCCATTCAATTTATGAATTCAGATGTAATAAAAAAGTTATCTTGTCGTCGAAATAAAACATTGTACATCTACAATGTTTTATTTCGACGACAAGATAACTTTTTTCCTTGAATAAACAGTTCTCAGTACATTAATATTTATTGAACATAAATGTATCTATATTTACAAAATCAATTTCATTAAAGCATGAAATAAAGTAAATCTGGAATAAAATGCGTCACCTTTACTTAAATACCACGAAACCCTTTCGTAAACAATTGTTTTTAGAATTGTAAAGTTTGTTTACCTTTTTATTTCGGGGCAGACATCTAAAAATATTTGGCTTAATTTAGAATTTGTTGTTGGTAACTAAGAATAACAATATTGACGTTTTTTGTGTTAGCTAATTAGAATACTCTTATAAGCATTTTGGCCTTTTAAAGGCGACTTTAAATAAAAAAAGTGTAAACATCAGTAGGTAATGGAAATCTTATTCGTTACTGTTAAGTTGGTAACACTCCCTAAAACTATGTAAATAGAATCTCCCGTGCCATGTTGTGTTAAATACTTCTAAAAATAAACATTTAGATCAATATTAATTGACAATATTTTTATGTAATTACTCACAAATATGATACAGAACGTTGTATATTCTGATCAACCATTTCGATTTATTAAAGCATTGCCATCAATTCGCATTCAAGGACTTGCATCGACTACTACCACCTACATACCACTGCGGTCGTTATATTTGTGTAGTATTACAGAAATCATTAAATATCTCTGGCCTACTTTTATTTTAACATCAATTTATTCAGATTCGATACACACATATACGAATGTTCGATAGTGACACATACAAACATTTGACAGCTGTATCGACTCCGACGAAATAGATCTCGTGATTCAGAGTACATTCTTAGTTTTTATATTAGGCAGTGTTTCCCTTGGACCAAGCAAAAACATAAATTTAACAAGACATTCGACTCGTCATGCGTGTATCGACGTCACAACCAACATTTTGTAGATACTGATCATATATGACGTCAACACAATAATTCAAATGTTATATTTATTTACCTTGAATCCCCTCAAGTTGTCGACAACGCACGCGAGTAGCGCGTCGCGTCCAACCGTTACCGTTACATTCGGTATTGGCTCGGCGAATCTCGGGTACATGGATTCTGAAAATAATCGTTCAATAAATACTCCCGTATAATGACTTGTAAACATGTTTACTTGTTATAAAAGTTTTAGCGCGGAGACGTAAAAGAGTCACAAATATGACGACCGGTGCCAGCGTGTCTGCCGCCGCGCGCCGTTCCAACATTCACGACGCGCCGGGACGGTGCCCAAGTCGCTGTGATGAAATTATCGGACAGTTTTACATTATTTTGTTGTAAGTAGATTGTCTTCTTTGTCTCTCAAGCTTTACATAAAATTGATTCGCTTGGTAAACACGTATAAAACATACTTTGAATTTATTTGTATAGTTCTATATTGCAAACATTTATTTTTAAAATCAAATACATAACAGGAATGACTTTAGATATCTTAGTCATATAATTTATGAACAAAAAAATAGAATAAAGAGTAGATTTGCATTACGGAATACTAAAACGAGGATGATTCCATAATGGAGACTAATTTCTATATAATTTATCTACCTACAGCTGGTATTTTTTTATTTATATTCAAAAAGGTGTTTTTTTTTTCTTTTCTTTATTCCAAAAAATATTTTGAAAGGTTTTAAATATTGAAATGTCAACACAATGGAGTAAAAAAAAAAAAAGGTTAGTTGTTTTATTTTACGCAATTAGCGCGCGAATACATATTATAAAAGCTATTAAAAAAAGCCGCATATACGTACAACAGTTTCTCTCTAAAAATTTCTTTTTAAATTCCACTATAGCCTGTTTTATAAAATCCTATTCTAATCTTTTTAAAGTAATTATGTGCATTTGTCACGGCCGCTTTCAGTCGTAACATATATCACTGTGTTCCTTTCTTCGTCGAGATAAGTAGCATAAATACCGGACTGTAACATATATGGCGGATACATGGCGACCCTAGGCGTAGGGTAGCGTGATTTATACACGGCCCACCAACGACAAATAGCGGTTTGTACTTTGTCGCTGTATCGCTCTTTTACCGACAAAATAATGTATAAGAAGCACAATGCTAAAAAACATCAATCTAAAACGCCGGGCTCTAAAAAGTTTGCGGTCGCAAAAGGGTTCGCGAGATTTAGATAAAGTGCGTTATTTGTAAGCATACACGTCACTTGTAAATATCTGTTTTAAAGTATAAGTATTTTTTCTAAGAAATGTTTTTGTGAAATTTACAATTAAATTGAGATTTTTAGCTACCATTATGGATGGTTCAGCAATTGTATCGAGATTATGTTACGAAATTTATTCATAGTGCTACTGTATGAAAACAAATATGATACTATAATCATACAAATTCAAAAATAATTGAGCAATTCACCTGATAAAAGGTGCCATAAAAAAATCAAAATCACTGTCTATTTAAATACATCACTACATACAACAAGAAGGTGCTATTAAAGTTGCTGGGTCTATTCTAGTTGAAATGTTGTACCTATCGGAACGAAAAATCTTGCCGTCCTACCTCTCTTAAAATCTGATACAAAACTGAAATGTCGTGCGATCTATATCGAGATTGCCGTATTGGCTGTCGAAAAGATTAAATCTCTTTACACTGCTGGACATAGATTTAGGAACCAAGTGATGCAGTCAAGCCACTCGATTGCAGCGATTAGTTTTCGGACGAACGAGTTCGTTACGTAAGTGAGCTTCTTTGTTACACTAAAACTTCTACACTGATGGATTTGGAAATGTATGCATCATTTATGTTCTTACATTATTGAATTTGTACTCGGAATGGAAAAGAATTCTATGATGAAAAGCGCCGCTTGTCAATTTTGGGTTTATGTTTTAAGCCACATGAAGGAAAATGCCAGACAGACAACTCTCACCTTACATCTATTTGACATATTGGCAGTGAGATAGTTATATTGATTTAAAATTGACAAATAAAAATAATACAGAAATTAGTCATAATAAATTAAACATCGGAATTCTAAATTGTGAAAGGTGTACTGTAGGTTAGAAATGTCATAGGTCAGTCATCAATCAGACAGAGCTACCAAATATGGGAGTTCAAAAACAAATGAAGAAATATTACAGAAAGAAAATTTTTGGTACTACAATAACGTTTAGAAGTAAATATTCACGATTATCACCGAGCTATTTCATAAAATAAAATTAGTATAATGCGGTGTGTTATCCTCCTTGTTTATATAATGTGAGACACAACCGTTAGTGTTAGGGCTACAACAATATTAAATTCTGTATATTATAATATCATTGTGCTACTTTGGAAGGAGGACGCTGTATTTTATTTATTACGTAATACTCTCCTCCCGATATTATTCCTTAGAGTATTAGCGTTGGCTTTTAGCCTAATCAGATACGACTGAATATTTGTTTTTTTTTATAGTATTAGAGAAAATAAGTCTCTTCATTGCCGCCTGAATTTTCGGCATTTATTTTATGATGGTCTAATGTAGGTTTTTAGGTTAAGGTTTTGTTTGGAAGTGAGTCGTATGAGCGGTCTACTGGTAATGCATATTTATAATAATACTAGCTTTTGCCTGCGACTTCGTCCGCGTAGATTTCGATATTACATAGATCTTTGTTTTAAGTGCAATTCATGAATTCTACATCACCCCATTACAGGAGTTGAATTTCATTTTACGTCAATATATATAACATTTTCGAAATCAGCGTCCCTGAAAACCTTGAAAACGACATCCATATCAATTTCTTATAATTTTCATACCTTAGGGTAAGTTTTTCAAACACCAAAAACAACCCATAAACTCACTTCTTAACTGAAGTTCTGATTGCGTATTATCCGTCCATAAAAACCTAAAAACAACGACTAAGTACTTAGTTTTCAAACGTCTTTATCACAATTTCATCTCTTTTGGGATAGAATTAAAAAAACGTTAACGTTTAACGAAAAAAAAAAATTAAAAAAGGAACACGTATTTGTTTATATGACTGCTGTGCAAGAAGTCCTGGGTTCGATTCCCGGGTCGGGTGAAAATGGGATTGGGCTTTTCTATCATGAAATTCCAGTATTGAGATTTTCCCGGAGTTTGGTAAGCAAATGTGAATGACAATAGGCTCGCCCCCTATTACATGGGACCAAACATATAACTTGAAAAACAAAAAACTGTCTATTTAATATGTATTTCACCCCCTGAACCCATTTATATCAAAAATATTAAAAACAACATTTTAAGTTCCTATCCCAACACTAATTTGCAAAACGTTAACTTCAAAACAAAGATCTTTTCATACAACGTTTCATCCCCAATTTCACCCTTCCATAGCCACCCTTGTCAAAAATATTGATGAGGGTATTTTTTATTTTGATAGTAGTACCCAAAAAAAATTTTCAAATCTATAAGTTAAATAAAACCGGCCAAGAGCGTGTCGGGCCACGCTCAGTGTAGGGTTCCGTAGTTTCCCGTCCGTCACAAAAATATTATGTAAACGAAGTTAAAAAAAAAATACGGGCAAATGAAACTTGACCTCTGGATTGTATAGGCGCTCATACGATTCAGGGACCAAATTATATTGGTTAACTGCAGTTTCCATCTGTTGTTTCCATCCAAGTTCAAAATAATTTTCCTAGAAAGTCCTTATAAAGTTCTACTTTTCAGATTTTTTTCGTATTTTCTAAACTTATGGTTCAAAAGTTAGAGGGGGGGGGACGCTTTGTTTTTTACTTTTGGAGCGATTATTTCCGAAATTATTGACATTATCAAAAAATGATTTTAGTAAACCCCTATTCATTTTTAAATACCTTTCCAACAATATATCACACATTAGGGTTAAAATTAAAAAAAAAAACACTTCCCACTTTACATATAGGGGGGCTACCCTAATAAAACATTTTTTTCCAATTTTTATTTTAGCACTTTGTCGGCGTGATTGATACACATATTGGTCCCAAATTTCAGCTTTCTAGTGCTAACGGTCACAGAGATTAAGCGAGGACGGACAGACGGACAGACAGACAGACAGACAGACAGACATGGCGAAACTATAAGGGTTCCTAGTTGACTACGGAACCCTAAAAACAAAGAAGTTTCAAACAATCGTTTTTATCCCTTTTCACCCCCTTAGGGGTTGAATTTTAAAAAACCCTTTCTTAGTACACCTCTAGACATTAATAATAATAATAATAAAAATATAAAAAAAGCTAAAGAGTTTGTTTGTCTCTTTGTTTGGCTGAACGATAGGATCTCAGGAACTACTGGTCCGATTTGAAAAATTCTTTTAGTGTTGGATAGCCCTTTTATCGACAAAGGTTAAAGACTACATTACATCACGCTAGTCAATAGGAGCCAAATAAAGAATGACAGGTACGAAGCCCCGCGTGACTTTTAGTACTTTATAATCATACATACCAATTTTATACAATAAGAAAATTTCGTATTATTAAATACTTTTTAATTTTTGACAATAATTGAATTTACAAAAAGAAAACTTAACAAAAAGTTTTTAAAACAGTGAGTCAGACTAATGAGATATAAAAACAAAATAGCAATAACTTTAAAGAACCCAGCTCTTTGATATATTCAGTTACAAATTAATGCATCATAGACCTCTCAATTAACAAACCGGTTAAAAGTAAACAGAGGTAATTGGAAGTATGCATAAAACCCTCTTTTAATATGCGCAATACGAGGTGCAATCGGATTTTACACATTACTTCAGAATTTATATTACAAAACGATGTTACAATTTCAATATAAATGTTTTTATTCACAGTAATGTTATAAATACGGCAGTGTTTGTAAGTTTTTTGTAACCTTACCTAATCTTATATGTACATCGATCGTAATAAAACTTCATGTTGACAAAAAAAAAGAGAATAATAGGAACTTTCATTGTTATTAAAGAAAGAAAGAATAATGTATTTCTCCGAACATAATCGTAGTGATATATAATATTGGATGTTAAGTTGTTTTTTGGTTTATGCTATACCATCTCTGGTGTATAAATATTATTATTTTGTACATACACTAACCAGTACTGACTGTATAGTGTATTAATCATACAAATTCAACAATGAGACGGTCATTGTACCCAAATGTGGTCTCTTGAAATAATAATAATTATACTAAAGATGTACCTAGTTACTTTATGAATACACAAATCATTCAATATAGGGTCAGTTTAATAGACAAAACGTGGGAATAGTATTTCTACATTAAAGGGCGACTTTATGTAACAATAAGGCATTTTTATGGCCGTGTCCGTGTATTAAAAAGAACATTTCTATCGATAGTTCAATCTCATAGAACTCCGTGTCACGTTAGGCTCAGATCACTCGAACATGAGCAAACATGCTTACGTCACTAATCTGAACCTTGTTCTCATAGCTACGTATTGTATATAAAACACAGGCTATACAATGTAGGAAGAATTCATGGCCATGACTTCGGAAAGTGGACTGAAAAATCCCGTTGTACTGTTTTGCAAATTACAAAGTAAAATCAATCATATTTGAAGTTTGATTTAATTTTAGTTTTTTATTATATTTTATTATTTACAATAATAATTGTTAGTCCAACTACTACTCATTCATATTATTATAATGTCACAAAGTAAGGATTCCGTTTTTAACCGATTTAAAAAGGAGGAGGCTTTCTCGTTGGTCCCATTATTATTTCAAAGTCTGGATCTAATAACGGAATCCTATTATATCCTATGGATTTTTTATACTAAGTATTTGTCCAAAACGAAATACCCATATATAGTATATATAGTCCATTATAGTCATATTGCAGTTAGGTACTATGTTTTGGACATTTTTTAGTAATCATATTTAATTTCATATTATTTGTTTCCTGACACGTTATGTTCTTTGATAATAAAATTATCTCTTTAACTTCATTGTGCTAATATAATCACTTTATGTTCTACAAAGCTAATAGTATCTAATGGAAAACAGAAAATAATTACCTACCCACCACAAGCCGGAAAATTGAAAGTGAGTTCTAACTGATGTGTTATTTAGTTGAAAAAGCGCTAGCTATTTCTAGAGCAGTTTGGTATTATTTTTGTATAAACTTGTTAATATTTTTTTGTATAATTGTGGTCCGAACACAGTGAACACAGGATTACAGATATCAAAAATGAAATAATGACACCCTAGGGAGGTTACCTCGAACCCATGTTGGTCGTTCTTTGTGTCGCTTAAAGCGATAGAATTGTATGGATTATAATACTGTTATGTGTATAAGATAGCTTATGAGAAATAAGCTTCCGCCTGAGGCAACGCTCCGCCCCGGTGGTAGGTCGGTAAAGAAAGAAAATGTACTATTCTTGACTAAATATTATATTATCTGTGTGCCAAATATTATACAGATCCATCCAACTTTCGCATTTATAATATTAATAGTATAATTAAAAGGATAAATTCCTTAAACTACAGACTTTACAAATATACTAAAACCATCTATAAAGAAACCTTTAGTAATATCTTTCTCCTAAATTTTATCGAATCATAACTATATAAAGAGAGTGACCGGAGTTTCTGTCATTTCTCTTATAATTCTACCCTTGTCTATTTAAATTTTGACTGATGTTTCAAGGCTTTCCCTGACATTATTTTCTTATTGTATTACAGATACGTTTATTAAGGTAAATGCTTCTATTTCTATGATGTGTATTTGAAGGCGGAAAGGAAAACTGTCTAAATTTGAATCACTTATTGTATATTAGGGGGACCGTTTTCCTTCCACACTCTATGTAATTATACGTAGTGTATTTTTGATATTAGGTAAAACGAAGATCAATTTTTCAGTAAGCTATTTGTTATTGTTTTATTCAAATATATTTCATAAACATCGCACTGCTGGACACGGGTGTCCTAAAGATTTTGAGAGGAAATTTTAGGAGGCCTACTATACCATGCTGACCAGACGGTTTGGTATAGGTATATTTGTTTCATTTTTTCCTTTTCTCGCAGTGCTCTTGTCTGCTTAAAGTTAGGTCCCTTAGTCGCTTTTTACGACACCTACGGATTGAAATGGGCAATGTACATTATTATATCATGGAGTCTAAATAAAATAATAACATTGCAATAATTGTGCAAATATTTAAATAATTAAAAACTTGGAAAACTATTTCTGGAATCAATTCTATTTCTGTAAAAATTTTAACGCTTCGAGACTCATGCTTGTTGCACAAACTGATATACCTATCTACATGTACGAGTTGAGGAATCTACAAGCACCATCGACAGTTTCTAAGCGTCTCTTTCTTTCAAATATTTTGGTGAAATTGTCCTTACTTATATAATATTCATGGAAATTCTCTTTGCAACGACGATTTTTACATAGTAAAAGTTGGAGGGCCAAAGAGTGATATCAATAAGTTAGTTTACATCGACTATTTATATCATAGATAACCGCAGTTTGTATATAGTGCATTGAAAATCTCAGTCTATCTGCAGTCTTAGTGCTACTTGGTTATTCTGACAAAGGTGAGTTCAAAAGTCAATTGAGGGATTATCGCTCTGTTTGCAGTAAAGTTACTCCCAGTAAAGTAACAAGCAACTCATCGAACTAATCTGATCTAACTACTAACATCTTACATTTACTTGGAATAGCTTGCAATTTAGATTACTTCATATTTCAAAGGAGAGTGGATGAAAATTAAAGTTGTTCAATCTAAAGCAAAAAACTAGTTACGAAAGTTGAGTCTCGGGTGATCTAACTTTTTATTTTTGTAATTTTACTATACTAATTATTGGATTTTTTTTCTTATTTTTTCATTTTTTTATCCCTTAAAAAATTTATAATTACATAGCATCACGCCTTTTTACTCGAATGGATAGGTAGAGATGTATCACTCCTACATTTCGCCAGCTATGTATCCCCATAGAGAGCGAACCTATTCTGATCTGCCGGGCACATTTGATTCAAACTTCGGTATGACTCCAATTTTGCCCGTCCCGAAAATCGAACCCCCAGTCTTATACACTTCCTGTGCGCCTATAGAGACAGTATTAGTTGTAGAGAGAGAGAGAGAAAGAATGAAAAAATACTATTTTCTTATTCATTCACTCTAATAATAGACAAGATTTATATTTGAATATGATTAGATTTGAACAGATTTTATTTCATGCGTGTCCAGTACAATAACGCACTCAGAATGTTATTGGGGCTGCCCCGATTTTGTAGTGCATCTGGCATGTTTGCGCAGGCGCATGTGGATGATTTCCATGCTATTATGCGCAAAAAAAACAGCCTCTTTGCTCTGCAGATTAAGGGCTAGCTCCAACTCCATTCTGAGGGTAATAGCGGGACGCTATGACTCCCCTATCATAGCTCACTGTGTTCGGAGGTGTATTACGAACACAAGGGTTGTGTCGAAGTAGACAAAATTATTGTATTTAATTCGACACAGCCTTTGTGTAAGTAAATGTTTGTGTATTTTTGTTTCTTGTTTATGTGTACCTACTAACATAGTTTATAAGTGCATTGTTACTAACAAAATATGGATGTTTTGAAGTCCGAATTAAAACTTATTTTATTTTTATTTTATTTCATACTAATCGTAAGATCACTGACACAATAGTTTGAATAAAATCTAAATAAAATAAACTTTTTCAGTTGGTAACTAGTCTATTTAGTAACATTATTATTTAGTAACATTAGTACCTACCTAAGTAAATTTACATCTAAAAGCAATCTAAAATTAACGCAATAAGATGTCATTACAGCCTTCGGTGAGGGGTACATTTCTGTGTTATTTATAGTCTAAGCTATTTCCATTTTACCTGAGATAAAATGTATTCCAATGTTTGCGTTAAGTACATCTCGAAACAAATGGAAACTTAAACTGGAAGCGTTTTATAAGAGGATAATAATATTTAATATTACTCAATGGGCTGTCTACCGATATTTCCAGTAAAATTGTACGGAAAATTGTCTGTAAACAAATTTTGAGAGAAATCATTGAGTTATGCAGAATGCCTGAAAAATAACGGGATATATTAAGCTTTAAAAACGTTGGTTTTTCACGGTAAGTGAATCGAGGATACATGCAGTACTGAGATTTAATACTATTGGCATTTCAATGCTTGATACAGTAAAATAATAATATTTACCGTAAAATGAATAAATATCTTATAATATAGCTTGGCCATAAATAAAGTTACATAAAAACTTTTTAACTACATATTAAGAATTTGAAACGCGTTTATTATTTTAAAACCTCCTTTGATTTCGCACCATTTCACATATTTTCTCGTGTTCCTTATTAAATTACTACAACTGTATTTTTTGCTACGCATGAGGCCTCGGGTTCGATTCCTTGGTCGCGGAGAATTGGCCAGAAGTTTGGAAACAAATGTGTCAGTGTGTTACATCTCTGCCTAGCCCTTCAGGAAAAGGGCGTGATCCTTTGTATGTAGCAATAATAATGTTTACTATGAAAATTACTTTATGAATATTTACAAATGAAGCACTTACCGTCAGGTAGTTCTATAGGTGCTACGGACACTACATTTTGACCCGTGGGTAATTCCCGACCTGTAATTAGAACATTTACTGTAATACTGAGCCAGTGTAGTACTTTAGGGTACGGTATAAATTTAAGATTATGGTTATAGTTAAAATTTCTAATTATGTATTCCATTGTCATTGTCTATACAATTCGTGAAACTATTTTATAAATGAAATTCAAAAATGTTATAAACCAAGGTACTTAACTAAAATTTTATAGCATTTTTTGCATTTATTGGGTATGCTGTTTTTAAACGCAATAACTCAAAACTAACTCGATTGTACAATCGAGTTAATCGAGTCTGACTGTACAGTCAGCAAGTATAAAAGCAGCTGAATTTACAATGGTAATTCAATTCTGACACTAGTCCTTTTCTTTTATATATGCTACGATATACCAGTGTTTTGTAATTTTAGATTCTGATATGTTCAACGACTTTTATTGCTGACCATACTTAGCCGCTTTTCTTAGTAAACCCTATGATAAAACTATAAATTTATTTATTAATAATCTATTTAGTGTGACAACACTTTTGACACGTATGTTTTTGTATTTATGTTAAGCTATTTTCGCTGATCATGAACTGGTATTTTAAATTATTCTTGTAACGTGCACCTCAAAAATAAATTTATAAGAATGCTCAAACTTTTCCCGTCCTAAACACCCTCGATATTTAAGATTTACAAGTTACGACTTACATTGGCATATTATTTAGTTTAAAGACTTAATTCAGAATTCCAACATCTAAATAAGCGCTGAAACAAAAATAAGAATTACGTTACGTACATAATGTACATGTTTTTTAGTCTTAACAAGCTCGTGCACTTTTAAAGAAACGATTCAGCCGACGCGCTACATTACCCAGAGTCTTCACTCAGGAACCATGTTCACGTTAGACAAGACCGAAAGACACAAAAGCTTTTACAGCGCACGTTATTATAAAAAAGTTCTAACATTTATCTTTTCAAGTTATTCACTCGCAATACAAAAACTTCATTAATTACCTCCCATTTATCCAATTATGTATCGACCACTTATTGTATGAAATTGTTATAATTGAAATAATTTTTTATATTAGCGGGGTTTCCAAATTAGGTATTTTAGTAAGAACTTATATGCTCGATTTATTACAATGGGATATGAATACATACGCCTATTTGATATTCTAATATTATTATTATTTTTTAAGACAACGCCCGCTGCCTCTCTTCATATTCACCGTGTAAAAATAACTTTTGACTCTCACTCAAGATTCGAAATTATAGGAAATTTTCAGTATATTCTAATATTTGAAGCGTGAATAATCTAAAGTCCCTTCTATATTAACATGTTAATAATATGTATGACTAGGAACATTTATAATATAACTCTTTGAAATATCCCAACACTTTCACAAAGTAACGATTGGGCGAAAATTACAGCAGCACGGAATGGATAAAAGTTTTAATTGTACATACGTAGATGGCCATAATTGTGTTACCTCGGTGTCAGGTAAGTCAGTTAGTACGCAGAATGGACTGTCCCGCTCTGCTATATTCGAACGTAAAAAATGTTGATCAAATTTTTCTACATTAATATTTTTTATATTTAGCTTGCTTATTTTTAACAGATGTGACGTCGCACTTGTTAATAGAAATGTATTACTGTTGTGTATATCAATCAACCGGCCCTATTGGAAATCTCTTGAGGAGGCCTATGTTCAGCAGTGGACTTCCTGCGGCTGATATGATGATGATGATGATATTGTTGTCATATCAAAGTAAATTTTGACTTTAAAATTTTTAAAGGTGGTTGGTGCACTTTGAATCTCGACATTCAAATGTTCGGTTTTGTTGTCACTGTAAAATTTTTTAAAGTGACAGCGACCATCTATACAAATAAATAAAATTGGTGTGTCTGTTTGTAATAATAAAATAACCGCTTTTTACTACATGATTGAATGTGTATACGGTACCTACATATAGGTACCTAATTCATTTTTTTTTTCAATTTTTGTCTGTCTTTCTGTCTGTCTGTTTGTTCCAGCTAATCTTTGGAACGGCTGGACCGATTTCGACGGGACTTTCACTGGCGGATAGCCAATGTCACAAGGAGTAGTTTAGCCTACTTTGGTTTTGAAAAAATATAAGGGTTCCGTAAAAAAAAATTAAAACTCCATGATTGCTGGATAGGTTGTCCACGCGAACGAAGTCGCGGGCACAGCTAGTATTATCTAAATTTGCTTACTATTCTTGACAGCGACATCAAAATCGAACATTCGAATGTAGACATTTATAGTAAGTAGGCCCCAAGGTGACAAATTTACTTTAGACTAACAGCAGGCATAGAATTTATATCTCACCTATATACGACGGTGTATACGACGGTACGACATTAAATGAAACCACGTGTAGCATGTGATGTTAGAAGGCTATATCGTCATGTCGAAAACGTCATGATAGAAAAATAATGTGTAGTTTTATATTCTTAAATTTTTCGACTTTAAATAATGTGTAGTTTTTTTTTTTTTTTTTTTTTTCTTTTATTTTAGTAATTTTTATTAGAATATGTTTATAAGGGTTAACACTGGCTGCCTTTTCATTTAATGTCGTATCGTCGTATACACCCTGTATATAATATTATAATTGTAGTTTTCTTTCACAATATACTACTTATGTATTGTATATGGACTTACAATTTCTTTAATTAATATATAAGTTTCTTCTATTTCAATCTATTTTAAAATGTTTTTTATATTTGTGTGTTAATTCTACATTCCTATGATAAAGTTTCTGAGATGAATGTATGAATCACTTCTCAGAAACAGTTATCAGAATTAGTAATTGCAAAAGGAATAATAATTATAATGGATGTGAAACATAATTATTCGTCTTAATTGTTTTATTAGGTTAAGTAATTAGCTTGTTAGACAGAATTCTTTGACTGACGATACGATATAAATGCTGATCGCGCGTTTCGATAATCGTATTGTTCGATGAACGTTTATAATTAAGTCATTTGTGTAACTTACCGGTTCAGTTTGAAATTGGTTGTTAGCTTTTTACATAATCGGAAATTTTTCATATAATCATAAAAGTTCTTTGACAATCTAGGTTTAAGGTTTATACATTTTTTATATATAACTGGCCTGTTGTTCTAGTGGTTAGTGACTCTGACTGCTAAGCCGGAGGTCGTGGGTTCGATCCCCACCCAGGACAAATCTTTATGTGATGAGCATGAAGGTTTGTTCTGTGTCTGGATGTAATTTATCTATAATATGTATGTGTACAAAAAATAAATGTATTTAAGTAGTATATCAGTTGTTTAGTACCCATAACACAAGCAAATATAATTGCTTAATTTGGGACTAGATGGCGCTGTGTGAATGTAGTAGAATATTATTATTTAATTGACGGTGTCTTTCGAGGATTCACCGCAGTTATCACGATCCTTCCCGACTGTTCTATTTAAATCAGACAAAATATTTTATTACTTATTTATTTATTGTTTTATATTTTTAACAGTATTTAGGAGTAGATATTATATTTTTACGAGTCCGTACACATTTGCATTAAGGTGGAAAACAGACAGTTCCGGTAAAGCGGTTGAGAGCTGTGTCGCGGATCGTAATGTTTTGTCTAAATGTCAGTAAACTAACTATATTAATTTGATATTTAAGTAGATATATGAAGTGGCTTTTTAAGGTAATATTTAGGATAGTTACAAGGTTATTACTTTTTTAGTACCTACACGCTCTAACGCATTGTAAAACAGCGTATTTGCACCTAAAGTCGTAATAAATTTGTTCAGTGAAGCTGTTGAGTCTATGCAGTGTGTTTAAATAGCAAGCTAGCTGTGAAATTGCAGTTCAGGTGCAGTTTAAGTGCATTATTTTACTTCGCAAAATTTACTCTACACACCATGACTAAAGGGTCAGTTTGCGCCACATGCGACGTAAAATATAAGTTGTCTAAATATGACTAAATTTGGGACTGACTCGGTCGTGTTTTGGAAAAAAGAAACTAGGCAGTAAGTACAAATTTATATATAGCAACAATTTTATAAGATTAAAAACTTCTTTGTATAATACTAAATACAGATACTCATAGCTCATCGAATTCGGGTTAGTTTAGTATTGTACTTAGAAGTATATGGTTACCCAACGTGGCAGTATTGGAGAATGTTGGCCTATTAGGCCAAGTATTAATTCGATCGGTATTCAAAATAATCAATATAATAACATTCCACATTCTGTCTAAACATAACATCACGCCTTTTTCCCTGAAGGGGTAAGCAGATGGGTAGGTATTACACCCACATATCGCCATCTATGTTTTCGTCCCATGAAATAGGTAGTTATTTTTCCCTTTCAATTTCGATTCAATTTAAATTTCGCGTAATTTAAGTGCGTGTAATTTTAAACTCTACAATTGTATCAACATAATAATATTTACTTTTCTATATATTTGGTTAAATTCTCATAAATAAAACAAACTAAAACGAATTTAATATTATTCCTACAAATTTTAAAACTGAAATAACAATAATAACATCAACACAAACTTATAATTTAAATCATATCTGATGTTCTTCGAGTTATAAACAAGTTTTATTTTAACTGCACTCAAACAACAATAAAAAACATACTTCAACAACGGATGCGATATACTTAAATTAAGTTATATGCATTGCTTTAATTGCCAGCCCGTGAGCACATTAAAGTGAAATAGGTTTTTGTAGAATAGGATTGTATATGCCATTACGTCTAGCGTTGACAGGCCCACTCCGCGGCAACGACAGGATTGTTCCATTATCGACGTGGAGATGAATAATTGACACACACAAGTGAGCTCAATGGATGCGGCGAACGCACTCACACATTACACGCTCGACATCTGTACCATATTTTTTATACTCCCATGTTGTTAGTGCAAGCTATATTTGAGAGGAGAACTTATTTTCGTACAGTTTTTTACGCAGCTGCGCTACATTGAATTGCAATTGATACGGACATCAATTAGATGAGGGATTAAGTTGTTTTTTCGTAGATCAATAGTTGACTTGACAAATTAAGTGATTTTCAATTAGAAGAAAATTGTTAGTCACTTATTATAAAACTACATTGTACAATCCATTAAGTAAATTGTTTCCAAAAAGTTTTGTTAACTTTCACGTGACCAATTCTGCGGTCTTAATATAAATTAAATAGTAACAATCTGCAAATATTGTAGTTTCGTGGCTCTCAGTGTGGGGATGGTCTCAACTTCTCGAGCTTCGTTGACACGGGGTCACTGTGAGGGTAAACATGCCGCTTCCAGCCCAATTGCCAACTTATCCGTAAGTGGATTGAATTCTGCCAAAATTCAGAAGTCACCCCTCGAAAAGCCACATATACATATAGTACAGCATTTAAACTTATTTATTATCCGGGTAATTCTGGATGGTAGCATTATTTGCCAATATTTATAGTTTGTTTCTTGAGATTATTTCTACTGATACATTTTGATGTAATACTTTTTTGTGTTGAAAATAAGTTGGAGCCTGTGACAGTTCACTTACTATGCGTGCGCGTATTCATAATACTATTGAATTATAACTTTGTAGCTAGAATTATTTGTGTGAATACTAACGCAATGGTTTTACGATAAACCGCTTACCAGGTACATATCAATATTTTTTTATTTAGTCGTTAAGTTAGAAGTCAAGTCTGGCCGACTTGATAAATTTCTACACCAGGCTTTGTTACATTTAAACCGACTCGATTAGAAGAATAATTTATAAATTGTTAATTTTTAACTTTTATTTTATCCTTAAGTATATCCGTGTTATTTTCTAAGCAGTTTTGTTCTTGCAAATCTTAAAAAAGCTACTACTGAACACAAAATATATTTTTGATGATTATTTGATTGGTATCTCAAACATTGCCTATGTACAGCAGTGGACGTCGGATGATGATGATGCTTTAATATTCATATTCCAAAAACTAGAATAGTCAGAAATTTTAAATTAAATTAGAATTTTATTATAACCATCTATAACCATAACCCTCCCTTGTCTTTCGAAGTCGGCTAAATAAAGTATGGGTTACATTGTAAAGGAAAACACAAAATTTGATTCTAAAAATAATAATACAAAATGCTTTCTGACCAATTGGGCAAAAAACTTTTGTTGTAGGGCAACGTAGGAGCGAGGTACGGCGCTTGGCAAATCGAAATAAGTTCGGATTAGGATAAAGTTGAGCGGTACCCCTTACTCCATACGTATTTACTAAATTGACCTTTAGGGTAGTGGTTTTATACGATTTAATCATTGTAAGACTTTCATAATAGTCTTATGTAGAAAATATACGAAGAATAAGAATTGCTACTCATGTAGACTCTGAACCTAATTACTATTATAATCTCCTACGGTAAAAAGGTGTGATAATGTTCAACGCTATGTGTGTGTGTGTGTCTGTCTCTAGCACCGTAGCTCTTAAATGGGTGAATCAATTATGATTTGGTTTTTCATTTGAATGCAGGTTTTCTAGGGATGCTTCTAAGATATGTTTTATCTGAAACAGTTTAGCCGTTTTAAGGTTAACGGCTCTTTTGTGCACGCATTATGGGTTTTTACTTTACTTTCAAATATATTTTCGCTGTACTTTTATACGTTGGGGGATTTAAAAACCTTAAATTTGTACTTGTTTATTAGAGCAAACGCTTCGCTTATGTGCAGCTTGACATTTGTTAATGAAGTTACTTGAATAATCAGTCAGTTTAGAGACAGAGAGAGATGTGTCTTTGTTGATTAGGAACAATCAGTAACTTCAGTTTGTGAATCGCTTTGTATCTCGCTTTGATCAGAGTTTAAAGTGAGGCAATCCCGTGTGCAGTTGGTAATGTTAATTTTCTTAAAAAACAGTGTAGGTTACCGTGAGGTTCTTTTTTTAAATTTTATCTATGGAATTTAAGATATTTTTTACTTTTGTTTCAGAAAACCCTATTTATAATTTTATTGCGTAAGCAAATAATAATTTTTATACAAATATTAAACATGAAGATTACAAATAAAATAAACGAAGATAATTTAAGGATACCCTCGGCTATTACCCGAGTACTGATTTATGAAAAAACTTTTATAACCTTAAAACCAATTTAGAAAAAGTTTTTTTGTATAACGTGAAGCTAAAAAGCGGGCCATTTGAGTTTCTCTAATTTTATTTAATAAAATAATAACGAGTAGATAGATGACTCATTTCTGCTAAACACGACAAGAAAGCTATTTTTAAATCAAAGTTACATGACTTAGTTTTTGAGTTGAAGTTACGCAAGTAGATAAGAATAAAGTTGTTGATTTTTCTTTTACGTACGTTCTGTTTTCCAAAAGTTTTATATTTGTTTTTTAAGAGTGTTTTTACGTATTTCTCTCACGTAATTCTGTGTAGACCTTTCGCGTTTGACCGCCTTTTTATGGTTTAAATTTCCAGCCTCCGCGGCCATCACTTTGAATCGCGTCAATTCAATAAACGAAATGTTCAACAGAATAACAATTATTATTTCAGCTTTGTGTTCTCTTCATTTTCAATCTTTGTTTTATAATTCGCTTTGCAAAAGGAACGTCAGATAGATGAGGATCAACGCTTTTGAATTTGCGTTATTAAAGTTAAAGGCAAAAATTGATTGTCAAGTTACTGAGAGAGAACAATTAGATTTGGATGAAATTATTTTCTAACGCAAGCAACTGTTTATGAACAAGATCTTTTCAACTTTCTTGTTAACTTTAATATACTGTAATGCGGTTAAACCTTCCAACTTTAGTGTTGATTGAATTGAAAGTCTGAATTAGAAAAAGTAGTTTTTATTAAATAAGCTTTTAAAGTGAACATAAGTTTTATAGAGGAAGTAATTGGTTAATAGTGTTAACAACGTGTGTTTGAGTGTACACAGGGACCTTAGTGAAATAATATAATGTAATTATTATTGTTTCAATTAATTTTGTTTTGTTTCTGGTAAGTTGTGGTCTTAAGAGTTTTTTTGGGTAGATGTTGCATTGGTAATAAGAGGAACATTGTCTCTTCAGGGGCTGTCGTATCTATCTCTTATTTTTAGAAAACTCACGATGCTTTAAGAAGAAATAAAGTGACCAAGTACGCTAATAGTATTTACTCGGGTGGATTACATAATTATATATTTTTATTTTACGACGAATGGGTACTAAGAATTAAAAATAGACCTTAAACGCTTATGAAAAGATTTAAATTAGTTTTTATTTATTCATCGACCGTTGAAGCAATCTCCAGGGCAATTTCATCTCATGTTATTTTACAATACAATCGAAATTTACTGTCTGTTTATTTATTTAAAAAGCTTTCAAGATTCAAGCGGTGCATGCGACTTTTTCAGAGTAGGCCCATACGTAAATGTTCGTATGGTAAATTATTAGGGTTGCGATAAGTACAGCAAGGCCGTAAATTGTGACGTAGGTCATTAGTCAGTGGATTTACATCTATAAAGTATGTCGATAAATGTCAATGTTCTTTGGATAGGATATCTGGTCGATGTGTCACCGTCCCCCGTCCACCCCGGCTCATTTTGTTTGTGATCCTTCCCCCTTGTTAACCGAATTATGTTATGGAAACACAACAGCGTCTTCGTGACCCTCGGCACATATCTCCTACTTGAACAAGCTTAAGGATCGAACACTCGAAAAAGGGACGATTTACAACTATTTACAGACTGACTATACAATGTGTATCTTGTATATTCCCGGCAGTACCAAGTAATCTAATTTTCTTGCTATTTAGAAAGAAGAAAGAAAGAAAGGAAAAAAAACCATTTATTTTAAAATCATATAATACACTTGTTTGTTATAGAAATAACCTCATTTTCCACGAATAGTTGTACATTTTTCAATGATTATGTATGGGCCCGTACCGTACATAGGTTAAACTGAATAATTAATAATATTAATTACGTGTCAAGGTTATTAACTGAGCTATTGTTTATAAATAATACAAATCGCCTAAATAAAATGTACAATTAGATAAAGTTTTGGACGCAGTTCGGAATATCTCGACATCATTGACATCATTTTAAACAGAAAGTAAAAAAAAAACTATAATAATACCTAAGTAGTGCTCTATTCATAATTTTGTAGATACGACATCGTTATAGATGTTAGCGTAATAAATCATCAGTGGCAATATCATTAAGTTAATGAAAATACAAGTGGTACTTATAGGAAACCTTGCATTAAGAAAAACGACAAACAGAAACAGAAAAACAAGGAAAATGCTTACAATATTATTGTAATATATGTTTTGTGTAGACTTTGGGATAACATAACGCTTGTATAGAAATGTTTTATTAAGAAAAGGCTATAAAATCTTAATTAAATAAAAACAATACAAAAAGTTTGAAACATTTATCTCATTTTTTAATATAATTATTAATATTGAAATTATCAAGCAATTTATCAATAAAAAATATAGAATCAAAATATTTCAGACACTTTTAGACAATTACAACCCATAATGTTAGTAACAAAATATTAAGACCTATGTATTAATAATACATAACGTAAAAGCTCCTATTAACGACCCCCTAAAATGTGACTCTATTAACGATCCAATTTTTAAATCACTCATATTGGACATAAAATAGAGTTTCCGAAATGTCATAACTTAAAAATTAGTTACGTATTTTTGTTGGCCACCAAAAAGAGTAAAGTTTGTGTGTTTAAATAGCCAGTGAAAGAAATAATTTGAATGTTAATGGGACGCGCCCGAAGCGGACACACATTTCATAGTGTCGCGTCTCCAGCCACGTAAGTACACCTAAATATTACTTAAGGAAAATAACACACTAAAAATGGATTTGTCTTCTTGTTATCACATTACAACTGTAACGTATATATTCTTTTTCTAAACTAACTCTTAAAATAATACTTTTTATTGGTTTTTGTGTTATAAAATCATGTTTTAATTTAAGGCGGTAATACAATCCAAATTTCAAAACTTGATTCTAATAACGACCCATGGCGTTGTTAAAAATTTTGAGAACATTTAGTATTTTAAAATAATATCAATTATAAACTACCTCATTTGATTTTATTGTTTTCTTGTTCAGTTCTTAAAATTATTTTACATCGTTAGATCTATTAACGACAAAGCTATTTCTTAAAGTTTTTGTGTAAAACTCGATTCAACGTTAGACAATATCCCTATTATTATAATGGGTCGCTAATAGACCTTCATACTTGATTCTATTACCGACTCACAACTGTGACGATATTTTTGGTGATATAGTAGGTACACAAAAATAAAATGTATATTTTTGAACAATTTGGCTTATTTCTTGCATACGTGACGTTTTGAGAGATTTTGTCACAGGACTACGACGACGGACGAGGACGGATTATTAATGTAAAATAATATTTGCTATCCAGTTTCAGTCATGCTTCATGGCATTGGCTATATTTCATTTGTTTTCAAATCAAATAAAAATGGCGGGACGGAATGCGGGCCGTGTAACTTATATCTCTATCTATATCTCTTTAAAGATTGTGTTCTTTTATAGAATCATGGAGCCGTAGAAGCGCAAGCAGTACGCCTCTGCTCAACTAGAAGCTGCGCTTCTAGCTATAAATGAAGGGACCAGCATATATGAAGCTTCAAAAACCCTAGGGCATACCAAGGATAACTCTGCGTGCCAAGAGAAATAATAAATATATATTATTATATATATATATTATATTTTAATTATATATATATATCACTAAAATAACAAAAAATAATTCATTTCAGTTCATATTGTGATAATGTTGATCTCATAACTATTGTTGTTATATAATAAATGCCTTAAAAACTATTTTTATTTTATTTAATAGTATAGAAGAAATGACAACTTCGTACCGGTCGGTAAAAGAAGTAGAAAAATCGTTAATAGAATCTTGCCGCATTCTATGGGTCGGTAATAGAATCAACTACTCTTTTGGATTAAATAATTATTTAGTAATTATTGTGTTATTGAATATTGAATTTAAGTACTGAATTGCAAAGAATACTTCGTTGAGATTAATTATAAATTATAACATCTTTCCTAACATAACAGCTTATATCTATTTTTTTAAAGTGAATCCTAAGACAGCTAAAACTGGCGGTAATAGGAGCTTTTACGTTAAGTACATATCAATAATAATTTTGACAAATAAAAATAACATTATATAGACGATTCACCTGATTAAACAAGAATATAAATGAAAATACATAAATTCTTATGGTGAAGTCATTTTAAAAAGTGAATAGACGAGAAAATATTTTCTAAAACGAAATTTTAACAAAAGAGGTCGAAAGATTTAACAAAGTTACTTAATAAAACCGTCAAAAACATTATTTCCGCAACAGTAAAACATAATTCGGATTTTACACAAACTTTTTACAAGTTGCCGGCGAACTCAATAAAAATGCTAATTGCACTATCAACTCACCTGTCGTTGTGTAGCAGGCAGTCAATAACTCTATCCATATAACACAATATAAATGTATAAAAGGAGTCATTTTGTCAGAGTCACATTAGATAGAAGTCCTTTAAAATGTTCGCGTGGTTCACCTGTATCGTTGATTTCGAACGCGTGCGATAGGAAACGGTTTTGCGGGTGTCGAGCGTCCCATCGCTGGGCGGGCTGCGGAGGCACTGCCGCGGGGCGCCACTTCGCCGCGCTAACTACCCCTAGCCGGATAAACAAGGGCGAGAAACCGGGAACAGCCGAGCAGGCAGACAAGCCGTCTCGCTAGCCTTTATCGCCGCGACTGAGTAACAGCATAATAAAATAAGACAAAAGACGAATAACCAAAGAACAAGTCGAGCGCGGATTTCACTCGAATGTGAATCATCAAATTAAATCGGTATGAGATAAACTTGGAGTTCTATCTGTGGCAACAATTTCAATATAAGAAAACAATGTCTTGTCAAACTCACTGCCCTTTTATTGCATTAATCAACCGGGATAAGCCACTAACGTAGTAATTGCTTTATTATAATTATGTTTGTTATGATTTCTTACTGTCACAATATTTTTACTGTCTTATAATTTGTCGCACATAAGTTAAGGTGATTTGGGTAAAAGCAAAATTACCCCAGACAGGAAAGGGCTTAGAACTTTGAAATGGCTACACTGATTTTGATAAAACATAATTAAAAACTATGACAATCATATCAGCTTTCAAACAAAAAATCTGCAACGGTTTAAGGCAGAACATGCATACCCTCATTTTATCCAGGTCCCACGTATTAATGGGTGAGCCTATTACTATCAACCAGGCACATTTTCGACTGGCCTGTTGATTGAGGGGTTATTGACCCTGACTGCTAAGCCGGAGGACGTGGATTCGATTCTTAACCAGGACAAATCTTTGCGTGATGAGCATGATTGTTTGTTCTGTGTCTGGGTGTAATTTATGTCTATTATATATTATGTACCTATTGTAGGTATATTTACAAAAGAAATATGTTTACGTAGGATATCAGTTGTTCAGTACCTATACCACAAGAAAATATAATTGCTTAATTTGGGACTAGATGGCTCTGCGTGAATGTGTGAAAATATTATTATTATTTGTTTCCAAACTCTGGGCTGCTACTCAGAAATTCAAATTTTTGAAAAACTCAATACCATTTAGTCGTATACAATTCCTACCACACCACTTAGGTAGTGTAATATTTGTAATGTTAGTAAAGATCCGTACTCATCCTTTCCCATAATATATCTATGTGTTACATACTAATGCCATTTAAGATAAATAAACCAAAATAATAATTATATCTTACATTCACACAACACTCAATTGAGCACACAAATACGTAAATCAGAACAAGGACACCACAAGAGAAGCTATAGAGATACTCTTCAAGTATCACGTATTACTAAACATTTGAATCAGCAAATCTCTCGTATAATATGACAATAACGGCTGTCTGAGGGTACAATGTGTAGTGTTATTGTCGTATCATGCACAACGATGCTGTCCCGACAACCCAGACACTCGAAACATAGACTGCATTGCAATAATGTTGTTCTTAAGTGTAACTGGCCCTTGTACTGTACCCGGGGGCTTATGTCACAGAGTAAGAAAATATCAAGATAGCTACCGTAGCGTGACCAAGCATTCAACAATATTTGCAAAAGATCTTTATGTTTTTATTGTTACGAATAACATTTTATTACAAACACACATAGAATGGGATCTATATTTCGTCGTATGAATTTATGAAAGTTATATAAATTTTAACTGTGTGTATTACGCAATAACCGTTATGTTTATTAACAGGCTGCTTATGTTACAAAATCCTTGTTCAAATAAATATTGTTAGGATCAAAGTTGACCAAATTGTAGCTACTACATAGTGATAGGTTGCCAGACCATTGCCTACGAGTATAACCTTTCCCCTCGGTCAACTTTTATGGGGACCGCGGGATTATAAGCAGCTGATACCTTTTATGTTCTTTTTTGCTTCCCAAAATTCCGATCAGCGGAGGATTTTCGTTTAGTATAACAATGGTCTATTTAGAGATGAGAAAACCTAAAAATAATATTGGGTTTTGGGGTCTTGATATAGTCGACAATAGTTAGCTATGTATAGAACATTGTATTTCACTGCAAAGTCTGGAATTGAAAGTTAGTTTAACCAAAAAAGTGTATTACCCTAATTAGAAACAAAGTTAAATATAGAGAAAATAAGCTTTGAACATTAGGCTTGAGAGTGCATATCCCGCATAAAGTTTTCCACTAGTCTCGTTCACATAGGTCCAAATAAAAACCATCAAGTTTACTGCGGTTTTGGTCTCAAAATACTGACCAAAAAGAGCATGTCCCATATTGACACGCTTTGACGCAGAGAAGTTGGATAGAGGAATAAAAACCGTGCTACTTTTCTGTGACTATGTATACGGAATAGTAATAACATCTGCTATTTTAAGAGTGAGCATTTTTAAATTGAGTAAGTGCGTTACAAGAAAGAGTGTCTACAGCCGCGATCGCAGGTTCTTATCAAATTTGGCTAGGCAGAAAGAGGAATACGGATAGTAAAAGGTGAGAGTAGTGTACACGGAAAGTGTCGGAAAGGTATCCTTTAAACCTACTCCTGCAATCGCAAGTCCCAGGTACTGCCCCTTTTCCTCGCTCTACTACACGATGAACCCGACCGACACTCGCACGGTGAATCCATTGATTGCTTAGATATTCGTCTCTGAAATTTTTCTAAATTAAATTTCAGCTATAGGTAATTAATTTTTTATTGATTTAATTTCTCATTATTGAATTTCGTAGGAACAATAGTTTTAATAGTAATTTAATTTAGTTAATTTTAATCTATATAAATGATGACTATTATTAAAGAATGATTATGCTATGAAGTAATAAAAGTATAAAGGTAAGCTAATTTTGTAGGAAACTTATTGACAAAAAGAAAATTGACATTGTACCTACGCAAGTATACAAGCATGACATTATGATACGTACCTATCGACTTAAAAGAGTAGGTTTGTAGGTATATCATAATATTGTTAAGTCCAATATCGTTGCCAAGTAAGATGATTATTGCAAAAAGTTTTTGTATTCTATCTTCAGGCAGCTAGATAAATTTGGCAGTAGATATTTTTAAGATGGATTTATGAATAAAATAGCCAACTTTTGTAGTCTTTTCAAAGATGTAATACTTAGGTATACTTGTATTCCAAGTATGTAACTATGTGAAACGTCCTTTCTGATTATTTATTTATTCATGGACATAAATGGTAAATTAGTGTTCTTTGAATAGCAAATTTTTAGAATAAAAAATATGAAATAAAATTCTAATACAAATAGAGCTTAGAGAATAAAATAATAAAGTCTAAAAAGCGAAAAAAGTCTAAAAAACATTATTTCAATTATAATGTGGAGGATGAATATTGTTTGTATGTTTATCTGAAAACGGGATCATCATTTTAGTCTATTGCAGTCCACTGCTGGACGTAGGCCTCTCCTAACACGCGCCATAGCACTCTGTCCTCCGCCTTCCGCAACCAGTCAGACCCAGCGACCTTTTTAGGTCGTCGGACCATCTAGCTGGAGGGCGTTCTACTCTACGCTTGCCGAGTCACGGTCTTGGAAAAGGAAAACGGGATACAATATGCTAAAATAATTAAGAAAAATAGAAACGGTTGCCGGATGAGCTTCTTGCCGAAGTTTTCCTAAGGATATGTACTATAAGGTTCAACAAAAAGAAAGTATAATAGTCAACGGTAACCTTTTACCATCAAGCAGACCATAAGCTTGTTTTACACCTTCGTTATATAAAATATTATATATTATTATTAGTTTCTTATACGTATCTACAATTATACAGAGGATGTTGGAGTAATACCGACCTTTATTTCTTCGCAATTGGTTCATAGGAATGTAATGGAATGGCTTGTCCCGTATGACAAGAAATCTAATATAGCTTGCAATACGTGAGTAATCACGGGATAGAATCGTCTTCCCTAAGGTATAATAGACCTACTACGTTTTAGATATAAAAGGGTGATGCTTTCAGTTATTATTATGTCTCGAATGCAAAAAACAGGGACGACAATGTTGGGATCATTCCCAAAAAAAATGGACTCCTACAAATGTTTGTTTAGTAAAATAATTATGTAAGCGGTTTGACTTAGATTTTACCTAATAATTTTTAAACAGCAATGTCGGCTATACTCTTTACGCAAAGCTCTTTACGTGGATGACGGCTGTAGCCGACAGAAACTGGTCTCGTAAAAATACAAAATAGAGAATATATTGAAACTGAAAAAAACTGGAACGTACAGGACGTGGAGATGCCGTAATGGCCTGGCGTTCAAAATTGTTTTCTAGTTCGTCATGATTTTTTTGTTGGTAAACAACAAAATGGAGGTATTGAAATTATTATATTTTTCGTATTTGTTACTTTCTTAACTTATTACTTTCATTGAAGTTATTTGAAAACCTAGATGAATAAATAAGATTTTGTTTAATCTCCTCTGATCTTGTTTAGTCTTCACTTTGGTGTCGTTTAGTGATGAAATCATTAAGCATAAGATAGCCTTAATAGGATTCTGTTTGTTCAAAATTATTTGCATAAATATTTATCTATTTATGCAAATCTTCAAAGCAAGACAAATACCAACTTCATTTCTGAAATTGTTTCACTCTCAAGAGCTATTTTTTCCAACCCTACGTATATTTTTGTGGATTTATCTAGGGGCTATTTACCCCATAAAACATAGCGTGCAAGATATGCACCTACAAGGAATACGTGACAAGGGGTGTTTAAAGACAAATGGTATAGTATGATGTCTTTTTTCTTTGACTTCTTTTGCTGCATTTCTGATGCTCGAGGCGTTAGGTTTACGATAAGCAAACACATTAATAACAGGTGGAGAGGAGAATTTTGCTGTTTTTATTAATAATAAAGAATTAAACCATTTGAAATAGCGAATTCATTTGTCCAGTTTCCTTATTACCAATTTATAAAGTATGAATATTCATTCTCAGCATCTTATTAGACGATGTACGAGTTTATATAACTTAAAAAAAAAATCATTGCAAACCTTTACATTATAAAGACTGATGAAATTGCAATACTGTCATGGTAGTATAGGGGGTTTTTGCCTATCTACTGTCAAATCTTTCCCCCTGTCGATTTTTATGACTTCCGCTCAATGATGAGTAGCGGAAACATTCTGATTTTTTTCCGGCCTACATCAACAAAGAGCAGTTAAATGTGAACAGAATTAAAAAAACAAAAGAGACCTTTGTATTTTAATATACCTACAATAAATAATTATAAATGTAATCTATATATATATATATGTATTATAAATGGCTATGACCTCAGGAACACCTAGTCGGATTTGAAAATTTACTGAGAACGGCAATAAGCTATCTAACATCATGCTACGGCCAATAGGATATGAGCAGTGATCACATAAACAATGTCAGGAGCCTTTGCTCCTGTCATTCTTTATGTGACCACTCCCAATTGTTAGGAACAATTTTAAATAAATTTATTTTATAATTTACAAATCAGTTTTTAAATTTAATAAAAAAAAAAGTTTTGTTTTAAAATTGATTACTTAGTAATAAAAACTGTTCGTTTCTAAGTAGGTACCTACTGATGTAACTATTCAGTTTAATTAGTGAGTCAACAATTTAACGTTTCAAGTTTATGGCATTATTTTGTCACCATTAATTAGAAACTTTGTACCGTCATTATTTTTAGCGATTCGCTTACAAAGTCTTAAAGACAGTATATCTTATAGTTTAAGTAAAAGAAAAGATGGATTGTCGACAATATTCCTCATCAAGTAACGACCTTTCGATTTTAGGTTTGATTTTCTATATTTAGGCTTAGAAGCAAGTCTTTTTATTGCCCAATGAGGTAGACGAGTATGTAGCCCGTCTGACGGTAAGTGGTAAGCCACCCATGGACAAGGATGTGTTCTTTTAGCATTGGTTGCGAAAAAAATATAACCAAGCCGCTGCCTGTCGAAAAGAAAAAGGGAAATAGGGGGAAAAGGAGATTAGGAAGAAGAAATAGGGCTAGTGATTTGTCCAGTATATGCTTTGATCAAATAATAATAATAATAATAACCACTTACCATCAGGTGGGCCGCTTGCTCGTCTGCCACTACAGGCAATAAAAAAAAAAAAAAAAATGATGTGGAGTTATATGTATGTATATTCCGATATATGATCCTATTCATAATATTTTTGTCTCCCGCTTTGCTATGGAGGGAAGTGGGAAATTTCTTTCTAATTCCTCCATTTCCTCTGATTAATTTCGTTGCGGGTTTCAAGACAAGTTAGGCATTCCCTGGGACTCGGTGTTCGCAGGGGTCCTGGCTCACAGGAATTGCAGTGGTGGGTATGAGGCCACCCTCATAGCCATCACTCATCAAAGCATATACTGATAATCGGAACAATCCCACGATTGTCAGTATATGCTTTGATCAAATAACGATGCGAAGGTTAGACGTAGCGTCGCCGTCGCGTCGCCATCGTCCCGCAGTTTATTGACCCCAAAATATAGGATAACGACGTTTGTTACGACCACTCTGTCTCAGCTCTTTTAAAGTTGTTTCGTGCTGCATTGGATGCGTTTAAAATAATGGCTCGTTCATTTATTACTTAACAATGTTAGTCCAATGTTATTGCGTGTATTGTCGGTTACGTACGAGCGAGAATTTGTGGAGCACTCATGTCTTTCATAACATGTAATAACTGGATAGTGCTGTATGTGATCATGTCTTTGCAAATTAACGCTTAAAGCAAGTGTAATTCGTTCATAGTACTGCAAACTGTATTACTCGCTTTTGAGTCTCGCAATAATAATATAATAATAATAATATTCTACCACATTTACACAGCGCCATCTAGTCCCAAAGTAAGCAATTATATTTGCTTGTGTTATGGGTACTAAACAACTGATATACTACTTAAATACATTTTTTTTTGTAAATACATACATATTATAGATAAATTACACCCAGACACAGAACAAACCTTTATGCTCATCACACAAAGATTTGTCCTGGGTGGGGATCGAACCCACGACCTCCGGTTTAGCAGTCAGGGTCACTAACCAACAGGCCTGGCAATGACATTTATATCTCTTGAATTTTCACGAGCTAAAAATAGAACATTAAAGAGTAGACGTATATTGCTCTAGTTACGGAGCTTGGCATTTTTAGCTTTTAAAAATACTACTGAAAAGAGAATAGGATTAATAAAAGCAACGGATTTTTACAGTTCACCCTTTGATCGCACGATCGAGTCGGCATCAAGGGAAAGCGCTCTTCATTGTCAGGGGATTTGCGATGCGGCGAAAAGTATAACCAAATCACAGTGGCTCAAACCTACTTCCATGCGGAATAAAATGCAGTTACGGAAAGAAAATTATTTTGTATTCCTTGTAAACAAATGTTGTTTTACAAATAGATAAAGATTGAGCGAAAGGTTTGTTTTTTATTTTAAAACGTTTGTACTAGGAAATAAAACAAAGAGCTTTCTAGTACGATAGTGAAATCGCGTGGCAGGCTCTTAACAAACACAATTAGAGAAATGGAAAGGATGTAGGAAGTACTTTATTAAATACTGAACTAGAAGTAGCGCGGGCTTCGCTCCTATTGGCCGATGTGTGATGTTATATAGCCTATAACTTTCCTCGATAAATAGGCTATCCAACACTAAAAGATTTTTTCAAATCAGACCAGTAGATCCTGAGATCGTAGAGTACAACCAAACCAACATAGTTACAAACAAACTCTTCAGCTTTATAATACGCGACTTCGTCCGCGTGGAATTTAACAAAAGCAACATTACTTTTTCATACTATATTTTTTTTTTTTTTGGAAAATATAAGAAGTCTAAGTTACTCCTTATTTCATCAGCTATCTGCCAGTGAAAGTCCCTCCAAATTGGTCCAGCCGTTCCAGAGATTAGCCGGAACAAACAGACAGACAGACAAAAATTTTATTTTGGTATATGTACCGTATATACATTTATATGCAATGTAGTAAAAAGTGGGTTTTTTAATATTACAAACAGACACTCCAGTTTAATTTATTTGTTTTGTATAGGTAATAATGAAATTAATTAAATTAAACTACTTAATTATTATATTATTAAAAATTACAAACAAAAAAAAAGAAAATAAAACGTAAAATTAAACAATAATAAACCCCAGAAAAACTTATAATATTATTATAGTTTTTTATAATATTAGTATAGATATTATTAAATATTGAGTAATATAACAAATACCCAAACTATGAATAAATAGAACTTACGATAGACTTGTTAAACTTGGTCTCTAGTATTTTTGGATGCAAGAACTAAATTTTCATACTATCTATATTTCTCTTTGCGTCGAGAATTCAAGTCACGTTCAGTCCATTAGCTGATTTACCATGGGAAGTGGTTACTATTAAAAAAATGATATTTTTATGTTACGTAAGTATTTTTGTGATATAATTTCAATATTTAGTGGATAAAGTAATATGGTTTTACTATTTGTGATGTAATAACGTCTGTTGGTTTGTATTTAGTGGCTATGGCTGTGAATAAAAAAGGGAATTTGGTATCTATGAAGTTTTTTTATTTCGTTTATATTCAGTTAGTAGTTTTAGCGATCATTCGAAAACTTAAGTATAAGTTTTCAATAAACTACATTTCAAATTCTCATTTAATGTGTTTAGTTCAGGCCCAGTTACAGTAATTTTAGTTTGGTAGGTTTTTGAAGCTATTCATCTCTTAGAAATGTAGACATAACGCAAAATAAAAGACACAGTGTGAACGTTGAACATAATTATACTCTAGCGCTGACTAAACCAAAAATGTAAATTACTAGATATTTTCTTGATTTAAAAATAGCGCAAACATAGCATTGATATAATTTTTTCTTAAAGTTTCTAAGATAAGACCATACAAGATTATGTACCAGAAAATAGGTTCTTAAAATATATATCTAGCGCTAAATAAAGTATTATATAGTAAAAGTAAAGTAAAGTATTATAATAAAAATATTATATTCTAGAAACGAAAAGATTAAGGTGGGACGGACACTTGGCAAGAAGGGATGACGAACGGTGGAGCAAGGCAGCCACAGAATGGTGGCCTAGAGAAGCTATCAGGCCAGTGAGCAGACCACAGGCTCCATGGTCAGACGATATCGTCAAGATCACAGGATCTCATTGGACGCGGCTGGCACAGCACCGTGAGAAGTAGCGCTGTAGAGAAGAGGCCTATACCCAGCAGTGGGTCGATATGGGCTGATGATGATGGTGATGAGACAATATCGAGCCCTGCGAGCGCCGACCGACACCTTACTTTAACTGGGGAATAATTAGAAATTATTAAATTTCGCTATATAAATAATTATGACTTCTTTATGTTTACCTACTTAATAAGCGTACAAATTGAAGATCCATTATGAGTTACGCTTAGCTATTTATTCATCAAGCCTTCCAACTGACAGAGAGGGTACGCAAAGGATTTTTTTGAAAATATTCCGGTCACGTGACGCTGGGTCCCGTTTGTAGTTAATTCACTGCGAGCCGCTCGTGTATGTAATCGAACTGGGGACTTTATGAGTGTACTGCTCGACTCGAAACGTGTCCGTACCCATTTATTATGACGTCCTATAAGCAAAGTTAGTTATTTAGAACTTTGTTAATCTTCACGTCCTATATTACGTTCATTTCTTTATTATACTTTCTCGTGTATTGCTTATTGGTTGCTTGTTTTGGTCGCTAGTTTATTCCAGCGGTGTGTCGGCTGTCTTTTGCAATAGAGGAAATGTTGTTGATTAATAAAATAATATCAAATAATGTATTAGTTACGTGTGACATATTATTTTGGCTATATTTCGTTATAAGATTTTTTTTATTTATTAAACTTTCTGCACAAAATAAGTACATAAGCGGACTTAATGCCTAAGGCATTATCTACAAGTCAACTTTAGGGTGGTGTAGAGACAAAACTTAGGTAGGTGCTTTCAGTTCGAATATTATGATCTCTATCTAGAGAGCTGAGAGGGTTACTACACTAATTACATAATATATTATTATACTTAACTAATATTATACATTTAAAAATACATTTGATATGATACAATCCTACAGAGTGTTAGAATTAAATATCCCGTTTGTAGGCCATATATATAATATGTTTACTTAATACCATTGTGTAATAAGATAACACTCAATGTTCATCTTTACAAAATATTTTATCGAAAGTTTAAAATGTATTCCAAACTTGATCTGTACACGTACACAAGTTTATTCAAAACCGTTATTATAAATTCGTTGAATCGTATTAGCACATACAGAAATGTATAATATATTAGAGGTAGACAGTCGAGTTTAATAATAATTTAATGTGTCGACTTGGTCGAACTTCGCCGTCTAGGTATCTCGCGGAAAGTTTCGTTTTATATGAAAGTTGGTAAATCAGCAAGAAAATGCAGATTGAAGGAAAGCTATTTCCAACAAAACGCTCCGCATCGGCTCAGAAATTGGTTCCTCTTGCCGCTCCGCTGCCCGAAGAAACTTGCTACGCTAAAACCCTATTTTTATTATTCCGTTCTACCTACATCTTGTTTTATTATCGATGTTTGGTTTTAATCTCCATTGCAATTTTATGTCTGAAGTAAACAAGACTTTGTATTATATTGTATTCAATCGAGAGACAGATATTTAATATCATGTTATGATAGGGAAAACAATAATTATTCCTAGAAAATAGTGTTTTGGAAAATGTTCATTAAGTTTATCTAGGAGTCGAACTAACATAGACATTAAAAACTTAGTCGAACAACGTAAAAAAAGGCAAGATTTCATCGCGTATCTCATAGATCTCACAAGGATTACTCTGAACTTCAACATTCAACTTACGGCTGATTTCAATAATCTATCTATGGATTTGACTACTAAAGTTAGAATTCTGACACATTTTGTATGGAGCTTATGTCAAAATTCTAACTTCAGTAGCCAAATCCATAGATAGATAGATTATTGAAATCGTTCATTAGTCGGTTTTAATGTCGCTGTCAAATGTTAATAAAACAATACATTCGCCAATGTAAATTTCCTTAAATTTGATAGCGACATCAAAACCGACTACGTCGAATGTAATGTAGATATTCAGTGATTGGTGTTTGTAGAATATCTACTATAGGAGGCTTCTATAGTAGATATTCTACAAACACCAATCACTTGTCAAAAAAGCCCGTCAATCTACTTTGTAAGATATCAAAGCAGTGAACCTAAATGGATGACGTGTAATTTTTAGTTTGCACCACGACAGATGTCAATTACCATGTCAAGTCACTTGCAGCCATTTATAGAATATATTTTTGCTTTAGGTCTGAAATATGTGACGCGAATAAATTGTAGACAAATTGCGAGGTATTTTTGTAAGAGTTTTTTGATATTATGCTAACCCTTGAGTTGGTTTGTCTATTTACGTAGCTGGAAAATATAGTATATTATATGAATAAGATTATTTTCCATGTGTTAACGGGACGGAAAACATCGTAAGAAAACCTACCTAACCTGCCCTAGAAGCAATTCTATGAGTTTGTCTTTATCCACCAACCCGCATTGGGCCTGCGTGTGTTGATTGACGCCTAAAACCTCTTAACTCTCGTGATAGAGGAGTATTGCTCAGCGGTGCGGCAGAAAGAAAGAAAGAAAGAAGAAAGAAAAACATTTTATTTGTCTTGATTAAACATCTTACAGTTTAAAATAAGAATTAAAATTAAAATTCCCGCCACCAGTAAACAAACTAATAACACACATAACACGTATTACTTATTATTGTATCGATATCTATATTAGTTATTATTGTTTATAAGCATGGGTATGTATGATCCGTGTAATGACGGATTAAGAATACATAATGTGAAAGAAATAGTAAATAATCTGAACGAAGCGATGGTGGCTAAATGAATAAGAGACCGGCGTGCAACTCACGCGGAGTTCGATCCCGACCGGCAGTACCAATGTGGATTCCACTTTGTGGAATTTAAATGTACTAGTTAAGTGACTTACCATCTGCTAACGGTGAAGGAAAACATCGTGAGGAAACCCACATACCTTAGAAGAAATTCTATGAGTATGTCTGATCCACCAACCCACACTAGGCCAGCGTGAGTGGAGTGGCCTAAACCCTCCCAGCTCTCTAGTTAGAGGAGAGGATACCCGAGCCCAGCAGTGGGACTTAATGGGTTGCTGATGAATGTCACTATCCCATTTCACAACTCTCTTTTAGTTGTTTTGTTTAATCAGGAAGTTTTTTTTTGTTTAAAACAATAATTATAGTATAAAATTATTTTGTAGTGCATTAATTCGAGTTTTGGTATCCATTATGTAGCCCAAAGGCTTAACAAGCTAAAGTAATATTCATTAACAAAAGGCTAACGAGGCGAATGTATTAAAATGGAACTGTAAAATTATTATAATTTAAACGACAGTGTAAAATTATTTTCATTTTAATAATATTACTGAGCAGTAGAACGTTATGACCTAATATGAATTATAAAACGTAATTGCCCACCCTTAGAGGTCACCCTCGTAGACGTTTTTATGAACAATCTTAGCGTGATATTGTCGCAATCAGATCTCTTCGGAGAAAGCCTTTTAAACTGAATAATATATAATAATGTGGCGGGTTTTCTCTCTCATTTTTTTAAAGTGAAAATCTTTTCGGCATACTTGACCTTCTAAAGATACTTAATATTTATCCACGGAAAAAACAGAATTCATTTAGTTTTTCGTGTTTCTGTCTATCCATCTGTCACAGCCTGTCTATGAATTAAGTAAAACTATGATACATGTCCGTGTAGTGACGAATTAAGAATACATAATATCAACAACATAACAACCCGTGGGTGTCGTAAAAGGCGACTAAGGGAGTGAACAAGAGCAATGCGCGAAAAGGAAAATTCGAAACAAACCCTACACCAACTCGTCTGACTATCGTGGTATGGTAGGCTAAATTCCCTCCATATTCTTTAGAGGAGACCCGTGCTTCAGTGGAACGTTTATGGGTTGCGATGATGATAAAAACTTTAAACTTTCGCGACTTGTACACATTGTCTACGTCACGTATTATATTATAAGGAATAGTAAATACCTTTTTTATTTGCCCGACGTTTCGATCGAATTACACCGATCGTGGTCACGGGCTGACTAAGATGGCTAGCAAATAAATAAGGTATTTACTATTCCTTATAATATAATACGTGACGTAGACCCGTTTTAAAGTAATTTAATATGCGATGATGATGATTCATAATATGATTAATATTAGTAGATATGATTTAACTACCATTCAAATATGTTGTGGAGTGTGGCTATCAACTTCTACTGAGTGAAACTTCGCTTGATTTGGGGGAAGTTCACTAGCTCCGTTATTCACAACACAACCTTTTGATAAACAGGCAATACCTTTGCTTTTTTAATCATCATCATTATATCAGCCCAACGACGTCCACTGCCAGACATAGGCCTCACCTATTTTTTTTTCAATGTTAAATTTTTTTTTTTAAGTTTAAGTTATGTTTACTGTCAATATCAAACATGTGACAACAATATAAACCGGCTTTTATTGTATATCAAAATATAATCTCCTACTCGGAATCTCGACTCGATTACAAAATATTTATGGTTGATTGTAAATTCATAATAATAATATTCTACCACATTCACCCAGCGCCATCTAGTCCCAAATTAGGCAATTACATTTGCTTGTGTTATGGGTACTAAACAACTGATATACTACTTAAATACATTATTTTTTTGTAAATACATACATATTATAGATAAATTACACCCAGACACAGAACAAACCTTTATGCTCATCACACAAACATTTGTCCTGGGTGGGGATCGAACCCACGACCCACGAACCACGACTTAGTAGTCAGGGTCACTAACCACTAGACCAACAGGCCAGTCAAATTAGGTATATTAGCTACCTTACATAATATACCTAACATTACACATCGTTTGCGCCATCGAATAAGTACCTGAATTTACCGACATACTAATTAGACAGAACACATTGATTAAACATTACAAATGTTGGTATGCTTTAATTGATACATATATATGTCTATGTAGGTATTTAAGGCCAAAATTTACACTAGATCATTTAATGCGTTTAGAATCATATATTTTACTTATACACCATGAAATTATACTGGGTTTTGGTAACTTTTTCTGAGTAATAGTAATCCCTACATCACATCTAGCGATATTTAACAATAATTAAAAACTATGCGATCCGATTTCTCTTCCGACTCGATTTAAAAACCTACTTACTAGTTGAAAAAAAAGTTTTTAAATTTTGTTAAATATGGCTAGATACTATGTGTTGAATATTGGACAATTTAAACTTTTAACTACCCAGAAAAAAATTCCAAATCCGCTATAATTTCTTATTATATAAGGTAAAGGCACCTATTACGGAGGTAGTCAAAATCGGCTCCTATTACGGTGGTATTTCTATTTTCGAGTTTTATTCCTGTCTTTCTTAGTTTAAGTACACCAAAACGGGACCTACTTATTCTAAATTTATTACTTCATGACATAACTGAAGTTTGCAAGTATAGCACATTGACAACACAACAAGATCAATCAGTTTGTGTAACGGCATCGACGTAAGAGGGGTTTCCATACAAACGCGGAACGACAAAACTAAGTACACTAATATTTAGAAACTAAGTTTTTCGTATTAATAAGCCGTTCAAGTTTGTTTATGTGTTATTTATAGCATTTTCTTACTATTACACTAACTATTTAAATAGCTTGTTTTGTATTTGCAACTTGTTTTATACCCAAAAAATAAGAAATAAAACACCGCCGTGATAGGATACGAATTTTATAGATTAATCCTAATTCGGTGGTATAACTCCGAAATAGGAAAAGTACTGGGCATGTTTAATTGTTTATAACTTTCAAATTATTAACTTATTGACTTAGTTCCAAGTTTAGTTGAAATAATTATTAATCTCATAAATTAGAAACCATATTCTGCGGTATGTGTTTTTAATTAGAAATCTGGTTAAATATGAAAACTGTTGAGTACAAAATATTGGTTTCTTAGAAGGGGTAAAAATAGGAAGGTGTATTTTAATTTATCACAAATCATTTATTTTGTAGAACTGTTGGCTGAGTTTTACACATCTGAACCAAAAAACTGTTATCTTTTGATTAAGCATTTACACTCTTTTGTTTATCGAAATTTTTAACGGTCAGAATTAGGATTATTAAAAACACGAGTAGTTTTCCTATTACGGTGGTAGTTATTTCCAGGTAACTCTGTGTTAGGTTCTATGATCTCCTATTACGGCCCTATTCATCATGGAACATAAAATTACAAGTTTTAGGGTTTCGTAAATAAATAAATAGTATTATGTATTTTTGTGGATTCTTATTTGATACTTATGCATGTTTTTTTTTGATAAAACCAGAAGCGATAAAAACTTTTAAATGTATGTTACTTTTACAAGCTTTCCATTAACTTGCAATTACTACTTAATATGTAACATTTGTTTGTTTTTTTTTTGTTTCTTTCAATTTAACTCAAAACTACGAGACCGATTTAAAAAATTCTTTAACCGTTTGAAAGATACGTCTTTACCGAGTAACATAGGCTACCTATATTTATTTCTAAAAATATTTTGGGATCCCTACTAAAACTTGTAAAATGTAATCATTTTGTAACTATGTACCAATTTCAAAATGTAAAATCTATATAAATTTAAAAGCTTGAGGCACTGATATTACTTATATGCCATCTGTTATGTAGGTTTACTATCTCATATTTTACTGAACGTAAAAAAACCTGAAACTCTTTTTAAAACGCGTGTGTGAATGCACGGTTATACTTTATTTGTAAATTTTATGAAAACTGAATGAAACATTTATATCATTTAATAATTATTATTTGTACGGAACTTAAATGAATATAATTTCAGACCCTCCGTATTAGGAGCCGTCTACCGCCGTAATAGGCTCTGACCAAAATTTTACCTCCGTATTAGGGAAAATCAACCCGACTATTTAAATATTTTTTTAAAATAAGAAATATCATAAAAAGTAACATAGGCTCAACAGCAATTCAAAATATAAACTCCACTTTTGACGATAAAATTAGTTTACACCTTTAAAAATGCTTAGAAATGCTTATTTTTGTTTCTTACTTTCAAATGTTGCGAAATACCTCCGTAATAGGTGCCTATACCTTACCTATTGTATTTATGCTGGGTGTTCAAACAAAAGAGATACATTTTTAAAACTTAAACTTACTATGTTCTTAAACTACTGTTAAAAGGTTTTTTGAAAAAGGCATTTTACACAAAAAATAAAAGATTTCAAATTGAAATTAATTATTTTCCATTTAATATGCCTTAAAACGCAAAAACCTTGCACGTTCAGTTGCTAATAATTCGAATTATTTGAAATACTAAAAAAAATAAAAAAAAAACATAAAAATAGTATGTGTTAACTATACTATTTCTTATTCAAATATATCTCCCGTTCGACTGGACACCCGGTAAATTCTATTTGTATATTGTTATTTTTTACTAATTGGGATATAAACATTTCTTATTTATATGATACAAGCTCCTACTCACGGCTTTCTCCGCATGAAACGTTAATAAAAACTAGTCTACCTATCCAGTTCAAAATGATTCCTATTATTATTATGATTATCAGTTGACTAAGGCGGTTGGTTAAGATTGTTCAGGGTAAAAAAATAAACAAAGTCACTTTATAATATTAGATATGAAACAAAGTAATATCAATATCATAAATCACAATGAGGAAGATGTCTAGGTATATTGGATTTAGAATAATAAATGGCACTGAAGAACCTAACATCAGTCAAGCACAAATAATTCATTCATATTTGGCTTAAGGAAAATGAAAAATAAAATTGTCCCAACTCAATTCCGCCGTTTCCCTTGGAACAGACGAAAACCTTATCTCCCGCCTTTATTATTTTTCAGGTCTGTCCGCAATATTATGCGAGACGGCACGGCAGATGGATCAGAAAACATAAATCTGACGTCTAAACATGTTTGCGCTGAAAACGCTTAGATAACAACAACTTGAAGCGGATTTTTGGTCTTCGAACTTCTGACGATAAACAAGATATGTCTTTATTCGATTGTTTGATAAGACTACTAATCTCTCTTTGAATATTATTGCTAGTTTCTTTAGTTAAATGAAATCAATAAACTTTTTAAGCAATAAATAAGAAATCAAAATGACGCGACCCCATTACAATTTTGAAACATTAGAGTTAGAAGTGGAAACCTCCCTTTAAGCAAAACACGCGCCGCTCTTCCATAAGCTAGTAGATTTAAGGTAATTTTAAAGTAAGATTAAAATTAATTACAATTTCAAATACAATTAAATTTCAAATAGAGTTGAATCTAATCAAACAAACTCAAGCACGATGAGATACTGTCATTCTATAAGAGAGTGTCCAGGATCACCTCCCGGCACCCTCATCAGGTCTATTACAATCTGCATTGTCATTCGATTTAAACATGCAAAATTTCTGTTAAATCGTAAACTGAAAAGATTCTAGTAAATTTGACATAAACAATTACCTTATTATGATACATTGCAGGTCCAATAAAAGCTTGTAAAAGCCCAACATTATTAAACGTATCGTTTTCCACCTTTCTTGAGTAAAGTAAAATTATATCAACACTTTTTACTGTAAAGAAATATGAATCACTGCATATACCTAAGCATAGAAGCTATCGAGTAAAGTTCACAAAGTTTAACTTCATTACATTATACCAAAATATAAAACAATATCTCGCACATAAAAATGTACAGCGCGTTATAAATATAATAAACGTTTTTGTTTCGTCACCTCCCCCGCATACAAATTTATTAGCTTTCACGGTTTTCACGACAGACCTCTCACTCGGTGGGCTTTTGTGAAATTGTCCGCATTCCGTCCCCGCGCCGTGCATAGTTCCCCACACTTCCGCCGGCGGCGACGGAGCAATCCTGACATAGATGTTGGAAACACAACGATGCATCCATTTCTGAACTTATTTCTTTTATTGGCTCGCTCTACAATTGCCTGTATTCTTTACTCGTCTTATTGTGAGCAGTTTGGATTCATGAAATGTTTGGATACGCACGACATCGCGTTCATGCTATCAATAATTCATGTTCATTATCTTTATCGAACGCCATGACTGTGCTATTTTTTTTTCTTGAACAAAAGACATGTTTTAATTTGGAATTACTTTGTTGCGTCCATGACATAATGTAGCCAGCCAAAAAATCTTGGGAAAGCGACAAGAAAAAACTTGTTTATACAAAAGGAAAGCAATAAGCGTTTGGATACAAATCGACGCTCTACGATACTGTTCGTTTGGAAATTTGCAAGGAATCAACGCCCCATCCACGCAATGGGTACTGAGTAGTAACATTCTGAATTCATGAATGTTTTATTGCAAAGACGACGGCGACGCGGAGTTAGCGAGAAAAATGCGACGCCATTCATTCACGCTCGTCACGGACACTAACTGCGTGTTCCGTGTTGTTTGGATTTGGTGCGAAAAATGTGAGCTTCCCCACAACCACGCATAATGCAATCTTTTGAGTCATTGATATATGTCACTTCCGTGGGGGTACAACAATGGGTTTTAAGTCAAACATAAAAAAGAAAAAAAAAACTGATGTAGAGTTGTTTTAACGAATTGAAATATAATTTCAACCCTTATACGTGTTACTGCTCGGCACAGGTCGCAAAACAAATGTGGAGAGAATTTAGCTTACTATACATAATTATATACCACGCTGGGCAGACGGTATGGTATAGAATTTGTTTCGAATTTTTCTTTTCTTGCAGTGCTCTTGTCTGCATAAGGTCCTCTTAGTAGCCTTTTACGACACCCACGGGTTGAGATAGGGTAGTGAGATTTTGTATTCTTAATCGGAAAAATTAAATATAATAGGTCTTATTATGTTAAGATTACATTTAGCAATGGATTCGTAATTACTGTAGACCATTAAAGCTTGAAAATCACCGACATTTTAGTGTTATCTATTTTCTATATAGACCTTGTCTACCCATTGATTCTAGATTCTAGAGAAAATTAGAAAAATAAAAATACTCCTTGAAATTGTATATCTTTGCTATGGATTAGGTACTTCTATTTCAAAGATTCGAAGATAATATTGCTAGAAGAAAAATAAGCTACATAAAGACGCAGTAAAATATTTTTCTATCAGCAGATTTATTATCGCCATCGGTCTGGTACTAATTTAGTTCAAACTTGTAGATAGAGGCTTTCATAAAACGAAGGCAGACACAGTGGCACCGCTTGTGTAACATTTTCTGTGATCAACATCCATGTGGATATAGGACAACAAACCCATAACTAGCACCCATTTAATACTTATTGCCAATATGTCTGCCAACTGAAGACACCATTTAAAGAAGACATGATAACTGTTTTGGCAAAGAAACGTTTGATATTCGCATAAAAACTTGTATGTGTATCAGATATAAAAACTGTTTTTATCTTTACTTTTGTTCAGTATATATGTCGCAGCCAACTGGTTAAATTAGGCATTCAATTAACTGCCTAGCCGTGTAACTAAATGGCTGCGTTCAATATATACATACAGTACAGGGTCAATACAAGGTCCGTGTAGTGACGGATTAAGAATTCAATATGTCACTACCCCACCTCAAACCGTGGGTGTCGTAAGAGGCGACTAAGGGCGTAACCTTATGCAGACAAGAGCACTGCGAGTAAAGGAAAACTCTATTAAATGATATCATTGACTTTATTTTATAATTTTTTGAAGCTATATTTTTTTTTTATACAGTGATTTCTCACAGGATTTTTTCCACTAATAACTGTAGCACTGCAGCGATTGCATTTATACATTTATTTATTGCATTTATACAAATATTTCCAAAAACCGGACAATTGCGAGTTAAACTCGCGTTGATAAAGTTCTGTACGAATTTCAAATAAAGTTCATACGCTTAAATATCAAAAATTTTACTGTTTTACTTTATATCATCGTCATCATTACAACCTATAAACGTCCCACTGCTAGGCACGGGTCTCCTTCAAAGAATGCGGAGGGAATTTAGCCTACTATACCACGCTGGCCAGACAGGTTGGTATAGGGTTTGTTTCGAATTTTCCTTTTCTCGCAGTGCTCTTGTCTGCATAAGGTTACTCCCTTAATCGCTTCTTACGCGTTGAGATGGGGTAGTGGCAATTATGTATTCTTAATCCGTCACCACACGGATAGTTTAGAAGGGAATTTAGCCTACAATAAGCCTGATTCGAAGAATAACATAGGCAGAAACACAGGAAATGTCACATATTTGCGGTTGGTCAGTTTACCAGATTGCTTTATATATTGTCTGTCATATTAATAATATAATAAATCAGTAATTTTCCTGTACATGATACAAAGCGATGACTTGTAAATGACAAATGAATTTAACACACGAAATAAATGACGATAGCTTTACATCCGAATGAATGCGGATAATTAGGACATCGTTATAATAACACGTAGTGTATGTGCCAAAGAAACTGTATTAATTTAAACACTTCTACTATATCTTTTATGAAATTAAAAATATTAAGGGACCAGTCACACAGAACGCGTTCACGCTTTCATGTGGTCTGCGTTCGCTGTTTTGCATTACGTTGTACTGGTTGAACGCGTTCTGAGTGACCGGTCCCTAATGTTACAGCAAAAGTTCGATTTCTGTAAATCTTTATAACCTACAATTAAATTAATAAATATTTAATGGTAAATGTTGTCACATAATATTGAAATGTTTGTTTAAGACAAAAATGTAATCACTGATAGCTAATTTATTGCGATAGCAGTTATAGTGCATAGATTGTTTATACTCAAAAAATATAATTAATTTTATATTAATATAAATTTTATAGGAATTTCCTGTAAATAGAGTATATGGTATTTTTTTTTAAATAGGTAGCTGTGTATAATTTTTAAGTTATGTGTAAATATTTTATTGAATAATAGTATACTTATATATATTAAACTTTTACTCGAAATCTCGAAATTTTTGTATACTAAAATCAATTTTAGTATACAAAAATATACTCAATATTATAAATATTTTAAAATATCAAAATTTAGATGTTATTGTTTCCTTTATCGACAGAGATATCAAAAACGGCAAAATCGAATGTCGAGATTTCGAGTAACCTCTGTGTTTATTAAGTGTCTTTTATATAGACTGTTTACAATAGTTCGAGCTTTATCAGTAACATGAACAATGAATATAGTCGTAATATTATACCCACATATTACATTCGTATACCGCGGTGCCCGGGTGTAAATAACGTAATATCCTTCTCTGATTTTTCATTGTGACATTCTCTGGGAACGGTCTGTTCTAGCTTAATGATGTGTGTCGAAGTAATTGCAATGAATGATCGAAATGATTCACCAACGCTTACATTGTTTCTTTAAAATATATTAACTGGCTTCAAGAAAAGACCAAAAAATATCGTTTTTCTGCTTTTTAATTGATCTGTTTAGTATAGTTTCGGTAATGTATTCAATGAACATACGTAGATAATATTTTGCAAATTCGTTTTTGTTTAGTTATTGTATTGCATTGCCAATCAAAAATTTTATTCCTTTTTTCAACAAAAGAATTATATAAGTACTTAACGGCTTTCACGTGTACTGTGAAAGCCGTTAAGTATATAATTCTTTAAAGTGATACAAAATATCTTGGAGTATAGATGCCCACATTTTCTTTATAATAATATATCATAAAATTACTAACACGTTTTCAATTGTAGTACTAATGATGGAGTTGAAAAATACTTAAACTATAATGTTATGAAAGTACAATGTTTTCGTATAAACAATCCATTAGTTTTAGATTGCTGGCGACGATACGGACACTACCACTGCCTTCTGAAAATACATTTTTCTCAATACGAGTGTTCTCCCAACAGATACTTTTTTGTGTTGTCATGATGGTTTATTATTTCATTAATTGAAGTGGCGTTCAGTACCGCTGTTGGCTTGGCTTTTGTCATCAAAAAAATACAAGACAATACTTGAAAAGCTATTGGATTAATGTGAGGCATTTCAATAGGAGTTGGAATTTTCTTTTCAATGAAATTGAAGCTAGAATCGAGGGAACACAGAAGGAAGATTTGTATTACATCCAGCATAATTAACAGTGAAGGCAAAAGGTGAGTTACGTACTAAGCCTGGGGGTTAATTTATACAATGCAAGTATCGTCGCATTCTTTGTAAATAAAAAGAGAGATGTTTTTTATCAAACTAATACATACCTAACTTGGATGTGTAAGTTTAAGCTTCAAATTTTATTATTCATATATCGATAGTATTTTAATTTACTAAAATTATAGATTCTAGAAAATAGAAAAATTGTTAGATTTATACAATGAACAAGTTTTCCGTAGGATCAAATATTATTAAAAAATATTTTGAAAATATACATTTTTTTATTTTTATTTTTATTTTCCTTTATTGGGACAAAAAACAGTTACACGTTCCTTATTACTATACATATAATTTAGTAACTTAAATTAGGTAAACGTATAACCCACACCATTGTCATGCCATAATAAAATAATTATAAATAATACCTAATATAATATAAAAAATATACGTTCTTAAATAATACTGATACCTTTTTTTGTCTCAAGGAAAATGTTATATTTAGGTAAGTACAAAGCACTAGAATGTGCTTCCGATATTTTATACGCGCTATCAAAATTGATTTAAGGGCTAAGAGATAAAACTTTTAAGATTTTTACAAAAGAAAAAACGTTTAAGCGCGTAAAATATTGGAACATTTGATGTTATGAGCGAAGTTCGCGGACGAAGCGAGTATCCCGCAAACGATTTTCCTTATAAAGAAATTTGTTAGTGTTGTTAACATAACGGTGTTAAAATAATTTAAGGAGTCCATAAAGTTTAACAGCCAACGTTATTGACTCTTTCCGAAGTTAATGCGATCCCGAGGCACCGATCGCTTTTGGCCTCATAATAATCTCATCGACGTTGTCTACGGTATGGCTATTTTTAATAGCTTTACCTAAATAACCAACTCACCAAATTACGAAGCAATTTATTAGCCTGTTAAAAGAAGCAGAGTTTGTGATTAAATAATTATAATAGAGCAATCCGTTGAAACTATTACAAGAACTCCAACAATAGTGAATTCCTTATACTAACAAGGGTCTATATCGTTGCAAATGAATTGTTTACGTAATACAAGTCCTTAGCGAATTTACTGTCTGGAAATGAGGAGACAGTAATTTTAGTAATGAGGTCAGAACAAATAGTATCTTAGTAGTCTCAATAAATAGCGCATTTAAATCAAGGCACTGGAGAGAGGCCAAGTGAGCTGGCGAGCCAGGCAAGTGAGGCTTGTCGGTCGACGACACGCTCCGAGTCCGACCTCCTTCGTTATGTTTTCTGCATTTGTTCACTTTACTCGCTTTCACGAACAAACAAGCTCACTTTGTGATCGGAATGCTAACGTTTTAAATTTAATCAATTTCGGAATTCGTATCACTTTGGTTTATAGTCACTAAATTAGTTTTTTTCATTACATTTTTCTGCTTTGAATGAGCAACGCGGGAATTAGGACGAGGATTTTGTTTATTACGATTAGGCTAGAAGCAGTAGAATAGAACTTTGAAAAATACACTGTTAAAACACAATGCTTAAGACGACGAATGCTTAAGAAGGAGTGTTTTGTGTTTGTGTCTTTATAATTTGTTCAGAATACACTATCAAGAGCAATGCAATTGTATTTATTATTTTATAGATGCATTTATATTTATCAAAATCTGCTAGAATAAAATAATATGAAGAATAAAACGAGTTGGTATCTGAGAGTGACTTCCCATAACCGTATTACCAGAATTTCAGTTGGCATATTCCAATCATACTAAAATATTTAAAAGAGAAATATTTGCTTATTTTGCTAGCCAGCATTCGTATAAAGCGGGTTATGATAGTACGGAGTTTGATGCACGATGCGCACGATTTTTTCATATTTTACTCGACGGAAAATGATCGCTTTCGAAAATGGAATTGAAAAAGTAAGTATTTATAACAACTTTTTTAAAAGTGCCACCAAAATTATGTGTATAGATTTTTTAAATGCTATTTAAATTCATGAAACCATGATATTTGTGTATATAGGTATGTCTTAAAAGTAAAAACTTTACTTTTAAATTCTATGAAGTAATATTAAAATGTATAATGTCATCATCATCATCAGCAACCCATTAATGTCCCAATGCTGGGGTCGGGTCTCCACTCCTCTATCTAGAGAGCTGAGAGGGTTTTAAGCCGTAATCCACACACGCTAGCCTAGTGCGGGTTGATGGATCAGACTTACACTTAGAAGTAATTGTAGGGTATGTGGGTTTTCACGATCTTCCTTCACCGTTAGCAGATTTTAAATATTTAGGTGAAAAAAAAGTGAAATCCACATTAGTACTGCCGGTCGGAATCTAACTCGAACCGCATGATTTGCATGCTGGTTAGGTGACCGCCGTGGATGGAAGCTAGTCTGAAATAACTCAGCTGGCTCGAAAGTTGAAAGGTCAATGACCCACACTTTACACCCTTGCAGCTGTGTTTTTTTATGAATCTCTAACTAACACTTTCCACTCAGTACCTATTAACAAGTAAATATAATTAAAAAAAAATAATAACCCGACTGCAAAAAATTAACAGAGAGCTACGCACTGAACAGACCGTAAAATTATTGTAATATTATTATACCTGATTAAATTTTAATACATAATATATTATGTATATATTTGTAATCTCCATTTGATTCCCTTTATTTTGATACTCTACTCGATAGGTTTGGTTAAAAAAAAATAGAACAACTTACAATTTGGAAATATTAAATTATGTATAATCTCTTTTTGAATATATGTAATCTCCTTTTGATTCTCTTTATTTTGATACCCAACTCGATGGGTTTGGTTAAAAACATACAAATTGAACATAAAAAATTGAACTTCTTACAATTTGGCGTCAAAAGCTCGCCATTTAAGTCTTTTTATTCTTAAAACCTATCTAAGGACACTTGGGTTTTCTATACGAATCTAACGATACCCTAATTGTCAAAATCCATCCAGCCGTTTGGAAGATTCGTGGGAATAAAGAAATTTACAAAAATACAAGATACGCGCGATAAACAATACCCGTCCTGACAGTCGGGTAAAAAGTAAATAAATTTATTTAAAAAACATTCCCGTTAATCTTATTATAAAAACTTATATAAAATGTATGTACATTGTAAACTGCATTGTGACTATTCGTTGTATTTTTAAATGCAACATGACATCAAGCACCAATGGATGGGATTCGCACAAAATAGTCAGTTGAATCAACGTGGTTAATCGGATTTCGAGCTGCAATCGCTTTTATTAATGCAACGGACAGAGCTATAAGCTGTCAGCGTCGGTCCCAGATAACTGCATAGCATAATTACCTACCCCGGAATAGTGTAAATAATTAAGTTTGAACGGCACTCCGATGGTTCTGAGATATGATTTGAGACAGCAATCAGTACTAGAACGTGAGTTGGGTCGTGACAATTAGACTGACTAGATTGTTGGAAGAGTGATTACAGACCATTTCAACCCATAAAAGTTCCACTTCTAGGCACGGGTCACCTCCGAAGAATGTAGAGGGGATTTAGCCTACTATACCATGCTGGCCACTAGACACTGCTGACGGGTTAGTATAGGGTTTGTTTCGAATTTTCCTTTTCCCAAAGTATTCTTGTCTGCTTATGGTACTCCCTTAGTCACTAACGAGACCCACGAGTTGAAATGGAGTAGTGATATTAATTGTATTCTTAATCCGTCATTACACGGAAAGAACAATTTACAGTATAATTCTCCAATATATTAAAGCACTTTGTTAGACCAGTACATGGGCCAATGTTGAGCTGTGGACATTTATGGCCTAGCGTGAATTTACGTTGCTAATCGGCTGCGTGTGGTCATTCCCTAAATGACGACTGCTATTTACGGACAGAGATGTGCAACTAACAGTGTTAATTTGGTCGTTTGGATCACCAAACCACCTGGATATGTGATAAATTGGCTGAACTCGGTACGTGTAATGGAAGCACATTTTAAATGGTACATAAAAAAGCGAAAACGTGCCTTAAAACTATGTAATAAAATTTCATTACTGCATATTCTAGTTATTCAAAGTAGAAGGATTGCAGTAATTGCTAATCTACGTAAAGTATTGGCATACCAATAAATACTATTCATGCGGCTATCATTGGCTTGTTAATGCTTTAATAATAGATTCAAGATTTATGAATTAATGGAAGTCACGCGGGGCTTCGCTCCCATCGTTCTTTATTTGGCCACTGCTCAGCTCCTATTGGGGATAGCGTGTTGTTATATAGCCAACAACCTTCCTTAATAAATGGGCTATCCAACACTAAAAGAATTTCTTAAATCGGACCTCGAATCGGTTCCTGAGATTTGAGATTGAGCCTTCAACCAACAAAAAAACAATAATAAAAAACGATATCAAGTAAAGATTTCTAGCTTAACAAAGCTTAGGAGTTATTTCAAATGATATTATTATACTAAACTTTTCAACCCGTAAAAGCGAAATATAAAATTGGACAAAATCGAAGTTTTTATACTTCAGATTAATTACTTAAAAAAGCTCTGAATAACAAGACTTCTTTATTGTTGGTAGCGCTTTTATTCCAAATATTTATTTACTGAACTGGAACTGTTATAAAAAGTAACTGAAGGAGAGAGATAATTCTGACAGACTGCCACCATTTCAATAACGTTGCCTCACCGCGGACCAACACTAAAGTCTCTTTGAATAACGAAGGGGAACCTTTATGTGAAAGGGGGCCTGAAAGGAAAACCATTTTTTTAAATGATGGGATGGTCTATCTTGAATATGCAGAGACTGTCGCATCATTCAACATCATTAGACTGAGAAATAAGAGCGTACGCCTGAATATAAGTTTTGTGTTAAAGGTCTGTATTTATGTATTACTTAAGATAATATTTTTACTTAGGAAAATGTAGCTGTGGGACGTGTAATTTTATTGCACTGTATCTTCTTCATTTAAAGTAATGTTTGTAGGGGCATTTCAAATAAAGTACGCAATAAAATCTAGTGGGCCGACTGGGTCGCTGGTCGGATATCTGACACGGAACTAATTCCCACTATATTTTAATCCAGCAAAATACAAAGGAGCCCAATTTACATAAACCTCGACTGTTTGTTTCATGCGAGGACTGTATCCGTTTTGCTGTGGACTATTTTGTACTCAATTTATCTGTTTGTACGGCGACGCAACGTGATTGTAAATACCTATATACATAGCTATGATTTCCATCGTGTTTTCGCTGAGTTGTGATTTAGTGTTCGACACAATTTTACAACTCATTAGTTACATGTGCCCGTTAATTAGTGTGTTATACCGTATTTAATGCAAATATTGTTCCGCGCAGTGCCGGGTTAAGAATTCATAATGTCACTACCCCATATCAACCCGTGGGTGTCGTAAAAGGCGACTAAGGGAGTAATCTTATGCAAACAAGAAAAGGAAAATTCAAAATAAACCCTATACTAACCCGCCTGACGACCGTGGTAGGCTAAATTCCCTCCACATTCTTTGGAGGAGACCCGTGCCCAGCAGTGAGACGTTTATGGATTGAAATGATGAATTCATATATTATGTCAAGGAGAACTGCCTTGGTGATGCAGCTGGACTGTGTACTGCAAGAGGTCTCGAGTTCAATACGAGTGCCAGACTCGAGCTAAAATGGTATTTGGTTTTTCCATTTGAAAAAAAATCTGAAGCGCAGACCAAACTGCCAGCTAACGATCATCGTTCGTTCGCGCGAATGGGGAAGTGACCTTATCGTTTGTATTGACGTCCATACTTAGCACCGATGCAATACAAACTGTGAAGTGGACCCGCTGCAGCCCACATCGATAGTTTATTCGCGCGAACGAACGATCGCGTCGCGTGATCGCGTTTTATTAGGGCACTGCCTGTGGCCTCACACCGAAAACTAGCTAGCGAGCGGATGAGCGATCGTTCGGACATTCGTTTTTATTGCCGGCTTGTTTGCTAGCTTGCTAGCTGTGTGTGTGTATGAAAAGAAGTGAAACGTTGCTCTCCTAGTTGTGTGGCCTGCACTTCAGTATCAGCCCGGAATCAGGAACCAAAAAACAAACCAACAACCATGAACCATGGATCAAACTAAAAGTATTATATAATCTGGTATATACAATCTAAGTTCATAAACCAAGTTCTTTATTATCTAAAAGCGGCTATATATTTACTCTCACACCAACACTTAACGGGCTATTAAAAGAGTTTCCGCACATAAGGAATCCCGGGGCGTTTGTGAATATTCATAATGCTGTTCAACCAACTTGGCAAACTTGCACACAAACTTTTAGGTACATTCCTCTGTTATATCACTCATGGACGACTAAAACAACCGTCTAGAATACTAAAGTTTAAAGTTTCGTCAACTTCAAAAGTTATGTTTCTTTTATTTCAATCAAATTGATATTCTGTGGTGAATTATAAATAATGGTCGGGAAAACTTTTCTCGTTCCGTTAGTGAAATTTCTTCTTGAGTTTCAAATAACGGAAGATTAGAGCCCAACACGTGCATGTACACAGACATACGTTTCCTCAGTCGGTGTATTCGTTCGAAACCTGAGCGAAATATTTCTCGTCATCCCGGTTGCAATACCGCCGGTACAGTCGGCGTACGTCGATAATTGGAAATCGTATACGTTGTGTTCCTCTCTGTTATTATTTCAATTTTATCTCTGCATTGTTTTGTTTATATCTAAGACGATGCTGAATCATTTCCGTGAGTTTTCACTTTAATATAAACATATTGATTTTAATAGGTTGTGAATTCCAGAGGTAAATAGAACTGTTAGAGTCATAACAATACAATTATAAAATGAATAATTTAAAAAAATTGTAAAAATTTCTATCGAATATTAGAATAACATAATCTTATGAATGTAGAGCAACGAATTCACAAATTACTGCAAACATTGCAAAAACCGTAAACCAAAACCAGTTTTCATTGTTGAGAGCACTTTTCCTCTGTATAATTAGCTCGGGTTTTGTTCTTTTTTTGAGATTCTAGCAAGAGCGTTCGATATTTGAAATAGTAACGAATATTGCAAAGGTTTTCAAATAGCGAACATTGAATTCATAATATATGTATACTCGTAGCTGCGTGGCCATGCAGTCAACTTAATATTGCTGTTCAATTTTATAATTTAAAATGAATAAATCTAATAACAGAAAGAGCTCCTGGCACAAGTTATGACATTTATTGAATGTAGAGGGATGCTCATTGGTTGAAATTGATTTTCCAATTTCAAATTCAAATGTGAATGAAAAGTGTTAGAGCATTTTGTCCGTTATATAAGTTTTGGGACGATCATCCAAAGTGGTGGGTAACTCGTAAATCCTAATAAATTGTCTAGATGTGGTAACGAGTTCTGTGCGGTGCAGTCTCTGCGGATACGTATTTTATTAGATTTACTGAAACGTTCCTTGCACCAAATCATTATTTATTACCGTTTAGTACGTCTTTTATTGTATACATAATATCCTAAGAAAATATATAGAAGTTTCGACAACTTAGCGCTTTTACTTGGTTTCATACTTTCTAGAGAGTCGTGGTTTGTTGCCTTGCTTAATTTTTCTGTTTGAACATTTAAAGGTTTTCTAAAAAAATATATCACTCTTTCTTACTACCAATATATTGTAATACTTTGGAGCTGAATTTATGCTTGTTTTTTTAAGTAAGTCCTGTATTTTTTTCTATATGACGAACATAATATTAACTTTTAATATTACTAAATGAATATTAGCAGGCTTTGCATAATAATTCTTCAAGAAATTTATGATTTTGACTGTCTCGGTGCCCCGTGTTTGATCCACGAGTCGGGCGAATAGGATTTTTTTGTGTCATGATAATAATTTCCATGTCATATAATTTAGTTCAATAGACTCACCATCTATTTGGGTCCAAACATAGCTATCGTAATACGTGTAGACGGATTAAGAGTACATAATGGTACTACGCCATCTCAGCCCGTGAATGTCGTAAAAGGCGACTGAGGGTGTATTCTTATGCATAAGCACTGCGAGAAAAGTAAAATTCCAAACAAACCCTATACCAACCCGTCTGGCCAGCGTGGTATAATAATAATAATAATAATATTCTACTACATTCACACAGCGCCATCTAGTCCCAAAGTAAGCAATTATATTTGCTTGTGTTATGGGTACTAAACAACTGATATACTACTTAAATACATTTTTTTTTTGTAAATACATACATATTATAGATAAATTACACCCAGACACAGAACAAACCTTTATGCTCATCACACAAAGATTTGTCCTGGGTGGGGATCGAACCCACGACCTCCGGCTTAGCAGTCAGGGTCACTAACTACTAGACCAACAGGCCAGTCATGGTATAGTAGTCTAAATTCCATCCACAATCTTTGAACGAGACCCGTGCCCAGCAGTGGGACTTTTATGGGTTGTAATTATAATAGCTATCGTAATGTGAGTGTGATTCGCCTCTACCTACCTACTCCTTCGGGAAAAAGGCGTGTTGCTATGTCAATTTATTATTATTTTCAAGCCGGTACCTTAAATAGTATGGCCACATAGCACATTCTAAGCACAGACGAATATATAACCAAACATTTGTATCTATAGGTATATACGGATCATTATTTCTTTACGAAGACTGACCTTGATTCAAAAAAGGTTTTAGCCAGTATTTAAAACTAATTGTAACTGCCTAGACGTCCTAAAGTCCTGTCTGTTAAGGTATTTAGTCTAACTACTTTCGTAATCCATCTGCATGTTAATTAGTTCCAGACTAACGACTCTGTCGTGGAAAGTGACTGGCCGCATTACAAAACGGATAAAACAATTTGTCTTCAGTGCTTTTCTATATATCTTTAACATAGATAACAATCTCAGCATGAATTCTACACTGTTAACAATTCTTAAGGTGCCTACTTGTAGTACATATTCATCGTTCTAATCTATACTTTTATATATTATTATAAGCCTGAGGAGTTGTTTGGTTGAATGTTAGGATCTTGGGAACTAATGGTCCAATTTGAAAATTTGTGTTAGATAGCCCATTTATCGAGGAAGGTTATAGGCTATATAAAATCACGCTACAGACAGTAGGAGCTGAGTAGTGGTCAAATAAAGAACGACGAGAGCGAAGCCCCGCGCGACTTTTAGTTTTGGATATACTATACTTATAAGTACAGTTTTTTTTTACTACCAAGATGGTATACGACCTATGGGTGCCTGCAATACAAGGAGAATTATATACGTGTTGCCGACCATTTAAAATTCCTTCTCTCCCCAATGAGCTCTGGACACCACTACCTACTTATCAGCTGGTACGCAACAAGGCTACGATCTTCTGTATAGGGGGTGTACTTCTCTAAGCGAGAGTTAATCACTGTGCTCTCCTTCTCTTACAAGGTCCAGGGACCTTGTAAGAGAAGGTCCTGGCAGAATAAGAAAACATGTGTCAACTCATTTCCAACTCCGTGATGCCATAAAATCTAAATAATAAACATTATACCTACCCGTGCATGGGAATACCTCCTCCTTTTTTGAAGTCGTTTAATAAACATTTTATACCTGAATATTTGTTTTCTTTTTTTATTTTTTTTATTGCCTTTTGTGGCAGACGAGTAAGCGGCCCACCTGATGGTAAGTGGTTACCGCCGCTCATGGACATTAGCAATGCCAGGGGCACAGCCAGGCCGCTGCCTACCTTGAGAGGATAGCTCTCTTTAAACCTCGTTTGAAGAAGGACATGTCATAGCGCTCAGGAAACACCGCTGTAGGAAGCTCACCCCAGAGCCTGCACGTACGTGGGAAGAATGATCGCTGGAACCTTACCGTTTTAGCACTTCTTCCTAAATTTACCCTTTTTCCTATTTGCCTTAAATTATAAATAAAATTTCGAGTAGGTTTTTCTGCTGACTATATTTTATATGTACTTTCAATACGGGGCGTATGGGTATGCCTAATATTTCACGGGGTGAATGGGCACTAGCACCTGGTACGGGGTAAATCTTGCGGGGCGTATGGGCTCGTAGCCGTTAATTCCTATACCAACCTGTTTGACAAGAAGCGTTGTAACATTGGCCTAATAATAATATCTTTCTTTTATAAAAAGGGGCTAGTTTTTAGCAGTGGAATAATAATTATATTATTATTATATTATATTATTATACTCAGACAGATTTTGTTATTTTATGTTCTCGGAAAAACGTAATATTTTCAAATGAAAAATATATCCACCTGTGTTTGTGAGTCGGTTAAATAAAGGTGTATAAAATTCAATCTCAAATTAGCGTACACACAAGTACTAGAAATATCATTAATTCATTACAAACATATTCCGATCTATGTTGATAATTGTTATAGTGTAAAATATGGTAGGTACTTCTCAAATATTTAAAAGAGCTGGTTTTTTCGTGAGAGGCCGCTCAAATTGAGTCACCTGCATGAAAAAGTATCTCCATTCTACATACCGCACCCATAATGACACTGCCTCCTCGGACCGGTAGCTTATTGCCAGCGTCGAATAAAAAAGAACAAACGTAGAGAAAAAACGAGAACAGACAGTTTTATTTCACTTCCTCTAACCAGAGTTAGAGGAAGAAGAAGAATTGAAATATATTTCAATGGAATAAAAGAGAAGAAAGAGTCAGAACTCTTTCTTCTCTTTTATTCCATTGAAAATATTTCGATTTGCAATATATATTTTTTTTTCTCTTGATTTCAATTACAATCTAGCCAATTTAAAGACTAATTAATAATTTTATTTTAACCTAATTTGCTAAGTAAACATTATGCTAAGAATGAGTCCAATAACTTTTCTTAGTATCTGTTAAGGGGGAGTCACTTTGTTCATGTGTTCATAATAACGCAATATAGTAATGAAATTATATATTTTTGAATTAAAATAATACATCTATTACAAGAATTACCTAAAAAGGCTCTCACATTATGCTTCATTGCTCGCGTGTTTATTTAACAAATCAAATAAATTGGTTGGGAAGTAAGTTTAGCTGAAACGAGCAAATAATAGCCCTGTTATTTATATAACGGTTTGTATCGATACAAATAAACCACTAATTGATTACAAATTTATTGTACATAATACAAATTAAGCATCAACAAGTAAGCAAGTTTATAATCTGTTGATTAAATATTTTGTTTTATAACGAGGCGTATTGTAATTGAGCTAGTAATTTATTATATTATTTATTAATGTAATCATTAACTAATTAATTACTTTAAAAAATGGCATCTTGCCTTTTACGCCGAAATGGAACAGACTATTTATCGATTTTTTTCAACCAAACCCGCGATCTCTTGCCCAGCAGTCGTGTATACTCCTGCTGAAAATTTTCAAATTATATTGAAAAAAATCGAATAGTATTTCGAATTCGTTCGTTTCGAGTTCGAATTTGAAAAGTAATCTTAATAAAAAAAAATAAGTATCCTAATTTTGACAAAAAGCACCTAAAATCAATTATGTTTATTTCCGAGAGGCAATTGCTCAAACTAGGTTTTCGGATTTGGATACGATGGACTAATAGTTGTCAATGTACATAATAGCAATGAATACACTCCCTAGTGAACATTTTAAGCGCCATATGATTAATTAATAGACCTAGGTTATGACATATATATTCGTGTCACTATGTTAACGAGCTTGATTATGAATCTTAAACAAAAGCATCCTTCTAAGTCATCATAATCAAGTACACGTCCAATGTAGCACATATATGTATAGACCCGTTCATAATCGACGAAAACGATTTTTGAATTCTTGTTTATTTATGTAGCTACGAGTATATTGTCAAAGAAAAAATAATAAAATATTTTGGTTTGTGACCACCTACATAATTGCCTAAATGGACTTTGGTAAATATCCTAGAAATTAATTTATTAAACTAGACTTCTATAAGTCTAAGTTTTCTCAATACAAATAACGTCAAATGTAAGTATTATTGCTTTTATAATTGAAATGTATTCTACATGGATATTTGCATATTTATTCAATTTTTAATGTTCAATTGATTTTCATTATATTTATTTAGTAAATAGCTGTGCCTCGCAGTTTGCCTTATTCATACTCGTTCATTTAGAATATCCTAAAGAACTAAATGAATATTTGAATTGAATGTACGAAAAATTGATTTATTCATTATCAAAAATATATTTTTCATTACAAAATATTTGGTTTGATATCATTTGTTTGCCTTTATTTGAAATAGATTTATGTAATGTTCAATTTACATGATATCTCCTAAATTTTGTTACGTACACGTGATAAACTTTATTCAGTAATACAGTCGTATTTCAGATCGAACGAAAAATTCTTAAATATCTAGATCGGGTAATAAAATATTCACAATTGCCAAGCTCTGGGCTATATCAATAATTCAATTCCATTTCAATGTTTATCACTTGAATCCTTAGAAATCGTAATAGCTTTGCTATAGAATATCAATGGGAATGTTTCCCAGCCATTTTAAGAACTTCAATACAGTTTATAAATTGGACTAGTTCTTGAAATTCGTGCTCAAACCGACTTACAAACAAACTTTTCAACTTTATAATACCTATTAATATTTAACAAATATAATTAATGTTATATTAATTAAAATTTCTTTTTTTAGAATCTCTCTGGATATAAGCCATACAACTGGCCCTATTGAAAATCTCTTGAAAGTTTAGTAGAGTTCAGTAGTTTGTAGTAGTTCAGTAGTCTATGTTCAGCAGTGGTCGTTCTGCGGCTGATATGATGATGAATCTTTTTCATAAATAATTAGGAAAGTTTGGATGGATGTTAGTGACTCAATCATGCCAAATAAGTATGAAATTTGACACACCTATAGATTATAGTCTCGCATAGCACAAAGACCTTTTCCTTTTTATCGACATATCAAGCGAGTGAAGCTGGGGGGGAAGCTAAGAAAAAATAAAAACTTGTTGTAAAAGACATTATTAAAGATCATTATCATCAGCAACCCATTAAGTCCCACTGCTGGGCTTGGGTCTCCTCTCCTCTAACTAGAGAGCTGAGAGGGTTTAGGCCATAATCCACTCACGCTGGCCTAGTGCGAGTTGGTGGATCAGACATACTAATAGAATTTCTTCTAGGGTATGTGGGTTTCCTCACGATGTTTTCCTTCACCGTTAGCAGATGGTAAGTCACTTGACTAGTACATATAAATACCACAAAGTAGAATCCACATTGGTACTGCCGGTCAGGATCGAACTCGGACCGCGTGATTTGCACGCCCCGGTCCCTTATCCATTCAGCCATCATCGCTTATTATTAAAGATAAATATATCAGAATGTCTACTAAAACTTACTCGTAGCAACCCCTACCTCAGTTTAAGACCGTACGTTTGTCAGTCACCATCGGGCGATAGAGGCTATTATTCAAGTCTAATTCCTTCCACACCACAGGCAATGTTTACCCAGACTAGGTACAGTTCAGATTCACAGGTGTATTGTAAATTTTATGTCACAGAAAGGGTAAAGCGAAATATTCCATTCAATCCTATTCAACTTTTATTTTTATTTGATGATTTTATCAGCATTTAGAGTTTTTCTTTATTAAAAATAGACAGTAAAATTCTGCAAATTCCTTTCTAAGATATTTTTAGTGACACTATTAATACTTTAAAAGTGTAATTTTGTCTTTAATCGCTAGATATTAAAAAACCCTGACACAAATCCTTTCTAAAACGTATTCACCAATGAACGTATTATAATTCGAAATCTCGGTCTCAAATCTTCAATCGTATCTGTTTTCCATATAAAAGTATTTGCACTTTCGCTTAAGAATCTTTATTAAATAAGACTAAAAAGTGGTTCGAAGCATGTTATCGCGGCCGATGAAGCTTCGCTAGGACTTAGTACTCAAACCTTTTGAATATTTGATCGCAATTGATTTTCAACTTTACAAAGAAATGCTATCCTGCTATTATTAGAACTTTGCACTTCCACACACACGTTCTATATAATCGCATTTACATAATTTGTATTATGAATTGCCTCTTCTTCTCCGTGTAGTGACGGATTAAGAATACATAATGTCACTACCCCATCTCAACCCGTGGGTGTCGTAAAAGGCGACTAAGGGAGTAACCTTATGCAGACAGATCACTGCAAGAAAAGGAAAATTCGAAACAAACCCTATACCAGCCCTTCTGGCCAGCGAGGTAGAGTAGAGTAGGCTAAATTTCCCTCCACAATCTTTGGAGGAGACCCGTGCCCAGCAGTGGGACGTGTATGGGTTAAAATGATGAAAATTATGATATCCTCTTAAATGCCTAATAGTGAATACAATACAGATTAACTACTAACTCTGTTTATCGACTGTCGTCTGTTGTCGTATTAAGGTGTTCTCCAGGGCATAAGTGTGACTCCTTAATAGATGTTGAACTATAATTAAGGACACATTGGCTGTTTCGGTTACTATAGAATAAATAAAAAGAATATAGATAACTAAACTAAAACTGTTTTGTCTATGCCGACCAAGGAAATTTCTTGGAAATTTAGTTAGTGGTTTTGTAAGAAACAGAAATTAAAAAATGCACGTAATTTATAGGATTTTATATTTTAAATAAGACAACACCCGTTCTAAGGAATAAGCCTTATGTCAGCGACTAAAGGACATACAGTTGATGATTTGAAACGCACGCTCAACATAGTGGCTGAGTAAGACGACTTGTTTTTACTCAAGCGTATCAGGTGTGCAATAAGGATATTGTATAGGTATTTATAGTTTTATGTTTTTCTATTATTTTTATTTGTAGTATGTAGTTTTATAGCATTAAGATAACACTGCACTATCGCATTAGGTTAGCCTGTAAGGATAGCTGTAAGTTTGTATTAAATAAATAAATAAATCTATGAATCTTATAAATATTTGGTTCGTGTGGGAATCGAACCCACGTCACTATAGTGACAGTCAAAATGTTAAGTACATAAAAACAAACATATAAACAAATTTTAATAGCAAAAAACTTGATACAGGTGTGCATATAACCAAATATATTTTTGTACACTACGTTTTATGGCCAGCCGTAAAATTCTGAACACTACTTTGAAAGTTTTACTTTTTATATCTGCAAGCTCTCGTTGAAACTATAGTACTAAAACACAAGTAGATAGAAACCAATGCGTTAGGTATAATAAACTCAGTGTTGTGAGGATGGTTGTAAATTAACACAGCAATTGCATTTATCAGAATTGCACCTCCGACCGCTAACAAGATTTAGAGGGAACATGGACGGTGTAACGCGTCTACCTATAGGATAATTAGTATCGCTACCTCGCGGCGTCTCATTTATCGTTCTCCACGGGGAGGTGGGTCAGCCAGCAGTAAATCTACCAACCTGAGCGCTCTTGTCTTTGTAAACTTGAAAATCTAATTACATTTACAGCTCCACTTAAGTTCGCCTTCCCGTTGAATTTGCATTTCTTGATTTTTGTCCTCGAGCTCTGATAAGATTTTGTTACGGTGGAGTTCATCTTCATTACTCTTTTTTTTTAAGTAAAATTTTAATTAGAAGCTTTGGATCCGCCTACCTGAAAGTAGATGTCACGGGCGTGCCATTTCAAGTCAGGTGCGTGGAAAGCGAATGTTTGCAGAACCGCCGGTTTATATGCTCGAACAGGCCCAATAAAGAGCGTCTCAATGTTGTAAAGGCGTTTCTAATGCTTATTTGCATTCAAGAAAGCTCCCTGAACGGGCAAGCAAGTGTACGGGAACGGCTCTGAAACGTCGGTACTCGGTTCAGAGCGCTAGACAGAGAGCTCCCCTGGTAGTGATTAGACGATGCTAATACCATTTACTTTCCAACTTTCCTGACTCACCGACCGTTACGTGAACATTCGCTATTTATTTTAGGCTACTTTAAAATCATCTTGAAGAGCCGCTTTAATTCTTTTCTGCGCTATTAAATGCCGGTAATCGTAATATTATTCTTAGTTAAACTGGTTACGTAAAAAAGATGTAACGAATATTTTTTTACTGTTATTTGAAGATAAAGTTAAACTTTTCATTGTTATAAAATAACCGTAGAGTTATTACCTAAAACTTTGCCACGTAATTAGCACATCATACTTGTAAAACTGTACGAACAATTTTTTATAAAATTTATTAACCGACTTTAATTTTTTATTAAAACAAATTGTATTGCACGTAGCTAAGGTGTTTATTTATGAAATAAACTATTACAATAGTCGTTATTCCACAAAAACGTGACGTTATCAAAGGAGAACTGCGCATAGCGGTCTTCTCATTAGCGTATATAGCACAATTTCCTCTGGAAACTGTTATTCCACAAAAGTTAGAGCGAAAAAAATTAAGTTGAAATTTGATGTCCGAAACGTAGCGAAAAGAGCGAGCCCTCGGCGGAGTCACCGGAGCTTAGTCCACATTAAAACTGCAACCATAAAACTTTGTACGTCGAGAGTTGTGCCGTGGTCGAGCGTGCGGTGAAACTTGCACTGCATTACGACAAGTAAACCTGCAGTTAAGTGTTTACTTCGCACATTCCAAGGCTTTGTGCTGCTAACTTGGACCATAAAAACGGCCTGACTCGTGCATCTGTGTGCTAAGTTCACCATAAAAGATGAATGTTCACTATCTTTTGATTAGTAGTGTTTAACAATTTTAAAAACTATTTGTGTATGTGGTACCTATGAACTATCTGTTCTTAAAAATGATCCCAGACTTATGTTACTTATTGTTCGTAATACGCGTTCCAACCAGAAAAAAGATTCAAGATCTAAAAAAACTGAATTACATTTGCATTTAATAATATCCTTACTGATATTATAAATGCATATGTAACTCAGTTTATTTTTATACCTTCAAGCCTTAACCACTCAACAGATCTCCATAAAACACATAGGTATAGTCTAACATTAAGACCTGTATAAATCCTTATAAAGGTCCTGTATAGATCCTAAAGCACGCGGGATAAGCCGGGGGCAGAAGCTTGTTTAAAATAAAATCTAGATCTCAACCGTGGGGTGGCCGCCTCGCCGTCTCTGATTTCAGAGTGACGTGATTATACCCACGAGACAAATATTTATACAATTCATAGACATTTGTTTCTCATCTGAATGTACTTTGTGTCCGTTAATTGTATGTCTGTAAAGCTCCCGCAATATAGGACTTATGACAAGGTGAGAGAGTCATCTTCAAAAATAGCAATCCAGGGGCATTTAGGCTTATATGGATACTCAAGTCAGGGGACATAAAAATAATGCTTATAAATACATAAATATCGGCATAACAGAGTATGTGTACCTACTTCACTTACTCAATATAAGTAAGCAATCTCAACACATACAACCTTCCTTACCGTTCACTATATAAGTATGTTGTTGTTTTCGTTCATTCTCGTTTCATGTTGTCTTTTATATAAAAGTAATCGAACGTTATTTCCACAGCATAAAAGCCCATCGATCATTTTGTTTTGGTGATATTATTAATTAATTTCCTTAATCGGCTTCCAAAAGTTTTATACTAGATTAATGCTATTTAATTAGCTTCTGTAAATGTTTGCTGATATAATTATCCGTTAATTAGGTGGGTTTGAGACGCAATTTGTGGTATTTTCATCTACTGTATAAACAGTAACACGCTTCGAGAGAATGAGTAGCTTCCTATAAACATCGTTATGCCAAAATTTGTTTGTATGTACAGCCAGTAATTCGGTGTAGTTTAAAATTAAGTTTCCATTGTCTCTTTGGCTTACCTAATTACTAAGCTTGTTGAGAGACATTTTATATTCGAATAGCGTATTTTAGTGAATGAGAAACGGAATAATAACAATTGAAAACAAGCATAAAGGATTTAGAAAAGGATAATTCGTCTTAATATGCAATCATAATAAGACGAATAATAAGCACCTTCTATATTAATGTTATTTACAATTCCCTCAGGGTAGTCTAATTAAAATGCTTTAGGTATTAACTTCTACACCGTGTTTGAATTAATCTAAAACAAATAAATAGTTAATCTTTTTTGGACATCACATTTAACAAATAAATATATTCGATTTGAAAAACATAAATAATTTCAACAATATATAATTAAACATACAATGAACTGTTTTATAAAGAAGAAAGACAAAATGATAAAAGAACAAGCAATTCTCAAGTTTGTGTAGTAGGTCTGATCATTGCTTAGTTGGCTTGGCACTGATTGCGGCAATTATTCACCTCACCGCCTCCCCTTTGCCGGAGCTCCGACCTCCGTCACTCCTCTAACGGCTACACTTAATCCAGGTACCGCCGTAAACAACATCTTAAACAAATAAAAAAAATATTCCCCCGCTTTAATACACAAACAACAGTTTGTACCAAATAATTTTTATCTCATCAGCCAAATGCTTTTTGTTCGAGTAGGTACGTGCAAACGGAAAACAAATAGGTACAAATCCATAAAGTGTAGTAGCGATTCCAACAAAGTGAACAATGTAACAAGGAAAAGTTTGTGAAGTCGGAAACAAAGCAGGCCACCTCCATAGCAACGAATGTGCTTCTGGATATTATAAATTTCCTTTATGCGACCCATTAGAACATTATCTTAATTTCACTTGTTCAGTCCTCCAATGAGAAAGTACAAAAAGTTATGGACTTCGGAAAAGACTCGTTCTAACAGAAAATCTAGTCGGTTTTCAGGTAAGACTTAGATAATTAAATACAATTACACCAGATAACTTCGCAGAAATTGAAAATGGTAGATAAGTTATAAATCAAATAAAGGAAATATTTATCCAATAAACAATACAAGATTTAGAACAAAAATATTGCTATTCAGTTCAAAACTGCAACACAGCAAAACACGTAGTGACTGAAGCCGGGAGGTAAACAAATTCAAAATAGAAAACAAACTATACGCGCGTTGCACAGTATTGATTGAGCTCCGGTTGGCCGCAATATGGAAGATTTGTTGAGAATAACGGTTGAGCAGATAGCTCGAGTGGCCATTACAGATATCTTGAGCTCCCTGCGATCGAAAGAGAACACCCGCCCTCACCTACGTCTCACTCGGGTTGCTCCACGCTGCACTGTGCATGGGCCGTACATTTTACCGACCCGTAATACTCGGGATCCAGGGAAATACTATTCTCTTTTGCCCGTCTCAGACTATACGGATAAAATAGGTACCTGAAGCACGAATACAATTTTATTATTTTGAATTTGACTAATACCTATAGGTTTATGAAATCGTGAGATTTCATAAAAAGCTTTAAAATAACGGCCACTAAGTTGACAAAGACAAACGTCACATCTATCACAATTTCTTCAGTTTGGGATTTTTTTTTCCGAATTCCGTAATAACTCTTCCTTAGTGGATATCTAGGCATAACAAAAAACACACTCTCCAAATTTCATGTCTCTGCGGTCAGCGGCTTAGGCTGTGCGTTGATATAAGTATGTATAAGTCAATCAGTTAGTCAGTCAAGACTTAGTATAGATATTATACATTATTAAATGTTTTATTTGTTTGCCCCACATTTAGATCAAATTGGAGCTCACAGACATCCGAGCCAGCTCGTGACCACAAGCGCAGCGGTGCAATTCTATCGAAACGTCGGAATACAATTTAGTCTGGGTATGTATTGCGAATTATTATGTATTACAATAACTTTTAGCTTTATACGTCTGTATTAGGAATATTCGCCTTCACTTACATTAGATCTAGAAAAAGTACATTTGAATAAATAGAACAAATACCCTCTTAAAACGCTTAACAACGTTATTTGTTCGAGTCCACAACGACAGAAAAAAATATAATATGTTTTTGTTTGTCTGGATACCATTACCATTGGTGTCGATTTGTTTCTCTCGGCAGCAGATAATGTTATTCTACGGTCACTTAGTATTCATTGAATTAGTCTGTCATTACAATATAGTGACATTTGTAAACAACGACTACATTATGCGTCTATCTCTCTTTCAATACTACTGAATGAGTATTACGATAACATTCTTTTAATTATTGGGTATGCGACCAAATTGCCCCATTTGTTTTATAGGTGGATGGATTGACGAGAAATCAGTGACTTTATGGTTAAGAGAATGGTGATTTTTATTTTATTTTATTTGGGAAAACAAACAGTTACACAATTTTCTTAAATTAGGGTCTTAATATTAAGCTATATTATGTTATTGCGTAACTCACAGCGTGATATTTTAAATTTTTTGGCTATTTCCAACTGGTCAGTCTTAAAAAGTTTTGTTTAACCAGTGTTTTAATGTTGGACTTGGTTATAGCTGTACTTATCACCTATTATAAGTGGCATGTAGAATCGTGTAGTGTGTTGCTAATTCAATCCTAGCACGGAACGAACACTTAATATGTTTAGAGCTTTTTGTGTTAGTGATTTTTAAGTTTGAAAAGTTGATTATAATTATTTAATTTGTGATTTAGTGTGTGATTGTGTACCTTTACAGAAAATATTGTATTTTTGATTATTCATTAACTATAACTTGAATCGAATTAAACATTAGGTAAATAAAAATTATTATACTGAGTGAGAAATGAGGCTTTTTGGTATCGAATAATGGGGATGGTGTTAACGATTCATAATACAATGCGCAGAACCCCAACCACAATAATAAATACCGACACAGCAACAGGCACCATGCTGGTCAATGACCTTTCAACTCACGAACCAGCTGAGTTATAACGTAAAGAAGAAAATGAATAAAAATATTTAATCATTATAACGTCATGTTTTTAAATAATTTGGAAGCACTTTCATGTCATTGTAATATCACAAATTTTCGTAATGAAGAAGTTCGTCGGTAATTACCTTTGAAGTTTGAACCAACCTTATATATATATATAGGGTGTCACCACAGAACAGAGAAAGGTTTGGTGTCACACTATCACTAGTTTCATTGAGATGAAAGATCAATAATTGATTTTTTATTATAATTTGTAGCTTAATTTGAATAAAAACCATATAGACCTAGAAAACAATTTGAAAGATTTACGAACGCACTGTGAACCGTATAACAAGCGCAGATGTAAAACGATATCCCATACGACGACTGATATCGATATTTTATTACAGCTGCCATCTACATACAGTCACACGATGCCGTATATTCTGAATAAATCACCTTAATCGAACAAAATAATTGTCGAAAAAAACATTGAAATTTGCCATTTATTCTTTTATGTCTTTGTTGCTTTTTACAACACCCTGTAAAATCTTTTACGGTTTTAACTGTTGGGTGAATACGTATATTGTTTTTTTTTTAATATGTCAACTTAAAAGCTTAAAGTTATTAAAATTGTCTATGTATTTTCCAAATATCCTTCTGTCGGACAACTTTAGTATTTTATCTAAAAAATATCTTTTCACTGTTTTATATCAAAAGATACCATTTAAGTATATGATATAATACTGCGGTTCACAAAGTGAAATTCAATTTGATTTTATCGATTGAATGGTATCATACCTATTTCACGTTTTCATTTTCTGTCTTTACTACCGCTACCCCAAATTTATTAAGCTTTAAGCTTAGCGACATAACTAATTTCTTAGTTAAATATTTGTTATTTATTAAATAATTTATTCACTTTGAAAGTTATTGAAACACTTGATGCTAATATTTGTGCGAAGTTGTGCGAATTTTCCAGAATAAAAAGGATTATGCAAATGTTGCGCAACTGTTAAAGCACAATTGTTTATTATTTCCCTCGACGCCTCTGAAGTACTTAATGGTGAAATAATAATTCAATTGTTCTGCTTTATAGTTCATAAGGCTTATACAATTTATGAGATAAAATGACGCGTTATTGATAGTAAACTGCCATGTTTGGGTGTGGGAAGCTAAAAGCTGCAGTGGAGTTATAGCTACTAGAAGAGTTTGGTGAGTGGTGACGTGCCTACTGAACAGATTCTTAGTTAACAATAAGAAGTAATCGAACAATAGGAATTAATCAACCTAGAGTTAGGTTGTCTCATTAATTCTATGATAATATTATTGTATCAGTCTGAATCGATTGACAGCTGTTTTCCCTATGAGATCGAGATCGAGAGAAGTGATCGGTAAGTACCATACCATTCAAGTGTCAACTAAAAGTCATGAATAAGCAAGGGCCACTTGGATTCTTGATAATCAAAAATTGTATTTGTTAATTTTAACAAAGAAAATTTTTGGTTTTCAAGGACCACTGTAACGTGGAGTAGAAGTCGTACAAAATATATATCCAGTTAGTATGATTAAGTTATTTTAACATTATTTATTTCAAAAACAAATCACTTTTAACACGGAGCTATCATACGAAAAAGCCAATGTGTAAAGATAAACCTTATTATCGTAATCGAAGTGAACACAATACAGGCTGCTTACAGCCTAATTTTCATTGTTACCGAGCTCCAAAAATAAAGTTGATAAAAACACAATCATTGGAAAAACAAAAAGCAATTTTATACGTTTATAGAAACATGCCACAAATAGAACGGAAAATAGGAGGCGAAACTTTTAAGCAGCCTATATCTATGTATTTTTCTGTATATACATGTGGTAAACAAGGATTAATCATTTATATTTAGGCTGATTCGGATACGTGTGCCATAATTTGTTAGTTCCTACAGGAACAAAATGCTAGTGACAAACAAAATGTTAGTGGGCCACCTGGTATGAGCCTTAGTCAATGAAAATTTTGCCGTGGGCAGCCCGCAGAATAGATTAGCACCTCTTTTTGTACCTGGTGTCGTAAAAGGTGACTAAGGGACACCTTAGTCTGGCTCATCCCAGGTGGCCCATGCCATAAAACATAGTGTTAGTGCACAGAGGGGTTTTATATGGTTTGTTAACTCTAATCATTTCCCAATTCCGTTTTTAGGACAACCGTTTTTAGGATATAATTTTTTTTGGTGATTGAGCTAATGCACCTATCAAATAGTCTGTTTCAGATAGTCTATAAAGTCTTATTAGGTGAAACTAGTGATGAAACAAGGTCCTTTAACGTAACAAAGTTATTTATAAAGCGGCTTATTAAACATGTTTAGTTTTGTCGTGATTTGCCATGTTTCTTATCTCATCTAGAGGGCAGTTTGGCTGTTTGTCGGTGTAAACAGGTGAGCTCACGGGAATCGCTATTTCGCTCACGTTCGACATCCGATAAAAGTTTCCGCCACAATCACCTAAGAGCTCAGCTGTCAGGGAATAACCGTATATCGGTTTTGTTTCCACTGCGTCCCTGCGCGCCTCCCTGCATTACAACGAAATTATATATGTGCTACCAGTTCTATTTAAATTATTGTTGTTCTGTTTTAACAATATTGAACCTTTTTTGTTTATCTGCCTTTTTCCTCATATTTTTTTATTTTTACGCTGACCGCGAGTAACATGAGAAGTGCTTTTAGGTAGAAATTACATTATTTCAGAACAAAATAAATTACAAAGTAGGTACTCATTCAACGTAGTCCTTATTCGGGTGTAGTGATGGAATAAGAATACAATGTTTAGTTTTTTGATATCGTTAGAAGTTACTAGGAGAACTCAAGTGAAAATACAGCGGTGTTAGAAAAGGAATTAAGAATGGTCATGTCTGACCCGTCTAGCCAGCGTGATAGCAGGTAGGCTAGTATATACTCGTATCTAGCTTTTGTATATACCACGATGGTGGCTAAAAACATACAGCCCACCTGATAGTAAGTAGTTACCGTAATGTAACGTAGTACTATAGGCATCACGAACAATGCCGACCCTCCAAAACATTTCCCTTCTGTTTGTTTGAGGTGAACTCCAAAACAACTTAACCGATTTCGACAGGACTTTTTGTGGCAGATAGCTAATGTCACAAGGAGTAACTCAGACTACTTTGATTTTGGAAAAATATTAGGGCTGCGTGAAAAAAAGAATTAGGGTACAGTGATAAGAGAATGCGAGAATTATTGTTGTCCGCGCGAACGAAGTCGCGGGCTTAAGTATTAGTTAAATATTCATATTCTCTAATGAAATTATAATTGTTTATAGCTTGTTTATAATAGAAAAGGGACATTATATTTTAATTAATGCAATATTATGCTCGACTACTGAATATACCACTTAGTTTACAAATCATAAAAAAGTTTTGAATAGCCCGCTGGGAAGCTTAAAAGTACTTTTATACCAAAAGACATTATTTAAGTAGTAAAGCTGTTTTCCGACTCTTCTATTGGTAGTAGTTACGATGAACAAACATAATAATGATTTTATCGTTACTTGGCTACTAAATGTATATTCCTGATTTAATCATTATTAGAATAATTAGAAGACTGACATTGAAATAATTAAATTATCATTATTAGTATCAAATTGTTATTATTATTATTAAATTTTCATTATCAATGTTTTAAAATATTGTTAATTAATCTATATATTACAATGTCAATCCTGATTCTGTTTACTTAGCCCATAATTGTAAACATTTTGCATGCCCTACGGTAGAATCACTTGAAACATGTATAATTTTATAACATCTACGTATGTAACAGTGTTTTTCTGCAAAAATAAAATATTATTATTATTTTATTAGCAAAGTTTTATAATGTAGTATATATTATATGTTGATCTCGAATTTGCTGTGACGTTTGTACATTCTGTGACGTAACATCAATTTATTTTTTTATTATAATCTATACCAATTTATAAAAAAGAATATAAATGACTGGCCTGTTAGTCTAGTGGTTAGTGACCCTGACTGCTAAGTCGGAGGTCGTGGGTTCGATCCCCGCCCAGGACAAATCTTTGTGTGATTAGCATGATTGTTTGTTCTGTGTCTGGGTGTAATTTATCTATAATATGTATGACCTAGTAAAGGTTGCGGGTGGCCGTTGGATGCGGGCAGCACAAAATCAATCGCTGTGGCGGAAATTAGGTGAGACCTATGTTCAACAGTGGACGTCATTGGGCTGATATAATAATATTCTACCACATTTACACAGCGCCACCTAGTCCCAAATTAAGCATTAATATTTGCTTGTGTTATGGGTACTAAACAACTGATATACTACTTAAATACATGTGTTTTTTTTTGTAAATACATACATATTATAGATAAGATATGATGATGATGTATGTATTTGCAAAAAAAAAATATTTAAGTAGTAGGTATATTAGTTGTTTAGTACCCATAACACAAGCAAATATAATTGCTTAATTTGGGACTAGATGGCGCTGTGTGAATGTGGTGAAATATTATTATTATTATAAATGAGGTTTGTTTCAATGATACATATTATTATCTAATATATAACTCATACTTTAATCACCACACGTAATCCAAACTATTAACTATTTCACAACTCATACAGTTTTGAAAGTAACTTTGTACAGAATCAAGAGATGCAACGTGCATTCCGTACCATTCCACTTTTGATTACTCTTTCAATAAAGCACGGTCATTTAGCTAATGAGCGCGCTCTAAAGTAAATAACTTGAACAAAGTCTACGTCAGTGAGATTCAGGCACCAGTTTCAACCTTTGATACTCGGCTGCTAGTCGCGGCGACTTGTTAACAGAGAAAAAAATATCACCTGCCAGCTTCTTGTGAAATAAATTCTCTTTTAGCGAGTTTTTATTTTATAAAAATATAAATAAAGCGAAATATAAATATTTAAATCAGATAGATAAATCCCTATCAACGCAGGGTAGATAATACTTTTTTATAATAACCAGTGTGCCTACTTAAAGATCTAAATCAAATTGAATGACCTTTGCCAATATATGTAGTTAAAACAAAACACAATTAAAATCTATTTATGAAAATATCTAAAAATTGTTTTTAGGCATTTTGAATCATTGTATTATTGAACAAACAAATAAAAAGCATCATTTAACAATATCCTTCCTGGCAGTCGGGTAAAAATAAGTCTTTAGATGCAACCGTTGTAAATTATTTTGTAATTATTAATAACATACCATTCGCAGCAATAATAATATAATTAATTAATTATGGTTACGCAATATATTATTAATCTGTTGTAATTGCATAACTGTTTATTTATATATAGATTCATGCTTCTGTGTTCAACCGGTACGTAATTACACATTATAATTATTACATATTAATCACAAACAAATTTGTAATAATAATCCTAAATCAATAAGTAATGTCATATCAAAGCTCTGAACTATATTATAATGATATACGCCAAAAACACAACATATAATATTATTTATTCAAAATCGATGCTCTTCTACACGCACTAAATAAAAATAAATATTAGAAAAATTTATTAATAAATTAAAAAATGCTTATGAACTTTTTTTTAATCGTATTAAAATTTTGAAAGTTTGAAGAATATCAATAGCCACATAACGCCCTGTGCCGCACCGTCTTCTTCGCGCAGCGATAAATAAATAAACTTAGTAAATAGGTACATAAACTACTGATATTCATTCAGCAATATTCGGTCCACTCACGGCAATAGGCATGAAAAATGCTTATAACATCGTGGGGTTTCATCATCATCATCATATCAGCCCAATGACGTCCACTGCTGAACATAGGCCTCACCTAATTTCCGCCACAGCGAGCGATTTTGTGCCGCCCGCATCCAACGGCCACCCGCAATCTTTACCAGATCGTCGGTCCATCTGGCGGGGGGCCGCCCCACGCGATGGGATTTAATTCTTTTCAAATGTATTATTATTCTGATTCTGCAAATAAAAAGACGTTTAAGGTGTTTTAGCTTTAATATAAATAAAGATTAACATTGTAAATTACAACAAACATAAATACTAGTAAAAGTGAGCAATTAATAGCTATATTATTGTAAGCTGCACAATTACAGCAAAATTTATTTCAGGAACATATTTTTTTTAATTTAAATAAAGAATGCCATGTAATTTTTTATTCAAATAGATTGAAGCTTACTAATGATTGTATTAAATACAAGAACAGTTTTTAATCTAGTGTCACTCAGTAAACAGGTATACCTAGATACTAATATGTAAATATGTATACACTCCAGAAATGCTAAACACTGGACAGCATTTATAATTTGCAAGACCTGAAAACTGTTTGGTATTCCGCTCACGTCCGCCCCTTGAGATAAGTTTCAGCCACAATTACCTGACCGTTCAACCGTCAGGAAATATATTGGCACCTTCTGCAACCTCGGCTCGCGAGCGCGCCGCGGCGTGCCACCCCACGCCAATGTGATATCGGAGATCTGATTTTGAACGTCACAAAAAATATACACGAAGCGACGGCGACGTAAACACGAGCACACTCCATCAGCAAGCCAATTTATTAATAGTCAAATTGCAAGTCACTGTATATAAGCTACGACAACGTCGACAACTTCACGTCTTACGCAGTTTCACCCTTCGTTTGATAAATAAAATAAATCCCGAAACAAAACATTTGCATGATTAATGGTTATTTATTTTTCTTGGAGAAACCGAAAGTTCTCGAACAAAGAACTTCGTGATTATTGTTGAAGTACACAATGAAATCAAACGACAACTTTTAAAAGGTCCCTAATGGACAAAAGGTCATCGATCAAATTACAAAGAAAGTTTTTCTCAATACTAAACAATCGATGAGTTCAAATATTTCACTGGTCACATTTTTCCAATAAAATGTGTCAGTTTCTTTTGTAGAGCATGAATGGATGGATGCTACGACCACTTTAACACAAAAATGCCCGCATGTAACATTTTAGTGGCAATAAATTGTTGACGGGGAAACACGTATGTAAATTCGTAAAATTTGAAAGTATTTTAAGACATAAAGAAAATCAAAGGGCGGCTTAGTACCACGGCGGAATGTTAGTAGAGTCAAAAAGGGCTGTATCGGGCGGCCGCAATATTCGGAGCCCCTCGATTTCGGGATGGAATACTTGGGGCGGCATTCATTCGATCGCAATCTCTATGCTAACAGCTTGCGATTCTGATCTTCGTTTAGCGGAATGACCGCAGTCACCCCGGTTCCTGTGACGCTTACGAGAATTCCTTACACGTTCACTCCACAGAAGTTTTTTATGGACACGAGGAACGCTCGCCCCTTAGATTTTCTTTTCTGGATGACATAAAACTATTCAGGGTTGAAAATATAAAACTAAACATTTGTGTTTTCGTTTAATAATAAAAAAAACGTTATGGTCAGCCAGCTATTTTGAATACAGACGTTTCGAAACGTATAAAATTGTACCGAAATATTTAGGTACATACTTTTACGATATAATACCTACCTAATACAGACAAAAACCTAAACCGTTTATTTTGATATTTTACGCATTTTATGATAAAAAATAGGAAATAAAAAGTACAAAAATAAACTATTTATAATTCTTTAATGTAACAAAAACAAATTACAATTAACAAAAGAAGAAAATAAAATGTACATAGGCGAGCTTAACTCAAATATGAGTTTCTATCTATCTCTTCAAAATGTTCAAATGTGAGGTAATAACAATTTTGATAGTTCGTTATTATCACAAAAATCAGTTCCATTGCAATAAAGTTAAATAATAAACCTATTTCTAAACATTTAAAAATTAATCCTTATTTAAAAGAAAAAAAAATGTTTACTTTACTAAAATACGTGTCAAAACTTAAAAAATATCAAAGTCTTAACCAATTTTTTTTTCCAAATTAAGCTTAAATAGCTTAATTTATACACTATTTTGTAACATCATTTCATTTTAGAATGCAATCTTTATAATATAATATATATATACCTAGTTTGTTCTATAAAGTACTATATTTTATCATATTTATTGTATTATTTGAAGCCAAATACGAAAATATTATGAAGAAAAACCCAACACAAAGCTGCCTTACAGTTAAATATTAAACATTCAGAATTAAAATGGTATGAGTGATAGTTGTACGGTGCAACCTAACTCGATAGCAGTGACAAAGCGAGTGCTGGACGAGGCACATTATATAGTATGGAGATTGTGGTAAATGTACATGCGAGCGAGAGAGCCGGTTAACATACAAGATCTAAGTAAATCTTCTACTCAAAACTGGATTGTAGAAAGTTCACGTTGAGTGCAAAATTTATTTTAAACTTGTTTTCACCGACGTTTCGGAAGAGTTGGATTAAATCTTATTTTTCCAATTGAATGTTTGAAATATTTTTTATTTTACAGTTTTTTTTTTTCATAATATTAGCTAGAGATATATTGCCTTATATAGTTGGTGACTCCTAGAATAATCGATATAAAAATAAATCCCTTTTTTTTTTTTTTTAAAGACAACGCCCGCACTAGGGAACAAGCCCTGTGTCGCGGGGAGCTTTACAAACATGCAACTAACGTACACAAAGTACACCCAGACTAGAAACAAATATCTATGAATCACGGCGATTTAGTGGCGAGGCGACCACCTTAACCACTGCGCCACGGTGACAGTCGATCCCTTTTCTAATAGGAATAAATTTCTTTGGAAATATAGGTATTCCTATTATTGTAACTTACAATAAATGTGTCTGCTAACATTTAATACATTGCTATTCATTAGTATATTATGATATAATATGATTAATATATTTGATTTTAATTTTTTACTATATTAATGATAAAAAACTTATGTAGCGCTACTAGTACCGTCTGTTTATTATGTTGTAAGTACCATGTGGGTCCGGAACAATATTTATAGTGAACGACATTGTAGACAATGGTAAATTTGTAGTCCGAAGGGTTACCCTTTGTCCGCCGCACACCCATACAGTGTACCATATACACATAGAAATGCATTCATTTATATCAACTGATTGAGCGCGTATCTAATCATATCGAGATATATTTTTTATTAAATGTACAGTCGAGTTCATTAATATATTGGGACCATCATTCGATATTTTTGTTGAAAAGGGTGACTACAACTTATTGCATAATGTACAGCATATTTTATTGAACCATTCATATGAGGACATATTATTCCATAGGTTCTATAGTATTTATTGAGCATTTCAACGCGCACAATATTTTGAATCCTTGATGGTGCCAACATATTAATGAACTCGACTGTACCAGGTATGTTAAGATTGAACGTTTATACTTATGAATAGTAAGTATCCGTAATGCTTACAGTTATTTTAAGATGTGTTATACGTATATAAATAAAACTGTAAACGCAATGATTTCTTACCTTTGACACACTTTTCACCTAATTATAAAATATTAAAAAATACGTCATCTTTGTATCATCAGCAACCCATTAATATCCCACTGCTGGGCTCGGGTCTTCTCTCCTCTATCTAGAGAGCTGAGAGGGTTTGCGTCATCTTTGTTTATATTTTTTTCGTTTTTTTTTTTAAGGAGCACTGAATCTATTTCGTTTAAATATATGGGACCACCTTTGAAATTTATGACCTCACCAAAATGTAAAAAGAATCTCCACAATCAGTTTATAATTGGCGGAGTAGTCGCGCAACAGACATTTTCCTCTTTTTTTTCGAATTTCGAAGTCGGTTACAAATATAGAATGAAATGTGCAAGAAACGCGAAGCCAGATAAGAAATGTGCAAGGAACAGAGATAATAATAAACAAAAAAACAGTAATAGGGACTATGAATCGACTTGGAACGTGCACCGGAAAACTTATATCCGCTGATATCTAATATTTTACTTATACAGAAATAATTCGAGAAACAAAAAGAATGAGGGGTCAAAAGCAGATGGTCCGCCTTTATAAAAATGTTGGAGGGTTGTGAAATATGACACAGTGTTATTTCTTCGCACACCCGGTCAAGAGTTATTGCATTCCATTATACGTTTTCTCTATCTAAAGGAAGCCATTTTCACTAAAGAAGAACTATGCCGTCTAATTTTTATTTCACTTATCATTTTTATTGCTTCAGAAAATGTCTACTTACTTCATAAATATTACAACAGAAGCCTAAGCCCTCTTTTTGTAGCTTTTCTGTGAACAGAGAACTTAATTATCTGCTAGTTAAGTTATAATTTATATGCTCATATAAAAATGGGTGCTTTGTAACGGTCGAGTTATCAGGCTCCTTTTAACATGCCGAGCTGCGTAAGAGATCGACAATAGAGTCAGTGGCTTGGAAGGGGACACCTTATCTTTACTACATTGTGTCCCATGTCACATGAAACGCGAGTGGCGGCCTCAGGCAATGAACGGATTTCACATTCATAATGAAGATTAAGCAGAATATATTTTAGCTACGCTCGCTTTGTACGCCGCAATGTGTAATTATAAATATGGTAGCTAACTGGCGCTTCGATACTGAATGTTAGTAAGCTCTGAAATAACATTTATTCACAAAGCTGAATGTGATGCGAATACCTCTGGCATTAAGTCCGACTTAATACATAAAATTTGTGTATTATAATTCAAATAAATAAATAAACAATGCATTTACGTGGAGTACAGGTCTCGTTTTTTCATAAAAGCAAAATTTTAAATCAGTTAGTGTAGATGTAATTACAATGTGTTACCTGGGACCCTATTCGTAATTTTAACTAACATTTAGTCGATTTTGATATGTCTTTTTTTTTAAAGTTCAACTTTTGTGGTCGTTGTAATTTTCAAACATTTTAAAACAATAAATTGACCAAAGTAGGTCATTCATGCACATCAAAGTCCCTCCGAAAATACTATTTCAGAAAAAAAAAAACAAAATGGCGGCAGGTACCCGTTTATTTGTGCTCCTTCATATAGCTCCTAAGTAACGGATCATTAAGAGTTTTTAAAAATGGAACATATTTTGAAGAGTTGAAAGGTTATTTAAGTTTTAATTTAATCCCGGTAATACGTTCTTATGACACGCAGGTGAAATTGATGTTGTAGTTACTGTTATATTAATATATTCGTTTCAGGGCTAACCGAAGTTCGGTGATCGTTAAACTGTCAAATTAGACCAACTCGTCCTCACTGTCATTCGAAAAAGAAAAAGTGCAATTTTCTTTTATCGCGTGACCTAAAAGTTTTGATATTATTGGTGACGTTGGAGGCTTTAGGCAGGTTACCGTAACGATATTTTCAACGTTATGCGTACCAAATGAACCTTGTAATTTAACATTTATAAGGAAGAATTTAAACACAGCTTTTTCATTTTTTTAATACCACGACTGTGGTAAACAGGCTTAAGTACGCCTGCAATACCGGGGGCATCACGAGTACGTTTACAACCATCCAAATACCTCCCAAATAAATGAGTTCTAGACAGCACTAGGCTTGACCACTAGTCTCTAGAGCTCACCAGTAGGATCACAACAGTGCTATTATGGCTGTGGTCTTCTGTAAGGTGGATGTACTTCTTCAGAAACGTGACACAGTTTGGGTTATAATTTTTTTATTTCTAAATTTATTAGAACTAGCTTTTGCTCGTCGTTATTTGTTTGACCACTGCTCAGCTCCTATTGGCCGTAGCGTAATGTTATATAACATGTAGCCTTTCTCAATAAATGGGCTATCCAATACTAAAACAATTTTCAAATCGGACCAGCAGTTCCTGAGATCCTAGCGTCAAACTAAATAAACAAACTCTTCAGCTTTATAATAATAAATAAAGTATAGATTAAACGGGTATAGTATAAAATTATTGCTTCGATAATTTATAATTTACACGACACTATCAGCCCGAGCGCCGCCGGAAATTAATTGGACAGCACTGATAATAATTGAATTTTCTCGTTCAAAGGAAACACTTTTAGGAAAGTAAGTTCGTGTAAATACTATTTACTTAGAACTTATTAGTACGCTTTTCTTATTTTTTGCGAACTTTAACTGATAATATATTAATAGCAACAAGACTCTTAAATGGTTAATTTTTAATCATCTATGAATTTGGCCACTATCGCAACGGTTGGGTAACTTTTCGCGCACATCTTTTGAGACAACGTTACTAACTAACACACACAGATTTACTACAGATTACAGATTTACAGTTACTTGCTAATATAGACACTTTACAAACATACAATTAACTGACATAAAGTTTAAATAGACTCGTTAAGTATCGTTAAATATAACTCGTGTGTGAATCGAACCTACGACACTGGGTTTTACTCTGAATTTCGACATTCGAATGTTTGGTTTCGATGTCGCTGTCAAATGTTTGAAAGTGACAGCGACCATATCTAAATTTCCATACATTTGACAGCCCCCGGGGCATGGTCATTTGGTCATGTAAGATGACCACTCATCATCAGCTACGTCAAAGTGACTGTCAAACATTATGTACCTACCCGTACCAAAGATATGATAAACTACTTAAAATTAAAACCCAAGGTCTTGTGTAGCACACAGTTCACAACTGACAGCTAGTCAGTGGTGAACATTGACAGGTAAGCGCTAGTTAGCCTATCTAAAACATAGTTGTATTGGGGTGTCCTAACCTAAAGCTGTTAATAGGTTGGCGTAATAGAAACTCCGATATTAATGAGTGGACTGTATAATATAATATAATTTAAAGTGACAATAATTCAATATTATGCGCGTGAGTTTATGGCGATGGACGTTGACGCAGTAGTTGAGTTCTTTCACTCCGATGACAGCGCGCCCGGCGCGCCCCCTCCTCTCCGCGACGGCCGCCAACCCGCGGTCGCCCGGCGTTTAGTTGTTCCGATGCAGCCGGCGGCGTTTAGTTATCAACATAGTTGACAGACTTTTGACGGATTTTGCACAAGCTTTTGCCCACGACACTGCCCACGTGGTATTTGGTAAGAAGTAAGAATTTAATCTATCTGTGTGTCAAATTTCTAATAGATTGAGTTACAAATAACCATATCCCAGCTTTCGCATTTATAACATTAGTATTTATATAAAATGTGTCACTTAAATCTTACATATTTTATAAGACGCTTGTCTGATAGTGGTGAACAGACAGATTGAATAGTTATATTTCATAAAAGAGTTTAAAATGGAACACCTACAATATTTCAGGCTTCAAATCTCAATAAATCGTGTAGGCGTGGTAACGAGCTCGCTGCGGCGTAGTCTCTGCGGATACGTATTTTATTGGATTCACTGAAACGTTTTTCAGGTCCAAAGGATTATTTACGAGCGTCTGCGCTACCGCTGCAGAAATGCAGATGGACACAAAGCGTGTATAACTTATGTGTAGACTGTTCTTATTCTCTAAGTAAATGTAAATCTTAACACTTGTGCTGGCTTCAACTTGTATCTGGCTAACATTTCTCCTGTGAAGAGTTTTGTTTAAGTTGGCTTAGGATTATTATCTTTGCCATTATTTATTTTCGTACGGTACGGTGGCAAGATCAATAAGAAACCTTTACTTATACAAATTATTTATTAATGGTAAGTAGTAGGTATTTATTTTAAAAAAATGTCGAGATTATTTGCCTTCAATAGTATATTGCCATTTGGTACAGTCATAAGACTGCTGAATTATTTTTAGTTTTGTTAATTGTACTGTTTTAAAGTTTATTTTTTATTCAGTGTGTCTTGTGTTTGTGCCAAATAAAGATTTTCTATTTATATACACCATAAATAAAAGCAAACACAAATACGAGTATAATAAAACTTGAAACAAAACTTTAGGTATCATCGTGACCAAAACTCATTATCTTAGCTCTAATTGGTAGCAGTATTGTCCACGTGATATAAGAGTGCAGTAGCAGGTGGTCAGCTTGATTAATTGCTCCTGTGAGAAGCCGGGATGCTCCCAGACCTATTTATTTATACCCAACGTAAGTGCACCGCGATCGGAAACTTGCCAGCACGAATCTATTGGGGATACTCGGTATGAGATTTTCTTTTTACATCCCTATGTTTTTCTTGTAAACTTATTTGCTAACGTGATTCAATCTACGTAACTGGCAAAAGGTAATGAGGTTTTTTGTAGGAAGTTGTTTATATGTAGTTCTACTTGGCTTGTTAACAAATATTGCTGGAATATAATAGTACATATTTGTATTTACGGATAATATTTGAATAGTAATGTTTATTAATCGAAGTTGAGAAGAAAAGAATTGAACCTATGTTCAAACATATTTAGTTTAGTAATGAAAATGGAATATTGGGTTGGGTGTTAGTTATACAGATTTTATAAAAGAAAAGATAAATTAACAATAAAAGCCTTAAATATTATTAAACCTCTATTGAATGGATAGGAATAAGAGCTACTTCAAGTAGATTCCATATGGGTTTAGCAGAAAATGTATGCAAAGTGTATTTTGATAAGAAATTCTGACGATTTCGGATAATGTGCGGCCGGACTTATCGCGATTGAAATAAGATAAACGGAATTCCCCTTTTTTGCCACGATATAGTAAGGGGTTTAGACCACGAGTAAGAAAACATACAAACATAATAGTATTATGCTAATAGCGTTTCTTATGTAAGATTTTTATTTATATAAAAAATACTTTTCAATCAACCTATCTCTGTCCCGTCTTAAATCGAATGCGAAATCGCAATAAAAATAAAATAGTAAACCAAAAATAAACATTTTAATAGCCATATAGAATAATATAACTTTGTTAATCATTTTGTATAATTGTCTCAGGGTCTCACAGGCCTTGCTAGTTGGATGTTGGGACGTCCGAGGAAGAGTAAGTACTACCCTCTCACAGAATATCAACGCTAAGTATAATAAATTTAATAAGCTATTGCATTGCGTCCGGTAAATATGGAGCCCGCGCAGGAAGTCCAGTTCCTCCCTGCCACATCAGACTTTTAAAAAAAAATCCTTACTTGCTAACCTTAAAAAAGATTTCTTTGTCAATAAATTGATTGCCGGCATTTTAAATTTCTATGTGCACGTGATGGTTGTCCAGAGTCTGGAGGAGGAATTTATTAATTTATTCAGTCAGTAACAATAATAATTTACAGAATTACAAAATTTATAGGTATAAACTTAGATATTAAAAACCTATTTACAAAATATACTAATATGCATACATTGTTTTTTGTATGTACGAGTAGCTTACGTGTACACACATTTGAAGAGACCAAAATTCGCATATTGTTCATAGGGTAATATTAAAATTTAATAGAATCATAAACTGAATCCATTTGCAAAGAGAAATGGGCAAGTGGATTCTAACGGCATGCACCAATTTCAGAATACGCTTCGGTAACTCAAGCTTTATAAATTTTACCAAAATATGCAGTCTCTAAACTTTACACTCTTCAGAACTTCGCTATTTTTAAAGCACTCTTTTCTAGAGAGGTAAATATTTATTTCAAACTTTTTTATATATGAATACGTAATGACATTTTTGATAAAAATAAAAAATGTTAAGTAGGTTTTTCTATTAGTATTTAATGTTTGATACATTTGTCTTAATTTTCAATTTCTTTTCAATATCCACTCAAGTAGATACAAGAAAAAACGTTAAAAAATTTATTTCTTCGCGATTAGATATGTAATTAATTTATACTTAGAGTTTACCTGTATTTTGTTTTCCATTTTGACTTTACCGTATTTTTTGACAACGCATTCAAATTTTGTAATATAATTTTTTTACAAGTTATACCAACCTATAGGACGGCTTAAAATGGAAAATGAGTAAGTTATTTATTATAAAACAAGAACAATATAATCATTTATTCTAATAGCCAATTTGACCTGTGAGCCTCAAGTGGATTACCCTATATTTAATGTAGCCGTTAGCTTCAACAAGAATAGAACATCGGACAAAATAGGGAAGCTTACAGGATGACCAAAATTACACTTTGATTAATAATGTGCTAAACACTTGATCATAATAAATAATTAAACATGGCATCAGTGTTCATTAAGATCATTGAGGTTAATCAACATTTGGCAAGGTCAATACATTGATGGGTGACTGTGTGTAGCAGTTTCATTCCCAAGCGTCAGACATATTGTGCTAAATTAAAAGTTTTAATGTGATTGAATAGTAAACATCTTCAAACATACTTACGCAATATTAAAAAAACACATACCACGAATAGGAAGGATATTAGTATAGTGACGTCACTAATCTAGCATAATGTTTTTGCTTGGCCACCTGAGGTGTAGCCAGCAGTCGCAGGTGGTATTCGTGATTAATCGGAGCGAGCGCCCGCGCCGTATTTATAGCTTGTCGGAAACGACCACTGCCCGGCACACGTCTCGTGAACCACAGGGGGCTACGATTTTCCTGTTCCGACTCTAAAATATCCACCGACTTAGTGTGAATGCTGATATCAATTGTAATGACCGGTGGGATGTATTCATTACTGTCCATTTAATGTTATTAGTGAGTCGGTGCGAATATGAATGATTGTTGTGTTGGAGGAGATACATTTAGTCGTTGATTTGTTCTTAGTGTAATATCATTTGAAATTTATGAAAATAAATAGTTCGATGAATTATATTATCTTAATAACTAATGTATACCGCATTAATTATTTAAAAATATAGGTTTGCCATTAATTAGGTATTATATGAATTTCCTTTGTTGAAATTTTAATTTTATTTATAAATGAAAAATTCAACATATTAAAAACTATTAAGTACTATCAGAAAAACAGCAAAATAAAATCCCTAATCGCTAAATAACATTTGTATTCATTACATATAAATCGTGGCTTAGAGGGAGATTTCAATGAAAAACAAAAGCGTATATTTAAATCTCTTCCAGGTAGACACTAGTTTAATTGCGACCCCATTTTATTTTAGTGGATTAAGTTCTGGTAATTAGTTGGTAGCAGGAAATTTGGACAGTAGCCTTATTTATAGTCGACGGTAAAGCCCAGGCGGGCGTCAGTAAGCTTCTTGCTAAGGCACTAGCCGATACATAATAATTTGTGTTATAATTTACATAAACAACGGTATTTCGTCATCCTGTTCAATTTAATTCGAAATTCAAGTAATAAGTTCTGTGAGCATCTTATTTAAATCCTTATGAATATTGCTTAATTCATTTATAATTATTTAAAAAAGTTCAAAAAAATATTTTTTTCTTCTTCTTTATCGTTACGCTCTTACCAGAGCGGTCTTGGTCTCACTGCAACTCAGAAACGTCCCACTGCTGGGCACGGATCTCAACCAACAATTTTGGAGGGAATTTAGCCAACCATACCATGCTGTGGTCTGGTCGTGATCATCATGTCGTAATTTATGGATTGGTAAGATATAGGTATGATAGGATATAGGTATGATACACCTACCATGATGCACGGTTAGTTCCTTACGGTTTCTCGCCAACTCATTATTGTCACTATCTAAGTATTTTAATAATAATGCAGCCATTATTCGGCAAAAGAAGTATTTTATGGTTGAATGTAATTTTTTTTTAATAATTAATGTTTGTAAAGAATATTCATATGTTCTAATATATATTATTATTATCTTTTTGGAACCTAATCATAATAAATGATTTCCAGACTGATCATAACCAATTTAAATTGCGCTATCATCCTTCTCAGGTTAAATTGTGATGTTATATATATAAACATATATCCATTGCAATGTCTCTTTAAATGAAATAAATGTTGAATTGAATACTGAGGTAAAACTTTAAGTACCCGGTGAAATTAAAACTCGGAACAGTTTAAACCGAAAAAAGAAAGGGGAGCATTTAAATCAGTTCTAACTTTTCATTCGTAAACAAAGTTTATATGCACAGATGCCAGAATCCAATAATGGTACCCCAACGTCTGAAGACTACTTTTGAAGGGGACGAAATTCCCCAAAGTATTGGAACTCGACACTAAAGTCACGAAATATAAAATTCATCGATATTGCTGTTTCTGAACGTTGAGATTGGGGGTTTTGTTTCCCATGCATATGTTTTTATATTCATTTAAATGTTCAGCTTATCCAATAACACCCGAGAGTTTTAAACTTCAGAACCTTTACATGTTTCAGTTCGTATGTTCATTTCACGTACATTTATACTCTATTAGGTCCTTGGCAACGATATAGACATAAAGAGGCTCTTAACATGTAATAAATGTTTCTTTACTCCAATAAAGTGGGACGCGCATGCAGCCTGCGCCGCGTACTCTACTACCAGTGGTCTCATTGCCTTCATTTAAAACAATTTACATACCGAAATTGTTATATAACGCCTTATTAACAATTGTTTTAGCTTCTTTATACAAACATTCACACATTACAAGTACAGCATTAAAATTCCCAAGCACTTAAAGTATTACGAATTTATTTCTTTGCGCAAATTAAAAAAGAACGTCCCTTTGAATCAAATCAGATCTCGGCTGTTTTAAAAAAACACTTACCATTCCCTTGAACAGTCAAGGAGGTTCTTGTCGTTTCGGGATTATAATAAGATTCTGTATTACGCAACAAAACGAGTTGCCAAATTAATTGTCAAACAAAAGAGATTAGCTTTCTGTTTGCGTTGAGGTACAAAATTTAAATAATCACTGGCGTTGGTACTGAATACTGATGACAGTATTCAAATTGTGTGGAATTGTCAAAACAAGAAAATTGTTCGTGGAGTGAGCTCGACATACTCACTGTGGACTGTACGTAGAGCTCCCGCGGTGTCGATTAAGGCAATGCTAATGTCATTTTGTTTGTTAACTTCGCAGACTCGTCGTCGCGGTCGAATGTGCATCCGTGTAAATATTAGAAACCAAATGGAAACAAATAAACCGTCTTATCTGCCGACTTCCATTCCCATATGCATTGTCATTTCGCTTTCAGTAGCAATATTGCGAAATTTTAAACGTATTGTTTCAGTCTTGTTTATTCGCTGGGCTGTTCAGCGTGCGCAACTGTGCAGATAGAGGGTTTATAGAGATGAAATGTTTATTAAAATATTGTTTTATTATTGGGGATTCATATCAGCCCAAGGACATCCAAAGCTGGATATAAGCTTCACCTAAATAGGTGGTAGTTAGTCTACTGTTACTACGCAGGCCAGACGGGTTGGTGGTCTCTATCGCGGGTGTTATGACGCGATTTTCCCTTAATCGCCTCTTACGACATCCCGGGAATAAGGGGGAGTGGAGACATACGTATTCTTTATCTCCGTCACCATACGGAGTTCCGTCACCACAGGTAAGATTATCATTGGGGATATTCAATAAATACCGATATTAGAGTGAATAAACTAAAATACTAATTTGAAAAATTATTTATATTACACAGCCAGGAAAATTTGTCGTAACATTTTCCTCGTAGAACCCTAATATAATTTTTACTACTTCCTGCTTTCATTATTGTACTAAACTTAATTAATACTCAGTAGCAGCAGTAAATTATGATAATAACTCTTATCAACGCAAAATTATTGCATACATATCCATAGCGCAATAGTTTCAGATAATTAAAGTTCAACTGTAGGTTTACAACTGTAAAAGTTTTTCAGTTATAGTTCGAACGTGCAGCTTGGCTGTAAAATTTTATACTTTAAACTAAAATATATACGTACCGTAAATACGTATAGATCTATGTACTAATACACACGTACCTATCTAATCTATACTAATATTATAAAGTTGAAGAGTTTGTTTGTTTGGTTGGTTGAACGCGCTAATCTCAGGAACTACTGGTCTAATTTGAAAAAAATTTTTATAACATGACGGTGGCAAACAGACATACGGTCCGCCTGATGGTAAGCGGTTAAATAAACAAATAAATCACTGGTATTCCCTGTGTCGTGGAGGCCAGTCTCTTTCATCGTGGTACAGACAAAATAAATATGTATCACAAAAGTAAAGAAAGTTTTAGGGTCGGATAGCCCATTTATATACATCACGTTACAGTCAATAGGAGCTGAGCAGTTGTCAAATAAAGAATGACGGGTATGAAGCCCAGGGCAACATCTAGTCTAATATAAAAGCTCATGTCACTGTGTTTTTGGTCGAACGAAATGGTTCGACTGATATTATTGTTTTTTTATGTTTTTTTTTTATTGACAATAGGTGATAAAGTACTTTTCATGCGAATAAAAATACATACAATAATATATGGCAGAATAATGGCTGTCGGGTCAACTAGGCTTTAATCGCGCTGTGGGAGTATTCACAACTGTTACAAAACAGGTCTCATGTTCGATTGCCTGGTCTGCAAAAACGGTTTTGGGTTACTATGTCTTGAAAATCGCAGTATCAGTCTTCTTATCAGAATCTAGAAATATAACAGATTGATCCTATTATTATTGCTATAAGTGTTACACAGACATGTACAAACCGTGTTCAGGATTCCCCTTACTGGTTGTTGTGGACTGTATAAAATGATAGGCTTCTTTTTTGTTAGCATACAAATTTAATGTTGATTCCGGAAAAAGGTATAAGACAATTTTAGCGACGGTTGCAGACGAGGTTTTGGAATCGAGTGAGTTGGCGACGCGACGCGTAGTATACCAGAGGCATTCTCTACTAGTCAACATAGGGTTATGCAGAGATAGATCTAAGTAGGTGCAAGAAATATTATGTAAAAATCTTATATAATTTAAATTTTAACTTTAAAGAAATGTACAAGAATATTGCCCGCTTAATTTGTTGCCTGAAGTGGCAGACGAGCTAGCGGCCTACCTCATGGTAAGGGTTACCGCCCCGGACGTTGGTAATGATAGCGGCATAGCAAAGCCGCTGCCTACCTAGAGAGGATCTCTTTTAATCTCGTTTGAAGAAGGATATGTCGCAGCACTCAGGAAACACTGCTCGAGGAAGTTCACACCAGAGCTGGCACGTACGTCAGAGGAATAATCGCTGGAACCACAGAACAGAGATGGTTTTAACTGGAACCTTACCATACTAAACTGAATAGTTTCAACATATTTTTTTATTTATTTTTTTATTTCTGTTCAGAAAGCTTACAGACTAATAAGATACATGTGTATATACAACATCTTAAGGATAATCGTAGCTACATAGCTGGCTGACCACCCAGATGTTAAAGTTATTATTGTGTCACAATAATCAAACTGTAAAACAATGTCGTTCAACTTAACTACCTACATATTATTTTAGTATATACCTACCCTCACTACGCACATTTCGCACCAATTGAAGAGTGTTGTAACTTGACCAGTACTACTTCACTATTAATAATAAATCTTTTTTTTTATTGTTCAGAAAAACATACGTAGTAATAAACAAATAAATCACTGGTCTCCACACTAGGATTCCCTGTGTCGTTGAGGCCAGTCTCTTTCATCGTGGTACAGGCAAAATAAATATGTATCACAAAAGTAAAGAAAGGTTACACAAAAACAAACAAATAAAAGTGAAAGGCATGGCATAGCATCTCGTAGTGTGTGTTTGTGTGAGTGTGTATGTATGTATGTGTGTGTGTAAATGTGTGTGTTTGTGTGTGTGTTTTGTTTAAAAGTGGTTTAAAGTTTTGAATCTTTATTATCAACATTAATGCTATTAGTACAAGGAGTAACTGAATGGACTCACTTTTACTAAATGCCTTTTTTCAACAGGGCTACGATATATTGCGTAGTCACTGTGATTGTGCACAACACTAAAACCATCACGCCATGCCATTACAATGTCGACATAAACTTTGCCAAAAAGTTATTCTGAACTCCTGCAGCATTGATTTTGAACGAACTTTTTCATGTCAGATTGTTCTTCGGGTATCTACGTATAAATAAATATTATTTTTTATTTCGTTACATTAGGGAGGCGATGGGATCACCGCAGCTGACGGCGTGAAACGCCGCGAGTTACCTAAGTCACTTCATTCAAACTTTTGCCAATTTTAGACGAAACTTTTGTTTAGATACAAAAGTTAGCATTAAGGCCTTTTTGTTTGTCAAGATTTGATTTAATTGTGACTAATAGAGAATTGAATTGACTTAAAATATCAGACAAATAATTTTATTAAAAGTTTCAAAATATGACTACTAAATTAACTTCTAGAATGTCCTTGTCGTAAGGTCGTCACGTCTATTTGTAAATTGACCTTTGGTCAAATAACGGTCAAAATTTATTGCGCAATTATTGACTATTTATTTGAATAATATCGGAACTGAATGCCTTATTTAAGACACGAGCATGTACAACTTTGTTATTGAATATACATTTTGTTTTGTTTATAGAAAATATTGTTCGAGATCATAATTATTTTATTGCAAAATAAAATTTATGCACAAAACACGCTGACTCATTTATTTTTTCAAGATTCTTCGAAGACTATAGCTACAGCATTATGTAATAATATGTGGTATTTTCTCGTAATTTTATGAAACATGCTAGCATTACTCCATTTAACTAATTGCTTTTCACTGTTCTTAAATTTATTACGCGGGAACACAGGGAATAATTGACCGCTCCCGTGATTTATTGATAAATTCGTTTATTCGGACTGTAAAGTGTTACAAATGTCTCAAAACTGAACATTGGACGTTAATACATACAGTGAATATGGAGTACGGTGTTAAATTAGTGTATTTTGGTCAAATTCAAACAATATAAGTCTAGTGGATTAACAAGTGAATTAACAAAATTACATTTGCGGGTGACGTGAGACGCTAGCCGGCAGCCGCGCACCGCGCTCTCTCACTCGTACACTGATGCGCATCGTGCTATCTCGCTCTTGCACTGGACTCGCGCTTTGTGATTCAAAATGAACTGCATAATTTGCGATTTGAAAATAAATTCGGGAGAGGTTATTAGATGCAACGGTTGTAAGCAAAATTATCATTATAAATGTTTGAACATGTCGTTGGCATTTAAAGAAGGGAGTGTGGCACAATTGAAACGTACTTTCAAGTGTAACTCGTGTTCCAATGTAACCCGGCGAGTACGCTCAACGGATGAAACTCCAGTACGTGGTGTTTGTTCAGGCTTTGTGGATATGGAAGAAGACACCCAGCTTTCTAAAGCTCGGGGGGAAAATGATTGCCAGGCTCCTAAGGGATCATCGACCTTGAAGGAGCCCGATAATTTTGTACAGATGACGGAAACAGTCAACAGCATAATTATGGCAAAGTTTAGCGATTTTGAAACAAAACTTATGAAAGAAATAAAAACTACGATAAACGTGTTAGCTTTGGAAAATAGTAAGTTAAGGCAAGAGTTAAAGGAAGTCAACGAGAAATGTAGTTCTTATGAGAAACAGATTGCATTAATAAATAGTGAAAAACTAATTTATAAAGAAAACAGTGATACCATCGGTCATAATCAACAAGAATGTGCCATAATTACACCAGGAATAACTAACGTAGATACATCGTCAAGCAACAATAATAATATCGTGAATGGCACTTGGGCGCAGGCCATAGCCGCGCCGCCGCCGCCGTCGCGAACGAGAGCGCGCAGGACGCCGCGCGGGCCGCCGCACGAGCTCCCGCGCGAACCGCCGAGCGCGCCGCCAACACGCCGCGTCGCCGCGGCCACGACGCCCGCGACCGTACCGGAGCCGCCATCGCAGATGGAGCCTGCCCTCAGCGACGCTTCGGTGGTCAGTAAACCAGCGAATTTTGAGGAGGATGGACAGAGCAATAGCCAGTGGGTAGAAGTTAAGAAGAATAAGAGAAGAAACCCGATAATAAAAGGCGGCAATTCATCAGTTCAATTATTAAAAGCGGTTGAACGGAGAAAGTACTTACATATCTGGAGATTGGATAAAACTACTACGGAAGATATATTAAAAGAGTATATTTTAGGAGTACTGGGCAGTGAGTCGGAAATTTCTATTGAAAAGTTAAAACCAAAGATTGAACGGGAATATGCGTCCTTTAAGATTGGCGTTAGTGTAACTGATTTTGACAAGCTTTGTAACCCAGAATTGTGGCCATTAAATGTAGAAATATGTGAATGGATCAATTGGTTTCGTCGACCAACCAAACCAAACCAATTGCAGACTTAATATTCTAAACTGTTATATATTATACCAGAACGTGAGAGGAATTCGGACAAAAACTACTCAATTTTTATCATTATTGGAATCTTCAGGGTGTGATTTATTTGCAATCACAGAAACTGGACTCAATGCATCAATAAAGGATTCGGAGTTCGTCGTGCCAGGATACCAAATACTGCGATGCGATCGCGCTGACGGCCGCAAACAAGGAGGTGCACTTTTAGTGGCCACACCGCGATTTGAGTTACGGCGAGTGACGATACCAGGTAACATTAATGTCGATAATCACAAGTTCGAATTAGTGTGTGCTAGTGTGTACAAAGGAAATCGGTTTTTATTTACATGTTGTACGGTATATATTCCTCCGCAGACTGACGAGAATGAGTATATGGTGTTATTTAAAATATTGGAAAATATGTGTGTAAAGTATAAAAATAAGTTAGTAGTTTTAGGTGATTTTAATTTATTTTCGTGTAATAGTAACATTGTTAATTATTTTGAATATTTTATGGCATTTTGTGAATTCGTTCAGTGTAATGAAATACCGAACTGTAGTGGGAGACAACTGGACCTCGTGTTGGGCGCGCGTGGTGCTGGCGTGCACGTGCGCGGCGCGGACGAAGCGCTGCGGCCCATCGACGCCTACCACCCTGCGCTGCACGTGCACCTCGAGCTCACCGCGCGCCCCGCGCCCCCACACCACCCCGTGCCCGGCTATACTCCCGAGCCGAATGGGCAACACCTATACCCGAAATCGATATGCCGCGAAAAATGGAATTTTAACAAAACCGATTTTAATACCCTATATCAATCTTTGAGTAAAATAGACTGGTCTGATTTATATCGTTATACTGAGCCGGACATTATTTTAGATTTATTTTATGATAAAATTTATGAGATCTTTAGTATGTATGTGCCCCTAAAGAAGACTGATTCGAGAAACAGTAGGTATGTATATCCAGTATGGTATACGAGTGCGATCATAAAGGACATTCAAATCAAATATGCGCTACATAAAAAGTATAAATCTAGTAAGTCGTGCGAGGATTATGAAGCGTTTTCACGGTGCAGGGCAAGGGTTAAAGCTGAGACCGCCAGGGCTCACGATGAATATCGGGACCGCGTCCAGAGTCACCTGTCAAAAGAACCGCGAGCATTTTGGGATTTTATAAGATCTAAGACTGGAAACTCTTACAAACGTAAAATAATAAAGGACGGTAAAGTATTGTCTGACTTTGAGTGTGCGGGAGAATTCGCCCGGTACTTCGAGTCTGTGTACAACTCAGAGCCGGCCGCGCTGAACGTGGCGGCGGCTAGCGCGGACGTGGGGTGCGCGGCGGAGGCGCCGGGTGCCCGCGTACACCTCACGCGCCTGCGCGCCTCCGACGTGCGCCGTGCGCTCGCGCACTGTCCACCCAAGCGCTCAGCGGGTCCCGACGGAATACCAGCGTTTGTGTTTAGGGATTGCGGAGCAGTACTAGTCGAGCCGTTGCTTCATTTGTTTAACATCTGTATCGAGACTGCAACGTTCCCAGAACGCTGGAAACTTACTCGTGTGGTGCCCGTACCGAAGGGCAAAGGAGGGTCAGCGCCCACTGACTACAGACCGGTGGCGATCTTATGTACTCCAGCGAAGATATTCGAGGCGGCCATCCACGATTGTCTTTATCCACAATTGAGCGCTCAGTTGTCCGACGCTCAGCACGGGTTTCGACCTGGGCGGGGGACAACTGGGAACTTACTGGATTTGATGACACACCTGGTACCTGCGGTGGATGCTGGATTACAGGTAGACGTCGCTTATTTTGATTTCCGAAAGGCTTTTGACACAGTCGACAATGACATCCTACTAGCCAAACTGGCCGGCATGGGGTTTACCCCACACACGCTAACATTCTTCGCTTGTTATTTTCGGGACAGATGTCAATATGTCGAATGTGGTGGACGCCTCTCGGATCCCTACCCGACAAGATCTGGGGTGAGTCAGGGGAGTAATTTAGGGCCTCTTTTGTTTATTTTGACGGTCAATGACTTACCGATGGTGGCCAGCAAGTCTACACCCTTACTATTCGCGGATGATCTAAAACTAGTCCACAAAATTGAACACAACATAGATCACGTCGCACTACAGAGAGATATAGACAGCATAGTAAGTTGGAGCTCAAAAAATAGACTTTTTTTTAATGTGAGTAAGTGCTCCGTGATGTCTTTCAGTCGCGCACGAACCCCGCTTCATTACCAATACCTTATGGACGGAGAGCCGCTGCAGCGTGTAACAGAGGTTCGAGACTTGGGTGTACGCTTCACTACGGATCTCCAGTTTCGGCAGCATATAACCGATGTGTGCAAGAAAGCTTGGCGCAATCTGGGTCTGATATTACGCCAAGCAAACAACTTCACAAATGTACAAGCTTTGAAAGCACTATACGAGGCACTAGTGAAGAGCCACCTGGAGTGTAATGCCGTAATATGGTCACCACACGAGGAGAAATACAAGCTGATGCTGGAACGTATCCAGAACAAATTTGTTAGGTTCATCTATTTAAAGCAATATGGGATATACCCAGGCTATCCGCTGCTGTACCCTACATTATTTGTTCTGGGTATGGTAGGGTATTACAGGCTCGAGGTACGGAGGGAAGTAGCTCTCACCGTATACGTATTCAAAGTAATGCGCGGTAAACTCCATAATCCTCGCATATTGGAGATACTCCAGTTCTGTGTCCCGGACGAGTTCGTAGGGCGGCGGCGGCTGCCGGAGCTTCTGCTCGTGCCGCGAGCGCGCACGTGCTTGCTGCAGCGCGCTCCGCTTACGCGCGCGTTACGTACGCTCAACACGCTGGCTCTAACTGTGGATCTCTTTTCGTGCACACTGAACGGATTTATACGGGCCGCTTATTGTGCGATTGTAAATTTAAGTTAGTTTTTAATTTTTATATTTATGTACATAGGCTATTGCATTAGGTTGTACCTGTAATAATAGTTTTATATGTGTTTTAAATAAATAAATAATAAATAATAAATAATAATAAAAATTAATGCTAGAATAACAAACTCACGAAAAAGTAAATATTTCCTTATGCAGTTGTGACATTTATAAATACATGTATTTGTACAAAAGCTTTTAAGGCAAACGGGTCGGAATATTCATCGTGAAATTAGGGGTGGAAAAAATTCGGGACCCTTATTTTTTAAGGGCGACTTAAGATTAGTCTGGCACTTGGACATTAATATCAGAAAGAAGCTTCGCACAAGCGGGTTAAATAAATGAAGTGACTAATAATTAATTGGACTTTCGCCCTATTTACCGTTCGGTGACAATTAATTTCCGGTACCAAAGAGAAAAGAAACCCTTATCACAACCGTTTCGCACTCCACGTTTAAACTGAATTGACAATTAAAAGGTCTCGCCGCAAAAAGCATCGTTTTCGAACTAAAGTGAGTATACAAAATAACCTTATATAGCATAAACGTGCCACCATTGACTTTAAGGGACTATTAATTTTTTTTTATTACCTAAAGTGGCAGACTAGCAGACGGCCCACCTGATGGTAAGTGCTTACCGCCGCTCATGGACGTTGGCAATGCTAGGGGCACAGCCAGGCCGCTGCCTACCTTGATAGGATAGCTCTCTTTAAACCTCGTTTGAAGAAGGACATGTCATAGCGCTCAAGAAACACCGCTGTAGGAAGTTCACCCCAGAGCCGGCACGTACGTGGGATGAATGACCGCTGAAACCTAAATTATATTTTTAAAACCATACCAGTGTAACTAAGCAGTCTTTAAGCTTTATAACTTATAGATTAAATTAAAACATTAAAAGATTGGGAGCTATTACATATTTTTTTTATTGTTATATTTTATATAAACGATTAATATAAATTAATTTAATCCAAGATTTATTTATTGGACATAACGCCGATGACCACAATCGGTATACGTCGCGTGTATAACAACTGTAATTAGGGGTGTTTTGTTTGTTTATTTTACGTTAATATATAGTTATAATCGAAATAAATAAATAGCCATTACCTTTAAGTCTTCTAAGTATCACTATTTTAGAATTAAGCACATTACGTAATTGTTTGTTATCTCTAAGAAAATTAAATAAAAAATAAAATAACCGCAGGTTTTTATGAAATAGACTAAAATAACTTTTCAAAACCTTATTTATTTATTAACAAAAAAAGGCATAAAAAGCGTAAAAGCAGTCAATCAGTTGTGGTTTCTATTTTATACACACAAATATGTTGCATTAATATAATTAAAGGATATCCAATTTATTAACGCGAAATTTTCGCGTATTGTTAATAAATAAACACGATTAATTTATCATATTTTTCAAGTTTATTGAATAAAATTACTTAGCGTGTAAGTAGTTTATTACATCATACATGTAAATTATACAGCACGACAGCGAGGACATATAAACGATGATAGCAGCACAATGTTTTCATAAGTATATTAACTTTTGCAGTTTTGCGCTTTTAGATATTTAAATGAAATATGACGTTAAATAAAATGTGTATTATTTATTATACTCGAGAAACCTTATCTACAAATTGATATACAGGGTGTATAATATGACGATACGACATTAAATGAAACCACGTGTAGCATGTGATGTTAGAAGGCTTTACCAAAAAAATTAAATAGTAGGTAATAATATAAATTTGCAAAAGTTTAGACGCAAATATACTTTCTTTATTTCACAGTTTTTCACAGTTTACAACCTGTAGGTACAACCTGTAGGTATTTACGTTGATCGTATGTTATCATTACGTCATTCAATTCATTTAAATATCTCTGACTCTTTCATGATATATTATATTATCTCTTACTCTGTTCCGCACTTTTGTCGTCGTCATGTCGAAAACGTCATGTTAGAAAAATAATGTGTTGTTTTGTATTTTTAAATTTTTCGACTTTAAATAATGTGTAGTTTTTTTTCTTTTTTTTTTAATAATTATTATTAGAATATATGTTTATAAGGGTTAACACTGGCTGCCTTATCATTTAATGTCGTATCGTCGTATACACTCTGTATAACGCTGAAAAAGTGAGATTTTAGCTAGAAACAATTTATCATAGTGTGGTGAAAGCTAAAGGACGGCATCGCGACAGGCAGGCCGCGTTCACAATCTGGTAAAAACACAAGTCCGACGAAATAACAAGTTCATAGTCGGAGTCATTTGTGCTTAAACAAAGCGTCAACTGCAGAGTTGCTGCTAGCAATAACCGAGATCATTTTTCATGTGGTTCATTCGGGCGGTCGAGGAAAGCGATATAATAAATCATCGTTGCCAGCATCACGACGTTATTATTTAGTCCGGTCTGTATTATCCCGTGCATGCATTATATAGAACAGTATAAGCAAACAGTATGAATCTCGGGTAATGATTCATCTGATGAAACATTTAATAAAATGAAACTTACAGAATTTTCCCGTAAGCACTCTGTTTACTGTTAGTAACACGGTGACCATAGACTATTACGACAAACTCATTCTTTATTCTTAGAATGAACATAATAATAATAGTCCGTAAGTCATTATTTATCTCTAAAGCTTCCATTTTGAAACTCGCAAAACTTTGAAAAGTCAACGAAATAACATCTTTAAGATTTACAAATGAATTTTAAAAGTCAACGTACAATCTGTATTTTAAATTTAAAATTCGCTTGCGTCACAGCACTATATTTTATAAAATGCAGCATTTCTACATTTATGCGGCTCTCAAGTGTGGCACAAGGGAGTCTTCAAAACAAACTACAGAAAGTTGGACGACTCCCACAAGTTGGTGCATTTTTTCGCAAGTTTCAGAACGACACAAAAGCTTGTTAAAAAGGAACTTATTCCATTTAGGTGTAATATCGGTTTCGTTCGGTGTAACCACATTTGAAGCACGTGACGACACAAGGTTCGCTCGTACGGGGGCCAACCTCAATCTTCCCGGTGTTATTTTATTTCACCATTTCAGAGTCACAGTCGACCCCATTTGTCTTTGTTCTCGGTTTCCTATATTTTTGCACGCAAACTCCATTATCTAATTTAGCTTTGGCTGAATGCCAGGTCGGCATTGTTACTTTCTTCCCAGAAAAACAGTTTTTATTCCTTTACATTAAACACCTAAGCACATTTATTTCAATTACGGTTTCGAATAAGAAAATTTGATCTTATAAAGAGTAATATTGACTGCCTTGGTGGAGTAGCGGTGAGTGTATATGGTTGCGGTTTCTAAGGCTTCGGGTTCGATCCTCGGGTCGGAACATATATGATGTATGATCTGCAAATATTTGTTTTATGGTTTTGGTTTTTTTTTCTATGCATGTGTATACTATGTTTGTATTTAGAAATATATACATGTATGTTTATCAGTTGCCTAGATCACATAGCAATTTGCATACTTTAGGCTAGATGGCGCTGCGTAAAAACCATAAATATTTTATACAATTTTATTTGGTTTGGCAAGTTGTTGCTGTTGCTCAATGAAAAGTATGTTTTCAATAGAATTATTTCCTTATTGTGTTCTGCTTCAGTTAATAAATAAATCGTAGTACAATCGACACAATAATAACGTAGCCACTCGTAGATAATCGGGTGCGATGTGGGTTGGCATTAATGCGGGTTGGATTTGCTAAATCAGTTCGTGTACAATAGTTCTTAGTTTATCAATTTATCTATCAATATTACATTCTTGGTTCGTTGCTATACAAAAATAACGCTGTTAAAATTTAAAATATTACTACGTCGTGTTTGCGATTCATATTAATTGGATTTTTTTTAACACAACATCCCACCATGGAATGTCGTGTGAGACATAACCGACACAAAGTAAGTGTGTTCACAAATCGAACCCACGTTACTCGGAAAAGGCAATGTTAGTGGCGAGACGACCACCATTTAAATTGACCATAACATACCTACGTCATCATAATCGACATGTGGTACGTCTTAAAATGCGTATTCTTTCTTCATTTTTTTTTTATGTAACAGGTTTTTTCCATAAGGCAAAAACTGTAATAAATTTTATCTACACTCCAATCGGAAAATTCGTATTACGAATTCTAAGACTGTTCTATACAGATGCACTTTATAAACGCATATACATAAAATTAAAAATAAAACTCATTATAGTACCGCTATCTTTTTTTTTATTAATTCATAAACTAGTCTATGGTTTTAGGCTGAATATGAAAAAAAAAGGCGCACGCATGCGCAGTTCGAATTGTGAAAAAAATGGCGCACGCATGCGTAGTTTGAACTCAATTTCCCGCGCTAACCTACATACTTTGTTTAATTTCAATTTTTCCTATGAGTGAAGATAAGTAATAAAGTAGGGTATGGAACTCTCGTGTTTTAATACCCCTTCTTATATGACAGTTGCATAAACTACTAATAAAACTTGCTTATAATCAGATAAAACAATAAGTATTATACTTTTTGTAATATATACTAATATTATAAAGAGGAAAGAATTGTATCTAACGAATAAATATAAAAACTACTGGCCGATTTCAAAAATTCTTTTACCTTTAGAAAGCTACATTATCACTGAGTAACATAGGCGATATAACACCACGCTACAGTGAATAGGAGCTGAGCAGTGGCCAAATAAATAACGACGAAAGCGAAGCGCCGCGTGACTTGTAGTAAATTATAAAAATATTTAATATAAAGTTATACTAACAGTAACAGTAGTAATTAACTTGTATTAACGTTCGAGAACACTTAAGATTATTAAAATTTCTTTACTACAATCTTGTACAACAATTAACCAATATAAGCCGTGTGGAACAACACCGGGATTCGTCGTAAATTATAATGGAGTAGGCACTTTCGTTTGAACTGGCTCGTATTACAGTCACGTGCCGCGGTAACGTTGTGTTACTGCCATAATTAACAAATTTGCGCTTGCATACTACAACGCAATTATGTTGACTTATTTACTTGAGCTTTACTGCTTGACCACAAGAATAACCTTTCATGTTTCGCGTTTTTTTAGCACAGAATTTTCCGTTTCCACTTTATTAATTAGAGCCATTTTTTTACCTTGACGACCGTCATTAAGTCTCATCATCATTATCCATCCCTTAAGTACATTGTGTTTATGAAATATATAGTACACCAAACATCTGTGTGCTATATATTATACCAGATATTTACAGACCAGTCACTGACCTATTGCAGCACTCACACATACAATTAGAATTTTTAGGATATGTGGGTACCCTCACGATGTTTCCCTTTACTGTCAGTAGATGGCAAGACATTTGACTAATACATATAAATTCCATAAGTTCCATAAAGTCTGCAGGTCGGAATCGAACTCAGACCGCATGATTTGCATGCCGGTTACTTATCCATTTGGTCACCATCGATTTATTAGGCAGGGGTATACTCGTATTACCTTCACGTTTCGTTTCGTCTGGTTTAAATTTATAATGACGTGAAACAATGTTGGTTGGAGACACATAATTCATTTTGTCAGTCCCCTCGATTGGCACCATTAAATTTATATCATGTTACTTTTTTTGAATTTATGTAGACTCGATTCTCGGTTTAGGCAAATGGCTTTGCGTGAGTGGTGATCGTAGATTACAGTAACTGTTTTTGTTTAACCACATAAAAAATATAAAAATCTATGAAAGATCTTTTATATTTATAAATGAATAGGTATGTACTTTTACATAATTTCGAACAGATATGTAATATACATATTTTATATGAATGCCACGAGATAAAATATTCAGAAAAGTTGATTTGATTATATTATTCAAATTTTTAAGATCACTGGCAATAACTACGCAATCACACATTATTAAATTTATTAAATGTAATGAATATCTTTCTTTCTTTGATATGTATGAATAATTTTATTATTGTTTTGAAGATTTATCTTATTATTCAAATGTTATCACTAAATACCTTGAAGTATTGATTGATGATGATTTCTAACAAAATTTAGGCGTATTGTAAAAAGTTTACACATATTTATGTACTTAGTTTATGTCATACGCAAATAATAATAGGTTAGATTAGATTGCATCAAATATAACTATTCTATTTTTAAAATTTGTTTATTATTTTATTTGAGAAGAATGTAAAAGAAGAACAATTATTACTCTGCTATGTATTTTTCGTTAATTTCACAATACGTACATAGCGAGAGTGCTGAAATATATCACAATTTAATCATTTAGCGTATTGTGTCTCTGTGTGCAGTCACCTAAGACCATATCATGCGAGTAATCAAATTGACTCGAGTTTCATAAATTACGTAGACGGGTTCTTTCAACGTTGATTTCTATCTAGGTTACTACTTCAATGTCAGACTATTTCATTGATATTTTAAATTTATTCTACGTCACGACTCCTAAATTGATTCAATAAACAATCTATGTGATGCGAAATGGACATATTATTTTTGATTAATTATCTTCTGTGGGGTATTATAGTTTTACTTTCTTAATATATTGTTCTTTTTTTAATACCCAACTTCATATAGGAGGCTCTAAATTCGACTTGTATGCGTATGTGTATATATGTTTGTAATTTTCTAAAAAAAATGTCTATTAAATTATTTTTTCTAACACTTAAGTACCTACTAGATAACCTTCAGTGCTATGATTCTATTTTGTTCAGCTTCCATAATTTAAAATCAATTACTATACAGTAATTGCTGAAATAACCTTATAACAATTTAATTAAATTTTATTATAAACAACGTCTGGTAGTTTTATATTTTCTTACTCTTTATACTTAAATGTAGCTCACTAACTATTAGGTATAACCTCATTGGATTTAAAAATTCAGTGTTCCAATTTATTCATCGAGAAATTTATTTTTTCGCGAGCTTGCTTTTCTGCCCTGAGGCGTTCTCATCCATTAGTATCCATTACCAATATGAAATTGGCCGACTGTTAAGTGATATGTCGTGAACAGACTCTCTTTGTACATTTCTCAAATCCTATGAAAAAAGGCTGCATTCTTCTTTGAATATAATTTCTTTTATTCGATAGCAACTTATTGACACAATTATTTAATCGTCAAAGACGTCATTACATTCACATGATACTTTTTTATTTCGTAAAAATAAGAAAATTATTTTTAACCATTAATATAATATATAATATAATAATATAATATTCTACCACATTCACACAGCGACATCTAGTCCCAAAGTAAGCAATTATATTTGCTTGTGTTATGGGTACTAAACAACTAATATACTACTTAAATACATTTTTTTTTTGTAAATACATACATATTATAGATAAATTACACCCAGACACAGAACAAACCTTTATGCTCATCACACAAAGATTTGTCCTGGGTGGGAATCGAACCCACCACCTCCGGCTTAGCAGTCAGGGTCACTAACCACTAGACCAACAGGCCAGTCCACCAACCATTATTTAAATAAAGAATAAAGAGAAGAAGCGCTGCTAAAAATAGGTATATGAAAACCGAGACTATGAATAAAATAGTCCATTGTACTTTAAATGTTTATTCGTAAATTAATTAAACCTTACGCTAATATAATTATTTAAGAAAATAAATAGGTACATGGTATAACGTATTTAATTTTTAATAATCATAATGTTGAAAACCAATTCAATTTTATTGTTTTTGAACATCAATTCTTTCAATTACGATAATAATTAAAACTAATGCCAACATTTTATAAACAAAACTTCTATTATTTAAAAATAAAAATAAAAAAAGAGGACCATGTCCTTGAGTTCTATCTAGCGACCGATATATTAATCTCTCGTCGCTACTAATTGGCGTTTTAGCTTGGCGTTTTAGGTATCACTTACATTAAAATAGTAAACACACAGCCCGTCTAATGGGAAAAAGTAATTTATTAAAAAAAAGTAAACATATCCATATTATAACATATATTACTAACATATCTATATTAACATAACATATTTTAACATAACAAATTCACATTATAACATATTTTTGACTGGCCTGTTGGTCTAGTGGTTAGTAACCCTGACTGCTAAGCCGGAGGTCGTGGGTTCGATCCCCACCCAGGACAAATCTTTGTGTGATGAGCATAAAAGTTTTGTTCTGTGTCTGGGTGTAATTTATCTATAATATGTATGTATTTACAAAAAAAAATGTATTTAAGTAGTATATCAGTTGTTTAGTACCCATAACACAAGCAAATATAAAATAATTGCTTACTTTGGGACTAGATGGCGCTGTGTGAGTGTGGTAGAATATTTTTATTATTTATTATTACTATAAGTACATATTTATATATCCAAAATACGTTAAAATTGTAAGTAATTTATGTTAATAAGAGAATAAAATTAAATACCTTAATATTTCTCCTATAGAAATGTAATTTCAAAATATTACTTATTAATACTAAAGAATACGTACCAAAATTGAATACTGATATTTTATCTTAAATGTAATTAATAGGAAATTATACAAATATCCTTAAAAGAGCTATCATGAAACGATTATAATTCAATGCGCGAAATGGCCCAATTATGATAATAAAACGTTGATAAACTTTACTTGAAAAGTAATAATTTAAAAGCTTAAGCCTTTATATTTATTCAATAGGATAAGCCTGACGTGACTTGTGGTTTTGTCTGCTACGAACTTACTTTAAATAAGGCGTATTACTTAAAGCAAAGAAGAAAAAAGGAAAGTTCAATATTGAAATGAATTAGGCTGAAAATGTTAAAAAAAAATTATTCAATAAATTGTATACTTAGTATAATTTGGAAAATAAAATATGTTTATTCTATTTTTTTAAAATGGGAAAAAAAATATGTTTATTCTATTTTTAAAATATAAAATATAAATAATTAGTAATAGTCCTGTGGTAATATCAAACAGATCCCTTTCGCCGTTCGTGTGTGATTAAGTAACAAAAATCCATCCATACAGATATCCATTCATCCATCTAACTTTCGCATTTATAACATTAGTAAAATTTATCATTATGAAATTAAAGTTAACTATAAAATAGCAGTTTTACGTAATGGTATTTGAATAGAATTTGATGATGTGTACATAAGGACAGGTATAAAAGGAACTTCAATAATTTTAAAATGCAAATAAAGTAATATAACTGAAAGACTTTACCGAGTTCTAAAAACTACCAAATGAGACGTCTCAATGATAAAGACACCGACAATTATACATTCCATCAAACGTGAAATTCATTTAATTAATATGGAATGAATGGCGCGTGGTTCACTGAAAACTTACTCTAATCCTGAAGAGGGTCTTTATAAACGGAGTTTTAATTCAAATCTCCATCCCCCACGTACCGTTGGACTGCACATTCAAAAGCCGCTAAGATTCGCCGTCCCCCGATAGTGATTAAAGTAATGCTAATGTCTGTTGCTCTTGACTTTTAATTTCAATTCAGACAGTTCCACGTCTTCTTTACATATTTTTTCAAGTTTCAAACTTTAAAAGTTCACTTTGAGTTTTATTTCGTGTTTAGCTCTCATTTATAAGGAGTATATTTTGTAATGGTAGTTTTAGTATTGGTAGCCTAAAATAAGAATTTGTAAGAAAAAATGCAGAGTGTCATTGAAATGGAATCATAATTTTTGTTAGTTCGATCATTGTTTAAATCTGGGTATAATTTATTTACCTACCTATGTTTAAATGTACCTTATTAACATTAAATTCTTGGTAACACTATAATTATCATCTAATGCGGCAGTAGTTATAAAAAAGATTAAGCTATAGGTACACATAATATTTTGTAAGCTTTTATTCTATAATTTGCAAGCTCTCTTTTTCTAATTATTTAAAGTTCTTGTCCACATGCAGTATAATTAAGTTACCTCAACCTATATCAGAACAAATAAAGTGTTGCATAATCAGAACGAACATAACTGAATTCGCAAACAAATGCACACACCCAAGAGTTTAATTAATTTGTCCAGTTATGCGTAATTGATTAAATTTTCATTGCAATACTCATAACTAGAGCAACAGAACTGGCACATAATACATAGCACTGAATTGTCGAAATAATTAATAAGTATACTGTACTTAATAATTACAAGCAGAGCTCGGGTGATGCAAGTTGACCTAATTTAATTTACTATCAAAGGGATACGTATAGTTCCGGGTAGCTCAAAGTAAGATATTTTAATTAAGTCTTAGACCTCGCGATAAATAACTAGCCTGCCGGGGGTTGCCGGGACGGCACTAATTGCTAGTATATTTAATCCGGTAAAATACTACGGACCCTGATTTCCATAAGCTCCAATTGTTTGTGTCTGTGTATACCTGGATCCGATTTAGTTGCGACCGTTTCCATTTGTGTTTATCTTCCGTCGAAGGACGCTGAATGAATAAATTGACATTTGGCCTTGATCATTTGCTTTGAAAACGTATTACTGGGTTACATTATTGGGATTAACACTATCGTAGGTTTCGTAATTACTGAAATGCTTTATGTTTTTTATTTTTGTTTTGTTGTTGTATCTGATTAAACGAATCAGTTCAATATACCGATTGAACGACTATTAAACTAAGAACAGACAAAACAAAATTTGGAAACCATTGATCCATTTTCGAGTCTGCATCTCGTAAGTTCTCACGTAGTTCATTTAGGACAAATTTATAATAATATGTTACTTGTATTTTAGACGTGGAATCGCCATTATATAAAACCAAGACAAACCAAAATAGGACTAAAATAAGTTCAATATATATTTTTTTATTATTTCTTTCCTTTAATTAAAAAAGCATTTCTTTACCTTTCTGAGACTGGAAATTTAGTAAGTTAGTTTATTTAGATTAGAATAATATTAGGTCGTTATACCGGTGAAGGAATTTCGGGAACCCCGTGTGGTGACGGGACTAAGAATACATATGTCACCTCTCCTTTTCGTTCCCGGGATGTCGTAGGAGGCGACTAAGGGAAAATCGCACCATGACAACTGTGCTAGAGAAGGAAAACTCGAAACAAAACCCTGTACCAACCCGTCTGGCCAGCGTGGTAACAGTAGGCCAATAAACCACCTAAAAATGAACGGCACAACAAAAAAACGGCCCCCAGTACCCGGCAGCCCCGCCAGCCCAGGCCAAGGTAGCGGCGTGGGTTATGGCGGGGCAGGGGGTGCTAAGAATCCCCGGCACGGATATGGCTACCACCACCGACGACGACTGGCCCTGGCAACATACAACGTTAGAACATTGCGGGCCGACGAGAAAATAGTGGAGCTGGAAGAAGCTACTAGGAAGTTACACTGGGACATAATAGGGTTATCAGAGGTCCGAAGACAGGGACGGGACACGATAACTCTGAACTCGGGTAACTTGCTGTACTACCGGGGGGATGACCAGCTATCCCAAGGTGGTGTCGGGTTTATCATCCACAAGTCCCTCGTCAATAACATCGTCAACATCGACAGTGTGTCGACCAGGGTTGCGTACCTGATACTCAGAATATCCAAAAGATATTCGCTAAAGGTCATCCAGGTCTACGCACCGACCTCGACACACCCAGACGACGAAGTGGAGGAGATGTATGAGGACATATCTAAGGCCATACACTCCTCCAAAACACACTTTAACGTCGTGATGGGGGACTTCAACGCGAAATTGGGCACACGTTGCGGCAATGAGCTGAGGGTGGGGCAATTTGGAATTGGCCAACGGAACTCCAGGGGGCAAATGCTAGCCGACTTCATGGAGAAGGAAGGCCTCTTTATGATGAATTCCTTCTTCGAGAAGCGGCCCCACAGGAAGTGGACCTGGATGAGTCCGGATGGTTGTACAAAAAATGAGATCGACTTCATCATGTCGACAAGGAGGCAAGTGTTCGATGATGTCTCTGTGATCCACACGGTGAAAACCGGCAGTGATCACCGTATGGTAAGAGGCACATTGAACCTTGACCTCCGATTAGAGAGACGCCGACTGATGAAGTCCACGCTCCGACCGACAACCAGCCACATCCAAAACCCCGAAAGCTTTCAGCTCGAGCTTCAAAACCGCTTCGAGTGCCTAAATTTCGCTACAGTGGATGATACCAACGATATGTTTGTGGAAACTGTCCATACGGTCGGGTCCAAATTCTTTAAGACCCGCCGTACAAATAGAACCAAAATAATCTCGGATTCGACCTTAAGGCTCATGGAACAGCGACGGGACCTTAGGCTACAGTCTTCGAGTGACGCATTGGCATACCGAGGGCTCAATAGACAGATCTCGAAATCACTAACACGCGACAGACGTCTCTTTAATACCCAGCGTATTAAAGAGACAATAGAGCGGAACCAAGGCTCCAAAGTGTTCGCGAAAGATCTGTCTATTGGGCAGAGCCGGTTGACAAGGCTGAAGACCGAAGACGGTAGCATCGTCTCGTCCAAACCAGAGGTCTTAAGGGAGATAGAGAAGTTCTACGGGCAGTTATACACGTCGACATCGAAACCCGTTGGCAGTCCAGCGAAAGACCCAAGAGCTGGACTGACTCGGCACTATACCGAAGATATCCCGGACGTCAGCCTGTACGAGATTAGTATGGCTCTGAAACAGCTTAAGAACAACAAGGCACCGGGTGAGGATGGTGTTACGACCGAGCTTCTGAGAGCGGGTGGAAAACCGATACTCAAAGTCCTCCAGAAGCTCTTTAACACCGTCATACTCGAGGGTAACACGCCACAAGCATGGCACAGGGGCGTGGTGGTACTGTTTTTCAAGAAGGGCGATAACACCCTCCTTAAAAATTACAGGCCCATCGCGCTCCTGAGCCATGTGTACAAGCTGTTTTCGAGAGTCATTACGAATCGTCTCGAGCGCAGGCTTGACGACTTCCAGCCTCCCGAACAAGCCGGGTTCCGAAGAGGCTATAGTACCATAGACCACATACATACGCTGCGGCAGGTTATACAGAAGACCGAAGAGTATAACCGGCCACTATGCTTAGCGTTTGTGGACTATGAGAAAGCCTTCGATTCGGTGGAAACATGGGCAGTGCTACAGGCACTCCAGAGATGCCGAATTGACCATCGGTATATCGAGGTGATGAGGTGTTTGTACAGAAACGCCACCATGTCAGTTCGTCTCCAGGATCAGAGCTCGAAACCTATCCAACTGCAGCGAGGTGTGAGACAGGGAGATGTAATATCTCCGAAACTGTTCACAGCTGCGTTGGAAGATGTCTTTAAGCTTCTGGACTGGGACGGATTTGGCATCAACATCAATGGCGAGTACATCACCCACCTTCGGTTTGCCGACGATATCGTGGTCATGGCAGAATCGCTGGAGGACCTAAGCACAATGCTCGGTAGCCTCGATAGAGCTTCCCAACGGGTGGGCCTCAAAATGAACATGGACAAGACGAAAATTATGTCTAATCGCCATGTAGCGCCCGCCCCTATTACTGTGGGGAGCTCTTATCTCGAAGTTGTTGACGAATATATATACCTAGGACAAACGGTCCGGTTAGGTAGGTCCAACTTCGAGAAAGAGGTTAACCGCCGAATCCAACTCGGTTGGGCAGCGTTCGGGAAACTACGCGCTATCTTCTCGTCCACAATACCCCAATGTTTGAAGACAAAAGTCTTCAACCAATGTGTGTTGCCAGTGATGACATATGGTACTGAGACGTGGCCGCTAACTATGGGGCTCATTAGAAAGCTCACTGTCGCTCAGCGAGCCATGGAAAGGGCTATGCTTGGAGTTTCCCTGCGTGATCGAATCAGAAATGAGGAGATCCGCAGGAGAACTAAAGTTGCCGACATAGCTCACCGAATCGCATCGCTGAAGTGGCAGTGGGCAGGCCACATAGCCCGCAGAACTGATGGCCGATGGGGCAAAAAAGTTCTCGAGTGGCGGCCACGTACTGGAAAGCGCAGCGTGGGGCGGCCCCCCGCCAGATGGACCGACGATCTGGTAAAGATTGCGGGTGGCCGTTGGATGCGGGCGGCACAAAATCGCTCGCTGTGGCGGAAATTAGGTGAGGCCTATGTTCAGCAGTGGACGTCATTGGGCTGATATGATGATGACCGGTGAAGGAAAACATCGTGAGGAAAACCCCATACCCTAGAAGAAATTCTATGAGTATGTCTGATCCACCAACCCGCACTAGGCCAGCGTGAATGGATTATGGCCTAAACCTTCTCAGCTCTCTAGTTAGAGGAGAGGAGACCTGATCCTAGCAGTGGGACTAAATGGGTTGCTGATATGAAGTCGATATAGCAAACACTTTAAAAAAACACAAAGATTACGAGGATAATGAGTTTATTTATACTAGTTTTTGCCAATAGATTCGCCCAAGTGGTATGTCGGTAGAAAAGAGTCTTGTGTTCAAATTCAGGCGCTATAGTAGGCATCTTAATGTACTCTCTTAATTTCATGAAGATCGCTCGCGCTAATACTTGGAAGCGTAATAAAAACAGAGCTACTTCCACTTTAATAATTAGGTTTAAAGATACTTTATTTCTCTAAAGAACTACAGTTCACTTAAATGAGAATATAACTTATGTAATATTAACTTATGTAACTTTAACAAATTTTGGTTTGCATTATGTATATACTCGTATATATAACAAAGTTTACTAACAATATAATTATAATTTATTTTTTTTATTTTTTTGACTTTATTGGGTAAACAAACAACATCACAATAATGAATAGTTACAGTAACATAAGATAAAATTAGTTTAAGGTGATTGTGATATCCACACCGTTTACCACAAGTAAAATAAACAAGTACATAATATGTTAAGAGCAGAAGGTACAAAATTTACAATTGTTATTATTATTTTATAAACTTATTTAAATTAAACTAAACTGGGTATAGACTAAAACAGTAGGTACTTATATTAATTATGTAGATAAGTAGGTTTGTAGATAGGTATTATAAATCTTCAAAAAAAAAATTCAGTTACGGTATCAAATAATTCAATTTTAAGTCATAGTCGTCGAATAAAATTACCTTAAAGCGGTTTATTATGTAGTCTAGCAGTTGCATTTGATATTATATCGTGTCTGGCAATGACATAGACAAAGGTCTTGGCTGTCACTGTTCATGAATAAAATATGTAATCATAATATTCACCTACTTTTTCATTGTTTTATTTAGTTTTCCTACTAGTCATGAAACATTATTTTTACGTAAGTAAAATAAAGTAAAGATATATAAGGCTTCTGATAGATCTGAACATAATATAGAGCATACATTTTTAAAGAGTGTTGGACAGAGTCATTTTTTCGATTTTTACGAGATTGCGTTTACTTAGAGAACCCTGATTTTTTTCAATACTCCAAGAGATTTCAGACAAAAGTATTATTCTATATTATATAATAATATATATTGTATATAAATACTAGGTATCAACAAGATAAAATTAAGCTTGATACCTTTACGCGTTCCTGAGAAAATGGGTCTTGACATACGGACAGACAGACGGAAAATTAAGTGATTCTATAAGGGCTCCGTTTTTTCCTTTTGTGGTATTGAATCCTAAGAACAGTTCTGAAAAATGCATTTCCACTCACACATAAGACAGCGAATCATCCCACAATAAAAAGCATCACAACATAAACAAAATCGGTAAGAATGTTGGCAGGTAGCTGTATATCGGTGGTCACAAGTGGCAGTAAACGGAGAGCGGCCACTTGCCTCACGAATGTAGTGTCGGTGAGGCCCGCCAGCATTTTAACTCTTTTCCCACTCAACATTGTTACCTCCACAAACGAGCTCGCCGCGTGAGTAGCGTACACAATCAGCTTTTCTTTTTATAATGAAATAGTCTCGTAGCAAGGAGTTTCTGATTCAATGTAACTGCTAATGATAGATAAATATGTATACTTACTGATAAGTTATGTGTGTTCGTCTCGTGACTAATACATCGCCGTGTCTAGTATTGTGGGTTCGATTCATCACCATCGGCAACCCATTAGGATTTAATGCTGCACTGCTGGGCTCTCCTCTCCTCTAACTAGAGAGCTGAGAGGGTTTAGGCCATAATCCACTCACGCTGGCCTAGTGTGGGTTGGTGGATCAGACGTACCCATAGAATTTCTTCTAGGGTATGTGGGTTTCCTCACGATGTTTTCCGCCACCGTTAGCAGATGGTAAGTCTATTGACTAGTACATATAAATTCCAAAAAGTTAAATCCACATTGGTACTGCCGGTTGGAATCGAACTCGGACCGCGTGATTTGCACGCCGCCCGGTCACATATTTATTCAGCCACCATCGCTATACGTATCTACATATATCGTGGGTTCGATTACCAAATAATAACTGTGTAATTCAAAGATATTTCTTAGATATTACTTTCGAGTCCAAGCTTACTGTTAGTCTGTTATTTGTATATTCGTAAATTCCTCCGCGATACAGCAACACAGTTTTTTCCCGCAGGGGTAGGCAGAAGTGCATCACATTTACATTTCCTTAGCTATGTTGGTTCTAAGTAATAGAAAGTGAGCATATTGCCATTAATCAGATACATTCCAGACTTCGGACTAATACGCAGACTTTCAAAACAGAAAAACCTAATATATTTTTGCCCGATCCGGATATCAAACCCAGAACCTCTTGCATAACAGTCGAACATACCCCCGCTCAACGGTGACGGAAAACATCGTGAGGAAACCCACATACCCTTGAAGAAATTCTAAGTGAATTTATGACCCACCAACCCGCATATCCTAGCGTGTCTGGATTATGACCTTAACTCTCTAAGCTCTCTAGATAGAGGAGAGGAGAGCCGAGTTTTGCAGTGGGACGTTAATGAGTTGCTGATGCAATACTCCCACTGTGCCACCGAGACAGTCGCTACTACGCATTATAATAATATTCTCCACATTCACACAGCGCCATCTAGTCCCAAAGTAAGCAATTATATTTGCTTGTGTTATGGGTACTAAACAATTACTGATATACTACTTAAATACATTTTTTTTTGTAAATACACACATATTATAGATAAATTACACCCAGACACAGAACAAAACTTTATGCTCATCACACAAAGATTTGTCCTGGGTGGGGATCGAACCCACGACCTCCGGCTTAGCAGTCAGGGTCACTAACCACTAGACCAACAGGCCAATCATATAATCACTAAAATATAAATATAATATATCACTCATTCCTTTTGTATTCGATATATCTTCAAACAATATTCTTAGAAAAAAACACACGACTTTGAAACATTATATTCCGATTCAATATTCTCTAAAATACAACATAAAAGGAGCTATAGAAAACATCTGGATCATTGATGACGTCACACGTGGTTCAAATACCATCGCTCAACCCTTCCCCTCATATAGACCCCTGTGTATAATAATAGTGGACATCTTCCTGTTCAAGTTATTTTTAACCAACATTCAAGTTGCCAGCTTTCATATTTTAGGTTATATTTTTCAACGTTCGTATAAAACGAAGTTGGCGTAGTTTATTTTTGTTCAGTGCATTTCTTGTTTACTATCCATCATATTGTTGAGATGCTGGCGTCTTATTTGTCCTGTTCAATTTTAGTTTTCTTGTTCAATATAAAATGATCTAAAATAGATTTTTTGTGTACATAGTAAAGTAGGTTTAGTAGTATGATTAAGGTAATGTAATTCCAGAAGAATCTTACCATGATAATTGAAGTAATTATTATTAACTGCCGTACTCAGAGACGTTACTTAAGTTTAAAGTTTAAGGAAAAAGTGTAATACTTAAGTCTATACGCCTAAAGATGATTATTCAATGAAAAAGTTGTGTTAATGACAGTTTACTACTAATTGAAGTCTCTGAGTGCGGCAGTATGTATCTTATAGGAGTTGAATTAAAATTATCGAGTGAGTAAAAAATTGCGTACTTAATTAATAAAAATTATATGAATAATTGCAAGATCAGTTAGTAGATATTCAAAAGAGCAAGAAATTTAATTCTGAATCTCCACATAAACTGTAGAAGGATTCTTAGTGTCTTGTATGTTATAGGATTGCATTTTATTATCCAAAAAAGTAGTAATTTCTTCAAAGCAAGAGTAAGATTTTTTTCAACAACAACAATGTAAATATGCAATTAATCGACAAGTATTTCAAATAAGATAATTATGTATATTGTCAGCAAATATTTATACAAATAGACGTAATTTTAGTTGCAAATTCATTTTTCTTTGTAAATACACAGAGGAATTTTTCCTTTTTGTATTCCTTCGTCCCCTATTACAACACTCATGGGAAGTGATTAGGTACCGACCCTACAAGGTACAGCTACGCCGGTAGCATTTTAATAAGAAGTCAAATTTTCACTAAAGCTTAATCGGCAATCTCATTTGGAAGGTTTACTTACGTCTTTTTAATATCTAGTTATAAATGCAAACAGCTGGTGTTACAGATTTCTCATACATAATTTAAATATTACAATTTTGAAGAAAAAATTCATAATATTTTCTAAAGGTTTTGTGTATTATTGTAATTCGTAATTAATGTTTCAAATAACTTCCATGCAAACATATCTGGTATAAAATTCAACAAATTAAATAAGTTTAACAAAATGGTTAGTGGAATAATGATTATTATGTCATTAAATGAAATTGTTCCAGAACTCCAGGCAACTGTTGTATTTGTTGGTATGTATGCATTGATTCGTTTTGTTCGAGTAACCGCAAATTATTTATATTAAATCTCAATTTAATTAGCGTACATATTAAATTACTTGTAAAACTGTTTATTTTTGCAATTAAAATGTACATGTTCCACTAAATGAGTTTTCTGCAATTCGTAATTATTATTAAGCGTTTATTAATTCAGAGTCTTTAATTAACGCCTTTATATGACTTTAATATCACATGCTCTACAATTAACGTCAATGATAAATCATCATCATTAGATATTAAAAACAATTAAATATTCTTTTTTTTTTTTTTGCTTACGGCGTCATTGTTTAATTTTTTGCTAGAATTATTTTAACGTTTAGAAGTTATATAAATTTTAAGTCATAAATGACATAATATTTAAATTTATTTAACTAAAAATAACATTATTATATATAATGTAGGTACATAATTTTCTTTATAGAACTATAATTACGACTTAGATAAACATTTATTGCTATTTATGACCACAGACATAGCCAGTTAAATTGGGGAATAGTACACAGATGTCCTTTAAACGCTAGTTAATCACGGAGGCGGGAATGAACTGTTCAAAACATGTAGTTAAACGATATCCGACAGACAATTTAATCTAAATCGCAAGTGTGGGGTAGGCCGACGCGAGCCGCGGAACCGTGGAACATGAGGCAGTAATGGAGAGTTGTAAATCTTTCACTGGACAGCACGACACGCCACGCCGTTACCAACAAAACATTTTTTTTTCAATTCACCCCGTTGGGAACACGGATTCGATTTTGTACATTCAATACAATGCCGCTGACTGTATTCCATTTTAACAGTAACTGTATCTAACGATAGATATCACCTAGCTGTGAATTTGTACAATAAAAAATGCAGTTGTACCTTTCGGTTTCAGTGAGTTGTGATTATTGGCACAGGCATACAATATAGTATTGTGTGGTTGGTGTTGCAAATTATTGAACGTATTTCTGGCTGATTGCATGGTGTTAATCCGTATATAAATGTGTAACTAGGATCAGAATTAATTTTAATTAGTTATCTTTTAGGTAAGTGCATACTTCTAGTACCAATTTTAAACTACTCATCAGTTGGATGGATGACAGATGGAACATGAGCCTAGTAAATACTTATTGTGGGTGGCCGTTGGATGCGGGTGGCACAAAATCGTTCGTTGTGGTGGAAATAAGTGAGGGCTATGTTCAGCAATGGATGTCATTGGGCTGATATGATGAGCATGATTCAGTAGGATCGAAAACTTAACACTGCGGATGGATAATTGCTCTACTGTCATTTCAATGATTGTATAGTGAGAAGTCGTAGATATTAACAAATATAATAATTAGCTCTCATATACCGATTACAATACATATTCATAATATTAAATTAAAAATAGTTAATAAACACATTTATCTATACGTGTACAGTTTTAAAAGTAAGAAGCTCTTATTACTTTTATTAAAATTCTGATAGTAAAGTAGTGTCATAACTTATTTGTTAAAATATATACTTTTGCTTTGCACAAATTATATTTGATAAATTTTACCATTATCGCGATGCAATGTAAACTGAAAACAAAGGGTGTATAGAAATTTAAATTTTGCGAGCAACACGAAAGTCTTTTATATTAAAATTTGTCATAACATTTCATTAGAAGAACACAATTTGAAAACGAATGTGACTAAAGAGTTGTATTCATTGTATCTATATTTTTTATTCGTCAAGCGAAAGCTCGACACTGAGCCAAATAACCTGACGCCGTTGGCTGAAATAAGGCGCTTTCTAATTTACATTCTGTATACAAATTGCGCAAATGTGAGCATGAAAATAAAATTCTCGTCGTTTGTGTTTTCTTGTGGGGTGGTCTTTTCTCGCATTATGTAAATTTTTATTACGAATTCTGTCAAATTAGTTTATATACGCACATTTTTATAAAGTTATTGTATGCATTTTGCTTGAGCTTTACAATGAATTAGTATTAATTAATTAAATGAGATGGTTTTTTTTAAGAATATTTAAGGCACGGATTTACGAAAGTTAACAAGGCCTCTTAAATACTATAGCTTTTATAAATGATAAAAGCTAAAGTTATGGCATAATAATTTGGGATTTTATTATTTACTTAATGAAGATTTTATTCAACATCTGATTTTTAGGGTTCCATAGCCTTATGGATTCGTCATAGATATATATATATAGATACGTCATAGATATATATATATAGATACCTACATCATAGATACGTCCGTATGTCATAGCCACTTTTTTCCGAAACTATAAGAACTATACTGTTGAAAATTGGTAAGTAGATGTTTTCTGTGAATTTCACACAAAAATAGAAAAAAGCAATACATTTTGGGGGTATACTTAGAACTGAAAATCAACAAATTTTTTTCATCAAACCCATACGTGTGAGGTATCTATAGATAGGTCTTCAATAATGATATTGAGGTTTCTAATATTTTTTTTTTCTAAACTGAATGGTTTGCGCGAGAGACACTTCCAAAGAGATAAAATGTGTCCCCCCCCTGTAACTTCTAAAATAAGAGAATGATAAAACTAAAAAAAATATATGATGTACATTACCATGTAAACTTTCAGGAGGCAACCAAATTGATAATATTTTTGGAAATATTTTTTGTCAAACTGGAATTATGTTAGCTTATTTAGCTATCACAAGCCTATATGGGCTCGCATACAGTGAGATTTGAATCCCATCATTTAGGTACCTAATTATAATGTTTACTTATCAATTTATTAAAACATCGATCAAAGTTACAACGAACAAGACAACATACCAACAAGAACTTTTATATTATGTCACTTGCTGCTACGGAACCCTTCATGGGCGAGTCCGACTCGCACTTGGCTGCTTTTTTTCTGTAATCTAGTATGATTCGATGAACAAACTTCAAACTACAGTGAAAGCCAACGGTCAAGTGAAATCTAGAGAATCGGATTCAAACAAAAGTATAAGTCAATAAAATATATTAGTGATGTCATTATGTGGAAGTTGGCGAATGATTGTGGTTTTGCGGGTCTCGTCGCGGCGTGAACAAGCGATAAAGTACCACTGTTTAACTTTCCACGACAAACTTTACTCTTCACTATTCTCTCGATTTCGTATTATATCGAATGTAGTGTAGATAACTTCCCGGAGAAACTCTCGAGTTAACTTTTTATATTGTGAGAAGGAAAACTAGATCAAGTGATATGCTTTCTTATATATCGCCCAAATTTTGGGCGTAATATTTTCTGTCAATTTATTTTTATTGGGTTTCATAATATAACGTTGTCAATAAAACTGTTTAGGAAATTGGTTTAAGACCGGGGAAATTATTATCTTCCATTTGCTTCAGTGAAATCGTGTGAAGTATAACTGAATTATTTAATTCTTCAATTTCAAGTTATTGTTGTTTCGCTGTTTGAATTTCAGCATCAAACCATCGAAACGTTAAACTAAGATGGACATTGTAATTTGCACTAATATTTTATATTTCTATTATTTAATTATTGGTGATATATTATTTTATACCTCTACTTATTTTTTTAATTCAATAGGCCACAAAACATCATTAATTAGTTTGAAAACTAAGCATTTTTACGTAACACTGAATTCGTATTCAAATAATATTATGATAAAATCATTCATATCTATAGATAATAATATAATATTTGCACACACTGAATTGGGGCACAATCTCTGCTATACAAACAATGGGGTTATTTTGACGTCAAGTCTGTGTTTGTTCTGCGCGCCGTATAATACAGTTTCTACTAATAAGAGCACCTACTGAATAAATTCTTGATCACGAGCAACCATTATCATTTAGCGGTTAATAAATGTTAGAGGGTCGAAAGTCTAAGGTGGCCCCGTCGACGAGAGGGGATCAAAAATCGTAGTAATAATCGTAAAAAGTTTCAGAGTAACGCACGCGTCGTGAATTTGGAAGGTAGTCAAACGATCTTGTCATTACTGAAACGAGGTCGATGCCCTCAGATAGGTACGTGATATCTTCGAAATCTTTGTGCAATGGTGATTATGCTATGTTACTGCCCATCTCGTGTGAGATAAAAAAGAATTCAAAGTAACGTACCTTTACCCACAGTTAGTATACACTAAAGAAGCTATCTCTTATTCAATCACGTCTTAATGGAACGTACAACGATGTAAGTATATTGTTCAAACATACTTTGAGTAGTAGAAGATATTTTATATTAATTCTATTGGGAATACTTCCAATATAAACTGTCCCGGTGTAATTGAAAAAATAGTAATATAATATAATAAATAGAACCAACACCAAGCAGCGTTTATCCTAATTAAAATTGTATTGCCAAAGTGTGATTCACGATATGAAGTAAATTAGGTAAGGCATACGTCCAACAGTGGACAGAAGAATGCTGACTTAATGATGACATTATTCATCTATATAAATCCTGCCATTTGGAAAGAGTTCAGGAGGTATTTACTTTTAAACTTTCGCGTTGCATGATAATATTTATTGATTTAAAACTTTTTTTGATTTGATTTTGATTTAGATTATGATTTAGGTATTTACATATCTTATGATGCTTGACGTTTAGACCAGATTACACCGGCCGTGGTCCCAAGCTGACAGTAAATAACTAAATAATAATCGCTTGAATTCCCGTTTTAAATCAATAAATATGAGTAGGTGTCAATATAAAAAAAAAACAATACCTAATCACTATGCCTGACTCCTGGATCAACATACTACTGAAGATTGCGTCATAGTCTAGATTCTCTTGTATAACACAATCTTCGATAGATTCTAATCAATCAAAACCATAATATTAGTTTCTATGGTTCCATTTAATGCGATACAAATCTGTGACCATTAACGTATATTACCATTGTATTTACAACTAACAGACAACGATGATTAATCGACCATAAATGGGACAAGGATCTTCATTCATCATTGTTTGGGCTTACAATTATACAAGCTGAACATTGATTCTTGGAGCACGAACATTAGCATATATTTCTTTATTATATTACATAACAAGGCATCACGCTTTCTTCTCAAAGAGTTAGGCAGTGGTGCATTATACCATTACTTTGCCAGCTATGTTAGGTCTTATGTAAGAGGGGGCGCGTCTTTACCGGGGACACGACGTCTTTACCCAGACTTCAGGCTTACGGTGAATATTTATAGTTATAAAAATCCATTACCAATTTTGCCAGGAGTAGACATTTAGAGACTCCCGATAGGCGCAGCGACTGCCTCACTGGCGACCGAGACAATCACTGAAGTGAGTTTAGTTTAAAGGTTGAAAGAAAAACAATATTAAATTTAAAAAACCATGTTACGAATTGCTGGCAATTTCTGATACAATGCTATCTATCAAAAAGTATTTATGTTTGTAATCAATGTTTGGTTAGTCTCAAGAGCAATAGGTATAGGTAAAGAAATAATGAATTGGTATACCTACCGCCAATTGAAGAGTGTTGGACTCTGTTGCACATCGATGAGACAGGATTACCACTTGTCACGGTTGGCCGTCAGCCTGTCTTACGTCTTCACATTATAAAAATTTCCCTTCCCTGTCATTCCACGTAACATGGTAGGGTAGTTTTAAATTAATCTGCATTACATAAGTACTTTACATAAACAAAATCTTTCAAAATATTTAATTTCCACAGATACCCACGAGATATCAAATTGAAATAGGTCTCGAGACAATGAAAACGAACTAACTGAACCAATAATCGATTTAAATTCGATGAATTTTATATCAAGGGGCAAGCTAGACAAATTGGTGTCAATTTTCATGTCTAGGCTGAAAAAATGTGCAACTCAATTTACATAACATTCCATCGAATTGAATATTCAATGATTCAAAGCTTTGTCGACTTAAGACCTGATGCATTTTTTAAAAGGATATTCTGCAACTGACAGCGCAGCGATTTGTTCGTATCGAGTAGGGTATCAAAATAAAGAGAATCAAATGGAGATTACAAATATATTGCATAAGGTATTTAAATTTAATCAGGAATAATAATTACAACCATTTTTCGGTCTTTTTATTGCGTTGCTTATCTGTTGATTTTTACAATCGGGTTATTATAATTTTTTGATTATTTACTTGTTATTGTTCACCTTCAAAATATGGAAGTACATATTCATACAAAAAAACATGATAAAGTTTGAAAAATATATATTTCAAGCAATTGCTTGCGTTATTATTATAGCAAGATGGATTACCTTGATTTGTTATAACATTTTAGAGAAGGTCGACTGAGCTGCGCAGAAATTCCAGGTTTGATCGTGCAAAAATAATATTGAGTTTCCATAGACAACCGCTTACCATCAGGCGGCCCGTACGTCTGTTTGCCACCGTCGTGGTATAATAAACTGCCTCGGTGGCGCAGCGGGAAGTGTATACGACTGCTGTACAAGAGGCCCCGGGTTCATTTCCCGGGTCGGGTGAAAATGGTATTGGGCTTTTCTATCATGAAAATTCCAGTATTGAAATTTTCCCGGAGTTTGGTAAACAAATGTTCCCGGTAGATGACAATAGGCTCGCCCCCTATTTCATGGGACCAAATATAGCCGGTGAAATGTGGGTGTAAAACACCTCTGCCTACCCCTTCGGGGAAAAGGGCGTGATGCTATGTTATGTTATGTATGTCAAAAAATCGGCTATCCCTCCATTACGTGGGACGAAACATATTTGGTGAAATGTGATTATGATGAATCTACCTCTTCGGGGAAAAGGCTCAACTATGTTATGTTTACAGCATATGAATACTTTGATCCTAAAGCGGGGCAGCATACAAATGTCTCCTTCGTTACTAGAGTACATATGTCTTTGAAACAGCATTTATTTCAGATAAATTTTAAACAGATCAGAACCCGACGCTTCTGTTGGAAAGGTATACCGAAAGCTCGGGTCAAGTCCCATGAGGCAAGTTTCGCTCTAGGATCAAATTTTTCCAATGCTGTTTAACATTTCTCTTCTACATAAATAAGAATGTATGACTAAATGTATTGCTTAGCGCAAAACCCAAGACCGGCTGTACCAATTAGACTAATTTTTAATAAATACTTAGCGCATTGTAGTGTTACCTACGGTTAAAAAAATAGTCTATGTGTTAATCCAGAGTGCCAGCCTTCATACGAAATTTAATCACAATTGGTTTAGCCGTTTGAGCCTTAAAGAATAACAAACATACACACACACAAACTTTCAGCTTTACATAATATTAGTATGATTTTTTCCGGTGAAAGTTCTTTTATTGGAGGTAAATTGAGAAAATATTCACTTTGCAACTTAACAACAATTATTCTATTTTAAAAACAATCTGAAAGTTATACAAAAGCTCAATTGACTGAGAAGACAGATCATAATACAATGACATTTGGTATTAATCACGACCAGCTTGCATAGAGCGTGTGACACATAAGGTATCGTATTTATAGGCTATGAGACTTGGCAGGAGGTTTCGAAACGTGATGCTATTAAACGTGTTAGGGATAGTTCGGTTTAGATACCGATCAATAGGCAATTGAGGCAGTGTCTGAGTCAGTTAGTTGAAACATTCTCAACGTGTGGCAATTTACTAAATAGACTAGCTTTACAGAAAGGTGATGGGTTTTTTTTTTTAGATCGATGACGTAGTAAGTGGAATTAATGTTATGCTGAATTCTGAGGTACAGTAATAATAATAATATGATTTGGTAATTTTTATGATTAAGATTTTTTAAACTATATTATTATTAGCATTTATACTGATTTAGATGAGTTGAGCATAAACTACAGATAGCAAACTTCTCATTTCATAAATTGCAGAACTTTTAAACTCCTTCGTGAACCGCCACAACGAATATTTCTCAGGTAAATCACTAAAGTCCTCCTAATATAGTGTAGTAGCTTTTTACGACTCCCCTAGGAGCTGATGGACTAATTTAGATACGTGTATTTTGAAGTTTCATAACATAATAATTAAGACAGTATAATAGAATAAAATTAATAAGACCAGTCGCTTCGTCCTTGCACATTGTATAAATGCTTTATGGCATCATTGTTTGATAAGGAAAAAAATATTCTATCTCACTCTATAAATTAACTTCTTTTGCATGCAGTTTTATAGCAGCAATCCTTATTAACATTGGAACTTACTAAGGTTTATACAGACACGGAATGTTTCAGACGCGTGCCGTATCAGAAATAAAAATCTCCTACACATTTACTGATAACCCATTTATATTAAATTTATATATCGTAACGTGGCTGCGCAGACGTGGACCGAAGAGAACTGTCAAATTCTACAGAAAATAAATATTTTGTCTAAAACGCTACGTTCCATATTTGTATAGTTAGATAATTATATAAACGCTGCATAACTCCTACAACAGAAAAAAATACTCTGAAATTTGCAATAGTTTTTATAACTTTCAATCAATCAAATTTTATTTGCGAATATGGGTACAGTGAATGATGTTACAAATAAATAATAATGTTCGTCCATATTCCACATATTAGGTATATTCTACACTTTCTACATTCAAATTGGCATATACTATATTAAAGTCCATATTCATAGTCCATATTAAAGTATAAGTTAGTAAATATATATTATAGTCAAGGTAACCTATTCGTTATCTATTGAAGATCATCCCAAAGGATTACGGCGAGTTGCCTCTAAAAACCGTAATCAGTGGATAGTGGTCGAGTGTGAGGTTCGTTTAGCCACAGTTCAATGATTACAGTTTTTGGTCCAAATGTGATAGAAGGAAATAAAGATGAAAAGGCTCAATAAGGATATCTTTTGGACTTACACGTGATATTTCTCGGGAGGAACGTGTTTTTACCTGACTGATTTTATATTAACTAGTATTCTAATGTATCGACATCAATAGACCAGATGACCGTTTTTTTATATCATAACGGTGGCAAACAGACTTACGGCCCCCCTGATGGTAAGCGGTTAACGTAGCCTATGGGTGCCTGCGACACTAAGGAAATCACGAGCGTGTAGCCGACCCTTAAGAAACCTATTCACTCTTTTTTTGAAGAATCCCATACTGTAGTCCCTTGGGAAAACCTCGTAAGGGAGTTCATTCCACAACCTGATAGTTGTTCTGAAACCACGTGGTGTGAGATCATTTCAGCTCCATGGTGTCTGGATGAACTACTTGCCGATAGCGAGCGGTGCTATGATAGAAAGTGTTATGATATCTTATAACGTTTCAGAAGCTCGACATTCTACATATTCGATTTTCAAATCGCTGTCATATGTATGAAAATTTTAAAATGGTCGTTATTTTCAAACATATTTAAGTTCACAGACAAAATTCGACATTCCAAGTTATTATTCATCAGTATACAACATACTATCGAGGTATAGGTACAATAATAGCATGTGGCTATTTGTCTTTCTTTAACAGCAACTTTTGAAATATTCTCACGAGTTAGTAAATGTACGCTATACATTAAATATTTTACACCCACCTGTACTATGTATTTCATGGACTACACTCCACCTACTAAAGAGCAAAACTTTATTTATTCTATCTAACAACGTTATTTCTTGTTTCCAAGTAGGTACTATGACGTAATCATTTCGAGAAATCTCCTTTCCAAATTAATTCAGGCAATGAATGTTAAGATTTTTTCGACAATATTTCTCAAGAGATTGCTGAATTAATGTGATCATTATAATGAAGCTCGAGCTATATTTCCAAGTTTAATCATAGATTTCAGTTATATTAAGGCCAGGGATATTATTCAAGTGTCGTTATTTGCCGATAGTAAATTATTCATTTTGGAAATTGAGTTCTGCTATTCTTCATTAAAGTATAAATCACTATAATATATTGATTATATTATTTGATAAGACTTTTTGTTTAGAAGGTAAATTCAAATTTAACAGAATGATTCTCGTGTGCCTGGATTACACTGATAGGTTGCTATTGTATTATGTATACTAATATTATAAAGCTGAAGAGTTTGTGTAGTTGAACGCGCTAATCTCAGAATTTACTAAACCGAATTGAAAAAAAAAATTGTGTTGGATAGTTAATTTATTGAGAAAGGCTATAATATATGTTATATAACATTATGCTTCGACCAATAGGAGCTGAATAGTGGTCTACATTAAAATTAGAAAAAAATACCGCTCCAAATTCACGTTAACACGTAATGCTGCTGGTTATAACTGAGCCATCATGCTACAAACTCAGCGACTGGAACTAAATATTCTAGAAAGCCATTTTCACAAAATAAACTAACACCTCCTCGTAAATCTCAAGTCCATTCAAGCTTAATACTTGTTTCTTAAAAAGAACTTATTTAATACTTTTTTAAGGAAAACGAATGCAGTGGCAGAATGTTTTCTGAATTTAAACAGAAAAAAAAGTAAATTTCATCTGGTTCCGTTCTCTTTAAGTTACAAACAACTGCAACGGCTATTTACTTTTATTTCCTCATCACTCAAGTCTTTGAAAGTACACTCATAAATATGCAAGTCCAAAGTTGGTGAGGCAACTCGTCGTATTTTACCACTTTTAGCTGGAATACCTATACAATAGGCGAACGCGAGGCGCTGCATAGGAAGGCTGCGGTGAACTTCCATCCAGTTACAATATCCGTACCTTCATAAATATTCACAACAGTATGAAGTCTACTCCAACTACTTTTATCAAGTCCCGAGGGCGTTAGAGCAGGCTCCATTACATTGTTTCTATTTAAACGTGCTGCTTGACATCGTCGATTAATTGGTAACTTTATCTTCTAAGTATTCAATTATTTTTTTTTGTTTATTTTAAAAGACAACGCCCGCACTAGGGAACAAGCCCTGTGTCGCGGGGAGCTTTACAAACATGAAACTAACGGACACAAAGTACACCCAGACTAGAAACAAATATCTATGAATCACACAAATATTTGTCTCGTGTGGGAATCGAACCCACGTCACCCAGCACGGCGATGTAGTGGCGAGGCGACCACCTTAACCACTGCGCCACGGTGACAGTCAAACAATTCAATAACTATGACAGACGTTTTATTCACGACACGATCTGTGGATGTCGTCCTTTCTCAAATGTCTTTCTTGATTGTCAGGCTTAATTGTTTTCTTAATCTTGTTATTCTTATTGGGTTATTAATTACCATAAGTCAATCCTTATTTTTGTAACTGATCTTGTGGTACTGAAATGTTTGTTACGATCATCGAGGTTAAGCAACATTTGGCAAGGACGGTTCACAGATGGGTGACCGTTTGAGGCATTTTCATTCTCGGTCATCTCAGTGCTTTGTAAGGCATGTGGTGTTGTAGATCCTTTTTACCACAAAATTTGGTAGTCATTGAGTCAAGTTGGACTTGATAAATCGCCAAGGGCACTTGGTAATTTCCAACACCAGAGGCTGTCTCAAAACATTCGCTAAGTAAGAATGGTAGAGAAGAATAATTAAAGTTTTAGATATGGATGATGCATGTTGTTTAGACTTCACCAAGGTGTACTATATTTTTTTACCTTATAGCAGTAAATTATAATGCGAGTAAAAAAAAATATCAGCAATGCATGGAATTCAGAAAACAAACTTAGCGCCATTCCTAAATCAGACAGACCAAAAAATAATAGCAAAATGTGTTACTACAATGTAAACAAAAACAGGATAGTAGATGAGTCTTAGTGGCCATTTATTTGTGCTATGTATTTACTCTGACTGTTATGTTGTTACGCAACGGAGTTTTTGCTTGTGTACGAGATCGGAAACGCAACGAATAGACGTGTTAATCTCACGGTGTCGAGAGCATGTGACGATATTATTTCCCCGGCATCATATCGAGTGATTAATAACGTTATTCCTTCTGCTATAATGACCTTCCCTTCGATATCATTCTTTTTTCTTCATAGTGAAGTATTCGAGGCTCGTTAATGGGTTAATCGTTGGCAGTCATTTGTTATTGTTGACTTACGAAATAATCACTTATATATTTGTTTTGTGTGGGAGAAGAGGAATAAAATTGTAATTATATAATTATCCTTGGCTTTAAATGAATTGAAGTTATTTAATAAAGTTGTTTTTTATATTGCAATTCTTGGATATAATAATGTGTAAATACAACACAATTCGTCCCGAAGTATCAGGTCACGCTATCTCAAACTTACATTGTTTCCAAGTAACATGTGCATTAAAATGTATTTGGACCTACCTTACATAATCTTGCAAACGAATTGGGACTCTGCTAAAAAGACTCGATATACAACACCAGTTTAATTTGTGGTTGTAGTTATCTACCCTGACGGACTTTTGTAATATGAGTCATACATCATTATTTAATATTAATAATCTATCATAAAAAAAAACAAAAAAATAATTAAATAAATAATTATAAAGAAAAAATTTATAAATCTTGTATAAAAAAACTTCATATAAATCGAATCGGTAGGTAATCTATAAGTATATTAGAGGTACTCGTAATAAAATTGATTACAACAATTAAAAATGTTATAATTATTATGGCTTACTTAAACCTAGACTAAAAAACTTAACTACAACTTTTACTATCACGAAAAAATTGCTCAGCTTTACGAATTCTAGCTGTCATAAAATATAATTAAATAAAATAACTTCGCATTTTTTCTAATTTCTTTGTTATCACCATTCATTAATGTATATGAATTAATTTATTACTTAGGAATTTAATTACACGTAGGTACTAAAATCGATTTAGCACTCTTTGACTAATACCTACGTACTGATGTACTACTTTAAACAAACTTTTATGGCTAATAAAGTTAAAGAAAAATCAAATGTACGACGCAATTTTTGAACCAACTAAAATAAATCGCCGCATCGTGCTACCAAGTACAAAGTCAAAGTGGCCAACATAAATAATGTGACTAAAGCACGTGTAAAATAAACTATTTTATAAAAAGAGGAACCCTGTCCAATAGCGCCCGACTTATCGAAATCATATTTCAGGGACGTGAGGAGGACGATGTAGCTTTACCCTTTTCCAACGCATTGTCTATTGAGGCTCGTTCAAACTATATTGGACAACACATTCAAGTAATATTTATATGGAAAATGTGAGATATAAAAGAAAATTTGGACCAGTACTTGCCAATATGGGCTTCTGGTCAGTGCAAACGGAGCATCACCCTTTTCTAAAGCATTGTCTATATCACATTGTCACGAACACGCGGCGACACGAGATATTCGTTGAGATATAACTTTATTCTTGTAATATTTCTGCGTGATTCTTGTTGTTTTAAAAACAAGATCAGAAAGCAATGGCTAAAGTTAAATGGAAGACATTTATTTGTCGAATTTATTTTTTGGCAGATGAATATCATAGATCAAGGAGATTTGTTACAAATCTGATTTTGTTTTTCACATTTTTAACTTTTAGTTTCAAATAGCATAAAGATTAATCAGCAATTTAGCTTCAAAGTGATTCTTATTTACAATTTGTTTGAGGCTATGCCTAAATAAAGAATAAAATTAAATGTTTATTTTAAAGGTCAAGATAAAATAAAATATCTACATTTTATAATTTAATTTTGAAGTTAAAATATGAATACTCTTCTTTTCAAAATAAATGATAAAAAGTTTAATAGATGTAAATTTTAATGATATCTTACATTTAATTTTTGTTATACCGTTTATATTTTGTAATTATTTTATTTGGTTATAAGTGATTCTTGCACGGGGCATTACTTTGTTATACTGTTTTATGAAAAAAATGTACCTAAATATTGATTAATTTAATTGTGAACAAAAAAGAACTACGTAATTTAATTTACGACAGGTTTCTAATTTAATTTTAATCATGCAAGTAGACAACATTATTATCTACAATGTACATGAATTAACAATAATTTATGCAAAAATTACAGTTAAGACGAAAATTAACTCGATTTTACAAAATAATGAAACTTCAGATACTTTAAAACGAACCTTTACACAGTCTAACTCTACCAATACTAACTCCAACTGAAATTACATACTCAGTTTGTAAACTTAAAGTTGGCGTTAAGACACCGACAATCTGGCGACAACTTTACACCCCACTTTCAGTGCAAAGAGATGTTTACGGCTCGCAGACATTGCATGCGGCTGAATTTCTCGGTTTTCTCATGTATACGTCGAGGTGTACTTCTCGAATACTAACGAACAACGTTAGTATGTAAAGGTAGCCAAGGAACGTTCCAGACAAGCCTCGGAGCGTCCACTACGGACTCTAATGAGAGCGACTCCATCGTTAAATAAATTGGATAAAGACGTTCGTGATCTCTCAAGAACAACTTGAACCACTTCACAGTGACTAGCAATTAACTAAATTAAAAGATTGTTCGTGCACTTACCGAAACGTTTGGAACGCTTCAGTCCATTTAAAATGTACTTTTTATCACTAACTTGCTTTCTTGATCAACTTTTCTTTGTTGCTAAAGTAAGTTAAATTTTATAATTTAAAATAAGTCTACATTAAAATAATAACAGACAAATCAGATTTCATATTACAATCGAACAAACAAAAATTATTAATAAAGAGAAATACAATATCGAATAACAATAACAAGTATTTTTAATAATAGGTACCTATCTAATTAATATTATGTAAAATACATTCTTGCATGATTATACAAAAAATTTGTTCATCGAATATTTTTAGTAAATTAATTTCTTTATTGGAAAACGAAAACAATACAATGGTTTAAATCTGACTATCAGGCGATGGCAGATTGAACTCATTATGCGGATTCCTGAACTGTGACAATATCTGTACCAATAAATTTAACGCTGTTTGTGCCGATAAAATAAACAAGTAAGAACCTTACCTGCTGACCGCAGAACAATAAATTGCTGTCATTATGATCGTCTAATGCCAAACAAACCTCTTTTTGCCTTCATTGGATAAATAAGATAGCCTTGGCTTAAGGTTTGGTTAAGCAAATTCAAAGCAAAATTTTATGTATTTCATTTGAAACTGAAATGAAAAATCATAAAAAGAATACAATAATCTTAGTGTAATGTATGGTAAGAAGATAAATCCAAAGATAACTTGAGCTGGGTAAAATAATCCGACATTAACATTTGAATTTGGAAGATTTCCATATGATCTTCGTCGAACAAAAACGTGTAACATGGCGGCATGACGTGACGATTTAACGCAGATCCTTGCAAAGTAGACGGTGTTCCCCACGTCAGCTGAGCCAGCTCGCGACCCGCGTCACCGGATTAACTGCCTGTAACAGTATGTCAGCCGGTCAACCGGCTAAGATTTACGCATCTGTTTTCATTCTCTATTAAAAAGATTTGTTGCTTCATTGTTCACATTATTTTACACAACAAAACACATTTATTATTCGAGAATAACCCACTGTATCTACTGAGAAAATATGGATCCAAACGAAAACTATGTTAGTGTTTTAACGTCAAACACCCTCTTCGTTATTGACGCGAGTGTCGGATGCACGTCAGACTGGGCTCATATTGGATCTAGCCGGTCCATATCCACGGCACTACGAGTGTAAGCCTTTAATCTCTGCATTGCGTCACACTGAGCGGAATGAGAGTTATCGGTTTCCCAACTGATAAACACAAACGAATGAGTCCGGTTGCGCTACAATCCAGCTCAATAATACAAATCCTCCGTACAAAAATTGATTGTAACAGTCGTCCGCATGAATAAATAAATATTTTGTGGGATCATTATATGCCACCACTATTTATCGTAGCGGTGACAGGAGTCATAGGTTCAATAGTTGTCGATTAACAACAGGTCAATGCGATACCGAAGCGATCTGCGAAGCCTGCGAATGATCGGGGCGTACACAAAGTCACGAGAGGCGGAAGGTGCGCCATTATATATATCGGGGTAAACGAGGGGTTACCTTACATTAACCTTGCTGCCGTGACAAATAAATAATTGTTGTTGCCTACACGGATAGGATTACTGAAAAAACAGCCTGTTCACCTAACACGCTCTTGACTAACGATGTATAAAATTTCCATTGTCATCAATCTCTGACACAACGCTGAGGATTCGCAAACTCTTCACTAATTGCAATTTGAACAAAAACTAAAAAGCGAAGTCATCGCGAGCTGCAATTTTTAACGCTACGTTTTCTACCAGTTGTAAATTCAAAAGTCACAAAATAATGGTATCAGCAAAAAAGTAAAACGTTTCCAGTTGAAATTTTGTTGTTTGTTCCCATTAAAGGCGTTTCGTTGCCTATAAAACTTACAAAGTACAGTAAGAGATTATTTAAATACCTTCACCAGAATTGTATGACACAATTCTACAGTAAAACTGTGATCACCTGACTCCAGTTGTATTTTAAAACTGTGTAAGTATAATATATTATTTAAAAACCCTGCAATATAAAATACTCCGGTGGGAATGGTGCTAATAGGTTAGTAAACACGAGGTAAATCGTCCGATAGCCGGCCAGGGCGCCTGGTGTATCTCCATTCTCCATACATGACCATTACCGTGCATCTGACATGTGTAATGTCCCAAAACGCCGATACCGTAAACACGAACAAACACCCCGTTTTTTCCCACAGCATATTCCTAAGGGTGCTCACAATTTTACACACTTGTATCGATTTTTTGTTTCAACGATATTCCGTTTGACAATGATCGAGCGCTTGGACAATTTGTATTAACTGTTTTTCATTTACACCTACAATTTAAATGTTCAATTTGATATCGTCCATCATCAAACATTATAAATAACACTAAATTACTAATACATTAAGTTCTATACGATTTTTTGTAATTACAGTTATTTATATTGATATCTATTATCTACTTATATTTTTGTATTTTATTTATAATAATAACAAACAGAAAAATAACTTTAAATCATACACAGCTAACCTATTAAAAGAAAAAAGAAGCAGATAATCTATTTACAGGAAATTCCTATAAATAGAATATCTGATTACGATCAGATTCCTGAGGAAACGTACCCAAAAGGCTAGCCACATTACCGCGTTGGATAGCAAGGCTAATGCGTTGCCCCAGGTAGAGGCCAGCCCTTGGATCATAAATATGATACCTCAGAAACACGCTTACAAATTTCACGATAAAATTTGTGAGCTTTTGGCCCCCAAGGTAACAGAAAAATTTAATAATTTTGATTTAATTGAAACAATTTCTGTTCAAAAATTCTCAATTACAGATAATATAATTAAGTAACGTTATTTGATATGAAATATTTACGATAATATTTCATTTTTGTTAACTTAAATTAACAACAAAATAATAATATTTGTAATATTAATAACACAAACAATTACAAACGCCCAGTGAAATATTAGAACACTACATCGGGATTAAATTAAAATAAAAGTTTTTTAGTAACTATGGTAATTATCGACACAGTGCTTCATTAAATATGAATAATTACTATCCATTTTCCGCTCCATAACTAATATTAATGAAATCAATTATCCAAAGCAATTTGAACAGTGGAAGCAGTAATTGAAACAAATTTTGATTGTTGCTTCCTTTTTATTTATAATTTAGTTCATGATAATTATTTCCAACAATAATATAAGAAACTAGTTGTTACCCGGGGCTTCGCTCCCGTGGATTTTTTTAGTCACTGCTCAGCTCCTTTTAGTTGTAGCGTGATAGTTGTGTCCGTTAGTTTCATGTTTGTAAAGCTCCCCGCGACACAGGGCTCGTTCCCTAGTGCGGGCGTTATTTTATAAAAAAAAAAAAAAAGTATATAACTTCCTTGATAAATGAGCTATCCAACACTAAGAGATTTTTCAAATGGGATCAGTAGTTCATGAGATTAACGTGTTCAACAAAAAAACTCATCAGCTCATCAGCTATGCTATACATATATTTAATAATATTGTTTTTTTACAAGTTACACTTTTAAAGGCTACTTTTAGCACAGGCAATTTTGCAACTGCATTTATGTAACATTACATTTTGGCGATAATCTGCTGTCTGTCACAATATTAAAATCACGCGATTCTGCATTTAGCTTCTTAAATGCGACTAAATTGCCGATTGCCGATGCTAAAAGCAGCGTGTTGGCTATGGCCCTAAAAGGAAATAAATAAATAAAGTATAAAACGGCGCAAAACATCAGTGGTGCAATGTACGAATGTTGAGCAAGAGTTGCCAGATTCGACCCTCAGACGGAGTAAAAACGGTATGGATTCTCTGTCTTAAAATACTCAGCATTAGCTTAAGGAAATGTGCCCGGGACCGAACATAGCTGGCGAAATGATGCACTTGTGTCTACCCGTTCAGAAAAAAAGTCCTGAAGGTATGATGTGTTATAAGACAAGTCACTAAATTAGAGCAGCTACATAAATGACTGGTACGCTAACTGCCGCACTCAGAGTTACTTACTTAACGTTAAAGTTTATTTAGTAAAAACGTGTAATACTTAAGTCTATACGCCTAAAGACGATTATTCAATGAAAAAATTGTGTTAATTATAGATTACTGCTAATTGACGTCTCTGAGTGCGGCTAATTGACGTCATTGACTGGCCCGTTGGTCTAGTGGTTAGTGACCCTGACTGCTAAGCTGGAGGTCGTGGGTTCGATCCCCACCAAGGATAAATCTTTGTGTGATTAGCATGAAGGTTTGTTCTGTGTCTGGGTGTAATTACTTACACTAGATGGCGCTGTGTGAATGTGGTAGAATATTATATTATAGTATAATTTAATATAATTGTTCCATTCAAGTGAAATTGCATACACGTTCACAGACTATCACAGTCGGTATATCGCGCATTATCCTTGTATCATAAATCAATAGGACCAACCTCAGTTTTGCTAAATGTTTTACTTCAATCTTTGTTTCGTTTTTTAAACACAATCCGGCATTATTTGTCATACATCGACAATACGTGCTTTTAAGCCTCTCTGAGGGTTTCAATCTATGCAACTCTGCTTCATTTGAATTGTTTCTGTAAAAGACTAATATTTACAACTCTAACGAATTTAGATGATACTCATTGAATTAATGGAAACTCTACCTTAAGCTTGAATGGTAAAGTCGCTTTCATCACAAACTAGTGGAATTATAGAAAATCATAAATAGTGAATTATAAAAGTGCTTGTGTAATATCATGTCATGCCCCTGCTGACGTGGCTTCTTTGTGTTTGTACCGATAGTTGAAGGGACTTTATTCGTCTGTCATTTTACATAAGTTAAAAATACATATTACATACAATTAATTTTATTTTTAATTCATTAATGCGATACAAATCATACTTATAGTAATAGTAGGTATATAGATATTACTGATATAATACATAAATTACTTTTTTTTTGAAATACATACACTCTATAGATAATATTACACCGAACGAAGAAAAAGAAGAAAATGAAAAATAATTGTGCTCATCACACAAAGATTTGTCCTGGATGGGAATCGAACCCACGATCTCTGTCTCAGCCTTCAGGGTCACTAAACTCACTAACCATTGAGCCAGAGTATTTAATTGAAACCCAATACTGTTTTTATTCGATCGTTCAATAGGTCCTGGGATTGAATACCGGTGCCACAGCGGGAGCATATACTCCCGCTGTGGCGCCGCGGTATAAAGAAACCAATGACAAACAATATTTTATAATAAACGACTTTAGCGGTGAATAATAATTCTTTTTCACGCTTACATTTCCTTCGCACCTGATCCTACAAACAAGGCCTCATCATGTAACTCGAAGTCACGTAAATTAGGTAGGATGTATACTAATCCCGAGATAAAACGCTTAAGCTTCTGCCATAACGCCTCGTGTGTAAGCAGCTTTATTTGCTGTAAACATTTGCGTTCTCGTTTGCTTTTAAATAATAAAGGAATTCTTGTACCTTGACATTTATACGGACTAAAGCGCCCAGATAAAAACTTAGGAACGAAAATTTGGCTTCTTACAAATGTGTGAACACGGACTGTTTTAAATTATATTTACAATTGAATTTGTAATAAAGTATCATATTAATTAAATTGTTTTATAAAAAAATTGTAATAATAATTTAATAATTAAATTTTCTGTGCTCACTGGTTTACTTACTTAGTGTTTTCTTTTTAACCTTTGTTTTTTGCATTTTTTTAATTTTAAATTGTTTAATTGTTTTTTTTTATTGTTTTTTTTTGCTGACCTGATACAAAAAGGATGTTTTAGAAAAAATGTTTTTTGTAATTTTTTATTTTCAAAAATTTATCTTGAACATTGCTATAAATCATTGCAATTTGTCCTCATTATCAATATTAAACATGTGGATAGTAAACAACATCAAAACAAACAGCATGTCACAATAAACTAATTATTATTAAGATGGTAAAGAAGTGAGTTTGAAAGAAAAGTTACTAAAACTATATCACAACTATGAATATCTTGTAATAAAATGCCTAACGTACTTCAACGTACGGTTTAACGTATCGTTGACCTTTTCATTTTTCTAGTTCTTTCCTTCTTCCACACAGTCGGCAGAAGATTGATTGTGCTTTCTTGTAATTATTTCTTCTGTGCATAGAGAACCTATGCTGTGGTAACTAAACACTTTTAAACTTTAGCAATTAATACTAATCAATGAATCAATCAAATTCAACCCACAAACGTCCCACTGCTGGGCACGGGTCTCCTCAAAAGAATGTGGAAGGGATTAAACCTACTATAATACCACGCTGGCCAGACGGGATGGTATAGGATTTGTTTCGAATTTTCCTTTTCCTGCAGTGCTTTCTCTGCTTATGGATACTTCCTTAGTCGTCTTTTAATTAATACTAATATTATTATGAAACGGAAAAAAAAATATTATTTTAAAGAACAGTAAATAAGTACTTTTGTTTTTGTTCGTGGACATCGGCTGGCTCAGCTCACTGTCTTCGATCGAAGTATTCAATATCCTGACTGAATACAGACTGTGACGTCAATCGGTGCAATTCGATCGAAACGTCGAGTAAAATAAGGTTTTTATTATAGTAATTAATTATTCTGCAATTAAAAATATGAATCCTACTAAATACAATAAAATAATCCATCACGTAAAAAGAAAATATTTTCGAACGAGACTTTACTTGTTAGATATAATTGACACATTTATTACATACAATAGGGAGCCACTACCACTAAACAGAAGTGACGATATATCACGTAACATAATGTACTAGGATGAGAGGAGAGAGTAATGTGAGAAAATTGATGAACCGTAATACATATCAATGGAGATATTGGCAATAAATAAGCAGATAAAATATGGCCGTTTAAGGTCGAAAGCAATTTGTAAGCCTCCTATCTTGAATATCGGTAAGATCGGACGGAATTACCTACAACAGGTTTTTGCGGCATGATTTGTGGTGCCCCCGGGCGATGTTTGATCCGACACGTGCTTCCCCTTGTCTGCTGAAAACAACTTGTATTTAGGCGAAATTATTCCTTTCGAAAACGTGAGCACAGAACATTTGGTGAGTTTAAATTGTTTCCGCAACAGTTAAAAGCAATACTTTGTTTTTTATTTCAGGGAATATAAATACCCATTGATACCTATTTCTTTATTATTTTAACAATTCTTTGTAATAAATAAATTGTTGTGTTTGATTGCCTGCTTCAGTATTAAATGTGCCGTTAATTGTATTGTACATTGTGTACTGCTATGCGTATAAATAAAATTGAAGTGCCTATTTATAATGTCAAAATAAGATGTTTTTATTAAATCTATACAAATAAATAAAATTGGTGTCTGTTTGTAATATTGAAATAACCGTTTTTTACTACATGTATATGAATATATGTACAAACACCAAAATAACATTTCTTAAAATTTTTGTCTGTCTGTTTGTTCCGGCTAATCTTTGGAACGGCTGGACCGATTTGACGGGATTTTCACTGGCGGATAGCTAATGTCACAAGGAGTAACTTAGGCTACTTTGGTTTTGAAAAAATATCAGGGTACCGTAAAAAAGAATTAAATCTCCATGAATGCGGGATAAGTTGTCCACGCAAACGAAGTCGCGGGCACAGCTAGTACAGAATATAAGTCATATGGTTCATAATAATAAATAACCAATTTGTAATATTTTTGTCTGTGTATTATTATTCCAGCTCGGAAACGACTAGCCCGATTTTGATGGGTCATTTTGTCTCGATTAGGTAGGCAAAAGTAACCTAGTACTTTTTACCGAATTAGATAGCTAGTTTATTTTAAAAAGCAACTTCTGCGAACAAATCCTTTACAGTGTTAAAAAGTACAATATGATGATACAGCTTTTAGCGAGCCTTTTTCTTCCACCTACCATAAGATTTTATATGTGGACAGTAAGTTTGGTCGCAGTGTACTTGATATATTCACGTATCGCCTGTATTTCATACGCAACGTGACGTTAACGTCAGAAATATTTCTTTCTATCCATAACTATTTTCAAGCCGTTCACATCCTTATAATTTATTACTGAAGTGGTATTTATCATGGTAATTTGACTATAGAAATACGCAAAATAAACTAAAAATAATACAACACTATAAAACGTAATTTCTGTTTTTGAATTTTTAATATACCACCTCTTTTGTAATGGACTTGGTCCAGCATTTTCATTAGTCGAAATGAGACTTATCTAGCTGCTAGACTGTAGGCCTAATCTTTATCCCGTCTCGTTTGAAGATCATAAACCTTGTTGAGCAACGCACATAGTATTTTGTATTCTTATATAATATATAAGACTTATTTGCTAGTAAACGAGTCGTCTGTAAAAGAAAACAAATATATCACAAGAGAAAAATCGTGGACGATTGCTAAGGAAATAAAAGTAGTCGCATACGTTATCTGTTTTCATACAAAGTTGTTGGTTGTATCCGCTGAAACTTTAACAATAAATGTTTAATTTTATTTAGAAAACAACGTTGAGAAACGATCGTAATACAAGGAGACATCGTAACGAAGAAGTTTTGTTACAGAATTACTTAAGTACAAACCTATACTCGAGCTCATTTCTGTCTTTCTTAATTTTCTCATAACACATTCAACATGAACATTTATCAACTTTAATAATACATTATATAGAAGCTACAAACCTAGAAATCTGAAAAAAGTTCCATGTTTCAGATTTAATTTATAATCAATACATAAGCCTCTTCTTCTTAATTTAAAAACTGCGCTCTTGTCTATGTAGGAATCTTAAATCTGTTGTTGCTGCTGCCTATCGATATTATTCCTTAATAAGAATCAAATTAATAACATCTTAGTAATTTTTTTTCATAATTAAACTTTTTTTTTTTCATTATTATTCTTTGTACTTCTGGTACCTATGACACGACTTGTACTTTTGTATCTGATTGATCTGTTCTATAAAATGTCCTCCTTGATCTACCTCTTTCTCTCTTTCCTTTAACTTTTTTTCAATTGGTCTAGATATCACAAAATACAATTACGAACATTGATTTACAACGATTTACGTCTTAAATACGATCTGTCAAATTAAAAAAATATATAATTATATTTATTTCGTTTAGAAAATCATAAGACGTCTCAAGATCAATCCCCAGTTCGTTCAAAAACAGTATTGCCTTTTTCTGTCTGGAAATCCTAAGAATCATCCCGAGTCTGAATGTTATATTATCATCATCATCAGCAACCTATTAAGTCCCACTGCTGGGCTCGGGTCTCCTCTCCTCTAACTAGAGAGCTGAGAGGGTTATATTATGCTATGTTGTAATTTCATGAGAAACTTCTAAACTAGTTTTCTAGTACGATAATACGTGTACGATATTAATATAATTATGTTTTCCTGACTCATTAGTACAAAAACAGTTTATATCAAGCTTGTATAACAATAAATTATATGTATTTATGAAAGCTCGTATCTCCCTAATGAGGCTCTTGAACTATGAACACAATCTCGAATCTGACCTTTGACCTTGCCAACATCCCTTAACCGCAGAGATAGATCGATACACCCAGCAACAGAAACGCGGGTCCCTCATCGAGCACCGTTAAGAATATTAATAGTAAATACCCTAATTTCAGTCCAGGTAACACTTAGAAGAAAATTATTTCGTTCCTCTCAAACGGTATTTACCTCTGAAAATAGGGCTATGTAAATATTTAGCAACTTCATTACTGAAACAAATTAACGTACGGTACATTTGATGTGCGTAATTAGACTTACCTTCTCACTAAACTGTGTATTCTATTTAACGCAAATAAATTGTAACTCCCATAGTTAAGTTTTATTTTATCAGCGTAACTGGTATCTTCCTAATCCACGGTTGAATCGGCACCTATCGTAACAAGATAAAGAAAGGGATGTCGTAAACTTGAAACACACATTTTTATTCCGTAGATGTGGTTAAATCACCTCGTAACACAATTTTAGCGTTTTTCGCCAGAACTTTTGTGCAGCATCTTCGTAATACTGAACGGAATGTATCGAAACAACAAAGTGTTTTATAACATCAAATGGCTTCTTTTGTTATTTTTCTTATAAATATTGAATGAAGATTTTATTGTGGGCCTGTTTTCTTCATATATGTAACCATACCAGTGGAAATGTGTGAGATTAAAGATAATTCATTCATCATCAATCATCAGTAACCCATTATGTCCCACTGCTGGGGTCAGGTCTCCTCTCCTCTAACTAGAGAGCTGAGAGGGTTTAGACCATAATCCACTCACGCTGGCCTAGTGCGGATTGGTGGATCAGACATACTCATAGAATTTCATTTAGGGTGTGTGAGTTTTTCTCATGATATTTTCCTTCATAGTTAGCAGATGATAAGTCACTTGACTAGTACATATAAATTCCACATTTTTTCCACATATAAATTTCAATTAAAGAAAATATTAAAGAGTTATTTTTATGCAAAGGCTCCGAAAGATATCATAGACTACATTATTTTTATAGTCTAAACCGAATCGAATTTCATAGTTATAAGATTATTTTTTATGTATTACTAGCTGACCCGGCGTACTTCGTACCGCCATAAATAAAAAAATCGTAATAAAAAAAAAGCGCGCGGATCCTAGGTCTATGGTATTTGTATTCTGCTACTAAGTATACTACCTTGATACTGCAATGTATTTACTTTTCTACGAAAAATATTTTATTTCATATTTTACTTTATTTCATATTTTACAATATCCACAATTGTTTTATTTTTATTAAATGTCAAATTTTAGACCGAAAATAAATGGCGCGAATACATAAAAATGGCGCGCGGATCCTAGGTCTATGGTATTTGTATTCTGCTACTGTACTACTTTGATACTGCAATATATGTATTTACTTTTCTACAAAAAATATTTTATTTCATATTTTACTTTATTTGATAATTTTACTACGCAATTGTCATAATATATTCTTTGAATTTACTGGTGAATGATTAGTAAAATATTCAAGTAATGAGGTTGTATAGTAAGCAAAAAGAAAAAAGAGATCTTTGATTTCTTTTTAATCTGTCATACTGAATTGTCATTAGGGCTGACGTTGATAAATATATTAATATACATATACAAAGTTGAAAGGATGAATATTTGTTTGTATATTTGATAATTTTAACCAAAAAGACACGGGATGGATGTTTACAAAGATAAGTACTATTCTAATCAATCACGTAATATTGGTTATGTTTAATCTGAAGTAATTATCTGTGCTTAGAAAATATTGGCTGAAATTTCCCCTCTAAAAGTGAAAAGTTGCTGTGGTCACAGGAACAAAATAACAGGTAAGCGAAGTCACGGGTGACATACAGTATTATTATAAGATTTTTGGGATTATATACATTTCATTTAATATCGTAATAACTTTTAAACTGTTTGTCGAAATAACTTAGTGTAAACGACAAAATTTATCTACGTTAAATGACAAAAGTGATAAAGGTATTTACATTCCTAGGAATTAGTTTAATACCATGAAATTTTTCAGTTTAAATGCAGTATCCGATTTAAATGTATTTCTTGCTCACTATTCTCTCTATATCGACTTCCACATAAAAGATAGGCATATGCTGTCGCGGACTTTTTTTTATAACTATTTAAGAGTAACAATTCCTCCATACATTGTCCTCATGTAAAACTAACGGTTTAGGTAGAGGAAGCAGAAATAGCTATAAGATGGCAGATTTTTCTCCGACTTACTTTACATTTGTTCTCATGGTTTAGCCAATTTACGCGATATCTATATAAAATATAGCCTATATGTTATTCTGATGTATAAGGTACATTACTGCAAAGTTTCATTGAAATCTATTCAGTGGTTTTTTCGTTTACTGGTAACAAACATCCAAACATCCAAACATTCTTACAAACTTTCGCATTTATAATATTAGTAGGATTACGGGTCACTCAAGTAAGGAAGTTGGGACTGCCGACCGGGTTTCAGTTCCTTTAGGGAACCATCATCAGGGCGAGTGCGCAACTTTCTTACGTAAGTGACCCGTAATAATACTCGTATATGAAAAAATATGTCTTCATCTCACTCTCAATTCCACTCGTTTGAACCTTTCCTTCAATCACTAGATCACTTTGAAAGCACAACAACCCAGACTCTGTACAACTATTAGTAGACTTTATAAGTATTAGTTCCTCGTCTGGCGAATGAACATTCAGCGTAGTTTTGGTAGCTGTCAGACTTTACGCTTTATAATTGAATTATATTAACAGTAATTTATTATCAACTCACTGCTGAGAAAAGTCATCATCAAGACAACTGAGAGGGTATGGGTTATAATCTACATATTCTAGTCGGTTAGCAAATCGGACATATTACATAGAATTATTTCTAGGGTATGTGGCTTTCACTGCAATGTTTCTCTGTACCTCTAAACGATCTCAATGACTCGTCAAGTGACCAGTAAGTAATTTGACTAATTCATATAATTTCCACATTGGTACTGACTGGTCGGAATCAATTTAGGACGTCATGATTAGCATGATGATCACTTTACCATAACTGTGGTCATAACCGGTTTTTAAATGGTCATAATTGAATATATAAAGTAAATTTAAAATCATTATGATGAATATATCACGTAAGTAATATCTGTAGAAACGGTGAGAGCATCGGAAATAGACGCCTTGACCCAGTTTGTCGCAAGTGCGAGACCCTACAGTTGACCCAAGGAGGTTTGCTGTGCACAAGGCATAAGAGGGAACGGAGTCACCGCAGAGGATGCGTAAAGTGGAGGAAATTGAGCCGGAAAGCGGACCCTCGTACGCGCCTCAGTTACTGCCAAAAAGAATTTAATAGACGACTATATCTTCACGAGACTATTCAATCAGTTATAAAAACATTTCTTTTTGGCATTTTGTATTAATTAGTATTTTAATATTATAATTTAGAATATTAGTTTTGCTCGCCGATTATCAATATCCATATACCTACCTACATCTTCTTTATCTACCTATATAATTTTTCTGTACGTGTGTTGACAGTGAACTCCTCCTAAACAGCTGAACCGATTTGAATGAATTTTTGTGTATGTGTTCAAGTGGATTCGAGGATGGTTTAGATTCACAAATAAATAAAAACAATGTAATCGATTGGTATATCATGCAGCACAACGTCTGTCGGGTCCGCTAGTTTTATTGTAGTTAGTACTTACTTACGTACTTATCAATAAGAATATTATAATTATAATAATATTCTACCACATTCACACAGCGCCATCTAGTGCCAAAGTAAGCAATTATATTTGCTTGTGTTATGATTACTAAACAACTGATAATACTGATATACTACTTAAATATTTTTTTTTGTAAATACATACATAATATAGATAAATTACACCCAGACACAAAACAAATCTTTATGCTCATCACACAAAGATTTGTCCTGGGTGGGGATCGAACCCACGACCTCCAGCTTAGCAGTCAGGGTCACTAACCACTAGACAAACAGGCCAGTCAACCTCATATCTTTTATGCTTTCTTCATAATTACTCAGTATATTACAAAGACGCTCTCCTTAAACAAATTATGCTCTGTATTTATTTATTACAGTTCGTGTAGTGACGGATTAAGAAATCCATCTCAACCTTATGCAGACAAGAGCAGTGCGAGAAAAGGAAAATTCGAAACAAACTACACCAACCCATCTGGCCAGCGTGGTATACTAGGCCAAATTCCCTCCACATTATTTGGAGAAGACCCCCAGTCCCGGCAGTGGGACGTTTATGAGTTGAAATGATGTTGTATATATTTATTACAATACACTGTAAAATTTCATTGTAATTCAATTACAATTATAAATATAAATAATATAAACTATAGCCATTTTTCAATTTCCACTGAAAGCCATATACAATACACAACATATGTAAATACGTTCAGAACAATTTTTGCACGTTATGCAAAACCTTAACCGTTGCCGTTCGAATAATTTGTGATAGGAAAATGGAATTGTATGCAGAATAATAAAATCCTCCGACCCTCCAAATCGAGCCTATAATAAATTTTACCGTTGTGGTTTCTACCTACATGTTGTTTTGATCGCAACTGCCAAAAAAATTACTCCTACCCTTATACATATTACCAACCACACGACGAAGATCAAGAAACAATATGTATTTGTTTGTGAAATCAAAACCAAAGATTAAATTATCAACCAATTATATTGGACAGAAAGCTAAAACAAAGTTATATTAATTGTCAACTACCATTACCCATATTTTGGTTTAGGTTGTTGGTGGTGTTGGAGTCTGGTAATTTTCTTCCATTTTTATATCGTTGTCAAATGTCCAAATAAATATTTGACAAAAATGTCAGCTACTATATTAAAATTTGAAGACTATTGAAGGCTATATCGATTTGACTAGATATAACACACGGATAGGGATCCTTTAAACCTACTCCTGGTATTGCAAGTCCCAGGCACTGTCCGTTTTCCTCGCTCTACTAAACGATGGAGCAGGCATCCTACGTGAATTCAAGGTAAAATATCATCTCATGGACTAAGTCGACAGTCGAAATTATGGGTATAATCTATACTAATATTATAAAGTTTGTGAGTTTGTGACGTTGTAGGGGGTAATCTCGGGATCTACTGGACTGATTTTCAAAATTCTTTTACTGTTGGATAGCCCTTTTATTGAGGAAGGCTATAATTTATATAACATCGCGCTAAGGCCAATAGGAATTGAGCAGTGGCCAAATAAAAAACAACGGGAGTGAAATCCCGCGCGACACGGAGATAAATTACTAAAGGTCTAGTAGTAGGTGAATAATGACTAAGCGACTGGTAAGAAGGCTTATTTTGGACTGTACTCGCGTAATGTCGCTATATTCTTTTAACTTCCAGATTTACAAAACAAACCACGAGAGTAGCAGTCAGTCATGTTCACAATTTACGTTACTTTATGTGTAAGTCTCGGTACTACTCAGACGTATCGTTGACTTTCATAAAATATCAGGTAGAAAATGTCTGTCGAGCAAAATATGAACGGAATCTATACTGTACATTCCGCTGAGACAATATTATTGATCGTAACATCATTTCAACCCATATATGTCCCTCTCCTGGGCATGGGTCTCCTCCAAAGATTGTGGAGGAAATTTAGCCTACTATATCACGCTGGTCAGATGGGTTGGTAGGTATAGGGTTTGTTTCAAATTTTCCTTTTTTCTCAGTGCTCTTGTCTGCATAAGGTTACACCTTAGTCGCCTTTTACGACACCCGCGGGTTGAGTGGATTGAAATTTTGTATTCTTACCTTATGCAGATAAGCGCACTGCGAGAAAAAGAAAATTCGAAACAAACCCTATATCAACTCGTCTGGCCAGCGTGGTATAGTAGGCTAAAATCCCTCCACATTCTTAGGAGGAGAGCCGTGCCCAGCAGTAGGATGTTTATGGGTTTAAATGATGAATGATGATGATTCTTAATCCGTCACTACACGGATTCATTAATCGTATAGAGTCAATGATATTGTATGTTAAAAAAAAATTAACATACAATATCATTGTATAGAGTAATCAAAATATACCATAAAATCTGAAGCAGTAGTCAGAGAGCGTACTCGAAATCTCAACATTCAACTTAATCGATTTTGATAAGTTAATTATGAGAAAATGAAATGACCAAATTTACATTTTCAAACATGTCATTTGACAACGATTTTAATCGACTTATCGAATGTTGAAATTCCGAGTAAGCTCTCTGATCACTTACTTATCACAGTTATATAATATTATGTCATACTACATTATGTCGCATTTTATAGTGCCGAGCTTATTGTCATAAAGGAGACACTGGGATCCTACTCACAATCTTATAATGCAGTTCAATATCTTTGTCAAATGTTTGAAAATTTAAATTTGGTGTGTCATTTTCACACATTGTCGTTTATCAACGAAATTAAAATCAAATATCGAGATTGTGAGTAGACTCTCTAGTCGTAATTCAATAAGTACTGCAGAAAAAGAAAAAATCGATTACCTATTATTAATTGATTCAATACAATGTTATCCATTACTATGTCATTGAATAAATGGCACAACAATGATATTACTGTAATTCTCTATATCAAAGTCCTAGTATGTATACGTAGTACGCGTTTATATTAACTTGCTACTAAAGCAGTAAAATTAAAACACAACAACAACGATTTTATAATTATAAAATATACAAAAATATTATATATTTAAATCGTGAATAAGCTTATTAAATATTAAGTAAATGCTTATTTCTTTAAAATTATGTTTGAAGTGACCGCATCATTGGCTTCAAAAGTAATGCCACCAACCTTTTGATATTACTAAAAGCCGCTTAATTAAAGAAAACAAAACATTTGGTTCATTTATAATTCGATAAGCGTAATTAAAGAGAATTTTAAAGTTTCTAAACATTTTCAAACGGATTTTATTTTTTTGAAAATTTAAATTTGAACTTTAAAATCGAATTGCAGCTTTAGACGTAGAACACACCGTTTCGCGCAACGCAGCGGAGCGCGTGCAAAACGCTCCCACAGTAACGAGAGAGTATTTGTATGTTGAACCGTGCGAATTTTCATACAAATTGCATACAACATTGGGATCCGCGGCTACAAGCTCCGCCACATTACGCGGCAGTGTGTTTTGCGCCTTAAATTTATTATTTTAAGTTCAGTGATATTTTTCTCTCCTGGAACATATGCGAGCTAATTAGCTAAATATGCGCGATGTAACACATTAGCCTCGCACGTACTAATTAAGCGTTAGGCTCTCAGTAGTGAATTTTACTAGAATTATTTTAAAGAGTTACAAGCTACTCTAGATGGCGCTAAACCACAGGCATGAACTGTGGCGCGCCTCATCAATTTTGCGCGCACGTTCGAAAATTTTCTGCCACAATTACCTGAGAGCTCAAGTGTCGGAAAATATATTGGTTTTGTTCGTCTCAGTCCCAACTATCCAGAGAATCGATCTCCGACCGAATCTATTAACCTGTGGCTGTGTATAAACAAACGATACTGTTTACATTGTGTTTCGTTTTTTAGATTATAAATTGTCGTTCAATGAACTTTTTCCTAATCCATATTTTCCAATGAGATATATAAGAAAATGCTTTCAGTAACATGACTTTTGTAAGCTTTTATTGTGCAAGATCTTAATGAAAAAAAAAATTATTAACTTAAAATGTTTGTCACAATTATTTAAAATTTTGAATAACATAAAATTTAATTAATTTATCAACTGAAACATAGAATTCTCGACTATCTTTGAGAAAGAAATGACTGATTTATGAACTGATATAATGTGATAAATCTAATGTACTGTTAGAATTAGAACCTATATAATTATGTAACTTTTCGAGCGACGCATGGAGCCAGCTATAATTATTTTTTGATATAATATGTCACGGAAGGTCCGCATCCGTAGAGTTAATTAATAACCGGCGAGAGGGACCACGCGTGTGTGCCTACGAGTCGAAGAAAAAATATCATTTCGCTGAGCGTTGGTTAGTTAGCAGAAGACCACTGGTGTATAGCCCGAAATAATAAGCCGCAGCCCGCCGCCCCGGTGATTTATTGTTTTGGCTTTGCGAAACCTCACTCGGAAGCTTGATAAAAAATGATCTCACTTATTAACACCACTGGCGAGACCCGACTTTATTACCCTTTGCCGATTCCTATGACACAAATATTTTTATATTCATTTCTTCGTATAATCAAGCAATCAACTTATCCGCAACATGTTAACCTTCGTATTTACGCGTCTCTTGTTTTATTTTTGATTTGATTGTAAACAAATTTCGACACTACATACTCGTAATTATATTTAAAAATTTTGCCAAAAGCCACGTTCCAACATTAATTTATTCTTAAACGAACATCAAAGACAAACAATTACTTGCGTTCTGAAAATCTTTAGATAATTAAAATCTTCATTGTAGACTTAATTATTATATATTTTATAATAAAATGCTAGTAGTATATGAAGAAAGTCAGTTAATTTAGTGTTCGGTTATGAATGATAATCATGACATACGAACTTATAAGACTTTGTGGTTATTACTGTAAGCAAAATTCTTTACGGTATTAGAATGGGTCTACCTCGGGAAAGTTTTCAAATATTAGCACCATTATTTCACGAGATGACAGAGGTTGGGCACATATTAGCAAAGTTGGAGGGCAGCCGTTTCATGTCACTCGATTCATTTTTTAAGTATCATAGAATTTATTTAATAGAATATAATATGTAGATTCAAATAGGATTATTGTTGATAACGTTTAAAGCGTGAGCTTAACTGGATTATAGTCATGGATGTACATGGATGTTATGTTTCAATATTGAAACTGAGTTAAATTATTTAAATATTCGACTCGTTTAGCATTTATCATATTTACTTTTTCGAAAATATGTTCGTTTTCGCAGTATTCGTGGTCACGGTTCGCGAACTCAACAAAGATAAATTCAATGATAGGTACCTTTATGTTTTTGTTTAGATGTGAACTTTAATGCCAGATCGTTATATCAGGATTTCGTTTGAATATAAGTCTAGAATACGTTTAGACGTATTATAATTCAGGTATACAACAGTCATGACTTCATGAGAGTTAGCAAATTCAATAAGATAAAGCTTAAGTATTTTGTTTACGCTCAATGCTTTGTGTCTCTTAAAGCAAACAGTTTGATTGAAGATTACGTATATTATCTACCCATCATCCTACAGAAGGTTTTTTATAAGTAAGTAATATTTTAATTGAATTATGTTTACCCACAGGTATTTGTACTTTTAAATCAACCTGCACAACCAATTTATCTTATTAGATGTATTGGAATGCAAACACCACATGACAAAGACTAATAAGTTATTTTTTTTATTTAGCCATGATAAATTAAAATAAAGAAATTAGGAAGTACAAAAAAGAGGCGCTCGTAGCATTTTGGTACTGAGATGTTCGTTGCGATCTTCGAGGTTAAGCAACGTTCGGCAAGGTCAGTCAATGATGGGTGACCATTTGTGGCAATTCTCGAGCGTCTCCATGCTTCAGAAAGCACGTAAATCCGTTGGTCCCGATTACCACTTAATGTGGTAATTGTTAAGTCAAGTTGGAAGCCTTATACGACTTAATAAATTCCAACACCAGGATCTACCTCAAGCCCACACGATAAGATAAGATAAGAAGTACAAAATCTTAGATCATAAGCACCCACAAGTAGTTCATAAACCTGTGTTCATGTAGCACATTGTAGAAATGTGTCAAGTGAACATGTTGAACTCAGGGGCTTACTCTGAATTTCGACATTCGACTTAGTCGGTTTTGATGTCACCGTCAAATGTTTGAAAGTGACTGCGACCATATCTAAATTTCCTTACATTTGACACCGACATCAAAACTGACTAAGTCTTATGTCGAAATTCAGAGTAAACCCCTTGAAATTAGAATCGTCACGTCTCATCTTGCCAGTTTTGTGGCGTGTACTTGTTTGTATAAAAGACCGTCAAAAAGTCTCATTTCATAAACTGAGAAATTAATTTACATTTCCACGTTTACATAAATAAAATAGGCTGTATTGCCGTACGTTTGTGGGTGTCGGCGACGACGGCTCGGCGCGTTCCCCTCATATACTCTGAAAATGCTAATGTGTAAATGTGAGGCAAAAACTGCTCGGCTGTTCACTTTCGTCTAGGTGCTAATAATTTCAATTTAAACAGCTCGCAGAGGAAAATTTGCGGTAGTTAAGCAGCCACGTAATATTGGGGCTCCGTAAAAGGGTATTTTATACGGAAATACGCTATTTAATATTGATTAAAAGCTACAAATATAAATGGAAATGTTTAAATCAATCTATCTATAATAATGAAGACGAAGGGTTACTTGTTTATTAGTTATTGAACGGATATTTATCAGTCATAGAGATAGACTAACTGCCACACTCAGAGACGTCAATTAGCAGTAATCTGTCATTGAAACAATTTTCATTGAATAATCGTCTTTAGGCCTATTGCCTTAAGTATTATACGTTTTTACTAAATAAACTTTAAAGTTTAGTAATGTCACTGAGTACGTCAGTAAGACCTGAATAATAAAAACAAAAAACATCCTTACATAGTATTAAATAACGTCGCTTTTCTCTTACGCTTAGATCTTCTAAACTATGTTATGGATTTTAATGCATTTTTCCAATAGATATAGTGATTCTTAAGTAGAATATAATTTTACTAGAATTCGTACGGGGCTTCGCTCCCGTCGTTCTTGATTGGGCCACGGCTCAGCTCCTATAGGTCCTAGTCTCATGTTATTTAAAGCATATAACCTTTCTCGATAAATGAGCTATACAACACTAAAACAAGTTTTCAAATCGGACCAGTAGTTCCTGAGATCCTAGCGTTCAACCAACCAAACAAAAAAACTCTCCAGCTTCATAATCATAATCATCCAGCCCACGACGTCCACTGCTGAACATAGGCCTTATAATATTAATATAGGTTTCTATATATGTATGTGCAACCACAAATTTGATGTTTGCGTTGCTAATATGATTATCGTGACCAACTAGGTGATTATCTAATTAGTTATGCTTCTGTCGGTATTTTACACTCTGCATGGAAATGAAAACTATTATCAAGTTATCATTCGCTCTCAAGTTCTGATCGTTATCAAGCTGTGTGTAGTTTTTTTTTTTTTTTATTGCCTAAAGTGTTAGACGAGCAGACGGTCCACCTGATGGTAAGTGGTTACCGCCGCTCATGGACGTTGGCAATGTTAGGGGCACAGCCAGGCCGCTGCCTACCTTGAGAGGATAGCTCTCTTTAAACCTCGTTTGAAGAAGGTCATGTCATAGCGCGAAACACCGCGCTAGGAAGTTCACCCCAGAACCGGCACGTACGTGGGAGGAATGATCGCTGGAACCTTACCGTTTTAGACGATATCGGCTCCAGGTAGTGCGGGTGAAGCCTACAGCGGCGTCGAGTGGTGCGATGGTAAAAAGGCGACATTGTTGTTTGTTTGTTTCGTCATGATCATAATTTCAACCATTTGACGTCCAATGATGTATGTTGACGTTTATGCGACAACATCCTATTCTTAACTGCCTCGGTGGCGCAGCGGGAAGTGTATAAGACTGCTGTGCAAGAGGTCCCGGGTTCTATTCCCGGGTCGGGTCAAAATGGTATTGGGTTTTTCTATCATGAAATTCCAATATTAAGATTTTCCCGGAGTTTGGTAAACAAATGTTCCCGGTTGATGACAATAGGCTCGCCCCCTATTTCATGGGACCAAACATAGCTGGCGAAATGTGGGTGTGAAACACCTCTGCCTACCCCTTCGGGGAAAAAGGCGTGATGCTATGTCATGTTATGTTTATGTTATCCTATTCTTAATCCGGAGTGTCTTATTCATATTTAAATAAATGTTAACTTAGTCCACAGGTAATTAATTCTAAGTTAAATTTTAACAAAATTTCTGGTAACTGAAAACCTTATCTTTAAAATCTTTAAGGCAAATTGAGAGGCTCCGCTTGTTTTCTCGTTAGTTAATGACTATAATTTAAACTTAATAATAAAGACGGACAAGCGGCTTTGTCTGTGCTTGAAAGGTAAAATTTCGTGCAGCTAAATGAATGCTAATTAAGAAATGTGAGCCCCACAAATAAAGGCTACTAGCGTGACAATCTAAAGGTTCTGACGTTATAATTATTTAAAAAAATGTAAAGGTTTGTTATCTTTTTTTAATATTGTATATTTTTATTTACAGGTCAGTGAACTGGCCGTAGGCAAATTTACTGACACCTTTTTTTTGGCTTTGTATGACGTTCATAAGTATCATGTATGTGATCCAAATGAATAAAAAGATTTGACTTTTTTGACTTTTACAAACGACAAGGCCTGCACTAGAGAACAAGCCATGTATCACAAGGGACTTAACAAATAATTAACAGACACCAGGTACACGTACACATGTAACAATAATTTACATTTCTCGTGTGGGAATCGAAGTCACGACCTTCGGTGCACCGATCTTAGCGCTAAGATCTTAACCATTACGCCACAGTAACAATTTATGTATCAAGTATCTCGAGTACATATAATACGATGACCCTGGCCCATCCTTCTTACTTTGATGCTTAACAACAGCCCGTGATTAATTTATTAATTAGATAGATTGAACAAAGAACGAAAAAGTTGACGGAAATTAATTACGGGAGTGCTTGCTACTTATCTTCGCAGTTTCGAGAAGGCCAATAGCAAAAAATGCAAGATACTGTGTATAGAAGATAATACATACATACATACATATAGATCACGGCTCTTTCTCAACAGAGGGTTAGGTAGAGACTATTTCCTTCCACTTGCTACGATTCTGACATACATTTTTGGCTTCTTCAACATTCATCAGTCTTTTCATGCATTCTCATACTCTTACTCATACTACTTCTTATTTGATCTAAGACTTGGAAAAATAATTTCAGGTTAATTTAGCTAAAAACCCTGTCCTCCTTATTACAAAATACGGACTAAGCATTAAACCAGGTTTAAATTGACAACTTTAACACTAACACAATGGCTTATGTCAATTGAAACCTAGTTTAAAAACTTAGTCCATATTTTGTAATAAGGGAGTGTGTCTCGAAATAAAAAGGTTTTAGTGGTATTGCAGCGTGGTACTTAAGATTTATTTTTTGATTAAAGATTGAGCAGAATGGTTTTCAATCTAACTCATACGATTGATATTATCTATGGCTGTATCGTAACAATCTTTTTCATTTATAATAAAGGGTTCTCCTACCTATCCCATCGATATTTCTGTTTTATAACTTTCATAGTAACAGCAGAATATAACAAATACATATTTGACAACAATAAAAGTTTTCTCACACATTTCTTGTACACAATAAAGGAAAACACTTCAAAGCATTCATATACAACAACCCTGAATATATCAGAATAGAGATATCGTATGAAAATTTCAGTCGAGTCCACATTAACAAATCTAAAGAGCACGGATCCATACGCCTTGTATAATCTACAGAACATTACAAGTCCCGGCTGCGATTCTCTTTCCGCACCGCTGAGATATTGTAATGAAATCTTGCCATCTGTTTTCTCTCGCCAACGTAATATGATGTGCGACCTGTGCCTGCTTCCCCTGTACCTCGATTAAAATAATATATATTAGATTGAACGTTCTGAAAGTCTAATTATTATGAGTTGCTCTTTTGTTAGGCAAAAATGTTCATAATAAACATTTCTAATGTATATAATTTTGTTGTAGATTTGAGTTTGTATACATGTTATATTTTTACAGTAATATTTATTAGAGAAATACATTTGGTAAAGTAAAAACACATCATTGAAAATAATAGTTTGCAACATTTATTTTTATAATAAAGATCTGATTATAATAAAGAGGAAAGATTTGTATTTTGTATCATCAGCAACCCATTAAGTCCCACTGCTGGGCTCGGGACTCCTCTCCTCTATCTAGAGAGCTGAGAGGGTTATTATTTATTTGTATTTTGTATACAACGAATAAACTTAAAAACTACGAAACCGATTTCAAAAATTCTTTTAGCGTTAGAAAGCTACATTATCACTGAGAATAATAGGCTATATAACACTACGCTAATTTATTTATTTATTTATTTATTTATATAATTGCACACTACACTTACAGTTTCCCAATACGTGTAGTAAGCCACAGGTAACACTTTAAACTATAACTAATTTATATATACACATACAGAATAATGATAATTTGTAAGTAAATATGTCGACCTCTGGATACTGAGCAATCAAAGAATTAAGCAGCGTAATCGCCTGCCTAGTAGGTGCATATTGAGCGGTGCACGTTCTTACCATAGGTGCGGCAAGTAAGGGCCGCGAGCGCAACCGAGTGTACTGGTTCGGCGCCGATAACGAGCAGCGCGCCAACGTATTGGCATCATCAACTTTGTTGTTTAACAAAAAATAATAATGTAACATTAAAGTACACTTCCGCCGCAACATAAGAGTGTTGAGACCCACCATACCTGTTACGAACAGAGACGGATATAAGTAATGAGGATAATAGCCATATAACCTTTTATATAAAAACCGAGCAAATTTTCGTTGTACGCGTTCTATCATTGTGCTATATTTGACCTCATGTGGATCCCAGATTATGGAGTTATACTCCAAATGACTGCGAACGAAAGAAAATTATAGCACAACAATAGCGCTCCTGCTCTGAAACGGAGCCGACTGCCTCATCACAAAGCCTAGTGATTTAAAGCTTTTCTTACAAATATTTGTGATGTGTGTGTTAAAAGTAAGACACGGATCTAAAGTTAACCCTAAGTCGCGTATGTGAGTAACACGTTCCAGCGGATCACCAGATATTTTGTAACTATAAGTGTATGGAGAGCGAAGTCGAGTAAATGTTATTGTTTTGCATTTAGATGCATTAAACTCTAAGTGATTGCGCTCACCCCAGGCCACAACACTATTGATGTCCCGCTGGAGCGCTTCACAGTCATCTGTGCTACCGATACCCAAGAACAGCTTCAGATCATCTGCAAACATGAGACACTGAGCCGCACTGACAACATTCGGCAAGTCATTGATCATAATTAAGAACAACGTCGGACCCAAAACACTGCCTTGACTCACACCAGAACGAGTCTCATATGAGTCAGACTGGTAATTTCCCAGCTGAACATATTGTTTCCGATTGGCAAGATAGCTAGCAAATAATTTCATAAGATTTGTAGTGAAACCAAAAGCTGCACATTTTTCTAATAGCACATCATTATCGACGCGGTCAAAAGCTTTTTTGAAATCAAAATAGGCCGCGTCGACTTGCCTATTATGGTCCATTTCAGTGGCACAATAGTCTACAAAGTTTATTAAATTAGTTGTAGTTGACTTACCAGCTCTGAACCCATGCTGACACTCGCTCAGTTGTTGCTTAATTTGTTTGGTGATTTGACTGTTAAGTACGAACTCAAACAATTTACCGAATGCTGACAGAACAGCAATAGGTCTATAGTTTACAACTTCAGACCTGGAGCCATCCTTGGGTATAGGTGTGACTCGCGAGATTTTCCACAAAGTGGGATACGTGCTAGTACTTATCGCCAAATTTAGAATATGCAAAAGGGGTTCTTGCAAAACTCCAATGCAGTCTTTTATAATATAGGCGGGGATACCATCCGGCCCAACAGATGACTGAGCCTTCAGACGTTTTACCGCCTGCAACAAATCCGATTTACTCACATACTCGATACTAATGCTGTATGAACACAGATTACTCACAGCTGCTTGTTGAGCACTATTTATTGATAAGCTTGGACAATTTGGTAGAAACACTGACTTAAAATAGCTTGCAAAAGCATTCACAGCATCCAACCCCGAGACTATGGTACCATCATACTCAAACTCAGAACAGGAGCGCTGCGACGACCGCTGAGCCTTAACAAAGTTCCAAAAGGACTTAGCATCCTTTCGTATATCCGACTCAGTTCGCTCAATATAGTTGCTATAGGCAATCTGTATAAGTTCCTTTGTGCGATTCCTATAAAACTTAAACATTTCTTTATTAAACTCTAAATGTTGTTCCTTGAATTTTTTTAAATGAAAATACTTGTTTTTTATATTTCTAATAATATCAGGAGTATACCATGTAGGATATACATATTTGGTATAACCATTAAACGGTTTTTTTTTAGGGACCGTATTGTTCAGGCTTGTATTAAAAATATAATAAAAATGATCTAATGCGCTATTAACATTTGTATTGTTTAGTACATCTTGCCAAGATTGTGACGCAAGGCTTTCATATAAAGCATGATAATTTGCTTTTTTAAAATTCCATTGAGGTGGGTAGTAGTATTGTGAGTGATCGCGGCACGGTGGCGGCGGGCGAGCTCGCTGCGCTGCCAGCCGCGGCACGCTCAACCGGACACCGAGCGGCGGGTGATGCGCGTCCGCCGGCACTAACGGCTCCACATCGTCAATGACACTCACATACTCATCGCCTAGATTGCTCAGCACCAGATCCAACATATTACCATATGTATTTACGATTGTGTTATGTTGATGTAATTTACAAAATGACAGAAAATAAGCATAGTATAATGTTACATTCTGACTACAAGAATTCAAATTAAAATCACCGCATATTATAAGATCTAATTTTGGATACTTCTCTATAACATTTTCTAATACGGCAAAAGTATTAACATATTTGTCATCGGTAGAATTTGGTGGAATATACACGACACATAATAATATACGCTTATGTTGTAAGGTAATAATAGCCATCAGTACTTCTAAATCACTAGCATGGTTGTCAATACGTTGGACTGGGTACTGTGCTCGCACCGCCAACAATACTCCCCCCCAACCAGCATCATTGGCGCGGTCACGACGTAGCACGGTATACCCATCAGGAAACAATTCCCCGTCATACACACTACTCACTAAAAATGTTTCAGTTAACGCATATATATGAGCGAGGTCAGATAATACCGATAGCTTGAACACATTTAATTTGGAACGTAATCCTCTAACGTTTTGGTATACAATACTGTAACACTTAGGCTTGGGTTTTTTGTGTACCTTGCTTGCGAAATCCATTCCCATTCCGCCACTGTTTCACACAAATGTCCTCAGGCCAGTTGTCAGCACACATATATTTCTCCAAATATTTGGCTAAAACACATAATTTAAATGATGCATAATCGCCTCTTGCTTTCAGTGCCTCAGCAGTACAGTGAGCACCCGGACAAATACTCTTCAGGTGTTCTAACACTTGTTCGACTGACGTGCCTACCTTTAAATAAAATAAATGTAGATACGCCTTTCGTTCCGCGGCAGATAGTGAAGTGGGGGTCGGCGTGGCGGTACCACGGGTCACATTCTCGCTCGAATCTTTGGCGAGACGGCGATCGGCGGTGCGACGTACTTCGATCCAGCCGCAGTCGTCCTCCTTCACTTCGCGAGTATCGTCGCGCACCTCGATCGGCTCGCTGTTGTCACCTGTAGTCGCCTGTTGCGTCGTTAACTCGATGTCCGTAGTAGGGGTCGAACTCGATGACGCAGCCGGAACAAGTTTCGTTTTACTCGTATTCTTCCGAGCGCCTGCGGTGATAGCCGAAGTAGCTCGAGCTCGAGCTTCGCGGATTGGACGCGAGTTCGATTTCGGCGTAGGAATACCCGCGTTCGCACTATTTGAGAGAACTTTGTTCTTCACAGATTCCTCACTAACTAATTTTTTAATTAGTTTGTTTTGCTCTAATAAAAGCTTTTCAAGCGCAGATACTTTGTTCTGGAGCAAGATTACAGAATTGTTCAACTCGAGTATCGTAATTTCCGCACTTTTTGTAGACATTTCGAATTTTTCGCGTATAAATACAGAGAGCAACAGAAAAACCGGTTCGTTCCACGAGAGAGCGAGACGGAAGAGAAGCTAAGGCCAATAGAAGCTGAGCAGTGGCCAAATAAAGAACGACGGGAGCGAAGCCCCGTGCTAACGCTATAAATTATAAAGATCTTTAAATAATAATATAAAAATAAATATTGTCATAAAAATTATTGTTTTAAAAAAAAAATACACCGTTACTTAAGGTGAAAGAGTTGTTTTATACGTAGGTAGGTTCTGTCATATCTATACATATAATAAAACTGTAGAAAAGTCGTTTGTGTACATCAAAAAATAATCCAAAAAATCCTTGTTGTTAAAGGACAACCAATACCAGCCCAATACAAAACCCATTTCCAGCATTTTTCGAATTTTTGTCTGTTTGTCTGTTTATTTGTTCTGGCATCACGTAAAATTTACGAAAGCAATGTAGATAAGTTTTATACACAACTATTGAGCGTAACTTGAAGTATCATTTAGTTTTTGTTTAATTGCAATCGGTTCATAAATAAAAAAGTTACAGCGATTATAAGAATCACGCGAACGAAGTCGCGGGCATGAGCTAGTAAAAAATATATCGTGTAAGCAGCACCTGTCACACTGAAGTAGAAATTACAAGCACAGCTCGATACAGTGAGCGTGACGCAGTCAAAGTGCTTACCTAACATTTGAATATTTATACTCAACCTCATATCAATATTCCTTTATTTTCTGTTCGATTGCGAACAGCTACCGGAGCGCATAATTAAATTTGTACTAACAATTTTATTTAGTCCAGTCATGGGCTGATTTTTGTGAAATACGACTATGCGAGCTTGATCGGAGATAGACTTACGTTTTGCGAATTTACTACAATATTTTTTATTTTCGTTTATTTTAAGACAACAAATTTAAGTTATCTATATCTAAATCTTTTTATTTCATTTGGATCACAAAGCCAGAAAAGGTGTCAGTAAATTTGCCTACGGCCAGTTCACTGACAAGGTTGAGCTCTGAGAAGAACTTGGCAAGAAACTCAGGCCACTCTTTTCAATCGCCATAGTTGTTACAATTTTAATTGGTTACAGTTTGAAATATCACAGAAAGTACAGAACTATATTGGTGTTGTGCTTTTTATTTATGATTGAGATATTCTTACCTTAAAGATAATCTTCACCAGAATCGTCGTCAAACATCATAAAAAGAAATACAAATATTTAATCTAAGTTTTGTTCTGAAGCTGAAGGCAGCCAATCGAACTTATCCCTACTTCCTTACATAATATATATAAAAGTAACTCTGGTTGTTTGTTTGTTGCGCTCACGGCTTAACCACTAAGCTGATCTTCATGAAATTGCACAGTATGATAGTCTAGGTTTGAGATGCGGACAGGCTTTTAACTGTCAAACCACTCGGGCAAACCCGCTGGCGAGAGCTATTTATTATACGGTTAAGATCTTAGTTTTGAAAAGAATAAAACACATTATTCACTCATAAACTATATATTATATATATTATATATGAGAAAACTTAAAATTATTATAAAATAAAATTACATTTTACTTATTTTTATTGTAGGTCACTTTTCATTACACTTTTAGTTTCAAAATGTAGCAATGTGCATTTAGCATGAAAAGTAATATTAGTCAAAAAGTTATCAAATTACAACCCAAAAATTGAATTCACAATCTTAATAATGTAAGATAAAATAATAACACGAACCATCACTGTCATATCTCTCTACAATGAAAAGTGATATGATAACAATACTCCTTTTGTACTTATCGTATTTCGCTTGCGGCAAATTAATTCTGATAATATCTGACTTTTGTTACCTTTTGTGAACCGATCACTACGTTTTGCTAATAAATCGAGTTTAGACTTTAACGTTAATTGCAATTACGGAATATCAAGACTGTAGGTGAATTAGGCTTTACTAACGTTAGGAACTAACAAACAAATTAATGTTAACTAATGTTAATTCTGATCCGTGTAGTGACGGATTAAAAATTCATAATCTCACTACCTCATCTCAATCCGTGGATGTCGTAAAAGACGACTCACCTTAGACAACAAGAGCACTGCGAGAAAAATTCCAAACAAACACTATACCAAACCTTTTAGACTGCGTAGTATACTAAGCTAAATTTCCATCACATTCTTTGGAGGAGATCCGTGCCCAGCAGTCAGACATTTATGAGTTGAAATGATTACTCGTTTATGCATAAAAAGTTTGCTTTTTAATATTAAACTATGCAAATTAAGTAAATTTCTTAAATCAGGATATACTCATAAGTTATAAAAATACTATTGAATCTAAATACAATTTTTTAGAATTCTCTATAAAGCATAACTGAAGAGGTGAATTAATTTTATCAAACAGTTTGATAGATAGAGAACACTTCGGTATATTACGGTAAATTTAAGGTGAACGGGGCTGAAAGTGTAGGTATATACAATATACATACGTAAAAACGTTAGTATATTGGTAAAAAAGTATGAAAAATAACAGGATGCTTTCTTATCAATATACAATATAACATTTAAACAATTAAAACTTAATATCATTTGGTTCATTTAGTTGTATATTATGGAGATCCATAACAATATCCAAAATTATCTGATATTCAAAACTAAAATCTATCCGAAACCGTAATCGAAACCGATAAAACATTATTTCAATGTTCGCATTTGTATTCAGATTCTAATTACATTATTCATAACATCCCTACTATTTAGTATAACAATAACAGTTACGTTAGCATTTCGACAAAATCACTAACTCTCGCAGATTTAAATTAGGTGTTAATTCCTACACCATTTAAACGTACCTCATGTGACGTGTCAAATACGTAATTAAGGTTAGTACTTGAGTACACGAATGAGGCGATGCGGTATCGCGTATTAGTGCCAAAGTACACAGCCAAAATTCACTTGTGATAGCAATAATCGCTCATATTGTATTCCACAAACTACTAATGTTGCGTGCCATGTGCGTGCAAGCAATGCTCTAATATTCGATTTGTATTCACGGTCGCGTTGTTTATAGGCTATTGAGATGCGGCCGCACATTGACTCTGCAATTTACATTCAATCGCTACTTTTGTGTGCACGGAAACTAGCTGGAAACCGATGATGTTCTAATTATTATCTACCTGACTACACGCTTCGAAGGATAAACCAATTTTATTGACATTTTCAAATAGATTTGGATAGGAAAATAAGATTTTTGTTCGGTTAATATAAGCTTTTGATAGATTTTTAAAAATGGTTGTTTGAGATCGGTGTTACATTACATAAGACGAAATTATAAAGATAAGTAGGTAGTGTTTCTATAGATAACTAACATTTCGTTCTTTATGATTTAATACACACTCAGAAGTTAGAAGGTACCTCAGTATTGTCAAAGTCCTAATGAATATAAAAATTGAGTACTTAAATTTCACTCAGACTTAAAATTATCTGTGGGTTTAACTTAACCTTAATGACACAGAGGTAGGCAGTGTATATGACGGCTGCACAAGAAGTATTGACTTCGATTTCGGGTCGGGTAGAAAAGGTTTTCAGCCTACAGTCTAGAAATGTGTCAGGATATGGTAATATAATAATAATAATAATAAGTTTATTTTCTAAAGAAAATGCACATTTTTACAGATTTTATATCCGCCAAACTGTAAAACAGTTTGTTGGCAGATTTAGCTCCTTTGTACTACACTATAATAATATATGCATTAATGTTAATAACTTACCTAATATACTTATATTAAATAAACAAACCTTAATATTCTATTGAAGAGCAGTTGGGTAACTAGTAACTAGTAGCAGTAGGCTTGCCTACATGGGCACTAACATACATCTGGTGCATTCTGGCAATTATTTATTTAATTATTTGTTGAAGTCCATGAGCGGTCTCATCATCATCATCATATCTGTCAAATGACATCCACTGCTGAATAAAAGCCTCACCTAATTTCCGCCACAGCGAGCGATCTTGTGTTGCCTTGCAACATCTATAGGTAAGTTATAAAATACAGGAAAAATAAAATACAAAATAGTTTTCACTGCTTCAGTCAGTATAAATGAAACAGCCAATAACAAAACACAAATAGAACGCAATTCGTTCAATATGACGTAGTAAAAGTCTTCAGGAATAACTTGATTGCTATATCTTGTCTAGACACACATCGAGCTCACAATATTGCCGTAAGTGCAATCGATACCCTATTTGCCTCATTAAAAGTTCTAGACACTTGATCGCAATGTTATTCCACAACCACCAAGTTATCTCACTGAACATATAACCTGTTATAAAGGAATAAAGTTGTTATCATTCATAATATGAAAGTTTTATGATAAATGAGCGTTGTTGCAGTTTTGTGTGAAGCAAAATAGAGAAATGTATTCGAGATTTCACGCAAACCTGATATCAGGCGAATAGTTTTAAACAATATGTCTTTACCAGTTTGTTTTCAGACTATTATAACATCGTTTTAATTTAATGTGTTTCACCCATTTATTCTTTGTACAAACTTAATGTGGAATATTAGGTACCTACGTATAATTTTATATTTGATTGATTTTTTATATATTTTGGGCTATAGTAAAGCAACAAGCTCAAAATGTAATTCATTTCTAAGTTAATCAGCAATCAAAACAATCCATCACGAAAACCTAATTTTTGACTCATTTTCAAAAACATAGGTTCCAATTAAAATTATCAAAGTTCGTTATCACAATCATTCTGTAGCAGTCTACTGTTTGACAAAAGCCTCCCCAATGAACGCCGGTGCATCGTTTACGCAGCTTAACACATTCAGCTTCCATCCGCAGTCTTTTGGAGATTCACTTCTTCCTATCGTGTGGGCTTGAGGTAGACCCTGCAGATTATTTTACCTGACGATTATCTTGGGATATACGTTCAGATTTTATTTATTATTAAGTAAATCAAAGAAAAAATATCAGAAAAAAAAAATCCCATCATTTTTTTTACATAAAAATGGTACACCGTTACCTACAAACATCTTACATTTCAACCACAAAAAATAAATTAAAATTTCTATAACCCTCAGTGTGCGAGTCCAACCCACACTTGCCTGGATTTTTTATTAGCATCTCAATTTACCCGTGACATAATTCAATTAAACTATGCTAATTATAAAAAGTACTCCATTATTAATTAAATTTGTTAAAGTTTCCGTAACTTCAAACAACAAAGGTTTTATTGTGAGTCTTGACACGTTTATTTAAATTAGTTACGGGATCTTAGCGGCTATTCTTTACCGTGGCATCATTAATCGGTAATTTGAGTGTACCAAGATCAGGCTTCTCTTTGTTAATGAATGTATGTACATTACATACATAGTAAGAGTATCTAATTATACCCCCACATAACTGTTCTCCATTGAAACGGTACGTCAAAGAACAGTGAAAGAACGTTTTAAAAATGTACAGCTAAATAAAGAATTAATGACTACTAAGGACTGTTTCACATTAGCGTCTTATTCAGACATGAAAGTTTTATTGTAGCAGTTTGGTCTATTACTGTTTGTTCTTTCAACTGTATTTTATATACGTAGTAATACTTAACTAGCGTATGGGCAAACTGTGTAATTGTGAGCTTAAATGGACATTTTGAATTCGCCAAAATACAAGCTGTATTTTTGACTGAATTTTAAAAGATTCGTATAATTTAATAATAATTTAAAGATATTATGTTTTTTTATTTTATATTTTGTTGGGTCAATTTCAATTCTTTGATAATTAAGATTATAATAAATAATAATAATGTTTAATATTAATTATATAAACACTATGTTTTGCGACATTTTTATCGAGTATCATTACTGATGTCATGATGAGTTTCATTAAAAAAATAGAATGAAAATAATAATAATATTCTACCACATTCACACAGCGCCATCTAGTCCCAAAGTAAGCAACTATATTTGCTTGTGTTATGGGTACTTAACAAATGATATACTACTTAAATACATTTTTTTTTGTAAATATTAAAGATAAATTACACCCAGACACAGAACAAACCTTTATGCTCATCACACAAAGATTTGTCCTGGGTGGGGATCGAACCCACGACCTCCGGCTTAGCAGTCAGGGTCACTAACCACTAGACCAACAGGCCAGTCATAATCTTTAATTATTTTTCGTAATTACTAAAGAAACTGAGATTAAATAACTATTATATATTATATCAAAAGATTATCAATATCCGAGCTTATACGGACCCAAAAAACGGCCAGTAAGTAAACGCCCTTATAAACAAGCGAGGGTTATAATAAAGAAACGTCTATTTGTGTCAGTATCAAGTATTCAATGTTTGCAGACGGGGTCTTGGCTACGAATAAACTACCCTGTCACTTCCCATGGGGCTATCCATGGGAATTAACAGACCACTTATGAATTATATCACGGTTCTTGTCGATAAGTAAAACAACCACAATTAAAAAAGGTGTTGAAATAAATACACATTTTGAACTTAGCTTGAAGGATTAGAAAATAGGCAATTGGCAAGCCACATTACTCGACGAACCTAATTACCTTGTCACTGCTCATGGGTTATTCTCACAGCCGACTTGTGATAGATATAAGGACCGCAATTAAAATACGTGTTGAAATCCTACTAATTAATTATTATAAAGGCGAAAGTTACGATGGATAGATAAAGGTTATATTTATATATTATTGCACTGTCAACTACATGATCCACAATTTAACTAACTCCCATTGAAATTACAACTATAAGCCTATATTAACCTATAAGCTTAATAAAACAAATGTTGCCATTCAGTAGATTTTCTACTTGACTACACCGCTAATTATGCTTTCAAAATATTACCCCATTTTCTACAACGAAATTAGTTGACCCATTACGTGTTCAATTTCCTTACTAAACTGAAGAACAATATGAGATTGTTATTTAAAATGAAGTAAGGTACATAATTTTAGGGATATTATATCAACCTAATGAGTAATATACTGAAACTGTTATTTACTGCGATTTTACTTAGTTTTTATCAAATGAAAAATATTCTGAATGGCTAAAAAATTTATTAAAGAAAATCTATTGCTTAAAACATAACGGTTTTACTTGTTCAATAGAAAAAGAAAACTAAAATTTCATACTTCAAAGGCAAAAAATTAATTAAAAAGGCAACTAATAAAAATATTATTAATAGATACTGAACCTTTAGAAAACTTTCAATTGATGCATAAGCTGCTATCATTTAAGTTAACTTTTGTAATTAAAATATTTTATTTATTAAGATATGACAAAAGAAATACTTCTAAAGTCATCTATTCAATTATTCTCATAACTTGTTATTAATTAGGATGTGGGGTATATTATTAATCTGTTCATGGTGAAACATGAAGAACAAGATACAACATTGTTACACAAATTTTCGGCGCTGAAAAGTCTTCTGGTAACTGGATGGCATTTATATTTCTTTGGAACTTACCTATTTACAAAAGGATACCTAGATATTTTTAACAGTACTAAGAACCTACAGTTTCAGCGGCGGTAAATAAGGTGTTTTACGCCAGGTAGATCCCGCCTGGTGGTAAGCAATTACTACATTGTCTATGTATCTACAATTAAAGTTAAAGTTAATGGTTATATTTAGAAGAATACTGGCATAATTAAACACACTTTTACACATTTAAATACCTCCCTACTAATCTATCTAAAACAACGCAACACTATACATCTACAATTAAAGTTAAAGGTTAAGTTAAAGTTTACATTTAGAAGAATACTGGCATAATAAGACACACTTTTACACATTAAAATGCTATCCAAAAAGTGAAATTGTCATAGTCAGTGATACTATCTAGTTGAGTAGCTTAATTTAATTGAATGCGTATTACATTATATGTATATTTCGAACAAACGGCATAATACTATATATATATATTATGTATATATATATATATATATATATTATGTATGCACTAATTCGACTAGTTTAGAACTGATTAATTATTAGTGGCAGACCTCAAGGCAGTCTAGTAATAAACCATAACAGACTTATTAGCTGTATAAGTAATTCAATGCTCACTAAATATGTTTCTTTATGGAGGTCTGTGAAATTAATATTCTGACACAAGAGTCGATAGGGACCGATATTGTTTATTAGCTGGGAGGTTTATACAAACTCTCCATATTATATTACATCTTGATCGTATAACTGAGTATTAAATTTGATAATATTCGGAATTAATAATCTGATAGTGGGTCTAAATTGGCAATAAACTTTAAGGTTATAGTCTCGGCCTAATACTATAAGTATTTAAACTCTCAACAGATTAGTGCGGTACACATAATAGATGAAATTAATTATGTAATTCGTTGAATCTCTTAACAAGTTACAGACAAAACTTTAAAATTTAACTTTTAAGATAATATGTGTTTATAATAGTATGTCAGGTCTACATAATTATATATACCTACATTATAATTTAAAAAAAGATTAAATACTTTATGTATTTTACCGACGTTTCGATGGAATTGCACCGACGACCGTGGTTAATACATAATTAAAATAAACGTAGAAAGTTGAAAAGTTAGATGTGTTTTGTCTTTAAACCTATTAGACGGAAGAAAGGCTCATGAAAAAAAAAAATTATATTAACTATGATCATACAAAATAACTTATTAACGGCACTTTTTTAAATCTAGTAATACTTAACTGACAAAACTTTTATGAGGTCAGTAATTTCTAAGCGAGAATAAAACTATTTATTTTATTTGCACGCGCGTTCATCCTCTGCTCATATTATGAGGGGTTCACTTCCATTACTGACTATATTCAATTCAGTAAGTATCCACACTTTTCTCAATGTATGTATTCACGTGAAATATAAACCAACATTACTATGAATAAAAAAAATATTACTCGATTATACAAGTAAAACTTATTTCTATTTTTTTTTCTAAATCGGCCATTAAATACCTACATATTAATGAAATGAAATCTCGTTTATTCATCTAGGTTACAAGGTAACACTTATGAAAATCACAAGATAAGAATGTAACAGGTTATCCGAAAAGTAGTGTCAGCAAATTTACCCACGACAAAATTTACGATGATAAAATTTTAAATCCACTTTTAAACCAGCTCTAATTTTAACAAGTGATAACAAGTCCCAAATTAAATGACCCTAGTGGTGAAACAACACATAATTCAATCTCTATGGACACTACAAACAAGTGTATGGGGATGATAAACCGAGTGGTTCATGTAGCTGGTTGTAGAGAGACGGGACATGGGTCAACTTGCAAGTCCCCTGTTCGCAGGCTAAGTTTATGTTTACCATTCTGTGTGTAAAGTTTACTTGGCCGATGATTAAATTACCTATCTGAGGAACATTCCCTTGTATTTGTCCGTAGTTTGGTACCTGTTAACAAACAATAGATAACTGTTGTTACATCTACATTGTGTGAATACAGTAATAATAATATACAAGATTAAACAACAATGCAAATTTTAATAGACTAATGGAAAGATTAGATGAATTATATATATAAGGAAACTAGAAGTCACGCGGGACTTCGCTTCCCTCGATCTTTATTTGGCCACTGCTCACCTCTTATTGGCCGTAGCGTGGTGTTACATAGGCTATGTTACTCAGTGATAATGTAGCTTTCTAACAGCAAAATAATTTTTGAAATCGGTCCAGTAGTTTTTAAGTCACATACAAAAATATAAATCTTTCGTCTTTATAATATTAGTAGGTATAGACCATTAGTATAGATAAATCGACATAAAGGTTATGTTGAAAAATCAATTCAATCTTTTTTCACGGAGGACTTCGATGTGATAAATGATTTCATTTTCAAAGTTACAATATTATACGAAATTTGTGACAAAACGGTTATTTTCTTTTCAGCTTTCTGTTGTTTTCGAGGACGTATTTCTACCACACTATTGCAACTTGGAGACTCTAATCCAGTGCTTATGATGATTACTATAACTTGGACTGTATTCTGGTGGCTTAATAACTCGTCTCTCACCATAAGCTTTTGTGTAGATACCTAGTTAATAATTTTGTTTGAATTTAATACAGATTAAATACCGCACTTAATAATCATTTTAGTAACGTAATGAATCATTAAAAAAAGATTATGACGACTTTATATCAAACTTCTTTAAAAAGCTTTTCTACTTTGATATTAAATGCAGTTTACATAAACAATTTATGTACTCCCACTACTTATAAATTGCTTAATGTGCCCTGTTTTAAAGCATTATTTACATCAAAACGTATAAAATCTGATTTGTCTCTCTAAAGTAAGTTTAATCTGTCACATTTTTAGTCTAAATTGAATGAAGAATGAAAAGGAAAATTCGAAACAAACCCTATACCAACCCGTCTGGCCAGCGTGGTATAGTGAGAAGACCGTGCCTAGCAGTGGGACGTTTATGGGTTAAATGATGATTGGTCTAAAAATATGATGTGATGGACTGACGACCTAGTAAAGGTTGCGGGTGGCCGTTGGATGCGGGCGGCACAAAATCCCTCGCTGTGGCAGAAATTAGGTGAGGCCTATGTTTAACAGTGGACGTCTTTGGGCTGATGATGATATCGTTACAATATTATAAAATTTACACAGAAAGGATTTAGTTAGTATTATCTTAACTTAGAAACGTATGCATCGAATAAGATTTATTCCCAGTGGAGGCATCGTAGAACGCATTTGCATCAATAGACGCGTTGCTGTATAAAAGGCTTTTGCTCACATACTGTATTTGTGATACTTTCAAACGTTCTATTTGACAATGGTCGGTAATCTTCAACGTAGGTATATAAAGTAAGATTATTGAAATGACAGCAGTTTTTTTTTTGTTATGAGAAAAATAAACTATTATGTTTCACATTTTTCTAATACTAAAATGAAATAAATTTTAATCACCAAAGTATTACTTGTAAAAAGTATAGATAAATTGCCGACTACCCACGCAATTCCACAAGTTACTAATGTAGTTCCCAGTAATACAATTTTGCTGAAGATATTACTTAAATAACGTTACTAATGAACAAAGAGATTCGTATCACGTCAAATGTAATTTAAATATCTTCTAATATAGTTAATTATATCTAGTATAAGTAACATTTAATTTCAAGCTTCGCACAATTTTAATCAAAGTCCCAAATACAAGAATTTGATTAATCTTATCAATTTCTGTGAAAAATCAACTGAAATTAGGACGTCTGCTAACTATCTTTTATAATATCCATTGGGATTCGTTTCGTAAAATTTAATTCAAATAAACTTTTTAAAATGTTATCTTGTTTTCAGAATGTATAAAATGTTAAGTACGCATATGATAAGCGCTTATGATTTGAGCTAACGACACAATTGAGACGCTAAACTTCAAATAAGATTACAATAAACTCAAAACTGCTGATATGAAAGGCAACATGAGACAAGTTCCAATGAAATTCAAGATACCATAAAACAACAACAGAGACGTGATGAAGCTGCCTCTACATTAGTTGGACGAAATTCGTTGAAATAAAGTTTGCACTTTGTTCAGAAGACAAAGTTTTCTTTAAGATTATTCATAGTACACATAACAGCCTGTACAATCCAAGTAACGAAGTGACCTGAAGCACTCGGTGAGATCTCGTCGAGAGGCCATTAAGGCACCCTTCGCTGCGCCAATCTTCTTAAGTATCACATCCAATTCTTACAATAGACACTGTCAAAAATTTGACTTTATTTTAAAACAAGAGGTAAAAACCGATTCATAATGATTTGATAAATTGGAGGTTCTGAGTATGTCAGCACATACTGTACGTACAAACTTTGTTTGGAACAGACGTGATTGATGAATATGATTTTTTTATGAGTCGTTAAATCCCATGTGGACCTTGCGCCAGTCCAAAATCAACTTTGCTTATTGATGGCTTTTACTGGACATTGTAATTTAGGATTAGTCGTGTGTTTTGCCATCAACTTCCTTAATATTTTAGTAGTTAGTATTAAAAAACGTAAATCATAATTCATAGCCAGTGACTAACACTAATAATGAGAAAACATTTAGAGAAAAAATCCGTTCGTTATTGAAATAAACATACAATAAAAAGCAGAGAACAAAAAACAGCGTGTGCTATATTGTTACGTAATCAAATTTGTTACTGGATTAGGTGGAGAATGTGCAGATGGCGCCCAGCAAGTAAGTAAAGAGCGAAGTGATAGGGTCCCGATATACGTGTCTCGGTTACTGACGACCGCTTTCAGATTTTTGATATTCAGATCGAGCAACCACTGGGAACAAAACCCGAGTTAACTTCACCATATTGAAAGCTTATGGATTTTCAATGTTGTCGGTGAATATGACTCTGTAATGAACGGCAAAATGTATACGTGCCATCAATAAATTTTGGTTTCATTTTAAAGCAGTATTGTTTGCTCAAATCACAGCTTTTTCTATACAGACTATTTTGCTAAAAAAAAACCGTAAAATTACATTCAATAGTAGACTTTGACGACTGCCATAAAATTATAGTTTCTTCACATTGTAGTGACTTCAATCCTGGAAACGTTTTGGTATGTAGCCAATTTTAATTGAATGAAAAAATGATCGTCTATGCATTTTTTCGTTTTGGATGATGGGCTAATGGAAATTGGCAGTGGTCTCGGCTGCCACCCGTGCCAACTTTTGCGGAGCCAGCTATCGCTACGCTCCAGTTCGAAATGGACGAGATATATCGTTTCGATTGAATAATGGTCTCATGGCAATTGCCTTCCAGCAGTCGAATTGATTATGGAAATTTGATGATTTCACTTTTTCTCATTTTTACATTATCAATCCCTGACAAATGCCGATTTGCCTAACGAGATACTTTCCTCTAACCGAACACCGCTATCTGAAGACAACGCAAACATAAACATGCGGTATTTGAATGAACGAAATTTCACATTTGAATGATTTCATTCATCTTTCAAATAGGAAGTCGATCGCATGTGCCCCAAATGGACGTATTGGCATGCAAAGCCTTGTGCAGTTTCTATTGAATTGTAAATTTGAGTTCTGAGACTCGAGCACTGCTTCACGATAAAAATAGGTATTATAAAAATTCGTTTTAGGGCCGTTTTTGCCCTTGAGGTAGAGTAGATATCGTAATAAATTTGCATTTTACATAAAACATTTCATATCGAACAATTTATGGTTTTATAGAAACATTTCGATACGCATACCTATTATATTATAATCAATGTTCATATTTTTACCTATTTTATTAAACACAACTTTATTTACATACCATGTGTATGTGTAATCCTATAATCAATGTTTTTTTGAGATTGCCCCCGTAATAAACGAAAGTTTGCTATATTCTTCTTTTCCGACATAATTGCTTAATAATGACACATAAAATAATATTCACAATTTTGTGGCGAGTATTTGCATTCGTGGGCTTAAAATACCTTTCTATGGGGTCACTTAATACAATGCTCGATAAAGCGTGAGGACTACACTACACATTGTAGGACTGAACATCATTTTAATTATGGAAACTAAATTGAAACAAATGATTTATCAAGATCAAGTATAAATAAGTTACTGGATATTAGTTGAATATTTGTAGAGAATGTTGATAATATTTACATTGTATTAATTTTTGGGGCCGACAACGTATTTATTGAGCCGTGATTGGATGAGAGGACTCGCGAGTACTCCACTCCCGCGGCACGTGATTTAATGAGTGCGAATATTTCATGTATCGTTAGGGCCAGCGTCGAAATCAATCACGATATTAACGATGTGTGAAATAAATTGAACGAGAAAATAACTTGGCGTCTCACCTCATAATTCTGATTAAAATGTTCAAATTTTATGAATATTAAACTACGAAATTTTACTTGAATCAGGATTTGCTCTTAGTTGTTATTAGCTTTAGAGTACAGGTCCGCCACCAAAGTTGAAAGATAGCTTTCGTTATGTTTTTAAATTATAATTTACATAGTTCACAATTGCTTTTTAAAGAAACTATCACGTCTGTTACGAGCGTTTTTTGTTATAATCGTCTATCCAGTATCTTATCAATTGTCATCAAGGAGACCCATCGTAACCTGAATACTACCTTTGATAAACTGAAGATCAAACCATCTTTTTTAACCTAAAGACAATATTCATTCTGTTTATTTGTCCACACCTCATCAGATGGCTGGCCTTTTCACAATTCCCTAATACTACTTTATTTTCTTCAGCATTACTTCAATTTATTGGAGAAATCTTTTAGCTTTCTGATCAGGAAAGTATATTGGTTAATGCTTTTTAAGCAAGAGGTTTTTGCGGCTGGTTGTTTTCTCTAGAGAATTGAATGTTCTCAGGTAAGAGTGATTGATGTCATTATCTTGACATTTGCAAAGTGTGCGAGACAATTCAAATCAGGACCATTTTACCGCACGCAACGTCTAAACAACAAACAACCATTTTTACTAAAGTTCTAAAATAAATCTGTTGTCTTGAATAACAAAATCTTCTTGGTCTCTAATACTGCTCGTAAAACTGCGAAGCTAAAATGAGTCGGGCGCGGGCCTAGCACTTCTTTCTGTCGTTATGCCATGATTTGACCAATCGGACATAAAAAATCATGAAAAAGTTAAAAAGACGAACCAAAACTATTCCACATATACAGTTAGTATGAACTTTTGTCTATATTATATGCAGAAGTCTTTCTTAGCAGTAATACGACATTCTATTACAAGGTGACAGAAAAAATAAGGAATCATTATGATTAAGTATCTATTAGATTCATATTTAGTGTTGAATTGAAACTAGATCAATTTATGCCAATTTTTGGAACAGTTATGCGTATGGCTAAAAACCAAGATAGTGTTTTTTTTATCTGTGTCAAAACTAAATAAATCTCACACGCCTCTAATGTAATAACTCGTTTATGCAGCCAATGACTCACGAAAAGTGAAAACTTTTCCAGTAAATCACATTTAAAAAAGTAATAGAATTGCACAGAGTCATGTGTCGTCCATACGTCTCCAAAATTACTACCAATTGTCAAACACATTTGGAGCTTTATTTAAGGCGTATTGCGATACCTATTATTTTTACACGTACCAACGGCATATTTTTTGTACGCATTCGTTGTATGTGAATTTTATTGCTTCATCACTTTGTCACGAAATTTTCTTTTATGACCTAAGTATTTTTAAGGCGCGGCTCTCGTCCATAAAATTGAAGGATTACAGATCATGCCCATTTTTTATTCCTATTAATCTTATGATTTCCTAGCCATATTTCTATGTTCAACCTTGAAAGGAATCGGGTCCAAAAATAATAATAATTTATAAGTAAAAATTTTCATTTTTTTTAAGACGATGCCCTCACAGTGTACAAGTTCTATGTCGTGGAGTACTTTTATAAATACACAAATATTGGAAGTAGATATTTGTATCATTATATTAATATAATAAAGTGGTCCTTTTCAAGTTTATTAGCTTACCTCAAAGTACTAAAAAATAATTAGTTAGCACTACATACTACCACCATACTTGTATTTTGTTCGCATTTATTTTGATGTTATTATCTTATAATGAAATACCTATTAACCCTCTTGTCTGAAACTTAGTCACCAAGATATTAATGTAAATTAAATTAATGACTATTAAGTTGTGTCTAGTTGTAGAAATATTCTACCTTAAAACGAATACACTTCTGATAACTAAATTAAACTTAATTTTGTGTTTCACCAATCACCAGAAAGCTTTACAAAGATAAAATATTTATTCGTCGACGGAGCAACGTGTTTCTATTATTATACATTCAAAGTCGGCGTTTCAATTCCCGCTTGCAGTATTAAGTTATTGTATTGTTATCTTCAAAGCTTTTACGTGAATATTTTTCGTCAGAAACAAAAGGCTCTATTCAAAAGTCTATCGTGTATTCGCCCACAACAGATTCGTGGATCTGTCAGCCGCGCGAAACCGCAGACTACAACGGATTGGCCGGTGCACGATCCACTCCCATTTCATACACGTTGCCTTTTATTCAAATATCGTTCTACTTTATTTTTTTCTTTTTTCAAAAATACCTAACAAAAGTCAAAAATAAAAACAAGACAAAATATTTTTAACCCGTTTCACTGGTAAACGATCCTACTAAAAATAAAAGCGTTGTATTTTTACTGTGAAACATTGAATTCATAAATCGAAAATCTTCATACACGTGACAGACTAAACCGATTCACTTTTTTGTTACTGAAACTATGCTGTCGATGTTTGTTTCAGCAAAATCATAAAACACATAAATGAAACATCAAAAAGAAGTATTGTGTGTTTTATAATATCTTTTGTCAGATATAAAGAGTTCCACTTTGATATAAAAGAATAACGTTCTGATAAAACGCATATTACCTCGTCGCATTGTGAAAGAAAATTTGAAAAGTAGGGGTGTCTACACAAACGGATGGTATTACAATTCGGTGCCATTTGCTCGCGCGTTGCCTCTTGTGTTCAGATACGTGCTTGTGTGTGGAAACTTTTTAGGAGACTATAAAGAAAATTCTTTCCCTTGAATTTACGATTTCCCTATCGCGCTTAAGCGGCGAATCATGGCGCATGGATGAAATATTATCGTTCGCTCGCTCGGCGCACGTGTACTGCGTCGCCTCGTCGTTTTGTCATCTAATATAAAGTGTTGGCGGATTTTCACGTACATTTGCACTTTTCCAGATGACTTAGTGCTAAATTTGTCTGAGCAATTTTTAAATCAGAATTTTTTGTTATAGCAGCTATTGTCAAAATAAACCACTAACCTAAGTATGTTAGCAAAAAGTTCGTTGAAAGTAATTAGGCACCTCTTTCTATTTTTATAGAGAGTTGATTTTGTTGAGTTGTGGCAGGAATTAGGTGAGGCCTATGTTCAACAGTGGACGTCATTGGGCTGATTGATGATGATAATGTTGATGAAGAGAGTTGATAGCCTTCAACATTTAGTTAGCCTTCATATGGACGCTCAAGGTACACCACTTTTTTAATATTATTATTGTTGGTCACCATTGCATTTGTTTACTTTCACTTATTTCTTACCATGTTTTAATAACGTTACTATCAAATTTACTTCGCCAATTTTCTATAGTCCCTTATAGCTTCATATTGCAACCAGCATCTTTTTATAACAAACCTAATAACTTTGTTTAGGAGTATCAAGAAAAATATTAGGTACCATTATTAATAACGGTTTACCTCAATACAAAATTTAATGAAATTTCTAAATAACGCATGCAGATATTTTCATAAAAAGCTTGTGTTTTCTTAAATGGTTACTTCTAGAGTGAAAATCGAAATCCCTAATGTAAACCATGATGGATCATTTTAATTCACTAGATTCACTACGGAGGTTAGTTTTCGCTCAATTCTGTATGGTTCTGTATGGTAGAGAGATACTTTAGTAATTGCTTTTAAAGTAACCAATTTCTTTATATTCCTCCAAGTTTAATGTAATATTGTAACATTTTGTCGAAGAAAAATTATAGCCACTGTTCACATATCCCTTGAGACAAGCCGTAGAAGACACACAAAACAAAACGAGAATGCTACTGTTCTCCCATTTTAGAGCAAAATGCTGTAAACATACAAATAGTACCGCCCCGCAAATTACAGCAAATTTGACCAGCGCAGTTTCCAACTTAAATATTGTTCTTCCCCCTTTAACAGACAGCTAACTGACCGATTTCTATTAGATATTCTACCGATATCTATTGATACTTCAACTCAAACAGCCACGTAGTTATACACGCTTAGTTCAAAAAGTTATATAACGGCTCCGTAGTTCTACCGCTTGAATAGAATACTATAAATAGGATACAATACTCGAGAATAAGTTCATAGATTCATCATTTAATAGAAGACTACAAACATTGTTGGTTAGAGAATACCGTACTACCTTATATTTACGTTATATATACCTTATATTACGTGTACGTCGTGATTGTGAGCAGTATTCAGAGAAGCATTTACAACCGTAAGAACAACTTTGTTTTTTAATGTCAGCATAGCCTTTAAGCTTCTTCAAGATGAAGAAATTCCTCAGACCAATAACTCATTAATCAACAAAAAGAGCGTTTAAGTTTTCTTTACAGATATAAAAGCATGAAAACCAAAAATAAAGCAATCAATATAACAGCCCAAACAACCAATATCACTTTATAAATAATTACGGCGTTACTTAGCCGTCAAATTATTCATCAATAACATTATAAACAATGGGCGGGTGAGAACACGAAAATTCATCAAAACTTTATTGAGGCTGAAACAATACATCAAGGCGCTAAAACATCGTAATAGCCCAAAGATTGATCGTTGAGGGTTGCAAGCATTATTATCAGTGGGTAAAAGCATTGTAGTCGCCACGGCTGTTCCCGCCACCGCTCTCACTGGGGCCTCATCTTACTCACGCTTTCTATGCCTATTTTCGTACACAAACAATAGGCTATTGCTTTAGTCCCACCGTCTGCCGTCATATCAATACTAATCTAATTATGGATACCGTCAAAGTACAAGCTTTTAAGCGTATTTAGATTTGTATCGATGCCTTCTTCTGTTCTTTATACGGAACAGTCGTTCTAATCAATGAGAGAAAATATAGTAGACCGTTGGTTGCAGGCGGCACAGGACCGTTCGCAGTGGCGTAAATTAGGTAAGGTCTATGTTCAGCAGTGGACGTCGTTGGGCTGATATGATGATGATGATGATGGTGATGAAATACTTAGTTAGAGGATTTTTTTGATGGACAAAAGACGTACTGTGCTGCCTTCTACATTTATGTAAGAAATGTGTTGTTAATGCAAAACTTATAAATAGTTAATATTAGAAATTTGAAAAATTTTTACTCTGGCTAATTTGTAGGCAACAACTGAATACCTAAATTTACTTAGCTCAAAGCTGCATTTTTGTTTGGGTGTTCTACATGTGAAATGGGACAAACAAAGATTTTCTTTCTCGACCCTTTCATTTCAAAAGTCAAAGTTGTTAATTTTTGGTAAATATAGATCATATAATATTATGTATGAAGTCTTTGTTTTAGATTTTAGTTTATTTCAGTTAACAGTTGTTTACAGTTTTTTTGTTATTAGAACACTCTAACTGGTTAAGTATTTTTTTAACTGTACTCTATTTAGCACAAGCATGTTTGAGCCAGGTACAAATACAATATTCCAGTCAGAAGTCACTTGGAGTTTGCTAACATAAATTAGAGTCCTCCTTACAATATACTTCCTCGGTTCCTACTTGAAACGTAGGGCTTTGTTTGAAAATTATTTTGTCTTCATGATGACAAAGTGTTCGTTGTAATGTTAAAAATAAACGTCTACTTAGAATTTAAAGCAACACTTGAATTTTGTTTTTTACAATGCCGCGATGAATACAGATAATTTAATCGTCGGTTCTGGCTTGATTGATTAGAAACGTATTTTTATAGGTTTAGATACTTATCGAAATATTTCAATGTCTTTGAGGCGCTCGAAGCATTGTGATACTGAGATGTTCGTTACAATCACCGAGGTTAAGCAACGTTCGGCAAGGTCAGTCCGTAGATGGGTGACCGTTTGTGGCACTTTCATTTTTTCAATCGTCTCCGTGCTTCAGAAGGCTCGTAAAGCTGTTGGCCATGATTATCACTTAATGTGTGTGTAAAGTCAAGTTGGAAGCCTTCTGGGCGACTTGATAAATTCTGACACCAGGGTCTGCACTCAATATGAAGACTGCCAGTCTGATCATCAGTTTCATCATCATCATCGTCATAATTTTAAAGTTATCATTCATTCATTTTGTGCTCTTAAAATTACGAATTGTATACAAACCGGTTCTTTAGTATAATAATTTTTATCCGAAGGGTTAGTTTTGCTAATCATTATTCTGTGAACTCGCTCTTTTGTTGTGTTTACAACAAATGTAACTTGACAGCCCCACGCTTTTCCACATCGCAGTTTTAATTGTATTGGCATTTTAATGTCTTATTTGTATACGCAAGTTTTAGTTCGTTAACTTTTTTCTCTCTATAAATAATTATATCTAACAGTGGTATTTGCTTTATCGATGAGAGTTCAAATAGAAAACGTAATATAATTATGTCTAACATATCGATCTTTTGATAATCGAGCTATTCTTTATGGCCACAAACAGCAATATTATGTGGTATAGAAATTTCACTTTAACAATTTAATGTTGTTAGGTTAAAATTTATCGACACAAAATAGATGGCCTACTTACTCTTAATTTCGTTATTGAGTTAGTCCGAATTGATATCACTGTCAAATGTTTGTGAGTGTCGTAAAGTAACATCAACATCATTTAATCATAATAATAATATTCTACCACATTCACACAACGCCATCTAGTCCCAAAGTAAGCAATTATATTTGCTTGTGTTATGGGTACTAAACAACTGATATACTACTTAAATATATTTTTTTTGTATATACATACATATTATAGATAAATTACACCCAGACACAGAACAAACCTTTATGCTCATCACACAAAGATTTGTCCTGGGTGGGGATCGAACCCACGACCTCCGGCTTTGCAGTCAGGGTCACTAACCACTACACCAACAGGCCAGTCAATCAACACATAAACCGTCGAGTATCCGAGTTTGTTTTCAGTTCAGTCAGAGTTTGTTTGTTTTCAGTGGGTCTACTCATTGTCATGACATTCGATTTAATTGATTTTAATATCGGTGTCAAATGTTTGAAACTTTAAATATGTTCAAAAATGACAGTGAACTGTAATTTTCAAACAATGACATCAAAATCGACTAAGTAGAATCTTAACATTCGACTCAAGAGTACTGATTACCGTTTAGTGAACAAAGTATAATATAATTATAATATGAATTTGCTTTAAATCTAAAATGTATATAAAACATTATTTACTAACATAACAAGTCGTTTAACCTCGCCATATCAATCAATTTGAGCTTTTATAAAAATAACTGAGTAACTGTTTAAATATTTATGGAGCAATTTATAAAAAAATATAAATTTCATAATAAAAAGCAGACAAGTTAGTCGTTAAAATGATTGACTTTCTTTTTAAGTTAAATATTGATTAACTAAGTTGGAATGATTCACATTTTTTCAAACTTTAATGTACAAGTTTCAGTTCGTGATCACAAAATAAAAAGTTTTCAGACCACTCTCGTTGATTCTTTGAACGATAAATCTCCATTCTTGTACGTATAATTCCACGCTTTATCATTGTGTTCGCATCTAACTAAAAGAGAGGTAAAGGTACATTATGAACATTAATGTTTTTACGCCCGTAAATGTTTCATAACACTTGAACTGTAGTGACTTTGTTCGTACATGTCATGGATCCTATAAAATATTCACGTGATTGAAACGATCTGAAGTTATTGTGAAAGTTTAATATCAATCATGTAAGTTATATGTACTGGTTAACAAGTTATACAATGAATTCTTTGTTTTATTTTTAATTTGTTTTACTTATGTGAAATTGTTCTGCTATTGTATAACCCGATTAGTAGCTAATCTAGTAGAAACGTTTTCAAAACTTCGGTGAACGGCTATGTTAGAATGAATGTTCCACGAGTTGTTCGGACCACAGTGAGAATCGAAAAGGACTTTTTGAAATCACTGTTTCGGACAGGACACAATGGAAAATGGTCCGAAACGACGGCGACGACTTCAATAAGCTCTATGAATCGACTACGATAGAATATTAAGAAAATTCAGGCCCTGTATTACTGGCAATTAGTATCCGATAAACCATCGGAGACAATGTGATAAATTTAATACGAAAATTCGGATATGTCATAACTTTACTAACATTGGTGAAACAAGGCTTTAGGCAAACAAAAATCAACTTCAAAAGTGATAAATATAATCTGCAGTCATGCCTGAATCATATTCACGGAATCAGAGCTGGAGCATAGTGTCCTAGTGGTGGTCTCTTATTTCAAAGGCTGATAGACAGCGCTACAGTTGCGTATAATTAGAAGCTAAGGATAGCTAATTATAAACTATTACTGAAATGACCGATTAGGCACGATACCTGATAGTATTGTGGCCGTCAATACTTTCTTTGCGTGATTAAGATACAAAATTCCAATAATATAATGCTTGATTAGATTTCTTATTTTACTTTGAATATTTAAATCCTATTAATATTATATTGGCCTACGGCCTATGTTTGGGCACGAGGCCCAGCAGTGGGACGTTTATATGATGATGATGATGAATATTATATTTTCGATAGTTAGGATAGATGGCTGGATGGAGGAATTGATTTATTTGATGTTTGTTACTCAATCATGCAATAATGTTGATAACTAAACGCCGGGAGCATGCTGACAACTAAACGCCGGCCGCGGGTTGGCGGCGGTCGCGGAGAGGAGGGGGCGCGCCGGGCGCGCTGTCACTGGAATGACAGAACAGACTTCACATCACTGCGTCATCGTCCATCGCCAAACACTCACGCGCATAATAAAATATTGTTACTTCTTTATAATAATTATACAGTCCACTAAGTTATCGGAGTTTTCATTTCGCCATCCTAGTAAGAACTGTAGAATAGGACACCCCAATACAATGATGAAGGGAAGAATGAATCTGTAAGCAATTTAGTACACAGATAAATTACGGCCTTCTATAGCGCATAGGTTTTTTACCGACATACGCAGCGGGCGGAAGCTATTTTCATAATAATTTCATCATCATCATCATTTCAACCCCATAAATGTGGAGGGAATTTAGCCTATTATACCACGCTGGCCAGACGAGTTGGTATTGGGTTTGTTTCAAATTTTCCTTTTCTCACAGTGCTCTTGTCTGTATAATGTTACTCCTTTAAAAAAAAGGGTAGCAAGGTAGGCAGCGGCTTGGCTGTACCCCTAACATTGCCAACGTGGCGGTAACTACTTACCATCAGGTGGCCCGCCTGCTCGTCTGCCATTTCAGGCAATAAAAAAAATATCACCTTTTAGGACACCCACGTGTTGAGATGGGGTAGTGACATAATGTAGTCTTAATTCATCACTAGGTACACGGTTTTTTTATAAATAATAAATTAGATAAAAAATAAAACATAACTCAATCGTAGATAGGCTAATACGAATCAATGGAGATGAGCGCACAAAACCGAACGGCTCGGATTAGAAATGCGAATCAGAGCAATCAAGCGTTTTGTTTTCCCATCGAAGTGAGTGTGGAGATAGTCGCTCGAGTTGGGCATCGGTGTCTTGACGCGGCGTCAGTAAGCGGCGCACGTCTCCGAACCCTATCGTAGGCTTCATACACTGCCCGGCGACATCTGCACATTTTCGACGTTATCGAGTGGAGGACACATTTTTATAGGAACAAATTTAATCTAAGCAGAAGGAGGGATCAGTCTCGAGAGTGCCCTGCTCGCACGTGTCTCCGCGACGTGAGCACGGGCTAACGATTTTTCACAGAACGTTATTATGTGTCCGATAAAAGACTTTATCTAGAAAGTGCCTTCGGCGTTAGTCCCTTTTTTGTTTGCATATGATATTTATTTAACGCACTTTTTGTACATGAATTTACTTCGTCCACGTAGGGTTAATATAAACAACGTTCTTAAATGTTATCTGTAATGTTTACTTGTAACCGTTATTGTATTGGTTTACGGGTATTATATAATACTTAATATAATAATAATTCAAATTTATCAATACATTAATAAAAACCAATTTTATCTATAACCTTTTTGGAACATAGATAAACTAGATATGATCGAATCAGAAATGAGGAGATCCGCAGGAGAACTAAAGTTGTCGACATAGCTCACCGAATCGCATCGCTAAAGTGGCAGTGGGCAGGGCACATAGCTCGTAGATATACCTACATTTAATGTTGAATTATTTATGTCAACTCTAATGATTAGGTTTATCAAAAATCACTATTATCCTTTTGCATTTAAAGTTGTATTTTATTTATACTCACCTATATTATTCGTTTCATGATAATGTTTTTCAAATTTATCCATTTTAATCCTGATCTCTTGTTAGAAGGCGAAGCAAAATAATTTTAAAAGCTTGGATGCTTTGTTAGTGTCAGTGATTTATACTGACATGATTCTAACATCTATACTAATATTTTAAAGCTGAAGAATTTGTTTGTTTGGTTGAACGTTAGGATCTCAGGAACTACTGGTCTGATTAGAAAGAATTTTTCTATAGTGTTGGATACCCCATTTATTGAGGAAAAAAATGACAGGAGCAAAGACAACCGCGACTTCTAGATAAAGATTCACAGAAAAAAAACGACGAAATTATTATTTTAAGTATTCTTTCACATTTTTAACGTAAAATTGTATTTTTAAAGTGTTGAAACTTTACTGATCTGCGTCTTCTAATCTAATCAACAATAGTTGTTACTAAAGTTGTTAGTAAAGTTACAAAACTTAGTCTAAATAGACCGTGATAGTTCACTCAGATAGAAAAACTTACTAAATTGAGTCTAGATTATTATCCTACGATTCACTTAATCCACTCTTGGTTAATCGCGCGCTAAACTAATACTAAACTTTCTTCGCTTAGATACTCGTACTATACGATAATATGTGTATGTATTATATATATTTTATAAAATTTTAAGTATTTACTACAAAACAATGCAGACTAAATTAACTAGCTTGTGTGTGTACCATATCTAAAAAACAAAACGCTTAGCCAAGTACTTGGCCACAGGCCCATTCTACTTAACTAAGTAAATTTAAGTTTAAACTAAAACAATAGCTTAAACAATGTAACCGCCGCAAGAGGTCATTAAGTTTTTGTAACCATTCCCGTGGGGTTCAACAAGGCTGTAGGGTCGTGCGAAGAAAATTTTCTTAGAAAAACAATAAATTTTGTGTGAGCTACGCTCGAGTGAGTTTCGGTGTCGGCTGAGCGAGAGCACGCTCGCCATAATATATTGAATTTGAAACGAACAAACTTTTACGTTCTCCCCGCCGCGTGTAAAAAGATTTTCTCAAAATGTTTACAATGCAATAATTTTTATTTGACATCAAAGAACAAGGGCGTTTAATAAGAAAGATAAGTGGTTCAAAATTAATCTTTTTACGGTACGTTAGAACCGCACAATTAGTTAGTGCGTTGATTACGTATTCAGGGTAAGACGCGGGTAAACAGAAGGCTGCTTCAAGTTCATTTACTCATAGACACGACAACAAAAGCACACTGAAGTAAAATATTAATTTCACACAGTAATGAACACAGACCAACCCTTTCGACTCTTCAATATTATCATACCAAACGATGAGCTCAGCAGAAAAATAGGCGAGTCCAAAAAAAGCTAAAACCCCATTAATAAAATTCTTTCATTTTCGAAGCAGGAAAATCTCATTTACACCCAAATCCTTTTTTCTCTGTGGCCGTAGTTCTCATCAAAGTATCGATAAGAGTGGTGTCTACCCGTTATCTTCAAAAACAGCTATTGATTGGTAGAAACACTTTGTATCATACCGTTTTACCGGCGGTTAAACCACAAAAAAATATTTGTGAAAAGGTGTGAGCTCTTCGACTTAATCCCCGACGATTTGCGAAGACGGAAAAAAGGGTTTGTGAGCTTAGACGCCAACGATCCCCCATACAAGCAACCCGACGCCCGCCCGCTTATCACCCTCAGCTCTATTTATTTCTCTCGAATGAGTGGTAATACTGCAGATATTCATATCGACAGCTATTAATGTAGTATGTTAGTAACGAATCGTTGGTTAATGAAACATGTTTCAATACGGCTATGACGTCAAAATTATAACATAAATACGGCTTACAGTCCATCATTGCATTAATTACTGTACAACGAAACTTCTGGTCAATAAACACTAATGTTTCATATTTGAGGTGGAAATATAAAATAACATTTCCGGGTCGTTATAATGCGTAAATTTGCATTTACTAGAATCGACGTTATATTAAATTTAGGCTGATATTCCATTACGGTTGCAAAAAAAATATGTGCTTAGGCAAGAATATAAATATTAAAATTAAAACACTTTACACCTGTTTGTTTATGTATGCAGAAAAGGTTTGTAAACTACTTGACAAAATTAGACGTGGTCGAGTTGCGAAAACCTTTCCCTTTTCACCGATACCGTGCCAAATCTTTATTGATACAAGTATTTGTCGTAGGTTTGGAAACTTATAACTTGGAGATTCATAATTATTTATCTTAAAAAATAATATAATATTAATAATAATATTCTACCACTATAATATTAATAGACTAGATGGCGCTGTGTAAATACACAGCGCCATCTAGTCTCAAATTAAGCAATTATATTTGCTTGAGTTATGGGTACTAAACAAAAATACATACATTTGTAAATACATACCTATTATAGATAAATTACACCCAGACACAGAACAAAACTTAATGCTCATCATACAAAGATTTTTTGTCCTGGGTGGGGATCGAACCCACGACCTCCGGTTTAGCAGTCAGGGTCACTAACCACTAGACCAACAGGTCAGTCAAAATAAAAACAACTGCTGTGACGTCTTGCGTTTGATTTATAGGTCAGTCAAATCAATATTGAGCTATTACGCCCAGTATAAACCCGTAGACATTTATTGCAATGAATTTAAAATAAATGATTTTACACAAAATACATTTTACCAGCCCAAATCTTCTTAACTCTCTAGATAGTAGAAAGGAGACCCGAGCCCAGGAGTGGATTGTGAATGATTATACAATTTAAACAAAAATAACTGGCGAAATTTGGGAATTTTAGATAAGATAAGATATATTTATTTGTTCAAAACACGTGTAATTTACAGGAAATACATCAAGTAAATAGTTCATAAGTTACATTTCTACTAAGCTTTATTGGAAATAAACTCGTTCTATATTATGAGTAAATTTAATGTTTCAAACAATTTCACAATGTAAGAAAATAAAAACAGTTTAAGATTTACCAACAAGACTCGCCCACTAATTTCATAATATAATTACATTATAAGTTAGGTAGGCGAGCTCTCAGCGGTAGTACCCGCAGTTTTAATTTATCTTTTCTGCCTCTGTGTATATAATTAAGTAGAAAATTTAACAAGTTACAACCTTTTAAGTAAGCCTACACCATTGGCTTTGATAACGAGTATTTTACACCTACACAAACATATTTAATTTTAGACGACTGATTTTTTAATGCTTGTATTGACTGACGAGCATGCAGCCTGATTCTGAGCTGTCGGAAAATTTTCGGCCAGAAATGTCACTTTAATTAAAGTTAAAAAACATAGTGTTAGAGAAATAGATAGTGAAAAAAATATACACTAATCAGTTTTAAATTTTCTATTCGAAAATATTTTTTTATTATACTGGTCCAAATCACCATGATGTGAAACGAAGAAGGCAAAAATGATATTCGCCGTTTCAAACCAATTGGTACAATTTTACAAAATTAATATGAATATGGTCCCAAACAGCCAATTCAAAAAACGTCCTTGTGCGATTGACACCATAGTGCCAATAACTCGTTGTGTCAAACGGCGAAATACCCATTCTAATGTTTGAAATAATTTACATGAGCAGTTAAATATCTTACGCACTTTACACCTTTAAAATAGTACATAGTCCAGCACATATAAGATCAGACTCCGTATTGGCATATTAACATTCTAGAATTAATTATTATTCATGCTTATTGGATTCATAGCGGCTGAAACAGTCTGATAATCATGTCAAGGCTCGCTTCACTGCTACTGTTAATTAAATATGTATGTTTTGTTTTCGCCGTTTTAGTGACACCTTATATATTTATTGTATGTTATATTTTACAATAATAGTTATGTTTATTGCTAAGATAAATTTGTGCGTTAGATAAATCGAGGTGCGGTTGACAAATTAAAGGTTAATCAAATAACCCTTTGATTGCTGATAAAATAGAAATAGAATTCTTAGAAGCTACTAAGTTTAGTATTAAAGTCAAATAAAGTATTTGTTTTATTGACATCGTCATCATATCAATCACAGGAAGTCCACTGCTGGACATAGGCTTCCTCTAGAAATTTCTAATTATGAGATTTATTCAGATATTTTAAACTAAAAAAAAAACAATTCTTAGGTTTAAAGCAACCATTACCGCAATCATCCCGCTACAGCGAGGAAAAAGATATACTGTTATCAAGACATCCAATATTTGACATAGGTGAGTCTCCTCAGTAGATTTTTAAAAGGAGCGGTTGTATGCCGTTGCATTCAGTGCGATTCTACCGTTCTAATCAGACATACATAATGACTTAAATAGTAATAAGATTTTCCCGGAGTTTGGTAAACAAATTCCCGGTGGATGACAATAGGCTAGCCCCCTATTTAATGGGACCAAACATAGCTGGCGAAATGTGGGTGTGAAATACCCTCTGTAAATGTATTGCATATATTTGCGTTACACAATTGCTGTATAACAAGTAAACCAGCTATTAAGTATTGTGGCTAGCCTGATGCTAGATGTTTACGAACTCCATCGGTACAGGTACTTTATTTTAGTACTAATGTATTTTTGTACTAAAATCTTATAGCCTCTATACATTGTAATGTAATCATGCTTTTTTTTTCAATACTACGGACGAATTAACGGAATCAATATAAAACATATATATATACATATATATACAACCAAAACTAGAGTTCTAATAATAACCTTAGAATTGTTAATATAAATCGTATATATATCTATACCTAATATTATCTTACAAATCCGCTTTATTCTCCCTCTAACAGTTTGATGATAATCATTGGAAAGGAGTTTCATCCTCCCTAAGAGGCCCTTCAACGAGGTATTTTGTGTGTAATCCTTCTTGCGAGATCGTACTCATTAATTATTGAGACGGCAAGTAACCTCATTGATCTACCTACAACGTAAATTATCATGTAACCACTTACGTAACTAACTTAACAAAACGAATTATACGAAAATAGAAAGTGTTTTTCTTATTAATTAACTTTGAGATTTTTAAATACAATAGGGGTTTTAGGACGAAGTAAGTATTTGAAACATAATGTGTAATCAAAAAGTTGTTGTACAAAACATAATTATTATGAAAATCAATAAAGGTTTCCTAGGGTCCCTCAGATTAATAGTTCATCGAACGATATGAATCTATAAACAAGTAAATATAATTGAAAAATTAAAATAACCCGACTACAAAAAATCAACAGATAAGCAACGCACTAAAAAGACCGAAAAATTGTTGTAACTATTATTCCTGATTAAATTTAAATATATATATATATATACAAATATTTATATATATATATAACATAATATGTAAATATTTGTAATCTCCTTTTGGTTCCCTTTATTTTGATACGCTACTCAATACGTTAGGCTAAAAAAGAATCTAATTTCATACAATTAGGCGCCAAAAATCCGCAGTTTTGTCTTTTTTTTTTTTAATATCTATCTAAGGACACTTCCGTTTTTGAGAAGAATCTAACGTTACCTTAATTGTCCAAATCCAGCCGTTTAGAAGAAACGTGGGAATAAAGAAATTTACAAACGTACAAGATACGCGCGAAAAACAATACCCGTCCTGTCAGTCGGATAATTAACGCAATGTCCGGTTTCTAAACGATCTAATAAAAGTTACTCATCGATTAAAATATAACCTGACCGAATATAAAAGTAAAACAATAGAACTAGTTTATTCATACAACTGTCATCTTTAATTTGTTATATTTTATCCTATCAATAAATGTTATTTGATGGTTCAGAAACCGGGCATTACGTTTAACTGACAGTCTGATATCGACTGGTGAACTGTTATGTGGGGTTTATTGTAGCAGTTGAGGTCACCGGGACGCCATATAAATTAAAGTTGTCGTTGTAGTCAGTTTTATCTTTGCTCTAACAATACTATAATAATAATATATGTAACTCACACATATTTTTTTATATACCTATTCTAATTCTTTCTTACACAACACTTAGCTTAGGACTTAAAATAAATAAGAAAAACTCCCATATCCCTATAAAAATAAATAAGCAAATATAATATAGGTATAATTGACCATAAATTTGCTGTAAGACTTTTGACAAAAAATTCCATCAAAATTAAAATTCAATAAGACTCATTATTGATGACTGTCCCTGTTCTGATGTCACTAGCAAGCAAAAATAAACATTATTGTTGTGTGATATGCAAGCGATACTCTAATGGTGGTAAATTAATTTTATTGTCGACTATACCTACTTGCATCATACAAGAATAAAATAACGCGATATATTAGATAGACAAGTACAATTATGCCCAACACATGGCAATTAAGTAAATGAACGATACAATCAATCAAGTTAGTACAAGAAAAGTACAACTACATTTACTTGATGTTGGCATAATGAGATTTTCTCGATTAAAGTATAGTGTCCAGGCCGACTAGCCATAAGTATTATTATCTATGTTGCTCATGGAGCTGTACAGAGGGGGACTTCATGGATGCCTCTGCAGTCACCGTGGCCAAGTACTGGGCCCGGATCATCTAAACGTCTGCAAATTTTCTATGCGACTCGAAAGAAGAAGCCATAAGTACTACCATAGTATACTTACTATGGTAGTACTTATATAGGTGCATTACTATAATAATAATAATAAAACGTTTATTTCGGGCAAGCCCATATAGTGTTAGTAACAATGATCTTATAAACTAGTGTTAGTAAAAAACATTATTTATTAAAGCTAGTGTGGAGCTCCATCCAATGTTGCATCATTGGAGACTCCCATTTGTCAACAAACACACTCAGGGTACTGTTAGTACTGCCGCGTACGCGTGCAAGGAAAGAGGCGCACCTTTTACGCATTATTGCTGCAAAACTATCAATACGCCTTTCGGCAAACATGCTTGACGCACTGCAGCGCCACGGCAGCCCCAACAACACCCTGAGCGCATTATTGTACTGGACCCGTAGGTCGCTGTATACGCGCCGACTATAACTGGTCCACAGACTGCATGTATAAAACGTTTGGCAGAATGTTTTAAATAATGTTATTTTCACTGGTTCTGTGCACCTCACAAATCTGCGGGCCAGCATGTGCACTATGTTTTAGCTCTGCCCACACAATGGGCACGAAAAAACGGCCTACGAAGTGGAGCCTCGGAAGCCGGTAGCTCACCTATCAACTTTGGCAATAAAAGCAAAAAAAAAAGTAACCATACTAATACTATTGGAAGTATAAAAGAAAATTACAATATTATCATCATCATTTCAACTCATAAACGTTCCACTACTGGACACCGATCTCCTCCAAAGAATGTGGATGGAATTTTGCCTACTATATCACTCTGGCCAGACGGGTTGGTATAGAGTGTGTTTCAAATTTTCCTTTTCTCACAGTGCTCTTGTCAGCATAAGGTTACAATCCCTTCGTCGCCTTTTACGACACCCACGGGTGGAGATGGGGTAGTGACATTATATATTCTTAATCCTTCAGTACACGGAGTAAACAATATTATGTATTCCATTGAATATAACAGCACTAACAATGGGTTATTTTGCATGACTCCGAGAATAAACAATCACCTGTCTGCAATCACTATACAAATGGAAAATCTTTGCAATGCAAAATTGATTGAAAACCCGCACTCTGTTGCTTTCATTTATTATTTTATTTAAGGTTCGTCACAAACGGGCCACCGACCACAACCACCAGTGGCCAGTGACAGCCACTTCACAGATATTTTCATACACTTTGTACGGATTCGTAATAGACGTGTGGCCAGATGCCAGCGACCTGGTCAAGGTTGCGGGCGGTCGTTGGGTGCACATTCATCAGCAACCCATTCAGTCCCACTACTGGGCTCGGGTCTCCTCTCCTCTAACTAGAGAGCTGAGAGGGTTTAGGCTATAATCCACACACGCTGGCCTAGTGCGGGTTGGTGGATCAGTCATACTCATAGAATTTCTTCTAGGGTGTGTGGGTTTCCTCACGATGTTTTCCTTCACCGTTAGCACATGGTAAGTCACATGACTAGTACGTATAAATTCCACAAAGTGAAATCCACATTGGTACTGCCGGTCGGGATCGAACTCGGACCGCGTGATTTGCACGCCGGTCCCTTATCCATTCAGCCACCATCGCTTACCATCGTTGGTTGCACGCGGCACAGAAATACTCGCGGTGGTGTATGTCCAGCAGTGGACGTCATTGGGCTGATATGATGATGATGATGACGCTTTTTCCCTGAAGGGGTTGGCAGAGATATATCATACCCACATTTCGTAGGTCCGATGTGATTGCAATTAATCGTGCACACTCTCAGACTCCGGGCTTATGTTGAAAATTTAAATATAGACAACCAAATAGCCTTATCTAGTTTTTGCCCAACCCTAGAATCGGATCACAGATGCACAGCACAAGATGTCTCGGATCCGAGTCGCACACGACCCCTCTATAATAACGAAGTAGTCATTTTCAATACAACCCAAACAATTATAAAGTTACTAGAAGTAGCGTGGGGTTTCGCTCCTGTCATTCTTTATTTGGCCACTTGTCAGCTTTTATTAGCCGTATCGTAATTTTATATAATTTTAACCTTTAATAAATGGGATATCCAACACTAAAATATTTTTTTAAATTGGACCAGTATTTGCTGAGATCGTAGCGATCAACCAAACAAACTCTTTAGCTATATAATATTATCATCATATCAGCCCAACGACATCCACAGCTGAACATAGGCCTCACCTAATTTACGCCGCTGCGAACGGTCCTGTGCCGCCTGCAACCAACGGCCACCACCATGACCAAGTTGTCGGTCCATCTAGTGGGGGGCCGTCCCACGCTGCGCCTTCCAATACGTGGCCGTCACTCGAGAACCTTTTTCCCCCATCGGCCATCAGTTCTACGAGCTATGTGCCCTACCCATTGCCACTTTAGTGATGCGATTCGGTGAGTTATGTTGATAACTTTAGTTCTGCGGATCTCCTCATTTTTGATTTGATATAATCGATATAATATTATACATATCTGTATAATAAATGTAATGCATTAAACAATAATTAAATTTTATATTATTTACCCCTATTATTAAACGTAAAGATGATATTCAAACAAGTCATGACAAGCTGTCATATTTTAAGCCTTGAGTAATTTACTCAAATATTAATTTGGACAGAATATATTTCAACAGAGTTGTATAATAATAGACTAAAGTGGTGAACGTTAAAATGGTTTCACTAACTTATAATAGTGGAGGGTATTCTGTAAATTATCATTAGGGACTTAATATTAAGGTATTTTGTAACTTTTAGTTGATTGTATTACTATTATGTTGTTGAAAGCTACTTATTTTTAGATTGTGTGCGCTGACACTAAAGTGTTCATTTCACTTAAACAATTAAACTCACTTTTACTTAATACATTATGAATTTCTTTATATCAATAAAAATATTGGTAATCAGTTCAAATCCCCTTGTTTTTACACTTTTCAATTTCCAGCGTAGTAAAATTATTGAGTTGCAAAATGGAAAATTAATAAACTGAGATTATTTTTTATGCTTTAACATCAATCCCTGAAATATCAAAGTGAGCTTAAAAACTCATCATAATTAACATTCATTTAAATTTGAAATTATTCATGGCAGAAAGCGAAGTTACCCTGGTGGTATTTAACGCCGCACCTGCCCGAGGCGTCTTAGCGTGGTCGAAATTAATGCGACGCAAAGTCGGCAAAAGTCAATTACACTTTATTAAAACCGTCTCCATTTATATCAATTTGACGCAAACTGTTACAAATACTGGTAATGTTCCGTCCTTTCATCTGAGAGCGAGGCGGGGCTACGCAAGCGCCGGGAGCGTAGAACACTCGTAGACAAAGCGCTACGGGTGCCGTAGCACCGTAGCGCGGCCAGTACGCAGCCATCGCGCCGCGAGCTCGCAGCGTCCCGCTGTGTCCGCCGCCGCGCCGTCTCTCGCACGCCGCTCGCACGCCGCGCGCCGGCACCGCACTCAACCCCACGCAATTCACCTGCCGATGAATATTTAATCGGTCCGATTCCGATGCCGAATGAATGAGGGGACCGAGCCACCCCACTGACACTCATGACAACACTTTGTTGACATATTTGTAATTCTTACAAAAGTTGTTTAGATTAAGATGTCGTTGGGATAAACTAGTTCAGCATCATGATTCGAAGATTGGTTCCGTCGGCAGCAGCGCCTGTCCTACTGCTGCTTGTAATTAGCGGTTCTGTAACCTCCTCTGACGGTAAGTTCGACTCATTAAGTAATTAACAACGTAACTAATAACTTAGTTTCGCGTAATTTTGTTGCTAGCCGCATTTGTAAAGTTAATTATAAAACGAAACTGAAAGCTTCTGAAAAACTTTATTCACTAAAATAAATTAGATGAGCTTAGTTACTTTGTTTCTTGCTAATTGAAGGGTTAAATAATTATTTTTGTTCTATTATTGTCTTGTTACTTTTCGTTCGTTTTTCAGTAACGTTGAATTATTATTACGAGAGTGTGACTTATGACGTCAGAAATGTTTTTATATTGTTGAAAAAGTTTTGGTCACGTTGCCGGGTACTCGGTCCGCAAGTTTTAACAATCTTGCGGTCAGACTTTCCACATCGCAATAAAACACGTGGCTTTGTTTTATATAAAAGTTCATGTGACATTCACAGCACATATATTTATACATACCATTATATATTATTATGTACTATAAATAAACAAGGATCATCTCTTCCACATGAAATGGGGGAAGTATGAAACGATAAAGAAGCAATTTTGTGGTTTCAAACAATTGATATTTTTGCTTGAATAAATTACGTTACATTGTGATGGAAGGTAAATGTTTGTTATTTAGACTTATCCCGTATGTTTTGATATTGATTCTAATAAATAAATAGAATATTGAAAACAAAATGTAAGGATTTATAATATCTACTAAGGACTTATTTCAGATTAATGACTTTCTACGAAAATGTGTTCTGAACATCAATCATCTTTACATTAAATATAATGGCTCCATAATGACGACCCAGATTGTTTCACAGGTGCAATTTTATTTAGTTGGAAATAAAGTTTAAATTCCAATCGAAAATTCTATCGCTCTCCGCTGAACATACAAAAATGATTCTTACATGTTAACATATAAGTTTAAAAATAGAAAGTTGCACACATTACGATGAATAGATATAAGGTACTTTCTTCTGTACGGCGGCGTCCTTGATGTCAGAGAGCCATTGTTTATGGCATATCGTGGCGTGTAAACGTCACAACATCTACGGACCTTGGAAACTTTCCCCCATATAGATAAGTACGCCTTTTCTTTACTTTGTTTATGAGACAACTTTGTGCAGTATCAATTAATATTAAAATGGCTCGAATCTATAAATCATACTGCAAACACTGTGGAGAAGGGGAACCTTAACAAATGAAACTGTCACCGTAGCCAAATGTATAAGGTAGTCACCTCACCACTAAAATCGCCAATCTGGGTGTCCTGGGTTCAGTTCCCACGTAAGACAAATATTTGTGTAATTCATAGATATTTATTCCCAGTCTGGGTGTACTTTGGTCCCAGTAATTGTATGTTCGTAAAGTCCCCCGCGACACAGGGCTGGTTCCCTAGTGCGGGAGTTAAACAAAACTAAAAACAAAACAATGAAAGCTGAAAGTAGTGCCAACATTTTATAATTTGCGGGGTAATTGACCTCGAACTACGTACGTTACCAACAAATGCAGCAAGTGCGCTTTTTTGAGCGTTGTATTTCAGATAAGAAGAAAAAAAATAGTTTTCGGGTCAGTACTTATGTACTTATTCGGAATTTTGACAATCGAGTCGATTTCAATATTGCTTTCTAGAATGTTTGAAGAAAATATGATTGTCATTTTCAAACATTTTAGAAGGATATGAAAATCGAGTTCCTAAATTGAATGTTGAGATTTTGAATAGAGCGTTCGAGAATAGAATAAACAAGTTTAGACAGTGGAACTGAGGATTCATAAAGGTTCATTATTTAATAATTTTATTACCTACATACCACACAAGCGAAGGTAGTACGGTATAATATCTGACTGTTTATGTTTAATAAGAAGGATAAAAATATTATATACCGAGACTTTCAAACGGCGCAAATACAGCAATCTAATCGGTAATTACGTATTTGAGCCGTTTGGAGTCGAAACGCTTGGACCATGGGGTACATGTGCTCGGGCTCTTTATAAAGAGCTCTCTAAACGCTTGACAGAAACGTCACGTGACCAGCGGGCTGGCTTTTTCTTGGCGCAAAGAATAAGCATTGCCATCCAACGTGGCAATGCTGCCAGTCTGCTGGGCACGTCGTTTCAGGCGGACAGCGGCATTGATTCTGAGGAATTCTTTGACGCATTTTAATTTAAGTTATATTCGTATTTTTATTTTGTTTAGTACTTAGTTTTAGTTGTAAATTTTATTTTATTGTAGATACGAGTTTATAAATATTTACATATTATATGTAAATATTTATAAACTCGTATACCTACATACATCATATTATTATCAGTATTTATAAACCGCTGTTTATCTATCGAATTAAACTTAATGTGCAGTTTGCTCAATGCGAGGTACAATTAATATGGCGCCCTGTGATTTACACAATGTGTGTCAACAATTAAGAATGAATAATTAGTTTATTTAATAATGGTAGTGCTTTGGTTGTTTTTAAGTTGTCATTTGTCTTATTTAGCGTTTGCTAGGTACGCAGTAAGTGTGAACTTTAAATATTTTTGTAATACTTACCTACTTTTTTGGTATTTTGATTCCTCCACTTATAATTATCATCGAAAATTTAAACTATTTGTCATACAAGTACAAGGACAGTAGACCTAAGCCCAGCAGTGGGACATTTATGGATTGCTGATGATGATGGTCACACAAGTAAATTTACATTTTTTGACAGATGAAATGCATTGACACTTATACCATCCCGTCTCAATCAAGAAATTGCTGAAAAGTGTGATCTGAGTTTCTTAGTCAATTAATAAATTTGGTGACGTCTCATTTGGCATATTACGACATACAAAACTGGCTCATAAATAAAATGACTGAATTCTGATAGGTTTAGGTTGTATAAAAAGAGCCTCAAAGAAAATCAGTATTATATATAAATGCACAAACGAAATTACGCCTTATTTTTAAGGTCATAGAATTTATTTAAGTATGACTAGAACCGAGTTCTTAGAGTTTACCGATTAAGGCATTGGCTTGCCTCTGAATATGTACAATTTTCGCCATTTGAACATTCTCAGAACTGTGGACGCGTGATACCTTCCCTACCTCTGGGGATACCCTTCGAGGACCACAGGTGTGAACTTTATTTATTTATTAATGGCAACACCGAAACCTTACCAAACCTGATTTCAAATTGATTCAAGATTTTTTTTAAATGGTTCTTTCGGTCACGCTACGAAATTGTTTCTCTTTCTCGGGAGTTTAACGAGGTTTTTAAACCAAAATAAAAATCCGATTATGGAATCGAACACACAAAGACTAGATGCAATTTTAATCACGAAACAACTACTTCACTACTTTATTCAATAAAATATTTACGCACAATTTATAAGTTATACACAGCTAACCTATTTAAAAAAAAGAACCAGATACTCTATTTACAGAAAATTCTTATAAATAGACTATCTGGATAGCAGCGACAGCGTTGGATAGCAAGGCTAACGCGTTGCCCCAGGTAGAGGCCAGCCTTTGGGTCATGTGATACCTCAGAAACACGCTTACAAAGTTCACGATAAAATTTGTGAGCGTTTGGCCCCCAAGGTCCAAGAGTTTCAACCCCAAAAGGCTCAAAAATGTAAGTCTCACTAAGACTTTCATATTTACGCCGCTTGAGGCTCTCTGCAGAATTGGCAGCAGAACCCAGAACTTCACTACAAAACGTGCAATTATTGATATATTTATTATCACCAATTGCATAATATGCAAGCACTAATAAAGCAATTAAGCCATCAACAAAAGCTAGATTTATTATTTAAATATCGCTATTAATACCATAAACTCGTGCAGAGCCAAACAATTGACATATTTTCCCGCCATGCCTGCTCTACGGTGATATCTATAACCGCCATTATTCTGCGGATTAGCTTTTTACTGGATGAGTCGTAGAATATTCAAAAGGGAATTATTGGATTTTGTTCAATCTATACGAACGTTTCACTAAAATCGGTCTAATCTTTTATTGTTTATTTGTTCAAACTTGAATACACAAATTTTATGATAGTGAACTTAAATTGAGAATTACCTGATCTGACTGACAGGAATGGTTCTAATGAGCAAAAATGTTTTGTGAAATTTTTCCAATTTTTGTGGTTTGTAGAACCTTCCTTGGAGTAATATTCGTTAAATGCCAGTACAATCGGTCTTGAAAATCAAAATTATACGCACTTAGCAATAATTTAGTCATGAATCATGATTTATTAATTTAGTTGGAAGAATTCATTCATAAGCTGCCAGTGCAGAGATTTCATTCTAAGTTATGCACATAAGCAGCGGCTTGGTTAAACATAGGTTTTATTTGTATGTTGAGCGATGCAATTTGAGCTAATAAATAAGCGGTAATTACCACGTTATTAGCTCTTTTTACAACTTAGATTATGACAAATCTAGAATATAAAATAAATTCTAAAAGTATTTTTTAATAAAATTATGCCACTTGTAAACTAAATGAAGAGTAAATTATTTGTTCAATAAACCGTGGGCTATTACTTTACTTTTTATTGTTTTATTGAATGAAATATTTATATATAAATGAAGCTAAGTAAATATCACATATTTTATTAACTGAATAAAGAAAGAATTTCCTGGCAGCTAATTCTGGGATCATGTTTAGGTATATAAATGTCGAAAGATTTCGATAGATATGTAGGCGACACTTCGCTTTAATTATTGCATATGTTACGCTCTTATAGATAAAAATACGTAGGTATAATAATGAGATACATTTTTATCTCGACAAATATTTGAACGACTACGTTCAAGGACCATTAAATAAAATTGTAACTCGATATTTTCTTACTGTACATTATCGATTTGAATGATTACGCCTGCTGCTCATCTCAGGGGCCTTACTCAGAATTTCGACATTCGAATGTTCGGTTTTGATGTCGCTGTCAAATATAAGGAAATTTAGATATGGTCGCTGTCACTTTCAAATATTTTACAACGACATCAAAACGTCATCATTCGAATGTCGAAATTCAGAGTAAGCCCCCAGTTTACTTTTAGTATAGTTTTATTTCATTTTGAACTTGACGTCAGCAATAAAGGAAAATAATATAGATTGCAATTAAATAAACAAGTAATACTATACTTGTTTTATCTTTGAATCAAAACAAAGATGAGGAAAACAAACAATATTGAGTATCCAACAATTTTACTTTGCGATGAACGTCTCAATTATTGACGTCTCCAGCAGGTATCAAGCTTGCAATTACCGATCGAATCTCAGAGCGTGTTTGATTACTACCTCTGTTAATATAGAAATCATCTGTCTTAGTTCGAGTAGTTCTTGTACTATGATGAGGAATTGACCTATTTAATGGCAGTGTTAACGCAGATAGACAGGCAGACTTAAGATATAAATACATGTATGTTTCTAGCTTTGTAATATCTGTAACAACTGTTGGTGAACCTTAATTAAATAAATAAAAAATAAATAACATGTTCAGTTTCTGACCTAAATTGTCTACATTTACACTAATATTATAAAATGGAAAGATTTGTATATTTGTATGTAACGAATAAACTAAGAACTACTGGACCGATTTCAAAAATTCTTTTGCCGTTAGAAAGCTACATTATCACTGAGTAACAAAGGCTATATAACACCATGCTACGGCCAATAGGAGCTGAGCAGTGGCCAAACAAAGAACGACGGGAGCGAAGCCCCGCGTGACATCTAGTGTTCTAATATACCTACTATTTACTCGTAACAATCGAGTTTGAATATTTTCAATAAAACAACAAGTAAAAGTTTCTATTTAGGTTGTTTATAACTCAATCATGCGAAAGCCTTAAATGGATTTGGTTTAGGCTTGCCGTTTATATAGTCACATGAATGTAAACTTATAATAATAATATTCTTATAATACCACATTCACACAGCGCCATCTAGTTCCAAATTAAGCAATTATATTTTCTTGTGTTATGGGTACTAAACCACTGATATACTACTTAAATACATTTTTTTTGTAAATACGTACATATTATAGATAAATGACCCCCAGACACAGAACAAACCTTCATGCTCATTACACAAAGATTTTTCCTGGGATCGAACCCACGACCTCCGGCTTAGCAGTCACGGTCACTAACCACTGGACCAACAGGCCATTAAAATTTAGACTATTCCGAGATAGAACAGTAGTCTCATTAGTTCCAGAATTATGACCACAGGTAAACAGGTCATGCAGTTCATGAGTTCATTGCATCTTATAATTATGTGAACTAGCTTTTATTATTAATAGTACAAGAAAATTACCTTAAGACGTTGAGAAAAATATGAAACACCCAGCTAATCCTGTTATTATTAAAGTTGCACCTCTAGGAATTGGCTTTATAACGACGTTGACGACGTACACTGTTTTATATTATTAGTCTACTTTATTTTTAACCGATTTAAAAAGGAGAACTTTCTCTTTTTGCATGCTTTGTCCGAATAAAACGTTTGCTGGTTTCCACAAAGATTTTACATTTATTTATTTATTTCACAATATACTATCATTACAGGTAACTTAACCTAATGCGATAATACAGCAATCTGACTTAACTCTAAACACTTATTACAGTTATTTTTTATAACAAACTAGCTGACCCGGCAGACTTCGTACTGCCTAAATCGATTTTTTTTGTGCAATTTTTCTCGCCGTAAAAACCATCCTTGAACTTCAACGAACATTTAAAATAAAGTATTGGCCAAATTGGTGCAGGCTTTGTTGAGTTATGTGCTTACCAACACATTTAGCGATTCATTTTTATATTATAGATAACAAACAAAGCTATCCTTGTGAATTCACTCAGAGCACAACAGAAAATGTCCGTTTCCTTTGCTATCTTGTTAAGTGTGACAATGTACATGTTATGATTTAATGACAACTATCCGCTTTTTTATAAAATTTTATTTATTTTTCGTTAAAATTGAATTTAAAAATATTTATTAAATTTAATACTATCTACACAGATTGCATAAAATGAACAACTTAATTTTATTTTCCATAAGCAAACTATATGATTGGTACAGGTAATTTAAAACGACTGTAGTAGAAGAGTCTTGGTAATTTTGCTCCTGCGAAGAAACGCATTGTCTTGCAAAAACTGAGCACTCTTTGTTTGTTTCCCTCTTGTTTTAAGCATCCTTTATTCGTTTCAAAGACTTTAAGTACCACGTATAAAATACAACACACGGATGTAAAGATTGGAAACAAGACAAATATATTTACTCGTAAACAAAATTAAATACGCCGTGCACTTTTAGTCCTCTTATTATGTTTTTGTAGATTAAAGTAATCAGATAATAATATGGAATACATCTAGCCATAATAAACAAAAAAATAAAAATTAAAAAAAAATCTAATTTGTACTGGTCGATTCAAACTTAATGTCGGCTCGGATATTAGCTGCAAGCGTGTGAACGCTGGTAGTCATGTCGCGCGCGTGTGAGCAGTAAATAAACGTAACTTATACACTCTCACACTGTGACGTGTGAAGCGCTTGCGAGTGAAGGAAAGGGCGCGCAGGAGTGTGCCCTGTCCCCACCTTTTACGTCCCGCTGATACCCAATTTCGTATTCTTTTCATCGTCTCGCGCGATGTTCCGAGCCGCCATAAAGTTTGAATCGTACTGTACCAAGAATCTCAATTGAAACACAAGCTGTCTAAAGGCAAACTTGAATTTATTATTATAATATATATATAACTTTTATTATTATAATAATATAATAATACTATTATAATATTATTAGTATGACACAGAAAAAATATAAAAGTTCAACATTATTTAGTGAATTTATGTACGAACAATTTAAATTTATTTTTATTCTATTGATGTTCCATGCAAGCTATAAATAATTGAAACCGCCTCAAAAGCAATTAATTTATCATCTTCATAAAATATCTTTCTGCGTAAAATAGGTACATAAACGCTCAGTTTATTAACTATACATTATTTATGAGAACAAATCCCTGAAGCCTCGCTCAATTAATAAAGACAAAATTTTGATTGTAAACTGAAAATAAAATCAAAGTAATAAACATTTCACGCGATTTTGCTACGAATGACACGCGAACTGTTGTTGACATTTTAAAGAAATAAATAGATCCCTTGGTGTATTACGGCAAGATCATTTGATCATTTATTTTTTCATTTAAAAATATAAGCAAAACCCACTATGATACAACCCTCTATCTCGCAGGACTTTACAAACATATTATAATTAACGGACACTAAGTACACCCAGATGCGAGACAAATATCTATGAATCACACAAATATTTGTCTTATTTGGGAATCGAACCCACGACGATATAACTGGCGTAATGTGAATGTAATGCAACTCTGCCTACCTCGGGGATATAAGCGTGCCGCTTAATTGTTTTATAGAATGTATTGTATTGGAAAGCGCAGCGTAGAACAGCCCCCTACCAGATGGAACGACGCGACGCGCGCCGCGCCGGCCTGGGCCCTGATTCTGACTCATCGGATTGCTCCCGGATCGTAAACTTTTTCGAATCTTAGAACGACGTATTTTTACAGCTTAAGCTATTAAGTGTTAGAAATTAATTTACCGTATAGAAAATTAAAAACTGATTAATATAGGATTTTTTTCTACATCAATCTATTTTTTTAACATTCTGTTTTTTAACTTTAAATAAAATGACAGTTCTGGCCGAAAATATTCCGACAGCTCAGAATCAGAGGGCTGGTCAAAGTTGCGGGTGGCTGTTGGTTGCGGGCGGCACTAAATCGCTCGCGATGGCGCAAATTGGGTGAGGCTTATGTCCAGCAGTGGACGTCTTTGGGCTGATATGATAATGATGATGTATAAATTTGAGAAAAACTTATCTAAAACAAAGTTATTCTAATTTCAATGTTAACCCCAAACCAAGCAATAGTTGCTATTACATAACCCTTCATCTGTGGCGGCCATTTTGACAGAATTGGCGCATCTGTGTCGCTATATCCGGTGAAATCGCGCGTAATCGGCTTGCTTGATTAAAATGAAGATTTCTCTAAAGTTTTATATGGGGCCTATATAAACAACTTATGTTGTAGGTATCGTTATGAAATAAGCTTTCATTTGAGTATTGATTAGTCCAGACTTGTTTTGTATTGTATTATTAATTTTAATTTCAAATCAGGATGAGCGATGCTTTTCCAGTTTTTTGTAAAAAAATCGTTATAAATAAAAAAATAGTCAATAATACAAAAAGTTTTTATTTTATTTATATTAATATACATTTTGTTTATTAAACTAAATAAAAAAAAACATACCTCTCCAAACATTTTTTCACCCCAGAAGCTTAACAAAAACATGCCTCATTATGGCGACCCGAACGCCCGAACAAAAAATAGGGTTACTTTATACATCAATTCTGAGAACACTGTAGGTCAAGTGGCTTAGAATTTTAACGCATACTTAAGTATGATCCACGTACTTAGCACAAACAAAGTTTTAGCCGTTGAAAGTATTTAGTTTATTAAAAACTGAACAATAAACCGAGTACTTGAAAATAAGCGCCAAAAATGTCCTCTGAAACTTTGAATCGCGGGGCAATATCTAATGCGAATATTATTGATGTAAAGTATTATTCTAAAATTAAAGGATATTTCTAATCGATAAATTAAATATAAAGGCATGCTGCAATAGAAATATATTTCAGAAATCAACAACAAAAGTTAACAATTTCGTAACAAAACCGATCTCCTAGAGATCGATCCACAGACGAGGAATAAAGTACAGGCTATCATAGTATGGATATGACCAAGTCACAAATTCTTTATTCTATGAAATTATTTACATAATTATTTAGAATCGTTAAATTTACATTTAAAGAAGAATTTGGCAAGAAACTCACGGCCACTCTTTTAAATCGCCAAAATAATTACAAGTTAATGAATCTTATAGTAAAATTGATTCTATAATAAAAATTATACTATTACATGCTGGAAAAATATTTACTGATGGGCTAGGCATATTATTACTAACAGTAGTAACACAATACTATTACTATACCTATATGAAAAGGAGGAGGTTCGCAACCTTATGTCAAAGTCAAATTAACAAAAATGTTTTAAAAACCATCACCAAAAATCCACGGAAGCCTTATCCATACCTATTGATCATCGGAGCCAAATTCACAAAATGTCAAAATGCTCTGTCTGTGGATCGAGTTCCTAGAGACGCTTTGGGTTAGGTATCTTTTTATTTCAATTCCACGCAAAATCCTTGAGATATATTTATAAATTAATGCTTATTTCTGATAAAAAGATAAATAACAATATACGTAATAGCCACAATTTGTAATTATTAGTGAATTTATTATACGTAAACAAGTAAAAATGTATCGGTATGACGCCGGAATGGCGCGCAATGTCTCAAGAATTACTGATTTTGTTTGAAATTGTTTATCAAATACACAATCGATGAATTAAAACTATATCTTTACTTACCCATTCATAATATAAAATGGTTTTTATATGATTTCTATTATTACACAACCTAAAAACACACTCAACAAAATACACCACAACAGCGCGAAAACGAAACTGAGACATGACATTTCAACATTCCATTATTCGTTGTAGGTGTATTTGTAACATTTAATGCGCATCTATATTCGATCTCTGTTCTTTCCTCTACACTTTGTGCGAGTTAAAGCAGGAAAGAAATAGTTAATCACGCGCGACGAGTAAAAGAAACAACGCTAGTAAAACAATCTCCTGGATTGTGACACACAGATCCGCGCATATTGACATCGCGCTCCAAGAGCGTTGTCCACAGCTGAAGGGATAACTAAAAATATTAATAATATTTGCATGTAAATTGTTTACGGAAACAATAAATTTCATAGTGCAAAATTATATTGTTATAGGATACACATAATGTATATGTTATCCAATCCATCCTCTCAGGCGAAGGGTTATTATGCAAAGTGTACCAAGGTAATACCAGACAATATTTATTGTTTTAGTAATTTCTTAGTTTTGGTTATTTTATTATAAAATGGAATATTGAACCTTTTGACTGTAAAATTTATGACATGTATGAAAGAAAATAATATGAACGATTGAATAAAGCTAAAACTTACGTTGTTCGATTTTGATCAATATACGCAATGGTCGAGAATCGCTGGAGGACCTAAGCACAAAGCGCGGTAGCCTCGATAGAGCTTCTCAACGGGTAGGCCTCAAAATGAACATAGACAAGACGAAAGTTATGTCTAATCGTCATGTAGCGCCCGCCCCTATTACTGTGGGGAGCTCTAATCTCAAAGTTGTTGTTTTGCGTTATTTTAATTATTCTGTCATAAATAGCCAACTCGGTAAGGTTCTGTTTTCTATTTATTCTTGAGACACTAATAAAAACGTATCAAAAATATTACAACCGAGTTCCTCTACACTGCAATATTCTGCATTAAAAAACTTGAAAAGCTAACGACAGTTCTTCAAATGCGCTTGTATCGTGACTACATCGCATTTACACCGACTGTATCGCGTTGCAAGAACATAAAGGTTGACAATTAGCTGCTTTATCGCGTAAGCATCGAAGTAAAACGCACAAATTCTTTACTTTCAAGAAGTACAATACATTTTAAAGCACTAATCTAAGTCACAGCGATGTAGATAGATTTTACAGGACGATTTAGTGCAATCTGTCCTGCCCTGCTGTCTGGGAGATTGCTCCTAGCTGGTTTTGTACGGGGTTTTTACACTTCATGACTATGTCTGCATGTTTTCTATTCTACCTTGATGGCTCAGCGGGAGTGTGTATGAATTGTATACAAGAGTCCTGGGCTCTATCGGAGTCAAGCCTAAACGGTATTAGCATTTTCTATTACACTAGAGACGCGCGGGACTTCGGTCCCATCGTTCTTTATTTAGCCACTGCTAAGCTCCTATTGGCCGTGGTGTGACGTTTTATATATATAGTATTTTTAGCATCAGAAGTGATATAAACTTAAAAAAAAAACAAACAATTAAACCTATAATCCTTTTATTTAGGATTTTAACAATGAAACCATTTTCAATAACGAAATAACAATTTCAGACACAATTCTAAGAGTTAACACATATGAAATACAACAATACAATTAGCAAAAGAAATACACAAAGTGGCTCACGTAACCCTAAGGAGATCCAACCGCGCAGAGAGACCGCAAGCAAATGTGTCAAACTAACAATTACTCGGCCTTTTATAGGCGTTTGTTCTGACAGGTGGGGGTAGCAGCTAATACGGCCTCTCCTGACGGTAGGTTGTCCTCAGCCTAATTCTTGAAAAAAAATCTAATGTTTATTGAGCTGCCGTCGAGGGTCCAGCTGGTGTCCCATCGTCTAGTTCAGGCATTGATGGGTCGCAGCTCCGAGTGGATTCCGGTTGGTGGTCGTCATCATCAACCGCGTCATTGTCTAAAGATAGATCACACATAAGGTTAGGTTTTACATAATAAATCAAAGTTCGGCATTCTTCATTCATACTACTGTCGTACGGCAATCAGTCAATTCATCCATCATCTCTCAATCAATACAAACATACTCTTTCGTAATTCACAACATAGTAACTCATAATAGGTCCTTAATTCCTTCGTTATGATTACCATAGCGCCTGCGCGCTCACAGGACTCCACCGCTTGGGGTAGTCTGTAACAATGCCCGACTAGCGACATACGCTACGGGATGGTGCCGATACCGTTATCGTATCCACCATTTATGGCAACCATGTGTGCCAGTGCGACATGACATATCATTTTGCCAACGCACGGGGTGGACGACACACGTACAACACCCACGGACGGACGACAAACGTACAACGTCCAGGACGGACGACACACGTACAACGTCCTTTGCTTACCATCATTCGCCTATTTATGGGCCACACCGATCCACTCTCTTGAACAAGCGCACGCCTATACCCGTGAACACTCAGCCCTTAGGAGGATATGGCTAATAAGAGAAGCTTTGGACTAAATTTGAAAGATTATTAAGGGTGTAAAGATAACTAAATTAAGAACTAATTATGGTCAGTTCGGTAAGTCGGTTTGATAGGTCGGTAAGCAAAACAGATTGTAAAAAAATAGGTCAAGGCGAGATATGACGAGCAAGTCGGCGCCCACTATTAAAGGGGTGTATCAACAGTTCTTACCCTCGAAGAACGCAGCGCATGTTTCAGGGCACCACTCGCCCCGCCACGGCACCATATACTGGGCTGCAGCCTGGGTCACTTTTCCATATCGACTGCCAAGTAGTCTAAGTTCGTAGCGGCCGCTTGGCAGGATCTTGACCACTTTGTATGGACCTCGCATGCCTGGATCAAGTTTTCCAGTTGCCTGCGAAAATTTGATGACGAAAACCAGATCATCTAGTTGAAACGGTCGAGGAGGCTGTCTCCTTTGGTTTATATAGTCATCCTGAGCAGCTTGATTTTCTTGAAGCAATTGTCGTGTTCTACTCCTGGATATCTCGCGGAGTGCCTCCCGATTTGGTGCTGTTGTATCGAGAGCCACGTCCCGGACCAGTGTACGGATGACAGGCGTGGTTGCTTCAATACCAATCAGAATGCTGAGTGGAGAGCTTTGGATGGTCTTTTGCTTTGTCATGTTCAAGACCAGCTGCAACTTCCACAACGTATCTGCCCACGAAGCATTCCTATGGTTAACCTCGATACGGATCATATTGAGAACCGTCCTGACGTACCTTTCAGCTTGACCATTAGCATGGTGCATTTCTGGTGTTATATGATGGAGGTCGCAACCCAAATCATTTATCCACGACACAAACTCATTTGACTCAAACATGCGTCCTTTATCTGTTATTATTAACTTCGGCACGCCGAAGAGGGAAATGGCATGTGTGACCACTCGCTTAAGTTCAGCGGTGTCCTGTCGACGCATGGGTGATAGCATGCAAAATTTAGAAAATGCGTCGACTATTATAAGGACGAATTTATATTCGTTGGACGAGGCTAGTGGTCCTAATGCGTCCATATGCACCGTGTGGAAGGGTACGTCAGGCTTCCCCCAAGATGTGATGGCTTGCAGAGGTGCCCGAGGAACACGCTTCATAGACATACACACCAAGCAATGTCCGATGTATTTCATGACAAACTGCTTTAAGCCAGGGAACCAAAAGTGTTTAAGTATCAGGTCAAGTGTCTTTTCAACGCCAATGTGTTCATGTTCGTCGTGGAACACGCGAAGCAAACTTAATCGATGACCTTTGGGTATGTAACACAGTAGTCTAGGTTCCTGACCTACGGCGACGTATCTGTAGTAGAGCAAATCATTTTGAGCTACATACCGATTGGCGTCCAAGTTACCATCACGTAGCCTGTCAAGCAGATTTTGGGTCTCCTCATCAGCTGCCTGAGCGATCTGCGCCCAGTTACGAGGTCTTGAGATCTGGTTAATAGTATTGACTGCATTGCGGCTGAGGTAGTCAGCATGTGGCATCATCACGCCCTTTCGGTATTCAATAGAGAACTGGAAATCCTGCAAGTAAATCCACCAACGGGCTACACGTGGTAAAAGATCTTTCTTCCGTTCTGTAGACTTCAAAGCATTGCAGTCGGTAACCACTACAAATTTAAGTCCGACAAGGTAATGACGGAAGTGTTGAAGTCCCTTCACCACGGCTAGGGTCTCCAGCTCGTACGAGTGATACTTACTCTCCGCACCCTGAGTCAACTTACTAAAATACGCTACTACGTGCTTTCTTGCATCGGAGTGGGTCTGAAGTAAGATTGCTCCGTAGCCCACACTACTCGCGTCAGTGTGAACCTCAGTTGGCAATTCGGGGTTGAAAATCTTGAGTACTGGTTCTGTAGTAAGCTGCCGGATTAAGTCCTGGCGGATTGCTTCACATTCAGGACTCCAATCGAAAAGGATTCCCTTTCTTGTCAAGCGTGCTATGGGGGCAGTCTTGACAGCGTACCCTCTAATGTACCGCCGGAAGTATCCAGCAAGGCCCAGGAGCTGTTGGACCTGTTTGACGCTTTCCGGTGGAGTGGAATTCACCAGAGCCTCAACCTTACGTGGGCTCGGCCTAACCTGACCCTGACCTACTACTCGGCCCAAGTATTCTACTTCGTTCACAAGAAAAGAACACTTTCTAAGGTTTACGGAAAATCCTGCCTCGGTTAGTGTCCCTAAAACCTTGTTGAGCAATTCGATTCCTTCGTGTACCGAATTGCTCATGAGAAGCACATCATCAACATAGACTAAAACGGTCCCAGTGTCGATAAGGTCACGCAACGTATCATTAATTATGCGTTGGTAAACAATAGGGGAATTAGCTAACCCATACGGCATTTTTAGATATTCAAAATGGTCTTCGGGCGTAACGAAACCAGTTAAGTGAATGCATTCCTCTTTTATTGGAATTTGGTGAAAACCTGTGGCCATATCAAGACTCGAAAAATACCTATAAGTCCCCAATCGATCAATATGATCGTCAATGAGCGGAAGAGGATATCGATCCTTAACCGTAATTCGATTAAGAGCTCTGAAGTCTACGCAGAGTCGATCGGATCCGTCGCGTTTCTTAACTAATATGATGGGACTCGCGTATTCAGACTGAGACCTTCTAATCACCCCTTTGTCCAGTAGATCTCTGGTAATGTCGCGAACCTTCAGCTTTTCACTGTAGGAAAGTCTATACGGACGGTAAACTACAGGCTCTGGGCTAGTCAATTTAATTTCCATACGTCCAGTTTTGACGGTAGTTGCGGCAGTACCAGTGATCAAGAAGTCCGAGTAGGTCCTAATAACTTTGAGTAAAACATCACGTTCTAAGCTCTGTAGGGGTGAATTAATGTCTAACCCGACGTCTTTTTGGGCAGAGTTTATAAAAAACGGTACGTCATCTGAGTGTCTGAGGTATTGCCTATCCTTAGTACGGATGTATGTCACACCTTCTCGATTGAGTATGTCAGTACCAACCACTATTGGGGCGTTCATATACGATGCTGGAACAACTACCAGATCTGCCTCGACCGATATGTGGCTAAATTCGATTGTAGTAGTAACGTATGAATTGGCAATTATCTCTTTCTCGCTGATACCCTTAAGCACGCATCGCCTAGACTTTGGTTGGCACGAGAGGTGTTTAAGAACATCAGACGATATGAGGGACACGTTAAGGGCACCACTATCAATTAGAATATCCACGGGAATACCATCTACTACCGCGGTAACAACGTCACTAGTAGATGATGACCTCATACTCTTGGAGCAAAGGTTAACTTTCCGTGGATTCCGGTCTTCCGATCGTGACTTCGCGAAACACACAGCCTCCGTGTGACCCTGTTTGCCACAGAATGAACAGGTGTTACTAGTCGCGGGCTGACCTGGATCCGAGTTGGACTTGGTAGTTTTCTTAGGGCAATTACGGCTCATGTGACCACGCTGTTTACAAGAAAAACATTTCATTTCGGCGCGACCGGGATGTTTAATAGGTTCAGCCTTTTTATGAAACGAGCGCGGGTCGTGTTTTGTACGATTAGGTTTCGTATAAATAGAAAGGAAGGAAACAATATTTTCGTGAGTAAGATTTGCGTTTGCAGCCGCTGCCCGAATTTGTGGACTATCGATACCGCGAATAACAATAAGTGTTCTTAACTCATCGCTGATTCCCTGAACTATCCTTAGACGTAACAAGGTTCGACGAGCATACTCCGCGTAAGTCGGGTACTTATCTGATGTCTGGTTCATAGCGTCAAAGAGGATATTGGCGTAGTCTAATTTGCTGGGACATAGTGGTTTGAACTCTTGTTTAAAGTTTGACCATGTTCTGTCATTAGTGACCCACTCACTCAACCACACCTTAGCATCGCCTTTTAGACAGGATGCTACACGTGATAGGCATTCGTGGTCAGTCCAACCATTGGCTTTTCTGGCGCGGTCCACCTCTTCGCACCATACCTCGATGTTATGTATGGAAGGGTCAAAGTTAGACACAAAGTAATTTTGTGACTTATTGGGTTGAGTCGATTTAATGGCTTCCAACAAAGCATGAGCAAGGGTGGACGCCTCAGAGCAACGAGCTACAGAATCAATGGCACTTTCTCGGTGTGACAAGTTTGACAAGTCAACGTCACCGGTGGTTGGCAAACGAGTGTGTTGCGGTTTATTGTGAGTAACGTCATTTAGCGGATTGACATTAATTTGCCTTACTGGAGTCGACGCGGTGGGCATCGCGATATTTTGATCGTTAGTACGAGTTAAAGGGCTAGGATTTCTAGCAACAGGGCTGCCCTTATGAGTACGACGGCGCACGGCACTTCTAGACCGATTTTTTGACCTACTATTATTGCTAGAGTGCGAACTAACCGTTGGCGAGTGTCGTTCGCGTCGTGACGGGTAACGAGAATGATAGTGACGGTCACGGTTATGATGGCGACGTCCCGAGTCGCGGCGCACCCTACTACGATATGATCGAGTACTAACAGTGCTGAAACTCCTCGACCGTGACCGCGTAATTTTGCGCGAATACGATCTCGATTCACGTCTAGCCCGATCCCGCGGGCTACCGCGTACGCGAGGACGCGTTCGGGTACGCGAGCCACTCCGAGACCGAGACATACGTAATCTATTACGTCCCATTATCAATTTTTTTCAAAAACAATAACCAACACGTGGATATAACCTCAAAATGCTAACAATGAATTTGTTATTTCGTTTATTAGTTATAGTGGGCAAGTGTACTTTATCCCACTTCTGATTTTAGCATCAGAAGTGATATAAACTTAAAAAAAAAACAAACAATTAAACCTATAATCCTTTTATTTAGGATTTTAACAATGAAACCATTTTCAATAACGAAATAACAATTTCAGACACAATTCTAAGAGTTAACACATATGAAATACAACAATACAATTAGCAAAAGAAATACACAAAGTGGCTCACGTAACCCTAAGGAGATCCAACCGCGCAGAGAGACCGCAAGCAAATGTGTCAAACTAACAATTACTCGGCCTTTTATAGGCGTTTGTTCTGACAGGTGGGGGTAGCAGCTAATAGTATATAACCTTCCTCGATAAATGAATTATTTAACACTAAACTCTTCAGCTTTATAATATTAGTATAAATAGGCTTGCTCCTAATAAAATAAAAGTCCTATCCACTTAGGGCCGAGCCTATTGCTAACCAGACACATTTCCAGAATTCGAGAACTTCACCAGCGATGTTAAGATCTATCGTAGGATCTGACATAGCTGGTGAAATGAGAGTGCAATGCACCTTTGCCTATACCTTTAAAGATATAAGACGTCACTATATGGTATTTGTTGAATTGTTTAATTAGCAGTGAGAACTGCGATACGATCGCCATTTTTTTTTCCAATATTGTCCATACCTTCAAATATTTTGAAAATGGTTTATTCCATTAAGTCGTTTTAAATTAGATACCATTTAAGTAAATATTGTTCACACATATGTGATTGATTAAATATTAATAGACGAACATTTTGATATGGATCGTTATTATGTCTTCCACTAAAATTACTATAATTACGTTTCACAAAAGCGAACGAAAATAATCGTGTTCAAATATAAGTAAACCTGTGACACTGACAAATTGATACGAAAACATATATGTATTAATATTACTATAAATTGTTTAGAGAACATAAATAAGTGTATGATTTTTGGGTTTTGGTTATTGAAATAATCAAAGAACAACATTACACGAGTAAATGTTTGATTTATTTTACTGATAAAACCAAAGTTAATTGAAAAGCTTTGTGTACTTAAACAAACCACATGGAGTTATTTGTGAATACAATTTTTTATCATCAATGTATCAAAATTCAATATCTTTAACTTTGTTTTAGAATAAGCTATTGATTGAAATGTTTTAAAACTTTATGCATATATTATTTTCAAAATAATGGGGTCCCTATTCTGCTCATTTACGAATGAATCAATTGAATCTTAATTGGATCTCAATAGCAGTTTTAATTTTTTTTATCATATTTGTTTAAACATTTAATTAGATCATTGTTTTAGTTTCTATTTTACATAATCCTTATTAAGATACAGAAATTCAAATATAAACGTAATATTAAACTAAGGTTATCCACTAACTTAATTTTTATTAATTTTAGCTATTCTGCTACTAATTTAAGACCTATATATGAATGAAATATAAAAATAAAATACTTGAGTGAATGAAAACTACTATTGGGATCTAATTAAAATTCAATTGATCCATTCTTAAGTTAGCAGTTTTGGGGCTCTGGAGTAGTAAAATATCTCAATGAGATATTCTGTTTAAAGAAAATTATTAGAAGATAGGTACTCTAATAATTTTCTTTCTTTTTTATGAATTGGTTCATCATTATTCTTTCAACCCATAAACGTCTCTCTCCACTGCTGGGCATTAGTCTCCTCCAAAGATTGTGGAGGAATTTGGCCTACTATACCACGCTGGTAAGACGAGTTAGTATAGGAATTGTTTCGAATTTTCCTTTTCTCGCAGTGCTGTTGTCTGCATAAGGTTACTCCCTTTGTCGCCTTTTACGACACCTATGGGTTGAAATGGGGTAGTGACATTATGTATACTTAATCCGTCACTACACGGACTAGGAATACATATTGAAATGAATTGGTTAGTTGTGTATATTATTTATGTTATAATGTAAATATTTTATTGAATAAAAAAAACTTTACAAAAGATCGTCAAATGTTTGTTTCATCAAACTACTTAACAATACTTTATTATGTATTTTTGTATTTTTATTTGGAATTTTAATTTGTAATTTTAATTTGACATACTTAATGATTTAATTTTACTAACATAGGTTTTTAAGACAATGTTACTAACAACATATGGACAAAATGGTCTGAAATAAATGAATTTTATTTTATTTATTTACAAATCAGTTAAAAAAATTAAAAGCCTTAACTGCCTTCGAATCAAAATGTATAATTTTTTACATTGTGATTCACAATCAAAGTGTAATATCTAACGAAATTAACAGAATATTCGGTGTAGATTGAGGTTACTTTCGTTTGTATTGACCGCAATTCCTGAGTGAATTACTATCAGCCTCAAGTTGGATGAACTTTCAACTCCCGAGATCGAAACTTACCCACCTTGTGTATGATTATTTGCGCGTTGGCGCCGCCATACTTCAATTTGTTACTCAACTCGGGAACGCCTTTGCTGAGAACTTGCTCGCAGCTAGAATGCCGGTTCATTGCGACGCCAATTGCCACATAAACAAGTCTCGCCCAACCCCAGCTATGCGGTCGCGATACCAAAACTTCCTTGTTTACTGTTCTCACTACATATCATAAAACATCTATTTCGGGGCAAACTTAAACACTCATCTTTCCTAAGTTAACAAGCTCTGCCGTGTTTGTTGTTCATAAAATAATTATTGTTAACACTTTAATAACTGGACTTTATTTATAAGGGTAGTGTTGACCAGCCGAGTTACTGAACAAAGAAAAACAACGAAGTGAAAAAATATAACGCAATTTTAATTCACATTCACAATATTTATGTATTTATTATGGAAAGAATTAAAATTTATCAGAGATCCTTTTTTAATTATTTATCTTTTTTAACATAAATTGATAACATCAAATTTATGTTAAAATACGTAGCTATACCATAGCCACATTTTACCAGATATGTTTGGTCGCATGTATTAGCCAGACCAGGGAATCGAACCTAGAACATACAAAGTTTATATTCCTAACTTTAGGGTGTTTTATAAACTGAATAGTAACCATACGGAACACAGTTTGCGAGACAGAGAAGAACCCCGTGTCTAGTAACTACTTAACTGCAACAGACAGATCGATTCATTAAATAAAGGTACATTATGAACACCTGTATCGAATGTAGAAATATCACATAGAGTTTTATATCATTTCATGCCGTATAATATAAATATCCGATTAATAGACTGGCCTGTTGGTCTAGTGGTTAGTGACCCTGACTGCTAAGCCGGAGGTCGTGGGTTCGATCCCCACCCAGGAAAAATCTTTGTGTGATGAGCATGAAGGTTTGTTCTGTGTCTGGGTGTAATTTATCTATAAAATGTATATATTTACAAAAAAAATGTATTTAAGTAGTATATCAGTTGTTTAGTACCTACCCATAACACAAGCAAATATGATTGCTTACTTTGGGACTAGATGGCGCTGTGTGAATGTGTAGAATATTATTATTATATATTATTATTGTCAAAATTCAAAAGCCATTACTGTAATTAACACAAAATATTGACAAAATTTAAACTAACAACCAAACAAAGCACAAACAAAATTATACGTTAACTTCATTTCTTCGAATAAAACTTGAACAGAAATAAAGCAGTCTAATCTGTGTATTGCACGTAAAATATTGCTGCAATAAGCTTTTAATATCTTGAAAATGTTATGAAAATACAATGCCATAAGTCATCTGTAAGGTTTGCCCATAGTTTAGAATTTGGCACGGTTCAACGTTCTACTTACCTCGAAACATATTTTTTTTACTATAAAACAACCATAAATCTTAGAACATTTTCATAAAATTTCGTAATATATGTCATACGAGTCTCGTATATTACACGTTACTCCACGATGTTCAAGAAAATTTGTCTTCAGTTGGAAAACATGAAGAATTTCAAGAGAATGTGAGAATCAGCGTTTGGTATATTAAATTTGAATGGTTGGCCGTTGTAATGTTTGAGTTGGCGTGAAGCCTGTGATTTTCCGTATGTCACAGTATCCAACGTCTCTATTTTAATAACAATGAATTTGAAAATAGGTATATAGCAAACTCTCTTTGATCATATTTCATAAAACATTCCATTCTACACATTGAAGAGGCCGACGCCCAAATGACTCCAAATTTTATCAGAAAATTAAATCCAAAGTCCCGAGGATTCACTAGTAATGAAAATATATTATTATCTCGATAAATGATGTATTTCCAACAAATGGGATCAGTGATGTGACCAATTTTATTTTTGTTCACTCAGGTAAAGGCAAAGAAGTTAACGTTTTCAAGGTGTAAGTAGGTTTACCTGCTTCCCAAACTTCTAAACCGATTTAAATAAATAGGATATTATTAGATTGGGTCCAAATCCGGTACGCCTCTCGGTTGAATTTAGGAAATACAGAACAGCGGGTTCCATAAAACTCAAATCAACGATCGAGAAATTAAACTGCCGATCCAATTTGACCAAAATTAAATGGAGTGTTGATTCGGCTTTGTGTCAAAAGCATTACTGGTCCGCTATTTAAGTATTTATTTAATTTAATGGACATATTATTAATACTAGAGTGTATGTATTTTATGCTAAATAAATATTGCCATGATTGATCAATAAAATCATAATTTAAATATTTCTAGAAAGCAGCTTCGAGCTGCACTATGAAAAATTCATCAGCAATTAGCTATTAAATTAAGAAAAACTATTTCATTACCTATTTTGGTCGCTACAAGATTGGCAAACAGCTTGTGTCTTCCTTCATTCAAGTATTTAATAATATCGTTCTATGTTTCATAAAAACGAGGCATGATTTGTTAGATCTGATAAAGCCTTTTTTCCCCTCAAGTCTCTAATAATGACATCATAACATTATAATTGACAATCATCGAGTAAGTTCACGCGAATATGAGCACTAAGTAAATTGGTTCGGTTCAGAGAATGGAACTAAACTATAAAACGAGTATAGCTCTTCATCTATCTTGGCCGTGTGTCGCACATCGCGACCCGGACCCCTCTATCTAATGAAGCCAATTTTCCGAGCGCGCTCCACCTTGCCTTCCTTTTGAATTTTCTCGCGTATTTTCCTGTCATCCATCTCCTTCCGCGTTTCCGCACAAGCAGATTACTTTTGATTCAGAATTCCAACACCATTGATTTAATAAACAGCAAATGTCCAGCTAATCATAACAGGAATAAAGGAAATTTGGTTGTAAAGTAATATCCGTTTTGAACGAGTCCGGCTCGTTGAATTTGGAACAGTCAAACAAATTGATCCTCTTACTAAATAATAATATCATTTAAGTATTATTTTTTATTGGTTTTTAGTTAGTTTATGATACGTCTCTAGGTGACCAATATTTTAGCTATAATCTAACTCACAATTTTACTAACTAGGCATACTTAATTATTCTTTGGTAAAGATTTACATCTTCAAATTTGAACTCACTAAATTTTTTAATTATGTAAGGTAAAAAAATATTTGTTATCTAATCTACCCTTATCTTGTATCAGATGCTAAGAAATCTGTATGCAATCTTGGTATTTCCATTGGCTATATAATTTTGCCCTAAAACTCAGTAATTGTAAATCAAGAATCTATTAGATCATCAAATATGTCGCATGCCCGCAAGAATACTGTATTAACTCAAAAACTATACTTTTCAGGAGCGATTAAGGCTTTTAATTACAAATATTGTGTTTTTTTTTATAATAGCATGGATTAGTCTATACTCTAACATTTATCATACGCGACTGTTCATTGATCTTTTTTTTAAGTTATTTATACCTTTTTTATGAAGGGTACCACTTGTTACTATTCTTGTATTATTTTTGACATAATACAGTATTCTACTGAGCAAGCGATGTATAGAACACAAAGTGATCGAGGCTACAGGGCGTTAACCGTCATTGACCCAACGTAGGTGATAATGGCTTATATTTATTTTACCCATATTTCAGGTCATTATAGCGATGCATACTTGTCTAGTTCATTAGCGTTTTGCAAACTAAGTTCATAATAATGAAATAAGCTGGCCATAAAAGCACATAAAAGTCTAGAATTATGATGCACAAAATTCGAAATTCTCTCGTCAAAGTCTGGAAATATTTAAAAAATAAACACGTAGTCATAACACTGGAAGCGTAGAGGCTGAACACACAGCGCGGCAGCAAACACGCCTGTCTCGATTAGACGCCACGTCGCTCTTTCAAGTTTTCAACTAATTTTTATTAACTTCAGAACGTAGTATGTCGAATAAGTTTTTTAAAGAAAACTAGAGTGTGTATCTAATTTTCTTATTCGCCGTAGATAGTCCGTCTAGAAATATTTCCAAGCAAATTTTCTCTTGGTTAAAGTTTATGCTTGTTGCCTCCAAGTCGGAGTCTACGTAACCGGTATTACGGGAACACGAATGAAATGTAGAATACTTGCTCTTATTCAAAGACCATTGAAAATTATTCACCCGTATACCTAACTGCAGGGACACAACAGCATTGTATGGAACATAAAATAGGTATTAGAATTTCAGACGAGTTGTAGGACAATGTCTATTGAATGTATTCATTAATTTATTGAATAAAATAGAATTTGGTCATTCCTATAGTCTCTTCTCATATCTTAACCCATGTAAGTCCCACTGCTGGGCATGGGTCTCCTCCAAAGAATGTGGAAGAAATTCTGCCTACTATACCATGCTGCTGGCCAGAAGGATATAGTATGTCATATATTACGATCAAAATATTATTTTTTATCAAGAACTTTTTTATTGTGTAAGTACACTAAGTCATAGAAAAATATTACTGATAAAAAAATTCTGGTGACACAAGCCAACAAGATATCTCTAAAAACAAGAGCATAAAACTAATTTATAGAAACGGGCTGATATTTAAATTTCATGACCAGCCCAATACCGTTCTTGTCCGCTAGACCACCGAGAAAACTAACAAAAATCTATCAATTTATTTTGGATTAGCTGTTGCCCGGGACTTCACTCCCACATCTTTGTTTGGGAACTATTCAGCTCTTATTGGCTGTAGCGTGATGTTATATATTCTATAGCCTTCCTCGATAAATAGGCTATCCAACACTAAAATATTTTTTCAAATCGAACCAGTGGTTTCTGAGCTCTAATCTCAAAAACTACTGGTTCGATTTGAAAAATCTTTATTTATTTAATAAGCCACACCAACAGCTATACAAGTGCTCTTCTTAAACTCTTCACCTTAATAATACTAATATAGATACCTGTTATCATGTAACATATAGCTCATAATACAATAATCTACACCAATCTGACAACAAAATATAGGGAAATAAATTTTATCAAAGACATTGATTCGACAATAATTAATTTATGACAACAGTCCGGTAGATACGAATTGACATATGATACAGACATTTATTATAATGGCTAGTTACCGTGAATATCGATCTAGATACGTTGAACGGCGAACATACATCACAAATAAATTGATGATGACAAGAAGATAGGTGTTGAGAATACTAATTTAATATCGATGTTGTGATGGATTGTATTATTTATAATATGGGCTTCACCCGCATGTTATGAGAGTAAAAAGTAGCCTCTCGTTTTCCATATCGTAGACAATCTCTATGCAAAATTTTATGAAGATCGGTCTAGGGGTTTATTGTGAAAAGTATTATGAAGTAATTTCTAGCCAAATTAAAAAAGAATCTTACAAAATTTTCGTCAAAATTGTTACAACCGTTTCCGAGATCTCACTGTAGCTATAAAACTTGGTATAAAATATTCAAATTATTATTATTAATTATTAATTTCGCTTCTACTAATTATACACCATAAATAATATATTATAATTCTTGATAAGCGCTGTGTTCACAATAAAAGAGACTTAGGTTACCTAAGTACATAGTGGAATTCTAACACCAGACCTGCATAGCATATTTTATGATTAAGTGTGCGCAGGACCCTAAAACATACGTTTACACCCTTTTTCACAACAGAAACAAAAAACACTTATTATATCTACCACCAATTACTAAAAGCGAACGCCAAAAATATTTACAGTACCTACCAGCATTATATTTTTCTGTTATCGAAGAACATAAAATAAGCTGTCTTATTACCATAACCAATTTGCGTAATGAAACAAAATATTTTACAAAACTGACTTGCGTTCACTTTGAGTTTTCAAGAAAATTAAAATAAAAATTCCAGTCTAATCTACAATACAAGTGCTCATAACTAAAATGGTAGTAAAATACAACTGCTGACTTGTGAGAGAGAATTTTTTATCAATTTGTCAACTCGCGTAAAATATGTTTTAGGTATTTTTATGTTTGATAAATATAAAATGTTATATCTTTAGATAATTATTTCTATATTCAATAGACACCGTAAGACATTTTATTAACCTGATTAACAAAATATGCATATTAACAAAACAAACATACTATTTATTACATATCATTGCGTTTTCCCCTAAGGGGTGGGTAGGTGAACACTCGTTCACCAGCTATACAGCTATTATACTGGGTATCTCAAAACGTAACGATTCTGATGATGGGGAAGGCCTACAGTAAAAACAAGAATCAGCTGATGCATGACATTAAATACTCAAAGTGTAGCTAGAGTTTTCAATTATTTTTATTGTTATAGCATCTCAAGCAGTAGAGTTAAAACTATTTACAAATTAAAATAAACTAGAGATAGTTTTTAGACAAACATGAGATTATAATTTTGAAAATTTTGAAAGGTTTTTGGTCAATTTTGTCATTACGTCACATAATTTCGTTTATGTACTGACTAGTGACTACTACTGATTTTACTGCTTGTACTTATCTGTCTTTATTATTTGGACGTGCTTTGAGGGCATTGTCTTCAATTATGTTAGTTGAACTTGTGCTACATTCAGTGCAGATTGTCTTGAAAGGCAACTGAACCATGTGCGATACGTACATTAACGACAGATTTCCCGAGCGCCGCCGTGTAATGTATAGAACTAGTGTCACGTGACAGCAAACAATTTTGTCATATTTTGAGATTTTTGCAGGTTCTTATGTGTAAAGATAAACGATAAGAACGAAAATATTTTCGTTCTTATCGCACCGTCCAGTAATAGATTTTTAAATACTTTTGTTTGGAAATATTTTTCTATGATTAACTATTTTATAAAACATTTTTTAATAAATTTATGAAATGGGATCATTATGGAATCTAACTTATTTCTTAGACATATTTTAAAAAGTTAGTTGGTAATAAAACTTAACATTTAGTAGTTTCAATATACTTAGGGCAATATTTTTTTTTAAGGAGAACACATTTTTTGCTGAATATCTGTTTTTTTCCGAAATATTGTTAGCTATATTTGATATCTACTTGGAGTGCAATGCAGCAATACGGAACAATCGTTCATAGTCTAGTAGATAAAGCATAGTTGTAGTAGGTAGATATATACCTACAGTAACATGTTTCGTCGACCCGGCACGAGTCGACACCGCCTATAGTCCCATAATTCGTATGTGCGGAACGTTTGGCCATATTTCTCGACGTCTATACCGATGCCGGCACCAACCGGTAGCATTTCACGCGACGTTCCCCGGTTTTTCGATGTGCGGTTTCCGCGCGACAATACCATTTTATTTACGACTGAACTGCACAACTCTATGGAGTTCAGTCACGAAGCGAATGTAAGTAAGTGAATCTCGCGCCGCGCGGCGTCATCGCTCGCACCGTTTCGCGTAATTCACCCTGGTCAGGCACGCTTTCGTTTCCAATCTGGTCATATGAGCCGGAAACCATTGCCGGCTACTCGAGCTGGCAAAATCGCTTTAAAATTTTAGTTCGCTCCACTATCTGCTGTAAAGCAATCGGAAGTTTTGTTCAGACGGATCGATACGTATTTGCTCGTCATGGTTCACTGTAAAGCTTGAGATTTTATCTTTTTTTAATTTTTTTGAAATACATACATTACCACTTTTTCTCGCTGTGGCGGAAATTAGGTGAGGCCTATGTTCAACAGTGGTCGTCATTGGGCTGATATGATGATGATGATGATGACATACATTACGAAAAAATGATGGTGTAGTTTGATACATATTTAATCAATGTTTGAACAGTAATGTAATATATATGTATATAGTAATGTAATGAAATGTAACATGTATATGATGAAATTGGTTTTGTACGTGTTTCTACTTTACGAATTCTTACGTAGATGGCGAGTTTTCTTAGCTTATACACGCGCTGTAATAATAGACTATTTTAGTTAATCAGCATTTAAATAAAAACGTATACTGCATTAATCTACACTACCATTTTCCATTTAACGACAAAATTAAATATATTATTATCTTTTATAACCTGTAATTAACTAGGTTCCACGATTAAATTATTAAAGCAGCGTAAGTAACGAGTGATGGTCAACTATCTGGAAGCTGTAACGAGACCATTAATTTTAATTGTTTGTTAAATAAAAAATGGAATCGGAGAGAATCCGTTTCATTTATGAATGACCACATAAATCATTGCGTTTCCGCACCCGTTATGAAACGGACCGAAGAAGTATCCGCACTTTTTCCGTATACCATTTATTTATTAACGTCACTCAATTATTGATAATTGAGTAACGTATGATAAAGATTAAAATATATTGTGTTTGGTACATTTTTATTCTTGATTTGTTTTTTTTCTCATTTGATTGTCTTCGTTTGGTTTTGGGAATGGGAATGCACAAAGGAGCAGTTTGAATCAGCATTCGATTTTCTGAAAGTTTATCATACTTTTAAGCAAACAAATCCCCTCAGTGGTGCAGTGGGAGTGTATACAACTGCTGGACAAGAGTTCTTGAGTTCAATACCCAGGTCATGCAAAAATGAGATAAAGTTTTTCTTTCTTAGTTTTTCACCCCATATTACGGAGAACGTAACAAAGCTGTCAAATGTGAGTGTGATGCATCACACCTATAGTACACAACATTTTGCCCGAAGGGGTAGGCAGAGGTGTACCTCTAAGGAAAAATGCTCTACTCAAAATGTATGCATAAGAATGTGGCATTACAAGTTTATCTGTACATATGAGTTTTTCCGTCTACTTTTTCAAAAACACCGAAAAGAAAAACAACTGAAGCTTGGTGTTCTAGAAATACGTCACTTTAATCTTTGATCTCTTAATATTATTATAGGTGTAACTAATACCAATTTTAGTTATAATTTTAGAGAACAAATTATAACAAATTATAATTACTAATACTAGAAAACTCATTTGAAACAAAGCGTAAAATCAAAGTAAGATATGTCATTGATATACATTTTGTATAAACGGTGATTAAATGCAATCAAGCCGCAAACAAATATGATTTTGGTCTACTTTACCGCAAACTAATAACCTATTTACTAATTGATGGAATGAAACCTACAACAATTATAACAGACTGTGATATTGTAGAGTCCCATAGCGAAGCCAAGGGTTCATGACAAAGTTATCTTCTAACATTTCACTTCTCTCCACTATAAAAGAAAAATAATTCTAAATAAACATTATGTTTATTCTTTTTAATTTAATCTAAAGAAAAATATAGTTGAAAACAATGATATTGTATGAACATACAATATTATTGGTTGAAAAGCTAAAATAAATTTTAATGTCCCAAGAAACTTCTATTTCAGCTTACCAAATTACATTTTCATAAAACTCCATTGCTACGAATAAAATCTGCGTCTACATTTTTCGCAACACCCCGTTCTTTCTAATAAATAATAATTTCAACGGGAACAAAATTAACTTAACACGTATTTATGGAACAAAATATTAACCCTCAAAACGCTGTTTAAATCACACTTTACCACAAAAACACAGAAAAGCCAACGTTAAATTAAATAGGTACATTTACGTACACAATTGTTTTAGATCCGTAGAAAAATCAAAGCGTAAATGTTGCGAAAGAAACTTCGTATGAAGGTTATAAAAATATCTAGAGGACAGGTTGGCGTTATATTGCCGTTATAAATCAGAGGTCGGGACAGGCAGCGAGGCGCGCGACGCGGGTCGGCGTCGCCCGACGCGCCTTAACCCTGGCGTGCTCGACGCAGTTCCACTCCGTGTCGCCCTGCGACAACACATATGCATAAATATTGACTACATGACTCATAACAAAATATATACATAACTACCTTATGTTCACATGTTATGGTGTAGTTTAGTTTGGTATAAAAATAGACTATAAGATGCCCTCCAAAATAAATGTTACCTGTATTTTTAAACACTGAATTTTGAAGTATTTGAAATCACCAATTGCCAATAAATTTTGCACAATCATACTATCTTTGTTTAAAATTTTATATTTATATTAACTTTTACATTAATTTATTAAACATTACTGCAGTTAAAATTTACCTACGCATCGTAAGAATATTCTTGTTTCTGGAGTCCTAACCACCGCCGGTAGCTTGGTCCTGATACCCGATACCAACATCCATTTAGTTGAGACTTATTTTTAATAAGTAAATAATTATAATTTACACACCAGAATAAAACTAAGGTACTAAAGGTTTTATATTTTAATACACTAAATGGAAATTTGTTTCATCGTGTAGGAGTACAAATTGAAAAATCTCTATTACACTTGTTCTAGTTCGATATTCGAGCAACGCGAGGCTAAAAATGCAAATTAGTTTTGATATTAAAATTGTTGCTCTATGCCTTTTATATTAAAATTTTTATTATTTTATCACTGTACTTCAAATGAATGTTTTACAACGCAAGTAAAAATTAATGTTCAAAGAAAGTTCTTAAGTACCTATAGCTAAACTGAGTGCTTTTCTTATTACACTTTATTATTATGTATATCGCATGCTCTTTAAAAAAGCTGTAAGGTGAAACTCGTTATTACAGCAATTTTCACCTTGTTTAATTACTAGGTAAATGGTTAAAAAATTAATGGCCTCTTTGCCTCATCTTCAGTAAAGGTGTTGATATTATGTTTAAACATTAAATATAGCACACACTGTCATATTACTATTATATATTGAATGTTTTTTTTTTTCTGCATTTTGTTTCCCATTAGCTTAGCAAAGGCCTACCATAGCTTTCTATTTCTGCCTGTCCATTACAATATTCAATTATGTTTCAAAATTAAAATTCTTCTTGGAATGTTAATTTTGACTGGCCTGTTGGTTTAGTGGGTAGTGACCCTGACTGCTGAGCCGGAGGTCGTGGGTTCGATCCCCACCTAGGATAAATCTTTGTGTAATGAGCATAAAGGTTTGTTCTGTGTCTGGATGTAATTTATCTATAACATGTATGTATTTCCAAAAAAAAAAATGTATTTAAGTAGTAAATCAGTTGTTTAGTATATATAACACAAGCAAATATAATTGCTTAATTTGGGACTAGATGGCGCAGTGTGAAATTTGTGAAATATTATTATATTATTATTATTACAAAAAAAATGTGTTAAGTCCTCACTCCAGTGCTTTCTAGGCCTGCCTCGGTGACGAGATATCCATCTTCAGGAACCCACGAAATCATTCTTTGTTTTTTTTTCTTCTTCCATCTTTCATTTACGTTCAAATCTTAAGGCGCAAACACATTACTCTGGCGTGGCGTGGCGTGGTGCGCCAAAGACGCCTCTGGTGCATATCGTTTTTACATTTAATATGGTTAGGGAGACATTAGTATGTCGTGGCGTTACAGTATATCAGTGACAACAATCACCTATCGCCACTCTTCTCTGTTTTGTTATTTGACTTCTTGATTGGACTCGACAACGAGTTTTTCTTTGAATTACCAATTTAAATATTTATTTCTGAACTGGAAAAACATTTTTTTTAATTATGATAGTTCTCTAATAGCCAAAATACCAAATGCATTACAAACAAGTATCGTATAAGTCACATTAGGTGCACTTAACAAGGTGTAACATAGTGCTACAACTGGGACCGAAGTGATTACGCTAAAGCACCTATACTAATAGGCATCGCACGTGATAATGTAAACAATTATAATATAATAGCGCAACATGATACACACGAGGTATACGCGACGAAGATGCTCAATTTTGAACATAATTACTACCTTCTTTCCACAGTTTGCTTACTTTGGGACTAGATGGCGCTGTGTGAATGTGGTAGAATATTATTATATTATTATTATTATTATTAGTTTCAACCGTGTAGTGTGTAAGTAATAAGTAACCTATGTCCTTTTCCAGGTACAACACTATTAATTGTAGTATAATCCCATACTACAACTAATAGTGTACCTGGAAAATAAATATTTTACTTATTTATTTATTACTAGTTTTCACGCAGGGTTACGATCCCGTGGATCTTTGTTTGACCACTGTCCAGCTCTTATTAGTCGTAGCGTGATGTTATATAGCACATAGCCATGCAAAATAAATGTACTATCAAACAAAAATGGATTATTTCAAATCGGACCAGTAGTTTTTGAGATTAGCGCGTTAAACAAAACAAATAAACTTGTGATAGTATTGCCACCTTACACCAAATAAATGCTTTTTTCTTTCTTTTACTATATCTGTGCGTAATTTCAAAATAATCTATTGAGTTATTACATACAAGTTTACTTTTGCACTTTAGGTAAATACTTTACTTTACTAAACTTTAGGTAGCATTTCTAGACACTGGAAAAAAAGTATACAGCATCAATATTATGAGAAATTTTTTAACCTTTTTTACTTTTTTACTATTGGCAACAAACTGCAACTGGTAATATAAACGAATATATTGAGCAAAATTTGGTTATTCCATATTTATATAAATGCTTTTTTATATAAATGCTAAACCAGTAATGGAAAAATTCAAACCCACGACGGCACTTTTAATTTATTTTAAATGTTTAGCCAATAATTGAAACAACCAATGAAAACCAAACAGCTGATTTATTCGTAGTTCAAAGCGACATGTAGTTTGAATTGGCACAAACTTCTAAAGTTTGTACACCGAACCTTTCAGCAAATTGTAGTTGCTTATTTCTTGTTGCAATAAGCAACTACAATTTCTTGAAAGGGTGGGGTAACGGTTCTCTTTTTCATAACTATCATGTTATTGAAAGTTTTATGCAACTTGTTTTTGAAACAATCAAATGTTGATGATTCGATCTTTACATAGAAAAAATATTTGTATCATCCAACGTATATATTTATTTTAATTGTGGATATAATTTATCTTTTTTTGACATATATATTTATAGTTTTGATTAGTTTTATTTATGATATTGGAACTTACAATACTAACTTATAAAATTGTAGAATTATATTTTAATTATCTTGCTTGTGTTACTATATCTAATAACTGTGTCACCTTTTATTAAGTAATTAATTCACACACAATGTAAACATTGTTTTTTTGAATGAATAAATGAAATTTACTTCGACTTAAGTAGCAAAGTATTCCACACTCTACCTACTTGTAACCAATATAGGTAGGTTTATAAATGTAATAAACGGTCACTAGAAGCACAAACTTCCGTGTAATGACAGATTAAATATACATAATGTAACTACCCCATCTCTACAGTAGGCTAAATTCCCACCACATTCTTTGGAGAAGACCCGTAGCAGTAGGATGTTTATGCGTTGAAATAATGAGAAGCACAAAACAAATAAAAAACACTAGCATCATTGAAATATAATTATCAAATTCGTCTCTCAATCAGTGATGACACAATGAACTTCCAATACCACTTTATGTCACATTGAAGATAGTGTTGTGATCTATCTGCAAACTTCAAATTAGTTAACTAACCGAAATTTGCATTAGTTGTTTGTTCATACAGTTTACACAATAGAGCCCTCGCACAGAAATTAGGCGCGACTGATAATAAACAGGCAGAGGAATCGAATCCCCTGTTAAATTGGCTTTGCCAGGCTCTTATTACGTAGGGCTGTGCGCTTCTCGCGCGCTTTAGAGGCCGTTAATTGTATGCCGCACCTACATGGCTTGTATTCCCTCAATATATCCGGATAGGCACTTGTCGTATTTGACCGAGTTTCGAGAACGTACGCGCGACGTGTACAAGCGTCCGTACCTCCAATGTAATTGTCAAATAGATCGGTTCCTCACATAATCGTATAGCCAACATGTTCAAGTGAATCTTGTTGCATTTTGCATAAAATCGATACTCATGAATACCCACAGCCACACCGAAGCCGCTGTGAGACTCAGCAACTCGAATTTGCTACAATTTGTTTTATTTTTAGAATGGCATCTATTCCTGTAACGAAAATGACATAATTGGTTTTTGATTCACGCCATACTTAGTCTCTATTTATTGTAAAATGTAAGTGTTACACAAAATAATTAATCAACCAGGCAAACAATATTTAATTTTTTTAATAAAATTGTATTTAATATGGACTTGATTTTTGTATTTATTACGTTAATGTTGATGTAGCAATGTTTGTTTTTAATTTTATACATAAACTAGATTTTGCGCGGGTCTTTGTAACCATCGTTTTTTATTTGGCCACTGCTTAGTTCCTATTAGCTCCTCGATAAATGGGCTATCCAACACTAAAATAATTTCAATAAAATCCGACTAGTAGTTCCTGAACAAACTCTTCAGCTTCATACTAACGGGTGGCGCAAAAGTAAAGACCCTATTTGGTTCAGCTATAACATTTTTTCTAAATTAGAAAACTAGATTTAGATTTTTTTAAATGTATATTTGTGCCATTAAATTTCGTACCATTAGGATTTAAAGATGATGTCTTTTAAATGGTGACCTCCAGAGTTGATACACATTTGAGCCCTATTTATGACATTTTGCATAACTTGCCGTAACACTTCCTGCGATATGTTCGTTATTTCTTGACGAATGTTTTCTTTTAGAGCTGCGAGAGTCTGTGGCTTGTTCACATACACCCGAGATTTCAAAAAACCCCAAAGAAAAAAGTCTGGACTGGTCAGATCGGGTGATCTTGCAGGCCAAGGCAAATCGCCAAAACGAGAGATAACTCGGCCTGGAAAAGCGTCCCTCACTAAGTCCATAGTGTCGCGCGCTGTGTGTGCCGTAGCGCCGTCTTGTTGAAACCAGATGTGCTCCAGCCCCAATTCGTCCAAACTGGGTATCAAAAACTCACGTAACATGGTTCTGTAGCGTTCTCCAGTGACAGTTATCGCATTGCCTCCAGCGTCTTCGAAAAAATAGGGTCCGATCACTCTGTCAACACAGATGCCACACCATACAGTAACTTTTAGTGGGTGTGTGGCAAAGCGTCGAATTGTGCGACCAATCGGTGCCGGACGGTGGGGAAATCGTCGACGAAATTCACGTTGTGTTCTTATCACTGATATTCCACGTTCTTGGGGAGTAAAACGGTCCATGTTTATTTTCAGTGTATTTTACATTTGTTCACTACACAATTTTCAACAACAGAATGACAGAAAATGTATAATAAAAAAAAAAAAAGCATTTTCTTTAGTGCCACTACTTTTGCGCCACCCAGTATTAGCATAGAAAATAAATTTTCACACGAAACAAAACATCAAAGCTATAAATAAATATCATGCATTATTTTTAATTTAAGTTGGATAATGACATAAATACTCAACCAGTTCAGTATAATTTTTTTAAAATATGCCAACACCAATCGTTTAAAAATAATATTACTGTTAAACAAGTTTAGTCGGTCAGAACCCTTTGCAAAGGCTTTTCCTTTTAATTTCTACACTTTCAATAAATAATTAATTTGCGACTTGATAAATCTAAAATAAAAAATAAGCCCGATTAAAATATTTACAAAAAGTAAATAAAACAAAATGAAATGAAAATTATAAGAACCTCATTCCGTAAACGTTAATCACCATCGGTATGGAGGTAGCGAACGGGGTTAATAATTTCAACAGTAACTAATAAAAACAAACAAAAAAGGTTAATCGCAGAATGGGTCTTTGACGCGTATTTCAATTAGAGGAAAGTCAATTTAGGGTGAAAGAGGTAAGTAAAGTGAGCGGCAGCGGTGGCTCGCGTACCGGCGTTTGGGCACCGACACGCGGTGGCGGGCGGCGCGGGTGGCCAGAGAATCTAATTTGCCGGGGTGCCCAACACGGACTTTTGTCACAACGTACTGTGCCAATTAGGTAAATACGCGAGCAGTGGACGAGGCTCTCCGGGGGTGCCGGGTGGTGCGACCCGTCACGTGCATCCGTAAACACTTACGTCCTGATGAGCGGACCGCCCGTAATCATATTTCAAGTGGTCGGGTAATCTCGTTGTCTCATCAACACCGACTACATTATTAACGCGTTACACTGTATTAGCGCTTATTAAAGTAATTAAACCCTTTGCAGTGGGACTTAACCGACTTTGAGGGCTCTTAAGTTATGAAGGTAGACTATTACGAACGATTTGTAATCACATGACGATATTACTTGGGACTGAATCGATGTCGATGGTACTTCAATTTCTGTTTGCTCATTTTGTTAAAGAGACAATAGAGTGGTATTCAAATTTATCTATACATTTTATTATATATTAAAATAAAATATATTAAATTATTCATAACAAAAAACTTTAACCTACCTACTTAGTATCTATCAATTATACATTTTCATTTTTCGTTTACAGTCATATCCATGGACTACTGGTTACTACCTACTATCAGGTAGATCGCCCACTTATTTGCCACGTCGGGTAATAAAACAAAAATAAATTTTAAACATCAAATTTAAATCACCACATATTGACCTTATTAAAATGTCTCTGTTTGAGGTCATCATTATCATTTCAACCCATAAACGTCTCACTGTTGCACGGGTCTCCTTCAAAGAATGTGGAGGAAATTTAGCCTACTATACCACGCCGGTCAAACGGGTTTGTATAGGGTTTGTTAGAATTTTCCTTTTCTCGCAATGCTCTTGTCTGCATAAGGTTACTCCCTTAGTCGCCTTTTTTGACACCCATGGGTTGAGATGGGGTAGTCACTAAGTATGTATTCTTAATCCGTCAATACACAGAAAGCTGTTTGAGGTACCTTTGGAAAATACATGCGAGACAACACTTGTGTGAAGTTGCTGTTATATATAACAAAGAGATATTGAGGCAATTAAAACGATAAGCAAAGGTAAAATATAACAAATAGAGCCATTTGCCTGCAATTTTTCCAAGAGATAAATAAGTGGCACATTCGAGTGAAGTGAACAAAAAAAGAGGACATAAATTTGTTTTAAAGATTCATCAAATGCCTGCCTGAGGCAAAAGTGACATTATATAAAACATAATAATAGTAACTTAATTTACATTTTATTTGGCTGTTTTAAAATTCAAATTTTGTAAACTTTATGCCATATGCCGTTTTAATCAAAATTATCGCAATAAGTAACCAATTAAATTCAATGAGGTAACCACAGTCAAATGTCAATCACAATTTAAACTTGCCAAGCTTTGTAGCTTTAAACATTAGTTTACACGATACTTTAACTCAACCCGAGATTATACAATTAAAAGATAGGTACCTATAAAAGGTACAGGATAAAGAATACATAATGTCATTACCTCATCTCAACCCATGGGTGTCGTAAATGGCGACTAAGGGAGTAACCTTAAGCAGACAAGAGCACTGCGAAAAAACGAAGATTCGAAACAAAACCCTATACCAACCCGTTTAACCAGAGTGGTATAGTAGACTAAATTCCCTCTAAAATGTTGGAGGAGACATGTGCTCAGCAGTGGGATAATTATATGGGTTGAAAATAATGATGACACTGTTCTCATCCCAGTAGATTCAGAAAACCTTAAATCTATTGTTTGGCAGGCACCCTTACGTCCATAACGTTCGCAGAAGATAAAACTTACCAAGAAACCTGAAAATCTTAAGGAGATTTTCCTCAGCAGCCGATCATTCCTCAAAATATTTACCAATCGATGAAAGTGAATATACCTTGTATGCCTGCTCGAGGCTGTTTTAATAGCAGAGACACCATTACATTGATCTAAATTTGCGTATCTTGGTGTTGTAAATACTTAATTACTTAATTTACAGGGAAATTAGTAGCACAGCGTCGACGTCGGTAGTCTATTTCAATTAAAAGGTTAAATTAATAGGTATTGCCTCTCCTTTCAATCTCTGTGGGTGTAAAGTAAATGAAAGCTTGCTTAAAGTGCTACTCAGTTCAAAGTAATTCATTCAATATAAACGTCATAGAAAACATAAATGAAGTTAAGAGCTTATTACACTACACACTACCTTTAAGGCATCTCCTGAACTCCATGAAGTGTAATATACTATTGATCTATTGGTATATTACACTAGACGGTGTTCAGAAGGTGCCTTAAAGAGAACCTGTATGTGCAATGCTACTCATCGCACATGCAGTGAATTAGTCTTTCCATCACTATGGATTCAGGTCTTTCAGAAATCTTCTTTGGAATTCCAAACCTATCTCTGTTCTGTAGGAATTCCGTTGGTACAGCCCCGAATCCGATGAATTAGTAATGCTGTCTAAATGGATTTATATATTCGCGTGATGAAAATGTTAAAGCAAAATGATACTTAATGCCTATTACTTACCATACAAACGTAAACGATGCAACAAGCTGGTCTTTTACAACAACATTTATCTCAATTTTACGACACAGTTTTCGACAGTAATATTGACATTAGAGAGCTTGAAAAACACACGCTATTGTGCGCTCCCAAGATTTTAAAAACCTGGCAATCCATTATGTCCCAATGCTGGACAAGGGCTTTCTTTAATCATGAAAGATGAGAAAGGTTAGCCCTTAAGCTGCAGATACACCGACCCTATATGGGTTGATGGATCAGGCATGCGCTTATAATTTTTCCTGTTCCTTGTTTTTCTTCACCAACTGCAGTATATTTTTTAAATATTATCATAGAATAATACTTTTTCGTCAAAGCGTTATGCTAAGTTTTGATAAAATAAATGTCTCAGTAAAAGCGAGTTTACTGAGCACGAATTCAGATATTTGGTTAATTATTGAAGATTACCCGACAGAACTCAGGATCTTAACATGGCTGGCGTAATTACTAGATAATGTATTGACGAATTATTAATATAATTCTGCAAAATGTGTCTGACACTGAACTCGCATTAAATGATTAACGAGTCGGTTGCTTGCCTACGAGCCCAACTGCCAAGATGTAGAAAGAACATGAACAATCGTTTTATCCATTAAAAAATACTTGATCCGGGGCTAAGAGCACATTTCACGGGCCATCTATCTTGTGGGGATATTAGAAACAACATTTTCCGATTGTTTATACGTGCTCGGTAAGCTCTTCTTTCATTAAAGACGGCGACACGCTTGCACAGAACGCTCGCACCACTGCCTGTACCGCTAAGATTGATGGGCGCGGGATGGATTTGTTCTATTCGTGTTTCCACTCATCAATCATTCGTGGATATTTTTCCGTATCTCAGGTTGTTTAGCCTAAATAGATTGTTGCTGCATTGAGGCATCGCTCATATCGACATGTATCGTGTTAGTATTGACGTCGTACACACGTAAGTCTTCTCACTTTCAAACCGATGCCTCCTACGCATAAAGTCGGAACACATTTTTTTACGAAAATGATATTATTGATCTAATTGAACAACATTATCATGTTTAATATACCTGTGCTTAAAAAACAAAAAAATATTCATTAATTAATGAGATATTTAATAGCTAATAGTCTTATCAAGTAAACCTTCCCGCGCAAACAGTCGCACCGCGAGTTAAGCCGATGTGCGGCGAACGGCCGGTGGCGCACGGATCAATCACAGCACAGTTCCGACGTCGTATGACATGCAGTGAACTCGCAATTTTGCACAACGAAAATAATAAGTTTTTTAAGTTCATAATCGTTTTTTAAAGTGTTATTGATTTAAATATGATTATAGTTATTACATATTAGTGAAATTAGTAACCGACGTTCGTAAAAGATATTAAAATTAGTTTTAAATGATCCTGTACCTAATAGCGAACTAATAATGGCCAGTGAACATGACAGAAATGGTAAGTATTATTGCATTTACGTATATTTTTGGTCAATAGTATGTTTCTTTATATTAAAGTATCATTAGGATTCATATTAATACGTTAGTATTCATTGCATTACTAGTAAAATTTAAAATTAATCGGTTCCAACGCACAACGTCGGAACGTCTATGTTACGACTCTATGCGCCGTTCCGGCGTACGCGCAGTAGTAAATTACGACTTTTTACGATTATTTTTTTTTACTCTCTGGGTCGTAACTTAAAGTAACGACCTTATGCGTTGCTTTAAATTGAAATTATTTATGCGTATAAGAGCGTATCATTGACTTAAGTCCTTATGCTTTGTTGCCACGAAAAGATACAACTATTTGCGTTTAAACAATCAATAAAAACATGGTTAAAATTGATTTATTTCGTGTTTTAAATTATAATTATATTGAAATAATATGTGTTCTTTCTTTTATAATCGCCGGTGCCATCTGAAGCTGTGGTCCAGTGGAATTTATATAAGACGATGTTCGATGAATCTTTTTTGCATAGTAGCAGTACCAGTACTGTAGTACTCACGAGGAAACACCTGACACTTTAAGTAATTACAACTCAGCTGTAATTAATACTATCTACTTCGACTTCTGCCGTGATAAGAAAGAAGACCGTAATACTTCAACGTTGATTCCGAGATAATTCAAGTTTTATCCAAAATGAAGGCCCGCGATTTAGTTAATGATTTTGTTTTATAAAATTTCAAAAACTATGGGCTTTATTATGAACCACAATTAATTTATTTAAATTTATACACATGTCTTTATTTTAATTTAATTTTTCCCTTTTGTTTAAGCAAAACAATAATAATAAACTGTGAAATATTTACCTAAAATTGCGTAGAATGTAATTACGCCTTTTCATAGCAGGAACTTGACCTTCTTAAGTCCAAAATCCTTACATATAAAGCCTTAAATATGCAATTGCGCCTTTTTTTTAATTAACGAAGTTAGCAGTAGTTTGTAAAATACGCATAAAAGCCTTTGTTCAGACTATTAATATTCGTAAACAAGACATATTTAATTAAACCAAGAATATTTACTAAAATAGGTACTTTATGAAATCAATTAGTCTCATACGTTAAATTTTCAGTCATAACTTAAAATAATTATAATTCGTACGTAACATTTTAGTAGGTATATAACAAGCACTAGTTACTTCGTCACTAGGAAGCGCTTCAGCAAATAATTTTTAAAGGAAAGTCTTTATTAATTACAGTATTTGCATTATCTATTTAATAAAATCAACAAAACATTATTACTTATACTCATTAAACAAACAAAAATGTAACTTCTGACGTTAAAATAACACAAAAAACAACCAATAATCTTTAAAACAGTTTATTTAGGAACTTTTACAGACAAGAGGAACCTATCTTTAATATCACAATAATATTCTGTCACGATGTCAATAATAGAATTAGAAGTGAGGCTACATTACGCTAGCTAGTCACTATGAATCACATCATAATTAACAAACTTAAACAAAAACACTTGTAACATAAAAAATAATCTCCTTAAATGGTTCCTACGTACTCAGTCTTCCTGGTTTATCTGATGATAAACCAGGAAGACTCCGCACTCCGCAGCAGCATTGTTCATAGCTAAACTTTGCCAAAAAAAAAACAACATTCTATTTGCTGGCATTAATAGTCCTAACCTTTGTATAATATAATTTTTGCGTTCATCTGTTTAGGGACATGCGCTGTAAAACCTTTTTTTGCTACAGTTTTTCTTACATATTCTAGTTGTATGTAATTGGCAGTGAAAGCAGTTTTGTAAAATAAACATAAGCTTCCTTTTTTAAAACATATTTCACTAATATCACGCAGATACGCTCGTGGACTCGATTATTGGATTCTGGCAGTAGAGGTATCATAAGCAATTTTATAAAAATCTGTTACAGCCATCTTCTTCACAACTTACTAGCTTAGCAATAAGCGACGTGGATTCAAAATACTCTTCACGCAGCCACTCTCGCGCGCTTGTCTCTTCAGTAAAATTATAAGAAAAGGCCTTATTGCAAAGTTAGGGTTTTTTATCTTACTATTTTTAAAGATTTTAATGATAATAATAATAAACATTTAATTCAGATTGTCATCCATATTTGTTAGTAACAATTTTCCTTAAAATACTATGTTAATAAAATAAAATATAATAATATATGCTTACTTCAAAAACCCTATTTGGTAATTGCGACCTTCCAGAGTAGTATTTCGGAAATACTATTTTAAAAGGCCCTTATTGTGTAATTATGGCTTTTTAAATTGAAAATCCCGAATTTTTGTCGTAGTTAAGGCTAAAATCCTTGTAATATCTCTGCTCTCATACAAGTTACAGCTTTGGGAGTAAGTTTATAAGCTAGCATTTTCTTTGCTGATTCCGAACATGTAAGTAACTCATTTTTGTCAAAATTGTTAGGTAGTTACGGCCTTCTTTTTATGACGGCAGTATTGTAAATGATTGTGGTGCAATTTTGTTTATTGTGTCAAGAATTTCATTATGTTTTAAATGATTATAATAATTGTGTTAAAAGAGACTTTTATTTTTGTTAAATTCTTTTTTAATTGATAAAACATTAACGTTTATGAATAATATTAAATATTTTAAAGCAAACAGTCCATTTACTGGCTTTAATTTCGTAGAAAAGAAGTGCAACATTTTGTTATTTTTATGAAAACAAAACAAAATAAATTAAGTATTTAGCATGATAATTCAAGAACACAGACTTATATAAATTTTGGTTTAATAAATCAGATTTGAACAAGTTTTGATGTGGTTTATACACTGGATACGACCCTCTTTTTGAGACATTATGACAGATTGCACGCAGCATAGGGTCGTATATTAAACATACGACTTTATTCGCGTTGTATATGCAGGTCTCATTAGTAGTATATGGTCGTAACAAAGAGATACGACTTTTGTCCTTCGAGTATAAAGTCGTAAGTTCTAAATTGGGCTATATTTATTTAATTATTAATTTTATCGCATCCATAGCTCGGCATCACTTTCTTATGACTAATAATTGTTTGCATGGTATAAAAACACAGGTGAAAAGGTTTGACAGATACCAAAACAAAAAAATGTTCATTAAAACGGCTCTCCTGTAAAATGTGAATTTTTGAGTTAAGACCTAATGCGTTGGAGACGTCGAAACTGTCAGACATTATTCAATTTTATCGACATGTTTTATTCATATTATACGAGCTACTTCGGAAAATGTAAAAACAGAACCCTTATGATGCGATTCAGTTTATCAGTTACCAAGTCATCGTCTCTGAAGTCGCTTTGTTACACTATGATTTTGATATCGGCTTTTGTGAAATGTTAAGTGCTTATCAATTTTGTTTTAGCATGACAAAAGTAGCTGTAAATTGTAATCATGTTTAAAAGTACATGCACATATTAGTTATTAAAGTCACGTTTGTATTATGTTGTCAATTATATTTACTTTCATGTTTGAAATGAAATGAAATGAAATCTCGTTTATTCATCTAGGTTATACATACAAGGTAACACTTATGAAAGTCACAAGAATGTAACAGGTTATCCGAAAAGTAGTGTCAGCAAATTTGCCTACGACCAGTTAGCTGACGGGGTGGAGCTATGAGAAGAACTGGCAAGAAACTCATACCACTCTTTTAAAAAAAATGGATAGTTACAATCTTTTGTAATTTATAATTTGGGTAGCGTGTAAAGTGATGCAGCAGAGCACGCCTACACCGTTAGATTAACGAATTATAATGAATGTTTACAAACTAAATATTAAACAGAAAGTAAAAAGTAAGGCTCTGTGGTTGCATCACTTTACACATTGATATGCAGCCAAAAAAAAAAATATGGTGAATGAATGAGTCAATTATCGTATCTAATGTGTCATAATTCTGTTTTTCAGTCACAGCTTAAAAAAGAGAAGTGTGTACCACCAGTAGTTTTAAAAGACATAAATAAATGAACAATAATAATTACTGATCTGTGAGTTGAAGTTGAAGGGATTAAAATCTGAAAACATTTACATTACTTGTCATTAAGAAAAGATAAATTAGGATATTATATGGGTGTGACCACATTTCGCAATGCGACCATCTCAAAACGCTATTTGGTACACTACGCAGATAACCAAACGGGCTACTTGTGGTTTACAAGCCGCCGCGCTCACGGCTCTCCGTTGAACCTAGCTGTTATGTAAATAAGATTACAAGTTCCGGGCATTCCTATTGGACATGCAATTTACAAGTACTATGAATAAACTTGTTATCTAAATCTACATTCGTTGAATAGGTTGTTTCCATTCTCTATTCTTGTTATCTATATCTTCATCCGTTGTTTTCATGCCTTTTCTTGTCGCCTTAGATTTATGAATCAATATTATTGAATAGAAGTCACATGATTTGATGGATTGCTAAAGTACTTACACGTACCTAAGTCTTATTGTGCGTATTCATGAGCTACCCTACATTATACCGCGTTGTGATTGATTAATTTAAGTGTTCGCTTTGAATGTAAGTACCTAGTAGACATTCAGAGCAGGTAACTAGTCAAAGGTTTTGTTTATTGATGTGTACATATCAGGTTTATGTTGCCGATAAATTAATCATTAAGTTCACCTATTAGGGTAACTACTTCCTAGGTACTAAGGCATTATTTTTGTTTTTATTTAAAACACATTATTGGTACAATGGTGGGCTTAATGCCAAAGTCATTGTATACCTGCCAACCTTAGGGTGATGCTGAGAAGAACATAGTAGGTGCAAAAATAAAAGAGAAATATAGGTATACATCAATAGAATCTATTAGATATAATAGATAATAATCAATCAGACACATCGCTAGTGAAAACGAAGTAGGTACCTATCAATAGTTTTTTTTTCATCGGGCGTTGTTTTGAAAACGAAGTAAGTCTTCCTTACTTCGTTTATGATAAAGGTAATTATAAAGGTCATTAGGCTGGCACCGACTTCAAACAGATTAGTAATAGAGTATTATACTTTAAACAGGTAGGTAGGTATTTTTTAGCTTGGAATTAAATATCTAATTCAGTTTATTTTTTGCTTTTTAGTACTGATTTGAAGTCGTTTTAATATTTTTTTGTTAAAAATAGTTTATTTTTCCATTTTTAGTATACTTTTTATCTAGCAGATTTAATAATACTGGCTGGCAAACTAAGACGGAAAACCGAAATAAAGAATCTTCGATAGAAGGGAACGTCTATTTAAATATTTTAACAACACAACCTGATTGTAGAATAGAGGAATATCAAAACTCTCAGCTTTTTATGTCTTTCTGTTTTCCTATAAAATGCGACAGGTAACAAGTATAGGTATACAATGCAGATTAGTTATTATATCGAAAACTTAAAATATCATCTAAGAATTCCTTTGAATTATACAACTTTATCTTCCATCAAGAGCTCTCACCTCAGAGACTTGAAATAACACAACTTAAGGTTTATACATGGATGTGATATTTAAAGAAATCATCTTCTTACTCCTAAACATTAAGAAGTTTCCCTTCCAGTGACAGCTCACCTAAATAACCTACAAGAAATCACTATAGGTGTATAAGTACTTATAATGTTGTAAGAACTATCCTCCAACTCCTAAAAGTTAAGGAGCTATACCTTCCAGTGACAGCTCACCTGAATAACCTACAAGAATACAACTATAGGTTTATAAGTACCTATAATGTTGAAAGAATTATCCTCCAACTCCTAAGAGTCAAGGAGTTATACCTTCCACTGACAGCTCACCTGAATAACCTACAAGAATACAACTATAGGTTTATAAGTACCTTTAATATTGAAAGAATTATCCTCCAACTCCTAATAGTTGAGGAGTTATACCTTCCAGTATCAGCTCACCTAAATAACCTACAAGAATACAACTATTGGTTTATAAGAACCTATAATGTCGAAAGAATTTTCCTCCAACTCCTAACAGTTAAGGAGTTATACCTTCCATCACCAGCTCATCAACATGAGATGTTGACTATTAGACGTAAATACTTGAATAACTTTAAAAAATATATGAAAAACGTAACATGTGCCTATAAAATTTGAGGGTTGCCTTCGATTTCCCTGAGATTCCATCATCAGAACTTGACGTGATGAATAGGGGACCAATTCGGAAGTATACCCTTTCAAACAAAAAAAGAATTTTTTAAATCGGTTCAGGCATCTCCGAGTAATCGTTGAACATACATAAAAAAAAAAATACATACAGTCGAACATATAACCTCCTCCTTTTTTGAAGTCGTTTAATAAAATACACACCACGCGAGCGAAGCAGCGGGCGGAAGCTAGTAAAAACGAAATCACAAAAAGATGTAATGAATATTTTTGAAATAAATATTTCTTACTCATAAAATTTTAGAAGGTTGATGGTTTAGAGATATATCTCTAATAGTATTATATTTATTATACTATTTATATGTCTTCTTAATACCCAAGGGGAACAAAATTCCAATTATAAATCTCTGATTTTGAAACCATTCTAATCGCGTATATTTCTTTATAATTTTAATTCACAATTTGTTTACGTAATATCATTGTACTGATTACTTACTCTTGTTGCAGAATCGTTATTTCCTCGATTTGTGGAGCCAGTTCCGAACGTGACGGTTACTGTGGGGCGTGACGCCCTACTCGCCTGCGTCGTGGAAGACTTACGAGGGTATAAGGTCAGTAAACTATATAAATAGACCACAGTTGTGACGTAACAAGGTATATATTGTCTGTGTTTTTGGATCTTAATATAAGGACTACAGTATGGGGTTCTTCATAAAAGGAGTGAATATGGTTTTTAAGGGTTAATAATAATAATATTCTACTACATTCACACAGCGCCATCTAGTCCTAAATTAAGCAATTATATTTGCTTGTGTTATGGGTACTAAACAACTGATATACTACTTAATTTTTTTTTTTGTAAATACATACATATTATAGATAAATTACACCCAGACACAGAACAAACAATCATGCTCATCACACAAAGATTTGTCCTGGGTGGGGATAGAACCCACAACCTCCGGCTTAGCAGTCAGGGTCAACAGGACTAACAGGCCAGTCATCAGTCAGAGGTTAACATCAGGCTCGTAATGCTTCTGGTGTTGTAGGCGTTCACAGGCTACGGTAACCCCTTACCATCAGGCGGGCCGTGGGCTAGTTTACTACCATCATACTAGTATGCCGATATACTAGCCGATATACTAAATAGGAAACGAGGAGTGAATAGGTTTCTTATAGGTCGGCAACGCGCTCGTGATGCCCCTGGTCTTGCAGGCGTATATAGGCTACGATAACCGCTTACCTCTGTTTGCCACCCACCTTCATGGTATAAAAAAATTATGTGTTATACTTTCCAAGCAAGGCAGTAGACACATACATACATACATATAGATCACGCCTCTTTCCCAGCAGGAATGAAAAAGTCACTGGCATGCTGCAAAATATGGAGTGAGAGTTCGATTAAGACCGAGAGGTGGCAGTACCAATGTGGATTTGACTATGAGGAAATCTCTACTTAATAAAAAGATGAAGAGTTTGTTTGTTTAATTGAATGCCAGAATCTCAGAAACTACTGGTCCGATTTGAAAAAATATTTTAATGTTGGATAGCACGTTTATCGAGGAAGGTTACAGGCTATAACATTATGCTACGGCCAGTAAGAGGAATGGGAGCAATGCCCCGTGCGAGTTTATAATAAAAGAAGTCAAATAAATCTATTACTGCTTAAAATTAACATTAAATTACTATTTCATCAAATCTGTATATACTGGTAGCTAGGGCATACTATTCAAAATGGTTTTACGATCCTGACCAATGCTACCGTAGTGCACATCAAACACATAACTGTCTAGATCAAAAATTTGTTGAAAATTATGATTTTCTTGTGTGACTTGTCTATCGACAAGTGAGAGCAATGACCTCGTGTAAATATGTAGTTCCCAGAGTCACCAATCTATGGAGATAGACTCTTAACAAACGTATCCCCTACCTACAAAATACTTTACCATTAGATATAAGAAATGAAACAAATAGGAATAAATTTAAAATTAAGTTAAAAAAGCATCTGTTGAGCCTTTTACCATGATCTCATAATGTAAGCAAATTATAATATATAGTAGGTAGTTAATTTAGTATAAGTAGAACTTGTTATAGTATAAGTGTAATGGTCCGATCCCACAGACAAACTACCTATGCAGTTTTGTGGCACATTATCTTTTGGCATATAATTGTTAATAAATAAATAATGATAATAAGTATATTTTCTTTGCTAGACTAGCGTTGTATGAGTGACGCTTTAGATTGTCAATTACGTAAGCAAACAGCGAAAACACAGAATCCGTAAAAATGCCATCAAGCTCATGATAAACGAGCACTATGTAATTCTATGACCGGATACGTTGCACCAGAAACTTGCCACGGCTCTATTCGTGCGGTGCACGGGGTAAAGTTTTAACAAGCCAACTTAATATCACTTTGCTCAGAATGCACGATTCGCCAGTTATTAATCATGCAGGACGGCTAGTTAGCAAAATTGGAGTGCTGTATAGTGCTGAGATTTATTCGGGATGATGTGGGAATTTGCAGCTTTTACAAATACAAGATATTTATATGTAAGCTAAAAATGAATTACGTGAAAAACACATTAAAATAGTTTTGGATTCAACTCTGCTTAAAATACCTTGATTGAAAAATTATTTCTATTCTATATTCTTATTAAAATAAGAACACTTTTTTTTATTAAATTAATCTTGTACTGCAAGGAATTGAAAAAATAGAAGCATACCTACTTACACCTGAAATGCCTGCAATTAAAAACGCAGTAAAGTAACTATTTTAAATCATTACTTATACCTTCGCTAACGTTTCAATGGAGACCATAAATTCTTAGAAAAGTTCAAAGTGAAACTCGTCCATTTGCCGCACTGTTACATTCTCTGTTCGTTCAACCGTGTATCTTTATAATACTTCGTATGCTTATATTACCAGCAAAAGATTCACAACTTATTGCAAAGAAGATATGAAATTCTATTCACAATTTTCAAATACGATTCCACGAATGGGGCAACGATTTAAATATATCAGAAATGTTAATGCATCTCGTGCAGTAAGGTAATGAAGTGACGTGACGTCATTGCGGATCCATAAAATTAATGAGTTATTAGTTTTGGAAGCTTAAAATTTTACTTTGGAAGAAATAAAAGACTTATACAAATATACACAGTGCTCAAATAAGAGAGCATACGGGTAACATCGATTAGTAGATTTCGATATCGATAATACCATAAAATTTTGAAATTGACTGTTTTGCTGGCGCTGCCGTATGGTATACACGGTTGCGGTTACAGAAGTCTCGGGTTCGATTCCCGGCGGGTTGGAACAAATATGTGTATTTGTATATAGATAAAATATGTATATTTATCCTATGTCTAGATCCCATAACACAAGCTTAAATAAACTTTTGAGCAATATGACGCTACGCTGCACTGTGTCAAAAATATCGCTTAACAAAATAAACTATTAGTATGTCTAGAGTAAAGTCTTTATTCTGAATTTTGACCTTCGATAGGTCGGTTTTGATGTCGCTGTCAAATATTTAAAAGTGACAGAGACCATATCTAAATTTACTTACATCATAAGCCCATCACAACAATCTGTCATTTTCTTACTTCAATTGTTTGATATCCCATAAATAGTCTAATAATTCACCTTTCATACAAATAAATAAAATTGGTGTGTCTGTTCTTTTTACCACATGCATTTGAATGTGTATACGGTACATATACAAAAATAACATTTTTTTCAATTTTTGTCTGTCTGTCTGTTTGTTCCAGCTAATCTTTGGAACGGCTGGACCGATTTCGACGGGACTTTCAGTGGTGGATAGCTAATGTCACAAGGAGTACCTTAGGCTACTTTGGTTTTGAAAAAAATATCAGGGTTCCGTAAAAAAAATTAAAACCCCATGAATGCGGGATAAGTTGTCCACGCGAACGAAGTCACGGGCACAGCTAGTATTTATATAAAATTGGACTTCTTGCGACCATGCATTAACTATTTACATACTTTATTATACGTAGGTACTCGCAATGTTAGTACCCCGTCTTTTTATTACGTACCTATATTTTATTAAACTATGTCATCATCATCATCATCATATCAGCCCAATGACGTCCACTGTTGAACATAGGCCTCACCTAATTTCCGACACAGCGAGCGATTCTGTGCCGCTCACATCCAACGGCCACCCGCAACCTTTACTAGGTCGTCGATCCATCCAATTAAACTATGTACTTTGAACAATTTGGAACAAATCCTTTACCAACCCGTCTGGCCAGCGTGGTGTAGTAGGCCATATTCACTCCTAAATTTTTGGAGGAGACCCATGCCCAGCAGTCTGACGTTTATGGGTTGAAACGATGATGTACTTTGCAACCTTATAAAATGTATTGTTTCTTTAACAGGTAGCGTGGGTTCGAGTGGACACACAAACAATTCTAAGCATCCACCACAACATTATAACTCAAAACCCGCGCATCAGCCTCTCTTACAACGACCATCGTTCATGGTACCTTCACATCAAGAACGTTCAAGAAGTAGACAGAGGATGGTACATGTGTCAAGTCAATACAGATCCGATGCGATCTAGAAAAGGTTATCTACAAGTCGTTGGTTAGTATTTTTAATTACGATAATTTATAATATACCCCGATTTCCTCTTTCCATAAATTTGCCATCTGATGGCCTACTGAGAAACTCAAAATTCGATTTAATCCACTCCACATTGATGTCATTCAGATCGTCAGATGTTTGAAAATTACAGCGACCGCATTTTTTTTCAAACATTTGACAGCGATATCTAACTCAATGACGTCGAATGTATAGCTTCCGAGTAGATGATAAATAGTAGTCTTCTGATCCTACCTTTATCTAATGACCGAATAAACAAGATGTAAGAAACAAGTACGAAAAAGGCTTAGGTACACCAAAGGAATAAACAATACTTAAATTATAAATATCTAGACTATTTTAACTTACGTAATCTTCATTTTAATTTTATGGATAGGATACACTCAAAATCGTAACATACAGTGAAGTAAGTTGCCTAATCTAGTTAAATATACTGAAGCATAACATGAAAATCTACGAGGTAAATACCTGGGAGCGTTTTCCCAACTTCAGGCGGAGCAATAAAGTCACAAATTCATACAGCATAGCTGTGGTCACGGTACGGCGACCCGGTCGTATAGCGTGGGTAACGGCTAACCTTACCCTTTTATATACCAAAAATATTACCCTCAAAATCGATTAATGTCTCAGTAATGTACTCTACAAACAAATAACTTTATACCAGATTGTAAGCGTCCTTGATTTATCAAGATTATTTCCCTTAGGAGTTGATCAAAATAGAGAGCAGGCACTACCCGTTGATTACCTCTGTACTGCTCATTTGTACGACTCCTACAATGCTACACAATGCTGTGTTCGAATAAATAGTACGTTTCTTTTGTTGTTTGTGAATAATTGAGATATTAAAACGTATTTAATAACACACGTATCAACAAATTGGGTCAAACTTTGAATCGATATTCAAAGTAATTCGAAATACAAATTTGTGATAAAAATAAATAAGGTGGAAAACGTATTTTATGTCCGTAATCACAGAACAGAGATAGGTTTTTTGCTCGTAATAGATTGTGACCTAATGTTTATCTTTGACTGGAAAGTGATTATGATTATGGAATCATGTAATTGCACGTACTTTGCTCAAGTTTGCACCACTGAAGTTTGACCGGGAGAGAATGTTCCGTTCGTAGTTTTAATCAAATTTTAAATCCTGCTTATATTATAAATGTGAAAGTTAGAATTTATGTCTGAATGGTTGTTTGTTACTCGATCATGCCAGAACAGCCACACAACAAGGCAGTATGAAATTTGGCAAACAGACTACTTTTTACCGATATAATAGTAAATAAATAGGAATGAGGAGTGAATAGGTTTCTTATAGGTCGGCCACACGCTCGTGATGCCCCTGGTGTTTCAGGCGTACATAGGCTACGGTAACAGCTTACCTCTGTTTGCCACCCACCTTCATGGTATAAAAAAATTATGTGTTATACTTTCCAAGCAAGGCAGTAGACACATACATACATACATATAGATCACGCCTCTTTCCCAGCAGGGGGGTAGGTAGAGACCATTTCCTTCCACTTGCTACGATTCTGACATACATCTTTGGCTTCTTCAACATTAATGAGTCTTTTCATGTATTCTCGCCGGTTGATTGTACTCCTGATCTGTCCCTTCTTTAGAACGTCACCTATTTGGTCATGGTACGTTCTGCTAGTAGTAGAGTAGTTAGTGGTAGTAGTTTAGTAGATACATGACTTTGACTTTATCTTATTCACCAGTTCCTCCTGTGATCATCGACAACATGACGTCGACAGACATGGTGGTGCGCGAGGGTACCAATGTCACGATGGTGTGTCGTGCCACTGGCTACCCTGAACCCTACGTAATGTGGCGTCGAGAAGACGGGCAGGAATTTAATTGTAATGGCGAACAAGGTAATTATATTTTACTAACTTTTTCCCGCGACTTTGTCCGTGTTCAATTTCGATGTTTACACAGATCTTTACAAGTAGCTATAAATGCCAGGTATCACCATACTACAGGGGTTGAAATTTATTTTATATCCGCTGTTCAATGTATTGAATTTCAATATAGATATCATTTTCGTAATCAACGTCCCTAAAAACCTCGAAAATGATATCCATATCGATTTTTAGTAATTTTCCCCATATCTCATCCTTCAGGAATCAGTCAAGACTTCAAATTTTATATGTATAGATTTTAGTAATCAGAAATATAACACTTAATTTACCGTAATTACGACTGAGGTCTTATTTTTGTTTTGTTCGATGAAGTAAGAACCAAAGATATCCTAGAGACATACATCCAATGAATCTTGAGCCATATAATTGATGGTATAATAAATTTAAGAACCTTTCAGCCATACAATTAATTGAAGTCATAATATACCTGTCTTCCTCACTGATAAATAGCCACTCACTTCTCTTAGCAACAAATTAAAAAAGCTTTCTAACAATTTCAGTATAAATTGTATCTTTAATGGAAAAATAATCTACGTCGGAACATTTGTTTTTTCTCTGTTTGTACTAAGTTAAAAGTCTATTATGTTCTTTTAAATGGAAAGAGAAAGAACAGCCGGCACTCCCTTTAACAAAGGATTTAGGTACTCTTATAAATATCCGGTCAAAACATTAGTTCCCGGACGCTCATTATGTTGACGCTTTCTCAACGGAAGAAAACAGATGAAAGAAAGAAATCTCTGAAGCGAGAAATGGTCTGGAATGAACACAGTGGGTACTCGAGTATATCGACAAACGAACATTACACGCTTGATAATCACACGTTCAAACTATTCCAACATCATTATTATTGTAAACCTGACGAATGTGAATTATATACGTGTCTATTATTTGTAGTAATTATACAAAGTTAAACCAATGAGTTTATTTTAATTAACGACGCGTAGGAAATTAATTCCATGGTATAGAATATGCATAGTGAACAGTACTTAAGTGGCGTTCTTCTGTTAAGTGGCGGTTCATTATATTCAGTGTAAACTACTAATTTCAAAATTTCATTTATGAAATTCATGGTGTTGAATTCGAACCAAGTTTAAATTTTGTATCAAATAGATCTGTTTGATTTTGTGTTCTTTGTCAACTAGGTCTATTGATTAATTGAATTTTTTTTGTTTGCCTTAAAAAAAATATTTTTAAGGTAAACAAAAAATGCCATTATACAATATATAGCCTTATAAGTAATAACTTAACAGCTATTTTACTAAATTGGGACACGATCAACATTTACCACGTATTAATATTTTTATTTTTAATTATCTATATAATAGTGGTGTACTTTTATAAATAAGATTATGAAGCACGGAAGAGAGAGGAGGATGAATACCCTATAATCACTACTTAGTATAAATCAAAGTCGCTTTCTCTATCCCTATATTCCTATGTATGCTTAAACCTTTAAACTACGCAACGGATTTTGATGCGGTTTTTTTAACATAGTATAAAATACATGCCACGCAGGCGAAGCATCGGGCGGAAGCTAGTATAATAATATAATATTTCACCACATTCACACAGCGCCATCTAGTCCCAAATTTAAGCAATATTGCATATTTGCATATTTGCTTGTGTTATGGGTACTAAAAAACGAACAAAAATATACTACTTAAATATTTTTGTTTTTTTTTTTTGTAAAAACATACATATTATAGATAAATTACACCCAGACACAGAACAAACAATCATGCTCATCACACAAAGATTTATCCTGGGTGGGGATCGAACCCACGACCTCCAGCTTAGCAGTTAGTCCACTGACACACACACAACCACTAGACCAACATGCCAGTCCTATTATTTTCTCGTCAATATTATAACGAACCTCATGTACAAAACTTTATGAAAACACCCAAAATTATTTCTCCAAACCGCAAAAAATAAATAAATAACGTACGTCATAACAAAATACACTACCCTATGTCGTCATTATATCTCATGTACTATAAGTTAAGCTATCTTCAGTATAATTACAAGATTGTTTGTTCCCAGTGAACGTGGTAGACGGCGAGAACTTAACAATATCCAAAGTGTCTCGGTTACATATGGGGGCTTACTTGTGCATCGCTTCGAACGGCGTGCCTCCATCGATCAGCAAGCGGGTCGTCCTCATGGTACAATGTAAGTAACCTTCACTACTTTGTATTAAAAATGGTTTATTTTGAATTATGTGATGGTCAGTTTTTATTTTAGGCACTTTTGGCTTAAAAGATATGTTTACCATGTATTTAGCACTGGCTGACTCAGTTATTAACTATGGCCTAAACAGCTACGGACGCACATACAAATCCTACTTGGACAGCTTTATACAAATTACAGATAAGCTATATGCTACCTAAAATCATGAACAGTGTTCCTGTCGCAATATGCGAAATTAGAAGACAGTTACTCGGTATAGAAGGTTACAGCCTTACAATTTTCTTAAACTCTTAATGATTTAAGTCACTCATTTACAGCTATTTTGATTATTTAACTGGTTATGATGGTATTGTGAATAACAAAAATTAACCCCACATTCGGACTCAAGTTGACTCAACTGTATAATGAATCACATAACATATTATTATATGAATCGGCTACGTAAACTCAGCGTAAAGAGCAGACGTTTACCATATAACAGCTACGAAGTAGATCAATTGAGCTACGCCGTAGCACTTAGCTACGAAACCCGATAATATTGCTAGCGCCTAATCAACGGCTCATAGCCAAACGACTATCACACTAATCAATAAGATATAGTTAAGCAACGCTGCGTGACCTCAGTTTACATACGTATGCCGAGAATCTCCGTACCTAGAGCATGTTAAACTCACCGGTTGCCATGGCAACGTGGCATCGTCATATTGAGGCCTGGGAACTCAGTTATAACTTGATCAAACTTTGTTAGATGGGAGCTTATAGCTTGGATACTGTACAGAACATAACTTGTCATTAATTTACATCTCGATTCTTTTGTCGGTGAAATCGACAAACACTTGAAATTGTCTACCGTTTTTTACATTTATGTTTTTGGTGGGGAAATATATTATACATTATACTTGATTGAAAAGGTTATTAGTAAAATTGAGTTATTCTAAGGGCATGTTTCACAAACTTCAAATAAGTGTCTAATAAACTACCTGAGACTTTTTTGATTTTAAATGAAAAATACGTCATAAATCTGTCAATTAAGTTTCATATAGGCTATCTAGCACTTATTTGCCAGTGGGGAAACAGATGCTAAGTAGTCATTAAAATTAAATTTTTCGTCCACTGTATTAAGTTCAGATTCTTTGGTTGTACTTCGTGTTCACATTATACTTTCATTTTCATTCCATCCTTAATATAGGTACGAGTACTATTAATCGGTTACTAACTGACGTTAAGCAATGTTTAACCCGATTGGTTTCAAGATGGGTGGCTGGTGTGGTTATGATTGTTTAAAGTTGCATATTTTTTAAATTTATATACTTAATAATAATATTATAATATTTTTACCACATTCACACAGCGCCATCTAGTCCCAAATTAAGCAATTTTTTATTTGCTTCTTTTATGGGTACAAAAAGAATTATATACCACTTTAGTACATTTTTGTTTGTAAATACGTATATAATATAGATAAATTACACCCAGACACAGAACAAACAATCATGCTCATTACACAAAGATTTGTCCTGGGTGGGAATCGAACCTACAACCTTCGGCTAAGCTGTCAGTCACATATTTCTACACGCAACCTTCGATTAAATTTCACGTTTATTCTAAGTGAACCTGGGGGCACGTACCCTACATAGGTTCCTCCACACATACGGTTTGTCAATTTCTCTTCAGTGTTTTTATTTGGGAGCGTCCCTATACTCTCTCAAGGGAGATATCCATAGCTTCCTTTGAACGAAGATTAGGTACAAAATAAAACAAACCCTCAGTCAGTTACTGTATTAGTATTGCAACCGGTGTCTACTTATCGATCGTGTTTTATTTATTCTGGACATGAATAAATCCCGTTTGAACATTCATTAACAGTCAGGTCGTATTGTTGGCTTGAAATGTTTTCACTAGTCAAAGGGGTAAAAATGTTAAAATCAATAACGAAACGAACTTTTAAACTTGAATAGGTATATATATATAGGTAAAACATATGTGTTTTATAGTATAAAGATGTTGTTGTGTAGTATATTATATAGTACTTAGTATATTATATTGTATAGTACTGCTTAGATCCTATTTTATACAGCCTATACCTTCCTCGATAAAGGGCTATCCAACGGTAAAAAAAAATTTCATATCGAATAAGTGGTTCCTGAGATAAGCGCGTTCAAACAAACAAACTTCATTATAATAAATAATAATTTCCTTCATGCCGATTTCGACTACAGCGACTGCTACTGCGTATCGTCGACTAAGCGTGGCTGACAAACCCATATTAATTTGTATAGCTTTATAATATTAGTAAAGATACTACATATTTAGTAGTATCTATACTACATATTTGGTGCGTGTAGTGATGGATTAAGAATCAATAAAGTCACTACCCCATCTCAATCCGTGGGTGTCGTAAAAGGCAACTAAGGGAGTAACCTTATGCAGACAAGAGCACTGCAAGAAAAGGAAAATTTGAAACTAACCCTATACCAACCCGTCTGGTCAGCGTGGTACAGTTAGGCTAAATTCCCTCCACATTCTTTGGATTTTCCGTGCCCAGTAGTGGGACGTTTGTGGGTTGAAATGATGACTACATATTTGATTCTGTTTTAAGAAGGTTGAATATGACCAAAAAAAGGCATCTTGTCCGCCATACTCATCAATTTATTAAAAAGTTCAAAAGTGGTGATGAGCCACGGCAGTTCATATCTTATTCCATTTTCAGCTTTGATATTTTTAAACTAAAAATGTAAAATTAAATTCTCTCATTACAAAGAGAATCATCTAAACATATTATTATGTGTATACTTATGTTAAAATGATTCTTTTTCCCCAACTTAATGTTCCCGAGTCGAAATTCTTTAAACAGAACTTTTCTACGTTGTTTGAATTAGCCGTAAAATACATAACAAAGTCTAATAAAGACTTTCCGAGACTTACTAATGTTACTCTCAAGTTTATAATGGTTTAACATTAATAAATCACATACTTATCGTGATTTCAATTTTAAGCTACTAAATAAGATTCTCATGTCTATGTTTTGTTCAAATCCACAATATTAATCCGTGTAATCTCTGGTCAGATATATAAAACAAAGACGAATTTTAACACCTTGTATAACTTAAGGAAGGCTGGACCGAATTGTATGATCTAGCCATCTTCATTAAATTGAATTTATCCCTGCCGTAAATAGAAACGAATTAACACATTATATAATCGTAACAATTCCTGTTAAAGAACCTTATTGTTGTTATCTTAAGAACGATATTTACTTGATTCTTAATGATATTGAATTTTATGAAACTTGTCTAAGAAGTCACAACAAGCGAGAAGAAGTGCTTATAAAAAAGGAAACGGGTCAGATTTAGGTTCTCTGTTTGAACACGATAAACTCAAAAAACTACCAAAAAACATGGCTATCTCCAAATAATACATGGGAAAAGCTTATGTAGATTTATAAATATATCCTACAAATTAGCTGGCTTTCATGCTATTTGTCAAACGAGACGGGTTGGATTCCTGGATCGAGCACAACGATAATGGGTTTTTGCGTGCGAGTCGTGATTAGCTTCATTCAGCAACTAATGATTTATACTAATTCAATAAACTCGAAAGCAAACAAATTATAGCGCTTTTAATTTAGACAAAATTACACCCCTACAAAGTCAGGATTAACAGGTGGTGCATATTTGTAGGTTCGCAAGTTTCGTGACCTTATTAATTATGATCAATTGAAAATACTTAAAATTATCTAGACATAGCAATAGTTAAAAATTTCCGTATATCTCTTCGAAAAATCAAACGCTGTGTATTTTTTTTTTTTTTTTTTATACCACGACGGTGGCAAACAGACGTACGGTCCGCCTGATGGTAAGCGGTCACCGTAGCCTATGGGCGCCTGCAACACCAGGGGTATCACGAGCGCGTTGCCGACCCTTAAGAAACCTATTCACTCCTTTTTTGAAGAACCCCATACTGTAGTCCCTTGGGAAAACCTCGTTAGGGAGTTCATTCCACAACCTGATGGTTCTTGGGAGGAAATTCCTCTGGAACCGCGCGGTACGAGACCATTTCGGTTCTAAGGTGTGGGGATGAACTCCCTGCCGATGGCGAGCGGTGCGATGGTAGAAGGTGGCCGTGGGCATCATCTCAAACAGTTCTTCAGAGCACAACCCATTATACAGGCGGTAGAACACACATAGGGAGGCAAAGTCTCTCCTCGCACTTAATGGTTCGATACCGCCTGTTAGTATAGGATCGTCGACGATTCTCACAGCGCGCTTCTGAACCGAGTCAAAAGGCCCAAGCTGGTATCCAGGTGCTCCTGCCCACAGGTGACAGCAGTACTCCATATGGGGCCGGACTTGCGATTTATACAAAAGCAGCCGTTGCCCAGGTGTGAAGTACTGCCTTGCTCTGTTGAGCACACCGAGCTTTTTGGACGCCAACTTGGCCTTATCCTCTAAATGACGTCGGAACTGAACGTCGCTGGAGATGTCGACACCTAGGATCCATATACTAGGTGAGATGGTAAGGGTTGTACCCTGGAACTGTGGGGCCACAGTGAATGGGGTTTTCTTAGCGGTGAACGCACAAACTTGTGTCTTAGTGGGGTTAAATCGGACTAAATTGTCTCGGCCCCAATCGGAGACTCTAGATAGAGTACTCTCGATTTCAGACACAAGTTGTTCGCGACTTTCTTCCACAATGGAACGAGGGATGTTTGCACGGCCCGTATAAAACGCGTCACCCGTACTGTCGTCCGCATAGCAATGAATACTGCCAATAGACAGCATGTCATTGATATGCAGCAAAAACAGTGTCGGGGACAGTACGCAGCCTTGTGGGACGCCGGCGTTAATGTCCATGCTATCGGAGCAGCTCCCGTCGACTACGGTTGTTATGCGTCTGCTGGACAGAAAGCTGGCGACCCATTTGCACAATCCCTCGGGCAGTCCGTAAGATGGCAGCTTTGATAGAAGACCACGGTGCCAGACCCGATCGAACGCCTTCGCTATATCTAGGCTGACTGCCAATGCCTCACCTTGACTCTCAATGGCTGAAGCCCAACGGTGTGTGAGATACACTAGAAGATCACCAGTCGAGCGAGCATGGCGGAAGCCGTATTGGCGGTCGCTGACAAGGTCGTGTTCTTCTAGGTATCTTAGGAGCTGGGTGTTAATTACACGCTCCATCACCTTAGAGAGAAGGGAGGTTATAGCTATAGGCCTGTAATTCGATGGGTCTGATCCATCGCCCTTTTTGGGCACGGGGTGCACGTGGGCGGTCTTCCACAAAGACGGAACTTGCCTACTGTGGTAAGAAAGCGCGAAAAGTCGCGTCAGCACGGGACACAACTCGGGGGCACACTGCTTAAGGACCACTGCTGGTATGCCGTCTGGCCCACTCGACTTATGGACATCGAGACAGAGTAACTCTCGCCGGACTTCTCGTTGTGTATGCTTATAGGAGCTCCTGTCTTTCATATTTCCAGCCATAATCCTCAAAATGTTAGAAATGTCATATTCAGTCAATACTACCTACGTAATATGCAAACGGGAATTTTACAAACAAACAATTAAAGGACACAATGAACACCCAAACTCGAACGAAGTTAAAAACGCAACATTTCCTGTATCATTATTTAGATACAAAATGCACCCAGACTTCGACCAGATGTCTTCGGGCGCGAATATTTACCTCGTGTACCTACCATACATATCAAGTTTTAGTAGTGAGTCCCTTCCGTCTGTACTTACATTACGTAGTTTTTGCTACAGCCCTTTTTCTTCTTTATTAGTTTATCACTGTTTCACCACTAGCTGATAAGTGTCTTGTAAACTCAGCTTTTACTGTCGTTTCCTCGATAAATAAGCTGGATAGCTTATGAACAAGCAATGAACACCCAAAAATTATTAATATATTCGGTTCAGTAGTTCCTGGGATTAGCACGATAGGTTGTCTAGCACTTATCTGTCAATTATTTCTTTTTTAATTAGTTTCATGCACCCTATTCACAATACTTCAGACATACCGACATAGTTTATGTCTATCCATTTGCAGCATCAACTGACACCAACGAACGGTGAAATAAGGCCTAACTATGTAATTATCAGGTGAACAGGCGATACACGATATTTCTACGGGCTCCTTGACAGGTGCCCTTGAATTTTGACAGACATACGAATTGATTATAATCAATTCGTTGATTAATTTAAATCAATTCGTATGTCTGTCAAAATAAAATGTATTTCAAAATTTAAATGTATTCGCTGTCATTTACGAACATTAGACGACATTCCGAGTATAATTTTCATCTAAACCGTTAAACCGTTTCTGAGAAGCCAGTGCATACTGTGACATAACTATGCTCGTTTAAAAGCGTTAGAGATTACAATTATAAACTCACATTCATAATATTTACATAAAATATAATATCAAACAGGCGCTGTCTTGAAAATAACAATTAGTCAGTAGTCTGCACTCATTTCATAGTAATTTAAATAATTTCTTAAAATAAGGTTTGTCCAGTAAGAAATACATGAAGAAAATCTTGAGCGGCTGATGTCAGTCCAGCCAACTGCATAGTATAGGGCTGTCTGCAATGCTGTAAGACAAGTTTCGCAAACTTTATTCTTCCCTGTTCACGATCTATGAAGTTCTATAAACAACACTTAGATTATGCAAACAGTTTGTATATGGAGGTTACTCGAGTTCTTTGAACTAGTTTTGCGACGCGAATTTGTCTATAATAAGACCATTCCGAATATTATGGGTCTGAATTTAGATCACGGATATTTGCTTGATAGTACACCATAGATAGTAAATAACAATTCTTGGCGTTAATTACGGTACCTTATTCTAAAAAAAAATAGCAATCAAACTTGGTTGCTATTTTTTGACATGTTATATTATGTTTATTCTAATCATCTATTTATGGTATTACAAATGCTACTCTATAAAACCTTGAACTTAATTATAATAAATAAAAATACAAAATGACTACCTGTCCTGTCAAAGTATTATAACTAATTGATTTTGAAAAATAATAACCAATAATTTTTTTTTATTTGATTCTTAGTTAGATTTATAACTATTTAACCAGACTAGTTTAGTCAGATGTAATTAATAATAGCAGATTTGCTACTTTTTACAGATAGACCACGCGATCTGAACCACAAGCGAATGCTAGTTTTAATAATAATATTTTTTTCGCGCATTCATACAACGCCATCTAGTCCTAAGTTTTGCTTGTGTTATGGGTACTAAACTACGGATATGCTACTTATATTAATTTGTTTTTGTAAATACATACATAAAAGATAAATTACACCCAGGCACAGAACAAACAATCATGCTCATCACACAAAGATTTGGGAATGGGAATCGAACCCACGGCATCCGGCTTAGCAGTCAGAGTCACGAACCACTAGGCCAACAAGCCAGTAATAATAATATAGACAATATTATACATGACAAACTATTAAAAGTTTAGTACAACTTCGGAGTTAGTGACAGGTATCAATTCCATTGTCAGTCTACTATCAAATACTAGAGATACAGAGATACATAGTAGGAGAATGCCACTTGACGTTGACTTTTGTTGAGTGACGGACGTAAGCTAGCTATAAATAGTCGGCTTAACTCCCTGTACTAGCGTCACTCAGTTCTCGGTGAAAATTTTGCATACGAATGTCAATTGTAACATGTTGCCTTCTACACCATAAAAGGCCCTGGCAACCTGGCGAAATATTTTCGAAATTAAATATTTAATTTATCTGTCAAGTTGATGATTTCTATTTGACTTACGAGGATTAAAATCGTAAGCCGATGGTCTCATTCGATAGCCTGTGTACTTACTAAGTCAATCGCGCCATATTCCCGGCCTGTGATAGGTCCATCGGTCTGCTATCGCCGTGTATAAATTAGCAAATGGGCCCTGTACGTTTATCGGAAAGGCAATAAACTTAGGTCCTAGTGTAAAAAGGAATTTTATTTACTTCCCTACTTTACCCCACAAACAAGACATTATGTGTCCTACAACACCAGCGATCTTATAAACGACTTGGTTTACTATCAAGTTATCAACTTGTTCCAGATACAATATTTTATGAACTTTGTATATTTTACGATAAACTGAAAAAGCTATACACATCAAACTTGATTAGAATATAAAATCCATTTGTGACTTACCTAGAACCGTATATTTTTATTACATTACTTTTTTCTCATCTAGAAAAAACATTTACGTACAATATTAAAACATTAATTACAACAATAATTGTATTAAACCAAAATAAACAAAACAAAGTAAATCAATTGACATGATATCTAGTCACTCAAAATGAAATGTTTATTCATGTAAACTATATATTTATTTTAACCTGTATTGCGAAGTGAGAAACAAGGCTTTGGGCCCGCCTGATGGTAAGGGGTGACCGTAGCCTGCACAAGTAGCATCACGTGCGCGTTCCGTTAGAAACTGTGCTCGTATATTCAATTTAAACAATAAATTTTCAACGTAAGTAAATCGTGGTGGCTAGATGCACATTTTCTTACTCATAAGTTACGATTTGTACAAACGGGATTGCGCAAGTTAGCAATAAAGAAGTGTGAAGTAACAACTCCATAAATACGTTCATGAGTGTTCAGATTCGCAGTTTCCAAGTGAAAATATTCAAGAAATGTCTCCAACTTAATTCTTAATATTCACTCCTTCTCTTACAACATAGTATTTCAAATGGTAGTTCATTTTTACGTATGTGGAATTTATAATGGTGGGTGAATGTATACCTACTTATAAATGAATACTCACAAAACCGTTCCGTTTTTTCCTTTTGATGTACAAATCTAAATTAATATTTTCTGTAGCCCACATTATTAAACTTCATTACAGAATAAACAAAATAATAAAATCGTTAAATTAAATTTTATGAAATAGATTACATTAAATTGTATGAAAATTATTATAACTAAACACTAGACGTAAACAACAATAAAGTTCACATTAAAGTATTAATATTGTAATGTTGTAACAATAAAAATTATTATTTAAATTGATAAAATTATATTGTTTAAATAAAACATAATACGGTTGTCGATTAAATGGATTAAAGCTTAGTGACTATTCACAACACCATGAAATTATTGTCATTTACACAAGGTTAAATTTCTTAGCGTATACAAGGGCCCTTAGTGGTTTTATAGGCAGTCATTATATAGCAGAGTTAAGTTTTCTTGTATATTAGGAGTGTCAAAATAAAACGATTCAATATTTTAATATAAGCACCTACAGCTAGCCTATATAATATTATTATTGTCATAAAAGTCTTTCAGACAAGTTGACTGAACTACCGAAGTTGGACTATTCATATCATTTTCTTCGTATAAAGTTTTGAACTTACTTTATAGGTAATTAAACACCTTATGAATATAACATTAAGCATCATTACGGCACGTCGGAAAATTCTAGAAGCTTTGAAATGTAATTTTTTATATAAGTATTGTTATTATCTACGACTTACTGCTTGCTTAGACATTACAATAAAAATATACTAAATCAGAACTAAAATTGACGTCATACCTAGTTACATTTATTGATGATGAGCACTATTTCTGCTCGACCAAAGCCTACAGTTAAGTAAACATCTAGTTTTATAAACAACCTCTTTTTTCTACTTACTTATCTACTTTATAACGAGGTAAAGTTTATAAGTTTAGATGTATTTTCGGTTCTTCGAACATTGTTGTGGAGGGAACCTAGGATCTAATATGACTATAGAAGTCTCGAAGTTACATGCTTGTTGTGCATTCATTTTCTCTTTATAATACTTATCTTACTTTACAGTAGTACCTAATCATAAAAGTAGATAAAGTACCTACTTCTTACTTCTATACTGGTCTGTTGGTCTAGTGGTTGGTGACCCTGACTGCTAAGCCGGAGGTCGTGGGTTCGATCCCCACCCAGGACAAATCTTTGTGTGATAAGCATAAAGGTTTGTTCTGTGTCTGAGTGTAATTTATCTATAATATGTATGTATTTAAAAAAAATTTATATAAGTAGTATATCAGTTGTTTAGTACCCATAACACAAGCATAATTATGTATAATTGCTTACTTTGGGACTAGATGGCGCTGTGTGAATGTGTTAGAATTTTATTAATGTCGTCCTCTCGTCCAATCATATATATATATTATATATAGTCCTAGCTTTGATATATAAGTTACTGAAGAAGAACAAGAAACTAGTATAATTAGTACTATCACAATAAAAAAACTGCAACAGGAATAGCTGCCCTAAATATTTCTAAATGAAATAACTCTCCTGTATTAACCGTATGTTTGTGCAATAAAGTTGAACAAACTCGAACGCCTACGCGAGACTCAGATTCACGTTGCTTTTATTAGTAATCGGAGATGCCTGTAGGTACATATTACTTATATATAATGTACTTACAGATGACATCACTTCCTCATCTAGAGAAAAAATTCACATTTCTCTCGGCCCGTTAACTTGGCCTCAAATTCTTTCTTTCGCAAGTACGTGAGCATTTCGACGTCGCCGTTTTCTTTAGTCGGTAGTCAGCGTGGAGAAATATTATTTTTGTTCGGGGTGGGTGTCGTTAACGAGTATTTACGAGGACACGAGCGTCTTTACCTGACGGCGGCGCCTTCCGCCGGATCGGCCATAATTGCGCCCAATTAGAGCATTATGCTGACGTGAATACGGTGCGGACGCGATAATGGTGATACTATCTGTTCCGTGTTACTGACGCCGGCGCCGCGACGCCGCTCTACAGTTCCCAATGAAATGCTTTTCTTTGCCCTAATTCACATTCCTATCTCAGCTCGTTCACAGTCCTCTTCATTTCTTGCGAGATACGTGGAACGCTCACGTAACTTTCACTCGATTAACCAGCGACACTTCCTTATGAATTCATTGTCAGTTTTCATTACATTTAGGTTCTACTGAGACAAATCTTTATGACAATGTTATTCTTAGCGCGTCATGGCGCGTGCTTTATTCATTCATAACTCTTCGCAGATAATATAATGCATGCACCAACAGTGACGTGTGAAGAGCTCCATTCCGTCGCCAAGATGTGTGTGATATGAATTACGGTACATACGTACCGTATTATTTATGTCAGAAATATAAAGACAAAGTTTCTGTGAATAGGAACATTTTTCATTTTTAGCAGTGCGTGCGTTAACTACGTGCCTGTGCGTGCGTGGTACGTAGTCTTAGCTATTGTTAGAGTTCACGAATAAAATACCTAAATCCAGTAATATTTTGTTAATTTATATTTAAGTTCTGACACCTAAATAACATAACTTTTAAATGAAGGTATACCTCATTGAAGAAATATGGCCAGTTTTATACTTTTAAATTAAAAATAGTTTCGAAACAACATCAGGTTAAATCCATTTTGCACTAAATCCTAATCCACTAAAATTTAAACAACAAATTAAAAACATATCCCTTAACATAGCATCACGCTTTTTTCTCCGAAGGGGTAGGCAGAGGTGTATTACACCCACATTTTGTCAGCTATGGAAAAGAGGGCGAGCCTATTCTCATCAACCGGGTACATTTGTTTTCGACACCGGGAAAATTTCAATATTGAAATTTCATGATGGAAAAACCCAATACCATTTTTAACCGAGCCGGGAATCGAACCCGAGATCTCTTGCACAGAAATCGTATACTGTTAAACCAATCATTTATTTTCGTACCTTTACTCGATCAAATACATATTAATTTAACAATACATCATCAGCAACCCATTAACTCCCACTGCTGGGCTCGGGTCTCCTCTCCTCTAACTAGAGCGCTGAGAGGGTTTAGGCCATAATCCACTCACGCTGGCCTAGTGCAGATTGGTGGATCAAACATACTCATCACGATCACGATGTTTTCCTTCACCGTTAGCAGATGGTAAGTCACTTAACTAGTACATATAAATTCCACAAAGTGGAATCCACATTGGTACCGCCCACCGCCGGTTGGAATCGAACTCAGACGTGATTTGCACGCCGGTCCCTTATCCATTCAGCCACCATCGCTTTTTTTTAATATATTTAACAATATTAATATAAACCTAAAATGTCAAAAAAATCATGTATTTATTTAAAACATTGTAAACCTCACGGTTACTGTCATGTGACAATCAATGTATCCAACGTAATAAAGTTGTATAGGTCCCTACAAGCTCTTACAATTCTTTGTCATTTTCAACATAAAAAGATCGTAAACATAACTTCAAGATGCAAATTAAATATTACGAAGCAGCTGCCGCGCAGCGCTCCCTATGTGCTCCTTCTACCCAGATTCCTTTTGTCATTCACTAATAATTTATACATAGAAATCTTTTTAGGAAACGCTACTTAATATTCTAAATATCGTTTCAAAATCCATTGAATCCTCCTTCAATCGCATTTGTTATTAAATGGATTCGCTTGCTGAAGGCGCTGAAATATTAAGTGTATCTGTTATTATGTACCGGACAAATTCAGGTTTATTAAACTTCTAACTGTATAGTAAGTGTACATTAAGGAATCACTGGGGAGACTGGTTACGATGCTTCAAAGTGCTGGTCTGTAATCCATGTAGTTTAATGCTGCAGTTTTAGTTGTACTAAATCTGTTAGACTGCGGTGGTTATTAAATTAGTTGTGTAAAAGATCTAAATATAAAAGATTAATGTAATATTATAATAGCATTTTTATAGATATTCTTGCATCAAGGTACTATAGAGAGAGAGTACTATCAATTTTTTTCATAAAAGGTGCCTTCATGAACCTATTTAATATTGTATTTTTTATTGAAAATAAATTATTCTATTCTTATTTCTACTTACATAAGAAAATGTTACATTTGAATTCTATGTATTATATTATTTATATTTAAGTTGTTAAATGATTACTTTCGAAAAAAATTTACACTGCACTTAAATTTAACTTAGATATATTTTTATTGTATAATTCATTACTATTTTTGAAAGTAAAATTTTTTTAAAGGATTTTTATTTTTGTAATAAAACCTTCATCGTCTAAAATATTTATTACACAGTTCCGCCAATGCTGTCTATACCAAACCAACTGGAAGCCGCATACATCGGGCAAGATGTTACGTTGGAATGTCACACAGAGGCTTACCCCTCCTCCATAAACTATTGGACCACCGACCGCGGGGACATGATCATATCAGGTAATCCATAACATAATGAAAATAATGACAAAGCAGGAAAACTACAAAGTATCTGATTCAGAACACGCACAATGAAATGTTTTCTCTATTGATAATCCGGTACAATATAGCTTGCCATTGAAAAATAGCTCCAACAATGTATGCTACCAATCTAGTCGTTAATTAAGTCCCGAGTGACCTTGATACCTGACTAAGGTGTCCGTCCATTGACCCGACATATTGTCGAGAATTACGTACAATGAATCACAAAAGTGTGTAATATTAAAGTCTCTAGTTTAATAATTGAGTGCTTAAAATATTTCTTACATTTTATTTCTACGAAATTGATTTACTTCGTTATTAATAATTTATCGGTACTGCTTTCCCGGATGAGCAATTAATTAAATTATTAATATCGACGTTTATCCGTCTACAGGAAATAAGTACATCACATCGCTGAGTGACGACAGTTATAGTCGGAAAATGAAATTGACTATACGAAGAGTGTCCTCAAGAGATTTTTCATCATACCGCTGCGTCGCCAAGAACTCCCTCGGCGAGACAGATGGGCTTATCCGCCTTGACGGTACACCAGATTATTCCTATCCATACTAAGTAATCTACGATGTGAGGAAAATGTTCTCATCTGAGAACACATTTTGTTCAAGACTCCCCAGTCAAATTGTACTTGTTATCTGAATCACTGAGATTTTCTAGATTATTTGCTAACATTCGACTTATTTTGCAGAAATACCCGCTCCTTCAACTACAAGTACTACGGATAACTATGTGCCTACGTTTCCTCAGAGGAAAAAAGGTAGGTAATTTTAGCATCAAACTTATTGTCTTTAAAAACTAACCTATTAGACATATCATTCAAATGTGCAAACAGAAAGTTTAAGCTTCAAATAAACTAAAGGACAAAACAGAAATCAGATTTTTGGGTATAATAATTATATACATATATTTGTGATCATCCAGTTCTGTATTTAATTCTATCAGTTTGAACTTTAGACCTGAATGTCTAAAGTTCAAACTGATAGAATTAAATACAGAACTGGATGATCACAAATATATGTTGCATCAAAACCTAGATAGGGCACTAGTACGAAGTTGTGGAGCACTTATACATTCATCGAGGTCTCACGGCTGTCACACGGAAGGGTCGATGGTGGATTTTGTATTTATTGGTTTTGCCGCCACGACCCAATGCTTCCATACAATTGGGTCGTTAGTAATATTATTGTGGGAAAAGCGATTTTGTTTGCGCTTTGACTTCCAATGTACTTTCTTATTGTTATAGATTTGGGTTTTCTTTTATATTCTTTATGGCGTCATATGTTTCGTTCATACTTGAAAGCCTATTTTCGTAGCCTTCATAGCCCCTTAGCAGTGTGGAAGAAAATTTTACGACTCAATCATTTTCTGTATGGTTTTTTTACTCCCAAGACATTTTTATCACACATGCCTTGTTTCTGTCAGGTAAACATAAAAATCGTTGGCGCGACAGTTCCGCAGAGAACAGAGTCATAGGAGACTACGAGGTAGAAGAATGGAAAGACGTCGGTAAGTGGTCAATGTTGCATCATTTAGTGATATAAAAGCCTTTTAGTGTTGCCCAGTACCGACAGAACTAGTGCAGCAGATAATTGGCACAAAAGAAAATTGGAAGGTAAATATTTTAACGATACGCTGAAGGCGCTCATTAAAATCTATTTTGGTTCAGTTGTTCTTTTGACTTTAAATGAGTATGACGAAATGTAGTCTTTCGTCCTACGAATGAAAGAATGAGGGTTATTATTTGTTGTTTTGAATAACCCTACAATCTGTAATATTATTAACCTATGACGCAAAAAGAGAGATGTTATAAGCTGTGTGCATTTCTGTGGCAACGTAACTCTTAAACGGGAGAACAGATTAGAATGCGGTTTTTATTATATTTGAAAGCAGGTTTTCGTATTGTTTTATCAGGTTGGGCTGCTGTGAGAGACTTCAGCCCTCTTTTCACTTTTAAATGTTAACTTCTCTTTTTTTGAGTGCGGATTTAAAGTTTCTGATTTAATTTTTATTTTCTTGTCTAGACTATGAGTCGACGCAGTCTTCTCATTCTACAAGCTGCCAGTGTGTTCTGTTCACCGTTCTGGGAGGTGTGATCATTGCCAGCTGACATACGATAGTGGAAAATGCCTACGTCATATCATAGTGCCAACAAGACAATTTACTGTGCTAAAGAGATACGATTCGAACAGCAGTGATAAATTAGAGTAAGCGCTATGCATAGGAATCATAATAACAATTATTTAGAAATGGTGCAAATAGAATATTTTATCAATTTAATAAAAAAAATAAAAGAGTTTCTAAGTCATTATTATTACTTGCTACTTGTTTAACTGACTGGATAAACAAATCAAATGTAACATTACGTAAAACATAATGTTGAATGTGTGTAACCGTGTCTTTTTTGTTTTTCAGCAGTTTTAAAACTTAATGGTCATAGCTTTAGCCTACTTTACCCTAAGTGTTTTCAGTATTTTTTTACGATACATAAATAAATTTAAATATAATAACATAACAAATCACGTTTACTTTACAGATTTCAATATTATTTTATAAAAATTTCACACAAATTGTTCTGGCCAGCTACCAACTATCATTTGTCATTATTTTAAAATCACTTCCATAATACTGTTATTATGATTTCTATATAATAGTGCTGTATCACATGGTTATAGAGAGTAATCGTACTAATTAGTGGTAATGCATTGTAAAATAACTACATTATTTATATCATGTTAACTACATCGAAGAACTCAAATTATTCGAAACATAAAAATATTAATTTATTTTCCGTGTAAAATATTTTTGTGGATAACACTATAAATATGTAAATATTTTTCGATACTGAAAGACTGATAGTATTGTATGATAACTGTGCCATATCGCATAACAATTGTTTAGCTTTAAGGGTTCCGTAAAGCGATAGGCACACAAGAATTGTATAGTAATGTTTTAAAATAGATATCAAATCACTCTTCACGATATAATGATAGCTCAGTCATTAAGTACGGGTTGACAGACTTCAAGAACAACTTACTTTTTCTTTTAAAATTCAAACACAAGCATCATCTTACGTGTGAAAACAAATTCAGCTCGCTGAACTTCTATAGATTGAAAGACATCTTGAGGTAAGATTTATTTTTTTCTTTTAAAATTTGAAAGCAATATCTGTTTATTTAAAAACTTATTTTATAAAACTTATTTTAAAAGTTATTAAAAGCTTATAAATATGTTTTTTTAACTACGTAGGATTCTTTGTGTCGTTTTACATTTTAATTACAGCCCAGTAGTTAAGAAATAATGAAAAACAATATACTTGTTGAAGAACACGCTATGTTCTACTATCGACAAAATTGACACTTGACCACATAAGACATACAATCGTATGACTAAGTGATAACAATACATTCAGAATACCATATCAACTTTACGAACGTACAAACGATACTCGGCCTTATGGGTGTTAAATAACTTCGCTGATAATACGTCATGCCGTGACACGTATCTACAAACAACTATTAAGATGTTATCGTGCACTTGTTAGACAATTGCTCACGTTTCAGTTGAATGGTCATCGGTTAAGTTGGAATTACTTATGAGTACATATCTGTTGTTAATGCCTGTACAAAGTAGGGTATAGAAGCTAATGTCCAGTAATAAAAGTATATAGTAACACCCCTTACTGTATCATATCAAGAAACTAAAACAATTCATATTATTGTTATAGTTTACAAAGGTTGTTAGACTGATGCTTAAACATTATATTATCTAAAGTATCATGTCCCATCACTACTTTTTAAAGTTAATTTAGACGAAAAAAAAAATTATATTGTAAAAAGTTACAAAACAATTAAAACTTATCAGAACCGATATTTCATAATTCGATATTGAGTATGATTACTTATTTTGCCGACAGTAGCATTAATTGGATAATGCGTTTTCGGTTTTTTCAAAGTACTACAATTACCGATACACACACACATCCTCATAAAATACAATAATATTTTACTTATACAGATTTAATTAACTAAGTGATTTGAATTGAAGAAATTGATTTCATATAAAGGAGTACTGAGACCGCGTAGCGGCTATTCGCTCACTATATCTAAATGTGATTGTAATAATCTTAGACCTTTAGGAAGATTATATATAATACGTATTTTGTTTAATACCGCAATAATTGTGGCCAACTGTTTAGATTTTAAATCTCCTCTAGTATTTTACTGCGCTTTGTGTTTCTGCCATTTATATTATTATGACTGTTTTTCAATTATATGAAATTCTTTTTCATATAATTGAAAAACAGTAGATTGATGATAAACGACCGGCCACAACAATCACTTGTTTATGATGAAATATGTTAACAAAATTGTATGCATACTATTTGCAGTCTAACGAATCTACTATTTTTTATCCATAAGATAATTTTACTAGTACATTATTATGTTCTATAAAATTAGACATGAATACAACAGACACATGAAGCATTAAAATTTTTGGTTTAACTTTAAAATATCCACAGATTTGTCTGGTTAGATTCAGGGTCTTTTTTCTGTGGCCAAGGTCTAATATGCAAAACATTGCAAGATTTTTCCTTCTCGTTCCTTTACTTTCCATGTAGGTATGGTAAATTATATTATTTATGTTAAAAGTAATATTTTTAATTTTATAATCGACTAATTGTTCGTTCGGTAAATAAAAAAACCTAATCGGATACCTATATTTGTTAGATTTTTATTTAGTGTTCGGTTGGACTTATCGAACGAATACTAGCTCGTTCGGTTAAGTAGTGTAAACACTATAAAGTATTACCCCAGAAATCTTTTGTAAATAAACTCGTCACTTCTGCAATAAAGACAATATGGCGTGCTTTGTAATATAAATAAATAGCTTTGTAATATTTCTGAAGCTTCTGTTATATATAAACATCTACATTAGACCCTAGTTACACACGAAATCTTATTTGCGCAAATATGTTCGTGAAACAAAGAGAATGGTAGCAGCTTCAAATGGTTTGCTTACTCGTTATATGATAGAGATAAATTTACGCAACCTATTTGCCCAAGTCTCTATTTTGTGGCTACCGCAGTAAAAGTTCTGCATATTCCAATTAGTACAAGAAAGATAAAATTATATACCGCAATAATTACTGATTCACTGTACCTGGTAATGAGTTTATGCAAGCATAAATAAATAAAACTAAATTAAATATTTATTTACGATTTTTGCGCAAATTTATTCACATACTAATTTGCGCATAAAAAATATGCGTGTGTAGGCGGGATTTCATAGCCCATTCTATGTTTGTAATATCTCAAGATTGCTATAGCTGTTATAATAGAGCAAAATATTTTGTTTATTTTACGTAGATTTGTATCGATTAATGACGTATGTAGTAAGATCTCCATATCTTGGCAACGGTCGGGTTCCGCGTTGAAAACTTTGTATAGTGATCGTTGCAGTTAGCTGTTTCTGTATAGTTAAAAAATAAATGAAATTTCTTAAAATATGTGTGTTTATCTTTAATTACAGCTCCTCTCATCTGCCCATATGTTTTACCATTGAGATTTGAGGCAACATAAAAATACAGTCAACATCAAATAAGACCTTTTTGATGATGACTGTACATACCTACTGTGACTAACTAGACTGCTTACAAAACTTTTTTTAAATTATTTTTAAATAACAACTTAGCAGCGTCATGACAACATTAAGATGCTTATTATGATGTTCATAATACTACCCACAATTAAAGTGTCTGTTTGCAAAAATATCGAAACAGCAACTTTTTAGAGTAGATATGAAAGAATATATGTACGTTACTTATAACAAAAATTTACTGTATCTAAAGTTTTTTTGTCTGTCTATTTGTTTGAGGTAATCTCCAAACTTATGAACCGACTTCAACGGGACTTTTCTATCGGATAGCTAATATCACAAGGAGTTACTTAGGCTAGTTTAGATGTTGGAAATAAGGAATATGGGTTCTGTGAAAAATTTTAAAAAGCCATGAAATCACATAACATGAAATCCTTGAGCTAGACAACATAGATGTTCATAATACTTACTCCCTATAGATAGGATATAAATAAATTCACATTAAAGCCATCAGTTTATGAAATAGAAACTGCCATAAACTAACTTATTCCACGCATAATAAAAGCCCTCAGGCAGTACGTACAGTTGTATTTCACCCGTAACGTGTGATAATCACACTGCTATCGCACTCAAAACGTTAGAAGTAGACGAACAAAGCCCCATTGTTTACAGAATTATTACAGGACTCCTAGTCGAGCTTATTTTACATAAAATAATGGGAGAAGTACCTGGGCAACTAGGCACCCCGCGACTTCAGTAGACACTTTAATGCACTTACTGGCAAGAGTCAGAGTAAACTGACGGGCATGAAAAATATAGCTTTACCAGTTTTAAAATCGTGGGTAGTTTGGAGAGCGTCTATTCTAAACTACGGCCGGCTAACGTACGGATGAACTCGTGCCTCGTTTTCTCTGACACTCGCTTGGATTTTTACACATCTTTTTAGTGGTGTTTAATGCATCTAAAGCGAACATCTCATGTTAGTTATTCATTAAAACTCCAGTCTTAATTAATTGTGTGTCCACTTAAAAGCGTTTTGGTTGTAAGTAAAACTTTTTTACTTAATTAATGTGTTCAAATGAATCATATTAAGTAGGTTGAGCTACGGGACAAGACGGAACGAAACTTTTCCCATAACACTAACACCGAAAACGGCTTAGTGCGTGTCTCACACGCATTAGCTTAGAGTTACATTGCCGCTGATATAATGCAAATTAAAGCACTTTACACTAACAATATTATTAAACCTTCTGCGAGAATTATATGCATAGAAAATTTGCACTATAAATAATACGTAGAATTAATTGAGTAAGTACTATAACAAAACTACGGTGAATTGGGGTGACTTTGATCTGCTGAGGTGACCTTAGTCATATAGTCTGTAGCTTGATGTTTATAGCCTTAGCCTAAGAGTTTGTTTGGTTGAACGTGCTAATCTCAAGAACTACTGAAAATTATCACCAACCGATTACTCTGCCGTGCTAAACAAGAACGTCGTAATTGCATTTCACAAGTCTTTTGAAAATGGTTCTAAGATTGATGTATTTAGACACATTTTTCTCTAAACTTAAGCACGCAGTTGAACTGTTTTTCATTGGTAAGGCAGTACTGTCCCACTGCTGGGTTCGGGTTCATCACTATGTAGAGAGTTGATAGGGTTTAGGCCATAATCCACACACGCTGACCTAGTGCGGGTTGGTGAACCAGACATACACTTAGAATTTCTTCTAGGGTATGTGGGTTTCCTCACGATGTTTTCCTTCATCGTTAACAGATGGTAAGTCACATAACTAGGTACTACATATAAATTCCACAAAGTGAAATCCACATTGGTACTGCCGGTCGGAATCGAACTCAGACCGCATGATTTGCATGCCGGTCACTTAACCATTTGTCTACCATCGCTTTCTAACGGATCTAACTTCTAACGGAATTGATAAAATATTTTTGTGATAAATAGCCCATTTCTCGAGACAGTCTGTAGGCTGTAAATCATTACGCTAAGACCAATACTGTCTTGCTAAGAAGAAAAGGCGCAGTTGAATTTCATAAGCAACGCGAAAAACGCTTGTAATGTTACTGCATTTAGATACAAGTTCCCGTTTGCTTGACTTGCAGTTAAGCCGTTCTTTTTTGGTAGGGCAGAACAGGAGCCGAGTAATGCCCAAACAAGCCTGACGGCTGCGAAGCCCTGAGTAACAGCTAATTGTTTTAATACATATTATTGAAGCATTACTGCTAAACCATTATAAACAAAACTTGTGTGTGTCTTCGACACTCATATTTATGTATACTAGACTAGGCAATTTAAAAAGATGTCAACCACCCAATAATTCATTCCTGTTGTAACACTCTTAGTAGTAAGATTAAAATATATAAGTATCCGAATACCTTTTAAACTTTCGCGACTTGTACACATTAAATTTTTATAAAACGGGTCTAGGTTACGTGTTATAATTATTATAAGGAATAGTAAATACCTTATTTATTTGCCCGACGTTTCGATCGAATTGCATCGATCTGTGGTCAGCCCGTGACCACGATCGGTGATAATATAATACGTGACCTAGATTTGTTTTGTAATAATTTAATATATCCGAATACCGTTTTCAAAAACTAAACTTCGTTTCTGAATTGAAAAAACTCGAGATTCTACTTAAAAGTAACATATTATAATAGCATGACAGATTCAGAAGCGTATAGTTACGAACACTGTATGATGGTATATTATATCGATTTTATGCAAAATGCAGCGAAGTTCCTCGCGCCCCAGTCAGCGCTATATTAGCCATAAACCGCGCTTATTTTGCCAACACTGCGCTCTTTATTATTATAAAATAAGCCATCAATTTATCGAGCCTACTTATCGGGTCATCGTTGTAAATTGGCGGTATGGAACTCCAAAATCTCGCAGCCAGTGATTGGTTATAGTTTGGAGGGTTATAAGCACATATTACGTTACTGCTTCATTACCGTAACTAAAATAATTTGTTCACAAAACTACTGTACCTACAGTTTTTACAAATATCACCATATATTCTACAACTGATTGACTGGCCTGTTGGTCTAGTGGTTAGTGACCCTGACTGCTAAGCCGGAGGTCGTGGGTTCGATCCCCACCCAGGACAAATCTTTGTGTGATGAGCATAAAGGTTTGTTCTGTGTCTGGGTGTAATTTATATATAATATGTATGTATTTACAAAAAAAAATGTATTTAAGTAGTACCTATATTAGTTGTTTAGTATCCATAACACAAGCAAATATAATTGCTTACTTTGGGACTAGATGGCGCTGTGTGAATGTGGTACAATATTATTATTAAAAAAATATATTTTTTGAGAAAAATACCCTTACTCTCGGCACGCTGTATTTAAATATATGTCGTGTATAATTATGTAATCTAGACTATAGAAAAGACTATAGACATTACAAAAAAAAAAAGTATTTAAGTAGTATAATATCAGTTGTTTAGTACCCATAACATAAGCAAATATAATTGCTTACTTTGGGACTAGATGGCGCTGTGTGAATGTAGTAGAATAGTATTATTATTATTATATAACTACTTACTTAAGATATACCTATTAATTTTCTTGGATGTCGATTAATAAACTCTGAAACTACTTACCTAATAGTTCCACTATAGGTATAAAAACAATGATCTAAGTTATGAAATGCAATTGTAAATACAGACTTAAAATTTAAATCTGGTTTCACTAATTTATTGAAAACTTTCATATTCTACCGTTTAACATATCATTAATTAATAAATAGTATCAACACAAAAACTGTTGATCAATATCAACTTTATACCTACACAGAGTAGATAATAGTTCCATTTAACACTTAATTGGAATTTGATAACATTAATGTCTGTGTTGAACATTAAACTGGATCGATGACTTAATATGCCCCGGGCGCACTGGAGTGGAGTACAGAACGGTCACTTATGCAATACTTAATGGCATTGATCGATCGAACTAAGTAGATGCTACTTAACGCTACAAAGATACCTCATTGAAAGTAACTATTAATACTTAATTTAAACTTGAAAGTTTTAAAAGAGGTCATTATTGTAAGTTATATTAAATAATCTTTAAACTTTTACATTTAAGTTTCAGTAGTGATAGTTACTGAGTCTTTTATTCAAGTAGTTTGGTATATTATGCTGCTTGAGCGCGGTAAACTTCAAAGAGGATGGACCTCACTTGTAATCTCAATTTTCATTTGTTCGTTATCGATACATAGTCGTTGATAATTATATTTGTTGTTGTAAATTAAAATTTGTAAATGTTATTTTTTTTAAACATTTGACAACATTGTGGAAATCGACACTTTGCGATTAGGCCTTCAGGTAATGAGAATTCGTGCCTAAGATTTATAATTGAGAATATATTGTGTCTAGACAGGTAGTGTTACTAACTACCGAGGCAATCATACTAATATTATAAACGCGAAAGTTGGATAGACGATTGTTACTCAATCTCGCCAATACGGCTGAAAAAGTCCTTTCAGCCGTATTTGTCAGGATTAGTTAATTAATTTATCACATAAATAGATTATGGTCCTAAATCGCACACAGGCTACTTTATATCGACATACCAGGTGCGCTGAGCCGCAGGAGTAAGTAACTAATAATAATTTATCTGTCACAATGAATTTTTAAGCGTTGATTTATGGAAGGGAAACACTTCAGGTTTAGAATAATAATCAAGAAATCATAGCCACTTCGAAACCAGTAGAAATGAAATAAAAAAAAACACGTCACACGGCTGTTCAATCAAGCACCAAACATTTCGTTTTTATTACCGATATCCTCGTACAAAGACAAGTATAAAAATAATAAGGAGTCGTGAGGGAAAATAAAATATAATAATAGTACACCGTCAAAGTCATTGTCCAACGGCTTGAAAGGATTTAGGGTGTGTTTTAGGATTACTGTATATAAGTATACGACGTTTGAAAAGGGTATGCGGTCAATTTAGTGCCATTTGAATTTCATGTCGCCTTCAGCTTTCCAATCATAAAGTATGATATCGATGACAGTTACAATTTTGTTTACAAGGATTTATCTGTGTCGGTTGTTGTCGAGCAATATTGGTGCGTTTATTGTATCGCGTTCGGCGACATTTGACGGCGTTGTGATATCTGTTAGGCGGTGTAACGTCAATAAAAATATTTATTCCCGTCATCATCTCGGGATGAGAGAAGTTGGGGTGCGTATTTGTATAGCGTAATAACTACGAAAATAGTTCTATATTAAGATCAATATGTTTTCTTATAAATGACTATCTTACAATGCATTTTTGTGATAAAATGACGAAGATTTTTTTTTATATAAGCTTTTTGATAATTTATACTGATAACCTGAGTAACTCATTTTTGCTATATATATTATGAATTTATGACCGACAGAAACACTATTGAAAAAGTATAATAAAAAATTGAAAAAGTCTTAAAGTCTTATCTGAAAAAGTCCTGAATCTTTAATACAAATTACGATTTGTTCAAGAAGACAATTAACCTCGAAAAACTATTAGGTATTGATTTAACGAACTCTAACCCGTAGATAACTTGGCCCAATGTAAACTGTGCAGCGGTGATAATCTTGGTAATTTCAACAAGACGCAAATAGCAAAATAATTATTGATTAATAGGATACTTTGATTTTATTTCCACTAGCAATGTAAAAGCCGTTACATTACACCTATAGCTAATAAACACAGAGAATAAAGGTACCAAATTCCTCGTATCATAATGTCATTGTTTTCCCTGAGCCTCTCCGAGCTATTTAACCAATTTTCGCTATATGACCTTTGAAAGTGTCTTGTATTGTCTAATCAAGGTCAGGCACTTAGAAAGTATACATTTGAGATAGATATGAAATGTCTTCCCAAAGTAACAAGTGAAACGAACATAATTTGAAGCTGGGTATCAACTCAGCTTGACAGACTGACACGCGTTGACATTTTGATTAATCCTATTATTTGTCGCTAAACCTACTATACAAAATTAATAATATCTTTGACTAACACAATATTATATTGTGATTTATCAACTATCATTTGTTACCATAGTTGGTATTATAATTATATTTAATGACATTTATTTGATAAAAATAATAAATAATAATATAATTTTTTTTTTATTTTTTATAAGATGTGTAAGCCCTTGGTGTGGGATGCTACTTGCGTTGACACACTGGCGGCATCTCATCTTTCACGGACTGGTATTAAAGCGGGTTCTGCTGCCAATTCTGCAGAGTGCCTCAAGAGGCGTAAATATGAAAGTCTGGTGAGACTTAAATTTTTGAGCCTTTTGGGGTTGAAACTCTTGGACCTTGGGGGCCAAACGCTCACAAATTTTATCGTGAAATTTGTATGATTATTTTTTTTTAATTCATCAAAACAATGCATTGTTTTGTGTCAAAGTTGTCAATTTAAACCTGGCTTAATGCTTAGTCCGCATTTTATAATAAGGGTGTATGTCTGTAGCAGAGAACTAACTATATAGTAAAAAAATCAAAATTTGTTCTAGTTTGCCTTTTTTTAGTGGCTTGGCTATCCGCTAATCTCTAACAAGGCAGTGAAATTGCTATAGTCACAGCATGTCACAATCTTAATCAACAAAAGTTTTCAGAGTTCAAAATGACAATATCTCGTTAAAACTAGTTCACTAGATACAAAGATTTTTGGTTAGCCAAAGACGTTGATATAACAGATGTTACTAGACTTTATAAGTGTAGACAGTTTTTGATCCAAAAGTTTAGGCAGAAGCACAGATAAAAGATAGGTTTGGCAGAAGTAAACCACACTTACATGTTTAATCTATGGTTACTATAATTCTTTTCTGTTAATTTAAGGCATTGCCTATTTAAAGTAAGCTTAAGCCTTAAATTTTATCAAAATCTAGTTTATTTTACAGTTAGTAACAAAGATTCAAATATCAAAACATTCAAACACCGAAACTTCCAGAAGTTTACTAGTCCTGCTTCATATAACGTAATGATACCTATTCGCATTTGTAGAATTTGACATTACTAGAACCATCTTTGTACTTCGATTTCTAGAATATTCCACTTTCATCCAATACAATGTAAACAACATGTATTCTTATATTTATTTCGTCCGACAAAACGAAGCAACGTTACATTTTCCTCGGCTTCTATCAGAAAAAATAGTATTTTGTGTCCATCACATTAACGATGAAAGCAACTACGACATTTTAAAAACTTCCCAGTCCACCATTAAAATAATAACTTCCTCTCTGTTGTGCTTTTCTGTAACAGCTCAAACGTGAATATAACATAGCTTTTTCTTTTATTTTTTGAGTTATAACACCAGGTACTTATTGAATGAAGACTTAGAACTGTCTTGTTATAACGTTAAATGCTGACGATTACAACAACTTACTTTTAATTATAATAATGTTAATGTAAGTATTAAAATATGGATACTCACAATAAAGAGGTACTTACATAGAGTAGAGATGTCTCGTTTAAAGATAGCATGTTTATTGACAAAGTACCCTTTACAACTATAGTAGATTATGTTTAACTAATTAAAACTATATTCATCATCATCATTTCAACCGATAAATGTCCCACTGCTGGGCATGGGTCTCCTCCAAAGAATGTGGAGGGAATTTAGCCTACTATACTATGCTGGCCAAACGGAGTGGTATAGGGTTTTGTTTCGAATTTTCTTTTTCTTACCGTGTTCTTGTCTGGTTAAGGTTAACTCCCTTACTGCCGTACTCATATCGTTACTTAACTTTAAAGTTTATTTAGTAAAAACGTGTAATACTTAAGTCTACACGCCTAAAGACGATTATTCAATGAAAAAATTACAGTAATCTTTTAGTAATTTTTTCATTCTTCTGCTAATTGACGTCTCTGAGTGTGGCAGTTAGTCACCTATTACGTCGTCGAATTAGCAGTAGTAGTATTTACATACTGCTGTTTAAGTTACAAATTCATTGAGTCAAATCCAAGTTTCCATATAAACACTATTGTATAAAATGACATTAACATCACGTACATGAACTTGGTACAGACAGACACAGATATAATTCTTCTAAGTCACATTGAGAGAGCTAAGTTATGCCAAAGTTAAACAACAATTAATCAGTTGGAAAATTGAACGACGTTACATCACATCATGAAGATAAACCACTGAAACATTAGCTTAAGTTTGCGTAAACCGAGTTGCACAAAGCGAGCAAGTCAACATTATCGTTAATAAGATGGTGGTTGTGGATCTCCGCTTACTAGGCTACTCCGTATAAGGGTAGGCGTGTACTAGGTAGCTCAAAATTTAACGTAATGTTATCCAACGCAGTTTAAAGTATATCGCTTTAAACTGCGTTTATATTTAGACATATTATAACGTATCAGACACATGCCGTGTCATACGAAGAAATATTTGTCTATACAAAGTTTGCTAACCCATTTATATATACCGTAAGACAAGAGCTGTCAAATTCTATAGAAAAATATTTCTCCTCTTTCTCCTCTTTAAAAAGACAACGCCCGCACTAGGGAACAAGCCCTGTGTCGCGGGGAGCTTTACAAACATGAAACTAACGGACACAAAGTACACCCAGACTAGAAACAAATATCTATGAATCACACAAATATTTGTCTCGTGTGGGAATCGAACCCACGTCACCCGGCACGGCGATGTAGTGGCGAGGCGACCACCTTAACCACTGCGCCACGGTGACAGTCAATTATTATATTAACACATTAAATATCTGTATTATAATAAATAAGTATATTATGAATGTCTGTACTATCTATTTTTAGAGGTTATAAAAAGCATTGAATGCGCAGCGAAAGTGTCTACGATTACTGCACAAAAAGGACACGGATTCGATTCCTGGCTTGTTAAGAAAAGGTATGAATGAAATGTGAGGGCGGAGGTGCAAGTGAAAGTTAGTAATTAATTTATTTAAAGCAATTCTAATATCAAATACGTGTGTTTATCATAATTGTAATAAGTTGTTTTAATTTACACAGCTTAGCTGCTAAGTCTAGACTGCCTAGTACACCTCAGTACCTAGGTTACCTCACGAACTAAGGTTTTATTTTTCATTTACCATTTCCGAAGCACCAATAAGGTTAGGTAAGATGAAACTTTCAAGCGTTACAATTTCGAATTTAAATGTAAGGAAAATCTGAATCTCAACACACGAAGCCGGTGAAAATCGATTCCTATAGTCGAGTACGCAAATATTACAGGAAATAACATTCGATTCACCTACTTATTCGGGACACTTAATCGTTTTCAAATTAGAATCAAGATACGAAAATGCAAAGTGGATTCTTTGTTTGTTTCCTTTCCTTTACATTATATTAAAACTGAATGGAATGCGCGTTCGCATCGAAAATGAAAACCGGAGACAATGTTAGCAATCTTGATATAATCTTGCTGGTGAGCAGTGGTGTCCAGAGCTCATTGTGAAGAGAAGGTGTCTATAAGGGTCAACAACGTGCTCGTGATGCCCCTGGTGTTGCAGGCGTCCATAGGCTAAGGCATCTGCTTACCATCAGGTGGGCTACAAGTAGGCTTGCCACCATCGTGATATAAAAAAGATATTATGAAGATGACAATGTGTCTTATCAACTGTATCATGAATGTACAGAAAAGCATGAAAGGTATGTATTAATACTCCTCTTGCTCCAACTCGGCTTGGTGAATCCCGGATCTGGAGCTGTGATTATTTTTCAAGTGATGCAATGCTATAAGGGACCGGCGTGCAAATCACGCGGTCCGAATTCGATCCCAACCAGCAGTACCAATGTGGATTCCACTTTATGGAATTTATATGTACTAGTCAAGTGACTTACCATCTACTAACGGTGAAGGAAAACATCGTGAGGAAACCCAAATACCATAGAAGAAATTTTATGAGTATGTCTGATCCACCAACCCGCGCTAGGCCAGCGTGAGTGGATTATGGCCTAAACCCTCTCAGCTCTAGTTAGAGGAGAGGAGACCCGAGCCCAGCAGTGGGACTTAATGGGTTACTGATGAATGCTATATCATTTTATCTGACAAATTATCTAATTTGAATATTGAAATGTTTCTATTTTTCGTTTATTTTACAACTATATGATTTATTCGTATATTAATAAATACTATAATGTTTTAAAGACGTAAAGTTTGTGAATTTATGACGTTGTAGGGGGTAATCTCTGGATCTACTGAACCGACTTTCAAAATTGTTTTAGTGTTGGATAACTTATTTATCGAGGAAGGCTATATAATATCACGCTACGGCTAATAAAAGCTGAGCAGTGACCAAATGGGAGCGAAGCCCCGTGCAACTTCTAGTAGTGAAATAAACACCTGGCGGAAGAAGCACCTTCTAGCCTAGCATGCCATTATCAACTGAAATGGCACTTCGGTACCTATCCTGTCAGCTGGTTTTCCATCACACGAAAAGGAACCACTATACTGGTCAACAATAGTAACACAACCAAATACAACTCAGAAGCATAAACAATTCTAGAACGATTAATGTAAGCACGTGAGACATAGACATTAAATGTTTAGTTCTAAAACGTGTGTGATACCTGAAAATGGGCTACTGTTATTTATCACCTCGGACGTAAACTAAGAGGTAGCGGCTAAGTCGCAAGCTAGCTATCTTGTTAAAAGGCTTATTAGACTACCCGATTTCTAGGACCCCTTTAAGGCACCTCCTGAACATCATGTAGTGTAATATACTATTGATCCATTAGCATATTACTCTACACGGGTGTTCAGGAGATGCCTTAACTAACTGACACGGAAATAAAGACACTAGCGTTTAATAATATTATATTGTTCGGGATATTCACCATACCTTCGACGAAGTAACTAGCTGTGCTCGCGACTTCCGCGTGAAATTTAACAAAAGCAACATTGCTTTTTTAAAAATAGCCTAAGTTACTCCTTATTATATCAGCTATCTGCCAGTGAAAGTCCTGTCAAAATCCGTCCAGCCATTTCAGAGATAAGCCGGAACAAACAGACAGGCAGACAAAAATTGAAAAAAATGTTATTTTGGTATATGTACCGTATATACATTCATATGCATGTAGTAAAAAGCGGTTATTTTAATATTACAAACAGACACTCCAATTTTATTTATTTGTATAGATATTGAGTTTCGAATATTTGCGAAACTGAAGTATTTGCGGGTGTACTGAGAATTTTACGAGCAAACGAAACGGTCTTTCCGCTTTACTAGCGTTTATCTTGTAGTTACACGAATAGGAACCGATTAAAAAATATAAAATAAAATTGAATACAGCGGGTTAGCAAAGGAACTAATATTTATTATAAAATAGTTGGCTGACGAAGGAATGGTAACTGGTAACGAAAGTTACCATTTACCATGAAACTAGCGGCATCTGTCTTCAAAAAAAAAAATACAATTCAAATACATCTGCGTCAAGGTAAAACAATATAAACCAAATAATTAAATATACGGCAGCACTTCTATAGTACCTAAAATAAGAGCTCCTAAAATGCTCTTTTCACAACGATCAAACCACATTTCAGAAGAAAAACTGGAAGTACTCTTATATAAACGTTATTAATCATATTTTATACATTTAGCGCAGGAGAGAGAAGTAATTGCTCGCAAATGACAGAATCTGTGCAAAGGTAGTGCGGCCAGAACCATTAATACTTGTTAGGTGGAACATAAAGGGAATCATTCCCGTCTTTTGCGGGAAAAATTATGCATTCACCTAATATTGTACGGTGCCCGCTGGTTGCAGCAATTACAGAGAACCACTAAAAAGCTTAAAGGTTTAAACACTATAAATTGGCATTATCGGGTTCACGCGTTTCTGCGTGTGAAGAAAAATTTACAGAAGCACCAGCTCTCAGGCTTAAGTATATGCGATCTTTTTAACTTTTATTTGAGCTGCATAGTGAGATATCTAAACCAAAAGTATTAGAACAAACTGTTCGGGATTTACTTTCCATTTTTTATTACTCTCTCTTAACTCGCTCTCATATTTTTTTGTATAACGAATACGAACAGAGCAAATTTTTAGCTCGAATATAGCAGCCGTATTAAAAACGTACTTGTAGGATAGTCCAAGAAATAAATCACTCACCTTGAAGAATACATACATATTATAGATAAATTACACCCAGACACAGTAGAATCAATCATGCTCATCACACAAAGATTTGTCCTGGATGGGGATCGAACTCACGACCTCCAGCTTTTCAGTCAGGGTCACTAACCTAGACTACACGACGACTACTAGACCAACAGGCCAGTCAAATATAAAAATACTAATATTATTAAGCTGAAAAGTTTGTTTGGATGAATGCGCTAATATCAGAACCCTGTTGGATAGCCATTTTTTCGAGGAAGACTAAAGGCTATATATCATCACGCTACTAGCAATAGGAGCTGAATAGTGGTCAATCAAAAATCCACAGGAGCGAAGCAACAGCTAGTATTAATATTACTCGATAGATTTTTCTAGAGCTCCATGGAAACCCTTTATATGCTAACAGTACGAAGATACAAATTTAATATCATCATCATCATCATATCAGCCCAATGACGTCCACTGCTGAACATTGGCTGGCCTCACCTAATTTCCGCCACAGCGAGCAATATAAATATATATAAATTTAATATACTATTTATTATTTTTTATTTATTTAATAACAATTATATGTAAATGCTTAAAAAATAAAGACAATGTCCCATAAAACTGCACAGGCAGTTATTCTGTGGGATCGGACCATTACACTTATACTATAACAAGTTCTACTTATACTAAATGAACTACCTACTATATATTATAATATGCTTACATTATGAGATCATGGTAATAGGCTCAACAGATGCATTTTTAACTTAATATTAAATTTATTCCTATTTGTTTCATTTCTTATATCTAATGGTAAAGTCGTGTAGTGACGGATTAAGAATACTTTACATCACTACCCCATTTCAACCCGTGAGTGTCGTGAAAGGCGACTAAGGGAACCATAAGCAGATAAGAGCACTGCTAGAAAAGGAAAATTCGAAACAAACCTGTACCAACCCGTCTGGCCAGCGTGGTGGTGATGTAGTAGGCTAAACTCCTTCTACATTCTGTGGAGAAGACCCGTGTCCAGCAGTGGGACGTTTATAGGTTGAAATGATGATTTGACTCCACCACAAACTAATTAATTATTTAATTCATTATCATGTTATTTATCAAAACAGTTACTACCTGCACGTTTCTCCAATACTTTTCGTTCAAACTTTATTTTTAAGTTTGTTTACCAAGTTTCAACACGAATTGTATAGTTCCAACTATAACCCACGTATGGTAAGTGCATAATATTAAGTAAAATTTTCCTCAAAACTTTATCAAGTTGTTACAGAATTTATGAAGCCCGTTAGAATCCTGAAAAGGTGTAAGTATTATTTATAAAAGTTTCATAAAAACAAGTATTTATTCGCTTAGACTGTGGTACTTTGAATTGGTATATTAATTCATTAGGTATCTACTATAAGTGTCATAACAAAAACTCTATTCTTTTAATATGTATTCATAGTTGTTTCCTTACTTATTGTCTGTAAGGCAACCCTTCGTCGAAAAGAAAACTCTGAGCAGAGAAAGTTTAAGATCATTGACCGTGATGATACATAATTACTCGAAACTGATGTCGCAATCGTATCTTCAAAATCGTACTTAGTACCACCCAGTCAATAAACAATAACAGATCTTTAGTATCATCATTATAAACTCTGATGGTAACAACATAAACATAGTGATATTATGTTAGAAGAAAGTTTTGCTTTTTATTTCATAATTCTCAAATCACACACAAAAATTTTAATCAAACGCGCGGTGGCTTTGTGCCCGTCGTTCATTGTTTGGCCACTGCTCAGCTCCTATTGTCTGTAGCGTAATGTTATATAGCTTATGGCTTTCCTCTATAGATGGGCAATCCAAAACATTTTTTTAAATCGGACTTGTAGTTCCTGAGATCTTAGCATTCAACCAGTTAAACAAACTCTTCAGCTTAAAATATTAGTCTAGATTCTCACCACTCATCTATTATGTATTTCTAGAATTCATCATCATCATCTCGACCCATAAATGTCCCACTGCTGGGCACGGGTCTCCTCCAAAGAATGTGGAAGGAATTTAGCGTACTATACCACGCTGGCCAGGCAGGTTGGTATAGGGTTTGTTTCGAATTTTCCTTTTCTTGCTATGCTCTTGTCTGCATAAGTCCCTTAGTCGCCTTTTACGACACCCACGGGTTGAGATGGGGTAGTGACATTGTGTATTCTTAATCCGCCACTACACGGAATCTATTTCTAGAATTACCGTAGTCTAATTACGATTCCATTACAATGTTGACTAACCAATTTATAACGAACCTAGTATAAAGCTTCATTATATTGATATAATATTTCAACGTTTAAAATATTATTCAGTAAAAACAACGTCAAAATAAATGTTCTTGACATTTCAGCGTCGCCAAATAAAATCACAATTTCTCGAAATCGCTACCTAGGTCGGATATATTGTTAACAGTGTCATAAAAACTGGAGACAATATTTTTCCTCCCGTTCCTCATATAAAACGGTGTTTTAATAAAAGCGGATCACAGCTCCCCGCCTGAATATTGTCGCAGATATTTCAATATTGGTGGGATTAGCAGCCTATTTAAACACCACTTTCAATGCTTTGCAACGTCATATCGAAATACAATATCATTCAAAGCAACCCATGATAATATTTGCTGAACCTTTTTAATTCTATAGTGCACACCTTCTTTGAGCTCCTTTGGTTACTCAAGCGTGAAGGATATACTCACTTAGAATTTTCCACTCACTTCGCAAGTTGTTAATAGATCCTGGGCGCACTAAATTCGTCATAGATTACACATGTATATATTATTAGGTATAGCCTAGCTAAAATTAACATTCCTCTACAAAACCTATCTCTGTTCTGTGATTAACATTAATATTTATACTTACGTACTGACGATCACATAAGTTATAAACAAAACAGCGTTAGATGTACCGATAGGTATAAAAAAAATTATACGTGTAATGGATAAAGAAGCATAATCCGAAGTGATGCGAGCCATGCATATCCTGGATGGTGTGGAAGGGCAAACATTTTCTCGCCCCATCGCGTTATAGATCTTTTTTTAATTTGACGCTTTGACTGCGAGTTATGAACCTCCGAGGTCCCCTTATACAAAAGGTTTTCCCTCCCGCTACTTCATAACCGGAAAAAATAAAAAATCTGGCGAAAAATATGTGGAAATAATACCTTCCGCTACCGTATTAAAATGAAGTTGACTTTCGAAAACTACAGTCATATGTATTTGTGTGAAATTGTGCCGTTATTTGTAATTCTTATTTGAGCTTTTATTTTCATAAATTTATGCAGAACCGATGTATTCTTCACATCGGGTCGTCATTTTACTCAGAGGCATTGTAATCCTGCCGATGACGGCTATGCATAAATTGGTGCGTCCGCCCCGGTCCAGCTTGGGCCATTTATCAAGTCTCTAGCTGTTTCATAAACCGTCTACCCCATTGTTATCATGTCACACGACATTTATAGTTACTGTTCTGTCCCGAGTCGCTCTGATTAAATAATCAATGATTAAGGAGTTTCTATGCAGGGATTTCTTATCCATAATATATATCAATCGGTATAAGATAGATACCCTCGTTCCTTGACTTAACGCAAGTTTAGTCGCAATACAGTATTTATTCGACAGATAAGCGTATCAACGACGAATTACAACCGTATTTTGCTATCTCTGTAAACTATGTTAACTTGAGATATGGCTAATTCCTTAACACTCAAGTTTCAAATAGAAACTTGATCGATTGTGATGTTTTCTAAATATAATAATAATAATATAATATATAATATTCTACCACATTCACACAGCGCCATCTAGTCCCAAAGTAAGCAATTATATTTGCTTGTGTTATGGGTACTAAACAAGTAATATACTACCTACTTAAATATTTTTTTTTGTAAATACATACATATTATAGATAAATTACACCCAGACACAGAACAAACCTTTATGCTCATCACATAAAGATTTGTCCTAGGTGGGGATCGAACCCACGACCTCCAGCTTAGCAGTCAGGGTCACTAACCACTAGACCAACAGGCCAGAAAAAAACATGTTTCTAAGATTGGTGTATCTTATCCAATTATTTCAGCTTTACTAACCACTAGACCAACAGGCCAGAAAAAAACATGTTTCTAAGATTGGTGTATCTTATCCAATTATTTCAGCTTTCTAATAATTTATGTTAACGAACTAGGGCTTACTTTCACTTATAAATAAATTGTGTGAATACAATTATATACCTGTTTAAAATACATTGTTTCATTACCTACCAAGCTCCTTAAAACTGATTGAATGCTTAATGTTTAACTTCGAGTTTCTAAGCTTAAGTTACTTGCTTCATTTAAGTATTATAAAACTTGATTTATACGAAAGCCTACGACTACGGACTACGTGTAAAGAAAACTAAAAATGTCTGTTTAAATATTTATATTACGTTGTTTAAATTTATTAAAAACTAAATTCCACCGTACCACACCATACATATTAGTAAAGCACAATTTAATTCTTCTCTAGTCAAGTATTTTACTATCACTTAGTGAAATTCCGTTAAATAATAGAGCATAAAAGCTTATCAAACATAAAAAACAACAGACACAATATCACGTTAATAATATTAGAACGTAGTAAGTAAGATATTAGGTACAAACATTTATTTTTATTTAATTCTAAAATACTGTAATCTAATATTATGGAGAAGCCTGATCGCTTATTTTATTCCATCGAGTTGAACCCAGAGACATACTAGCTAATTATTTCACTGTCATTCTATATGAATTTAAAAAGTTTTGAAAGGGGGTACAGAAAATAGGTATGAAAACAAAATACGTGGCTTCCTATAGCTTAGCATTTAATTTAATTCTGGACAGTTAACTTTAATTACTATTCCTATATGAAAGACAAGATAAGTAATGGCAAAGTAAAACGAATGGTGCCAAAATTAATCTAGGTATTACAATATTGAACGTGGGTAGAGACAGACAAAAGATAATATATTAATATAACACTCTTAACAGACTCAGAGATACACACATAGGTAATGTATAATACCTATCCACATATAAGGTAGTACAGCGTTCCTATTTTAAATCGCGGGACACATAAGCGCCCTTATTAGCTCAACAGAAAAAGTGACCTCAAAAACTTTGCTATACGCTTCTAATTAATTATCCCAAAACAAATCATTACTTCACATTTTGTGCCACAATCATCCTACGTCATAGTTCATATTTATATTTACGACGTTGGCAACCCACCACGCGGGATACCAGAATGAATGAATAAACAAGTAAGAAGGTCCGAACAACGCCCCACTCTAACTCCATTAATCAACAGCGAGCCCATTTCATAAAGTGACATTTTCATTGTTGCGCACCCCCAAAGTTCGTATTTACTCATTTTGTGTTCATAACATGAGATGAGCCGAAGCTTTGCTCATGCAAGACCAAATACCAGACCAAATTTTATGACTTTTTCAAAGCACCATTCATATTCATATCCCACAAATTTGCTCATTAATATTTGTTTGATTCCGTGAAAATGCAAATTTAAATACAAGTGCCGACCCTCTGTTGACTGATGTTTAATTATTTTATTTACGTCACAAACATGAAATTTGATCTCAAGTTTCATTTACATGAGGTAGATTTTGTAAAACTTTAACGAAGTTTTAACCGCAATTAATATAATGCAATTTACAAAAGTAAAATTCCATGCAATTTTTGTTTGTGAACTAAAAAACGTACTTTATTAAAATCGTGTAAATATATCCAAAGCGTCGTAAATGTTATAATGATAACAAAATAAAATCTTGTCTCAATTTTACCAATCAAGTTAAATTAAAAGAACAAATTTTCCCTTATATTAACCTATGATGCTGGTATTAATAATGTCTTAATAATTGAGAAAAATTAGGCTTGAAATTTTGTGAGATATAGACATGGTGCCAACCATAGAGAATCCTACCTTTGCACAGCGTGTACCTCTCGCTCAAAATGAGCCACCCGCCTCGGGAAGAACCTCTGCCTTCATAAGACCACAGCCATACTAACATTAGTGTTGCATTTCTGCTGGTGAGTGCTGTATTGTTGCAGTGTAGTGCAGCTGTAAGTTTCATCGAGCCCGGTCGTCCTGCCTGAAAAAAGAACAGGTTCAGTAGCAATTAAAATTATTCATTAAATACAAACGACGGGGTCGGCGCTACCGGGGTAGATGGGACATTTTTTCCCAACTGTCCCGTTACAGGTGCTTGACGATCGGGGTCGATGGAACTCACTTTTGCATTGCAGGCGTGTAACCGCTTACAATCAAGTGGACCGTTAGCTTACTTGCCACCATCGTGTTAAAAAAAACACATCATCTTGATTTGACTCGTTTATTCTGATTCATCTCCAAGTTAATATTATACTGCTACCAAAGCAACGGCATGAGGCCACAACTATGAGTAGGTTTTAAACTTAGAGCTAGGCTTTACATAACAGGATGCTTCACAACGCTCACTCACCATAGAATAGATATAGTATGTATCTAGTTCAAATATTAGTGAACTCCACATTCTCTTGGGTAAATATTCCAATCTATAGTTATATCAAGTTAGCTTTACTACTATGTGCATAACCAAGCCGATGGAGTAATAAAATTGAAATTTTGTTGCATTTGCTGTAATTAATGAATAGACACATGTATACAAGGTGGCTGATGATACCTCTTGGTACTAGAAAACTAGCGATTTGTTCTGACACATTACCGTAAAATAAAATGCAATGGAAATATAGGTATAGATTTTAAGAGGGTTCATGCAGAGGGATGGCAACGTCGCAATTTTAGTGTCATATTTTGTGGTTTTCGATTTTTATTATTTAATTGGAGCTATTTCTTTTAAATGATTTAGAAATCTGACAAAACTGTGGCTTTATAGGTGTTATAGTGATTACTTTTCTCTTGATAATTCATAAAATAAATTGTATATTAAACTGATCAATTTTGGGAAAAGCGATGAAATACACAACATTCTGATGTTCTGTGAATTGGAATTGAAATAACATTTTATCAAAAACAAAACTGGCAATTTGATTAGTCCCGATTGAACTCATACGTTTACAGTCCGAATTATACAACAACAATTTGTTACATCTTTGTAAAAAAAAACAAATTATGTAGCTTTGTACAAAACACCACGAATAGTGAAAATTTATTTTTTCAATTTATTTTTTATTTACTTACATGGACAATTGAAAATAAAATTAAAACTTGATAACTATATTGAAACTTCAACTCGTATTAAACCATTTTGTAAAACCTATAACCGACATCTTTTATTTTGAAAGTAAACTTTAATAATACAAGCATTAAAAAGGTGTCATTCTATAAATTATATTCTACGATGTTAAATAAAAACTACAAGACCTTCTTTCTCCAACCATTATTAGCGTAAGGCCTTCTTATTAAATTTTTTTCTTTTCAATATTTTTAAAACGGCAACACAAAACAGGCATTACTGATGTGTTGAATAGAAATTTCTCCGTAATGAGAAGTATTCTCTTACCGCTTAAATAAGACTATTACAGCAATATTACAGTAAACGCCAGTTGACAGAACATGATTTTTGCTAGAATTAGACGCTCAATAATAATCAGATAACACCAGAACTCAGTTAAGCAGGTACATCGAAAAGGTGCATTTGAGTAACCAAGGTACGAAATAATTGGCCTAAAATTCATGGAATTTGGAATATCGCATAAAATTGCCGTAACCGCTGCTTGTCAAGTTTCCACCTTAACAAGTAAGATCTAAAGCTGAGATTTGTATGAAAAAAATAAACAGGTATAAAATTCGTATTTCTAATCGTAGTCTTACCCAGATCGCTTCGCCCACACTTCGGTCCGCACAAATATTCTGTTCCGCATCATTTTCTGTTCGAGATATTGGTTGAATACGGGTATGAGAGAGGGAACCTGAATAATTCTTGGATATTTCGAAATTGTTTCTTACTTTGGAAGAGGAGAAACATCAAATGTATCAATTTGCACATTATAAAAGCTAACTGTGTCACAACAACAAAAGTTTGTGTATAAAACAATGTCAAAGTAATTTTGTGTGCCCCTAAATGTTATAATTATAAAATTTAATTGAAAAGCTATGTCGTATCAATATCTATAACAGATATAAATTCAAAAGGCTTTTGTTAATAAGAAAAGCTGTTATTCCCCGAAAAGAAGCAGGAAGCGTTGGGTCTAATGTGTCTTTTCATATTATAGAAGCGGTGTTTTTGACAATAAGTAGCAACCAGTTTGTTGTGAATACATCAATGCGGGGGATGTCGGAAGCCTTCGATGCTTTATTTATGCTTCACAAGTGACAACGAGGAGAATGTGCCGCGTGATTGATGTAACAGCCAGAACAAGGATACATCAAATCTTTTTTTGTACCGCGAAATTGTGTATGCCTTATTTTCCTTCCTACTTCCTAAAGTAAGCGATAGGTAAGGTTTCGGTTTGTCGGTTCAATGGTTTTAACAGTAGTACAAAGTAACAGGCTTTTCTATAATAGATTTCAGTATAATGCATGTCAAGATCAGCGTCATCTATTTCTTTCACGAGCGTCTCCGTGCGTTGGAAGGCACGTAAACCCGTTGGTCCCAGTTATCACTTAATGTGGTAGCCGATTATCAAGTCGAAAGCCTTCTATGCGACTTGATAAATTCTAAAACTAGGATGTGCCTCAAGCCCATACGATCAGAAGAAGAAATTCTGTAAAATTTTATAAAGATCAGTTTAGTGTTTTAAGTGTCAAAGCGTAACAAACAAACAGAGTCATTTTCATTTCATTTTTTTCATTTCGCATATACGATATATGTATACGACATTAAATGAAACCACGTGTAGCATGTGATGTGAAAAGGCTTTACCAAAAAAATTAAATATAAATTTGCAATAGTTTAGACGCAAATAATAATAATATTCTACCACATTCACACAGCGCCATCTAGTCCCAAATTAAGCAATTATATTTGCTTGTGTTATGGGTACTAAATAACTGATATACTACTTAAATACATTTTTTTTTGTAAATACATACATATTATACATAAATTACACCCAGACACAGAACAAACCTTTATGCTCATCACACAAAGATTTGTCCTGGGTGGGGATCGAACCCACGACCTCCGGCTTAGCAGTCAGGGTCACTAACCACTAGACCAACAGGCCAGTCTATAATATAAGATATTCTATAAATAAAAAAAGTTAAGATATAACAACAAACACAGATTTATTTTAGTTCTATAAAACAATGTGAACATAAAAATTCTTCCGTAACCATTTCATTTGCAGCCCAAGGCACAGGAAGCGAAATGCACCATTCCATTTTCTCGACGTAACTACGTTGCACGTTTCGAACAATGAAATGCTTTTAAAACACGAAACAACCTGATTCAAATATATAAAAGTAATTTATAGTGCCAAAATAAAAAGTCAAGGCAACATGCTATGAGTAATAGAAGATGTTCTATTAATAATAGCAACAGTTTTGATGTTTCTGATATAAAGCTAATGTATATATGTAGAATATTTCCACTATACAAGAGTGGTCAAAGAAAGCAAAAACCGGACTACTGGTAGAACCTTCCAAAAACTATCAGACAAATTGACTATGGAAACCTATCAGTCAAAACACTACCAGGATAGAAAAGAAATCCTGCGTTTTCCTAGATGTGTCAGTGATTTTATCAAATAGCTTGGCAGTAAAACGATTTCGCAAACTACTATGACAACAAGAATTAATTTAAAAAACCAAAAAACCCGACTGCCTCAAAGTAGTCTTTGACAGTCAATTTAAAGCAACGAATTCGAAGAATACACTGGTAAAAGGTCTATAGGCTTAGATAATATAAAGATTGAGAAAATGAATTGAACTAAAACTAGTAGGTACACTTTAACCCAAGATATTTTTTTACAATCTGAACAAGGAAGAGGATGGAGTTGTTACAAATAAAATGTGTTTCAAACAAAAACATCACCTCAGCACAGATAAGTGCTTTCACGTGTCGTTTACGTGGAACAAATAAATCCGTTAGATGTGCTTTCAAATCAAACAAACACCTAAACAGGGAATGATGTGGTATCTGGAGGGAATATCAAAGACGAAATTCTATATATAATTTTATATTAAAATGGATGTTTGGGTGAGGCGGTTTGAATATTTACTTGTAAAATCAGCTAAGAATTGAAATGGCAAACATATATTGCCCGCAAATGATATTGAATAGTAGACGATTGCCAAAAAAGAAAGCCTGAACGACATTTCTCTTTAGAAAGAAACTGAACTCTTCAGACCCAAGTCACCAACTGGAAGACAGGTCCACCTCGGTAAAGTTATATAATTATCTGCGATCCTTTGCAAAGGAAAAGTCTCTGTTGAAATATACTCGTAGTTATTATTATTTGTTGATGTACCAGCACAAATTACACTAACAGGGTCCCTATTCGAGAGATTGTTCGTATTCTAAACGGCACAAAGTGACGTCGCATAATTTTAAACGCAAGATGAAATTCTGTCGCTTATGGTTTAAACACGTAATCTGAATGCAAATGCTGTCCTGAATGTAATCTAACAAATACAATTTCTGCAGTCCCATCACCCAATGAGTGGCAAAAACGTATGTCATTTTCATAAATGATTTTCTTCTTTTCTAGGGTTCTGTGCAACAAACTACTTCGTTGTTGGTTTTTCTGTCTATCTCTTTATTTTTCGAGACTATTTTTTTTTCATTAGGTATGCTTTTGAACCTATAGAGAATATAGACGTAACTTTAACTTAAACCAATTTGTAGTATCATCAAAAACTTATTCATCGTCGTTTTAGCAACAGAACATTATAATAAGCAATACAAACAACTTGATGATTAATGAAATCACATACAAACTGTAAATTACTTGGTACTCTAGGGAAATTTCGAGATAAACACTAGGTTACAGTACTGTAGTGTCAATTTTGTTGTAATATTCACAAAATTATGTTTTATTATCGTTTGTGTTGTTATGTAGGTATTATTTATAATCAGAAGTTTGATCATCATTGAACATACATTGTAATTGTTATTTATCAGCCATCATGAGGCTTTAAAAGGCTTTGATCAACAACTTAATCAAGGCTGTCGCACACGTCACCATTTACTTAGTCCAATTTAAGTTAACCGAAACTGGTTATTGTAGAAACAAACACAAATCAAATGCAGTATTTTTTTTTTCATTTGAATCAACTACATGATAGATGCCATATAAAGGCAACAAGGTGTGAGCAAGTTTAAATAGGGCTAGTTCACTGTCAAGGTTCATAAGACCAGGTAAGAAACTAGACTGCTTTGGGCACACAGCGAACGGGGCGGGACAGCGCGGCGACGTGAAATTGGCGGCGCGTATGTCACTTTCGATATATTTCATACATTAGAAGTTACTTTCATCGCGCCGGCGAACGTCACGTCACCGTTCCGCTCCGTTCGCAGTGTGCCCAAAGCTTAAGAGCGATCCTGCAAAGCAAACGTTTTCTTGCTTCGAAGAAAAGAGAATCTTATATGCATACAATAGAGATTCCAATTTCCGATTTAACATAACATAAACAACATTATGCCTTTTCCCCCGAAGGAGTATCAATAAAACAAAACATAGCATCAAGCTTTTTCTCCTAAGGAGTAAGCAGAGGTGCAGCACACCTACATTTCGCTGGCTATTTATATCCACATGTAATAAGGAGTGAGCCTATTTCGAATAACTTGTTACATTTCGAGATTCCTAGCTGAGAATGCAAAACAAAAACAACAAAATACAATTCCTAAATGATTATACAGTAATGTACTGTTAAATATCTTAGTGTAATAATCACCGAACTCAATCAACTTTCATTCAGCCAGTAATAGCCTTCTAATTTGCAATCATGAGACGCTGTAAGATTTCTATACCTCATTCTCAAAAACTTAGTAAAAAGAATTGGTTATATAAAACGAATCTATATTGACTTTAGTGTGATAGCTAGTCCAAGTAAAGTTTTTCGATTAGAAAACTTAGAAGTTATGAACTAATAGTCATGAACTCTGCCACTATATAGCTATGGACTTGCTCACTACAATCTTTACAATTTTTATTAATAGACTAGCTACTTCTGCGACTTCGCTCCTGTGGATCTTTGTTTGGCTACTGCTCAGCTCCTATTGGACGTAGTTATGTTACAAAGCCTTCCTCTATCCAAAACGAATTAGTAGTTCCTGAGATTAGCGCGTACAAACAAAGAAACAAACTCTTCTGCTGTGTAATATTACCAGCTGTTGTCCGGGGCTTCGCTCCTGTGGGTCTATGTTTAATCACTACTCGGATCTTATTGGTCGTAGCGTGATGTTATAATAATATATTGTTATATCACGTAGTTCAATGTCTTAGTCGGTTTGGCCGAAACAGAAAAGACGATTTGATAAATATCTACAAAGTTTGTTGTGCCGTATTCGCAAAGGGGCTTTTACAAATGTAGGAATACAATTTGAGCGCTCGCTTTTCTCGCCCGCAGCACTAGAGGATGCATATATTTTATCTATTCCGATATGGGTTGCAGGTACGGTGTAAAACTTCTGGTGTAATAAAATCACAATAAATCTTTTTAGTGCAGAATTGTTAACAAAAACCTTTTCGCTTATTTTGGAGCACTTCAGTGCAATGGTACGTTTTGGTACGGTTGCTGATGACATACATTGAGAGATAAGATCGTCCATTCTATGTTTAAAAAACCGGTCAATTGCGTGTCGGACTCGCGCACTGAGTGTTTCGTACGATTATGCAATTTTTTTATATTTTTTGTGATTAACATGTAAGAATTTAAGTAACCGGATAGCTATACATTAGAATAAGTATTACTTTAAAGGTAAATCCACTATCTTTTTTCAACGTCAGTCCTCAATAAACTCTCACTTTTACTAATAAAATGTAGGCTTATCATGTTATACCCCTTCCAATATAGTACTAAATTTTCAGTGATATAACTACACTACTACCTTTTTCCTTAATCGCCTCTTACGACATCCCGGGAATGAGAGGGAGTGGTGACATACGTATTCTATATCTCTGTGACCACACGGAAAAGAAATTCTAAGTGTACTCGTATGTGTGGGCGCTACAATGGATCGACGTGGCAAAGAAGCCGCTCATGCCATCCAAAATAATTATAATAATAATCTCTGTCTACCCCTTAGAGTATAATGCGTGATACTATGTACGTGTGTATACATTATGAGAAGAGAACACTGTCTAGCAGAGGAACATAATGGCTTGTTGATGAGATGATAAGTCTTAATAAATTGGGCTCTTATTTCTAAGAAAACAATCAAAACTAAGCCCCGGAGTCTTATTACATCTTGACTTAGTTACAATGAATTGATTTTTCCGTGTTTCTCACGGGTGCCTTAATTTTTATCTGGCAAATTAGGATACTCTCTCGAGACGTAACCTACTTGTTTTACATAGATTCTTTCCTATCAATTTACATAATTGAATTAAGATAAACAAAGAACAAGAATTTCGTAGCTACTTAGGTATTGGTGTTGAGTTTTGGTAATATTTAGGTACTTATTATCACTGTGTAATATAACTATAACTTCCTATTTCTAATGATGACCTGATGAATATGAATGACCGTAAAAATGAAACGTGAACCTAACACTTTTAGCGTCATTCGGTTGAAAAAACTTCGGTTGTCAAAGTAAAGCATGTAGCAGTTATTGTAAGCGCACTTCATCTCCACTGCTGGGCAAAGGCCTTTCCATGATTTCTATGCTTTTCTATTATTGGCTAAAATGGTCCAGTCTTGATGACATTCATCTATGTAATCACCCTATCTTTTTCATAGACTGCACGGCCGACGATCCACGGAGCCGTTACTTTGGGCCACAGCTCGTTAGAAATACGGTAAGAAAAATTACTTCATTAGCATATTTTATAAATTCTTAATCAAATACAGATTTCCAATGGAATCACAATGAAAAAGCGATCGTGGCTGAATGGATAAGGGACCGGCGTGCAAATCACGCGGTCCGAGTTCGTTCCCGACCTGCAGTACCAATGTGGATTCCACTTTGTGGAATTTATATGTACTAGTCAAGTGACTTACCATCTGCTAACGGTGAAGGAAAACATCGTGAGGAAACCCACATACCCTAGAAGAAATTCTATGAGTATGTCTGATCCACCAAACCGCACTAGGCCAGCGTGAGTGGATTATGGCCTAAAACCCTCAACTCTCTAGTTAGAGAGGAGGGAGAGGAGACCCGAGCCCAGCAGTGGGACTTAATATGTTGCTGATGATGATGATGAAATCAAAATAAGATAAATATCCTAATCATTTGAAAATACGATTCGATATCTCAAAAAACCTTACATCTAATTTAATTTACAATATTTGACCACAATAAAATCTTATTGTAATTCATAGATGCGAAAATAATTAAGGCGACAGGGTAAACTCTAACGGGGGTTACCCGGACAGTAAATTAAATTTCCCTCTAGCGTCCACTTGACCCTCGTTGAGTACCCATTGTGCACTAACTGGTTATCGATGCAACGCATAAAAATATATTAATGATAGCTTCCTGTCGCCACTCGCCACCCATTCGAAATCCATTCGTTTTGATATTGGAATTAAAAACCTATAGAATGTGATGACAGCGCTAATGGCGTACCTACTGCTAGCAGTCACTAATTATGAAGAAGTTACACAGCTGTCCCAAGTGTGTTATGTTTTTAGGATATGTGTGTGTACACGAACAACACGTGAAATAAAAAGTTATTTATAAATAAATCGTTCCATTATATTAAGTTTTGTTTGACTAAAATTAAACTTAAAGTCCCTTGTATATCTTTATACACCTTTCAGCTATGTGTGTACTTATATTTCGTCCCAATAAAGGAATAATGTTTTATCGTCACATTAATCAATAATTTTAAATTCGTCATTAAATACCGTAAATCTAATTTTATCTAGTATTTTAAAAAATAAAGTAGTTACTGACAAAAAAAATACAATTAAGCCCCAACTGCTGTGCAGCAAACAGCATCACAGGCAATTACTTTAAATATAACACTTTTTCATTATAATATACTACGTTTATTAGTAAATTAAACTAAGTCGTTTTGTCTATTTTATTGTGATACCAGACAAAGTATACGAGGGAAATCAAAGTTCTAAAACAAGGGATTGATCGTTTGTAGAGTTATATTAATTGCAGTCATTTAAAGTTGCTTCGCTAGTTTAGTTGTAAAATGCGGTTGAACTTTTTATATAGTCGTACATAAGGGGATAGCCACTAAAAAGGGTGGAAAGCGGATCAAGTTTATAACCCCTAAATTTCACTATACAAGGCAACGATGGTTTACCAGACGAACTTTTCCCATGATAATTTATTCTATCGGTTATGGCTCTGGGTATAAATTCGTCCCGTATTTTAGCGTCGTCCATATTCGCTAGTCATTGCTCCTTCTATTCCACAAAAACCCTTTTGAGTGCCTGAGGCTAATTGGATCTTTTGAATTTTTCCAAAATTTTCGTCTATCATTCTGACGCGTGATTTGAACTTGTTTGCCATGCAAACAAGCCCTTAAGTATTTTCGGATTGATAAATATTTGCGTGTAGTAAAGTTTTCTTATAAAATGTTGGTCACCGTGTGGCTCAGTGAGTGACCCTGACTGCTGAAACAGAGGTCGTGGGTTCGATTTCCATCTAGGATAAATCCTTGTGTGCTGAGCACAATTATTTGTTCTATTTTTAGGTGTAATGTATCTATAAAATGTATATATTAACAAAAAAAAGTTATCTAAGTATTATATCAGTTGTCTAGTATCCATATTAAAAGGATTAGCTTTGTATGAGACTAGATGGCGCTGTGTGTGAATTTCCAAACACTAGGTATTATATTATACATAATAATAAATATTATAATAAACTAGATATTGAAGACACAATTTAATAGCACAATAAAGCATACAAAACGTAAACTATACTAAAACACTATACAAAACTTCAAATTAATTCATAACATAACAGATTTTGTAAACATAACACCACGCGTTTTTCCCCGAAGGGCAAGGCACAGTTTCAACATAAGTACGTTTTGCCGGCTATGCTATTTAATAATTTCAGAGAAAAAAAAATTACTTGAAAAAATTACGTGATGGTCAAAATCTTATTTTTGTCCAACCCGGTCGAACCTGTGATTATTATTGCACAGCATTAAGTAATTGTATATACCAACTCATTTCATCTACCAAAGCAGAACCTATTTTACATAATCTTAGTAGGTACTAACGTAGTGAAACCGAGAGCAAGATCTAACAACAGCTGGTTTGACTACTTAATATGTTTATAGATTAACAGATCAGATCATCTGTCCACCCACAAGGTAAAGAATTGCAGGATGCACGCGCTGGAAGCCGCATAATTATAGCCGGTCCTATTACAATTCTCTTGAGGAGGCTTATATGCAGTAGTGGACATCCTATGGCTGATATAATGATGATATTATTGGTATCAGCAATTATAGCAATGTGTAAGCAATAAACTGGCACACATAATGATGCTAACGATCTATCAGCAGTTTTGCTCTTGTGAGTCACATGAATTGACTGGCCTGTTGGTCTAGTGGTTAGTGACCCTGACTACTAAACCGGAGGTCGTGGGTTCGATCCCCACCCAGGACAACTCTTTGTGTGATGAGCATAATTGTTTGTTCTGTGTCTGGGTGTAAATTATCTATAATATGTATGTATTTACAAAAAAAAAAATTATTTAAGTAGTATATCAGTTGTTTAGTACCCATAACACAAACAAATATAATTGCTTAATTTGGGACTAGATGGCGCTGTGTAAATGTGGTAGAATATTAATATTATTATTATATGTTGCAGAAAAACGGTATGTATGATTTAAAAGTTATAATACAGTAAACTCTATTTAGTAGTTTTTCGTGAAACTATAAGAAACATGAACATAAATTTATAACGGAGATTAAACATGGTTTGACTTCTCTTTAGAGATAGTCTTTTTAATTTGTTAGAAAGACGCACCAACTAGAAAACCTGCCGCTAAGACTTGCAGAACCCCTATTTCATTACAATATTACCAAGATCTTTGTTCTGTGGCCTCTACTTTGTTTATGACGGTATATTTTAGAGGAGTTAAGCCGTTACTTTGAAACTATTAAGCCGTTCGGAATACCCTGTTATTTATTTTGTGTATTCCTTTCAAGCTATGTTTAATTAACATTGAATGCTAAATTTAATATCAATAAATATTGTTACTCTATTAAAATTAACAATTTTGACTTAGTTAGCTATATGTACCTGTATGTGTGATTTATTTTTGTATTTTCGTTTAACACTTTCACGGACACAATGTAATAGTACGCCATGACTTGAGACTTAGATACGGCACAACGTATGATAACGTTCAAAAACAGAATGTTATATACGGCAGGGCGTTGATATCCGATCAATTTTAATACAAAAATTCGTTATATGGTACCTTGTGTCACAACATATCGAAAGCTCAAAACTTTACTGTCACGAGAACTTTGTTTTTAATCGTTTCCAAAATGTGCGTTTGACTATACGTCGCGTTACTACACACACACGCACACCGTGTATATACGCCCTCCGCGCCTCACCGCGTCGTCATACGTTGACGTGATAACACGGTTGTGTCATATTGTCTTATAAACATCTAATAACATAGAACAGAACGTAATTAAACGCCAAATATATTTGTATGGCAATTTATTGTGTCATTCTAGAACACAATTTAAACTGAGACTGTCCGCGAACGTGTTAAATCCGAAGAAGGTTTTACTGAGAGGTAGGGCAGAGCATGTCCCTGCTTGTGAGTAGTGTATCCAGAGCTCATTGGTGTGAGGGAAGGCGTTTTAAAGGTTCGATTCCGCAAAGCACATGTAATGCTATGCGTGTTGCATATGGCTACAATAACGTTATTTACACCCCTAGTCTAGTCACTTTCAAAAGAGTTAGCAGAATCTTAGAAACTCTTAGTGCCGCACTCAGAGACGTCTATTAGCAGTAATCTGTCATTAACATAATTTTTTCACTGAATAATCGTCTTTAGGCGTATAGACTTAAGTATTACACGTTTTTACTAAATAAACTTTAAAGTTAAGTAACGTCTCTGGGTACGGTTAGACATTAAAATAATGATACATTAGATAAGGACTTTATTTAAATAGAAGCATTTATAATAGGAAATAATTGAAAAATACATTTCATAAGACCTTGAACCTGGAATCAGTGTCGCTACGAATATCCTTGTGAGCAGTGAATATTTTACGATTGTCCCCAGTAATAACACGAATCTACTTTATAAAGGAAATGCGCCACTTTATTATGATAATTGGTTGACCTCGAATTCGAATCCCAATCGAGTCCCGTTTGAAAACGTGATCAAGATTCGAAGACATGGAGTGGCCCGCTAATGATCTCATAAATAACCACGAAGCCTTACAACTTTGTTCCGTTCAGTCTTCTTTTTGATGAAGTGTTAACAAAGGGTTTGAAGGCAAACTCACGAAAAGTACACGTGTTTTATCCACCCACAAGAATAATGTTAGCGAAAATATTCGTGTAAAGATATCCTTTTGGTAAAGTTAGCCGTGTCACCGCATCACTTTGGCAAATAATGTTTACATGTAGGTGACGCGAGGCAAATCTGAAATTCACCTCGGGCAGGCGGGGCGTCGACTTCCTATAATCCATTTGGGCGAACAACTGGAGTCATGTCAGGGTGATTGATGTAGGTACCTACGAAGTGATCCGTACGGCGACTTTATCTACACCTCTTTGACAAGCGACCTTAGAAACTTAAGCAGCTAATGTGAGCATAGTGAACGCCATAATATTTTACATATTAAATCATTTTATGTTTTGTGTTATGGTGGTTATTTGTATGGTAAATAGATTTGATAAATGTTTTATGTCGTGTGTAATATTTAGCTGATTGTTATCAAATATATTCATATGAAAAATGAATTACGTTTTATGAACTACTGGTGTGTTAGGTAAATATTCAGTCTTGAGGTATCTATTTGACATAATGGGGTCACGGTAATGACTGTATCTATAAACCAATGAATAGCAGTCCAGAAGTGAAAGACTGAATACAAAACTTTCATTTTAAATATAAGCTGAGCTGGTATTTTGTTAATAATTTAATTATTAGACTGATAAATTACTCTTATTTAAAGAACAAAACAAATGAAACCAAAATGCATATTCAAAAGCGTTTTACCAAAGAGGCTTATAAGCTTATTTGTAAATTTATGTAAGACAATAAAACGATAAATCTGATCAATACTGAACATTTAGCGACGCCCGAATTACCGAACCATTAAGAACGCCGTGAATGTCAATGACAGACGAGGAAACATGGATATTTACAGTCGGTTACCACAAGCCGAATAGATACTGTCTGTTTTGAAGTTTATTACGATGTTCGCAGATTCACGAAGATTTTCCATGAATACTTAAAACATAATTGAGACGCAAACAAAGTAGGGTGCGTTGTTACGTTTTAAACGATATTTGTCGGAACTTCAGAAGCAGTTTAGTGTTATATTCATCATGTATAGAGACTATTAATGCGACACAAATCTAATTACTGTGAGGGCTACATTTTGTATAAGCACTAAACGACTCGGTATTCAATCATAATATATTCAGGTTCTGGACCAAAGTCACAATATACCTATTACTAAATCATCATTTCTACCTTTAACGTCTCTCCTCTATCTAGAGAGCTGAGAGGGTTTAGCCATAATTCACACACGCTGGCCTAGTGTGGGTTGGTGGATCAGACATACCCTTCGAATCTCTTCTAGGGTATGTAGGTTTCCTTGCGATGTTTTCCTTCACCGTCAGGAGACGGTAAGTCACTTGATTAGTACATATAAATTCCACAAAGTGAAATCTATATTACTGCCGGTCGGAATCGAACTCGGACAGCATGATTTGCATGTCGGTCCTTATCCATTCGGCCGTCCTTAACCATCACCTTCGTTCCGATATCCGACCATCACCTTCATCGCCATCTTCATCATTATAATATAATATTGAGTAAATGGAAAACGTTCCCAAAGACAAAACGAAAGCTAAAATTAGTGCTAGTCATTCTCAATAAATGTTCAGGTCCATCAATGACGGTACTTAATGTTGGTAGATAGTAGACACGTCCTTCAGCTCTGAGAGTTGAGTTTTCAATGTAAAGAAGTAAACAGGTAAGAAATGTGCCTCTCACATCAATCTTTTGATTCTGAAATTGCAAAAACTATTTTGTTTTCCGGTAGCTCATCTTCCAGTAAATACATTGTCCAAGATATTTAATGACAATCTTTTCATAGAACAAATAGCTGAAGCATGAAGAGAAACGATAATTAACAACGTCCAAGCAATATCGGAGGCGTCCATTAATGACAAATATTGCGAAAGACGGATAAAAATATCCGTAATATTTTCCTCATCGTGTACATTAAAATGATCAAAAGTACGGGTCAATGTAATACGGAGTTTCCTGAGTTAACGGCTCATTGGACCGGCGGAGAGAGGATGTCGCGCCCTCTGCACCGGTGCCTAAATCTCCAATCTAAGTGTTATTTACTTTTATATTTCTCCCTCGGAGGCTTACTGATTTTATGCTTCGCTTTATGGCGCATCCGGTACAGGTCATAAAAATAGTCTCCCGACTGATTGCCATCGCTCGATTCGAACAGTCAGAATAAATAACCATTAAAACTTGTGATTTATGATAGAACTAGAGCATTCATTTGTTACTAACGGCTCCTGAATTGTACACTGGACAAAATTTTATTACCTTGGTGTTAGCTGTTACTCGAGAAAACATAAAGAGGTATTACAGCGACTTAGAACACAAGTTAAATGTTGCGAACACTGTCGTACGGCTTCTTTTATACTTCAGATGTGACACTTCAATTTATTAGTACTTACTTGTCTGCACTTGTTTGCGAATAAAAAAATAGATTCATTTTCAAAAATTAAAAATATAGTAAAATTTTTCTCACTAAAATCACTTTAATTATAGGCTTTAGCTTGGGAAATTTTCAATGGAAAGGTACTTCACCTTCCCACCACACTATCCCTTTTGGTCCTTCCGCCGACCACATTTTGCAGCGAAGAAGCTTTAAGGGATCAAATTACGAAGTGATATAATATAAGTGCCTCGGTATAGCAGGTTTTCGCAAAATAGTAGGTAATTTAAAACATACTGTAAGATAAACTGGGTACTCGTTTATATTATAAAGTGTCCATAGGTTAAGGTTGATGCCTATGTTGGACCTTTTCAAATTCTTTGCAGAATACTATGTGACTATACTATATTTAATACTTGACAACCATCTTTTAAATCCCGATGGTAAAAAAGTAACATAACTGACTGTTAAATAAAATAAATAAATATAATAAAGCCTTATATTTCTTGAAATTTTACAATTGTATCATGCAATTTATACAGTGAAAAATTAAACCAATTTCATTAGGTATTTTTATTTCTTGAATATTGTTTATTTATTTTTATTAGATTGAAATTATAAATTTAATTCCAAACTACTACTATATTTTTTGTTACATTATTATTATTTATCAAGAACCCCTCCCCGTTATGGTCTCCTCCAGACTGGCTGTCAAATAACGAAAAAAAGGTTTCATTACTTTTTTAGTAAAGGACAAATTTATCTGCATAAAATTTTAAAATATCCCCATTCCATTCAATATTAATACACAATAAACATACTTGTATACCTAACAAGCATTGCAAAGAAGTTGTATATAGTAAAAAACGAAAATAGTGCTTAATTTCGCCTAGATTTTTAGCTGCAATTCCACAACTTAGGTCGCAACGTAATTTATTCATTCGGAAAAGTGCACCAGTGCCGTTACAGTACATGTCTGATGCCAGTAAACACTACTAATTAACCTACTTACACTTTACTATAGTTATTTAGATTTACAGTATATTTTTTTCACTTCCATCTTTGTTAAACCTACTTGTAGTCATGCGTTGTGCTAGAAGCAATTATAATAAAATATTTAATTTGAACATCTTTAATATTATAACTGCCTCGGTGGCGCAGCGGGAAGTGTATACGACTGTTGTGCAAGAGATCCCGGGTTCGATTCCGGGTTGGGTGAAAATGGTATTAGGTTTTTCTATCATGAAATTCCAGTATTAAGATTTTCCCGGAATTTGGCAAACAAATGTTCCCCGTTGATGACAATAGGCTCGCCCCCTATTTCATGAGACCATAAATAGCTGGCTAAATGTGGGTGTGAAACACCTCTGCCTACCCCTTCGGAGAAAAAGGCGTGATGCTATGTTATGTTAATATTATATTTAGGGCCTTTTTAACCACCTTTAAATAGGTGTCTAATAAATAGGTGTCTTAAAACTACCTGAGAATTTTTGGCAGATATTGTATGAAAAATACGTCAAAAATCTGTCAAGTAGGTTTCATAAAAGCTATCTAGCATTTATTTCCCAGTACAGTGGTAAAACAGGCGCTAAAGCTCAGTAAGTATTCTAAGTAACGTAAGTTACATTTTTATGGTTTTTTTAACTAACCATGTTTGTTAGTAAGATTCGATTCTTATGGTTAACCCTAACGATCAATGCCATAAAAGTACAAAATGTTATTTTTTTGGATTATAACTGTTTCAATTGCCGAGTGTGGCAAGTGAATTTCCGAAAAATTTTGAATACAGTTTTGTTTCTTTTTAAAAACAAAGGAATGTTTTCCTTGAGTAAAATTATCTATCTCTAGTATTAAGAGTACTTTCCCTCCAGGTCGTATTACAAAATTCCTCCCTGTATATGCAGTCAGTAATCTACCGCTGTCACACTATCCAATCTTTACGTAGAAAAAACATTTATATAACTTCAATGTAGACCGCGATGCTTTACTAGTCGGTACTCAGCTAATTGATATTCCAAATCAAAATTCCCATAATAGTATTGCATACGTATTGAGATACAACATTACTGGAACTAGAAAGTACGTAGCACAATTATGATTAATTATAACATTGGACAATTGCTATTTTGTATTAGCCACTGATTCAGTCACGGACGTAATTTAATAGTTAATAACGCGTTAAAAGACCATTTATATCATTGTAACTATCGAAAATTAATTAAGTGTGTGATTTGACAGCTAATTTGATAGGTCACTCGTTATTGTGAATGCAACTGTATGAATGTAAATTCATGGCTTATTACGTTTGCAAATGTGTGTGAGTGGTTAACTGGTTACCTCGCCGTTAAACTAGTGCTAAGTATTGTAGGTAATATCACTACACATGAAAGACAGTAACATCGTAAATGTAAAACCTAATATTTATTATCTGATAAGGTTTCAACGTTCTCATCATTATAATTATTATTATTCAGTCATACAATGTCCTCTGTGGGACATAACCCTTCTCAAGAGATTTTAACGTTATCATCATCATCATTTCAGCCTATTGCAGTCCGCTGCTGGACGTAGGCCAAACGTTATACTGATTTTAAATTAATACATTTTAGGTTTTTTTTATTGCCTAAAGTGGCAGACGAGCAGACGGTCCACCTGATGGTAAGTATAGTTACCGCTGCTCATGGACTTGTTATTCATAGTTATGATGATTGATTGTTTCTATCAGGACGTCAACAGAAGTTCATAAATATTATAAGAAACAACAGTTGTTTTCAAAATATTTGTGTTTTCTGCATTTGCAACTAATTATATAAGAGATATTCATATTATACAATCACGATAATCGTACCTAACCAACCTTTATACAAAACATTTCGTTGAAACTATAAAATATATCTACGTGTACTTTCAAAAATATCTTGATCATCAAAAGAAAGTCATGTATATTTTCCATTTAAACTGGTCTAGTACACAAAAGTATATAAAATACCTTTTTCCTTTAATATTAAACAGGCATTGAGTTGGATAAGTACGAACTTTACTGCTTCCAATTTTATTATACGGATAATAACATATTTTTTTGTTGAATATTTGTTTCTCAATCACGTACGACTGATCAATAATGTTGTCACAATCCGAAGCTGTAATCCAATCGAATAAATAAAAGCTCACATTTGTTTACAAATAGGAGCCACTGATGTTTATATGTCGCAATGGTTCGTAATATTAGTTCAAACTAACTCAGTTTTGTAGAATCTTTGATCTAGAATTACTTAGTTCAACTGTTCTAGGTTGTTGGAACTAAATAGACCTCGGTGTCGACGCCATGAGTATAGTGATTCTAACAACTCCAAATGTCATAGAAATAAAACTAAATGAAATGAATAGTCTGTATCTCGCATTTCGTAAACGCGCCAATCCACCGGTTCAATCTTTAAGCTCAAACTTATATTTATAATATCAATTTATTTATGATCCACTGCTGGGTAGTTACTCGTCTCCTCTCCTTTACCTAGAAACCACAGGGTTTACGCCACAACCGTCACACAATGTGAGTTAGTGGATCAGACATGCCCAGGTATGGGGTAAGTGAATTTTCTCACGATGTTTTCCTTTACCGTTAGCAGATGGTTAATAATATGAATATACTCATCATTTCAACCCATAAACGTCCCACAGCCGGGCACGGGCCTCCTCCAAAGAATGTGGAGGAAATTTAGCCCACTATACCATGCTGGCCAGACGGGCTAAATTCCACAAACTGCAATCCACATAAGTACTGCCCCGGTCCGAATTGAACTTGGACCTTATATTTTTCATGTCTGTCACTCCAATTAATATAATATATGGTTTTCAATAGTACGCATTGTGCCCTAATAGGTAGATTTTTTAATGAGACTCAAAACGAGACAACTTTGTTAAGTGACTCTCTGACGTATTTATAAGGTCTATATACCTATTAAAATCCCACGGGATTAATATTTGTGTGACGACCCACTGAGTCTGAATGTGATTCAAATTAACTAAATTCTACCTATGTTTGTAAAATCTGTCTCTACACAGAAAATATTACCTAAAGGAGAAAATGTTTTTCAAAAACGAAATAATTATATGCTAGGCATACTTTCATAGCAATAGTAATTCCTCTATCCAATTACCACGGTGCCAACAACATAAATTGAACTTCATAAAGCCACTTAAAAGATAACAACTCCAATAATTGTACAAAAGAATTTCTAGAAAATCTAATTGAAATTATGAAAGCAAGGAATTTGTTTCTACAAATTATTCATGGAAATCGTTATAAACATATTGCGAAGTAGCACAAGTCTTATTATGGTTAACGTAGAACGATAGCACAGACATTCTACTCGTGTCAACATTGTCGGATAATACAGCATACAGACGATGTGCCTTGTTGAGCGAATAGGTACTAAGACTATCGCCATTCAAATATTAGCCTAGAATATGACATCCTAGATAGATTGTTATTGTAATTTTTCTTTGCAAAGAGGGGATATAATATGATAGTAGAAAATAAACTATATAGATTTTTTTGTGACAAACATAAATAGCATCTCGGTTTTTTCCCGTAGGGGTAGGCAAAAGTGTATGACACCCAAATATCGCCAGCAATGTTTGGTCCCTTTTTTTTAAATCCATTAAAAGCTATGCTACATGGTTGGTCCACAGAGGTGCCCTTGGTGAATTTTAACCGTGTAGCCGGCTGTTGTAAACCAAATTTCATACAAACTACGCGGATGGAAACTAAGCTCCCACCAAGGTCACTTTGTTGGAACGCAAGTTTATAATCGTGTAACAACTATTAACCAAAATCTCAGACTCCGGGAAGTGTTTAAAATTTAACTTTTTTACACATCCTAGGACCTCGATCGAAACCCCAAACTTTTCGTGCAGTAGTCAAAATAACCAACCAAGCCACAATAAAAATAAATTTTAAACACAAACACATTCAAACCACCAAGCTTAAATAATCTCGCGTCGCTTTTGTTTGGCCACTGCTCAGCTCCTATTGGTTCTAGCGTGATGTTATATAACCTATAACCTTCCTTGATAAACGGGCTATCCAACACTAAAATATTTTTTCAAATCGGACCAGTAGTTCCTCAGATTAGCGCATTCAAACAAGCAAACAAACTCTTCAGCTTTAAAATATTTGTATAGATTAAAATCAATATGTAGAGCTCAAAACCTTAAAAGTGTGAGGCGATCATAAGTTTTAAACCAAGATACCCCGTTACCCTATTGCCGCTAAAAGTTGTGTGACAGTATTAAGCTTAAGTACACTAAATATTCTCGGTAACATCAATTTCAAACTTGTGCTCTGATTAGTAACAAAGTTATACGGGAGTTAAAACTGTCTTGAGTTACTTTGCGAAAAAGGCATAATATGCCTTTTATTAGAATTACTCGATATCACCCCCGTGACCCCCTCTAGGTACTTTTATTTCATCTTAGATAATATGACTCGATGACATTCATGATGATGCTTTTCAAATGACTTTTCCTATTCGGGTGCAATATCTCAAATAGACCAACAATCTCACGAAAGACTTCTACAGCTTCCCGTTGGTCGTTAAAATGAATACAACCTACCAGTTTACAGCTCTGTTTAACCAGCTAATAAACATAGCAAGTGAAATTGGCTTAATTAATTTCCGCATGCCAAAATGCAATGAAAAGCGAATGAATTCGTAAAATACTTTTACGTCTTGCCAAATTTTTCGCAGCCTTGAAAGGTTTAAGAACCGTTTGTTCAGTAGACAAAGAGGACATAAAAGGTTCAAAGTAAAACAAAGAGGAAATAGATTTTCTTTTTAAGCCTTTAAAATTCTTTGACGATATAATAAAAAGTACCTGCAATTTACCACAAAATCTTCAACGAAATCGACTTAAATCTTTGCCGAGTTTAAATAATGGTGGTATTTCTATTATATCTTCAACAACACATTTTAATTTCTCGAAGCTTTCTCTCTTATTGAAAAAAAAAGTTTACTCGTAGATAGGTGTAAAGTGTGTCAACACTTCAACATTTTCTTAAACTCCACTGTAAAATCAAAGTAGAAAATTACCTCAAAACCCTAGACTACAAACAAACAGAAGACCTGCTCACACCCCTTAATTAATTAATAATTAAAATCACAACTTGTTATCCTTCCCCCGTCCCTTGTTATTATCATTCTTACTGGCTTTATTCACACAAACACTCACACACACAATTCTATTTCTAATTAGATAATTTTATATTTTTACTATGTCTAGTTTTAAGATAACTAACACGTTAATAGATACAACTATTGTAAGAGCTAATTGTATCCTAAAATAATATGTATACAGCCATATACGTACTAACCGCGAGGTGGGCCTGGTGACATGTGATACAGATTTATTATTAAATCTACTACATGCACCAGACTCGCACAAAGTTGGACTATACCCTACACCCTGGCAATACACCTTATCATGTATTCACTAACTCTGTGTGAGAAATAAATCGTTTTCATTATTATTATTTTTTTTTTCTATGACTATTAAAAAAAAAAACATAAATAAAAAGATAAGCGTAAGGTGAATGAAGCTATTAGACCCTCCTTTCCATCATCCAAAGATAAGATACACAAATTATATAGATAGGTAAATGTCATATTTTACTTTCACCCAAGTTAAAAATTCTGTTAAGTATTATATTCCAAGTTAAAAAAGTTATTTAGAAATTTTTCATCAATGATAATTTCAAAGTACGTCCAATTTGTAATATTAATTTGCCGTTATCTCTATTAGATTACATTCATAGAAATCTCCTTTTATAAAGATGAAATAAAATTTACATAATCCGAATTAGGAAATATAATAATTTTTTCAATACAATCTTATTTTCACCTTCAAATTGTATAAAGGAAAATGTGATTCTTGAAAAATATATTTGTAACGAGTACTCGTATTTGTATCCTTATTACGTTTCGCTTAAGGAAAATATACAAAATACTTTATGTACAAATTTATTATCTTAGTACAATACAAATTTATTGCTAAATCTATAGAATTCAAATTACTTTGAATTAAATAATTGACCAATTCTTACATACCGAGTATAAAACCTAGTAGTACATACAATCACAGCGCATCTTCAAGAAACTCTATAAGCATTTCTCTCTGAAAACTCTTTGCTGAAAATCTAAAAACCGTATCTATTTTTAAATACATTATTTTAAAGAGACGCAATATATGCACCGCTGAAGAATTTAGCAAACATGTATTTAGCAATAATACATACACACAGATTGAAAACAATTTTAATTATATTGGTGTCACACGAATAGGCAGGTATTTGTTGAGTGGGTGGATGGAACCGATGGTAAACACAACAGAACAGAGATAGGCTTTTGTAAACACTATAAACACTCGCGCTCCCACTCGCCACGTGCAAAATTATTCTAAATATATTACATGACACAAGGTGTAATAGACCTACCGCATATTCATATATTAAAAGATCATACATTTTTTAATAGTAAAAGCAATGATATTGTATGTTATTTGTTGAGTTTGAGACTGATGAAATCAGTAGATGGATTGCACACTGTCCCAGAAGGAGAGTGTATAAGACATGCTTCTCAAGAGTACCGGCTTCGATTCCTGGTTTAGACAAAAATATTATTTATTTTCATTATGATCATCGTCATGTTAGCCCAATGACGTCCACTGCAGGACATAGGCCTCACCTAAATAGGTGGTAGTTAGCCTACTGTTACCATGCTGACCAGACTGGTTAGAATGAGAGGCGATTTATTGATGATTATTTATTTTGCTGTCTTGAATTATTTTCAGTATCAGCCCAGTGTCTGAAAGTGTGACTGTTTAATAGCAATAGGCTCACCCTCTATTAAATGGAACCTAACATAGCTGGTGAAATGCTTCTATGGGGTAAAAGGTGATAAGTAATATATTTTAATATTATTATGTAAAACAGTCTAACATTATTTAATGCAAAAACATCATTTGCAGATTACAGCTAAAACATTTTCAACGAAACGCAGGAAACTCGTTACTTATTGTTTGTTATCGACAGTTAACTTGTAGTGAATTTCAAACGCAGCACACTCTTCGAGGGGAAATAGGGGAGTAGTTGAATGGACAGCACTCAGTGAAGCATGAGCGTGAATTCCGCGAACATTACGCTGCCAACCGAGCCGTCGTATCGCCTCACAATATGCGTGCAGATGATGCTATTGTGATAGTTATCGGATAAATGTGCAGATATTCTGATAAATACTGAGTTTAAGTTTTAGAGAGGTAAGAGACAGGAATATTTGTTGTTTCGTCATCATCTTCATCATTATCATATGCTTATCAGGCGAATGAGTTCCACTGCTTACCTAATTTCCGCTACAGCGAGCGACTGTGTGCCGACTGATCTAAAGTGTTAAGTTTACTTGACTATAAAAGCATGCATTATACATATACACAATTACATATACACAATTGATTCCCTTGATGATCTCTGGACTAGCTATAGTAACAAAACATGTCTATTGTACCGAAGGTACGTCGCCAATTGACCTATTTTGTTTTTGAGCCTGTAAACTGAATATTGGCCACACTATTATTTAATTTTAATATCTAATAAATAATTTTATGTATTCCTATATGTACACGAGATTTCCTTTTTTTGTGTTTATGTGAACCGAATTTGCTGGTACATACGTAATATCCTATCACTACCTCATGTCAACCCGTGGGTGTCGTAACAGGTGACTAAGTGAGTAACCTTATACAAACAAGAGCAGTACGAGAAAAGGAAAATAAATTCGAAACAAACCCTTTACCAACCCGTCTGGCCAGCGTGGTATAGTAGGCTAAATTCCTTACACATTCTTTGGAGGAGACCCGTGCCCAGCAGTGGGAAGTTTATGGGTTGAGATGATGATGATACCTAATAAATAGACAGAAAGCATTTACATAGGTGAACATTGTGTAGAATGTTAATTTGAAATCTTTTGAATACATACAGTTTGTTAATCTCCATTTTAACAATACTACATTGTTCCGTAGTTATTCGTATGAACTACTTCATATCAAACTTGTATTTCGATAACAAGCTGTACTTTTTGTTTGCACAAAAACCTTCACTCGACGTAGCAAACTACGTTTGTGGTTTACTTTTTTGACTCTGTTCGGCTTTACAGTTAAGCTTTATGTCTGTGGTAGTAAACTGGTTTTCACATGGACACGGAAGGGTGGGCAGCTTACGACATCGGTGCAAATTCTGCCATCGCATCGCTAGAAATCCGGAGAACGTACTGCATTCTGCGACCTGCTTTATTGGGGACAGATTTCAAACAATATTTGGAGGTGTCGGTAAAAAATAGTATTTATTATGAAATAAGTCAATTCTACGTTAATTTTGTGGACTGCTTAAAAGAAGAAATTACGTGTTTTATGTATAAATCGTTTCAACCATAATGTTTAAAACTAAAAACAAAAAAAATTTCATATGCTTACTTTGCGAAAACTCCTGAAAAAATTCAACAAAAGCATATTGTATCAATTAAACACAGCAAATAAGGGTTTAATATCTAATTGGTTATTGAATATTCATTTATCGACGGTATTGGCATGGAAAACAATCGTAATATTTTTGGCGTGGTTGCCAAATCGTTTGTCTACTATCTTTGTGTTTCGAATTTATTTAACTTTAATCCTAACATGAATTCTATGCGGATTTTGATAGAACAAATATGTATAATATATTACTGACATTTATTTATGAAATAGTAGATATTAATATCTATTGCTGAATACGTGAACTTTTGTCCATAGTTTACTATGCTAAAAGTTCACATAATGTGTTTAAATAGAATAGAATTATGTATTGAATATCTCTCTATTGACGTTAGAATCCAATTTATATTATTTTTCACCAACATATCATTATTCAAACGTACACTTGATTAAGAAAATACCTTTGTATGAATTACCATCGTCATGTTTGCAAAAATAGTTTCCATCGTAAATACTGAAACGTTTAAATGTACAAAACTCGTGTTTCAATTAATAAAAACAGGGAAAGTTTGGTAATAACGTTCCACGCAGATCATACGTAACAAGAAGCTGCAGCGCGCTGTTTTCCACTCTGTAGTTTTAACAGTGTATGCCGAATCGCGAGGTAAGTGCAGTCTCAGCATCAACTTGCCACGCTGCGATTAATAACGACGAGGCTATGTATGCATAAACTGGCAAGTTGGCTTGTTAAGCTTTTGTGCTGAGTACCTCTCGTATCCGTTCAATTGTGCTATCCGCGGTTTTATTGGTCGCATAACCTTAGATACGTGCTCAAACAAACATTTATGCAAACTAGTATTGGAGATAGGGTTGGCGATTGTTCGTTTTATGCTAAAATATCTCATTTTCAGGCTCGGCCTTTTTAGTAAAAAAAACGGAATTACAGCGATAAGATTGAAACACTCACGTTTCCAGACAACTAGTCCAGAGAACTCCTTGACATCTAGAAAGCTCTAGACCATTTGAAAGGAAACCTATGCAATGGACCGACCAAGTCAAGTCTGCTATGGACAGGTCAATCAACGAGCGCAGCAGACTGTCAGCAGAGAGAGGTGACGAGAAACCGAGAGGTACATCATATCAGCCACATCTGACTGAGACGAGCGTAACGATGAAGGAGAAGACCTACATCAGATGTAAATCATGAATCTCCTATTTTTTTTGACGGCGTTGACATACAGGAGTTGGGCTTCGGGTATTCAAGCAAGATTTAATTTTAACTATCAACGTGGCATAACATTTACGGTGGTCGCCCCGCCACTAATATCACCATACCGAGTGACTTGGGTTCGATTCCTACACGAGACAAATATTTATATTATTCATAGATATCTGTTTCAAGTCTACGTTTACTTTGTGCCCGTTTGTGTTTGTAAAGTCTCCCGCGACACAGGGTATGTTCTACAGAGAGTTATTTAAAAAAAAAGATTTAACAATGCAATAAAACCGCCAGGTCATTCGACTTCTTACATATTGCCCGTCTGCTCTATTTTGGTCTTGACAACCCTAATTGAAGCTGTAAATAACATTTTGAAATCGAATGCAGATCACCGCACCATAGTATTGTTAATAGTACAACGGAGTGCTCGTGCATACTAACTACAAATACTCTCTACATTGTTATTTTAAAATCAATTTACTTTATTAATGGTTTCATTAATGTAATGGGTACTTTCATTGTCATTTAACTGTTTTGGAAGTTCATTGTCGATGATTTACAACTTTACACATTTTTTATTGTAGATAAACACACAGATAGTATATATAATAAATTCAGAGAGACAGAGGTCTATGTTCGAGTCTCGCCTAGGTACAGTGTGCCAATCACATCGATATCTAAGTAGACATTATTTAACATAATTGCATCGAAGAAATTATTGATCATTCGTTTTCAGTTTTCACTTAATCGTTTAGGGTCGTAGTTCGTTTAAATGTTATTCAGCTGAAAAGCTGCAAGTATTTTTATATGTATATTTAATACAAACTAAGCTATCAATACAATTTAATCTATCTTTGAAACGTCTAGTTTATATATTATATTTTCGTAATTAATTCGTTTTTCGTCATTGTGTTATATTTATTTGCTTAACAGACTAGAATTGTTTTTAAATCTGTACAACTTTGTCACCCCTTTACTGCCCTTTTACAGCACATAATGGTTAATTTAGAGGCACGTAAAAATCGCCAAACACGATTACCCCACCAACGCCTAATTAAACAACCCGAGAGCAAGCGGTGGAATGACACCTCAACACCATAACCGTTTGAATCCTTACCCAATGCGGTAAACATTTTGTCCTACTATTTAAAATTAAATAGAAAAGATGTCTTATCAGTACTATTACAAATTATCAGATTTATGAAGATACTTATTTTAGTTCATATTTATTCTATAGTATTTGGACCACATTTGGGTGTTAGTTCGCATTATTGCTTTTTTTACTAATTTATTCAAAACATTGATAAAGAAATAAGTATAAACAATAATATACTTAATTTATAATGATTAATAAATTATTCATCTATTTACATACACACAACTTAATTTAAAATATATAAAATAAAATCGTTTTCAGTAGTTTCTTTGTCATTAAATACTAAACTATGCATTTACCTTTAGCAGTTATAGAACCGAATTGAACTTTGGAACTATTAGTTTCAAACAGTAGAATTCGTTGGTCACCATTTGCATAACTTACACGTTTCATTTCCGTAATTACCATTCGATAGCTACCATTAATCTTCTCACGAAATCCCACAGTGAACGTCAATCGTTTGACTCTAATCACGGGATTTGCTTTAAACGTCCGCATTCGTACTGGCCTCTTAGCGAATCCTTTTGAGAAAAAGTTGTTAAAAAAACGGCACAAAAACAAAAGGAAATAGTCGGGGCGGTCCCCAGAGAGTCGTTGTTAGCCCTGGGACGGTACTTAAATCAAATGTTCACCATTCAAGGAAATTATAAGAACAGGGCACGGATTCGCCGTACCCTCCGAGAGAATCCCCCTCGGATAAAAAGGCTTACGTACGAACACTGTTGTGAATAGTTTCATTGTTCTTTAACAATATTTTATACATACAATATCATGAGACACATTGAGCTCAGAAATTATAGTATACCTAACATAATGAAGTTCAGTTGAACAAAATATTGTGCATTGTGTTCGCCAGCACGCGTGCCGTGTTGGCTTGCACTGAGGAAACATTGAGAGAAAACTTAATCAGGAGTATTAGTGAGAACGTTTTAATATTCAGAACGGAGTGCACGGTTAAGGATTTTCTTTTTTGTTGTTGTCTTCGAGAATATTACTTTACCTCGCAACAAACTTAAGGGGCCTAATCCGCTTTTCAACTCGAGCTTTTACTTGCCTTATGACAGCGAGCTTAGAGCTTCGGAAGACGTTGTGGAGAAAGTTTTTAATCTTTTCACATATACATACGTATTCGTGACAAAACAACTTGTTAGACTAGGAGTTGGCGTATCAGACAGGGGTGGAACGTTCCATACATAATTATCGGCAGAGCGTTTTATTCTTTAAGGATAATACGTATATTGAGAATGAAAAAATAATAAGAGAAGCTTATGTGCCTCCAACATGGTGTCCATATGTCGAGATCCTTAGAAGCCGTCCCCTCTCGCCGGATATGAATAAAATTTTCTTAGATAAATTGAGAGTTCGCGAAAACGTGTCGATTTCTTTATTTATTCAATACTTTCTCCTTTGAAACGTTTCTCCTTGGATTCGTCCGCGCTTATCTTATATTTATGAATTCTTTTGGGTTATTGATGTAAAACCACTTTCTTCTTTTAGCGACATCAATAGGAATGTTGCAATGACATTCAACACACACGTAACTAATTGTATGAAACGAACATGGATCATTATAAGTGAAAATTGCGGCTCTACAGATGTTTTTATAATCAAACAACGTCCACAGTTGGTAATTTGACCCATACCAAGTCATGTTTGTATAGGTCAAACTAAACTCAATAAAGGGCTGGAAAATGTTGATGATGTAACAGTTTTATCAATATGTATATATAACACATACCTTTATTCATGCCTCGAAAATGAGTTTTAAAGAATCAGACCTGTAGTTTGTTATTGAAACTACGTTTAATTTAATTTAGTTACAAATAGAAAAATATTTATTTTTCAAACAAGTTTTTATTCGGTTATTATAGATTTAAGTCCTCTTTAAGACAAATCAAATAGAAGAACTCAATGGTACATCGTCGTTTTATAACAGAGTTCTCATCCATTTTAACTCCATCATCAATCAGTTCAACTCCATTTTATTAAAATATTGCATTGTTATCTAATTTTCAAAATGCATGCAAAATTTCATCTCAATCGGTTGACGTTAATTAAAAAATAATAAAAGCTACTTAAATTGATTTATTATAGTAGGTTTTATTTTATATATTTTTTTAATATTCGTGGCTGCACAAGCAAAGTTTTGGGTCTGGTAGTTTCAGATGATTTAGGCTAATATGAAACCTTAAACGAATGGATCGATTTAAATAAGTATTTTTTTGTTTGAAACCTGACATAGTAGTGATGACTACCTCTATGTAAAATTTATTTATCGATTGATTGAGTAGTTAAGGCGTAAACGCACAGCAAACGAACACAGTTCGCGTGTAACGCGCGCTTTTGTTCTCATTTATATTATTAGTATTGATTAGTTAGGATACAAAAAAGAGAGTTAGTGTCTTTTAAAGTAAATTATAGACTAAATTATCACGGAGACTGTACATTACCATACATGAGCTTAAAATATAAATAAGAACAACGTAAATGAGTTAGTACGTTAATCCTATATAGCTCTTGATCGAGTTAATTCATGGAAATGGAGGCGAAACGGATTCACCATGCTCGCACGTGATGTGCTAACTGTGACTGTACGTGTCGCTGTTTACAATTCAATGTATTTACTTTAAATGTTTTGAAGCTTTATTTAAATCATGTTTTGTTTTAAAGCCCATGCACAAACAGAATGAAATCCAAAACTCAACCGGGTGTTTAGAATAGTAAAATAAATCGTGTTAGTTCAAGAACGCCTGGATGATTTTGATGATTTTTAGTTTATTGATTTGTCTCTACTCGTGGTAACAGAATAACTATTAAAATTTTAGGTTTTACTGTTTTTAAGCGTTAGAGGGAAAACTTGGTTGTCATGGTTACTAACAGATATTTATATTGTACTAGCGGACCCGACAGACGTTGTCCTGCATGATATATCAATCGATTGCATTTTTTTTTTATTTGTGAATCTAAACCGTCCTCGAATCCACTTGAACACATACACAAAAATTCATTCAAATCGGTTCAGCCGTTTAGGAACACACAACACACGTACAGAAGAATTTTGATTGAAGAGAGAAGATTGAAGATTGGGCTTGAAATTATTTATTTTTAAAGACTGCCTCTATCTATTTTGTTGGATGTAAAAACGCCGACTTTTCTCTTTCGCCGAATTCAGGTAAATCTAAAAGCAAACCTATGGTTTCCAAAAATAAAAAGTAAATGTAGGTTAAATATAATAATTAATGAATAAACTTTAAGTTACATATACGTAGGATAAAGTAGCTTTTTTCCCCAAATACGACGTGACGTCTTTGCTTCAAACAGGGCTGATGTTTCTCTATCCTACAGGGGAAAATGAAATAAACTATGTTAGTTTTAAAATATTACTTGTTTGGCTGCCTCAGTTGCATCGTGCGTCATTGTCCTGATTTTTATTCTATGATCCACTAGAACTTTGTTCCTCAGCGGTTTAGTAGTATATCGATAGCCATGAAAAACTAGCTGAATTTTTTCATCGTTTGAGTGGTTAAAACGTGAAAAAGTACCTAACAAGCAAATGAAGAGACATAAAAACAAACATATTTATAACAAATTTCTTCTAAAAATCCTTTTAAAAATCACTGAACGTTATTGGAATTAGTGGACATAATCTAAAAGATAGCGACCGATCGAATTCCGCCGTCCGAAATGTCCGATGTTATATATTAGTCAAACCGATATCCGGGGACTCTGTGAAAAATGCTCGTGGAGTCCCGTCGACCGCCAATATCTCGGGAAAACAGCTTAAAAACGTTTCGGTAAGTTTGGCTTCACAAACCTTCGTTTTTTACACCCAAAGGGATTTGCGTACAAGCACTCTTCTAAATGTAAACGTGGAGTTTGTTCAAGAAAACTCCTTACTTATTTGTTGACTAATGTGCCTTTAGCGTCAACTAATATATGTTTAATTGACGGCGTTAAGGAAACGAGCAATAAATTTTATTAAGGAGACATCTTCTCACCGCATATATTTATCACTTCACACATGTATGTCGTTGTGGTAGAAATTATTATTGCTTTTTCTTAAATGGAGAAAATAGACAAAGAGGCTCGATCATATTGAAAGAGTCTAAACCGCCCAAAAAACAATAATAAAGATATTTAGCAGAATATATAATTATACAATGAAACGGTTACTTTGTCATGTCATTTCACGAATTAAATGTACAACATTGATGATTTTTCCAAGTTATAAAAAAAATAAAGAAAAATACGAAATTATCTGAAATTAATAATTTTACTACAATATTGTCATTAAAACAGCTAAGGGTAAGTTTATTCCCACCAGAGGGACATTGTTTAATAAAAAGGTGTTCATATTTAGAGGTCATAAAATAACTGATTAAGATTGGCAAGATTCATGACCGAAATCATTATGCAAGCTGTAATAATAATTTATCAAAGCCTTTTGTTTACTTCTTGTTCAATATTTCGTGCAGTGTGGTATAGTAGGCTAAATTCCCTCCAAAGCAGGAGACCGGTGCCCAGCAGTGGGACTTTAATTTATGGGTTGTAATGATGATGACCAATTTTCAAAACATTACATAACAAAAGATTATGTGCTCGAAGATTTAAGTAGTTACTTATATATTTTTGACTGGCCTGTTGGTCTAGTGGTTAGTGACCCTGACTGCTAAGCCGGAGGTCGTGGGTTCGATCCCCACCCAGGACAAATCTTTGTGTGATGAGCATGAAGGTTTGTTCTGTGTCTGGGTGTAATTTATCTATAATATGTATGTATTTACAAAAAAAAAATGTATTTATGTAGTATATCAGTTGTTTAGTACCCATAACACAAGCAAATATAATTGCTTACTTTGGGACTAGATGGCGCTGTGTGAATGTGGTAGAATATTATATTATTATTATATTCGAGCCCGCAGTCCACATTGTAGGTTAACATACTATTGTATATTGAACGAGTTTTGCTTTAATAACAACCAACTACATAACGGACTTCCATTTCCGAGGAACGTCGATAGGATCTTAAAACTATTTTTACAATATATTTCTACTTAGTTCGCTGTTGAAATAGAAATCTAAAATCTCATCTAGGATTTAACCAAGCACATAGAACCAAAAAGTCGTTTTATTTTTTTTTGCGGTGCTTTCTCCTCTAAAATTGGCTCCAGATCCATTCCTGTTGACAACTTTATCGAGCGGTTTTCGATAAATTGCGGCGAGGGAAAACTAAATAAATCCGAGAGGGACTTTAGATAAGGTAATGGCTTCAGTAATGTCTAGCGACTGCCGCCATAATGCAATCGGAAAGCGAAGCTCAATTTCACAGTTACGTTAAGACATCAAACTGTACAAGCTTTTCACCTTTTATATTTTTTTACCACTAAGATATTGAAAAACAAACGTCTGATTTGATTGTAAGTAGTCATTACGGTAACTGATCGCTATAAAACCCTGGATATTAGGTACGTTTTACAAATTTCTCAACGTATATTTATCTCGGCAGCTTTTCCGAGATATATACGTTCAGAAATTTGTAAAACGAGAAAGGGTATGAGTTGCACAAATACTCCAAAAACTAGTCCACATTAACTACTGACCGAAAAGTATGAAGAATTTTGTCCAACAGTGGGATGACACAGGCTAACTGTAACTGATACTGTAACTTTATATCTCATGTTATTATAGAGTGATCCTCCATGAAAAGAGTATCAACCAAATACAACAACATCTCTTTCTGACTATTCGTATTTTAAACACAAAATTCTACAAATTAAAAAAACAATTAAAAAATTGTAATACAAATGCATCTGTCTAGCTACAAGTAGGTCCCGCTAATATTTTGCATTTAAAATGTCTTTGTAAGAAACTTTTTTCATTAAAATCTGGTTGGTTATGAAGGTGCCGTGATGCATAAAAGATCATGGTTATTTTTCTTTCTTAATACCTTATAATGTTAAAGTATTTGCGGAGCTACTAGCTGACCTAATGTAGCCATTTATCGTAAACTTTAACGCAATTATAAAAGAAATAAAAAGTAATATTAGAAATGAAAATCTATCGATAACATCGGCAATAGTTTATGACATTATATAAATACACACACACAAATAGGCAAACATAAGATTGTTTAATTGATGATAAATAAAACTAGGTTAAACAATAATAATAATAAAATATCAACTATCATACAATTTTTAGCTAACAACAAATAAGTGCCCCTGTCGAGATCCAATGCAGTGGTATCTTTACAGATTAAAAGGCTGTCGGTAGACAGAGCTATATAAAAGTTTAAATAGTTTAAGCGCAGTCTCAAACGCATATCGAAGTCACAAGACAAACTCATTGTCTCCCGACAAACATCGCCAATGCAACTTCTCAATGAAGCCGAGCAAGATAAACTTTGCGATTCGGCTCATACTTACAAAGTTCCTGCGAACACTTCAACTGTAGAGAATCACCTGTAACCGTGCACGTAGACACTAGAACCCTCAAAAACAACGAGATGCCGAAAACTTCTAACAAACACTCAATAGAACTTTGTTGAGGACAACAGCTAAGTTAGTTTATTGGAAAAAATACGCTTAGAAATTAGTTAACGCTTATTAGGACTAAGTGGACAAGCGTCATTCGCCCCTTTTGCAGAATAAGAATATTCTCCCGACTAAATTTCAGTTAAAGCAAGCGACAACTAAACGTTTAAGTTGTTAAAGAGCAGGCGATATACCGCATAAATGTGTGCCTATACAATCTCAATTCTTTATAGATATTATTATATACGCTATATATATATCATACCTAATTCAATGCGCTGCTGGTAGCTTCGCAGGGTGCTTAGTAGTAACTTTTATATGCACCAGGGTATAAACATTGCATACTTAAAAACTTTAAATAATTTTTAAGACACCTAACTAGAAATACCTAATAAAAATGTTTTATGTGGCTCGCCTCTAAAATTATACTCGACCTCATCTACAGTTTACGATGCAGTAGAATAAGGTAAGCAAATACAATTAAAACAGCATCATATCAATGTTTGCTTCAGAAAATATGTGATAGACTGTTCAAATATAACACTGGAAGAGAACAAATGTCTAGACAGTTGCTTACAAACTACTTTGGCAATCTCAAAACAGAATAATAGACAACAATAATATAAATAAATGAGCGCCTCGGAACCGTTAAAGCAGACTAATTCAACAGCAATGCAGGCAGATTGTCCGGGATGAAGGTATGGAGCCGCGGGAAGCCGGATTAAAACTTGTTTTTAAGTTTATCGTGGCTTTAATATTGTTCGCAAGGACTTAAACGCAATGTATAAACCTCGCTTGGTGGAAGTTACGAAGTAAGCGCATACAATAGTTTGCTTATATACTGCGATACTTTCAATAGGCAAGATGACGTGAAAAGCCCATAGGAGGAACATGGAATACTTTAAAAATGTATTATGTAATATAACGACACATGAATTAAAAATACGAGTTGTGTGAAAGGCAGGAATAATACATAGTAGTAAATCTGTATCGCGATGAAAATAAAACTACAAAATAATTTTTAACGGAAAATGTAAAAATAAAGAAACGTAAAATAACTGTTGCAGTCAACCTACCACATCATTGTTAGATAATTCGACTGTCACCGTGGCGCAGTGGTTAAGGTGGTCGCCTCGCCGCTACATCGCCGTGCTGGGTGACGTGGGTTCGATTCCCACACGAGACAAATATTTGTGTGATTCATAGATATTTGTTTCTAGTCTGGGTGTACTTTGTGTCCGTTAGTTTCATGTTTGTAAAGCTCCCCGCGACACAGGGCTTGATCCCTAGTGCGAGCGTTGTCTTTTAAAAAAAAAAAAAATGAAAAATAATGAACTAAAATGAAAGTTATCTTCTAAATAATATAAATAGATAATAATCTTTCTTCAAGTTTAATACCAATTTTTATTAAGGCGTTTAATACTAACGCCTTAATACAATCAGCTGTTTCGAGAGCTTTCGTTGCTACTGTTGCTAACTATGCCCCACCGCGCTCGCGGTCAGCGAACCCACCTTTCGAATCAAAAAACTATAAACACTGTCCACTATTTATAAGAAAATGTACACAAAGATACAGACGTGTTTATATCCATTTTGTCGCGTATTTTGGCTACATACCGTAAGGCCAGGGAATAATACTTACAGGAACTTCCCATTGCTCTAGAATCATAAAATTTAGCATGAAGCAATTTCAAGTTGCACACGTTAAGAAAAAAATACGAAAACCTTAAATTTGTAGTTACATCACTGAAATATATTTGACGGGTTATCTAATGATACGCGTAGTCTCATAGCAAGAGTTTATATCGGACAGACATTACATAAAGATTTTGAACCTCAAACCTCATCCTATACGAGAATATTTATTCCCGTTACCTACCAATATCATACGATTGAAAATCACAAAACAACATATAAAAAAAATTGCATGATTGTACGAAACCCTCAGTACTCGAACGGTATTTTTTTTCAAAATACATACTTAAATGTTCATGCCATGTCATAAGACAAAGCAGTTCCTTTCTACAGATTCTCACCTCTCCAATAGCGCATTAAATACGGCCTGTTGACGTCATAGCCTTGAGCAATGTGTTTTCTATAAGTAATTTGACTTATTTCTTTGTGAACTCAAACTACAAAGGCGCTGTCACAAATGAAATATAAAAAGCAGTGGCCAGTAAAACCCATATTTAATAGAAAACCAAGAAATCATTTTTCATGAAATCATAATACTATTTTCATTCTAATAGGCTAATATTCGTCAATTTGTTTCATGATGATGTAGACAAATTTCCTTCGATTTCCAAATTGCATTTAAATCTACTTCAGAGCCGGCTTACATTTCCGCGCATCAAGTCCTGGGAATGTACAAAAACATGAACCGTAATTTGCTAAGACGAATAACGTTTGATTTAATCCGGCACGTAGAGCAGCCCCGGGCCGGGCCCGTCGATTTACTTTTATTGCTATTTCGTTTTATTTCGCCGGCCCCGATGCTGTCTGATGTGGCCCTGTTTTCGGGATCGTTAACGGCAAATGTGCTAATCTTTTTTACAGAGCCGTGGCGTAACAATAAGCGACTTTGATGGTCGCGACCCACGGACGCCCGTTACTCTTGCTAATGTACAACGATTAAGGTTTTACATTTTAGATGGTAAGGTCCATTTTAAAAATCTCCACGTCCCATTGAGAATATCAAACGTATCGTTCAAACAAATGAACTCGACGTCCGCAACCATTGCTCGTTATATTTTCTATGCACAAAGATCATCTCACGTTCTCGTATTTATGTAGAATGTGTACTTATAGTACACAATAAAAATGGCAGTATAAAGCTGAGCGTGCCAAGTTTAGCGGGCTTGCACTTTAATGTGTATACAGAGTTTGTCTTAAGTGTACCTAAAGTTCGTGCCTGGAGAAGTCAATTACAACGACTTTAAAATACGACACCTCAAGACATTAAAAGACAAAGTTAAGCACGCCAATAAACGCTTTTAATCCCACCGCCTACTATTTAACACCAGGAAAACTTTGATAAGAGTTACACCATTAAGTGTTTTTTTAATCTTTAGGCTAAAGATTTTATAGGAGAAGTTTTTCGTCAAGGCGGGTTCAAGTGAAAGCTTAAGAAACCTTACGGGCCTTATTTTGTACTAGTCATTTTAAGAGTGACGAAAGCAACTAGGAAACACCTTAATTTCTCGAGAGACAAGCAGTAGTTGGGTAGTATGAATGGCTTTACAAGATTGTAGTTGAGAGTTCAACTTACAATCTGAATAAAATAGTATGGGGTGCTTCTATCAAGACATGTTCTTCGAGTAAGGAGCTTGTAGAAAACACACTTCAACCACACGTTCGGTTAAAAAGACACCATACAATGTGTAGAACACATAAAGGGATACATAGAGGAAGAAAGAGATAGTCTACTTATGTATAATAAAAGTCGTGACCCAAACACGTACGCATACAGCATCTCTCATAAAAAGAGTCACGAATCACACACGCTACGTTTTCAATAAAGGTGTTACAAGGATCCCCGCGAAATCGACAAAGCGACTGTTTCATTTTGAAGGTAAGAGCAATTCTACCCCTTTGTTGGATAGTATTGCCACTAAGTAGGCGGAATTGCGTTGTAAAGAGTTTGTTTAGGAAATGTTTGTTTACTACAACAATACCTATGCAAAACTGTTTCAGTAACAACTCATATATTTTTAGCTTCAAGAAAGTACACAGCGTTTGTTATTAGACGCTATTGTGACTCAAAACAAAGGCTTATATTTTAAGTTAACTGAAATGGAAACTAGAAATTATTTAATTTTATCTATAGTAATATTATAAAGCTGATATGTTTCGCGCTAATCTCAGAAATTTAATAGTATACTATGAAATTATATATATAGTATACTACGTCTACTATGTTATAGGTATAGCTGATATAGATCAGCTACACCTATATCATAGTAGACCTAACAAGCTGGCGAAATGTAAGTATGGCTTCTGTCTACCCCTTCGGGAAAAAAATCGTGACACTGTGTATGTAAGTTGTTTTAACATCATTTTAGTGATATTGTTGCAAACTCTGAATGAAACATGTAAAGTATCATAAACACGTATCTATTCGTACACACGTGCTTTTATCAATTTAGTTATTATACCAGTTGACACCACATTCACATTCAAACCAAAGCGAATAAACTAGGGAAGTGAGGTTCGATTGAATCACTTTCGCACAATAGGCCTCATCACTGTCTGCGTGACAGCATAGTGAGCCCGTTTCGAGTTTATGCGATAGGAATTTATATTAATTTCCTGTGTCAGTCCGTCGGGAAACCAGTTGGTTGCAGTCGATGCGGCGAGCGCAAACTGCGGTCAGCCGCCTGTCCTGACCTGTTCCAAACACTGCAATGGACATGCCCGTATAAACTCACACGCTAATTTTACCTCAACCACGAAATTTCTATTCACACTTTGAACTAGACAGTGACTGAACGGATGCACTGCAGAAATATCAAACTGTGAAACAATTATAGACCGTTCAATTGTAACGCGATGGAAATGAGCGAACATTTTCTGTTCACATCTTGCGGAAAAGCGTAAAGGAAGCAAATTTGTAACAAAAACTTTACTTCAGACTAATTCTGTTTTATAGGTATTTTACATCCTAATTTATTTAACTTTTACAGCATCCCTCCTAATTCTAATTTAAAATTTCATTCTCATAATAGTAAAAATATAAGAGGATAATGATTTTAATCATTTTCATTTATGATTTGATAAGTTGAGCGGTGCGGCTTGGGAGGGGCGGACGATGCGGGCTCTCCGTTTAATACGAAGACATAAACTAACAAACAAGTTTTATCTCCATGAAAGTTAACGTGGCACCTTCATCCTTCACGTGCTGATCTCCTTCCAACAATAAAGTAACATTAAAGCCCGCCATCCTGGGATTACACTTATAATACTCAATATCGAAGACAATATTTTTGCAAAGTATACCTTCATATTTTAGGAAATTTCCTATTTTGTATTTTATAGTCACATTATTTTGAAGAGATTACCGAACTCTTTTTCTCTTAACATAATTTAATACTAAATCGCAGTTGCTTAATCTCTTGGAAAATTCTTATTTTTATTTAAAGTATAACTTGGAGAGTGGAGTATCATTATTATACACGGAACTTAAAAAAGCAACACAATTTCTACAACATTTTTTAGTTCTTATATACAACAATAAATAACATTATGAACCACTTAATTTTCGTACACAACACCTGAGACAAAACAGTTTCTAAAGTAGAGTCTGGTTTATTTAGCGTGTCCAAAATCTGTATCAAAGTTAAATCTAGCACGTGAAAGTGTAGTAATCCCTATTAGCCAACACTTTATAGTGCAATAGGGGAGGTCCAATGTTGTTGTAGAACCATAGAGCTTTACGGCCAATGAAAACGGAGCCACTCTCCACTGAGGTAATTATAGGATTACTTACATGTGTGCCATTCAGGCATTCACGTAGGTATTTTCACTAACTTATTCGCCAATGTTTTGTTTGTACACCACAATTGCTCTTTCAATTTAATTCAACTTAGTTTCGAGACAGTTTGGCAACTGAGAGACGGCTATTTTCGTGATCGTGGGCGAGGGTTAACTTTGCACTTATCACAAATTTAATGTCTGTATCCGAAATTGAATGCTAGTTTTGTATTTAACGTATATATTAGTATTATTAATGCTAACGTAACGCTCTTCTTAGTTAACTATAGTTGTACTATACTACTAGGGAATATTAAGGAACGCATGGTATTGGCAAACTAGGATATAAAAAATACGTAAATACTACAGCGGCAAGGAATTTTTTGACGCATTTTAATTTAAGGTATTTTCGTATTTTTATTTTTGATTTTTTGTACTTAATTTTAGTTGTAAATATTATTTTCTTGTAGATATTATGTAAATATTTTCCATATCCAATAAAAACTAGAAGATTTTTATTTAAAAAAAAAGTATTAGTAAAAAAGTACTTAAATAAAATTTACATCGGAATTATACCCGATGTAACTATGTATTTAAGACGTTAGCCTCATATTCTTTTACTTGGATCATCGTAAGGTAACGTGTCAAAAAACGATCTGCGTTAATATTGACACACATGGACGTGTCAGACACATGCCATGCACATGCCATTAACCCATTTATATCTATCGTAACGTGGCCGAGAGCTGTCAAATTCTATAGAAAAATATTATTGTGTCTGACACGGCACGCGACCGACACGTGGGATTTCTGTAGATAATATAACCGCAGGTTTAGCTTCAGCCTGCTTAATTTATGAAGGCATATTACTTAAGTAATTAAATAAATATAAAGAAACCAAATAAACATATTTTCCTCTTAATAAAAGAAGCCTACATTGAATGTTTCGCCGCCATAGGTGTTACAGTATCCCAGGGGAGGTTTCATTAACCGACGATATTGCATTACAATGTGCGGGCTCGTGCCGAAGACGCCCTCTTCCGGTAACGAGCTTACTATGTTTTGACCTAATTAATATATAGCCCGGGGACAATACGTGAATACATCATTACTTTTGATTATTTTTTGTAGATAAATGATTAGGCCTTTTGTTTCATGTTTTTTATACCTACCTTTTTATTGACTGGCCTGTTGGTCTAGTGGTTAGTGACCCTGACTGCTAAGCCGCAGGTCGTGGGTTCGATCCCCACCCAGGACAAACCTTTGTGTGATGAGCATAAAGGTTTGTTCGGTGTCTAGGTGTTATTTATCTATAATATGCATGTATTTATAAAAAAAAATGTATTTAAGTAGTATATCAGCTGTTTAGTACACATAACACAAGCAAATATAATTGCTTACTATGGGACTATATGGCGCTGTGTGAATGTGGTAGAAGATATATATATATTATATTACACCTTTTTTTTAACCTAATAGGTACCGTGTTTTCGGCTAACTTGATAACCTCACGCCTGTATTTGAAGTACGTATCTGCAATTTTATTAGAACGCTTTAACCGAAGTTAGAAGGAAGTTAAATTCATTTCTTTTAAAATTTGGCACATCTACTGATTAAATGTAGCTGTAACACTATCTACTTGTGTTTATATTATTATTATACTAATTGATGTATGTATGAGTGTTGCAAAAGAGATCCTACGTTCGATTCCCAAGTTGGATAAAAAGGGTATTCCGTCCAAAAAATCTGTGTCAATTTAGGGTTTGATAATTTACTTACTACTTCAGGGATAAATCGTATGATGCTTTGTATGTGTTATAAGTACTATAGGTACATATATACATATATTATACACTTACAATCTGGTACAATCTGCAAAAAAAAAAACGAAATTAAAAACTTTCATAATTTTAATTAATACAAAATTGATTTAAAAATGTTATATTTTACTTACATCGAAGAAAAATTATACACTAATGAAATGAAACCATAAACAGATAAGAGCCCTGCTAGAAAAGGAAAATTTGAAACAAACCCTATACCAATTCGTCTGGCCAGCGTGGTATAGTAGGCTAAACTCCCTCCACATTCTCTGGAGGAGACCCGTGCCCACCAGGGGGCGTTTATGGGTTGAAATGCAACAAAATTCATGAGAAAAGTGAGACCACAATAACATGAACTTCACAAAACTCGCACTACGGTCTTCATACAAACAAGAAATTGAAAGGAAGCCATAGTATCATAAGTCGACACACTTGTGACGTTTATTGCTTAGTTTTTTGCAGGGTTTCATCGTTACTCTAGAGTACCCAAGTACCTACATATACCACTGCTGGGCTTGTGTCTCGTCTCCTCTATGTAGAGAGCCGAGAGGATTTAGGCCACACACGCTGGCCTAGTGCAGCTGGATTACACACATAGAATTACTTTTAGGATATGAGGATTTACTCACGATGTTTTCCTTATCCGTTAGCAGATTAACCATCTGCTAACGGTTAAGGGAAAAATCGTGCGGAAACCAGTCACTTAACTAGCACATATAAATTCCACAAGGTGAATTCCACATTGATACGTCACCGTCGCACTGTGGTTCAGAAACCAGTTCTAGCGCGAATAAATTCCGTTCTAACTTAAAAGTCTTTATTTACTCGTAAATCGTATTATTTACATGTATGTTTGTGTTCAGGTGTATTTATTTAATTATTTAGCAAAAATAAATTATAACTAATAGCAACGATTTATTATTTTTATAGAAATAAATCATTATTCAGTATCACAAGTCTGGTCCTCGATATTGTGAACATCAGTCCTCAATGCTATAGTGTTAATGAACTGATTTTAACATTTCCATAGCTTCGATTTCCATAATTTCCTTCACCTATTAGCTATTAGAATCACCTTGTTCTACATTAACCATTTGTTAATAATACTTTGACCAGAGATCCTATCTATCCCCAATTTTAATATCAGATTATAATATTTAGTCTGGAGTGATTTTAAAACCGTTTCTTGAAATTTGCATATCCTGTATGCTGTCAAATTAAGCAAATCTTTTAAATTAATAGATACACCAAGTTCACTTACTGTTACGAAATCATTATTAGCAAGCACGTTTCGCTTCTATTATTTTGTGCCACGATGGATATATATATTGGCGTTACAGTTTTTAACAACTGTTATATATAAGCTAAATAATATGTTTTTTTATGTATTTAAGTTCGTATTGATCATAAGCGCCAAAGATGTAGTTTAACACTCCGTACTTGCAGCAGAAATAGCTTTTTTAAACTTTTATGACTTCCGATGTGCTAGGTGCAGTAATATTTTCAACTATATTAACTGCACCCCGCTTACGTAGGGTAGACTAATCAGCAAAAGAAAGTTCTTGCATAGTATATGTCGAGGCAAAAAATGTTGTATTTTCTTTTGCTTAGGTCGAGTACCACATTCATCATTTTTTGTGGTCTCCCTATACCTAAAGATCCAGTTTGTAATTGTTCATCTAAAGGAGTAATAGGCAAAACAAAATTTTCATTTAGCCAGTCTTTATTTTCCGACAAAAATCTTCCTTCGAAATCCTAAGTTTTTCACAAATTTTGACAGGACATCACGTACGGACACACGGACTTTTTATATTTCGTATGTAAAAAACACGATGCACTAATAAGGTATTGCCACATTCTTCTCTTCAAATTCCTATGTTTATATAAAATTGTTCAAACAACTCTACACGATTGACTACGGGCTCCATAACTGTAAAATACAAAAAAAATATCTACGTCCAAGAGGGGAAAAAGATTTTATTTATGACTGAAAACTGACTAAATAAGCTTTTAAATCAAAACACATGTGAAGCCTGCACTCTTCTGCACTTTTTTAAAACCCTTGTTACTTTTGACGTTTCTTGTAAAAGTAATAGGATCAAATCAAATGCCCAGAATAATTAAACTAAACTATAAACACACCATTTTCATAAGCTGACATGATAAACAACTATTAAACAACACGATAACAACAATAAAATTTATAACTTTAGACAAATAATTGCGAAAATAAATCATTCACTAACTACGTCTTAAGCACTCAATAAAAATATAAGCTGGTAGTGCTATATGCACAGAGTTATCTCTAATTAATTATTGAAGTACCAACATAATTTAGTTTATTAATATGAAGTACGTTTATCTATAAGTCATTTAAGCATAGTTTAAAAGTATAAGCACAACTTTCGAATTTCAGAGTTTATTCGCGCTAGAACTGGCTTTTGAACCACAGTGCGTCGGTCGAAATTGATGATCGGGCCGCATGATTTGCATGCCGGTCACTTATCCATTTGGCCACCATTGCCTATTGAGCAAATATGATGATAATAATAACACATGTGTCACAATACACATGTGACTAAGAAAATACCCAATTATGTATATTCCAGCAAATAAATATGTCAACAGGCTAATGACGTTCTTCTGCGAAGAGAAAGGTGGTAGTGAGATGTGATAGGTTGAATTGATAAATAATTATCTTCCTAACCAAAGTTTAGTTACAGTTAGCCACGGGATAGAGCATAACCAAAATAAATATTGTGTTTATATCAAAATAAATGTGTTTAATGCAAAGAATTTGAATAAAACATTGTAATGAATAGACTTTTTATTACCTTGCATTTACTGAAGGGTTCACCCCTTTAGTAACGCACCTAATATTGCAATGGTACCTGCTACGCGAAATACATTAACCCGAAACTACTTATAGAAAAAAGTAACACCTTCCCACAGCCCTTGTTGCAATTTCTACGGGTCATTTCACTTTCATCTAATCGAATGACTTTTCGGTGCGTCTGTTCTAAGGATTCCCCCTCGACAAAATGCGCGTAGTTCGTAAAAATAAAAATAAAAACAAGGGATTTTAGAACGTAATCCTTTTTTGAGTGCAAATAATAGGGGAAAAGCATGAATCTAAGTTTCATTTTGCGTTAGATATTATATACTCCCGCAATTTATAGCGTGTGTGAGTCTACTGTATTCTTTGCTATTGTTTCAATAAAAGTATTTCATAGTCATGTACTAGAAAATCCATTTATATTGGAAATGAAAAGATTTACTTAAAATAATGCTGAACAAACATCCCACCAGGATTTATCCTACACAAAAACTAACAACATATCGTAGACAACCTACGGCCTCATCTATCAAAGTGCTTCCATTGTGTAAATAAGTAGTCTGAATAACGAATAAAAAAACTAAAATAAATTATTCGTCCCTTTCAACATCAGCTTAAATAAGGTTCCCTTTGAATGTCAGGTATAAACATGTTATATGATTGCCAATTCAAATTACATGAATATCAGAAAGGGTATTTTCGAGAGCCCTTCTCAACCATATTTGTAAATAGTTTACAATTCTGCCGCACTCCAATCGGCTGGCAGAAAATTAATTCGTAAAAGTAATCGAAAGAGAATCTGCAAATAAATTCGATAAGTGTATTCGTTTGCTTTTAAACAAGTTTTAGTTTATACTGGTTAGTTGGTTACTCAGTCAGGTTTTTATATTATTATATCAAACGGCAGGCTATGCAGGTATATGGAGTTTCGTCTAACAACACTGTTATTGTGTGAAGACTTAGTCACAATACCGATTGTTACCAGTGATTGTATAACATACAGGCATCTACAACATGTGCATTTACAACGCTATTTACAGTAAACAGACAGTAAATAAACTTCAATTAAAATTGAACCCTTCAGTTAAATGAGTATCACGGCGATGTTTTATGTTTTACGCTAAAACCACCAGTATAATTACGCGCATATTTTATAGTTGCATTATATGGTATATATTCATGGTCTGTGCATGTCATGGACCCACAAACACTCGGAGGAAGCAAAATAGTAAGCCTGAGACGTTCTCAGTGAATTTTATTATTGACGTGGTCACCACGCGACTAACATCGCCTTGCCAAGTGATGTGACTTTAATTCCCAGACGAGACAAATATTTGTGTTATTCAAAGATATTTGTTCCGAGTATAGGCGTACTTTGTGCCTTGTGATGTGTGCCTTAATTTTGTGTTTATAAAGTGCCCTGTGATACAGGATGCACAGATGAATTTAAAATTGATATTTACTATCGGTAAAATAATGAAATAAATTTCTTTACAAAATCGTTTTGAGCTAAGTTTAAAAAATATATCCAAAGAAAATATAATGTTGATGAACTTGGATACATTACTACGAAATACCAACCACTTGTTGTGACTTAATTATAATGCCATAATATTAAACCTATCTACGAACGACGTTGCGGTTAAGCCCTAGTACCACAATGTCGAAAGACCTAATTCGGATGTCCCTAAATCGTACGTAACATGTGACAATATCGATTAACAATACAGTAGTGTGAAGATTTAATTCAAATTTTAATACCTACTTATACAATAGAAACTAGCTCCACCCGTGTGATGTGTCGGTAAAAAGTAGCCTGTGCCATTCTAGAGTAATATGCGTGCCTAATTTAATTCAAATCTTTTCAGCCGTTCTCACCTCACGTCATATGGAAGGATATTTGTTACTCATCCATCTATCCATGCATTCTAAATTTCGCATTTATAATAGAAGTGAGATTTAAATTCACGAGTTTATCATCTTTAGTAATCTGTGGACTCTGTAGTTTACAATGTTGCTTTACAACTCCTAAGGAAAACTTTTATAAAAAGGTAACAAGACGCTACGTAGATTAAAATGACCCATTAATGAGAAAATTTTCCTGTCTCTAAAACAACTGTAAAGTGTTTGTTTTGTTAGTTAATGTCTGTCTACCTTGACAAAATATCTCTAACACTTTCGTAATCCTTACTTTATAAAACAACTACGGCAGTTTATAACGCTTTGCTTCGTAGAATCAGGTTACTGAATAATCGACATTATTATTTATTTAGGTACCTATATGACAAAAATATGAACACATTATATATTATATATATCTAAACATTATTTCAAAAGATGACGGGATGTGTTAGACAAATCTTACAAAGATGTCCACTATGTGAAATATAGTCAGGATTTTTTTTAATCAGTAATATGACGTAGATTAACTACTCGGAATCTCGACACTCAAGTATTGGAAAAGACCAGCCACTATATTTACATTTTATCCAACGAAAGCGATATCGAGTGTGTGAGAAGGCCCTCAACTTTACAACATCAACGACACAAGTGGTCAAAGTAACTAACTTCGTAAATGAATAGAGTGATGAATACAAGAGTTATCACTGGTAAAGACTTAAGGTACGTAAGGTTCATCGCAGGCAGGCTTTGGGTGGCGGCAGGAAGTTCATTTTTGTTATAGGTAAGGTAAGCGATGGTGGCTGAGTAAGCGATGGTGGCTGAATAGATAAGGAACCGGCGTGCAAATCACGCGGTCCGAGTTCGATCCCGACTGCCAGTACCAATGTTGATTCCACTTCGTGGAATTTATATTTACTAGTCAAGTGACTTACCATCTGCTAACGGTGAAGGAAAACATCGTGAGGAAATCCACATACCCTAAAAGAAATTCTATGAGTATGTCTGATCCACCAAGCCGCTCTAGGCCAGCGTGAGTGGATTATGGTCTAAACCCTCTCAGCTCTCTAGTTAGAGGAGAGGAGACCCGAGCCCAGCAGTGGGACTTAATGGGTTGCTGATGATGATGATGATGATGAACTTCCTACCCCCAACAACTACTCCGTTTAGCCCAATAAATGATAGACGAAATTATATACACTGTCTATGCAAATTTACTTATTGTTAAAATACAATCATTAAACTATACAAAATACTTTCCAGCTTTCAGTTCTCGCGCCAAAGTAATACAATACAAATTCAATTAGTGGCAAATTAATGTTTATCAGAGAGTCGTTTCAGTGTTTGATGTAATTAATTATTATGCTAGTGATATTGGCACTCGAGTAGGTAACAAGTAATCACGTTATAATCATCAAGGAAATCTGTGTTCGACGTAGAGCCCATGTAATAAGGTGATAATAATGTCTACTCATACTACATACACTGTTAGACAACTATTAGAATGTTAATGGTAGCTTTCACAGGCACTATTAAATTATAATAATTATCTGGTGTCCGTGTAATGATGAATTAAGAATACATAATGTCACTACCCCATTTCAACCCGTGGGTGTCGTAAAAGGCGACTAAGAGCTTACAAGAGCGCTGCGAGAAAAGAAAAATTCCAAACAAAACCCTATACCAACCCGTCTGGCCAGCGTGGTATAGTAGGCTAAATTATCTCCACAGTGTTTGGATGAGACCCGTGCCCAGCAGTGGGATGTTTATCGGTTGTAATGATGATGATGACTGATCTGGTTATTAAGTATAGTATAGTTTTCGGAATGGCGGAAGAAAGCATCATATTTCGTAATGGTGTTTTGTAGATAGATATATAATTATATTCACGAAACAGAATTCCAATGACTCAAATACAAATATCAAACCATTTATAATGAAAAATAAAAACTACATTGGTGTCGAAATCAATACCTAGAACGGCCACCTGATAAAACTAAACTATGAATACGGAATAATAATAATATTATAATATATTATGTATAATAATATTATATTATTATTATATTATATTATTAGAATACCGCCCCTGACGTAGGTATCTCAACAAGAAATTCATTTTGAAATTTCAGAGAAAATGCGGATTTTCATGCAAGCCTTCTGATTTTGTTTTATAGTAAAAACATTATCTTTTTCGAGTGAAAAACATAAACTTAGTAGATATAACTACGTGTTAATTTGTAGTGAAAATGGATCGGTTTGAGTCTTAAGTCAATTAAAAAAGTTAGTACGCTAATAAAACTAAAGGACATTGATGGGCTTCAAATCATGAACATTCCCAACAATTTAAACATTTTTTTCCAATGAAATATATTATACAGATTACGTTTTCATTACTCTTTAAAATAATATACTCGTAACCCTCTCTTATAGAGTTGTACGGTCTCAGAAGTAACAAGTGATTTTATTGCGATTCTATTTCGCTACTTTTCCAATCGTATCACACACAATACGAGTATACCCCTTCTGCTATAACAATCTTGTCGATGGAGCTGATACTTGTCACCCCTTTTCTTAATTTTCACGTTATTGCCTCGACACATCTTACGTGTTCCTTTATACGAATGATACTACGTACTACGCTTGTATTATTTTGTGAAATGTGGAATAGAAATGTTTCAAAAAGAGAAAACCAATGGTAGCGCCTGATAACTATATTGTTGGGTGTACTTTGTGTCCATTAATTGTATGTTGGTAAAGTCCCCCGCGACACTGGGTTTGTTCCGTAGTGCGGGTGTTGTCTTTTAATGAAAAAAAAATTGAAAGCATGATCCTTCCTTCCTTACGTATAATATCGCTTTCTCTGTATGTACGCTTAGATCTTCTAAACTACACAACGGATTTTCATGAGATTTTCACCGATAGATAGTGAATTATGAGTAAAATTATTAGGAGCTTATGTTGTAAAGTTATTAGTTATTGTTTAGCCATTACTCAGCTATTGGTCGTAGCGTGCGAAATTAGCTTGTTCAACCAAACAAACGAATTATTCTTTATAATATGCAATGTATTCGTAGTTAGTATACATTCCACTACGTCACTGAGGCAGGTAATAATTTATTTAAAACCACGATATTATTTCCATAACTTTTTCCTTAATTCATCCAGCATGTTAGACAAAATATACCTTACCCCTATAGTAATACTGATCATGCCGTGTAGCAATTAATAAACAATATTCCCTGTTGGTGAATAAACAGTCATCGGCGTCGTAAATCAGTTTCAGTTAGCATGTGCGGGGCCGAGTGTGGACTGCTCGATAAGCTTCACCTAGACTGACGAGACGAATTGCTACCGGTCTGTCATAAACCCACCAATATAACTAGAGTTTTAGTGACGGTACCTTCGATGCATCGATACTATATGAAAATTTACGATCATTAAAAACCAGGTGAATGTTAAGTTGAACTCGTGTGAGTGTTTCGTAAGATGTTTTTTTTTAAACTAGGTGAATGTAAGTTGAATTTGTGTGAGGGTTTCGTAAGATGAATTAATGTTATTTGTAATGTTTGCTCAAAAGTAAACTTGGGCACTACTCGCAATTGAAAAACGATAGGTATAAAGAAGTCATTTGTTCTTGAAAACGATATATTTTCATACATGCACACAGCGCCATCTAGTCCCAAATTATGCAATTACATTTTCTTGTGTTATAGGTTCTAAGCAACTGATATACCCACTACGTAAATACATTTTTTTTAATACATTATATATAATAATATATATTACACCCAGACACAGAACAAACATTCATTTTCATAACATTCATTCATACAAGGTACGTATCGAATGCCTCATTATTACTACGTTGATTCTAGACCAATATTCTTAGTATTTTATGTAAATATAAAGTACTTTACTCGGAATACGTTTAGACTTCTCTCTTAACCCTCCACTTGGATGCTATTTTAATATACTTATACGAATAGAAGACGAGTATCGTTAACATTCTGGGTTTGGATATTCCTGTGTTATATATGTGTTTATTTATTAATCCGAGTATTTTAGAAGAGATTTAAGTGCTTACTTGGTAGGTAAATAGTTTATTTTGGAGTAGGTATACAGGTTTTGTGGAAACTAAAATATTATTATCCTGAGTTAATAAGAAAAAAATCTGGGCGTCATCAGCATCATCAGCAACCCATTAAATCCCAATGTTGGGCTCGGGTCTCCTCTCCTCTAACTAGAGAGCTGAGAGGGTTTAGGCCATAATCCACTTACGCTGGCCTAGCGCGGTTTGGTGGATCAGACAATAGACATACATACTCATAGAATTTCTTCTAGGGTATGTGGGTTTCCTCACGATGTTTTCCTTCACCGTTAGCAGATGGTAAGTCACATGACTAGTACATATAAATTCCACAAAGTGGAATCCGTATTGGTACTGCCGGTCGGGATCGAACTCGGACTGCGTGATTTGCACGCCCCGTCCCTTATCCATTCAGTCACCATCGCTGTGTATCTGGACGTAATTATTTTTATTTATTAATTTAAGAAGTTCTAATATGAACCTAAATTAACGGGCTATACAATACGTATTATGGAATTTAATTATAGTTTTCGTACTCTTATATCGTAACCCAAATTAACCAAAAGAATGTTCCAAAAAAGGAACACTAATCATTTTTATTAATGATAGTCTTGAGCATTATCGAGACCACAAAGATATAGAAAAACAAAAAATAAATAGATACATACAGTAAGTGATGTTAAATAAAAAGCTACTACTTAAAACTTATGTAAGAAGGTAGGTATTTAAATAACCACAAACTTAAATATAGATTTTAAATTCATTCTTATGTTCTGATGAACACGTTATTTATAACTTAATATAGTAAAATAATCCTTGTTGTTTTAAGTTTTAAATAATCTAATATCTCGTAACAATCTACACATCAGGGGCCCGATTCTAATAAATTACACACGCTACACGTCGATAGCAGACTGACTAATATCGACCAATCACTGGCCGGCAATATGACGCGATTGACTTAGTAAGCCAATCACAGCTGTCGAATGAGACCATCGGCTTACCATTGTGCTACGATTGTTTTAGCAGGATTGGCCCCTGCCTGGTATAAAACTTTTATATACACTGAAGGCAACACAAAATGTTCTTAAACTAATAAACATAAGGTGGAAAATTCTAGAAGTAAATGCGAATGAAATGCAATATGCTAAGTATACACATCTCATATGTAGAACTCCGCGTGTACGTCTTATCTCGCTAATCAAAACTTTACCTACGGTATAAAAAGGTTTAGTTTTGAACTATGATTAGACGGGAGTAGAGGAGTAGAGAGTAGTAAATTTGTTCGCGTGTGCATCTTAGTTGATTCTTTAACTGTACAAACTATATACTGTATATCGCGCGATGGTTGCTAGCTGTTTCTGCCAATACTGGGAGAGAGGATAGTCCTCTCGATATCAAAAGCAAAGGATTGTATCAGTGATTTTTAACACAACGCGCAAGATCACAGACCTCCGAGGTGCGTATTTACCTAAATACCTACCTACACAACTACAGAAGCACTAATTGGGGATCATCTCTGCATCACCCAAAGGTTGGCTGATTGAAAATATGTGTGAATGCTTTTAGCACAAAAATTTGTATGCTAATCATGCAATTTTTCATGTATAATATAATAATGTTTTATATATTATATTTCTAAATACCTACACATTAAACATCTCAAAACATCCAAAGTACAAACATTTGCAGATCATACAATTATTTGTTCCAAGCGGGGATCGAACCCGAGACTTCAGAAACTACAACCGTATACTCTACCGCTGCGCCACCGAGGTCCATTAATCTAGTCTATACAGGTGCATCTATGAACGTATCGTATCATCAGTGAATAATATCTCCTGTTGCTTTCACCGCGTTAGTTCACTGACGTTGATCAACATTGCACATAAATAACAGAGGACCGTCCTACTAACAATACATACAATGTACAATAGGAGGGGTTAAAACTTGTTTATTCAACTAGGTTACAAAGTAACTCTTATTAATACAAGTTAAGAATGTAACAGGTTATCCGAAAAATAGTGTCAGCAAATTTGCCTACGACCAGTTCGCTGACGGGGTGGAGCTACGAGAAGAACTGGCAAGAAACTCACGCCACTCTTTTAAAAAATAGATAGTTATTACCACTGGTCCTAAAGACAAGAGATAAGAAATTTGATGGGTTTGTTCTATGTGATATGTAGGTATCCACAAAAAAAGGCTTTTTCAAAATTCAACCCTTAAAGGGGTAAAAAGGGTTCAAACTTTGTATGTCTTCTTACTTTGAAACTTTATATATGTGTGTTTCGAACACAAATATAATATAACACGTATTTCTTGCTTGTGGATGGAAGCTAGTACTGTATAAGTCGAAGTTTGGGTGTATATAGGTAATCGAAGCTAGATCTTATGTATGATTAACTGTCTATGTAACAGCACTTTTAGACTTTACCTCATCTCTACCAAGTGTTGAAGGTCCTTATTGGCCTTCAGTTAAGTACAATTAGGATTTTACCGCTATATTAAGCGCTATCTCATCCCTATAAAACAAAAACAGAACAATAAAACGAAAATCATAAACCTCCTAAACGTAATGCATTGCATACACAAAAGTGTCCGCAATAAAATACTAGCTCACATGAACACAATGAAAACATCGAATCGCCGAGGCTCGCGTTGTCGCGCGTGTAGATACAAATGGTCTGATTTATCTGCGATGCATGTCCGGCATTGTTGTTTTATAGCTCCATCATTGTACTCCAGAGTCCATTGCAGTCAACTGATGACGTCATGCGCAACGAACGCCAGTTAAAACATTTCGTTATAATAATCTCGAAAGGGAAACTGTTTAATGATGTTGGTTCATTAAATGTTGTTGTACTTTCTGTATTTATGTTATTGATACAGTAATACTGGTAAGCTTGTTATGTTGAGCTGATTAATTAATTTAGTCTAAAATGTAGAGAATAATTTGGAATGAGTTCAAATTGGTTCAGGTCAACTGAGAAACCATGAGTGACGGGTGTAATCGTAAGTTAAACAAAGTCTTTATTTGTATAAATGTGGTGTATTTCATGTTATCCCGACTGGCAGTACTAATGTGGATTTCTATTTATGGAATTTATATATACTAGTCAAGTGACTTACCATCTGCTAACGGTGAAGGAAAACATCGTGAGGAAACCCACATACCCTAGAAAAATTCCATGAGTATTTCTGTTCCACCATCCTGGGTCAGCGTAAGTGGATCATGGCTTAGACCCTACCAGCTCTCTAGTTAGAGGAGAGGAGACCCGAGCTCAGCAGTGGGACTTAATGGGTTGCTGATGATTACAACGTTATTAAATATATTAGTCCAGCACATTTGTCATTATTATGACATACAAACATACAATTATCGTATGCAATGTAATGATACAAAAAGTTCGCCGATGCAACTATAATTTTTCTTTTTTTTATGCTGACAATGCAAATATTCTTTTGTAGATATGTATATTGTAGGTACAACTACAAAGCAATTGAAGATAGGTTACGATATTTAATAGAATTAAAGAACAACTCTTTCTCCGAAGGGGTAATGTAATAAATCACAGCCATAATTGCAATATTGCCCATATGGGTACGAGCTTATTGCTATAAATCGGTTACACTTTCAAACTTCGGGCTGATAGTGAAAATTTATTTATAGAAAAACCTTATACCGAGGTAATTAAAGAACAATATTATTATTATCCTAATATACTTATCTAAATTAAAGAGTTCTCTTTTTTGTTTTTCACTTTGTAAAGATCATTGATTCTATGTGATCTGCATATCAAGATATGCAACGCGATCACAAAAAACTTCTATAAAAGTTAAATAGACCCAAAATGGTCCAACTTTAGAATGGTGCACAATACAGATCTCACAATGCTTCACATCATCAGCAACCCATTAAGTCCCACTGCTGGGCTCGGGTCTCCTCTCCTCTAACTAGAGAGCTGAGAGGGTTTAGGCGATAATCCACTGACGCTGGCCTAGTGCAGGTTGGTGGATTAGACATAGTCATAGAATTTCTTCTAGGGTATGTGGGTTTCCTCACGATGTTTTCCTTCACCGTTAGCAGATGGTAAGTCACTTGACTAGTACATATAAATTCCACAAAGTGGAATCCACATTGGTACTGCCGGTCGGGATCGAACTAGGACCGCGTGATTTGCACGCCGGTCCCTTATGCCTTCAGCCACCATCGCTTCAATGTTACACGCCTCCAAGTAAATTCAGATGCCTAGCAACCGATTCGTAGTCTGTCTACGAACATTTACGTAGCTAACGGCTACGAAATTTATTATAAAGTAGTAGTAGTTCTTAGCCCAAACCACGCAGACCTTAAATGCAAATTTTCATATGTAAATATGGGAGATAATTAGCTACCAAAGTTCGTGTCTACGATTTATATACGAGTTCCCAAACGTGTCGACAACAGTTTTGAATTTATTTATACCATCATGTAGAGTTTGTACTAATCTTTTTGTGAATATTTTAAAAATAATTTGCAGAAGAATAAAAATGTCATTTATCTGTATATCAAGTTAAAGCATACGAAATACCAGTACGTAATTATGTTATCAAGACTACGTTCTTGATTGAATGACTGCATAGTTATTTTGACCTAAAAAATGATTTACACCACAGAACATAGAAAGGTTTTTTGAGGATATACAAGGCTTTGGTACCGACTTTTTTCATCATCATCATCATCATATCAGCCCAATGACGTCCACTGCTGAACATAGGCCTCACCTAATTTCCGCCACAGCGAGCGATTTTGTGTCGCCCGCATCCAACGGCCACTTGCAATCTTTACCAGATCGTCGGTCCATATGGCGGGGGGCCGCCCCACGCTGCGCTTTCCAGTACGTGGCCGCCACTCGAGAACTTTTTTTACAAAATTCGATACAAAACCTTACACCAAGACACTGACTTTTTTACTTTATAAAAAATAACTACGTTACCACAAAACAGATTCCATTATGAGAGCTCACCTACTACTTAGTTGTTTAACTCTAAAATAGGTACTAATTCCCCTCTCTCCACTCATAACTTTACCAACACGATAACATTAACGTACAAGTCTATTAAGTTATTCAATACACAGCACAAATATTCACAATATTACATAACGAAACAAAGTTTGAATTTGAAGCATATGTTCCCGACAGATATCTATGGCACATCGGTTGCATTTACGGCGTCCCGAAGACATTACAAAAGCCATTCCCTTATCTAATGTTCTCTTTGGATTTATTTAACTTTTCCACGCCTTCACATCTTGAAAATCGTTCGATAAAGATGTCAACAAGAAAAGGTCAGTAAGTCTGTGCAGAAAACACGCAAACTGATGTTTTTATTGTCAACTTGTGCTTACTTAAATATATTGTTGCTGAAAACATCGATATTATTACAAGTGATTTTATATTGTTTTATGTAAACAATTATGTTTTTTTGCAATCCTGTCTTCAAATGTTTTTGATCTTGACTAAGATTTACGGTTACAGTCACTTACATAATTATTAACTCTGTCGACGTTTTTCTATTTAATATTGTAAAGAAAGCGAAAGTGGGTTTATTTGTTTCAGTGTCGTAAATCCTAATGAAAGTTATTTTCCCTTCAAATTCATATCTGCAATCAGCTTTGGCTATAAGTAGGCGTCAAATTTGAGTGTCTTTGAGTAAAAATATCTACTCATCCTCAGATCATAATATAGATTCCTATAGTCAGTATATCCTTCCTTTTCAGCCTTTTTGTGTAGCTCTTTGTCAGCAGCCAGTGAATACAAGTGTTTTTCAAATCTCCTTGTCTACGTAGATTTACTGATTTCCTCCTTGACTGTACACATATTGAGATCTTGGTGTATGTCTATAGATGTTAGTGATGAACCATGGGGCATTACATAGGTTATCATCATTACTACCCATAAATGGCCCACTGTTGGGCACAGGTCTCCCCCAAAAATTTTGGAGGGAATTCAGCCTACTATACCACGCTGGCCAGACGAGTTGGATAGGATAAGGTTTTGTATCGAATTTTCCTTTTCTCACAGTGCTCTTGTCTCATCATCATCATCATCTCATCCTATTGCAGTCCTCTTATCTGCTTAATGTTAATCCTTAGTCGCTTTGTACGACACCCACCACCACGAGACACCACGGGTTCAAATGGGGTAGTGACATTATGTCATTGAATTCTTAATCCATCACTACACGGACAACAGGACAATATAGGTTATATAAGTACCATATTTTGCATAAGCTGTAGTATTAAAAAAAGCTGTAGTTTAATGTCTACGGACAGATTGAGCTTGAGCTTGACTGCCTCGGTGGCGTATAATATCAATGTATTTATATTTGTATGTTTATTAGTTGTATAGAACCATAACACAAGATTGTATTTATAAGTTGATTCAAAATAACTCCAACGTTAGTATATTTATTTGAACATTTGTTTCTCCAAGACATAGGTACAGATAAACTTGAAAAGCATTCTGGTATTTTGGTTTTCGGGTCATCTGAACCGGAGTAGTGTATCAATTTAGCTTATCATAGCAATATTACATATATTTTACATAATGTACCTAATACCAAAACCTACCTGTAAGATATTAGATTAAGATATTTGAAAATGCCTTGAAAATATATTTTCCAAAGGAACTTTAACATATAACTAGGTACATACAGTATATACACTTATAAAACGAACCTTTCAGTCTACCAAAATCCAATTTCATTTAAAATACAATGGCCGCCGTCATTACTTCAACAGATTTAGAGATTATAATAATTTGGATAACAGAGACACTTAACGGTTTAAAAAAGCAATTCCACTTTACCCTTTAACAGCTTTGGTAAAAACGACTAATCCAAGGAGTCCAGTTGATTAACTTAAGAAAAAAATGGACGATTGAGCAGTTCAAGAAAGAATAAAAATTTGTTGGGCTATAAATTAACCGGCCCCGGCGGGCGAGGCTCGCAATCTGCATTAGCCGAGACGCACTTCTCTCCGACGATTAAATGAAATTTCACGGCCGGTTGCCTACGGAAACTCACTGGACAAAGGTCTGGGATATTTAAATTGAATGCTTTTAATCCGGCAAACTCCCCCACTTTTTTCTTAAGATAGGATTTCGCTTTAGTATGCGGCGTCTTCGATTCAAAGAGTTTTTAAAAAAGCATCCGTCTATTTTTTATAAAATAAAGGGTGTATCTGTTCACATGTTTGTCTTTGAATCAAAACAAGGGCAATATTAAATTTAATAAAAACACTATAGGGGACCAAATAGCTGACACAATGACATATGATACACACCTTTGCCCTTCGGGGAAAAAGGCCTATGTTATGTTTTAAATTCTTTATACATATTATGGCGATAGTAATAAAAATTTTATGGTTGTAATAATGTTATAAAAGTAATTATATCATAATTTTCATTGATATTATTATACTTGCTCTTGTTAACTATAAAAAGTACTCTTCAAAACCTTAACTACCTTACCTAATATTGCATAAAGTTTGATATGCGTCCCTTTCCTTCACTTGACCCAAAATGTTAGTAAAAGGATCATTTCATTTCATACGAGTTTACGATGCGCATATAATATCAACTAATAAAAAATCCGAGAAAAGAAACACTTTGATATTCCTTTCACAATTCAATGTATAAAACATTAAAAGGCCGTGTCACACTGATGGACTTAAATTTTTAAACAGATCTCCAATACTCGTACCGTGTTCAAACTCCGAAAGATGATTCATTTTTTTCGGATTTTTAAATTCATCTGTATCTGAGTTTTTGATTTGTAAAGTTTGACGATATGCTCCATCCAACTGATTATTTATTCTTGTACAGTCGAGTTCATTAATATATTGGCACCATCATTAGATATTTTTGTTGAAAAGGGTGACTACAACTTATTGCATAATGTACAGCATATTTTATTGAACCATTCACATGAGGACATATATTTGATCCATAGGTTCTATAGTATTTATTGAGCTTTTCAACGCTCACAATATTTTGAATCCTTGATGGTGCCAATATATTAATGAACTAGAGTGTACCTCGCCCAGGACTGTACTCGCATTTTTACTATATTTAAATTTTCAAATATTTTACAATGATGTCTTAATCGACCAATCGATTATCGAGATTGCGAGTTGGCCCTCAAAAAAAAGCAATTTGGAAGCCATAAAAATTTAAAACTCTTGCAATATATTCCACTCTAGGATACGTGTATCATACACGTACTGGAAGATGGTACCTAAATGCAACAAACATACACTGAACCTAAACCAAATAACTACAGTCATTATCGTCCCTAAATAGAAATACAAGAATTACTCTGGGTTAGTGTTAGTCTGAGTTAGTGGTATCATATTTTATATATAGGTATGTACCTGTGTGTAGTATGTCTGTGTAGGTGTGTATCGAATTACGTTGTGAACACTTGAACGCAATTTCTATGAACATAAATAATTTGCTTTTACCTACTTAGTTTATATTTCACTACCCATATAAAATTATCGATTTATTTAAAGTTCCGTCTCGGTCTACGTATCGCAATCGAAGTGCCGGTAGGTATCCCCTTTCGCACTAATCGAGCAATTTCTCCCATGTTATTAAAGGAAAATGGGAATGTTCGCAGGCCGTTGCGTTCTCACAACGAGTTTCTTATAGACGGTATTGAATTTTTAAACAAATTTTTCGACCCGCCGCCCATGCCCAGGAACCCACTTTATGTTATAGGATTAGAACGTTATTACACCATTAAACCTTCATGAATAATTTCTTTACCTAGTGTTATATTAAATTACAATTTAAAGGCACAATAATCAAAATCTCAATTTAAATAATCAAATCGACAGCAATAAACTGCTGGTTTCTGTCTAAATAGACCACGATTCATCCACTACATCCACTCACCACCATTCTTTTATGAGATGTGATGCGATGCGATGCGATGATCTCGAGTAGTTATTAACCCCCTAAATTATATAAGTATGTAGTTGCTATTGTCATTTAGACGCTCATGTTAGCACGGAAATAAAATAAATATTGAGTCTCCTTACAGCCCTCGGATCTTTCTTTTATTATGTAAAAATAAATTTATATAGTACAGTTAGCGTCAAATAGTTAGTGACACTCAAGGTTTCAAATTTAGAGACGCAACCAAAAAGTCAATAATATCGGTACAAGTAAAGTTCGGTACAAGTTTCTAATGTGACCCACATTTTTGAAAACTTGGATTCTTGGATACCATTGGCGGTATGACTGTAACCATATTTATGGCGGTTTGCTTGAACCTATCCATATGACATTTTGAGCGTCTCGACTTATGAGCGCGTAAATTGTTGACAACAATATGGAAACTTTTCTTGTACCGATATTATTTTTGGTTGCATCTATAAATTTGAATACCTTGAGTGTCACTAACTATTTGACGCTGACTGTACATAAAACCACCAAAACAAAGTTATTTCTCAGATGTGTTAACCTTTACAAGTGTCAATAATTAACAATAATAAAAATAGTGCGCTTTTTATACTATGCAGTCAATAAAGGGAAAAGGTTCACCAACAACATATTATAACATTAATACACACATTTTAGTTTTTACTTAGATCTAAATAATAAGTTACATAATGTAGGTAAACACAACATTATAAATTTAATGAGCTGTGTGTTATTTATATATACAACCCGTGTGCTATTTAACTGAGACATTAATTAATATCTTAATATAAACTGCTAATGATATTTTTTCTAAACGATGCTAAGGAATATGAAACGATGACTTTAAAAATGATGCTTTCTTATTCATACCGTGGGACGAACAGCTCAAATCGATGAAAGATTCAAATTGGCAAGTGTCGTGAAGGTTTGCCAACCCCTGTTAGGTTAGTGTTTGATCACCTTAATGGGTATAGTTTAAAAAATTAGCGAAACGGTATTATTTAGTTTTATTTTACTATGAAATGTTTGCTTTGAATTACAAAATTTATGACAAAACATTATTTTGATGATTGAAATGAACTTTTATTTGGAGCACAAAGTTAATTCGCCGGTAACGTTTAATTGGATTAAAGAGAACCACAAAGACAAAGCTAAGGAGCATTAAAGACATTTTAAAAATACTACACAACAAAGATATTTCCCTAGGGCAACGTTAATGTTCCGGTGCCGGCGTGGGTCATTCGACCGAATCTCTAGAAATTAAGGCAGGGAAAAAAGTCAATAAATCCAAGAACCAAGCTGGAACAGATAACGAATGTCTTCTGGAGAAACGCGACACCGTTTCCACGGTAGAAAAATCGCGTCGGCTCGCCTCCCTCCGTGTTAATGTGACACTAAGCCCCTCTACGACTCGAAAGGGTAAACAAAGCAGCCAACAAACTTTTGGATATTTATTTTGCTTACTTTTGATTTTAGAGATAGGTTACGCAATCTACTTAAGTAGACTAAGTAGACGCTGTCACAAAGTTCTTATTAGATTACGTTTGTCTGGGGTCATCCTTTCTTTTTTTTATAAAATTGGTATATTTTTTGAAACGTGATAAAAACGTGATTAATCTATTAAATCAGATGCTTTAAAATAAATATTTAATATAATAATTTATTTTACTAATTTCAGTACATACGTAACTAGTAGACCCAAGGAAATTTGTATCGTCCCAGGAACAGTAAATGTTGTGTAAATGGTCTCGTACCGCGCGGTTCCAGAGGAATTTCCTCCCAAGAACTATCAGGTTGTGGAATGAACTCCCTAACGAGGTTTTCCCAAGGGACTACAGTATGGGGTTCTTCAAAAAAGGAGTGAATAGGTTTCTTAAGGGTCGGCAACGCGCTCGTGATGTCCCTGGTGTTGCAGGCGCCCATAGGCTACGGTAACCGCTTACCATCAGGTGGACCGTACGTCTGTTTGCCACCGTCGTGGTATAAAAAAAAAAAAAATTTACTTAACTGATTAATCGTTAACTTTTTAAAGATCATGAAAATCGGTCCAGCCCATCTTCAGTTATTATATTATATATATAATTACCTCGACGTTTTAAATTAAATAGCTTATTTGATTTGTTATAGATTTTTTGTAGTAGTTTCCCTAGTTTTATCTATTATTTTCATCAGTCTAATATTTCATAATATACACATTAAAATCGATTTATACAAAACAATTTGCATACCCACTCATAATGTATCGTCACTATCTTACAAATATATAATTTGAATTAAGTATTGCTTGTAAAATCCCGTACGAGGTATAGTTTGCTTCAGGGTTAATATTTTCAAACATACCCAAATTATGCCCAGACGCTAAACAAAGCTGAACAGAATTTTGCATACCAACTGAGAACACAACTGATATGACGAGAGATTACACACATAGTTATAACTATCAACATTACCAGTTAAGAAAATGCACAAGTCAATACAGAAGGTAAAACCACATCAGTGATAAGAATAAAGTCAATCTTAATCTAGAGAAGTCTTACTTAATTATAATTTTAAGGGGAAAACTTGAAGCACACTGGCTGTCCGCATGCCGAACGCACTCGCGCAATCTACTACTGGAAGTTGGTCAACTAATCCAAGTTTTCCTTTACTGGCTAATGAGACGAGTTTGATTCGAATTCCCGACGCGCTGGGAAATAGCCACCCTCTTTGAATAGCTTCTAGCCAGCGACTATTACATATACCAACAAATAAGAATAAAGATTTCCGTGATAACAACTTTGAAATTACTTTTAAATTTTTTACGTCCATTTAAAAAATATTACATAACAAAACTTTACGAATGAAAACTCTTTCAAATATAAAACTTATAAATTGTTAATAATTTATTGCTTCAAATTAATTGCTTTAATTTAATAAAATATGATCTACAAGTTCACCTCGTCTTTGTCTAAATATTTTTATAAAATTACTTGCGTTTATTTTTAATAATTAAATTTCGTGACCATATACTGAATAGCCAACTTAAATTTAATGGAGCGTAATGATTAGTAAAAGTAAAAAAAATATTATAGAACATAGAAATACAGTTTGGTTAGAGAAGAATCTGAGTAATGCAAAGGACACTAATCTCCTAAAAAATCTTATAAACACATACATTAACAACCTGATAGTAAAGTGAACCTAAATACGTAAAGATTTCGTTAGATGAAACAGAGATTCTCGCCAGGCTTATTGGACTGCTCGTAGATAAACAAAGCGTCTGGCCCCCGTAATGGAAATTACATACCCCCGAGGTCGGAAATCAAATTGACAGAAGAGGTTAAACAAACGATGCGGTCAGGGAGCCGAGACCGTAGTCCGTCGAATATTAATCGCTCAGTAAATGCGCTTTTATTTGTTTTTCCCTTTAGCTCGTTGTTGCCAGTGTGAATAAGTGACAATCTCAAATGATCCGAGAACAAGTTGATTAAAAAGAAACCAAAATTACGAAAAGGAAGGGTGACGGATGCGATGAGGTTTCTTGCTGAAATTGAGCATATATTTTTTATTTACAGTAAACCATTCAGCCCAATAACCTTTTGGCTGAGTATAGGAATTTATTTACGATTAAATGCAGTTTTCTGCGCTTACTTAATAATTATGTTTTAAAGTAGGAAGGCCTTTGTCGTGGGCGTTTTGAGACATTTTTGAGGGTGGGATTGTTTGATGATTTTAGAGAAGAAGAAGATTGTCCCGTTATATGTGGAAGGGGAGTTAACGATTGTACATCAAATGTAAACCGACCTTTAACCGCAATGGTAGCCACCGCTTTCACCAGTCAAACAGAGATATTAATCGCAATTATGTTCAACAAGTTTAATGTTACGAGTACTTTTAATATTTACTATGTTTTTTGAAAATCACTTTTTATTTAGATGAGAGATGTGAGGTAGATTTAACAAAAACTGAATTCAGGTGGATCTCTGTTAGCTAATTGCTAACCACCTCAATTCAGTTCTTGTTTAATAAAAATCTTGGTTTGCAATAAATCTTTTGTTTATTTTTTTTAATCTTCAAATTAAGACAATATTTAAGCACATGTCATGAGTAAAACAAATACCGAGCTTATCTAAAAAAAGAAAAATGTTCAAATAGGGCAGCCTGTCTGGGCAAGACTTTTCACCGTACATTTTTTATTTCATGAAAATCAATCAGCTTTCTCTAGAGAACCCTAACGGATTTTAAAATCGCAACTTTGTAATACCCCACAGTCAGTTTAAACGATTCTACCAAAAAGAAGCATGAATCAACTGTTTTGTTGCAAGCCAAGCTATAAATACTCAGAAATAAAATAGGACCAACCACAAAACGTCAGTCTATTCCTAACGTATAAATATTGTAATCGTTATCTTTAATTGAAAAATATTAAATTAAACTTTCTATCTATTTATTTTGGTATTCATTATTAATTGAATCTTTCACTGGGTTGTAATAGTGGTGAACATTTATTGGATGTAGAATAAAAAATAACAACATCTGACCACCTTCTAATATATTATGTTTTTGGAAAATCCATTAAATTAACAAAATCAACTTATGGATTGTTTTGAAATGTTTATAGAAGTTTTTGGCATTAGAAAATATATTATTGTGCGAACAACTTATCAAGGTGCTGTCGTCGAATTAAGTGTTGTCATATAAATAAATTTATCTACCAATAATTTGGTGAAGTTTTGTGAATTAGTTTTATCAATAAAATCTTATTATTCCACACTATGAGACGATGAGCTTGACCAGTAATCAGTACACAGACAAGTATTAACACATTAATGTTCCGCTGCTGGACGACAAGGGTTTCCTCTACTCTATGTAGAGAGCTGACAAGGTTTAGGCCTACGTCCATATCATCATCATTTACTTAAGCTGACTTAATGCGAGTTGGTGGACTAGACATTCCCTAAGATTTTTTAAGGATATATGGGTTTCCTCAGGATATTTTACTTCACCGTTGGCAGGATGGTAAGTCATATGACTAGTAGATAAAATTAGTGAGCAGTAGTTCCAATAAACTACTTTTAAGCAAAACTACGGATTCAAGATACTTCTTTATTCGTCTTTATATTTTTCAAGTTTACGCGAGGCAGGATATTCATTCTTAAGGTCGCAAAAACGAAACCAGTAGCTTGGGCTGCTTGTCCTCGCACATCCACATTCGAATTTCATCTAGAAAGATCCAAATCTAAAGAAGTTTGATTTTCTGCAACTCCAATTCAAATAAATTATTCAAACAATAAGTCACAGTACGTATGTAAGGTGTTTTACTAAGCCCAAGAAAAAGGGTTATCCTCCTTAGTAAAATTCCACTGAACCTTTACACAAAGTGAAATTCACATTGATACTTAATGCTTGTCGCTTGAAATCAAAATCACACCGCATGATTTGTATGCCAATCCCTTAGTCTTACCATAGCCTAATTTCCTAATAAAAATAAAAATAATAAAATACATAAATAAGTTTAAAATATTTATTTACATTTTATAATAGTAACTATGATCATTAAAAATGCCAGGAATACTGCTTTCTTGCCATGTCTCATAAATAATGTTCAAATTATTTCAGTCATTATATGCAACTATATAGGTAAATGATGCCAATAAAAACAACAGAAAAGTAACTAAAAATACGCAGGGAAAATTATTTTCCTATATCTAGAAACACTTATTCGTTGCTGTAGGAACACATTCATAAGGTTTTTCAAAGATAATATTGATGTCTGGGCACGTTCTTCATCTTTCGTGAATGATAATACTTTTAATATTATTAATCGAGCATCACTTTTTGCAACCTTAGGCATTTGAAACATTCTTATTACCTAACAACAATAAAATCACAATATGAAGACTCGCTTTAGCTAAAGTTGACAGCAGAATTTTATTTTAAATCATATTATTAAATCTTCATATTATGGTCTTGTGTAGGTACTTCCTTAAATATCTTATTATAGACAGAAACTTCTTTTTTTTCTAAAGTCGCGCGGGGTTTCTGTCCCTTCGTTCTTTATTTGGCCACTGCTCAGCTCCTATTGGCCGCAGCGCGATGATATATAGCCTTATAACCTTCCTCGATAAAAGGGCTATCCAACACCGAATTATGAAACAACACGATTTTTTCAAATCGGACCTGTAGTTCCTGAGATCCTAGCAAACAAACTAATCAACTCTTCAAGTTTATAATAATATTATAGGTATAAGTATAGATTTAATGAGTAAAATGAATATTACCGAAATATTAATATAACCTTCACATAATTATTACAATCTGTTTAGATATTGAGAGTTTGGTAGTTTAGAGAGTTTGGATAACTGGCACTAGTAGAATCACTATATTCAGTGGGCACAAATGCCAGGCTAATAACATTCTCTTGCAGAAACTTGTGGCAATATTTTTTCAGCTGAAAGTAAAATGAATAGATAACTCGATGCAGTATGCTACTAACCCTCCTTATAAAACATATCAGTTAAAAGTATGACGTGTGGTGTGAATAGCAAGGCTAATCGTCTTTACAAAAAAATGCAACTTGTACGAAAAACATCACTTTAAATAAGTGAATCTTAGAAAGAAATTTATTTTCTTTCAATTTAAGATAGTACCACGGGCAAAATTTTCCCGTATTACTAGCAAACAGTCTAGCAAATAGTACTATGGGCAAAAAATATCTAACCCTGGTACTACTAACACCGTAGTAAAATAAATATGTTTAGTGATGTAACAAAATAATAAATTGAATCCGTAACTAAAGTTGTGTACTACTGGCCACTGGGTAGTAAGTACAACGAGCATTTCCTATAGTGTACAGATGTTGTCTTTTAAAGTCCAAGCACTACTGGGTTAGCAGATTCGAAACAAATTTCTATGAATCACACTTTTGGAAATCAACCGCATGTCACACAATTGGACTCCTACTTTCGATAGTTTGGTAAATCAGTTTTGCCTTGTAGAAGTGGGGGATATTACCTTTGCATGGGTCTCTTTTACTATTTTATTGTATTTTTTAATTTCTTGTATCACGATTGGCGTATTTTCATAACAATGATTTACTTCCCAAGTTCCGTCTGGATTCATTAATATAGGTAAAATATAAGGTAGACCTACAATAATTAAAGAAGTTAGTAAACTATTTTAACATAATTTTTTATTTAACTTCTTCTTCTTATCGTATGGGCTTGAGGCAGAGCCTAGTGTTGGAATTTATCAAATCATCTAGAAGGCTTCCAACTTGACTTAACGACTACCACAAGTGATAACCGGGACCAACGGCTTTTACGTGCCTTCCGAAACATGGAAACGCTTGAGAATAAAATTGCCACAAATGGCCACCCATAATGGATAGATCTGGAGGACCGTTGCTTAACCTCGATGATCGTAAGGAACATCTCAGTACTACAATGCTACGAGCGCCTCTACTTTCCTATCAACTACTTTTCAGGATCAAGAAGGTAAAATTTATTATTTTCAATATAACTGTTTCCCGGGCTCCACTGGCACTATAGCATAATATTATGTTACTTATATAAATGTAAATATTGGTATAGATAATATAGATTTTATCTCCTTTCAGAAAATAAGATTTGTGCACTAAAATTAAGATTAATAACCTTTTAGAGTCCTCAAGGATCCATCGCTGATGGTGCCTAGGCTTACACAAGCTTTCTTTTTAGTGATACGTGGCAACCAACACTTTGCGATAAAACTACTCATCTCGTACGCTCGGAAAATGGGACCATAGGGATTCTTGTGAGCCATTTCTTTTAACTAAAAATTAATTATACAATCATAAAAGTATAAAGAGGAGTGGATGGGCGTGAATTAAAATCACTCTTAGCCCTTTACATCGAAAGAAGTCCAACGCTACCTCGCATCGCGTCGCAAGCATTTGCCATCACAGGGGAATTTAAAACAACCGGTCAAGTGCGTGTCGGCCTCACGCACTGAGGGTTCCGTACGAACATGCAATTTTTAACTTTTTTTGTGATTATTTTTAATTTAACAGTTAAATGTTATAGTGGTGCCGTCTAGAATAATGTTATATGTATGTATACCAAGTTCTATATCAACATATCTTTCTATAAAAACAGTATATCAGCCTCATCATCAGTCATCATAGTGCTGGTTAAAAGCCTCACCTAATTTGCACCAAAGCCAGCTATTTTGTGCTGCTAAAAAATACATAATAATAATGTGAGCATTACCAACAATAATTAAATTACAATCATCAATTACTTACTTTGTAGTAGTTGCCTCACAAATTATGGAAAACTTACATTTGTTTCTAGAAATAATGGAAGAATAATCTCATAACCATGGAGGTATTTCTTGAAGGTGTTTATTATTCAGAGGTATTACAAGAGTAGCAGATTTTAGTCTATGATCACGACACGAAAATTACTGAATAAACAATATCAATGTAAAGTCTACCTTATGAATGAAATCTTTTCTCATCCAAGTGGCATTGAAGTCTGTGCTGTCTACGTTCAAGGCATTCAATACATCATTGCTCACCATTTCCCAATCACAGTGCGGTTTATTAGTTAAGTTGTCGGAGATAATATAAGGTTTCTCAATTTCAACATGAAAATTTTCAAAATTGACTCCCCATACATATGTACTATTTATTTCAGTACTACGTACCTAGAATATATTGAAAGATTAAAAAAATTAAAAGACATTAATTTATTATTTAATGCTAATTTATAATGACCTTGAGGCACTCAGCTAAAGTGCTTCTTGCTAAAGCTGGTATACAACCAGCACAAAAGTAGCCACCACTCATACCTTCAGCACCCATTATATTCAAAATATCGAGTACTAATAAACCGTCTCCAAAGAAGATTGGCTTAGGTTTCTTGATCATTTTCGTTTTATCTTCATTAAATATGTATTCTTCTTTTAGACTTTTCTGGGAATTTCCTAAGCTCAGTGCCACTTTGATATACAAATAAACCGTATCAAAGTGTACATCATTATCAGTATTAAAGTCTAGATTATTTGGATTATCCAAGTTTGACATGCAGCAAAATATATCAGCATCTGTAATACTGAGATTTAAAAAAAGAATTATTATGAAAAGATTAAAATAACTTGTTCAGAAGAGGAATATTATTTTATAGGTAACAAATAAAAAAGTATTTTACCTGGGTAAATCTGAGGTAGCCACTATCGTGTTTAAACATAAATAGCCACACGCAAGTATTTCTTGTACAAAAGCTTCTGCATCAGCTATTTCATTTGCATAAACTAGAAGTATTATATCGATCGGTCGATTTACTTCAAATATATGTCCGGACAGAAGTCTAACGACAGTCAGCTTAGAAGCATTTATGAGTGGATTTATCATCATAATTCTTATAGGGGGTAACATGGACAAAGATTGGAAATTCATTTTGTCGAATTATTAATAACTGTTTTCAAGCTTTCTTTCTAGTTTCAAGTATTTTATTATTCTTGTTATATATAAAGACACTCTATTTTATTTATAAACACGATCACAGACTAGTCAAGGATACTAACACGACTACACAGACCTAATAGTAGAACACTAGCATAGTGTATAACTCCGTAAAGTGTATAATCTATGGTGTATAATCTATGTCACTAGCGTTCACGACTATGTCAAAACTCGAACAGTTGCGTTTTTTATTTGAATTCTGTTGTACTAATGAGCAAAGAGAATTTAATCATAACGTTGTATAAAAAAAGTACCTAATGAGTTCTTAATCTATCATCATCATCATCGTAAGTATTAACCCAATGACGTCTCATTTACACTACAGTATAATACTAATAATAAAATACCTAAACAAAATATTACTTATGTAACATTAATACCTATGCTTTTCCAAAAACGTCATAAGCATCATCCTTCTCTCCATCCATACGTCATATTTTTAATATTAGTAAGATTACATACAGACAGAAACTTCAATTTTATTTATTAGTACCTATAGAATACCAGCTGTCGCGCGGGGCTTCGCTCCTGTGGCTCTTTGTTTTGCAGTGGCAACTCCTATGTGTCGTAGCGTGATGTATATAGCCTATAGATTCATATAGATAGCCCTTCCTCGATAAATGGACTATCCAACACTAAAATATTTTTTCAATTTGGTTCAGTAGTATCTGAGATAAGCGCGATTAACCAAACAAACAAACATCAGCTCTGTGTGAATTCCTGTTTTAAATCAAAAAATATTATAATGCAACGCGTAATTTAAAAATAAATATCTTCAGCTTCAATATGGGAAAGTCAGCTTTGTTGGCAATGACACCCCTGTTTTCTCGTAGTCCCAGGCTATAGGAGCTAAGCCACACCCTCTGCGTCAAGTTGCTCCACGCTTACGTGAGATGGCTGCGAAACCATTAGTTTCAGCATTCATATTTAGATCATTTACACCTTCTGAGTGGATGTTTTACACTGCGCTTGCCGTTGCGTGGTCACCTCTCTTTCTGGTCCCATTGGCCAGCTATTCTACGTGATATGACATGAGATATATTCCCTGCCCAATGTCACTTCAACTTGCTGAACCAACGGGCAACGACGGTAACTTTGGTTCGTTTAGGATGGAAGCCGCATACAACTGATCGTATTGAAAATTTCATTAGGAGGCCTAAGTTTAACAGTGAATGTCCAACGACGGATTTGATGATAATAATTTTGAGATAAAAATAAACCTCGGAATAAAATTAATATATTTTTATTAAATAGAATAGAAATATAGTTGATAACAAATAAAATAATGTAAGAAACTAAGTAAATTAATATCTATTTAGATAAAAGTTAGGTCTGAGAGGTCGAGAAACTAAAATTTGAAAAACTACTGTCTTCTTCAGTGGGTACAAACGCTTGGTTATCAATGTTCTCTTGCAGAAACTTATAACAATATCTTTTAAGCTGAAAGTAAAATGAGTTGACTGTATAGCAAATCGTAGAGCACAAAACTATTATTTCCACCCTGAAATTCTTATTATAAATATTAGATATGAGGATAAGCATGCATGGCAAGATCTCGGCTGAAGTCTATAATAATATCTAATATAGATAAAAGTTAATCCCCAATTGTGTTGCTAAGCGCAAACCTAATTTCGTAATTTTTTTAAATTCGCAATTCAGAGGGTTGTCAAAGTCAAAAATTTAAGAAAAAAAAAATCAGTGCAAAACGTAAAAATCCAATATTCATTTTTCCATTGAAACTCTTAGTTGTCATTAGCTTTTGACAGAACGGCGTCTGTTGGGTCAGTTCGTTGTTATAAAAATCAAACTGTAGGTATTTATAGCGCGCGGATGCTAGGTCTATGGTTCTATATTTTGCAGAAAATTTGTTAGAAAATGTAATTATCATACATGCAAATCCATCTTGATATCAAAAGTTGAATTATAGATAACATGTCTTTCTCTGACATTACCTTTGCATGGCTATCTCTAACTATTTTATTGAATCTCTTAATTTCTAGTATCACTTCTGGCATATCTTCATAACAATGGTTTATTTCCCAAGTTCCATCTGGGTTCAATATCACAGGTAAAATGTAAGGATGGCCTGTAATAATTAAAGCAGTCGGTAAACTATTTTTGTTTTTTATTCGACTCTATAGTCGACGTGCACACATGTATGGCAAACCATTCAAATCAAATCAAATCAGACATTTAATGATTTGCATCACATTTATTTATTTGATTAATTAATCGATAAAATACTAATTACATGATTAATAAATAAAACTGGTTAAGAGCATGTCGGACCATGCTCAATGTAGGGTTCCGCAGCAAAAGAGCGTATCTTCATAGCACTTACGTCCTTTTATTGAGAAGCGCAGTTTTTCGGCAATTACTCGTAAAACGGTATCCGGTTATACATATGTCACAGGCCGTACATACGGACGGACGGACATGACGAAACTATAAGGGTTCCGTTTTTGCCATTTTGGGTACGGAACCCTAAAAAGGTGCCAATGCCTTGGGGAACACACATTTTTGCAAATAATTCAGAAGACTTGGTGCTATTTTCTACGTATTATATTTCTATCACATAGGTAAGTGGCAATGAGATTGAATGCAGCACCCCTAATATTTCGAATGAGCGCATTGTGTTACACGCAATCAAATGCCTTTGAAGGATAATAAGTACAAGATTTAATTTGATTTGAATATCTCTATTCTCGAGAAAAAAATAATAATTAAAATGAAGACTTATATAAGTAGTAGGTACCTTTTATAGTTCTTAAGGATCCATCGCTGATAATGCCTAGGCTTACATAAACTTTAGTTTTAATGACACGCGGCAACCAAGCCTTTGATAGCAATTTATTCATCGTCCACGCTCGGTAAATGGGACCTACAGGATTTTTGCGAGCCATTTCTGTTAACTATTAGAAAAATAAAATAAAATTATAATACGTCCTTGTTTTAAAAAGACAATGCTCGCACTAGTGAGAAAGCTCCGTGTCGCAAAGTACACCCAGACTCGAAACAAATATCTATACCTAAATCACACAAATATTAGTGTCACGTGGGAATCGAACCCACATAACTCGACGCGGCGTTGTTAGTGACAAGTAACATTAATCGCTACGCCACAGTGACAGTTTTTAATAATAATTATGTAAAATATCATCAAAAAATTCGTGAGAATTTATGTTAATACTTATTTCTCTTTTTTAAAAAACACAACGTAGCTATGTGTTTATGTATGTGTCCATCTCATCACTCCCAAAATTATTTTGTATTATCAATTACTAGCTTCAGCCCGCTGCTTCACTCGTGTGGTATGTATTTTATACCTTAACAAAGCCTTCCTCTTGAAATTGTCTATCTATTAAAAAAAACACATCAAAATCCGTTGCGTAGTTATAAAGATTTAAGCATACGTAGGTAGTGATTTTGGAGTCGTTGCCACTAAGGTATAGAACATGCAACCACAGTCAATATGGAATACGTTATATTTGTTTTTTTCTGTTTTATTGCCCTATACCTACTGATAACAAAACTTACTTAGTCAGAATAAACCTACCTACAAAAACTGCCAGGTCAAAAGATCTTTCATGACGTTTAGAAATATTCATCATGATCATTTAACCCATAAACGTCCCACTGCTGGACACAGGTCTCCTCCAAAGTATGTGGAGGAAATTTAGCCTACTATACCACGCTAGTCAGACGAATTGGTATAGGGATTGTTACAAATAGAAATATTGAAATATTATTATTATATGTTTAGAAATATTGATATTCAGAAATTTTTACCCGAGCAGTTGTTGTAAGCATAATATGTTATTCTTAGGTATCACACAATTAAAGCAGATTTTTATATACTACAACATGAAAATTGCTGATTATTCAATATAAATGTAAGGTTTACCTTATGAACGAACTCTTTTCTCAGCCAAGAAGCATTTAACACCAAGCTGCTTGTATTATTTACCATTTTCCAATCACAATGCAATTTATTAGCTGTCTTATCTGATTTTAATATCGGTTTATCAAATTGAACATAAAAGTTATCACTGTTAACCCCCCATACATTTACATGATTTATGTCCGTAGCACGTACCTAAAATACATAAATAAAAAATTAAGATTTAAAAAAATACAAATGACGAATAATATTCATTGTTATTTCATAATGACCTTAAGGCGTTTAGCCAAAGTATTTCTTGCTAAAGCTGGCATACAACCACCACAGAAGTAGCCACCACTCATACCTTCAGCACCCATTATATTCAAGATATCGAGTACTAATAAACCGTCTCCAATGAATAGTGGCTTGGGTTTCTTGATCATTTTTGGTTTATCTTCGGTCAATACGTAATCCTCTTCCTTATTATCTTCTTGTGATTTTCCTAAGCTCAGTGCCACTTTGATATACAAATAAAAGGTATCAAAGCACGCATCGTTATCCGTATTAAAGTCTAATATATTTGGATTAACAAAGTTGGTCATGCAGCAAAATATATCAGCATCTGTAATACTGAGATTTAAAAATAGTTTTGTGAAACTTGTCGAGAAAAGTTTTTAAAAGTAAAGGCAACTTGAAAATAATATTTTACCTACCTTGGCAAATTTGAGGTAGCCACAATCGTGTTTAAATATACAAAGCCACAAGCAAGTATTTCTTGTATAAAAGCTTCTGCGTCAGGTATTTCATTGGAAAAAACTAAAAGTATTATATCAATCAATTGATTTTCTCCAAACATGTTTCCGGACAGAATTTTAAGGACAGTCAACCTAGATGATTGTACGAGTGGATTTATCATCATAATTCTTATAGGGGGCAACATGGACAAAGATTGGAAATTCATTTTGTCGAATTAGGTATTAATTTCATTAATTTATGTCTTCTTTCCATTCACAATAAAATTTACGAATTTCAGTATTTTCGATGATATCAATTATTTTAATATATTGATTTACTTTCTATTTTGTGTATTAATTTATTGTTTGTAGGTATATTTAGTATAATGCGAATAAAAATATAACTAAATGTCAAAACTTTAAACCTTTTTTTTCAGTATAGTGTGATTTTTATTTAAATTCTTAGAGTACCTTCATAATGAGTTCGTTAACGCTAGTCTTCTACTATTAGGTCTGTGGTTATTGTAAAATTGTGAAATGTCTTTGCTTCTAACCAACTGTGGCAGAAGTACCTACCTATTGCTCAAAAATGTATATTTCTATGCCTTATGAGACCCTCATAACTTGTATCTAGTAGGTTAAAAGATATAAGTTCCTTGCTAGTAGAATACCTACAGAAATAAAAGATATTAGTGGGTTTAAAGAACCTAAAACTTTCCTGTTTCTTTATGATATCAGCTTACACACCTCGCGGAAGATCTGTCGGGCTTAATCGCTTTTGTATGGGGAATACGCTGTTGTTTTTGACATAGATATCCCTTAAAAATGTGATTACGCCGCGCCGGACCTGTCGGATCTTCCGCTAGGTGTGAAAAGAGCCTAATACAAGAAGCTTTACAAGTTCCTTGTAAATTGATACCTCCAGAGCCATCTAGCTACTCAATCTTGAAACTATGCTGTAGTTGCCAGTTTATAGAGGGTTTTGCCTTTTTCTTTGTTTCAAGAAAAACGTCAAAAATAAAAAACATCACCTCATATATCAGCCCATGTTCACCTTAAACTTTACCATCACTAGTCATGACCAATTATTATGTAACTTTATTTTATTATTACAATTTATGATTTTGAGTATTGCCATACGTAGTACATAACTTTCTTTGTAAAAGTAAACCTCAATATACAGTTGACAGATGGTTGATAGTAATGACAGTTTCAACTGACATAGACATAGTTATCTTTTCTGACATAACGTTGACGCGTTGACTTTTTTTTTGTTATATTTTGCCCCTTTGACCGAAATGTTAATAAAAGTGGTTTATAGTTAATAATTATGGCTTCCTCAAGGGAGAAAGATGCTCAAGTGTCACCAGCAACATCAACGTCGTCTGTAAAATCTCATCTCTTTGATAGATCTCCGTCCGTTTCATCAACAAGGGAAGACAAATGGCCGGAACTTTTGTTATCCAGACCTAGCAAATCCTACTTCTACAGCTCTAAAAGTAAGTACAATATTTATGCTTTTGATTAGTATACGTGTTCTAATGTAAAGCATTTGATTAACAATTATGTTTCGTTTAATAATCAGTATTTACGTTACATGTTTTTATACCAGATAAATGGTATCGCGTGACCGCTATATTTTAGTGATAACACGGATTTTGCTGGTTTGCAAACTCCTAACTATTGTCATTAGTAAACAGATTTTTATAAAAGTTGGTAACTATGAAACAGTAGTACTTATAGCTATCTAAAAGAAGAAATAAAAGTACCTATTTAGAATACAATCACTTAGATATACTTACTTTATAATTTAAATGATGTGAAAAGAAAATTATATATTATAAACATTGATTGTTCAGGAAGGTTTCAATTCTTCTATGTGGCTCACAATGTTGATGCATTTAAAATTTTATATCAATTGGAACCAACTTTTTGCTGGGTATATTTGAGTGAGTCTGGTATGAATTGAATTATATGCAGTCAGTATCAATTGGAACTACAGGACATGATATTATAATCTGTTAAAATACAATATCATCATCTAAGTTACAAAGTATTAAGAATATACAAATAAACTAGAAAAATTATGTAATATTAGCCTGTGACTAAATATCAATATAAATAATAATAACATCACATACACATTGTGCACACTACTGAGGTAGTGTTGTTTTAGCTGCAGTTGTCTATAAAGTAGAGGTAGTAGTAGCTCAGCTCGAGTGGGAGTTACTAACTATACCTCTCTTATGCAATTGCTTTGAAAATTTTCTTTCTCATTCCCATTCAAATGAAAATTTGGTTGCGATCCTAAGCAATAGAAAACTATTGCTTAGGATCGCAACCACATATAACAAGCCTCCTATAATTTAAACTCTAAAGAGGTGCTATTCCTTCAATATCGAGTCCTTTCTCCTATTTTATAGTAATCGTCACTTTTATTGAAAATGAGATTTTTATCATCAGAAACAGTTAAAACGGTAAAAAGCCAATCCTTATTGCAGTTTCGTGTAAAAATACAATAATTAAAAAGATACAGCAACTTTTAAGTCAACAATATATGTAGATCATTTCAGTCATCATCATCATCATCATCATCATCATCATCATCATCATATCAGCCCAATGATGTCCACTGTTGAACATAGGCCTCACCTATTTTCCGCCACAACAAGCGATTTTGTGACGCCCGCATCCAACAGCCATTAACATTTCAGTACGAAAATATTTTTTAAAACCCTTCTATAAAATTTTATTTCTGTGACTAGCGTTAAAATGGCGGAAAGGGCTCAATATGTTTGTTGAGTCTTATCTTATTTACATAGTGTTCCTTCTTATATTATACAAAATAGCCCTCACTAGTACAAAATAGAATTAATATGTACCTAATCATACATCTATGGTGTAGCATACATTTGAAATGGTGTAGTCAGTGGACACTATGTTTCTTTACGTACCACCTCTGGGTTTGATCATAGGTTGTGTTTACCAGCACCTCACGAGTTCACATGCTTCTATTTTATTAGAACCCCTGGAAATCAAAAAATATGTTTAAGAGCATACCATTGTCAATGTTGGGTTCCGTAGCCATTATACTAAGATATGTACTATTAATGAAGAAAATCCTATGTTGCTATCAATTAAGTTACAAAGCGCACCAGCAAAAGAGCGTATCTTCATTTTTAGGGTTCCATACCAAAAGGTACAAAAGGAAAAAAAAATGCATTTTGTGCGTTTTTGAGGGCCAAATACCTGTCTTGCACTGTCTTTTCACAAAAAGGGTATATCCGATTATGTTGAAAATAATTTTCGTTGAAATTATTTGTTAAACGTTATCATCATTGCGATTTCTTTCATAGTTTTAGGTTCTATGGTTTAAAAGATATAGAGGGGGGTATCTTTTAAACCATAATTTATGCTACGTTCGGAGCGATTATTAGGTACCCAAGATAATCACTTAATCAAACAACTTGCTTAGAAACCTTATAGTGTTTTGAAAGATTTGTACTCGTATATATCGCCACAAATAGGATGTTTGTTAAATAAAAAAATCCAGCTTCTTTTACATGTATGCACTTAAAAATATGTTACTACCAATCTAAGTATAATAAATTTCATCAATATACATCGAGTAGTTTTTGAGTAAAATGCCTGTGATATACGAATAGACGGACGGACATGACGAAACTTCGACGAAAAAAGAAACCCTTATGGTTCCGTTTTTGCCATTTTGACTGCGGAACCTTAAAAAGGGACTCATATATTGACTGACCGTTTTATTTAAACCTCCTTTTTCGTAATATACCTACTACCTAGTACGAATCATACATAGATCAAAACTCCTTTTTTAATTCAAGGTAATAGATATTTTCAAAAATTCTCAATACTTAACACTTTGAACGTCAAGATTCCAGACACAATAGAAAATCTATTGTTTGGGGGATACCGGTGACCCCCATGGCGCTCAAAGACTTCATATAAAATATAAAACAACGAATTGTATCTGTCTACATTCCAGGGTTTTACCAAAACCATTGTCATTTATCGCTACGTTGTATTTCCCCTCTGTTTGCATAGGTGGCAGCACCCCTGACAAGTATTGATTTTCCACTGTCGTACATTGTCGTAAGTGGCGTTTGCCGGGGAATCAATATTGTGAACGTACTGGAAAAACCATTTCCTCCCGTCACCTTGTAACGTTTTGTGGCAATTGCGACTAATATTTGAGACCTTTATAGTGTAATACGATAGTAATATCTTGTAAATCGCGGTGAAACAAGTGATTCAATAAACATAATCAAGTTTGACCTTCAAAATTGCGCATCGTGTGCAATGAATATAAGGGGGTGATCAAAATTCACGTGACCGTGTTGACTGTTTCGCTTGATAGTTTATTTGCCGCTTTATTATGCGTTCACTTGCCGCGATTCATGGGGTGGATCCCTTGCCCGAACTAGGCATTCCATCTGCCTTACAACATCAGGGTGACGGCAACCCGGACGCTGACATGGCCGGCGCACAGGATACTATATACCTGTGCAATTTCCGTGTCTCCGTCGACGGCGAGTGGCTTTGCCTTAAAGAATTGCACGATATGGAAATGCAAGATTCTTTCCATCGTCCATCCGGGCAGACCATCACTTCACCTGACGATCCCATGAACACTTTGATGGGTAATTTATTCGGCTGATATATCGTGAGTACAGTAAACAAAAGTCAGTGTTAGATAATGTTTTTTTTTTGTAGCTCGGGATCCCGTAGTGATTGAAAGAAGCAATCTCGTCAACATCTCGAAATTAATTGTTAAAGAATTAATCGAACAATCGTTACGCTATGGGAGAATGCTCGACAGTGACCACCTGCCATTGCATCACTTCTTCATTGTTCTCGAACATGTTATGCGTCATGGACTCAAACCGAAGAAGGTTAGTAATTTCCAAAGTTTTGGATATTTACTTTTGTTGATTGAAATTCCCAGACACAATAATGAATGTTCAATTTTAGTGAACAATTACTGTAAATGTAATTCATTTTAAATAAGAATCATTTAGTAGGTAATATAGATATTTGCATTTTTATTAGGGTAACCTACGCCTTGAATTATACTGAGTCGTATATACTATGAGTACTTCCTATAATACCTATCAATGTTTAATAGGCGATATAGTAATTGATAAGCGTTTTCAGGGATTACTTGGTCCCAAGAAAGAGCTGTGGGATATTTTGCAAATGGTCGAAAAATATTCACCAGAAGCAGCTGATATTACTGCAAGCGTCAGAGACCTTCCTACAGTTAAGTAAGTGCCTATTTATTCTTACGAAATAAAACTGCATAGCTCTATACATTGTACATGTTACGTCTATTTTTAACCCAGTTCGCAAATCATTGTTAATTTGCTACGAGTGTCACTTCTATGAAACTAATTTGAGAGAATGCGCTTATCTCAACGACACGTCTACATAATGTATCCTGTTAATTTAAGGTGTTCTAGAAAGGGTATTTAAAATGAAATGTTAATAAGGTAGGGGGTAATTCCTTTCGTCAAAGATAACTACACTAATGTAATATATCTGTCAGTTTGACACCGTAGTAAAGTGTTTTTTTACCCGACTACCAATAAGGAGGGTAATGTTTTTTATAAGATCGCGTTCTGACTATGCCGTTCAAATTGTTGTGTAGCAGGCCTGTAAAATATATGAAGCACCCACGTACCCTACAGTCAAGAGTTGACAATCTAGTTTTCAGTTTAAAGTGTCGTGATCAGAATGAACTAAGTAGGTATATATAATTATAATAACTATATTATATAGAATAATTTCATAATAAGTCCCGTCATAATAGCCGGTTAGCCGCAGTGGTAACAACCTTTAGTCTTTTCTTTTAGTCTTTGATTTGATTTAATTTTGTAGGACCGCCATGGGCCGAGCTCGAGCCTGGCTGAGACTGGCCTTGATGCAAAAGCGTCTTGCAGACTATATGCGTATTCTGCTAGAACATCGTGAAGATACACTTGAAGAATACTTTGAACCCCACGCCCTTATGTTGAACGAGGAAGCCGTTATCATCACAGGTCTACTAGTCGGCCTTAACGTTGTTGATTGTAATTTATGTGTGAAGGTAAGGTACCTACTGTTTTTTTTTTCCATCTTACATGTATTTAAAAATAAATGCGTTATTTTTTTATTAGTAGAGACTGATAATAATTCCAATATCAAACATATTCATGTAGTCTTTTTCTCTCTCTCTTCATTTAAGAGCTGCGCTCTTATCGATGGAGTAACTGTAAATCCTCTCTTTTTTCTGCACCTACACATATTGTTACTGACAATATTCGATAACCAAATTTTAAAGAGTAAAGTTAGTTTTTAAATTTTCATCCCGTAAAAAAAACATCTCTGTGTCATGGTCCGCGATACCTGTATGCGATCGAGCGTGCTCCCAAATAATTTAGTATAACTAATAAGCATTATGTTTTTGCGTTTATGCAGGAAGAAGATCTGGATAGCCAACAGGGTGTAATAGATTTCTCCCTTTACTTACGCGGCAGTAATTCTTCCAACGATCTAGCCGGGAATGGCAACAGCGGCGAAGCTGAGCCCAAACAACGCCACATCAACACAATGCTCGACCAAAAGAATTATATTGAAGAGCTAAACCGACATCTCAAGTAAGTTTCCAATTCATTGTTCAGATATTCACACGGTATAGCAGTTTGTGATCTAAGAAAGTGCGGTCGCAGAAAAGAATATTTTTATATTATAAATAATGTAAAAAGGTAAATCTCGTGTGAAGAAATAATTAGAATGGTTTAGAAAAAGTGAGATTTCGAGCCTTGCTAGATAATCTTTTAAACGAAACAGATATATCTAAAACAGTAAACAGTACTTTTTCTCAGTCAGTTTTTATGTTTGGCTCTCTCTCTAGGACCTTATTACTCCATAATACTATGGATGTTGAACTTATTTATGAATGTGCCATATAAAATAGAGGAATTCGCGCGGGGCTTCGCTCCCGTCGTTTTTTGTTAAGCCAATGCTCAGCTCATATTGGCCGTAGCGTGATATTTATATAGCCTATAGCCTTCCTCGATAAATGGGCTATCTAACAAAAAAATATATTTTAATCGGACTAGTCCCTGATATTAGCGCGTTCAACCAAAAAAACAAACTCTTCAGCTTTATAATATTAGCATAGATATACATAATTCTTCAGTACGTGTGTTGACAGTGGACTCCTCCTAAACGGCTGAACCGATTTGAATGAATTTGTGTGTATGTGTTCAAGTGGATTCGAGGATGGCTTAGATTCATAAATAAGAAAAAAAAATGCAATCGATTGGTATATCATGCAGGACAACGTCTGTCGGGTCCGCTAGTATTAGTATAAATTCAAATATCTAAACAAATGTCACTTACCGTTGATGGTTACATGCATTGGTTACCATGTATGACTGGCCTGTTGGTCTAGTGGTTAGTGACCCTGACTGCTAAGCTGGAGGTCGTGGGTTCGATCCCCACCCAGGACAAATTTTTGTGTGATAAGCATAAAGGTTTGTTCTGTGTCTGGGTGTAATTTATCTATAATATGTATGTATTTACAAAAAAAAATGTATTTAAGTAGTATATCAGTTGTTTAGTACCCATAACACAAGCAAATATAATTGCTTACTTTGGGACTAGATGGCGCTGTGTAAATGTGGTAGAATATTATATTATTATTATGTCGTAACGTCGGTTGTGGGTGTTAAAATATTGTTGGCGCATCTCTGAAGGCGGACTTAATTGCTGTAGTACCTATGTACTTTAGAATTCCTAAACTTTATACGACTATCTACGACTTCCAAATACGTTGTAAATTGAATGATGTAAATAATATTGCGCAAATTTCTGTAATATTCTACTGTTTGTTTACATTGCGTAATATTATAGGTTTTGACTTTTTTGATCGTCAAAATAAGTGACAAAAAAATTGAATATAAACGGCTGTATCTTTTGATTGAGTCTACTTAGAACTCGGATTTTTTTATTGCGCCAAGGAATAATAATTGCAGACTCGAGTATTTGATATTAGTTATTAAATGGACAACGGAGTGATCCTATAAGGGTTCCGTTGTTTTCCTTGTGAGGTACGGAACCCTAAAAAGGCGTGATGCTATTTTATTTATGTTTATGGAACGCATTCGGATCTTTCAGCAATAGAATGCCACGTTATCAATGAGTGACAGTGACTGAGTGATTTCACCGACATATCGGGTAAAGCCGCGTGTGGTAGCCAGTTATTTACAAATGTTTTGTTTGTAAATAAACACGCATCTAACTGCCGCCACTCACTCCGAGACTTCAATTAGCAGTAATCTTGTCATTAACACAATTTTATTTCATTGAATAATCGTCTTTTGGCATATCGACGTATGTATTACACGTTTTTACTAAATAAACTTTAATATAATATATAATTTAATATATTCTACCACATTCACACAGCGCCATCTAGTCCCAAAATAAGCAATTATATTTGCTTGTGTTATGGGTACTAAACAACTGATATATTACTTAAATACATTTTTTTTTGTAAATATATACATATAGATAAATTACCTACACCCAGACACAGAACAAACACAAAGATTTGTCCTGGATGGGGATCGAACCCACGACCTCCGGCTTAGCAGTCAAGGTCACTGACCACTAGCCCAACAGGCCAGTCATAACTTTAAAGTTAAGTAATGTCTCTGAGTACGGCAGTAAGTCTGTTGGCATCTATATATAGTTTCCGTTGTTGAAACATTAATGTATACAGTGAAATACATACAGCGCTTCATACGACATCACGTACCTGCCTACCTTGGTACTTATCGTCGTACTATAATTGTTTTTTTTTTCAATGCTGGTAGTGCTATTGGCCCCACGTAACACGTCAAACTACTGTAACATTATGTTGGCATTCATATATCTTTTTGTTAGTATCGTGTACATAATTCTGAGATTTTTTCGTTCAACGACCTCTACAAACCAAGTTTGGTAGCGAGTAAATTGTTTTGATTAAACAATGCACTAGTGGGCGGTCAAATAACAAAGACTAATTAATCATATTATTCATCATTATTTGATATTACCATAAACGTTTTACTACTGGGTTCGGGTCTGCTCCAAAGATTTTGGAGGGAATTTAGCCTACTAGACCATGCTGGCCGGATTGGTATAGGGTTTTGTTTCGAATCTAAGGGACCCCCTGTAGATATAGGGTACTGACATTATGTATTCTAAATCCGTCACTACGTAGTCAATCATATTTTTATGTGTACGAAAAATGAAGAAGCATAAATTGTATCGTATTATTTTAAAATCAGTTAATCTCAATTCGGGTCTCTAGTCCATAGTACAAAATAAATGATCATAATAAATAATTTTCTTGCAAGGGAATATTGTAATTTAATAACTGTGTTTGTTTTAGTGCAACTGTAGCCAACCTACAAGCCAAAGTTGAAAGTCTTACAACAACCAATGCACTTATGAAGGAAGATTTAGCGATCGCCAAAAACACTATGATCACATTAGTTGAGGAAAACAATCAACTGAAACATGCTCTGGGTGAGTTTAAATCCTGTGTTGTATGTTAGTAGAAATCAAACTTACTATTTTACTCGAATAACTTCAGTCACTAGAAAAGACATTGAATCAAAGTATTCATAAAATACATCCACATTTTTTTTTGTTCATTGCACTGTAGGTATAATTAAACACTATACTACCATTCAAAAAGCAAACCGAAAGTAAATTACAATCGCGACAGGAAAGGGAAACCTCTCATGGCCATGTTTACTATCGAAAATATTACGCGAATAATAAAGAACCCTGCAGATAAGACACCTTGCATTAACGCGATGACTGTGATGAGTCAGACACTATTGTAACGCTTAGTAGGCATTAGTATGCCGAGTCTGTCGCCCGCGTCAAGCTTTGTATACAGTTATTAATTATTTAACCACAACCATTCCACCGTTATGCACAATACGTTTAATAAATGGGCAATACAAATACAAAGTCGAATTCAAAACAGTCCTTTTGGATCAGATCTTGTAAGTTATTTATGCCGGTGTAAATATATCGCTTCTTGTGTTTATACGTGTAGTGAACTTGTTTTTTTTTTGTACAGGTCAAGATATAACAAAAGATACGAGAATGAAGGTGACTGAGTTGCAATCTGATGAAGAGGTAAGATTAAATTTTGTTGTATTTTTAATCTGTACGCTGTCGTAATTATCGCTGTTGATAAGATAGTTGAGTTCTTTTAGTAAGGTTTGATATTTATATAATAACTAGCTTCAGTGTGTCGGTAAAACGTAGCCTATGTTCTATTCCAAACTATAATCTATCTGCGTGCCAATTTTCATACAGATAATTTCAGCCGTTCTTGCGTAATTGAGTAACAAACATACATCCATACATTACACTAACTATCCATCTTAACTTTCGCATTTATGATATTAGTAAGAAGAAGTCGCGCTCTAATTCTTTATTTGACCACTGCTCAGCTCCTATTGGCCATAGCGTGATGATATATAGCCTATAACCTTCCTAGGTAAATGGGCTATCCAACACTAAAAGAATTTTTTAAATCGGTCCAGTAGTTCCTTAGATCCTAGCATTCAACCAAACTCTTTAGCATTATAATATTAACTAGCTTCCGCTCGCTCCTTCGCCCGCGTAGTATGTATTTTATACCTATAAACCTTCCTCTTGAATCAGTCTATCTATTTAAAAAAACCGCTTCAAAATCCGTTGCGTAGTTTTAAAGATTTAAGCATACATAGGGATATAGGGACAGAGAAAGCGACTTTGTTTTATGCTAAGTAGTGAAGTATAGACAGGAAAATATATTCGTTTTCATTTCACTATTGTCACAGCATATACACTAATATACACTATTATTGCTAATAAAATCGTCTGCTGTATGATATTTTATTAAATTTTCTACAGTATTTAATATTTTAGATACTTTAAAAGAAAGTAAAAACTATAACTAAGTAGGTACTTGAAATAATTGATAAATCTTTTTGGGAACCTGTCATGATGAAATCGCAATTCAAAATTAATTGAAATAATGATAATCTTAAATTTATACGGATATCCGTAAGAAATTGCTTCTCACGAATTTTGATTGTGATAAAATATACTATGTTCAGTAAAGCTTTTGAGGATATTGTTATTCTTTATACATATTCGATAAATGCTACACGATTACTTAATCAATTTTTACGTCTAAGCAAATTTTATTATTTTATTTCCTTTTTGTCTAACTTAGCACATTGACGTAGAAAAAAAAAAAAGTAGTATTCGGTTTAATATATAATTTCGGTTTAATAATGTTATAAAGCTGAAGAGTTTGTTTCGTTGAACGTGATAATCTCAGGAACTACTGGTCCAATTTAAAAATATCTTTTAGTGTTGGATAGCCCATTTATCGAAGAAGCCTATATAACATCACGCTACGACCAATTGGAACTAAGTAGTAGCTAAACAAAGATCCACTGTAGCGAAGCTACGGACAACAGCTAATACATGAATAAAATAGCTTTAAAGAACACGAAAATTAATTAAATAGAGTTTTCCTTAAATGATTTTCAACAAGTTGTTGTTATGACACATACCTACACATGTTTTATTATAATTAGGCAGCTTGTAGTTCAAATTTTGACTGCCTCGGTGGCAGTGTTACGCACATTTTAATTACAATTAACAATTAATGATTAATTGTATGTTAATTGCCACCAAACAACTAAAAATTATGTAATTGTGCAAAATTACTTAAATTATTATTAATTGTAATTTTCTACTTTTAAAATTAATTAATTGTTAGTTATTGGTGGCAATTAACAAGCAATGAATCATTAATTTCAATTAAAATGTGCCCAAGTGCTCGGTGGCGCAGCGGTTACTGCATATACATTTGCAGCTGCTATATACATACTGCTACATACTGCATATGCTATATACATTTGCAGTTACTGAGGTCTCGGATTCGATCCCCGGTTCGGAACTAATATTTGTATTATATGCAAATGTTTGTTTCGGAGTTTGAGTGTTTTTTATACATAATATGTATGTATTTAGAAATATACTTATATGTATGTTTATCAGTTGTCTAAATTCCTTAACACAAGCTTATATACACAAGCTATCTTTAGGCTAGATGTCGCTATGTAAAAAAAAATTCTCAAATATTTCTTATTTATTAATTGTATTGTGAATGAATGTTGTATCGTGACACGAAAACAACGAATACTTTGTCACACAACAGTTGGTCACATTTGTTTGCTTGTTATGATGATATCAGTATAATAATATAGTTAGTCATAATAATCTTGATACTTAATGCAAGAGATAATGTAACAATACTGTGTTAATACTTACTTGTAATTTTTTAAACAGGCGTCGACCAATAGGATCTAAATCGTGGCTAAATAAAGATACACGGGAGTGAAACCCCGGGCAAAAGCTAGTAGTGTATACATTAGAAATTTTCGAGACATCTTGTTAAGTTTTACAAAACATATTCGTATAATTTCCTTCGATGGTGATGACAATCATCCTATAAATGAAACTAACACGTGGAGAATAGTATCTTCATCCAAATGGCGCCGAGAGCAAAAATAACTGGCCCATAATAAAAATAGAAAATCGCATGCGCGACAAAAATAGTACGATTTAGATGGCAACCGTCTGTTTCAGGAGAAACGCAGCGTCAGAAGTATAACGTCTGATAAGTCTAAAAATGACAGTGAGTCTAGTAAAATGTTGGAGGAGGAGAGAAAGAAATATTTGGAACTACAAAAGGAGCTCGATTTGCAGGTAAAATATTTTAATTAAATGGGTATTTTAGAAGCATTCTATAAAGATAAAAAAGCGAGTTTAACAACTCGCTTGTAGTACACCGGGCGTCCAAAGAAGCTGTCCAAGAAACATACAACTTAGTGTTACGTCACTATACGTTAGTAAAAAACTTTTATTATTTCATAAAATCAACTTAGTCACTTGCAACTAAAAATATTTTCCGACTAAAGTTACGCAGTTCCCATAGGTCACACATGCCACTCCAGCCCCCTGATTCTGAGCTGTCGGAAATTTTTCGGCCAGAAATGTGAGTTTATGAATTAAAGTTACGACCCATTAATGTCCCACCGCGCTGGGTTCGGGTCTCTTCTCCTCTATCTAAAAAAATAGATGGTTGAAGGAAAAAATCTTAAATTAATCAGTTTTGAATTTTCTATACGATAAACTATTTTTTAACAATGAATAACTTAAGCCTAAGTCGTACGTCGTACTAAGATTCGAAAAAGTTTACGATCCGGGAGCAATCCGACGAGTCAAAATAAGGGGGCAGGAGCATCACTCGCTTACCAAATAGAGCGTAACATAAGGTCAATGCACTTTGCTGTCTTCTAAAATAGTTCCAAGGGCCTGTCTATTATTACTTAGTCGAAGTTTAAATTCGTTTTTTTTATCCATTAGTTTATTCATGCACAATCAAGGCCAGCAAGTAGGTACTTACACTATTGAATCATAAATAAATACTTTTATGTCATCACGCAATGGGTCATTATTCGCTATGGTTACGTAAGGAATTACGTTCTATTATTATCTTCACAATATTTACCTATAGCTAGCTTGCTGACTGTATGTGATTGTCCATTATGCTAATAGTTATAATTTTAAGAACAAATACAGAATTTTTTCTCACCAATTTGAATTTTAACGTTTGTAATTCGACAACGACTTGGTGGTCGTTATTAAGTCGATAAGCAGAAAACATTATTAATGGATCATTACAAATCCATTAAATATTTTTAATATGTCCAATTTGTGGTCTTCGATTGACACATTTAACCATTACAGTTTTATCATCTACAATTGACTCACAAAAAATGTTACATAAAAGTAATTGCCTATCTAATAATGCACATAAAAAATTATATTTCAGATTTCACTGAAAGCCGAAATGGAGGTCGCAATGAAATTGTTAGAGAAAGACATTCACGATAAACAAGACACTATTATATCGTTGAGAAGGCAACTCGACGATATAAAACTTATTAATCTAGAGATGTACAAAAAACTACAGGTAAGTTTTTATTCGTATTCATCAAAAAATTTTGGGTTTAGATTTTGTACCCCACTGAGATAAAATATGTTTAACACTATCAAGAACTTAATAAAAACCATTAGCCTGTACTACTCCATTGCTGAATAGAGGTATCCCCATGAGTTCCATACTCTTAGGTCCAAAATCAATATAGACAAGTCTTTGCAGTATTTGTCCAACTAACGCCAACTTTTCATAGTCTTCCACTAAACTTTGAATATAAATGGCATCGTGCCGCAAAGCTAAGAATTATTTTTTTAAGATTTAGCAATAAAAGCAAACATAAAAGTAATTATTTAATATCTTAATCTTGTATTTTTATGGACCTGATTTCGTTCAAAGGGTTAGTGTTCCTCCACGGCGCAAGGATCTCTCCTCTTCCTTCCAGAAAGCTGAAGTATTTAAGGCCCTTATCCAAACTGAAATCTTTAAATCGTGTTTCTGTTACAAAACATACGTTACAAGGTAACAATTCGATAGATGTAAAACTGAGTCTACTGTCCACACAATAACCATACAATTCGCATTGTTAAGTCATGCAAAAACAATTGTAATAAATTAAAAAAAAAGACCGTACTTAAAAAGTTTTTATGAAACGTAACGAAAATTTATGAAATACTTAATGTAGACGCGTAGTAAAACGTAGTTTCCAAAGTCAAATCTAATTTCGTCTTTATTTATCTCGCCCAGAGAAATACAGATGGAACTAATTATGTAGAACTATTATTATGAATCGATTATTAATATTATTTTTCCTTGTATATGTTGAGTTTGAACTAGCTAATATATTAATAAGTTCTTGATAGAATTAAACATGAATTCTTCTCAGTGTCTTATCACAACTGATTGAGCAACCTCTAGCGCTTGTTTCGTCAATCTTCGCTGTAGTTTATTTCCTAATTTGTTATTCATGGTCTGTTGATGATCAATACAACTTTGACTGTGTTCACTCTCACTTTTATTATCTCGCAAAATTGCGCCGATTTTAGTCAAATAGTCGTTTTTTCACTTGTTATTCATCTTTGTTGAGTTGTCAAGATGTACACAAAGGCGATGCCCCGTGAAGGTCGTTCTAAGCGCGTGGGATCACCGACAAACACCGCTTGTTTACCGCCTATGCATTCTCATTATCCCAACAATTTGATTAATGTATAATATGCCTATTTATATATAACATGTTTGTATATCTTGTACTATACAATATGTATTGCAGACAAAAAAGACTTGAAACTGGTTAACGAGTTTTCTAGGAGAATAAAACCATATACTTTCTGTTAAAACTGCATAGATATATCATGTAAATAAAATTTGCCAAATTTCTTTATAATAGTTTCAGATTGGAATTGCCATTAAATTTTATAAATATTTATTCTATAATATCTCACACACAAATGGTCCTTATCTGTTTTATATTAACTTTGACTGAATTCAATCAAATTAAATAGATATTTTTCCCTGAAATTTCTTATTATGCCGTTACGTTGGTATTCACATGATCATTATAACATCATACTCTTTTGTGCATTGTAAAAGTGAAGTAATTAATTTTAGTAAACAAAATACGTAGGTACTTGCTTAAATTCGATCATACTTTTTGCGTTGCTATACCAGTTTCTAGGCTACACAGACTGACAGACATTCTTTAAACATCTCCTTGTGTTATATATTCTATTTTGCTTGTATTTTATTTAGTAATGTACATATTTTTGTACATTATGGCAACATTTATTTTAATTTTTATAAATATGTATAATCCACTAAGATGATACTAATACTATTTTATATATATGACCAATACTAATACCATGCTGTATTCACAATGCCGCGATTGTCGTACGGAAGGAATGCGAGATGGAACTGACGCAGAAGGGCGAAATGGTGTCGAGGCTCCAGGGGAAGGCCGAACAAATTGGCAAAATACTCCACAACCTTGAGAAATATAACCACTTCTTAGGAACTGATAACGATTTAGTCAAAGCTCTCCGTTCTCCCACTACTACTGAGAGCAATCTAGGTGAAAAGTTAGAAAAACTTAAAGCACAAAAGGGTACAAAGTCTAAGGATGAAGGGCCACCGAATAAAAAACTGAATCTCCAGGAAATACCACCGTTTCGTAGAAGTATTAATAACGATAAGACAATAGCTCCTCCTGTTAGAGAGTAGCTCGTCTTGTTTACATTGTTGCCATGTAAATAACGCTAATTCTATATTCAAGTTACCTGGTGGTGTTTCCTGTTTACTAACCAAATATTATGTATTATATCCATAACTTCTAATATTATTATATTCATCAATAGTGTTGAGGATAATACTATGGTTCTTAATAACTTTTTAAATCAATGAAATACTCACACGCCTTAATCCAGAAAATGTAGCAAATTTGTATAATAAATTAACAACAGCTTAGGTTTCGTTATTTACCAGCTTTATACTAACAAAACTATCTATCTTCCGCTCAAATAAGTTGACATTTTATTCAGCTAAACTGTATTGGCCTTGTTTTAGGAATGTGAAAGTTCCTTGAAACATAAAACAGAGCTAATAGCCAAATTGGAAGCAAAGACTGAATCAATGGGCAGCACGATACATCAACTTGATGAGAAGTAGGTTTAAACAATTATTACTATGTCTGCGCATCATTTCCTTGCATCCGCAAGGATAGAAAGAGTGCCTGGATATAAAATGACGCTGTTGAATGTAAACTAAGCGCTTGACATATCGATACATACGCGTACGCACCTAGGTGTGAGCAATGCACAGCTTGCGTGTGTCCTACTAGCGGCATTTCTTTCCATTCGCTCGATATTGGCAAACCATCACAATGAACTTAGTGATTGCAAAAACAAATCAATATTTTCATATTTTACTACAAATGGTATGTGAAGATTATAATGTAATTTGTAACGCTACTATTGCTTTGGCTTACTTGCTGTGATTCAAATGGTATCTAATTGTAAAGTTTAGTTACGAATTAACTTTGTGTTAGGTTAATTTAATTTGTTTTAAGGTTTGTTGGGCACAGATTTGAATTTTAGATTATTTTAAGAGTATAATGTGTTGAATATTTGTTATTTAATTTAAATCAAGGTAGTTTATTATTAATTATATTGTAACAACCAATTGAGAGTACCTGTATTGTAGTATAATTGAGGGCGTGAGGATTTGTTAGTGCTTACGAAGAGATTGAAGTATTTTGTATACTTTTTCCAGTAATTTTAAACTTACATTGTCAAATATGTTTGATTATTACTTTTAAAAGGACATTTTTTATCTCATTTGGGTAGCTAAATGTGCTTTACGAACTCAAATTTTATTATTGTATACAAATATTGTACTCGTTGACTAGAAAATGTTATAACGATAATTTAGACTTTGTTTATTAGTTTTGTAATAACAAGGCAGTAGTTGTGTAATTATAATAAAGCATATTCAGACGCATAACGTATTTTATTGTTGACAAAAACCAAAATGCTTGTTTACTTTTCTGTTTATTGTGTAGGTTTGCCATTATCAAATTCATTCTTGTGTTTGCATGCTTGTGTGACTAAATAAAACCTCTCTTGTTACATACTATATGACTCATATTCTCTGAAAAAGATTATGTAGTGGTAAACTAAACATAGTTGTAGTATAGATACCTATATGATAATTTATTTTTCTTTGCATATTTATTACTTTATTCTTTAGTAAAAACACACAACAATTATATTATAGAAAAGAATTAATTAATTTTGTAGTTCTAATCAATTCTACTGCTGCAACAGAGCGGCAACCTAGCAATTTACTGTCATATTTCGTGGTTTTAAATTTTTATTATTTGCTCAGCTGCTCGGAGCTTCATATTAAAAATATGTTAGCTGTACTTCTTAGAATTATGTGAAAAGTGTGTAAAAGATAAGAAATCATTGCGTTTACATTCAATTTTCTATATAAACTACTTACTTTTTAATACCTTTTCACGTAATTCTAAAAAGGGTAGGAGACATATTTTTAAAATATAGCTCTAATTAAATAATAAAAATTTAAAGCCACGAAATACGACTTTTGTAAATATGTTCTTAACACTAGATGGAAATACTACAATACTCGAAAATTTTATACCGGTGCTAGTGCCGATGATTAACTGTTACTACAAATGCATTATTATAGCGCAAAAAATGTCCGATGTAAACATAATTATTTTTAATTCACTGTCATGTGGAAAATCACAACCACCAAATAATTGTATAATATATTTTAGTCAATATAAAAAGGAATAATTATAACAAATCACCTGACAAGATAAAACTGCGCGTCAGCTACTCGAGTGCAGCTAATCTTCTGTATTAAGTTCCTACAAGCAAGCATTTAATAACTCTGCGCATTGTATTTGGAATCGCTACCACTACCACCAATTTAAAGGAAAACTGACTTTGATGTGTATCTAAAACAAAGTTAAAAAAATACGCCTTTGACATAAACTTCGAAATTCATCAAAAGTATTTACTTCATATAGTAGCCATGACAGTCTATCAGTACTCAGTAGTAAATTACACACGTAGTAGAAAAAAATATTCTGAAATAGCATCATTCCATTGCTTCAGATTAACCTTTTGAACTCTAGACGACAATAGGCAAACTGGTATTGAAAATTTGGTCTTATTCGTTCAACAATAGATCCCATTGCCATTTGTTCGCCTTGATAACATCGGTGGTCAAAAGGTTAAATCTTAAAAATGTGTTATGTGTTTGTGGTGAATTAAAAAATAGTCTTTATGAAATGACTGAATAGGATGCAAGAAGATAAGTTAGCTAGGAAGAGTTTAGAAGATAGTGCCAGGTCGTTGGGGCAGAAGGCAGCAGCAGCCGAAACGAGGGCCATAGCAGCAGAAGGGGATCTTAGAATAGAACGTGAGTGGCGGATATCGTTACAAGTAAGTATACTCGTATTGGATTATAAACATAAAATAATATACGCACTAAGTCAATATTATAAATTTTTGAAATTATTTTATTGAGGAGAGCGTTAAATTGAAGACAATAATATTTCAATAGCAAGCACTATGTGCACTCACACATTGTACACACAATGTGCAATTTGACTGTTAACTTTTGAAATTTAGAAATACTATTCAAAATAACAAAATATTCAAGAACTAATATAGTTAAATATTTTGGTATTCTAAAAGTTTTTTTTTTATTTGTACTTAATTACGTAATATACAAACAATTATATGACATAATTATTTCAACCATAATCACCACCATCCATAATCAATGACAAATGAATCAATGTTTTATAGGAATCAATGATGCGAGACCGAGATAAGATATCAATGTTGACTCAAGAAGTAGAATCTCTCAAATCAATAGGCCAGGTAAATAAATATTCCTATATATAATTCTTCAATGATAAAAGGCATTATCGTTGCTGAGTCATGAAATAAAAGTAGTAAGTAGTGAAACAATCACCATTATGTAATACAGAACTAATGAAAGTTAAAAGGGAATAAAACCAAACTGGCTGACTCGATAAGCATTCTGTCAAAAGTTATTGCTAGCTAAGATGATTCAATGGAAAAAAAATGTTTTTACTTTTTCAAGGTGATTTTTCCAATTTACTCCTCATAAGAAACTTTCTCGGACTTTCGAATACTAAACCATAAAATAAAATAGCCGAACTCATCCAGCCGTCTTACAGTTTGTGCTTAGCCACATATTTAGTCATGATTCTTATCTACACAATAATTCAATCAGAAGATTTTTTTTTTAATATTTAACTCGTGTTATAGAAATACCTCTCACTACAAGAAGAACAACACGTCCTAAAAACACAGTACAACGAAGCTCAAAAGACATTAGAAGAAGTAGGCGCCACGTTAAGTGAGAACAAACTACAATTAGCTGAACTGTTAGAAAAGGAGGCGAAAGCACAAAACGTTGAGGAACCTCCGACGTGGACAGACGACAAGGACGCCACAATGTGTGCTGCATGTGTGAAAGAATTCTCTATCGCTAGGCGGAAAGTAAGTTAAATTAATTTAACAAAAATCGATTTAACCTATTGAACACCCATTGATTTAACACACCATAATCTGAAACTGATCATGTCTATTGTAAAAACAAAGGTTGAATTTTTGATGATCTTAATTTACGGCAGAAGCGGTCAAAAGGTTAAAGTTGACCATTGTCTTGTTCCCAGTAGTTAAGAGATAGTTTTATACAACTATAATATTTATAATTCGTAAGTTAGTGGAGTAATAAATATAATCAGCTTGACGTAAATGATATCATCTTTTTTAAGTCTTTAAGAGGTGACATCACAAGCCTATAAATATATTGGTGTTTTTTGTTGCAGCATCACTGCCGACGTTGTGGCCATATATTCTGCGCGGCGTGCAGCGACAAGACTGTTGCATTAGCTGGGAACACCAAACCTGTGCGAGTTTGTGATGCTTGCTACGCTGAAGTGAGACTCACGTAGTTAATACTTTAGATATTTGATTTACTCAATTGAACAAATGTTCTATTCTTGAAAGGAGCTTGTAAAATAATACTGTAAGCCTTTGAAAGAAAATCGAATTATATAGTTGGAATCAATTCTAACTGTGCCTCAGAGCACTTCATCGGCTATAAAGCAGTCAATTTCGATTTGATGAGAACCAAGTGTTGGGTTTTAAAAAACGCCAATCATTGCGACTTTAATTTTAATTTATGACCCCTTTACTGGCAGATTACTACATCGCCGGGTATAAAATAGTAAGGTTAGATTGTGAGAAGGGTAGAAGAACGGCCTAGTTAAGGTCTTACTCCTAATATTAAAGCTCAGTATTTAAAAGGGCTTATTGCAGTTAAGCGTGTCTCTTAGATGGCTAGCATAGCATTTTTATTTAAAGCCGCGAATCGCCTTGCCTGTTTCCTTCGTATTATATATATATTTCGATAGGTCACTAAGGTACCATTTACCATCAGAGTGGGTCTCTTGCGTTAACACCATCTACGTCTATAAAAAAATCGCGGGCGATACAAATTATGTCCAGAATGTATTTTCTAGGGGAACGAAAACCGAAGTAATGGATATTAGCTAGCTAATATTATTATTATTATTCATATGATATTATAATTGTTTCTCAACTGTACAGTCAAAATCTATCAAAGAATTAATATATGATTTAATTCAATTTGAAAGTGTCTTTTCACTGCAAAAAGTAAATTAACCCTTTGAACATTACGGTCGCCAAATGCTTAATGCATTTTGCGTTTTCGTTTGCAGACTATGGTGGTTGATAGGTTAATAATATGTAAATGACTACATTTTTTAATTATGGAGTACACAGTATTCTCTTAAGACTGACATTGAACTTTACTTATAAGTTCTAAAATAAACTATATTAATTATTATTATTAATACTATATTTAAAACACCATTACTTTGAATCTGCTCAAAGACCATTTGCAATATTTATGTTAAAAAAAATAATGAATTTATTTAAAATCATGAGTCAAATTTATTTAAAATTATTATTTATAGCATAGAAAATAAATTTATATTTTGAAGGGAAATATTGAGTTTATTTATAAGGTGTGTGTGTCCCGAAAATAATACCATCTGATAAAATAATATTAATAATATATATTATTTCTTCTCACAAAACATTTCACAAACATTTTAAGGTCAGTTACAGATTTTTCCTTATGTTCTATTTAAGCATAGTCTACAATATGTGAGGTCAACATGCTGGTGTCTGAGTTAGGCATAAAAATACCTGTTACAAAAAAATATTTATTTCTTTTTTATCAAATTACCTTCGTGATAATAAAGCTCCTATTATTCTTAATACCTACAAAATTAATTTAATTATTTATTTATTTAACCTTTTGAAAGCCCACCATGAGGTTATCCATCAAAAGCCAGCTATGGTGATAAAATATTTTAAATTACCATTTTAAAATAAATTATTTTATGTAATCAATTGATATTATTCATAATGCAATTTTATTATTACGATTTTAGAATTTTTTATTGTAGGTAGGTACCTATTTAATCAAGTTAAATAATAATTTGCAAATTAATAAATAATTACGCGAGTACATACAAAATACCCATATATAGAGAATTATTCGATGTAAATGTATAATGGATCTTAAGCTGTACAATTATTTCATTATTATAGAAGTATGTCGGTCTAGTGTGATTGCATATAAAAAATGGAAACTCAATTTCAATCATTTTTCATCATTCATTCAATGGAAAATTGTTCGTTTTAAAATAATTATAAACTACTGTTTTAAGTAACATTATTGTATAAACAAGAAATCATAAGGCCTTAATGGGATTTGTTACAAGTTTCAACCAAGGCTAGCGGCAGCTTTCAACTGCTTACTTGTTTCCATTATCAGTAAAGTAGTCACTATCAAATATGAGTACCATTGTATCTACATAGTTAACAATTATACATCTACATAATTATACAAAAACAAAAAAGGATTGTATTTTTTTAAACATTTCCAATGGAAAGAAATTTAATAGCAACTTATTATATTATGACAACATATTATTATGACTTGAGTTATTATGGATGTGTATTTATTGTTGTTATATTATTGAAATGTTGTAAATATTTATATTATAATTACATGAAATACTGTTTATATTATAATTACATAATCTGGACATAAAACGAATTTTAACATGAATTTGGAGTTTTGATTGAACTAAAAGAATACTTACCTACTCTTTGTATGGCCCCTAGGCCAATACTTATTAACCTTTAGACCGCTACAGACGATTGTTGAAAAATGTGCTCTATTTTTAAAATATTAGAGTAAATTTCTATTCGCCGACTGTGGTAGCATTGGCGGTCAAAATGTTAAAACTTACGTATATATACACAATACACATACTATACGTTAAAAATATCGATTTCATCACGTCACCTAATATGACACCCTTGCAAAGGTTATGGAAATTGATTTTATGATGTCACCTAATATGTTCACCTTTGCAAACCTTAATTATGTCATTAATGCGGTTTCATTTTATGTACCTTCACTAGCAAAGCCTCGATGGTACCGCAGCAGTGTGTACGATTACTGCACAAAACGTCTCGGGTTCATTTGGAGCAAAAGCGGTATTGAGTTTTCCTGTTTTGAAATTCTCAGTATCAGTCCGGAGATCGAAAATGCAAAGTTAATAGGTAGCAACAAACAGAATCATGCAGTGTTATATTATTTTACTGTGGCAATAACACTGGCTGGTTACTGCTCCACTGTAGATATGTCATAGTCAAAGGTCGATATGCAATCTCTTTACAAATGACAGGGTAATCCTAGGTTAGGTTAAAAAAAAAGGTTAGACTTCAAGTCGGCCGCTGATGTTATGTCAAGTTTTGGCGACCCACTTGCTACAGCGAAGAGACGATGCCTAGAGGGGTTTAGTCGGTATTTCGGTTTCGACCGGCGAGTCCCGTGTCCCCGCACGGGGCGGTATGCGTAAACGCATTACCCTCATAAAAAATAAAAAAGGTTAGACTTCAAGTTAGATCTGAGGATTGACTGGTCAAACCTAGGAGCGCCGAAGCTTCGATGTTTGACTATAACAGATATACCTAGTATATCTATAGTTTGCAGTAATATGAAAACAATAATTTCGTAAATTTAATATATTAATTATTTCCTAATTAACTATCATAAATGCAAGAACAATATGTAATATTATTGTTACTATATTCATTGGATGGTTATGTTGAGGCTTCTGACATAACGTATTGCAAAATATGTTCCATAGCCTCAGGGTTTTCTTCTGGCACCTGAAAAGTTAATGAACAATTAATAATATTGTAATTAGAATACGCTTTGATACAAATAAAAAATAAAACAGAGGAATTAAACACTTTGCGCTGGGTAAGTCTCATAAAATTTAAATTAAATTTTCTTACACCCAGACAGCCATCGATAGGCACTGACACATTTGCTTATAGTCAACTATACTGATTGCAAAATATAATTTACATAAAAAATATCTCAAAAAGGCCGGTTTTGTGACTTATAAAACTTAGACCCTTTTCGACCAATGGCAGATATCTGACTGATAACCTATCCGAAGGTTAACATATTTTTCATACGAAACCTGTCACTTAAATTGTGGATTTATCAGATGGTCTCATCAGCCAGTGGTGAAACAAGACCTTAATAACATAAACATCTTTGGATCGAAGAAATAGTTTGGTATACCAAGAATGTAGGTGCCATATTGGTTTAGAAAACCTTTAAAATAGAAATGGAAAGTTCCTTAGACTTTCAACTAAAAGATAAGTTAGTTTTTTTTTTCTTTTTATCAGTAGTTTTAATAAATTTTCAATTCAGACAACGTCCATCTCACAAACGCAACTTAACTAATTGGCGATTAAAAAGTGTCCTGTATTTCTTGCCAAGTCTTCTCAAGGCTTGTTGTCAGCGAACTACCCTTAGGAAAATTTGCTGACACCTTTTTGGCTTTGTAGGACCTTAAAACCGTCATGTTTCGGATCTATATGACTTTGACTCTGCTACCTTGTATTGCTGTGGATAAAATAAAGCACCTAATAATCAAAATGTTCTAACCCAGTGTCCAGCGCCGAACACCCACCAAAAACTCAAATTGTTGAATTCTTTATAAAACCCATTGCCTTCTCCACGTATGCGTTGTCTTTTAGCCTTTCCAAATTCCACAGCACTGGGCCATTTTAACTTATGAACCCAATTACAAGCACCTGTAAATTTTGTTAAATATAACTAACTTATGTCTTTTGATTATTATCTTTTTGAACGCTACGTCATGGCATCATAGCACTGTATGCCAAGCCAAAAAAAAATCATACCGTAGAAAAAATTCTAAGTGTAGTAATGACAGATAGATAGATAGTCATTTATTTGCATAAATTGCTTTTATATGAGATAATGATGTTACAATAATATTTTTATTTAATTATGAATTTTCATATTTTTAGTCCTTTTTAGGCAGTCGGTTAAATTAACTTTTTTATTTATTTTATTTGAAAGCACATTTTCTGGCGATCAATCTTATAAATGTTTTATCAAAATTGTTTAATTGTTTCACATAACTGATCAGTGGCAAAATAAAGAACGATGACAGCGAAACTCCGCACGCCGTAGCATGATGTTATATAGCTTACAAACAAATACACTCTTCAGTTTTATAATATTAGTATAGATATAGAGATTCGGGGATGAATACGAATATTAAAACACCTTGCACTTCTAAATCGGTCAAGCTATTTAGGTTACAAGAGACAAGTGGAGCCGCGGGCAATAGTTAGTGTATATAAAATTGAATTAGGCTATTAGGTAATTAGCTTTCATCTGATACCCATATTGCGATAGCACTAAAAAAACGTCTGTTTTGACAGTTTACGGCCGCCATATTGATTTTTTGTTGACATCATATAGTCTATGACACTCGGGGGAAAAATACAAATCTAATGACACCTCACACTTTAAACTCTGCCAAGCCGTTTAGGCTACAGAAGGTCACAATGGAACAGAAATGCCCACATACATACATACATACGCGCGAATAACATTACCCTCCTTTTTTCCAGTTGGGTAAAAAGTCATCACTGTGTGGGCGCTACAATAGATCAGTAACTGGTCGACGTAGCAAAGAAGCACTCATGGTAGCTAACTGAAAAAAAATGCACGTCTGCCTACACCTTCGAGAATATAAGGCGGGGCGCTATGTTGTATACCTATTGTTCATTTCTATCCTAGGTACTAGCATGCCATGAGTAGATAGCTACTTTATAAAATCTTACCAGCCAAAGGAGTGACTACATCCAAGTTGCCATTATAAACAGCTATTTTCAACTTCGTTTTAATCAACAGTGCTTCCACTAAAATGCAAAAATAATTAACAATATATTATGTTGAATTACGTCATCAATCATCTTAAGTAAATAATAAACATAGTTATTTAAGTCATTTATTAAAGAAACAAAGAAGCTATAATAATAACGTCATCATGTAAGTAGATAGGTAGGTTCTGGTGAATACATTACATACGGAACGAAGTGGACGATACAAGAAAGCTGTCCTTCAAGTTATTGTAAGCAGTAGTTGACAAATACTGCCAAGCTCTTGATTGATTTACTCCAATCAGCGTAGGTTTTATGTACGAGTTTATTTGCATCTCCAAATTCTCTAATGCTGGGTAAGGACTCAGACCGTAAACATTGTTGAAGTTAATGAATCCCTCGTCATTAAGTGTAGTAAATAATAGGCTATCTAGGACATCTGCACTAGAGTAATCGTTCCTTTCTATTTTTCTAACCAGTTTCCTCGCCACCTTCGATGATGCTATGTACAAATTTCTATCTATAGCACCCTGAAAATTAATAAAGGAAAATTAGTCCAAAAATATATGCTTGTGCATATAATTATGCAATAGGTATACTCGTATTAAAAACCCATGATTTTTTTATTTTAATAATGATTATCATTTGTAGATAGGATGCAAGCCAGTGGTAAAACCAAAGCAAAAAAAAATCCGTGGGTATTACGACTACTTTTTTGCCAACATGACGAACCTTTTGACCGCCACGTCAAATCGGTATCGCCGTGCCTTGACCGCCAATCTTTTAAAATACAGTACATTTTTGACGTGCCATGCCGTCATTGGCGTGGTGAGCACATTTTCATTTTACGTGTATAGACGTCTCTGGCGTTCAAAGGGTTAAATTTTTGGTATTTAATGTTTGTTATACGTGAGGTGATACCCACCGAATAGTATAAGAATTCTGCCTGTGCTGCTGTACTTTCCTTGGGATCAACCCAACCTCCGCCAATAGCAATGCCCTTGAAATTCATTTTCAGAATCTTTCTTTCAATAGCCTGTAAGTTTGAATTCTTTATTTAACTAAAAACCAAAAATATAGGTATGCCATGGCCTCTAGGTTCTATGTCTCACTAGGACACCTGAGGAGGTGCAATCAATCAAAGACAAAAAAGTTGAGTTGTGCAATGTCAGATTTAAACCTGAGAGATGAAACTAATGCAGGTTTTAACAAGCGTTTAATCGATCTTTAAAAATATAGGTAATTATGTTTTTAATATTTCGGGAACTCTCCATAGAGGAGTGACATTTTGTTGGTAGCGCGACTAAAATTAGTTTCGTCCAGGCGTACCAGCGAGATATACACCTAAAAGAGTATAACTGGAATGAAATATAAGTACATACCGTATGCAAATAAAGCGCTAATCTTGGACACACCTTACCGCCGTAACTTTGTCCAATCAAATAAGTTGGTGTTTTACGATACACTCTATGTCTCCTGAAGAACACTTTTATTACTTTTGACAGATCCATCGCTGTAAATATGCAATCAGACTTTATATTAATCGCTAATCTTTAAAAGAAGTGAGTCTAAGGGAATGGCTTGATTTACATAATAACCACTGATGGTCACAAATCTCATTTATAATGAAATTAAAGAACTACAAGACTTACCCAGCTCTCGGTCTGACTTAGCGTACAGCGAACTGTTTGTAACATAACTAAAACCAGTGCCGACGGGGTGGTCTATCAACAACAAGTTTCTTCCCTTCACCTAAAATGAAAAATGTTTTTTTTTTTTTATTTTTTTTTTTTTTTTTTTTATTTTTTTTTTTTTAATAACAACGCCCGCACTAGGGAACAAGCCCTGTGTCGCGGGGAGCTTTACAAACATGAAACTAACGGACACAAAGTACACCCAGACTAGAAACAAATATCTATGAATCACACAAATATTTGTCTCGTGTGGGAATCGAACCCACGTCACCCAGCACGGCGATGTAGTGGCGAGGCGACCACCTTAACCACTGCGCCACGGTGACAGTCGGTTGTATGTTGTATTAGATAAACAAAAAAATATTTACGAGATCAATTTTCAAGGTGCATGCAATTTTCAGATGATTCTGCTAAAACCTGGTCTTCACATCCGTAGATGCGTCGGAGCCAGATGACTTCGACTATTCATCGTCAGATTAATCAGAACGAGTCGACCAGACGTATGTACATTGTTCAGTCTGTGTTGATGCTCGACAAACCCAAATCGCACGCAGTTACCATTTAAAAAAGTGCAAGTTAGTTGTGGCCTATGTCCAGCAGTGTACCTACGTGATAAGGCCTGCTATGAAGATGATTACGTACTGACAGGAACAATCAGTCAATCGATGGGCACATTTCTTCTCTGACATGCTTTGTAAGATTAATAAGTAGATATTATATCAAAATGAAATAGCTGCTAAAGTTTGGGACGATCAGATTTGTATATTGTTTTACTACAAAATTTTAAAATACTAACAAATTAACATAAACTGGCTACGGGCTGTCAGTGTTTAGCGTTAATAATCGATTAAATTTATAGTTTCCGAGCGGGACCGTGACACATTTTCCATATAGAATCGACAATGGAATTGATTCTACGCCATTAGTAATATCAATGACAAAAACAAATAATATAATCAACTATAATTCCGAGTCAAATACATTTAAGCTGTGAACATTTACAATAGGTAATAATAATTATTAATTAGATACATTTAGGTAGGTACTATATAATTAATTTCATCATCATCAGCAACCTATTAATGTCCCACTGCTGGACTTGGGTCTCCTCTCCTCTATCTAGTGAGCTGAGAGGATTTAGGCCATAATCCACACACGCTGGCCTAGTGCGGGTTGGTGGATTACGACCCTTAGAATTTCTTCTAGGGTATGGGGGTTTCGAATTTTCCTTTTCTTGCTATGCTCTTGTCTGCATAAGGTTACTCCCTTAGTCGCCTTTTACGACACCCACGGGTTACCCACCATCTGGCCAGCGTGGTATAATAATATAATATATAATAATATTCTACCTCATTCACACAGCGCCATCTAGTCCCAAAGTAAGCAATTATATTTGCTCGTGTTATGGGTACTAAACAACTGATATACTACTTAAATACATTTTTTTTTTGTAAATACATACATATTATAGATAAATTACACCCAGACACAGAACAAACCTTTATGCTCATCACACAAAGTTTTGTCCTGGATGGGGATCGAACCCACGACCTCCGGCTTAGCAGTCAGGGTCACTAACCACTAGACCAACAGGCCAGTCAATGTAAAAATGGTATAGTAGGCTAAATTTCCTCCACATTCTTTGGAGGAGACCCGTACCCAGCCGTGGGACATTTATGGGTTGCGATGATGATGATACAAATACAAATACAAATCATTTATTTTGTAAACATAGGTACATACAAGCAGATGGTATTCTTACATAAATAAGTCCTTAACAATGTTTTGCCTTTCTAGTGGCGTACAAAATTTAACACTTAAAATTAAATAATTACAGGTATATTATAATATAAATTTAAAAAGAATATAAATTTAAGAAAAACATAAAATAAAAATGATGATGATGGGGGTTTCCTCACGATGTTTTCCTTCACCGTTAGCTGATGATAAGTCACATGACTAGTACATATATATTCCACAAAGTGGAATCCACATTGGTACTGCTTTGCAATAAATTTATCTTGTTAATATTATTAACCGTTTGTTAATAATAGGTATGTATAGATAAGGGCGAAAGTTATGATTGATGGATGGATGTATGAATGTTTGTTATTCAATCAGGCCAGAACGGCTGAAGAGATCTGTACAATATTTAGCATACAGATACCTTATAGTCTGGAATAGCACATGAGCTACTTTTTACCTAGATACCACGCGGGCGAAGCCGTAGGCGAGAGCTAGTAACTAATAAACAAAATTAATAAATAATGTAATTTTTATATCTGACAGGATATAAAAATTACATTATTTAATGACCTCAGCCTGCTCCGGAAGAGGTCTCAGGTTCGATTTCCAGCCCCCTGATTCTAAGCTGTCGGAAAATTTTCGGACGGAAATGTCAGATTAATTTACCTTAAAAAAGGTAATTTAAAAAAAATAGATGGTTGTAGGAACAAATCTTGAATTAATCAGTTTTTAATTTTCTATACCTACGGTAGACTATTTTGTAACATTAAATAACTGAAGCCGTAAAAATACATCGTACTAAGATTTGATAAAGTTTACGATCCGGGAGTATTCCGACGAGTCAGAATCAGGGCCCGGGGCAGGTCGGGTGAAAACTGTTTTGACTAGTTCTGTCATGATATTCTCAGTATAGTAGGTACCTAAATAGGTCTGTATAGAAATGTGCTCAGTTAATGGCAATAATGGCTGTCACCATGGCGAGGTTGAAGTGGTTGCCTCGCCACTAACTTCGTCTAGCCGAGTGAAGTAGGTTCGAATTCCACACGAGACAAATTTTATATTTGTGTGATTCATAGATAGGCAGTACTTATTTGTTTTTAGCAGACGAAATTTGGTTGTGATGCATCTGAACTAATCTATATTTTTTTTCAGTAAGTACATTATAATCACATCCATACGGGGGCTACACACATTCTACTCTATGATATTTACCTACTTCATATAATCTAATCATCCGGTCACATAGTTTAATTAGGTCTTTCCTATGGAAGTGTACTCAGACCTACATACGTAATTATGTAGTGTGGTACTTCCTACCAAATATAATATACCTACCTACCTATTGTCAGTAAAATAATAAACCATATTTTTTGAATAGCACCTTAAAACATAACATAGCATCACGCCTTTTTCCCCGAAGGGGTAGGCAGAGGTGTCTCACACCCACGTTTCGTCAGCTATGTTTTTGGTCCCATGAAATAGGGGGCGAGCCTATTGTCATCAACAGGGAGCATTTGTTTACCAAACTCCGGGCAAATCTCAATACCTACTAGAATTTCATGATAGAAAAGTCCAATACAATTTTCACCCGACCCGGGAATTAAACCCGGGACCTCTTGCACAGTACCTAGTCGTATACACTTCCCGCTGCGCCACCGAGGCAGTTACCTTAAAACGATCTCTATCAGTAAATACTTAGATACTTTCCTAAATTTTAGACAAAAATCCATCACAGTCAGTCCTTCTTTTTAGAATCGTGATACAATTTTAAAGATAGATACCTACCTACATGTAATAAAACACTTTTAAAGTGAGTCACAATAGGGTGTACCTTTATATCCCTGTTTTGTACCGAGGTTTTCTATTCACCCCCCGAATAGAAAACTAATAAAAAAAGTTCTGTAGGATCCTTGTTTATACTAACTTATACTTATATATATATTATCACTGGCTCACCTATCTACACACCAAGCTCCGGGAATGCACACTGACATCTCATGACAACGTCAGACAAAGTACTGCATCTACTAAGTAAGTGTAGGTACTTATACAATTTATAGGTACATACCCATGTATGATTACGCGGCTCAAAATTCATATCAAAAGGTCCTATTTCTCCAAAGTTTCCAACACCACTAGCAGCGAAGCCTGGTCCCCCTTGTATCCATATAATAAGAGGTTTACGAACAGCATCTACTTTGGTTCCATCCGCATAGAAGAACCAATAAAATATATGAGCTCCGGGGCGTACTTGGACATAACCGTGTACACTCTCCCAATCACTAAATAGTGGTTTCGCATTAGAGTCTGAAAGTGGCATCTCTTTTGCTGTAATAAACAAAAAATACACTTTCATTCCTTACTCGTACCTATATAGTTCAATTCTGTTCAATTGCTACAACCAGACCTAAAGGTTGTTTAGATACTTGCATCATCATCAGCAACCCATTAGATACTGGGCTCGGGTCTCCTCTTCTCTATCTAGAGAGTCGAGAGGGTTTAGCCCATAATCCACACACGTTGGCCTAGTGCGGGTTTGTGGATCAAACATACACTTAGAATTACATCTAGGGTAGGTATGTGGGTTTCCTCACGATGTTTTCCTTCACCGTTAGTAGATGTTAAGTCATTTGACTAGTAAGTAGGTACATACAAATTCCACAAAGTAAAATCAACATTGGTACTACAGGTTGAAATCGAACTCGCATTATTTGCAATATTTGCATGCCGGTCCCTTATCCATTCGGCCACCAAAGATAATCGCATCAATAAACTATGAAATAAAAGTTCCTAGGGCAAATGCGCTAAATACCTATCGGCCATGTCAACATTTTTCGGCATATAACTGCATGTTTCTTTGATACTCCTGGCCTTTGATACATACTTGATGTATTTTTATGCTATACGTTAGTTAATTATTCATTATTTTGTCTTAATTTGTTCAATTTATTCCCAGTTATTTTTTTATAATTTTTTTTGTGCAGAGTTGTCAAAAACCCCTTAAATCGGCCTTTCATGCTAATTATCGTCCGTTTGGTTGCCTTATATCGGCATATCGTTACTTAGGAGGGAACCAAGCAGATTTTTTTCAAAATAGCTAAAATATGTTAAAAAACTATCAGCTATTAAATAACAGATTTTTTCTTTTACTAATTGAATATATAAATGAGAAATTTAAGCCCTCTGATAATAATAAATCCATATAGCAATTCTAAAGAAGTTATTTTAATTATTGCTGAAAATTTAGTTAAATTCTAAATACTGGCTGATGCACGAGTAAGAAACACATCTCTCATAAATTGACCGCCATGGCCAGAACAATAGTTTGTACCTTTTATCCACCACAGCTGGTGAATGTTGGAGTAACGAAGAGGCCGAATTTAGGCAAGGTTCGATTAAAAACGTACCGGCCACCAGGCCGGTTTAACGTTTTTTAGTTCATTTTAATCCCTAACCTCGGCCGGGCTTATATTTAATAAAATAAATAAAATAACAATATTATTTCTTTCTCACACGTTAGTAAATTAATCAAATTAACGATATAAATATTCATTAGATATTGAAATAACAAAAATATGTATAAAACTTACTTCCCACCCATAGCTGATTCCGTGAATCTGACTACGAAATGTCTCGAAATTTGGGTTTTCGTACAGTACTACAAACATTTTCTCACTGAGCGTCCAAGCGACGTTTGACAGCACCCATATTTAATAGTCTTTTGCTCAATGAAATAAGGAATCATTTCGCACGAAAATTAGGCTAATAAAGTACAGATTTTAATAAACATTTCAAAAAGAGTGTAAATGGCCGATATTAGGCAGTGGCCGATATTAGGCGACTTTACCCTACATGATTAACGGAAAACAATTAAAAATGCTATTCCAGAAAGGATGCCTTTCTATCTGAAAGTTGGTAATAAAAATAGCTATATATTATATTTTCTAATGTGCAAAATGCACCTAAGTACCTAGTGCAAAATTAAACAAATACCTAAGTACTTTTATATTTTTGAGCTACGTTTTGGAGTCAATAAAATTTTTAAATTTTTTAAACAAACGTAACGAAAGTACCTAAAGAAATTTATGACTTTAAATATGTACCTAGGTATAATATTATTTAAAGATATAAAATAAAATCAATTTAATAAATTAATTTATTATATTCTTTTTGTTTATGTTTATTACTAATAAGTAGGTAATAACTAATTAAGTGCCCTTTTCGGTATTGCATAAGCAATTGAACATCAAGTTGCAGAAATGCAAGTTCCCGTTTAAATTTCTGTAACTGTTTTTAAATGGTTCTTAAATAAACAGGAGAGCATACCTTTATCCATGTATAACTCGGCCATAACACACAAAATAGTTGTCATCCATATTATATATGGATATGGGAACAAATTCATTTTATTTAATAAGTTTATTATGAAACGCGGCCCGACTCGAAAAATTCACATGTGCGCCACGGTATCACTTGAAAACGATTAAATTCATTGTAAACGTACCTACATGTGGTGATATCATAGTACCTACATTCCTCTAATGAATTAATGAGACAAATCAACGAAAAACTAGACATATACGAGTAGATCCGTAGTTTTAGTGTATGTCACGCGGTTCTCATTAGAGACCTACGTATCGTGTGCTGAATGATCGTGTACACAAGTCAATGAAATATTTTGCACTAGGTTAAAAGTTAACTTTTGAGACAGTAAGTTGCTAACTTCGAAGGTTGCTGTTTGATATTTTCATTACATTTTACCTACCCTTTGATATACACACAATGGAAGGTCAGGCTTTCAACTATTACGACACATTCTCCGCTATGCTTATTCGTTTAAATGTTACCTTATGTAGTTTACGGATCGAATTGTAACCAGCCCTTGAACTAATGAACCGGGTTTAATCCATGATGATTGATGTTTATCACAACCTTCAATTACCGAAAACAGTTCTAGCTTTGCTCTACGTCACTATATACTTAGTAAGCGCAGAGAAAGCACAATAATATAATATTCTAACACTTTCACACAGCGCCATCTAGTCCTAAATTAAGCAATCATATTTGCTTGTGTTATGGGTACTAAACAACTGATATAGGTACTACTTAAATACATTTTTTTTGTAAATACATACATATTATAGATAAATAACACCCAGACACCGAACAAACCTTCATGCTCATCACACAAAGATTTGTCCTGGGTGGGGATCGAACCCACGACCTCCGGCTTAGCAGTCAGAGCTACTAACCATTTGACCAACAGGCCCGTCAAACAATAAGGAGACTGTTTGTTTTATTGATATGGTCTACCAGAAGACCACAACTACCGGCAGAAACACATTACTACCAAACAGCAGTCAGTCATGCAGACATAAAATTACAACCAAATGACATATAAATTTTATTTATTATAAAACAAGTCTACAAAAGATCCTAGTATACTTGTGACAACATTTGATTCCTTAGCTCTAGTATGTCTTCTCTTGTATGAGTCACCATCGGGAAATCTAAAGGGAGTACTGGGTCTTTTTGACGGCGGCGTAACGTCTTCGTCAGAATTAACGGGTCTTTTTGGGGTAAACCCTATTACGTGTAAGAGTGCACCACCAACCAAGCCTGGCCGGTAAGCAGCCGTTTGACTGTCGTAAGTGTTCTCATGAACAGGTTTGATATGATCTGAAATTTAAAATATGAAATGAGATTTTATTGATAGGTGAAATTTAGGTTTTTTAAATCAGAAGTGTCTTGTTTTTTTTTTAAATTTTTGGGTTATTGCGGAGTAGTTACAAATTAAAATCGAATTGCTCGATCGAAGAATCGAAGCCTAAATTATATAGGTACCTACTGTAGCGCGTTACGTTCATCGTTTTTCAATGAGTCAATTCGCCAACAATAACATAAAACATAGTAATTATAGTAATAACATACAATTGTAAAAAGGTACAGTTATAAAAACTATAATAAAATACAATTGTAATAACATTGTAAAATATCTATATATTTTCACTAGCTGTTGCTGGGGCTTCGCTTCAGTCATTCTTTGTTTGATCACCGCTCAGCTCCTATCAGCCGTAGCGTGATGTTATGTAGCCTTTTGCTATCCGACAGTAAAAGAGTTTTTCAAATCGGACCAGCATTTCCTGAGATTATCGCGTTTAACCAAACAAACGAAAAAACTCTTCAGCTTTATATTATTAGTATAGATACAAAAAGGCAACCAATCTTAATGCCCACTTGATGATAAGCAGTTACCATAGCCTATGGACGCCTGTAAGACTAGGAGTATTAGCAGGAACAGAACAATATCGAGGCATTGTTACTTAATTAATATTTATGTAATACACTTGCAGTCTTCTATATAAGGGCGGTACTTCCTCAGGATCAATTTTACCTTTAGTTATTAAATTAGTAAGTATTCAAAATAATTACTTGATGGATAATGTTGAGCTGGTGGTCTGTAAACATTGGATCCAAATACTCCTCCCGAATGATACGGAGGCTTAGTCGAAGGATACGCGGGTCTCTGAGGCCTATTAGATGATGACGGCCGTTTAGGTGGACGGACAGGCCGGTTCGGTGTTTGATAGTACTGCGGTATGATGAAGTCATTATCGAATAAATAACGATCATTTCTTTTTTTATTATTCTTATTATAGTAATAATTGTTTTGACCAGTTGGTGTTACTGTAAAAAACATCAGAATTATATTATACAAGGCGTTAGTTTGGATAAGAAAGGAATAGGGGAATGCAAATTGTGCAGTACGAGTATTAATGTGGATTACACTTTGTGGAATTTATATGTACTAAGTAGTCAAGTGTCTTACCATCTGCTGACGGTGAAAGAAAACATTGTGAGGAAACCCACATACCCCAGAAAAAATTCTAAGTGTATGTGTGTGCGCTACAATAGGTCGACAAAGAAGCGCATAAGTAGCATCTAATCTATTTTTCAATTTTATAGATAGTCGCTTCTGTTGTTACAAATAAATTCAATTATTCAAGGTAAGTAGTTATATCTAAAGGCCCGGGCACACTGGATGCGTTAACGTAGACGTAAGTATGTACCACTGAAGGATTAGAGCAACGCATTACGGAAACGGTTGGTGTCATGTCTCATACAGTTCCATACGTTACAACTCAGTGCTATGTGCACGTCTATATACAAGATTCAAGATATTCTACGAGACTCTAGCGCGACTTTAAAAAAATTACTTACTTATTTTATAAAAATGGCTTACTTGAACTAAGATCTGTTTCGTCATAATCTTCTATTTCACCACAATCATCTGGGTCATCTTCTTGTGGTTTTTCTTGGAGATCGTCGTTGTAATTATTGATCGATGGTGGTCGTGGTCGACTGGGTGTTAGCAGACTGTATATCAATCCTAAAGTCCGAGGTTGCGGTGCTTCCCAACTGGCTGCACGTTTGTGCGGGGCAATTTTGTTCGTAGGGCACAACGCTGAATTAACTGACACTGAATCCAATTGAACTGCTATTGTTATCACCTAAAAACACCAAGTAATTATATAATAACTCGGTAGATACCTAAATTGTATAAGTACAAGTTATCACTTTATTTTATATGCTCACGTACAGATGCAATGACAAAAAATAATTTTTGCGTTGCTTCCATTTCGTTACTTTAAAATTTATTAAAACTAATTATTATTAAAAGCCCGGTGTTCTTTCCGTTAAAAAGTCTCACACAAATGTGAGAGAAGTAGTCAACAGAATTGTTACTACAACTCGCCTTCTCCCACGCATTGGTGAAATGTTCTGTTTAGGCAATGACCTCTCCTTATAAGAACTTTTTAGACATTTACGGCTTACTGTCCTCATAAACATTTTTATAGATAGATAGATAATAAAGTTCAAAAGTATAACATACCTATCTACTTAAACATTAGGTATGAAGTATTGTCCTGCTTATTACACATGTGTAAAATTGGCTACGGAACCCTAAAAATAAATTACTTGTTTACGTCTTTGACTGTCACCTAGGCGGCGGCGTCGCGGTTAAGGTGATCGCCTCGTCACTAATATCGCGCCGCGACGGCCCCTGGTTTTTCCCTAGTGCGGGTGTTAAAAAAAGAATCTCCTAACAAACACGTACGTATACCTTTCCAAAGTGCCTTGCAGAGTGCATTCTTACGTAAATTGGCAGATCTCCGTATTTTCGAAAGATCAAATCCTTATTAAGTGCTACGGTCATCACTTATTAAGTAAGACGTGATTCCCAAGATCTGTGTTCGTTTTGAGAAATAATTTGGCAATCGTGTAGGATGTTTCTCTACATTTTGTTTAGTAGCCATAATGTTGTTTTTCAAGGACAATTACGTCATTGACCTGGATAAATAAACGAATAAAAAATGATAATTAAGATCCTTTAGAACTTGTAAAATACCTAATTACTTGTCCACTTGTAGACGAAGTGCTGATGAACTCTCATAAAATAAGTATATATGTAATAATACAATAATCTATTTTATTTATGTATTATATTTTGACATATTATTAATTACTGTCTTCAACAATAATATGGAGCCTTAATTAAATTATCGCGACGATACTGTGACAAGATGCTGAATACCTACTCACAAATTTAATGTAGAGAAAGAGTACCTACCTTTTGCTTTGAACTAGGTAGAGTAGGTACAGAAAGATTACTGCTTAGGTACCTACTAATGGTCCCTATCCCAGGGAAAAGAAACAACTGATATAACATTTTTTTTTGTAAATATATTAGAAAGATAAATTACACCCAGACACAAAATAAAGAATCATGCTCATCATCACACAAAGATTTTTCCTGGGTGGGAATCGAACCTCCAGCTTAGCAGTCTGGGTCACTAAGCACTAACCACTAGGCCAACAGGCCAGCCAGAAATGATAAAAGATCCGGATCCGTTAGTTTTTTGGCGGATATTTTACATAATTACTTTCTTATCTGTAAAGCTGAAGATTTTGCTTGTTTGGTTGAACGCTAAGATCTATAGCTAGGATCAGAGTTCGATTTGAAAAACTCTTTTATTATTAGATAGCCCATTTATCGAGGAAGACTATAGGCTATTTAACATCACGCTACGGCCGATAGGAACTGAGCAGTGGCCAAATAAAGAACGACGGGAGCGAAGCCCCCCAGCTCGACTTCTAATACATAGATGAAATTCTCGCATTTTTAACGATCCGGCCTATCTACAGTGAAGTTCACCCTGACTCCAAAACCTAAACCTCCTAAAAAAATCTCGACTCGAATTAAATAAATCACACAAACATTCGTCTCGTATGGGATGGAATTCGAAACCCGAATAATAATAGGGACGGCATGCACTGCGTTGTTAGTGGCTGGCGAGGCGATCATATAGGGCTATCATATACCCTGAATATCGAGTACTAAGCTCTTAAGAGTTTTTATCAACTTAAATAAATATTAAAACTTATAATATTATATCAGTCAAAGAAAAATTTTAAAACTATTTTATTTAAAATACTAAAAATCTTTAGGCTGAATAAGATTTTTTCCTTAACTAAGGACTCCCTAAAAAGTCAAGTTTGACATTTCGCTCTTGGGTTTTGTCCGATAGGTAAAATAATTCTTTTTCATTGATTTGATCTCACTTATGTGTGAATAAAATATAAAAATGGCAAAACAACCGGGAAAAATATATTTAGGATATGAAGATGAAGTAATTGGCGACAAAAATCAAACTTTGTCGAACTACACGGTCAATAAAATCGGCGGACTACCAGTAAGTCAATAATAATTTTGTTACTTTAAAGGTATTTTGCTTAAAATAATATGGATCACATGTTTTTTTAAACCAACTTTACTGTATGCAGGATTGGCCGCCAGTAGAGAATCCACAGTTTTCACCCAAGTGCCCATTGTGTGGATTACACAGGCTTCTCGTTATACAATGTTACGCGCCTCTGGAGAATTCTGTATATCACCGTACTTTATACGTTTTCGCTTGTATAAATCCCAACTGTTGGATACAGTCTGAAAGGTAATCTCATGTTTTTTGAGAAAATTCAAAATGACTATAATAGGTACATGACTTTTCTTTGTTACAAAAGGTAACCTGGTTTATTTAATTTTTTTAGTTGGTTATGTGTTCGGAGCCAGTTCCAAGAGAATTCAACTAAAGAATCAAGTGCTTTAGTGGCTATTCCTGATACTGAAACAAACCTGTCATGGTGTAATGGAGCTGATGATTGGGATGAAAATGATAATGACACTGCCAATGGAAATTTTATGAATGTTGACAATGCTCCTAGCCCCAACAATGCTGTCCAAAGGTAATATCAACATATTAACTGTCAGACTCACCATAGCTGGAAAATGAAATTATACCTGACTGCCAAAGAGAGATGATAGTATTATTTTCACATTTTGAGTTTACATGTATTTTAAGACAAAGGGAACAAAAGGTATGAGCATTATTTCTTTTTAAATGTTAAAAACATGCCCACACTTAGAAAGGAGCCTTGTATTGTAAGGATTTTACTAACATAAAATTATCAGACACTGAATATACTATTCATACCAGACTCTAAACAGATATCGGTTAATTACACAAATTATTTTATTGTCCCGTGTGTGAGCGAGCCGATCACCTCAACTGTTACTTCATAGTATCGACCATACAGTCTTGTCATAGTGATAATCAAATTTGATATATAATAAATAAAACATCAAAAATGATGATTACACTATTTTACTACTTCCAGAAGTTCTGATGACGATGAGGAGAGTAATTCATTTGAAATAGAGTCTGTGGAGCAGGCTCTTGGTAACCTTCAAGTGTTTGATGCTCACAATGCCAACATGTCTCCAATTCAAGGTATGCTCTGTAATCCAAGTGTACTCATAAATTTTCACAGCTCATATAGATTATATTTCTATGTGGTGAGGTGAGCAATTTGTCTAGTATTACATTTTGTCAATGGGCAGTAGTTACTATCCATCCTCAGATATTCCCCCTACTTACACAATAATAAAGTTTTACTTATTTTACTACAGCAAAAAAATTAGCAGGTTAATCATTTTTAAGCATCAAATCGGCATAAGCAAATATCAGTGCATAGTGCATGCAAAATACCTCATAAAAAAGGATGACACAATATGCACACCCTATAAAGAAGAACATTTAAAAATAAAGAATTAAAGAAAGATAATTCCTTCCTTCTTTTTTATTTTATTATTGAGCCGACAATGATCTGTAAGAATTGAAAGAGAGCAGGCATATTTCTAGATGTATGGTTCAATATCTACATTTCAGGAGCAGTAGGAGCTATTGGTGCACCAGTAGCAGCGGCTGAATTGGAAGGTGGAGATGAACCTGGCCTGGTGACAGTAGACACACCCACTGCACCTTCCAATGATGTAGAAGCATTACTGCAACAAGTATGTTTGTGCCCTTCAAAGCTGGAGGGATTCTCAATAACATCTCTTTAGAGAGTTTTATATAAATGCTAAACAAGTATTGCAAATATTTAAACCCACAACGTAACTTGAACTCTAGCATTCCGTGTAGTGTGTTGCAAATTTGATATCATCATCATCATATCAGCCCAACGACGTCCACTGCTGAACATAGGCCTCACGTAATTTACGCCACTGCGAACGGTCGAAATTTGATATGTTTTCTCCACAATATATTCTTTTGTCAAATATTTCCATAGAGGTAGTACCTCTATAATGAGAGAAAAGCCTATCCTATTGTAGCCCCATCACAATTACAAACGAAAATATTTCTTTAAAAATTGTTAGAGAATTTTAGGCCGTAGCCGTAATCTTGCTGGATTAGTCATTTATTCTCTTAGGACAAGTAAATTTTGTCAAAATATTTTCCTTCACTGTAGTAATATTTTTGTTATTTTAGACTGCAGAGCTGCCTCATGATTTAAGAAGTCGATTGGTGTGCGGACCGTTACAATTTGTGCCCAAGTTTATTTATGTGGAAGAAGAATGGCAAAAGGCATCGGGTAATGATGATAGGGTTACCGAATTGCTTAATAAATATAAGAGGGAAAATGGTGAGTTAAACTTAAGTTAATTTTGTGAATTATAATGGAGAAAGAGTTGATATAGAAAGCATAATGTTTTTAAAGTTTTTATCAAAGATATCGTAATTTTGCACATAAAACATATAGATAAATAAACTTTATAGTTTTTTATGTACGAATGCTTATTCTTTAAGATATGGTGGAAGTGGCCACAAAATAATACAATTCGTAATTACATTCTCGATTTTTACAGAAATCGAAGTGGGTGGAGGTGATAGAGTTGGCGCCGGTGCTGGCGGCTCTGATGATGAACCATACGAAGAAGCTGCCCCCTTACATGGGGACAGATTATTCCATGCTTTTCTTACTCGCTTACGTAAAAATCCTGGTCAAATTCTCAGGTAAATATTTTATTGATAAGAGTTTGTCTCTTAGGGTGTTCCCACATTAGTAGACGACGAACGGGCTTAAATTGGTCAAAACATGTTCTAAGTTTACGCTTAAGTCGTATATATTAATTGACATTTGAGACTTGTTTAGACCGTTATTAGTGACCCTGACCAGGTATATATTTTTACATAGCTACATATTTTTTTCAACAAATACCTTTCTAAATTTTAATTGTGTGAGTTAAAAGACCTTAAAAATGACACGACTCTTTTGGCATACGCTACCCAGGCATATAATATATAGCACGCCTATCGTGCCATCCGCAATGAATTGGTTAAAGTAATATTAAAATAACATTGTGTACAGGTATTCCCGTGAAGAGCCTCCCGTATTAGGCGCCCCGTTGCCCAGCACAGCAAGTACCCCAGAGTCACCCAGCGTCCCAACGATCTGCACACGTTGCGGCTCAAGACTAGCTTGCGAATTACAGCTAGTGCCAGAATTCACTGAAACATTACGCTTACTACCCAACAATACTAAACTATCACATCTACACTTCCTCTCGGTACTCATATTCACTTGCTCACAAAGTTGCTGGCAATCTTCTGATACGCTTGTAAAAGAGTATGTTGTGTTCCAACCTGAAGTTGTCTAAATTATTGTTTTTGACTTTTGTAACGTTTATTATATTCTGTGTGTCATTACTGTACCTAATTTTTAAAACATTTTGGGGCTTAGGCTGTTTCCATTAGCAAAATCATGCAACAAAAAAGAAAAAAAAAATTTTTTTGCTTGGACTGAGCAGTATAACGTAACACTTTGAAGGCCAAGCTTTCAATACACAATGGGAAAACTGTTGTTTATGTAAAACTATATGTGCTCTTGATGCTGGCACACACACGCTGTCTTAGGGCAGGCGCACATAATATATAGCGAAGTCCAGCGCAGAGCATTTTTCACTGTCCAACTATTATTATCGACATTATTCTCATTTAAATAACTTCCAAAATCAAGTAATTCCTCATTTTAATTCCTGAAGAGCGAATTTTCGTTTGATTTTGGATGTTATTTCAAAGATAAGAATGTTGTTAATAGTTTGACAGTGAAAAATGAGACCTTAGAGGAATTTGAGTTGTTTTTAGGAAAGTAACAACTTGGCTGTGTGTTTCGTCTCCTGCATTGTCCATGTCAGATGTGTTGAGTACCAGGCAGTGGCACAGTTCGTTCGTTTTATGCTATACCTACTGAAAAAGACATTGTTATGTATTTAATTTTAAAAGATATTGCCTATGGAAACATAAATTAACCTAATTAAAGAATTAACTTTCAATATATTTTTTTTTATTAAATTGTGTTAGGTCCCAAGGTATTTATTGTCTTCGAATTTCGAAATATTTTATTGTGATAATAATTTATTTGATTGTTTGAAACATATAATGTTTAAAGACGTTTTTGAAAAACTAGTGTTATTTCCTTAATTGACTACTGACTAAATTTTAATATGGATATTTAATTTATGCCTTGAAATGAGTGTTATAACAATTATGTATGTAGATTATAAAAAAAAACACTTAGAGGAAGTATAATAATCAGTAATTCAGTCATAATCATTATAAGGTTTGGCGGAAGCAAGAAGGGATTGGCGTTACTGAAACGATAAGAACTTTTAAATTGAGAGTGTGGCAGCCGGTTTCTGAATTGACAAATTTAACAAAATAAGTAGGTGCTCAATATTGTCAATTCAGAAACCGGCTGCCACTCTCTTAATTTAAAAGTTCTTATCGTTTCAGTAACGCTAATCCCTTCTTGCTTCCGCCAAACCTGATTTTTTTTAATATGTGTAAGTAGAGTTCAACAAAAAGAAAGGTTTACTGAAATGCTTGAAATGTATGTACTAAAAATAGAGATTCCGTCTTAACCTAAATCTATGGTCTAAACTGAATAACGTAAAGAATAGGTGATCTATTCAATTTTCGGTAAAGTCTAGGCTTTTAAATCTATACTTATTAATAGAACCTATTGTGTAAACTATAAAAACTCTCACCTTCCAAATCGCGAATTTATTGCTTCATGTAATTTGTAACTAGAAACTTATTATTATATAATTAATATGTATTTACTTATAAATGGAACGTAAATAAAATGTCCGCGGATTACTGCCAGGTAGGAGTAAGTAAGATATCTAATGTAAGAAGAAAGTATTTGAGTCTTTATTATACAATTAACAATACTTATATTTAATGAAGACATTTGATTGCTGCATTTAAAATATTTTATATTTTTTAATAGAATATTATTTTTAAGCCTGGCTTCCATTGTTGCCGAAATATGTTGTACTATTATAAACCGTTGATCTAACTAAATGATAAATATAATAAATCTTATGGACTTTGTTGTCTTTGTTACTACGTAAATGTTCGTCGTGTCTGCCTGATAGACGTTTGGCTTGAAATATCTAAACGCATTTAATGATACATGAAGTCATAAATTAAAGTAGGTAGTTTGATTTGTAAATCCAAACAGGTAATTAGTAAATCTGTGATTTTACTCTAAATATTGTGTAATTAGTAATTAGGCGTCATTGAAAATCTTTCTTCCGATCCATTCATTCATATTATAGTATCAATTGTCAATCACTAAAGGAGACTTTTAAATGTTAATAAAGTACATGTTAGTTACATCAATATTTATTGGTTTTTTATTTTAACTATTTTTATCTCTATATCGGGCTCGAAGTGGTTCGGGGCTCCGGGTTAATAGGTACTAAGAATTTCCCAAAAAGGGGATCGAATTCAGCCCCCTGATTTTCGGCCCGAAATGTCAGTGTAATTAAAGTTAAAAATCATAATGTTAAAGAAATAAATGGTTGTAGGAAAAAATCTTTAATTAATCAGTTTTTAATTTTCTATACGGTAGACTATTTTCTAACATTAAATAACTTAAGCCGTAAAAATACGTCGTAGTTAGATTCGTAAAAGTTTACGATCCGAGAACAATCCGACGAGTCAGAATCGGGGCAGGACTATGCACTACTTCTAACTTAGGTACTAAATTCTCTCTATCCTAAGACTGATTTTTAATATTTAAAAATTGTAAGCTTGTTAGTCTGCACTTCAAATTTATTTGTTTACTAATGAATATTCTTCACCATGTGGTGGCCAAGCTAGTGTCAGCCACACACCGGCTTCGCCACCGTCAGGGATTTGAAAAGGTAACAAAAAATTTGTCAGGAAATACTTATTTGAATTGTCGGTCAATGGTTCAAAAGTTAAAAGTGTTTATAGTTGGGCCCTGATTCTTTTATTTCTGAGTAGTATGAAAATTTTCGGCTGGAATGTCAGTTGGTTTAGTTAAAAATAGGTAACTGAATAATGTAATCATAAGATAATTATAGTCCAAGAGCTAGATCGAAGAGCTTAATTGCCATGCTAGCTCTTGTATTAAAAATTTAACTCCGTTAAACTTATAACTTCTGAACTAAAGGGTTATTCGCAATGATATTGTATGTTAAAAAAGGTATAACAACTTAGGTATATCTTTTTTAACATACAATATCATTGGTTATTCGCCTTGTCGTCCACGGGTTGACCTCTATGGGCTGGACCTTACCTAATTTGCACCCCAGCGAGCCATTTTATAAATTTTAATACGATATGGTCAGCATAGTCAAATAGTTGTAGTAAATTTTATTAATATTTAAGTTTTGTCTCTCATGCATGATCAATTCCTATAATTATTTATCTTGAAGTATTTTTTGTGCAAGTCAAGACTTGGGCTCAAGTCACACACCACGACACTTCTAAACTACATTTAGTCGATTATTTAGGTTAGGAATTTGACATAACGCAAAGAGGCCCAGAATTCTCTGTGTCAAACTGTGTAAGTGTGCACCAGTTTTCCATTTATGAATCGGTGCGGCGAGGCGGCGGCATAGAAAAACTATCAATTTTCGTGACTTGGATCGTGAATCTAGAAGTAGTACGTATTACCGTTAACTAACTACACGATATTTTGTACCTACGGCAATAAAATTAAAACAAAGAACATGTCTAACGAAACTCCAGTCCCTCCTGCCGTTTTATGGGCTCAACGCAAAGTAGATGTCTTCCTCACGTTTAGCATCGAATCCAAAGATCCATCTATTAAAATAGAAAAAGACTCCGTTTATTTTAAGGGCATCAGCGCGTCAGACAATAAAGTACATGAAGTAACCATACCTTTATATGATGCTGTGATTCCTGAATCTAGCGGCTTCGTAAATAAAGGCAGGTGTATAGAAATGATACTTCGCAAAGAGAAGAAGGACGCTCCTTACTGGCCATCACTAACTAAAGATAAAAAGAAACCACACTACCTCAAGGTAGATTTTAATAAGTGGAAAGATGAAGATGATGAAGAAGAGAACGGTGGTGATAACGCTTATGACCTTGAAGAATTACTGCGATCAATGGGTGGTGGAGGCGGCGCTGGTGACAAGGCTGAAAAACCTTCATTCGATGACTTAGAAACAGACTCGGATGATGAAAACTTACCTGATCTTGAATGAGACCTCGGTCATTTTATTTGTTTAATGCATGGAAAGTACATTATGTATAAGGTTTTTACAGTTATAATAAAACCACTGATAAAATTATTATGTTAAATTCATTTCACTCACGAATGTTTGCCTCTGTATTAAACAGTATTTTTATTTCAAGAATCTTAGCAAATTTAAATATGTAGCTAGGAAACTTATACAAATATATATAAGACGAGTTAAGTAGTACAATGTTTTTTACTGTGAACCCTGATGGCTAAACAATAGAATTAGTTATTTTTTTCTGCCTAACAAAAAGGTACATATATATTTCAATACAATAAGCTCCATTAAAAAAAATGTGTAACAGAAGCATGGTGGAGCTACACAAGGAACAACTACAACATAAAAAAGTTAACTACCTAATGTATGCAAGACTTAAAAATTGTATAGAAGTTTTATTTCATAACTTGTAATATCCAGAAAGTGCCCACTAGGTGTGGTTTTTAGGGATAATTTTTAAAATTCCCTACATATTTTAATTTTAGAAATCCCTATTGATTGAGTTGGTTGCTTGGTTACAAAAAATATACCTACTGGTGGGATATTAAAATGTCAGGCTCTTACAGACATAACACTAACAATACTACAAACACTGAGAAGGAAAGGACGGAACTGCCGCCTGCGTGTTATGTCGATAAAAAGTAGCCTAGGTTATTCAGTCTATAATCTATCTGTTCAAACTAAGCTTCATACAGATTGTTTTTCCGGCCGATTGCCATTCCGGCCTGATTGAGTAACAGATTATACATCCATACTAACTTTCGCATTTATAATATTAATAAGATTGTTATGATAAGAACCTATCTACTATCCGGATATTAGTGGTAGAGATAGTGTTTATCGGTTGCCGTTCGCTTGTGGTAAAGGTATTTGCTCAATCAACAAGGACAACGATACTTCCGCAATTCCGCATTTAGGAAATCCTTAGCAACGAACTTTCTAGTTTATTTAACGATCATATTAATATAACAATAAATATTAATGTAACAATTTAGCGATCATATTAATGTAACAATTTACAATTAGGTAGGTAGGTATTACAGGTACCTATTCGAATGGTTGGTTATCTCTTTTTTAAATTGAGATCTTTTTCTATACTGCATAGATGTTTTTGTAACCTCCTGATTTAGGAGACAACATTGATGAATTAAGAGACACAGCTGTTCATTAGGTGCTCGATGAGCTAGCTAGGCTATCAAATAGGTATTTGTAGTACCTACCTACTTGTGAGTGTGACAGCTTGCTCTCAAAGCATTGTGTACCCGTGATAAAGGGAACGTAATTTTTCATAGACCGACCATATCGACGGCAGCAAAGAGCAAAAAGACATTTGCATTTTTGCGAATTTTTTTTTATTGCAAATTTGAAATTAGAGTTCTTGTGAATTTTTTTTTTCATGAAAAATTTCGTTTGTAACCTGTATTTTGTCGCGTAAATAAAGACAACTACACCTATTTTTTATGAAGTAACAAAGTAAGGCATCCATCCGCACATCTACAATAAATGCCTATACCTACCTACATCGTACAATTCAGTGTGCGTCGTGTCATCGTGTGCCATAAACATTTAAACAAAGACATCAGTTAGGCGTTCAAGAAACGGCGAGCCGGAGAGGTGCGGGCCGGCAGACCGCCGTGAATCGAACAAACCAGTTTGTATACCAACGCAGACGGCACGGCGCACACTGGTTCAGTTTTCGAAAATAGTGGACTTAGGGATCAAACTTGTCGTATCAGGCTGAATTTTTTTTTACTTGCTCATCTCGATGATAGAAATAACTTTTGTTCCAGCGTTTTTGCTATAAAGTACTTTTTCATACTAAAAAAAAATAATGTCTTTTTTTTTGTATGGAGAAAAAGTAATAAATGTGAATATCTCTAAAACGGTGATATGGTACACCGGGGCGGTTAGTAGACGTTATAGTAGGCACAACCCTTGACATTTTTGTATCTTGGAAAAATTACGATATGTCTGCCGCTTTGGCGTCCAGAACACTTAGAAACTTTTCGTACAAAATGTATGGGCAACGTGAACCGCATTATTTTCTAAGTATTGCATTTACAAGTATAAAACCGGTTTAAATGCGACTCGGATTCACGCACACTGGTCCGGATCTGAAATCGTGTACTTAGGAACCTAAGTTATTAAGTTCGTTACTTTTATGTTATAATAACTCACGCTGGCTGGTTATGAAATTCAATCTTGAAAAAGTAATAATAATAATGTTTTGGACATTTACACAGAGCGCCATCCAATCCCAAATTAAGCAAATACTTATAATATGGATACTAAACTAATATAATACATAAATACAATTTTTAAAAATATTATGTACCTACATCCAGAAACAACCAATAATCGTGCAAACAAATTTATTCTATGTTTCAACTTGCGATGTTCACTTTTTCACTTAGATGTTTATTAATTCACGGTCGGATATCAAATGAAGCCGTACACACACACCGAATGCTAGATAACCTCCACCACCCAACTTCCCCTTCCTATAGCAAAGTAATACTCGAAGCTTATTGGCTAAGCTAGCTCGTTACTGCCCGTTATCAATGCCGATACACAAACGTATATAAAAGATGCGCGCGCGCACAGTTTTGTCATTACCAATTCAACCCTTAAAGAAGCAACATCTACAGAGAAGCAATCCCTTAGTACAGAATCAGCACAGTCATCATGTCTCGGTTTGGAACAAATTTGGACTTTACTTATTTCTACGAGAAGGAGACCTCAAGGACTACAAGCGACTTCAAGAACAATTTTGGCAAGCATTCCTCTTGAGGTTTCAGAAGAAGATTCGGAGGTGATATTGAAATTTGCAAAATCCATTACTATCGCCTTGAACCGTAGATGGACAGGAGCGAACAGAACTCAGAAGACATTTTTCAATAGATATATGTCTTGGTTGGAGACGGGAATCAAGTGGCCTGTCTGCAAATCGCTGAATCTCACCGAAATTTTTGAGTGAATGAATGATGAAATTTAGAGGAAGAAAATCAATCGACATCTCTCGACTCTGCTTCTACATCAAGTGCTACTAAGGATATGAGCACGTCTACTGAAGTACAAATGAGAAAACCATTTCAAGATCTGGGAAAAAAGCAGAAAAAAAGGCGGTCAGGTGGATTAAGTGAATATTCAGAAGATAAGTTATCTTTTGCATTAGTTTCTAATTTGAAGAAAAATGGACGAATGGATCTTGCACAAGTTATCGAACACCTTATGAAGAATCCTGATCGAGCTGCTGACGTCAAATCATATATTACATCGAACAAAGAGAAGAAGAATCCAGGAAGATCAAGCTTTGGCACTCACCACTTCATTGAATTTGACAGAGTGGAAGTACCTGACGCTAAGGGCATTTATGTCAGCCACAAAGGATTCTTCACAGCTTCCCTCATATCACAAATGATTAGAAGCTAAGAAGAAGTGCTATCCTACCCCATCAGATATAGAATTAACTGAACACGGAGCAAAAGTGAAGCTGCAAGCACTACTGAATTTAACCGTTCAGAGAATCCTGCTAGTTGTTCTACAAGTATCTCTGTTTCTATTATAACATAAATGTAGCGATTTCAGATCCGGACCAGTGTGCGTGAATCCGAGTCGCATTTAAACCGGTTTTATACTTGTAAATGCAATACTTAGAAAATAATGTGGTTCACGTTGCCCATACATTTTGTACGAAAAGTTTCTAAGTGTTCTGGACGCCAAAGCGGCAGACATATCGTAATTTTTCCAAGATACAAAAATGTCAAGGGTTGTGCCTACTATAACGTCTACTAACCGCCCCGGTGTACCATATCACCGTTTTAGAGATATACACATTTATTACTTTTTCTCCATACAAAAAAAAAGACATTATTTTTTTTTTGTATAAAAAAGTACTTTATAGCAAAAACGCTGGAACAAAAGTTATTTCTATCATCAAGATGAACAAGTAAAAAAAAATTCAGTGTGATACGACAAACTTGATCCCTAAGTCCACTATTTTCGAAAACTGAACCAGTGTGCGGCGCGGCAGCGCGGGTGGGCACGGGCGGGCGCGGAGGGCCGCAGGTGTCGGCGTTGTAGTTAAGGTTGCCATTCGTCCGGGTTTCCCCGGATTTGTCCTAGTTTAGAGGGTATCCGGGGAGCGTCGGGGCTTCATTTGTAGTCCAGGTTTAAAAATTTGATGTCTTGGGCCACCCGCGACACACGCACTGTGCACGCCTCGATCAACCGTCAAACCGACTCACTAAATTCACCGTCCCTCCCGTCCTGACTATGTTTACAAAAAACCAATTGACAAATCCGGGTTCTGGGCTCTAAAATCCGAGGTTTTCACGCGTCTTATCCTGGTTGCCAAATTTTAGAGATGGCAACCCTAGTTGTACTAAATAACTAAATGATAGTATCTACATTTTCGCGTTATATAACGCTCTCCTGAGTTTCTTACCAAGTTCTCAGAACTTGCCAACATCTTTTTTGTCTTTGTATGACGTTAATTTATCATGTACCTATGCGATCTATATTATATAGGAAATAAAGGATTTGACCAAGTGAGTCACTGCTAAAAATTGGTTAATTATGATATTTAAGTATTTAATAAAGGTGAACCACTGATGTAAATAAATTGGTTCTACAGTACTTAGGCCATAATCCACTCACGCTGGCCTAGTGCGGGTTGGTGGATCAGACATACTCATAGAATTTCTTCTATATGTGGGTTTTCCTTCACCGTTAGCAGATGGTAAGTTACTTGACTAGTACCTACATATAAATTCCACAAAGTGGAATCCACATTGGTACTGCTGGTCGGGATCGAACTCGGACCGCGTGTATTGCACGCGGCCGGTCCCATATCCATGCAGCCACCATCGCTTTTTTATTCTTCCTCGTGGTAAAACTTTTTAGTCAAATTGGTTTGACTATGAGGAATTACGTTTCCTCGTGGTCAAACTTGTCTAATGAGTAATGACCCTCCCTGTATTAATAGTTAAGTTAAAAATTTGTACAGCCAATCAATAAAGTGCTTGTTCAGAAGCTTAAAAAAAGTCTGCCCTCTTCCAAAGTGTTTAACATTATATTGTGTGTGAACAAAGTACTAGGCTAGCATAAGCTTGTAAGAGGTTGTTATAAAAGTTTAAACATAATTTTATAAATGTTTAGAAATCTCTTGCACGCACGCATCTGTTATCCTAGTACTATATTATATTGCGGGCTTATTGACATATGAACGCGATGTGCTCATTTGCCCTATCTGCACAAAGTATTAGGCTAGCATAAGCCGATGACTCTCGACGAGGAGCTCGTGGAGTACATCCGAACGAAGACCAACCGAACCTTGAGAGTTCAAAGGTTGGAGTCGCGCCATAACACGAATTTTAAATCGTTCGTGGTGCGGGTGCCGATTCACTATCTGGACACTTTGCTCAAGGAAGAGTTTTGGCCGAAAGGTGTTGTTTATCGGCGTTTTCGTGGAAGATTGAGCAACACTGTGTCGCGTAACATCACGCCGAAATGAATACCCGTGTCATGTTTAATTTTAGTTATACAGGGTGGAATTTTGTAATGCCACCTGGAGGGAAAGTACTTTAAATACTAGAGATAGATAATTTTACTCAAAGGAAACATTCCTTCATTTTTAAAAAGAAATATACCTGCATTTAACGTTTTCCGGATATTCGCTTACCAAACCCAGAAATCGAACCACCTAAAATTCCAAAAAATAAGATCCTGTACTTTTATTGCGTTCACCGATAGGGTCAATCTTATATAAAAATAAAAACATATATTAAATAAAAACAAAACCATAAAACCCTAACTTATAAATTCAATGAGACTAGATAAAGCACTTTTACTTTTATGTTCGTAATTAATAATTATCTTTTACGTCATTTATTCACTTAAAATAAGGAAGAACTATTTAGTTAAGAAGATTACGATATAATAATAATATTCATTTATTACTATATGATAATAATATTCATATACTTATTATTTGTAACAGTATCAAAATTCAAAATTACCTACTTATGATGTTGTGTGTATGGTGTTGTGTAAATGTGTCTGAAGAAATGCCCAAACGCTCAATGTCTACACAGTTCCATTGATGCTCACTACAAAAATCTATAAGTTCCTTACCAAAATTACTACCCGGGTGTGCATTAGTCTCCCATTAAATAAACCGACTCTGTATCATTACTTTCAATTATTGCACAAATTTCACTCAGACACTGTGTGAACTCTACAAGATTTTCAGGAATGTCCACTGGCATGTATACAGATATTATTATTAGCGACCTATTCAATTCAAGTGATATTTTAATAACCGCTAAACGCACACTTGAACACTGAATCACAGAAACAGGTTCGAAACATGCTCTTCCTCCATAAAAGTGCGACTCCACCGTATGGTCTCCCTCTCAACATGCCCGCCTCAGAGTCAACCGCTGTAGTAGCCCTGAAGCCGAAGTCCTCATCAATGGTATTCAAAGTCGATAAGTTATGCGACATAAGCCAGGTCTCTTGCAAAGCTATGATATCTCCTCTTTTACATAAAGCAGAATACAATCCGCAGATCGAATAGCCGATTTACAGTTAAAACTAATTAATGTACAATTGTTATCCATAATATATTATTATTTAATGCTGTCATCTTCATCATTTTTTCTTTCTTTCTTTCTCATCACGGTATGCACGTATGTTTGTTATTGGTCCAATGAAAAAAAAGATGCGACAACTGCATGATGTACTAGCACGGAATGTAGGTACTAGAATTACCACGTAAACTTCAAACTTCAAATTTATTCATTGTAAGTATTGTAAGTTAGATTTTTATGGTTTTATTCTTATTTAATTAACCATGTTTGTTAGTAAGATTCGATCCTTATGGTTAACCCTAACGATGAATGCCATAATAGTATAGAATGTTATTTTTTGGGATTTTAACTGGTTCAATTCCCGGGTGTGGCAAGCGAATTTCTGAAAAAATTTGGTATAATTGTATGTATATTAGTCTGTAAGGTATGTATTTTTATGAGACTTTGTATCTCGAAATATTTTTTTTTTACCACATTTACACAGCGCCATCTAGTCCCAAAGTAAGCAATTATATTTGCTTGTGTTATGGGTACTAAACAACTGATATACTACTTAAATACATTTTTTTTTTGTAAATACTTACATATTATAGATAAATTACAACCAGACACAGAACAAACCTTTATGCTCATCACACAAAGATTTGTCCTCGGTGGGGATCGAACCCACGACCTCCGGTTTAGCAGTCAGGGTCACTAACCACTAGACCAACAGGCCAGTCAAAATGATTATTATTATTATAGCTTGTAGGAAGTTGTTATAGTCAAAGTCAAAGTCAAATCTTTTTATTTCATTTGGATCACATACATGATACTTATGAACGTCATACAAAGCCAGAAAAGGTGTCAGTAAATTTGCCTACAGCCAGTTCACTGACAAGGTTGAGCTCTGAGAAGAACTTGGCAAGAAACTCAGGCCACTCTTTTCAATCGCCATAGATGTTACAATTTTAATTGGTTACAGTTTGAAATATCACAGAAAGTACAAAACCAAAACACCATACTAAATCAAATTCAATAAAATTTGGATATGAGAAAATAATAATAGAAATAATGAGCTATCAAACTTAAATTTGTTTTCGTCAAGAATATGGTATGTGGGATCATCACTTGGTACCAACTATGTACTAAAAAACGGTAAAAACATTTTGTGAACACATTGTTTAGCAATATTAGCTTAAAAAAAAAGGAATTGAATAATTTAGTAGCGCTAAAGCACAGCATACGACGACTGACCAGTCACCCCAAGTAGCGCCCGTTCACGGGCATGACGCACAGACCAGCCATCATTCTCTTCAACCATATTTGAGGGAAGAGAATGACCCGGCCAATACGACACCACAAGCAATGACAGTTTAGTGAGCATGACAATCGAAGACACTTGCTTAATAGGAAAGAAAAAAAAAGATCTCAAAATGCTTCCACTTTACAGTAATAAGTGAACAAGAGTAAGATAAAAGTTATTCCTGCAAAAAATAGATTAAGAAGCGAGCAACTAGTCCCATGCCTTTTTATCATTTATATAATCGTTTACGGTATAGTAGGCAGTAGCCTTTCCCTATTAGATGTTTCTTAACCGTAAGTTTGAATTTCTGTAAGGGTAGGTTCATCATCTCAATGGACTTTATGAAGGCGATGGGAAATATTACAGAGTAAGTGTTTATTTCGTGTATTTAGTGAATGAATGTCACTAACTTTTCTGTAAAGGTGAATGTTCTGTTTAATAAACATAATATTCGCAAATATATATTGAGATGCAACCGTTAGAATACCTATTTCTTTAAAACGTTCTCTCAGGGAAACTCGTGGGCCTAAATTATAAATAGAGCGTATAGCTCGTTTTTGAAGTATGAATATCGTTTCAATATCAGCAGCCTTACCCCATAGCAAAATGCCATAGGACATGACGCTGTGAAAATGACTGACCGCACTACGAAGTGCATTGTGAAGTAGTTTTATAATTTTATGTATGTTAGTTTGTAAGGTATTTCTATCTATATTCTATCTATGGGAAATTGTTATCCTGACAATAAAATAAAAATTATTATTATTATTATTAAAATAACTAAAGTATACTAGTCTCGCGGTTTCCACATCAGTAAGTAGTCGCACTTTTCTGACTGCGAAAGCCACAGAGCTAAGTTTACCTGCGAGATACTTTATTTGGGCTCCCCATTGAAGATTTTTATCTAAAGTTAAACCCAGAAAAACTGTAGACTCTACAACTGAAATTGTTTCATTATTTAAACTAGGATTTATTATTGTGTTTCTAACATTCGGCATTGTGAACTTTACACATTTAGTTTTCTTTGAATTTAACAATAGATTATTTGCTGTAAACCAGTCCAAAACTTTTGCGAGAGAACCATTTACAACATCTAGATTATTTTGTTTGCGATCAATTTTTAAAATTAGAGATGTATCATCTGCAAATAGCACTACTTATATCGCAAAAATCCTGTACAAAGAAAGGCAAATCATTTATGTACACTAGAAATAGAAAAGGACCGAGAATTGACCCCTGGGGAACGCCCATTTTTACAGGTAATCCAGAAGATTTATTTCTACGTATTGAGTTCTATCACTTAGGTAAGTGGCTATGAGATCAAGTGCAGCGTCCCTAATTCCATAGTGTTTAAGCTTTCGAAGGAGAGTATCGTGTTTAACACAATCAAAAGCTTTTGAAAGGTCGCAAAAGACACCAATAGCATTCATCGATTTTTCCCAAGCGTTATAATATGTTTTATTGCCTGCATCTATGGTAGAGCGACCCTTAGTGAAACCATATTGCTCGGTATGCAATAATTTATGCAATTTAAAATGGCTTTCGAGTTGTATCAGTACAATTTTTTCAAAAATTTTACTAATAGTAGGCAATATGGATATAGGTCTAAAGTTACTAGGGTCGTTTTTAGATCCATTTTTAAATAAAGGTATTACTTTACTGTGTTTCATTAAGTTGGAAACACACTTACATCAACACATCTATTAAAAATTGTAGCTAGATAAGGGGCTATACAAAAAATAATGTTTACGACTAATTTAACAGAGATTCCCCATAAGTCAGCAGTCTTTTTTGAATTAAGTGACTTAAATACCTTTAATATATCATTAGGGTCAATGTATTTAAAACTAAATATGGAGCCACACTCATTCACAACACGCTTAACCAAGGATTCAGCTATAATTGGGCTAGAATCCAAGGTGTTGGTTGTATTCACAGGTATGTTAATAAAGAAATTATTAAAAGATTGAGCTACATCTAAATTTTTAGTTATTTTACTATTATTAATGTGCAATTCAAAATTATTATCTTTAAATGTTGACCGACCCGTTTTATTATTGATTATATTCCAGGTGGCTTTCACTATGTTGTCTGAGTTCTTGATTTTATTACTAATGTATAAAGACTTGGCGGCAGCACAAGCCTTTTTAAAAGTTTTAGAATAATTTTTAACATATTGAATAAAGATTGGATCAAAATTATACTGTTTTATACCATAAAGTTCATACAAAGTATTTCTACTTTTGTATATGCCTGGAGTTGCCCAATCACAGAATCTAACTTTAATATGTTTAGTAAATGTCTTAGATTTGAAAATTTCATCAAATTCTGATTGAATTACATTAAATAATGACCCGTATAAATCATCAGGATTATCCTGTGTTAGATCAATGTTGGTGACTTTAGATGCTATATTCTCATTGAAGCGCTTTAGGCGAGCAGAAGTTATTGGCCTACATGTGATCTTATTCACTTTAGCAGTTGTACCTAAAGGAAATTCCGCTTTTTATCCACAATGATCTGACGTTAAGTCACTCAATATAAACTTATTTAGGTATTTACAATTGCAAAAAATATTATCTAAGCAAGTAGCAGAATGTGAAGTAATTCTAGTTGGTTCCATAAATAAATATTCTAAATCAAAGGACTTAAATAAGCTGATTAATCTGGTGCAGAACTGTGACTGCTCAAGTAAATTAATATTAAAATCACCACACACTACTACTCGCCTTGACTCTAAGCTTAATCGTTTCAAAACATCCTCCATTACTGTTTCAAAAATATTGAAATTACTCTGTGGTGGTCTATATACGCACACTATAATATACTGCTCTAGCTCTATACAGGACATTTCAATAGTACGTTCAATAGAAAGTTTTACAATATCCTTACGTTCCCTACAAGATAAATTATTGCACACATAAATCAGAGAGCCACCATGAATAGCCTTCTTTCTTACAAACGCACTAGAAATATTAAAAAATTCATTATTAAATAATATTAATTGTTCATTTTTCAGCCAATGTTCTGTAATGCAAAGTATATGTATGTTATGTCATGTTTATTTAAAAGTTTAAACATAATTTTATAAATGTTTAGAAATCTCTTCCACGCTTCTGTTATCCTAATATCACTTATCGACGTTCATACCTATGGCATTAAGCCCGCGATATATTTATAGTACTATGATAGCCCGCGATATATTATAGTACTAGGATAACAGAAGCGTGCAAGAGATTTCTAAACACTGACAGTCGAGACTGAGAGTCGAGAGTCGAGTGGCACTGGCACCATCAAGGATTCAAAATATTGTGAGCGTTGAAAAGCTCAATAAATACTATAGAACCTATGGATCAAAATATACTCGTATGTCCTCATGTGAATGGTTCAATAAAATATGCTGTACATTATGCAATAAGTTGTAGTCACCCTTTTCAACAAAAATATCTAATGATGTGTATAGAATAGTATTGATCAACTGTACAAGGTTCGTGCTCTGTGCGCCTATCTAATAAAAAACGGTTGGAAATTTGGAAAAGTGTAGGTACAGCACTTAATTGTAGACAATTTGATAAGCTTACGTTAAGTAGGAGAAGGATTTTTACTCCTAGAACGTACCAAGCCAAAAACTCAAAAATGGTACCTTTACCACGATTGGGGGGCGCGATTTAACTAGGCAACCTATTTGCAATAAGTCAACGTGAATATTATCTATCATTTAATTCTTATCTCTAATAAATAACAGATGAGGGTATATATTCCTTAATGGGATCTTGTACTATTCTAGTTCTAGTCTTCGCTGACCGGACAATCTGATGATAATGGCAATATTTTTTTATCGAATTTGATTGATACAATTATAAAATCAATAATGTTGGTGGTGAAAATAAAACGAATTTTATTTATATTATAGCAAAAATTGTTTATTTTTTTGGTGCGGCAGTTTCAGAAACCGTGACATTCACTTTATACAAATTAAATTGTTGCCCATGTCTCCGAATATTTAATGTAACGGTCATGCAGTATACAAGCCTGTTTAGACTCTCACACTTCAATATATGCGTGCCTCTTTGGCCAGGAACATAAAGTGGTGCGCCGTAACTTTGGCAATCATACATGAAGTATGATTTTCCGGATTTTCCAAAAGCCAAATTTTTTACTTGGCTGACCAATATTCCAAGAGTATTAGATTCGAAAAAGTATGCGAGGGCCTTGCTTAGATTAAATTTGTCATCATGGATACTATAGACAAACCCAAATATAAATTGTTCAAATTTGAAGTCAAAACTAAATGGATAATCGCTAAATTTGGTATCTAAAGTTTCAAGTGAAGCTTCGTAATTTATCTTGTCTCTAACTTTCCCTAAATACTTTTGGTGATATTTATCACCCTCAATAACTATTCCATCAAGGAAGCTACCTGTCCATGCGCTCAGAGCACAGGCCTGCGTCATACCAAGCGCCACAGCGCACGTGGCAAGATATTGGTTCCCACGACTATTTTCACTAAACCTCTCATCCTTAGGATGAATAGAACCCCATAAGGAATATAGGTCGCCTGGAAACTCAATATCCCAGTCCATCCACATACTTTTTGGAATCTTTCGTGGTAAACCGCAGTCGTTACAGTCTGTCATTCGAGACCACGGAATAAGTTCGATATTTAACCAGTACATCCTTTCATTTACAGGTGGCCTTACTCTAACAGAACGCTTCAAATAAGGCGCGTTAGGGTTTACATCAGGCTTAAACAACGGACTTAATCTATAGTTAAAAGCAGAGTGTCTTGGAGCAAGCTTTACTGAGGTCAGTTCAAAAGTGTAAAATTCAGGTTCTTCTACTGATTTACCTGGTATAACTTGGCGTAGTCGTTTACAGAGTGAATCTATCGTGGGGTACAAGGTCCACGATGCTACTGCGGCGTCTTTTTTAGAACGGCGCTTCTCTTTTTTGTCCTTCGGTTCTTCGATAGGTGATGGATAAGGGTCGAAAAGATGGTAATACCCGTCAGCTTGACATATGACCATACTGCAATGAGGGTAGTAGATAATAACATAGCGAAGTCGTTTCATTACAGCTTTTAAATATTGATCCAATCTCTTCTGTTCATTTTCATTAACAACAAATATTTTTTTAACATTAACATTTATAAACTTTCCGTCCAAAATTATATTCCTGATAATTCTTTTTTCACATATGCTCTTATTGGTGGCTTTTTCATTAATTTCGAGACCTTTTTCTACGCAATTATCTACCATGATTTGATGCCACGTTCTTATAGGATACATAGTGGCCATTAACATAGCTATTAGGGATACAAAATGGCAAGGTTTTATATCGGAGCTTGGTTTCCTCTCAGTCAGTGCCGTTGTTCCTTCTATTCTATGAAGACCGTCGATTTTCTGGTAACCTACTGGAGGCCCTACCTTCGCCGTATCATCTACTGAACTCTTCTTCTTCTCGTCTTTTTTTTTTGTTGTTTCCAGAGTCGTCTTTGATTTGGGATTTTTAGGTTGTTGAGTATTATAATCCCAATCTTCAGGTAATTTCCGTCGAGGTTCTGTTAACAGTCGTCTAACCATAATTTTACTTAGAATAAATTGTTGATCTTCACTCTTACCATCCTTATTATATGTGATTCTGCGAAAAGAAAACAGAAGGCTATAATCATTTTAAATTATTATATAACGGGTCTACGTTAAGGAATATGAAAATACCTTATTTGTTTTAGAACACGGTCGGTGTAATTCTATCGAAACGTCGGGCTAACAAATAAGGTATTTTCATATTCCTTAAATATAATACGTGACGTAGAGCCGTTATATAATAATTTAATATATGTACAAGTCACGAAAGTTTAAAAGATTTTATTTAATCATTTTATTTCGTTGTCACTTTGTTTCTCCTTTGCATTGAAATGTCTGTGGATGGGGACTAGTGCTTTGGCCAAATTAAAATTAAAATAATAATATTTCACCACATTCTCATAGCGCCATCTAGTCCCAAATTAAGCAATTATATTTGCTTGTGTTATGGGTACTAAACAACTGATAAACTACTTAATTATTTTTTTTTGTAAATACATACATATTATAGATAAATTACACCCAGACACAGAACAAACAATCATCCTCATCACACAAATATTTGTCGTGGGTGGGGATCGAACCCACGACCTCCGGCATGGCAGTCAGGGTCTCTAACCACTAGACCAACAGATCAGCCAAATATAAAATAAACCAAATTAATAATAATAAATAAACCAAATATAAAATAATATATAAAATAATAAACAAAATATAAAATAAACAAAATTTAACTTTAAGTATGTAAATTAATCTCGTCTCCCGCGGGAACATTACGACAGTTAATATAAAAACAAAATTAAAAATTCTGAAAAAACCTACGACGAAAACATCTGTACAAAATATGAAACGTAACATATAAAAAGGTTTAAATAATTTTATTTTAAATCCCCGACGAAAAGAAATTAAGTAGCGTAAAAACAATCCCAAGAAAATCCGTCGGGGGCTGCCAATATCATTACTGTTTCTAGTATAAAAATATTATATAATAATTTTTACTTACATAATATTTATGTAATTGAACAGTCATTTTGTCCTACCAATTGCGTGGTACGTTATCCCGGTATTTCCTTCCCGGTCCGGTATACCCTTGCTACGTCTGTTAGCTACCACAATCAAACTTTTGGAATACGAAATTGTTGGGCGTCTCATCGAAATGAAGCTACTCACGAAAAATTTGCCTGATAGTAATAAAAAAAAATGGACGAGTGATCCCGGCCTATTATCGTTTGACGGTCAGAAGGTTATAGTACCTATAAAAGTACAAATTACCTGCATACCAAATCGCGTAACGAACGAAATCGTAAGAAACAAGCTTGGCCTTTCTTTTCAGTGACTCTCAATCCCATACCATTGCAAGGGGTACCATCAAATAAATAATAAAGGCCCCCTTTCTTGAAAATAGCACAGCTATATGTGGCTGTGGTCAACATGCCTCTGTCATATTTTCTAAAGAATTTATTCTGCAGGATTGGTTCTAGTTCCCAGGTAGCTCCTTCTCCTATCACGTCAATGCTGGCATGGTATGCCTGGAAATATGTACAACAAATTAGCATGTTAAACATCACGGGCGGAGGTATAGGTTTCACATGAGGGATCCGAACGAGAGGGATCCGAGGATCCATAAATGTATGTATGTGTTTTCACCTTACAAAAGACTACATAACTCAAAACCCACTGGTAGTTCTGTTTTTGAGTGTACTTAGTGGTCTACCTTAATTGCACTGGAATATCCGATCTCTAATTCTGCCGTGCTAAACAAGAACGTCGTCATTGCATTTCACAAGTCTTTGGAAAATGGTTCTTAGATTGATGTATTTAGACACATTTTTCTCTAAACTTAAGCACGCAGTGGAACTGTTTTTCATTGGTAAGGTAGAATTATAATCCTCATTTTTGCAATGCCTGTCAATGGCGCTAAGTCATGAACTAACATATTATATAGGACCTTGTGCCACTTAGTTGCAAATAAATGTTTGAACTTTGAAGTTTGTTTCGGAGTCGTCGCGCTAGTACTTCATTTTCAATTTTACAATTTACAATTCTGCCTTACCAATGAAAAACAGTTCAACTGCATATCTAAATTAAGAGTAAAATGTGTCTAAAGACATCACAATTAGGAAACATTTTCTAAAGACTTTTGCAATACAATTATTTCGTTCTTGTGCACGGCAGAATACTAATCTAAATTCATTTTTTTACATAATGTTAAAATAGTCAGATAATAATATATTATGTTACCTGATGTCCAATAGCAATTTTTGGAATGATGTGAACCGGAGCGTATCTAAACTTCTCTTGTTTATTGGCATATAGTTTTTTAGCTGTATTTACAACAAAATCAACTATGCTAGTACTCCAAGTTTCTATCGCGTACTTGTATGAAGTGACTACTGCCATGATAGCTCCGAAGGGTAGCACGTCTATGGAATTTTGATCGTTAGCTGGCGATACGGGACCAGCCGCTCTTAAAATCTGCGTCTTGTCTGGTAAATCTTTGAAGTTAGTCAGTTTAGTGAGTTCCTTGGCCTGTGGATCGTCGTAGTGTTGCATTTCAGAAAGAGGAGCAGTCATTTTCTTCCGCATTTGACGGAGTTTGAATCTGTACTGAGCGTCCCGCGTGAGGAGTATTTTACGATCTACGTTATCAGGCGGTGGAGCTTGCATCTCTGCTATCTCTTCTTCATCAACGGCAAGGGATGCCAAAGCGGTAGCCAGCTGAAATGTACAAAATAATTTTAATAATAAATTAACAAATACACATTAAACATTCATCATCATCATCATCATATCAGCCGCAGGAAGTCCACTGCTGAACATAAGCCTCCTCAAGAGATTTCCAATAGGGCCGGTTAAACATTAAACACAAAAAAAATTTATGTGTTCCATTTTTAGAGCCAAGAAAAATGGGGCCGTTAAAACTTGCACATACCATAAACAAATCACACACTCAAGTCATAATGCACTAGTATCCTAAATCGAGATATCAAAGTTCTCACATCTAGATAATATCTACTATGTAGATACAAGTATACGAATTTGTCAAATACAAAGATCGAAAATGCTCATCGAGCGAAAAAAATACCGGCCAAGTGCGAGTCGGACTCGGTTGCGTACGATTATGTAATATTTTTTTTTGTGATTGGAATGTAAGGATATAAGTAGGTAACGGGATACCTATAACTTAGAATAAATATGCAAGTAAATGTACCTATATATATACGACTGACGTTATATAAATATGCACTATCTTTATGTAACATCAGTCCGGAATAAACTCTTACTATTAACTAAAAACTAAACACATATTTTTTTATTTCACCAAGGGATTGCAGATCCGAGTACTTATTTTATATTAATATCAGCTTGATACCTTTACGCGTTCTTGAGAAAAATATTCTTGACAGATACGGAACCCTAAAAAGAGCAATGCGTTGTGGTCTTTATAAAATATCCACATCGTGAAATTTATTGTTTTTTGCTAAACTAGCATTTTCGGATTTTGAGCTTCGTCTAATTGCTAACGTATATTATAAAGGCTACAACCACAGGAGGGTATTTTATTACCACAATGCATTGTGGTCGTATAGCATAATATCAAGAACACAAATTTCACTATGTGAATGTTTGACAGTAGCCACAACGCGTTGTGAGCTGATTTTTCGCTCAATGAGCATTTACACTCCTAATCGTCATTCCGCGGCTTACCAGGAACAAACACAAAGCCTGGTTGGAGTACCCTCCCTTTTCATTGAAGGCATGTGATTGCCAACCTCCATATTGTTGAACAAGATATGATCATCATCGGCACCCGACGTGATCATCATCATCCGATCTTGAGCAAATCAGATGCAGTAGCAACAACAGCCAAAATGGCACGATACACCTCTTCTACAGCGGGCTCTCTAGCAGAAGAGCAGCAATCAACTCGTAGTCAACCATCAACCGAAAGCCTTTTCAAGAAAAGTACTCAGGGTTTGCCACACACAACGGTCAGAGGACATGCTATAGCATTGAGTCATTCACGCAGTCCGTAACCAAGCAGGTATACCTCGAATCAATCTTAATGGCGGCTCTGAACATCGTGCGAGACGACGATGCGCAGAACACAAAACTGGCACACTCCCGCGTCACAGTGTCGCGTGGGACTTTGTGTACACACACACGCGCACATGACGACCCGCGCGTTCACGCACCACCAGCTAATATCCCAACCGCCATTAAGTTTGATTCAAGGTATACGTTCGTCTTTCTGAATTGCGCACTTCGTTTGCGGCACATTCAACTATTTAGAACTCTGGCTCCGGCGCGTTCCATAGAACTTCATACTTCAACTTCAGAAGCATCGACAGCTAGTTCATCCACACAGAACGTATCGAGGGAAGTAATTTGGCAACATGTACCATTAAACGAAGTAACAAAGGCAACCGACAGATGGCGTTATTAGCAACTTTATAAAGTAATTTCGTACGGGGAATAATCGTGAGTTCTCACAACATTTTAGTATAAATCGACGCCCGTCAGGCCGCCATTGACAGGGCAAGTTCACTTAACGTGGTTCCATGGCTCTATAAGTTCTAAAATGGAAACTCTTCCTTTTATAGAATATAATGAATCATATACACATTAAAATCGGCAATTGTTTTAACAATGCAATTCACAGACCTCTAGGGGACAAGCTGCTGCGGTCACAGGAACCGAATTAAGTATCGAGCGGAGCCTCAGGTAACAGCTACTAAATATATTTACCGGTACTTCAGGTTCGGGTTGTGGGGATGGTGGGGGAGGAGGCAGAGGCGGTGGTAGCTCCTCAGCCTTCCTCCGCGCTTCCTCTTCCTCTAATCTCTTTCTTTCCTTCCTCTCCTTTTTAGCTTGCTCGTCTTCTTCCTCTTCTACTTTCTCTTCCTATAATTTTAGTATGTAGGTATTAAGAATTTGGCAAATAAGTAACACATTATTTAAATTTCAAAGCTAACAAAGGCTACCTGTGTAGTGGTCTCATTTTTTGCTAACACTCTAACAAAGCTTAAATTGCAATTAATAGTTTGCGTATGAGTTTGTCACGGCTAGTGTGCATGGACAGCGGTCAGTATCTATAGTTGACATAAGATAGCTAGATTCCTGTGACATTTGATAAAATCTATTTAACGAATTATGTAATTATTTTTGTGAAAATTTAAAAATGAATAGACCATAGATAATTACGAACTTGGAGCAATCCAAAAAAGTATTTTCAATCTCTGAATCGTATTTCGTTAATTGTTGTACTTACGAGTACATTAAATCTTTACATTCAAAATTTACGTTATAGGTAGGTATATAAGTTTCTGCATGACTTTAAACGTGTTTTATAGACATTGACAAAGATATAAATGTTAATAATAGGTAAGTACCTATCTAAATCAAAATGTAGTTTTCAAGAGAATTATTGACCGTAGTTTCGCAGACAGAAGAAAGACAAGAACGCATAAAATGCGTTCAATTTACTTCAACAATTCACCGGAATCAAACTATCTTGCGCGGAATTATAATACGAGGTGTTATGAGTTAAAAAAGTAATATTACTAAAATAATAATTAAAGTTGTTTTAAAAAAATCAATTCAAAATTACCTCTTCGATTCCTCCCTCTGGTATCTGTACACAAAATAATACATTATTAAGCATAAGATTATCACATAAAATTATCAAAAAAAACTAATAATTCTTATAAAATAATATTAAAAAATATATATTTTTAAGTACCTAACTAACATCGTGTAGTTACAAATATTTGACGTAATTGTTACTATGCATGTTTATAAAAAAAAATATTTTTAACAATGACAGATTACTGCTAATCGACGTCGTTGAGTGCGTCAGTTAAGAGTAATATGTAATGTTTTTTTTTTGTTTTATTTACGACGGATAAATCCGACAAACATTTTCGTGTTCATTTCGCCAGTCTTATATTTAGTTATTGAGTTAATTAATTACATTAAAATATATCAGCAACCTAATAAGTCCCACTGCTGGGCTCGAGTTTCCTCTCCTCTAACTAGAGAGCTGAGAGGGTTTAGGCCATAATCCACTCACGCTGGCCTAGTGCGGGTTGGTGGATCAGACATACTCATAGAATTACTTCTAGGGTATGTGGGTTTCCTCACGATGTGTTCCTTCACCGTTAGCAGATGGTAAGTCACATGACTATGACATGACATGGTTAAAAGGTTTTTTATTTATTTATTTTAGATTTTGGAATAACAACAGTCTAATAAAAAATAATTAGCAAATTGAAATTACTAGCTAACGACCAATTACACTTATTCACAATTTTATTATATGAAGAACAGATGGATGCAAAAAATGTCTTTGAGACAATAACCGCAATACACAACTATATATAAATATATTCCCACACAATGCGATACCTGCCCCCTTATTCTGAGCTTTCGGAATATTTTCGGCCAGAACTGTCAGTTTATTTATAGTTAAAAAACAGAATTAAAAAAAAAAATAGATGGCTGCAGAAAAAATCCTATATTAATCAGTTTTTAATTTTCTATACGGTAAACTGATTTGTAACACTTAATAACTTAAGCTGTAAAAATACGTCGTTCTAAGATTCGAAAAAGTTTACGATCCGGGAGCAATCCCATGAGTCAGAATCACAGCCCTGAAAGTAGTTTGTTCAAAATCAGTAGCAGAATCGATTCAACAGTTTTTATAACAATTTTTGTCAATTTGATTTTTTCATCTGATTCTGCATATAAAAAACGTGTGGTATATTTAGATTTAGTTTACACAAAGAATAAAGTTGTATACTATGAGATATTAATTCTGAATTAATTTAACAAACAGTATTATATAATAATTATATAATTAACTAAAATATGCATTAAAAATTTAATACATTAGGCAGAGTGTAAATTTGCTGGAATAATATGTAGGTAGGTAATAGAAACATTAGTGTACAATGGTAGCTTTAGTCGCGCATCTTTGGTTGGTGGGGCACTGGCTGCATAGTGGTAAGTAACTGTTAATGAAACTTAATTAGGTACTACTTAATCTTGTAGAACATTTCGTAATAAGTATATATATAATACATATATACATTTCATAATGCTGGACAAGCAAGCCGTCTTATTTACCTAATGGTGGTTATGTTGCTAGTTGAAAATCTCTCTTACACTACCTTTAAATGTTTGTTTAGATATCAGGAATAGATCTATAGTATCAAATTTTGTGTTGATAAAATAAAGTTAAAATAAACAAATATTTACGACAGGAGGTGGCGGGGTCGGTGGTGGTGTGGGTTCAGGATCCGGGTCGGGCTCTGGGGGCTCGTTGGTCTTGTCCCTCGGCTTCGGCCACGGCGGGACTATTTGTGTCACCGACACGGTCGGCGAGTCGAGGTTCACTGAAAGTGCGCGTATTACAATTATTATACTGCTACTACATTTTACAAGTATCTAATGAAATTTCCAGACAAATCTTACTAATAAGATGGATGTATAGATGGATGTTTGTTAGTCAATCACGCCATAACGACTCAAAGGATCTATTTAAAATATATATCTATAGTCTAGATTACATAATTATACACGACATATATTTAAATATAGCGTGCCGAGAGTAATGGTACTTTTCTCAAAAAATATATTTTTTTAATAATAATATTCTACCACATTCACACAGCGCCATCTAGTCCCAAAGTAAGCAATTATATTTGCTTGTGTTATGGATACTAAACAACTGATATAGGTACTACTTAAATACATTTTTTTTTGTAAATACATACATATTATATATAAATCACACCCAGACACAGAACAAACCTTTATGCTCATCACACAATGGTTTGTCCTGGGTGAGGATCGAACCCACGACCCCCGGCTTAGCAGTCAGGGTCACCAACCACTAGACCAACAGGCCAGTCGAATATATATATTTGTATAATAATAGATATAATTGAGTTCCGCAAAGTTACATCTAATTCAATTACTTAATCATAATTATGTGTTAATACTACTGTTGGTAGTTTTAAATGACGTAGCTTACCAAGTTTTGCTTCACCAGTAGTATCGGTGAGATTTAATGCTTGATTTTGTTTATGACGTAATGATATTGGCGGTAGAAAATCTTCTTGAATACTGTCTACTAACGATACTATATCGCCCATGTGTTCTTCATCCAATTTCTGTGCAAATAAAATATATAATTAGTTTAATAAAATACCTGGTAACCGTATATATCATTTTTATATTATTTTTATTTAAAAACTTTATGCACATTATTTGTATAATGGTGGGCTTAATGCCATATATTATATACAGTACATTTTGTATACTTCATCTATCTTACAGTGATAGTAAATAACTCCCATAAAATTCCTGTATTTCAGATAAATAAAACACTACCGGGGGGTTTTAACTAAGTACCTACAACGTGACGATTCTTACTGATAGGGCCCCATCATATAGTACAAGATCCCATTAAGGAATATATACCCTCATCTGTTATTTATTAGTGATAAGAAATAAATGATAGATAAAATTCACATTGACTTATTGCAAATAGGACTAAGCATTAAACCAGGTTTTAATTGACAACTTTGACACTAAAACAATGGCTTATGTCAATTTAAACCTGGTTTAATACCTAGTCCATATTTTATAATAAGGGGGTAGGAATACAAATATTTGTTGTATACTTGTGTGGAGACATCGACCCATCGAGCGCAATCTGCGCATACCAGGCGCCAGAGGTGTAACTATACCATCTGGGTCCCGTGGCGTTCTTATGATCCCCATCATATCATCCCTATCAGTAAGAATCGTCACGTTGTAGGTACTTAGTTTAATTTTAATAATCTACTTAAGATGTGTTAAAATCCTTAATAATTAACTTGAATTTGTTTTATGGTCTCTAGTAATCAGTCTAGTTGTCTCACTTTAATAGATTTTAACCAGATCATCATCATCATCATATCAGCCTAATGACATCCACTGTTGAACATAGGCCTCACTTAATTTCCGCCACAACAAACATTTTTTTAAGCAGATATTTAAAAAATATATTTTTGAAGTAAAATAATTTTTATTTAACTCAGGTAAATGGTACATTGTTAAAAATATACTTCAGAGCTCGGGGTTTCTTAAGCCAGGGGCCTCTTGGGTCGGGGGCCCGTGGCATTTTGCCAGCCCTGCCACCCTATAGGTACCTAGTGACGCCACTGCCAGGCGCTATTTATTATTAGGACGTGCAGTAATATCATCTTCGCTATTCATATGATATTGACAACCCTTACATCCTACGGTACTAAATAATAATACCTTTTCCTTAGACTTAGAAGACCTCAACATTGAGTGGCTGTCCGCTGGTAGAACATCATGGACCATCGTTATTCCGTCACCAAGACCTGTAGCTCCCATCGATGCGGAGCGCTTTGGGCGTGTGCTATGACCTCCTTTTTTGCTGTCACCGAGGTCGTCTTCACTGAGGGTACACGTTAACTTTGCCTGAAACTACAATTATAACAGTTTTGAGATACTGGGATAGTGTTACCGTCACACCCAATATTGCAACTCCTGTAAATCAGGGTGAACAGCTATAAGTCCTCGCAAACATCGAATTATCACACTCGGCAATTACAGGGAATGCCTAACCTATGGTCTTGGAGCACTCAACGAAATTAATCAGAAGTAAATGCAAGAATTAAAAAATTGTTAGAGTTTCCATTGGTTATAATAATCTATAATATAAAAATGAATCGCTAAATGTGTTGGTAAGCGCATAACTCAACAACGCCTGGACCAATTTGGCCAATTATTTTTTTTAAATGTTCGTTGAAGTTTTTGCGTTTTTTTTTTTTAGTTTTCATGTAGGTAGGGTAGGTAAGTAGGTAGGTAGGATAGGTAGGTATGTAGAGGGTAGGTAGGTAGGGTAGGTAAGTAGGTAGGTAGGATAGGTAGGTATGTAGAGGGTAGGTAGGTAGGGTAGGAGGGTAGGTTAGGTAGGTAGGGTAGGTGGATACGTAGGTAGGTAGGTAGAAATCTACGCGGACGAAGTCGCGGGCAAAAACTAGTAGGTTGTCTTAAAGATTGACATTATAACACCTCATACTGGTAGAATAGGGACAAATTCAGTTCTATCATCATTATATCAACCCAATGACGACCACTGACTAACCTAATTTTTGCCACAGCGAGCGGTTTTGTGCCACCTGCAACCGTATATACAACCATTTTTATACGGCACGCTAATGAAATACTGTAGAAGTAACTATATGTTAAATTGAGTGGCAAATAATAGGTAGGTAAGTACAATGTATTTAACCTTTTGCATAGGTGATAACGGTAAAACTGGTATTTGCAAAAGCGCTCTGAATATTTTAACTGTACGTTGCATTTTTATTTGGCTTTGGCGGTCAAAGGGTAAATTAGTGGAACTTGGATTTGTGGAATAGCTTAAAAAATAAATGTCTACATATTAAAGTAGCTCTCATTTGTGTGAATTTGCGCAAAAATGTTATATAAACAAAGGCATAAAGACCTAATATCACTTTATACAGATGTGTTATCTGAATCCCAAAAGTACCTACGTAGCTAACTACTAGGCAGTCTATTTATTTTACGTTATTAGATTTTACTTACCCTCTTTAGATTCTTAAGGAAATTACAAATTGAGTTATCAAGACAATAAATTTTCACTTCTTTTATACCTCTACCCAATATTCAAAAATCTATTTGACGGTCTATTGAACATAAATATTAATTAAATACAGATCGCCAGAAAATCTTTTTCATTTGGTTTTAAAATTGCTGACATATTTTTCAATTGATTTCTGGTTGAGGTACCTACTTATAAACCAATAATACCTACATATATACAATATTTATTTATTTATAACACTTTATATACACAGAAGTGTACAATGGCGGAACTAATGCCGGAGGCATTCTCTACCAGTCAACCTATAGGGTGATGCAGAGATGGGTGGCGAAGTAATATGTTGAAATTGTAAATGATTTTTTCTTTTTTTTTTTTTTTCTTAATTTTGTTTTCAATTAATATAATTAATTGAAAACAAAAGATATAATCTATATGTTGATTTGCACGATGCAAGTTTTGAAAGGTAAATTCAAAACATCTTCGAACGAACTTCTCAAAACTTACACCACATAAGTAGTATATTTTTACCTTCGGTTGCTTCTTCAATTTTAACACTTTAAAAGCATGAATGGCAAATATTGATGTAGGTGGCAAGTAGTCGAAGTTCTGAATGACAGTAATTGCACATGTCTCAGGATTAAGACACATCATACAGCAAGCTTTTCCGCTTACCGTTCTTAGTCCATCAGTAGTACGTGGATACGGATCAAACAAATAATACATATCTTTTTGTTTCCAAACAGCAAGTGCATAATTATTAAACTCAATTAAACCACTATTATACCCTTGATTAAAGAATTCTTTTAAACCGGTTTTTATATTCAAGAAACAATCTTTTGGAGAAAATAGTTGTCCTTTAACTCTTTCCCTGTATATTATAATTTCGCACGCATACGGACCCATTGCTATTTCATTTGGAATATTGTCTATAGTTAGATCAGCAACAGATGTTGGGTCTTTGCATTTTACGTACAGGTTGTTGCCTAATCGCAAAATTTTATCCAATGTCTTCGAATACCAAGTGTTCGGTGGTGAAATTTTTGCATAAGTCATCGCAACAATAGCTATAGGTATAGCTTGTCGAAATCTAGCGTCTTCAAAACAGCGATCACCTAAATGCATATTTGCATTAACAATACCGTAATTTTCATTTAATATTCTATATCCAAACATAGCTTTTTCAGCTTGGGTTAGTTCTCTATCTGAGTCTAAGTCCTCGTCAGCTGCCTCATCAACCATTCTCAATACTTTTACAGGCGCCAAAACGAATTTCTGATCTTGTAAAATACTACGGTTTAAAAGAGCTTCTGCGATAGCATTCAAATCTATGAAATTCATTAGAGACGCATTACCAGTTGCAAAGTTAGAATAAGCTTTTGCGTCTCGCCCAGCCGGGTCAAACATGTAATAACAAACTTTGTCCTTCCATATAGCTACCTTCAGGATCCTGGAAAACCAAAACTAGAAGTTACAACTAGTAGTACTGTTAGTAGTACTGTTTCTCAGAACATAAATCTCCCAGACCTTATTTATGTTCTAAGAAACAAAATGTTGACGATAGAGTAGAGCTGGTATGTATTGTGAACATACCTACACATACTCGCTAGCTTGTGCCGACGGTCAATTCTTAGGTTTCCGGTACTAAAGGTACCTACGTAAAATTATTGCTAACTTTTCTTATTTTCAGAGTGCTGATTTTTATATACCTATGTTATACAGAATAATGTTAACAATCAAAACTCCCAGACACGACATACGGCCAGTTATTTCAGCCTAACGCTTTAAAGTTCGCAAAAAACACACACCCACTTTCATGTGTTTTTAAAAAAATTTGACTAAAAACTAAGCAAAAATTGGTAAAATTGGCCGTCGGCACAAACTAGCGAATATGTGTACGTTCATAGTACATACTAACACTAATATATCGTCTACAATTTGTTTCTCAGAACATAAGTAAGGTCTGGGAGCTCTGGGATCTCGTCTTACTCTATAATATTGTACAAAAGCAACATGATAAAAACTTTTTAACAAAAAATTTAACCGACAAAAAAAGAAAAGAACTGAAAAGGAAATAATAAATCATCCCCTATTTTTTTACCCTTACGGATAAAATTATTCTGTGCTGTTGCCCCGAGGCAACAGTTTAAGCAAATATTTGTCCTGAATAGTAACCGAAAAATCTAAACTCGCCGTGGTTTGAATAGCAGACAGTTGCAAATATGCTCTTATGTTAACAAGAGGAAACAGTTAATAAAAAAGTTAACTAGACCACGGAAAATTCTTAATTACTTACATAGGTCCAGAAGAACCCCAATTATATTTCTTTGGGCAGTACTGTGAATTATTGATTCACATATAAGATTATAAAATAAAAAATAGCAAGTGCAATCCCAATGTCAACATTCTAATTATCCCAATGTCTGCTGTATATAGATACAGTACTTACCTTGACATCATAATGCCTGCTCGATTGTCGTTAAAGAAGGCTTTCAATCCTCTAATTAAATTGTAAACAGTTGGATCCAAAGACATGGTATAACCGACAATTTCAGGCTCGCCCAGCAAAACCAACATACGTTTTCCATTTAGTAACAATTTTTGTTTCTTCCCAAATGGTATCACTTCGCAGATACCTTGAACTGATGAATGGTCGTGGACTTTTTCCAGCAACTGTAAATACCTAAAACATTTTAAGCATAAAGATGTTCGCAAACGAACTTGTCTTTACCAATTAAGAGAAGTTCGTTTGCGAACATTATGCAGGGATACAGATTGTAACGAGTAGCATTATTTTAAAAAACAAGTATAAAGGTACAACCACACCAAACGGACCGCATCGCATCGCAAAGAACGGACGCGAACGCATCCGACCGCGTCCGGCCGGACGTCGTCGAACAACTACGTTCGGCTCCACGGCCCGCATCGCACCGCATAGAAACGGACGCGACCGTATCCGACCGCGTCCGGCCGGTCGTCGTCCCACATTACCTTCGCTTCTTTTTAAGTTTCATAGTTTGAGCCTTGAGGGCAGACGGGTCGTATTTTTTGAAAATGGTTGAAGTAGACGTAGTATTGTTGGCTAATGTCCATTATTACGTGACGTCAGTCTACAGCGCGTGCACTTTCGAAAATGCGATCACACCTCCGAGCGCACGCGGCGGAATCCGAACGCACGCGAACGGCTCCGAGCGCACTCGGCGGTATCCGAACGCACGCGAACGGAGCGATCGTGTGTCGCGGCATGTCACCGGCTGTGTTTACCCGTGCGTGACTTGGTAATCGTTTAAAGATTGTAAAATTCGTTTCGCTGCGGTGCGGATCCGTTTGGTGTGGTTGGACATTAAGTTGTTGCATTTTTTTTTGTCATTTAAACTCCATAGACTTTTCGGTCCATGCCTTTATTTGAGTTTCTTTTCTTGTAAAGATCTTAATATTTTTACTCTTTTTTTCAATATATATATATTTTTTTTTTTTTTTTTAAAGACAACGCCCGCACTAGGGAACAAGCCCTGTGTCGCGAGGAGCTTTACAAACATGAAACTAACGGACACAAAGTACACCCAGACTAGAAACAAATATCCATGAATCACACAAATATTTGTCTCGTGTGGGAATCGAACCCACGTCACCCAGCACGGCGATGTAGTGGCGAGGCGACCACCTTAACCACTGCGCCACGGTGACAGTAATATGATTGCCATTTGTTGGCTATTTTACCTTTTATTTTAGTTTCAAGTAGAACTTGTAATTTTTAAAAACGAAGGTCTTCTTCATCCTCATCCTTAAGGCATAACTAAAATTTATAAACGGAGAATATGTACCACTGATCGCTAGCGTCCATCATAATATCGATTAGTTTAATAGTCCATTGTTGAGGGTGATAATGGAATGCTAAACAGTAGGACATCACACTCATTACCAAAGCTTGGCGACCTCTCGATCTGGCACCTTAAATTAAGGATAAACTATAATGAAACACTAATAGCCGGTGCCACAAGGTTGTAAACTTGCGTTCCAACAGAGTGACCTTGGTGGGAGCTTCGTTGCCATCCGCGTAGTTTGTATGAAATTTGGTTTACAACACCCGGGTAGACGGTTAGAAACCACCAAGGTCACCTCTATGGTAAACTTGTTACAACCGTGTGGCACGCGATTAATCCAGTCTGTACAAATGGAAGCTAGATAGGTATTACGGATGCGGGAACGCGGCATGCGAGCGATTGCGATGGATATGCAATTTGACAAAAAAAATATTTATTATTTATTACTTGATATTTTATGTCATTGACACTTACCAAATTTCGCGTCAAACATATTGAAGCATCCAGATAATATGCCAAAGTGAGTAGTAGCAGCTGTTTTTTCTTTAGTGCAAGGTATTACTGTGAGAGAATGCGATTCAAGCGCCCCTCTTTTTAAATTCATTGGTAAAAGTATCTGAAAAAAAAATAGACTGCCTCGGAAGCGTAGTACGTACATAACGTACAACTACGTAATAAGAATCTAGATTTCAATTCAGAGTCAAGTAAAGCGGTTGGTATTGGGTTATTCTAACAAAATATGCTCAATGCCGACTTAGAGTCAGGCTTTTGTGCTAGTATAAGATAGCTGAGTATTTGTAAAGATATGAGATTACGTAAAAACATATTTTCATTATGACCTTTAGACCACCAAAGCCACCATAGCCGACGAATTAAATTGTGATAAAAAATTCAAGATCACATTTTTTAATTGTCGGTTTGTCGGCTATTGATGTTTGTGACGTTATATAAAAATTATATAGAAAACATATATTATGTACAAGCCATCATAAGTATCTGTAATATCTTCGTATGAATAAGCTTCAGTTTTATTAGTTAGTCATGTAAGTGAACTTGCACAGACTGTCAACTTGTTTCACCATCGTGCCTACTGACAAGATGTGAGAGAACACTCGTGGCGAAATTGGGACAAGTCCGATAGATTAATTTTCAATCTGGTTCCATTCTTGATCTATGGGTTAGATACGAAATCAATTGCACTGAATTGAAAACGCTACGGTGTTTGCGTTAGGCAGGTTAGTTCGTGTAATGTAAGATATTACTTAAACAAATATAAAACTATTATTATTAAAATCCACTTACTGGTTCTGGGTCCGGTATTTCATCCAGGTTACACTCTTCTTCATCATTTGCTGCATTCATTTTTGATCTACCAACAGTAAATGTTTTATAATAGGTATCCATAATACGAATAATGGAAATTTGATCTTCAAATTTGAACAGAGTTGCTTTGGCAATTCAAAGCATTTTCCGGTTATGGTAGATTTATGGGACAATTCAACCCATGGCTGTATATAAGTCGGAGAGAGGGATGGTGGGGTCGTAGATATCTTGACTGTAGCTACACCCACCTACGTCCTGTAAACTAGTATAATCAGAGATGAACCCTTGCACGTTGCAAACACCGAGTTATGTCGCTCGAGAGTTCCAGGGAATACCTAACGCAACAGAGTCTGATTACAATAATAATAATGGCAAAAAAGCTTAAACGCACAAAAATCACCCAAATCTCCCCATAGTTCCTACTCTATGACGACAACGGACGATACTTGCAAACTATTTTACCAAAGACTTCACGCCCAGACTATGTGGTGGACAGATTGCTTTTGGTTGAAATCACGTGTAAAACATTGACAATTTGGCGATACAATGATTCAACTAACCTAAACGAAAATAATTTGCCCTTAAAGTTGCCATGAGCCGTGAGAAACTTAGCACAGTCACACCTCTAGCTATCTCTTCGACACTCGTTCCGCAACAGATGGCAAAAACTGGTAAAGGTGGCGCGTTTTAGTTATTGTATCTCATTTTTGCTGCCATTTTATACTTATTATATTTTAATTGGCAGCAGTTATTGTAGGTTTGTAAGATATAGATATATATTAATCTTTGCCGTTACGACCACCAAGCCAAAACCTTTCAAATTACATATCTATATAATTATATATAATAAGTATCTATTATATAAACACTATATATAAAATAAAATGAAACTATACTAAATAATAACTAATAAGTGGTAAGTCTTCAAAAAGATTACTCAGAAGATATTTAAAATACTAATACCCGGTTTCAGAACCATCAATTAAAAGTTATTTATCGATTAAAGTATAACCTGACTGAATATAAAGTTAAAACAATAGAGCTAGTTTATTCATAGGTAGAACTGTTCTACCTATGAATAAACTAATCATGACAGCTGTCATTTTTAATTTGGTTAAGTTATATTTTTTTATCTTATCAATAACTTTTATTGGATGGTTCAGAAACCGGGTAAAAATAGTATAGGTACCTGTCTAATGAATGGCCCTGCCTTCGCTTGGTTATGGCAGCCAACTGTTTCATTTTCTTTTGATATTTCCTGCAATAATAAAATTAATTTATGTAACAGACCTTTTGCGCTGCTGAGCGAGCGATATGTAGGTACCTAACTAATGCATTATTCCTTCAAAATCGTAAACTAGAGAACTATTCTCGCGGTCAACGAGTCTAGGCATCGTCTGCGCTGGTGCATACAAAGTGGTTTGTTTGATTTACGGCGGTCAGTCGTGGCGGGCACTGGGCGACGGGGCGCGGGCTTTCTGCCGTCGTGTGCGTTAGCAGATAGATAGTCCGGTTAAATCAGCCTGTTGATCCATAGTCGAAAATCGTTCGAAATCGAAAATCTTTATTTACATTTTAGCTAATATAATATTTTTTTAAACAAAAACTTACCGGCACTTTTTATTAGGACAAGTCTTTAAATTACATTTATGTGACTTTTTTCGCCTGCAACAAATAAATATTTTTTAAGTGTGAGGCCGGACTACGGTGAAACCGCGCAGGGTTTTTTAACTGCTCAATTATGTAGCAAACCAATACAAGCGGCCATTTCGAGTGGTTTCGTGCTTTAACGATTTTACCGCTCGCGGGAAAAAACGCAAGTGCGGCCACACACTAATATTCCGATATTATATTTTCTTCTGTACATTTACTTTGTATAGGTACTTCTGAATTTGCGTTAATTTTCATCAGCAGGGAAGTATGGGGCTGTAAATTTGTAATGGAAGAAAAGTGTGTGAATTTCATTTTTTGGAGGTCTGATAATCGTAGTCCGTCATTATGTTGTTCTCATCACAGAATCTCAGTTCATGCTTCGAAAAAATATCAGGTGCAAGAAGAACGGAAGGTGGAGGAACTGCATAGGTTGCAGTTCTTTAATGCACCTAATAAATTTTCTTATGCGTAACATTCAAAATATTTTCGTTTTGAAAAAATAGGTAATTGAGTTATTCTTTTAAAGAGAAACATAGAAATTAAATAGTAGTACATAGTTTTACTACATCTGGAGGCTTGTAATTAGTAACCTTATTATAATTATTAAATAAACTAATGGTGTATTAGATACAGTCTAGCCCTCTTAAAAATTAAAAAAAAAAAAGAAATGCTTAATTTAAAAATAAGCCATAATGTCTTCAGTACTTTGTTAGTTACCTTACAGTTTCCATGTCGGAAACATTCACTACATTCATATCAGGAAAATATGATCCATCTGCGTTTATTATGATCCCACTATGTGGCTTGAACAATCTGTAACGAGTGGTTTGGGTTTCTTTTAATACTTACATAATAGCTTACAAAATGTTATTAAAATGGAATTGCTGTATATGAATTCTTCTTTAAAAGAAAATGTCCGTACTAGGGAATAAGCCCCGTGTCGCGGGAGAACTGATATACTACTTAAATATCATTTTTTGGAAATTTATACATATCTATATATTATAGATAAATTACTCCAGACACAGAACAGACATCATCTCACAAAGATTTGTCCTGGGAGGGAATCGAACCCACGACCTCCCGCTTAGTAGTCAGAATCACAAACCACTAGACCAATAGGCCAGTCAGTTAGAGTTATTATATATAGTATAAGTAGAAGTATTGATTTTACTCATAAGCGGCCTTCGGCGGCATTGGTGTTCGATGTTCACCGGGCTTGACGGACGCTCTCTGAGCAGCTATAACTTCCCCGCTGGTTTTAGGGCTGGGAACCTGCATTATAAAAACATTTTTATCTACCTTATTCAACACTACAAGTCAAGCGGGGCTTCGCACCCGTCGTTCTTTATTTGCCCACTGCTCTTATTGACCGTAGCGTGATGATATAGGTAGCCTATAACCTTCCTCGATAAATGAGCTATCCAACACTAAAATTGTATATATTTTCGACACCGTTGTCAAAAAGGCTCTAGTTGAAAATCAGCACATGGCACTTTTGTGCCATGTATTTTAAGCTGAACTGGAGCCTATTTAGGTGACTGTAATATAAATATGTTAATCTGTGTTCTGTTTGTGTATTGTGTTTTTTGGTCACCAAATAAAAAAAATTTTCTTTCTTTCTTTCTTTCAAAATAATTTTTCAAAGCGGACCTTTGGTTCTTGAGATCCCAGCGTTCAACCAAACAGACCAACTCTTCAGCTTAAAAGTACTTACTTATAGATGCAATAAAGAAGAAGCGATTGTTTACTAACATTCAATATAGATGTGTTTGAGTCCGTGTGCTTTATGACAGGACAAGGTTTGGGCAACAATATATCAGACGGCATGAGATCATAGTATCGAACTTTCTTCTTCTTTCCCTTCGTGTCGTCACCATCTTCGTCAGATGATACAAAGCCGAACTTTTCGTACGTGCGACTGTTGAAAAAGGCACCGATTTTAAACCATCAGAGTTAATGCAGAGCGTCAAGCAGAGGTGCATCACGTTTCGCCAGATATATTTGGTTACATAATAGGGGTCGAGCCTATAGCCACAAACCGGGAACATTTTCAAACTTCGGTATGATACTTCGAATTTCATGACAGCAATCTCCGTGCTTCGGAAGGCACGTAAAGCCGTTGGTCCCGGTTATCACTAAATGTAGTCGTTAAGTCACATGAGTAGGTCAACGGAACAGAACCATAGTTGTTCGTAAGAACGTACAAAATTGTTACTTATTTTGGTAGGGTTGCCAGGAGACAATCTTCGCTGTAGCGTGGTTAAGTCAAGTTGGAAGCCTACTGGGCGACTTAATAAATTCCAACACTATGGTCTGCTTGAAGCATTTGCGAGAAGATGACAGCAAAATCTAAAAGCATTTTGCTCGACCCTGATATCGATCCCAGGATCTCTTGGACAAAATTCTACTCTCAGTCAGCTCAATCACCCTGTGCCACCGACAAGGCAGCCCGTAACTCTCGGTAGCAAATGTATGCCTTGTATCAATCAGCTCAAAGTCAAAATTGCTAAGCCATTATCCGTTTTTACTTACTTTCTGCCATCAAAAATTCTGATAGTTTACTAAAGCTTATTGGAAGGAGTAGAAGAAATATATATAATTATATTAGCGAGAGACTTTGTGTCATCTTCTGACTGACTTTTAAAATAAATATGGCTAGATATATTTTATATCTGATTATTAAACCTAGAAAAATTTTGTAAGTCGACTACCGAAAAGTGCATGGTGCATATTGATAAAACTTTTACCTTTCTTTCTCAAGTGCGCTTGGAGGTTCGAGGGGACAATGACCGATATATTTCATTCTGTAAATAAATTAAATAAACTGTCTTATTTCCAAGGCGCCTCAGTGAATTTTGTATGTCATGTACAAAATATTATATTTATATTTTAATATTTTTACTAATTAAATTATAGGTTTCTCACGTAGGTACCTAGGTTAAGTATTAGGCTAAGCGAAAACCGACCACCGGTGACTGTCGCACGCTAAGTACCTACCGCCACATTTGTAACTGTCAGAAGCGAGCTACATGCCGCCAAAATTTTATAACCCGCTATACCTAAATGACAAAATGAAGCCGTATACGTTTGCAGCTTTATAGCTAAAATTCCGAGGTTGACACTGCTATAGCCAGTGGCCGCCACCTGCTACACGTATAGCAGTCTATACAAAATACATATATGAAAAATTGTGTTAATGTTAAGTCACTGTCGTTGGCCACCAGTGGCTGTGGTCGGTGGCCCTTTTGAACCTTATTGGTGCCGAACCTGTGGCTTACTACCAGAGGAGTAAAATAGCTTTTACGCCGGGGGAGAAAATAAAGATAGTAATGGAATGATTAGAATGAAAAATACTCTAGGTAGGTACCTATTAATTTACAATATGTAAAAGGTAAAGCGGGTCAGCTGAGTGTGGTACCAAGAGTAAGAAGATTAGGAGCCACATCACCAGTCCCCACGTCACGATCAGCTTGAAACAATGCCGTGTTCCGGCGCGGTAAGGTAACGTGACGTGCCAATTCAATTCAACAATGCGGCGGTCATCCTTGCGCGGTTCAGTTTGATTCTCATTTATTGTTATCATTTATTGAGGAAACGTCCACTGCTCTGGGATAAGACAAAATATGATTTCAAGGACAAGAAAACGAGTAGGTAACGTTGCAGCATTATGCCGTGAATTTTTCCCGTCAACGTCTAGGTACTGAACTTCAACACGTCACCGCAGTTTTCCGTTGATGCGCACCGTTCTAAAGTTATAATAAATTAGGTATATAATAATAAAGTTAATTAATCAAATTACCTTGTATGTATGGATGGTACCATAGGAACACATGTGTCCTTAAAAATTGGCGGTTTAAAAGGCTTCATCTTAAAATATCTAGGTTTAGTTGCTTTTCCACGTCTTTGTATTTCTGCAAATATAATAAAATCTTTGATTCTGAATCTTTGAACTGCCTCGGTGGCGCAGCGGTAAGTGTACCTATACGACTGCTGTGCAAGAGGTCCCGGGTTCGATTCCCGGGTCGGGTTAAAATGGTATTGGGTTTTTCTATCATTTCCAAATTCCAGTATTAAGATTTTCCCGGAGTTTGGTAAACAAATGCTCCCGGTTGATTGACAATAGGCTCGCCCCCTATTTCATGGGACTAAACATAGCTGGCGAAATGTGGGTGTGAAACAACTCTGCCTACCCCTTCGGGGAAAAAGGCGTGTTGCTATGTTTGATTTGTAATCTTGTTAGTTAACTAGTTATCCACATAACTGTAATGTTTACGTAATAAGAGAATATAATAGGAAATAACAAAGCAGCGTAAATAGGTTGGCCGGGTACACACCCACCATGAGTCCAGCATTAGCCGGTACCTATCCAGTACCCACCCTAAGAACATTACTTCGCGTCACCAGAGAGCTGGAGATCTTTTTTATTGAATTTAAACGTGTATGTTGCGTAGGGGAGGGATAAGTAAGTTACCTACCAAAATACCTACTTACTACAAATATCTTGTGAATGATGCATCCCTGCGAATTTCAGGTGGTGCATGCATGCATTGCTCGAGTGTAATGAAGATGAAACAATGAAAAGGTACTATGGAGAGATCGTGCATTTCAAAGGTAAAATGAAGGTACTAAATAAGCTACTTACCAGGAATTAAATTTTCTATAGTAAGTGCTTCTATAATTTCATTAACTTGCTTGCACTTTAGATCTTTGCCACTCAGTGGTTTGTAACGTGTAGATTTGCGGGGACAGCAATTGCAATTACTGAAAGTAATTTTTAAGTTCATTGATGGCTTTGTCCTAATTTGTATTGGTTCGTAGAAATGCTCACAGAGGTAGGTAACAAAACAAAGCTGCCGTTGATAGCTAAGTATATCATCATCATACACATTTCAACCCATTAACGTCACACTGCTGGCCAGACGGGTTGGTATAGAGTTTTGTTTCGAATTTTCTTTTTCTCTCAACTTCTCTGATTAAGATTAGGTCCATTAGTTGCCTTTTACGACACCCACGGGTTGGAATGGGGTATTGAACTTATGTACATATTCTAAATTCGACACTACTCGGACAACGGCCCGAGCATAGATTCCGGAAAAATATGTTACGTAACACCCTATCCTATTGGTAGGTACCTACAAAAAGTACACACGCACCCTGGAGACTCCCGATCAGTGGGGTAACTAAAGATACCTACCATTTGGGGCCCGTGGCAAATTCATGTTGGTAATGAAACCTCCCTGTAGAATACTTTGATAATACAAATATAATATATTTATATTATATAATAATACCTGTTCATTTTAAAGAAACACCTACTAACTTTTTATTTTCTTTAATTTTTAAATGTATTGTAATAAAAGGTAGGTAACCTCACGTCATGTTCGCGGTCTTTAAAGCCTGGAGCCCTGTTGGTCCGCCACTGGCTCCCGGCACAAATGAAAAGCAAGTTATTTTACTTACCGCATTCTTTTACCCATTGTTTATTTTACTATTTTATTGAAATGATACCTATATTTTTTTTTTGCTTTTTATAGTATTTTTTTTTGTTTCTAAAATTTAAATTTTACAAATAATTTTGCGGTTTATTCGTGTCACCTTTGACACGAATTTGTACCTATATTTTTCTCTATGTGTTTGATGTTGTCAAATATTGATCGATAAGACAAATTGAAAATTCGAATAGAAAAATAAATCGTGTGGTTTTGGTTCATCCTGACCTCTAATAGTACACATGAGTATAAGCAGCGGCAAGGTCAGTCATATTTGCATATAAAAATGTATTTATAGTAAGTAGGTAAGTCTAAAAGAAATTAAAACAGTAGTATAATATAATACCCTTTATTCTTAACTTAAAAATTAAGAGGTATTATTTGTAATTTCTTAAAAACTTCATAATAAATTATAACAAATTAAAACCATATCCCATTATTATTGCGTGTCTTTATATATAAACCAATAACTTAATCAACTAAACATGGAATTATGGAGTGCATCTAAGTCGTCTTTTCTTTGCTCAGCCCTCTTCTTTTCTTTTTTGAATGCCTCATAGCCCTCATCATCTGTTGGCAACTCATGTCTACAAAAAGGACACGAATTGGTCTGTAACAAGAGAATGATATAAATAAGTTCAATGTTAAAACAGGTATTTTAGGCTGCCCAGATCTGCTTACTGTTGCAATTTAATTGAAAAGTATTTATCTTTCATTATTAGTAACATTAATTTATCTTTTTGTTATATTTTTTTACGAAAGTCCTCCCATGGATTTGGAAGTCCCATATCCAGAGGCTTCTGAAACACGCAGGTCTTTTCCAAGATATAATTCACAGACAAAAATGACACCAGAACTCAGAAATCACCCATGAAAATTGTTCATAACTTACAAAATCTACAGTTTAAACCAGATACAGAATTGTTTTTAAAAATATTATTTTATACTTATCATCCCCTAGCTAGTGGTAGTCATCGGAACTATAATTTCCTGTTCAATTTTTGGTTTTCCGTAACCAAAGGGTAAAACGGGACCCTATTACTACAATTCCATCCGCCCGTCTATCGGTCTATGACCAGGCTGTATCATATGAACCGTGATAATTAGACAGTTGAAATTTTTACAGATGATGTCTGTTGCCGCTTTAACAACAAATACAAAAAAAAACCAGAATAAATATTTAAGGGGACTCCCATACAACAAACGTGATTTTTTTCCGTTTTTATAGATAATGGTACGGAACCCTTAGTGCGTGAGTCCGACTCGCACTTCTTTACTTGGCTCTCCAACTATTATTTTGTAAGTTGGAAGTCAGCTCTGCCAACTTCTTTTTTTTAACAAGTTTGTAACGGTTGCACCCGTTGCAGGCTACGTCCTGCACGAATGCACCTCTTCTGACCATCTTTTGATTTCTTTTTAATTTACTTTTAATAATTTAAAATTCAAAATCCTAAATTAATACAAATTCTTAAATTCGAACCGAGTCTTCGTCGGAGCATCCGCCGAAGGCTTAGTGCTCATTACAATTTGAATTTCTAGTGCAATGCACGCTATTCTGGTTATTTAAATTAATACTATAAGTTTATAACAGTTTATAGTAACACTCAATTAATACTACCGAAGATCAGTTCTGTGTTTTATTTTGAGGGCCCCACGCCCTTCCCCATATAGCCGGATCTACTCATAGGAGTAGATCCGGCTATATATGTCCCCTCCAGTGGGCGCTAAGCTTGTTTGTAAAATAAATACATTTCTAATTAAAACTTTTATCTAAAGACATGGACAGGCAAAAGAGTTTTGAAGCACTCATAATATATTTTCTTTTTTCTTGTAACTTTTTTATAATAGATTCATTATGATTAAATAATTTATTTTATCTAATCTGAGCCTTAATTCTATTATAATTATTATTTTAATGTAAATTAAAATATTACAGTTTTATTCATTGTATTGTATTATTTTATGTTTCATTGTATTTTATTAGAACTGGTTAGAGATGGGTAGAGGGTTAAAACCCAATCCACCCACCTGGGTAAAAACCCGGGTGATTAGGTTTTTACCCGATTTTAACTCATAACCACCCATTTCAGTTGGTGAAAATGAAAATTTAATTTAATTTGCTTAATTATATATTAGTAGATTATTGTATCGAGCAAAAAGTAATCCATTACCTCACCGAGCATTTATTTGGAGCCTGAGCATCAGCGAGGACTCTAAAAAGCACGAGGACAAAATGAAACATTAAATGCAAGCTGCATAATGTGCTTTTTTTCAACGATGGCAAGAAAAGTAGGTGAACAATTATAGAAAAATAGTTCTAACTAGGTTCCCGCCATTTTTTGCAAAGATGCCTGCCATCTTGAAATTTGCTGTTTTTGGGCCGATTATAATAATAATAATATTCTACCACATTCACACAGCGCCATCTAGTCCCAAAGTAAGCAATTATATTTGCTTGTGTTATGGGTACTAAACAACTGATATACTACTTAAATACATTTTTTTTTGTAAATACATACATATTATAGATAAATTACACCCAGACACAGAACAAAGCTTTATGCTCATCACACAAAGATTTGTCCTGGGTGGGGATCGAACCCACGACCTCCGGCTTAGCAGTCAGGGTCACTAACCACTAGACCAACAGGCCAGTCAATTGCCTCCAAAATCGATATTTGACGATCTCGTTGACAAGTGGTCAACAGCATAGTTCTGATGTCAAAATTGCAAAGATGCCCGCCATATTGAACTTTACTGTTTTTGAGTTTTTGAGATAGTGGCATTACTGTAAAATTCGTGGCCGTGGTAATTGCGAAAAATGGACATAATTTTCGCAATTACCACCCCCGAAAACTACAAAAACGATACCTATATTGAGATTATTGAAAAATTCGCCGACGCCATCTTGGCTCCCAAAATTGACGTCATTTTCTCAATTACCAACCCCGAAAACCACGAAAACGAGAGATAGTAGAGATACGAGTATTATATTAATTGTTTATTTATTTATTTATGTAAAAAGTACAAATATGTTAACAAATTCATAAATTATAGAATAGTAATACAAAAATACATAATTGCCTGAACTAGGTAAAACCTGTGCTTCAGGCGAGAAGTTCTTACATGCTACATATAATAATATAAATAAGGATGTAACTATTCAAAAATATTATAAATAAATTACCTAAATTAACTATAACAAAAATTATAAAGAATGAATGAAGGAAGAGTGACAAAACAAATATATGAGACGAATGTGAAAGGAAACGTTGGAAGGGGAAGACCTAGAAGAACGTACCATGACCAAATAGGTGACGTTCTTAAGAAGGGACAGATCAGGAGTACCCTCAACCGGCGAGAATGCATGAAAAGACTGATGAATGTTGAAGAAGCCAAAGATGTATGTCAGAATCGTAGCAAGTGGAAGGAAATGGTCTCTGCCTACCCCTCTGTTGGGAAAGAGGCGTGATCTATATGTATGTATGTATGTAAAAATTATAATAATTATTATTTTAAGGACTATGAACTTGACTTATGATATTGACATTACTGAAAAAAAATTAGACGGCATTTTGGATGCCAAACTAGAAGTACCAATACGCATAGTAGGTAGGTATGAGTCATTGTATTTTATATATTTTTTATCATTTAGATTCTCTAAGTACATACATATTTTAGTTAGGTACGTAATTATTATTTTCATATTATTAAAAATACTACAGAAGCAAAAGGTACCAATTCTTTTGAAATTAATGTTTTATTTTTATTATTTAAATTTTGTACCTACGTAAGTATGTTATTATTTTTTTCTCCTAAATATTATAATTAATAATGTTTTTCTCTGAATAAAATAAGTTACAGCTACATGATATGTAAATAATACATGTAAAACGAAAAATACCGTGGGTTATGGTATAAGACCGTTTAATACGGTATTTTTCGTATTAAACCAAAAAGTACAAATGGTATAAAAACCGGCTTTACATCTCTAGTTCGGGATAGACTCACACTCTTAGTCAAATTTTAAAATTGAGTGATAGTAAGAATTTATTCCGGACTGACGTTACCTAAAGATGGTACACACATACACAAACTTATAGCTATCCCGTTACCTACTATATATTTCATACATTTCAATCTCAAAAAAATTAAAAATAAAGTTATTGCATAATCGTACACAACCCTCGGTGCGCAAGTCTGACTCGCTCTTGGCCGGTTTTTAGTGTGTACTTTGCTATGAGCACTAAAGGAAGTAAAGGAATGCTCTACAGCACGAGAAGTGCAAGGCGCTGTAAGTATTCGGACAGCTTTGCTCAGTGCTGTAGACCCACATAATCCTTTCCATCACGATTCACGTTATCGTTACGCCTTTACATCGGTAATATTGGACCATAAAAATCGTCGACTCCAAAAATCTCCTCGGGCCCTTTAAGATGCCAAATTTAGCATTACATCTAAGCCAATACTTGAACTCTCACAAACCAGTTGCAAAAATATCAAAAGAGCTTATGTCAAATCAAAATAAACATACTAAATCAAACTATTTTCCCATTTCATGAACTTTTTAGTTTTTACCCAGCCAAAACACCCACTGGGTGGAATGAAATGGGTAATAACTGGGTTTACCCGGGTGATTACCCATCTCTAGCACTGGCCTATGGTTTATACCTACTCCTTCCATTTTAGTTATTTTTATTAAATGTTAATGACACGTGTTATATGGTAAAATAATTATTTTTTTAGTTAGTTATTTAATAATGTAATGTGACCATGTTTCTCGCAAAGAAACGTTCTAATTCTTATCGTTATTTATTTTATTTCACTTTTTTACGCCCTTTAACCTTAACCTTTTCAACGCTAACATTGGCTATACTCGACAAGCACAAGTAACGTCCATATAAATCTATACTAATATTATAGCTGAAGAATTTGTTTGTTTGGTTGAACACTAGGATATCAGGAACTACTGGTCTGATTTGAAAAATTATTTTAGTACATTGTATCAGGTATATGTAGCATTATCAACACCTTTAGGCACTAACAGATATCATCTCCAACCAGTATACACTGTTAATAAGACTTTCTTCTTTGATACTTAAGCTGTTCAAACAAGAAATAATAAAACGAATGAATACAATAAATAAAACCAGTTACTTACTCTTTCCAGCCATTTTAGTATACATGTAGTATGAAACTGATGATGACAAGGCATTTCCTTCGCCTTCTCTCCCGCACTGAATGTCTTCAGGCATATTGGACAGCTTTTATTAACACCTTCCACTACAACTTCAGGTAAATTTAGAACAGCTTCCTTTGACGCGGGTGGAGGAAGTCTGAAACATTAGGTGAACAGGTACAGAGTTATAGACATAGATATTTTTCTCTAAAAGAGCGGGCAGGACTGTATCACATACTCAGTCTATTTAATTAGGTCCTATGTAATAGGTATGAGGCAATGGTATTATAGTAAACAGTATTAATTTGTAAAATTAAGCTATATATTCAACCAGGTGAAGTAGGTATAAATACGGTTCAGGCTCAGAATGTCCCTTTCCCAAAATGTCCCTAGGTTTCAAATAGTCCCTTTCCCAAAATGTCCCTTTCCCATAATGTCCCTTTCCCAGAATGTCCCTTTCCCGAAACGTCCATTTCCCAAAATGCTCCCTTCCCGAAATGTCCCTTTCCCAAAATGTCCCTTTCTTACTGTAGCTATGCGGTTAACCGGGAATAAAAGTTGATTAACTAAGAGGTTATTAATTTGAGATTAAATACTTGGCTTATGTTTTTAAATATTCCTCCGTTTAATATATACATATAATATTATATATTAATATTATGATGTATTTATGTTTTTTGCTTTCGACATTTTGATATTTTATATCCTATATGTGATTAAAAAGTTGATTGACTACTTGACTTATGTTATTTAAATATTCCCGGTTAACCGCATAGCTGAAGTAAGAAAGGGACATTTTGGAAAAGGGACATTTCGGGAAGGGAGCATTTTGGGAAATTGACGTTTCGGGAAAGGGACATTCTGGGAAAGGGACATTATGGGAAAGGGACATTTTGGGAAAGGGACTATTTGAAACCTAGGGACATTTTGGGAAAGGGACATTCTGAGCCTGAACCATAAATACAACTACAAGTATTAGGGTTGCACCACATCTAGCAGCACGGAATCATAGTTTTTTATTCATCTATCCTTTTCTGTCAACAAAGAGGTTGTCATGTATGCACAATAACCTCTCTGGCATACCTATTCTCTTCTAAAATTCAAAATCTACATAGTGGTTATGTTGATTAAGTCAAGTCATTATCTTTTGTGTTGTATTTTGACTTACACATGGGTTTCGTTAGATCTTTAGATATGTTGTGTGTGATTGAGAATTATGATTATATTATAATCAGAGATAGAAATTACAATATACATACAATATTACAATATATATAACAATTAAACTGCGTTTAATTGTTATATAGAACAATGAGGAAGTACTCTTCTATCACTTAGAACCATCATTTATAGAGGGAAATAGAGAGAGCCAAGCGCATCGTTGATGCTGCATCGTGCAGTCACTTGCTCTCACACTCCGCCCTCATGCTCTAGTAACGCATTCCCCGCTTTAGTAAATGACACTTCTAAGTGACAGAATGTGATAGAGATGTAGGAAAGTGCGATTTTGTGCGGCTAGATGTGGTTCAGCCCTTAAAATATGCTAAAAAAATTTGCATGGGCATGCATTGAATGTTTATTACATTTTCTTATCATCAGCAACTCATTAGTCCCACTGCTGGGCTCGGGTCTCCTCTCCTCTATCTAGAGAGCTGAGAGGGTTTTGGCCATACATAATCCACTCACGCTGGCCTAGTACGGGTTGGTGGATCACACATACTCATAGAATTTCTTTTGGGGTATGTGGGTTTCTTATTATTGCAAAGCAGAATTACATCTGGCATTACAGGATACTGGACAGTCCTACATTCTGCAGGACTGTTGACTACAATCATTTATCCTTGTGCCAAACTGGATGTAGAATGTTTTAAAGAAATCACTGTCAAATAGTATGTTAAGCTTTAACTTATAATATGTCTCTTATGCCGTTTTCAAGTCTCTCAAGTCTGTTTTATGACATTAAAAGATAGTTAGTCAAATTTTATTATTGTTTATTCTACATCCAAATCAGTGCGAGTTTAATCAATAAAACCAAAATTTAAAATTTTATGAAACCCTCGGCAAGCGCATTTAACTTTGAAACGACAGAACAGATTTTGATAAAACATATGTCTAAGAATCATCACGATCTTGTTAGATTTCGAACAAAAAAAAACTGCTTCAAAATCGGCCCATTCGGGTGTCATGAGCTATGATGCCACAAACAGATACACATGCACACAGATACACAGACACGTCAAACTAACAAACACTCCTCTTTTTCTTCAGGGGTTAAAAAGGTAGTAGGGTTCTCAGAATCTTGCTGCACATACTAACTATTCTGATGAATATAGTAAGAAATTACCTTGGCCAATTTCCAGTAAAATTGTCATCAAACATACCAAAGTCTAGCAAAAATCTAGCCATGTGTAGTAAATGGTTTGGTTGCTCCCCATCTTGTAATTCTGTCCATCCCATTTCTTCGTAGTATCCAGCCATTGTTGTGTTGTTGTCTGTAAAATTTTACAGTTTACATAAAAACTATATTAGGTACTCAATAAGAAAAGAGTTTGGGAACCGTAGTTTAAAACTACGCCTCCCAAACTCTTTACAATTTATTAGGATTATAGGTAGGTAACCTTTTGGGAATTGAATGTGCTTCACTAAGTTCACAAAATTAACAAAAATTTGGTTCGATAAATATTTAACAAATACAATTATTTTTTTAAAGACAATATTTTTTTTATTTTGCTGAATCTGAACCACTGATCTGAACACTGCTGAATGCTGATGCTGAATTTGACATTATGCTTGCGTTGACATTTGAGAATTGAAATTGACAGACAAGACAATTAGACAAGTCATGAATGATTAGGTACTTTGATATTTTGAACCCACTGATCTGTTATATTTAGGTCAGTGTTTGAACCATTATGTTTGGTTTGAGTCTTGTTTGAGTAAAAGTCTTTTAAGTTAAAATCCGCTTTATATAATATACTGTGAGTTGAACATGGATAAGGGAGAATGGGAGATTTGTATTGTTTATATAATTAATTTTATTATTCACCCAAACTGCCGACAAACTTTGTGTTATCTAATTTAAACAAAAAATCGATTTTTGAAATTTGCCCCCTTTTATGAACTGCACGCTCATACTAGCAATCTTGTTTTTTCTGTTCCGTGCAGCAATACATAGAAAACTTTTATGATTTATGCCTTTCAAAACGAGAATAATTGTCTCATTTAACTTCATTGATGTTAAAAAGTAGGTCCCATTTTTTCAAGATCTAACAGCATTTCAGTGAAACTGGTAGGTACATACAATACCAAATAACCCGTATATAAACCGACATTTCCGGCCGAAAATTTTCCGACAGCTCAGAATCATAGAGGAATATTTGTTTCATAATTTATCCATTACCTACATTGTATTATCATTTAGGTACTGTTAGGCGGTACGTACATTAGTTTCCATTAAAGTGACCCTTTCATTTCATGCATTATCTAACTTTCGGTCGAAATAATTATAATTTACTAACATTTAAAGAACCTACCCATTTACATTATTCACATCCGATGCATAGAATGAGTGATGGTATTCACTACTGAATACGCGATGACAGTAAGAACTTGTTGATTCAACATAGGTACCGAGTACCGACACCGTCGTCACTCAGATAAGGGAACCTACGCGCAAAGCAAAGAGTTACTCAATCTAAGTTTCACTCACTAACATCAAATCACATCGTCAGTCCAATAGTGGAAAGTGACGAAACCGGTCGTTTAGTGTTCAGTAACTGTACGCACGGGCCAAATAAAAACCGGTAAGATAGTTTAAGTACATGCGTACTGACTTGTTTTATACTTAAATATTTTTAACTCAATAACAAGGCAAGTTAAATATGTTTGTGAGAGTATCCGTGACGAAACGTTCCTAGGTACTCTATTAATTTTATGATGTCACAAGGAAAATATGTTGTTATAGTAACTTGGTATTTTCTTCTGGTTGTAAATAATATTTAATATTTCTATTATCTCAAAGTAATGAAAATGCAAACGCTCATTTGTTAGAGCGCTCGACCGGTAAAAATAATACAATTTAAGAAAGCTACTAATGATAAACATACTACGCAGCGGAGCGTTTGTTTCCAAAAATGTTCACCTAGGTACAATCAAAAAACTTGCGTAGAAACCTCAAAGTGTCTTAAAGATCTGTCGAAGTGTAAGCCACACGTAAATATTTGCTGAAAAAAAAATCTGCTTCTGTTAGGTACAAACATGTAGGTATGGAGTGCCCAGTGGCCCCCTTATTTTTATTATTTTTAATACTAAACTAAGTAGCAGCCGTCGGCATACACAAGACAAGACACCTATTATACAAACATCGACTAATTCTGAGTAGTTTTTGAGTAAAATGCCTGTTTTAATAAAGGGACGACGCCGACGGACGGACACGACGAAACTATAACCGTTTTTACGTTTTGGCTGCGGAACCCTAAAAATCGTTCATGTAAGAACTATGTGACTACCTACATAGCTATATCTTGGCCTCAATAACGAAGCTTAGGTTCATTGATAACATTTTCGTGGTAAACAATTAGATAATTTTTATATTATGAATCATGCTAATTGATGCTTCAAATTAAATTTGAGCTGATAACAAGTGGTTAGTGTAGGTACCTACTACCTGTATCCTAATCACTTGTACTTTGTATTAACTCTAAAATGACTCATAATAATAATACTTACTATAAGTCTATTTTTATAGAAACATTTATGGAAAGATATGAAAATATTAACTAACCTAAATAGGTTTAACGGAAGTATAAACACATCGTAAACAAACCTTATTTTTTTACCTTATGCATCAAAAATTCGTGTAGCATCTTCAACAATAACAGATTATAATGGATAGGTATATTGACCCCGTTTTCTGTTTGAAAGCTGACAGCGTCAATTTATTATGCAGCTTGCTTTCTCTAGTTTCCTTTAACCTAACTAAATGCAGTGGTAATTTATGTTATCAAGTAGGAACTAAATATATTATATAGGTAGACTCAATGATATTGTATGTCATACAATATCATTGGGTACTATTGGGTAGATTACATTAACAAGTTACAAATTAGAACTCTAAATGGTACTTAATCGGTTTTGCATTTTTTCAAGAACAGTGAACAGTACCTACAGCAGATTTAAAAATTCTTATTTCCTTCGCACTAGAAAATAAATAAATCACTACTTAGTATAATACAAAGTCGCTTTCTCTGTCCCTATATCCCTATGTATGCTTACCTAAATCCTTAAAACTACGCAACGGATTTTGCTCCGGCTTTTTTAATAGATAGACTGATTCAAGAGGAAGGTTTATAGGTATACAATACATACAAAGCGGGCGAAGCAGCGGGCGGAAGCTAGTATAATATATTATACAAACATAACTAATTCTTTTGGCTTGATAACAATGTCTATCTTACTCTGCTGTGGTAACGTGCGGAATCAAACTCCCTATCGTTAGACCACAACTGCACATACGTTGCAATTAAAACCGATAGGTAACACTCGATATTTTTTCGAATTTTATTCGAAAAGAATATACATATAATATGTTTTTTCTGTTCCGTGGGTACCTACGTATGTAAGTAGGTATGTTTGCTGCCTAGGAGGCGCAGCGGGAAGTGTATACGACTGCTGTGCAAGAGGTCCCGGGTCGGGTGAAAATGGTATTGGGTATTTCTATCATGAAATTCCAGTATTGAGATTTTCCTGGAGTTTGGTAAACAAACGTTCCCGGTTAATGACAATAGGCTCGCCCCCTATTTCATGGGACCAAACATAGCTGGCAAAATGTGGGCGTGAAATACCTCTGCCTGCCAAATCGCGAGATGCTATGTATGTATGTGTTGTATGATGTATGTTTACAAAATCCAAAATCTATACATATTTACTTACTGTGCGATAGTAATATTTTTTTAGAGCTTAAAAATAGATTTATAGATATTTACCTACGTGATTCTGTTTACCTATATACTTTTCTAAATAACTAGGTCACTTTGCCCGTGTAAATATTAGTTATCATATTTTTGTACGTAGTTACTAATTGTTTGCTCACCTTGACTGCTTCCTACGATACGCTAACTACACAATACAACACACATGGCACGTAAAAGTAGAGACAACGATATAGGTAATAATATGATGTAATAGGTAGGTACAGCCAGCAACAGGATAGTCTGCGTAGTAGCATAAGTAGAAATGTATTTTTCTGTAGATGTGTTTTGTGTTTAATGAAAAAAAAGTTATAAAAAAATGTTTTTTTAAGGACAAGCTTTCAATAAAAAAAAATTTCAATAAAAAGTAGGTAAAAAAATAATTTAAGGACCGTATAACATAGATCGTTTCAAAATGTAAAATCTACTTACATAAATTTTAAAAGCTTGAGGCACTATATTATATGCCATCTGTTATGCAGGTTTACTATTTCAATTCAGTGCCTCAAGGTTTTATAATTTATATAGATTTTACATTTTGAAAAGATCTATGTTTATATACGGTCCTTAAATTTATTTTTTACCTTTTAGTTCACGTTTTTGTTTATTGAAAGCTTGTCCTTATTAAACTTTTTATTTTATACTTTTTAGTCTTTAAGGGTTTTACAGGTTAAAGGTCTTAAGGGTTAAACCTGAACCTAAAAAGTCCAAACATTTTTTTATGTTCAACATAGAATATTTAGGATCAAAACTCTTTTTGGCCGGTCAAGCATATAAATACTGAGTAGAGTCACAGATTAGATAATAGTTAATAGTCTTATGTAAAGTGTGATGCACTAATTTTAATGTGGCCATAATCCCCACGTCGTTGTCTAGTAAATAAGTGCTCGCAATGGTACTATGGAGGGAAGTGTCGAAAGCAGAAACTTTGACTTAGGAACTTCGTTTGGACTAGTAAGGAGATAAACATACCTACTAAAAGTCCTTACCCCTCCGAAGTGAGCTCGAGGGGGGGAGGAAATAAGCGAATATTTTGATATTGCGATATCTTCTAAGATATTTGTTTAAACTATATAGTGTTAAGGACACAAATATTCTAAATTAAATTACCGTTCTAACAGACATATATTTAGATATAGATGAATACCATATAGGTTAAAAAAAGCTTCGCAAAAATTCAATATTTTTGAACTAATATTTAAATTAAAGCAGTTATTGTGAGTTATCCGCTGAAGATAGGCATATGCTATTTCAATAGTTTTCGCAGCGCATGCGATGGAAGACTTTTTATGATAACTTTTGGTTACATTATTCAAGTGTTAGTAGGGATTTCTACTTATTTCTGAAAATAAATAAAGCCTATATTACTCGGTGAAGAAGTATCTTTCTAACGGTGAAAGAATTTTTAAAATCGGAATAGTAGTTTTGGGTTAAATTGCAACAAACAAATAAACAATCAAACAAATCTTTCCTCTTAATTCAATCAGTATAAATAAAGATAGAAGTATAGACTACTCATCAAGCCCTTTCATTTGCTACCCATATTATGTGGATCGAAGAAAAAAAGGGAGTCCGCCATTTTGGAACGGTGGCCATATTAAAATTAGTAGAATTTTGATTTTGGAATAGTGTATTGTCACAGGAACTTAAGGTGTATGCCAATTTACAGCTCCATCAGATACCTACAAGTGGTCAAAAAATGATTTGCCAGATTTGAAAGTTACAAACGTACAGTGCAAGTTTATAGAAAGCTTGTAATACCTAAATATGACAGATATTTATAGTAAAAATCAATATTTATTAGGAAAAATAAAAAATATCGAAGTTTTACAAAATAATGAACATTTTTCTCAGTCTCAGCTTTTTCTCTAAACTAAGTCTAATTCTCGCTAAGTCGTCTAAGTCTAAAAAAGCTCGCGCCATTGTAGCCTCCTCCCATGACCCCTGGTTCGTTTTTCTCTCATAGTTGTTGACCATCTAATAAACAAAATAATTAACCATCTTTACTATTTTCCTGTTATTTTATAGTGTGCTTATACCTACCTACATTTTGTAGTTTACCAGTTTTTGATTATTTTTCAATTTCCAAGAAAAGATTTGAGATTTTTTATAGGCAGAAAATAGAACCTTTATCCCATTTATTTAGGTAGTTAACTAAAGGTAAACAATCTTGATGTGACTTTTTACACAAACTCATAATCACTACTACACACTACAGTATAATTATATAAAACAAAGTCGCATTCTCTGTCCCTATATCCCTATGTATGCTTAAATCTTTAAAACTACGCAACGTATTTTAATGCGGTTTTTTTTAATAGATAGACTGATTCAAGAGGAAGGTTTATAGATATAAAATACATACAACGCGGGCGAAGCAGCGGGCGGAAGCTAGTAAACAAATAAACTACTGCTTAAACTAATGGTTCATAACATTTAGGTAGTAATCGTTACTGTTGTATTTACACTGGTTTTTTAGTTGCATTTTATTTTTAAACTGAGTTTTTACATAAATAAGATTAAAAATCACATCAACCTTTATTTAACTACCTAAACAAATGGAGTATAATTTTATCCCAACAAAATATAAGGTTTCTATAATCACATTACGGGAAAAAAACTACTTTTGGATGAAATCACAATAAGTTAACACGTAAATCTGAATAAGGGCAAAGCGGTCACCTGGCTTTGCCCAGGCCGCCTTTGATCAGCCATTTTGTTTAAAAATTTTGGGAACAAATACTGCAGTAACAAAGCTAATAAAGCTAAAAGTAGTTAAAAAATAAAAAAGTAGTTAAAATATTTAGCTAAAACACGTCGAACTTACCTTGTTTTTTTAAATAAAACGTGAAAAAACAATATTTTGGTCACTACGCACCTCCTCTTGCGTCCGTCGGCCGGCCGCCACCGGACCACTGATCGGCGGCAACGTTGCTCTATCCTTCCAAATAACCGAAATATGAGCTATGGCCGCTTTGCTTCCTATGGCCACTTTGAGCGGACTTCCATTAAAAATATTTGTACAACAATTTTATTAATTTAGTTATTGATACAATAAAACTGATTATAACAATAAGATTACTCTTTGTAAGAAAAAAGTATTTCGTAACATTTACACAACAAGTAAGTAGGTAATAGGTAACTAATAAAATAACCCTGTTGAATATAGACAAAAAACTATTACGGAATACTTTTCCACTCTAAAAACAACAAGCATAACTACTCATAATAATAGGTAGCAATTCTCTAAAAAATGACATTTAATTTATACTGGAACTCAAAATTTATTAATTAGGTAAGTATATTAAAAAATTATGAACCCACTAGAAAATTCTTTCTGAAGATTTTCTTAGCTCGACTACAGGATATAATTTAAAAATCATTTAATGAACCGGCGCGTTTGTCTAGCGACTCTCATGCATAGACAAATAATATTAATCCATAATAATCATATTAAGTACCTATAATAATATGAACATGGTGAAAAAATATGACACTAAATTGCGACGTGGCCGCTCTGTTTGTGAATACGCTCTTAATTCACCATAAATTAACAGGTGTACAAAAGTAGGTATTATTATTCATAATTATTAGTTTTTTTCAGAAAATGGGTAACATTATCTTCTCTCTAATATGGATCCTCATTCTGATTTTTGTGGGATTCTGGATTGCCTTCATTGCAGCGTCCTTTTACATCATCCTTGTACCGTTTACAGTCTGCATAACTGATTTAGAGGTAAGTAGCTACTACCTACAAAACTGTATTAAAAATTAAATTTATTTTTAAAATAAATGAAAATTAAAGAAGTAGGTAGGCATAATTTCATTCTGCCAATTTTTAGGTATCCGGTACTGAGCGTACGTAAAATTGTTACCTAGTAACTGCCAGAACCAGACGCTTCAAAGTTCGCAAAGAAGTGTTTTTTTGCGAACTTTGAAGCGTCTGGCCCTAAAGAGGGTTTGAGTGTTCAAACCCCCTTTCGGGCTTAAGATTTCGCAAACGGATCCCTAAATAAAAATGATGTTTAACTACAATAATAATATTTTTTAAAGACCTATCTAATGATACCCCACACTATGGGGCACAAGAGAGAGAAAAATATATCCCCATTTAACTTGTAGGAGAGGTAGGTAGGCTTAAATAATATTTTTTATAAGATTTTCAAATCATAACCAATTTCATTTATATATTTAAATAAAATTGTGATATTCGTATGTTTTTATTTTCTACCAAAATTTTTATATTTAGGTAGGTACTACCATTGTATAACGATAGCCGTAAATGTACCTAGCTCTCGGATTCTTAAACCGTTCCGAGAAGTATCCCTTCGGATTTGAATCAGGGGCTGATCTATAAAAATATCACTTTTGGTTCCGTTAGAACGGGACTCTACTTTTCGATAAGCTGCCAGTTCCCGATGCGGATATTTTCTAATGCTTGAAATAAGGCCTAGGCGATTGAACCCTGAAGGATTTTACACTGTTTCGTCATTGAATACCTAATAATTTTCATTAGTGCATAAGAATATTAATTTTTATTGCTTTTGTTACAGGGTTTAACAGATTTTCTACTAAAAGTATTACAGTTCCCAAAATATTGCGGAGAAAAGATTAAGGCAGGAGGCGGATTCTCGTAGATAATAACATATATATTATATTCTAGTCCAGTTAAGTACTGATAAATCTAATCGAAACTACTTACTAGCTGAAAATTATTGTTGTGCTACTTTACTTATAAATTACTTATGGCAAAGATGTGAATCATGTTAATGTATTACCTATTAAAACATAAATATAACATTAAAGTAGGTAGGTACCTACTTAAATATATTAGGTATGTAGATAGATAAGATACATAATTATGTAATTCGTCATCATACAGCGATGTGTCTAAACGCCCATAAAATTATTGTAGGCACAGCCCTTGTGTCATCATCACCAATACAAGCACAAAGTGTCAATTAAATATATTAAATTTTATAGTCTAAATAATTTTATTATAAACTTTTAAGCTGCATAGTGATGATTTGATCTTTGACTTATATTGGATAATAAAGAGGTCTTCGCGAATATTGTGTTGTAAATCTATTTAACCTTAACTTTGCAAACTGGCACAGATTGCCTATATATGTTATTATTATTAAAATTTAGGCACAGCATTTTAACATATACTTACATGTCAGTCTATGTTGGATACCTATTTATATAATAAATCATAATAAATTATATTTTTTTACCTATCTGATAATATAAGTAGTTTTAATTCCATATTCCTCTAGTTTTATTCTTATTATTACTTCTCCAGTAGGTATTTGAACATAAATTTCCAGCTAGTAGATAATATCACACAGCCTATAACCGGTCAACTCACCATTCGCGTTCGGAAAGGCGCGTTCTATTGTCAAATTTGTCAAATGAACAAGAGCCATGTGCGTTCTCATTGAGGGATCATACCCTATTTTTAAACGACTTCAAAAAAGGAGGAGGTTATATATTATGTTCGACTGTATGTTTTTTTTTTTATGTATGTTCAACGATTACTCGGAGATACCTGAACCGATTTAAAAAATTCTTTTTTTGTTTGAAAGGGTATACTTCCGAATTGGTCCCCTATTCATCACGTCAAGTTCTGATGATGGAATCTCAGGGAAATCGAAGGCAACCCTCAAATTTTATAGGCACATGTTACGTGTTTCATATATTTTTTAAAGTTATTCAAGTATTTACGTCTGATAGTCAACATCTCATGTTGATGAGCTGGTGATGGAAGGTATAACTCCTTAACTGTTAGGAGTTGGAGGATAATTCTTTCGACATTATAGGTTCTTATAAAACAATAGTTGTATTCTTGTAGGTTATTTAGGTGAGCTGATACTGGAAGGTATAACTCCTTAACTATTAGGAGTAGGAGGATAATTCTTTCAATATTATAGGTACTTATAAACCTATAGTTGTATTCTTGTAGGTTATTCAGGTGAGCTGTCAGTGGAAGGTATAACTCCTTGACTCTTAGGAGTTGGAGGATAATTCTTTCGACATTATAGGTACTTATAAACCTATAGTTGTATTCTTGTAGGTTATTCAGGTGAGCGGTCACTGGAAGGTATAACTCCTTAACTTTTAGGAGTTGGAGGATAATTCTTTCAACATTATAGGTACTTATAAATCTATAGTTGTATTCTTGTAGGTTATTTAGGTGAGCTGTCACTGGAAGGGAAACTTCTTAATGTTTAGGAGTAAGAAGATGATTTCTTTAAATATCACATCCATGTATAAACCTTAAGTTGTGTTATTTCAAGTGTCTGAGGTGAGAGCTCTTAATGGAAGATAAAATTGTATAATTCAAAGGAATTCTTAGATGATATTTTAAGTTTTCGATATAGTATCTAACCTGCATTGTATACCTATACTTACTTGTTACCTGTCGCATTTTATAGGAAAAAAGAAAGACATAAAAAGCTGAGAGTTTTGAGATTCTCTATTGTTTTGTTAGAATATTTAAATAGACGTTCCCTTCTATCGAAGATTTAGGCTGGCACCGACTTCAAACAGATTAGTAATAGGGTATTATACTTTAAACAGGTAGGTAGGTATTTTTTAGCTTAGAATTAAATATCTAATTCAGTTAATTTTTCGCTTTTTAGTACCGATTTGAAGTCGTTTTAATATTTTTTTGTTAAAAATTGTTCATTGAACTTTTAAATGTATCAACCTTTAGTAAAAGTTCTCAAACAATTGTAAATTCAGCCAAAAAATTGTAAAAGCTGGCACTCAAAAGTTACAGTCAGTTAAAGGTGGTCCCTCAGTCGTGCATGGCAGGCATCCATATCTCAGAATCTAGATAAAATTTAAAGCTGCTGTAAATGAAGACTGTTAGTAAAAGATTTGTTGAACTAATTTACAAAATATTAACTCTTCTTGTTCACTCAGTAAAAAGAAATAGCATGCAGAAGGTGGTCCCTCAATTGAACACCACTAGTTCACCGTTGGTGGAGACCAAAGTAAAATTCAGATATTTTAATATGTCTAGCGTTAGTAAAAGTTCTAGAACAATTTTATTGTAAATTCAATGTCGAGTTTCGAAAAGAAGCCATTAAAAAGTTACAATCAGTTAAAGATGGTCCCTCAATTGAAACGCTTCTCAAAAGTAAAAGTCAATTTACGTAGCATTCGCTAGTTATTTTGATGAAAAATAAAGCTTAACCTTTAGTAATTTGTTTTACTAAAGACTACTTCAGAAAAAACTAAAAAAAAATGTTGAGTTTTGTTGTTATTAGTAATCGAATTACTGCGAAAAAAACTAAGAGCGAGGTGACTATACGTCTGTAAGTTAAATGGATTAATCCTGTAACCTGTAAATCGGCGCTTATATTCGGGTGAAAATAAACATTACTATGATTATAGTGTAGTGACGGATTAAGAATGCATAATGTCACTACCCCTTTTTTTTTTTTTTTTTTTTTTTTTGTCGAAGAGGAAATGGCTGATGTCGGGGATATGTGGGGCTTGCACCCACTAAAACCTCTCCGGTGGCCATCATCTGCGCATAGTAGGAGGGCTCTGGGAACGCGGGTATGCTGCCTCCAGTGCCCCCCTCGCGCGTGTCCCGTAAGGAACTCATCCCGGGGCGGAGCCGGGTAGACTCCGCCCAGCTTCCAGCCCAATCCTGGGCTGGTATAACGTCCTGAGCCACACAGACCGTTATGTTCCCGGGGTCGCGCCCAGTCGGAGCAGTCGGCAGACCCCCCGCCAACCACTCCGCGCAACACTCCAAGGTATGCCGGATAATCACACACATGATAGTCCCGGCGTCTATCCGACCCCCCGAGGGAGGCCGGACCCCGTGGTAATTTTTTATAGAGGTTGTTCTTCCTCGCGACCGCCGCTCCGGGAGACAGAGTGGCGATCCTCGTCCCCGGCACCTAGCACCAGGATTACGAGTTTTGTCGGCCAAGTTCGGGGCCCGAAGACCCTTCCCTCGCCAACGCACCTCGGCCGCACAAGTGCGGCTTCGGCCATCCCGTAGGTAATTTTTTATAGAGGTTTTCCTTCCTCGCGGCCCCACTCCGAAGAGCGGAGGCCCTCGGGCCCACCAACCAGGGGCGAGCTTACGAGTGTCGGGCGACAACCGAAGTTGCCACCTACCGCCGGTTATTTTTTATAGAGGTTTTCCTTCCTCGCAGCCCCACTCCGAAGAGCGGAGGCCCCCGTTCCCGGCAAGCGCCTGGCTTACGGTTTGGTTCGGGCGGCGACCGAAGTCACCACCCTCACCCACCCCCTCCCGTTGGTGATTTTTTATAGAGGTTTTCCTTCCTCGCGGCCCCGCCCCACGGCGAGGGCCCTCGTTCCCGACCGAAGCCGGGCTTACGAGTTGGGCCGAGCGACGATTGACCGCCGCCCAGCCGCATCCCGGCCGGGTTCGGACCGAAGTCCTACACCCGGCATCGGCCGCAGAAGTCAGGGGGGTAGGGTCCCCTCTCCACTGCGGCCCCACCGCCTCCACGGTCTCGCGCCCGTGGCCACGCTGGGGCTGAGGCAGGTAGGCAGTCTTCGGCACTCCCCACCTGTCTCACCCCCTCCCCAATCCCCCCCACTCGGCCACCGCGCTACCGCGTGGATGCACAACGGTAACTCGGCAGCCCCACCACAACGTGCCCGAAGGCTCCAGGCCGTCACCACTTAGCCGAGTCGGTGGCGACGACCCCACGGCCGGACGAGAACGAGTCTCAGTCCGGCAACGGCCGCAGAAGTCAGGGGAGGTGGCGTTCCCCTCTCCACTGCGGCCCCACCGCCTCCACATTCTCGCGCATGTGGCCACGCTGGGGCTGAGGCAGGTAGGCAGTCGACCGGCACTCCCCACCTGCCTCACCCCCTCCCCATCCCCCCCTGGCCACCACGCCACCGCGTGAGCGGTAACGCGGCAGCCGCCCCCGCCAGAGAACTGGCGAGGGTACCGGGACGCCACCACTTAGCCGGGTCGGCGGTGACGTGCCCCCGGGGCTGCTCTTCGCTTCCATTGCTGTACTGAGCCCCCCTGCCCAACCCGTGGGTGTAAGGGTGTAAACCTTAAGCAGACAAGAGCACTGCACTATGAGAAAAGGGAGGAGGAGACCCGTGCCCAACAGTAGGATATTTATGGGTTGTAATGATGATGATGACCATGATTATAAATAAAAATTGGTAAGTTTGATTGTTGACATTAATTTAAAAAAAAAAATTATTAATGCCACATAAGTAACTTAACATAAAATATAAATTATAATAATTCTTATGATACAATAACATTTTCCACTTTTAAGCAGCGTTTCTTTGGGTAATATGTGTATATATTTATATTATTTTAATAGTCTTAAGAATTAATTAGTAGAGTCTGGCTACCGGTTCTTTGCACTGGACTGTTTTTTAAAATCTATACATGGCAATATTTTTGAACTGTCATGTCACTGTCTTTTTAGTGTTTTTCAATCAATATTCTTTTGAAATTATTGAAAAATAATGCCGAAAGCTATCAAAGGCGTAGTTAGAAAGTTGATATTTACTTAAGTTGAGATAATAGTATCAAACGCATTTTTTCAGTCTATAGTCGGTGTTGTCACCCCTTGTTTTTTCGAATTTACCGCTCTTTTCTTGTGCAAAGAACGGATGGCCAGACTTTTATAAGCTTATATTTTTTGAAGTATTTCAATAAACAGAGGATTAGATCCTTTTTGCTAAATGTAAGCGTTCGGTAAACTACGTACTGTATTCTCGTCCACAATACCCCAGTGTTTGAAGACGAAGGTTTTCAACCAATGTGTGTTGCCAGTGATGACTTATGGCACTGAGACGTGGCCGCTAACTATGGGGCTCAAAAAAGCTCACTGTCACCCAGCGAGCCATGGAAAGAGTTGTGCTCGGAGTTTCCCTGTGGGATCGAATCCGAAATGAGGAGATCCGCAGGAGAACTAAAGTTGTCGACACGAATTGCATCGCTGAAGTGGCAGTGGGCAGGACATATAGCTCGAGGAACCGATGGCCGATAAAATATGGAAAAATGTAAAATAAAAGATGGACCGACGATCTGGTCAGGGTTGCGGGGGGTCGTTGGATGCCGGCGGCGCAAAGCCGCTCAATGTGGCGGAAGTTGGGTGAGGCATATGTCCAGCAGTGGACGTCGAAAGGCTGATATGATGATGATGATGATGACATATATATATACATATATAATAATAATAATTAATAATATCAATATATAACTATATATATATATATATATATAAATAAAAAAAAAGAATCCATTAAAAAAATATTTTGGGTTACTTAAAAAAAAAAGAATCTATTTTATTATTTTAATACGTTGACATAAAATAACTTCTAAATTTATCAAACCCTACTCATGTGGTTAGGATTATTTTTGTTATTTTAATTAGAACCTTATCATAATAACAAAATCATTTAGCAAAAACGATCCAAACCGCTTGAACCCTTTTTATGATTTTGCAAATGCATTCTTTTTCATTTAAATATAATTTATCAAATACAATCCAAGTAGTTAAATTGGATCCTTATTCACATTTTCATTGTAGACTTGTTTCTTTATTTGATAATTTCACTTCAATGATCCAAGGAGGTTGAATCGTTTTTGTGAAAACAAAACCGAAATCCGTCATAGATGTGGGTTGGTACCCCATGTCGATAAAAACGTTAATATTCGTATTTTGATCTGGTTGTTTTTGCTATATGAAAATATAGACCATAAAGACCACTTTGGCTTACTTAACTGATTTTCGACCATCATGTGGGTTGGATCCTTTTTGTGTAACATCGTCCAATTCATATTCATATACAAGTCCATACGGCGGAGTGGCAATATTGTGGCGCGAAAGTTTATTCAAAGAGGTGACGGTAATTTAAAGTATTATTAAAGTATCTGTAAAAAATTATAGTATCTGTAAACCGATCGTTTCTTGTGTTCAGTGTGTACATACCAACTAATGCAATCAAGACACGCGGATGCGTGTCAAGCCCCAGTTCCAGCATCAAAGTGGGTGACACGCAGTCGTGTGTAGTATTACACGAACCAGTTGGAGCCACACACACACACACCACTTATAAGGCCCTTCCCTCGGTTTTGTACCGAAAACGGCTATTTTCTGAAGCCTACTCCTCCTAAACGTCTTGTTCGAAAAATTTGAAAAAAATATATTTTGATAATTGATCTATCTACTACATTTTCAACATATAAAATTTTCCTACGACTAATACTTTTGCCTCAAAAAATACACTCCTGGGCACTTAAATCGAGCCACCCATCATTTTTGTATTTAAAGGTCAATCCTAGAAAATATTGTTATGTAACACAAAAAAGTTTTAATGTCGTTTTCAAGACGCATTATTTGGCAATGCGTTTTTGTAAGAAATGTTCCAAATTTAAATTTAAAAAATTAAAAGAATATGTATAATTTAAAAGCTTCTTTTTTTTGCTCGTTCTCTTTACCGCCAAACTACGGCTTATAAATCAAATATTGTTTAGATAATTGCTTTGTTTTACATAAACGAACGTTTTAAATTGTATTTTGTCTTAGTGAACTTAGTTTTTGACCTATATTAATGGATACTCCGCCTGAAATTGCTGCTCAGGCCGTGGCCTTGCTTCAGTCTGGTCTTAGCCAGCGAAATGTGAGTGCACAACTCCATATAAGTCGTTCAGCTGTGCAAAGAGTGTATCGACGGTATATAGAGACGGGTATATATATACACGCCGAAGAGCAGAACCACGCAACCGTTCCACTACAGCAAGACAAGACAGGTTTATCGTCATGACTAGCCTACGGGATCGTCACTTGACCTCACTGCAGGTCCAGGAACAACTCCGAGATTACCATGGAGTGGCTATCAGTTCTCGTACTGTAAGAAGGAGACTTGCAGAGTCCGGTTTGAAGGCGCATAAGCCAGCCAATGGACCCAAATTGACAAGGGCGCATCGAGCGGCACGACTGCAATTTGCTCGTGAACATCTGAATTGGACACAACGTCAATGGAGCCAAGTACTCTTTAGTGATGAAACAAAAGTTATGTTGTTTGGAAACGATGGACGTAGAAAGGTGTACCGTAGACAAGGAGAGCGATTTAATCAATGCTGTATAGAAGGGAAAGTGAGTTATGGAGGTGGATCGTGGACTGTCTGGGGTGGTATTTTTGCTGAAAGAAAAACTCGTCTCGAGGTTGTGACAGGACCTCGCTTGCCACCACTTAATAGTGACCGTTATATACGCCAGTGCCTAGAGCCTCATGTGATGCTGTATGCCGAGTATATTGGTCAGAACTTCATTTTTATGCACGATAATGCACGGGCGCACACCGCAAGAATCGTTCGTGAATACCTTCGTGACGTTGGTATTACCGTCATGGAATGGCCAGCAAGGAGCCCGGATATGAATCCAATTGAACATGTCTGGAGTGAATTAAAAAGGCGTGTCCGAACTAATCAACCAGCACCACAGACACAGACATTGCAGGAGCTAAAAACTGCCATTGAGGAAGCATGGGATAACATTCCTCCAGATTACATAAAAACATTAATTGAGTCCATGCCGAACCGCATGGTTGTCATTATTTATGCTCGTGGGGGTAATACCAGTTATTACCTAAATAAACTTCTACTCAAAGTAAATTACCTATCGTTTTCTTTTAAAAAGTGTGCATCAACTTTGCGCCGAAGAAAAATGTAAACCTCGCTTAAACACTACTTGTTACATTGCAATACTTTTTTAGAATTCTAAATTCAAATTAAAGATCAAAAATTATCTTAAACAACGATTGATTATGTCCACTTTAAGAAACCTTTCAAAAAATGGGTTAAATGTTTGTTATTTGACTTATTTTTGAGTATTATAGGAATAATACAAGGTGGCTCGATTCAGGTGTCCAGGAGTGTATTTCAAATTGCGATATATTTTATCTTAAAATGCCTAAAACTTTAAAACGGCTTTAAAGTTTAAAATTATTTTTACACTGATAAATTAGTGGTTAAATTTACTTTAATCTCAACCTAGCATATATAAATCGATCAATATTTTCTTAAGAAAATAGGCCATAATACGATTTCTGTTCGTTAGAAATTCAGAGGTGCCGTGCGCGGGCGCGGGCGCAGACAGGCGATAGCCTTCAGACGGGAAGGCTGTATCACTCGTTGCTCCATTTTTACTATCGATTGAATATACTACAGCTAATTATACACTCAAACAGCGAGCGCGGCGGGACGAGTAAATAAATCGAAGGTGTCACACAGAGCCGTCACGTCTATCTTGTTGTGTGCCGAAACCTTTAGTGCAAATATTTATGAACTTTATTTTTTTTTTAATTTGGAGGAGTAGTCTCTAGTTTGAACGAAAGATATGAAAAAAAAAATTGTAAGTAATTGGTCTATCAACTAAATTTTCAACAGGCATATAAAATTTTCGTACGACTAATACGGGTAATAGGAGATACTTTTGCCTTAAAATATATTTCAAAATGCGATAGATTTTATCTTAAAATGCCTAAAACTTCAAAACGGCTTTATAGCTTGACAATATTTTTACACTGATACTCGTACTCACTAGTTAGAGGAGAGGAGACCCGAGCCCAGTAGTGGGTGGTACTTAATGGGTTGCTGATGATGATGATAGGTGGTTAGAGCTACTATAAACTCAACATAGCATGTTTAAGTTGATAAATATTTTGTTAAGAAAATAGGCAATATTACGATTTCTGTACGTTAGAAGTGGCCGTTACGTTAGAAATACGGCCGGAAATGTCAGTTTAATTAAAATTAAAAAACTTAATGTTAAAGAAATAGATGATAGCAGAAAAAAATCTTATATTAATCAGTTTTAATTTTCCATACGGTAGGCTATTTTTGAACATTAAATAACTTAAGCCGTAAAAATACGTCGTACTAAGATTCGAAAAAATTTACGATCCGAGAGCAGTCCGACGAGTCAGAATCAAAGTCAAAGTCAACACACATTGGTTGAAGATTTTCGTCTTCAAACTCTGGGATTTTGTGGACTAGAAAACAGTGCGTAACTTCTCAAACAAAATATTTCAAATGATCCAATAAAATTGTTTTCAATTTATAATTGTTTTCAATATGTAGTTTATAAAGTAATTACAAAGTGTTGTAAACAAAACATTAAATTCATCAATGAAAATTTTTTTGTTTTTAATACAAAAGTAAGTTAAAATAGTTATTTATTTAATTATAATTTATAAGATAAAATAATTATCTTCGATACTAATAACAAATAAGTACCAATAAAACTATGTAAGTACTTACATAAATACCGAAAGCAAAACATTGAAATTAAAATAATCTCATGCCATAAAGATATTGGCAAACAAATAATTGTGTACACGAGTCCTTTAAACTCTGTATACAAAATAAAATACCAGTTTTAAAACTGTTATTCCGGAATCGTAGGTAAAAATGCCGAGCTAGAAGCGCATGTCTGCGTTTACGCATATTCTGTGACCGTTGTATTATAGTGTGCACGAGTTGGTAAAGGAGCGGGGATACGCAGTGAAATAAGCTAAGCTCCGCCCATACTCTCAAGGTTATTGGCGACTAGTTACGCCTTAAGACACCGATAACTCAACATCTATTTAGTATTAACGCATGAAATTTGGTATATGAATTAAAGTCTACTAGACTAACCAGAATCACAAATTTCGTAAATACAGTAAGCTGTGCCTTAAGAGGCGCTGTCCAAAGGTAAACACCGAAAAACTCAATTTTTCGTCGCGCAGTTTACCGTATCGGTATACTTATACTACAAACCAGAAAATTAAATTAGACAAAGCCGAGAATCCAAAGAAAAAACTTACCTAAAAATATTTCATGTAATCATAATAGTTTCGTAAAAAAAGGTCACAAAGATGACCCTTAGAAAATGTTTTCGTCGCGCATTTTGCTATAAGTATTTAGATCGTAAAGTAATATATTTTTTGCTATGAAAATAAAGGAAATTTAATAAGTAGCTATTTTTATTTAAAAAAAAATCACACTTTGTGGGATTTAAATCTAAACCAATAGAATTAAATTTTGATTCCAAATAGGCCAAATTCTGAAGTACAGTATCTATGTCACCTCCAAGAATCCCATCATCTAAATACCAAGCATTAAATTTAGAATTTAGCTGGATAATTATTGGATGAATGGCTAAACTGAAAATTATCGGTCCAAGAGGGTCACCCTGTTGACAACCAACTGCGGATTCTAAAAGATTTTCTCTAAACAATAATTGGGATGGGTGTCTATAGCATTGCCAGAGAAATTTAAAAAATTATTTCCCTCTGTAGGTATAGTGTATAATCTATGAATTTAGATGTCAGTGACACCGACTGTCATTGAGGCAATTTTTATAATTTCTAGAAGTAAAGGCTTTAAATGTTGTTTTTTGTTATTACAGGTAAGTTACTGTGTAGAATGTATTAGTTATGTTTATTATTTGTTTTTAATTGTTGTCAATAAAAGTATTTTGTTATTACAGAAAACGCAATTACGTCTTTATTTCAAAGCATTTTTGGAAATATCTCCTGATCTGACCTCCAAATTAGATATTGTTATTCAAAATACACTTTCAACTTTCATGAACATTAGGCTGGAAGGCCGAAGTTGGACACAGGCTTCCTTACCCATCCGTCACGGAGGATTGGGTATAAGGAAAATTATCAGCGTCAGCCTTCCAGCTTATTCAGCATATTTCTGTAATCAACTTCTCACAGTACTTTCGACCTAACCTGCCAAATTTTATCTAAATTCCATTCATTGAACACTGTACACATCCCCTTTATTTCGGAGGCCATAGATACGTGGACATCCATTACATCTGACGATCTCCCTCAAAATCTTTCAGCACAGCGGCTGTTGAACGAGTGGTGCGTAATAATTTACTTGGAACGACTACCAACTCTGCGGATCGGGCTCGTCTTTTGGCTGCGGCTGAATGGGAATCAGGTCTTTGGTTGAAAGCGATACCTTCTCCTGCTCTTAGAACTTTCGTTGAGAACATGTCTTTCCGCATTGCTATAAGCCTCCGCTTGGGAGCCTCTAATTTTATTACTCACCTTTGTTCTATTTTACGACCACACAGATTAGTATAATGTATGTAATTGATTTATTCAGAATCTAGATTAATCCTTTGTTCTTGCGGTAAGGTCGTTGATCAGCTTGGTCACCACGGTCTGTCTTGTTTCAGAAGTGCTGGTAGAATTTCGCGGCATGCCAGTTTAAACGACGTTATTCGCCGGGCGCTTTTCAGTGCGCGTATACTGTCTGTTTTGGAGCCTAACGGCCTAGTGCGTAGCGATGGTAAGCGACTCGACGGCATGACTCTCGTTCCGTGGAAGATGGGTAAGCCCTTGGTGTGGGATGCTACTTGCGTTGACACACTAGCGGCATCTCATCTTTCACGGACTGGTATTAAAGCGGGTTCTGCTGCCAATTCTGCAGAGTGCCTCAAGCGGCGTAGGTAAATATGAAAGTCTTGGTGAGACTTACATTTTTGAGCCTTTTGGGGTTGAAACTCTTGGACCTTGGGGGCCATACGCTCACAAATTTTATCGTGAAACTTGTAAGCGTATTTCTGAGGCATCACATAACTCAAGGGCTGGCCTCTACCTTTTTTTTTTTACTTGGGGAAATACCCCTCGGTCTTGGGGGAAGAACCGAGGGGTTATGTGGGGCTCGCACCCACTAAAACCCCAAGGTGTTCCTCTCGTCGCGCTCTGCTGTGGTCACGGGAGCGCAGGAACATTCGTCCGCGACAGGGCTGGCCTCTACCTGGGGCAACTCATTAGCCTTGCTATCCAACGCGGTAATGTGGCTAGCCTTTTGGGTACGTTTCCTCAGGATTTCAGGAATCTGATCTCAATCAGATATTCTATTTATAGGAATTTCCAGTAAATAGAGTATTATTTTATTTTCATTTTGTTTAAAAATTAATTTGTCTCATACTTTTAATCACATTTGGGAACAAATACTGCAGTAACAAAGCTAAATAGTTAAAAAATCATAAACGTACTACAAAAACTACTTAGCTAAAACACGTCGAACTTACTTTGTTTTTTTTTAATAAAACGTGTAAAAACCGTAAAAACAATCTTTTGGTCACTACGCAGTTACGCACCTCCTGCTTGCGTCGGCCGCCACCGGACCACTGTAGTTACGGACAATTGAATACTTTATTTTTTTGGCAACGTTTTATTGAAACCACGGAATAGAAAAAACAAGTGGAAGTACGATAGGACATAATTATCGCAGACTAATAAGAGATACTAAGTATATAATTATTACTGGAACCGGTGTCGCCAAACTCACACATACAAACAGTGTACTACTAGTAAACAATTGTTTTGATTGGTCAAATATCTTAAAACCCAAATTGGTTTATACTATATAGACCGCGAAGCAAAACACACTTTTCTACTTAAAAATAGAGACTACTTTGCAATATCAAACAAAAGTACTTACGACGTTTCGTATCTTAAATTTAAGCATAAATTTCCAAAAAAAAAATCAGCCATTGGACAAGAGATAGCAGTATATTTAGGTAAAATAAATTGAACTTAAACTCATTGCTATAAGGATGACATTGCCTTAAGAGGGTTCATACAGAAATCGATGAAATCAAGAGATTTCCACGTTCGCTACAGAATATGTCTTTATATGTAGCGAAGTAATTTTTGGCATACATAAACAACAGTTTTCTTGTCTAAAAAGTGTATTAAGAAAAACAGACTATTTATTATTAGTATTTTAGTTAGAACAGTTCTTTCGCACAGCGTTTTAAGAAATTCTACGAAACAAGCCTACTTTCTGATTCGCCAGGGACTAAAGTAATTGAAATGCATAGAAAAAAAAGCTTGTTTTAAGGTCTACATATAGTCCTTTAGTTAGTGTATTGAAAAAATATTAGAAATATTAATTTTTTTATAACTAAATCTTAAAAACTAAAATTCTCAAAAACGTTGAACTTTGATCAAGTTTGATTAGAATTTTGGTACACTATATGTGTTTAAAAAGTCGATTTTTTTACATTTAATTATTAAGCAAGATGTTGTCATTTATAAATGACCATAATATTTTCGAAATCCCTTTAGAAATATTTTAAAATGATTTTTGAAAAGAGCCTAAAAACGCCTTATATTTCGGCGCACAGGCCGTGAGAAATCAGTACCGGCTGAGGCCTTCTAGAGAGAGGACATAACGCTTTGCTTCCCGCGCTCCCGGTCCGATGTTTACGTAATATTTGTATATTTCAAGAGAGTTCAATACCAGTTGATACTTTGTTATTTGTTATGGAATTTTTTTAAAATTAAAGATCAAATTATTTACTTTGCTGTTTTTGGGCTGATGGGCTCGAAAATCGATATCTGACGATCCCATTGGTCACTTGGCATAGTTCTGAAGTCAAAATTGTAAAAATGCCCACCATCTTGAACTTTGTTGTTTTTGGGCTGAGTGATACCAAAATCGATATCTGACTATCCCATTGCTCATTGGGCATAGTTCTGAAGTCAAAATTATGAAAATGCCCACCATCTTGAACTTTGTTGTTTTTGGGCTGAGTGATACCAAAATTGATATTTGACGATCAAATTGGGCACTGGGCATAGTTCTGAAGTCAAAATAGAAAAATGCCCACCATCTTGAACTTTGTTGTTTTTGGGCTGAGTGATACCAAAATCGATATCTGACTATCCCATTGCTCATTGGGCATAGTTCTGAAGTCAAAATTGTAAAAATGCCCGCCATCTTGAACTTTGTTGTTTTTGGGCTGAGTGATACCAAAATCGATATTTGACGATCCCATTGGTCACTGGGCATAGTTCTGAAGTCAAAATAGTAAAAACGCCCGCCATCTTCAACTTTGTTGTTTTCGGGCTGAGTGATACCAAAATCGATATTTGACGATCCCATTGGTCACTGCGCATAGTTTTGAAGTCAAAATTGTAAAAATGCCCGCCATCTTGAACTTTGTTGTTTTTGGGCTGAGTGATACCAAAATCGATATTTGACGATCCCATTGGTCACTGGGCATAGTTCTGAAGTCAAAATAGTAAAAACGCCTGCCATCTTCAACTTTGTTGTTTTTGGGCTGAGTGATACCATAATCGATATTTGACGATCCCATTGGTCACCGGGCATAGTTCTGAAGTCAAAATAGTAAAAATGCCAATGACCAATGGGATCGTCAGATATCGATTTTGGTATCACTCAGCTCAAATACAACAAAGTTCAAGATGGCGGGATTTTACTATTTTGACTTCAAAACTATGCCCGGTGACCAATGGGATCGTCAAATACTGATTTTGGTATCACTCAGCCGAAAAACAACAAAGTTCAAGATGGTGGGCATTTTTACAATTTTAACTTCAGAACTATGCCAAGTGACCAATGGGATCGTCAAATATCGATTATGGTATCACTCAGCCCAAAAACAACAAAGTTGAAGATGGCAGGCGTTTTTACTATTTTGACTTCAGAACTATGCCCGGTGACCAATGGGATCGTCAAATATCGATTATGGTATCACTCAGCCCAAAAACAACAAAGTTGAAGATGGCAGGCGTTTTTACTATTTTGACTTCAGAACTATGCCCAGTGACCAATGGGATCGTCAAATATCGATTTTGGTATCACTCAGCCCAAAAACAACAAAGTTCAAGATGGCGGGCATTTTTACAATTTTGACTTCAAAACTATGCGCAGTGACCAATGGGATCGTCAAATATCGATTTTGGTATTACTCAGCCCGAAAACAACAAAGTTGAAGATGGCGGGCGTTTTTACTATTTTGACTTCAGAACTATGCCCAGTGACCAATGGGATCGTCAAATATCGATTTTGGTATCACTCAGCCCAAAAACAACAAAGGTCAAGATGGCGAGCATTTTTTAAATTTTGACTTCAAAACTATGCGCAGTGACCAATGGGATCGTCAGATATCGATTTTGGTGTCAATCAGGCCAAAAACAACAAAGTTCAAGATGGCGGGCATTTTTACAATTTTGACTTCAGAACTATGCCCAGTGACCAATGGGATTATCAGATATCCATTTTGGAGTCAATCAGCCCAAAAGCAGCAAAATTCAAGATGGCGGACATTTTTACAATTTTGACTTCAGAACTAGGCCCATTGAACAATGGGATAGTTAGATATCGATTTTGGTATCAATCAGCCCAAAAACAACAAAGTTCAAGATGGTGGGCATTTTCACAATTTTGACTTCAGAACTAGGCCCAGTGACCAATGGGATCGTCAGATATCGATTTTGCTATCACCCAACCCAAAAACAACAAAGTTCAAGATGGCGGGCATTTCTATAATTTTGATTTCAGAACTATGTCCAGTGACCAATGGGATCGTCAGATATCGATTTTGGTATCACTCAGCCCAAAAACAACAAGGTTCAAGATGGCGGGCATTTTTACAATTTTGACTTCAGAACTATGCCCAGTGACCAATGGGATCGTCAGATATCGATTTTGGTATCACTCAGCCCAAAAACAACAAGGTTCAAGATGGCGGGCATTTTTACAATTTTGACTTCAGAACTATGCCCAGTGATCAGTGGGATTGTCAGATATCGATTTTGGAGTCGATCAGCCCAAAAACAACAAAGTTCAAAATGGCGGACATATTCACCACTTTGACCTCAAATAGTCATATTCATCATCATCATCATCATCATATCAGCCGCAGTTATTATTGAGAAATTAATTGTTAGTCTAATATAAAATTAATTGTATTTTTCTTTCTTTCTAATAAAATTGTATTTTAATTGTTTATAGAATACAATACGATTAATTACAATTAATTATTGATTAATTTAATTTGAAATTTTATCTTATCCACCTTTAACAAAATACGAGGTTAAAAAATACCAAACTCACTAGTACGCGCTATATTGTTGTACCACACAGCATTAGAGAAGTGTGCATGTTTCGGCTCTGTGTGCGTGATTTAAAAACCTATTTGCGAGCAACTTGAAAATGTATGAACCCTCTTAAAACATTATATTCATTAGTTTATCAAATAGAGAGGTGGCACAACATAATATAATTATTCATTATATTATCGATTTTGTTTCTGATTAAAAATAAAGTTATATAAAACGCTGTTAGTAATCTTTGATATTTGTGTAATCTAGTTCAACACTTGCATAAAACTGGATATATTATATGAGGGATCCTCGATTTTTACCTACAGAAATTTAACTGTTTTTACAGTAATCTAATTACAATTACCATTAATTACAATTGACAATAATAATAAATACATTATTTTTAACATCAGAGTCGATGTTTAAAAATTTTCAAATTTTAAATTATTCCTTGAATGTGTTTTTATTACTGGTTGAAAAATACAAGTCTATATTATATAACTAGCTTTTGCATTGAGTTAAAAATAGTGATTACAACGGACTGTTGTGCACTATCGATATTTTGCACTTGGAAATTATCGAGCTTATGAATTCAGTGTGGCAAGGGCGTCTTGAACTCTTGAATAATGTCGCAACAATATGTTTTAAAAAGCATTTACAACAAGTTAACTTTTCATGCTATCTGCTAAAATTGTGGTGTTAGGCAATTTTTTTTCCAAACTTCTTTTAGTTTTAAGTCTAGAATACCTACGCCATAGTAGGAAAGCAAATAAAGCGATGGTAGCTGAATGGATAAGGGACCGGCGCGACGTGCAAATCACGTGGTCCGAGTTCGAACCCGACCGGCGCGGCAGTACCAATGTGGATCCCACTTTGTGGAATTTATATGTACTGGTCAAGTGACTTACCATCTGATGGTGAAGGGAAACATCGTGAGCAAACCCACAAATCTACCCTAGAAGAAATTCTATGTGTATGTCTGATCCACCAACCCGCACTAGACTAGACTACTAGACACTAGACACTAGATTTTGACTTCTGAAACTATGCCCAGTGACCAATGGCATCGTCAGATATCGATGTTGGCATCACTCAGCCCAAAAACAACAAAGTTCAAGATGGCGGGCATTTTTACAACTTTGGCCATGTCTGGTCTGGTCCTCAGACCAACAAAAAAGGAAAAACGGAGCATCACGAACATCACAATGAAGCCACCTGTTTGTCTATGTGTTTGTTGGCAGGGTTGCCACTTGTTAAACATTTTCCCTATAATTTGGGAAATCATATTATGTGTGTGGGATAAGTATGTATATTGTACGAGTAAGATATTGTTGTGTATGTATTGTATCTCAATTGTTTAGAATGACTTCTATTGCGTATAAAAACTTCATACATCGCAAAATAATTAGAAAATCAACAAACAATTAGAAAGTTCTCTTACTTACCTGCCTAAATATAATTTAAAGATCATGTTTTAGGGAAGTCAAGGTGAGAGACTCCGCTAAAAGCCACCCGTGTCAAAAATATTGATGAGGGTATTTTTTATATTGATAGTAGTACCCCAAAACAAATTAATTTTCAAACCTATAAGTTAAAAAACAAAGAAGTTTCATACAATCGTTTTTATCCCCTTTCACCCCCTTAGGGGTTGAATTTTAAAAAACCCTTTCTTAGTACACCTCTAGGCATTAAGACAAACACACCCTCCAAATTTCAAGTCGCTACGACCAGCGGCTTAGGTACGATTCAGACCAACCGGCTCGCATCGGCCCGCGCCGGGCGGCATTTTACAATGCGTTAAAGAACATTGAAATGTATCAACAGTAATTACAGTTTATATTTGCATGCAGCCGGTCGGAGCCGGTCGGCCGTCGCGACGCGTCGCAGAATGCCGACGGAGGTAACTATGCGTAAGTTGTATGCAAATATGAACTGTAATTACTGTTGATACATTTCAATGTTCTTTAACGCATTGTAAAATGCCGCCCGGCGCGGGCCGATGCGAGCCGGTTGGTCTGAATCGTACCTTAGGCTGTTGTCAAAATAAATTATTTTTTTATATCTAAGTATACTTAAATAGTTTTATTTGCAATGAATATTATTTACTAGAGACTACATAATTTAAATTGTTTCGATATATGTGTTCTGAATCGTTCAAAAATTATTCTAAAAAATTGGTAAATTTAAAATTAATGAATTATTTTTAATATTTTATATTTTAATTATTTTAATTTTTAAATCGAACCATTAATTTGTGAGGTCATTACAAATTTCACAAAAGAAAACGAATCGACAGAGTGTAATCTATGGTTTAATAAATAGGGAAATATAGCTATGGCCACATTATTATTTTTGTTTTGTTGGCAGTATGGTACCAACTAACCTAAAACTGCCTAAAAGTAACCTTAAATTTAATTTTATAGTTTCATTAATTAAGAAATGTTTTTGCAACCTTTTACAACACAGGAAGGCATTATAACTTTTTTTTATTTTAGATATTTGTTTACGACGTGGTGACGACTCGTAACGTACTAAAAGAAATTGTCATCATGGTTCTAGTGTAGGTGTGTGCGTGAGGTTGTGTGTTTATTTGTTGTCTTGGTCAAGTTGACTTCACTGCAATTGTTCGTGATGCTCCGTCTTTCCTTTTTTGTTGGTCTGAGGGTCTGGTCATGGTCTGTGGAATTTTTTAGTCTAAATGTAAAAAAAATATTGTACCTAAGTAATTACCAAATTATTTTGTCCTATCCAACTTTAAGAGGGTTCATACAGAAATCCATGAAATCACGAGATTTCCACTTTCGCTACAGAATATGTGTAGCTAAGTAATTTTTGGCATACATAGATAACAATTATCTTGTCTAAAAAGTGTATTAAGAAAAACAGACTATTTATGATTAGTATTTTAGTTAGAACAGTTCTTTCGCATAGCGTTTTAAGAAATTCTACGAAACAAGCCTACTTTCTGATTCGCCAGGGACTAAAGTAATTGAAATGCATAGAAAAAAAAAGCTTGTTTTAAGGTCTACATATAGTCCTTTAGTTAGTGTATTGAAAAAATATTAGAAATGTTCATTTTTTTATAACTAAAACTTAAAAACTAAAATTCTCAAAAACGTTGAACTTTGATCAAGTTTGATGAGAATTTTGGTACACTATATGTGTTTAAAAAGTCGATTTTTTTACATTTAATTATTAAGGGCCTTCCCTCGGTTTTGCACCAAAAACGGCTTTTTTCTGAAGCCTACTCCTCCTAAACGACTTGTTCGAAAAATTTGAAAAAAATATATTTTGATAATTGATCTATCTACTACATTTTCAACATATGAAATTTTCGTACGACTAATACTTTTGCCTCAAAAAATATTTTAAGTTGAGATATATTTTATCTTAAAATCCCTAAAACTTTAAAACGGCTTTATAGTTTGAAATTATTTTTACACTGATAAATTGGTGGTAAAATTTACTTTAATCTGAACATAGCATATGTAAATCGATCAATATTTTCTTAAGAAAATAGGCCATAATACGATTTCTGTACGTTAGAAATTCAAAGGTGCTCTGCGCGGGCGCGGGCGGCAGACAGGCGTTAGCCTTCAGACGGGAAGGCTGTGTCGCTCGTTGCTCCATTTTTACTATCGACTGAATATAGTGCTTACAGGTATAATATACACACAAACAGCGAGCACGGCGGGACGAGTAAATAAATCTAAGGTGTCACGCAGAGCCGTCACGTCTTTCTCGCTGTGTGCCGAAACCTTTTGTGCAAATATTTATGAACTTTAATATTTTTTTTTGAATTTTCTGACGACTACTCCTCCTAACCGTTTAGAAGGAGTAATCTTTTTGCCCCATCGGCCATCAGTTCTGCGAGCTATATTCTCAAACAAAATATTTCAAATGATCCAATAAAATGGTTCACAATTTATAATAGTAGTTTATAACGTAATTACAAAGTAAGTGTTGTAAACAAAACATTAAATTCATCAATGAAAATACGTAAATATTTTTTTTAATACAAAAGTAAGTTAAAATAGTTATTTATTTAATTATAATTTACAAGATAAAATAATTATCTTCGATACTAATAATAAATAAGTACCAATAAAACTATGTAAGTACTTACATAAATACCGAAAGCAAAACATTGAAATTAAAAAAATCTCAATACATAAAAATATTGGCAAACAAATAATTGTGTACACGAGTCCTTTAAACTCTCTATACAAAATAAAATACCAATTTTAAAACTGTTATTCCGGAATCGTAGGTAAAAATGCCGAGCTAGAAGCGCATGTCTGCGTTTACGCTTATTCTGTGACCATTGTATTATAGTGTGCGCGAGTTGGCAAAGGAGCGGGGATATGCAGTGAAATAAGACAAGCTCCACCCATACTCTCAAGGTCATTGGCGACTAGTTACGCCTTAAGCAAGATGTTGTCATTTATAAATGTCCATAATATTTTCCAAATTCCTTTAGAAATATTTTGAAAAGAGCCTAAAAACGCCTTATATTTCGGCGCACAGGCCGTAAGCGTATGAAATCAGTACCGGCTAAGGCCTTCTAGAGACCTCTCTCTCCCGGGAGCGCGGGAAGCAAAGCGTTACGTCCTCACGTAACGCTTTGCTTCCCGCGCTCCCGGTCCAATGTTTACGTAATATTTGTATTACACGGATTTTTTTTTAAATTAAAGATCAAATTATTTACTTTGCTGTTTTTGGGCTGATGGGCTCTAAAACCAAAGGCTTCTCGACCAATGGGATCGTCAAATATCGATTTTGGTATTATTCGGCCCAAAAACAACAAAGTTCAAGATGGCGGGCATTTTTACAATTTTGACTTCAGAACTATGCCCAGTGACCAATGGGATCGTCAAATATCGATTTTGGTATTCCTTAGCCCAAAAACAACAAAGTTCAAGATGGTGGGCATTTTTACAATTTTGACTTCAGAACTATGCCCAGTGACCAATGGGATCGTCAGATATCGATTTCGGTATCACTCAGCTTAAAAACAACAAAGTTCAAGATGGCGGGCATTTTTACAATTTTGACTTCAGAACTATGCCCAGTGATCAGTGGGATTGTCAGATATCGATTTTGGAGGCGATCAGCCCAAAAACAACAAAGTTCAAGATGGCGGACATTTTCACCACTTTGACCTCAAATAGTCATATTCATCATCATCATCATATCAGCCGCAGTTATTATTGAGAAATTAATTGTTAGTCTAATATAAAATTAATTGTATTTTTCTTTCTTTCTAATAAAATTGTATTTTAATTGTTTATAGATTACAATACGATTAATTACAATTAATTATTGATTAATTTAATTTAAAATTTTGTCCTATCCAACTTTAACAAAATACGAGGTTAGAAAATACCAAACTCATTAGTACGCGCTATATTGTTGTACCACACAGCATTAGAGAAGTGTGCATGTTTCGGCTCTGTGTGCGTGATTTAAAAACCTATTTGCGAGCAACTTGAAAATGTATGAACCCTCTTAACACAATACGAGGTTAAAAATATCAAACTCATTAATACGTGCTTTAAAGTAATACCACACAGCATTAGAGAAGTGTGCGTGTTCCGACTCTGTGTGCGTGACTTAAAAACCTATTTGCGAGCAACTTGAAAATGTATGAACACTCTTAATGAACAGGCGCGTTTGTCTAGCGACACTCATGCGTAGACAAATACCTAATATTAATCCATAATAATCATAGTATACCTATAAACATGGTAAAATAATATGACACTAAATTGCGACGTGGCCGCTCTGTTTGTAAATACGCTCTTAATTCACCATAAATTAACAGGTGTATAAAAGGTAGGTGTTATTATACATAAAGATTAGTTTTTTTCAGAAAATGGGTAACATTACTAAGGTTATCTTCTCTATAATATGGATCCTCATCCTGATTTTTGGGGCTTTGGAGGTTGCCTGCATTGCAGCGGACTTTTACATCCTCCTTTTACCGTTATCATCCTGTATAACTGCTTTAGATGTAAGTACCTACAATACTGTATTAAAAGTTAAATTTATTTATGAAATAAATGATTAAAAACCTACAATACTGTATTAAAAGTTAAATTTATTTATGAAATAAATGAAAATTAAAGAAGAAGTAGGTACATAGCTGGCATAATTTGATTTAACGACGGAAGATTAATGGACCAAGATCCCAGAGCTTCCAAACGTTATTCGTGTTCTGAGAAACAATATGTAGACGAGAAGTTAGTGTTGGTGTGTACTATCAACATAGGTACATACGCACTTGTGCCGACTGCCAATTTGTACTGGGCGTACGTAAAATTGTTAGTAACTTTACTTATTTTCTGAGTACTGGTTTTTATATATGTTATACAGAATAATGTTAATAATCAATAACCAAACTCCCAGGCACATCCAAGGGGCGGTTTTTTTCAGCCAGACGCTTCAAAGTTAGCAAAAAAACACTCAAACCCCCTTTCGGGCTTAAGATTTCGCAAACGGATCCCTAAATAAAAAATGATGTTATTGTTTAACTAATAATAACCTTTAGAGACCTATCTAACGATACCCCACACAATGGGGCACATGAGAGAAAAAAATATATCGCTATTTGACTTGTAGGAGAGGTAGGCTTAAATAATATTTTTTATAAGATTTTCAAATCATAACCAATTTCATTTCGATATTTTTAAAAAAATTGTGACATTCGTATGTTTTTATTTTCTACCACAATTTTTATATTTAATACCATTGTATAACGATAGCCGTAAATGTACCTAGCTCTCGGATTCTTACACCCTTCCGAGAAGTATCCCTTCGGATCGGAATCAGGGGGTTGATCTATAAAAATATCACTTTTGGTTCCTTTAGAACGGGACTATTTTTTCGATAAGCTGCCAGTTCCCGATTCGGATATTTTCTATCGCTTGGAATAAGGCCTAGGCTGTTGAAGCCTGAAGGATTTTACACTGTTTCATCATTGAATACCTAATTTTCATTACTAGTTACATAAGAATTTTAATTTTTATTGCTTTTGTTACAGGAAGTAATGAATTTTCTACTAAAAGTAATACAGTTCCCAAAATATTGCGGGGATAAGATTAAGGAAGGAGGCGGATTCCCGTAGATAATAACATAATATATAATTATATTCTAGTCCAGTTAAGTACTGATAAATCTAATCTAAACTACTTAATAGCTGAAAATTATTGTTGTGCCATTTTACTTATACATTACCTATGGCAAAGATGTGAATCATGTTAATTATTAAAAAATAAATATAACATTAAAGTACCTACTCAAATATATATTATGTAGGTAGATAAGATACATAATTATGTGTAAACTTGGAACATCAGAAGATGGGTGGGCAATAAAAACCAATGTATTTAGTTAAGTACACTTTTAATCATAAACATAGCAACACGCCTTTTTCCCCGAAGGGGTAGGCAGAGGTGTTTCACACCCACATTTCGCCAGCTATGTTTGGTCCCATGAAAGCGAAGGGGGCGAGCCTATATTGTCATCAACCGGGAACATTTGTTTACCAAACTCCGGGAAAATCTTAATACTGGAATTTCATGATAGAAAAACCCAATACTATTTTCACCCGACCCGGGAATCGAACCCGGGACCTCTTGCACAGCAGTCGTATACACTTCCCGCTGCACCACCGAGGCAGTTAATCATAAACCTGTTTGAAATTCAACAAAGTTTACATTAGTTTAGATTCGACACTATATTGGCTATAATATTGTTTAAACGGTTGACACAGATGTAAGCGAAACACGTACAATGCCTCGGGTTCCCTATTGATTTCAAAAGTCGATGATTCGATTTTTACCTACGACGGAACGGAGACGGTATATGCGTTTGGGGTGAGAGGCTGTGTGTTTGTGTGTTCCAACATAATGCCATATATCACTGAAACGGTTTGACCGATTTAGATCCGGTTTTCTGTAAAGTGTGTGCGGCTCTTGGGGACGGGTTATTAGATAGGTGTTACGTTAATAGCTCGCCAGGGGGCGCTACAATACACTGATTTCGTTGAATCCTTTGTGCCCTCCTATCTTTAAAACGATTTGACTGATTTCGATACGGTTTTCTGTAATGTATTTGTGATTTATCGAGGATGGTTTTTGGATTCAAGATTTTGTATTTTTTCGCCAGGGGGGCGCTGCAATAGACTAGGCAAACCTATGTTGATTTCGTTGAAACCTTTGTGCCCTCCTATCTTTAAGACGATTAAACCGATTTCGATACGGTTTTCTGTAATGTATTTGTGATTTATCGAGGATGACTTTTGGATACACGATATTGTATTTTTTCGCCAGGGGGCGCTGCAATAGACTAAGCAAACTTATATTTACAGTTATCTGTAAAATAATTAGACCTGTTACTGTATAGGGACACGTAGCATTGTTATACTGAGATATTGATTACACTCATGAGGTTAAGCAACTTCGGATAAGGTCAGTTCATAGATGGGTGACCGTTTATGCAATTTTAGGGTTCTGTACCTCAAAAGAAAAAAACGGAACCCTTATAGGATCACTCCGTTGTATGTCTGTCTGTCTGTCTGTCCGTCTGTCTAGAATATTTTTCTCAAGAACGCATAGAGGTATAAAGCTGAAATTAATATCATATACTTGGGTCTGCAAACCCTCGGCGTAAAATATAAATCAAAATTCTAAGTGAACGCAATCAAAAGATACAGTTGTTTATGCTCCATTTTTGACGATTTATCTTGACGATCATAATCTATAAGGAACTTACCGTTGACCTAGAATCATGAAATTTGGCCAGAAGCAATAACAAGTTGCACAAGTAAAGAAAAAAATCCGAAAACCGATCTCGTGTTGTTATATCACTGAATATTAGTACTGAGGTATACAATGATAAGCCTAAAAAAAATTAGTAAGAGTGAGAGTTTATTTCGGATTGACGTTATATAAACACCTACCTACCTTATTTATTCTAACTTATAGGTATCCCGTGCTCGGGGTGTAACCAAATTTTCATCATTTTTACGATAGCACGCACCGTTTTCGAGATACAAGCTATTATAGGTGGAAATCTGCGCTAACGCCGAAGGCAGTCCGGCTACGGCAATCAATGTGCGATAGCTAAACTTAACACCCCCCCGATTCAGAGCAATCCGAATCGGACTGGTTAGGTTAGGGTTATTTTTATTTTCCAAACCACCCAAAAGTAGGAGCCCCGCGAAGTGGGGCTCCGGCAAACTTTGTGCGACGGGTGAGCGCACAAGTCAACAATATATATAATATAGTCGAACCTCCATGCAAATTCCATTCATTCTAGAGCTTACATGGTAAGATAAGGCGCTCCTTAAAAAGTTTAAAATAAGAAAATTCAAATGATAATTTCAAGTTATAATACTTACTGCAACAGTAAATTAAAAAACATGTGTTTGTTCTATAACTTAGTATAAAATTTTTATTTATCTGTCAAGGTTCTTAAAATTTTATACGAGTTACTTACAGTTAGTAAGATAGGGCGGCGCTCTTTGAAAATATTTAAAATAAAAAACAAAATTAAAAATTTTGAAAAAACCCACGACGACAACATCTATACAAAATAAGAAACTTAACATATAAAAAGGTTTATATAACTTTATTTTAAATCCCCGACGAAAAGACAATAAGTAGCGTAAAACAATCCCAAGAAAATTCGTCGGGGGCTGCCAATATCATTACTGTTTCTAGTATTAAATATATATTGTAAACTAAATATTGTTAATAATTAGGTAGGTATCAAATACATAAAACTGCAATACTTTCGTTCATTTCAAGTCAGGGTATGGCAGCCCTCGACGGATTTTCTTGGGATTGTTTTTACGTTACTTATTGTCTTTTCGTCGGGGATTTAAAATAAAGTTATTTAAACTTTTTTATATGTTACGTTTCTTATTTTGTATAGATGTTGTCGTCGTGGGTTTTTTCAAAATTTTTAATTTTGTGTTCTTATTATTATATCGAACACGGTAATTCGATAATTCAATAGTGCGGTTCAATAGTTTTATTCCACCGATGTTTTGTTAGTGCGATGTAACGTATGTGCGAAAAATCTTGGTTAGAAAAACCGTACAGCGATTGCTCATTAGTTCGGTAATTTATTACTTCGATGGTATGTTGTTTCGAAATAGTAATAACCAAATACTTTTTTAGTTGTTTTATTTTCAAGAAAAAATATACAATATATTGAAAATCATTCAATCTTTGCTATAGAGTCGGATATTGTTTTCCTTTTTTTCTTGGGTGGAGTCTTATGAACCTTCAATATATCTCACAAACTTCACCATTATTTCCACCAAGGCTATGGTCTATACATAAACTAAATGAACTTGGCTTGCCTAAAACCCAGAATAATGTCGAGGCTTGGCAATGGAACTATTTACAAAACAATAGCCGCCATGGCCTATACGCGACTATTAGGAGCCTTATGAAAGAGCAAATAAGCACAAATCACGCTGTTGAAAAAGCTCGAGCTAGCGTTGATAAGACTCCACCCAAGAAAAAAAGGAAAACACTATCCGACTCTACAGCAAAGATTTGGACAAACCGTAATAATATGGAACTTCTTCCTTTTTAAAGAGCCATTTCTATTCATATAGAATTATATTATTATAAATAATGTTTTTTTTTTCATTACCGTTCCATGATTTATATTGTAATCAAGATTATTTTTTCAGTAATGTGTTCTTTTTGCTCAAAAATTATAGGACTGGAAGTACCATTTCAGATAATATACCTAACAAGCATAATATTTGATTTTTAATTTATTATATATTTTTAAAAATTCCTAAATTCCCTCCACATTCTTTGGAGGAGACCCGTGCCCAACAGTGGGATATTTAATTTTATGGGTTGAGATGATGATGATGATGATATATTTTTTCTTGAAAATAAAACAACTAAAAAGTATTTGGTTATTATTATTTCTAAACAACATACCATCGAAGTAATAAATTACCGAACTAATGAGCAATCGCTGTAACGTTTTTCTAACCAAGATTTTTCGTACTAACAAAACATCGCGGTGGAATAAAACACCGCACTATTGAATTATCGACTTACCGTGTTCGATATAATGAAAATCGAGTCATGGACTTTCGATCAAATAGGGAACTCCAATGCCTCAGACTATTAAACCGCCAAAAGAGCCCGAGGGCCGTTGTCGCAGCACGATTATTGCGTCGGTCGCGCGTCGGTCCGAGCGCCAACATGGCGCCAACCAACCGTCTGACGTTTTGTCATGCTTGTCATTCGTTCTTCCTTCAACCTCACACGCGTTGGTCAATGTTGCCAACACGGCCCTCCTGCGCCGTGCATGTCCTCAGACGCGATATGTCTATAAACATGTTAAGAGGGGACGCGGTCTGCGAGAAATTTGAAAAGTAGGTATTTGAAGTAGCTATAGCTGTCGCGTTGAGCCTGAGATTTAAATGTGTGAGTGGATGGTCCACATGCGTAGTAGCCCCCCCCCCCCTCCTCCCCACTAGCATCTTCCCCGCCGCGCCCGTGTACCGGCGAGTCGGCGAATCTACATTTTGCATTTATTTGGTTTTTGAAATTTGGACCGATTTAAGCAAAAATGATCCAATCAACACAAACCTCATTTTGAGATATTTGACTTTAAAATTCATTGCAGTATTTCTCTGGCTGTCAAAATGAGGTTTATTTGATTGGATCATTTTTGCTTAAATCGTTCCATTTGATGTCATCGTGTTACTTAGTTACCTACACGTTGTTATTATTGCTTTTACGTGTATGTAAATAATGGAAAATATTAAAAAATATCAAATATATTAAACCAACCCAAAGATTTTAATAATATTTTTCATTTTGAAAATAGTTTTGCTGTATTTTCACAATTATTTGTTATATAAATGTTTTCCGAATATAAAGAATAAAAAAAAATATTATATTATACAACGTGTTTAAATATCCTGTGATTGTAAACCATCCAATAAATTTTCTATCATTAAGTACAGCTATATAGAATATAATCGATCAGATATATTGTTCTAGTTCATCATGACATTGACCATAAAAAACTTAGGCAGTAAGGTTTATGGCCTGCTTTCTTACTCATCAGCAGCCCATTAAGCCCCAATGCTGGGCTCGGGTCTCATCTCGAGAGCTGAGAGGGTTTAGGCCATAATCCACTCACGCTGGCCTAGTGCGGGTTGGTGGATCAGACATACACATAGAATTGCTTCTAGGGTAGATATGTGGGTTTCCTCACGATGTTTCCCTTCACCATCAGCAGATGGTAAGTCACTTGACTAGTACATATAAATTCCACAAAGTGGAATGCACATTGGTACTGCCGCCGCGTTGGTTTCTACCGGTATCTTTGGTTCTACTAACTAGGACCGCGTAATTTGCACGCAGGTTCCTTATTCATTCAGCTACCATCGTTTCTTTTTTGCTTTCTTACTATGGCTATATATATATGGTAGGTATCCTAGTCTTAAAACTAAAAGATAGCAGTTTGGAAAAAAAAAATTGCCTAACAGCACAATTTTACCCGATAGCATGAAAACTTAACTTGTTGTAAATGCTTCTTAAAACAAATTGTTGCGACATTATTCAAGAGTTCAAGACGTTCAATTACACAACACACCGAATTAATCGAATTAATCGGCGTCATCGTCTCGTACTGTAAAAAAAATTTATTCATAAAATGTTGACCACTTTTCTGACATAAAAACTCTTTGCTAAGATTTAAAAAAAGTTCCGTTCGTTTTAGACGGAGCATTTTGATTATTAGTCTGTGGTCTTGATAAACCGTGCATTTTACTTTACATTACCGCACAAGTGCTAATGAGATACATTCATCATCATCATATCAGCTCAGCGACGTCCACTGCTGAACATAGGCCTCACCTAATTTCCGCCACAACGAGCGATTTTGTGCCGCCCGCATCCAACGGCCACCCGCAACCCTTACCAGGTCGTCGGTCCATCTGGTGGGGGGCCGCCCTACTCTGCGCTTTCCAATACGTGGCCGCCACTCGAGAACTTTTTGCCCCATCGGCCATCAGTTCTGTGAGCTATGTGGCCTGCCCACTGCCACTTCAGCGATGCGATTCGGTGAGCTATGTCGGCAACTTTAGTTCTCCTGCGGATCTCCTCATTTCTGATTCGATCACGCAGGGAAACTCCAAGCATAGCCCTTTCCATGGCTCGCTGAGTGACAGTGAGCTTTCTAATGAGCCCCATAGTTAGCGGCCACGTGTCAGTACCATAAGTCATCACTGGCAACACACATTGGTTGAAGACTTTTGTCTTCAAACATTGTTGTTGGGGTATTGTGGACGAGAAAATAGCGCGTAGTTTCCCGAACGCTGCCCATCCGAGTTGGATTCGGCGGTTAACCTCTTTCTCGAAGTTGGACCTACCTAACCGGACCGTTTGTCCTAGGTATATATATTCGTCAACAACTTCGAGATTAGAGCTCCCCACAGTAATAGGGGCGGGCGCTACATGGCCATTAGACATAATTTTCGTCTTGTCCATGTTCATTTTGAGGCCCACCCGTTGAGAAGCTCTATCGAGGTTACCGAGCATTGTGCTTGTCCTCCAGCGATTCTGCCATGACCAAGATATCGTCGGCAAACCGAAGGTGGGTGATGTACTCACCATTAATGTTGATGCCAAATCCGTCCCAGTCCAGAAGCTTGAAGACATCTTCCAACGCAGCTGTGAACAGTTCGGAGATATTACATCTCCCTGTCTCACACCTCGCTGGAGTTGGATAGGTTTCGAGCTCTGATCCTGGAGACGAACTGACATGGTTGCGTTTCTGTACAAACACCTCAGCACTTCGATATACCGATGGTAAATTCGGCATCTCTGGAGTGCCTGTAGCACTGCCCATGTTTCCACCGAATCGAAGGCTTTCTCATAGTCCACAAACGCTAAGCATAGTGGCCGGTTATACTCTTCGGTCTTCTGTATAACCTGCCGCAGCGTATGTATGTGGTCTATGGTAATATACCCTCTTCGGAACCCGGCTTGTTGGAAGTCGTCAAGCCTGCGCTCGAGACGATTCGTAATGACTCTCGAAAACAGCTTGTACACATGGCTCAGCAGCGTGATGGGCCTGTAATTTTTAAGAAGGGTGTTATCGCCCTTCTTGAAAAACAGTACCACCACGCCCCTGCGCCATGCTTGTGGCGTGTTACCCTCGAGTATGAAGGTGTTAAAGAGCTTCTGGAGGACTTTGAGTATCGGTTTTCCACCCGCTCTCAGAAGCTCAGTCGTAACTCGTAACACCATCTTCACCCGGTGCCTTATTGTTCTTAAGCTGTTTCAGACCCATACTAATCTCGTACAGGCTAACGTCCGGGATATCTTCGGTATAGTGCCGAGTCAGTCCAGCTCTTGGGTCTTTCGCTGGACTGCCAACGGGTTTCGATGTCGACGTGTATAACTGCCCGTAGAACTTCTCTATCTCCCTTAAGACCTCTGGTTTGGACGAGATGATGCTACCGTCTTCGACCTTCAGCCTTGTCAACCGGCTCTGCCCAATAGACAGATCTTTCGCGAACACTTTGGAGCCTTGGTTCCGCTCTATTGTCTCTTTAATACGCTGAGTATTAAAAAAACGTTTGTCGCGTGTTAGTGATTTCGAGATCTGTCTATTGAGCCCTCGGTATGCCAATGCGTCACTCGAAGACTGCAGCCTAAGGTCCCGTCGGTTTTCCATGAGCCTTAAGGTCGAATCTGAGATTATTTTGGTTATGTGTACGGCGGGTCTTAAAGAATTTGGACCCAACCGTATGGACAGTTTCCACAAACATATCGTTGGTATCATCCACTGTAACGAAATTTAGGCACTCGAAGCGGTTTTGAAGCTCGAGCTGAAAGCTTTTGGGGTTTTGGATGTGAGTGGTTGTAGGTCGGAGCGTGGACTTCATCAGTCGGCGTCTTTCTAATCGGAGGTCAAGGTTCAATGTGCCTTTTACCATACGGTGATCACTGCCGGTTTTCACCGTGTGGATCACAGAGACATCATCGAACACTTGCCTCCTTGTCGACATGATGAAGTCGATCTCATTTTTTGTACAACCATCCGGACTCATCCAGGTCCACTTCCTGTGGGGCCGCTTCTCGAAGAAGGAATTCATCATAAAGAGTCCTTCCTTCTCCATGAAGTCGGCTAGCATTTGCCCCCTGGAGTTCCGTTGACCAACTCCAAATTGGTGAAATAAGAGACCCTTTACGAGCAAATGTGTTATAAAAATATGAAATGGTTCAAATATTCTTATTATTTAGGTATTGTGAAATTTTGGCGCCCCCTAAAAAGTGCCGCCCAGGGCGAAAGGAGGGGGGAAAAATCATACTTTTTACACGGGATATGCGCGAAAGCTTCGTTCAAGCCGGCCAAGTTAGATCACGCCTATTGTAACAACAGACACCTATTACACGTCTGCTACAAAACAAATACTGATAGATCGCTCTAATAAGTAGACATAAAGGACTTAAATCGCCAGCCAGTCACCGTCTATCAAAGTTGCTGCCCCGTGAGGATCGAGCTTTACGACTTTGACTGCAAATAAATAGTAAGTTGACTCTGGATTTTATACTGAGTGGCGTGCTCACTGACTGGAGGTCGTCTCGGACCCACCAAACAAATGAAGTAGGAAATCCTGATTGCGCCACCCAAACGTAAATGGACCTTTTGTTCCATGTTTATTGACAAAACCTTGTTTTTGTTAAATTTCTCAAATATCGCTGAATCAATTTCAATAAAAGTTATATGGGACAAATACTGAAATATGATCTATCGAACAAAAAACGAATTATTAAAATAAGTTCATGATCGGCGGAGAAATCGCTTAAAACATAGGTACATACAAGAACATGCGTGTCGAAATGAGAACATCCTCCTTTTGTTTTGGAAGTCAGTTGAAAAGAAAAACTAGGGTAGATAGTTAATTATTTACATAATAGTTAGCAGTGTCGAAAAAATAATGATATTTTTGAGGTCAATAAACATATAGATTATGTATGACTATGACTGTTTACAATAAATAACAGTTTCCGTCATAACATATCATTCTGTCAAAATTTTGTTTACATAATTATTTGCAAGTTTTAGTATTTCAGGTAATAAAACTTGGAACTTGGTTATTAGCTCTAGATACGGAGTCCTATTTATCTTTAATCTAGTTATCTCACTGCAATATAAATAAACAGTAAGTAACTCGTCGGATTGCTCAAATAATTAATTGTGCTAAATTAGTTTACCGTAGGTGTAGATAAGGCAATATGTTGGAACACACAAACACACAAACACACAGCCTCTCACCACAAACGCATATACCGTCTCCGTTCCGTCGTGGGTAAAAATTAAAAACTGATTAATTTAACCAAGAATTTTTCCTACTACCTACAATTTTTTTATAACATTATGTTTTTTAACTTTAAATAAACCGACATTTTCGGCCGAAAATTTTCCTAAAGCTCAGAAACATGGGGCAATATTTGTTTCATAATTTATCCATTACCTACATTGTATTATCATTTAGGTACTGTTAGGAGGTACGTAGGTACATTAGTTTCCATTCCCTGAAAGAAAACCTGTTGATGCTCCACTCATTAAAGTGACCCTTTCATTTCATGCATTATCTAACTTTCGGTCGAAATAATTATAATTTACTAACTGTGCGGGGTGCAAGGTCGGCGGTACTATTAAAGCACTGTTTGGATTTGTTACTACAAAAGTTTATTTATAGTTCTTAATAATAATAATGCTTAATATAAAAGTTCTTAAGTTAAAATTATGTTTAAATGTTAATGTTAAAATGTTAATGAATGCACCCGGTCCTTTTGAGGTTTGGTATAGCACTGATGTTCTGTATTAAACTTGTCACGCAGGAACAAGTATCTCGATTGTTTACTGCTGAGATAGCAGGTGTTCGGTTGCTTAGACCGAACATATTCCGGGGCGGCAAAAATATAGTAAAGATGAGTTGGTGATAATACAATTATGTGTTAGTTAAAATGATAGTAACCTAATGTTAGTGATGATTCTTTAGAAAATAAGATATAAAATTGAAGTAATGTTAGATAATCTTAATGTCTCTAGGTTTGTTAAAGATTGGGGATGACACTTTGTTTTGGTTTTTTAACTACGCACACTTGCAATGCACTGGGCTGACGTTAGCCTTGTTAAATTTTCGCGCACAAGCACTAGCACTCGCGTCGTTAACTCATTGTAGCTTGATGTCTGGGAGATGAGCACGCGTCGCATGCGCACAAGCACTAGCACTCGCGTCGCATGCGGCGTCCTCGCCACCGCCACAGGGGCACGGCCGCGCCCACAGCCGCCCCCAGCACGAGGGTGTAGCTTACCACGTAGTGAATAGTGATGAATGTCGTGAGGTGATCACATCTCATTAAGCTCTACGTCGTTGTTGGTCATCTTATTAATTTGTTTTCTGAATTAATTCAAATCGTAATTACTACTAATTCGTTCTCCGTTTGGTTTCATGATGAGATAGCAGTAAGTGTAGTCACTGCCTAGATGGTAAACAGGTTGTTTATCGTATGTGAGAGTCATTTTTCAGATTCACGGCAATGTATGCTGCTTTTGGCAGAATGCTTGTCATATTCTTACCAAATTGTTTGGGAATTGGTATCATTATGTATAGTTTGTATAGATCTCTGCTGATTAATGGAAATGTTATTTAAATATTTACCAGTGATCCATGCTTTTATTTGTAATAGATGATACAGTTACTCGTACACGCGTAACCTAATCCATTGATAAGACTGAGGAGGACGCTTTGTGAAGTGTGCTATGTAGGTACTATGAATTGTTGTTTCATCAAAAGTGTGTTGTAGTATTTTAGTAAAACGCAATGCATTCCTGATCCTGGATAGAAATACTGGGTTGTTCTGTTATCTCCTCTACTTCCCAGAATTTATGTATGTCTTCCATGTTGTTCAGAACTACATTACATTGGTATGTTTTTGTTGAGCCTCCGTTAATGTTTGGTTGGGGAGATTTTTTAGTAAATTGTTCATAATCATGGCCTCTGTTGTAAAAGAGTAGTCACTGTATATAGACTTGCATGTTATGATAACTAACCCTTTACAGTTGTTCTCCTTGGCGCCTACGCCAAAAACAATTCCATTGCACTTTTGGCGTTTAATTTTTAACAACTGAGCGGTCTTTTCAGTTATTAAAGATATTTGAAAGCCCTGATCGATAAGAGCACGCATTTCGTGATAAGTCCCGTCGGCTGCCATAACATTGACGAGAGCAGTTGTAAGCAAAATCTCTATATTATTATCCTGTGACGCATTAGAGACTTTTATCGCGGGATCGGTTTGTTTAGAAACTTGAGGCCCCGTCGGTTTTACAAAGGCGTCATGTAATATCGTGTTATGATAAGCTTTACACTTGCGGCATCGTTTTGCTGACATACACTGTTGACCGTTGTGGCTAAATAAACAATTGAGGCACACCTGCAGCTTTTGCGTAACTGTAAGCTTTTGTTCAGCGGATAATTCTAAGAAAGTTTTGCAATTGTAGAGCCCATGTTCGCCACCGCAATGTGGACATTTGAACTTCGATACGTGTAATGTCTTTTTCAAAGTTCCATTATTCCCACTGCTATATTTATGGAAACTTGTTGAAGAATGTTGTTGGTTGTTAGAACCTTTTTGTTGGGGGTTGTCTTGTTTGCGCCGAGCCGACTCCAAACTGATGAATTTCGTTTCCAGGAAATCTAAAAATTCTTGAAGCTCCCGCGGGTTTTTTAGCGACTCTATGTAATCAGCATACGTGTCAGAGTCTAGTTTTTGGGATAGAATGTGTACCACCATAGGGTCCCACGTTGTTGTATCAATGTCTAAATTACGGATAGCATTCAGACATAATTCTAATGTTGTGTCATGCAGTTTTTTAATTTGTTGTAAGGACTGCTGTTGTATGTTAGGCAGTCCTAGAAGAATGTTCATGTGAGAAGAGAATATAGCCCTTTTGTTATTGTATCGATGTTGCAGAATATCCCAGCATGTAGAATAGTTATCTGCACTGATAGGTAAATGTTGGATGAGCCGTTCTGCTTCCCCTTTAACTTTTGCTTTTAAAAACTGCATTTTTTGGGCACTCGTAAGTGAAGGATTGTTATGTATAGCTTCTTGAAACAAATCTTTGAAGCATGTCCACTGGTTATAGTTTCCACTAAAAATAGGTATTTCTAGTGTAGGTGTAGTTTTTTCTCTATGAGCCACGGACCACATTTTTGTATTAATCGCCTTCTTTAGACTGCTGTACTGTTTTTCATGACTCAAGAATTGATTTTCATACTCTCCATTTTCTTCGTTTAATTCAGAATCGATTTCCCAATGTAGAGTATTGATTGCTATCTACCTTGATTGCAATGTTTTAAGGACGTCTTCAAATTCCCATTTGTCGGAAATAAGTTCAAAGTTAATGTTAGAGACTGTTCTTGGGAAAGCCTTGAAATTAGCTGCCTGCTTGCGAAGCATTTCGTCAAGTTTACTGTTTTTACCCTGATTTACCATCCAAGCACGACCAGCTGTTTGACCCAACTCCGAAGGTTGACCTGCTTTTACCAGCTGCTACATACTTTTCTAAATAACTATGTTACTTTGCCCGTGTGAATATTAGTTATCACATTTTTGTACGTACCTAGTTACTAATTGTTTGCGGTAAGTAGGTATTTTTTTGTTTGAATTAAATATCTAATTCAGTTTATTTTTCGCTTTTTCGTACTGTTTTGAAGTCGTTTTAATTACTTTTTTGTTAAAAATAGTTTATTTTTCCATTCTTAGTGACCTAAATAACCTACAAGAATACAACTATAGGTTTATAAGTACCTACTTATAATGTCGAAAGAATTATTCTCTAACTCCTAACAGTTAAGGAGTTATACCTTCCAGTGACAGCTCACCTGAATAACCTACAAGAATACAACTATTGGTTTATAAGAACCTATAATGTTGAAAGAATTATCCTCCAACTCCTAACAGTTAAGGAGTTTTACCTTCCATCACCAGCTCATTAACATGAGATGATGACCTATTAGAGGTAAATACTTGAATAACTTTAAAAAATATATGAAACACATAACATGTGTCTGTAAAATTTGAGGGTTTCCTTCGATTTCTCTGAGATTACATCATCAGAACTTGAAGTGGTGAATAGGGAACCAATTCGGAAGTATACCCTTTCAAACAAAAAAAGTTTTTTTTTAATCGGCTCAGGCATCTCCGAGAAATCGTACATAACATACCTACACAAAAAAATAACATACAGTCGAATATAACCTCCTCCTTTTTCGAAGTCGTTAAAAATACTCTCAGGTCAAGAGCCACAAAAAAATACTTGACAGCTGTCAGAGTGTAAACAAGCTTTGCAATTTGCAATAAAATAAATTTAGGTAGGTACCTATTTAATAATATTTCTACTACTACGAAATTATACTAAGACGCTTCAGAGCCTTGATTCTGAGCTTTCGGAAAGTTTTCGGCCGGAAATATCAGTTTATTTAAATTAAAAAATATGTAATGTTAAAAAATAGAAAGTTAAAGAATAAAGTTTCATATTCATCAGTTTAAAATTTCCTTTACGATACCATAATATACGATACCAATAAATAAATAAATTAAAAGGTAAATAAACTACGTTCTAGGATTCGAAAAAGTTTACGTAGCGGGAGCATTCCAACGGTTCAGGTTACAGAAATAAACATTAGCATTCTGTAATTGTTGGTGACTCTAAATTGGAAAGGTATAATATTTTACGATAATAATTAAAATAGCACTTCCAGCCATTGATACTTCGCTCCTATCTCGACAACTCAACGAAATGTAACGAGCAGGAATCCATTTAAGGTAAGCAAGGTAACCTAAATGTAAACATCAATATTTTTTTTTTACATCTTTGCCATTACTTGACGATGATGAAGCAGATGAATTCTAGTCTTTTATACGTAATAATAGTACCTATATAATAGTTCAAACGTGAATAATGAGTCAAACGAAGTTTAGAAGAATAGATTACTGTAATTGTAAAATATTACAAGAAAAACATTGCCCTTCTATTTGGTAGTCGGGTAAAAACTGGATAGACACCTACTGCTGAAATAAGAATTGAGAATATATTAGCTAAAAATTTGTTCCTGAAAAAAAAGATGACACATGCAAAGAAAACTGTTCATAGTTTTAGAAAAATAATGCTGCAGGAAATGTTCTGAATGTATTTTAAATATGAAAATGACTAAGTTTGTAGTACTACACCAATACCCCGAAGTGATGATGAAAATACAAGCAATGTGCCAATACATTGTATGAAAGATAACATGAAAGATAACATGAAAATGAAAAATCAAAATCATGATGATTCCTAACAAACAAGGTAATAATATTTTGGCAAGAAACAGCACAACGAATGAGAGCATTTCTTTACTAAATCCAGAATACTATGTTGTGAAATCAAGTCAAGATGCTTCAGTTCCTCCGAAAAACATTAAATATTATTGTTGGAGGTATTCAATGTCGAGGTTTTAGCCTCACAGTTAATTAGATCCAGATAATAATATAATAACAAATTGAATATGATAAATTTTAATATCTAATACAGGGACTAACATAACAGAATCATCAACAGAACCGCTGACTAATTGATGTGATACTCTACGACTCAACCCAGAAGAAGACAAGCTCGCATTATGGCGCATGTTCGCATATATATATATATATATGGTGAAGAAGATTCTGATCTACAAAGATTATCTCATGAACTAAGTATAATGTAATTAAAAACAAACAAAAACATCTGTTTTATTACTCCCAGTTCGTAAAAATCGACATCTCAATGAAAAATTGCTTAACAATCATCTCCACTGGGTGTCTAATAAATATGAACATTGTCATTTTATCAAAACTGATTTTTACAACAAGCACTCATAGGTATATTAAAAATATTTGCTCAACAATCTTATTAATTTAGTTATTGATACAATAAAATTGATTATAACAATAAGATTACTCTTTGTAAGAAAAAGTACCTATTTCGTAACATTTAAACACAAGTAGGTAATACCTAACTAATAAAATAACCCTGTTGAATATTCGCGTAAACTATACCGACAAAAAACTATTACGGAATACTTTTCCACTCTAAAAACAACAAGCATAACGACTCATAATAATAACAATTCTTTAAAAATGACATTTAATTTATACTGTAATTCAAAATTTATTAATAAAATTAGGTACCTATTAAAAAATGATGAACCCACTAGAAAATTCTCTCTGAATATTTTCTTAGGACGGCTAAAGAATTTAATTTAAAAATCATTTAATGAACCGACGCGTTTGTCTAGCGACACTCATGGATAGACAAATAATATTAATCCATAATAATCCTAGTACCTATATAAACATGGTGAAATGACACTAAATTGCGACGTGGCCGTTCTGTTTGTAAATACGCTCTTAATTCACCATAAATTAAAAGGTGTACAAAAGTAGGTATTATTTATTCATAAAAAATAGTTTTTTTCAGAAAATGAACATTATCTTCTCTATTTTATGGATCCTTATCCTGTTATTTGTGGGATGGTGGATTGCCTCCATTGCGGCGGGCTTTTACCTCTTAATTTTACCGTTTGCATCCTGCATATCTGCTTTAGAGGTAAGTACCTACAATACTGTATTAAAAGTTAAATTTATTTATAAAATAAATGAAAATTAAAAAAGAAGTAGGTATATAGCTGGCATAATTTGATTTAACGACGGAAGATTAATGGACCAAGATCCCAGAGCTTCCAAACGTTATTCATGTTCTAAAAACAAAATGTAGACGAGAAGTTCGTGTTGGTGTAGTGCCTACATACCTACGCAATTGCGGCACTTGTGCCACGGCCAATTTTTAGGTATCCGGTACTGGGCGTAGGTACGTAAAATTCTTAGTAACTTTACATATTTTCTGAGTGCTGGTTTTTATATATGTTATACAGAATAATGTTAAGAGGGGACGCGGTCTGCGAGGAATTTGAAAAGTAGGTATTTTAGAAGTAGCTATTGCTATTTATAATGTAAAGTAAAATGCACGGCTTCTCATGCTCACATACTAATAATCAAGAGGCTCCGTCTAAAACGAACGGTACCTATTTTTTTTAAAATTTTAGCAAAGAGTTTTTACGTCAGAAAAGTGATCAACATTTTATGAATAAAATTAACTTTGGGAGATAAAATAATTATGATATAATTATATAAAACAAGTAAATATAATTCAAAAAATTTAATAACCCGACTGCAACAAATCAACAGAGAGCAACGCACTAAAAAGACCGTAAAATTATTGTAATATTATTATACCTGATTAAATTTAAATACCTAACATATGTATATATTTGTAATCTCCATTTGATTCCCTTTATTTTGATACTCTACTCGATAAGTTTGGTTAAAAAAAAAATAGAACTACTTACAATTTGGAACCATTCAATTATATATAATCTCTTTTTACCCACGACGGAACGGAGATGGTATATGCGTTTGGGGTGAGAGGCTGTGTGTTTGTGTGTTTGTGTGTTCCAACATAATGCCTTATATCACGGAAACGGTTTGACCGATTTAGATGCGGTTTTCTGTAAAGTGTGTGCGGCTCTTGGGGACAGGTTATTAGATAGGTGTTATGTTAATAGCTCGCCAGGGGGCGCTACAATACACTGATTTCGTTGAATCCTTTGTGCCCTCCTATCTTTAAAACGATTAGACTGATTTCGATACGGTTTTCTGTAATGTATTTGTGATTTATCGAGGATTGTTTTTGGATTCAAGATTTTGTATTTTTTCGCCAGGGGGCGCTGCAATAGACTAGGCAAACCTATGTTGATTTCGTTGAAACCTTTGTGCCCTCCTATCTTTAAAACGATTAAACTGATTTCGATACGGTTTTCTGTAATGTATTTGTGATTTATCGAGGATGACTTTTGGATACACGATATTGTATTTTTTCGCCAGGGGGCGCTGCAATAGACTAAGCAAACTTATATTTACAGTTATCTGTAAAATAATTAGACCTGTTACTGTATAGGGACACGTAGCATTGTAGTACTGAGATATTGATTACACTCATGAGGTTAAGCAACTTCGGATAAGGTCAGTTCATAGATGGGTGACCGTTTATGCAATTTTAGGGTTCTGTACCTCAAAAGAAAAAAACGGAACCCTTATAGGATCACTCCGTTGTATGTCTGTCTGTCTGTCTGTCCGTCTGTCTAGAATATTTTTCTCAAGAACGCATAGAGGTATAAAGCTGAAATTAATATCATTTACTTGGGTCTGCAAACCCTGGGCGTAAAATAAAAATCAAAATTCTAAGTTAACGCAATCAAAAGATACAGCTGTTTATGCTCCATTTTTGACGATTTATCTTGACGATCATAATCTATAGGGAACTTACCGTTGACCTAGAATCATGAAATTTGGCCAGAAAAGTTGCACAAATAAAGGAAAAAATCCGAAAACCGATCTTGTGTTGTTATATCACTAAATATTAGTATTGAGGTATACAATGATAAGCCTAAAAAAAATTAGAAAGAATGAGAGTTTATTCCAGACTGACGTTATATAAACACCTACCTACCTTATTTATTCTAAATTATAGGTATCCCGTGCTCGGGGTGTAACCAAATTTTCATCATTTTTGCGATAGCACGCACCGTTTTCGAGATACAAGCTATTATAGGTGGAAACCCGCGCTAACGCCGAAGGCAGTCCGGCTACGGCAATCAATGTGCGATAGCTAAACTTAACACCCCCGATTCAGAGCAATCCGAATCGGACTGGTTAGGTTAGGGTTATTTTTTTTTTTCAAACCACCCAGAAGTAGGAGCCCCACGAAGCGGGGCTCCGGCGACCTTTGTGCGACGGATGAGCACACAAGTCAACAGAAAATAAAATATATATAATATAGTCGAAGCTCCATGCAAATTCCATTAATTCTAGAGCTTACATGGTAAGATAAGGCGCTCCTTAAAAAGTTTAAAATAAGAAAATTAAAATGATAATTTCAAGTTATAAGACTTACTGCAACACTAAATTTAAAAAAATGTGAAAATGTGTTTGTTCTATAACTTAGTATAAAAATTTTATTTATCTGTCAAGGTTCTTTAAATTTTATACGAGTTACTTACAGTTAGTAAGATAGGGCGCTCTTTGAAAATATTTAAAATAAAAAACAAAATTAAAAATTTTGAAAAAATCCACGACGATAACATCTATACAAAATAAGAAACGTAACATATAAAAAGGTTTAAATAACTTTATTTTAAATCCCCGACGAAAAGATAATAAGTAGCGTAAAAACAATCCCAAGAAAATTCGTCTTTTTTTTTAAGGCATAAACACAAAAACAGCCAGTATTACACTGGCTGTTTTTGTGTTTATGCCTTAAAAAAAAAGCGCTGATGCGCGCGCATCGATAAATTGTGACAAGTAAAAATAATTCCGCGCGCTATTTCTTTTCGCTGTATTTGTTTTTTTCTAAGAAAGTCCGAATTTTATTTATTTCCTCGCAAATATGTTATAAAACGTCGTATGACACACGTGCGGTTTGATAATTACAGCCTCTGCTTTCTTGTAGCCCTCGCCTGCAGCTCAGGCTAGCAATATCGCCTCGGCTGTAATTATCAACTTACCGCACTTGTATCATAATGTACTATTATCGCCAACCTACATAGGTATGAATAAATGTAAATCATTGTTGTACTCGTAAATCAAAGGCACTCCTAAAATACGAATGATTATTATTATGGTAACAAGTAAATATACTTGACTGGCCTGTTGGTCTAGTGGTTAGTGACCCTGACTGCTAAGCTGGAGGTCGTGGGTTCGATTTCCCACCCGGGACAAATCTTTGTGTGATGAGCATAAAGGTTTGTTCTGTGTCTGGGTGTAATTTATCTATAATATGTATGTATTTACAAAAAAAAATGTATTTAAGTAGTATATCAGTTGTTTAGTACCCATAACACAAGCAAATATAATTGCTTACTTTGGGACTAGATGGCGCTGTGTGAATGTGGTAGAATATTATTATATTATATATTATTATTATTATACTTAATTAAAAAATTAAAATAACCCGACTGCAAAAAATCAACAGATAAGCAACGCACTAATAAGACCGAAAAATGGTTGTAATTATTACTCTTGAAGTCGTGATTAAATTTAAATACATAACATAATATCTATGTATTTGTATTTGTAATGTCTTTTTGATTCCCTTTATTTTGATACCCTACTCGATACGTTTGTTTAAAAAAAATTAATTCTTAAAAAAAAGCGCCAAAAGTACACCAATTTGTCTTTTTTTTTCTTATAATACCTATCTAAGGACACTTGGGTTTTTGAGAAGAATCTAATGACACCTTAATTGTCGAAATCCATCCAGCCGTTTGGAAGAAACGTAGGAATAAAGAAATTTACAAACACAAGATACGCGCGAAAAACAATACCCTTCCTGTCAGTCAAGTAAAAGAAAGAAGAGGTAGAGTACCTCTTCTAATTGTTTTCATGCTACTACCTCAGGTAGAACTAGAAACTAGATTGTCCGTCAACTTGGTTATGCATCAACAATAAAAGCTTATAAGCTGCAAGTCTTGATGAACTTATGAAATATTATGCTCAATAAATATACTTACAAATAAAATATCCGTATACAATTTCTGAAAGACTCCAGAACATGGAATAGAAACTAAGAAATACTACTTATTTGGCAAAATATCGAACCTACCTAGACTAGACATTTCTTTTCACGAATGCCTTTTGCTTGAAATAATTGACGGGATCACACAATTCACCCGTCAGCGAAAGGAGGGAAATGACGGTAGAATAGATGTCCTCAAAATGGAAAAAACGTAACCCTTATAGGATCCTTCCGTTGTCCGTCTGTCTGTCAAGAATGCGTAGAGGTATTATGAAGGAGGGCCAATTTTTTCTACGGAACCCTAAAAATACTCGGGTCTACAATCCCTTGGAATATAATAAAAGATCAAAGTTCCAAGTAAATGCAAAATAACAAAAGATACAGCCGTTTATGCTCCATTTTTGGTGCATATCTTGACGATCAAAAAAGTTAAAACCTATAGTGTACTTCCCATGAAATTTGGCAAAAAGTAATATTAAGTTGCACTAGTAAAGCAAAAAGTCCGAAAACCGCAATCGTGTAGTTATATCACTACACAAAATGATAGGTACCTACTCGTAAAAAAAATTGAATAAGAATGAGAGTTTATTCCGGACTGATGTGACCTTCACGTGAATGTATATTCTAACTTATAGCTATCCCGTTACCTTCTAATATCTTACATTATAATTACAAATAATATAAAAATCTATTATCGTACGGAACCCTCGAAGCGCGAGTTCAACTCGCATTTTGCCAGCTATTTTAAATAAAATACCCACAACCTACACTTCTCTTGCATCCATTATTACGCGTGTTTACGAATATACTTGATAAGACTAGTCTTAGGTACTTACTTTTAGAGCCAAATCAATCGTTGCTTCTTGATGTGATAATCTTATTTACTTAATAAGACAAGACTATCAGATCAAGTAGCAACGACAAATACTTACAACAAAAGTCAGAAATTAAAGTTACATTTACACAATTTAATAAATAAAAACAGTAAACCATAAATATCGACATTGATGGGCTTCACTAGACTATCGATAAAAAAATTATCGACAGATACCACTTCCCTAGTCATATACATGTGAGTGACCCCCCTTATCTCAAGTCACCCCCGAAGAGTGCAATGGAGACAGCTGCAGCTCAGACTGATTTTAAGACAAAAAATTTGACGAAATGGACGTTTTGTTTTCCCCTGTTTTCTCCTCGAAAGCTGAACCGATTCAATTCTTTTTTAAACGAAAAATTCCAGAAAGAGTATGGCTAGGTTCCTATCATATTTTTTGTTTATGCAAATAACCAATAGAATTCCTCTAGTAGTCCTCTAATTACGACAAAAAAAATACGGCAATTTTAGCAATATTAGCAGGGTCATATTTTCTTTATTAATAAGTTTTGAAAAAAAAGGCGGACATGCCTACAACTGACCTTGAATTTTTGAGCTGAAAAATCAGGGAGAAAACAGGGGAATATGTTTGTATGAAGAATCGTGTGACGCGTTCCTTCTTAATAATCAATAACCAAACTCCCAGACACATCCAAGGGGCGGGTTTTTTCAGACAGACGCTTCAAAGTTCGCAAAAAACACTCAAACCCCCTTTCGGACTTAAGATTTCGCAAACGGATCCCTAAATAAAAAATGATATTAAACTAATAATATTTTTAAAGACTTATCTAACGATACCCCACACTATGGGGCACATGAGAGAAAAAATATATCCCTATTTGACTTGTAGGAGAGGTAGGCTTAAATAATATTTTTATAACATATTTGCTCGTAAAGGGTCTCTTATTTCACCAATTTCAGTGTCGTAATGTATCTCATTACGCACTAGTGCGGTAATGTCATTGGTAATGTAAAGTAAAATGCACGGCTTCTCATGCTCACATACTAATAATCAAGGGGCTCCGGCTAAAACGAACTTTTTTAAATCTTAGCAAAGAGTTTTTATGTCAGAAAAGTGGTCAACATTTTATGAATAAAATTAACTTTGGGAGATAATATAATTATGATATAATATAAAATATATAAAATAAACATTTAATTCTAAACTTAATTTATTTAGACCATAAAATACAACCAGTTATCTGTAATGAAACATAAAAATATGAATTACTTTATTAGTAATACTGGCTGTTTTTGTGCCTTTGCCCTAAAAAAAATAGCGTCGATGCGCGCGCATTGATTATTTGTGACAGGTAAAAATTATTCCGCGCGCTTTTTCTTTTCGCTGTACCTATTGTTTTTTTCTAAGAAAGTCCGAGTTTTATTTATTTCCTCGCAAATATGTTATAAAACGTCGTATGACATACGTGCGTTTTGATAATTACAGCCTCTGCTTTCTTTTAGCAATACCTCGGCTGTAATTATCAACTTACCGCACTTATATCATAATATCACTTTTGGTTCCTTTAGAACGGGACTATGCTTTTCGATAAGCTGCCAGTTCCCGATGCGGATATTTTCTATCGCTTGGAATAAGGCCTAGGCTGTTGAAGTCTGAAGGATTTTACACTGTTTCGTCATTGAATACCTAATTTCCATTACTAGGTACATAAGAATTTAAATTTTTATTGCTTTTGTTACAGGGAATAACAGATTTTCTACTACAAGTAGTACAGTTCCCAAAATATTGCGGGGATAAGATTGCGTCAGGAGGCGGAATCCCGTAGATAATAACATAATATATCATTATATTCTAGTTCAGTTAAGTACTGATTAATCTAATCTAAAGTACTCACTAGCTGAAAATTACTGTTGTGCCACTTTAATTACAAATTACCAATGGCAAAGATGTGAATCATGTTAATTATTAAAAAATAAATATAACATTAAAGTACCTACTTAAATATATTATGTAGGTAGATATAGATTTAGATTTTAGTTATTTTAAACGTAGGTTATTTTATGTTATGTTTATTAATTTTAGACATTCAAATACGTACCCAGATAGATAAGATACATAATTATGTAATTATGTAAATCATCATACAGCGATGTGTCTAAACGCCCATAAAATTATTGTAGGCACTTGTGTCGTCATCACTAATACAAGGACAACGTGTCAATCAAATATATTAAATTTTATAGTCTAAATAATTTTGTTATAAACTATTAAGCTGCATAGTGATGATTTGATCTTTGACTAATATTTTTGATAAAGAGGTTTTCGCGAATATTGTGTTGTTAATCTTAACCTTAATTTTGCAAACAATTACACGCACAGATTGCCTATAAGTACATATTATTATTATAATTTAGGCACAATATTTTTACAGAAACGTGTCAGTTATTACAGTCAGTTATATAATATTTTTTTTTTACCTATCTGATAATATAAGTAGTTTAAATTCCATATTCCTCTAGTTTTATTCCTATTATTACTTCTCCAGTATTTGAACATAAATTTCCAGCTGGTGGATAGTAGGTATCACACAGCCTATAACCGGTCAACTCACCATTTCGTAAATGAAAATGCGTTCGGAAAGACATCTATTGTCAAATGAACTAGTTTAGTACCTATACAAGTTCATATGATTTTATTTTCATTCTTATTGTCGTATATTTATGATAGAGGCGAGGAAAAAACATAAAAACTTGAATAAATAAAAGTGAACATTTTATGGCATTTCTTTTGTTTCAAATCCAAATTTTAACCTAACTAGAATAATAATATTAACTGAATGTCTACATAGTACATATTTTATAGTAGACGAGGCAACGATGGATTTACTCGAGCGTCGTGGGGACCATTGGATTTGAAAATTTAGAAGATAGGAAGAATAAATATTTGCAATATGTGTGTGCCCCTTTCATTGGTGGAGGATAAAGTCCGACTGGACTTTTCGGGTTCCGTACCTCAAAAGGAATAAACGGAACCCTTATAGGATCACTCCGTTGTCCGTCTGTCTATCTGTCTGTCCGTTTGTCAAGAATATTTTTCTCAAGGACGCGTAGAGGTATAAAGCAAAATTAATATCATATAGGTTCTTGGGCCTGCAAACCCTTGGCGTAGAAAAAAAGTAGTAAATTTATAATTACACTTACACCCCAATCACAAATTATAACAGTTAAAAAAAAATACGTGTGGCACTCGGGGACTGCCGCGGTAAAGCTATTGCATAGCATTTTTTATCAACTAATGCAATTATACTCATCTCGATCCGTGCTCACTTCGTACAGTCTACACGCATACGTCTAGTTGCACGCACACAAACACCGTGCCGAAGTCTGCCGAACTGAAACGAAGACGTTAGACGATGCACGGCTTTCAACGTGCCGGTCGGAGTGGGGTGTTTTAAGTTTATTTTTCGTTACAAAATTTCTTGATTCGGTCGCCGCGCTCAAACCCCCGATAAAAGCTATGCAATAGCTTAAAACATCTGCAATGGAGTGTACAGGAGAGGGGATGTATCATACTTTTAACACGGGATATGCACGAAAGCTGCGTTCAAGCCGGCCAAGTTAGATCACGCTTATTGTAACAACAGACATCTACACACGTCTGCTACAAAATTAATACTGATAGATCGCTATAATAAGTAGACATAAAGGACTTAAATCGCCAGCTAGTCGCCGTCTATCAAAGTTGCTGCCCCGTGAGGATCGAGCTTTACGACTTTGACTGCACATAAATAGTAAGTTGACTCTGGATTTTATACTGAGTGGCGTGCTCACTGACTGGAGGCCGTCTCGGACCCACCAAACAAATGAAGAAATCCTGAATGCGCCACCCAAAAGTAAATGGATCCTTTGTTCCATGTTTATTGACAAAACCTGGTTTTTGTTGATTTTCTCAAATATCGCTGAATCTGAAAATAAAATTTAAAATATGGGACCATTATTTTATTGTGAATAAAATGTTATGAATTATCAAAATAAGTTCATGATTGGCGAAGAAATCGCTTAAAACATACATACAAAAATATACGTGTCGAAATGAGAACCTCCTCCTTTTGTTTTGAAAGTCGGTTGAAAAGAAAAACTAGGGTAGATTGTTAATTATTTACATAACATTTAGCAGTAATCGAAAAATAATGATATTTTTGAGGTCAATAAACATATAAATTATGACTATGACTGTTTACAATAAAGAAAAGTTTCTGTCATAACATCATTCTGTCAAAATTTTGTTTACATAATTATTTGCAGGTTTTAGTATTTTAGGTAATAATACTTGGAACTTGGTTTTTAGCTCTACGTAGTTCTATCTATCTTTAATCTAGTTATCTCACTGCAATAGAAATAAACAGTAAGTAAGTATTTTTATAACAGATTTGCTCAGAAAGGGTCTCTTATTTCACCAATTTCAGTGCCGTAAGTCGTAATGTATCCCATTACGCACTTGTGCGGTAATGTAATGTAAAATGCACGGTTTATCAACTGAACCGATTCAATTCTTTTTTAAACGAAAAATTCCAGAAAGAGTATGGCTGGGTTCCTATCATATTTTTTGTTTATACAAATAACCAATAGAATTCCTCTGGTAGTCCTCTAATTACGACAAAAAAAATACGGCAATTTTAGCAATATTAGCAGGGTCATATTTTCTTTATTAATAAGTTTTGGAAAAAAAGGCGGACATGCCTACAACTGACCTTGAATTTTTGAGCTGAAAAATCAGGGAGAAAACAGGGGAATATGTTTGTATGAAGAATCGTGTGCCGCGTTCCTTCTTAATAATCAATAACCAAACTCCCAGACACATCCAAGGGGCGGGTTTTTTCAGACAGACGCTTCAAAGTTCGCAAAAAACACTCAAACCCCCTTTCGGACTTAAGATTTCGCAAACGGATCCCTAAATAAAAAATGATATTAAACTAATAATATTTTTAAAGACTTATCTAACGATACCCCACACTATGGGGCACATGAGAGAAAAAATATATCCCCATTTGACTTGTAGGAGAGGTAGGCTTAAATAATATTTTTATAACATATTTGCTCGTAAAGGGTCTCTTATTTCACCAATTTCAGTGTCGTAATGTATCTCATTACGCACTAGTGCGGTAATGTCATTGGTAATGTAAAGTAAAATGCACGGCTTCTCATGCTCACAGACTAATAATCAAGATGCTCCGTCTAAAACGAAGGGTACTTTTTGAAATCTTAGCAAAGAGTTTTTATGACAGAAAAGTGATCAACATTTTATGAATAAAATTACTTTGGGAAATAAAATAATTAAGTATAATAATTAAAATAAGAATTAAATCTTTATTTTATAAACACTTCTGGACACATGTATTGGCCCACCTAAGAGTTTAGGTTTCGATGGCCCCTACCGAAATATGATTGCTAGATTGAACAAAAACTGTTGATGCAGTTTTAAACCTGATACATTTTACCATCTTTCTCGATCGTATTGTTTTAAATTTGAATTCAGAATACCATACGACATGGAGCTACGCCTAACAAGTCGGATATGCGCCTTGTTAAAGGCAATTGATTTTTGAATAAAAAACATGTTTTATCAAATAAAGGTTTAATTTAATAACGCGTGTTGCCTCCATGGGCATCTACCACAGCTCTCATACGATTAGGCATAGAGTTTATCAACCGCTCTATGAAATTTTGAGGGATCATCTCCCATTCCTCTTCTATGGCAGTTTTCAACTCCTGCATCGTCTGGGCAACTGGCTGACGAGCCCTAACACGTCTTTTTAGCTCGTTCCACATGTGCTCAATGGGGTTCATGTCTGGGCTTCTGGCTGGCCAGTCCATAACTGTGATGTTCACATCCCGAAGATATTCCCTGACGATGCCGGCCGCATGGGCTCTTGCATTATCATGCATAAAAAGGAAATTTGGGCCCACATAGTCCGCTTATGGTATCACGTGAGGTTCTAAGCACTCACGAATGTACCTTTCAGCATTTAATGTTGGCAGCCGTGGTCCTGTAACAACCTCAAGTTGAGTTTTGCCGCTCGCGGATATACCGCCCCAGACAGTCCATGAGCCACCGCCATAAGCAACCCTCTCTTCAAAGCAGCATTGTGCGAAACGCTCTCCCTTACGTCGGTAGACCTTCTTCCTTCCATCATTGCCATGTAACACAATTTTAGACTCATCAGAAAAGAGTACACGGCTCCAATCTTGCTGTGTCCAATTTAAATGACTGCGTGCGAAATGAAGGCGCGCTGTTCGGTGGGCTCGCGTTAGTTTGGGCCCATTAGCTGGCTTGTGTGGTACCATATCGCGTTCTTTTAACCTTCTCCGAACAGTTCGAGAGCTCACAGATACTCCGTGGAAGTCGCGAAGTTGGTTTTGTATCTCAATGGAGGTAAGGTGACGATTTCTCAAGCTGGTCGTCACGATGAATCGATCCTGCCTTTCAGTTGTGACCCGAGATCGTGGCCTTCCTTGGCGACGAACAAAGCCGCCAGTCTCTAGGTACCTCCGATAAACATTTCGGACCGCAGATCGACTTAAATTAAGTTGAGCACTCACGTTTCTTTGGCTGTGTCCGGCCTGAATAAGTGCCACAGCTTGGGCGGCGACTTCAGGTGAAGTATCCATAGATTATTGATAGAACCTCACCTTAATGTTAAGAATAAGTAATGTTTGTTGCAAAACCAAAAATATCAATCACTTTTTCAAGAATTAAATCCAAGTAAACCAATAAAACCAAGTTTTCTTAGTATTCGATTGTTTGATATCAACAAACAGGCTCCAAATTGTCTTTTGTTTCTTTAAATTCTGTGTTCGAAATTCAAAAAAAGACTATTGAATGAAATTGTGAATGTGCCAGGTTCAAAACTGCATAAAAACTTTTTGCTCGACCTAATATAAAATTTTAGCTAGGACCAAACGAAACTGAAAATACAAGGTGGGCCAATAGATGTGTCCAGAAGTGTATATAAAATAAAGATTTAATTCTTTAACTTAATTAATTTAGACTATTAATTACAACCATTTATCTGTAATAAAACACAAAAATATTAATTTACTTTATTAGTAATACTTACTGGCAGTTTTTGTGCATTTGCCTTTAAAAAAAAGCGCTGATGCGTGCGCATCGATAATTTCTGACAAGTAAAAATTATTCCATGAGCTTTTGCTTTTCGCTGTATTGTTTTTTTTTCTAAGAAAGTCCGAGTTTTATCTATTTCCTCGCAAATATGTTATAAAACGTCGTATGACATACGTGCGCTTTGATAATTACAGCCTCTGCTTTCTTGTAGCAATATCGCCTCGGCTGTAATTATCAACTTACCGCACTTGTATCATAATGTACTATTATTCCATACAAGAGTTTATGAATTATAAAATAATTAAAAGGTATGCTGCATTAAACTGACAAAGATTGTTATTGTTCGCACCACTCGACGCCGCTGTAGGCTTCACCCGCACTACCTGGAGCCGATATCGTCTAGAACGGTAAGGTTCCAGCGATCAGTCCTCCCACGTACGTGTTGGCTCTGGGGTGAACTTCCTACAGCGGTGTTTCCTGAGCGCTATGACATGTCCTTCTTCAAACGAGGTTTAAAGAGAGCTATCCTCTCAAGGTAGGCAGCGGCCTGGCTGTGCCCCTAGCATTGTTACAAGAAAGCAGAGGCTGTAATTATCAAACCGCACGTGTGTCATACGACGTTTTATAACATATTTGCGAGGAAATAAATAAAATTCGGACTTTCTTAGAAAAAAACAAATACAGCGAAAAGAAATAGCGCGCGGAATTATTTTTACTTGTCACAAATTATCGAAGCGCGCGCATCAGCGCTTTTTTTTTAAGGCATAAACACAAAAACAGCCAGTATTACTAATAAAGTAAATTAATATTTTTGTGTTTTAGTACAGATAAATGGTTGTAATTTATGGTCTAAATTAATTAAATTAAAGAATTAAATGTTTATTTTATATAATTATATCATAATTATATTATCTCCCAAAGTTAATTTTATTCATAAAATGTTGACCACTTTTCTGACATAAAAACTCTTTGCTAAGATTTAAAAAAGTAGGTACCTACCGTTCGTTACGTACGGAGCCCCTTGATTACTAGTATGTGAGCATGAGAAGCCGTGCAATTTACTTTACATTACCGCACTAGTGCGTAATGAGATACATTACAACACTGAAATTGGTGAAATATGAGACCCTTTACGAGCAAATATGTTATAAAAACAATTATGTATTAGCCATGCTCTGAGGCGTTTTTGAAATTGTGATAAGCTCTCTTATGTCTCTGGGTATATTGTTAAAGACCCTTATTACCATCATGCCTACATTTTTGTGGTAGAAAGTTGTTCTACCTGGGGGAATTTCTAATTTTGAAGGATCCCTAGACACACACATTGTGTCCTTCTTCAGATTATCACTATTTGCTTTAATAAATATATTAGAATTTCTTTTTACAAACATTCCGATCTCCAATATGTAGAGGCATGCCACTGTCAATAATTTTTGTTCCTTGAACAACGGTCTACAGGAATCAAGTGGATCTGACCCCAGTACAGACCTAACACACTTTTTCTGTACAATAAATACTTTACTGATGTCAGTAGAGTTGCCATATATAATTAGTCCGTATCTCAGAACCGATGCACAGTGTGGATTTGGGCTTAAAACCTGGCCAAAAATATTTTATGCGTCTAATAGCTACTAATGCTTATTTAGTATTATTTCAGGTGATAAATTAATTAAAACAATGACATAGTACCAAATAAAATAATTTATTCCTCTTTGCTACTCACATCTATATTACTAATATTTGTTGTCACTTTGCAATAACATATTAACAACATCAGGTGATAATGGCTTTTTATTTATAGCTGTTTAGGCTACAGGAGGTTATAATGGAACGAACACGCAAAAAATATTACCTTTGAGATTCAGGGATGAATACGTATATAACAAAACCTTGCACTTCAAAATCGGTCAAGTTTTACAAATTACAAAATGTGCGGCTTCGTGCGGCTAAATGTTATTGTTTCGTCTTGTCTACTTGATACTTAATGTAATACAAAAATTTGACAACTTAGATATACTTAGAAGTATAACAAAACCCTTCGTAATTGGACGGTGTTACACAAAAAGGATCCAACCCACATGATGGTCGAAAATGAGTTAAGTACGCCAAAGTGGTCTTTATGGTCTATATTTTCATATAGCAAAAACAACCAGATCAAAATACGAATATTAACGTTTTTATCGACATGGGGTACCAACCCACATCTATGACGGGTTTCGGTTTTGTTTTCACAAAAACGATTCAACCTCCTTGGATCATTGAAGTGAAATTATCAAATAAAGAAACTAGTCTACAATGAAAATGTGAATAAGGATCCAATTTACTTGGATTGTATTTGATAAATTATATTTAAATGAAAAAGAATGCATTTGCAAAATCATAAAAAGGGTTCAAGCGGTTTGGATCGTTTTTGCTAAATGATTTTGTTATGATAACGTTCTAATTAAAATAACAAAAATAATCCTAACCACATGAGTTTTGATAAATTTAGAAGTTATTTTATGTCAACGTATTAAAATAATTAAATAGATTTTTTTTTTAAGAAACCCAAAATATTTTTTTAATGGATTCTTTTTTTTATTTATATATATATAGTTATATATTGATATTATTAATTAAATATATATATATATGTCATCATCATCATCATATCAGCCTATCGACGTCCACTGCTGGACATATAATAATAATAATCATTATATTTCAGTAAAAAAAAAAAACATTATATATATGCCTCACCCAACTTCCGCCACATTGAGCGGCTTTGCGCCGCCTGCATCCAACGACCCCCCGCAACCCTGACCAGATCGTCGGTCCATTTTATGGGGGGGTCGATTGGCCGCCATTCGAGAACATTTTTCCCCCATCGGAGTTCCGTGCGAGCCGCGGCACGAGACGGTCACGTACATACAGCGAGCGCTCCGGCGCACGTCGCGGTAATAACTTTTTTCCCAAGTACCCCCATAGTGAATAGTGAGTTATTATTGTAAAATAAAACTATTTTACTAATAAAATGTGAAGATGAGTGTGTCAAATGAACTAAAAAGCGATTCCCCAAAATTGGGGATGGACTTTCCAAATTGTAATAACGAAAAATTAGACATTAAAAACAATAATGGAGTGTTGTGCGATACCCGTAAAAACCTTATCAATAATGAAGACGGTTCCTTTTCGGTTAATTGTAACAACTGCAACTTTGTTAACAAAGTAAAGAACTTCGTTGAGTTTCACAACGGTCAATCAAAAATAAAAATCCTTAAGTGTAAAAAATGTAACAAACAAAGTGCTGTGAAAATTTACATTGACGTTACACAGAAATTATTGGACAATCAATTCGAGACAGATGTCTTGTATAAAATATATAGTTGTGCACATACACTGTGCAAAAGTATATTTCATAACTGTCAAAGTTGTAACAAACAATTAGTAGTGCGAGCCATCCCGCAAGACATATTTCTCGCGTGTGAAACAGTTGTATGCACTTGTAAAAAAGTTAATACTGTGTATATACACAGTGTTGAGCTCAATTTACGACCCAATATTAAATCTCGCGAACAATCGAGGAATAGCACCACAATCTCAACAAGTTCAACTGCACCGAACAAACGGTGGAAACAGGTTGAAACAACAACAAGCGCTGGTGCAGGTGCTCCAGCAATTACTACTTCAAACCGGTTTGAATTGCTTCGCTTCAAGGACAGCGATGCCACACATGCGCGCTCGTCGTCAGTTTCATCTTCGATGCGTTCAAACTCAGCAAACTCGCGCAGTCTTTCCCGTAAGCGTACATTAACCGGTGATACCGACATCCCGGAGGCGAAGAGACCAGCCGCGCGTAAGAATAGTCCACGGTCGACGTGCAAAGAAGACACAGTAACACAAAAAAACGGGTACGTTCCTCCAATACTTATCAACGATTCGCGCTACAAATTCAATAACGCGAAAGACAATAAGAAAATGATGTCAGACAAACTGATCAGTGATCTTTCGCGCATTCTCGCAATTCATAAAGCCAGAGTCAGTCGTAACCAGAAAAGCAAGAATATTCTCATCACATTAACGAACCTCGATAAACGTAGCCTGTGCATTGAGGCAATTAAGAAATATAAGCCAGACTTGGCCTTCATTGCTCCGAAACCTCGTGCAGAACAAATACGAACAACTAAAGTAATAATTAGAAATATGACACATGACCATACTCACGATGAGCAAATAGAGGAAATGGAGAGGTGCATTGGCATCCGCCCGCTGAATATAAAGCGCATTACGTCAGATATACAATTATGTATTTTTGACGGCTCATTCTCATACGTGGAACTGGCTGAAAAAATGAAGAACGCCACTGAGGCCTTCTTTTGCGCTCATAAAATCAAACCCGAGCGTTACAAAATGAGTAGCGACAGAATACTACAATGCAAGAACTGTCTTCGATTCAACCACGCAACGAGCGCCTGCCACGCTCAAAAGCGCATCCCGACGATCGAGATTGTGAACAGTCATGGTGAAACAATTAAAGTATGCGCCAACTGCAGAGACGTAAAACCTGAACAACACACAGCAACACAGCGTAAATGCCCGCACTTTCAGCGTGAAATGAATAAACAAAAAACAAAACGCGAAGAAGCTCTTCTTCGTGAGGAGGAAAAACATTATAACAAGCAACAGCCTTCCAAACAGGAGACGCCATGCGAACATAAACCTCGTCCACGTGAGAGATCAATACGAGGCGAACGTACCTACGCTAACGTCACCGTCAACAGCGAACAACGACAGGAACTTAAACAAAACCAAACACCAAGTTGTAAACCCTCAAAACAAGACTTCCTCGAAATATTCGAGCGTTGCTTCAAAGAACTTCGCAATGCCGTCCTTAACTGCGACTGGAACTAAGAAGCAGGTGCGATTAATGCACATTAATGTGCAAGGTCTTCGTGGTAAATTTATGGAAGTCAAGCACACTGTAAACAAGTATAATGTTGACATTCTTATTCTCAATGAAATAAAAATGAATCCGGACGAGCAACGTTACAATATCCCCGGATTTGATAAAATCTACGAAAGAAAAGAGAAGCATTTAGGCACCGTAATGTACATAAAACGAGGTCTAAGATGGGCTCAAACAAAATTGATAGACAGTATAGATGATGCCGACAGACGTATTGAAGGATGTAGCATCAAACTTTACACGGATCACACAACCAACGACATGATTACAATTAAAGGTATCTACATACCTATACCCAATCAAGGAGATCTTGTCGATGAGTTTGAGATGCTGATATTCGGCGAAAGTGCAATCATCATAGGTGACTCGAATCTACGAATGAAACAACTTAAGCACCCTAGAGATGCTGGCCTCGGCATCGTGCTTCGCGACGCAATCAAACATAGCTCTGTCAGACTCGTTAACACTGGCCAACCATCTAGGCCCACGAGTTTAGGAAACAGCATACTAGACACAGCAATCGTGAACCACGATCACTCACTATTAGAATTTAAGTGCCAGCAAAGAGAATGTATTACCTCAGACCACCTCCCATGGACACTGGATATAATAACTGATACTGATTACGAACAACCGATGAGTCGTAATCTCACGCAAATTAAAACGACCAGAGAAGGAAGACAAGCATTTGAAGAGCTACTAGCTAATAACATGAATTCAGGGCTAAAGATTGCTTCAAACGATGACTGCGATTTGTACATCACTGAAACAGAGAAAGCCATCGTCAAAACACTCGATGAGTTGGCACCGCTGAGAGTTATAGATCCGAAAGACAGACTTCCAGAACATATAAGAAATAGAATAGCTGAGCGCAACGCCAAGAAGCAGCGAGCCTGGAGACTGAGACACACTGATCTCAGTAGAATGGCACGGAGACAATACAACGTCTGTAAACACCTGTTGGCTAAAGAACTTCTTCAACATAAAGAAGCGGAATGGACTAAATTACTCGAAAATACTCAAGACAATCGGAAACGTATGTGGGCTGTACAAAGAGCTATGAAAAAGCCCATCATGAAACTGCCTCTCTTTAATGATTGTAGCAGTGAACTGGAAATCATTGACCGGATGGTCGATACAGCCATAGTCAAGGATGCCGCTATCAGTGCTTCTGATGAATGTACTGAAACTAGTACACCATTTGCACCACTCAATCGGACATCAAAACATGAGCTGAAACTAGCTCTTAGACGCTTCAAAAATAGCAAAGCCCCCGGACCTGACGGTATCAGAGCCGACATACTAAAATTAGGCGGTGAGACTATGATCGCGATATTTAAACGTATCATGGATTATGTACTTATGACGGGCTATTTCCCGAAACGTTGGAAAACCAGCAAATGCATCTTCCTACATAAGGTGGGTAAAGATTATAGAGATCCCAAATCGTATAGACCAATCAGCCTCCTTAACATCATGGGAAAATGGGCTGAGAGGATAATACAGAATCGCATCGAGACTGAGCTAAGTGAAATAATTCCCAGCTACCAGCACGGATTTACTAGAAACAGAGGCACTGCCACTCAAATCCTCCGCACAGGCAAATATATCGCTGACGCGCTGGACAAGGGCCACAGCGTCGCCATGATATCAACAGACCTCAGTAAAGCTTTCGATTCAATCAATCATAAAGGTCTCTGTCGAAAGCTCATCGACGCTGGAGCACGAAATAACATCATAAAGATGCTAGAAAACTATCTGAGCGACAGAACAACAAGAGGTAGCTTCAGAACCACTTTGGGAACGGAGAAACATGTGCCACACGGGGTGCCCCAAGGATCGATAATCGGTCCGGCGATCTTCAATCTCTACGTAGCCGACCTACCAAGTGAAAGGATAGCAGGTCAAATGCTGTCCCAGTACGCCGACGACCTATGCGTACTAAACGCAGCCGAAAGACCGGACTACGCCACGCGTCGAGCAGAATGGGCCGCTACCGATATAATCAACTACTACCAAAAGTGGGGACTCAAATGCAACGTCGATAAGACAGAATGCATCATGTTCTCATACAAAAGACCGAGGCTGAACAACTCGAACTCAGGATACCGCAATTACGTTCAAATACATGGTGAACGCATCCCATTTAAACCGGCCATAAAATACCTTGGAGTCTGGCTGGATAAAAGGCTTACAATGAATAAGCATGCCAAGGAAAACATCGAAAAGGCCAAGAGAGTCAAAGGAGCGCTATATCCTATCATTGGCTACCGCTCCAAGCTAAGTGTCGACGTCAAGCTGCTTGTCATTCAAGCATGCTTGTTGCCAGTGATCGACTATGGAGTAATACAACTGCTCCCGAGGTACAGCAAAACAAACCTGCTCCAGCTTGAGAGGCAGTACAAATTAGCACTGAAGAGTGCCGCACGGTTACCCAGACGCACTGACACTGATCTGCTCTGGCAAATAGTACAACAAGACCCGTGGCACATCCGTGCGCACGATCTCCACGGCGATATGATAGAGCGCATTAAAGCTCTGTCAATAGAGGGGCTACAAGAACAAAGCCCAGAGTACACCCGCTACGGACAACATAATCCCTTTCTTTTCGCCACTAGAGTAGGTGAAATTGAATACATTCGAAAAAAGGATAGGGACAAGCCACTCTTCTATCGACTGGCCCCCTCCCGTCAGCGTAGGCTCTGACTGTATAGTCACTATATAAGTAATAAGCGGCTAGCCGCTGGGGCTAATACCCACTATTGCATTGTTGTCCTCAAATAAATTTATATAAAAACTAGTCATAAGAGGAAACAACTAGGATAGGTTTCTAAAGCTCCCACTCTCCGCGGACATATATGAAACACGCATTAATTGTAAAATTATATTTATGTAAGTGACATGTATATATAAACAAGAGTAATAAATGAATTCTGATTCTGATTCTGATTTCCCCCATCGGCCATCGGTTTTTCGAGCTATATGTCCTGCCCACTGCCACTTCAGCGATGCAACTCGTGTCGACAACTTTAGTTCTCCTGCGGATCTCCTCATTTTGGATTCGATCCCACAGGGAAACAAAAGCACAACTCTTTCCATGGCTCGCTGGGTGACAGTGAGCTTTCTAATGAGCCCCATAGTTAGCGGCCACGTCTCTGTGCCATAAGTCATCACTGGCAACACACATTGGTTGAAAACCTTCGTCTTTAAACACTGGGGTATTGTGGACGAGAATACAGTACGTAGTTTACCGAACGCTGCCCAACCGAGTTTTGGATTCTGCGATTAACCTCTTTTTCGAAGTTGGACCTACCTAACCGGACCGTTTGTCCTCCTAGGTCCTATTCGTCAACAACTTCGAGATTAAAGCTGAGATATTGCTTATGCATGCGATATGGGCGTGCACTACATGGCGATTAGACATAACTTTCGTCTTATCCACGGTCATTTTAAGGCCCACCCGTTGAGAAGCTCTATTGAGGCTGTCAAGCATATTATGCTTAGGTCCTCTAGTGATTCTGCCATGACCACGATATCGTCAGCATAGTGAAAGTGGGTGATGTACTAGCCATTTATGCATGCGATATGGGCGTGCACTAGATAGCGATTAGACATGACTTTCGTCTTATCCATGTTCATTTTTTAAGGCCCACCCGTTGAGAAACTGTGTTGAGGCTATCGAGCATATTGTGCTTAGGTCCTCCAGTGATTCTGCCATGACCACGATATCGTCAGCATACCGAAAATTGGTGATGTACTCGCTATTTATGTTGATGCCAAATCCGTCCCAGGCAAGAAGCTTAAAAACATCTTCCAACGCAGCTGTATGCTATTATTAGAGATCAGAAGTGTTTAAATATAAAAAAAAACAAGTATTAAGCATAATTAGTCTAATATAAACTAAACTTAATGTATTTCAACAATATTTTACCAATTCAACATAATTTGAAACTTATAAACAGCCATTAATTACCACATGTTACGAATAATCACAATTACACAAAAATAACCTCCAAATTAAATATGGAACGAACTTACAGTAAGCAGCGTCGAAACCAACCACCTTACCGACCGACGACTGAGAAGCAAATGGGCGGCACTCGACTGAGCGCTCGCTTTTATAGGCGGCGGTGGGAATCGATACTGCCTGTCATAAGTTTAGCTAATACGGCCTCTCCTGATCGTGCACCGTCCCCGGCTGCACTGGAGTTGTCCTCTTCCGAAGCACTGGCGACTACGGAGGTACTTTGTCCGCCGTCTTCACCCATGTGTGATTCGCCCGTACTTAAAGTACCAGCGAGATCTGTATGAGCTCCGGAGGGTTCACAAGCATCGTCAACGTCATCATCAGAGTTGTCATCTGTATGAATAAAAAAATGTTGTTAATCAATCATGACAACATACGTTGTTGCCTATTCTTTCATTCATCACGCGTACAAGGCCCTCACTCAAAAATACACACTCATAACAGATTAAAGCACTTCACTTTCAAAAGTATGCATACATCATCACTCGGAATAACTCTATCATACTCATACTTGAACTTGCAAGTTCCCACGTTAAGCGTGAACCAAGGCTACGTCTGCTAGGACAGAGCCTTACGCGCATTCAAAGAACGCGACTCGCAGGGACAAAGCCCTCCAGGACAAAGCCTGATGCGTATTCAAGGAACACGACTTCCTGGGACTGAGTCCACCATGTGTACGGAGTCCACGTCTGCCAAGGCCGGGTACTCCTGGACACCACCCTCAGGTGCCACCACTGAACCGTACCGGCAGTTCGTTCCAACCAGCAAGGCCAGCACTCGCCTTTTACTCCCACACATGTCCGCATACACACCAAGTGCACTAAAAACAGAATAATATGAAAGGTTTGGTTGAAACTTACTATCAAAAAATGCAGAACAACTCTCAGGACACCATTCGCCTTTCCAGGGAACCATATACTGAGCAGCAGCTTGAGTGGTCTTGCCTCTAGCTCCACTTAGCAGCCTCATCTCATAGCGGTCACTTGGCAGGACTTTAGTGACACGGTAGGGACCCCTCATGCCAGAGTCAAGTTTCCCAACGGACTGAGAGTATTTAATTACAAATACTTGGTCGTCAACCTGGAATTTCTTCGGCGGGTGTCTTTGACGGTTTACCCGTGTATCTTGACAAACTCTGTTTTTATCAAGCGACGTCTTAGCGTTGCTCCTGCTGAGTTCTCTTGCGGCCTCGCGATTGGGGCTGGAGTTCTCAATGGCAACATCTCGGACCAGCGCACGAATAACAGGAGTGGTCGCATTAGTACCGATTAGTAGGTATAAAGCTGAGTACTGCGTGGTTTTCTGTTTAGTAATATTTAAGACTAATTGAATTTTATACAGAGCATCAGACCAAGCAAGCTTCTTATTGTTACTCTCTACACGGATCAAGTTAAGTACAGTCCTCACATAACGCTCGGCCTGCCCGTTGGAGTGGTGCATTTCGGGCGTTATGTAATGGACATCACTACCTATTTCTGATATCCAGTTAGTGAAAGCTGACGCTTCGAACATGCGACCACGATCGCAGACTATTAGTTTGGGCGTCCCAAATAAAGACACTGCGCTACTAAAAACTCGTTTTAATTCGCTCGTGTCCTGTCGGTACATCGGATAGAGTAGACAAAATTTGGTGAATGAGTCTACTATGACAAGCACGAATTTATAACCATTGGATTCTGGTAAGGGACCTAACACATCCACATGAATCGTATTAAACGGGACATCAGACTTCGCCCACGAAGTAATCGGCTGGCAAGGAGCTCTCGGGACACGTTTTTTGGATAAGCAGATTAGGCAATGGGAAGTGTACTTTCGGACAAATTGTTTAAGGCCAGGAAACCAGAAATGTTTTAGAATAAGGTCGTAAGTCTTATCAGCCCCAATATGCTCGTGCTCGTCGTGAAAGACACGTAACAAGCTGAGCCTGTGCCCTTTGGGAATGTAACATAGTAAACGCGACTCCTCGCCTACTGGTGAATAGCGGTAGTAGAGGATGTCATTTTGACATACATACCGACTGGAGTCTAACACGCCATCGCTGAGTTTCTGTTTAAGATCAAGAGTTTCCGAATCAGCCGATTGGGCCATTTGCGCCCAATTCAAAGGCCGTTCGATATTATTTACTTGCAACGTTGGTGGATTCCTACTCAAATAGTCTGCGTGGCCCATCAATACGCCTTTACGATATTCAATTTCAAAATTGAAGTCCTGCAGATAAATCCACCAGCGTGCAACCCGTGGAAGAAGATCTTTTTTGCGCTCGGTGGCCTTCAATGCATTGCAATCGGTTATAATTTTAAAGTTTACACCGATCAAATAGTGACGGAAATGTTGCAATGCCTTGACGACCGCCAGCGTCTCTAACTCGTACGAATGGTACCTCGCTTCTGCGCCTTGAGTGACTTTGCTAAAATAGGCCACCACACGCTTAGCACCATCCGCGTGAGTCTGCATGAGCACAGCACCGTATCCTGCACTACTGGCGTCGGTGTGTAGCTCAGTAGAAAGGTTCGGATCAAAAATCGTAAGTATAGGCTCGCTTGTTAACCGCCTTATCAGATCTTGGCGGACCTGATTTTGTTCAGGTCCCCATTCAAATTTTGCGTCTTTCTTTGTAAGTCGTGAGATACATGCGGTTTTCGTCGCATATCCTTCGATGTAACGCCGAAAATATCCTGCAAGGCCTAGGAATTGGCGTACTTGTTTGACGTTAGTAGGAGTAGGGGCCTTAACCAACGCCTCGATTTTGTTAGAGCTCGGCCTAACCTGACCATGGCTGATAAGGCGCCCTAAGTATTCTACCTCCGTGACAAGAAAAGAGCATTTGCGTACATTTATAGAAAATCCGGCTTCAGTCAGAGTTCTCAAAACTTCGTGCAATAGAGAGATGCCTCCTTCGATAGTCATACTCAATATAAGTACGTCATCGATATACACGAGGACATTCCCAGCTTCTATAAATCTACGCAGAGTATTATTGATGATGCGTTGATACACTGTAGGAGAATTGCATAAGCCATACGGCATTTTTAGGTACTCGTAGTGAGCTTCAGTTGTTACGAAGCCTGTTTTATGGATCGAGTCTTCATCAATTGGTATTTGGTGAAAACCCGACGCCATGTCTAAAGATGTAAAGAATTTCGAGCCCCCAAGTCGATCTATGTGATCGTCAATTAAGGGCAAGGGGTACCTATCCTTGACCGTTACACGATTAAGTGCCCGAAAGTCAACGCACATTCTATCTGAGCCATCTTTTTTCTTGACTAAAATGACTGGACTCGCGTACTCGGAATCGGACTCCCTAATAATTTTTTTTATCTAGCAAATCCTGACATATGTCACGAACTTTAAGTTTCTCCTGATAGGATAGGCGATACGGGTGATAAACTACAGGTACATCACTTGTCAAGTTGATATGCATCTTGCCAGTTTTTACAGTCGTGATTGCTGTACCGGATATTAAAAACTGAGAGAATTCGTCTACTATGGTCATCAACTTGACGAGTTCAGCACCTTTGAGAGGCGTATTTATTCTATCAGGCTCGCTAATATTGACCGCATTTACTTTTAGTACTCGACCCGATGTGCTAGACGGTGTGCGAGTCAAATAATGCCCATGCTTTGTACGAATAAACAATACACCATCACGATTGAGTACGTCTGTCCCTATGATGATGGGAGTATTCATATATGCCGCGGGTACAATAACAAAGTCTACTTCGAGTGTGATATTATTGAATTCTACTGTTAGGGTAATATATTCACGAGCAACAAACTCTTTGTCGCTTATTCCCTTCAGAGAACAGCTAGCTTGCTTTCGTGGACCCGAAAAGTGACCGACTATCGCTGATGATATTAAGGATACGTTGAGTGCGCCACTGTCTATAAGGACGTCGACCGGTACACCCTGGATCACGGCTGTACTTATATCATTGTTATTATCCACATTTAAAACCTCACGACATAAATTAACTTTACGTTGACTGTTGCCTTGAGGTTCAGATCGAGCCTTGGCAAAACACTCGCCCTCTTTGTGTCCTAACTTTTTACAAAAGGAACAAGTAGGTTTAGTACTACTAGTACTATCAGCAGTACTCTGTTTCTTAGGACATTTATCTTTAAAATGACCTTTTTGCTTGCAAACAAAACACCTGTTTTCGCTTCTGTCAGAGCCGTTGAAATTACGCTTTTTAGCTGCACTAGAATTTAATGATACGTGTTTTTCAAAGTTGCGATTATCAGATTTGCGGGTAGGCTTGACATAAGTGGCTAGAAATGAAATAAGATTGTCTGTCGTTAAGTCAGCGTTGGTAGCTGCTGCACGTACTTGCACGTCACTAATGCCATGGATTACTATTTGGACCATAAGTTCTTCACTTAACCCTTTTACCACACGTAGGCGTAATAGAGAACGACGTGCATACTCAGCGTATGACGAGAACTTATCAGATGTTGAATTTATAACCTCATAAAGGATCTGTGCATAGTTCATTTTTTGTGGACACAAGGACTTAAACTCCCTAACAAAATTAAACCATGAGCGATCATTCGTAGTCCACTCATTTAACCAGGTTTTTGCGTCACCCTTCAAACAATGAGCTACACGAGAGAAACACTCAAGATCATCCCAGCAGTTCGCACGTTTGGCTCTTTCCACTTCATCACACCACACCTCAAAATTATTTATGGCTGGGTCAAAGTTTGAGACATAATAATTACTAGACTTATTTTTTGTCAACATAGCCAACGCATCAACGAGTGATTTACTTACGGAAGCGCTATTTACATCTGGCTGAGGTGTGTTGCCACGAATAGTTGGTGGTTCATGCGAACCACTAGCCGTACTCTCTTCGACAGCGGTTAATCGTGTCATTATAGAGCCTAAGGCGTCGTTTATGGACATATCGTGGTGGTAGAATTGAGACTCACTCTGGTGGTGACGCGACTTGATCGATCGTGATCTAGATCTTTCGCGAGAATAATAATGAGCCCTAGTACGCGAGTGACTGCGGCGTGAACGAGAACGTGAGCTATCAGAACGCGAACTCGAACGGTTCTTAGTGTGACGTGAGCGTGTACGCGACCGCATCCTGCCATGACTCGACGGTAAACATGATCTGTTACCACGCGAATGAGAACGGCGTCTGCTACGTCGCGAAGAATCACTGTGACGTCTACACTCGGCTCCAGAGCGAGGCGGTGTCCCAATGGACTGTGCATGTGATGCACGTGGCATCTTATGTTTCGAAATTAAGGGCTGTTTACTTTTTACAAGGCTAGTTGTGAGCGAAATCCTATCCCACTTCTGATATTAGAGATCAGAAGTGTTTAAATATAAAAAAAAACAAGTATTAAGCATAATTAGTCTAATATAAACTAAACTTAATGTATTTCAACAATATTTTACCAATTCAACATAATTTGAAACTTATAAACAGCCATTAATTACCACATGTTACGAATAATCACAATTACACAAAAATAACCTCCAAATTAAATATGGAACGAACTTACAGTAAGCAGCGTCGAAACCAACCACCTTACCGACCGACGACTGAGAAGCAAATGGGCGGCACTCGACTGAGCGCTCGCTTTTATAGGCGGCGGTGGGAATCGATACTGCCTGTCATAAGTTTAGCTAATACTATATATTATCATCATCATCATCATCATATCAGCCCAATGACGTCCACTGTTGAACATAGGCCTCACCCATGCTATATATATGTATATATAATTAATTAAATCAATTATCTCACATCAATATACCATATTGGATCTTTTTTGTGAAATTAAAAATGAACATACATTAATTAAAAATTACATTTAGCAAAAAGGATCCAATCCTCTATTTATTGAAATATTTCAAAAAATATAAGCTTATACTAATTAATTCTTCAGACTATAAAATTAATATAAATATATACACATATTACCCAAAGAAACAAAGACGGTATAATAGTACATCAATGTGCAAATACAAGTTAAACTTCAAACTTAAATATCTCAAAAGTCACATTTTGTGGGTTGGATCCTTTTTGTGTAACACCGTCCAATTGTTTCAAACTTTAGATTTATCGATAGATTCAGTACATGTCAGTTGTAAATAGTTTTGAATAAAACTGACTTAAATTTTATTAAAATACATAGTACTACACGAAGTACACACCTGGAGCAGAATAATACATCACAAAAATGTCAAATAAACCGCTTAAACAGAAAAATACAAACGTTTTGAAAACGCGAAAAATTAAGCACATCGATATATCACACAACACTGTTGACGGACACTGTAGCGAGCTTGATGACGTTATCGCCGTACGGGTTTCGTCGTTAGATGCAATAACTATCCTCATTTCTTAATAAGTCGATCATATATGTTGCAAACAAATATAAAAAAAAAATGATTATTGGCCAGGTTTTAACATTCAATACCATTCTGTGCGATGCAACATTAGTCACTAGGCATAGTTCTGAAGTCCAAATTTGTAAAAATCCCCACCATCTTGAACTTTGTTGTTTTTGGTCTGAGTGATACCAAAATCGATATCTGACGATCCCATTGGTCATTGGGCATAGTTCGTAAGTCAAAATTGTAAAAATGCCCGCCATTATGAACTTTGTTCTTTTTGGGCTGAGTGACACTAAAATTGATATCTGACGATCCCATTAGTCACTGGGCATAGTTCTGAAGTCAAAATTGTAAAAATGCCCGCCATCTTGAACTTTGTTGTTTTTGGGCTGAGTGACACAAAAATCGATAGGTATCTTACGATCCCATTGGTCACTGGGCATAATTCTGAAGTCAAAATTGTAAAAATACCCGCCATCTTGAACTTTGTTACTGTGGTAAGAGTAAGAAGTCATTAGCGTTTAGTCGCATAATGCCTAACTCGCGAAATGGCACCTGAGTCTAGAAAGGACTAATTCGCGAATAGACTAATTCTTAAAAAGACTAATTCGCGAAATGGCTAATTCTAAAAAGGACTAATGCGTCAAAGGGCTAATTCTTAAAAAGACTTATTCACGAAATGGCCAACTCTCAGCAACGTATGACAGCATTGACAGCACAAACCAGACATTTAAACGGGACTAGAGGGCGATGCGCGATTATGTTCAAGGATATTTTTTTGCTGGCTGACATAATAATAATAAAAGATTTGATTTGAAACTTATTTTGGTCATAGTAATTGTAGCTGTCTGACGTGTCAGCGCCCTTTGCCGAATAATCGGCGACTAGTCACAGTTCAGCTTCATCGGATTTACCGACCAGTCGGCACATCTCTAGTATCTACCTACCTAACCTATATATATTACACGCGTTAACTGTGATAAAAAAAAATATCAATCTAAGCTATCAATCAATCTTACAATTAACAATAGAAGTGCGTGTCGTGTCACGCCGTACTCCGTTGAACACGAAGACTGCACGTTCATTTCTAGGCCATAACACGAATTTCTCGATATACGATATAGATTCTCGATAAACATTCATGTGAATAAAACTACAGTAATCACAACGGGTTTAAGTTGCTAGTTGCTTGTTCGCTCAATGAGCATTTTCGGTCTCATTAGATTTTATTTAACCATAAAAGAACGTCATGATTTATTCCAATAGGGATTGTAATATCTAGGCGGATCATACTTACACTTCGCCAGTTATGTTAGATCCCATGAAACAGGGTACGAGCCTATTGTCATAAATCACAGGCATTACGTTTTTGATTGGATATTATTTCCATTTCCCGATGTCGAATAGCCGTTTCCTTTTTAAATTGAGATATGAAATTCAATAAAGCAAAACATCTAATTCTATACATACGAGTTATACCTAAATAAACTTTTATGGGACTAGTTTCGTCAAATATTTTTAGATAGGTAAAAGATTAGATAACTTTTATCGATATCCGTTAGTTTGAGTAGCAAAGGCAAACATCATAAATATTCATGACTTAGGTAGGTCCCTATCTAACCTATCCAAGCCTTTAGAAGTTTAGATAATATGTAGGTAGGGATTGCTTAGCCTTATTCCGTGCGCCCCAAATTTATTTTGTTATAAAAATATATTATTATTATTATAATCTTTTGGAGCGCTTGGGAGCAAAATCGTGGAGCGGGCGAGTACAAAACGCGTTCTAGACGGATGTAATCTTAATATGTAATCATCAGATGCCATTCCTCTAAATAGCAGATGTAATCCAAATTTTATGTATGTACCTAGTAGTAGGTAGTACACAATCCGCAGATGGGTTCCAAGTTCCTGCCAAGGTCACGTCTGCTGAACTTGGAACGCAAGATTATATTCGTGTGGAACACGCATGCTAATAAATAACTAGGTAGGTAGGTATTTATCTAAATATTACTATATAATATCTACTTTTATCTCTCCAGAGTCCAGAGTCATTTGAGGAGACCCGTGCAGTGGGACGTTTATGGGTAGAAAATGAAATCTACTTACTACAAACGTGATTTTTTACCGATTTTATTGATAATGGTACGTAATAAAATGGAGCTGTTAAAAATATTATAATACTGTGCAGATTATTAGTTTTGTTTAACTCTATTTTTCACTATACTTTACTGTCCTTAATCAAGTGTCCAGCTACACAATTGTACATTAAAATTGAATACATGATTAACCTTTGAAATTAAATACTTTTTTCTATTTAATTAATCTTTTATTTACAGCCATTTATAGCATAATAATCGGACCAAATTATGCAAATAATAGGTGCTTAGAAATCAATAGGGTTTTATAATTATATGTACATAACCGGTTATAGCTCTTCACTATCTTGAATGTCCCTAATTAGTTGATCACGACTGTATATGTCAAAAGTTTCCCATGTCGGATTTCTGAATTGCATTTAGGCTCCCGCTTCGTAAACCTTGCCACTCGGATACGGAAAGGGCAGTTTCCGACGGCTTAGAATCCACCCGGTTGTCATTTACAGTCAAGAACAGTCAAAAGACCGATATTCATATTCAGTAATTTTGATTTATATGATAAGTTTCGGGATAATGACGTTACTTGAAATAGAGTGTCACTGTAACCTAATCTCGGCAATTAAGTACCGATAATTAGGGTCGGTAATTAAAGGTATACACTAGGGTTTATTCCCGGGAATTCTCGAGCCGAGAATTCCCGGGAAATCGTTGGGCTTTGTTCCCGGGAAATCAAGCTCGAGAAAAGTCGAGAACTCGAGAAATCATGTACCATGTATATAAATTAAATCACCGTTTGTTGTGTTGCGTGGTGGCGCGGGCCAAAGCGCAGCGGCACCCTTTGATCTCGCTGCAAGCGCTCTGCGGCGTCGTTTTTACACGTTCTTTCGTGTTTCGACTCTAGCAGAGTATAGTTTACGTTCCTAGTGAGTGTTTCACAGATTACACTACTCAACAAATTTCAAACTTTTAAAATTATCTGAGGTCTAACTATGTGTTTCTTATTTCTTACACCAAATATGACAGGATTGCATATATAAAAGTTTTCGGTCACATCTCAGTTTTCAGACATAATGGCAGGTCAAAAATAACAATTTTTGTAGGGACTGAACTAATCTTATCAATATTTTGTAAGGAAAGGCGAAGTTTTTTGGGACTGGCTAGTTTTTCTGTTGAAGTGTGATTCAGGGGTATCTCGGATGAGGCCCTAACAGTAATTTGCTAGCATAGCGGGCTACCATCTTCCTTGGTAACGTTTTTCTATCGCTGCAACATCTTTGAAAACGTTCACCTTGTTCATCGCTAACTGAACCCATATTTTCAGGAAAAAAGCTTAAATGTGAGTGAAGGAAATGTATTTTGCGCGACATATTGCATCCCATTCTATGGTAACAGTCCAACATTTATTTTATTTTATCACGAAAGTCGGGAGATTTGTTGTTACCAAGAAAATTTTTGGTCACTTCTACAAAAGCTTTCCATGCTTCTTTTTCGACTGGAGTAAGTGTAGATATAAAAGATGGATCTTCGAATCTTTTGCTTAAGAAACTAATACACTTTCGTGATTTAAACGTTTCATGAAAGTTCTTAATGAGTCCCAATTTTATGTGTAGCGGCGGTAAAATTATTTTATTGGCTTCCACTAAAGGCTCATTCTTAACATTTTTTTGTCCAGGTACAAAAGAATGATGTAATGGCCAATGTTCTTTTACAAAATGTTCTGATCGCGCTCGACTATCCCACTCACAAAGAAAGCAGCAATATTTTGTATAACTCGACTGCAATCCAGTTAAGAAAGAAACCACTTTAAAATCTGCACAAATTGATGACGCACCCACGATTTATTGATATTTATAACTTCCCGGTCGAAATAAGCTTTGTAGCAATTTTTAATTAAGTCCGAAAGTGGTTTTTTCTGTGATTTTGGCGTAAACTCGCCAATAATATGAGAAAACGTACGTAAATGTAAATTTCTCGACAACCCGAGAAGACCCGAGAAATTAGCCTCGAGAATTCTCGAGACCCGAGAAATTGAAAAACCCGAGAAATCATGAACCCTAGTATACACTCAACCGAATCCGATAATTATAAAAGTTTCGAATAGTTCCGGATAGAGGCTAAGTCTAATGCGACCACGATATGACAGTTTCAATGATGCCATCCAAAAATTTTGTGTTAACCTTGATTTTAGACCTTCCTACCTCTTCAAATCAAATCAAATCATTTATTAATTCATACATTTTGGGTAGGTATTACATTGGTGTTATGTTTACAAAATAATTGCACAGTTAGTATCACCAAAATCTGCCAATGATGGCGTATGAATACCTTCTTAATAATAAAATTATCATAGATAATTAATTATAATAAAAACAGTTTATTTGATCATGATGTCTTATAAATTATGAAACTTCTCAAATTTGATTTCTAAGGATTTCCAACTACCCGTTATTTTATGTAAACTATCGTAGCCTATGGATGCTTGGGACATCAGAGGGATCACGAGCGTGTTGTCAGCCCTTCAAACCCCCCTTTCCTCCCCAATGAGCTCTGAACGTCACTCCAGCAGAGACAAGTCACAACTCACAAAAAATATAAATGCAAGGGCATTTTTATTTTTAAATAAAACATTTATATTTCGAACATATTTTATTATGCAACTATAACAATAGTTACTATAAGAAATAAAAATTTAATAAAAATAGTTAAAAACAATAAACCGACTTAAAAATGGGAAAGTCACAAAATTAGGAAAAAAGTACAAGAAGTTCTAGGTGGTAGCAATACAAAAATTTAATTTTTTCCTTTTTTGAGCCGGTTTATTAAGTGTTTAACTACAGTTTAGTTCCTATTTTAAGATAAGTAGGTTTATGTAGCTATATAAAATTATAGCCGCATTAAGATCAAATTTTTGCAGTGCTTGGTATACCTACACTTACAGTCCATTTATCTTGAAAAGTACGAAACATGCATTCTTCCCTATGGTCAATCAAAAATGTACTTAATTCAATAAAATAGAATTAACATGCATTACCATTTCTTGTTTCTGAGATAAACGTGGATATACAAACATAAATACACATATAAAGTCTAGCCCACTGCATTTAGAAGCCCACATAGATCAATATGTTTTAGTTCAAAATGTGAGTAAGTAGGTACTTATATTTAAAATAAATTCTAATAAAAAAAGTAATAATTTGAAATGTCACCAAATTCACACAACGTTGCACTATGACGCGAGCTTTGAGTGTTTTTCTTTATTCACCCTAAAAAGTTAACTTCCATTCAGTATTTAATTGCATGAATATTTATCGAAAAAGTTTTGGAAAGTTATTTCATTGAATTTGTGGCTTTAAGTGGTAGCACATACGCCACGCTGATGCGTTTATTTTTAGGCGTTCAAAAGGAAGTGGTGCAGTGGTGGTAAAGTTCATTAAAATGCCAAGAATTGGATCATGTACCTTATTAGTATAAAGACTGCATCGACTAACGAAGAAAGGGTAGAATTGCGAAGTTATCAGTCAGAACTACCTTTTTAGTCAAGTACAACTTAATGCATCAACTTTTTTTATCACAATTATCACACAATCATAATGTAGCACATACCTTATTTCAAATTGTACAAAAGTTGAATTAAATTTCAATGGAAAGATTTACGTTTCTGTAGAAAATATACCTAGGTTGATCACAAACACTTTATCTTAATCACAGCAAAATGGTACAGTGAACAAAACAACAAAATATTATTTTTTATAAAACATAGACAACAAAATTAAAAACTTGACTTTTAATGGTCATTAATATTCCTATCACATAAATATGCAAATAATTTCTCTGAGAATGAGCATATCTTAACATGGATAAGTAAAACCGCTTACTAGCGCTTATTTACACGGTACAAATTTCAAATCACCTTTAACTAGCTAGGTGCTAGTTAGTGAAATTTATACGATATAAATTGTACCTAATACATAAACTTATAGGTAACTAAACAGAATTAAAAACTATAAATATTTACATTCTACTAATAAACATGCAAGTTCAACATTATAAGAACTGTTTTGACATCGTAATCATTTTTTATTTCTAATAGCAGTCAGTCTTTTGGTATTTCTAGACAGTTTCTTTCTGAAAAATATTTATAAAGGAATTTAAAAGGGTATTCTACAGACCACAACTATTGCCAAACACGCCGCACTCTAGACCAAGACCGTCCACGGAGTGAAGAACTGTCGCCATCATCATCCTATAAGCTCTAGAATAGTGCACACACTGTTCAACATAGGCCACACTAAAAGATTTACAAATGACCATTATGTACGACGATATTACCTTTGCTTGAAGCAAATACGCCCATATTGACGAATAAACATATACCTACATAAAAAGAGCACTGAAAGCTCGAACGAAGCTCGATCACAAATAGTAAAAAACAATATAGTAAAAAACAATATTCAATTTCAAATTGTACTTATTAACCTACAAACTCTTATTAACCTTTTGAACACCATTGTCATAATTATTATATCGGATGTCCAGAAAACTGCATACACCGGGTGTATAGACAAAGGGTTTGGTCTGTCTATACACGTAAAATGAAAATGTGCTCACCATGCCTATGACGGCATGGCACATCAAAAATGTACTGTATTTTAAAAGCTTGGCGCTCAAGGCACGGCGATACCGATTTGACGTAGCGGTCAAAAGGTTAAACAGCAGCGGGGTGCAACTTCAGAGCGAACTACAAGTTTGATGACACTAATATCATAAAACTGAGCACTCTTTAAAAGACAGCTCATTCAGATCTTTTGTTGCCTTCGTCTTTTGAGATAAGGGTATAACAAAAGTAAATTACTTATGTACAAAATTAAAATAGACTTGTTTAACTTACAAACATAAATCAGTGTGCATTAAAAGTTGTTATGATATCTTCAATTGAATACAAAAATACATCTGTGTGTTTCTTCCATTCGGCGATTGTATTCCTGAAATAAAGAAATGAACTTAATGTTCTCTGTGAATGTCATATTTAAACAAAAATATTGCTTATCTATACAAATAATAATTCAATATGTAATATTGAAAATGTAGTAGATAGATCAATTATCAAAATATATTTTTTTCAAATTTTTCGAACAAGCCGTTTAGGAGGAGTAGTCTTCAGAAAATAGCCGTTTTCGGTGCAAAACGGAGGGAAGGGCCTTAATGTCAAATATTCTTTGTATTTAAAGATTTTTAGATTTATCGGTGAAAAGATATCCCTCCTTGGATTACATTAATAATAATAATAATATTCTACCACATTACCTACATACCTGGCTTTTTTTCCTACAGGTTAGGACAGTGCAAGAAGCATAATTTATTTTTTACGCGTATGTACGCTAATACACCACGACAGCGACTATTTGACGGTAAAGTGAAATTTTTAAAATATGATCAAACGATGATCCGTTTACATATCTTAAAAACCCGCCCCGCCCACTAACTATTTTTATTGTTCAATGGTAGTTTTTAAGTAAAATACCTGTGACATACGAACGGACGGACGGAGATGAAAAAACTACAAGGGTTCAGTTTTTGCCATTTCGGCAATTAAATTTTTTGGCAGTCTGTTTGAGGAAAGCTCCCGAAACGTCTGAACCAATTTCGAGGGGACTTTTACTAGCGGATAGATAATGACCCAAGGAGTAATTTAGGTTTGGAAATATTATCAGGGTTCCGAGAATAACAACAAAACTATGAAATCATTGACCACGTGAACGAACTCGCGGCACAGCTAGTTTATCTATAAATAAACAATTGTTTACCAGTATTTCAGCACTAGGCCTTTATCTATTTCTGATAAATCGACACCAGCTTTTTTCAATACGGTCAACAGATTATCGGTGCGTGCTTTGGGATTTTGATCCACCATACTGAAAAGAAGATACAAAAAATCGTAAAATAAACAAACAAAACAATAAAAGTGGCGGTCAAACGGAAACTCATGATTAAATTGCTTATTTACAATTACTCGACCATGTTCTATTCTGAAAGCAGACGCTAGTTCGAAACATATTTACCTTTTCAAAGACATACTTAGACCGACGATATGAGAATGTGCATTTTCAAGGCGTTTTTTCAAATTATTCCTTTCAGCAATAGCCAACTGTGGATTCTTTAACTCCGAGTAACATTTATCACTGGAAAAGAATAACAACATTTATCAAAACTAGAGTTTTACTTCCTACCCTAATCATACTGACATTTTACAATTTGAAATTGAAATTCTTTATTTCCAAATTAACCTAATTACAAAATCAACAATTACAAAATTTATCAACATTTTAGCAAATTCTAAACTTAATTATGAACCACCAAACCGCCGGTAAATGAAAATGCGTTCTATTGTTAATAACAAAGGCGGCCAATAGGTTAAAATCTTTATTGGTATGAACACGGCAAAGTACGGTACGTTTTTGAAGAGACGTTCTAATGGGGATTGCCGTGCCACCGTTGCATAATAAAACCAACAACCTAGAAAAACACTAATGAGACCTTAATGACATTTTTGACTCACCATAACAACTTCACTTCATTTATTGCATTTTTTACTTCCTCCAAAAACATACACATCATGAATTTAAACGTGCTATTACTATCAACAGGCGCCGGTGATATAGCCGGTTTTGGACTACTAGTTACTAGATTTTCTGGAATTTCGATATCTGATGTATCGAGTATTTGAGTAACATTTGGATCGCTCAGTTCTGTACCTAAATAAGATTCATCATTCTCTTCAGTTGAATCATATTCATCATCATAATCTAAATCATGATCATCATACAAGTTAACCTGATTCTTAAGCCTTTCTTCAAATTCTGGGCATTTAGAAAAGTTCCTTACAATACTTTGTGTAACTTTTACATTAGCTGTACTGTTATTATCAACTTCATCTTTTGCGTCGTCATTTGAACGTTTATGTCGCGTTTTGTCGTTGTTTTCCTCGCGAGATTCATCAGATGTATTTGTTTCAGTAAAACTAGTATTTAGACTGACCTCTTGTAAATTTAAATTAGAAAAAAACTGGGTCTTAATTTTGACATTTTCTATAAATTCGAGTGGCTGTTCTTCTGATGTCTAAAAAAAACAGATATTAAACCAACTTCAACTCTAACTTATTTTTTTTTATTCCAGCTTTTATAAACTACATTGGACGTATAAGTTTACAAAATGTATGTATCTAACCAAATTTATTTGCAAGACAAATTTCAATCACTCTGCATTACATTTTCATCTTTTTAGGAGTCATGCACAGACTTAGGGCCGGTATTTCAATAACAGCTTATCTCGAATTGATCTAGTCTTGAACATAAGTAGGACTTATGTGTATTTCAACATAGGATTAAAGTTAAGCGGCACCTAAAGTCCACCCTAACTAGCCTTAATCTAAGCGGAGGATTTTTTTTCGATCTGAGATTTGCGTGTGGCTAAGGAAAAAAGTTGCTTCATGGTAATTTATTTTTGTACGCGAATTAATAGGAGCCAAGCCTAAATAGTATTTATTTCTATTATTATGTGCCAATTTGTTTTTCTTGTTTTCAAGGCTAAAAATTGCTTAAACCAAAGTATATTGATAAGTCAATGGCTAACAGATAGTGCCGTAAAACACTATAAAAAAAATTAAAATGCCAATATTGAAGTTTAACGTTTTGTGAAATTGTATGAGAATTGTGGTCACGTGTGATTTGTATGGTGATTTTTGTTTTGTTGATTATTTCTTGTTCGGAATGGAGAAAAAACGATGCACCAACTTTAGTGCAATGGAAATAAATCTGCTGAAAGATATAGTTTTGAAAAAAGCATTATATAATAGAAAATAAAAAAGCGATGCTAGCACGTGGAAGGCGAAAATCGAAAAAACCGTACCGTTTATCAGAAATGTCGTAAACTTGATTTTAAAACTCAATAATTTATAACAATAATAATAAATATATAAATATTCTACCACATTCACACAGCGCCATCTAGTCCCAAATTAAGCAATTATGCTTGTGTTATGGGTACTAAACAACTGATATACTACTTAAATACATTTTGTTTTTTTTGTAAATACATACATATTATAGATAAATTACACCCAGACACAGAACAAACCTTTATGCTCATCACACAAAGATTTGTCCTGGGTGGGGATCGAACCCACGACCTGCGGTTTACCAGTCAGGCTTACTAACCACTAGACCAACAGGCCAGTTAACAATACACATCAAACCAATTGACAACAAAAATTATAAACAAATGACATATTCTTTGTATTATGTTGCAATATTGCGATTTATCTCAGATTAGTTAAGTCGAGGAAGATCCAGATTGAAATACACTTCCGTCTTTCAAAAGTGACACTTAGATTAAATGTAGGACTTAACAAGCAATAAGATAAGGTAACATTGAAATACCGGCCCATCGGACATACACTGTACAAACAGAGAAACGTCAACATTATTCAACATACCTTCATTATTGATCCTCTAGATCTAAGATTATAATTTACCTGTTTTTTTTCTTTAAGTTTCATTATTTTTTCTTTTGGAGATTCACAATTATCATCCTCGTTTTTATTTTCTAGAAAATATAAAATCCATTTAAAAGTTAATCGCAATTCAATCAGTTTGATCATGCGGTATATTGACAAATGGACCGATTTAAGCAAAAATGATCCAATCAACACAAACCTCATTTTGAGATATTTGACTTTAAAATTCATTACAGTATTTCTCTGGCTTTGTAATGCTAAATTTTGTTTTTGTAATTTTATGTAATCCTACATGAACTTAACTAAAAGCCAGAGAAATACTGCAATTAATTTTAAAGTCATATCTCAAAATGAGATTTGTGTTGATTGGATCATTTTTGCTTAAATCGGTGCAAATGATAGTGTGTTTAATTCATCGATACATTCAATCACAATCCATGAATTAACACGATTATTTTGGAATAAGCAATTTATTATTCACATTACAATGGGAATTTGGCGGCCAAAAGGTTAAAGTTATCTCTTAAATTAATTATTGTTTTATTCAAGAAATAGCTATGCAAGCATTACCTTTACAGACCACTCAATAAAAGCTTTACTTACCTGACGGTAGAACATTTTGTATATGTTCTTGTGGTTCATTTATGGGATCATTTAAATCATAGTTAGGTTTTTTAATATCAATCAAAAGCTTTTCCAAAGATTTTTCTGCAATTTGAATATCTTCACAACTGGTTGTAATATCCTAATAAAATGAAACAATTGCAATTATAATATAATTAATAGCAATATCATTTGGCAAATGTTAATAGTCCCCAATTGTAGTGTTTATTGTGCACATAGAAATATTACAAATTGGCAATTATTATGTGGCTCATCAATACAAATCAATAAAATTGGTGTGTTTGTTTGTAATATTAAAATAACCGCTTTTTACTACATGCATATGAATGTATATAAAACATTTTAACAATTTTTGTCTGTCTGTTTGTTCTGGCTAATCTGTGGAACGGCTGGACCGATTTTGACTCGACTTTCACTGGCAGATAGCTGATGTAATATGCAAGTAACTTAGGCTACTTTTATTTTAGAAAAAATCTATAAATTCCACGCGGGCGAAGTTGCGGCCACAGGTAGTAGTAATTATACCAGGCGATGAAAGGATTAGCGGAAGCAAAAAGGGCGTTTACTCCGACAATAACGCAGCTTTTAAATTAAGAGACAGTAATCACATTTGCAAATACAAATCAAAAAATGTGTATTAAAAATACATGAAACAAAGTGCACTGTGAATTATATTTACCTGCTAGCTTATGCCTGCGACTTCGTTCGCGTAGATTTCGAGTTCGACATGATTCTTAAAATCCATGTAACTTTTTTATTTATGAACCGATTCGAATAAAAGAAACACTAAATGTTAAGTGGATCTTACCACAATATATTAGTGAAAACCGCATTTAAATTGGTACGTCGTAGTCGGTTAGGTCGTCGGTACGTCGTAGTCGGTCGGTAGTCGTTTCGCAGATTAGCGTGAACAAACGCACAGATAAACAGACATACAGAGAAAAATTCTAACAATCATTGCTTATCGCAGATTAGCGTGAACAAACGCACAGGTAAACAGACATACATAGAAAAATTCTAACAATCATTGCTTATAAAGACCCCTGGTAACAGTTTATCTCATATATCTTCAATGTACAGACATCGACCCGTTAGAATTTTATTATTGTACTAGCTGTGTCCGATTCATGGAGTTTAATTTTCTTTACGGAACCCTGATATTTTTTCAAAACCAAAGTAGCCTAAGTTACTCCTTGTGACATTAGCTATCCGCCAGTGAAAGTCCCGTCGAAATCGATCCAGCCGCTGCAAAGATTAGCTGGAACAAACAGACAGAAAGACAAACAGACAAAAATTGAAAAAAAAAATTATTTTGGTATATGTACCGTATTCACATTCAAATGCATGTAGTAAAAAGCGGTTATTTTATTATAACAAACAGACACACCAATTTTATTTATTTGTATAGATTTAATTTACTAATATAATAAGGGATAGTACCATAAATTTGCTTTACCATTTTAACTAAAATTCCAATCAAAACTAAAATTAAACGTCGCGCAATAATGACAGTCACTGTACTAATGTGATGTCACTTGCAAGCAAAAATAGACATCATAATTTCTCACCTTAACAGCATTCAGCAAAGAAACACCATAACTATACATTTTGATATATTGACACGGTGCCATATTCCTAGTTATATTTCCTGAAAAATTAAACTTTCTCGTTTTTAAATCCATATAACAACGTTAATTGAACTTAATAAAAACAAACGATTTACCTGAATCGTCGCTTAAACGGAAAAGAACCAGAGATAGTTCATCCGTTACATGTTTAATGGTAGCATTATTAGAATATTTTCCAATACATTGTGCTGCTTCATGCAAAGTCCAAGGCGGAGGGAATTCTACATTTCTAAACGCTGGTTCTTTACGCAATACTACAGATAACACTTCCTCCATAATCTGAATAAATCTTGAGACCCATTCTTCACAATTCGCTTGTAAAGACTCTGCCATAGTTTCACTGTCAATCTCAAACATAACAATTTTACTATTATTTTCTTCACTAACATGGTCGTTAATGTTATTGTTTTCAAAATTATTGTAATACATTTCAGCATCAATATTGCTGTCGGTGTTGGATATTATACCAGATGAAGATGTTTCTTCAATTGTTGTTTTGTCTAAACCTGTATTCATAAAAATAATACTGGACTCTTTACTTTGAATCATTTCATTTGAATTATTATAGTTGTCATTTTGTTCATCTCTAAAATTGGCATTTAAGCTTCCTGAGTTCCGAGTTGTTGGTACAGATGCGACTTTAGAGTAGGAAACAGGTTTATCAATGACATTATTAGTAGCTAAGTCATTAGTTTGGTTTCTTTTTCTACGCCATCTAAATGGTTTCTTCTCGTTGGCTGTAACTATTGGTGTAGACTGTAAGGGCAGATTCGTCACACTACGTTTAAGTTTAATTTCCCTTCGTTTGGTTTGACGAGTTGTAGTTGTTTCAGAATTATCAGTTACTTTTGGTGTATTACTATTATTAATTAAGCTTTCTACAATATTTTGGTTTTGACTTTGAACTACTTTGGCATTAGTATCTTCATGACTAATAAGAGTAACAGTCTCAGTTTGAATTGCTGCATCAGCAGTATATTTCAATGCCGAAGCAATGCTTTTAGCTGAAGTATCTTCGTTACTTTCAACAAATACTGGTTCTGTATCAATAGTCTTAACAGGTGTTGTGTGAGCTATTTTAATCACATTTTGTTGTGGTGATGGTTCACTTGTTTGTACTATTGGCTGCGATAACAATTTTTCTTTGTGTTCACTAATTTCCAAAATCGATTTGATATCATCCACAGAAAATATATTTATTTTGATAAACTTTTTGTAATTTAAGAGCTTGTTGTCATTAGTTATAAGGATCTGAAACAAAGGATTCTTTTTTTATCATGTAGTGACTATAAAATAGTAGTGAGGATAATAGCTATGTAATGAGACATTAGCATAGCCCCTTACATTAGGTAATTACAGGTAATTACTTACCACATAATAGTCTTTTTCAAATAATTCTAAGCAGGTCTTCAGTACTGGACATGTAATTGGGTCTCCAAAATCTTCACTTGGTTTGTCAGCTTAAAAAAAATACTATATCAGAAATAACTATTAAAGGATAGGCAGGGTTCATGAAAGCATGTAACATCGCCATTTACATAAAATCTAGGTATAAAATTAATTGATTACTACCTATAAATGCACATCCACTTTTAATTTTTTCTGAGACACTATACAGCATGCGTCGAGCTGGAATATTATTTGTACATGCTATATAATCTTTTAGTTCTGACATCACATTTTCAGGCACCATAAGGCGGCAATGTGTATCTGTAATCAGCAAAAGAAGAATACTTAAAATATAAGTTTCTTAAACCCTCTCTGATACTAAAACTTGTCTATGACCATGCAGTAGTCCCAAAGGTAAGCCCATAGGCAGAGTGATCGCGAGAGTAAGTTCCTTTGAACTGATAAGGACCACTAAGGCTCCAGTGTGGCAATAAACTCGCTATACACAATGCTTTTTCTGTCAAGACAATATGCTCAATCTGAAATTGTGCCCAAAAGGCCTAGTTTAGTTGAGAGTTAATAACATTTAAGATTGATTGCTTATTTCCTGCCCAAGGGTTTGCCAGAGGACCAACTTTGTGAAGATAGTTTCATAAAAGGCTGTTTAAATTTTTTGTTAGTTATATGGCAATTATCTGGTAAATTTAACCAGAGGAAGGTCCGAGGGCCGCAATTATGAATAAACTTATATTTACCTGAATTCATCAATGTATTTAAAAAAATATATTCTTGAAGCAATACTCTTAAATCAACGACAATATACCAAATATCTTTCTTTGCATTAGAAGGAGCCAGGCATTTTAAAGGGGTCAAATCTAAGCTTATTGGCATATCTTCTACACAAGTGCTAACCATGTTCTTGTGCTTGTCCTGTAACAAATATCACCATGCTTAAACAGAATGAACAGGAACTGAACAGAGTTTGTATATTTTGCACCTATTCTGTGTGATTGTTTGTTTGATTTTAGAAAGAGAGATCAATATCAAATTGCATAAAAAAAAAATTACAAAAAACTCTACCCTGAGGTAAACTTTTCACTTAAGTGGCTAGTTTAAAATTTTTTGCTGTTATTTATATTGTTATAGCATCTCAAGTTGTAGAGATAACTATTTACAAATGAAAATAAATCAAAAACATGATGAGATTATATCTTCAGTAAATGTATTTCTAATAAACTAATCACACAACTTTGTCTCCTCGTAATGAATAAAGGCTGAACTAAACTGCTGTGGCAAGTTTTATCAAATAATTACACAAGTCGTCAAGATTTTAAATTGCTATAACATAGGCGTCCTTTGTTGGTAAATTAAATTAAATAATGATTTTTACGATAGCTGAGACCTCTCATCAATTAAGTAATTGTTAAGAGGTAGAGGAAGTCCTCTAAATAACAATATGCTTTGGTTATTTATGAAAAAAGTTAGGTAAAGTAAATAGGCGACTAACAATTAAAAAGAGATAGGTCGTATGCCGTCACTGGCACTATGTGCAATTAGAATTAGATAAATCTCAGGTCATTCTGTAAAGCCATATAGTTTTTGGTCAATTTTGTAAATACATCAAATTATTTCGTTCTTGTAATCTACTATTGATTTTTCTGCTTGTACTTATCTGTCTTTGGATATTTGGACGTGATTTGAAGGCATTTTTTTTTGTTTTAGGATATAGAGAGCTAAGAGGGTTTAAGTCATAATCCACACATGCTGGCCTAATGCGGGTTAGTGGATCCAGGTTTTCTCACGATGTTTGCATACGCTGTTAGCAAATGGTAAGTAAGTGACACATATTGACCAAATTCTGTGTTGCAAAAGTGAAATCCACATTGATAAAGTACTGCAGGTTGAAATAGAAATTGGTCTGCATGATTTCCATGCTGGTAATTTATCCATTCACTTGATATTCGCATATTTATTCTTAAAAACTTATTCAATCTTGATACACAGTATAGCAGCCATTGTGAGTTTATTTAGCAAGCAAGAGAAAATATTCATTAGAATGCCACACAGTTGCTCTACATATATACAGAATCTTACCACTGAATGATCCGTTTCATGTGTATTAAAATCTTCTTCAATCTGTTCTGCAATATGTGTACTCACATCTGCTGTTCTTCTGTCACTATTGCGAGGAGCTGCTAAAATAGGTTAAAATAGGCTTAAAGATGCAGACCTGGTAAAAGTAGATCATTATGTCTGCTAATCTGTTTAGAATTACGTGAGTGTATTAAAAAGTAAGTATCTGTAACGCTTACAGTTATTTTACTATGAAAATAACGCCCTGCAAGTTTCTAATGTGTTATTTGCATATAAATAACTGTGAATGCAATTTTCACTTAATTGTAAAAAGTGTAGCAAACATATTTTAAAAATATAGCTGATTGAATAATAAAAATTGCAAACCACAATCTGACACTAAATTGCAAAGTTGCCACTCTTTTTGTAAATACACTCTTAAGCAAAAATAAAAAGTTTGTAATTTTATACTTACTACTTTCATTATTTTCACCCTCAATGAGACATGTATTTATTTGGCTTGGCACTTTACCCAATCTTCTTTTAGTATATAACTGTTGCCGCAAATCATTATTGATTTGAAACCTATTAAAGTTTCTTCGGCCACGGCCCAATTTATTTTTAAAGTGATGCATGTCATTTCTCCTGGATGGTGCATTTTGATAATGGTTAAATCTAAACGGAGTTAGTTCATTGGTTGGCATTATTTGATTGTAACCAAAATTGAGCGTGTTTTGACTTTGGTTTAAATAGGGTACCGATACTGGTGGAGCAAGAAATATGTGGTGTGTGCGTGACATAGGCCAAGCATTTGTGTTATACACTGCCGGAGAGCTTATTACATTAATTGTATTTAGAGGGTTGTTAATACAAGTCACATCAAAAGCAGATATGTTACTCATATTGGAACATTCCGGAATAGAATCTTTCTTTGGAATTGTAAAATTCATATCTGGATATGTATCTTTTGGTGGTGTTATTTGAGTAAATCCATTTTGTGTGTCATAAGCTTCATTTATTACTTTCTTGATAGGTGGATCCTCCTTTGGCTCAGGATGTGGTGGTATAGGTGTATCATTGATTTGACTTTCAAGAGTCTTCAACTTTGCTTTTTCAATCTGTTTGGAAAAGGTAAAAATAAAATTAGTACCTCTATGTACGTCTATGTCTACACATATTATTTAAAAAAAATCATGGCATGCTACTTTAGCTTTGATAAACATATGATAAACAAGCATTTAAAATTATTTAAAAATTGTAAAAATATATGCAATGATAAACATTTTACAAATTGATTAACCTATTTCTATTTGTGTGACTCATATTTAAATTTTTTTTATACAAAGAAAACCTATTAAGGTTGTTAACTAATTAAGGCAGCGTTATACAATAGGTATCAGACATTTAATAGGAAAATGGGGCTCATTATTATCCTCAATTTTCTATATACTATGTTGTGCATGAGAACACAAAAATGTATACCTAACTCTTATAATGTAAATAGGCAGAAAATCTTTTACTACAGTCAAGCTCAAATATTGAGAATTGCCCTTACCGACATACTTTATGAATAAAACAATAATATTCAGTCAGAATTTTGAAGTTTGAAAAGGTACTACCTAACAATTTATTAATAATTCGTTGTATGAATTTTACTATGTAGTAAAACAATATGACAAAATTAAAAGAAAATCCATGTATTATGTATAATTTCAATAGCTCACCTCTGTATCACTTAAGTTCCACACAGCTTGTCCTGTAAGAGTATTGAAGTAATAAACATAGCCTGGACGTGAGTTCGACTTGCAAACAGTCCATGAATTTCCTACAGAAGATACTGTGGGTCTAGTCGCTTTGTCTTCGCTCATTATTATTTATTAATTGTTTTTAGTTTTCTTTAAATGGGTTTCATTTGTATATGTATTACAGATATATCGAAATTTTAGTCACAATTTTTAGAAATAAGCATTTATACAAACAAGCAATGTTTTTCTTCATTCATTTTAAATTTCACCAAATTAAATTGACTTTGACAATTATTTACAACATCAACAGGTACATAATTTTTTTTTTCTGTGGCAATTTGTTGAACTTTTTGCCAATGTCACACTAGAGATGTTATAATATATTAGGGTCAATTTTGCATAATCCTAATATAGGATATATTTGTTACGTCATATTCTAATACCATACCTATTACTCGATATTAGTCAGATAATAGGGTAAGGAGTGAACGTTTTAGTATTATGCTCTATATCTAGTATTCCGCTCGCGAGGCTTAATACAATATAATAGCTTCATTATCAACAATATGTGGTTAATAGTGAATTAATAAAATATGAATGCAATGTTTGATGATGTTTAATAGGTATCTATTGATACTATTGTATTCGCCTCGCTCGCGTGGCCGCGTTCGCGTTGTCTCTGCCTAATACTTGACTAATATCGAGTAACCTAATAGATGACATTCCTATAACCTAATATGAATACGGGTCGCTCGTATTATAATATGCATACCTAATATGAGTATATTCGTTTCATCTCTATGTCACACACAGTTGTACAAACACTGACCTGAATATATCTGAACTGGCTGTCCTATACAAATGAAAGCTAATTTTCTTTGTCTATTTGACCAACTAGCGGAGAAGAGTGAAACTATTTTTGACGTATTATTGACGTTGATTTTCGTATCGCGCCAAATACCTCGTTTAACAGTCTTAATTTTCTGAGCGTAAAAGCTACTTTGTGGTGATTTAAGTGAAAACAAGGAGTGATTTTCTAACGTAGAACATGGGTTTGTGTGTGTTTTGTAAAATTCAATATAGAAAAGTGTGCAATTTTTCATTACACAGGTACGTAGATTTATGTTAATTTTACCCTAAAATCAGTGTCAACTGTCTGTAAAACATTGGATTATGTGTAGATTATGTTGCTAAATATGCATATCGTTAATCTATAAAGGACCTTGTTTTGTTTTTAATTCTAATTTAGGTTCTTAATTTTTGTAAACAAAGTGTTAGTGATGTCCATATCGTCATATCGATAAACTTGTTCGGGGTCTGATGTGAGGATGTGACGTATGGTTGCAAACAATTTTTTTTTAAATAAGTTGTTACCTACAATTAAAATGATATTTTGATTGTTTTATAATATTAAGATTAGAGTAACATTTATGTTGATTTATTGACATTAGTTGATCTTTGATAAGTTAAAAGACAACTGTTGTAATATTTATACTTTGCAATATTGTTGTTGGTTAAGATTGTTTGTTGATTATTAAAAACATTTATATATAAATAATTGTTTACTCATTGTAGTATTTAGTGTAAACTTACTAGGTACGTGAGACAATATTTTATTAAAATATTTTAATAATATTTTGTAGTATAAAAATAAGTTTTATTAAACAAAACTGCACCTCTAACCAAGTAACAACTAACAAGTTGCGAAAACAAGACGGCAATCGATTTATGTCGGAGAGAAGATTAGTTCTAATCACGTGAGATATGTGATTTTCATACATGTTTTTTAGTTTTCCCTTTTCGTTCATCATTGTATAAAGGGAACTTGGCTTGGTTAACTGATCTGTAATTTATGAAATGCCTACAAAATTTTAGCTTTTAGCTTCGCTCCCGCCTTAGCCTTCTGACCTAACCTATCCAAGTCGGGATGAACTAAAAAGTAATTTCGTCATATCTCAGAAACGGTGCATCTGAGCGTAAAATTAATGGTAAATTTCAAATTCGATCAAAATATTATTCTAAGTCTCAACTCCATATAAAAAGTGACGAAATTTTTCTAAGTGTCGGGACCCTTTTTGAAACACCCAAACCCAAACGTTTGTATGATTCGATTAATCAATCTAGTTTCCAGTTACCTTACAATAAAGCATAATTTCGCATACCTAAAATGCAAATAACGTCCAACAATTTTCGAAACTAATATTTTTAGGTACAGTTGGAATTTTAACCTTATGGTCTTTATTTTAGAGCATAACTTGGCATGTAATAGAAATAATAAATCATTACGATTTGTTTCAATAAAACGTTGCCGAAAAAATATTAGTATTCAATTGAAATGAATATATTATGTTATTTAATTGGATTAAGCAGTTTAGCGCAGCGTGTGGCGGCCCCCCACCAGATGGACCGAAGATCTGGTAAAGATTGCGGGTGGCCGTTGGATGCGGGCGGCACAAAATCGCTCGCTGTGGCGGAAATTAGGTGAGGCCTATGTTCAGCAGTGGACGTCATTGGGCTGATATGATGATGATGATGAAGCAGTTTAATCGAAATTTTCAGCTTCGAATGTTTCGTATTTAAGCAGATATAAACAAAAATCCAAACATGTAAACAACAGTTGGTTGTCCGACCAAATTCGAATGGCTACAAAAAAGCACTAGAACAACGTTACCCCAGCAGGAAACGTTTTTTCCGTTTTTTTTTTCAAAACAACAATATGCACCAATTTTTTATTCGGCGCACATTTACATCAGATTGATAACAAATTACTTATTTTATTCATATCACCCTAGGGGCTACTTTCCTGCTGGGGTAACGTAGGTACACAAAATGTTGGAGGAGCTGGAGGAAAGCATTTTGAGCATTTCATGTAATAAAATTGTTTAATAAAAGGTCTAATTAACTATGTATTTTATTTTTTAACGAAATGACCTTTGTTAATGATATTGATACTTTTTATTCAATAAAATATTGACACATAACTTAAAAATATTCACAGTGAACCTATTTAAAAAAGAAGAACCAGCCCCCTGCTTCTGAGCTGTCGGAATATTTTTGGCCAGAACTGTCAGTTTATATAAATAAAAAAAACAGAAATGTTAAAAAAATAGGTGGATGTAGAAAAAAATCCTATATTAGGTAATCAGTTTTTAATTTTCTATACCTACGGTAAACTAATTTCTAAGACTGAATAACCTAAGCTGTAAAATACGTCGCTCTAAGATTCGAAAAAGTTTACGATCCGGGAGCAATCCGATGAGCCAGAATCAGGACCCTGGGCCCTGATACTCTATTTACAGGAAATTACTATAAATAGAATATCTGATTGAGATCAGATTCCTGAGGAAACGAACCCAAAAGGCTAGCTACATTACCGCGTTGGATAGCAAGGCTAATGCGTTGCCCCAGGTAGAGGTCAGAACTGTCATGTGATACCTCAGAAACACTTTTCGTTAAGTACTTTGTAATATTAAAAATTGTATGTTTATTGTACTTCAATTTATATTGTTTATATTGTCCGTGTAGTGACGGATTAAGATTATATTTTAATGTCACTACCCTATTCTACCCGTGGGTTTCGTAAAAGGAAACAAGTAACCTTACGCAAAAAAGAGAACTGTGAGAAAAGAAAAATTAAAAACAAACCCTATATCAACCCGTCTGGCCAGCGTGGTATAGTAGGCTAAATTCCCTCCACATTCTTTGGAGGAGACCAGTGCCCAGAAGTGGGATATTTATGGGTTGAAATGTTATAATAAATTATTATAAGACCCTTTTGATTTAGTACATTGTTTTGTCCTAATTTTAGCTATTTAAAATCTATTTTTGTATGACCAGCTGTTGCCACCTACTTAACACGTTCGCGCGCGGTAATTTTACTCAAATCTATACCGAAAATCACTAAAAATCTAATCACTAAATATTAATGAGAAATTCCTACAATTATCAACAAATCCGCTAAACTGCGTTCTCATCATATTTCGTTGATTCTAGAGGCTTAGTATCTGTGCTCGACATATCGTTATAATTTGGTTCAAATTCTTGGTCTGATCCAAATTCGCCGTCATCACTGTCCCGTTCTGGACTCAACGCTGGAGTAGATACATCCTCAATAACATGCCTGATACGGTCACTATTTGTTAGCTTTTTTCTACACATCTAAAACAAAAAGAACTAACTACCTTATCCGAATTATATTGATAATAATTTATTCATAATTAGGTCAATTTATAGTTTGAAGTTATTTTATTACAAATACAATTGTTATATTACAATAATAAATCAAGATTTTCCGAATACAGTACAGCAAAACAGTATTTTTATACTCACTTTCGATCGTCGAGCGCTAAACAAACAAACGCACTGCTAAGATGCGCACTGACTCGCGCGTCGGAGTAACTTACATACAAACGCAACGGTGATAGCCCTACTGCATCTGTGTGCACACTCACACATGTCATATACCGGTCGCGGTTCAATCCCGCCTAGCGCACATTGACAGTAGGCTTATCCATTCCTTACACAGAATGACAGTGAAAATGTGTTGTAGTGAAAATATTTCATAGAAATTTAACTGCTTAAATCGTACTGACCATACGAATAATTTGAAAACTTACGGCAATAACCGTGCTGTCAATATTTGAAATAAAAAAAAACGATCATAGCCGTTACCGCGCGCGAACGTGTTAATATACAGCGCTGAACTGCAGCTGTTTACTGGGTGTCCGGTGCGCATGCTCCACTGTTTCCTAGCAAATATTGAGCGAACATGTCGTCATTACTAAGGTGCCGACAAAATAACGGACCCGTCCATAAGCTAATGCTGATGTTGATAGACATGAAAAATGTGCAGTCTTCGTTGGATGCGCATCCCTTCTGACGTATTTCCTCAATTCAACGAAGAATTTTCGAAGTTCACACCGTCCGCGGGCGCAAAATCATCCATCCGGAATTCAGGTTATTCGGACGTCCGTACGCACAAGGTCGCGCGCGTATATAAGTTGCGGCTTATATACCGATAGTTTACACAGTTCAGTGCATTTGCACTATCCAAATAAAAGTAAGCCGCGTCCTTCATCCTTCGCTTTTTATAATTCAATTTTTTGGGATCCTACAGCCACAGCAGCATATATTTTCAGTACAACTTCATTAGAGCTAAACATTTATCATCCGAACACGCCATATAACCAACACTTATAATTGCACATATCGTTATGTTTGACTCGCGTCCACAAACAACACATCAAAAAGTATTTTAATATTATATGTATTTTAGTATATATTAATATTATGATGTATTTATGTTTTTTGCTTTCGACATTTTGATATTTTATATCCTTTAATTATATGTGATTAAAAAGTTGATTGACTACTTGGCTTATGTTATTTAAATATTTCCGGTTAACCGCATAGCTGAAGTAAGAAAGGGACATTTTGGGAAAGGGACATTTCGGGAAGGGAGCATTTTGGGAAATGGACGTTTCGGGAAAGGGACATTCTGGGAAAGGGACATTTTGGGAAAGGGACTATTTGAAACCTAGGGACATTTTGGGAAACGGACATTCTGAGCCTGAAGGTTCCGAAATATATCAGTGACTAGTCACTGACGAGTTGACAGGCTCTGAGGCTCGTGTCGCCTTATCGCCAGGCCTTATATTACGCCTCTATAGGTTATATGCTCACTGATTGCACTTGAAACTTTTACCTTACTAAACAGTATCACACTAATATAACAATACAATAATACAAATTGGACCCAGTTATGCCAAAATGTACCAACCCACAAATTATCATAAAATGAGTTATTGATACCAATTGATCAGAATGTGATATATTACACATCAGCTAAAACAGCCCAACATTTATTCACATTTCACTAAAATAACAATGCATGAACCAAGCCACATATTAAGAACATGCTTAAAATAATTCTACTATAATGACCCACAATCATTTGGTATACCTACTCTTTATAATTTATATGAGAACCAGGTGATTTTGATTTATTGAGTTGTTTAAAAAAATATTCATAAAAATGTTTCAAAGCATGATGGTTCACTGTAAGCAATTTTAACTTTCACTATACAATTCAGCCAATATGAACCAAGTGATTTGGTTGTCTGTAGTATATTTTTAAATATCAACAAAAACAATCCAGGTGTGGTTGAATCAATTTACTGACTTATAAGTTATAGATAATAATAGGTACAACAATAGAATACAAACCATTTGGAATGATTAGGTAAAATAAAATTGGTTGCAGAAATTAAACCATTAACAGTTGGAACACTATCACTTGGAAAAAATTAGTCTCATTCATTATTGTTATTTTTTACTTATTTCATGTTTTTATGTAGGTAGCTAAACAGGTACTTATTATATTTTAATATATAAATTTTAATAATCATCATAGCTAAATAATTAGGTTTTAAGTTGAGTATATAATCTCTTTTCTATTGAGGTATAAGTTCTTTTTTATGATAAGTCTATGTCACTACTGTCTATGGTAAAAAAAGTTTTGACATGTCAAACAAACTGATTCTTTCGCGCTATTTATATTGTCAGGCGTAACTGAAACGGCTTAAGTTACTGATTATTAATTACCTAAGTTTTATTGTTAAAAATGGATAATGCGCTTAAAAATGCATATCTAGGATATGATTCGGACCTTGAAGACGCGGGTGAGTAATTTTATTAAGATTTTATCAACTTAAAACATATTTTTGCTTTAAGTATTGTTAGGGTTGGTATTACTGTAATGATCAGTTTCAATATTCTAATTTAATCAATTACCCCAAGTTGTTTTTATTGTATATTTATAATTCCCTCCAATTCTTGTTAAATAACTAGAGCTTATAGACAGATTGTTTTATTCACTGATAGGCATTTACCAATGAGATAGAAAATGTAGTCTACATTTTGTGCCTATTTTGAGTTATTATTAGCTTGTCATAAACCATGAATTCAATTTGCTGCAATGATGCAGATTTAGTTTCCAGACTCAGATCAGAACGACAAAATAAAGGGTAGAAGTCGTATAGTACCGGATATTGATGGCATCGATGGACTCGACTTCGAAATTAAGTTGCAGGACTAAATTATTTTTTTTCATTATATTAAAGATCCTATTCGTTATATTTTCTTGTTTAATTTATATTACAGCACGTTTAAAAATTGTTTTGCTCTATCCCTTAAACCTTTTCTTTGGTATATATCAGAAATTGAATGGTCCTTTTAGACCATTTACACATAATGAAAAATACTAGTACACTTTGGCATAACTAATATAGAGTCAATTACTTGATACATTATTTTTTGCCAAAATGTACCAAGAGCATTAATTTTCAATTATTAATAAACCTAAATTTAATAGTTAAACAAATTTTACATGAATCCAACCTTTAAAGTAAAAGGCATAAAATGACATTAAAAAATATAAAATTTAGTTACTTGCAGAATGTGTTTACAACTCAAACTTTAAACGTCATTTTCTGGAAATCAATTTTGTGCAGTTGGTACATTTTGATGAGAGTCAAAGTGGCGGGTGTACCATTGCAAATCATGTTGTACCACTTACCAAAAAAATGTACCCAAAAAGTACTAATAAGTACCTCGGTCTAAAAAATGAGTACCTGATTCAGAACGAAATTATTTCGGAATTAAAATACACCCGCCATATTGACGTCAATACCGCGGGTGTACTGTAATATTTTATTACTGAACCATTATTCATAAAATATAATTACACCAAAAAAATTTACCTAAAAAGTACCTCAAGTAAAAAAAAACACACATTTGATCCGTTGGATAGTTTCTGAGAAATAAAACAATTACCGTGTCTAGTTTACTTACGCTTATTATTATAATGAAATAATTATCTAGGTAGTCCAGTTTTGGGCGCAGTTAACTATTTTTGTGTAATCAGATTACTAACTACAACGAAAAGTATTTAACTACATGTAGTTACGATTACTTGTAGTTTAACTACATGTAGTTATGACTACTTGTAGTTTAACTACATTTGTTAATTTGATTACTGCAATCAAGTAGTTATAATTAATGATTACTTTGATTTATAAGAACTTAAATTTTGCAATTAAATAAATTATATATTGTATGGGTATTGGTACTTGCAAAAATGGCCCCCATCTTGAACTTTGCTGTTTTTGGGCATAGTGACTCCAAAATCGATATCTAACGATCTCTTTGACTGTTTGACATACTAGTGATGTCAAAATTTTGAAAAATGGCCCCCATCTTGAACTTTGCTGTTTTTGGGCATAGTGACTCCAAAATCGATATCTAACGATCTCTTTGACTGCTTGACATACTAGTGAAGTCAAAATTTTGAAAAATGGCCCCCATCTTTAACTTTGCTGTTTTTGGGCTTATTGAATCCAAAATCGATATATGGCGATCCCTTTGACTGTTTGATATAGTGCTGTGATCAGAATTCGGAAAAATAGCCGCCATCTTGAACTTTGCCGTTTTTGGCTTCATGGACTCCAAAATCGATATCTGGCAATCCCTTTGACTATTTGACATAGTGCTGTGGTCAGAATTTGGAAAAATAGCCGCCATTTTGAAATTTGCTGTTTTTGGGATGATTGATTTCAAAATCGATATCTAACGATCCCTTTGACTGTTTAAGATAGTTCTGAAGTCAAAATTTTGAAAAATGGCCGCCATCTTGAACTTTGCTGTTTTTGGACTGATTGACCTCAAAATCGATATCTGACGATCCTATTGACTGTTTGACAGAGTACTGTAGTTAGAATTCGGAAAAATGGCCGCCATTTTGAACTCTGCCGTTTTTGGGCTGATTTTCCAAATTCCGACCACAGTACTAAGTCAAACAGTCAAAGGGATCGTCAGATATCGATTTTGGAGTTGTACGGAGTAACATAGGCTATATTTTTATAGATGTTGGTTGGACCTTGGAGGAACCGACATTAACGCGAGTGGAGCCGCGTGCGACATAAAAGTATGTACCTAGCAGTGTTGGGCATATTGTTGTTGTCTAACTGCTGATTACCAACTGCAACTACATTTTGTAGTTAGTAATCATAATTTTTAACTACAGAAAGTAATCGTAAAAAGCAGTTATGATTACTTTTTTTAACTACACAAAAATAATGTTGTAATAAACTCGCTCAAATGCGAGATTTTGTTTTTGGGCTGATTATCTTTTATTTATTTAGTTCAAGATGGCGGCTTTTTTTCCAAATTCTGATCACAGCACTATGTCAAACAGTCAAAGGGATCGTTAGATATCGATTTTGGAGTCACTATGCCCAAAAACAGCAAAGTTCAAGATGGGGGCCATTTTTGCAAGTACCAATACCCATACAATATATACTAGATAATTATTTCATTATAATAATAAGCGTAAGTAAACTAGACACGGTAATTGTTTTATTTCTCAGAAACTATCCAACGGATCAAGTGTGTGTTTTTTTTTACTTGAGGTACTTTTTTTGGTGTAATTATATTTTAAGAATAATGGTTCAGTAATAAAATATTACAGTACACCCGCGGTATTGACGTCAATATGGCGGGTGTATTTTGATTCCGAAATAATTTTCTTCTGAATCAGGTACTCATTTTTTAGACCGTGATACTTATTAGTACTTTTTGGGTACATTTTTTTGGTAAGTGGTACAACATGATTCGCAATGGTACACCCGCCACTTTGACTCTCATCATTTTGGCATAACTGGGTCCAATTGACAGATAAAATTCTCACCTTATTAGGTAGATTAGTAAGATTTAGATCCTTAGCTATATAATAGTCATCTCTGAAGAATTCATATTCGTCTAACAAATCAATATTCGTCTGACAAATAGAATGATGATATTATACTAAATTGCTAGAATCGTCTTTGTGTACCTAATACTGCCGCCGGAGAATCTTAACATCGAGTTTTAAGAAATTACGTCATCTGAACAGTGTCATCTAGGTATTTACCTATGAACTATTTGGTAGCGTTAAATGTACTAAACAAGAATTCCTACATTATACAAGTACCAATGTGATGGATTTCACTTTGTGGAATTTATATGTACCTACTATTCATGTGACTTATGCTATATTGAATTTTATACATATATATTTGCTAACGGTGAAGGAAAACATTGTGAGGAAACCCACATACACTAGAAGAAATTATGTCTGATCCACCAACCCGCATTAGGCCAGCGTGTGTGAATTATGGCCTATACCCTCTCAGCCGTCTAGATACAGGAGAGGAGACCCGAGCCCAGCAGTGGGACATAAATGGGTTGCTTATGATGATGCTGATGAACCTACTTATCCAAAAATTAAGTAATTTTCTTTAAATAGTTTAGACACTTTACCTAGTTTTTCTTTTAATTTGATTACTTACACCACACAGTTGTGTGTATGAACTGTGATATCGACGGTTAAGAATCAATAGTGTCTATCTCAGTTTTTTACGTTTTTTACTTTTTAATGCAGGTCGATTTAAATTTAAATTTGGCGTGGCCTGTTTAGGCACTTATCTCAAAATTTCCAAAATTGTTGTTGTTATTCGCTATAGAAATTCCATCTAAGTTGGGAGCGCATGTATTTTTCTGCCAATAGCGTTTATCTCCTCTCTATTGCGTCTATACCTCGCCGCATCTAGCGTTGGCAAATGCGCTTTTGAACTTGAGTATAAAGCACAAAATAACCATCACCCAAAAGTTCCTCGAACGTGGTCACACTCAAATAGAGTGTGATTCGGTTCACAGTGCGATTGAACGGAAGCTCTCAAATCGGGTAATTCATTTGCCGTGTGATTACGTTTCGGCTACTAAAGAAGCAAGTGCATCAAATCCCTACGAAGTAATTCAGATTGATCATAATTTTGTGAAAAATTATGCCAATACATCTTGGCTTTACAAAAGTATAAGGCCAGGACGCAAAGCTGGTGACCCTACTGTAACAGACTTAAGAGCTATTCTTTACAACCAAGAAGACACTTTAAAGTGAAGCTACATTTTGACCAAGGTTGGTTTGCCTTGCCACAAAGACAAAAAGGAAATAACTCTGACGCCTCTTATTTGACCTTACATAATAATAATTATGATTCCCATAACTGCCTCGAATATCAACACCTCCAAGAGCTCAAACAAGTACTACCAAGTGAATATCATAATGTTTATGATACACTGCCCCATTTGTAGAATATTCTACTTATTCGTTTTCGTTATTTCGAAGACTTTTTCTAAATTATTTCATAGTGTTTTTATTTATTTTGAGGTCTTTTTCAGTCTTAGTGAGTTTGTTTCTTTACCTAGTTATATTGGAGATAATATTTCTTGTTCCATTGTGCCAATTAGTAAAAAATGTTATTTTTCATTGTGTTATTTTATTTCAAAAACGGCTATCTACTACTTACTTAAAGAATATTTACTATAATAAAACCAATACCACCTAACTCACGTTAATTGTAAATAGGCCAGTTTGAGGCTAATGCTAGGATCTATCGTATTTCAGCATATTTTTTAAATTTTTAAAGATATAAAAATTTCAAGTATCCTTCTATTCAAGGCAGAGAAATGTTTTTTTTATCTCCTGTATAGTTAACTTTATTGAGATAGACACAATTGATTCTTAACCGTCGATATGTAGGGTAAAAATATTATTATTATTTGGTATTAAAAAGCTTTTCTATTTTTATTAGATATATTGATTAAACATTATTGTTTAAATAAATATTAATATAATTAATATTCTACCCTAAATTGAAGCATGATTTTAAAACAGTCTTAAGCTTAAAATATTGTTTCTACTAAAAAAATCAAATCTTAAACATTTAATATATTAAAAAATTTGTACTTATACCTTCTAACATTAATAAATTCTACTTACTAAAATCTAAAAAAGGCTTGAAGAACCCTAGTTTAAACCCTCATAAAAGCAAAAATAAATTAGAAATGTTGCAAATAACAACTAGGTAGATAAAATTATTATTAACAGCACTTGATCCTACTTTAAAAATTCATTACTTTTTATGAATACTTAGTAAAACTATATCAGGGCTTCTGTAGTTAGAATGTTGCTCTACTTCAGGAATTTTCTCAATGGAAAAACTATCTGTAAGTTTTTCATAGAATGTGCTCCAGAGATTCTTTTGAATTTCCGTATCTCTTAATTCTTGTGTTAAATATATAACAGGCTTCTTGGTTGAGGTGCTATTTAAATTATTTAAAGTTTCAATAAGTGGGCCAACAGCCTGAAATAAAAATTGTTCATTGTTTATTAATAATAAAAAAAATAATAATTTAAGTAGGTATTTATATGGAATGGAATAACACTACCTCTTCATAGTATACACAATCAGCTAAAACAACCATATCAAACTCTTCATCAAGAAGAGAGCTGCTTTCACCCCAAATAAGTGACTCTGCAATTGCATACCCTCCCATACTGCCAACCTTTGCTTTATTTTCATTGATGTTAAGACGTAACAAAGGCAAGGCTTCAGGCAGATCAGTCAGTGTAACTTGAGCACTAAAAGTAAATTATATTGTTACAAATAAGTAGATGAATCGGTGTGGTTATTGGTGATACTTACGAAATTTATTTTTATAAAAGCCAATGGTGGTATATGGGTTCTTAAATCTGAAAATTCTGTCTAGCATGCTAACTGTGATAAGTAATTTAACCACATAAACAAAAAAATATACTAAAGAAAAAGTATACTTTATACGTTATAGTAGTTACTTTATAGTATTTATACGTTTTCAGAAACAGAAACAGAAATATTTATTTGTCAATGTAGGTAGGTTAAATTTACAGATATTGCATTATTAAAAAAGTGAGCGCTACATAACCCATAGGCATACAAATATTATTTTAAGATTAAAAAAAAGAAATAGAATATTAAGTAGTATTTAAATTTGGTATTAACTAACCCCAAGGTAGCTGCAGTTAACCCAACAACACCTAACCCAGAGCCAAGTTCCAAGACTTTGATTCCACTGAGAAAGTCTGATTTATGAATGCACATAGTTTCAAGATATTTTGCAAGTACCAAAGAAGCATCCCAGACTACGCAGTTTACGTCTCCTTCCATTTTTTGGTATATTTTTAGTGTTTTCAGACATACTTCTATATCAATCTCTCGAGGAAAGAGATCATTCGTTTGAGAGTATGATTTTCTGTGCGACATTGTTTAGAGAATGTGTTTCATTGATTATGTATGTATAAAAAAGTTTCTGCGATTCTTTATGAAGACACAAGTTATCACTGTCAAAGAATGTTATTATCAATGGGAAAAATAGTTATTATTTGTTTTGTTTACTGAAAATGACTTGTTTCTACTGTACATAATATGGCAATTTAATTATAAAGGAATGTTGTGAATGGCGAAGAACGGATTAAATAAAGGTAATCAGGATTATATGCGCATTTTTATAGAATTTTTGATTTATATTTTTAATATCAGTGCTGACTGCTGCAGTGTTATATGCAGGTATCTCAGACCAACAAAAAAGTAAAGACAGAGCATCACGAACAATTGCAGTGAAGTCAACTTGACCAAGACATTCCAAATAAACACACAACCTCACGCACACACCTACACTAAAACCGAGACAATTTCTCTTAGTACGTCACGAGTCGCCGCCGCGTCGTAAACAAATAACTAAAATAAAAAAAAGTGATAATGCCTACCTGTGTTGTGAAAGGTTGCAAAAACAACAGTAATATACAAAAGAAATCCCATGGAATCACTTATCACTTGTAAATACTTGAATTTACATCATTTCTTAATTAATGAAACTGTAAATTTAAGGTTACTTTTAGGTTAGTTGGTACCAATACTGCCAACAAAACAAAAATAATAATGTGGCCATAGCTATGATTTGATATTTCCCCATTTATTAAACCACAGATTATACTCTGTCGATTCGTTTTCTTTTGTGAAATTTGTAATGACCTTACAAATTCATGATTCGATTTAAAATAATTATAAAAATGAGATATTAAATAAATAATTAATTAATTTTAAATTTATGAATTTTTTAGAATATTTTTTTAAACGATTCAGAACACATAAATCGAAATAATTTAAATTTGTCTCTAGTAAATAGTATTCATTGCAAATAAAACGATTTATACTTAGATATAAAAAAATATTTATTTTGACAACAATACTACCTACAGCGTTGTGTCTACAAGGGTAAAAATAGGTAATTTTTTTTCTCAAAATCAGTGATTTTATTTTACTAACATCCATCCATAAATATTATAAGGCTTTGTCCTGACTGACTGACAGACAACGCACAGCCTAAACCGCTGGTCGTAGCGACTTGAAATTTGGAGGGTGTGTTTGTCTTAATGTCTAGAGTGTACTAGGAAAGGGTTCTTTAAAATTCAACCCCTAAGGGGGTGAAAAGGGATTAAAACGATTGTATGAAACTTCTTTGTTTTTTAACTTATAGGTTTGAAAATTTGTTTTGCGGTACTACTATCAAAATATAAAATACCCTCATCAATATTTTTGACAAGGGTGGCTTTGGAAGGGTGAAATTGGGGATGAAACGTAATAAAATTTAGAAATTATCTTAATATAATTATGTAACTGGCTGATGTCTGTACATTATAGATCTTAAAGAAAAAGTATAGGTCTTTTTATGGCAACAGGAGCCAAAATTGTCTGTCTGTCTGTATAAATGTACGGTATATACGCGTATAATTTCACCTATGATTGATGACCCATAAATTATAAATAAATTTCACCAATGTGTTGCTAGAGGTCTGATTTAATAAAGGCCTGTGGTAAAATATCTGTGAATGTTAAATATGTTATTCCTACTGTTTTATGCGAACCGAATTATGAATGTATGAAGTTTTTATACGCAATAGAAGTCATTCTAAACAATTGAGATACAATACATACACAACAATATCTTACTCGTACACGTACAATATACATACTTATCCCACACACATAATATGATTTCCCAAATTATAGGGAAAATGTTTAACAAGTGGCAACCCTGCCAACAAACACATAGACAAACAGGTGGCTTCATTTTGATGTTCGTGATGCTCCGTCTTTACTTTTTTGTTGGTCTGAGGCAGGTATGTAAAATGTAGTTTATAAACTGTCATCTGTCAAAATCAAAATTATAAATGTCAAATTTCAATTACATTGATTCATGGATGTACTATCTATGGATTTGACATATTAAGCATACACAATAAACATATAGATCTCTCACTCTACATACGGCATATACCCTAAGAGAAACAGATACAAATATACTCTCTCGCTTACCTCTTTGATACCTATTGTCACCACTTTACTATAGAAACACATTTAAGTATTAGTGATGTGTCTGTAATAATCGACATTATTCACAAAAGGGTTTTAAACAAATCCATGACAACACGTGTTAACGCGGCAGTTATGTTATAGAGACTGAAAAAGATCAAGATTGTAGAGATGTTATATTAGGGTCAATTTCGCATAATCCTAATATAGGATATATTAGTTTCGTCATATTCTAATACCATACCTATTACTCGATATTAGTCAGATAATAGGGTAAGGAGTGAACGTTTTAGTATTATGCTCTATATCTAGTATTCGTTCGCGTAGTTTCTGGCTAATACTTGACTAATATCGAGTAACCTAATAGATGACATTCCTATAACCTAATATGAATACGGGTCGCTCGTATTATAATACGCATACCTAATATGAATATATTCGTTTCATCTCTACAAGATTGACTGTGTGATGCAGCAGTAAGTAGTAACACGGGCAAAAAAAACTACCCGTGTTACTACTGGTAGTGAGTGTCTTGTAGTAACACGGGTAACGAAAATTGTTCGGTCGATAAGAGCCAAATTTAAAATTATTATTGTTATTTTTACAATTTGGTCTAATTTGCGTAAATATATGCTTCCAGTAGTGCAGTACAGAAGTGCATGGGTAAATTTTGAGACAAAAAGGCAAATGATCTAATAATCGTGAAAACCGAATATACCTACATGAATTTTGAGTAGGCGATTCGAAACTTCATTGAAATTTCGTATTTTTTCTTCTTTAGGATTCATAACCTTCTTCTAAGACTTTTTAATCTATTGCATAGCTTTTATCGCGGGCTTTGAGCGCGGCGACCGACTCAAGAAAATCCGTAACGAAAATAAACCTAGCCTTGAAAGCCGTGCATCGTCTAACGTCATCAGCCCCCTGATTCTGCCTCGTCGGATTGCTCTTGGATCGTAAACTTTTTCGAATCTGAGTACGACGTATTTTTACGGCTTAAGTTATTTAATGTTAGAAAATAATCTACCGTACAGAAAATTAAAAACTGATTAATTTAAGATTTTTTCCTATAACCATTTATTTTTTTAACTTAATTAAAGTTAAAAAAATACATAATACACTGACATTTCTGGCCGAAAAGTTTCCGACAGCTCAGAATCAGGGCCCTGGGTATAATTTTCTGTCGTCTAACATCGTTTCAGTTCGGCAGACTTGGGCACGGTGTTTGTGTGCGTGCGACTAGACGTATGCGTGTAGACTGTACGAAGCTCGCACGAATCGAGACGAGCTGCTCCGAAATCGGACGAATACGTAAGCAGCTGTTTGTGAGAAAGTAAATAAAAATATTATGCAATTAGGTATAATATAAAAATATTATAATTGCATAAGTTGATAAAAGCTTTACCGTGGCAGTCCCCGTAAAGTGCCACATGAATATTTTTTTCATAATTTTAATAAAGTTAGCCAAAGAGATAACCGAAAGTCTATTGATAATGTTGTCAACTAAGAAAATTTCACACTACGTGGGATTGAAATCTAAACCAATAGAATTAAATTTTGATTTTAAAAGGGCCAAATCTTGAAGTACCTACAGTGTCTATGAGTCCCATAATCTAAATTGCAAGCATTAAATTTTGAATTTAGCTGGTTAATCTAAAAATGACCGGTCCAAGGGGCCTGTTGACAGCCAACTGCGGATTCTAAAAAAAATTCTCCAAACAATGGTGTCTATAGCATTGCTATAGAAACAGACTATAAATACACTTGGAATCCATTAAAATAACCACAGCGTGGCCATGGCCATGAAAAGTGGAACTGAGAACTTGCAAAATTGAGTAGACCGATGAGGCTCTGGAGCTCTCTGAGAGACGTACTCTGCTTTCTCAGCATCTGTTCTACTTTGTCTAAAAGTGCAGGAATATTATTGTCGTCGGCAGTGACGGATTTACCCTAAGGCCCAGTAGACCCAGGCCTAGGGCGGCCAATCGTGTCAAAAAATTCAGAAAGGGGCGGCTGGTACATACTACATGGGCCTTGGGCGGCCAAGACTACAAATCCGCCACTGGTCGTTGGGAAGGCGCTTCAGGGCCCTGATTCTGACTCATCGGATTGCTCCCGGATCGTAAACTTTTCCGAATCTTACAACGACGTATTTTTACAGCTTAAGTTATTAAGTGTTAGAAATTACTTTACCGTATAGAAAATTTAAAACTGATTAATATGGGATGTTTTTCTACATTCATCTATTTTTTTAACATTCTGTTTTTTAACTTTAAATAAACTGACAGTTCTGGCCGAAAATATTCGGACAGCTCAGAATCAGGGAGCTGATTCGATCATGTATCCCAATGTATACCTAGGAACACCAAGCTCTTCGAAGGTGTAATTACTGATATTTGCCAATAGAAAAACCAACTTAAATTTTCTTAAATGTCGAGCACAATATTCACTTGACTGCGAAGCCTGTTCTGGTCTTGAAGAACAACCAAGAAATCATCCAGGTAAACTATTATCCTGATCCTTTGTTGCCTGAGAATTTGGGCCACTCAATTTGTGAACGCAGCAAAGGTCTTAGGCGCTGTGCTTAAGCTAAATGGTAAGCAAGTAATTTCTAGTAATTCGTTGCGGTAAATTAAGCGCAAGAACCTTCGGTGGCTGCGAGCCACAGGTGAGTGGAAAATATACATCTGCGAGAGGTCTATTTTGCATAGCCAATCCCGTGGTTGTATGACATTGGGGATACTGCACACATTTAATTTGAATTTATCTTGTTTGATGTAAAGGTTGAGTGCTTTTAAATTTAATATTCGACAAGTCTGGTGCATTCATTTGCCATAATGAATACATTTCAATCATGGATGCACTATTTCAATAATGATGCAATAATCTCCACTTCAACTTTGCAGTCAGTGATGTGAATATGTGATCATAGAGTTAGGTAGGTAAGTCTATGGTATTCCGTATAGAATGTCTTTTTTCATTGTGGCAAGACCGAAATCATATGACAGTCAGTCACATATTTCCGAATAAAATGGCTGTTACCATGGCTCTATTTTGGGTTTCTCTTGTTTTAACAGTAATTGGTAAGTTTTAATTAAGCATATTTGAACATAATCATATTTACAAGTACTACATATGCACTAGGGTGTGTTTTAGGATGCAATGCTGCCGGGGAGTTCAGCATTCTTCATAGCCCAGACTCCCTCAGATTCTCAGGAACAAGTCCGATTTCGGAGAGCCTCATAAAAGAGGCGTTTTCTGCTGCTCTCGGGCTATCAGTTGAGGAGGTTGGTGGATTATAATATATTCTTATCTTAATGCTTATCCAATTCTTGATCAATTTGTCATAAGTATGATTTAAGGATGCTCAGTAGCTCTATCCAGTAACAGAGCTGCGGAGTAGTTCTTAAATGCAATCACGTATAAATTGTAACTCTAATCTTTCTTCATTGTGTCTAACCTGTACATTTCTTATTTTTTAATTATGATATATCTTTAACTTTATACCATTAACACCTAATATAAAAACACACTTTCAATCCATTGTAAATTCAATCTCCCTTGTAACTCTCTAAAAACAACTGATTCTAAATTTCAGATTGACATTACACTAAATATCAAAATGTGTTCTTTTTATTAACTATCTTCTTAATTCAATCATAAATGAAATTCATGAAAAGGTTTAGCCTATAACATTAATATTATCATAGTATTTTTCTGTTCCTTGATTAAGTTTAAGATAAGATACTTTATTATTATACATTCTCATCATAGATATTTTTTTCTTGCCACTTTTTTTTATAGTTGCTCAGCAAAGTGGCTCCTTTTCACCAGATGGAAAGCTAAACCAGATTGAACTGGTAGCTGACAGGATACCAAAGTGTCCTGTCAGCTGTCAATGCGCTTGTACTATCATAAGACATATTATTAATGTTTTAGGTATAAATACCTAAAACATTAACACACACATTATTTTAATAGTAACATAAATGTTACTATTAAAATAATGTATGCATTAGGGTGGTCCTTATTTTTCGAGTTTTGATTTATCACCATGGAACTTTTACATTTGATTATACAATGTCACCCATCCAGGTATGTGACCGTCCGAAATTGACTGTGTAATTTGTAAATTAACATTAAAAGGGGATCTGTCTCTAGCAAATGTGACCTTGTTTTACATTTTCTGCTATATTTCCGAAGTTAGGCTCGATTTGGATTCTGTTTATTATAAAAGCTAAAAGCTTATCAAGTTACTTTAATGAAGGACATACAAACATTTTCTATTAATTTTATTGACTATGAAGAGAAAAACAGAGGCAAATATGATGTATGGTGACTTTTTTAATCATTATTAATAATCTCCTTCATAACAACTACAAATTCACAGAACATTATTGATACCAAACTGTAACAAAATCCGAAGAGAAACTCTTAACCTAAGAGTAAAATTTTAAACCTTTTTGTACTTTCCCCACCTGACTTTCCCTAATTTTGTTTGAACAAAAAATATAAAACTTATTTGATATTTCTGATTGATCCTTAAATAAAATTATAAATGTAGAAGACAAGCATTTTATTAGCACTGTGACAAAATAGATACGGCAATATTTGCTTTGCATTTTATTGTTAAAAAGTACCCCAATACTAACACATCAACCCTTGTATCTTAAAAATAATTATTTTTAAGATACAAGAGTGGTATGTTATTCGGGTCTAAATATTTCTCTTCTATAAATAGAATATCTTTATTTAAAAAAAAAAAAACAACAAAAACAATTTTTTTTTTATTTTCATGTTATCATCACAACAAACAACAAATTATCACAAACTACATTTATTGTACTGTCTAATTCTTTTATCACGTTGGCGATTAGTTCATTCCTAATTCTTATTTTTCCACGAGTAAAATTTTGCTAATTATTTATCTGCATTATTCAAACCTAAGTAAGTAGCGACCCTTAAATGTCATTTAAAAATTTTAAAAATACTACTGACATAGTTGTAAGTTTAATCAAATTATGTGATGCCATAAAATTAGGAAACAATTTTTTTTTTAAGTATAAGGACCCCTCTTGTTTGCATATTAAGAGTGCATATTAAGAAATATTTCTGTATACAATGATATATTAGAAACAATATCATTGTCTATAATCTATATAATTATATCTCACTTTAATTTAAATAATATTATTAATGTTTTACTTTTGCAGAACTCAAACTGGGCTGGTTTGTATGTGACTGATCCATTTAAAACTCCTGAGGCTGTTGTGGAAGTTTATGTAGATGGTGTTTCAAGCCTTGGTGACAAGGTAAGTGTGCTATAATTTATTGTTACAAAAAGTGATAAGTACCAAAAATGACCAAATTAATCAACGTTAGAAGACTCAATGTCATTCTATTCACACCAATAAGCTATTACTGTCAATATCATCTTTATATTATATCATACAGCTTTAACTGGTTAAACATAAAATATTCTAATATTGATTGTTAATTCTGGGTGTAACTTGTGTCAGGACTCGGCACATCTTATTAATAAAATATTATTAGGTAAGTATATTTGAATGTCAGAAGAATTACTTCACAATATGAGAATTGTCATTTAAAATAAAAAGTTTTTATTGATTAGACACTAAACGGATCTTTATTAACAGTATTTTTCATTAAATGTGGTAGATATTCAGCTTACTGGGCGATTTGATAAATGCCAATACCAGGTTCTGCCAAGACTGTCTAGTAGACAACAAGAAAAATGACAGTCTGACTGGGATTTTTCTAATGGCCAACAGAATAAAATCACATGACTTAACTGCATTACATTTCAGCCTGCAAAGACTTTCCCCGTTGATGTTGATGAGTATATGCCTGACACCTTCAAAGCTTTGAGTCACAGAATTCAACAGAGGTTCACTTCTGGTCAGAACAAACTTGTAAATGTTGTCTTATCTGACCCTAAACAGGTAAGTTTATATTTGAAAGTCATGTTACTGAATTACAATTATCATCATCATCATCATCTTGCTGAACACCATATTATATCTTAAAATTTTCAGATGAGTGAGACTGTGTTTGATGATATCTCACCTCCATCAATGAAGCAGTCTCTGATGTACTTGAAATACAAAGTTGAGGAGGATGCTCAGTTCATGCGAGAACTGGCAGTATTGAAAGCAGTCACTGTAAAGGTAACTCTGTTGTGCCTTTTTTGTTTTTTCAAGATTCACAAGTATCATTCAGGTGGTCCAGGAGCGGATCTATGTAGGGACTATAGGGGCTGCAGCCCGAGGCCGCCGGATATAAGGGACCCCCAGCCCCAAAAGAAGACATTGTGAATTAAAAAAAATCGGTTAAGAACATGTCGGACCATACGCCGGCCCACACTAAACACCTCCGAATATTCTCCAAATGCCATTGATATACATTGAGTAGTCTTCGAATAAAATGCCTGTGACATATGTACGGACGGACACAACGAAATTATAAGGGTTCCGTTTTTACCATTTCGGCTTCGGAACCCTAAAAAATGCATTATCGTACGGAACCCTCACTCTTAGCCGGTTTTTTTAATGGCAGTGTCCATTGGTTTAAGGTTCACTTTTGCTTGGTACAGATTGTTGAGTAATTAAGACGTGTGTTTGCTTCAATATTTAAAAATCACATTGTCGCGGTTAAACGATTCATAACAAACATGCATAACTATAGATATGTATAATCCTTCGCAACAGGCAGTTAATTGATAATTTAGAGAGGCTCCCTAGGGGCCCCCGAGTAGTATCACCACCACCCAGGGCCCCACAAACTCACGGTATGCCCCTGATAGTCTATTATATGAGCTTAGTTTTGAAAAATAGAAAATATCTAGTTAGTACAGATATCGGGCGATATCGGGGCCAGTTTTGCCATTGCCACGCGCTAAGTTGGATAATCTATTCATGTAATTTTAGTTCATTAAGATTTATACATATAAGATGAATATTTTTCCCTTGCAGCAAGAGAAAGATATTCATGTTATTTAAGTTGATTAATGGGTGATATATCATCATTTATACAGATATTTTACTTTTGAAACCAGGTTATCAATTTAGGCGTGACAACACTGGCCCCGGTATCGTTTCTGATTTAAGGGCCGTGTGTCTTAATGCAAAGAAATCACTGTTGAACGCAAACCTTTACTTCCCGCCATTTCAACAAAGAATGGAAAATAACATTCTAAATTTAAAAAGGTTTTTATAAGAGTGCATTTAATTTGCACCTTTATTGGCCTGTCAAAAATCGTCTCAAAACTTATGAACACAACAGTAAATTTATTATGTAGATTATTTTGAAACACAAATAAAGGAAACTAGACTAAGTACATAATGTAAATGAAAGTAAATAAATAATAAAAAATGTATTTAAAAAATCAAATAAGTAAATAAATTAAAATTCTTTAGAGACCTCTGCATGTTCGACCTTCCAAAAGGACTGGATATATTTCTCACCATATAGAGAAGTATAGCTGTGAAAAAAAAGAGAAAAAAATATATAATTATTTTTATATTTGAACTAGGATGAAATTAAATATTTAACTTTGTTGATGAATATTACAATTACAAAATAACAAACTTTCAGATTGCATCTGGTTACATTTCTGCTGATAACAATGTAGACTTCTACTACTTCCGTTTCACAAGTCTTCACCTCTTGTCCGATTTACATGGCCCTCAGTCCCTTCAAACACAAGAAGCTAAGAAAATGTTGGGTAAGTAAATATTTATATACTTACAGACAGTTACAGCTAATTAACGAATTTATTTAAAAAAAAATGTATTATGTTTAGTTAAAGCACTTGAAGACCTAAGCAAGGCTTTCGTCAAAGCTTATGATGGTTCAGTCCTCGTGACTGCCGTGGTCACCGACGTCGCTCACACACGTAGGGTCGTTCGTGCCGCTGATGACGCACCCGCAGCCACCGCACTAGATGCAGACGTATGTATTATTTTTTATTGTAAATAAAAAATACAATTTAGAAGGTTTAGGTCTGGTTTCATCACTGAGAGCTAAAAATTCCTGTTAATTGCATATTCTAGCGAGCTTCCCTCCCATCGTTCTTTATTTGATCACTGCTCAGCTCCTATTGGCTGTAAAAAGATACGAAATGGAAATCAATAACCTTCCATTTATAATGTTTTACTTTACACTTTTCACTTGAAAAAAAAGTACTTATAAAAAAAAAACATTAAAAAATACGAAACGAAACGTAACACTATCTATTTGTCTGGACACTCGGTATATGTACATATATAAAATTGTATACAGTACATTTTTTTAAGGACAATAGCTTAAAGAGAGATTCATTATGTCTATGAGCTATCTTGTACTAGCCATTGCAATTGGTTTCTATAAAGTTGGCCAACTTAACCCAATTTAGGCCAAAACATGGACTTAACAGTTGATTTGTATCATTGGACACACTTGAACAATAGGCGGCATAAGAAGAACTTGCTTAATAACAATAGAAAAATAAACTGAGTTTATATGTGGTTTAAGATATTTATTCTCAAAAAGAATTACAAAGAGTTCACTTAAAATGAGAACATAAGAAATATACAATAGTAAAAACAATATATGTTGCGAGCATAAAAAACGGTAGTTAGAAAAAAAAATTACATAACATTATTATTTAAATGTCTACCCACTACTGTCACAATTACGAGCGTAGATGGATATCGTTTTAACAAAGATATAGAAATATTATTATGCTAAAATGTCCTCAATAATTTTCAGATTAACAACGACACCTATGATGCAGATTACCCAGCAATCTTTAACATCCTGTTATGGTTCAGTGTTATATTTGCATTCACTCTCATCTCCATTGTCTACACTATTATGGACATGGATCCTGGCAGGGACTCCATCATCTACAGGATGACCAGCACGAGAATGAAGAAGGACAACTAAGTTCAGAACTATTTACAAATTTAACACATTGAATGTCAGAACTGATATTTCGGTTGAAGTATGTGGCCAAATTGGGATCCTGCTTTTTGACCAAAAGTCATTTGGCAAAATAACACTTGACAAACAACGTTTGGTAAAACAATGGTTTCGCCAATTGATCATTTTACAACTAATCATTTTAAAAATGACTCACTCTTCCTAATGATCAACACTTAAATTTACATTTTACAAAATGAACATTTTACAAATGAATTATTAGATAAAACTACTATTGGTCTAAAAACGTTTGATAAAATGTATTGATTGACAAGTGTTTCATTTATTAATAAATCTAAAAATAGATATGTACACATAAAATTATACACAATAAAGAATTTTTCCTCAAATGTCAATGCAACAAATTCATTCTCACGGCGATACGAGGGTAGTGGAATAAATTACCCAACAGACTAAATTGTAATGTTTGAAAAAAAGAAGTACTTTTTATGAAATAACATTTTGTTAAATAACATTTGGACAAATGCTTAATTTGCTAAACATGTTATTTGGTGAAATAAAAATAGATCAATTCATATTTTAGTATAAAACACATTTAACAAGTGTATTGTTTGCCAAAGGATCATTTGCTAAGTGAGTTTTTGTAAGATGATACTTTTGTCTAATGTCTCGTTTGTCAAATGAATATTTGGTGAAACGTTGTTTGTCAAATGATCATTTGTCAATATTAGTAATTCGGCCAAATTTGACTACATACGCATATACACGTATTGGGCTTCAGTAAAAAAATCACACAACATACAAGCTACGTATAACCACGTATAAGAATAAATCCAAACATATGGCACTATGATTAAAATACGATACCGTTTCTTGTTGTACGTACCTACCGTTTTTTTCTCTACGTGAATATCCGTAGTCGGCGTACTCTATAAATATTAACGTGTATATACGTAGTTGTCAGCATTCAATGTGTTAATAAAATATCGAGTATGTTCTAATTACAGTATTGTAATTCAATGATGTTAAAAGAGAATTGCAGTCGATAGTTTGGCGCTCTAAACAGTAAGCAAATTGCTAACTGTAGCAAACTGTATATACAAAACTGTTATAGTTTACCTAATCTATCTACCTATATTTTTGCTTGTACTATCATTGATTTTATTCTTACCATCCTTTGAATGGAACAAAAAAAAAAACAATCGAAGTTCCAAAACAAACTCAACTTACTTGAGTAATGTATAATAGTGTAAATTTAGTTATTAAGTAAATCATTAAATAAAAGGATTGTTATTTATTTTCAAAGGTATAATTATTATAAGTATAAAACGTTATTCTTTATTAATACTAAAGCTGAAATACCCCAAAAGTCTTTTTATTAGCAGAATCCGAAAAGATCACCTCAAAAAACTATATAAGAATTTTTCATGCTTACGTATTCTTGCAGCGCGCCAGTCATGTACCTACCTATTTAGTAATTATTTATTTATCGCTGCGAGTAGACTGTGTGGCACAAGGCGTTTGGCGGCCATTGATACACTTAAAACAACGGTGTCCAAGCTTTCAAAATCTTATTATATGATTGACAAAAAATATAACATGGTATAAAAACTGATGAAATCGATTCTGCTACTAATTCTGAATAAACTGCTGGTTTCGCATTAAGTAGGAATAAAGGTGTATAAGCGCGGTTGGCTTCATAGTGTTATGCTTTGGTCATCTGTGTTAGTATTGCGAATTATGATATAGTATCAGACACTTGAAGAATAAGTTTAAAGTGTATTTATATCTGTAGAGTTCAATAAATGTATAAAGCATAACAATATAATAATATGCATTTAATAAAGAGATTTTTATTGATTTCAAATGTTTTGAATACTTATATAATTATATCAAAAATACCAACACGGAATATTTCACTTTTAATACTAGGTATTTCTTGTACTAATTTGAGTGGCTCTTAGTGTTGTAATTTACTTTTTCTGTAAATAAAATCTAATCACTAGGTGCTTACTATACCTACACATTTTTAATGTCTAAGTAAATAAAAATAAAATCTAACTTTGTGTTAAAGTATTAGAATGTAGTGAGCTACCGTTACTTGTTTGAAATAAAATACATTCCCAGGTTATATTGTGCGTTTCTTATTGTCTGTTGTCACCTTGTCACAGCTAAATGGACGAGTCAAAACGTGTAGGTACATATACCTCCGGACTGGCTGTCCTATACAAATGACAGCTAATTTTCTTTGTCTATTTGACCAACTAGCGGAGAAGATTGAAACTATATTTGACGTAATATTGACGTATATAATACGTTTTGTAAACAAAGTGTTGGTGATGTCCATATCGTCATATCGATAAATATGATCATGGCCTGATGTGATCTATGGTTGCAAACAAAATTTTAATTTGTTCATAGAAGTAAATGAAATAAAAGCTGACTGCCCATTTTTTTTTCTGACATTATCTAGGTCACTAGGTATTTATAATAATAGATTTTTATTTCATTGTAGATTTCCACCTGATCCAGCGTTTCAAAAATCATGGCTAGCCAACATGAAAGCGCCCCTTAATGGGACTCCAAATGCAAACAGTCGTCTTTGTTCGTAACTAAAAGCTGTTGTTTTGATATTACAGACACTTCAATTTTCCTTTGGGCGCATAACGTCCAAAGTGCAAAATGGTAAGCACTGGTAAAATGGTAAAAGAGCAAAATGGTAAAAGCGCACGAAGTTAAAAGAGCAAAATGGTAAAAGCGCAGAATGGTAAAAAAATCAGTTGCATCGCTTATTAGCTGCTGTGATGATAAATAACTTAATTTTGGTGAATTATGACTCCCTAATAGAAACAATGTTCATAATGACATCATCTACTACTACGTAACGTATACATAATAATTATCAGAATCAAAAAACGTACTATTACTGAAAGTAATTAAATAAAAATAAAATCAAATTGATTTATTTATATTGTTCCTATTAGGGAGTCACAATTCACCGAAATTAAGTTATTTATGATCATAGCAGATAATAAGCGATGCAACTGATTTTTTTACCATTCTGCGCTTTTACCATTTTGCTCTTTTAACTTCGTGCGCTTTTACCATTTTGCTCCTTTAACATTTTGCTCTTTTACCATTTTACCAGTGCTTACCATTTTGCGCTTTGAACGTTATGCGCCCAAAGGTTCAATTTAATTTATTTGAACAGATACTGCTATTAAAATTAGGGCCTTCAAAATCAATTCAAGTCACTAATTAATTTCGTAATGGATTATTAAAAATTATTTTCCCTTTTTCAGAATGTTTATATCAAATCTTAAAATGAAATCCATCGATACAAAGTTTGTCACATCACTAATTTTAGTTCATATCTTCTCCGCCACTGCTTACAGCGCACAATGGCGCAAATCAAACAGCGACAAAATCAGTTTCAAAGACGCCTATCCAGAGGTATATACAGATCAGTGGTTATAGTTCAAGACCCATGCGTTTTGTTTTTACGAGTGACGTACGTTCAACCCAAGGAAATTATATTTTTCACGGGGACAAATATAAAATACCATTTTATTTGTTACGGGTAATGATAATAACAAATTAAAATGTATTTTAATGAACATTTGTCTTTTTTAAAAATAATAGTAGTCTTAAAAATAAAAATAATAAAAAATAGGTATTTCTGTTATTAGATATAAATTTATATTGGCACAAATTCTGTGTAGGAGACAGTCTAAGGAAATTAGATTTCGTATGCTTGCATTAAGCTCATCATCTCAAGCAAAATAAAAAATAAAGATAACTATCATAAAAAAATGGGTACGAAATTTATTTATCACTGTAAAATAGTATTCGCCTACGTGGACATAAAAAAATCTACTACATAGTTTGTATCCGCATAAAAAAGTAATCATGTCTGTGCGGCCAACCATTTCCGATATATAACAATCGCCAAAACGTTCGCCCAGCAGAAAATGAAATATCTCTGACATCTTAAGGCGCACTAATTTGGCTTTCACGGCACATTTATACTGGAATAATTTAAACTACCTTTCTGCATATTTCATTTCCAGCTAGATGCATCAATAAAAAAAAAAATTGCTGGGCGAACGTTCGTGCAGCAGAATCAGTTTTTCTTAAATAACTCTGAAGCCGTTGCACGTGATAGATTATTCGAAATATTTTTTCTAAATATTGAAACAAATATTCAAATAAGAGAAAATTAGAAACGTTTAAATGTGTGTGTCATTTGTAAGTACCTATTTATCCTAGTAGTAACTAGTAAGTCTAGTTACCTATGTTGGGAATCTGGCTAGATTCTAAATCATTGATAAATAAATTTAAATATCAATTATTGTATAGCTAATTACTATAAATGGCAATTACTAGTATTTAATTGTTGTCAACAAGTAACGGAAATCGAGATAGTAATCGTTTTATAACTGTCATTAGAATTTCTGATTGATCATTTTAGAAATTCTATAATTATTGTATTGTTAATTTAACTACAAATACTTTAAATATTTTTATATTAGAAGTATTGTTTCCTCTTACTAAGTTTGTAATTAATCAATAGTTTGACTTATGTCAGTACAATTTAAGGTATAAAAGACAAACACAGTGAGTGTCACATCAATTCAGAGTTAAGTACCTCTCTTGTCACTTTTGCTTGAAAATTGTTATAATATGGAATTTGTTAGGAATTGTTGAACATGGTCTAATAATTGTTGATAATATTATAAATTAATATCCATAATATCATAATTAACTACATTAAGTTTTAAGGTTGGTTGTTATATCTAAATAAAGTATTATGATATGTCTAAGATTATAATTATTCATATTACTATGTAGCTGGATATTAAAATTCATAATATGATTTTGATAATTTCTAATATATTCATTTATTATGACCTACCTTGACCTATTGGTTATATTATAACCTATTGTTAGGGGTATACAGTACCTCTTGTTTCATTATGTGTAATATGTTGAACCTGTTATATTAAAATAAAACAGTACAATGTTCCTCGTGGTTTCCTTTTCATCATCATCACTGATAAATTACTATATATTTCATTTAGTTTACTCAAAGTAAATAAATAATATTTGATTATATTTTATAATTATTATACTATATCCTGACACACGCACGAAATTGCAAATTTCATGCACATTTACACGAGATAAGGCACTAATTATTTATCTGTAGCATTCAATTCTTGAAAGGCGAGCACTTTTTGCTGGACGAACGCACACAGATTTTTCAGATATTTTTATACAAAAAATGTAATTTGTCCAACACGACTCGTATCCTAGTGAGTCAGCCTTAGTAAACGAATGTTTTATTCTAATTTATTTTAAATAAAGCAAATAAATAGTATATGCATAATTTTATTATAGAACCTTAAATTAAACAGTTTAAAAATATTAAAAATAGTTATTTCATTTATAGACTTTAGTATTTAATTATATTATAGTAATTTTATTTAAGTATTTATTACAATGACTTAGTAAACTTAATAGACTTTAGTATTTTATTATATTATAGTAATTTTATTTATTTAATACAATGGCTTAGTAAACTTAAAATACTATCTGTGCGTAATCTAATGTACTATATGTGTGGGTCCTCAGCTTCCTCATTGGTATAATCGAAATTCTTTAGTCGACTTTTGTTAATAGTCAGCTCCTATTTAGAACTAACTCTTACCTCCCTAGCTTTTAAGTTCAAATTCGATTGCAAGACTGTAGCGCACGGAGCGGCAACGGCGCGGTTAACCACTTCCCAGCCATTATTTTTAAAATCTTTGGCGGGAAAACAGATTTTGCCTTGTATTTTGAAAGTAAGAGACCTAGAGATTTGAAATTATGCTTCGTGGGTGCTGCAATTATACTCATTCAATTGATCTTAAAATCAAAACTATAACTTAAACAGTTCCAGTAATTCACCATGTGCTAGCCCGTATAACGTATCCCCAGCTTACATATTGGTTCGTAGCCCAAAAACTATTCGAGCTAGAGTTTTGAAGAATTTGGAGCAATCAATATTAAAAAAAAAAAAAAAAAGCCTCAAATATTAAAGAAAAATTGGAGCATTATTAATTTTTCTTTAATATTTGAGGTATAGTACAGTGCCGGTCAAAAGTCCAGTCCCACTTATACGAAACTATTAACTGTTGGGTTGGCGTTGTGGTTAACGCTATTGGTGCTACCGCACTGTCGTCGGATCGAAACTTCTAGTCTTCTACGACCCGTGAATGTCTTTTTGAGAATTAACGGAATATGTTCATTCATTAACGGATTATAACGAGTGCAGTATTGTAAGAAACGTCGAAGAATACAAATCGTTCATTCTATATTTTAAACAAGCAGTCACTAAAAGAAGTTGAAGGTGGATTTGAAAATAATATGAATTTGCTGGCTATAATACAATCGTATGACGTTGTTGGTTGGCGAATTTAGTTACGAGCGTTTGTGTTATTGCTACTAGTGGTGCAGGCAAATATTAATATTGAAGCCAGGGCTAACATAATAGCCATGATGCTGTCATATTTTATCTAGTGTTGTGCACACACACATGCATATGACCAATAACAAAACATCTTACTTTCGTAACGCACCGGTGTTAACTGGTTGTAACATGTGTGTGTGTGTGTGTGTGTGTGCGCATTGAAACATCACACACACACAGAGATAGGGACAGAACTGGCATGCGAATATGACCATTGCGGTGGGACTGCATTTATGACCGTTGACTGTACATAATCGTAGCTAAAATAATTACGAAGATACAGAGTGCAAGCCAGGGACCGGAGTTTCCAGCTCACACACAGTTTTATGATCGTAGCTTCAAAACTATTCGAGTGTGATGGTTAGTTTTTTAGCTCTCATTGCTCCAATTATGCTTTAATTTTTTCACTATAGTCTAAAACCCTACACCACTGGTTTGCCACATGGCTGACGCCAGGAACACGTTTCTCCAGCTTACACACAAAAAACAACTCATAGCAACGAAGTTGTGATTGCCCCAATTTTATTACTGAAGCATATGATTGCTCCAATTTTGCTCTAAAATATGGTACGTATACTTCGAATTTCGATTATACCAATGAGGAAGCTGGGGATCCACACATATGTACTCTTTATGTACTTTCACGACCTATATCTAATAATTTAGGCACACGTTATATTACTAAATACAAGGCACGTTATATTTTTAAATACATTGATACAAATCTACTGAAGATGAATTGATGAATAAGCATACATCACACCATCAAATCCTCCCTGGCAGTGTTTGTTATAAAAGTAAGTAATTTATACTATAAGGTATTATATAAATATTAATAATAAACCAATTATATTAGTAAGGAGCCAGTTTACATAATTATCTGACAAATAAAAAAGCGCCGCGCCCTATTGCTTAAAACAAGAGTGAAATTTGTCATTTTTACATAAATTAACAGGCATTGGTATATACGTAACCCTGATTCTGAACCATTGAATATAAGAACGAGGTTTATTAACGGTTCAAGAAATGCAATGGTACAATATTATTTAAGTTAAAAAATTAAAACTGATACATGAGTTTTTTTCTACTACCTACCATCTATTTTCTTCTATTACGTAAACCTGTAAATAAACTTGATTCGCGAACGGACTCTTTCCAATAGTTCAGAGTAAAGGCTCGTAGCAGACTACGGATTATAATAAAACTATAGTAAACAGATCTTGAATATAACAAAGGCAGTTTTCAAAATATTTAACGGCGAATAGTATAATGATGGGCACGACGTAGCCTACGTCGTAGTTCAGCTGGGAATTTCTCATAACAACGGCGACAAGCAGGACGTTCGTCGTACTCGTAGAATTTACTTTTAGTGCTCAGTGCCGTGTCACAGACAGAACAAGCGAAGTGGTGGACGCACCACGCCTTGTTGAGAGCGGTGAATACTGGAAAGTTAATAGTAGATACTAAATTAAATATCCTTACAAGTATAAATAAAGTCGCTTCTGCTGTCTGTACGCTTAGATATTCTAAATTACGCAACGGATTTTGATGGGGTTTTCACCAATAGATAAGAGTCATTTAAGAGGAAGGTTTATGGGTATAATAATTTTACATATTTACCACGCGGGCGAAGAAAGCTAGTTAAATTGCTAGTTAAAATAAATAAGTGTAAGCATTACGGATACTTACTTTTTACCCCTTTGAACGCCAGAGACACACGTAAAATAAAAATGTGCTCACCACGCCAATGACGGCATGGCACCTAAAAATGTACTGTATTTTCAAGGACAAAGCCTTTTATAATATGTATGGATAAAAAGAGTGGCCTGAGTTTCTTGCCAAATTCTTCTCAAGGCTCACCTTTGTCCGCGAACTGGCCTTAATTACAATTTACTGGTACCTTTTTTGCCTTTTTGACGTTCATAATGTATTATGTATTTGATCTAAATGAAAAAAAAAACTATAAGGGTTCCGTTTTTGCCATTTTGGCTACGGAACCCAAAAAGTTATTGACTTGTGAAAGATAATTATAGCGAATAGTCCCTGTTGGGAACCTACCTTTCTACCACTCTGTTGGGAAATAAGCGTGATCCTATATTATTATGTAGTTTGTTTGTTTGGTTGAACGCTAGGATTTCAGGAAATGCTGGTCCGATTTGTAAAATTCTTTTAGTGTTGAATAGACCATTTATCAAGGAAGGTTATATAACATCACGAGCTGAGCAGTGGCGAAATAATTATTATCTAGTAATAATATAAAGCTTACCATCCCCAGCAATAACTTGATTGCAGACATAGCAGAGGTTACCAAAAAGTTGATGGTAATGTTGCTCGCAATAAGCCAAGCCTTTTTTCTCGTAGTGGCGATGTCCGTGGAACGGCTTCTCGCACTTGGCACACACAAAGTGCTGTAAAAGGCAACATAATTACACATTTTTTACAAATTGTAATTTTTTTGTTTGCGTTAGTTGAAAGGAAAACCGATTGTTTGTTTAAAACGCCATATAAAAGTCCAGTTTCATCACTTGCTGATAAAGTGTCTAATTTATCCGGAACTTTGACATATTTTTCATCCTTATACATTACAAATGCGTGTTTGTTCGTTTGTTACACTTTCAGGTTTACACTACTCAACCGATTTTCATGAAATACCTACATAAAAATAGTATGGGACTTGGAGGTCATATGGTACCGGTTTTTTACACGGAACAGAAAAAACAAGTGGAAGTGCGAAGTGGGCGGGCACGCGTGCCACAAGTACGCGTAGTTACGCACTACCTTAAATCGTCTCCAGTCGTGTTTTACATCGCGTCGAGTCAGTCTTCTTGTGCCCTGCGTTGTTTTACGTGATTTAACCGCGAATTTGCCGCCGCATGCAAAAGCTAGTTATTCTATAAACTTGTATTTTTCAACTAGTAGTAAAGAACTAAAGACACATTGAAGGAATAATAATAATTAATGTATTATTTTGAACATCAGAGTGATTACCTTAAACTTTCTTCTTTAAATTACTATTATTTTTAATCACAGTAACTTTTAATCAGACCCGAAATCGATAATGTTTTATTTTATATTATGTTGTGCCACCCCTCTAGCTACTCAAGCTAATTATAATAATGTTTTAAGGCAATGGAATTAAGTTCAATATAAATTTATCTAAAATACACTGCCATCTCTTGTGGAATGGCTGAATTTTTTTATGGAAATTGATACTTAATTTCAAGATACGAAACGTCGTAAGTACTTTTGTTTTATATTGCAAAGTTATTTCTATTGTAAAGCGGTAAAGTGTGTTTTTGCTCCGCGGTCTATATAGTTTAAGTCAATTTGGGGTTAAAGATATTTGATTAATTAAAACAATTGTTTACTAGTAGTGCACTGTTTGTATGTGTGAGTTTGGCGACACCGGTTCCAGTAATTTTGCCCTATCGCTATTGTTTTTTCTGTTCCGTGGTTTTTTACCAAAACCGAAATACGTCAAGCGGTCAAGGGTCAGTCAAACATCTGCCAATTAAATAGTGTTGTGAAATAGGCCCTAAAGGTAGTTAAAGAATGAAATCATCTACGTATTGCTATTGGTGGTAAAAAAATATTACCTTTTTATCATTTTTTTTTTTGCCTCAGGCGGCAAACAGAAAAATCTACCACTTATTACAAAGTTGTAAAATGTATAACAATAAAAGTTAGAAAGCGATTCTGCACAATTAAACTATAGTTGCGCCGAATTGGAGACAGAACAAACAGTCGACTATCTTTAAGGCTGGTTGTCCATTGACGCAGAGCGATGCTGCGGAGCGGAGAAACTGAGAAATATATACAAATAGGATTGCATAAAATCTTCACTCTGCTACATTGGAGAGATTCTATTGGTTAATATTTCTCTCTTACTCCGCATCAATAGGCAGGCAGGCTTAATGTATGTTATTGTCAAACCAATTAATTTAATAAAACAACTTCTGAACTGTAATATTATTAAATGTTTGTTATAACAAGAAGTTCCAGCTTAATGCCACTGATATCGATATAAGAAAATATATATTCTAAATTAAATCTTAAAATACAATTTGAGTGTTTTTTTTTCCACTGTGTCGTAGGTATTAATTTATAATGTAATATAAATTAGGCGATGAATACATACCTCAACATGCCAATGCTTGCCAAGAGCAGTTACAATCCTCTCTTCAATTGGACGTCGGCAAGCACCGCAAATTGGAATACCCATCTTATCGTGACAACGGAGGCAAAATAGATTGTTCTGGAAACAAACAACACATTCAGGGTCTGTCGTAAGTAATGGATAACCCACTACCTGGAGGTAGCTCTGATGTCAGGCTGCAAGAAAATCATATTTTTATTTCAGGGTTGCCAACGGTGTGAAAATGGTATTACATTTAGATTTTTTTTTAATCATGCTCCTTTTGCCCACTCAATCCGTTGCCATTTCAACAAATTTAAGTATTATTAAGGTTATGTAATTTTTTTGATATCGTACTCCTGAAGACTTGCATTATTTAATTTGCTGCACGCGGTGGACACTTTGAGCACTAAGTGTAGTAATCTGAGCAATAACTATTGTAAGTAGAAATAATCTCGTTTTATTATTGACATGCCATGATAGCTTAAGCATAGATTTTTTATCAACGCAAATAAAAATGTTGTTAGATACTATTCAACTTAAAATTGGAATCTTAATTGAGTAAAATCTAGTGTCCGACCGAAAGTTCAGTTTCGGTTTCGGCCGAGTTTCGGCCAAAAATCAAGTTTCGGCGGCAGTTTCGGCAACTTTTACCGAAACCGAAACTGATTTCGGAAGTTGTCGTGCACGCTCGCCTAACTTTGTTTCTCGCGGCAACGCTTTGGCGGCCCTGCCCCCTGATTCTAAGCCGTCCGAAAGTTTTACGATCGGAAACTGATAGTTTGATATAAGGCAGGAACTCGATCCGACGAAAACAAAAATGTTATTCATAGATCCGAACGGATACTACTCGGAAGGGTTTTAGAATCTGAGAACTGGATGTGTTTAAAGATAACGTTACAAAATGGTAGAAAATTTACTAAAGTAGCAGAAAGCTATTAGTTTTAAATAAAAAATATGTATTTATTTCTTTTTACAAATAAATGTAATGGCTATGACCTAATAAGAGCCAAACGTTAATTAGTATTTACTATTATTTTAATATAAAACATTTATTTTTCTTAGACTAATAGTTTGATAATAGGTAACTTTGTAAACACTGCTTCGCAAACGTCAACGAAGTAAATATTTGGTGCTTACTTTGTTTTGAAATTAAAAACAAAAATCAATGTTAGAAATTTTGAAAAGTAACTTTTACTTATTGAAAAACCTTTTATTAATTCAAAAGAATAATTATGACTGTAAGTACTGTAACATATTTCTTTTTTTAAATGTGTCATGTTGTTTTTATCGGGATTTATTGTGTAAATTTTAATTTTATAGAAACGAGTATCGTATGAGCAGCGTCAATTATATAATTATATAGTTTCATCCAGGCTCATATAGACCTTGCACGAGGGCGATTCATAAGCCTTTTATTTCAATATAATGTTCCTCGGAAGTTTTATCCGGCGCTAAATTGTTGGCTGGAACTTTTGCCACAATTAATGTCATCTATATGTCAAAAGTTTTCCATGTCGGATCTCTGAATTTCATTTAGACTCCCACTTCGTAAACCTTGCCACTCGGATACGGAAAGGGCAGTTTCCGACGGCTTAGAATCACCCCCCTGTTCGGGAATTGTCGTGCGCCGTTCGGATAGCTCTGTAGCAACAAAACTTAGTCAGTGAGTTATCGCCCGACGCAAACATTCTTTATAGGTTATGCTTTGACGGAACTGATTACATGTAAGTTTTTGTTTCTGTACTTAAATGATTTATATAGTTAATTTTTTTTTTTTTTTTTTTGTTAAAGACAACGCCCGCACTAGGGAACAAGCCCTGTGTCGCGGGGAGCTACAAACATGAAACTAACGGACACAAAGTACACCCAGACTAGAAACAAATATCTATGAATCACACAAATATTTGTCTCGTGTGGGAATCGAACCCACGTCACCCAGCACGGCGATGTAGTGGCGAGGCGACCACCTTAACCACTGCGCCACGGTGACAGTCACTAATTAAATATTGAGTCAGCAACTTTGTTTTGTTGTATTAATAAATCAAGTCACATGTAAAATAAAAAAAAGATTGTAAATGAAAAATGTGAAGTGTGTTATTTGTTAAATTACGTTGTAACAAACTTAATATACTGTGTTTCCATTTCATGTGCTAATTAATGCAGAATAATTGGTAAACCAAATTTCAGTATTCAGAAATTTTATACTTGCCCACGTGAGTTTCAGTTTCGGCCGAAACTGAAGCCACGGCCGAATATTCGGTTTCGGCCGGAAAACCAGTTTCGGTCGGACTCTAGTAAAATCATATCTTGGAGTATTAATAACATAAATCACGAAAGTTGCAGCATTAGTTGAAAAATCATAATTTCGACCTTGCTTAGTTCTTTTGCTTTTGTAACTAGTATTGCTTGCTTAAGTACACACTATTATACCTTTTTATAATCTACACCAATGATATTGTATGTTAAAAAAGGTGTAGATAAGTTATAATTTTATAAGCGCTCAAAAAGTGACACACTAAAAGTAGGCTTATTAGCAGACCTCATCTCAGTCATCGGATGAACGAAATGTCATAAAAAAAATAAAAGTGCTCTAAAACACCTAAAAATGCCGTCGTGTGTTATGAGATATTGCACAAATTATACCAGCAAAATTTCTAAAAGTCAAGGAATTACATACCATTCGTAATTATTTATTATTTATTTCATATATATTATTTTTTTTCTCAAAGGGCGGAGTATTGTTGGCACATAGTAGGTCATGATCGCATTGTTTACGTTTGCCTACAACATTTTAACATATATGTACATACTCACACAGATGTAAATAGTAACTATAAATACTCTATCATTTATTTAATAAACATGATTCTGAACACGCAATCGTAGTTTTCACTACAGTACCCGTTTTTGCTATTACATTAAAATAATAATAATAAGGTTGCATTTGGAAAGTGAATTTACTTTCAAGTACTTACGACATCATTGGCAGCGTATCCGGGACGATGTTTGACCTCCCTGGCAGTGTGGTCGAGTTCGACACCACAAGTGGCGCACGTGAAGTGGTATCCGTGGTACACTTCTCCGCGATAACGTAGCGGCTCGCCGTCAATCACACCACTGAAAATATAACATTTAAGTCCCTATTCCACCACTGGCAGTTCTGTCACATAAGGCTCAATTAACACCGGGAAGGTAGTGGAGCGGCGCTGCGAGCACTTTCAGTGTTAAATCATTTTAAACTTTATCTACATTTATAAGACCAATATCGCTTGAAAAGCTCGAAAAGGTCGCACGCGCTACTTGAGAGGAGACTAGGAACGTCCATCAGCCTCGTCGCATCGCTGCCGTTTTGGTGTAAATCGGCTCTAAGCCTCAGATACTTTATCAGACACTTATAAAACAGGTGAGCCAGATAGATAATAATATATTTAAAAATGTAATTTTCTGAGAAAATATTTAAAAAAATTAGAAATAATAATAATCATATTTCATCACTTTTTTTTTTGCTTGTGCCATCTGGTGGTGGCACTATGTGAGTAGGTAGTAGGTGAGTAGTCCCACATTAAGCAATTATATTTGCTTGTGTTATGAGTTCTAATCAACTGATGTACTACATTTTTTTAAATACATACATATTATAGATAAATTACACCCAGACACAGAACAAACAATCATGCTCATCACACAAAGATTTGTCCTGAGAGGGGATCGAACCCACGACCTCCAGCTTAGCAGTTAGGGTCACTAAGCACTAGACCAACAGGCCAGAGATGTTGTGGAGCTGCAAGATTTCGCATTAAAAAAAGCAGCGCTAGAGAAAAAATTTACAGAAGGCAGCAGCTATTATAATAAGACTATTTAGATATGGAGTGTTTCTGCAGTCGAAAGTCATTTCGAGAGCTGATTTAAGGGTAGAGGAAAAAAAAAAACAAAAAAGAGGAAAGAAAAAATATTTAAGGCGGCCATGTTTTATTTATTTGTAACTGCACAATCCTACATAGGTGGACTTAATGCCTTACTTTGGCTGATGCAAATATAAGGTATTAGGGCCATAAAGTATTTATGTATGGGACATTATATCCTGAAAATAAATTATTTGATTTGATGCAGAGTTGAACAAAGTTGCTAGAAACACTGGATGCTGCAGTGTTCATATTTTAACTTAGGCCAGTTTGTCTGTGCCGGTGTTAACAATGCCTTAGGCATGGTTCAAGGTGTTGCTCTAAGCGCAAAACTCGTGGACCAATCCATCAAATACATTTTTAAATTTTCGTTGAAGAAGTCCAAGGGAGGCATAGAAGTAGAAATATTTGAAAAAAACTCACTGATTACTGTGAAAACATGAATATAAGCTTTCGGAGCAGTAACTTCTCAGTGAAGAAACCACTCTACCAGTGACTTCAACTACGACCTGCACTTTGTAATAACAGTAATAAGGAGTTCGATTCGACTCTGTGATAGTGGTTTTGTGTGTGATCAGTGACAAGTGTGTGTGACAGTGTTGTGTGTAACTTGAATATTAGGGACCAGAACCTGACCCAATAAATTAGTGATAACGTCATTGGTGTTTCACTGTCTCCATTTAGAAACCTAGTACGTAACAATTGGTATTGGAAGTGAAATTTGGAGATACTAAGGATGCCAAAGGTACACCTCAACATTAGCGTTGTTAATAATACAAGAATAAGAATCTGTGGTCATGGAAACCGTTTACCTTGCAAGCGGAGCAGCAGACAAGAGGTAGTAAACAACAAAGACTTACTGGCACTTATGACACATGTAGCTAAGCAGCCCATCAGCCTTGATACGAGTATTGCAGCTATGGCAGAGTGCCCGTCCACCATTCTTTATGAAGCCAGCATCAGCTAGTTCAACATTACACTCTTCACAGCGGAAGCAAGCTGGATGCCAGTTGGCATTCATCGCTTTTATTACACGGCCAATCACGAATTCACCTAAAATAAAAAAGGTCAGCTTGAATAACGAAATAATATTGACAAAATTTTATAAAGGCGTTGGCAGATGCCGATGGCCAGTACCACAAGGTGGATTTCACTTTGTGGAATTTATATGTACTAGTCAAGTGACTTACCATCTGCTAACAGTGAAGGAATACATTGTGAGGACCCACATATCCTAGAAGTCATTTTAGTGTATGTGTGGGCCCAACAATATATTAATAATATAATACATATAGCAAAAAAAGCCATTCATGGCATCTACACAAAAAATCTTATTAAAAAAAGGCATAGGCAATAGACTCGTCCGCTATTACTTGGGAAATATGGGTCTAACTCTGACAGCACTTAGGGAAATTAAGATTTGACAATATACAATTTTTATATTTTTATCCTGTGCTCAATTTTAACCCTATACTTACTATAAATAAAATCATAATTCTTTCTAACTGATTTTGACCACACACAGCAGTTATTTAATTTGTTGAACATAATTAAGAATTGGTATTTGCGAGTGATTTTTTATATTTCTTTATTGAATATCCAAAACTAAATAAATTAATATCCATTCTATCATACAATCATGTAATAACAAATTCTAAATTAAATTTTTTGAACAAAAGGATAATCTGGTGCTAGACCAGATTAACATGAATTAACAGGTAAAATATAAATTAAATGACGAATCAGTACATACCGCATTTTCCGCAGCATGGCGCGAACAACACTTGGAAGTCACGTTCGCAATACTTGCGACCTTCAAACTCGTAAAAGATACCTTCAGGAAATACCCGAAAACATTGCGCACATCTGTCACAAACATAATGATTATAGTTAGTCAAATTATTATTTATTCTTAATCCATATTTGAAATTGTGAGACATTTAATCATAAAGTTAATTTACTTACACAAAGCAGTTAGTATGCCAAAGTTCTCCATTAGAGTTCACAATCTTTTCATTTGCTTCAAATCCGTCACCACAACGGGTGCAGAACATGTTGTCAAGGGACATTGTTGCTATTCTGTAAAAAAACGTTTTATGACTATACATTACAAAATTCAACTAACTTTTGACAGCACATGCTTCATTGGCAGCATTGACGTGAGCACATCAGTGATTGGCAGATATAAAAAATATACCAGCAACTATTAATTTGTATGCCAGCAATTAATAAATGGTTAAATATTAACTTCTCTTTCCTTTAAATTTCTTAATCAAATTAAATTTATAACTAAGAGTAGGTAGACAATTTATATAATATATGCACTCTACAACTACTTAGTTCAAAAATTGTGTAACTAGCAAACTTTTTTTTATAATGCAGTATACCACTTCTTGTAGATATTTAATTTTAAAATGAAGAATAATAACTTTACTCTTAGGTATATGCGACAGATAAAACAAAATATGTTAACTAAGCTGTTTTAGTTAATAAGCAATGTGAAAATTCTAATATTTTTTTCTTATTTTTCCTTTACCGTGATTCAAATTTTGACAAAGTAGGTCACAGTATAAGTTGTAAAGCTTAGATATCTTGTGACTAATTAATGTGTTCTGTTAGAAACCTTGATGGTTCAACATAATTAACATACAAGCACTTGTTATTATTTTTTACTTTAGAATTAATGCAATGTTATTATTTCAATTAATGAGTGTTTATGCGAGACATAACATTGATTTAAACTTAATGCAGGTGCCTGTTATGAGTTTGACCAATCTATACAAGTAGGTTAGACCACTCCCACGACTGCAGATGTAGCTTACCCTGGCATTTTTCACTCTTTTTGTTTACTAATAGGAATATTTACACGTCGACACACAACTTTCTGTCAAAAAGAAGAATAAATTGATCATTTAACTCCTCAAACGCCCCGTGTAACACTACCGATCATAATTTCCTGCTGTAGGTACTCTTGACCACAAAATAGCAATGATGTAATGTTGTCCGAAATAGAATTTACAAAATATGTACTGAACTTGGAATATATATATATGTACTTACTGCAGGAATCTTGCAACACACGATTGTGCAAACTGAAATGTTAAACTACGAACAAAATTAAATAAGATTGAATAAATTTACAAAACTATGAACACAGGGAATCAAAACCTCCAATATATGACACCACACCACAGACTAATAAGGGATACTACGTACACCACACCACAGACTAATAAGGGATACTACGTACACCACACCACAGTTTTTGTTTGACACAAGGAGGTAAAGGAGTGAGTACACTCACTCTCCACCGAACGTCTTTGTTCGAAACATTTGACGAATAAGTCCTCTAAAAGCTGTTATTTTGATATTACAAACAGACACTTCAATTTTATTTATTTGAACAGACTGCTATTAAAATTAGGGCCTACAAAATCTTTAAAAAATAATTTCATAATAGATTATTAATTTCTTATTCTTTTTTCTTTTCAGAATATGTTTATATCAAATCTTAAAATGAAATCTATCGATAGGTATGTGTTAAATCTACAAAGTTTTTCACATCACTAATTTTAGTTCATATCTTCTCCGCCACTGCTTACAGCGCACAATGGCGCAAATCAAACAGCGACAAAATCAGTTTCAAAGACGCTTATCCAGAGGTAATACAGATCAGTGACTCACTCCTTTACCTCCTTGGCAGAACGGATCCTAGAATCCTAGGTTTATGATTTCATCATTATTTCAGCGGTCAGCCTACTGCAGTCCACTGCTGGACGTACTCCATGGTATTAATTTAATCCATAAAATAAAATATTAACATCAAATTATCTTAAAATATATTATTACAGGTCAGTGATATACATAGTATACATACACAACTAATCTATCTATCTAAAAAAATAACCGGCTATAAAAATCGACTAAATCTTTTTTATTCAAATCTGTGAATTAATTTGGTTTTAATTTTTAATGTCATTATCAATATTATGTCAATGTCAAAGAAAAAGTGCGCCAACGAACAAGAGGATAGATAGATTCCGAGGATATTTTGTTTGGATCTAAAAGAATAAAGATTTAAATTATATTGAAAATGGATATTGACATGTTAAAAAGCAGTATAAAAACTATAAAGGAATTAGTTCTAGATGAACAAAAATTAGTGACATACATTTCCATCAGTAAAGACTTATGTATTCACGTCAACGAAGCAAAATCTTTATTGAATCATACCATCGAGGATATCAGAAAATCTGAACCGAAAACTGATATTTATGTTTGTTATATGATATCTGGATTACAAAGTAATAACAGTGCTTGTACTACAGTGTGCTCTGAAGCAGATATAGAAGCTCTAAGGTCAACATTAAAAGTAAAATTTTTTGAACATGTTTACTGCGTTAGCAGAGGTCTTCAAGGCGTTGATAATGTGGCTTTAACAGCTGTAAATAAGCTAGAAGACTTTACTTTGTGTACAGGATTAATTAAAGCTAGCTTATGTATTAAAAGAACTGATGAAGAAATTGGAAACTTAGAAACCAGAGTTCCTAGTATACCTAGTGTTAGTAATCCAACTAATACAATAAAGAAAAATACCATACAGAAACCGAAAGAACTATTAAGTAACAGTCTTGAAAATGTCAAAAAGGTAGAAATTAAGTCTGAACCTATTACAAAGTCTAAAACACCATCTCCTAAGAAAGAGACATCTACAAATGGTAATAAAACAAGTATTAAAAATGGCACTAAACCTGCAGCTCGAAGCATTGCTGGGTTCTTTAACAAGACTAATGGGGACTCCAATAAAACAAAACCTATTAAGGTGAAAGAGGAGAAGACTATTGCTAAAGAAGAGGAAAAGGTAGAAAAAGCAATAAAAGTTAAGGAAGAACCAGCTAGCACAGAAAAAGATACTCCTGTTCCAATTAAAAAACCTGAAACCAATAAATCAAAGAACAAAACGACAGATAGTTCTCTCAAACAAATAAAAAAGAATTCTAAAGTTGACAAAAAACGAAAAAGAGTATTACATGTATCTGACAGTGAGAGTGAGGCCGAGGTTGATCCATTTGCTGATGAGGAAAAGATGGCTGTAGACCAAGAGTCTGAAGATGAAATACCTCCCACACCTTTAGTCAACACTGTCAAAATAACATCAGGCATAGTCAATCCTAAGAAAAGGAGAAAGATTGTAGATAAAACCTACACTGATGAAGAGGGTTACGTTTTGACTAAGAAAGAAGAAGTCTATGAAAGCTGTTCGGATAATGAAGAAGATATAAAGGCCAGTGTCAAACAAGAAAAAGAGAATAATAATATACAACAAGTCATACAGGTCAAAACTGAAATATTGCCAAAAGAAAATGGCAAATCTAAGAAAAAGAAGTTCTCACCACCTCAAAAAGGGAAACAGTCAATGTTGACAAATTTTTTCAAAAAAGTCTAAGATCCCTTTTAATGGAGACGCAGTGAGTAGGTCGTGAGATGCACATGCAAACGCACCTTATTTTCATAAACAAAAAGGATCTATGTTGGTCTAGGTGACAGAACCAATTCACTGCGACTTTAAATAGAGCAAAATAGTATTTTATTAGCTCTAGTTAGTATTATTAGCTTCCAATGTTGGCTGGCTAAACATAAGTTATTCCTTTACTTATTATTGATCTATATAAAAATTCCCTTCTATTTAGCAGTCTTTATAAGAAAAATATTTCTATTATTACCTAGTTGATCATGTTTTATACAAAAATTAGTCTGACTGATCATAAAACCATCTACATATTTTATTATACACTGAACTGTGATGGTGAAACTGTGTCAAAATAAAATTGGAGCAGGGATTTGGGAAAGTCAAGATTTAAAAAACTTCAAAATTCAAATTAACTTATTTGTGACTTAAATATATTTTCCATAAAATTTGCTCCTTGCTTGTGTGTGTGTTATTTCATCTATAGGGCATGTAAATAGTTGATATAATTATGTGAACATAAATTGGGTAGATAGTAATAAATGCACTGAACTGTTAAATAATTATTGTATGCAAAATAAAATAAACATTTTTGGTTTTAACATTCTTTATTTGTAGTACATTCTTAAAATATATGTTTGAAAACTATATGTTGTTTGAGTTATCTCTTAGTGCCTATAGCCACAACCCAGTCTGGATGAACTTGTACATCCACCAGATAGGAACATTTTGTATTGTATGTTGATTGTTGAACATCTTGGCTGGACGGCCTGTAAAAACGACATTAATTAGCAAAACTGTGACTATCGCAACATTCGGCATGGTCAGGTAATTGGTCGAATTTAGACGTTGAATATTAGAATTAGTCGGTCAATGGTTTAAAAGTTATAAGCATTTTTTTTGTTGTTGGCCGTTCTGAGGAGAGTCTCCCCAGCTTGGTCATATTTGTATCTTAAAAATTAACACACCTAGCGAAGATCTGTTTTCTTCCAGAATTTGTCGCTAATTGGTCAAAATTAGTCGCCATAATCAGATTTGGTCGGGTCTTAGTTTAAAAGATATAAGGAGTTCAATTTTTAGGGTATAGTCTAGGAGCGTTATAAATAATTAGGTTAAAACGCTTTGTTCTAGCAAAAGTGGTAGAACAGGAGATTTAACTTCATCATTATCCTGATCTGTCTGTGACTCGTCTCGGTGATTGTCTCTCTACTAACAACGTATTGCTTTTGTGGGTTTGATTCCAACACGAGATAAAGACTTGTGTGATTTGACTGGCCTGTTGGTCTAGTGATTAGTGACACTGACTGCTAAGCTGGAGGTCGTGGGTTCGATCCCCACCCAGGACAAATCTTTGTATGATGAGCATAAAGATTTGTTCTGTGTCTGGGTGTAATTTATCTATAATATGTATGTATTTACAAAAAAAAAACGTATTTAAGTAGTATATCAGTTGTTTAGTACCCATAACACAAGCAAATATAATTACTTTGGGACTAGATGGCGCTGTGTGAATGTGGTAGAATATTATATTATTATTATTTATAGATATTTATTCATTCAAGTTCCCCGCGACACGCAGTGTCACACTGTCGGAATTATATAAAAAAATCTAATAGTCCACTTACATAAAATGATGTTTCAACATTTTTAGAGTAACTTACCTGGATTTAGAATTACAATCCCATATAACTTTAACTATACCATCCATGCCTGCAGAGCATAAGAGGGAATTATCTATAGAACAATCACTTGGGTCTGATAGGACTCTGTTTGTTAAGCTAGGCTTTCCTATATCTGACCAGTCTAGTGCCGTAACTTTCCCATGGTGACCTCTACACTCGTGAACGCAAGTACAAGCTGCTAGATCCCATACTTTGATTTTCTTGTCATCACCTGTAAGAATATGCAATATTAAATAAAATATTTTCAGTAATATAACCAACCATCCAGTATTTGTTAAATGTTAATTTCTATTTTTAAACGACTTCAAAAAAGGAGGAGGTTATATGTTCGACTGTATGTATTTTTTTTTTTTTTTATGTATGTTCATCGATTACTCAGAGATGCCTGAACCGATTTAAAAAATTCTTTTTTTGTTTGAAAGGGTATACTTCCGAATTGGTCCCCTATTCATCACGTCAAGTTCTGATGATGGAATCTCAGGGAAATCGAAGGCAACCCTCAAATTTTATAGGCACATGTTACGTGTTTCATATATTTTTTAAAGTTATTCAAGTATTTACGTCTGATAGTCAACATCTCATGTTGATGAGCTGGTGATGGAAGGTATAACTCCTTAACTGTTAGGAGTTGGAGAATAATTCTTTCGACATTATAGGTTCTTATAAACCAATAGTTGTATTCTTGTAGGTTATTTAGGTGAGCTGATACTGGAAGGTATAACTCCTTAACTATTAGGAGTTGGAGGATAATTCTTTCAATATAATAGGTACTTATAAACCTATAGTTGTATTCTTGTAGGTTATTCAGATGAGCTGTCAGTGGAAGGTATAACTCCTTGACTCTTAGGAGTTGGAGGATAATTCTTTCGACATTATAGGTACTTATAAACCTATAGTTGTATTCTTGTAGGTTATTCAGGTGAGCTGTCACTGGAAGGTATAACTCCTTAACTTTTAGGAGTTGGAGGATAATTCTTTCAACATTCTAGGTACTTATAAACCTATAGTTGTATTCTTGTAGGTTATTCAGGTGAGCTGTCACTGGAAGGTATAACTTCTTAACTTTTAGGAGTTGGAGGATAATTCTTTCAACATTCTAGGTACTTATAAACCTATAGTTGTATTCTTGTAGGTTATTCAGGTGGCAGTGGGCTGGTCATATCTGCAGAAGGACCGATGGACGGTGGAGCAAACGTGTCCTAGAGTGGAGACCGCGACTCGGCAAGCGTAGAGTAGGACGCCCTCCAGCTAGATGGTCCGACGACCTAAAAAAGGTCGCTGGGTCTGACTGGATGCGGAAGGCGGAGGACAGAGTGCTATGGCGCGTGTTAGGAGAGGCCTACGTCCAGCAGTGGACTGCAATAGGCTGAAATGATGATGATGATGATTCAGGTGAGCTGTCACTGGAAGGTAAACTCCTTAATGGTTAGGAGTAAGATGATGATTTCTTTAAATATCACATTCATGCATAAACCATAAGTTATATTATTTCAAGTGACTGAGGTGGGAGCTCTTGATGGAAGGAAATGTTGCATAGTCCAAAGGAATTGTTAGATGATATTTTAAGTTTCCGATATCGTACCTACTGCATTCTATACGTGTATACTTGTATACCTGTCGCATTCTATAGGAAAAAAGAAAGACATATAAAGCTGAGAGTTTTGAGATTCCTCTATTCTACAATCAGGTTGTGTTGTTAGAATATTTGAATAGACGTTCCCTTCTATCGAAGATTCTTTATTTCGGTTTTCCGTCTTAGTTTGCCAGCCAGTATTATTAAATCTGCTAGATAAAAAGTACACTAAAAATGGAAAAATAAACTATTTTTAACAAAAAAATATTAAAACGACTTCAAATCAGTACTAAAAAGCGAAAAATAAACTGAATTAGATATTTAATTCCAAGCTAAAAAATACCTACCTACCTGTTTAAAGTATAATACCCTATTACTAATCTGTTTGAAGTCGGTGCCAGCCTAATGAGGTTGTATCACTCAGTTTGAGCCGTCCACTAGGTATGATCACACTCAAGTGCGAGGTGGTGTGAAGTAGCGAGCGGTAACAGATGTACGTACTAAGTAGTACGTAGCTTAACAAACTCCTTAGGCTTGGCACCGACTTCAAACAGGTTAGTAATACGGTATTATACTTTAAACAGGTAGGTAGGTATTTTTTAGCTTGGAATTAAATATCTAATTCAGTTTATTTTTCGCTTTTTAGTACTGATTTGAAGTCGTTTTAATATTTTTTTGTTAAAAATAGTTTATAATTATTGTAATCTACCATAAAACAAACATCACGTCTTTTTTCATCAAAAAGAAATGAGAGGTATACTAGACTACGACTGAATACAGTTACAAACTCCAGGCATTTACGATTTATGGCCAGGCATTAACTAAGCTTGAACTGGGAACCTCATGCGTCTGCATCTCGAGACACGCTGACCTTATTTTCTAAGATGATACTCCAATAAACCATCATTATCATCACAGCCTGTATTAGTCTACTGTTGGACATCAATAACACGCCTAGCTAACTATAGAGCGGCAAATGGGACAAAATGCCTCGGACCCCCGACCCAAACTGTCTACGGACCGAGTAGCTGCGTACACTCGACTAACTTACCACCTTCTTAAAAAAAAAATATAAATAGTTAGTGTCTCAGTGGTGCAGCGGGAAGTGTATACGACTGCTGTGCCCCGGACTCGATTCCTGGGTCGGGTGAAAATGGTATTGGGCTTTTCTAACAGGAAATTCCAGTATTGAGATTTTCCCGGAGTTGGGTAAACAAATGTTCCCGGTTGATGGCTCGCCCCCTATTTCATGGGACCAAACATAACTGGCGAAATGTGGGTGTGAAACACCTCTGCCTACCCCGTCGGGGAAAAAGGCGTGATGCTGTGTATATATGTATGTAATAAATTAGCTCTTAACATTACCAGCGCTAGCCAAGTATGTGCCTGAGGGTGAGAAGGCGAGTGTCCGCAGCACGCCGCGGTGTCCTAACAGTACTCGCACCAGCCGAGCGTCCGACACCATCCATAGGCGCACGGTGCGGTCAGCGCCTCCGCTCGCTATATATACTTCGTTGGGGTGAAATTTTACGCACTGAAACCAATTATGAAGGCTTCACAACTTTCTATACAAGCGTAATCATCAGCGACTTTATAAATTTATGTGTTTATGGATTGTGTCAAATATAAGAGACAGAGAGACTCATTGGTGTCCAAAATATGACTTAAACATGAACGACGTTAGAGTGTTCACTAGTATATTAGCGAGCCCGACTTCAGATATTGCAGCTGACTTATTTGCTAAATTTATACAGCAGTGAGGTATCTCTTAGTATGTAAGTAGAGCATACATGTATAAGGTACGATGGGGGTGACATATTACTAAATAATAAAAACGCCAAATAAATAAAGATTAAAAAAAAGACTAAAACGTAACATACTACGTTTCAATTTACGTAAACGCGCGACTCAGAAAAAACATCTTATAATTTACTGCGAATGAACGCGTGCGTTTAATATGGTATTTTTTATTTTATTTTAGCACCACTAATCGCCAAATAATATGGGATGTTATTAAATAAATCAGAGCTTAATTTAATTTGCCTGCTGTGGCAAATTTGGCGATCGTAAAGGCTTGATTGAATTATTACAATACTAGAAGTAGCGCTCGTCGTTATTTTGTTTGGCCACTGCTCAGCTCCTATTGGGCCTAGCGTGATGTTATAGAGCCTATATCTCTCCTCGATAAATGGTTTATTCGACACCAAAACATTTTTTCAAATCAGTTGTTGTCAAAGTTGCTGAGATTAGAACGTTTAACTAAACAAACAAACTCTTTGTAACAGCTTTATAATATGATTCTATACAGACATAATAGTTAATGTTTAGAATGCAATTAAATTAAATCTCATTTATTCATCTTCACAAGGTAACACTTATGAAAGTCTCAAGAATGTAACAGGTTATCCGAAAAGTAGTGTCAGCAAATTTGCCTACGACCAGTTCGCTGACGGGGTGAAGCTATGGAAAGAACTGGCAAGAAACTCACGCCACTCTTTTAAAAAAAAATGGATAGTTACAATTTGCGTAGCGTGTAAAGTGATGCAGCAGTGCACCACACCGTTCGATTAACGAGTTATAATGAATGTTTACAAATAAATAATAATAATAAAGTCAGGCTCTGCGTTTGCATCGCTTTACACATTGCTATGCAGCCGTTAGGGGCAGTCTGTGAATAAATATAGTTTAAATTTTGTAAAAACATAATAAAAAATAAAAAAAACTTGTTAAAAAAATAAAGGAAATGCACGAGAAAACTGACATAAATATTCACAACGTGCCCCCACGTCACAAGTGTCATTCTACACAAACAAGATTATATCAAATCAATAATAACATTATTCCCAAGACATTTTATCATCTAAAAACTCATTAATTGTATAATACCCCTTACGAATAAGATGATCTTTAGCAATGGTTTTGAATTTAAGTAAGGGTAAATTCATAATGTTTTTGTGAATTTTGTTATAAAATCGTACACCGAGTCCCTCAAAAGAATTATGGACTTTATGTAAACGATGATATGTGCCTACTAACTTATGTTTACTTCTAGTGTTAACGCAATGAATCATTCATTGCGTTAACATTAACACGATATACCAAGAATAGTGACATTCATTATGAATGTCACTATTCTTGTTATATCGATAAATATTTTGTTTGACTAACATAATATTTGCAAATATATATTGGAACGCAGTTGTCAGAATATCTACTTCTTTGAATCGTTCTCTCAGGGAAACTCGTGAACCTAAGTTATCAATAGAGCGAATGGCTCGTTTTTGAAGAATTGTTTTAATATCAGCAGCCTTACCCCAAAGCAAAATACCATAGGACATGACGCTGTGAAAATAACTAAAATAAACTAATCTCGCGGTTTCCACATCAGAAAGTTGTCGTACTTTTCTGACTGTAAACGCCGCAGAGCTAAGTTTACCTGCGGGACACGATTTATGGGCTCCCCACTGAAGTTTAATAAAATAAAAATAAAAAATAAAAATTGTTTATTGTCACAAACGGTAAAGTATAGTTACAATTTTGAGGACACAATTAAGGTTATTATATATTTAACAAATAGTTGCTGATCCTGATTCCCAAACTAGACTAGAAGTCTGTATCTTGAGAAACAGTGTTCAGTCGCACAAAAGGTAGACAGTACTGTTTGTACATATGGTCGCATTTTTATATTTATATAATTTGGTTATGCTTTTTAATACCAATTGTAATACATACATCGCGTGAGTTGTGTGAATTTGTGATTGTGTGTGTGTGTTTGTGTGTGTGTGTGTGTGTGTGTGTGTGTGGTTGATTCTATTTAAGTGGGAGTTATTTTATGAAAGAGAATAAGTCTTCGGTTGATTCATAGCTTAATTGTAGAAGCCAATTTGTAACATTAGTTTTAACTTGTTGTCTACTCATTCTAACTATTTTAATTTTTTTATTTATATTGTTGTATAATTTAGCGCTTATACTACGCGTTTGTCTTCTTGCGAAGGAGGTTCTACATGACACACGTGGGCATACAGATGATAAGCTGCGTTTACTAGGGTCTGGCAGAGGCACATCCCGGTGTTTTCTGAGAATAGCTTTCAGGACAAACAGTTGTCGGACCGAGAGAACCTTACAGTTTGCATATAGGTTTGCAGTCGGATATCTGAAAGGTTTCCTGGTCATTACCTTTAACACCGCTCTCTGTGCCCTCTCCAATTTAATAAGGTGCGTTTTTGCTGCTCCACCCCAGACTGTGACGCAATATTGAATTACTGACTGGCAAAGGGACATATATACTAGAATAAGTTTGTCATGCGGAAGGACGTCTCGCAGGGATTTAAAGACATATATCAGTCGTCGTATTCTTGTTGTGACTAGGTCAATGTGTTTGTTCCATTTTAGTCTATGGTCAATTTGTACGCCCAGGTATCTAACCTCTTCGACCCGAGTAAGTTCTAAGCAACAGCATCCATTACTATTTATACAGTTGTGAGCTTGTATAGTGAAATTGTTTGGAGGATCGGTAATTTTGCTGAGAGAAAAGGCGATATAGTTGGTCTTTGTTAGATTTAGTGTTAGGAGGTTATTTGTTAGCCAGTTCATAACTTTAGACAGGGAATGTTCGGCTCGTTCCTTAATAGTTTGCCAGTTATGCCCCCAGACAAGAATAGCAGTATCATCTGCGTAGGTGATTATTTTAGTGTTGGGTAATTGGATTGTGCAAAGATCATTTATATATAATTGGAAGAGGGTTGGACCTAATACACTACCCTGCGGCACACCGTAACTCACATATTCTTCATCACTAGTATAGCTATCAATTTTAACTCGTTGTGTTCTATTTGTAAGGTAGTCTTTAAAAATGTCATGAGATACACCTCTTATTCCAAGCTTTTGTAATTTTAACAGTAGAAGAGGGATATGTACAGTATCAAAAGCCTTTGACAGGTCCAAAAAGATGCATAGGCATCTATTTTTTGCATCTAAATTGTGCACGATGGCATTGGTCAAATCCATTACAGCGTCCTCTGTGGATAAACCTGATCGAAATCCGTATTGATTGGGTGCTAGTATACTAAACCTTTCCAAAAACTTTTTTAGAGATCGGTTAAGTATTTTCTCTAAAATCTTTGATATGGCTGAAAGCACTGAAATAGGGCGATAATTATTTAAACAATCTTTTTCACCACTTTTAAAGATGGGATGTATTATTGATTTCTTAAAGGCATCAGGGAAAACGCCTGTGTTTATGGCAAGATTACAAATATGTGTAATTATAGGTGTTAGAACTTGTCTGTTTTGTCGGAGGACTTGAGAGGGGATATTGTCCCATCCTGTGGCACAGTCATTGCGGAGTTCCAGTATTAATGCTTCAATAACAGTGTTTGTTACATCTAAGATGACCAGGGAACTAGAGGGGCTCTTTGAGTCAAGTTCTTGTAGAGAGGTGGTTTGTATACTAGTGTTGTCGGACCTACGAATTTTTTCAGCTAAATTTTTACCAATATCTTTAAAGTAGGTGCAGACTTGATTAGTAGACGTAATGGGGTTATCCGATAATTTTAATAATTCTTTTGCATTGTTTTTAGTTTTATGAGTAGATGATATGTTTTTTATGGCTTTCCATAGGGATTTAGGATCATTACCGGCATTTTGGATTTGGGATTTATTAAATTCTAGCTTTAATTTACGTAGGAGATTATTACAAAAGTTCCGGTAGCGCGTATATGTAAGTTTAAGGATCATATTATCAGGTGCTTTTTTAGATTTTGAGTGGAGTCTATCACGGTTTCTAATGCATTTTAGAAGCCCTGGTGACATCCAGGGTTTTAAAACTCGATTCTTTCTGGAGACCGGAAATGTCCTAGAGTGTTTTGCAATTATGTTTGAAAGAGTTGTGACAAGCATATTAGCTGCAACATTTGAGTCGGTAACTGATAAAATGTCAGAGAAGTTGAAATTTTTTAAATCCATTGTAATACTTTCAAAACACGTACTAGTTCTAATGTTATAATGATGGTTATGATAGACGTATTTTTCAAGACATAGAACAGTGGGCATATGGTCAGTTATGTGGGATTCCAATATTAGAGTTGTAGATAAAACATCTGATTTTAATAGGAAGTGATCTAGGCAAGCATTTCCTCTAGTAGGTTGTGAATGCGAGGGGTAAAGTCCATGAGAGGCATTTAGCGTTAGGTATTCTTCCCGAAAGGTATCAGTTGAGGTCATGCTTATATCTATATTCAGGTCCCCTGCCAATATAATGGTAGGCGTTTTTATGTTAACGTATACGTCGTTAAGGCTATTTACAAAGTTATTAAATTTATCTTTGGTAGCTGAAGAAGGGGATCGGTACACTGCAACCACAGTGACACTACTATCTATTTGGCAAACGAGACAGTTTCCTTCCATAAATATTGGCTCGTATATCTTGCACGTCAGTTTTAGGTTGGTGTAGATAATTAAGCCATCATTTTGGTTTTTATTCACTGCGGTATAATGTGACTTATACCCTTCAAGTGTAGGTAAGTTGTTTATTTTTCGAAGCCAGCACTCACTTAGTATTATTATGTCTAAATTGATTTTTATCTCGGATATTAATATGCATAGTTGATCGAAATTTTTCTTTATGCTTCTAATATTTAGGTGGAATATTGTTATGCCTCTTTTATAATTTATATACAACTTGCAGTCTTTCGGGAAACAATTGTATGATGTTGTCATCTCCAACGAGTCTAGTTCAGTATTGATATTATTTATGTTAGCCATTTATTATTTAGAAAAACCCAAAACATTATCCATCTACGTTGTGGTCTTTTTGTATAGTAAAGTGCAAAATTTTTATCGGGCCATATTATGAAAAACCCACTAATAATTAGAATAGGGTGAGAGTGTGTATAGGTTAGTATGTGTTTTTGTACATATTGTGTGTGTGATGAGAGTGTGTTTAGAGTTTTAGTGATAATAATGTGTGTAGATGATTTGTATTTAAAAATATTTTTAGTAATATAAATCCTATGTATTATTGTATAGTAATTATATGTTTGTTTTAAGAGATAAGAGCAAATACCAGTACTAGGTGAAGAATCTGGGACTAGTCAATTTTTCGGTTTAAGGTCCATCAGCGATTGTTCAGAGGAAATGAGGATCTGCTTTTCACCAAGAGTTTTTCGAACGAAAATGTTTCCATTTGATGTCCAGCAAAATTGGTAGCCATGCTGTTTAGCAAATTCCCGAGCCTGGTAGAACAGTTTTTTTAAGCTTGCCGGGAGATGGTCGGCTATATAGACTGGTAGTCTTTTACCGGCGATGTTTATTTGTTCCGTGTTAAGTTTGTCCTCAACATTTTTCTTACCATTGTTAAATTCACGCACAGCTGATATGACTTTGTGTTTCATTTGGACCGATTGAAACTCTGCGACTATGGGTCTTGTCAGACCTGGTTTACCGGGAATACGGTAGATGTCTCGAAGATCTGATGATGTGATGCTTGAGCCAACAACCTGTCCAATTGTACAGATTGTGTTTGTGAGGTCCGCAGAGGTCTCTTTTTCGATAGGTGGAATGTTTCTTATTTCAATGCTTGAGGAACGTGACTTCAGTTGCAGGTCTTGCACTTTCTTTTCAAGCGTTTCGATACATTTTCGTTGTTCTGAACGTTCTTTTTGGAGATTTTCCAGCCCCGATCTGATTTCTTCATATTGGTTATTAATGAAAGCCATGGATTGCACAATCTCGTCATTTGATGTCTGGATTTTACTCGTTTGTGACTTAAGTTCACGAATGTCTGAAGAAATTTTTGAGATTAACGAGTTCTGCTTTTCACAAATCTCGTTTAGTTTAGCATCTAATTCAGATTTAAAGTTACTCAACAATCCGATTATGTCTTCTTTGAAATCCAGATTATACATTATTGGTGACGAATCCGGGCGGGGGCGCTTAGGTCTATTATTTACAAAGGAAGCTTCATTTAGTTGAATTAAGTCAGTTTCCGACTTCGTGTGCTCAATACCGGAATGTTTTGGCGGGGTGCGCTGGGTCGACATACTGGAGCGCAATATCTACTAGATAATAAGTTTTAGCAGGTCACAAAAAATTAGTAATTATTCCTTACTCAAACGTAGCGCAGGCGCATTCACAATAAGCGTAAGTAAAAAGTCGTGATGTAGCTTGTTGTTGTTCGTAGCAGATGTCGTCGTCTCGTAGCTCGTAGCAGATATCGTCGTCTCGTAGCTCGTAGCAGATATCGTCGTCGCGAAGCTCGTAGCAGGTCCGTTGACGTCAGTTGCTCGTAGTGAATGTTGTATTTGCGAAACACGTCACTCGCTCCGTGGCGCAGTGGCTCGAAGCACCGTCCCCACTCCGACGCTGTCCGGTTCGAATCTCGGCGAATCAGAATTTGTGTTTTTTCACTTATTTGTATAAAAACTGGCAAAATAGCGCTATTCCTTTCTAGGAACGCCCACTGGGCGTGGTCAACAGATATAAACGCCTTAAGAGTAACAAGGAATCACACAATTAGCATATGAGCCAATCAGACAAAAGATAGCTAGCCACAGCGACACGCGTCCGATCACAACCAGTGTTACGACTGAACTCTGAACTGAAGTTTGCAATCTAAAGTTATACCCAAAAAACTGTTTTGTCAACAAGGGTGAAAGTTTCAGAGTTTAAATTAAGATTAAGGAGTTTAGCAATAGATTGTTTGCCGTAAACCAGTCCAAGACTTTCGCGGGAGAACCATTTACACCGTCAAAATTTGTTGCTTTACGATCAACTTTGAAAATAAGAGACGTCTCATCTGCAAATAGTTCTATGTTATTGACTGTCACCGTGGCGCAGTGGTTAAGGTGGTCGCCTCGCCACTACATCGCCGTGCTGGGTGACGTGGGTTCGATTCCCACACGAGACAAATATTTGTGTGATTCATAGATATTTGTTTCTAGTCTGGGTGTACTTTGTGTCCGTTAGTTTCATGTTTGTAAAGCTCCCCGCGACACAGGGCTTGTTCCCTAGTGCGGGCGTTGTTTTTTTTAAAAAAAAAAAATAAAAAAATATGTCGCAAAAATCCTGTACGTAGAATGGCAAGTCATTAATATAAATCAAAAATAGAAAAGGACCAAGAATTGAGCCCTGAGGGACGCCCATTTCTACAGGTAGTCCTGAAGACCTATTTCCTTTAATATCAGCGCATTGTATCCTACCTCTTAGGTAAGAGGCAACAAGACCAAGTGCAGCGTCCCTAATGCCATAGTGACTAAGTTTTCGCAAAAGTGTATTATGCTGAACACAGTCGAAAGCTTTCGAAAGATCGCAGAAGATACCAATAGCATCCATTGAATTCTCCCAGGCGTTAAAAATATGTTTTAATAGAGTAACACCTGCATCTACAGTAGAGCGACCCCTTGTGAAACCATATTGCTCACTGTGTAATAATTCATTTAAATGAAAGTGACTCTAATTGCTGCAATATGATTTTTTTAAAGACTTTACTAATAGCTGGCAATATGGAAATAGGTCTAAAGTAGTAGGGTCACTCTTAGATCCATTTTTAAACAAAGGTATAACTTTACTGTGTTTCATTAGATCAGGAAATTTACCTGTATCTACACATCTGTTAAAAATTGCAGCTTGGTATGGCGCTATATCAAAAATTATATTTTCAACTAACTTGACTGAAATACCCCATAGATCACCAGTTCTTTTTGAATTGAGCGAATGTTTTTATTATGTCGCTGGGGTCAGTATATTTAAAACTAAAAATGACACTACATTCTGTCGTGTTGCTCCTAACTAAGAGTTCAGCTTTAGCCGGGCAAGAATCTAAGGAGCTGGTTGTGTCTACCGGTATGTTAACAAAAAAGTTATTAAATACTTCAGCTATATCTATATTGTACCTATTACAAAAACATAACTTTATTGTTCTATTGTAGAAATTCATATTCAATATTTCATATATTGAATCTAAATATTACTAATACAGAAACCAAACATTGTTACAAAGAATTTCAAACACTTATATATCACACATATAATAATATTCTTTTTGACAATGAGAGCTATTTATTAACTAAATTCTACATTATTAAAACAAAGATATAACTTACGGTAACATCGGACATATGTCCAACAAAGACTCGAATTGGAAATGTTCTACTTAGGGACCATAACTTTGCTGTTCTATCGTGAGAGCCGGTTACTACGAATAGGCCGCTTTTTGACACGTCCATACACCAAATAGGATAATTATGTCCTCTGGAACAATTACATATTTGAGCTACAAAAGAGAACAAGTCTTAGGCCTTGTTTGTCTTGACCTTCACCCATCATGTTCAGATTTCAAATAAATAATAATAAATAACAACAATATCTTCAAAATAAAAGACGAATAATTAAGGCTCTGTGACACCACTGGCTAATAAGTGTGTGTGATATCCTTTATTCGCTTTATTATATTATCCAATTCGCGTTTGGTGCGATTGTTAAAAAAAGGACTATTTTATGTTGGTCTGATCCGCAATTGGTCATATTTACTTGCTTGGTTTAACTGGTATACTTAGAATGTAATAAAAGACAAAAATTGCACCAAATGTGAATTGGATGAACCGCGAATTATGACAATTGGACTACACGCGAATTGGACTAGAGCCTATCTGAAACTTAGTTGATCAATAGAGTTTTGACATATGTAGGTTTTACTGGGTGTAAGGATTGATCTCTCGTTACAATACTACACATACTACATAGTTTTAGTGAATCTTAAAACAATGGTCAAGCTCACAGACCTCAAAGCATACCTTCAGAGTAACAAAAGCGTACAGTTCGGGTCAATGACATTCTAACTTGCAAACCAGCTGATTTTGTTTAGATTTCTCAATGTTAATGTAGAGCAGAATATTAAATAAAGATATTTCTGGATTTTTTTTTGACAGCACTTTAGAAAAAAATATAAATACAAATAGTTTTATATAGCATTCTTATTGCCACTGAATTTTCGGTACCGAGAGGGATCAGCTTACACCCTGTAAAAAATCTGCTACTTCAAGTGTCAGATAATACACTTACACACACTTAGTGAATTTTTCCCACTGATTGTGTTCATTGTTCCTTCTTCATACAATCTGTTCTTCTCTGGAATGCGCTCCCGTCGGAGGTCAGGATGGTAACTACCAAGTTTACCTTTAAATTAAGAGTACGAAGCATACTATTCGACAAACTAGCAGAATCATCTCGTCAATAAATATATATATATATATATATTATTTTATTCATTTTATTTGTATTTATATAATATATATATTACTTACATCCAGATTTAATATGTGTCTAATTATTGTATGTGTAGTACCTATATTTACTATTTTATTATACCTATATTGTATTTAATATTTTAGCTTACTCTAGTCACAATTTTCCTTGATTTTTGCACCTACCATGTTCTTATCTGCATTACTCTTACTTATAGTAGATAATGCCTTCTGGCATTAAGCTTACCTTTGTACTATTGTGCATAAAGTTTTAAATAATTAAATAAAATAACTTACCAGACACTTATCTACCAGTGGTGTAACAGAGCCTTAATTATTCGTCTTTTATTTTGAAGATATTTTTGTTGTTTATTGTTATTTATTTGAAATCTGAACCTGATGGGTGAAGGTCGGTCTTCCACGTCTCTACTAAATCCGAATAAATCAATATCTTTTAAGCATAAAGGTAACGCTTAAATAATAATAAATACGTACCTGTATATAGCGGCACAAGAATAGTCAGTCAGTCTCCATGCTCTCATAGTATTATCGTGTGATGCTGATACAACTAATTCTTCTCTGGGGAGTACACTCACAGCTTGAACTGGTCCTGAATGTCCTCTCAATGGCACTCCTGCTCCTATTTGCCTGAAAACATAGATAGCTTGATTCAGGCAAGTCGTCGTAGATGAAAGAACATCGCGCAAGTCATATTTTACTATTTACTGAAGAGTCAAAGAATTGTTTAATTTAATTTTATGTAGACCAGTGTTTCTCTAAGTAGGTGATAACGTTCCCCTAGGGGCTTTGGCAGAAATACGTTTTTTCATGTTGACAGACGTGTGGAAAAAGAACGTTACATGGTGGGGGGGGGGGGAGGGGGGAGGGTTGGCAGTTTGGAATAGAAGGCGGTGAATAAAAAAGGTTAATAATATGTAAATTAGTTTCTCTGAAATTTATACAATTATTATATATTTAGTGGAGTGCCTAGAGCGTCAAATTCGTAAAAACCTCGGATTTCAGTGACAGTGGATGAAATTTAAAAAGATAAAATGGAAGGTTTAGCTAATAATAATTATATAGAAAAAAGTTTACCTATGAATGAATGATTGTGGAGGGAAATGTCGAAAACAGAAACTTTGAATTAAGAACTTTGTTTGGACTAGTTAGGATATGAACATACTGAACATCCTTGCCTCACCCCCCGAGGTGAGCCCGAGGTGGGGGGGGGAGAGGGAGCACAAAGATTGTATCATTTTTTGTTTCCCGCTTATATCTCGGAAAGGTAATGCTTTTGGCAGTCTATGCATATTTGTATGTATGTTTCTATGTTTCACCGTAGCGCCTAAACTAATGATCCGATTTTAATGAATGAGGTGTCAATAGATTCGTAATAATACATACATGACATAGCCTATATAACTTTTTTCATATTATTATATTATGACGGAATTTAAACTTCAGATTCAAACCTCGAAAAAAAATATTTTAGTGTTGGATAACCCATTTATTATTAAGTTTATAGGCTATGTAACATCACGCTTCGGCCAATAGGAGCTTAGCAGTGGCCAAACAAGGAACGATGGTAGCGAAGCCCCGGGCAATATTAGAATAAATCTTTCAATGGTTCAAAACTTATAAGGGTTTTTAGTTGGCCGATCTTGGGAGAGTCTCCCCAGCTTGGCCATATTTATAACTCAAGATCTAGGACACCAAGCGAAGATCTGTTGTTTCCCAGAATTAGTCGCTAATTGATCGAAATTAGTCACCAAATATCAGATTTGGTATGGTCTTAGTTTAAAGTTTTAGAGTTAAATTTTTAAGGTATAGTCTAAGAGCGTTATAAGCGAAAAGACGTCAATATCTTCTGAAACTAAACAAGTTTCTGTATCAACAATTAATTTATCTGCATTCATTAATCTATTTTAATAACTCCTGTTATTCTAGTTTCTATTGAGCTTTAAGTTTTACCGATCCGTTCATAAATAAAAAAATATGACAAAAAATGGAAAGGTGAATAAAAATACCCGTAACGAAATATATATATATTTTTTTTTAAACTGAAATTTTCACCATTGGTGGCGTAAAGGTAAAATTCAACGTATACATAAAAAAAAGCTATTGGAAATAAGAGCTGTTGATCATATTTTGAAAAAAGAAATCATTAGCGGCAAAAAATTTTTGGTAAACTTTGCAAGTTATAGTATTTAAAAAAATTACACCTCAAACACAAAAATCCATTCACTGTTACGATTTTACGAGATTAGAACCCCCAGGCACTCCACTATATATTTTAGAAAATATTCAATAATGTATGTTTTCCAAGAGTACTCAATACTTACAAAGTATTCTCGTCTAGTAAGAGATCGTATGGTACATAGCAAGCCAATTCCATTTCAGATATATTTCTATTGACTCGTCTATTGACATTATTTTGGCCCAGATCCCATAACCTAATGTCTGAATTAGTGAATCCACCACACAGTATGTTGCAATACTGATCAGTCTTAGCACACACTAAACTGAAAAACAAAAGCTATAAATTATTATTTTTATATTATATATATTATTATTATATATTATTTTGTCATATAAACACAGGCCACTCGCTTTTGATAAGAATCTAACGATATCGTAATTGTCGAAATCCATACAGCTGTTAGGAAGAAACGGACGAATAACGAAATTTACAAACATACAAGATACGCGCGAAAAACAATACCCGTCTTGGCAGTCGGGTAAAAACAGTTTCTTACTGAGTATCAGGTGCGGCAATCTTATACAATTTAAGCGGTGTGGTTGATTCTCTCACTCCTTTTATTGCATCTTGGAGATCTTTTAATTCCCTATCAATGCTTTGATATTCTGCATGCCCATTGCATTCAGCAAATATATCTGTAAAAATAAAAACCTATATTCGGTCACACAAATTTTTTTAAAAACTTTCATCTCAGAGGTTATTCGGCTTGTAAGATGTGAACTGAACTGAAATATTAAACATAGATTGTAAATTAAATATAAATATATAATAATATTGTCACACCCATACAATACAATGTTACTATGATAATAATTTAATTGACTTATCATATATATATATACATAATACGAAATTCTCACCATTTGTGATATTTATTTTTTGTTCTGGGGTAGTTCGTGTCACATTAATTTCTTCATCCAATTCTTCCTCGTCATCCTGAATAATAATAATATAGTTAAATCCATAAAGTGAAGGATTTTATAATGAATTCACAATTTTACAGGTGTGCATTCACCCAGCAAAAAATACCGCCGTCCAAGCATTCAATAATACTGATAATTAGAGCTTTATTTTGTGTAAATGTGCCCGAAATTTGCAATTTATCATTCCAATGGTTTCAGAGTTATTTAAAAAAAAACAGATTTTGCTGCATGAACATTCACCCAGCTAACTTATTTTTTTTAATGGGTCTAGCTATGTTCGAGTTTAAATGAGCCGTGAAAGCCAAATTTGTGCTTTCTTAGATGTCAGAGATATTTAATTTTTTGCTGGGCTAACTGAAAAATATACTGGATATTTTAGTCAAATTTGAAAACACATCCTTTCTTTTTGGGGGGTAGTAGTAAAAAGTAATGTTGGTTTCTCATTATTTTAAAATCTCCAAGAACTTAAATTTATTGAATTAGGTTAATATCAAAAATAGATTATATTTGTGGGCTTGCTAATTAATTAATTATGCATGTGCATTTGATGGAAAGGAAGCAGTTGACCCACCAACTTACAACATCTTAGCTATGAATGACAGGTTGTGTTATGGATGTACAAAGGCTTGGTTAATAACACTTCTGCAAGAGTTTTTAAGCTAAATAATATAATTAGATAGAACTTACAGTACTTTTCTTATCTCTGCTATTGTCATTGTTGATATCAATATGAAACCATGTCTGCAGTACTTGTATTAGTAGCACATGACCATGTTTAGCTAAATATGCTTTCAACATATTTAAGGCATCTTGAGATAGATTGATATCATATTTGCATGACCTGAAAAAAAATACTGTTTACTTCTTTTTAGGAATCCTAACTGCAACATGCGATGCTAAGGAAAAAGGACTTATTATTATTTTGCCAAAATGATTATTTTTCTGTATTTTATAGAACAAAAGAATACCTAATAATATGTACCTTTGCTCACATGACATGTTTTGTGAAAACCTTAGCAAAATTTTATCATGGAAATTAGTACGTACCTAACTGACAGAAACAAATAAAAGTAGGTATTTGATAATATTTTAAGTGAAACATAAATATATTTTAAAAACAAATTAATTTAATAATAATTAAGTTTTTGAAAGATTTAAGAGGATATTTATAGAAATTTTAAGTGAAACTATCTTCCAATAAATACCTACCTTTACTGCCCAAGAAAATGGTGCTCAAAGTGTTTAAGAGTTTTATGTTCAGCATATCAATTATGCTCAGTTATGAAAAGAGGCAGTTTAATTACCAGGTTCAGAATTTTAAAAAAATGAAAATCGTTACCTACTTATTAGCCTTTTGCTTACCACGGCAGAATATTATCTATATTATTATTTAACTAAAATTAAAAGACAAATTAATACAATACCTAAATGCAGCAATAGATGGTCTAGTTTCAACTTCTTGTAAGGTATAAATTGAGCCAATATCATCTAGTATTTGATTCATATAGTCTTTTTCTGGAGTTTCATTATCTATGGTTCCATTTTGCAAGGAGTTGAACAACTGTTCCAGACTGTTTGGTCTGTATAAAGCTGATGGTAGGTTCCCATCAATAGGTTGGTGGTATGATAAGTCCTTCTGAGGTAGTGTTGCTGAGTGCCTTTTGAGAAACATCTGAGCAGGCCCCCCATGGCCACCACGCAACATTTCTAAATACATGTGACAGAGCAAAGGGCACAATAAGCCCAGTAACTCATTTTTAACTTTTTCATTTTTAATTTCTTTTATAAAGTTGACCAGTCTGAAATTATAAATGTGATAGATGCTACTTAGTAGATGATAAGAGATTTAAAATAATTTAGTGCAATCATTTACTTCTTCTATTTAACAGAAAAGGAACATAACTAATAGGTATCTTTATTCAATAAGATTAATAAAAGTATGGTATTTTCAAAATTGACAATTTATTCCTATAGTTATTACTACATATTTCGTTATATTTTCTTTTACCAGGCGCTATAGGGCGCTGTCACTTTCTATTGTTGAAATTAAAAGAAGGCTAAGAGCAAAGTATGTGCAGGAAACCTACTGTAGAAAAAATATTGATTATGTTATAATAAAAGATAATGATAGCATTGAAAATATTAAATATAGTACCTGGTATATTGTACATCGTACTGTCCCGAATCATTATTGATACATGAGAATAAAATAGAATTCGCGCGGCTTGCTTCACACTGTACTATGGTTGCTACAGCCATTTGTTCAGCACTTCTGCTTAGATTATTTGTATTGTTAAAAACGTCGATATCCTAAAATAAAAATGTAATAAAAATAAACGTATTACCTCCTTGTATGGATTTAACAAATAAATTTTAATATTAATACTCACAGGATAGTTACGTCGTTCTAAGTAGGAAGTGACCGCAGCTTTAATTGCATCATTTCTGGTCTTTTTAATTAAAGACATCAGTTTTTGAACTGAGTTTTTGTTATAATAACTAAACCAAGACACCAATACAAACGTATTATGGTCGTCGACAAACAACACAAATTTTAATCACAATAAAATGAACAATATTGTTTTGGCTTGCTTGCACCAAAAGCAATGCTCAATGCAATTGACATTGACACATGTCAAACTTGCCAAATAACCTTTCTTCTTTTTTTTTAGGAAATATTATTTACCTACACTTTAAAAAATAACTAAATTAAATTACCTGCCTACTCTAATTAAAACTAAATAACATAATATACATCACACAGTCGGATAAAAAGAACTGACGCCTGTTTGTGTTTAACATTCTAATATTTTCTTTTACATTGTAATTATAAACAAAAAAAAAACATGAATTTAGAAAATTTCTTCTATTTTATTGATGCATTCCAGATGATTCCATATATGCGTTCATCATCATCATCCATCATTTCAACCCATAAACGTCCCACTTCTGAGCACGGGTCTCCATCAAAGAATTTGGAGAGAAGTTACGCGTTCAATAGATATAATTATTTAAAAATATCTTTTCTGTTTAATTAATCAAAATAGGTAAGATTAATTAACTTAAAAACAACAATTCGGACAAAGAATAGGACTAAATAAATGACAAGAATAGAATAATTTAGGCCTACAGTCTACAGACTCTACAGTCTATCAAATATAAGAAGTACCGTTTGACAGTGTTGTTATTTTACTTTGTTTGAAAAAATTAAATTTAGTGATTATGAATTTAAGATTTTGTGATGAAATAAAAATAACTTTATAAATCCATGCTTAAAAATGAACATTTTATTATCCGAAAATTTTAGGACAGCTCAGAATCAAGGGGTCGGTCGTATTATAAAAAAAATAGTAATCTAACTATATTACTGCATTACCTACCTAATCAATATTAATTTTTATTTTTCAATACAAATAGTGTAGGTACTTCTCGGTCACTGAACTGAGTACTTAGGTACATTTTTTTAAACCAATGACCAATATCCCACCCTGTATAACTAACTATACCTACATATAATAATAACTTAATTCCATAAATATGGTCCTAACACTGATCTCTGCCGACAACCCATTGTTAGTTTTAATGATAAACAAGTACCTAATCGAGAAATTCAAACCCATAGCAGGACTTGAACCCGTGATCCTGCCATTCATTGTCCAGTGCTCTTACACCTGAGCTATGCGGGCAGACATCCTGTTAACATGATGACATCTGCCCCCTGATTCTGAGCTGTCGAAATATTTTCGGCCAGAACTGTCAGTTTATTTAAAGTTAAAAAACAGAATGTTAAAAAAATAGATGGATTTAGAAAAAAATCCTATATTAATCCTATATTTTCTATACGGTATACTAATTTCTAACATTTAATAACTTAAGCTGTAAAAATACGTCATTCTAAGATTCGAAAAAGTTTATGACCCGGGAGCGGAGCAATCCGATGAGTCAGAATCAGGGCCCATGACAACGTTTTGCTCCTTATAACCGGTGGCTCATTACAGAAACCTATGGACGATATTCCTCCATTGCAGGTAGGTAAATAGGTATAGTACAATATTTTCATTATAAATTTCCTTTGATTTAGTTTAACATTTTATATAAATATTAAACAAGTAATAAATGAAACAATTCAAACCCACAACGGGACTTGATTGAACCCGCGTCCCTGTCATTCCATGTCCAGTGCTCTTCCAACTGAGCTATGCAGGCAGACGTTAGTGTTGGATAGCCCATATATGTCGAGGAAAGGTAAATAACACCACGCTACGGCCAAAAGGATCTGAGCAGTGGCTAAACAAAGAACGATAGGAGCGAAGCCCCGCGCGACTTCTAGTCTAACTTTAAAAACAAGTAAGTCCGTGAATCATATTGTTTCATCCAATTACCTCGTCCCTGTCAGCCCACAGGACAGTCGGGCTGTCGGGCATGAACTTGTACTTCTTACAACTAAATGCGTCAATAACTCATTATTAATATTAACTTATACAGTCGTGTTCAATTTGAACAAAATATTTTAATCTAAGCGCGACAGGTTCTACAACATATGTATATGGTAGTATACAATGTTATCTGTACAGACAGGGGCGGATCTATATGTAGGGGCTTTACCCAAGTAACATTTTAGCGATAAAACTAGTTTTATAAAAGCTGTTGTTTCGATTAAACACTGATAGCGATAGTGCGGCCTAAAATTTAGCGATATAGCACGCTATAACTCTCTTATGGTCGGAATTAGGCACCGACGTTAGTGCTTGAAGTTCTACAGTGGTTCATTTTATGTGCAACATGCACATAAAATGAATCACTATTGCCTCTCTTAAATGGCTTAAGATTCTTTTTATAGCTGTTGTAACACTGTAGGCGACATTAAGCACCAAAAGGTAAACATAACACGATTATAGAGCTATAGCGCGAGTTAAGTTATAATGAGCACCCCAAAAAAAGAGGCAGTTAATACCACCTTATTACAGCCTTTAGCTGCTTTAGCTTTACACGATTGCATAATGCAGCTAAAGGCTGTAATAGACATATGATTATATGTCTATTATATCACCTTACTAGCGCCAGTGTATTAATAAGACCGTTTATTTCCACAGTATCACCTAAAACTATTATTATGGGTCTTATAAAACTAATATGTCACTCAGGACTCTAAATGAGTTGCTGTTATGGCTAATGTGTTTGTTGGGTAGGGGCTACAGCCCGAGGCACCCGGATATAAGGGGTCCCCAGCCCGAATAGAAGTCATTGTGAATTAAAAAAATCGGTTAAGAGCATGTCGGACCATATTCAATGTAGGGTTCAGCCTCAGACCATTCAGCAGTAAAATCTCAATATTACTTAGCGGCCGGGCCCACACAAATCACAATATACCTATTCTCCAAATGTCATCGATATACATCAACTAATTTCGAGTGAAATGGCTGTGATATACGGAGAAGCGGACATAACGAACTATAAGGGTTCAATTTTTGCCATTTTGGCTATAGAACAAAAAATGCATTATCACACGGAACCGTCACTCTTGGCTTAGACAGGCCCCTAAGGGCCCCCGAGTAGTATTAGCCCAGGGCCCCACAAACTCACGGTCCGTCCCTGTGAACAGACCTGTAATGTCTCTCGTTTATACAAATGCTATTGTAATCTAAACTATTCGTAAACTTGTTCAAATGGGTTGAAGGTATAATAGATAACACAGAGCAACTAACAATGCAGTATCGTACGAGATGGCTAGTGTAACACTTGCTATAATAATCGTGTTTTGTTTATTAACGCCGCAACTTGCGACCGCAGAAATTCTGCAAGATACATTATTCGGTGGACGCTATGAGTTTATAGATTTGAGCTATTCGTTTGACAATTTTACTGTTTATTGGCCAGGTTCTGAGAAATTCCACTTTACTAAAAAGACTGAAAAAGTAGAAAGGTGGTAAGCAAATATTTTTACCTATTTAATATAGAATTAACTAGGACGGTCGTGACGGTCGTTTACTGAGTACAGTTATGACAATATTTTTTTTGGAGTGGTTAATTGGTTTAATGAAGTTAAGTACCTCCTTCATTAACTAGGTATGCAGCTAACGACTTTACAGCAGGGGAGCATGGAGGAACACATATCGATGCACCTTATCATTTCAATAAAACTGGCCAATACGTAAGCGAGCTGTCTATGAATAAGTTGATCGCGCCAAGTACGTTATTTATTTTTATTCTATTAGTACCTAAGTGAGTTTCATGTGTCTGGTTTATGATCCTATTGAAACCTATCTCTGTTCTGTGGCTTCGAAAGTACCTACCAATTGTCTAAGAACATGGTAAATTCAGTAACCTTCAAGAACTGCGCGTTGCTAATGTGTGTGAATTATATTTTGTTTTTGTAAATTTAACTTATATAAACTGATAAAAACAAGCGATGGCTTATTTTGAAATGTACTTTAAAGAAGTTGATTACAGCTTAATACCAATGAATACTTACCTACCTAAATTAAAAATTAGATAATAAAATACAATTTTGCACTTGGCAGTGTTTTGTTTACAAACCTTATTTCATACTACTGCGTGGCACCAATCGCCATATCTACAGAAGAAATCATCAAAGCCACGTAAAATTTTTGTTTGGTGTGTTCAGTATACACCATGGATTAATAATTAAGTGTGAATTCAGCGTGGAAGCATAAATTAATAGATGGTACCTTCGATTTCGAGGTTTTTTGCGTAGGTACCTAGGTAATGATGTGTAAAATGTGTGTAGGTAGGTATATCTACTGGCTCGTTTTGTTGTGTATCTACTTACATAGGTAGGTAAGGTACTATGTTTGTTTTTGTCTCTGTTCACAGTGGTAATTGTCAATATCAGTTCTAAAGTAAACGGAAATCCTGACTTCGTCCTAAACAAAACCCATTTGGTAGAGATGGGGACTGGCTTAAGTGATCGTTTAAAGAAGCTCTGCGTACTTATAATTAATTTTGGATGGAGTAAATATTACCATGAGGACAAGTACTTGGGCTTTAATGGAACGACCATGCGATTCCCAGGTACATTTTTCTTTTGTGCAGATTAACTTAAAAGTAGAGAATGTTACCTGCTACCTAAAAGTAGTTATACCTACTTACCTAGTTCTAATTCAGTCTATAAGAACCTACCTAACAAGGAAAGTCCCAATTCCAAGCTATTTGTAGTTTGCACTAGGTATATAACGTCCATCTTTAGAACTTCACATTTAGGATCCTTCCTTATTAAGGTTGATTACGTATTAGTATACGTTTTTCAGGTATAAGCGAGGATGCGGCTGAATGGATTGTTAAATTTAAAAATGTTGTCGGCGTGGGTGTTGATACTTCATCTGTAGATGCCGGTGAAGTCTCAGATTATCCAGCACACACAACGTTCGCGAGAGCTGGACTATACAATATGGAAAATATTAATTTAGGTTCCGCACCAGTTAACGGTAAGTTTATTGATTCTCGGACTTAATCAAAGCAGTTTTTCAGTGCGTAAACATACATCCGTGATCTAGGTATACGTCCACTTAGGCTAAAAGCTATTGAAAATGACATTTAGACATAACGCGAGCTAGGTGAACTGCGTATTAGACATAATATACATCGCGCAAAGGATCTGTACATTGTATGGTCAATTAAAGCTACCTACTGCAAACAATAAAACGTGGAATCGCACTTTGCAATATTTCTCAACCTCTGGTTCTTTTAAATTTTGTTAGTTGACGAGTCAACTTGTTAGCTTACGCCTGACTCTGTTGAACTATTTTTCTGTTGGTCACATATAATTTTATGTCTCGTGAGGGTGGTGTGAGGATCAAAACTACAACACGACACTAAACCTTGTCCACTCGCCTAGAACATATGGCATAGATGCATGACAGAATGACGTAAATACATGATACAAATGTATGGAAAAGGCTCCGAATGAAACGTAGCTTGTACGAGAAACAAAACAACATAGACTAAATATTATTTTTTTAACAGACCTCAATGAATATATACAACTTATTAACCAACGTAATTTATTTTCCTTAGACAACTGTACCGCCTTGGTGTTGCCAATGAAAATAGGAACGGGCACTGGAGCTCCCCTACGGCTTGTAGCAGTGTGTCCTATTAAAGAAGAGGTACCCGCAGCCTGTAAGTGTCTTAATTGATTACATGTAATCATAAAACTTCCATAAATATAATATTGGACATTACTCACCTCTGTTTCATTTCATCTTCTATACATATAAAATGCTTTGTCCTGAATGACTGACAGACGGATCAACGCACAGCCTACACCGCTGATCGTAGAGACCTGAAACTTGGAGGATGTGTTCTTTGTATGACGTAAGCATCCGATAAGAAAGGATTTTCTGAAATTCTACCCCTAAGGGGGTTAAATTGGGGGGTAAAGTTTGTATGGAACAGCGTGATTCCTTGGTCCAATCTACTTCCAATTTTGCATAAACATTCTTAATCAGAATTGATGAAAGACCTGTTTTGTATTTTATAGAAATTCATCCCCTAACGGGGTTAATAACAGGATTTTCATTTTATGTAGTACAGTTTTCGTAACTATGGTTACTAAAAACAACTCAATGCTAAAAACTTCAAAATTTGACATGTTCGAAATGAAATGAAATCTCGTTTATTCATCTCATCAGTCTTTGGCACTATGTATTCTAAAAACGAATATTAAGAATTGCTATAGCACAAAATACCTGCCTCTTCCATGTCAAAAGAGGGGGGGGGGGGACACAATTTATGCTATGAGGGTTCTGTTTTTGCCATTTTAGCTACGGAACCCTAAAAATGCTTATTAATATTAAGTGCCAATGACGGATACTTAGTTGTTTATAACTGTACTTTTGATGCCAATTACTGTACTTTACAAAACATTTTAGAATTTTATATTTTTTTGTTCATAAAACAAATATTTGTCTCGTGTGGGAATCTCTTCGTGTGGGAAGTCTACCCTTATCTATTAAAAAGAATACACGAAATTAAACTATTCAAATTGGTTTGACATGTAGGTATTTTGTTTGAGTTTTTTCTCAGAAATGAAAGGTCTATAGTCAGGAAAAATAGTAATAAGGTCTTTTCATGTTTTCAAGGACGCTGATAACGAAAATGTTATTTACATACAATAAAATTCAACCCCTAAAGGGGTCAAACAGGAGGCCAAAGTTTATATGGAGAAATTGTACGGATAATACGCATTTAGAACTTCAGTTAAGAATTGAGTTAATGGGTACTTTTTGGTGTTTGAAAAACTTACCCTAAGGAATGAAATGGGTGTGAAAATTATTAGAAATTGATATGAATGTCATTTTCAAGGTTTTGTGGGACGCTGATTACGAAAATGTTATTTATTTTGACGTAAAATGAAATTCAACCCCTGTAGTGGGGTGATAGGTACATGAAAATTCATGAATTGCACTTAAATAAAGATCTATGTAAATATCGAAATCTACGCGGACGAAGTCGCGGGCAAAAGCTAGTTTTACATAATACTAAACGAATTATACAATTCGGACCAGTAGTTCCTGAGATCCTGTCGTTCATTTAGAATAATCTTGTATCTCTCTCTCTTGTTTATATAATTATTAAATAAAATATCCAGTAGGTTAACTATTGGATATTTTATTTAAACCGTATGCGTACCTACCTATTCAATCCTTTGTCCTGACCGACTGACAGAGAACGCACACAATTTGGAGGGTGTGTTTGTCCTAATGTCTAGAGGTGTACTAAGAAAGGGTTTTTTAAAATTTAACCCCTAAGGGGGTGAAATGGGATAAAAACGATTGTATGAAACTTCTTTGTTTTTTAACTTACAGATTTGAAAATTTGTTTTGGGATACTACTAACAAAATAAAAAATACCCTCATCAATATTTTTGACAAGGGTGGCTTTGGAAGGGTGAAATTAGGGATGAAACGTTGTATGAAAAGATCTTTGTTTTGAAGTTAACGTTTTGCAAATTAGTATTGGGAAAGGAACTTAAAATGTTGTTTTTAATATTTTTGATAGGGATGGATGGGTTCAGGGGTGAAATATAATAATAAAAACTTACCCTAAGAGATGAAATACATACGTACATACATACATAAATACATACATAGCATCACGCCTTTTTTCCGAAGGCTACCCCTTTGCAGAGGTGTTTCGCACCCACATTTCGCCAGCTATGTTTCGTCCTATGAAATAGGGGGATGAAATAGTTGTGAAAATTATTAGAAATTGATATGGATGTCATTTTCGAGGTTTTCAGGGACGCTGATGAGATTCAACTCCAGTAATGGGGTGTTGTGGAATTAATGAATTGCACTTAAAACAAAGACCTATGTAATATCGAAACCTACGCGGACGAAGTCGCGGGCAAAAGCTAGTATATACATAAATTAAAAATAAAAGAAATCTAGCATATTAATTACTCGCAATGCAATATTACTTGAGGTCTCTGTCCGATATGATATGTCCTTATCGTAATTATTGTATTGTATGTCGGAATAAAACAAACTGAGTATATGAAGATGTTCTATTTATTTAATAAGTATAAACCAAACATTAAGCTTTATCTTAAAAGGAATATTACTTTAGTTTAAAGTATTTGGGTCCATAACTAGAAAGTAAATAATAAATTTGTGTTCAACAAAAAAAAAACAAGTTAAAGAAACAAAAATCAACTTAATCAATAATCCATATCAATAAAAACGTCACTTTCAATGAGCTTATTATAAATCAACTCGTTTTTATCATTTCGAAGTTCTACTAGTGGAATTGAGTCTTCGTATTCGATAACCTTTGCCTCATAGGGTCCTTGATCTAACAAAATCTTAGCATACTCTTTTGTAATAGTATTCATACTTAAATCAGGGTTTACAACATACACCCCAAATATTTTTGCCGTAATAGTGAGAGGCTGCACTTTTGTCCATTCTTCTGCTATTTCCCTAGTGTCGGTTAGAGGAATTACTTCTATATTACCGTAATCTATATACCTCACTTTGATCTGATTCTTCGCTTCGCTGAATTGTAAAATAGATGCTCGATACCACTGGCCATCTTCAGGGAAAATCGCAACACAAGCTTTATTTTCAAATATTCCATTTAATGGTGGCAAACTTGGGCTTTCAGACTGCAATTCTTCGAACATACGTTCATATGCTGCAGCAGTATCTTCATCATGTATAATACTTAACTCTACTGTATATATGTCATTTATAATGTTAATGTTACACCGAAATTCATGATTACTGAATTTTGGATAGGCAATATAATTACTATCAATAGATGCACTATCTTCTGCTATTAATTTGTTCCAGTCTTTTCCTCTAATAGAGTTTATATCAAATGAGTCATCTAATCCTGAATTCGGTTCAGCCGTATCTGTTTCTGTTTCATCCACGATTATGTAATCTGGTCCCGATTCTGAAGCAATTGTGACAATTTCTTCTACATATTTTTCCTCTTGCGGGATAGGTGCGAATTTTGTAACAGCAGCTTTCGATCCATCAGTATATTCAGCCATTTCAAAATCAACCAAATGATCATTAATTAACAATTTATCATATTTCAGCTCTACAGGTATAATACCATTAAAAGCTTCGCCAGCTATGTTTACGTTACATTCTTTTTCGACGATTGATTTGTGAATATAGTCTAAGGTTTGTCGGTCCCATTGTTTGTCGATAGGACGAATACGGTTTAAAATACATTTATGTGCTTGTATCGGTATCTGATGTAGAGGTACACTTTTCCTTAAATTTGAAAAACTGCACAACTCTTCATTGCCATAATCAATATAGTGTATGAGACACGTTGAATTTTCTTTATTAACTTCCATTACTCTGCCTCTATAGTACTTATTATCTAAGAAAAACAGGGCAACACAGGGCTCACCGACGGTCCACTTGTTGTATTTAGCTTTAGGGTCCGGGTTTTTGAAGCGGACGTCAAGCGCTTTACGAATGAGATCCAAAGTATCTCGTTGTGTTACATTGTGTAAGTAAATAACACCATCATGGTCAATGTACCTGTAAATATAATGAAATTCGTAGATTAGCTTATTATTCCCTTAGATAAGCTATTTAATAATGCCTGTGTAATAAAGAGAAAAGTTTAAGATAGGAACAGCAGATCAATGATCAACATTAATTGTAATTTAATGCGAAAAGATAATATCACCAAAGCGAGGTCCAGAAACATAAAAACCAGCGTTTCGCTCATTAAAACCGGTATAGATTATAACAAAATATATTGTACCACCAAAAAGTTGAAGATGAAACTCCTATATTTTAAATATTACAACAAAAATATTTACGTTGGTACTCCAGTGAACTCGTTGCACGCCAGTGGTTCAGGCTGTAGCCAATCAGAGATGTACATAACATTAGACGGCTCAGTTTCAACGTCAGCCTTAACTTCTTCGATATCTGGAGAAGATGACGATGGTTCTCCCATATTCTCAATTTGAGACATTTTAGCAACAGACACAGTGGGAACGGGGTCCAACTGTAACCATTCTGTGACAGATCCTGTTATATTCAGAAAGGATAATATGTCGTCTTTGACAGAGTCATTCTCTGTAGTCGTCACCTATAACAAAATACCATCTTTGTTATTTATATGACTATAACCTGTTTCAATAAGTTTGTTTGCTTTGTTATAAAAAATTGTGTTTGTTATAAACATTGTACTGTACAAACTTTATTGACCGGAGTTTCAGATTTTTCGCATTGCAATGCGCAAATAAATACTAATAGCCACACTTTAAAACATTGAAAACAAAATTCCATTGAGGTTGGGCAACTGATATTTTAAAGTATTTCAAATTTCATGTCACACCATAAGAGATTTTTTTATCTATATGGTATACAGTACCTAAATAAACAAACTTTAATATATTTATTGTTTTTAAAAATAACTCACCTTTTGTGACTTGTCCGGTACTCCAAGACCTTGTTCAATAATTTTATTGTTTAAGCAACGCCATTCAGACTTGTTTGGCTCCAAAGCATCACCTTGGATGGTGTGATACACCCATATCTCGATAGGCATACTTTTACCTTTAAAGTTGCCTAGTTTTGTTATAAAAACGCGCTTGTAAGCATCTATTAGCTCTTTTAAGAATTCTTTTGTAAGAGAAGGCCACTCTTCTCCAACGGCCGGCATAATTCCATACATATGACACAAAATGGCTGCGTTACCGTACGAATCGAACGCTTTAGTAAGTTCCCTTAAACTTGTTATTGGCACAGTTTCAATAAAGGCAAAATCACTGTAGAAAACTTTAGCGTTTTCATTTTCCAACTCCATAATGACTGCACGTCGCCATGTTTGCGATTGTTTACATATTGTACAACACTTGTCGCCGATTTTCCAATTGGTTTCGGACGTGGACTTATTGTTACAATAATATTTTTGTAATTTTTCAAACATTTCATTAAACGTCTTTTGTTGGTGAACAAGTGATATGTAAATAAGCGAGGGAGATTGGTAATGTAAAATTTTCGCTTCCAGCCTCAGAGGTCCTTTATCTTTTGCTTGTAAATCAACATCATTTACTTTATCATTGTCTTCTTTTTTCAAAATGGTAATTTTATTACTCTTCTTAGATGATTTCTTCTTTGGTTCGACGATTGGCAGCTTATTGGTAACTACTTGCTGTTCTACTTGATTTTTGTTGAACATATAAATTCTGAAATAAAGTAAATGATAAACATAATATAACAAGTCACATGTCGCTGCACTTCGTGCGCTATGAAGGAGCATGTTCTGTACAAGTAGATGGAAAACATGAATACAATTATAGCTGTAAAGTTGATGAGATTAGGTGCAGAGATTAGACCGTGCTATATTTAGGTTAAGAAATAAATACTCCTAAGACATCATACACATACACTTCTCATCAAAAAAATCGAAACTATTGATTTTTCTTATATGATACTTAAACAAAAAAATGGTATTAATTCTATGAAAAAACTAACATGATTTATTTTTGCTATGAAAATTCCAAATTTAAATTTATTTATAAATTGATTTTCAATTGTTTATTCGATAATTTCCAATAGGGCCGGTTGTTTGCGGCCTGCATCCAGCGCGATCCTGCTATTCGGATCAGATCGTCTGTCCACCTTGTGGGTGAAATCTCTTGAGGAGGCCTATGTTCAGCAGTGGACTTCCTGCGGCTGATATGATGATGATGATGATGATGATTCGATAATTGTACTGAAACATTATTTTGATAGAAATTGGTGTTTGGTGTTTGAGTACATTTAATTGTGCAAAAACTGAAAATTACCACTGGATTCTCAACTTTCTGTCTTCGTTATTAACTTATTTGACTGGCCTGTTGGTCTAGTGGTTAGTGACCCTGACAGCTAAGCCGGAGGTCGTGGGTTCGATCCCCACCCAGGACTAATCTTTGTGTGATGAGCATAAAGGTTTGTTCTGTGTCTGGGTGTAATTTATCTATAATATGTATGTATTTCCAAAAAAAAAAAATATTTGAGTAGTATATCAGTTGTTTAGTAAACACAAGCAAATATAATTGCTTACTTTGGGACTAGATGGCTCTGTGTAAAAAAAAAAATTCAGTCTATGCGTCACCAAGTTTGTTTTGTGCTTGGAAATGTTCTAAAGAGAAGAATATTTTTTTAATGTTTGGATGGTAAACTAAACTACAAAACAAATTTAATATAAATACCTACACATTTTTATTTTTTATTTGGGAATTCATATTGAAACCTCATAAATTGAAGCGCGGGTTGTGGCGACAAGTACTTCGTTGGATTATGACGTAAATTTAACCGCGCGGGACAGACGTTTAGTTAGAGTGGTTAAATACCTATATTGCATTCAACACGTTTCGGTTGTTGCAGGGCAGGGTAAGCATTTTTTACTCCGGCTTACCTTTTATAAAAATCCACCCTTCGCCACTGCTACGCACAGTGCTGCATTGAAGAAAAAGTAAACTATGGTGGCGGTTCGTGGACAGTTTGGGGCGGTATTAGCGCCAATGCGAAGACAGAGCTTGTCTTTATATGCGGACCGCGTCTGCTTGCATTAAGCAGCGATCGTTATATCGAACAATGTCTTGACGCTCATGTGATGCACATTTTATTGGCGATGATTTCATATTCATGCACGATAATGCTAGAGTTCACACTGCGGCCGTTGTACAAGGTCTTGCTGAAGTCGGTATCTCTGTTATGGAATGGCCAGCAAGGAGCCCTGACATGAATCCCATTGAACATCTATGGGATGAATTAAAAAGACGAATTCGAGCAAGAGATCCTGCCCCTGAGTCTCTTGGCCAGTTGCAAAATGCAATTCAAGAAGAATGGGATAATATTCCACAACATTTGTGACTCTCATCCGATCGATGAAAAACCGGATGGACGTAGTGACAGGCCTCCGTCACTCGCTCAAGGTCACGCGCTATGTGCCTACCGCTATGTAGCTCTCAACCGAGCCAAATCGCCAGAGGGCTGCCGCACGCGACACTGAGAGCGCGCACAGCCCGTTTCCCGCTCAAAACGCATACGATACTAACGATATTTTCGTACACTACGTAGGTATATTAAGTTTTGACTAACAACACGATGGTTAATTATTGTGAAGTTGTTGGATGTCATAGACAAAAAAAATGTATTTTTTTCATTGCCGAAAGATGAAGAAAGGTACGTTACGTTATTTGAAAGTAGGTACGTATTTCAGCTGGCTTTAGTTAGTAGTACCTAGTAATTTTAAAATGCTTCTTGTGTGTAGGTAATCTTTCTTTAAAATTTACGAGAAAGTTTAGTGCGGACGTGCGGTCTTACAGAAATAAATGCAGTTTGTATTTCATTACCTACATTATCGAGTCGTTTTCGAGTTTGTCTATCTTTCTATTACGATCGAGTTCGCGTGGCGTGGAGTTCTTAAAACAAACCGGTCACAAGCGCGAGTCGGAATCAGACATTAACTGTTTGATTGTGTGTACATTGAATATATTTAACAAAACTAATATAAGTAAAAATAGTAACAGAATACAATACGACGATATTCAAAATAAAAAAGTTGTCACGCATTGTCTAGCGGCTAATCTTAACTAAAGTCTGATTTCGATGTGAAATTAGAAGTTTTAAGTTAGCTGCTTACCTCGCATGTACATAAACAAAACATAAATAATAAAATTTAAGTTTCACTTCAGCCATGTTGTTTTCATTAATGTTCTTTGTACAACCCTAATGATTTTGCTCGATGACGGACTCACGCGGTGTACGCGGGAATCTCGACTCTCGGCGCGCGTAGAATACGTTTCTTCTTGCAGCGTCGTTTGTTCGTTTTTGTAGGCTAATATAACGTAGGTATTTTTGCTTTTGTATAGGAGTGATGTATCTGTTACGTAGTAACTATTATCTAATCTGTGATAGTGATAAGAGCCAGAGGAGGAAATACAAGTTACTAAATAAACTGTTTCTGAACTCTTTATTCATTTACGTGTATTGTTTTTCTCATTTCCTTCATTCTCCACATAGGGTAAAAATTACCCATTAAACAAAACACTAAGTTTATAAAAATTTGATTTGAATTTGGAACATTATGATTTGGATTTACAAACGTCATACTACCCCTTACTAAACTATAATTAATATTTATTCCTAAAAATAATTATTTGTATGAAAATCCTTCCGAAACATCAAATTGCAAGGTGTTTCAATTTTTTTGATGAGAAGTGTATGTAACATCTTTCCTCCTTGTAGCTATTGTGTTAGTGATGTTCAAGTTGGTTATTGTGGCAGCGATAAGACGCTTAAAATGGATCAATTTAGTAGCATTGAAAAAAAAATATATTAATAAAGACTTACCCAACTGTAACAGCGTATTTATGTTTGATCATTTCTTGATTGATGCATATAGTGTTCTCTATATCTTTATTGTCATACAGTATAACGCCGATAGAGCCACGATTGGTGCGGTAAGACCGGTTACGGTTATCCTCTACCTGAAGATCTAGCAGACTTCCTTCGTACTTCTTTAGTAGAGCAACAGAGCCAGTATTCCAAATCTTGTTTAAAGGTGTTACGCCAGCAAGGTGACATTCAGTTGCCTAAAATATTATTTAAACATATACAGCATATAATTAATATTAATATAAGTAGGATACATTGTTGTTGTTGAATATAATATATCATTTATATAAAGCCTTTAGGAAAAGAGATAATATTAAACTCTATCATACATTAAGATATTGAAAGGCATCAAACAAAGGAGTGTACCTTGGGGTACACCATGTTTTATTTTCTATTTTGTCTCGGTCTGTAGCCATGATGGCAGAGAACTATTAATTATGGGTAGATATCAAATCATATTGGAAGCCTTCCTGCTTTTCTGCTAGTAAACATTTTTAGAGCAGAGTACTTTTCGTAAGTGAGACACAATCGAACGCTTCGTATAACTAACTCACTTTTGTGCACGGGCACTGGAATTACGTATATGATTAGTATGTAATAAGTACAATAGGGAGATTGTGTAGCGGAGATACGTACGATTGCCCTGATGGCGGTGAACTTGGGCTGTATGTGGCGCAGCTGTGTCCAGTGCAGCAGCAGCGTGAGGCCGGTGTCGGGCAACAGAACACGCACGCGGCCGCGGCCCGGCAGCTCGCACACGACGGCGCGCGCCCAGGCGCCGCCCTCCGCACTCGCCGCGTCCGCCGCGCTCGCGCGGTATTTCTCCAGGTTCGCCGTGCACACCATGTCTGCGACGTCACGACACTAAGATTTCTCGTAGCTTCATCTACGTAAGAATCGATATTTGTATAGCCAGGTCCACACGGCAATCCGAGCGTTTCTATCCGATTGGCGCTTGAACTCCTATTGAAGCGCGATCCGTGAATCTTGATGCCGATCCAAATTGGATCTGATTCGCATAATCTACCCCCCGAATCGCAAAAGGCGAGATTGGGCCCTTGATATTATTATTTGACAGCACTTATGGAGCATTAGTATTTTTGGTATCGAACAAATACTTATTTATAACAAGTAATTAATTTAAATAACTCGACTGCATAACATCAACACAACGCACTAAAAAGACCGAAAAATGGTTGTTATTATTATTCCTGATTAAATTAAATACATAAAATTATGTATATATTTGTAAACTCCATTTGATTCCCTTTATTTTGATACCCTATTCGATAGGATTGGTTAAAAAAAATGTTACTAAGTTACAATTTTGCGCCAAAAATCCGCCGTTTTATTTTTATTTTTATTAATACCTATCTAAGGACCCTTGGGTTTTTGAGAAGAATTTAACGATACCTTACTTGTCAAAATCCATCCAGCCGTTTGGAAGAAGCGTGGGAATAAAGAAATATACAAACATACGAGTACAAGATACGCGCGAAAAACAATACCCGTCCTGGCAGTCGGGTAAAAAGGCAGCGCGGTAATCTGTTAACTCAAACATAATCACGGCACTATACGCCCATATAATCTACCAGTCGAGTCGAATCCAAAAACTACTGCCAAAATATCTTTTTGTGGAGCAGTATTATAAACGTTACTATATCTATTATAACTGTGAATTTGTAAAATTATTTAGGACCAAATGGGTTGTTTTATATAATTCGTCCATTTATTTTTAGATTTTACGGTTTAGAAAATAAAGGGGTTAAATAATCGCTCCCAAAGTAGTATAAATTGTGTGTCCCACACACAAATATTCAATCAAAAACTTTCTTAGAAACCCTAGTGTTTTTAAAAGATCTATCCGAAGTATGTGCCATTTGTAAATGCCATGTATGGAGTGCCCCCCTTAAAAATATTTATTTTTATTATTTAACTATCAAATCTAGTAGCGGCCCACACAAAACACATATTCTTCAAATTTCTTCGATATACGTCGACTAGTTTTCGAGTAAAATGCTTGTGACATACGGACGGACGGACATGAGAAAACAATAAGGGTTTCCTTTTTGCCATTTTGGCTACGGAACCCTAAAAAAAATCTGAGAACATACATACCGAAATGTTTACTTGATTAGTGGTGACTCACCACGCGATGATTTGCCAAAGACACTATGGCGTATACGTATTGTTCAACAAAAATATAAATAAAACAACTTCAATAAATCACGTTTAAAACTTACTGATTTCTGGCAGGAAAACACTGCCAACGTTTGAAGAACGTGTTACACTGTATTCCTGATCTAAATCCTCACACAATTTTTCATAAACTGCTTGCAGATGTTCCTGAAAATTTCATTAAATCAATGAATTCAGTAAAAATAATATGATTATTTTTAAAATATAATAAACAAACACTGTTAATATATGTATATTTAAAAAACAAATACCTTTCTGACGTAAAATTTGTCCGGGCTCACGACATGTGTTAAGTAAACTGCTTCTGTCGTATCATTTTTGAAGTCACTGTGACTCAAATACAGAGTTGGTTTTTCTTTCATACTAAGTAATGGAGGATACTGGAACGTAAAAAAATAGTTCATGATCGGCTGAGAAATCGCGTCACACACATACAAAAACATACGTGTCGAATTGAGAAGATTCTCCTTTTGTTTTGGAAGTCGGTACCTACTCTTTTTAGGGTTCCTTGGTTTGACTAGGAACTCTTATAGTTTCGTTATGTCCGTCTGTCTGTCTGTCCGAGCTTTTGCTAAGAGACCGTTAGTACTAGAAAGCTGTAATTTGTAGGAGTGTGTATATCAATTACGTCGACAAAGTGGTAAAATAACATTTTGGAAAATATTTTTTTTTAGGGTAGCTCCGATAAATGTGAAGTGGGGATGAATTATTTTTTTGTCGTCTACCCCATCGTATTGGGTATCGTTGAATAGGTCTTCTAAAATGACTTGGGGGTTACTAACATTATTTTTCGATTTAATGGTCCATTCACGAAATATTAAACTTTAAAGAGCAAATTTTTGTTCCAGTAAGGCCCCCCCCCCTCTAAAAGCTAAACTGATGATGACTGACTGACTGATGGCTTGAAAAATCTGGAAAAATTCATGATGATTTCATGAACTTTATATGAAAATGATAGCGGTTAAGATAACTTTATTAGTTGAGCTGTAATAGTCGTTGAACTCGGGTGTTGGATAATTTTGTACCAAATACAAAATCGTTAGCATTAATCCTTTATAGTGACTAAGATAATAATAATAATAATATTCTACCACATTCACACAGCGCCATCTTGTCCCAAAGTAAGCAATTATATTTGCTTGTGTTATGGGTACTAAACAACTGATATACTACTTAAATACATTTTTTTTTGTAAATACATACATATTATAAATAAATTACACCCAGACACAGAACAAACCTTTATGCTCATCACACAAAGATTGGTCCTGGGTGGGCATCGAACCCACCACCTCCGGCTTAGCAGTCAGGGTCACTAACCACTAGACCAACAGGCCAGTCCGATAAAGTAAAAAAAAGTCAGATAAAGTAGTTGCTTGTTTATAACGGGTAAAGACTTGCATTTTAAAACAAAATAATATAACGGACTACTACGGAACCCTACACTGTGCGTGGCCCGAACCGCACTTGGCCAGTTTTTATATAATGCTATTTTATCATCTTTATTGCCACGAAACATTTTAAGAATTACCCCCTTTCAAACTAAGTAACCTGCCTGGTGGCCAGCCAGCCTGGGGAAATGCCGTCGCCCTAAGACCGCAGCTGTAATAACATTATTTTTATAAAGTTCCCTCACAGCTGACAATTGGATGGACTGATTGGAAATTGATTACAAATATGATAATAGCTATTTTAAGAACAATTACCTTTAGTTTCGGATTAGGCATTTTGGCGCGTTCATGGAACACTAAGGCGTGGACCAGACTGACGCCGTGATCAAATGTTATGACGTCACAGTCTAGTTTGAAATCAACCGTAGACGTGGATACGATGCGGCGAATATGGATTACAGCTTGCTTACTGAAATACAGAAAAGATATTGCATTAACAGTTAAAAAGAGTTGCAAGTACAAAAGTTTGGGGCAATTTTGCACCTTAAAATAATTACTAGATGACTGAAATTGCCAGACAGATAAATCTCATCTAAAATCTGTTTTAAAGTGACTGTAGGGTGCGAGGTGTAATTACAGCGAGGATTTTGTGTACCTACTCCTACGAAGCTTAGGTGATCAGAATGAAAGACTACTGGACTGTATAAACTAGGTGGTATAATAAAATAATTTCAAATAGGTACAATGCACGAACAATTTGTGTGATTATAATGGAATGCGCGAGCGCTGGCGGTATATGTAGCTTGTAGAATGTGACTGTCAGCTGTGCGCTCGCCGACGATGACCGAGCCGGCCCGACGACGTGTTGCCGCCCGCAGACGTCATGTTGGATGATTCAACAGCGGCAGTGCGATATTAATATATCGTGTGTACAATTATTTTATATGTAACATAACATAGCAGCATGTTTTTATATTCACAAAACAAACTGCACTTTTAGTCGTCTAATAAACTTTGTCTACATCAGCGGTTCACCTTTGAGCAATGAGGGACCTTTTGACTAATCTACTGTCTTGTCATGTACCACTTAAAAAACTTATTGTATGCTTTGTTCCAGCTCCGAAAGTCTTCCAAGTTTTATTCCAGCAATCCAGTCAGCGTGGTCGCTTTGCGGATCACTTTTGGCTCCTTCAGGGACCACCAGTGGTCCACGGACCACAGGTTAAGCCATTGGTCTATTTGGTATATTGGTCTGGTGGTAATTTTTGTTTAGTAAGTTAGTTTTAGTTGTAAATATTTTCTTTAAGATGTGATGTAAATATTTTATTGAATAAACTTTGTGAAATACATCAGGTTGTTATAACAACATCTTTTAAAAAACACAGGACTTACGAGGATATTACAAATAAAAATATATGTACTTGTCTATTATGTTCTGAATGAGAATGGAGTCGTCACTGGTCCAAGCACCTGTCTTCGGTTCACAATTAGCCAAAGAACAATTTAGAGCCAGAGGGTATGGGCATTGTATTCTCGATGCTGGCAGAAGACGTAATCTGTAAATAAAATAATGCTATTATAAATAAACTATTAACTTTCACAAAAGCATCACAATTAAAATAATATTAAATAGGAACAGGACATCACAATTCAAATAAATTAAAATAACAAAAATATAAAAATTACATAAAAAATATGAAAGGACAGGCGGCGGATGATTAGCAGAGTCACCCCGTTACTGCACGAATATGTAACTTGGTGAACCTATCCATCACACATCACACATCGTAAACATATTTTATAACACATTTGCTCGTAAAGGGTCTCTTATTTCACCAATTTCAGTGTCGTAATGTATCTCATTACGCACTAGTGCGTTAATGTAACGTAAAATACACGGTTTATCAAGACCACAGACTAATAATCAAGATGCTCCGTCTAAAACGAACGGTACTTTTTTAAATCTTAGCAAAGAGTTTTTATGTCAGAAAAGTGGTCAACATTTTATGAATAAAATTAACTTTGGGAGATAAAATAATTATTATATATAAAAAATATAATTAATTTAGACCATAAATTACAACCATTTTTATCTGTAATAAAACACAAAAATATAAATTTATTTTATTAGTAATAATGACTGTTTTAGTGCCTCTGCCTTAAAAAAAAATGCGCTGATGCGCGCGCATCGATAATTTGTTACAAGTAAAAATAATTCCGCGCGCTTTTTCTTTTCGCTGTATTGTTTTTTTTCTAAGAAAGTCCGAGTTTTATTTATTTCCTCGCAAATATGTTATAAAACGTCGTATGACATACGTGCGCTTTGATAATTACAGCCTCTGCTTTCTTGTAGCCCTCGCCTGCGGCTCGGGCTAGCAATATCGCCTCGGCTGTATTTATCAACTTACCGCACTTATATCATAATGTACTATTATAATACATACAGAATGACCCGTTTTCCTAAGTGAGCGACGAACGCGACAATGCGACGCGACGCGACTGTGTTCTTGAAGTGCGTATTAAGTATCTCGAAAAAAAAACATTGTGGCCAAACGGATAAGTGACCGGCGTGTAAATCATGTGGGCCGAGTTCGATTTGGACAGGCAGTACCAATGTGGATTTCACTTTGTGGAATTTATCGTCGAAAACATCGTGAGGAATCCCACATACTAGCAGAAGTAATTCTAAGTGTATGTGTGGATAACTGGTCGACGTAGCAAAGAAGCCTCTATGGAATATAACCCAAAAAAAAATTTTCATATTTACTTCTACACAGCTACGCACAGGTTAGTAATACCGAGCTTTGTGTTAGATATGCTCGGTATTACTAACCTGTGCGTAGCTTACATTACGTAGGTTTACATTAATTTTTGAGAAAATTCACTTTCCGGTCTAAATATTATATGTACACAACTACACACAAGAGACAAAAATCTATAAATTTACCAAATAAACTATTAATTTATTTTTCACAAAGGCAGTCATAATTCCAAAAAAAATCTACCAGTCAACCTTTGGGTGATTGATGCAAAAATTAAAATAGTGCAAGTATAGGAAAATAATAAGGCTAATCACGCACTGGTGACATTTGTCGCCGATATTGCTTTGTCAGTCTAGAGTCAGATCTATCTATGTAGATGTTACGGCGGGACAACTTGGGGCCATCATTTTATCTACATACATTCCCACAAGAGTAAATCTATAAATAAATGTTGTCATTAATCATCAAGTCATTAGTGCATGCTGACCTCAATATAAAAAAAATAAAGTTAAATACATACCTATCAATAGACACAAACTCGACGCTGCCAAAATCGAAGTAGAACACTTGTATTTTGGGTGATTCAGTTGAGGAACTCCTATCGACACCAATGACGCGGCATCTCTGCCACATATTATCTGTCTTGTTCAATCCTAAGTACGTTTTGCCTGCACATCAAAAATGAATGTATGAGTCAGATTTAGTAGCTCGTATTTCGTAATGTGAGCGTATCTTGTTACCCAACTGTCAGGACGGGTATTGTTTTTCATACGTATCTTGTATGTTTGTAAGTTTCTTTATTTCCACGAATCTGCCAAACGGCTGAATGGATTTTGTCAATTAGGGTATCGTTAGATTCGTCTAGAAAACCCAAGTGTCCTTAGATAGGTTTTAAAAATAAAAAGACTTAAACGGCGGGCTTTTGACGCCAAATTGTAAGAAGTTCAATTTTTTTTTAACCAAACCTATCGATTTCGGTATCAAAATAAAGAGAATCAAAAGGAGATTACATATATTTAAAAAGAGATTATACATAATTGAATGGTTCAAAATTGTAAGTAGTTCTATTATTAATTGTTTTGTTTTAATTTCTATTTTGTTTGTATTTTTTTCATTATTTCTTTAGTTCCAAATTTAACAAATTATGGTTTCTTTGTTGTTTATCAGTGAAAACATGTAAATGGTGCATAGTCTTTAATTTCTTTATTAATTTAAGCTATTTGTACACTGTTTGTTTTCCAAATAAAGTAAAATAAAATAAATAACTGATTAAAGGCTCATTTACATGGAGGAAGTTCCTTGCTTGTTTTAGGGCGATAACTTGTATGCTGTTATCGTAGGCCATGTTCATAACGTCAACACAGCGAGCAGAGCAATTCTTCTTTCAATCAATAATCTTTGGGATCCCCCTCAAAGCTTATCGCCCGAGCACAGCGCCTCGCGCGTTAGCTGCCCCTTCTGACGTGTCGCACTGTACGTGGAACTCGCACGACTCGTTTAGGGCTACGGTTCTAATAAGAGAATCGTAACCATTGCATCAATAGATATACCGGGTAGTTTAAGCGAAGTATTTTTTTTAAATCGGTTTGAATTAATGTAGAGGTTAGTAGGTGTTGCTTCGTTTCCGTGGATCTTTGTTTAACCACTTTTGATCCTAACGTGATGTTATATAAACTTACTCGATAAATGGAGACTATACAACATTAAAATGATTTTTCAATTCGGACCCGTAGTTCCTGAGATTAGCGCGTCATCATCAACATCATTTCAACTCTAAACCTTCCTACTGCTGGGTACAGGTCTCCTCCCAAAGAATGTGGATGGAACTAAGACTACTTTACCACGCTGGCCAGACCGATAGTAGGTATATGGTTAGTTTCAAATTTTCCTTTTCTTGCAGTGGGCTTGTCTGCATAAGGTAGCTCCCTTAGTCGCCTTTTATTACACCCACTGGTTGAGATGGAGTAATGACATTACTCTTAAGGCCCTTCCCTCCGTTTTGCACCGAAAACGGCTATTTTCTGAAGCCTACTCCTCCTAAACGGCTTGTTCGAAAAATTTGAAAAAAATATATTTTGATAATTGATCTATCTACTACATTTTCAACATATAAAATTTTCGTACGACTAATACTTTTGCCTCAAAAAATATTTCAAATTGCGATATATTTTATCTTAAAATGCCTAAAACTTTAAATCGGCTTTATAGTTTGAAATTATTTTTACCCTGATAAATTGGTGGTTAACTTTACTTTAATCTCAACATAGCATATACAAATCGATCAATATTTTCTTAAGAAAATACCGAAAGCAAAACATTTTAATTAAAAAAATCTCATGCCATAAAAATATTGGCAAACAAATAATTGTGTACACGAGTCCTTTAAACTCTCTATACAAAATAAAATATCAGTTTTAAAACTGTTATTCCGGAATCGTAGGTAAAAATACCGAGCTAGAAGCGCATGTCTGCGTTTACGCATATTCTGTGACCGTTGTATTATAGTGTGCACGAGTTGGTAAAGGAGCGGGGATGCGCAGTGAAATAAGCTAAGCTCCGCCCATACTCTTAAGGTTATTGGCGACTAGTTACGCCTTAATGCGTCACTGAACAGATTAGCGCGTAAAACCAAAGAAACAAAGTCTTTAGATTTTTGATATGAGCATAAATATAGAAGTAAAAATAAAAATGCTTACCCAGGGAGATATGGTTTGTAGACGGCTTAGTGAAAGACACAGCGTTACGGAACTCGCGTAACATTTCTTTGACGACCCCTTGGTGACAAGCCCGTTGCACAAAGAAGTTATGGGGATCTACTATGTGTGAAATGTAGATCACTTCTTGAGAACCTAAATTTTAACCAAATATATAGTTTTATTTTTGGTAATGAATGTATAAGTAATTCAAACAGAAAAAAAAACTGTACCTTCGCGAAGTTGTTGTGGCATTAAACTTTCTGGAAATGGCGAAACTGGTTGTACCAATGGCTGGTAATTGTTATCTAAAACAACATTAAAAACATTATTGGCTGTTATACATTAAAGTAGGCAGGGGCAAAGGAGGATGTACATACAACGCTTTGAGACTACACTACTTACGTACGTAAGTATAGCATCTACTCACCCAAAAATTATGTATATCCTAATTTATCTATTGTTTGTAAATATAATAATAATATAATATAATATTCTACCACATTTACACAGCGCCATCTAGTCCCAAAGTAAGCAATTATATTTGCTTGTGTTATGGGTACTAAACAACTGATATACTACTTAAATACATTTTTTTTTTTGTAAATACATACATATTATAGAAAAATTACACCCAGACACAGAACAAACCTTTATGCTTATCACACAAAGATTTGTCCTGGGTGGGGATCGAACCCACGACCTCCGGCTTAGCAGTCAGGGTCACTAACCACTAGACCAACAGGCCAGTCGATACCTATAAATACCTTAATATAGGAATAAAATATTTATTAATTTGGGATCCACTCAACTGATTTGAAAACTTCTTTTAGTGTTGGATAGCCCATTTATCGGGGAAGGTTATAGGCTATATAACATCACGCTACGCCCATAGGAACTGAGGTCAAATAAAGAACCACGGCAGCGAAGCCCCGCGCGACTTCTACTTTCAAATAAATAATATTATCCAACACTAAAATAATTTTTCAAATCGGTTCAGTAGGTAGATCCCGAATTTACGCCCTACAACGTCATATCGTCACAAACTACCTTATATTAGTATAGAAAAATAGCTGACCCGAAATACGTCGTTCTGTCAAAAGCTGTTTGTTGACAGCCAAGAACAGTTTGGATGAGAAAATCAAAAAGTTTGTTTTTACTAAATATTTATTCCTCGCAATTTTGATTCGATTCCAAAATCAAATTAGCCAAATAATTTTAGCCGTTCTCGGGTTTTTGCGCGACTAACGAACATCAATCATAACGTTATCATGTATATAACGTTATTCGTTGTTAATACTAAAGCAAGTTAATAAAAAAAAAGCGATGGTGGCTGAATGGATAAGTAACTGGCGTGCTTGCGACACGCGGTCCGAGTTCGATTCCGACCAGCAGTACCAATGTCGATTTCACTGTGAAGGAAAACATCTTGAGGAAACCCACATACCCTAGAAGAAATTCTAAGTGTATGTCTGATCCACCAACCCGCATTAGGCCAGCGTGTGTGTAGAGGAGAGGAGACCCGAGCCCAGTAGTGGGACATTAATGGGTTGCTGATGGTGATGATGATGATGATGATGAATACTAAAGCTGAAACATCCTAAACGTCTTTCTACTGGCAGAATCAGAATAAAAACCTAAATTTAAAAAGAATTAAACCTGAATATATTATAAGCATTTTTTATGCTTCTTTCTGCCGCTTATATACTTACTATGTGTTACGTAGCTCTTGCAGGAACTCTCGCTACCAATAGAATTGAGCGACGAAACAGATCCACTCTTGATGTGATATTTCGGTGCACTTTTGTATAAAGCTGGCGGCTTGTACATTTCTCTTTCAACCCTCTGTTTGGAAGTCTCTCGTACATCTAAACCAAAAACAAAATTGATAATTTTAAGTCACCTTCCGATAAGAGCTGATGTTCTTTAAACGGCTACACCAACTTTACTAAAATATGTCTAAGAACCAGAACGATCATGTCAGCTTTCAAAAAAAAAAACCATTCCACCACACCACCATTTGGGTCTCATATTTAGCATGTATATTTATTTATCCACCAACCAGCACTAGGCCATTGTGTGTGGATTATTGCCTAAGCCCTCTTAGCCTTCTCGATAGAGGAGACCAGAGCCCAGCAGTGGGATATTAATGGGTTTCTAGTTTCTGTTGATGATGATATTATTTCTTACTGTTTATCATAAAATTGTGTTTGGATTTATTTTGCCAGCCATGGCAGTAATTGCAAAACAATTGTACCTACAAATAAAATTCATTATTATTAATTACACAAGGAATAAAATTAGTTTGCATTGTTTTTTTAATTATATTAAAATAATATTCTACTACATTCACACAGCGTCATCTAGTCCCAAAGTAAGCAATTATATTTACTTGTGTTATGGGTACTAAAAAACTGATATACTACTTAGTTACATTTTTTTTTGTAAATACATACATATTATAGATAAATTACACCCAGACACAGAACAAATCTATATGCTCATCACACAAAGATTTGTCCTGGGTGGGGATCGAACCCACGACCTCCGGCTTAGCAGTCAGGGTCACTAACCACTAGACCAACAGGCCAGTCGTCATTTTCAATTCGAAACAGTAGTTCTTGACATTAGCGCATTATAACTCTCTCCTATTTAAGAGCTTTGCTCTTATCGGTGAAGCAATCGCCATTCTTCTCTATTTTCTGCACTTCTTGATACGACACAACTCCCACTTTCTCCTTCACTTGCTGGATGAAACTTCTCCTAGGTCTACCCCTGCCTCTCCATTATAATAAACAACAAAAATATTTCGTACCTTTGGGCAGTTCCGGTGGATGTACAGGAGCATTTGGCGGCGGCGGTATCTCTACGTCTTCACCCAGTTCCGATGTCGAGTACAATTTGTATACTGATTTCACATTGCCCTCCAAATGCACATAGTCATTGATTAAGGAACAGAGATCTTCATTTACTGTTATTCTACAACACAATAAAAAAAAGGTTGGATATATTTATTACAGTTAATAATTAGTTAATAATAATAATGTTTCGGATATTCACACACAGCGCCATCTAGTCCCGAACTAAGCTAATGCTTGTAATATGGATAATAGACAACTGATATAATACTTAATTTTTTTTTTTTAATTATGTATAAATTAGAAACAGAACAAATAATTGTGCTCCTCAAGCAAAGATTTGTCCTGAGTGGGAATTGAACCCACGACCTCTGTCTCAGCAGTCAGGGTCACAAAATACTAACCCACGGAGGCTTCTGAAAAATAATAGAATAGAGTGCTAGTGGCGAACATCTTAGTACAGAACACTAGGAGTGTTAGTAGTAATTTTATTCTTAACACAATGCACAAGTTTCAGCCACCACATTGGTGCATACCTACAGTTAGTGCGGGCGCAGAAAGTGCGGGTCATTGACCTTTAAATTCACGAACCAGCTGACTCCAGCTGAGATAATTCCGATTTCTCAATTATAAAGAAAATTATACAAATTATTTCTGTTGTGTGTTGTTGGTCAACTCGGATATCTGGAGTGCCCATGTTTCCACCGAATCGAAGGCTTTCGCATAGTCCACAAAAGCTAAGCATAGTGGCCGGTTATACTCCTCGGTCTCCTGTATAACCTGCCGCAGCGTATGTATGTGGTCTATGGTACTATAGCCTCTACAGAAACCGGCTTGTTTGGGAAGCTGGAAGTCGTCAAGTCTACCTTATCAATGATTCGTGATGACTTTTGAAAAACAGTAGCACAACACCACCAATTATTCGAATAGTAGCCAAAAAAAATCTAAATATTCGAATACCAAAATATTTCGAATATTTGCAAGCCCTACGTTGTATCAGATATCTACAGAATTATCACCAATAAAATTATGTGTGAGATCTTCTTACACATAAGGATACAGATTTCATATTATATTTACTATACAAATTCGTGTATAAATATACATAATTTAATTTAAATAATAATACTGACTTGAGAGCTTCTTTGTTGGAGTCATCTTTATTCAAATACCATGGTGTGTTTAGTAGCATTTTAGCCTCATCCATAAGGACTGCCAAATTGATCTGCAGATAGAAGAATAGACAACAGTTATGACTAGACACTTTAATTTTTATTTTATTAAGCGATGGTAGCTGAATGGATAAGGGCGTGCAAATCACGCGGTCCGAGTTCGATCCCGACCGGCAGTACCAATGTGGATTCCACTTTGTGGAATTTATATGTACTAGTCAAGTGACTTACCATCTGCTAACGGTGAAGGAAAACATCGTAAGGAAACCCACATACCCTAAAAGAAATTCTATGAGTACATCTGATCCACCAACCCGTAAGGCCAGCGTAAGTGGATTATGGCCTAAACCCTCTCTGCGCTCTCTAGAGGAGAGGAGACTCGAGCCCAGCAGTGGGACTTAATGATTAAGGATCAGCCACCGTGATGCCTCTGGTGTTACAGGCGTCCATAGTAACCGCGTACCATCAGGGGGCCGATTCTGCTCGATAACAGACCAATGGTTACGATAATGTTACAAATTAATCAACTGAATAATGTCTGGTGGAAGAGCAGAGCCTCTTAACACAGGCATTGCTATGCCCAAAAGGAGTGTCCCAAAAATTTTGTATTATAGATTAAGTTCTGTTAAAGAAATAAACAATTTATTATTATTTATTATTTAATGGACTAATATCTCCCAATCACAGGCCGGCAATATGACGCAATTGACTTAATAAGCCAATCACAGATGTCGATTTGCCACCACGTCTGTTTGCCACCGTCATGGTATAAAAAATGGATATCACACCTACATTTCGCCAGTTGTTAGGTCGTTTGTAATACAGTGCGAACTTATTGCCATGAACCGGCCACATTTCCTGACTGATAGTGAAAATTTCAAGACAGAAAATCCGAATACCATTTTTATCCGAATCAGGGATCAATCAAATCGGGTAGATTCCTGCCTTGCCAGAGGCAGACTTGAAATATTAGAGATCAAATAGGTGTATCAAAATACATTTAGGCAAAATATACTAGTGTTTATAGGGCCGGGCACACCGGATGTGTAAGCGTCGACGTCAGTGTAGACGTGCACGTACCGCTGAGGGAAGTGGGGCTACGCTAATGCGTAGTAATGTATGGAACTGTATGAGACATGACACGCCGTTTTCGTAACGTAGACGATTATGTCTACGTTTACATTACTCAACTCAATGATTCCTGCACGTCTACAATTATCCAGCATCCAGTGTGACAGTCTCTTATTGTTTACACTATTTCTTGAAATACCTGTTTGCTTTTTTGTGGATCAGAGTAAGCATTTATTAATTTCAAGACATTTTTGGCCTTCTTGATGGCTCCCACGACTTCAACTTTCGCCTTTTCCAAAGAATCTTTCTCAGAACATTTCAAATTTAATATAATGTTGATAACTTCATCCTTGTGTCTTTGTATGATTGAGAATAGTTTTGAAAAGTGTTGATCAATGCTGCTAATTATTTTTATCAATTCTGTAGCAGAACCAGTGTCATTCTCATAGTTGAGAAGCAGGTATCCAATGTCCTAAAAAGGCGAGCATGATTAGTCTATTTATTAAAACCTCATAGGTAGTAGAGCGATCAGCAGTAAAAAGATTACAAGAATAATTGGATATACACATACATTTATTATCATACAATAGCAATCAGCCATGCTTGTAAAAGAAAACATAACCGCATCATTAATATACGGGAAAATGAAAAAATAAAAATTTAAATATTCATTGTTTCATAACACGTAATATTGCTGCACTTACCACCGCAGTTTTTGTTAGCCTTCTAAATATTTCATCAAGTTTAGGAGACATATCATTCAAATCTTCAGCAAACGTTTCATTCTGTAAAGATATTTGATTATTACAAAATATAAGTTGGTCTAGTTGACATAATTACATACTGTAAGGTAAGATGTAAGGGCAGAATCGCAGTGGATACTTACAACCTCGTGTATAGGTACTACATTATGGTTCTTGCAAGACTTTTCACCACCGACCATCATACAATCCATACATATAGGCTTGGTGCAATCATTGCAGTAATACTCCAGCAACTTTTCTTTGTGGTTATTACAATAGTTAGGTTGAATGACTGTATCTGTAATAAATAAAAAGCATAAGGTTCGATCAAATCTAGCCGCACGGAATCACTCATTTCTGTTTCTTTTCCTATCTGTCACTTAGAATCGTCATTTATGGGTCCCCGAGACGATCAAATGCACTTGACAAGTCTTACGTGATTGACGGTTTCACTTGATGGGGGACTTGACGACTATTGAAGGTGGCGTCAAGTCCGGTCAAGTGCGCACGCCACAGTCGCCTACTGATCGCGATCTGTGCTGTGCCCAAGTCAAAAATGATTTCCAACGCAGATATGGCATTTTTTGCAACTACTCTAGCGGTATCTATTAAAAAAAAAAGAAAAAGACGATGGTCCTGGTCTGATTCCTTGTCCACCATCTTCGATGTTGCAGCTGAATATGGAAAAAGCTTGTCAAGTCCCGTCAAGCGTAAGCACATCAAGTGCCATCAATCAAAATTTCTGTCAAATCAAGCCGTAGACCGCTTGACGGTATCGTCAAGTCAACGCGGTAAGCGATCAATATTCGCTTCAATCACGTACGGATATTGTTCAAGGTATGAAGTGTCAAGTGCACTTGATCGTCTCGGGTGCATTACTCGAGTGAGAACGAGAGCGGAAATGCTACCGCACGCAGCCGCATCTACGATGCGCTCGGCTGTCACTCGCTATCTTGCTTTAGTAAATGATGGTTCTAAGTCACAGAAAAGGATAGAAGCATAGAAAATGAGATTCTGTGCTGCTAGATGCAACCCTAAGACGATTTCCATAAAGAAAGTAAATTAACCTTTTGACCGCCACGTCAAATCGGTATCGCCGTGCCTTGAGGGCCAAGCTTTTAAAATACAGTACATTATTGACGTGCCATGCCGTCATTGGCGTGGTGAGCACATTTTTATTTTACGTGTATAGACGTCTCTGGCGTTCAAAGGGTTAAACCAAATCAATATAAAATTTTGTTATCATAAATAAAATAGTTTGTTCATAATATTAAAATAGATTATCCTTTATAGGTTGTAAAAAACAAAAATTATGGGATTTAGGAAATCTAATTAAATCTAAACCAATTAAAACGAATGTAAGAGATATAAACAACAATATGTATTTTGAAGAGGTCCTATGTCCAGCAGTAGCTATAATGATGAAACATTAACAAACATACCAATGGGCTGAAGCTCATGATTCTTGAATACAACAAAATTTTTATGTGATTTATTGAAACAATTATCACATAAAATTGTAGAGCATTGTTGGCATATCTTATTTGTTTTAGCACCACATTCTACACAATGTCCTGAAAAAAAAAAAATAGTTATGCTAAAAATTGCAATCTTCAAAATACCTCACAAATATTGTATATAGAGAATTAAGTTTGCTTTGAAGTAATTTTTGTTATTTTAAAATGATAAGTGTCTTATTAATCTGGTGATCATAATATGTGGCCCCTATACACGAGGTTCTGGGTGCAATCCCTCTGTAGGATCAACTTTTGTCCAATCCATAAGAAGTTTAGTTCCCAACTATCCACCTGTTGATATGAATTCCCATTTGATGATCTGATACGAACTACAGGATGGTGCTGGATGCAAGCAATATACAACCAGTAATATTGGAAATGTTTCGAGGCCTTAGTCCAACAGTGGACATCCTAATATCAAATGTATTTTGAATTATAGTTACGAGTGTTACCAGCTTTTCATTTGAAGACTAAGAAATACAAAGTTATTTTACTTTAGTTATTACAACTGTAGTAATAAAAAATAAAATAAGAAATGAAAAAAAAGAAGGAAATGAGGAAGCGTGTATGTATTTGTGTGTGTGTGGTATGTTTGTGTGTGTGTGTGGGTCGGTGTGAGGGCATGGCCCTTGATGGTAGTCAAATAACAAAGCTTGCGTTTTGTTATTTGACTATTGGGATAACTTCATACCTTGAACAATATCCGTTTTTAAAACAGCTTTAAGGGCAGCAAAATGGTCTTGAGATTTATGAGATGTGTCAGTTTTCTGTAAGTATACATATAAACTTTTGAATGCTATAGACATAAAAAAAATTAAATGTCAGAAATTTCATCTAAACCTTTTTGTTTCTGGGCTTAGGAAAAGTATAGTAATATAAGTATCAATGGAATGGAAGACTTAGCTCTTATTGGCCATAGTGTGATGTTATATATTATATTATAGCCTATAACTTTCCTTGATAAATTGGCTAACCAACACAAAAGAATTTTTCAAATCGGAAAAGTAGTTTCTGAAATCCTAGTGTTCAACCAAACAAACAAACTCTATAGTTTTATAACATTAGTATAGATTGAATATTAGTAACGTATCTGCTTAAAAATTAACAGATCCGGATCTTTCTATTCACTTGGATATCTGTGGGATATGGATACCTGGCACAACACTAGTATGGATAACAACGAAATAAGAAGCACATGGGCCATTGCTGGTAGAGCCTATTGTTACGCATTACAGGCAAATGTAATTTTGTCCAGTGTGCAGGAATAGGGCTATCCAGCCTATCCACAAACTGTATTAATATATTGGAGCTTCATGCACACATTGTCTTTGCAGGTCATGATGATTTAGGCAGGAAGAAAGATAACTTACCATAAGGTTAACAGTCAGCTCCCCAACCAAAAAAAAATTAACGGGATAAAAGTCTCTCAGTTTCGTTGGATTGTCAACTACAATAAGTGAATCGGTGGGTTTGAACTCATAATCGGCTTGGCACACTTTACATTCTATTGGCTCCATACATCTTATGATGTTGAGAATGCAATTCTCGCACATGGAATGACCACATGGTAGGAATAATGGTAAATTGGATTTCAGCTTCACTGATGGCACTAAAATATATTTTACAATTTATATTATGAATTGGAAGTATAGTATCGTACCTTGGGTTTGTCATACTATATTGAACCAGTTATAAATTAACTGGTACAAATTTTCAGTTCTTAATTTTTATAATAATATAGAATTGATTCTATTTAGGTTTATGTTATGCAAACATCGGCATGTCATCAAATACATGTTTGCAAGTACCTTGCAAAGTATCAGACTCACCTAAGTAATCTGACTTAATTTTGTATACCAAGTCTAGATTTAAGGTTGATTAACATGGTTGAGGCTTGTCTAGTATTTTAATAAAATAATATCAAACTGCATTTCAGATTTATCCTGGGGGATGCAATTGCTCTTGGAAGGGGCTAAAGTACCATAAACCACTCCACCTCAATATGCTACTGCTTAAGACGTCATTCCATGACATTCCCTCAGAAACATACCTGCAGTGCTGTTCAAAACAATATAGTACTGCGTAACATGAACATTACAACAATAGTGAAATAACAAATAATATGAACAAGGGGCAAGTAAAATTAAACAGGCCTGTGCTGTTTCATTTTCTTTCTACCTAATAGAATGAAAGCATTGCTGTGATAATAAATAATTTATAATCAATATTGATGGTTCTATGTCAGCTAAGTTTCATTCCCATCATTTGAATGGTAGTACGTAAACATAATACTAATATTAGAGGTAGATAGTATGACCCTGTATAAAAATAGTTTTGAATGCAGTGATTTCATTCGTTTCATTGTTTGGAATGGATCTAACTTTGTTCTGGAAGCTTGTTCTAATATTGTTATTATTAACAAAACTGTTTACATTATTAATGGAAGCAAATTGTTATTTTAACAAAATGTAGGTAAGTACCTACCTACCGCCTAACCAAAATGTTATTGAGAAAGTGATAAACTTTTATATACTTACAGTTTATACAATATAGTTGACTGCAATTAGGACAGAACTTCTTATTTTTGTCGTTCATTATGGAAGTATTTCCACAAAAAACATTCAAATTTTAAATATATTGCGAAGAGAAAGAAATCTGCGAATCGGATGTAGATAGTAGGTAATGACAAAATCTTTGCAATCTCGAAGTCTATAACTTGTAGATTGTACTGGTACTAACACAAAATGTTCAGAAAAACAATTATTTATGCTTTACGAAGAAACACCGGTAAACGATGAGTGAAGCAAAAAGCAAAAGCCGAAGCAAGCCGAAGAAAGATAGAAATTTCCGAAACTTGTCCGAAGCAAATTCAAAAAGGATTGACAAATTGAAATGGTGTGTTACCAATTAAATTTACTTTTATGTTTAAATGTGACCAATAAAAAAATATTCTCTGCAAATACGTTTATATAGATAGGCATAGGCCATGTTTATAGGCCTTCTACACGATCGATCGGAATCCGACCACCGATCACGGTGCCCTTGTTGGAAGCTTGTTGACAGTCGGATGCCGTGTCACGCTGTGTATTATTTGACTTAAATTGACATCTCGTTTTTATCATCTTTTTGGAAAGAAGCAGAAAAAAAAAGAAGAATTATTATCTTCATTTATTTTAATTTAAAGAAGCCAGACAAAATTTCTACAAAAATTCTCAAAATTCTATCTTTCGTATTTTAGGAGATATTTAGAAAATCGAGAAAAGTCTATAAAAACGCTTTATCTCCTTTATCAATCGTCCTTTTCATTGGATTTTTTTTTCATGATTCAGTAATACACAATTTTGGCATCAATTTATAAAAACAAAGTAGAATAATCTCGTATATAATATTTAGGGCATTTTTTTTTTAACTGTATATTTTTTTTAATTTCTTAATTGTAAGTATTACCACATTTAGCCATATTATTCATACACCACATTAGTGTTTATTACCATAAAAAGAAACGCTTCAAACCCAGGACTTCGAAGATACTGAATTTTAAATTTTTGTTTTAAATTATTTAGTTTTATTTAATTACAGAAAAAATCCTGAACGGTCGCATTGTTTTAAATTGCCAAATTGATAGAACCAGTAATTATTACTACCACAAAAAAAGCAGACGCTTCAAGTCCAGGACTTTCTAGATACTGAATTTTTAAATTTGTGTTAGCGTTGTCTCTCTAGGTTATGATTCAGTTTGAGGAGCTGAGCAGAGCTGACCACAGACGAGCAATTTTAATAATTTCAAATGACGAGGTTAATGGCCCTAACAAACACTAAAACAAAATTCACCTTGACCTAAACTAAGAATGTTAGTTTAAATGAAAGTGAAATACATAAACAAAAAATATAACATCCTTTCTCGAAAGTTTCTATCGCTCTGTGAGGTATTTCGATAAAATATGGAACTAAAATCTCTCGCAATCCTCGCAAATCCGCAATAATCACTGGTACATACTATCAATTTGACAATTTTAAACAATGCGACTGTTAAGGGATTTTTATGTACAAAAATAAAAACTAAATAATTGAAAACAAAAATCTCGCCATTTTTTAGGCAGACTCGCATGGTTCGACGCTAGTATGTAGGTAAGTAATGTAAAAAAAATAAACAGACTAGTTTCATTCTTATTACTTATTATATAAAAATTGATGACCACAATTGAAGTAAAATCACCGACTAGAGACAACCCTTACTCAACATTTTAAAATTCATTATCTCCGAAGTCCTGTGCTTGAAGCGTCTCATTTTTTACCCGACTGCCAAAAAGGAGCGTAATGTTTTTTATGGTAGTAATTAGCGCTAGTACTAACAATTAGGCAATTAAAAAAAAAATCGACCGTTAATAAATTGATGCTGCTGTAAAAAAATAAAAACTAAATAGTTGAAAAAAAAATCTCGCCCTAAATATACGAGATTATTCTACTTTTTTTATAAATTGGTGCCTAAAGTACCTACTATTGAATCATGAAAAAAAACATCCAGTGAAAAAAACAATTGATAAAGGAGATAAAGCGGTTCTATGGTTTCTATGGACTTTTCGAATTTCTGAATATCTCCTAAACTATGAAAGATAGAATTTTGGGAATTCTGTAGAAATTTTGTCTGGCTATTATCTTTCCAAAAAGATGATAAAAACTAGATGTCCGCAATTTAAGTTAAATAACACACCAAACTAACAAAATCATCAATTTATATCTGGTCACACTGAGACACATTTTTTTTTTAAATTAATTAACGGCCTCAGATACATATCTTTTAAGCCTAACTTAAAAACTAATCAAATTGCATTTTTATCATATCACTTAATAGTCCGGTCAACGAAGGCTGTAAAAAGGGGTGTAGAGTGCGTCAGAAGGAACCTAAGCGATTTCTTCGAAAAGTCCTGACGTTTCGGAGGTGAGCTGGAGTGGGGGGAGGGGGTAAAGGTACCATTTTTGAGTTTTTGACATATAACTCAAAAATGGCACGTTCTAGGCGAAAAAATCCTTCTATCAAATTGTCTACAACTTAGTGCAGTACACTTTTCCAAATTCCCAACCGTTTTTGAGTTAAGGCGCACAGAGCACGAACCTTGTACCTCGGTAAATAATCTATCCTAAAAAGTTATTAAGACATAATAAATCAATGCTTATAAATAATTTGCATTGTTTATTGATTGATTTATTATTTATTAATAACATTTTTTAAATTTTGGTTTAGATCCACCTGTCCCGGTTCTGTATGTCATCATCAATCTTGCAATATTAATTTAACTTGAATTGACTCAACCAATTCAATTTCAATTGACGTGCCTTATTTTGGAACCTCTGTATTATTTCTATATTTGAATTGGATGCGGTTATCCACAGTTGGATCCCATAAGTCCAGATATGCTTTAATATAGCCTTGTTTAAAAGTATCTTATTCTCAAGAGACAGTAGAGACTTACAACCATTAAGCCAGTACATCTTCCTTGTTTTGAGACCAAGTTCTTTTCTTTTAATAATAATAATAATAAGTGGGAATAGCAGCTGAGGGACAAGGTCGACTGGTCTGTTGCCCTAGTGGTTAGTGACCGTGACCGCTAAGCCGGAGATCGTGGGCCTACCTGGGACCTACCTATCTAAAAAGAGTAGTGTGAGTTTCTTGCCAGTTCTTCTCATAGCTCCACCCCGTAAGCGAACTGGTCGTAGGCAAATTTGCTGACACTACTTTTCAGATAACCTGTTACATTCTTAACTTGTGACTTTCATAAGTGTTACTTTGTAACCTAGATGAATAAACGAGATTTCATTTCATTAGCCTTAACACAAGCAATTTATATAATTGCTAAAATGGAACTAGATGGCGCTATGTGAATGTGGTAATAGTACATTATGATACAAGTGCGGTAAGTTGATAATTACAGCCGAGGCGATATTGCTAGCCCGAGCTGCAGGCGAGGGCTACAAGAAAGCAGAGGCTGTAATTATCAAACCGCACGTGTGTCATACGACGTTTTATAACATATTTGCGAGGAAATAAATAAAATTAGGACTTTCTTAGAAAAAAACAAATACAGCGAAAAGAAATAGCGCGCGGAATTATTTTTACTTGTCACAATTTATCGATGCGCGCGCATCAGCGCTTTTTTTTTAAGGCAAAAACACAAAAACAGCCAGTATTACTAATAAAGTAAATTAATATTTTTGTGTTTTAGTACAGATAAATGGTTGTAATTTATGATCTAAATTAATTAAATTAAAGAATTAAATGTTTATTTTATATAATTATATCATAATTATTTTATCTACCAAAGTTAATTAATTTTATTCATAAAATGTTGACCACTATTTTGACATAAAAACTCTTTGCTAAGATTTAAAAAAAATTACCGTTCGTTACGTACGGAGCCCCTTGATTATTAGTATGTGAGCATGAGAAGCCGTGCAATTTACTTTACATTACCGCACTAGTGCGTAATGAGATACATTACAACACTGAAATTGGTGAAATAAGAGACCCTTTACGAGCAAATATGTTATAAAATATTATTATTATTATAAGTAACTCTTCGTAATGTAAATGTAACGTTTTCTGAATTGGTGTCATTTGCTTTTATCCGCCACTTCCTGAGCCAATGGGATAAGTATATCGTTAAGCCCCCTTTGCAATATTTCTGAAGCCATAGTTGGCTTGTTGTGTGCAGTCAGGATGGCAGTATCATTAGGGATCGAGATGTGGGTAGATCCGCAATGAAAATTAAATAAAGTATGGGTCCCGGTACGCTGCCCTGAGGGACTCCCGCCTTTATGGGTGATAATTCAGACAGTGCTCGATCGACAGTGATAATTCGCCATTCTGTACGTTAAAGTGACGCTGATCCACAGATATACTCATAGAATTTCTTCTAGGGTACCTATGTGGGTTTCCTCACAATATTTTCCTTCACCATTAGCAAATGGTAAGTCACATGACTAGTACATATAAATTCCACAAAGTGGAATCCACATTGGTACTGCCGGTCGGGATCGAACTCGGACCGCGTGATTTGCACGCCGGTACCTTATCTATTCAGCTACCATCGCTTTTTAGCCACCATAGCTTTTTTCAGTAGGTTTTATCCTCGAGAAATTCCTTCATAGAAGGATAATCTTTTTTGTAAATCTATGTACCTGGTTGAGTAGTAGCGTGTTTACTCCGAAAACATAATTTATGATCAGATCAGCGATATTTTTTTTAATACGTATGCACCAGTAATGATTCTATTTTGATGGGATTGGCAGCAAGCAAGTAAGCAAGCAAGGTCTGTATGATATTGCTTCCTCAGGTGATTTATCTTGTTTTAAGAGCATTCTATTTGTAGTTACTATGTAATAACTGTTCGAAGTTAAAACCTTCTTGTTATAATTTGTACACCCTGGCCACTTTTATATATGAGTACTATCTATGGACGTAATAAAACTGTTCTGTCGCGTTATTTTCTGAATAGGTTATGGGCAATATTTAACGCTTCATATACATAAAAAAATGGCTACATCAGCTGAAGGCCTACCCCTAGCGGAGGCATCCTACCGACATCCAGTCGTTACCAGCGGTGTCCCACAAATACCCAAGTTGGACGGGCGATCCAATTTTGCTACTTGGAGCTTTGGTATCAAAATGTACCTTATTGACTGTGGGTTGTGGAAGTGCGTCGAATGCCCAGAAGAATTCGCAAAAGAGCGAAGCGACTTCAATAGAATGGATGAACAGGCAAGGGCAAAAATATGTCTATCTGTAGCGCCAAAAGTTTACTCCGTCGTGAAGTCTGCCAAATCGGCAAAAGAAACATGGAACAAATTAAAAGCACAATATGCCGACAAAGGTTTGGACAGAAGGCTAAATCTACTTAGGCAACTTTTTAACATAAAATTAGCAACATTTGGAGATATTGAGAGCTATATTAATGCCATAAGAGATATACAGGAGAAACTCCATGAAATCGAAGCTGGACTGGAGGATGAATTTATCGGAGTCATAATGCTAGCAGGTTTGACAGAAGAGTTCAAGCCTCTCATCATGGCACTGGAGCATTCAGGTGCAAAAATTACTTCAGACTCAGTAGCCACGAGGCTTCTCAGCGAAGATCACAAGACACCTGAAGAACTCTCCACGAACACTTCTTTTTCGGCCACAACTCCTAAATTACAGTGTAAATTTTGTAAGAAGTTTGGACATGTTATTTTAAATTGTAGAAAAAGGAAACAACACATGAAAACACTTTCTACACATAACAAAACAAATTTTATTACAGATGTTACACTTTTATCTTCTTTTAGTTCTAATCTCTCAGGTCCCCATCTCGAACATAACTGGATTCTGGATTCCGGAGCAACAGCACACATGTGCAAGGATAAGAATTCCTTTCAGGACTTAAAGTCGTCCAAATCCAGACCAATATATGTTGCCAACAACGATCTAATCCCTTGCTCAGGATCAGGTACCGTAGTTTTGCCTTTACCTAGAGGTAATTCGAGCACACTCGATAATGTGCTATATGTTCCAGACATAACGTCGAACTTATTATCTATAAGTAGCCTTGTACGTGAAAATCATGTCGTTGTATTTTCCCAAAGTGGTGCTACAATTCTTCGTAGGGAAAACTGCAAAGTTTCCGGCGAAATAGTAGCAACTGCGTCGAATTATAAAAATCTTTATAAACTCGATATGGTACAACAAGTTTATTTGACAAATGAATGTTCACCAACAGCGTTGTTATGGCATCGACGTCTTGGACATCTCAATGACAAGGCCGTCAATATATTAAAAAATAAACAAATAGGCGTAAGTTTTTCAGACAGACTGCCAGATACTTGTGTGCCATGTATACAAGGTAAATTAGCAAAGAGGCCCTTTAAAATTTCTCAAAGAGAAACAAGTAATAGATTAGAGCTCATACACACAGACCTCTGTGGCCCAATGAGTACGCACTCATTTGGTGGTGCTCTATATTTATTAACATTTACGGACAACTTCTCTCGCAAAACTTTTGGCTATTTATTAAAGTCTAAGAGCGAGGTATATACGAAGTTTGTCGAATTTAGATGTATGGTGGAAAACCAGACAGGCCTTAAAATAAAAACCCTCCGCTCAGACGGCGGTGGTGAGTACGTAAACCGTCAGATGTCTGACTTCTTGAATGCAAATGGAATAGTTCATCAGACTTCTATTCCTTATAATCCACAACAGAATGGACTATCTGAACGCGTCAATCGTACTGTAGTTGAGAAAGCACGGTCAATGCTGCAAGATGCAGGTCTTCACAGAGCCTATTGGGGCGAAGCTGTTAATACAGCAATTTATTTGAAAAATCATTCCCCCACCACAGCTCTGAAGAACGAAATCCCCGAGGAGAAATGGACTGGCAAGAAGGTAAACCTTGCACACCTTCGAGTTTTTGGATGTAATGCTCATGTGCTAATTCCTAAGGAAAAACGTAAGAAGCTTGATCCGAAAACCGAAGTTTGTGTATTCGTTGGCTACTCCGAACAACACAAAGGCTATCGCCTAATCAATCCTCGTAATCCGAGACGTATAATTGTTGCTCGAGATGTTGTGTTCCTAGAGAACAACCCCGCCGCGGTCACCTCTAGTCACTCTACTATTGAAGATTCTCCTGACCCTTCCTCAACACCCAACGAACCCTACGTGATCGACGTACATCTGCCTTCTATCTCTTCTTCACGCATACAACCGATCCTTTCGAGTCCTTCACCGGTTATGGAACCGTCTTTCACGTCTGAATCATCCGATACACAGCCTGATTCGGATGATGCTGTTCCGGAATCTCCTACTGAACCGGAACTAGAACCCGAGGTATTCAATGACGCTGAGTCAGAACCATCTCCAGAGTCAAGTTTAGAGTACCAAAGACGATATCCGACCAGAGAGCGACAACCTCCAACTCGTTTTCCAGAGAACGACAGGTCTACTCTCTGCTTGATCTCCTGCGACTCTGAACCTGAGACTTACGGAGAAGCTATGACAGACTCGAATAAAGACGAATGGGTGGAAGCTATGAGAGTCGAGTATAACTCTCTTATCAATCATGGTACTTGGACTTTAGTTGACAGACCTGAAAACCGAAAGATTGTTAAAAATAAATGGGTCTATAAAATTAAAAAGGATACTAACGGAGAGATAGTGAAGTTCAAAGCTAGACTTGTAGCCAAAGGTTTTACACAAGTTTACGGCGTTGACTACGGAGAAACATTCTCACCGGTCACTCGGCTATCTACCATAAGACTTTTAATCGCTTTTGCAGCAAAAGATGGACTTTATCTTGAACATTTAGATGTCGAGACTGCATTTCTCAACGGTGATTTAGAAGAAGAAATCTTCATGGAGCAGCCAGAAGGTTTCGCTTTTGAACCTAAGAAAAAGGTATGTCTCCTTAAAAAATCACTGTATGGGCTTAAACAAGCTCCACGTCAATGGAACAAAAAAGTTTGTGAAGCCATGAACAAACTTTCATTGACTCAATGTTCGAAAGAGCACTGTCTTTATTATAAAAAGTCAGGCAAAAAGCTTCTTGTCGTCGCTATCTTTGTGGACGATTTCTTCCTCCTGTCAAATGATGACAGTATGAAAGATTCATTCAAACAAGGACTTAGAGAACTGTTCACTGTAAAAGATCTCGGTATTCTTAAAGATTGTTTGGGAATGAGAGTCACTCATTGTGAAAAAAGTATTACTCTCGACCAAACTAATTATATCGACGAACTGATTAATAAATTTGGCATGGAAGATGCTATTCCAGTATCCACACCAATGGAACTTGGACTAAAATTAATCCGGCCAAAAGATGGTGAGGAACGATTTAATTTGCCTTACCAGCAGCTTATTGGGTCACTAATGTATATTTCCATTGGCACAAGACCTGACATATCCTATGCTGTCTCCTATTTGAGCCAATTCAATACTCATTACGGGGAGGAACACTGGAAAGCTGCAAAACGTGTACTTAGGTACTTAAAGGCAACTAAAAATTTGAAACTAAACTACACCTACAATACTGATAGAAGTGTACCTATTGGTTATGCTGATGCTGATTACGGTAGTAGTGTTATTGACAGACGCTCATACACTGGTTACACCTTTTTGATGAGTGGCGCACCAACTTCGTGGGAGGCTCGCAAACAGAAAACGGTTGCCCTCTCGACTACAGAAGCCGAATATATGGCACTTTCTGAATCAAGTAAAGAAGCCATCTATATACGTTCCCTCATCAAAGAAATATTTTCAATAGACCAACCAATAGTAATATATTCAGATAACCAAAGTTCACTTAAACTCAGCACAAATGACACCTATCACGCTCGCACAAAACATATTGATATTCGTCATCACTTCATACGAGAGGCCTTAACAAATAATCAAATTCATGTTAAGTACATCTCAACCACACATCAGTTAGCAGACATACTAACCAAATCATTACCTAAACTAAGACACAGTAAGCTAACTACATTATTAGGTTTACTGTAAAGTTTTTATTTTTATAATGGTTTAATACATATTTGTTTCTATATTAAGTTTGCTATTTGATATTCTTATAAATTAATTCAAATATTTATAAATTAATTGTCATATTGTGTATTAGTAGTCACTTGTGTTTATTATCAGTTTATATCATGCATTGTACGTACAGGGTGATCTAATTACGGGGAGGTGTTCGAAGTTAAAACCTTCTTGTTATAATTTGTACACCCTGGCCACTTTTATATATGAGTACTATCTATGGACGTAATAAAACTGTTCTGTCGCGTTATTTTCTGAATAATAACATGTAAAGATTCAAAAAGTATGACCGTTAAAGAAATAGGCTAGAAAATTATGTCACTTACTTAGCCAGGTAAGTGGGCCCCTTGCGATAGCAACGCGGGGCGCATGTAGCCCTGTCAGTGCCTGTCACAGGTTCAGTAAAGCTAAACTGGGCTCTGATATACATCAGAGTCTCACTCTACCCCCTCTCGACATTTAAGTATTCTTATTTATTGGATACTTACTACAGTACATACTTACTTACCTTTTAATCCATATTTTGTAAAAAGAAATAAAATCCCCAAAAAGTTAAAGTTACTTAGTAGACTTTGAGAACCGAAATGGTTTCCAATTTCAAAGTAGTTACATATTTTAAAATAATTCATGAATTTGTCACTAAACGTGTCTTTCGTCAATTTATTCTACGAGCTGTTCGCTACATGATATGAATGGGGTAGGATCATTTTTGTAGTAGGTAGTTTCCATTTTTCATTGTTTCAATAAATTCGTTTCATATCAATATATGAAAAGACAATTTCAAAAAGGGTCCTTCCCGATTCATACCTGAGGTCTGAAGCGAAAGGCCCCACTAAACTTTTCGGTTGATGAACTATTTTTTATAGAGAATTATATTCCTTAAATGGGTTCCCACGTATGTACGTAGTTGAATAAAGAGATCAAGTATTTATTCAAACGACATCACGACGATCATTTAACTATTGTAATCGGCATAGCTTAATCTTTACAACTGTTGAAGAAGTTTTAAGGTCAATTTCGGCTTTTAATAAAGAATCTTGGCGTTATGCGCGTTACATGAACATTGCGCGCTCGGCTGCCCTCGCAAGCGCACGTTGGAACGGTACCGCTATGCAAGATAAATAAAGTCGCATATGAACTCGCGTCCGGCGCGGTTATTAATCACGAGTAAAGCCATAAGCAGAATTACGAAATTCGTCAATCCTTTTGTGAGACCTTCATTCTACTTCAATGCCGACTGAAGACTTTTCGATTGTGTCACTGCTGACTTAAACATGCGTTTACATATGTTTTGGTGATTGAATTTGTATATAAGTCATTGTTAAAAACTCAAAATGTTTGGGAAAACAGTTTTTAGTTTACTATCGGTGTTGCTGTCGCTACTAGTGATTACTGGTAAGTATCTATTGTCATAGATAGTGAGTAGTTACCTAATACATAATTTAAATGCGTAAGTTCTATTCAGGCCTTTTATATTATAATAGATGTTTTTTATTAATAAATAAATCTTTAGTCGAAATACTCAATCAAAAGGTTGCTTCAATGTAGAAACTTACATAGTCAAACAAGGTGAACAGGGAATCGGTGTAAGTAAGATTTAGGATAAGATTTATGAATCTCCGAACTAGGTGGTTACAGAATAAGCAGATAGGTATACGATGTGTGATCATTACTTTTCGTTCCTGGGACATTGTAAGAGACGGTTAGGGAAACAAATAACAATGGGTACACGAGCGCGGGAAGGAAAATTCTAAATAAAACCCTGGTACCTTTTATTTCACCTGTCTAGCCAGCATGGTGATAGGTTCTTCTCGGGTGAGGAATGACTCTTGGCCAGTTGTGGCACGTAATGATTTTACGCAAATATTTTTCATGTAAACAGATTATCGAGTAATAAAAATATAGAATATGCCTACTAAATATTCTATATTTTTATTACTCGATAATCTCTTCTCCAGAAATTTATTTTGCAATTGATAAAAGAATTTTATTCAAGAATTTGCAGACACTAATATAATTCCATATTCCTCCTCTCTATTCCTTCTAACCATATTCTAAAATTAAGAAGAATACCTAAATTTAATACGTACTAAGTATTTAATGGATAAAGCAGAGCACTGGAAAAGGAAAATTCGAAACAACCCGTCTGGCCAGCGTGGAGGAGAACCGTGCCCAGCAGTGGGACGTTTATGGGTTGAAATGATGATGATGAATGGCTAAAGCTTTGCGAATAAAAATATATTCCCAGCCTCTCAATGATATTCCAGCCGGCTTTCAAAATAAAACTAAGCAGCCAAAATTGCATTTGCCTACAACGTATGTTTATTTTCTACCAACCATTCTCTATGAATTGAGGATAGAGATCAATCTGTTGGCTTATGTGGAGGTAGTTATATCTTTATTGTAGAGTCTGATGTTGTGAGACGTTGTTTGCCAAAACAACTGGGTCACAGCTCATTCGTATTCACATTTCGTGGCATTTAAATTAATAAGCATATAATTAAACTTTCCTAAGCTACTAGCAGAGTAAGATAAATTGTCTTTTAAAATGATTGCCATTTGAGATGGCTATCTTTGTAACTGATGTTCTCTGAAATGAAATATCCCTCAAAGATTATATTGTATTTGTACAAATTTTATTTTATATCACGATTTAGGTACCGTGTCTGATGGTACCGTAGCCTATGGACACTTTTAACACCAGGGGCAACACAAGCGCATTGCCGACTCTTAAAACCCATTGTCTCCCCAAAGAACTCTGGAGACCAATAGTCAATAGCAAAAACATAACACTATCGAGGCAGTGTTATTATTAGCTGTGATCTTCTCAGCTTAAACGGAGGTTACCTTAAGCGCTAAGCTTTCATATTTGATATAATAATATACCGGTGTCGATTATTCATTCATTGTGTTCAGGTGGGTCAGAGGAGGGTGGACGGGTGAAGCGAGTGCGTGCTGACAGTGCTGCTGTTTCCCGGGAGCCGGCACAAGCACTTGATGCTCCTGATCCTGAGCCTGCTGTCGCTCCAACAGCCTTCCTGAGCCCTTCTGTGAAGGAGTATCTGGAACTAGGAATGGCTATACCTGGTGAGTCAAGTTTTTATGACGTGTCAGGATTCTTCTTCTTGTAGGCGATCTTCCTTTGTCCTCTATGAGAATCGTTTAAGACTGGGATAATTAACAAAAGTAAATGTACTTCTTTAGAAGGTAGGTACATAGATAGTTAGGTACACTATCTTATCCCACTTCAAAATTGTTTTAACAAAGATGGATCTCCTGCCGAAAAACTTGGTCAAACCTGGTTTTGAGTTTTATCCAACTTCGATGCTTTTTCCTGTACCAATTTATTTTTTACTTCATACTTAGACTGCCTTCGGCATTCTCTACCAGTCTACCATTGGTGATATAGGTATTGGTATATGTTTACGTTTGATGCATTTCGAAACGATTGCTCTTACGAGTATTATCAAGATTTTAACAAAAAAATATTAAAATAATAAAACATACAAACTGCTTTATTATGTATATTGTAAAATTATTTTTTATGTATTTTTTTTGTGTGCAATAAAGTATAAAACAAAAATTTATGAGTCTTGTACAAAGAAATGCTATATTATGTTGCTTGCAAAGTACTAATTAAACTCATTAGGTAAGTATTTTAACGCACTTATCTTACGATAGCCCACACACATACAATTAAAATTATTTTAAGCAAATATGAAATTAATATATATTATGTAGTCTTTCTTGCGTAAATTGTGTTGCAGTTGAGGAGAGATTTTGTTCATAGCGTTGTTCGTAACATACGAATTATCGTGAGTAATACATTTGTATACCCCGTACAAGGTAGTGTACCTATATTGCATGGTACCTATAGTGTAACAATAAGCAGACGAAACATTTTGTTAAAGTTAAATTTGACACAGTTATGGCAAAATTATCCAAAGCATGACGTTCTTTTTTGGAATCGATGGCTAAAAAAGAAGAATAAAATTATTCACAACTGTGCTGGACACATAAATTTGATACTAAAACAAGGACCTAGTTTGAGTAAATAACGTCAGGCAAAATTATGCAAGGTATATCGGAATTCCAATTCGTAATCCATCTACTGTTTTTGTGGTCCATTGCAACAAACCGAAATTAAACATCATTAGCAATGGATGCCAAACTATTTGTGTTTACCTAATTATAGTTACTTGTTACTGGTAGTCATATAATTGCATGAGTCGTCTAAGTCTATTTTGTCTCCAATTTTCCATTTTCAATGTTTACTTGGAAGCTTCAGTAGCTAGCAAGTTTCTTTTGCATCATGTTTTAAAATGATGCCTCTAATATTGCAAGCTTCATGAAACGTCTACCTATATGCAATAGAAAAGTGAAGAGTCAATCAATAAAAGGCTGGTAATGTCTGTTTGCAATCAATGCTTATCACGCAACTTAACTCAACCCCAGACTAATTTCAATCCATTTGGAAAAGTGTCAGTGGATAGTAGACTGTCCAGATTTTTCTTGCCCAATCCTTTGTTACCTCTTTACTTACAGGTTTATTACTGTTTTCTCACGGTTACTATCTCTTAAATGTGTCGAAAGCTTCGATAATTATAATTGTGTAACAAATAGTGGGTGTATTGTAATAGAATCTTGGTAGTTTGATAAATATCTTATGTGCATCCATATAAAGTATCCTTTACATTGCCCGTGTTGTGTATTTTCTGGTTTTGTTTCACAAGTTATAATTACTACCTACTATATAAGTAGGTACCTAGTGTTGCATAAAAATTGTGATGACCAGTGACAGTGAACATGCAAGGGTGTAGGTACCTTGCATAGCGAAGGTAAAAATCAGTGGTGTTTTTTTTGTACTTATAATGTGTATTTTTTTTATTGCCTGATGTGGCAGACGAGCTGGCGTGCCTTCAAACGGATGCATACACGCCTCATGTAATGGTGACTTTGCAAACGTAATCGTTTACCCTAACGATTATATCAATTCTTCGTCATCAATTTAATTGTTGGATGCCAGTGACTATTTTTCTCTGTCGTCTCAAGAAATTCCAAGATTTTTTTCTGAAATCTTGGAATTTAATTTTAATTAAAAACTAATTAACATTCCAACACTTCACATAGGCCAACTTGCGGTTTAACCTTTCGAGCTAAAAATACTGTAAGCAATGGTTGTTTATAATCTTACTTAAAACGGAACTTTTCAGAATTATCAAACAGATATTATATATAAATCACAATTTGTCTTTTTAACCGACTTCAAAAAAAGCAGGAGGTTATTAACCGACTTCAAAAAAAGGAGGAGGTTATTAATTCGACTGTATTTTTTTTATGTTTGTTACCTCATAACTTGCTACTGGGTGAACCGATTTTCATGATTCTTTTTTTATTTGAAAGCTGGTGCTTCCCGTGTGGTCCCATTGTCACCATTTCAATATCTGATGATGGGATCTTGTAGAAATCGGGGGAACTCTTCAATAAATAACAGCAGATTACTCCAAAAATAACAATAATTGTACCTACTTACATTATAATATTATCGTAATAATTTAATTGATTTTTAAATAGTCTAATATTTTTCTTTTCATTTTACTTAGGAGAACTCTGAAAATATTTTGATAATTATTCGTTATTCATAGGTATGTGTTGAGTTAGTAAAGTTAGTTGATTTATTAAGTTGTAGAAAAATACGCAATTATTTTTTACTTTTTAGTGCATATTAATTTGTTTTGGAATATTTATTATTTGAAGTCGTGTTTTTTTTTAATATATGCTTATAAAAATCCTTAGTTTTCTTAACACTCTGTGAATACCTCTATCACTTCTTTAAATGCGACTTAGTCTGTCTTGTTAAAAACAAAATATTTATTTTATTTGCAGTGAAAGTAAAAATACCTTTACTTCCTGTAATTGGTTTATCCGTTCGAATAAAGTTAATTAAATAAATAAATAATTGAAATAATAATGTGGAAGCTTTGCTAAACCTATTTTAACCTGAGTAATAGCTGGTAATTAGGCAGTAATGCAGCTTACAGGATCATAGGTGTTGAACCATCATACATTATCGTATTGAAAAGCAAATAAGTAGGTACCTAATAACTACTAAGGTTTGGTCTTTGACCCACTTAATGCTTTACAATACAATTGAAGCTAAGCTAACCACTGTTTCTATTCAGTTACGAGCTCATTCATCCTTTGTTGGGTTAGCCTTAGCTGTTAACCAGTCGATAAACAATCGCTGAATGTAATTGATTACAACGATTACACACGAGTATAAAATTGTGACCTTCAAACTTTGTTTTAGAAAGTTAGTATTTTAAGTGAGGATCTAATATTATAAATTATGATTCCCGCTGTCCCTAATACCTAAAATCTAGCGAAATAGCACAGCTAAGGGAACGGGTTTGGGAGAATCAGCGGGGAAAGAAGACCCTGTTGAGCTTGACTTTACTCTGCCTCAAATAATTTTTTGGGCTCCTTCCAACAAGTTGTTGGTCGGTTCCAACAAGGAATCCTTATACGTAGTAACGAAATCTGTCTAAAGCTTAGTTTTTTATTTAATTCATGAATAAAATTTTAAAAACCTATAATATTCTTTATAAGATACGCACTAGCCTAAAATAATACAATTTCTGGACACATCAATTATTTATTTATTTGTGTACTTTCTGGTTCCCGTATTTAATGGGACCAAACATAGCTGGCGAAATGTGGGTGTGAAACACCTACTTCTGCCTACCCCTTTGGGGAAAAAGGGGCTATGTTATGTTATGTCACGTTATGTTATAAATTATTTGGTTGACACATTGGGAAGGTGTAAAATTATAATCTTACGCAATACCTTTTACTGCACCATTTGCACCACAACGATATTTAAAATCGTTTAACCGGCGATCAACATAATTAAATTTATGATATTGATTATTTGGATAGCGTGAGGAGGTATTTTATGTCTTATTGAATGAATTGCCGTAACTGGAACTTAGCTCAATAAATCCATTCGTATAGCAGATATGAAAGTGCATAATGTAAACATCTAGAATGCATGCTTTATTTTCTTATCTTAAAGAATTAACAGAAAAGGTAGGCGCTGGTTGTCCCGTTTGTCAGGCTGTGTAACTGACGACACACGGAATAGCAAATGATGATCCACAAATGATACGCAAAAAGACAGCCTTCTTGTTGAGAAGAATTTAATATAGTCGCACCCGTAGAATAATGAAAGTAAAAAAACTATCTCTATTCTGTGGTCGCAAAAGAATTCTGCGTACCTTTTTTTCTTTGAAACAGTTTGTTCATAGATTGATAAGAACTAACATTAAGTAGTAGGTAAGTATATTATAAGTCATAATAATAATAATTTAATTATTTATTCATAATGGTACATGCAACAACAAGGAATAATTTAAAAAAATCAATTCGAAAGGGTTACTGAGTTCAAGACCCGTTACTAACATATCATTATGGAATGACTTATTTCTGAAATAAATCATTTGATAGCACAGCAGCAGCAGTAACAAACGGCCTGAATGTGTCATTGCTTATTTGTTTCTAAGTAAAATACTTGAATTGCCAACCAATTGGTTTGCTTCCAACTGAGTCCTCATATTGCAGCATCGACGAATACCGACTGCACGCTTACCTAAATACGTAATTAGGTATTGGTATGAAATATTAATAGGTCTTTATTAACACTTTGTTTACTAATCAACAAACACGTTTTTAATAATTACATTGCAAAATAAAAAACAATCATTTGAATTATTTTTCGAGGCTTCTAATTTCTTAAACAAATGTTTCATTAAATGTAATAGGAATTGGTTTGACAGTGAAGGTCGGGCCTATGGCTCCGTGCGTTTTGTAACCTTGCTCTCTGGAGCCTTTGGTTGTCTATATCTTAGCTCTTAATTGTGCTAACAATCGTATGCAGTCGTATGAACGAGGTCGTAATCATAGAGCTCGGGTTTGGGCAATGCACCCAGTGTAAGTCGGGCACTGACGCAATTCATTTGCATAGTTCATAGAGGGACGATGAAAGCTTGTTTAATAACAGCAATTATGAAGGTATAACACAATATGCGTCTTGAATAGTAGCACAACATTCAAAGGTTTCGTGTCGGATTGACGTTCTATCATCTACCACGAATAGTTAGTGTCAACATTGTGGAACGTACTTAGCGGTTTTAATTGTGCCCGTGAGTGTAAGCCAATCAGCCAAACCATGCGTCCAAAGTTATTTATGATACACCTACCCATAACAGATATTTGCATATGCTCTGTAATCAATAGAGCAGACACAAATAGCATTAGGTACATCGATTTAGCACAATCATCTGCAGAGTACGACTGATTAGGTAATTTGTAAATTGATGTTAATCACTCCGGCGTTTTTAATTCCACACATTTACAAAATGTTCTCACATAGACTCAAAGAAAGCTTTGTAAAAAACGCATTAACAACATTGCATACGGTGTTTAAGTAAAACAAACCTACTAAGACTACATTAGAAATTCTTCGCGCAACTGCATTTACGTGCATCGCGGTGAGGAAATCCACTGACCGTTTATATATGCTTGGGTATTATGACATTACATAGTTACTGTTTTATTTGACGCTACGAGTAAAGCATGTTTTTGTGTCACATAACTATATCCCCCTTATTACAAGATATGGACTAAGTATTAAACCAAGTTTAAATTGACATAAGCCATTGTTTTAGTGTCAAAGTTGTCAATTTAAACCTGGTTTAATGCTTAGTCCGTATTTTGTAATAAGGGAGGTAAAGTTTATTATCTTACAAAAAAATAGTATAACATTATATAATTATATTCTGAATTCTTGGTCAGGAATTTATGGAATACTGTTTTAAAATAACTACGGTAAATTTGAACCTCTCGTGTGACTTGAAACCCCTACTCTGTTATTTGGTATAAAGGTAGTCATCATCATCATTTCAACACATAAACGTCCCACAGCTGGGCACGGGTTTCCTCCAAAGAATGTGGAAGGAATTTAGCTACTATACTACGCTCTGGCCAGACAGAGTTGGTAGTTGCTGAAATATTTAAGTCTATTGGCTGAGATGGTGTTGTTATGTACATCTTATAGGTATTAAACGTAAAAAAGTATGTTGTATGACAATATAAGCAAAAACTTTCGCATATTTAAAAACAGGCACACCTTGTCCTCGTAGAGCCATATAGTGTTAACTTAGAATTTATGTGACGAAAGAGTTTTTTCTCGCATTGTAAGCCTCACGCAACTATTTACTTCGCAAATAGCATGACTTTCGATTGATGCGCTTATGTATGTATATTTAATCTTATAAACATAGTAGGCACATAATACTTAGATTATCCAGTGAGTTAGTAGTTACACCAAACATGATTTTAAGCATTAATACTGTATACAAAATTCTATATCCAGTTTTGTTTTATTTATATATATTTATTCGTTTTATTTATGTTTTAAAAAGTAATTAAGCCTTTGAGCGCCATGGGGGTCACCGGTGTCCCCCAAACAATAGATTTTCTATTGTGTCTAGAATCTCGGCGTTCAACGTGGCGGACATGTCTGATAAAACCTGCTTTGAGCTAGGGTTTATGGACTAAGGTTTTTCACTGACTGCTCTTTGTATGAGGAGAGTAGACCATTGTCAAGCAGTGTGAGAAGAATCGGGTAATTAAATTATTTATAAAAAGCATATTTCATTTATTTACGATAGATTATAACCAGTTCAATATACACATGTTTGCATCTATGCCTGTTCAAATTAGGAATCTAAATGTTGTCATCTGACTATTATTTAAAAAAAATGATAATCATAATCATTAGTAGGTACCTACCTACTTCCATTAAAGTAATTATTTAGCTTGAGCAACGGAGAGACTTTGGGTCACTCTATGAGCTCTATCGATTATTCCACGAGGAGATCATCGATTATTCAACCTTTTTGTCACCGCACCACTGGAAGGCACAGTAAGTTTAACACATACTACCTGAACCAATTTCGTCACCGTAAGGTCCCAGCGATCATTTCTCCCACGTACGTACCCGCTCTGGGGTGAACTACTTGCAGCGATGTCGCTATGACATGTCCTTCTTCAAACAAGGTTTAAAGAGAGCTATGTTCTTTAGCGGCTTGACTGTGCCCCTAACATTGCCAATAACCTTTAGCAGCGGCAACCGCTTACCATCAGGTATAAATAAAAAAAACATCGATGAGAGTGTTACCTTGTTACTCGGAATCTTTAATCTTATTTCGTTCCTGAAATTAATAAAAAGAAATAAACAAAGTCACAGTTAAAGTTATGAGTAACAGATTGAAATTTGCTGAGTGGCATGAAGAGAGCTCGAATTACCGAGATTGTGGCCGTTTGAGCAAATCGCCCTGACATTCTGTACGAGGCCTGAGGTCGCTACGAAGGTAGTCATGTGTGCACAACACTAATCTGTAATCGATCAACACGTCCAGTCATTTTAATCACAAGTAACAAGGGTCTCTATCCCACAGTCTTTTAGTATGCTCTTAGAAAATCTAAGTGATGATACCTAAGAAAAAATAAGAGAAGAGAAGAGAGAGAGAAAGTACTTTAAATACTAGAGATAGGCAGATAATTTTACTCAAAGGAAACATTCCTTTATTTTAAAAAAAAAACAAAACTGCATTCAAAATTTTTCGAAAATCAGGCCATGGTACCTATAATAATAATATAATAATATTCTACCACATTCACACAGCGCCATCTAGTCCCAAAGTAAGCAATTATATTTGCTTGTGTTATGGGTACTAAACAACTGATATACTACTTAAATACATTTTTTTTTTGTAAATACATACACATTATAGATAAATTACACCCAGACACAGAACAAACCTTTATGCTCAAACATTACACAATAGTTATTACAATTAGGAACAAACCTATACTCATACTTAAGGTGGCATTACAAAATTCCAACCTGTAGATAGGTATATACTACTAGGTTATGATTCTTTTTAAAAATAAAGGAACGTTTCCTATGAGTAAAATTATCTATCTCTAGTATTTAAAGTACTTTCCCCCCAGGTGGCATTACAAAATTCCCCCCTGTATATAACTATACATACTTAAATGGAGTATCTATAGATTAAATTATTATCAACCAAAATACAACCCTTCCTTACTCCAATTTCCAAACACTTCTTGGCACATATATAATATATTAATTTATATATGACGTAATACCTAGGTACATATTAAAATGTCTACAAACAATAATAATTTATACAATTTAGTCAACCGAAGATCTTGATTGTTCCATTATTCCAGTCTTACAAGGTCCTTTTAATCGTAAATCAAACGATTCGTAGTTTTATTTGGATTCACCCGCGCAACTCTATAAAATGTTTAAAATTAGCTGGTGAACAGGTTTTATACCGGCTAGACTAGGCACCATAAAATTCATCATCCAAAATAAAAAACAAATACCTATTTATGAGAATACGTATACTTTAAAATGTTCATTTAAGTATGTAAGTGCCTTTATATTAGTTGTTTTGACATGCAATTAGGTATTCGTGTAGCGTAATATCTATTAAAGCTGAAGAGTTTGTCTGGATGAACGCGCTATTCTCAGGAACTACTGGTCCGATTTGAAATGTTGGATAGCCCATTTATCGAGGAAGGTTATATATCTATATAAAATCACGCTACGGCTTCTAGGAGTTGAGCAGTGGCCAAACAAAGAGTGACGAGAGCGAAAGCGGTGTGTGAATAGATTATGAAAACTTTCTCAATTTCCGTTACAGGGTAAATGCCTACAGGGCGATCCTTGGTCATTATTAGATTATTATTGTGCCTAGACAGGGTCTAATTTACTTTATTTAAGTACATTTTTACATTTAGGTTTGTAATTAAGATTATAATACCTAATATTATATTTCCTGCGAACCACTAAGTTTAAGTCAGACAGTATGCAGGTACGATTGCGAAATTCAACGTACCAATTTGAACAAGGTTATTTCTATTCTAGCACTAACATTGTTGACATTTACTTACGAGTAATGCGACAATAGTAATTATTTCCTCGGCTCACATAATTTTTGACCGACTCTGAAACAATGCTCGTGGTATCGAAGCTTAATTGGCGGGGCGGTGCTCGATTGACGTGGGTGAACAATAGCGTAAGATCACACGCAGATAATTCATAATTTACACTCAGAACGTGTTGGACCTGTTGTAGTGAAATTGTAGATACATTTAATATGTAGTTTTCTTTAATTAATTTTATTAAGAGTTTGCACATAACTACCTATACCCTTTCTGCGATTGCCTGAAAATAGGGTTGTAGATTCTGAAAAAAAGGTCTTCTCTCTTTTACCAAGACAACGCAGTGGATTTTGGAGTGTAACATTTTTTTAGTTTAAATGATTTTGTTCTATACATTATTTTATTATATTCGTATGTCTAATATGAAAGACCCGTACTGAAGTCAGAGCTGTGTCAAAATGCCACTAAAACCAAATAATGTTTTCATTAGCAAAGTTTTTATCAAATTGATGTTAAATTTTACGGTGTTTTGTTATAAGTATTCTGCCTTCAAAATAAGCTCTGATGGTATAAGAATAGAATACAAAATGCAATATAGTATTTGAATGCGTCGGTTCTTCTACTTAGCGTCGCCGTAAGGCGAGATTGCGACATCGCCGTATAACTGTGTTGCGCTGCGCCACACATGGGTCATACTTGTAGCTGTTATTAATGATAAAAATAACGGTAACGCACTGACCGAGCTTTTGTTCCTGCTATTGATTGTCTGACAGATATATTTTGATTATATTACTTACCTACTTATGATATCCAGTTTATACAATTAGATAGGTAGCTTTGATTCACAGCGGGCGGCGGGAGCTCTACCATGTTAAAGGTAAAGTGTAGGATAAAAACTTCGCATGCTAATCTTAATATAAACTCTTGCTTTTATCGTTTTGGTTCATAGTTATTGTTTAAATAGATACCTACATTTTCATAAAAATACACGTAAAAATTTGTAACTCTTGGTTTTGATATCAAAAATGCTTTCGCTGATTGGTCAATCTTCAACGTTCTACCTTAACATTTTACTTATACATATACAAGCAAAATCATAATCGGCAGCTATTATAAATTACTAGAAGTGTCGTTCTTTATTTGGCAACTGCTCAGTTCCTATTAGCCATAGCGTGATGTTATGTAGCCTATAACCTGCCTCGATAAATGGGCTATCCAACGCTAAAAGAATTTTTCAAATCGGACCAGTAATTCCTGAGATCCTAGCGTTCAAACAAACAAACAAACTTTTCAGCTTTATAATATTGGTACCTAGATAAAGTGTAAGTAGTATCTGGTTATATATCACTAAAATAGTTATTATTTTTATTCAATTCTCTAAGTCCTGAGAATTAGAGAACAACCAAAGAGTTCAACCAAAGAGATAAACAACAAAATTCTTCAGATTTTATAATATTAGTATAATAGCGACATATTTTGTTTGACAACGACGTAAAGTTAGCACAAACCGAGCTTAGTTTTTGCTGTCCCCTCGGGGGTAATTCCGCCCCGAGAGGTAGTTTATTACGATAAGTAATATTAACATTAATTGCTATTTGATACAGTTTCTATGGAATGTATACATAATTATAATCTAGGATTCAGTGTTTTAAGGGTCTATGTAATTATATGTGTGTATGTGTCATGTATTTGGGGATGTTATGTGTTGTTGAATTGTTTGAGTGTATTGATTATGTGTGTGATAGATTTATTATGTCACTCTATGATCGCGTAGATTTCATATAATAGTTTGGTTTTTATATATATACCTATACATTATATATATCTAATTAAGTATTACGTATGTCATGGTTATAAATCATATCACACTGCTATTTGTACATACACTATGACAAAACAAAATCAAATTCAAATAGATTGATTTTAAGCATATTACATAAGATCTTTGGCAATAGCGAAATAGATATCTCATATCTTTAATTTAAGTATAGGTACCATGGCAATCTACAACTGTCTAAGTGTGTTTTTTCATCTAGATTATGCAGAGGATTTTTGATAAGTGTTTTATTACGCTTTAGGGAATTTCTCTGAGAATATAACACCTAAACTTGTTATTAATGTTATAAAGCTTTGTTGACTGGCCTGTTGGTCTAGTGGTTAGTGACCCTGACTGCTAAGCCGGAGGTCGTGGGTTCGATCCCCACCCAGGACAAATCTTTGTGTGATGAGCATAAAGGTTTGTTCTGTCTGGATGTAATTTATCTAATATGTATGTATTTACAAAAAAAAATGTATTTAAGTAGTTTATCAGTTGTTTAGTACCCATAACACAAGCAAATATAATTGCTTACTTTAGGACTAGATGGCGCTGTGTGAATGTGGTAGAATATTATTATTATTATTAAGAGGGTTCATACAGAAATCGATGAAATCAAGAGATTTCCACGTTCGCTACAGAATATGTCTTTATATGTAGCGAAGTAATTTTTGGCATACATAGACAACAGTTTTCTTGTCTAAAAAGTGTATTAAGAAAAACAGACTATTTATTATTAGTATTTTAGTTAGAACAGTTCTTTCGCACAGTGTTTTAAGAAATTCTACGAAACAAGCCTACTTTCAGATTCGCTAGGGACTAAAGTAATTGAAAAGCATAGAAAAAAAAGCTTGTTTTAAGGTCTACATATAGTCCTTTAGTTAGTGTATTGAAAAAATATTAGAAATATTCATTTTTTTATAACTAAAACTTAAAAACTAAAATTCTCAAAAACGTTGAACTTTGATCAAGTTTGATGATAATTTTGGTACACTATATGTGTTTAAAAAGTCGATTTTTTTACATTTAATTATTAAGCAAGATGTTGTCATTTATAAATGTCCATAATATTTTCGAAATCCCTATAGAAATATTTTAAAATGATTTTTGAAAAGAGCCTAAAAACGCCTTATATTTCGGCGCCCAGGCCGTGAGAAATCAGTACCGGCTGAGGCCTTCTAGAGAGAGGACGTAACGCTTTGCTCCCCGCGCTCCCGGTCCGATGTTTACGTAATATTTGTATATTTCAAGAGAGTTCAATACCAGTTGATACTTTGTTATGGAATATATTTTTTATTAAAGATCAAATTATTAACTTTGCTGTTTTTGGGCTGATGGACTCTAAAATCGATATCTGACGATCCCATTGGTCACTTGGCATAGTTCTGAAGTCAAAATTGTAAAAATGACCGCCATCTTGAACTTTGTTGTTTTTGGGCTGAGTGATACCATAATCGATATTTGACGATCCCATTGGTCACTTGGCATAGTTCTGAAGTCAAAATTGTAAAAATGCCCACCATCTTGAACTTGGTTTTTTTTTTGGCTGAGTGATACCAAAATCGATATTTGACGATCCAATTGGTCACCGGGCATAGTTCTGAAGTCAAAATTGTAAAAATGCTCGCCATCTTGAACTTTGTTGTTTTTGGGCTGAGTGATACCAAAATCGATATCTGACGATCCCATTGGTCACTGGGCATAATTCTGAAGCCAAAATTTTAAAAATGCCCGCCATCTTGGACTTTGTTGTTTTTGGGCTGAGTGATACCATAATCGATATTTGACGATCCCATTGGTCACTTGGCATAGTTCTGAAGTCAAAATTGTACAAATGCCTGCCATCTTGAACTTTGTTTTTTTTGGGCTGAGTGATACCAAAATCGATATTTGACGATCTCATTGGTCACCGGGCATAGTTCTGAAGTCAAAATAGTAAAAATGCCCACCGTCTTGAACTTTGTTGTTTTTGAGCTGATTGATACCGAAATCGATATCTGACTATCCCATTGCTCATTGGGCATAGTTCTGAAGTCAAAATTGTAAAAATGCCCGCCATCTTGAACTTTGTTGTTTTCGGGCTGAGTGATACCAAAATCGATATTTGACGATCCCATTGGTCACCGGGCATAGTTCTGAAGTCAAAATTCAAGTTCAAGATGGCGGGCATTTTTACAATTTTGGTTTCAGAATTATGCCCAGTGACCAATGGGATCGTCAAATATCGATTTTGGTATCACTCAGCCCGAAAACAACAAAGTTCAAGATGGCGGGCATTTTTACAATTTTGGTTTCAGAATTATGCCCAGTGACCAATGGGATCGTCAAATATCGATTTTGGTATCACTCAGCCCGAAAACAACAAAGTTCAAGATGGCGGGCATTTTTACAATTTTGACTTCAGAACTATGCCCAATGAGCTATGGGATAGTCAGATATCGATTTCGGTATCAATCAGCTCAAAAACAACAAAGTTCAAGACGGTGGGCATTTTTACTGTTTTGACTTCAGAACTATACCCGGTGACCAATGAGATCGTCAAATATCGATTTTGGTATCACTCAGCCCAAAAAAAACAAAGTTCAAGATGGCGGGCATTTGTACAATTTTGACTTCAGAACTATGCCAAGTGACCAATGGGATCGTCAAATATCGATTATGGTATCACTCAGCCCAAAAACAACAAAGTCCAAGATGGCGGGCATTTTTACAATTTTGACTTCAGAACTAGGCCCAGTGACCAATGGGATAGTCAGATATCGATTTTGGTATCAATCAGCCCAAAAACAACAAAGTTCAAGATGGTGGGCATTTTCACAATTTTGACTTCAGAACTATGCCCAGTGACAATGGGATCGTCAGATATCAATTTTGGTATCACTCAGCCCAAAAACAACAAAGTTCAAGATGGCGGGCATTTTTATAATTTTGATTTCAGAACTATGCCCAGTGACCAATGGGATCGTCAAATATCGATTTTGGTATCACTCAGCCCAAAAACAACAAAGTTCAAGATGGCGGGCATTTTTACAATTTTGACTTCAGAACTAGGCCCAGTGACCAATGGGATAGTCAGATATCGATTTTGGTATCAATCAGCCCAAAAACAACAAAGTTCAAGATGGTGGGCATTTTCACAATTTTGACTTCAGAACTATGCCCAGTGACAATGGGATCGTCAGATATCAATTTTGGTATCACTCAGCCCAAAAACAACAAAGTTCAAGATGGCGGGCATTTTTATAATTTTGATTTCAGAACTATGCCCAGTGACCAATGGGATCGTCAGATATCGATTTTGGTATCACTCAGCCCAAAAACAACAAAGTTCAAGATGGCGGGCATTTTATAATTTTGATTTCAGAACTATGCCCAGTGACCAATGGGATCGTCAGATATCGATTTTGGTATCACTCAGCCCAAAAACAACAAAGTTCAAGATGGCGGGCATTTTATAAATTTGATTTCAGAACTATGCCCAGTGACCAATGGGATCGTTAGATATCGATTATGGTATCAATCAGCCTAAAAACAACAAAGTTCAAGATGGAGGGCATTTTTACAATTTTGACTTCAGAACTATGCCCAGTGATCAGTGGGATTGTCAGATATCGATTTTGGAGGCGATCAGCCCAAAAACAACTAAGTTCAAGATGGCGGACATTTTCGCCACTTTGACCTCAAATAGTCACATTCATCATCATCATCATCATATCAGCCGCAGTTATTATTGAGAAATTAATTGTTAGTCATATATAAAATTAATTGTATTTTTCTTTCTTTCTAATAAAATCGTGTTTTAATTGTTTATAGAATACAATACGATTAATAACAATTAATTATTGATTAATTTAATTTGAAATTTTGTCCTATCCAACTTTAACAAAATACGAGGTTAGAAAATACCAAACTCATTAGTACGCGCTATATTGTTGTACCACACAGCATTAGAGAAGTGTGCATGTTTCGGCTCTGTGTGCGTGATTTAAAAACCTATTTGCGAGCAACTTGAAAATGTATGAACCCTCTTAAAAAAAAGCTGAAGAGTTTGTTGACTTGTTTAGTTGAAAGCGCTAATCTCAGGAACTATTGATTCGATTTAAAAAAAATATTTTAGTGTTGGATAGCCCAATTATTGAGGAAGGCTATAAGCTGTATAATATCTTGCTACAACCAATAGCAGCTGAGTATTGACCAAACAAAAATATACGAGAGCGACGTCCCGGGCTACTGTTAGTATACATATACATTATATTCATAAAAAGTAAAGAAAACACATTGCATTTATAAGAAACAGGCGCAGGTCGCTAGTATATTACATAACAATTCGTGAATTGATTTTCATTGTCAATGTTATACAAAAAAATGTCGTGTTTGTCATCAATTCATCTCAAATTATTACGTAAAGTGTGTTTGGCCTTGTTTCCATGTCCTCGGCTCTGTTCGATATGGTCAATCTATTTCGCACTTCGATTACGTGACATAAAAGACCTTAGCACCTTTATTTTATTTCCTAAACCATAACACTTAGTTACAATAATAATCATCGGAAGGAAGTATATATAAAATACGATTTCTTTGATTGTTTACGTTTAGCCTAGGCTTGTATGATTAGGTTTCTGTGTTGTTTCATTCATGGATATTTAAAGTTATAGAAATATGTAAGACTTATTAAATTAAATAAAATTAAAAAAATAAAATTCATTTATTTCAGACATTAGGTCCATCCATGTACAAAATTTTTAATAACATTTGAATATAATTTGAGTGGCAAATAAAATAAAATAAATATAAAAAATTAAATAATGTCATAAAATTAAAATTATGACTGTTTTTTTGTCATGATGATGGCAAAGAGTTACGGCTTTGTATGATGGTTAGCGGTGGCCGTAGCATAACGCCTGCATTGCAAGTGCATTCCATGCACGTTGCCAACGCGACGCTTTAGAACCGCTTTCCTCCCCAATGATCTCTGAATTACACTATACTCACCAGCAGAAACACAACACTAAAGTTATTATGGTTGTTGTCTTCTATAGGGTTGTCAGTTCTTTGAAGGACAAAGTTATGAGAGTTCGAACTGAGCGAGTGACCTGAGAGAGTACAGTCAACCAACATCGTGCTTGACCAGTTTCCAAACATTTTTCTGTTTTTGTTCATGATGATGAAAGTTCAAGTCCATTTAACACGAGTTAACAGTGAAGTGTTCAATAATCCGTATTTACACAGTACAGTTCGAGCGGAAAGTTTGCTGATTGTACATTCTTAACTCTGCCCTTCAAAAGACTGGTAAAGTTGCTGCTATATGAGCCGTATTTCTGCAAGTTCTGTGTTTTTCTATGTGCAGACTTTTTAGAGCCTACAAGAAGTTTTCTATTATTATTATTCTCAACATAACAAAATCTACCATAGTAGCAATAATTAATTTATCCCGTTTATCTGTTTTCATTAGTCATGCGGATGTTTACCTAAAGTGTTAAGTAGTTTAAGCCCTACATTACGGAATAACAAGGTAGCCTAGCACGCTACCAAAACTTTTTAATTTTTTTTTAGAATTAAAAATTAAAAAGTTTATTATTCTATTAAGCAATTAAGAAGTGATTTTTAGCACTATGATGTAACTATTGACCACAGCCTAATGGTAATGTTGTCAATTAACTCATCTGCATATTCAACTTGCTAATCAATTAATCGATCTTGAATATAATTACAATTATACGAACAGGTTATACAACGTTTTATTATGTATATGTTTTGGTGATTGATGAGGTCGGCGTAAATGTATTTGCGGGTCAGATGGCAATGTTAAAGTAGGTAGGTACTTAGAGTTGTACTTCTAGTTGTTTCATCACTACTTCTAGTGTTTGGATTTATGGAGTGTTTTGAATGAGTGTGCAGAAAAATAAAACAAGCGGGAAGAAGGTCATGTGGATATAATACGATTGTATTGTAAGTTCAATATTGTCTATTTTTCGGTCAATTACAGTTACAAGAGAATTCAGTAATATGCCATCATAATTATGACCATAATGCGACAGATGTTGCGGAAAGCATGTGGGTATCATAATTTCATAAACTTATTTTTGTAACTTTGTCCTTTAAAAACCGGCAAATACCTAAGTTGTATCATATTGTTCGATCGATTTTTTATTTACAGACAGGATTTTTCGATTGATTTTCAACATGTATTTTCCGGTAGATCACGACAAAATTAATTTGACATCATAATCATGACTATAATGTAAATTAAATTGCGAGAAGCATGTGAGTATCGTCCATTTACAAAATGTTAGATCATACGTGTACATCATTATTTGTCAGACGATCTTTTATGTGTCAGTCCGTGAATTCTTGTTTGGTCACGTAATATTAGAACATCATTTATTTTTATGTAATCTAGAAGGTAAACTGGCAAACAGGCTTAGGGTTGTCAAGTGAAAAATTTAAAGACCGTGTTCCAAAGTTATTTTACTGTTAAAAGCAATATCTATGCCATGGGTGGCCAACAAGCAGCACGTTGCGCTGGGCTTCTTCCTGTTCTTATTTATTAACGAGAGTAAATTTACATAATTATGTAAAGATACATAAACCACAAAATTGCCAATAGAAAATTGTAGTGCACGTCGATGTAAAATAGTCTTTACAAAATGGTTGCTAGACTGAAAATAACCAACCCTGCTTTGAGAGAGCAGGGTTGGCCGGCAGACTGGCAATCTTTTCTCCAACAAATAGTCTAATACAAGCGGAATTGAAACATGACAACCCTAGGTAGGCTATGTGTATTATGGAACCCTAAACAGTTCGAAGTTAGTGATGCGTTGAAGACCTTGTAAGCACATATTTGCGAAGAGTTCTGTATGACTCCTGACGTAACAATGATTTGTTAATACTGCATTTCATATGAATTCATTTACATTTAAAATAACGCACGCGTTCAACGTTTATTATTATGTGATTGCAGAGTTATATTAATTGTCAGATTTTATCTTTGATTTAATGTTTAGTTGAACTGATTACTTTGTGAAATTAATAAGGTTGCTTTCTGATTATGATGTATGTAATGCACGCCTCTTGTTAACTATGTTAATTTGTAAGTAAATAGCAGTTGTCAATGCAGATGGACAATGCTATGATCGAAAATATCTGTAAATAACTCTTGCCCAGAGGTTCGCTCCCATGGATTTTTGTTGGGCGATTACTCAGCTCCGTTTGGTCGTAGAGTGAGATTATATAGCATATAATACACCAAATGAAGTGAGGTTCAATCCTACAACAGCTACTGTATCAGTATAATTATGATCAAAATGAAAAAATCGTCAGACAATCCTCGTGGCTTCTCTGTTCGTATCTTCGAGTAAGACAACGGCAAAACACGAAAACGGCATGCAAATCTTGCACCATGTAAATGAGCCTTAATAAGAAGTTCATTTCCGTAAAAACGGTGTTAATTAACATAATTAAATTTAATAATTATATGTAATTAAAAACCATTAACACCTAATGTTGATAATGAATATTATTCAAATGTCTGTGTGATAACTAAGCGACGGTACTTATATAATTATATATTACGGGTCTAATAGTTTGTTTCACAATTTTTCGTTTTTTAAGAGCTGAAGAATATATCAGTGGCGCAGTGGTATGACTTTTGTGCAAGAGGTCTCGGATTCGATTCCCAGGTGGAATACATATGGTATTGAGTTTTGCTGTATCCGTACTATCAGCCCGACGTCTGGCAAAGTTGAAATAGTTTGGTAAAATGAGAGATAATTAAGAAAGTTTGTGTAGTTTTGATGGCAAAAGTCTAGCTTGTTTTCAAGGTCATCAACTGCTTTATAATTCCGTTTATTAGATATTATTAGTAAATTATGTGATATTATTTTTATAGCAACGATGTGTCGATATGGGCTATGGCTATATATCTTGTTATCTACATCGCGGTGCCGTTTATTATTTGATATATACTCGTATAGAGGTTTATGTATATTATGAACCGGTAAAGAAATAATAAATCAATCTTATTATCTGTCTAATTTCTGTATAGTTATAATTTAAAAAAGGAACAATCTCCGTCTTTCTTTTCCCTATAAAGACACGCTCTATCTAGAAATTCATAATTCATACATCAGAACACGTCTTACTAAGTGTCAAGACTGGTTAAGCTGTATAAAACGGGTAATGTTTCATGAGGAAATCGAAATACGTACAATTGCGCAAGACCTGCGGTCTAGAGGCTTTATTCCAACTATTATTGGACGTGCACTAAAATTGCATTTACTACAATCGAATTAATGAGGGCTAAAGGTGACTGCATCGCTTGCGGCAAATGATATAACCTCAGTCCTACTCATTTTTCTCGATTTAAAATCTTCAAAGTCGCGCTGTGTTCTATAAGCTTTACTTGTAATTTTAAGTAGCTACTTAATTACAAGAAAATGACTCACCTGAAGGTAAATGATAACAACCACCGATACTGAATTAACTCCAAATAGAATAAAACATAATCATACAGACATAGCCTCATATTAGTCCGGGATCCCTGGTCCAAATTTTTTTTTTATTACTATCAAGCTAATTTTTCGTGAGTAGCTTCATTTCGATGAGGGGGCGAGCCTATTCTCATCAACCGGGAACATTTGTTTACCAAACTCCGGGAAATCTTAATACTGGAATTTCATGATAGAAAAACACAATGCCATTTCACCCGACGCGGGAATCGAACCCGGGACCTCTTGATCAGCAGTCGTAACACTTCCCGCTGCGCCACCGAGGCAGTTTATATAATAGTTAACTATAATAGAGTTCAATGAAAATTTATTTTAAAATTGTTTAAATTACTTCAATTTCGTTCCGCACTAATTAAAATATCAACATCCCTAGAGGTGTTAATAAATCGAGAACAGTTAGTACAGGCCACTTGTAGTGAAAGTGGTCACTGCAAGCGAACTTTCGTTATCTGTATAACTACCGGGAATGGCCTAATATGCGCAAGCGTCGTGATTGAACGGGACAATCATTTTCCCACGATTTGTTAGCCTAGAATTCTAGACGAATCATAAAATTGGTTGTTCTATACTAACGTTGTAAAGCTGAAGTGTTTGTTTGTTTGGTTGAACGCGCTAAACTCAGGAATTACTGGTCCGATTTGAAAAATTGTTTTAGTGTTGGATAGCCCATTTATCGAGGAAGGCAGGAATATAACATCACACTACCGTCAATAGGAGCTGAGTATTGGCGAAACAAAGAACGACGGGAGCGAAGCACCGCACGACTTCTAGTGAAATATACAATTTCCAATTAAGTTTTTATTGAGTTAAATATCCAATATTTTATCACAAAATTAAATTCTTCTAGTTTTTTTTTTTTTTATAAACTGCATTTTTTCGTTTATTTGTTACTCGAGAACTCCGCCAATTAAGAAATTATTTTGATCATTCTGTTTTGTGAGGTAGGTTATATTTCAAAGGTCACCGCCACAGATACCTATATATGGAACCGCACATTGTTTTTACAATTATTGTGTAGAGCTCCACATATTTACTATTCAATTCCGATATTATGTGAGTGGGTATATAAATTAATGATTTGAAAATACTAATAATAATTTTACTTCAACTAAATTCAATTTTTTTTAAATTTTATAATATTTTTTTTATTTTACTTCCAAAATACTCTCATATAATAAAGAGGTCAAGTTGAGTTTGTAACGTTTTAGGGATTAATCTCGGGATCTACTGAACCGATTTTCAAAATTATTTTTGTGTTGGATAGCCTATTTATCGAGGAAGGTTACATGCTACCTAACATCACGCTATGCTTAATAGGAACTGAGCAGTGGCCAAATAAAGAACGACGGGAGCGAAGCCCCGCGCGACGTCTAGTAGGTAAATAATATCTATAAATCATTTTCAAAATGCTTATTGCCTTGTGTGAGAACTAGGTAACCGGATACGATAATATTAATATATAACCTATGACCTCTAAGGACGTGTTGATTAAATGTTACCTATTCTTATTTATATCGATAGAACCAGTATTGATATTATTATAAAAGTTGAGAGATATTGCTTGTTTTCGTACAACGTGTCGTCTCAACATGAGCTTCGTGCTTTGTTTCGTGGGTTTAATCGTAAATCGTGCCTGTAATTAGAGAGGATTTTTCCCATACCATCAATTAGGTATTTAGCGTTTTCTAAGCAAGAACCCATGCTAGCAATGCCAATTTAAAAAATAAAAACGCACAGGAGACTTATCGTCATCGTCAGCGGGAACGCAGCAATGGTTTTCTATATTGTAGTTATATAGGTACTACTCGATCTGTTGGTATAAGTGTCAAAAATTTTAAAAAAGGTTTTTATTTTGAAGTTATTGACGTAATTTATAAAAATAATTATGTATTTTTTTATGAATAATAATAGTATAACTACCTTGTTTTGATTAAAGTAAAGGTTTTATTTTTTATTTTTTTTGTTTTATTAAGATAGGAAATTATTAAGGATTATTGCTTTATTTATATTTAAATAATTTGACCTTGTATAGTCAACAAGTGAAACCAGTATTGACGTTAATTTGAATAAAGAATCAATAATAAAATCTACATTAAATCAAGAGATTCTTTTATTATTGTGATTACGATACTAATAATTATTCGGCGCCTCGTACAAAAGACATCAAAGTCGTCGCTTAATGCTGTATATTTTATTGGTCGCTATTTGAGAGGATTATATTGTCATGATTTTATTACAGTATTCTTTCAAAGTTAAATAATAATAATTTTAATGTAAAATCTATATTCTGTCAGTCTCAAATTGTTTGGTCATGCTAATACCTAGTATAAACGCTATATTTTATACGTATTTGTGTGTTAAAATGATTATATTGATCAAGAAACTATTTTACGAATTATGTCTACGAAGTATTATTGTGTTAATAATTAATTGTCTTTAGAGTTTAGTCATCCATGCAATGTGTGTTCTTGCACAACTACTAGATCGACTAAACCCCAAAGAAGATTCAGCACCAAATTTTTAATAAATGCCTGATAAGGTTCGACAACAGACGAATATAATTAAAGAAAGCGTAACAAGCTATAGGTATAACTGCTTGCCTGTTGTATTATTACCTATTGTTTTCTTCTTAACCAACATAATAGTATCAGGGAGACAAGGGTACTTATTGTTGTTTCTAGCAGTGGATTTTATGATAATGATACTTGTTAACGACCTTAGGAATCCTACTTAATAATAATAAAGCGAAAGTTATGATGGGTGTATGGTTGGATGTTTGCTACTCAATAACGCCAGAACGGCTAAATAGATCTTTTGGAAATTTGGCGAACAGATAGATTATAGTCCGGAATAGCACATAGGATACTTTTGCTATCATGCGGGCGAAGTCGCGGGTGGAAGCTAATATAAAACAAACTTATCTAATAAAACCTTTTTTTTTACTTTTCCAGGGAAACCAGGCACAGATTATCCGGTACTGGGAGCAGTACCATACACCAACTTCTATTGCGATGAGCAAGCTTATCCGGGTTTCTTCGCGGACATGGAAACACGCTGCCAAGGTAATAGGTACAATCATCTATTATGTTAATAGATCCGGGTCTCCTTATAAAGAGTTATGGTTTTAAAGATTTTGAAGAGATATGATGAATCGGCTTTTGTTATGGTACCTATACTACCACATTTGTCTGAAATAAAAAAAAGGTTAAGGTATAATAATTTATTGGTCTGATATTTTGATAATATTAGAGTTTTTAATTTATGATTAAAAAATTCGATTGATTCTGAATACTAGATTGACACGGATATAATCTGTTTCTTTATAAGAATCAAAAATGCCCGTAACATCCCGGTATTACACCTATTGTTAGTTGACGTAAATATTTAAAAAATATCGATTAAAAGAAGAAATCATTTTTCTTTATACGCCATGAGCTCAATGGGAAACCTTGTAAGCTCAATGAGATTTAAATGCAAGATACATAAAAAGACTAAGGTATAATACACAGTCGGACTGTATTGTGCAGTTTCGTGAGATAAGGCCTCTTAGTACCTACCTATATAATTTAAATTACCTTATAAGTTAAAAAAGTTAGATTTCGACACATTTTACTTATTTTTTATTTATTTATTGTTTAAAAAAATAAGTAAACTTATTCTATTGTATATTGATTTACGTATCCACAAATTATCTAATCGCATAAATTAAAGAATTATATATAGGCGCCTTGGCGGTGTTTTTTTTCATTCGTAGAATCCTCTATCATTTATTAGACAAAAATTAAATACACAAAAGAAAATAAATTAGCTAGTGGGTGTACATCTTTGTTTCTATTGTATTTGGACACCTTTAGAAGACCTTGGCAGTGTTATAATGATTTACTACTGACCTTATAGTACTGACATCATATAATTATAGCTAAGTAACCCGGAAGATGTTCTCACGTGAAATGTTGGGGCAGAATCGTGAGCCTCCATTAAAATGTTCAGTTTTATTTATATTTAATGAGTTCTAGTCTGATTGTCTAAAATTTATTAGAGGTGGGTGGGTTTGCCATATGTAATATTTTATCTGATTAATTGCAAATACGTATTTGCAGACATTTGTCAAGGTTTTTAGTATTATTATTCGACATCAGTGATTTGATTGTAAGCTTGAGATTCGGTTATTGAGCGTCATGGTTTGTAGGTAAGTACCCATGGCCTTTGTCCTGTAAAGATAAAATAATATTAGATATACATGGTAAATATAAATAATTCAATAACAACATTTCAATATATATTATAATGTCTGTTTAAAAAAAAAATGTTGATGGTTTTTAATTTTGTATAATTTATACAGTATACCTAAGTTGCGTAAAATGTATGAGTGACTAGTTTTATAGAAATCATAAATCAAAATATAGAGATGGGAGACGCCGAATTTTTGTATATCAATGATAGAGTCCGTGTTTGTCTTTGTGTTTACCTAAGTTAAGTAATTTAAATAGATTAAGTGTCCAATCTACGCAATGATAAATATATATTACATAATAAATTATTATAGTTTCCTTATTAATGTTATATAGCCATCAATTTAAGTCGGAAAACTTGAAATACGAGGTCGTACCGGTAAAGTATTGTCATTTTAAGTCCTTATTATCTCAGTTATACTTAAAGTGAATTCGTTTATTTTATAAAGGGTAACTTGTTTCTATTTGACATTGTACTATGTGTGTAGGACATAGCAATGATATCACACTATATGATATTGCTCTCAATGTTAAAACTGCAATTTCTTCTAGGGTTAGGGTTATCAACTACCTATGCTATTCAAACAAGTAACATTAAACGGCAAATTAAATATTGAATGTTTGTACAGATTTATTTTAGCCATACTTTAGTGATTTTATATAGCAAAACAAAAGGTAACTACAGGTATCAATACTCTACGGGTGCACTAGTAGTAGAACCTTAGTCGGCTCTTACCACACCCACGGGTTGACATGGGGTAGTGACATTATGTATTCCGTCACTACACGGCTGGTATATTGATATAGGTATTATATTGATAGCTCTTATTAAATTATTTATTATTATGGAATGATTACGCTTACTCGTAAAAAATATCTTTAAATTACACAAACATTTGTATGGGAATTTAATCCAAGCGTGGGGATGTTTGTGGCGAGGCGAACATCTTATCCACTACGCCACAGTCTCAAAAACAAAAAGATTTGTATAATTATGTAAAAATCACAGTTTTTTGTTAAATCATAGGTTCAAAATAACGCGTTTGACAACCCTATTTATATTGTAGATAACTAAGTACTTATAACCTAGAATCACCATGGACAGTCGCATAACTATGTTTGTGTTATATTGACCCAACATATTTTACTTTAAAGCTCAATAAAAACCTGATTAAATATAGCCGTTCTTTATTAATTGGTGTTTAATTAGGTAGATAATAAACTTGACGCCCGATTTTTATTTCGCTAAATAATATATATTTAATATATGTACATTACAAGATACGTTAAATAGTTAATCTTAATATTTTTTAGATAACATAACATTCATTTGTGTAAAACTATGTGCGAAACAAAATAATAAGACTTTTGTAGGTATCCATAATTTATAGGTACCTAAGCGTTTTCCTAGGAAAGTGTGATTCGATTTTAATAAATTTAAGAATTATAAAATTAATTTAAATTTATAATTGTAAATTGCAATTATTTCTCAAAGTTATTAATTGATTGATTGGTGTCTAAGATTATTAAAATTTAACACAACACCGGATAATAATATACGAAATATTTGTCAATATTAATAAAAAATAAAACTAGGTATAATCATGATACATGATGCGTACCTACCATTTTAAATTATAGTATTGGTATACATCTTAAAACACTCGATAATCAAAAACAAATGGACAGTATGACATCATCATTTCAACCCATAAATATTCCATTGCTGGGCACGGGTCTCCTCCAAAGAATGTGGAAGGAAATTAACCTACTATACCACGCTGGCCAGACGGGTTGGTATAGGGTTTGTTTCGAATTTTCCATTCCGCGCAGTGAATTGTTTGTTTATGTTTGTTTTCTATCATAATATATCATCACTACTTAGTATAAAACAAAGCTTTCTCTGTCCCTATATCCCTATGTATGCTTAAATCTTTAAAACTACGCAACGGATTTTGATGCGGGTTTTTTTTCAATAGATAGACTGATTCAAGAGGAAGGTTTATAGGTATAAAATACATACCACGCGGGCGAAGCAGCGGGCTGAAGCTAGTTAAATAATAATCTGTGGTTTGCACGTTTCACCATATAATTTATAGGAAGTAAGATAAGATATTATAAGGCTAACTCATTACTTTCTATAGATGTTGTAATAATTGTAATTCGCTCTTATTCTTAACAGAAAATTGATTTATTACTCATCAATCTCTGTAATAGCATATTGGTTAACAATAGCCTTGGTAACAAAGCAATACAATGAAAGTTCAGCAGACCATGTTGTTATAGATAATCTACTGAACAAGATTTGTAATTTAATTTTACTTTATTCGAAGCGATCGTCTTACACCTTGTTATGCTCTGCATAGTTTTTTTAGCTTTGGAACAAGCCCTGGGTTGCGGGGTACTTCACAAACATAAAAATTAGGGACGCAAAATACATTATCCAGACTCGAAACAGATATTTATCACTCAATTTGTCTCGCGTAGGAATTGAACCCACGACTAGGCACTAGGCACGGCGATGTTTGTTAGAAGGGGCTTTTGTAACTAAGCACGCTGTTTTTGAAACAGTGACATTATTACCTGAAGAAGGGCTAAAGCGTTACGAATGTAGACGTCGGTTGATGCACTGTCATATAGACAGGACAGTGCATTGAAAATCAACTGAATATCAGACCTTGCTTTAGTGATATAAAAATGTGTTCTTTAACGAATGTTTTTTTTTTCAGCATGGCACTACTGCGATATCGATGGTCGTCAGGCGTCGTTCCTGTGTCCGAACGGGACGGTGTTCTCACAAGGAGTAGCATCTTGCGATTGGTGGTTTAATGTTCGATGTGCCCTATCACCTGCACTCTACCCACTGAACGCACGACTGTACCGCCGGCGAAGGAAGCAATCCAGGCCAAAACCTCACAGGCTTATAGACAAGAAACTTGTTGATGAAATATTTTTGTAAATATTTATAAACTTACTACAAGTCTGCAGGAATTCTCAACTTGACCGTTTGAATGTCAATGTCATTAATCGTGACCAGTGATTCTAGTCATAAATTCATCATAAAATAGTGTTGAATTTATGTTTTCGAGTACATAGTGGTCACGTTCCTTTGTGCCTTGACGTTTAAAAGGTCATAGGCCAGTTTCACCACTAGTAGAAAAGTGTCTGATAAACCTATCTGTAACTTAAGTGACAGATTTTATATGAAAATGATGTCAAAAAACTGTCAACTATATTTCGGATTGGCTATAATTAAACTATTAGGCAATTAACTGTCAGTGGTAATACAGGGCATTAGAAAAAAAATAACAATGATTGAAACAAAATTCACATCATCAGTGTAAAATTAAAAAAAAAAGCATTTTTTATAAAAGTTGTTAATGGTTTAAAAAAGTTTAAAATTGATTTAATGTGACATGCCTTTAATGGTGTTTAAAAAAGCCAGAAACCTTAGTTATATTGTAATTATTAGGAAGCAAGCTGAATAAGTTGCCAACTAATTAATTGATTGCCATTAATATAGATTCTAGTGGATTGTTAGTTTAATTTGAAAATATATCTTATAAACTTATTCGGAATATGAAACATTTTTGAATTAGTCATTGTCCGTAAGCTTTTTAGCCTACATCAAATCATCAGCAACCCATTAAGTCCCACTTCTGGGCTCGGGTCTCCTCTCCTCTAACTAGGGAGCTAAGAGGGTTTAGGCCATAATCCACTCACGCTGGCCTAGTGCGGGTTGGTGGATCAGACATACTCATAGAATTTCCTCTAGGGTATGTGGGTTTCCTCATGATATTTTCCTTCACCGTCAGCAGATGGTAAGTCACTTAACTAGTACATATAAATTCCACAAAGTGGAATCCACATTGGTACTGCGCCGGTCGGGATCGAACTCGAACGATTAACACGCCGGTCCCTTATCCATTCAGCCACCATCGCTTTTTCTACATGTATTATATTAAAAGAAATTCAATTAACTTCATCTGCCGTTCTGTGATGTGATGAACCTACGTCTACATTTGTGACAAATAACAGTTACGCCCATTTATAATAAAGAAACTGTATACCTATATAAATTACAATTCCCTGTGCAATTTAATACTATGACCATTAAATTAACTCTGATGAGTTTCATTCTAATGTGCATCCATTAGATTCAAAGTCATCAGAACTTATTAAAACTTTATGAGTGTAATTTGCGGCAATTTTTTTGCCACAAGAATTGTTAAAATAACCGATTTTTACCATAGAAAAGCCACCATCGCCACGCCACGTTTGTAAAGGGTCATAGGCTAGTGTTCTTTTTAAACTGTTCTTCACTGTGTACTAATTGTATTGCTACGTAGCTTTATACTTACATTATTTTTGATACACAACGTCCTCAATATGGAACAAGCGTTTCAATGCGAAGGATTTTACAAGCATAGGTACAATTAGCTGACAAAAAGTCCGCTTTTGTGTTGTCAATTAAAATTAGCCATGTTTACATTGTACTTACCTATCCTTCTATAGGTAAATAATTAATAATTTTTTTAGATAAAATATAAGTTAGTATAAGTCACCATTAGTGTTACTTGTAGTATTAGAACACTAAGTCACCATGACTTTGTGTTTAATGAACAGTTTCAATACACAAAAACATATAGACATCGGAGAAAAGTCCTATTTTATAATCACTGCCTACTTAATATAATAATATTCCTGTATTAGGGATTATTTAATATTATAAGAATTGTACATAATTTTTACTAAATATTTCTAAAATAAGATATACTGGATGAAGGAAAATCCCTCACGTTACCGAAATCTGATAGTAGTGTTGGTGTTAAGTATCTACGAATAACGTTTTACATGATTGAATGAAAAAAAAACTGTCGATGGATTATTTATCTATGAGTTGAGATATTTATGCAATATTCTTCTTGCTTTGAGAAATTAAAAGAATTGTTGATTCGTAAGTCATGTAATGTAATAATGTATTGTACCACCCTCATGCCCATCACTACAACTCCGAACACCGAGTTTTAAAACTCAGGAGTTGAAAGATCATTGTACCGCAGTGTTCGGTATCAACTCAACTCAGTAGGTTTAACATGTAGGTAACAAAAATAGAAATAAAAATACGCTTTTATATTTGTTCATTTGTATAGGGTAATGGATCCAAGTATCTTTGAATCTAAGTTTATTTTATAAAGGTACTTAATATACCTCTGTTCCCGAAAGAACGACATATGTGCCTGAGACAATCTATAGGAAAAGGTAGCTAAATCGATTAATTTAGACGCGTTTTTCCTAAATCTTATCTCAAACAGTGAAGTTTATTCTCGTTGGATCCGTGACCTTGACAATTTAAGATAATGTTTATTGTAAGCATCTTGTGTAACTATTACAAATAGTTATATAATTACCGAATTCATCTCACTGTGATAATGAATTTTAGGGACGTATACTATATTATGTCTATTGTTATTAAAACATAATTAATGTAGATGGGGCGTTTTCATATTTCGTGCAGAACACAATGTTACTCTATGCTCTATGCTAATCTGTATGGAGTATAAATGACAAACTGAGTAGTCTGCCTGGGGCAGTACCGTAGCCATAGTAACATTGCTTGTTACTGCTCGGAGTATTGGTGTGGAGTCCCCTGATTCTGAGCCGTCGGAATACTCCCACATTGTAAACTTTGTCAAATCATGGAATGAAGTTTATTTACGGTTAAAGTTACTTATTGATGGCAAATAGATTAATGTATAGAGAGAACTAAAAAGATTAATTTTAGATTAATTTCTAGAATCATCTTTTTTTTATGAATATATGTGTTTTTAACTTTAAATAACTGACATTACCGGTCGAAAACTATCCGATAGCTCAGATTCAGGGGTCAGAGCTCATTAGGGAGGGAAGGGGTTTTAAGGGTGAGTAACGCTCTCATGATGCTTCTGGTGTTACAAGATACAGTAACCGTTTTAGGCGGGCCGTAAGCCTGTTTGCCAAGGCCGTGTTGTTTGCACATAATATGAAACTGAAATTAGCGTGTTTTGAAAAGTTGACTAATAAACGTTCTTTACTTTTAATATTGTGCTTATAGGTAACATAACTATGTAAATAGATTTAAAGTTAATATTATTCATAATGCAAATTAGATAGGTAACTACAGCTGACTTTAATAATATTTTAGTTTCATTAGGTATTTCAAGAAACTGTTTAATTCCTAAACTACCTATGACATATTTTCTATGTTAAACTATTCATATAATAATGTAACGGAAAATGGATTTATATAGTGATTATTATTTTTGACAACCCTACACCTATTGTTATAGAAATATAGAGTTACTACATGGCCACATAATCTCTACACGACACCTTGTTCACCTTTTTCTCACTTCATGGCGTGGTATGATGTTATGAAGTTATTCATTGCCGTTATTTCTCAATTAATTTCCGCCGCAGCGAATGCAGCGGAAATTAGGTGATGGCTCCAGCAGTGGACGTCATTGGGATATGATGATGTTTGCCATTCTCTTGAACAGCTATTAACAGAACCTTACCATTACATTTAATTTTGCGATTCAATTCATGCATGTGATATTGTTTCTGTATCATGGGTGAGTGTTTTGAATAGAAATAGAAATGTAAAAGATTTATAAGTACCTATTTTTACCCGACTGTCAGGACGGGTATTGTTTAATTGAGCTGTCACAATACAATAAACTGGCATCAAATCTTCGTTTTCTTTATTTAACGCGAACGCATAAAAACCGGCCTACATACCTACCTACTAAACTACCTTAGTCATGCTAGTAAGTATCGCTATTAGTTTATAGTTAGCATTGAATTTGGATTGACATTATTAGAACGGCACTTTCTGGTAATGACGTTTTCTATTTCTCAGAGATCAATGTGATTAACAATTAATTTATTAGTAATGAATCTGTAAACTACGTTAAAGCAAGGTTTTTCAGCTGAGCTACGCAGCAATGGACTGAGTGAAGAGTCAACACGGGCTAGCAGGGACACCATTTTACATTTCTTATGAGCAATTACACTTTATGTCCATGTAAGAAAGTAAGAATACATAATGTCACTACCCCATTTCCACCCGTGAGTGTCGTAAGAGGTGACTAAGGGTGTATAATCTTATGCAGACAAGAGCACTGCGAGAAAACGAAAATTTGAAACAAACCCTATACCAAGCCGTCTGGCCAGTGTGGTATAGTAGACTAAATTCCCTCCACATTCTTTGGAGGAGACCCGTGCCTAGCAGTGGGACATTTATGGGTTGAAATGATGATGATGACGATGATGATGAATGACACTGTATACTTATAATTTAGTATAACTTTTATAGAAGGTATAAAATCTATTAAATCTAATGCAACTGTTGTAGAACCATTGCAAATCCACGATTGACCTAACTTTGCTATTTTATTTGATGCACCAAGCACCAACCGCTAAATATTTGTAGAAATAAAATCTATTTTTGGGCTACAAAACATCTTCTATGGAAAAAGCTTGCCTTAAAAACGAAATATAAATTATTTACTTCTTATTTAGTGACGAAGAATATTTTATAGGACATGTTGGATATTTGTAATTACTTCGAGCATAGACTGGTTTGATCGGCCGATGGTTGCACTCTTGTTCCAGGTGAAAGATTAATTATTAAATTGTCTGCCAAAATGTGTTTTGATACCGCAAAAACAAGATATGCAAAGATGAACAGTCAAGTAAGAGTAAAATCACGTCTTTGGTAATGATAGTACTTTAAATAAAATGGCTTATACTAGGCAATAAAGAGTGACAACTTTATACCAGCGTTTGGACGATTTGGTAATAATATTGTAGTAAAAGAAATATTCCAACATAATAGACACAAGACATGTTTTTAAGACATCGGCGAACCCGAACTAGGGCACGATCCATGTGTCGCGGGGGATTTTACAAAAATACAACAAACGAACACAAAATGACTTCTGAATCTGACATGTTGTGTTGAAGTGCCCTCGTATCTTATAAGACGTATGTAAAAATGGGTTATTAGTAAAATTATGTTATATTATGTATGAAAACTTATTGTATGCCTTATAGGCGGAATATTGAGGATTGTTTATAATCTACAATGCCGGATTTATATTTTTTCATGAGTAGAAAAACGTCGTTAGACAAGGCGTGTTCCTTGAAATTTTGAAAATTCGTTATCCTCTGAACTCAAGTGACCGTCCTCTGAAATCTGCCGCCCCTAGGACGCTGCCGCCCCTAAGCCGCGGCCTATACGGCCTATTTATAAATCCAGGACTGATAATCTATAGCAACTCTTGTACACCAATGATCACAATAAATAAATTGATTGATTGAATGCACCCAGACTCGACAATAAATAATAATATAGGTTATAATTATAAAGGTTTATTTGTCACAATAAATATCAGTTGAAGAAGACAGTGATCAGTCAGGAGAATGATGCAGTGAATATATTACAGTGAACGTGGATTTGTGAATTTACTATGGTAAGTACCATAAACTTTTATTAATCATCATATGATTGAAGTATAAATGATGTGTGTGTGTAAAAAAAATCAAAAATCTATGTCACAAAAATATTTATCTCGTGTTGGAATCGAATCCATGTCACTCAGCACGGCGATGTTAGTGGCGAAGCGACCAGGTGACAGCCAGACATTACTTTATTATAATATAGGTAGGTATATGCAAAGTCATAAATAAGATATTTTATGATTATACCTTCGTTAGGGTTGCTACACAAGTACACACATATTCGCGCCGGCATTAATCGGCACTGCCGCCATGTCGTTTGGTAAAATCGAATAGGTATATGTGGATGAATGTTCGGGTAACATGCGAAATGATGGCGAACGTAATGTAGTAGTTGCTACGGGTCGGCTTTTTCGTTCAACAAATACTGCCGAGTCTAATTATGTGCCAAACCGAATAAACTACCCGATTGACACATAATGATCAAAAGCGAACAAGTGTATGTGTGTAGCAACCCTAATTAAGTGTTATATAGGACATTTTAGCAGCAGGACTTCAAATGTTACTTTTTCAAATGTTAATTGTGATTAAAGGAGAGAGCCTGGAGATTCGTCACACACACACAGGTCTTTGAACCTACTACGGACTCCAGCTCTCACAAGGTTTAGAACTTATACTTACCTAAGCTATACTACTTTTGTACCCAAAATGTAACCTTTTGAGGGAAAATAAAATATATTATTATTATTATATGTAAAGAAACACTTTCGTAGAGAAACTGAATAGTTGTAATAAAGGACAGAAAACTTTTACCGAGGTTAGATTTAACTACCAACAAACTATCTACCTCTTCGAACATGTTTCGATAGGAACTTCAGTGAAAGTGTAAAAAGCATATCTAATTTACGTATTTATATAAGTTCCACATAAAATATGATTGGTATAAATCATCTCACTAATTTTAAGCAATTAGATTTCGCCAGCCGTAACGATCGTCGATATAAGAACAAATTATTGGTACCTTCGTGTATTTCACTATTACGAAGGCCGAAGAAAAAACAAACTTATTACCTTTGCATATATGAAGTAATGTTGCAATCAAATTGGAATGGTTTTATTTATGTGGGCAACATAAATAATCATAATTGGTGATGATACAACCAGTTAGATTAAATCGATCGTAGTTAGCTAAGATTTAAGATTTGTGGGGCACGTCAGTGTATTTATTAGGAATATTTATCCCTACTTAGGTAATACAAGACTGATCACAACTAAAAGTTCACAACTTGGCAGAAGTTAGTTACCTTTTTTTTTCTTTCTTTTATAAGTAAATACAATTTCCACTCCTGTCCTTCGTCGTGTCTTGAGGTAAAGCTTAATACAAAGCAATACTCATAATTATACAATTTCCAAAAAAAGAATATAACTCTATTTATCATTTTACCAGACCGGAGGATCGAACCTTGTACCACACCAGTGTTACACAGTTACAAACTCTAATATTATCTAAATTATCGTAATATGTAATATCGTATACCTGCCTGACACAGGAGCCGAGTTAAAAATTACAAAACTGCATCCAAAAGGCATAAAAAAATAAACTTTGAGTATTAATTGCTTTGTAGTTTTTATGGCACACCCTTGACCACAAGCTAGAGCGGTAAGTGACTATCACATATGTCTGCAAAGTTGCATTGTCATAAGTACAAAATAATTACTAGCATTGTTCCATACAATGTCGATTCATAGGCAAGGGTCGTCGATATGAATTGCCAACTTGTTAAATGCGCGAGCCGTGCGTGGGAAATCTTTCTTGGTTATATTGCAGTTTTTCCTCTTTTAAGGTGTTGATGCCAATTGTTTGCCGTTGAATTTTTAATTATGAATCTTCTTGTAGATACTATTAAAGTAATGAGATTGGGTACGTAAGACGGTAAGGACCTAACTTCTTAATTCTTTGCATTTCAGTTAATTAATTAAAAAATCCAAGTGTTCAATTATTGAAACTCACCCTTGTTTATTAAATTGATGTTGGTAGTTTCCATTTAAATAAATAAAGACTGTATATAAAGAAAAAAAAATTGCATTAAGTAATAACATCTCTGCTGATTATTTACGACTGATCACAATCGTGGAACTTAACCTTATACTTTACCAGAGATCACGAAAATATTCTATACACACTGTAATCATAGCCGCTTAGATTATAAGTAGTTTGAAGGTAGGTAATTAAGTTACCTATGCGCTTGATTTACTTTACCAAAAGTTAATTACCGGTAACTATAATTTCACCCTATTTATTGTACGCAAGCTGTATGTATTCGGATACGTGTGTAGTTTGAAGGAAGAAGGTTTTGCCAACGAAAAATTGTCTGTGTTCGAGTTTGTTGGCTCATGCGGTCACTCGTATCGAGAAGCGCGCCAGACGCACGCGCGAGTTCGACCAGTGCGTTTTTACGCGGGAAAATATACGCCGTTGTTATCGTGTTATTGAACATTGTATGAATGACTGTTTTTATTATACTATTAAATAATAATTATGGATTACAAAATGGAGATAATTGCTCTAATATTATGTGGTAAGTTCAGTTTATAAATACCGTTAAGAAAATTTAAGTGATAATAGTTTGTGTTCTTGTGTTTTGGGGTTTTTATTTTTAATTGTTTAAACTGTGCAAATATATGATTTTTTAATAGTTACTTTTTGTAATTGTATCTTTAAATTTTTTCGCTATCGTTATTTTATCACAATATGAAAAACAATTTACCTATAATAAAGTCGTTAGAATTCTTTTCAAAATAAAAATGAACAAAAGATCTTTAAAAGATAACTCTAACTTTTTCTCATAATGACGTAAACGTAAACAAAAGGACGGTAAAAATATTTCACGACATATTTTTCCTTTATTTTTCAAACGTAAGACGGAATCACGCTTACAGGACTTCAGTTATTTGTATTGTTGCGTTTACGTTAATTACTGCGATACTGTTTAACGTTCGACCATTGCACAATCGACCTCACAAAAACTAAATAAGGCTGTTTGGACTGTTCTCATTGTCAATGTCTGCTGAAAAAAGTGTTGTGCATTACCATACTGTTACGTGTTCAAACTTCAAAGGCAAAACGTTATGTACTATAATGGAATACATTCAATGACTTCTTACTACAATCCTCTGATTGTTTTTTTTTTCTGTTTTCTGCTTTGAGTACCTATAAGTGTAGAGTCTATAAATGCACCCGCTTAATTAATATCTGTGACGTGGGATCAAGCACCTCTCCTTAGCCCTTCGGGGAAAAAGGCGTGGCGCTATGTTTTTATTTTTATACCTCATCAGCAACCCATTAAAATCTTATTTTCTGGGCACGGGTCTCCTCTCCTCTATCTAGAGAGCTGAGAGGGTCTAGGCAATCGCTAGCCTAGTGCGGGTTGGTGGATGAGCCATATACTTAGAATTTATTCTAGGATATGTGAGTTGCTTAACGATGTTCTGCTTCACTGTTAGTAGATGGTAAGTCACATGATTAGCACATATAAACTCCACAAAGTGAAATCAACATTGTTCCTGCCGGTGGGAATCGAACTCCGACCGCATGACTTGCATGCCGGTCACTTATCCATTCGGCCACCATCGCTTGCTTTTATGTCTACTTCATGAATAGTCTTTAAGTATATTAAAAAATAATAATAAAACATATTTCCTTCAAGTTAATATTTTTATAAATACTTTGCATGACTGCAATCTAGTGTCAACCTTGAGTTAAATAACTATGCAAGTGTAAAATATAAATTGAAGTGGAAGAAAAACTGGATTAAGTAAGAATAACGTTTCTGAATGTCAATTTAATTGCTCTTATATGTTTTTTAATCTTTTTGTTTGAGAATGTAGGTTGCCAACGTTTTAGTTTGCAATGAAACTTATTATATTATTATATGTTCCTATAATTATAATAAAACCTAATGTTATCAGGTATATCACGATATCAATATTTTTGAATTCTCATGTGTTTACATACTTAACATTACAATTTATACATAAACTAGAAACTGCGTAGAAACCTAGTTTTAAATACCGCTATTTTTATAATAAACTGTAATCTTTAAAACTTTTAATTTACTTGGCTATAATTGAAGCTTTTTACTTACTTACTTTACTTACGATGTCTCTATTCAGTAAGCTGTTAATAAATTTACAGAAAAACATCATCGAATATAAAATTCATTGCTTCGTAGCAACCAATTGAGAATCCTCTTAAATTGCAAAAATGTTTTCTTTTCGAAGAAGAATAGGGATTCAAGGTATTTAATTCATACGTAAAAAATATGGCTACTTAATTGTTAAATATAGATTCAGGATTGGTTACAAAAATAAAAACAGAGAATGTCTTACAATATTATAGCTAGTTACTTACTCAAAATCACTGTATGATTAATTAAAGTTGGTAGGTTTTATTTTGTAAGTAGATACACTTCGTGTTAATAACTTGTGAAATAACCTCATGTAGCCAGTTCGTAACAAAACAAGTAAAAAGATTTATTGTATGGCAACTTTTGAAGATGTTTACTCAACTAAGCATAAGAGTTTATTTTGACCTGTTATTAGGGCACGATACGTTTCATTTACATAATACCTGCTAGCTCTGTCGTAATCTTTAGTATGAAGATAAAATGAAGGCGGTGGATAGTTAAAATGTATCGCAATTTAGACGTCAATGTCTTTTTTTTAACTTCACTGTCGACATTTCAAGATGTGTGGTTTCGTTTGCTTAAAATATAAAACAATATACTTAATGAGTAAAAAGTTATGTGGTCATCATACGTTATTGTATAATAATCAAATTTTTTGCTAAGATTCTATGAGCGAAGCGATGGTGGCTGAATGGACAAGGGCCGGTCCCTTATCCATTCAGCCACCTGCAATCACGCGATCCGTGTTCAATCCCAACCGGCAGTACCAATGTGGATTCCACTTTGTGGAATTTATATGTACTAGTCAAGTGACTTACCGTCTGCTAACAGTGAAGGAAAACATCGTGAGGAAACCCACATACTCTAGAAGAAATTCTATGAGTACCTATGTCTGATCCACCAACCTGCACTAGGCCAGCGTGAGTGGATTATGGCCTAAACATTCTTAGCTCTCTAGTTAGAGGAGAGGAGACCCGAGCCCAGCAGTGGGACTTAATGTGTTGCTGATGGAGATTCTATATTTCGTAGTTGATAGTATGCCTTTTGCCTTAATCTTACTTATGTATGTATCACGAGCTATATTAGTTGCCAGAATGGTCATCAGATTTCTAGCAGAGATGTCACTAGGTGTGTTCACTTGGTTTTATGTCCCAGTGTAGGTCCGATTTATTATATGGCTTTGATGTTATACACTTTCCGTATTTAGTAGCGAGCAGTGTCTCGTGGTATTTTTATTGAACTTTGATTCTGGGTCAGCTGATGGACATGAAGGACCAAAGGTTTCAACGCAGTAGCTCATTATTTCTGCCAGAAAAGGTATGTGCCCTTTCTAGTGCTTAGTGTGTCAAGTTAAACATTTTACAATATTGGGACTGATACCATTTTGGTAAATTGCATTACGGTGGGCTCTAAATAATTACAGTCAGTACGGACAATATTCTTTCAATCAAAATCATAATAATAACGTCCGAAGTAAAATATATTCTAAAGTACAATTCTGTTATAAATATTAATATACTAAATACTTAATATACAATTCATTATTTTAATAAACATATGTACAGATTGATATAATAAAAAAACAAACACGATAGGTATAACTACCCTTAAATACTATAATTATGTATATTAGATATCGACTATCGATACGATACTCGTTAAATAGGTATTTATGATCCAATTACGGGTAGTACCTAGTGCATTACCAGAGTCAGTGATCTCACATCATCATCATTATCATTTTAACCCATAATCGTACCACTGTTGGGCAAGAGTCTCCTACAAAGATTTTGGAGGGAATTTGGCCTACTACCTACACCACGCTGCGCTGGCCAGACGGGTTGGTATAGGATCTCACATCAAAACTTTCTAGGTGATTCAACAGCTACCAGCTGTCAGGTGTCATCTAATCAATCACTATTTGTAATCGTTTATGTAAAATTTTCAATGATGTTGGGCGTGGGGCGGCCCCCCGCCAGATGGACCGATGACCTGGAAAAGGTTGCGGGTGGCCGTTGGATGCGGGCGGCACAAAATCGCTCGCTGTGGCGGAAATTAGGTGAGGCCTATGTTCAGCAGTGGACGTCATTGGGCTGATATGATGATGATGATGATGATAGTAACTATTCTCATTATTATTCATAGATGTATTACTCGATGTGTAATAGAAACGAATTGATGTAGATACAAAATAAAGAAATAGGTAATATAGGCTCTATTTCACGACTGGCTGATAATAATCCGATAGATATTATCTATCCTAAATATTTTCATATACAATCTATCACTTTGTTTCGGATATTTATTGAACATTTCTTCGAGAAGCTTCTATTTCCATAGAGTGATATTATGTAGTTCGATATTCCTTGATAAATGGACTATCCAATACTATAAGAATTTTTCAAATCGATCCAGATGTGTCCTGAGATTAGCGCATTCAACTAAACAAACAAACAGCTATTAGTATAGATACAAACAAATTACTGCCGACGTTGTGTTTCCTCTGTGTAACAAGTAAATATTTCTTGTATACTTCATAATATTCGAGGACACTTCGTAGCTTCGATTAACACTAAATTATATACCTACCAGTCATTCACATTGCAGTGAAATGTTTGCGCATATATAAACCGGTAGACTGTGTCTAAATCTTTATCCAACTTACGCCATTATACTCGTAATATTGATATTGAATAATAGACTGTGTTCTTAGGTAAGTTAATATTGATTATATCATACTTATTGACTAAGTATACGTTTTGTGTTACTGATATAGATTTTTGCAAGCGGACTGATATCTGTGATGTCAGATTTAAATTATTATCTGAACCAATATTTTAAACGATCTGCGCGTGCGTGTCTGCGTCTTCGTTCGTAAGACAATTGAGCATTTTTTTTCACGGTACCCTGATATTTTTTTCCAATTTCAAAGTAACCTAAGTTATTCGTTGTAACATTAGCTGTCCGCTAGTGAATATGTCATTGAAATTTAGTAGTTTCGGAATTTATCTCAAACAAACAGGCAGACAGACAAAAAATTTCAAAAAGTGTGGTTTTGTTATAACTTATATGTAGTAGTAACATAGGTACATACTTTCATATGCCAACTCTAAAGAGATGTTATTTTGATATTACAAACCCATCTATTTTATTTATTGGTAGTACAGATGCGAAGGTGAGTCCGTTTGTTATGCTTTCACGGCTAATCCACTAAATAGATCTTGATAACATTTGATATAAAAGAAATCAAGACTTTAGGATCCGAAGAATGTGAGCGAACCCACGGGCAGAAGATAGTATGTTTATAAAATTATTCAGATGGTATGGTGTAATTGGTGGTTTAATAAAATATAGATAACCCTGATTATCGCCAGTTCTTTTTTCAAGGCTTTATGAGTTGACAGTCACTGAACAGTAGGCCATAATTAGTCGAGGTCAGTTTTGTTCTTTTTACCCTACTGCCGAACAAAAAGTGTTGATACATATACTTCTTCATGGTGACATTGTAATAATCTGTGAAAATTACCCATACTTTGGGGAGCTAGTAGGCTGATTAGTATCTTCAAACCTTACTTCTACGCTCCAAATCTCTATATAACCTAATAAGTCTTAAAAAAACAGAAAATTAAGAACTCAAATCGACAGATTCATTTTAGAGAACATGTGAAATATGTACCTAACAATTTTTAAAAGATCATTAATATCGTCGGGATATTGTAGGACAGTGCCACACTTACAATGCAGGTCTGCTTCAGCACTAATTGATATTTTCCATTGAAGATAACTCTACCTATGTACTTACTCGTATTTCTTCATTATATAGGTATACATATAGTAAATACCTACGCGACATAATCGCCAAGTACATTAGTTGCTTGATGGACATTTCTAAAACAAGGAAATGTGTTTTCTTTTGTTGGACGGCAAAGGCTTTCTCTGATTTAACTCTTCTTTTATTTCCGCAATTAAATACATAGGTAATAGGTTACGAGGTACATTAGTGTCGCTGATGACAACTCTAGAGAAGTTATATTTTGTAAATATTTACAAAAAACAGTTCGTTTTCCGCATGACTGTCCTCGTAACATTGACAGTTGATGAGGATGCAACAGCATTAAGTAATGAACAACCTGTTGGTAATTAGGTAGAATGATTTGAAGATATAAAAAGTAAAAAAAAAGAGATATCCTCTTGAAAGACAAAAGAGTGATGAGGCAATTAAGATGGGAGGTAACACAAAAAGAAATATCGTTGGTTAGTTATTACAGTAGAGAACTGCTGAAATTAATTACCGTAATCATTTTAAGCCATAAACGTCCCACTACTGGGTACGGGTCTCCTCCAAAGAATGTGCAGAGAATTTAGCCTACGATACCACGCTGGCCAGACGTGTTGGTATATGGTTTGTTTCGAATTTTCCTTTTCTCGCAGTGCTCTTGTCTGCATAAGGTTACTCCCTTAGTCGCCTTTTACGACACCCACGGGTCAAGATGGGGTAGTGACATGATGTATTCTTAATCCGTCACTACACGGATAGTTCGTTACCTTAGCTAACAGATACTATAGTTTGGACAAACCAAAATCCAAAAAGACACCACGTGGTGTAGCTAAATAATAATAATAATTATCTATAATTATAAATATATTTCTAAAAAGTGTAGAGACGGTCTACGAAACACTCTACAGACGATAAATTACTTAATTCTTAACAACAAAGAACATTTTTTGGGGCTTCATCTAAACAATTATCTTCTCTTTATTACTAAAAATATTTGTTGGAACTGAAACTGAGGTAACAGCCGGGACGTGACTTCTGTCTAATGTCACGGTCGGATAATTTGTATGATGCAAAACAATGCTTACCTTATTAGTAAATACTGCAATAAACATTGGAACAATTTACTTTTTAATTTATTTATTTTTCAACTAAATCATGTTTTGTGGGTTTAAAATTTAAATATAATTAATTGTATCATTGTAAACAGGATTTTATTATTATTTAATGAGAAGTTTTAGTAGATATTACCTAATAGAATTGAGAAAATAAGTCAGCTAAAATTGTGTTCTACTTCCAGATTTGGATTGATTTAGGTATATTTATTTTATTTTATGAAGCTACATTTTGTGGGTCACGTTTAATCTTTTCATTTGAATTTAGAATTATTTAGAAGTATAGCTCTATTGGAGACACTAGAAACAAAATACGGTGGTGTTGCTGATGCATTAAAACAGTGGTCTCTTATTCCAGTGTCAACTGTTATTTCACACTGGCGACTGTTGAGTGCTGTCCAAGGTCTTTTGAGAGACAAATTAAGAAAACCTGTTTTAATTAAAACAAAAGTAATTTTATTGTAAGTATATTTAAAAAGGAATACTTACTTCTAATAATTGTAAAACTATGCTTCAAGATTTTTACCATCTTTATTAAGTCAACCAAGCATGAGGTAACTTATGGAGAGGTATTATTTTTTAATGTATGCCTTTTGAAAATACAGTAATCTCACACATTATTTCTTAATCTTGCAAATTAGTATCTGAAAAGTTTTAATAATTAATATATTATACAACTTTGCTAAGAAACTACATTCGCATTACAAAGCTCTGTATTTATTCCTGAACTTACATAGATTTCTATTTCACGTATTTACTGAAGTTTAACTAGGTATATATTTTTAATCTAATAAATACCTTAAAGCGAGAATGTATGAAAAGATTGATGAATGTTTAAGAAGCGAAAGATATATGTCAGAATCGTAGTAGGTGCAGGGAAATAGTCTCTACCTACCTCTCTGTTGGGAAAGAGGCGTGATCTATATGTATGTATTCTATGTATTACCATTTTGCTTATTTCCTATGTCAATATTGGCAAATCTTATCTTAAAAATGAACTGACGTAATCTATATTATCATCAACATAAAAAATGTTTTATGGCACGTTTAAACTTTTTAATTGAATTTGGAATTAGTTAAGAGCAGTAAAGCTCTATTTGGAGATAGAACTCGCGGAATATATTCTAAGTGTCTGATCCATCAATCCGCATAAGACCTACGTGTGTAATATATAGTATATTTTAAAGTATAGGTAGATTATGTAAGTCGAAATTCCTCTCCACCCAGCCTGTGAATTTCTAAGCATATAAATTAGAGAAAGAAAAAATATTTTAAAAGTAATAAAAATATTCTATGTGAATTTAATGTTAATCATACACCTAATTAAAGAAATTCCGCTGGTCATTACTATGATGCGTAGGTAGTTAAAAAGTACTGGCTCACAACATTATGTCATAATTACGCTCATCACATACTTCTTATATCATACCAAGTAACGTAAAACGATTATAATTGGTCGGTAACACTTATCCAATTATATACCTTATTTCCTGGTGGATAATGTTGCATTTTGAACTCGATTAATCTTCGTAGTTATGTACGAAGGTACAGCGTAGCAGTGCAGCGCTCTGAAAATAATTCCCACTTGTACTTATAGTCTAGTGAGAAATGTGAGAATGGCATGACAAAATATGAAAAAAAATGAAATGACAAAATTTAAATTATTTTGCTGATACGCTAGGTTGTCTTTAGTACTAGTAATATCAATTCAAAGCCCTCAAATGAAAATTTTATGAATGAAATGACATAGATTTTAACACACGAAGGGTCCTAAGAGCAACCAATTTCAATTTGTCAAATACAATTTAGCGTTATATTCGATTGGTGTGTGCTCACTGCTCATAGACGATAGAACTTGGTGCGGTCGCACCACCGCACTGCACCGCACCAGAGACAATGATGTGCAAGGAGATTGAACCAAACAAACCAGTAATCTATTCTGCTATACTAATATTATAAAGCCGAAGAGATTGTTTGTTTAGTTGAACGCTAGGACCTCAGGAACTACTACTCCAATTTGAAAAATTATATAATTGTTGCATAGCCCATTTATCGAGGAATGTTATAGGGTATATAACATCATGCTACAGCCAAAAGGAGCTGAGCAGTGGCCAAATAAAGAACGACAGGAACAGGAGCGAAGTTCCGCGCGACTTCTAGGTACTCTAATAATAGCGGCGCTGCGATACCTACACATGACATGATCCACCGGTCCGATACGATATCGGTATATCATAGTCATTTGTCTTTATAGAAGTACAGTGCTGATATAGACATACCCCCATAATAAGCGTCACCTCTCATCAAAGCAACGGCTAACATTAAATAACACCAAATCCAAAGAATATTATGAACCAGCGTGATAACTGGTTGCTAACAATGGTGTTTTGTCCATTGTCTCTTTCATATTTGTAAGTTTGTAACACTGGCATAATGTATGTTTTTTTATCGCTTACACACTTTGAATGTCTCTTACGCGAACGTTATTATGGTTATGGTTAGAACAGACGCACCGTCGTCGGCGCCGCGACGCCCATCGAACCACTGCACCGTGTAATGAGCTATATGGAATTTTAGACCGTAACAACGGGGTTTAAAAAAGATTATAAGATATGTGAAATGTCTAGTGAAATGTCCGTTTTGGCTATGAACAGATAGTTTAACCTAGACAAACTTTTATTGTCAAAACATTTTATTATCATAATATGTATTTTGAAAGTTAAGAGAGATGACAAAATTTGCAGAGACCACTTAAGTTTTGAGAAATCCGATATGCATAATGCAAAAGTTTATCTATATATTTATATGAAGATGATGATGAAGATATAGGTATATGAAGATGCAGATAGTTGCTTTTATTATGAAATACAAAACAAAAATTTTAAAATTAAGAGAATCTTAGGCAACCAATTTAAATAAAAGTTATGGAGGCACCTAATTAACAACGGCTATAAGCAATACTTTCTTTTTTTTTTTTTTTATAAGTATATTAAAGTAGGTAATATTAAATTTTGTATACCACGCAAGATTCATTTCTTTTTGTTTTTCAACGTTTACAGAAAAATGTAAGTAGCAGTACGCAGTAATTCGGCTCGTTTCAAGTAAGCGATAAAAATGATTTGTTAACGAGATCGCTAATGCCACACTTAGGCTAATGTGTAACGCAAATTATCGCTTAATATACGCGTAATAAATCTTATCACTTGAAATTGTATATTGCAGGCATGGCGAAGAAATGGCAATTGGCTCGTATGCCGTAGACTAACATTTTTGGCACGCCCCTGCCCCCTGATTCTGAGCTGTCTGAAAATTTTTCGATCGGAAATGGCAATTTATTTAAAGTTAAAAAACATAATGTTAGAAAACTATGGTTCTAGAAAAAACTATTATAATAATAAGTTTTTTTTTAATTTTCCAAACGGAAAACTATTTTCTGAAAATAAATAACATAAGCCATAAAAATACGTCGTTCTATAAAATATGATTCAAAAATGTTTACGATCCGGGAGCAATCCGACAGTTAGAATCACGGCCCTCATCTCCCTCATCGGGGGTAGAGTAAGCTGCACTGTCCAAAATATAAGCAAGAAGTAATTTAATTATATACTTACAATAATAAAACAAGCAGCAATTTATAATGGATGAAAACAAGTTATTAGAGGAAGTTATAACTGAGACGACGGACGACGTTAATATTTTTATTTCCTTAGAGAAATCGTTTATTGACCAAGACACACGGTGGTAAAGTTCCTTTATGAGAAAATGTACCTAAATTTCCCAGTACCTATACCAGTACTAATGTTATAAACAGGTAGTTTGTGAGTTTGTGACGTTTTGTAGGGGCTAATCTCGAAAAAAATTAATTCTTTTAAGGTTGGATCGGGTCTCTTTCGGACCACGAAACTTTGGGACTACGGTGTCAATCGCGGAACGGCCTTTTTTGAATTTGCTGTTTCACCCCAAGACCAAACCGTGGTCCTAATCAGGAACTCAAAATGAGACCTCCGCGATTCACCCCAAGCTAATAAAAATGATAAAAGGAAGGTTATGGGGTATATAAAATCACGCTATGGCCAATAGGAGCTGAGCAGTGGCCAAATAAAGAACGACGGGAGTGAAGTCCTGCGTGGCTTCTATTTTCTATTTGATTCTACTATGCGAATCAAATAATATTGGGATCGCACTTGACAACATTGGCCGCAAACTTCAGTCTTATGTGCACATTTTTGTACAGCCAGCAGAAATAAAATAGGGAATAAATTTTATTTTGTTAATATTTTGTTACAAGTGTTAATTTAATTATTTTTGATTTTTTTGTTATTTTTCCTTTTGTTATAGTTTTATTATTGTTGTTATTACTTACTACTACTACTTATTCAGAAAGTAAAGATCTTCAAACCGAAAAAGTATGTATGTACTTGTAATGTGTTTCGTTTTTGTACACCCTACTTCATAATATAACTTCATACCCTACAGGGTATGAAGTTATCTTCAAATGAGAAATAAAATGGCGTCTTGTTTTAACAGTCCCATGCTTATTTGACTCGCACAATACAAGTGATATTCTATACGAAACTGCACACCACGCCTTACATACCTAATTAATTGTTTCGATATCTATAACCTAAACATTTATTAGAATAGATTTAACATACTTACCTAATTACTAAACATAATATCTAAACGGAAATAGTACCGACGGTATTGGCTACATTCACTTAGAAATAGCAAAGCATTTAAATTTCATGTTAGCTGACCATTTTTTAAAAACTTTCTCGTATAATTTCGAAATATATGTATACCTACGACAGCAATTCACAATCGCGAACTGACGTAGTCACCTTGCTTGTGATCACATTCGATTGATCAACTTCGATTCTATTGTCAAATATTTGAAAATTTAAATATGGTGGTAAATGACTTCGCATTTCAAATATTTGACAGCGATATCGAAATCGAGCACTCGATTGTTGCGATTACAAGTAAGGTTATAAAAATTATTTAGGTACCTTACTTTGCTATCTTGAGAATATTTAGGTATACAGTGTCGTTATTATTACTAAAACGTACATACATACATATAGATTACGCCTCTTTTCAACGGAGGGGTAGGCAGAGACCATTTCCTTCCACTTGCTACGATTCTGACATACCTACATTACATTACTAGTAGGTAGGTAATATTTAAGTAGGTATGCGTCTGGTGAAAATTTCGAAAGCAGACTGCACTTTTATTAGTGAGTAAAAGACACAAAGCTATTTACATTATTACGTCATGATTGCAAAAGTAGCCATTCTGTTACATTTTTGTCGCGGTTTATAATAAGTAAGTGATGGTATCTTTCTTCTTCTGATACAGTAATGCACACGCGCCTATTGTGACGTAGGTATTCGTAATGCAATAATGCAACGATGGAGCCTGAATTATATAAATACTAAACTAGTGCCTAAACATGTAGACCTCGTTGGTAAACTGGGTCCGACCTTCAAGTAGAAGATATATCAATGTATGCCACAAATAATATTACTTTGAGAGAAATATCAACCTTTTATTACCTAATATAAAGTTTCATAACCCTGTTAAATCTTACTTTACTTTCAAAAACCATCTTTTGCTTAATTAGTATACCTACCTTATTCTGAGTCCCCAATATTATGAAAACCACACAATTCATTCAATTTCAATAGTGAGATAACGTGTACGATGGTGACCAGGTATTTTACGGAGATACCAGGATTTCATACCGCATCCAAAATAACAAAAGAAGACCAGAACCATCAAGGCAGTAACTTTCTATTAGTAGTAGGCATCTTCTTTCATCTAGGCACACAAAAAATTATTCGTGGAGAATTAGAGTAGTTACTATTGTTGATGACGAGTTTTTGATTAGACTAGCCTAATCGTTACGTAACACGTCGTTTTCTTAAAAATGTGAAGAGGCTTTAAGTATTTTAACTCTACGATGAGTCCCTGATGATTATGATTTCCTTTAATAGGCTTTTAAGAGTTTTATTCCGTAAGCAAGTATAAATTAACTAATCCCATAATTTTGTAGCGCCAACTATGCAGTTGTAAGACTAGAATTAGAAGCCAGTGTTCAGTTCTTTATAACAATAATATGAGACTCTATGTATGATAAGTACTTACTATAGGTACTTTAAAGTATTATATTGAATTAGTTTGAAATACAGGTAGACTGCTTTGTGGTTTCCGGGTTTTAGACTAGCAAAAAATAGACGAAATAACCGGCTAATATTGGCACAATATAGGAAGTACTAATATTTTACATCCTGCAATTTTTTATAGACTTTTAAATGGTAATCTAGTTAAGTACCTAAGTATAATAATTGGTTTGATTTTAATGCATTTATTTAAGTAATTTGCCACCAGGAGACAACTCCTGGTGGCAAATTACTTAAATAAATGCATGCAAAGCATCACATTGTTACAAAACAATGTGATGCTTTCGTTTTCCATCAAATAACAATATCTTCTAGCGATAACAAAATCATTATACATAATACTATGATTACCTACGGTTGGTAGCGGCTTAGTTATACCAACAAACTTGGTAATGGCGCGTTTGCCTATCACCATTTCCGACTTACTTTTAGTGAAAATGCAGTTTCAACTTGTATCCTTTCGTAGTAGAAGGAAATATAAAACAGGCACATCTAAGTACCTACGCATTTCTTTATAATTAAATTTTGATATGAACCTTGCCCACGTTAAAGAAGCCGTAACAAATGATAGTGTATGGACAGCCGGACGTAGTGTTAGTTGCGGATGGTTCGCTTTCACTGACACTGCCCGGTGCGATGACCTTCGTGACCTTCGTGTTGACCGCTGTCACGTGTCACACGTAATCTACAATTCGATATTGATTTCTCCAAACGCTTGTATAAAGGTATAAAGTCACAGTGACAAGAATCATTGTTTACAATACTACAATATTCGAGTGAGTCACGAATCGAAACTTACAATTGGTTACGATTTCGCATGGTTGCTGTTACTTCCGCGTCTCGCCAGTAAAGCCGAGAAGGCGATATTTCACTGGCCAACTGTTAGACTGGTTCACTGATCGACAATGTATTATAGGTACAGATACTTACATTATGACCTACTTCATATTATTACTTCAGTAATTTCCCCTTCCAATTCTGTTTTATACGTACCTAGTTAGAAATTATGATAAAAAAATTTCAATAATAAAACTAATACCTACAATACCAAAATACATTTCCAAAAATACAATACAAAAATTACTGGTTTTACACGAAATAAATAATGTGTTGATGCGTCGGATTTGGAGATATCTGCATCGTCGTGGTCCTGCTGTGAAAATCTAAAACAATGACTGATTTCTAGTTTCTTTAAAAATTACTTTATACATTTTTCTTGTTTGTTTAAGCAGATACTTAAATGAATAAATAAATCGTACGTAGCGTCGGCGACGCGCCCTACAATTTCGCTCTATTCAAATTATACGAGTACAATTTATATACACAAACATAATATATAGGATGTAATTGAGTGGCAAGTAATTACTGAAGAATTCATTCACGCGAATGTAATTACTCCTGAGAAAGTTATTTTTATGTGTGCATCATTAACTAGTTTTACTATCTTGTCAGTAATATTTGTTAAGTTTTAGCGATGCGCGATGCTCAAGCAGTTGTTGGTCAGGTTTCCTCTTCAAGGAGAAATCATGTCAGTCGTTTAGAATTTGTCTCGGTTTAGCTTATGGAAATTGCTAACTGCTATTTTATATTAATTTTATAGTCATTTTTAATAACGTGCGATCTGCTTTTAATTAAATTGATATGTAAATCAGTAAGATATTCTTAATTAACATATTCATTGACCAGAGCTGTGTAGAAATATCCCAAAGGCTAGATTTTAGGGAAATAAATTATTGTACCTAACTATATATTTTGTTATACTGTCATGACAAACTAGTCAAGTAATTGCAATTTATTCCATGAATGATATATTTATGCTGTCGATCAGCTAAGCAGACAGACAAAAGATATGAATGAAATTAAATATACCCTTTCGCAACAAAATCAAAAGACTATCTCTAAGAATATCAGAGCTTGAAAGTTATCTGAAGTCACGAAATGAATTCTTCAGAAATCTATCATAATTATAGCTAAGACTGCTTCAAATCAAAATAAGGACAGACGATACACCTGTAGTCAATAAAAACAGATAAGTATAATCAAATTGAAAGTCGAAAGTGAAGACTTTAGTCAGCTCAAAAAGAGGTTTTATATACTGAACAATCATATAATCTGACTGCAATGGAGCATAACTGTCCGGATATTCACCTTGATAAATTATACCTTTTCTTTTGTATGTTATACAACGAGTTACTTCGATTCAACTCCAGTCCTATGTAAGGACAGCCTACAGTCGATTAAGTATAAACATTAAGTAACATAATTTATTGACTTCTTTCTTACTAATATTACTTCATCATTGCGTAGCGCATGATTTATTCGGAGATCTAAGTATTACGTGCGTAAATTTGCAAAATATTTCAATGTATACTAGAAACAATGATGTTTAATACAAAAATAAATACCTACTAACATTTTGTTTGTGAGTCAAATTCGCATTACATCATTTTGTTAGAAATTTCTAATGTATTCAATTATTTAAATACTTACTCCTTATGCTTAAATCTGCTTAATTAAACACGTTGGTTCTTGGTAAAAAAAATACCTTGTAAGAGAAAATAAAAATATTTAGTGAAATTTGACTAAATGTGTGATATCCATATGAAGAGGAGTAATGTTACTTTCACATCAAAGTGCAAGCAATTACCTAGAGCTAGAGGCTACATTTGAATTTGGATATTTTAAGAATATATCGGCTACAAGTAACTAGGTACTTACCAGATGGGCGTAGTATACCGGTTTAACATTTAAAAAAAAATTGCAGCATCCGTGACACAACCTAAGTACGTTTTATCGACTTACATCGCGAACATCTGCAAACATTAATTAATTTATTATATACTCGTATTGAAAATTAAGTATTATTATTATTATTTATTAATTAATTAATTGTTATTATTATTTCATTAATTAATTAGGTGAGGCCTATGTTCAACAGTGGACGTCATTGGGCTGATATGATGATGATGATGATGGTACTCGTATTGATGTAATTTGACTATTTCCATACATTATGACACGCGCAAAACTTACGACTTCTTGCAATATTGTTAAGTTTTATGTGAAATAACAAAAGTATTTAAAGTAAGACGACGTTACGAAAGCGGGAACACTAAAAAAACTTAAGTAACATTTTGTGTGAAACCCGTAAAATCGCGAACAATTACAATAATGCCGTCAAAGACATCAAGTTGTTGCGAATATCGACAACATTCTACATTTTTACGTAAACAAATATTGCCTTGAAATGGCGAATGAAGCACGCGACACGGTATTCGTAACATCGTAATTAACAAGACTAATTAGTATTAATTTAATGACTGGCCTGTTTGTCTAGTGGTTAGTAACCCCGACTGCTAGGCCGGAGGTCGTGGGTGCGTGAGCCCACCCAGGACAAATCTTTGTGTGATGCGCGTGATGGTTTGTTTTGTGTCTGGGTGTAATTTATCTATAACATGTATGTTCTTACAAAAAATGTATTTAAGTAGTATATCAGTTGTTTAGTACCCATAACACAAGCAAATATAATTGCTTAATTTGGGACTAAGTAGATGGCGCTGTGGGAATGTGGAAAAATATTATTAGTATTATTATTTAATTTCAAACGCAGCAGATTCATAATCAACAAACATCCACTGAGATTGTTGAGACACAGAACGAGGACGGAGGACTTATTCATAGCACGGTATGTATGCTTGCGACACATTACAGACATTACGGTACGAGGTACGGAGTACGGAGGTTTGACAAAGTAGATTAACACAATTAATGTTCAAATATAGATTATCAGCAACCCATTAAGTCCCACTGCTGGGCTCGGGTCTCCTCTTCTCTAACTAGAGAGCTGAGAGGGTTTAGGCTATTATCCACTCATGCTGACCTAGTGCGGGTTGGTGGATTAGACATACTCATAGAATTTCTTCTAGAGAATGTGGGTTTCCTCACGATATTTTCCTTCGCCGTTAGCAGATGGTAAGTCACTTGACCAGTACATAAAAATTCCACAAAGTCGAATCCACATTGGTAGGTACTGCCGGTCGGGATCGAACTCGGATCGCGTGATTTACACGCCGGTCCCTTATCCATTCAGCCACCATCGCTTTGACCATCAAAATATAGTAAAGCAATCATTATTGCTTGATGCGACGTGCCATTTTGGAAGAAGTTGAAAGAAGTCTATTCAAATAAGATAGGTATTATCTCTACATCATCGTGCAGCTACGCAGCGACTAAGTGGCTTGCTAATTAATGGACACATCATATCTGATTGATGAAGTAGTTAGATACATACAAAAGATTTCTACTAAACCGAAGTTATTAAGATTAGTGATTACTGATTATATAAGCTTTTTGGTTTATTAGTCTATCTATTCTGTAGACAGTAGTTTAATGTAGGACTTTCAGGACGTTCGATTAATTTTACTGGAAATTTCTCGGTTGTATGTTTGACCTTCTTGTATAATTTCATTAATACTCTCTCGTGTCAGATAGGATTGTGGCTTTAGTAAACCGTAAATAAGTAGGTATTAAGTTTTTTACTAAAATAGAGTGTCATTTGTAGATACTCTAATTAGTGTATCTAAATTTACTGTAATTTTTATGCTACTTGTATTTTTTGTAATTTTTACATTGATTATAATAAAGTTGTATAGTTTTATAGAAATAAGTTGCCATATCATTTACCATCCATAATATCCTTTTAAAACAAGTTTAACTTAAAACAGGAAATATGGCAACTTAGTTGGTAAAATGGTAATATACGATTTTCGCATAATAAATTTGTGCAACAAGTTTGTATTTGTAATACTAGGAGTCTCGGGAAAGTAAAATGATCGACATAAAATCAATAAGCATTGTCTGTTGGTTTGCTTGTCCTATATTCTCATAACACGTTCTTATTATGACGAATCGTTGTTGGTGAGTTATGTATAGTAGCGTCCCACGAAGGTTTGCAAGAAAAAAAAACTAATTTAACTGAGAACCTTGCGAACGAAGTCACGGACAACAGCTAGGATCATTTATAAAATAATTGTTTTGTTGTTTAAGTAAAAATAAATGAGTAGGTACCAACCTAAAGAGTGTTTTGACTTTACCTCGAGGGAAAGATCAACTATCAATAACTAATGATATTAAAGGACCCCTTATAGATTATATCATGAACACAAAGTCATCAAATTCAAATCACTATGTGTTAAATTTGGTAGGTACTAAGAAAATATAGAGAAAAATAACAAAACAATCCCATTTAAACTAGTTTACTTGAGAATCAAACCATGAAGAAGTTAATGTTTTATTATTAACTATAAAACTTACTTTTGATTGAGGGAAAGACCAACTTTCCCTCAAAGTAAAGTCAAAGTGCGGTCTATGAATGGGCCTTAGTCGCAATCTTGAATTTCGTTTTGTTGTCAAATATTTGAAAATGACAGCGTCCGACGAAGAACAGTTTTACCCGACTGCCAAATAGGAGGGTAATGTCTTATGTATGTATGTATGTATATATGTATGTATGTATGTGGGCATTTCTGTTCCATTGTGACCTTCTGTAGCCTTAACGGCTTGGCTGATTTTAAAGTGTGAGGTGTCATTAGATTTGTATTTATCCTCCAAGTGTCATAGGCAATTTGACGTCAACAAAAAACCAATATGGCGGACGTAAACGGTCAAAACTGACGTTTTTTTAGTGCTATCGCAATATGGATATCATTTGAAAGCTAATTACTAGCCTAATTCAATGATATATGCACTAACTATTGCCCGCGGCTCCACTTGTCTCTTGTAACCTAAATAGCTTGACCGATTTTGAAGTGCAAGGTGATATAATATTCGTATTCATCTCCGAATCTCTATTTCTATCATCATCATCATATCAGCCCAATGACTATTTCTATACTAAACTAATATTATGAAACTGAAGAGTGTATTTGTTTGTAAGCTATATTATACCTAACATCATTCTACGGCGTGCGGGGTTTCGCTCCCATCGTTCTTTATTTAGCCACTGATCAATTATGTGAAACAGTTAAACGATTTTGATAAAACATGCCTATATATAAGAACGATCGCTAGAAAACGTGCTTTCAAATAAAAATAAATTAAATAAAAAAGTTAATTTAAAAACCCGACTGCCTAAAAAGTACTAAAAGGATGGAAATAAATCACATTCATAATTAAATACCTATATAGCACTATAGAAATTCATAAAGTAATAATATACATAATAATTAATAATATTGACTGACGAAGACTACTTTTTGGCAATCGGGTTACCTATTTGGTTTTTTTAAATAAACACTTGTTAGTCTATAAGTCTCAAAATAATCAACAATTCTACTAATACTGAAATAAACCTCGCTATATCATGGTATGGTCTTAATCCAATTTTGTTCTGTATTTCGTCACAGACATTTTCCGTTGTACTAGAGTGAATGTCATATAAGGCACTTATTAGGAATTCATAAACAACATTATTTACATTGTGCTTGTCCTTATAAAGAACTTAATGAAAGGAATTCCATTAATAGGTCTGAAATATTGCAGCTTTCTGATTATATTTTGTGATATTATTTATTATTGAGAACTATGATACTTATATAAAGTTGTACATGTAGTTTGTTTAGTTTGAAGTCGATAACTGTAGATACCAAAGTAGAAATGAAATGCTATGGTTCTATTGGACAAGATACATACCATTTATTATATATGTCATAGTCAAAGGTCAATATGCAGTCAGTTTTGGTCTAGTGGTTAGTGACCCTGACTGCTAAGACGGAGGTCGTGGGTTCGATGCCCACCCAGGACAAATCTTTGTGTGATGATCGTGATTGTTTGTTTTGTGTCTGGGTATAGTTTATCTATAATATGTAGGTATGTATTTACAAAAAAAAAATTAAGTAGTATATCAGTTGTTTAGTAAATATAATTGCTTAATTTGGGACTAGATGGCGCTGTGTGAATATGGTGAAATATTATATTAATATTATTATATTAACAATATACATTGTGTTAAATGATTGGTGGGTGGTGGTTTATTCTAGGATAGGTATAGGCACAGATATATATGGGTATAGGTTAGATTAGTTTTGGATTCAGAGTCAGACATGAGAATTGACTAGTCAAACCAAGGAAAGCCGGAGCTTCGAGGTTTGACTATAATAACATGTATACAAATTTCCTCCATAGTTCTTTTTTGGAATAACATATCTGAAATATATGCCTAATAAACTTATAAGATATTGCTCGAAAATGTTAATTATAAGTACGTAAAGGTCCACAATGTTAGCCTACTTAGAATATGTCAATGTATTACAAAAGTCACAAAAGACATGTTGACAACTCTCTAGCCGGTTTAGTCCTACTATATACCTACACTACAATTATATTCTATTAGACTGTCATAATACTTAATCATAATTCACAATAAGATAAAGCTATGACTGATTTTAATTCAAAGTAGATATCTGCATACTTAATTTTGCTTACATTTTTTTTTACTTTTTTTGTTTTTCTTTTTCTTTTACACACGTAATCTCGACATTTAAATGGCCAATTTAATTTGTCTCTCTCTCTCTTATTTAAGAGCTTGGCTCTTGTCGGTGAAGCAATCACCATTCTTCTCTATTTTCTTGCTATTTTTTCACTTCCTGATACGACACAACTCCCACTTTCTCCTTCACTTGCTTTCTTCTTTCATTTGTCAAATGTTTGAAAATTAAAATTTGCTAAGCAAACAAAGGAACATAAAAATTTAAAACAAAAAAAAAAATTACTTATTTTATTTGACAATCATATCGAAAGTGACCAATCGAATATCGTAATTGTAAGAAGATACTCAAGTTTTACTAGCTTCAATAATATAAATTAAGCAACTCGAAGGTTTAAGTATTGAAAGGTTTTGATGGGAAATGATAACGCATACGAAATATATCCATTACTGTTAAAGTCAATTAAGGAGGCCTTTACAAACATTTTAAATATACAAACGCACTTATCGCAGCGTATAATTAGCATAATATTGCTGAGGAAGCTGTAGGTCATTTTCCGTCCGCTAAAATAATAGCTGTTTCACCATGCGTCTAACAAACAATGGAATGGATAAGGGAGCGGTGAAGAAACAGTACACCACACTCTGTTTGAATACTTGCACCTATCAATTATACCAATTAAGATATGCAGACACTTGGTTTATGAGTTAATGTACGAAACAAGCGTGAGAAGAACTTGTGCATTGAGGGTTCTGTACTAAAAAGATTTTTCGTATTATGTTTGGTATTTACTTTGCAAAAACTACTGCGTCTATGTAATTCTTAGTCGAATTGAGACCAAATCTGGAATATAAACATAGCGTCTAGTTTTTTCCCCGAAGGGGAAGATAGATAAGCATCATGTTCACATTTACCAGCTATTTTTGGTCCCAAATACATTTTGAAACCTCAGAACCACATCATTCCAGTTCAAAATTTGTAACCAATAAATTGTAGGGGATTGTATTTTAATTTTATTAAATTCATTTCATTTGGATTTTTTTTTTTGTTAGGTTGCAAATATTGTTTTTTTTCTTTTTAATTTAAGTTAGAAGATAACCTTAGTTTAATATAGTTTATATCGTTGTAATTATTAAAAAAAAATCATGAGGAGCTTAATACGGAAGGTGTTGTAGAAAAATCGGCATCGTCGAAACTAAAGGCTCCAAAATAAATCTCAACTTGTTTTACAAGAATTATGAAGAAGAAGTGTCTCCAGCTTTCAGGGTTCTGTTACAAGAGACACTGAACCCTAAAGCAAAACGAGTGCACCAAATAATCTCACACAGTAGTTAACATTCGCATCGTCATATAATGGAACAATTAATTATGTATAACTTGGCCGTGATATGGCTGCAGGCGGCGCGCCGTCGGATGCGCCAACAATTTGGAGAAGATATTAAGATCTTGACCTACTTTACGCACAAAACGTTAACACATGAAATATGATATTAGAATGTGTTGGCGGTGCTCTCAATTAAATGAATATGTATAACTGTTTAGTGAAATGAATAGGTAAATGTGTTATTGTACTTGTTGACGATGATTAATTACTTTTAATTCAGTATACCTACCTATTTAATTGACTTGAGAGAAGCTTCTAATAGTGTTGTTAACCATTTACATTTACAATGCAGAACATCTAAAGATATATAATCTAGTCATTTGCCTAATACCTAAATTATGTAAGTTATTAAGAGTTCATTAACAGGGTTAGGAAGATCAAATCAATTTATATGCATCAAAGGATTTCGATCAAATAATTTTGAATTAAGACGCTTTCGGCTTCAATAAATATTTCAAGCTTATTAATTTTAAGTAAGCGGATGAATTATTGCCCATACGTAATCATTCAAGGCTTTGAATGTAAAGAAAATTGAAACAATACACAAGGAAGTGGTTTTTAATAAAACACCGATAGCCTTGCAAACCTTGCGGTCAACGGTAATGATCCAAAACTTGATCACTGCGTTTTTGAATAACCTCTTACGCAAGCCAATAGTTAGGATTGTTCGTTGGTAGTAGGTACATCGAGTTATGAGATGCATCATCATCATGATGATGATGATCATGAATTACTAATTACAAAAATATGCAAAACGTGCGATAATTAAGTGTTCTGCATGCACGTGTGTATTATGCATGTCATTTACTTAAATAAAAAGGCAATTTTTATTAATTTAAAAACAAAAATCAGGAAGTAAGGACGCTTTACGCCTCTGCATTTCAGAATTTGGATATATATTGCTTACCTAATAATATTTAAATATAAATTTGGCAAATAATTTACCTTGAAAATTCTCAAAATTTCAAAACTAGTCTGCTTGCTATGAATAAGTAAATCCATGTTTATACATGAGTCTACTTATTCAAAGCAGGCAGACTTAGCAACTTATGTTAGGTGCGATTTGTAAAGTTGAAAAAAAAAGCTTTTTGGGTTCAGCAGTCAGAGCTAAATTAGAAAAGTTTAATAGAATCCCTACAGCCTATAAAAATAAGCATCATTGACCATTTTAAATTAGTTACAATACAAATATGATCTGTGTTACTGTCACGCATCGCAAGTTACATGACTTGCATTATAAACGTAGTAAGTAGTAGCAGACCCGTTATAACACTTACGTATATAATCATCTTGTTGTTACTATCGGTACGCGCGTTGCATTATGGCCATCTATGAGATTCACACGGACAGCTGCGGCTTACGAGTTACGGGTCGATGCCGCCGCCACACAATCTCACCTAATCGGTAAACAAGACACATTTATGTAATAAGTTTTGGCGTCTGTCCCGTACAATGTGGTCGAGTTTCGCTTTCACTTTAATAACATACTTTCTCAAACTTTAGAAAGATCTCTATATGGTGAATAACGTGACACGAGGATGACTTTGATCACGCTAATTTGAAGTCAAGATCATTTTGTATAACTGAACAATTCATATTTAACTACCGGATCTTCATTGTTCTTTGGCGGAGTAACGTGTCATCATAAGCTTCTATACGCATTAAATATTACGAATGTTTTTAGGATGTTTTCTACAAAAGTTATTTTTTTAAATCGAGTGAAAGTGCGGCTGATCTGTTATTCGTTTTCTCGGATGCTATTAAATACAGAGTTATATCATTGTGTGGTCCAGTAGTTTATGACAAACGGATGGAAATCGATACAATAATGTGAGCATGTTGTTTAAACTCGGATTAAAGTGAAAGCTTTGGGTGGTAACAGTTAAAAAAATAATTACTTCCATGCATGATATTGCGTTGTTTCGGATGTGACATTTCCGTACTTAAGTAATGGTACTAAGACAAGCAATTTTTCTTTTATACGGGGATCATAATAAAAAACCGGTAGTGCGAATTGGTTCTCATGGGTTGGTCTATAGTTCCCATGTCGTAAAATTTCTCGCTACATAATATAATTACCCATGCACATAGGTCTACGTCTACAGAGTCTACTACGTCTAAAGAGCGTCACATTGACGCATTTAAGGACGATTATTGACCATCCAGAATATGTTCTGGTATGTCACTGTGTGTCGTCACTATGTCAGTCACGGATGGATCAGTGCGGCAGAAGGATCACGACGAAAATTCTCGTTAATCAAGACACATGTAATGAACTGAACAGAAACACCAATTGTACCAAATCTAAACGACCTGTATTGATGGATCATTGTTTTGATAGCTCTATGTAGGTAATTTGTGAAGAAAGGCAATTAATGCACAAATTTAGCTTTGTTAATAAGCACTTAGTGTGGTTATCATTAGATGGTGTAGAAGTTCTGTCGTATTCGGGCAGCTGAAGTTGATCGCTAACTCTAATATTATGCTTTTCCTCTTTTAGCTTCAGAGCTCTTACATTTAGACATAATAAATTATGAATTTCCTTATTTGACGTGGCCGTGAGTCAGATGAATAGAATGTAGGTAGCAAATTCTATTTGTAAGCAATTCTTGTTTTGAGAACTTTATATTTGAAATCTTTTATTGGTGACTACACTGAACTAGATACATTAAATAGCAACGTCAATTTAAGTGTTTCTTTAAAATCTACAAAATTTTGGATTTTAGTTAGGTAATCGTATAAATTTTCTTAGCATTCGTCTTTCGAATTTATTATAATTAATTTGCGCATAGTGTACTCATCGCTGATACTTTTTTTTTTGACTTGCCTGTTGGTCTAGTGGTTAGTGACCCTGACTGGTAAGCCGGAGGTCGTGGGTTCGATCCCCACCCAGGACAAATCTCTGTGTGATGAGCATAAAGGTTTGTTCTGTGTCTGGGTGTAATTTATCTATAATATGTATGTATTTAAAAAAAAAAAAGTATTTAAGTAGTATATCAGTTGTTTAGTATCTACCCATAATACAAGCAAATATAATTGCTTACTTTGGGACTAGATGGCACTGTGTGAATGTGGTAGAATATTAATATTATTACTTTTATTGAGTTAACCCTTTAAATGTACGAAATGAAAGCAGTATTTTTGTATGTTTTTCGTAATAACGTTTAAATTTCGATGCTGCTGGTTTGATTAGGTATGCTTTGAAAATTAATATGAGATTGCAACAAGATGAGGCCAATGTCCAGCAATGGACATCATAAGGTTGATATGATTGATACTTAGCTTACCTAGTATCGTGTTTTTTTTTTTCACTTTTGGAGCGTCTTGACTTAGCGCTGTTAATTGATATGACGGGAAGCACAATTTTCTGTCTTGGCAGATATTTTTCAATATCAATGGGAAAATTATTCTCTCGGATTTTTAGGCTGACATAAACCATGTTCTTTGTTTGTCACCTTAGTTTATAACGGAAAAGATTCCCAAAACTAGATAAACAGGTGCGTCATCATAATCATAACCATAATTTTTAATCCCATTACCCGTACGAGTGGTACATTTTACATAACCGGAGCATAATGAAGGAACATTAATCTAGTAGGTAGCGCTGTCCTATCTTCACAGTTTTATCCAAGATGTTCTCGCAGTTAAGCTTATAATTTGAGAGACGTGAGCATTGTGCACGGTCTACGGTGCGTGCGCCCGTGTACCGTGACTGAGGACCCAAAGTGACTTATATTATATGTATCTGATTATCTACAACATTCACAACAATGATCAATAAAAAAAACAGGAAACGAGCACCCTAAATATTAGATTACAAGACAAAATTAATCTAACTCGTTTAAGGCAAAATACCAAAGTTACTGATGAAACATAACAGTAAACAATTCTGTGTAACATATAAAAAAATCAGCACTCAGAAAATAAGAAAGTTAGTAACAATTTTACGTTCCTTTACTTAAAAAATATGCGTACGTTCCTAGTACATAAGTAAGGCCTCGGACCTCTAAGATCTCACTCTAAATTATCCTAGAGTTAACGTCTAGCAATAAAGATTAACCTTTTTTAACAAACAAGCCTATTTCAATGGTAATAATAATATTTGTCAATTATAGAGCCTGCACTTCATGCATGTTTAGTTAATATAGGTACTTGTAGGTAATAAAACTAATCGAGGGACACATAGAACAAAGCAAAAGTTTCGTTCACAGACTACAATGCAAAATGATGGAGTCGATGGGTCATAGAATCGTGACTGATTGAAACAGTAATTGTTTACCTTAATGTATTGTACTATATCTAGAATGAATCGTAGATCACGACTTATATTATTACTTAATATCGATTTTATAACAAGATCAAAAGGTTAAGTTATTTTAATCAACATTGTCAGCATGTTTCGGCATGGCAGGACGATACGAAATGAGATGTGTTGTAAAAAAAGCAATAGAACTTCAATACCTACTTACGATATATCTACCCGTATTTATTATAATACTCTCTGTTTATCGCAATTTTATTGGCTACTAGCTAAACGCAGCTTGGCTTTCGTGGAATTCGATTCCGGTGACCATAGAATGTTTTCGCAAATAAATTGGTCCAATTTTTTCATAAAAGCGGTTCTGGGAGCTCAACGAATACTATAAAAAAGAAATTAAAATTAATAATAATAATTGGTTCAGTTATTCTCGACTTTTGAGTTTACTTCTTAATGTGTTAAGACCTTATTTTTTATTGAAGACGTTACGAAATAAAAGCGTGACGAAGAAGATGCTGCGATAAAGTAAATGTAGGTAAACTTATGTTACTTTACTTTTGTCTTGTCATGAGTTTTATTAAACCTCGGTGTTCTTAAAATTGTCTAAAGAACTTTGGGAACATCAAGGTGTAATAAAACACAAGACAATCAGCAAACCGTCATTCCTAAATTATCCGCACACGATGTATTCAATTACCCACTGGGTGTCAACACTACGGGTATTTAGCTGTGTCCTTGTATAGTTGGAAAAGTGTGCCAAGTAATATAAGATACGTGAGTCGGATCATATTATGAATTATTTTTTATAGAATGATAATAATGACCTCGAATGACGTCACTGACTTGAGAATTGAATTCCGCCATTCACGAGATAAAAATGACACTGCAGTAGCTGTGTAGACATAACGAAGTATGACTCGACAGTTATTGTATTAGCATTGTTTAGTCTTCAGTTTTTGACAATTGCCAATGTGACATATTATATAAATTGGTTCTTAATAGTTCTCATATTGTCTCATAGATGACACTATTCTTATTAAGTCATCTTCTGAATCGCGGTGTTAAGATTCTCCGAGAGCTAATGACTACCGTGAGCATTTTAGTTATTAAAGTTGTCTTTGCTCTGATACAGTGTTTTATTCATATCTAAATTAGATCAGTGTGTAGTATGTGCAACTTCCCCAAAAATGATCTAGTATGATCTAGTTTGATCTAATTTAGATATTAATAAAAACTGTATCAGAGCATTCAGAGCAAAGACTAGATCATTTTTGGGGAAGTTGAACATGATACTTTCATGAGCTTCTGCTATCAAAAGATCTGTGAAATGTGATCGATGAGGTATCAGTATGGGATGCTTCATATCTTCACCAATTGCAGAACCTTGTAATCGCCCACCGACTCTCAAAACACCTTGATTATCAAGAAAAGGGCTCAAAGAAATAAGTTTGCTTGATGTATGTTCTCCCCTTTTTCTTAAGATATCCTATATCTTCGTCAAAACCCTGACGTTGGCTGATTTTTATACAGGTTAGTACAGCTTCCTGTATCTCTCTGGTGGTGAGCCAGGGAAACATCTCACGCTTATCATCACCAGATCTTCTTTTATGTATAAATCTTCTGCAATAAGCTATAACTCTGATGAGTTTGTGAAATTTTGAAAATCTTGGTAAAATATTTGATTCTTCTAAAAACGTTGTTAAACATTTTCCTTTAACCTTTCTTTCCTCTAAAGTTGTGTCCTCTACATTTCCTTCCTTTCCTGAAACTTATATTTTCACCTTGTAATTATTTTGGACCTTCCTTCCAAAGCAACATATTGTCACATTCTGATGGTTTAATGCCCCTGGATGCACAATCTGCCGGATTTTCTTTGGAAGAGACGTGTGACCATTGATTTCCATCTAATATGGTTTGTATCTCTGAGACTCTGTTCGCGACAAATACCTTCCAACGGCTAGAATGGCTACTTAACCATGCTAAAACGATTGAAGAATCCGTCCAAGCGTGTAATACAAGTGCTGCTTCGGAACCTTGAGAATGGTAGCGACTTCTCGAAGAAGTTTCGCTAGCAGTACAGCACCACAAAGCTCCAAGCGTGGTATGGACACTTGTTTTATAGGAGCAACCTTAGTTTTTGAAGTCAACAAATTTACATATATATTACCTTCTTCATCCACCACACATGAGTACACAACAGCTGAGTAAGCTTCATAAGACGCATCAGAGAATCCGTGCAATTCCAAAAGTTTTGTCTTCTTACTGGTGTGAATCCAACGAGGTAGACGAAACTGGGTGAGTTGACAGAGATCCTTACGATATTCGAGCCAATCCTTTAGTAAAGGAGGAGGTAATTCTTCATCCCATTCGATCCCAGCCAACCATAATCTTTGAATAAAAACCTTAGCTATTGTTATAGCTGGTGCAATCCATCCCAAGGGATCAAATAGTCGGGCTATATCTGAAATGACCTTGCGTTTTGTAACGGGGAGTTCCAATACAGGTAAATGCCGAATCTCTTCATCTGGAGTTTCCCGCCATAATATGCGCTGATAATCAACGTCCTCCTCGTCTACCTTAACCTGCCTGTACATTTTAATAATGTCAGCTCAAATACAAATTGGAAAACAACGCCATCGCAAAATAATGTGACGCAGTTCCGGTTGCAACGGCGGTCCTACGATTAGGTCGTTATTTAAGGATTGGCCATTAGTCCCTACACAAGAAGCGTCAAATACAACCCTTGCCTTAGTTGTACTTCTATCGTTACGCACCACTGCATGGTGCGGCAGATATACGGCACCTTCTTTTTGAATATTTTTTACAACCTCCATATGTCCAAGTGTTAAGTACTCATTTATAACAGCTGAGTATTGCTGTTTGAGTTCAGGATTTCTTGAAAAACGCCTTTCTAAAGATAAGAACCTCTTAAGAGCTATGTCCTTTGAATTACCATGTTTACAACCAGGGTTGGATGATCTAAATGGTAATTTTACCACGTATCAGCCAAATTCATCGCGTTTAGTGGTAGCAGAAAATAAGGCTTCACATTTGAGCTCCTCCGGACTTAATATTTTGTCACCGAAATCACAATTCGGTTCAGATTCTAACTCCCAAAATCGTTTTAAGAGTTCATTATCATCATGACATGCTCCATGCATGCTGGTAACACAAATGTGCCTCGTCTCAACGTGGCTGGTTTGTGCATGTATCTGACCAGATAAGATCCAACCAAGCTTGGTGTTTTGAGCTATAGGAAAACCTGGTGGACCTTTGACTAAACCTTCTAACAAAATCTGGCCATATACTTCTGCACCTAAAATCAAATCTATCTTATTTGGAGTGGCAAATAATGGATCTGCTAATTCCACGTAAGAGATTGAAGAGAAAACTTGAGTCATTACCTTTCTTTCAGGTAAAAGTGTGGTTAACTTCCGTAAAACGAAAGCCTTAACTTCAACAACAAAGTTTGGGTCTAATCGTGACTGAATTTTTATCACTACCATTGAATTGAATGTCAACGTTAGACCTTGATCGCCACCTATACCTGAAATTATACCTTTGCTAGGTATCTTCTTAAGACCAAGAAGCTGTACTGCGGACTCCTTTACGAACGAAGCCTGAGATTCCTGATCTAACAAGGATCTTAATACAAATGCAGTACCGTTCTTTGATTGGGCTTTAATAACTACAGTAGCCAGTAAAACCTGGCAACGGTTATTTGAGAAATAACTCACAATATTGGTGGACTCGCTCTGATTTGATGTGGTTGCTACAGCTGAAATACCTTTATCTAATCCAACCTGATCAGCTGTACCCTGTGGTTTTATTGGTTTTGAATAATTTTTAAGATGAAGAAGAGAATGATGTTTTCTCTTACATAAACGACACCTAGTAGACTGGCGGCATGAGTATACTGAGTGATTGGCACCTAAACAATTGTAACATAAATTGTTAGTTTGGACAAAATTACGACGCTCATTAACATCTAATTGAGAAAAACTTTTACAATTAGCCATTTTATGATCTTCTTGACAAAAGGGACAAGAAAATGTAGATACATGATGTGACCTAACCGACAAATTACGATTGCGTTGACTTTTACCATCTAAAAATTCTAAAGATTTATAATTATTCGATTTTATAGATGATATTAGATGAAGATTTATAATTACTAAACCTTTGATGCAGAAAACCTTGAAAAAGATTCAATGTAGATAGTTCATCGGTGAGCTCACTGACTTTAGCTTCCCATTGTTTGCGGGATTCACAATCTAACTTCAGGCTCAAAATATAAATTATGGCTACTTCCCAATTATTAATGTTTAAATTATCTAAAGCTTGTAAACATTCTTTAGATGTATCTAGCAATTCTTTTAATGCCTTGGAAGACTCTGTAACAATATTCTTTTGACTCATAAACCGTTCCAATATAGAAGTCGCTAAATATCTTTTATTATTATATCTACTTTCTAATTGTGACCAACAAGTTTTATAATTCATGTTAGTCAAAGGAACATGTCGCAGAATAACTTCCGCCTCTCCAGACAAAAGTGTCTTTAAGTAATGAAGTTTTTCTACATTATCTAACTGACTATTGTTGTGGATCAAAGATACAAACAAATCTCGGAAACTTATCCATTCGTTATAATCACCAGAAAACTTAGGAAGACTAATTTTTGGTAGTTTTACGCTGAACGTCTTCTCCAAACCCTTTCTAGAACTAGCTTGAACTGGTGGACGTTGTGAGCATAGTTTGGCTAACAATTCTCTAAGTTCGGTCTTATAATCCAAATATAGTAAAGTTATATATATATCCAAATATAGATAAATAAAGCTCTGATGTCGGAGATTTTGTATAATCGGTTTCCGGAATTATATTTAATATTTGAGCGTGTATGTCGCTAAATGAAAGCCATAGCTTTTCCAAACTTTCAATTCGTACTTCAATGTATGTCTTTGTAAGTCGCTCTTTTGGTTATTTCTTGAAGTTTGATTGGCCACGTTTTATGGCTGCATTAGTATCCAATTGAATTTTGTAGAAGACTTCCATTCTACTATCCTACTAATATTATAAATGCGAAAGTTTGTAAGAATGTTTGCATGTTTGTTACCAGTAAACGAAAAAACTACTAAATAGATTTCAATGAAACTTTGCAGTAATGTACCTTATACATCAGAATAACATATAGGCTATATTTTATACAAATATCGCGTAAATTGGCTAAACCATGAGAACAAATGTAAAGTAAGTCGGAGAAAAATCTGCCATCTTATAGCTATTTCTGCTTCCTCTACCTAAACCGTTAGTTTTACATGAGGATAATGTATGGAGAAATTGTTACTCTTAAATAGTTATAAAAAAAAGTCCGCGACAGCATATGCCTATCTTTTATGTGGAAGTCGATACACAGAGAATAGTGAGCCAGAAATACATTTAAATCGGATACTGCATTTAAAGTGAAAAATTTCATGGTATTAAACTAATTCCTAGGAATGCAAATACCTTTATCACTTTTGTCATTTAATGTAGATAAATTTTGTCGTTTACACTAAGTTATTTCGACAAATAGTTTAAAAGCTATTACGATATTAAATGAAATATATATAATCCCAAAAATATTATAATAATACTATGTCACCCGTGACTTCGCTTACCTGTTATTTTGTTCCTGTGACCACAGCAACTTTTCACTTTTAGAGGGGAAATTTCGGCCAATGTTTTCTAAGCACAGATATTACTTCAGATTTAAAATAACCAATATTACGTGATTGATTAGAATAGTGCTTATCTTTGTGAAACATCCATCCCGTGTCTTTTTGGTTAAAATTATCAAAATTCCAAACAAACATTCATCCTTTCAACTTTGTGTGTGTATATTACTATATTTATCAACATCAGCCCTAATGACACAGATTAAAAAGAAATGAAAGATCTCTATTTTCTTTTTGCTTACTATACAATCTCATCACTTGAATATAATATTACTAATCATTCACCAGTAAATTCAAAGAATATATTATGACAATTGTGTAGTAAAATTATGAAATAAAGTAAAATTTGAAATAAAATATTTTTCGTAGAAAAGTAAATATATTGCAGTATCAAGGTAGTATTATATAGCAGAATACAAATACCATAGACCTAGGATCCGCGCGCCATTTGTTTTCGGTCTATCATTTGACATTTGACAGTGAATTATCATTGTATGTATTCGCGCCATTTATTTTCGGTCTATCATTTGACATTTGACAGTGAATATCATTGTCTGTATTTATGGTCCCTAAAGACATAAACTAATAAAAATAAAACAATTGTGGATATTGTAAAATATGAAATAAAGTAAAACATGAAATAAAATATTTTTCGTACAAAAGTAAATACATTGCAGTATCAAGGTAGTATAGTAGCAAAATACAAATATCCGCGCGCTTTTTTTTTTATTATGATGTTTTTTTTTTTTATAATTATATGGCGGTACGAAGTTCGCCGGGTCAGCTAGTCATTAATAATTTATTAAAAGTTCCAAGATAATGAAGTCAAAAGTTGAAAATTTTCTAAGTCTTTTAAATTAAACGGAACCGATGAAAATTTGGGCATAGGTTCCCCGTCGGTTCACTTTTTGCATTATTATTCTAAGTCCCAGCCGACTAAATTTTCACTAAGTCTAAACTTGCGAACTGGGTTTCTATAGAATGAAATAAAAGTACCTACTCACAGTTTGTCTTCCAATCACTTCACTTTTTACTCACGTGAAAAAACTTCGATATAAATTCGTCCGCGCACTGCCGATAGCCGCACACTTTATATTTGCACATCCTGTACTAAACAGGTACTTTACTACGACCGATCGGAAGTGCACACCAGTCCTTTATCCGGATACGAAGGACCATGTGCAACTTCCCCAAAAATGATCTAGTTTGATCTAATTTAGATATGAATAAAACCACTGTATCAGAGCAAAGACAACTTTATTAACAAAAATGCTCACGGTAGTCATTAGCTCTCGGAGAATCTTAACAAGCATTGATCTAGTAATTCAGTCTCACGCTCTTGAAAGTTTTTTGTGTTTTACCTACTGGCATGTTGACGTAGTAGCCGGAGATTGATCATTTATATCTGATTTTAAATCAATATCCTGTTCAATACGGAACGTTCAATTCGGTTTTGTTCAATTCTTTATTGCAGGCCAACAAGTTAGCAAACATTTAAAGAAAGTGTCAATTAAGGGTTCTGTCAGACTGAAAATAGAGTTTTGAGAGGCGCTATTTGATAAAATTAATTTTCACTGCAGTCGAAATTATATTAATTAGGATACGATTTTGTCTATCTCAATCACAAATTAATTACTAATTATATATTAATTAATTATCTTCAATAATAATGTCCTGGAACATTACAGTTGAAATTATTAAAACGCCATATACATTTAACACATACATATCTGTAAAAAAAATTAAACATTTTAAGGTTCACTTAATAAATAAAAAACATGTTTGATCACTATAATAATAATAATAAGTTTATTTCAGAAGCATGTCCATAGTGTAGGTAATAAGTAATAAGAAATAAAACTATATATATATTATATATAGACTATAACCACTTATGTTTAATTTTGTAGTTAACTGTACTCTAAACTATAGAAAACAAAATAATAACATGCTATTTGATATTTCAGTTAGCATATCGCTAAAGGGCATTTTCGTGCAACTAGGCGGTGTGTCAGTAAGTAGTATCGGTTAAACAGAGGTTCTATTATGTGCTTTTGGAATGAACAGTTCAGAAAACAGATTCAGAAGGACAATATCATTATCTACAGTTCAAGGTACTTTACAGTGTCTTGTTGTTTCCCAGGCTCTAGTTTAAATTGAATGACTTTATCGATGTAGTTGTTTTCCGTAAATGCTATCTATCATGATGAGGAAATTAGACTTCAAATTTCATTATGTAGATGGAAATTTGAATATCTTTCCTAATAAGTTATGCGTAGAAATGTTTAGCGAAATGACTGGATAATTTGCTAACCAACTAGGTAACATTATTCAAGATCTGTTGAGTAATTTTTGTACCATACCTACTAAATTTACCTAAATTTATTGAATTCGTAACTGACTTAAAAAGTTAAAAGGAATCTTTTTTTTTTTGGGTTATTCCCAAATTCTTTTGTGCTAAAAATATAAGAGTTTTTCCCAAATTACTCCAAGTAATTATTATTATTCAAATAACTTGATGAAAAATATTTTATTTTTTATGGAAGAGATAGTTTGGGTTTTTTTTTATTACTTTGGGAACAATCCTTTATTTTAAGATTTTTGTTCTCACATTGTATCCTAATTTATTTTATAAACTTTCATCATCGTTAAATATTTATTTACCGAATTAATTTTGTATTGAATTATTGTATACGGTTATACTCGTACTGCGCACCTAAGAATTACATAAAACTAAAATATAGGCAAGTACTAGATGGTGCAACCATTTTCGGTGCATAAATTAGTTTAATTAAAGCTATCAGTATATCGATACAAGTGAGGCAGTGTTCGTAAGGATACGGATCTCCGTGTGCAGCGCCCGTCACCTTTCCAAGGCTCTACCCGTATTCGACACACGAATGATCCTGCCTTTCTAAAATACTTACCTACCATTCCGCTGTCGCTTTAACACAATCTATTGTACCTATGTATTGCATATAACTACTAATTAAATTAAAGCGATGGTGGCTGAATGGATAAGGGACCGGCGTGCAAATCACACGGTCCGAGTTCGATCCTGACCGGCAGTACCAATGTGGATTTCACTTTGTGGAATTTATATGTACCTACTAGTCAAGTGACTTACCAACTGCTAATGGTGAAGGAAAACATCGTGAGGAAACACACATACCCTAGAAGAAATTCTATAAGTATGTCTGATCCACCAACCCGCACTAGGCCAGCGTGAGTGGATTATGGCCTAAAACCCTCTCAGCTCTCTAGTTAGAGGAGAGGAGACCCGAGCCCAGCAGTGGGACCTAATAGGAATTTGAAAATTGATATATAATATAATCATAATGCGATGTCTTGTTCGAAAGATTAAACCAACCGGAACGGTTTAAAGAACAGACTATTAAACTGGTTGCGTCGAAGCGAATCGAACCACCACGTAGGGAATTGGGAATCAGTTTGGTCATTTTGTTTCACTACTTCACGTTTTATTTACTTGTGCTTAAAACATACTTAGGAGACATTACGCCGGTTTAAGCATCTGCCACTTTGTAGTAATCACTAGGTGTGATTTATGACACCTATTATAACTAACGAGGTAAAAACAAGATAGCTTAGCCAATTTGAAAGAAATATAATAAGTCTACAACATACTTACTTAACGTTCGGTAAAAAGCAAGCGATTAATTTATTAACACAATTCTATAATACATTGGTCTTGCTACTTAAAAAAATAAAAGTTTCTAAATAGCCATTTTTTCCCATTCCATAAAAACTGCGTCACCTAAAGTTTGACTGGTAGGGAATACTTCCTGCTTCTATACTACGTGAATAAAGTACATTATGCTTTTTTCCATTGTTCTAGAGTCAATATTATTATATCTAATTGAATAAAATAAATGAACCAATACAAAATGTTTTATTATTGACCGTTAATTAGGGTCTTTCAAAAATGTTAGATATCATATTTGATCTATGATTATTGATAACAGGCATGTCTCCATTACACATTATTTTATTATGCATATTTAATAACTTTCTTTCATAACGATATAATGGAGTGTGACAACATAACGTTAATCGATTTCTTCGTGTATGTCCGTCCGGAACTAGATAGCTTCTTGAGTCTCAGTCCCAGAACGAGCGGAGCGCTACCCGAATGTATCAGGCGAGTGGAAGTTCATCATAAATTTATTTAACTACAATAAAAATGATACAAACAACATTTATTGCTGTAGCATTTTTAATTTCTAAGTGTTCGAATTAAAGTTCAAATTCTAACCTACATGTGAATGGTAGAAATCATTATCCAAGTATGGCAGTAACAGAATACGCTCATCAATTTTAATATATGTAGTATCTCATAATTGATTACACAAATCCTAGTCATTAATTAAAGTACGATTGTATCATCAACAATTATAGTCTAATGATCTAATCGAAATTACGAAATAAGGGTCAGTACGAAGGAAGCTATGTGGAAGTGAGCATTTAACACTACTTCGAGACCAAGATTGTGCAATTAACGATATTAATTTATGAAGTGAGAAGGGCACCATAAAATTTAACAACGCGAACGCTATGACAACCTTGAGTGATTTATCGCACACGGTTTCTTTTTGTACTTTAGTATCATAAAGTTGTTACCTAACACTTAGGACTATGAATTCGTGTGCAGCCTACAGTAAAATTCTTGGAGTCGTACCTAACGTAAAGGTAGATAGGGGCACTGTCTTTATGTAACGTCCGTCCGGAATAAACTCTCATCATATTCAGTACAACACACAAACGACCCACTGCTGGGCACGGTTCTCCTCCAAACTCTCACTCTCACTTTATTTTTTTAAGCTTATCATCATCATTATCAGCCCAACGACGCTGGCGTCCACAGCTGGACATACGCCATCGCCACCCCTTCCAATATAGAACTAGATATTCAGTGATCGGATTTTTTCCTTTACTTCTGCAACTTAATATTGCTACCCCATAGGTTTTAACTTTATTGATCGCGCAAGATCAGTGACAAAAATGGAGGATAATCTTTTTGATAGCGTTTACTTAAAACTCTGTTTTTTTATTAAGCAAGGGCTAGCAGTCTAGAGAATTCGATATTAATTTCAGTTTGAGCTCTACCTGCGAATGTTGGTGGGTATAAACTAAAAAAAAATACCGGTCGCTTGCGTAGCGTATTTTTCCGAGCGGCCCGTTGTTTGCGTCGATATTTTGACGTTTTTTGCCAAGCGCGCAGGCCTTTATTCCAACGTTTGCAATTCTCAAATCACTTTGCAATGTTGTAAGTGTTTGTTAAGGATAGAAATAGCCTCATCTTAAAATAATGTTTATTGATGTAAGTATAATAAGTATTGAGAATAGAGGAAAAAAATACACATTCCGTAAATAATATTTTTTATTCGTGCTATTAAAGTTAGGATAAAAATACTATATAATATAATTACTATATAATATAATAGTTATCCATTAACTAACAAAACAATCTATGCAATGATACTGTGTCTCATTTTTAACAATTAAATTAAATTTATGGATTGTAACATGGGTATGAAAATGGATCTTAAAGTTCGCTTACAAATACTAGATATTTAAAAGCCTAGTTTCCAACTATTTTGTATTTAAGTCTCATTTTATTGTAAAGAACAACTATGTATTTAATTACAACATTAAATTAACAGGTAAGTGAAATGACCTAATAACTATTGAAATACCTAAATTTGAAAAAAAAAAATTTGCACTAAAAAAATTACAATCTATATTATATAAATTCCACCAAAAAAGCTCATTTGCGTTAGGTTATAAACATAACCACAAAAATTAGCCATACTGACTGCCCTGTTAATTTCTATCTAGAATGACATGCTGATTGAATGATATACTAAGTATTATTCAAAAAACTTACCAAAGCATATGAATATTTATACATAAACACTCGAGTCTGCTCATCAATACAGGAACCACTGTCGTAAATTGATAAAAACGAATGCAATAAAGTATAATTTGTCGTTTATAGCAGTTTTTATTATTACCAGTATAGTAACACACTAATTTTTATATATTTCACTGCAATTGTTTGCGTATTACTATAAAACAAACCCGAAATACAAAACCGGTACGCGCCAAAACAACACGCAAGAAGTAGCGCTCATTTGTGACAGTTTTGACATTGATTGAATGAATACAGATTTAAACTAATTTGTACATCAGGACATAGATAATTTAATAAAAAAGGGATAAAAAAATACGAAATTAATAAGCGCGCAAGAGATAGCGTCAGGTAACCGTTGATTTGGGTATGTGTCCGTTTGGTATGGTTTTTTAACCACCCACAGTTAACCAGCCATTTTTCTCGGATTCCTTTTTATAACCAAACTCAATAGACCAACCCGATCCATTTTTATTTACACAAGCGAGCGGCTACGCGTTCTTGAGAAAAATATTCTTAACAGACAGACAGACAGATGGACAACGGAGAGATCCTAATAGGGTTCCGCATTTTCCTTTTGACATAAGAATCCCAAAAAAGAACTTGATACCAAGTGAATCCCGTTTCAAATAATAAGCCCTCACAAAAGACTTGATAATGCAGATGCATGATAAGTACGTAGATTGTAACTGTATCAAGACAATTGTTAAAACTGGAGCACATTTCATAACACGAACGAGGTACGATCTTAGGGCGCCCGTTGACTTCTTAGTCTAACGGTGCTTACCTACCTATCTACTGCACGGTATTCTGTACCAATGCTACCAGTAACTTCTTACAGCCCAGGGTTATTTACTAATGGCCGTCTTCAATAATCTATCTATAGATTTGGCTACTAAAGATAGAATTTTGACATAATATTTTGTATGGAGCTTATGTCAAAATTCTATCTTTAGTAGCCAAATCCACAGATTGAAGACGATTGGGAAAACGGCCGTTAGAAGAGTATTTATTTTGAGTATTGCAAACACTAGTTTTTTTTATGAAACCGTTTGTAGTCTAAATTATAAGTTTTTGGGTTTTTACACTTATTGATTAAGTGCATTTTATTTAACGTTTTGCAATACAGTTTGCATAACGTTTTGCAATAGACAACCAGAACCTAACTTGACCGAATAAATTGATATCGCATCTACAAGTTAGTAAGCGACTTAAAACAAGTCCTCGGCGAGTATGTACTATAGATTTATTAGGCACTTACCGACTCAACAAGAATCTAGATCGTGAAAGTAAATTCTACTCCCATTCTATTTGTATTAAATTGATCGGTTAGTGAGTGGTTATATTTCCTAATAAAGGCCTCAATAGTCAAATTAACCGTAGACTATCGAGATTAATAATAATTGGTCTATTACACTGCAAACGGGAACGTCGCATTTAAGAAATACCTATTAGTTTTTGGTATTAAAGTTACTTATGTAGGTACATGAAAATACATAATAATTGTTGACTAGTTTTTTATTTACTGTTACTTAATTTACGGAAATAATAATAATAATGATTGTTCTTAAAAAAAGTAGTCAGACCGCTGTTTTTTCCCGCGTAAAAAAAGATCAGAAGAATTACAAAACAATTAGGTAATTGTTTTGTAAATTATTGCCTTTATTATCTTTATGATTAGGTATAATGAAGTGTAAATTGCTTGTGGCAAAATAAACATTGATTTATAATGAACATGCAAACTTGTCGAATTAAATGTATTAGGTACCTACTTCTGATTTCTTCTTTATGTTTGACTAGGAGTCGCGCGGGCCGTGCGTCGCTTTTATTTCGGACCTGTAGTTCCTGAGATTAGCGCGTTCAAACAAATTCTTCAGCTTTATAATATTAATATAAATTACCTAATCGTATCTTGCAAAAATATCTATACAATAGGTAAGTAGGTACATACCTATACGAATTTGTACCTTCTTCCGTATCGGCCACATATTGCTATGAAGGTACCTATATCCATATATCTATAGGTACCTACCCATTATTTCGTTAACCTTTAGGTAAATGAAATAAGAAAGTTTGATTTAAAAACGTCAAAATCAGTAAAGTGGTACTATGCGATTTAAATAAGTAAGGGACTGTCAAATCAATACGCCATTTTGTTTTCCATTTGAAGACGACTTTATACCCTACAAGTAGGGTGTACACACAGATATATATGGAAGGTGTACAATTACAAGGAGGTACATACATACTTTTTCGGTTTGAAGATCTTTATTTACTGTATAAGCAGTGGTAGTAAGCAATAACAACAATACAACTATAACAAAAAGAACAATAACAAAAAAAAAAAGAATTAAATTAACACAAATAACATAACGAAACGAGATAATTTTTTTGCCTACCTAGGTATTTGATTTCTGCGAGCTGTAAAAAAATGTGCATATTCGACTGAAGTTTGCAGCAAATACTGTCAAGTGCGATCCCATATTTATTTAAATCGCATTGTAGGTAGATATATGCAGGCTTCTTAAATTTTAATGGTCAGAGCAATTGGATGATCGTTTCACAATAACGTTTGGTAGGTAAGTTTATGAAACGATGAGTCCAATAGATATTTCGATATATAAGTAAGTAGGTAGGTATGCAAGTAACTGGTGGGTGCGTCTGGTGGATGTATCAATAGATAGATACCTACTATTACAAATATAAAATGATTGCCGGTCAAATTGTGGTGTTTGAACGATTAGTTATGATAAAACTAATTCTACAAATAAGTCGTATGGTCAATTACTGTCAGTAATTGACCATAGTACCTATTGCTACATTTTATCGATCCAGTTGAGTTTCTTTATAAACATAGCTAAGGCTTAAATCAAATAAAGACAAGCTCGATTGCTTGTCTAGATTCTTATGTACCTACTTACCACTTATTTAGGTATAGGTATAAACAAATAAAAAAAAAATAACTAAATTCTAAAGCCCTACCTACGTAAACCTAAGGGTGGTATTACACGTATCAAATACCTATATTTGTCCGTGTAGTGACGGATTAAGAATACATAATATCACTACCCCATTTCAACCCGTAGGTGTCGTACAAGGCGGCTACGGGACTAAACTTAAGCAACAAAAGCACTGCGAGAAATGGAAAATTCGAAACAAAACCTTATACCTACTTACCAACCTGTCTAGCCCGCGTGGTACAGTACAGTAGGCTAAATTCCTTCCAAAATGTTTGGAGTAGACTTGTGCCCAGCAGTTTAAATAACACCCAGACACAGAAAAAACCTTCATGCTCATCACACAAAGATTTGTCCTGAGTGGTAATTTAACCCACGACCTCCGGCTTAGCAGTCAGGGTCACTAACCACTAGACCAACAGGCCAGTCAGAAATTTTGATGATGAATTGTGAACTCTAGGTTCACAAATAGCGTAGGTATGTTCTTTTTTAGCTATTTAGCTCCGGTATGAGAGATTCGAATAGATATTAATACCAGCCTAGTCTTCGTCTAATCGGAATTTGGCGTAGGTGCGTCTAGTTTAGGTAGATGTGCACTTTTTAAGAATTCAATCAATATATTATTAAACATTAAAAACCTTGTCACAATGCATGTTATGCTTATAATTATCTACTTATCCATAAACTTTGAAATTAAAGTTGCAAATTATTTGTTCCTATTTTTAGTCATTAGTTTGTCTGTTAGCAGGACAATTTCGGTAGCGTCTCCAGTCCAGTAATTGACTACCTATTATAAATTATAATTATTGTTAAATAAAGATTTATTATCTCTTCATGCTCTACGTCGATCTACTTTATTAATGAATGTCTGATATTGAAGGTCATTATATTATATGTTTATGCATCGATAAATCTGGTTTGATAGTCTCATATAATAAATTATTAATTTTTGCATCGGCACACGACCAACGTGTAAGAGGCAATCAACGTCACGATTATACTATAATATTCGAGCTTACAACTTGTTTACCTAATTTATAACATAAAGTACTAATTTATAGAAGACCAGCTTTTTCTAGACTATGACAGGATCATCCATAAGGAATGTCGAAAGATGGGTGGATTGTAGGGAATTTTCATCAAACTGTTTCGAAAACACTTTATTAATTTCCAGAATTCATCACTATTGCGTCCTATTCGTTCAAACGATGTCCATACATACCAATGCAACAACAGTTGGCTTACCTTGTAGTTTATTGGCGAAGTAATAGACCGATCATAAGTAGGTACTGTCTCATTTATATAATGACTACCTATAGATAGGTACCTATATATGTAGGCAAATAATATATTGTCTATCTACTACAAGTGACCACAGAGTAGGTACTTTAATATACAAGTGACTGAATCGCAATATTCGGCCCAATGTCAAGTTGAAAAGCCGTTTCGACCTCGAAATGAGCATTGTCTTTTCGTGCTTGGGAAATTATATTGTACATGTATTACTACTTATTTACGTACCTACGTATAAGAATTTTAATGAGTATGTTGGACTAAGGAGATACTTTACATAATTTATATTTTTATTGTTTCAGTTATACCTGCCTTCGTTACAACAATCACAGTCACGTCAAATGGGAACAGCCCAGATGTCAAAATGAACTCGGGCATGATGTTGGATATGCAGAAAGGCTTCGTTCCAATGGCCCTTAAATTTGAAGAGCCTCCTGTAAGAACTGTGAAAGCAAAAACGAAAAAAAATAGCAATTCTACAAGACTGTCTATCAATGAAAGGTATAGAAGACTAATTCCATATATGACATTTTATTATGCTAACGATCTAGCTTCACCAACGACAGACAACGTCAAAAACATAGAAGTAGAAAAAGCTGAAATTATAGAAGCTGGTGAGTTGAATCACGACCAACACCGTGAACCAAAGAAAATCATCTATTCGAATAGAGATATTCCAAGGTATCTAGGAAATAGATTAACGCAGCACAACATTGCTTCAGCAAATCCAACGAAAGTATTCTACAAAGATGGCGTACCTGTCTATCGAATTCCAAATAAAGTGACTCAGAATTACAATCCGTTGCTTCAAGAATATAACGGTTTAGTACACAGGGATTACGAACATACCCGATTTAATAACAAGCCTTTATCTAAAACACCTAATGTCGCATTTTTATCAACAACAAGGAAACCATTTTTAAATTTCTTTAGTGATGATACACCAAACATAAGATACTATTTGTCAGAAAAAGATCAGTCTCCAAAATACAAACTGGTTCCTTACGAACAAACACCTCCTGTTAAAGTACCCGAAAACGTTTATGACATAACTAGAAAACCTGTACCTGTGCCTGTATCTGGGTTAATAACTAAAGAGCAAATATATATCAAGCCAAGACCAGCTCGACCTCATTACTTTTATGAAGAAGTTAATGAACAACAACCTAATATCAAGAAACAACCTTTGATCGTGTCAGAAAGTTATTATGAGAAACAAAGACCAGGTTCCTTAGGCCAACCCTTTATACAAAGTGGATTTAAACCCATATTGCATTCACCTCAATATACTAAGGAAGAAACAGTTTATACTACAACAACACCCGAAACAGTTACTTCTAATTTCGGACAACATAAACATCACGTGCCATCGGTACCTGTAATTACTATTGACGATTTGAGACCGCATTATTATCAGTATGTTGTTGATCCAACTACAGCTTCGCCTCCACGAGTGACAACTACAAAATCAATTCCCTTAGCTACTTTATTAAATTCTCTTCAACTAAACAAATCTATTCCACGGCCAATAACTAAAGAAAACGTTGGCTCATCTATTAGGACTCTACTGCAGGTATTAAATGCTCTAAAAGCAGTACCACAACAGAATGATGTGGAGACATCGGTTTTAAGTAATCCAAAGCCGTTAGTGGTTCCGAAGATTGTAGAAGTAACAGCTAAACCAGTTTTAGACATCCAACCGAACACAGAGCCGCCTCAATCATTTGGCGGAGAAGAGTTACAGGAAGAAGAATATCTGGCTGATGTAAACTCTCCATCACAACATTTAGACGGTAAGTCATGTCGACAATAAAATTTATCTGTAAATTTTCATCATTATTACTTTTTGTGCAGAAAACATTATTGGTCATATTACATACCTATATAGAAGGTATGCACATGCACATACCAACAATTTACAAGCATCGGTACCTACAGTGACATATAGGCTTGCTTAATTCATATTTCATATCAGCTAAGGATACCAATGCCCTATTACATAAATTATCGTTTGTATAAATATTTATTCCTAGTTACTTAGTTACATTTTTATCTAAAGTTTCTATTCAAATAAAACTTGCCGCAAACTTTTGCAACTACTTAAGTCCATGAGAATCAAAACAATAACAAGATCATTAAGGTAGATAGTCAATGAAATGAAAAAAAAAAAAATTCGAAAAGGGTGATCATAACTAGGTGCCATACTTGCTCCAACATTGTAATTTTATTATATAACTGGTTATTATTTTAAGTGACGCTCGCATTTTATTCTTGACCTTACTACTCGTATTACCTACGCACCTACGGTAAATGCGTCACAGTAACAAAAGGTTAAAATATAGTGGCATTGAGCAATCGGGCACGACTTTTTTGGCTGAGAAAACCCTTCCAAATGAACTACACTTGTTTTATGCTACCACTATTGTGTAACTAATAAGATGCTTATTTGATTAGCTTCATATCTGGCTTGCTTCTACACTAGATAGGTATTGGTGGCACAATTGTTTTTTTCACATTTTGTGACTGGGAACGGGCAATCGACGAAATACATATGTATTACCTACGACCGTACAGTGCACCAAAAGAAGTATGACTTGGTATATCAACGTAAGGATTATGGTAGATTCTACCTACTATCGTAACGAAATTGGTAGCATGTGTACCTAATAGCCCTTTACCTACTTTATTGAATTGAATTATTGGACGTTGTAGTTAGGTGTTAATTTATTTTTCCTTTTTACAAAACAGCTTCCCATGATGATCAGTTTCTATGACGCGAAAAGCACCTATAAGATAACCCATAGTCACCATACTTTCATACAATCTACTTATGTCTTGTTTATGATTACAGATTCTCCATCTGATGGTGGTAGCACTCAACAGTTCCCACTGCCAATCGTTTCAGACGAAGAAGGCGGTACTCCAGGCAAACCAGGCGTCGACTATCCAATCCTAACCGTCATACCACCAACCAGCTTCGACTGCAAAACTCAGCGATACAAAGGCTTCTTCGCAGATCCTGATACTCGCTGTCAGGTAATTATCGATCTATTTTCACAACATTTTAGGCATAAAATTGTATGACCAAAACGACAACGTATTTCTAACAGTTGCTTATAGTAGATAATCAAAGCCATTTGTTGTGTAGGTGCGTCTATATACGTTTTTGCTCTTTAACAATAGTTAAGTGGAAACATTGATGATATGACTTTACGACAAGAGATCTTTATAAAAAGCATATTATATTCTTAGGGAAAGTAGGTCGCCAGCTGCCGGTGCATATAACATTTGTGGTAACTTACCAACCCTACTGAGGATGTAGCCGAAAAAGGCTTGTAGCAAGTGTACTAGTTTTTCTGCTGACTTTTTAATCTCATGCCAGTGTAAGATCAATTGCGACAATTATGTAAAACATGTAGACAGGCAGTGGAAGTTCATTTTTATGACATTCTCTTCTTATGTTACGAACAAACTTATTTCAAAATATCTGTATCAGCACAATAGTCCTCCTTTCTTTACGAATGAGATCGAGAGATAGAAACTTTTAAATACCTACTTAATTAAAGTATCACTTACGATGGGAATTTTGTAAAAGCAAGTTCCATTATTGTCTTGGAAGTGTAGGTAATTATGGATACAGATACAGGTTTTGGGTCAGACTTAAAACAAGTAAACGGTGTTCCTCAAGGAAGCTTTCTAGGACCTCTTTGTTTTAAAGATAGGCGTAACTATTTACCTATACCATCTGGGGACAGTGGCAAATTCTTTTGATGGGGCCCTATCAGTAAGAATCGTCACGTTGTACCTACTTAGTTTAATTTTAATAAACCACTTATGTTGTATCCTTATTAATTAACTTGAATTTGTATTATAGTCTCTAGTTGTTTCACTATAATAGATTTTAAGCAGATATTAAAAAGAAGTAAAATTATGTTTTTGAAGTAAAATATTTTTTATATACCTAACTCAGGTACATAATACATTGTTAAAAATTTACTTCTGAGCTCGGGGCTTCTTAGGCCAGGGCCCTCATGGGACGGGGGCCCGTGGCATGTTGCCAATCCTGCCACCTTATAGTTACGCCACTGGGTATGAACAAACTGAATTTTACAATATTTTTACTGGAAGACGTCATTCTTCCTTCATAGAAGTTTTAATCTACGTTTCGCGGTCGAACGTGTTTGGTCAATCGCAGAGACTTGGAATCTGTCCTGAACAGTTCACACAACACAAGTTCCCGGATAAAAAAGTTTTCTAAAAACCACGAGTTGTATTTATTATATTTATTGCTTAAGTTACTTTAAAGTAGATAATAACTTTTTGTACAGAGACAAATTTAAGATTTTTTTGACAATCTATTTTCTAACATGTTAATTTAATATTTTTTATTACTTTACTTTAAAATTAACCTCATTTTTCGATGGAAACGAACGAAACGAAAAAAGTTCAGAATCAAGACACAACACTGAAGTTATACTTACCCACATAAAATACTAACATTGCTGTTACAGGTTTGGCATTACTGCGACTTGAACGGTGGTCAAGCATCATTCCTGTGCCCGAACGGTACAATCTTCTCCCAAGCAGCGCTCACTTGTGATTGGTGGTTCAATGTCCGCTGTGCTTCAACCACGCAGCTGTACGTGCTGAACGAGAGCCTCTACAAATTTATTCTGCCGCATTCACCTAAGTTCCCTGAGGACTATAGCGGACCATTAGTTGATAAGTAAGTGTATTTCTTTTTATTTGCATATAAACTGAAATAAGTAAATAGGTCTCCCTTGTGGTCCTACATTGGTTATATTGCAAATAAAAAAATACCTAACAAGGCTCCCTGTGGCGGAAGGTAAGACCTATGTTCAGCAGTGGATGTCATTGGGCTGATATGATAATGAAGGTGTTATTTTACACTTCTCATCAATCGTTCTCATTTTCTCATCAACTACCAAGGTCTCATAATTTTAACTCACGAAAATATCTACAGATGTAGACGTACCTACATAAAATTAAGGAAATGCCTTAGCTCTCTAAGTATCTATATAAGGTATCCCTAGTCCCTGTAGATATGAAATAGCGTGTCTCAGGGTCTTTCCTACTAATATATAGATGCCCTCAACTTATAGGTACCTACCTTATTTAGTTAGTTATATAACAGCTCTAGATTTTTAGATTTTTTTCTCAGATTTTTATTTTTAAAATTTCCAGGTATCTCACTCTCAAATTCAAAGAGATGGAAGAAGAATTCAAGAAGAATAAAAAGAATAAGTCGCCATCAGAGAAGATGGACTCGATGGAAGACTTATCAGAAGACTCCAATGAAGATTCGCTTGAGAATTCTAGAGAAGATACTGACGAAACTAATAAACCCACGGGTGGTGAGAACTCAGATAGTGAACCTAGCGTAATTGTAGAGTCGCCTGGGACCAGTGGCAATGTCGAGAGGTTACATGAATGAAACCAGTCACTTGTAATTAAAAATGAACTGTTCTTACGTTCACACGTACCGTATTAGCATACTTACAATTGAGGACTTGCATTTGTAGAAAAAGTAGATATACTTAACTAGTTTTTTGTTCGGTGCAATAACTTGACGGTTGAAGTAGGTATGTTTAAGAAAATAGTTCAGGTTTAGATCTAATTTAAAAGAGCTTCACATTATTTACAAATCTGTGACGTTAAAATTTGGTGATTGGAAATATTTTTATTACGCAAAATCATCAACATTTCATTTGACAACAGAATTTAGCGAAAAAATACTTAAATTATTATAGTGACCTAGATTTTAGGTAAAACCAAGCTTTCAAGAACTTCCAATGACCTGACTAATTAGATTAATCTGACAGCTCAGAAGCCAGGCTTAAATCGGTCGATTAACTTGTACCTAATATTGCAATTCACAAATGCGCTCATGGTGTTGAATATGTCGAAACACTTAGCTTTCAAACACCATGTGTAAAATTACACTAAGCATCTTTTTGTCTCCCTAAAAAGGAGAATGACGAAATGCAGCACATAGGTAGGTAAGCTAAAGGCTCATTCATATGTTTTACATGGTCATTTTTAGTGCTCGCTTTGTCTTACTCGTAAAGAAAAACAGAGGAAAGCATGAAAATTGTCTGGCAACACTTGCGTAATCTAAATGAGTCTTTACTTACGGAAAAAGATAGTAGGTATGCTCTTATAGTAAAGAAATACCTGATATTATTTTTCTTGGTGGAGGTAGGTACCTATTAAAAATACTGAATAACTTACAAAGCCGAATCTAATCGTAATTTTTATATAACGGGGGACTTTTAGTCTAGCGGCCATCGACCTCAGTTGTAATATATAATAAACCGAGGCAAGTTCCCCCACCCATTAGAATCGAGCCTGTTAGGTACTTTGTAGGAATACTTATATTATTATTATACTGTGATAGTTGTAATTTCATGCTTAAATCCGAGTGACTGCTTCTTTATAAACTTGTGTGACTGACTGTGTTGCCAGTTATTTATAATGTAAAGATAAGGTTATTTGCCATTTTTGCTATACTTACCCACTTTTTTATCTACATTTTAAGATATGCTAGAGAATTAAACGTGCCATATTCTGCCATGTTTAATTCAATTTGAATGTTTGTGTAAGGTTTGAGTAGGATGTAATTTAATTAATTTTAGTACCTATCTATTTATAAATACTCTTAGTGATTTATGTGCAATGTGTAAATATTTACACCTATTTGTATAATTTGCCATTAGAACATTAGAAAATGTGCAATAAATGTTCAATTAAAATATACCTAAGTGTAGTATGATTTAACAGCCAACCTTCATGTCTTCAATAGTATAGTATAGTAGTAGTAACCTACGTATCTCCCAACTCGTAGCAGAAGAACCCTATTAGCATAATCTGAAAAGTATTAAATTTCTGCCAGAGATCACTGTTATGCATAGCATAATTCATTGCAGAAGGGCCAATTAGCAGCTGACTAGTAGAGTTATTGGAACTTCGGCTTTGAGGCTATAATATGCAGCTCGGCTATCACTAGCATAGTCAATATTTCTCACTATCGCCTTCGGTACCTATGAAGTAACAAAAAATACAGTAAGAATTCTTATATCTTTAAAATAAATGCTTTTCATCGAAAGTTACACCTCATAAGGTAATCTCAGGCTCAAAACTATGTAATGATGAGCGAATTAGAGCGGCGTTTTATTTACGAAGAGAAAAATCATAAAAATGTAATTTCACTGAACGAACATGCACTTTTACATTATTCAGTACCTACGCACTGAATGTTAGATACATCACTGAGTGCGTTTCCGTACACATCGTCTCATTTCACTCATTGAGTACACGTCATGTAAGGTCATTCAGTGCACGTGTACTGTAATAAAACACGACTGCTTTAATGACTCACCCTTAGACAGTTCATTGAACCTGGAATTTATACATTTTATTTATTTATAGATTCTATAGCTTGTGTGATTGAGACTTTCATACTTTATTTTGACTGGCCTGTTGGTCTAGTGGTTGGTGACCCTGACTGCTAAGCCGGAGGTCGTGGGTTTGATCCCCACCCAGGACAAATCTTTGTGTAATTTATCTATAATATGTATATATTTACAAAAAAAAAAGTATTTAAGTAGTATATCAGTTGTTTAGTACCCATAACACAAGCAACTATAATTGCTTAATTTGGGACTAGATGGCGCTGTGTGAATGTGGTAGAATATTATTATTATTATTTTGTTTACCTGTAGGTATCTTTGTTACTGACTGGTTGCTCTCAACCAAAACAAGAGGTAGTTCATTGACCCAAAGGAACAAGTAATAGTGGATTATGTAGTAAGAATAATGAGGCAGTGGGTACTATGATTGCAAAAAAGTAAGTCTTTAGCGCTTTTGTATCTCTATTCATTCATCTCGATTCAGCAATACAATCAACAGTTTTGATTTTCTAGAGCATTTATATCTTACCAAAATAGCAGCTTCACCTTTCCTAATGTAGATGGCATGAAAATAAGTAGGTACTGTATATACTTAATACTAGAAGTCTCTATACCTACCCAGATATGTAGAAAAATGACCAGTAATTCTTAAATATCTAAATAGATTTTATGATCGCACAAAAGAAACACTAGTTTGAAGTGATGTTGTGTATTTATTAAGATCATTAAATTAGTGAATATTTAATTATAATATATATTTTACTTGTAGAACCTTAAACATTTTAGTTATTATTACGGCGATTGAAACTAAAATGCACAATCGGAGCGAAATATAAATTGTAAAAACGAAAAACAAAAAAGCAACAATATAAGATCAACAATTAAAATATGAACTATAGACGAGTGGGTGTGACTAGGCAAGCACTAACAGTCCTCTTGATTTTGACAATACTACGTTTATTAACCTACATTCTTAGATTGGGACTTAAACATCAATTAATTACTACCTATGATGTTATAATATAATACTGACACATGAATGACTGAATTTTGATGAGATTTAATGAAACGTCTATCTTTACCTACATCAAACATACAATATATATTATTATTATACGAATATTTATCATGCTTGGACCTTTATAAGCTAGATATTTAAGTAGACAATTAACATTTAAAATTCACACATTTTTCTCAAAGTATACGACACTTATTATTATGAAATAATTTACAATAGCCGTTGGTTTGTTTCACAACGGTTTAATAATAATCAAACATACATAGCTCTCGAACTGCGTGTTACAGATAGTATAATTTCAGCCGGGACTTGCATGTTGTATATCAGTATAATTCTAAAACTGCAAGAATATGGCGGAACAGCTGCTTTTTATTTAAACACATTCTATTTGTGGCTACAATAAGGGAATGTTGATATAAGTTACCCGTGTCAGAGGGCATCCTAAAATCCTTATATTACTATGCGATAGTCGCAGACAATATTTATACAAAAATATAATGTATAATACACAAGATTACTATCAGATCGCGTCTGTATGTTTAATATTTAAATTTTGAACACGCATAAGTTCCAAGATTTTTTCATTCTAGCTAAAATTTCGATTATGGTTATCAATTTACAAATAGTATTTACATCAGACCTCGTCTCCATAATAAGTCAATCACAAGTTGTTGCCGTTTCAGTCTTCACATTCCAATAGTTGAGTATAATCATTCAAACAGACGTTCTTCTCATGTACACTTACCTACACTATAAATACCAATATCATTAACATCGAAGGTGACGAATATAAGTTACATCTAATGAAACAACACAAATTAGCTAACCGCATCTTCTTTCTCATACTCACACTACACATTAGGTACGAAAATAATACTTTTAAAGCGCAGAATAACTAAAAAATGTCAAACTTCCTCATCGTCCGAAACGTGTCTAACTAAACAGCTTAAAATCTGTAGATAAAAGCTCTCGAGTAGCTTACCGTTTAATTTACCCTGTTAGTTAAAATTAGTCGTAACAAAATTCAATATCTTACCGATAAAGAATGCGCACGAAAACGTGCGACAAAACATACGTCGTAACTCTCATCCAAATCGCGCGGTGACGCGGCTACTCAACGAAAGACTACTCACATTCAACGATAAATAGAAACAAAGAGGCGCTCGTGGTAGGTAGGGGTCGGGCGCACGTTGTCCATGTCGGAGGTGTTCCGTGTTCAGTGCTTGAGCAGCAGCGCGGCGTGCTTGAGGCGCAGGTGGGAGCGCAGCGTGTCGATGCGGCTGTAGGTGGCGGGGCAGTAGGGGCAGGGCGAGCGCTGCGCCGTGTGCGAGTGGAAGTGGTGCCAGCGGTTGGACACCTCCTTGCCGCACGACTTGCAGCGCCACAGCGCCGCGCTCTCGGCCACGGCCACGAACATGCTGTGGTACGAGTAGGAGGGCGCCGCCGCCCCGCGCTCTGCAACAAGCGCCGACGACCCGAGCTAAACGAGCGCTAAACGTGGCGGGTGGGTGTGGGGCGTGTCATACGCACGACTGAAACTACACGGATTTGTAACATACCACAATTTAATGTAAAAATTAGTAATAAATACAACAGATAAATGCAGGAGTTTGCAACATGTTAAAATTGCATTACATAACATCAAACAATGTGAAAAAAAAAATTGCATTAACTGCTTGCATAAAACAAAAATTATTTAAATTAAACTTTTAACGGAGGCATCAAACCAAGACATCGAACAAAATTATTCATAAACGACAAATGGTTCATAAAATTTCATGTAAGTATAATATAACAAGACTCGTCAACGTGAGGTACACGATTTGACACCCCCTCCCTATTAGTATTACACTATTGTGATATACGACACTATAACAAATTTGCTAATGTTATAAAGAATAAACAAAATAAACATAACTAGACCATTGCTATCCTGAAAATAACCTTAGAGCTCGTCCTGCACTCCATTGATTCAAATGATAAGATCACATCTTTGTGATACAATGTAAATTTTAATATACAATAAATTGGAATATTCAATAGATTGGCCAAATAAGTGACTAGGTCTACAAGACCTCAATTTCATAAGACTAATTTAGTAATTCGTTAACCTTATGTTTAAAATTCCATATGGCATAAAGTTAGCTTTCATTAAGTCCAAATGTGGTCACCATTACAATTATTAAGTTGCATACTTTTTGAAAGCTGAAAAGAGATCAAAGGTAGATATTTTCTGAGCCAAACGGTGTGATACTCCAAAATATTCTGGCCAGACACTATCATAGTATCCTAACCTAAAATATCTAAAATAATATTCTATGTTACTAATCAATCAATTTGCTATAGCAAATTCAATATTAAAAATTGGTCTCGAGTGATAGTAATATAAAAATGCATTCACGATTAGATGAAGCGTTTAACGTTTAACGCGTCGGCAGATTGGGAGATCAGCACAATCGTCGACTCGCTGGGCAATGGGACCCGCAACGGATAGCTATGATCTATTTCAACAATAGACGACAACTCGCGCGACAATAAATTATTAATAGTACATAACTATTACGATTGGCAGAGGTAAACAAGCTAATTCTTAATATTACCAGCTATAAAACCTGTACATCACCGTAACCCAAACTGCGATTCACTAAGTAGAAATACAAATTAGGAGTAGTCACTTATGTAAATACAAATAGGTAGTTACTCTCTTTCAATGATATTAATTATATACTTTTTAAATATCATTTAGTTTGGTTACGTAATTAAATAACTAGTAATATTGCACTGAGTATGAAATGCTATCAAATAATAAGCGCCCACATTATAATGAATAATAGGTATAAAATCTTTGATATCCTTAAAGTAAATATAAAATCTTTATGGAAGAAATGTTTGGTGACTTCATAATAATAATAATATATACAGGGACGCATGAGCTTCGTGCTTACATTAGAGTGGGCCCCTATATTCAATAGTCAATTGTATAATCTAGCTAAAAGTTATGACTATTTCAAAAAATTGCACAAGTGGAATTGCATGTTCACAGCTACTAAACAGCACTAACACCACAACTAAAGTTATGGGAAACGATCACGGATTCTCTATTTGAATGTGATACGAGTAATTCTTAACACCATCATTGAACGTTTTATATTTGGTAGGCAAGGATCAGATTCATATATTATGTAAATGTGTCTTATCATTATTTATTTATGTACTAGTAAACTTGAAGATCTCTTGAAAATTAAGGTAAAATCTCGAGTGATACTGTAATCTCTAGGCGTGTAACGATCCATGCAATATGTACCCGTTGACCAGACAGATGCGACCTCAATTGGATGCTAGATGCCTTACATTTAATGCAAAGTAACTAATCATTAAAACATTAATAATATTATAATAGGAGTCGAATCGTAGCGTGTTAACACTCTTGGTTCTAGCACCATTCCATTTTATCACATTTCAGTTACCGTACCACTCTAAGTGTTTAGCTAAAAATGTAACAATCTTAAACCTTAATTGAAAAATACATACATAAACGCTAGGTTAGTCCCAATCGTAGAATGCCAATATTAGTTACTAAATGCGCAACCTCCAAACGTTCCATCCTAACTTATAAACGAGGTCTTGGACCCCAAGCACCGTTCACACGAGAGTGGGCGGCGGGACGAGTCGCGCCACCCGTTACCACAACTAAACACCTACCAACGATTAAATAATAAAACATGTTAACATCTCAACTCGATACTTTTAACCGACAACTCAATATAAACGAAATCAATGTTACTAATTATGATGAATCGATTAAAAACAAACAACACTAATAAATCATATTATATATGCAGTTATATAAATATAAAAGTATATTAAATCAGACAATAGAATATATCTAAGTATAAAAAACAATCTCCGTAAATAGATCAACTAGTCTAGTATAAAAATCTTTTCGTATGTTTCCTTAGGCGCTATCCTTTTAATACATCACAAATCCTTAATAATTATCCATCTTGCAAAGGCCTCATAGAGTTACAAATGCATCTACACTGAGATTCAGTCAATATTTATACGTCGTTGACCAACGACAAAATCACAATCTCTTGCCAGTCCCCAAATATCCTTCTGATGTCGTTCCATACCACCCACAGGATTCAATAATAACATAAATACAATTGGCTACAGGAAACTCATAATTTCCTATCTAATGAATAAATATAACAAGAAAGTGTGAGCCCGTACCTGGGCCACCGCTAATAGCCAGCATCACTTCGCGGTCGCACCGCTACTCGATATAATGTATATTCTTAATATCTTAAGGTTCCTATCGATACAATATAAAAAATAATATGGTAATAGTAAAATTAACATCATATTATTGCTTTTGCCCGTTCCCGTATAGCGATTGGTATAGAAAAAAATTTGCTTACCTACTATATACGCTTCGAGTCATTATTCAGTAACATCGACATAGTACATTCCAGACGAGGAATCTTATAAAAGATCACACTGGGGCAAGTCAAACGCACAACCGATACTAAAACGAGTCGCCCGGCGTGCGGGCTACAAGAGAGGCCCGTTTAAGTAATAGCACTTCAGCTTAATCCTAAATAGGAAGCGGTTTCGACGCGAGACGGTCTGTTAAAATTTTGACACATCAACAACGATAGAGTCTGATCTGGCGGGGCGTGACGCTCACAGAGCGCCGAGGCCGAGCCAGTACATGGACAATCAGTCGAAGCCCGCGTCCAGCGGGTTGGCGAACAGCGGGGCGTGCGGGGGCGCGGGCGCGGGCGGCGGCGGCGGCTCGAACTTGCGCGTGTCGGGGTTGTACGCGGGGTGTTTGAACTTGCAGTGCGTGCGCAGGTTGTCGGAGCGCGTGTACGTGGCGCGGCACAGCGGACACTCGAACCGGCCCGGGAAGTGCACGTGATAGTGGTTGCGGATGTGCGTCACCACCTTGCCGCACAGCTTGCAGCGGTGCAGGTTCAGCGCGCCCGCCACGCGCTCGAACGTCAGCCGCATGTGCCAGCCCTTCGAGCCTGCAACGGGCAACCAGCGATCCGTCACTCCCACTCTACTCCCTCTCCCACTCACACCTCCCACCCCCCACCAGCAAGGGGCCGGCTACTCACGATTGTCACCACAATCGACTCTTTATATAGTTTAGCACTATTTAAGCCTTAATATTAACTGTTATCGCTGTACTATGCCTCTCCTAGAACTATTATATATTATATAAAAGCGTTAATATTTAATAAAATTTAAAAATAAAACTTTGGAAATTATTTTTTGTAACAAAATAGTAATATTCAATGGATATCCATGCAGAAATGAATCGATGATACTGAAGAAATGGTGTTTGTTATTTGTCAGTGTTACGTTTGCATGAAATTTTGTTAATTACTTTCACCAAGCCTGTAATGCGGAAGGCAATTTATAGAGAGAAATAGGTCTGCTATATATAAAGTAAGCATGGATAGAGGATGAAATGAAAAGAAAAGTGGTATAAATAAAGGAATATATTTGCAACAGACACACAATAACGAAAGACTTACATACGAATTAATTGAATTAAATGGGAAATAAATTAAAATTAAGAGGTATGTTCCTAAATCATTAAGTCAGTCTTGGACATCAGCAGGTACGACCGATGTCATTTCATTACACTACAAGGAACAATAAGAGATCATAAGGTTGTACAAAGTTTTTGGTCGGAATTGATTTATAAGGCACCTCAATTGATCGGCAGTCTTCAATCTAGACGAATAGGATCACTAAATATTGAATATAAAATAAAGGCGACGCTATTATGCTTCATTACACTAGTCATAATACTTCAGATATTCACATTTAACTGAACGACCACTTGTCCAATATGTACATAAATATGTACAAGTATAATATTTTACGATTATTATTGATTAATACTTATTGTATATGCTAAAGACGCTGATCAGTTGAGCTGATATTACACATAATTCAAAATTCACAGCAAAATTTTGGTTCTAAGTATCATACAAATACTACGTTAAATAAGTACATAAATTGTTAATACATTAGGTATTGATTGAGCACATGATAATTTGTCACAATAAAGAAAATTAGTTTAATTAATGAGCAAAGAAAATGATTACTTAAAATCTAATATTTCAATGAGTCTGCTACCTGTTTTTGGTATGAGAAATATTGTGATTTGCTAGCTGGACGTCCAAAAAGGTTGTTTTTAGAAATTTGATTAACTTTTGCAAGGTTTTCTTTAATTGTGTTACGGGGACAAACAAAGACGGCATAAAACGTGCCTTGCGAGTACTTATATGGAGTCAACAGAGCTTATTAATAAACAATCTCCTCAAAGTGAAAGTATATTTGAACGTCAAGCATTTCGCAAATGAACATTTAAGTATGTATCTCAGAATATGGAGTTGTTTTGGCTTTACAATTTCATAATATATAAATATTCCTATTACTAAAATGGTATTTCAGGTCCCAGCCCCAGAGTTACCAAGATTATTATTACTAGGAATAATATTGGAATATGTGCAGTTTAATCAGATGATTTTTCCAAAAGGTATGGAAGAGTCTGTTATTCCTAGTCCCCAGCACAAAATAAATGTACTTACTAAGAATTATAAACAAAGTATTTGTATCAAGAAAACATTAGAAAATAATCTAGTGTCGGTTCAAATAAAAATTAAATCATAGAAAAGATTTTTCTATGGCGGATTTCCCATCAGTACGTAAGTATGCTGTAGGTGTGTATTAATAGTATGTAACTATGTATATACAATATTTATTAGATATAAAAATAGAAAAAATACATAGGTAATTTTACTGGTATTTTTCCGATAATAAAACTTAAAAAAAACGCATAAGGCTGGGCATTAAAATAATAATCGATGGTAATTCTGGGTAAAGAGCGAAATTTCGATCGCTTAAGGAAAATGATAAAAAAGATAAAACCAAATAAAATTAGTCACACCACACCTTAATACTAGTTACAAAATTGCATTTGTTAGAACCACCTAATCAGCGCATTTTGTTAGAGCAATTATGTCTTATTAAAAATTAAGGCAATAGGAATAAATTCGTCATGATAACAATTAAGTGAATCGCGTAATAAGTATCGCAAAACGAAAAAAATACCTACACAAGAGATAATACGAAATCATGTATTAAATTTGCTATCCAACAAAATGTAAAATAAGTTGGCATTGAGATTCCTAAATTGATGTAAAGTTCATCAGAGTGGTAACACTAGGTTAGTTCGCACTTCTTTTGTATATTAGACATATTAGAATTTAAAACAGAACTATGCTTCATGCGAAGATGTCTCTTTAGGTTATCGGCTCGTGTGAGAATGATAGGACACATGGGACATTTGTGTTGTTCTGGGTTGTGAGATTTCATATGCTTTTTTAGATTATTCACGAGTTTGCCGCATATGTTACAAGGCTCCGGAACATTGAATGCTCTGGGGTTAAGTGTCAAACCGAATGATTTAACAATATTTTCAACGTTCGCTAGTTTATTGGTGAACGGTTCCCATGGTTTTTTATTTTCGTCAACGCCATAGTTTTCACCTGCAAGATATGTAACGTCTTCACTTTTGGTTTGTTTAATGCATTTGTCATGCTTTACAAATATATAGATGTAGTTTAATATCATGGCAAAAAACATTCTTCCCTTACTTTTGGTAAAACCATGCCATGTCCCTTCCCTAACATGCAACCCTAAGCCCTAAACCTAGTCTATATTATAGCTTATCACACATTCGATTCTATCGTTAAGAAATAATCCAATCTTAAAGTTAAAATAATAAAGTACACTTACATCATATGTGATAGTTAAGAAACTTAATTTTGTTCTAAATAAAAAGTATATTTGCACGACCTATGACCCTCGGGGGCGCCAAATCATCAGTAAGAAATCTTATGACACCGATTTCTTCGTAACAACTAATAGAAAAAATCTAAAAGCATATGTATAATATTAAGAAAAAAAAGTACTGTAAAGCGTTAATGTCAGTGCAAATTAATAATGGAATGGGTAAGCAACGACGAATGACATGCTGCGGGTGTTACCATCATGCACAATTAAGCCAGAAATTTTGACCAAAAACATATTTTTATTATGTACAGGTTTAAAATTTCTAGATATTACAACGAAAAGCAAAATCATAAGTAAAATCTAAGAAGCTTCAATATCAAAGATAGGCAACGACAAATCTTTGTCAGTTATTAATGATTTTCACGTCGTACTTTAGGATGCATCCAAATGCTATTTAAAAAGAACGAATGTCTTAATATCTGACAAAGATTTTAACACAAACAATATGACGAACATGTTAAAATATAAAATGTTTTTTACGTTACCGCCACCACCAAAGACGCTGGGTATAACATTGGTCGTCATAATGTCGAGGTAATACATAAAACACCTACCATCTATGGTGTCTGTCTGGTCCGGGTGTGGTTGCAGTATTGGTTCGCTATCGTTGCATTCATTGTTAAGGCTTTGCGGGGTCAACATTGACGCCATATCAGTCACTCCCATACCCTGAAATGTCGTATATTTTATGTTTAAATAAATATATATAACAACAAATTAATTTGAGTACATAATAGTTTTAAGTTACGATTATTTATAATCATGACAATGCATATTTAATTCTGATTGCTTGTGGTATTTTTTCTAGTAAAAATACCTACATTATTAATGTAGGTATATTTTCAGGCTTTATGTGGGTGTAAATAAATAAGAGATATTTTAAAAAAGTCATTTTAATTAAAACTGTTTACACATTGTACTTTTATATCTATGATTTTTTTTAGATCTATGAAAATTGATTAAATGCAGGCACTTTTGTAGGCTTTATTGTGAATGTTATTGTAGCTGTATTAAGCTATGACCTTTGAAGTTTAAACCAACTCTTTAACAGGTAAAGAATATTTATCTAAATGTGAAATGGCTACATATTAGATACTTAAGTTTTGTTTATAGACAAGACTTATTCTGTTTTTAAAACAAATGATTGACATTAAACAAATTCTTAACTGTCTAAGTACAAAGTATCCAATTAAAAAATAAAAAGGTTCTGTCGGACGCTATCACAGCCATTGAAAGGAATAGAAAAAAAAATTACATCTTTAGAGCTTTGCCGCAGGCGGATAATATTCATTTCAAAAATATACCTTACACATAATTATTATGAATATTAATTTGGACTTTTAAGGACATACTTATTATACATATTAAATTTAATGGGTCCTTTAATTGGAATTCGTTTTTGAACATTGAGCTACGGGTGGTATCTCTTCATTTGTAATAGCATTATTGGAATTTTCACGATCTCTACAGTATTTATGAGCTTTACATTTGTCGTGATGATTTACTATTTCTAATCTAAAATTAGCATTGCCTTCTACGAAAGACGTTCTGTTGACAGACAGCTCATGTGACCACTTTCTACAGTAAATACAATACATAATATTGAGAGCCTTGTCGTATTTTAACCACGGGTAGAGTGATAACCAGCTCAAGCGAAATTTGAAGCCTTTTTTAGCAATGACAGGTGTTCGTCTGCTAGGATTTATAGGCGGTTTGACTTGTTGGGGCGGAAGCGCGAGGATAGCTGCGAGAATGTTGTTACAGGGTCTGTTAGAGCTGAGATCCAATAATGAGCGGTCAGATCCCACCACCCTGGCCACGGGAACCCATCCCGAATTCTGCCAACAAAGAAGGAAAGGGTCTGCTTTAAAATTTTCATCACATTATTTTTTTAATCGGGCAGATCCTTTCCTTCCAGTCAACAGATACGCGGAGCGTCGACAAAATAGAACGGTTTCGAAATAAACAGAAGAAAAAGATCATCCTCGTTAAGTTTGCGAAATGGGCTTCTAGTCCTTATCCTAACAATAGGGATAAGCCTGATGAGGCAGACATTTTCGACTAACAATGAAGTCTTCCGTGAGAAACAATAAATTCATTTACTTAGATCTTTTTGGTCGTTAAACGAGGCGCGAAAGAATAATAATAAATGCGAGATATATAAGACATAAAAAGAAAATGACAATAACGGCCTTACTCATATTATATTATTGGATTATATTTCATAATTCAAATATTAAGAAGTGTTTATGTAATCATAGTATATGTGTAAGTATGGGAGGAGTAGTGCGCACGCACCTGTAGATGAGTCTGGTCGAAGGGCGGCGGCGGGTGCAGCGGCGCGTGGTGCGGCAGGTAGGGCGCGTCGGGCTCCTGCTTGACGTGCGGCGCGGGCGAGCGAGCCACGCGCACCGGCGTGTGCGCGGGCGGCGGCGTCGACGGCTCCGACCCCGACCCGGTCGAGCCGCTCTTGCTCTTCACGTGCGTCTGCACAACCACACACGATTAGTACTTCCTAGCCAACGAGTGCGAATCAAGTTTGGTCTCGAATAGCGCAGAGTATCTACAGCCTATACCTTTGAAGATTAACCCTTGTACGGACTAAGCGTTACAATATACGCGTAATCTAGGTATGTTTGATACGCGTACAGATGGATACGCAAGTTACCCAGATTGACCGTCGCTGCTGGTAAGGACTAAGCGTTCTTGAGAGCGCCTTATTAACATTGGTATCTTAGTGCGTACTAAGGCTTTACAAAATACCAAATACCAGAAAAACATTGGTGCCGTCGATGTTAGTTACCTCATAATGCCGGTAGGATAGGTCTACGTCGTCCCTGGGCACGGTGGAGTTCTTCCGACGCCGCTTCTCCGGCGGCAGCGCGTGGGTGGGGTGCGAGGGGTGTGAGGGGTGCGCGGGGGGCGCGACCGCGAGCGGCGTGAGCGGCGCGGGCGGGGCGCAGTGCGCCGCAGGAGGGGTGGCGAACGATTCCGTACGAGACAGATTTTCGGCACTCACTGAAGGCGTTGATCTATCTTCCGACTGAGAAATAATGTGCAATAGACTTGAAACATCTAAGATAGACGATTATGCCGTTAAGGGTAGCCACACATTTAACGGGAGATGCGTCGGACGTATCATTATTGTATGCATCTGACTATGCACTGACGCATCATCGGTTAAGTGTGCAAGGCCGAATGAAAAAAATTTTGTATAGATTTGTTTGTTCTGACATTACGCAACCGATAAATACAAGACGTAATCCTCTTTCGCATTAAAATAAAATTTAATAAGCAATAAGGGATTAATATTGATTTTACTTCTTAATTAAATTTATGCTGCGGTAAATAATTACTATAATGAGAGTCGGTAATCTTGTTGCCACCTTCGTGGTCTAGAAAGAGGTAACACGTGAACACTGATAAAAGCCGGTTTTAATTTAGATACTCATGATAGATATTCCCTGTTACCATACAAATGCGGTTTCAATTTGAGAATAGAATTTGTCATAGTGAATTAAATACATAGAAATTGGTTCGGTAAATAAAATTGAAGAAAAGAAGACAACAAAACATTAGTTTTGTGCATTCACAATTCAACAGAACTAAAATATATTGGATTATAATTATAACTATAAATAAAACATCTGTTTGAAGTCATAGTCCTACGGAAACGTGTCAAAGATTTTGCTATCTTGCAATGCTATCGCAAGGAGAGAGGTGATTAAGTTTTCAATTATCCTCTATAGTACACCATCTTTAAGAGACTAAAAATTAAATGATGAGCATAAAGATAAGATAAAATGTTACGTTCATTACATTACACATCATTTCTTATGTTCAATTCCTAATGTTTTAGATATTTTAGAAAACACTACCAATTTTGCATTTCAGCGCGAAGAGCTTTCTAAAATATTCTAAGTTCACATAAAGTATACATTGTCTTAACAAACTAGAAAAATAGCTAGGTAATAAAAAATGTAACGGAAAAATAGTAGCCAAGTTTTTTAATAGGCGTATTATTACATAATAGAAGTTCTTACTAAGCAGGGCTCTATCAGAACATATTTCCTGTTTATTCAAGTCTATTAATAATACACATTTCATATTCCAACGGTTTTTACCGAGTTGATGCGTTTATGGATGCATATCTTTTTATCTCACTCTGTAGTGTAACGGTATTGTGACGTCACCGCTTTAATTTTGATTTCGGTAGATCTTTTCTATGTAGTGGAGAAACGATGTATTAAAACACATTTCTAGTTTCGAATTTTAGGTTATCTAGAATAAATTTGTTTTTATCATTTTTAGGAATTTAAAAATAAAAATTCTAATTCAGAGGTCTACAACCACAGCTCGTATCGAATGACTTCAAGGTCAACTAGCAATACCTAAAATACTGTAGTTTCATATAAGAAAACGTGACGATATTAAAGCTAAGCCACGTAAATTAGTGCAGTATTGACCCTTTCCCCTTATTACAAAATATGGAGTAAGCATTAAACCAGGTTTAAATTGACATACCTAAGCCATTGCTTTAGTGTCAATGTTGTCAATTTAAACCTGGTTTAATGCTTAGTCCGTATTTTGTAATAAGGGGGATCATGTTCACGGTAAAATGAAAAATTTTAAGCCTTAGGTACTTTCGACAGAACTAGATTTGTTTTTATTGTCTTATACCCAATAATAATAATATCTCGGGCCAAATGCAAAACACGGTACTTCTGGACACGGCACGCATTGTGAGGAGGTTCCTCTCTCTAGAGCCCTAACTCTCCCTAGCTTGGTCCCTGTACCCGATACCGGTGGGTCTCCAAATTTTTATATTTTGAAATGTATTTTTATATACTATATGTTATAAATTATTTTTTTTTTGTGAAAATATTAAAATAAAGAGGAACAATAATATAAGGTTACACGCAAAGAGATTGACAACGCCGTAGGAACAGGCAACTTCAGAAACTTATATCCCAACTATCGCTTACACGTTGCACAGCCTTCCCCTTGAGTTTAGAAAAAAGTTATAATTTCATAAATACAATATGTACATACAACACGGCAACATAAAATGTCATTTTTATCTCGGGTTACGGGTATTAAGGTAATTATTATATTTTTAAATGCAAAGTTCATTATTCATAGATCGATATTGATAAATTTGTGTTGTGGACAGGATGCACTAACATTATTTCAAATTATATGAAAACCTAGACAGGCTAATGATTGTCTAGACACCAAAGAGAAGGTCATCTATGATCACTATTTACTACGAATTCTTTATGCCAGTTATATATTCAGCGCCGTACAATACACGCATTACTTGCCATGAAATTATGTGTCTGCGAAACTTACATTTACGTACCTAATTATCTTACGGATTGGTAGATAATATTAATTGGACTGTGTGTTATGGCGCGTGTTAGGAGAAGCCCATGTCCAGCAGTGGACTGCAATTATAGGCTGCGATGGTGATGATGACGATGATGGTGATAGACAAATAATGCAAATAACAAAATTGAAAATTTACTTACTAGCTATCCCCGACTAGAGCTGATGATGAACGGCAAGACCAATTTTATTAAAACATATTTATGAACCATCACGATGTAGCCTGTATGCATAAGTCAATTTTTCAGGTACATTTGTTGTTATTTGCCTGACAAATAAAATTGATATTGGCAGTTGTAAGCGGGTGTCCATCATTTGGTGAATTTCGAATTATATGACAAATATTTTTCTAGTGATATCGCGCCAATAATGCAACAGGCCAATCATGGTTAAACCACTGAATAGATTTTAATGATTTTGTTTATGTTAAAATATTAATGAACCTTGACGAAAACTAAATTTATGCGGTGTACTTTCGTTTAAAAATCAAATCGCGAGCATAACAAAACTATAAATTAAGATCTCATAGGTTAAAAATTTGCGTATATTAATTTGTATACAGGGTGTATACGACGATACGACATTAAATGAAACCATGTGTAGCATGTGATGTTAGAAGGCTATACCAAAAAAATTAAACAGAAATTTGCAATAGTTTAGACGCAAATGTACTTTCTTTATGTCACAGTTGTTCACAGTTTTAAACAACCTGTAGGTATTTACGTTGATCGTATGTTGTCATTATGTCATTCAATTCATTTAACTATCTCTGACTCTTTCATATTATCTTATCTCTTACTCTGTTCCGCACTTTTGTCGTCGTCATGTCGAAAACGTCATGATAGAAAAATAATGTGTAGTTTTATATTCTTAAATTTTTCGACTTTAAATAATGTGTAGTTTTTTTTTTTTTTTTTTTTTTTTTTTTTTTTTTTTTTTTTTTAATAATTTTTATTAGAATATATTTATAAGGTAACCCTGGTGTTAACACACTGGCTGCCTTTTCATTTAATGTCGTATCGTCGTATACACCCTGTATAACTCTCATATATTATATATTTTACTAATACTAGGTATGTCTATTTTTGTTAGGAAGATCTCAAATCAGTGCGTATTAAATTTAATCAATACATTGACATTTAAGTTTAGAAAAAATAGCTATATAAGTAAATTAACAGGTATAATCTTACGACAGACTAGCTTTATAAACTAATAATTAATATGTATTTATTTAGGTATTGGTAAGAACCAAATAAGTTTAATATTTAGTTTATAATTTTATTCTCTCAACCTTCTAAAACTATTGAGCCAAGAATAAAATTATAGTCACTATTAGTGAAAAAGAATTAACGATATAAGTAAAGGGATAAACAACCGAACCAATTTTGACCAAATTCGATAAAAAATTAAGAAATCGTTCGTATTCATAGTTCGTACAAAGCAAAAAGAAATTTGTAAAGACTTAAGAGCACGTCCAAGTTCACATAAAGTTATTGACTTTTAAATGACGATAAAAATACTAAAGCAACTAAGTACTTACCTTAGGATTCAATGTATTATTTTCTGTCAAACCTCTGACTTGTAAACTTTCAGCAGTTTTTAGGAACATTGGTAGCATATTTTGGCCAACATTCACTTCACCCTAAAAATAAAATAATATATTCACATAATTGATCCTATTATTGAAATACTATAATTCAATAACTATGTAAACAAGTAGATACCTTGTACATGAAATCCAAAAGAGATTTAATTTCTGAGAATCTTACATCTTTGAGGAATATTATCGGATGTGGATGATGATTCTGTAGGAATATGCTTTCGAAATATGGGGAACATGCGGAGAGTATCGTCTGATGAGCCTGAAACAAATCGACAAAATAAAACAGATTTTACAAAACTTGCTGTTAAAATAGCAAGTGTAATTTGAACAAAAGAAATGATGCAAAGCTATGTGAAGGTCTTTGCGATTCTGTTAGCATTATATAGAAACAGTGCATAACTACCATTTTGGCAGACTTATTGTTATTACAATTAGGTAGTAAGTGTTTTTTTTATGGACTAGGTTTTCAAGACTTCATTCGCTACTTAATATTTATTTGGGGGCCTTTGTCACTAGTTCACATTATAATATTGTGCTGATTTAAATATTTGTACATACCTACGAATATTTAAACTGGTATCGATCAAGTAAACTTATGATTCAAAGCAATAGGTAATTAGTTTAGTGAAACGGTATCGCCAACCTAAATAAACTACTTTTATCGCCGATGATTAATCAATAGCCATCGATCTCGTTTAAAAAGGCGAACAGTTTAGGTTTTAATCGCGCGCATTATTTTAATCGAGATCAATCTTCTCGTTAAATAATAATAATAATATGTTTTGTTTAAAGGTGCTCATAAAATAAACCTTTTGCGATGAGCAATATTACTAAATATTAGTTTAAATATGTTGAGAAGTTTTATTTTTAGACAACCGAGTATCGTTTAATCTTTGATTCTTTTGACAAACGTCTTCGTGCGAATTCATTAAATTGCCGATCGATGTTGAATGCATTTATAGGTAAGCAGATCCGTTTCGTCAAATTTATTCAGGTCTTCAGCATAAAGATAAGTTCGAAATGTAAAATTACGTATTTACCGGCAAAAAATCGTCTCAACTTGTATTTAGTCACATTGTTGGTACGGATTAAAACTTTCATAGCCCAATATGTAGGCTAGCAGGCAGAGTATAAAGACATTATGCAAATGCCTACATAATATGTATAGGAGATTATAATAAAAACCTTGATATTTTTAGAATTAATTGGTAGCGAACTTTCGTTTTGCAGTACTACCAAGCAATATAAAAAATCGAACTTTCACTAAGCTTTATTTATGTTTGTGGCTTGCTACGATCGTCCTAGATAACACGACATTAATTAAAATGTATTTTATAAGTACGCTCTATTTTTATCAACGTGGTTTTCGCTAAAACGTACATCATTGCAGGAAAGAAATGTCCGACTCGACTCGTACATATGAACTGTAATACATTCACTTTAAGAATGTGGTAAAGCCGATAGCGGTATCTAAACTGAGTAGGTAGCAGGTTTACTAGTCCTGTCTCCCACAGACTTTAGCGTTACACTTAATTAACTTTTATCCGCTATTTCGCACGAAATACATCTCTGTTTACGAGAACGTTATATGCTTCGTGAAATTTTCACCAAAAGCCATTAATATTATTAAATTATACTAAACTGGATAGTGCATTTTTTATATAATGCTTTATATGTCTATAGTAACTCGACGTTAAATTTTATGTGCATTATGTTTCACAAAAATATTTTAAAACTAAAAATATTTAGGAGATTTTTAAATTAATGCCGGCGGAAACTGGTCAGACTAAATAAACATCATTTAAAAAGAGCCACATGGAATTTCTGTATGTCCCTATAGTGACAGTAGATATACGATATGATATTTATTTATCGCTCTACTAACTACTAAAACCAATGGTACATAACACGCGACGTCTTACGTTAATTAGAATTTAATATTGCGTAAATGTGGTAAATTTTGTTACAAGAATAATATTTACGATATTTTAAATAATAAATGTAACATAGATTAATCTGTAGTGGAATATCAACATAATCTTTATACAAACATTCAATACCTAAACACTTAAAAATAGTGCCGAGACTGGCTTGTTGATACAGTTTTAAAAACTGTAACGTCGGAACTAGCCTAGCCTAGATGTGCCATTAGCATTTGCCTGTCTAAATCTAGACCCTAAAACCTGCTTAACAACCGCTATAAAAATTAGAAAGTTAAAAACATGCAGATCTTCTGCAAAACTCCTTTCAACCTACCAACAAATTGCATTTTATTAGCATAAAACTTTAGCTTTCATAGTTAATTGTTGAATTTAAATTTAAATGGCAGATATAGGAAGTTGTGAGTCCAAATGTGTTATTGACCTTTATAGTCATCAAAATATAACTACAAAATAATTCTAATATTTTTTAGAAATTAATTGAAATGGTCTTCATTGTTTATTACATTAATATAAACTACCATTTAATTGTCTATACTGAGAACACTATTTTATGTTAGTAGCAAGCCAACCACAGCACCAAATAACAATGCAACCGGACTACCGAATCAATGCGATAAAATAAAATTTAACATGAATTTTAAAATTTTACATGAATCAGTAATTAAGTCAGAAATATGTCTAATTATATTTTAAAATATATAGGTGTATTGCTTTAAAAACCTATTTAGGAAAGAATAACCTTGTGAAATTAGCAAATATTTAAATATCTACAATGATGACTACCTTGACTTGATGGCCTAAGGTAGCAATTTGACTGTAATGACTATCAAGATTTTGTGTCTTATCTTCCTCTATCTAGCTACTATGTAGGTACATATCATTAGACATTTTTATTGTTGTCCTTGGAATTAATTAATCATTTACTATAATTATGAATAAAGTCAACCTTATTATATATTTTGCATTAAAACTTTATAATTATAAAAAATATAACTAATTATTAAAGATTGTATACTCAAGTTAGAGATAAATCAACAAGATTGTGTAAAATTATAATCACATAATATAATTAATTATATACTTGTTTAACTATAAGTTACACAGATTGCAGTTTACATTAAATATAAAAAAATAAATTATTTATTTATGTTATCAAATATGTTACAAATGATTATACAAAAGCAATAAATAACATTCAAGAAGCATTGTCAACAGAAGGTAACAACACATGTGTGTGTAACTCATATTTGTTTACTATTTATTGCATTTTGTTGTGGCATAATAATAAACTGTTGCATGTCAGTGCAACAAACAGAACATCAATATTTACATACACTGCCTAGTGACATAATATTATTAACATGTTATTATAAATTGGGATAACTGGCTAACATTTCAATCATGTGACTAAATATTTTTTTGTTGAAACATGTAACAATGATTTCATGAATTATGTATGAACCCGAAACACTAGACACAATTAAAATCATGGATATAATTCAAACTATTGATACTCAAGTACTATGTATTTTATAAATCTTGATTTTGCCTAAAATTGTAAGATACAATAACTACTGTAATAGTTCATAATATTATAGAAGAACATACCTTAACTGTTTCCCCGTCACAGGCAAGCGTGACATCGCACAGAGCCTCTCTTTGTAGCAGGCTTGCAAGCACATCAGTCAGGTTGTTCGGGTGGTTGTTCCAGCGCAAACAGAATTGCTGGTCCATTGTTGGTGCTAATGTCAGTGACCGTGCTGCAAATAATGCTCATATCACTACACAATCATTGAACCACATAATACAAAATGTACAAATTCAAAAGCATAAAAATTACAAGGTTATATCAATATAAGGACTAAAATTTAAATTCATGAACAGTTGCTACAACGAACCTAGATTTGCATCACTTAGTATTTAAACAAGTGGTAATTAGAGACGTGCGCCGGTTATCAAATTTACATTAAAATACTATGTGCAAAAAAAATTGGCGGCCATAGGGCCTAGATAGGAGAGCGGAGAGATAAGTGACATCAGCGGCTCGAATTAATGGGGGCCGCGGGCAGCGAGCTTACTGTACTCCACATTGACAGTTAGCCCGCCGACACATATCTACTTGTTGCATGCTCCAAACAACACCTATACATTATGTAATTTAGCTCCAGAAGCCAGATCGCGGGGCCACCGACCCTACGGGACGCGGAAACCTCTAGCCGCCTCTATAAACGAGTTTAAAAAAGTAGTACCGCTCGCCAAAAAAATCGCAACATGCTGACACCGTTATAATCGCCAAGCTGGATGTCCCAGTTGCTAGGTCCACACGCCTGTTATGAGGAATTTTAGGATGCACCACTGCTTGTTGTTTATCACAGGTCATGCCGCGTGCCTAAAAATTGGCAATCGAAGATGTATGGGATTTCTAAACGCGTAGTTGTGTCAACTTTGGCTATTCGTAGCGCCATTTGCCGATCCCGTATCACAGAATCTAAGAATTATAATATCAATAAACACCAAATATTTCTCTTAACACACAATTAATTCACTAGCACAAAACAAAACGAATTCCGTGGCGCGCCAAGTCAATAATTCCTAACTCACCATTTGCAAAATTTTTGCCATCACAAACGCCACCCGACCCCTACCTTGCACTGTCTTTTTGACCACACACACATCTCGATTTCCGTGTTCACTCACGGCCTTCGGAATATCTTTCACATCAATCGGCCAGATTCGCAACGCGAACTTCATGCGTTTCTCACTTTATGGCGCCAAATTCAAATTTTGCAATGTGAATTTATTGATAATGGCTTTATTTTCTAGTATTACATGAATTCCTAGATGTATTTGTATACATAATTCATAAAAGAAATATAAATACTAATTAATAATAGGGATTTCATACTGAATTCGTGCTATATTTACCATATCTCCCGAATCCATAGATATTATTTGCTGAGAGGTTATGACGCGGAAGCAACACTGTTATGTGAAAAAAATTAACAAATACCGTAATTACTGGGACTGATTTCATATAAAAGGTTATCAACGTTATAAGACGCACCAATTTTCTAAAATTAACGAATTGTAGTAAACAAATGTATTAATTTTAACATTGGCCTTGACATTATTATCACAATTTTTGCACATGCACATCCGAGAATGTAGCGCCATCTACAATAATCTGAAGTACAGATAACGGAACTACTTGGAATTTCCTTGTTGTTTCAAACTACGCAAAGATGGCGTTACTTATACTTTTAGAAATAGGTTTTGCTATTTATCTATCAATAGTTCAATGATCCCGTGATGCGCGTACAGTCAGCGCCATAAATAAAGTAATTCGCGTTAGTATTGTGCATTGAACGGAGAAACTGTACATATATTGCTTTCAAATATGGTTATGTAAAAAATACCTACCGAGTTGCTGTTTTACAATTATGTATTAGGTACAAGTAAACTCACGTCATATAATATATGTTATACTTTTATCCAAGACTATTGTGTGTACAAACTATTGTGTGTAACAGGCAGATATCTATATAAGTTTATTTTTTAAATTGTATGCACGTATAATAACTTTCGTTGTTTTTTTTTTCCACTTACCTACCTGCTTATATATTAAATTCCTAAGTAGGTGCTAGGCATCCGTAACAGCGTTGTTTTTTTTCTTACCTCAATACAGTTTTGTAGCTAAGTACTTATACCTACATCATAGATTGAAAAAGTTAAAACTAGCAGCCTAGAACGCTTGATAGACACAGTACCTACCTATCTACACTGTTATTATGATACGTAGGTACTATATTTTTAATAGGCCGATATTACTATGCTGCGTTTATAATAATGAGTACAGGTCACTGAACTTGACATAACCAACTGAGTTCGGCCTTCTATCTTGAGAGATTGGCGATGATATCAATTTTAATAAACATTTTGCAGCTCGCTCTAGGCACTTGTGATATTGAGTAGATAGTTAGGTATGCCTACTAGGTTGTGTATATTACTTCTCCATTGTTAAGGTACCTATTTTTTTTTGGTTTTGTATTGATTATTTTTTCATAATATGTGGGTTTTAAGTTGTTTAGTTTGCTTATTTAAAAAGCTGAACAATTTCAAATACAAAAACACTACTTAATATGTATTGACTTTTGACCTAGGTATTACACCTAGGTCAAAAGTCAATATTAGTGTTTTTTTAATACCTATTTAGTTTTAGGTGTAGTGTACTCAACCTTTAAAGTTAGAAATCATTCATATTCATAGCGACTATAAAATTTGATCTATATTAATTATAAACTTTACTTTCATAGATATTTCAACGGACGCGGGCGCATAAATTTTCTGGAATTTCGACATAGGTAGGTTCACGGCTAATCGTAAATTAAAATTCAGTTCTTATCAAATCTTGTGATAACATTTTACCTCGTGAGGATCACTTGGAATGATAAAATGTGTTATGTGATAAAACTTGACCAGATTTTGCTCAGTGCATGTGCACTAAACGGTACTTAAATTTTAACGGAATCGTAGAAACTGCCTCGGTGGTGCAATTGGAAGTGTATACGCCTGCAGGGCAAGAGTTCCCGGGTTTGAGTCTCGGCTCGGACCAAAATGAAATTGAATTTTTCTATCATGGAATTCTCACTATCTGCTCAACCCGGAGCATCAGCAACAAATGTGCCCGATTGTAAGCAATAGTCTAGTCCCATATTACATGAGACTAAAAATAGCTGGCGGAATGTGGGTGTGATTAGTACACTTCTGTCTACCTCTTCGGCGAAAAAGGAGTGATACTATGTAGGTATGTCATTTTTGTAGAAAACATACAAAGCAGGTACCTAGCTAATCATGGTTTATAGTAAACATAATATTGTTGTGTTATCATAGTAATGACCTTCAATATGTCATTGCGGTAAAGGGTTGCCAGCCAGCTTATAATGCAACTAGGAATACAAGGTAGAAAAATATAATTCCGATAGTAGATTTATTAGGTACAGTTATTTATGTTTGAATAGGTGATGGTGTAATAATTACACCTAAACTTTTATTCTGATTTCAAATAATTTAGTGATTATTACACTTTTGCTTTTTCCAAATACCTGCGTTTTGGCAAAAACACAATCTAGGTATATTGTGCAGGGCAATGCTGAGCACCACTGCAATATAAGTTCATAAAGTTACCTACTTTACTTGGAATACTGGGCATATAGGCTTTACCTATAGGACCATCTGAATAAACACTATATAGGTACCTACTTTATAGTTATGAGGCAAGTCTGTGACGTTTACTGTTTTACCCTAGAATAGAAAAGTAAGGCCAAATTCATAGAGATGGGTTGAGAGACTACGTTCTCAAATTGAACTCTATGGAAATGAGACTATCCTAATCCTATAGAAGTAGGTACGGTAGCCGTGAACTTCTGTCTTGTCATCTTGTGTTACTGCTGATGAGATTTAGGAGTATATTATTGTATTGTAGAGAAGGAGTAGGTACTTCTGTAATGAAGTCTTTGTCCTTCTCCTCGTTAATTTCTTACATTTTAAGAGTGATAGAGGCCACCATGTTTTTTGCGTTGTTCATCTCCTTGGGTGGTGTATAGCACCTACCGCTTTTTTTACGTTTTTATGATAAAAAGTTAATTGCTGACAGAACTTACCTACCACCGATTCCGAATACAATGCGTAACTTTAATTACCAATTGCGATGAGCGTACATGTTGTAGGTACTTATTGCACGCTTTAATGTTTCTAATGCCATAATATTTCAGGAGTCTTTGACGCTGTTTTTGTTTTGGTTTGCAAATGTAGTCTTATTTTCAATACTACACGTAATCCATCAAATTTACAATTAATAAATTAGAAATTTAAATTTATAAATTAAATAGTGATATATATAGTGGCTTGTTACATTTTTAGGGTTCCGTAGCCAAAATGGCAAAATGGAACCCTTATAGTTTCGTCATGTCCGTATTGTCCGTCCATCCGTCCGTATGTCCCGGGCATTTTACTCAAAAAGTACTCTATGTATTACATATTGATGCAATTTGGAGAATAGGTGTCTTGTGTAGGCCGCCTAGGTTTGATAATTATGTAATAAAGATAAATAATTTTAATGCAACAAAAGCAGATTTTTTTTCAGGAATCATTTATCTGTTGCACATACTTCTATAGATCTTAAAGAAACACTTTATGGTTTCTAAGATTTTGTTTTTATTACCTATGTGAATATTTTCGGAAATAAACGCTCCGAAAGTAGCATAATATGTGAAAAAAATCATAAAGATAACACTTGATACTTTTAATCATAATTATTTTGAAAATGATTGGATGTATGAAGATACGCTCTTTTGTTGCGGAACCCTACATTGAGCAGGATCCGACATGCTCTTAACCAGTTTTTTGAATCTATTTAGGGTTCCATAGACAAAATGGCAAAAATGAAACTTTTTAATTTCGTGCTGCCTATATATTATTATTATTATATTGAAGAAAATTTAATGATATGTTGCAACCGTTATTTAAAGATTTAGTTATTTAGTAGTAGTTATACTTATATAGATACTTTTCATTATCTTAAGGCATCTTCAGAAGTAAATATTTTTGAATGGAAAATATTTTAGTTTGTTAGTTTGTTCCTCAACAGCATACTGTCCTGCATTTTCTATGGAAGTAGAATTACGGCGTATACCTAATTAAAAAAAAAAAACTGTTAACTTTTAACCGAGGCTTTGTGAAGAAATTAATAGTATTTTTATATAGCCATATTAATATTTCTCTTTTATTTCTTGGTCACGATCTACTGTATGTAAACGACAAACTGTTTCCAAGTTAGTGGAATAATACTTAATCACTTCAGTGAATCGTAAAATTTATACAGTTACTTGACGTGGGTGGTCGTGTATCTGTAAAAAATCAGTTTAGCCTTGGTACTGAGGATTTCGTAAATAAAATACCGTGTTTGTGAATACGGTAGCTTACTTTTTATCAACTAGGTATTTAGGGTTAATAACGGTTGCAACAAAAGTTTACTTATTTATATCCTTGAATTCATTTTAATTTGGTATAAGGTATCAATGAATAATCACTTAAGTTTTTGCGAAATTTAACTGCTGTTTAGTTTTACCGTTGATGAGTCTATTGAACCCGTTTAAAAAAAGTGGAATAAATCGAATTTAATTAACATAATTTTATCTTAGTTTCACTATCAGAAATTTAGTGGTTAAAGTTACTTTGTACTTCACCCTTCTTTGACCTTAGGAGAAAACTTCAAAACGTTTTCACCTATTTGAAAGGTTTTTGTTTAAAATTTAATATTTCTAGGTAAATATCTGAAACTTAAAGTTAGGTGAAAGTTAAACTATGAACTACCAAGTCAATATAGCAATGATTCATAGTAATGAATGACTCCTTTCATTCCTTAGCCCAGGTACTTAAATTACAGATAGGTACTTCTATAAGTTTTAATTGTTTTCAGAGACCTTTCCATGAATCATTAATTACAGAACAATCTCAGTCGAAACCTAATGCAAAATATTTAATTATTTACTGCCACAATAATATTTACAAATAAAAACTAACTAAATGTATCATTAAAATAAAAAAGGAGGTAATTACAAATTAAAATACGGCATCATAAAATTCCTCCGCATCGCTGCCATTGTCATTACTGCCACTATTTTGAAGTTTTGTAATTCGATTTATTTCGATTCGAAATATCGAGTTCGTTATCTATTCACATTAAACTGCTATTACCACAACGGCATCGAATTAATCTAATTCTCCAACCATACCAGTACCAGACCAGTGTCATGGGCCTTAATATATACCAAAGCACCTTTGAGCTTTGCATGTCAACAAGATATGATGTTACTTGTGATCTGCAACGAGCCTTGAATCGGTTCAAGTGGTCTATTCTGTCCATCTCTAAGGAGTATTACATTACTCGATTGACAACGTAATATACAGTAGTTATATGTCCTGAAAGAGCATTTATCTAGGTACTACATGTGAACGATGATTGTAAGAATTTAATTAATGCCAATCACAATGTCGAATTTCTTTCAATGTCATAGGGTCAAAACTAAGTAAGTAGGTATTCTATATCACAAATACGCATGTGAGTCCATTTTGCTATGCTTTTATTTTGGAACTGCTGACAAAATGTTTGGAAAACGTGCAAAACGATAACTCATACAATCTTTACCACAGGCACGCAGATAAGACGTGATCAATGACCCATTCGCATTCCCAAAAACTAGCACTTGGCCCACTGATATATCTAACTGCTGAAAACGTCGTAGGGGCAGTACGTACCATGGTCTAAAATTTTAAAATTGCATTGTTTCAGGATCTGCTTTTTTTTAAATAGTTATTTGTGACATTTTTTAAAAAAGCGTCATTTACCCCAAAGTAAGCTAATTTAATATGTATTATAGGATCTAGCTAGACAACTGATAAACGTACAATACCTACATATCGCCGCCGCGACGCCCCCGGAGAATAAAAATGATAAGTAACTGATTTATTACCAAAGTTTTAGTGTTATCGCATATTTGATTTGAAGTCTACGGTGCCTAATACATAATATAATTATGTACATACCTACCTAATTTTTTCGTTAGTATCCAGCCATTACTGAAAAAAAATAGAGTTTAAAAACTATAAACCCGACTACTTAATAAAAAGGGGTCTAAAAAGTACGGAACAAGAAAATAATTCAGATAGAAATTCATAAATGCATAAGTACAAAAATGGGCAAAAATTGGCATTTTATTCGTGTTTTTTCCGTTATCATTTTATTCTCCAGGGGCACTAATATAGGAAATCTGATTTACAAAAACAATACCCGTCCTGACAGTCGGGTAAAAAAAGCAATGCGTATACCTAAATTTAAAGAAATGCTGGCTTATGTGTAAGGAGTGAATGAGTCACATAAGTAGGGTATACTAGATGTCGCCCGTGACTCCGCCCGCGCGTAATTCGGTTCGCATAAAACAGTAGGAATAAGATATTTAACATTCACAGATATTTTACCACAGGCCTAACACATTGGTGAAATTATGCGCGTACATGTAGGGTTACCAGATGTAAAAATCAAAAGACCGGAGAAAAGGCCAGATTTCCATGGAAAAGTCCTGAGATTTTATACAGTTTGAGAATTTTAACTGCAATTGTTACCAAAAGAGTATTATTTTTAGTTTGTTTCACTTAGATAAATGAGTATAGATTTTAACTGTTCAATTGTAACCCAAAAAAAGATTATTTGTTATGTTATAGTTGGTTAAACTTTTAATTAAAGAGATCTTTAAAATGTAACCTGTGTTTTATTGAAAATCCTGAGATATCACGAGATTTGCAAAATCTGGCCGCAATCCTGAGAAAAGTCGAAAATTCCTGAAATCTCAGGACAAATCCTGGGATATGGTAACCCTACGTACATGCCGTACTTACATACAGACAGATAGGCAGACAGAAAACATTTCTAAATATGTTGTTTTGGCTCCTGTTGACCTAAAAAGACCCCCATATTATTTTTTCTTTAATATCTATAATGTACAGACATCAGCCTGTTACAATATATTAAGATAATTTCTAAATTTTATTACGTTTCATCCCTAATTTCACCCTTCCAAAGCCACCCTTGTCAAAAATATTGATGAAGGTATTTTTTATTTGATAGCAGTACCCCAAAACAAATTTTCAAATCTATAAGTTAAAAAACAAAGAAGTTTCATACAATCGTATTTATCCTTTTCACTCCCTTAGGGGTTGAATTTTAAAAAACCCTTTCCTAGTACACCTTAAGACATTAGGAGAAACACACCCTCCAAATTTCAAGTCGCTACGACCAGCGGTTTAGGCTGTGCGTTGTCTGTCAGTCAGCCAGTCAGGACAAAGCCTTTTATAATATGTATGGATGGATGTATTTCAAAACTAACTTTTTTTAACCACTTCTCAGCTCCTATTTGTCGTAGCGTGATGTTATATAGCCTATGGTCTTTCTCGATAATTGGGCTATCCAACGCAAAAAATAATTTTTCAATTCATATAAGAATAGGGATACTGCCATAGAGGCACATTTCAACGACAGGGCACATTGATCCGGTTCAACATAAATTAATCTTAGGACATTATAACAGCTGGCTTTACGCCAAGAAGTTGTCAAATAACACTATAGAGAGAGAGAGAGTATCAGCTGTCGTTAGGTATATGCAATTTTATCTTTATCAGTTCAACTCTGCGTTTGTTTGGTTGTGAAAACACGTTTAGGTGCGTGCATGGCGATTAAAAACTTTTCTTATCACCACGATACCTAGGAAACTTGCCATTAAATATGTTTAAAAATAGGAAATCATCCATGAAATATTAAAATCTGGTTTATTGTTGTCCCTGCTTTGGTCAACCAAACCCAAGAAACATATAAAAGGCTTTGATTTGCTCAAATTATTTCCCTAAGACTACCTGAAACCTTGCCAAATTTCCGAACCGTCCTGTTACCCGTATTATAGGAAGATATCGAAACAATTGTCAAGTTGTGCTCCAAAGAGAATGACATTGACTATTGCATGATTATTCCTCGTGACACCGCAAAAATATAGCGTGGTGATTTTGAACTTTACAGTGTCAAGTGCAGAGGTCGCGCTTCTTGAAATTTGTTATTGAAATATGGTTTAATTAAGGACACAGAAAAACAAACCGTACAATAATATTTTTATAGATAAACTCGTATAATACCTATAATAATATTTTTATAATTTGTGTATTTTATTCTAATCTAATGTGACGGAAATTTTAAGTGTTTTGCCCTATGTACCTCGACTTTACTAAAATGGATCGTCGAAAACATTACTATGAAAGTGATTGACTTGAGAACGGTTCGACCAATTGGGTATTTTTTTTTGTATTTTGGGTTTTAAAATCTCTAAATAAGAATTTTCAAAATGGAACATGACACATCACACACACACATCTTTAAAATTATAAAGAATATAAAATTTAAAAAATTATTTGAGAGATTTGAAAGTTACATACGTACATTGCAAGTTAATAGAAAGCTTGTAAAAAAAGATAAAATATCTGTTAGTTGAATCACTTACAAAATATAGAAAAAAAATGGGTTGTGAGATGTAGTTACGATATCAGAAATTGAAGGCCAAAATTTGTGCTCCTTTGTGAGCGTTTATTTCCGAAAATTTAATCCCCATTTAATCAAAAAACTTTCTAAAGTGTTGTTAAAGATCTGGCGAAGTCTGTGCCATTTGTAGGGGTTTGCTAAAAAAACTTCAGCTTCTTTTCTTACATTATGTATGGAGAGACACCCTTTTTACCCGACTGCCAAAAAGGAGGGTAATGTTTTTTTTACGCGTATGTATGTATGTATATATATTATGTATGTAGCCTAAACGGCTTAGCTGATTTTAAAGTGTGAGGTGTCCTTAGTTTTGTATTTTTCCCCCGAGTGTCATAGGCTATGTGTCGTCAACAAAAAACCAATATGGCGGACGTAAACTGTCAAAACAGACGTTTTTTTAGTGCTATCGCAATATGGGCATCAAATGAAAGCTAATTAATAGCCTAATTCAATTATATATGCTCTAACTATTGCCCGCGGCTCCACTTGTCTCTTATAACATAAATATCTTGACTGCTTTTTACGTACAAGGTGCTGTCGAAGGCTACTTTTAGGCAGTGGGGTTTTTTGGTTTTTCAAATTAATTCTTGTTTGTTTTTATTATTTAACTACGAAACGAAGTAGCGACTCACACAAGACACCTATTATCCAAATTTCATAAATATACATCGAGTAATTTTTGTGTAAAATGCCTACGACCTACGGACGGACGGACATGACGAAACTATAAGGGTTCCGGTTTAGCAATTAAATTAACACTTGTAACAAAATAATTTAACGAAACGAGATAAATTTTTTGCCTATTTTTTTTCTGCTAGCTGTACAAAATTGTGCACATTCGACTGAAGCAACGTTCTTAAAAACTGAACCATATTTTACTCTAGACATTATTGAAATTTGTCTTTATTTGAGAACTTGACCGTTATGTTTGCAATCTTAACAATTAGTTTACGCACGTTTAACTACAGTGGGATTACGTCATAATATGTCACGTATGTGCTCGTATATAAAATCTAATATAACTAGGTACGTATCTAGCAATTGAAATAGAATTTTCAGTGAGTGTTGTGAACAACAATTTGTTCATTACTGAGATGATGAGAGTGGCTGTCCGTGTCACTCAGTAATGTAATGCAGTGCAAATGAGTCAATCTCCACGGGGCCGGGTGGTCACAACGCCATTAAGTAATCGATTCGTTCTCAACCCTTTAACCATCTAGGCGGACACTATCTTTATTTGGTATGTGAGAAAATAATTCTTTATCTCAACATCACGCAAAATATCCCGTAAGAGATAGGCTGATGTGTTTCATAGGTACTCTTTTTCTTCTGTTTCTTATCGTGTCGCTACCAAATTGTTTAAACTATATCGGCCCAGAACTTAGCGACGGCTACTGCATTGTCAGTAGCGTTCATTAGGTCCTTCTGGGTGCAATTGTTGGGGCACGCAGGGCCCGATATTAGGTGGGCCATCGTCTGTGGAATGACACCTCCTTCCAAACGTTCTGGAATGATACTCTCATGTCGCTAGATGTTTAGTCTCTTGTAATAAAGGGTAAACCTATTGCCATAAGAATAAAATCCAGTCTCCGGGCTGTTACTGAGAATTTGAAGATATAAAACCCAATGACGTAAGTCACACTCCTGCTGTACAAAAGCAGTCTCTATCTTATATAATTAAAATAATATCTGTGGTTTTAAAATGTAAAAGTACACCGTGCACTTTACTCGTTTTACAAACTTTTTCAGGGTAAAAAATATACAATACATCTGGCAATATAAAAAAATCACGTTTTCATTTACAAGGCTCATGTTTCTATTGCGATTAATGGTATTACTATGGCCTAGTCAAAGTTTGTAGACGACTAAAAGTGTAGTGTCAATAGGCATGTTTAAATCGGTGTATAAACTCTACATTCCAAATTCTAAGAGCAGTGTTTGTCACGTCAACACCTGCGATCTAATAATGACGTGAGAGGAAAGTCGACCATTGGCGCACTTAGTTTTCCAATCTAAACAATAGAAATTCAACGGGTGCACGACCCGTGGGACGCTGATCTATCTCTATGTAAATTATGCGGCAAATAACACCGACTTGTGTTCATCAGGTTGAGCACGTGGCGCTATAACTGAGGCGACATCGCATCGCGACACATATTTCGTCCCATTAGAAGAATAATGTTTTATCTTCACATAAAACAAAAATGAAATTAGTAGTATATTATTGGGCATTCTACTCCACCTTCCGTTCCTACGGCTCACTTCGTTCGCCTCCGTCACTCTCGGTGGAGTAGAATACCCAATAATATTTCTGATATCGTTGGCTGACCTGAATATTCAGTTATAAATATTAATGTAATGTAATAATTTATCTCATTTTCAATAAAACTGTATCACGCATCATAACATGAAATTTGTCAAACAATCACAATCGTTACACGTAAACACAATCTGCGATGAATTTCCTGAGGTGGTTTATCGACATGGAGAATTATTACCTAATTCTATTCGATGCATCATTTGCGGGCCTTCAAATTGTGGAAAAACTATAAAACAATTATAAAACTAAACATGTTACAAATATCAGGTCTTTCGTGAAGCAAACGCAATTCATTAACGGTGCCGTTCTCTCCCGATAAATTTAATTCTCAGATTCAGTACGCACAAGCTTAAAACCATTTTAAAACTGAACATGTTGCAATATTGGGTCTGGTAGCTGAACGAATTCGTCACATACAATTCAGAACAGTTTTACTCAAGTCTTTCCACATAATCGATTGACTCAAGGACATCTTAATTTAAATTTAAATCCTTTAGAGACAAATACAACCTTTAACATTAACACGTAACAACGAAATGGTACGAGTACAAACGTGTTCACACGGAACTGCATATAAAAATGCAAGGCAGTTACACTTATCAACCGGCAGCCGGATTCCATATCGTCGCTTATACAACAATACCGCGCAAGTCAATTTTGACTAGTTTTAAAATGAGACAAATAACTGTTTACATTGTTAATGTTTAATGAATGCAAAAATAGATTTAAATTAGTTGTTAAAGACAAACAAATATTTTTGCATTCATTAAACATTAACGATGTATTTAATAAAATATAAACAGTTATTTGTCTCTCCTGAAAACTAGTCAAAATTGATTTGCGCGGTATTGTTGTATAAGCGATGATATTCAATTTTACTAAACAGACAAATGGGTGAATCCGCTGCTATAGATTATTTATATTTATTCGTTGACCGGTAACCGGATCCGGTGTTCGCTAATTAGATGTAAATTACCTTTATGTATAAGACTGCTTTGCTAGTCATTCTTATTTGATTGCGAAACATGCAATTATATTGTAATGTAACGTAATCCTCCTGTTACAGTCACTAAATTTAACATTTATAAAACTTCCTAAATATTATTTTCGTGTTCATTTTTGAGAAGTTTGTAATTACATTTCATAATTTTGCATTCTGTAGGTACCTTCGAACCACACTTGGATCAATGAACAAGCTTCAAAATAAATACGATCCTCGTTATAACATGTATAATTCCAATAAGATGCGTTTATTTTCTTTTAATTATTATTGGGCTACCGCAAATTCGCATAAAATATTAATAACAGAAATGGCTGACGCTGGATTTTTTTACTGTGGAAATGGAATCAATGATAAAACTGCATGTTTTTCTTGTGGAGGAATTATTGAAGATTGGGAGATTTATAACGATCCTTGGATGCAACACGCAATTCATTATCCTAAATGTTTTTATTTGAATGCCGTGAAAGGAACGGAATATGTGTTGAATGTCTGTAAGGAAACTAGAAATTATAAAAACTGATGAACATTTGAGTTTAACTGCAACTTAACAATGTCGATCACATGGATTGGTTTGTAAATATTAAAAAATAAAATGTTTTAATAGTTTTTTAAATAGTTACTATTAATTTTCATCTAAAAATAATTATACGAGACAATCATGCTCGCATATTTACTTTCAACGACGAGAGAATTGACACTTGATAATTAAATCTATCACAAATGTAATCTAATTATGAATCATAAAGTATAATGTAAATTCTAAACAAACATACATACCTCTTAATTTAATTATGAATCATAAAGTATGATGTAACAGGTATCGGGTTCACTTTGTCGGCTTTATTTGTACAGTTCTAAATAAATTGCAATTTGACAAAATTGGTATGTAATTAATTTATCGTAAACGACGTATTATTTTATTATGAACTTTAAATCCTGTATTTAGAGTTTACAATTAAAATTACCCATTTTTATGCTGAATTTGTATTTTTCAATTATATAAACCGTGTAATTTCGATTAATAAATTACATTCGCTTCAGTATCTTCAAAGTGACAAGTGACAAATCAACTATATCTAACATGTAAGTAAGTACTTCTTAATTTTCTGCACAATGCTCAGCTACGGACCTGGTTTTTGCCTGCCGGCTGATGTATCTGTTATAATCGTTTCAATTTTTTAAAGTGTTTTATTAGTAAAACTTTTCGAAGTCTTTTATTGATGAAATTTTCTAAGTGTTTCATTAGTAAAACTTTTCTAAGTCTTTTATCGGTAAAATTTTTCTAAGTGTTTTATTAGTAAACCTTTTGTAACTGGTTTTATTAGTAAACTTTTGTATGCGTTTTGATTAGTAAAATATTTAGAAGTGATTTAACGTTGAATTTTTTCTAAGTGTTTTATTAATAAAACTTTTGTAAGTGGTTTTATTGGTAAAATTTTTCTAAGTGTTTTAACGTTGAAACTTTTCTAAGTGTTTTAACGTTGAAACTTTTCTAAGTGTTTTATTAGTAAAACTTTTCGAAGTCTTTTATCGATGAAATTTTCTAAGTGTTTTTAATAGGAACTTGATCTAAGTCTTTTATAGTTTAAATTTTTCTAAGTGTTTCATTAGTAAACTCGTCATTCGTTAATGTGATCATTTCAACCCAGCTACGGAGTCGGTTTTGTTTTAAGTTAACCTTGGTGTTTTCTACTTTAGGTCAGACTCGGAATCAGAATACATTTCACAACAGTCCTCAGCTGCAGTAGCCGAGACTACTAAGAAGCAACCTAAAAAAAAGGTGGTGAAGCCGGTGAAGCGTCAGACGACTGAAAAATCCGCCTGCCCATCAGACTCTAAATCCAGGTAATTTATATTACTACTTGTATGTTTAGGTGTTTATTGAGTATAATACTTAAGTCAATTAAAGTATTATGTGCACTCGTATAATTGATAATATAATAAATTAAGAATTTTAACGCAGAGAATATTAAAATCAATATTATCGATATATTCAATGTAGGAATGTTGATAGTTACTTTAGAGGTATTGAATCTATTATAATCATGATAATGCATCGCACATTGTATTCCCTATAATTCAGCAGAGGTTTATTATATAATACACCTATATTACATAAGAAATAAAAGTAAATTATTATTATTAATGTATAATTTTATTGTTTACAGTAAAAAACAGAGCTCAGATCTCTTTGGTCTGGAGAACGACGACCACAAGCTGACGACTGCAGACTTCAATTCGTCGCTCATCAGTCGTGTCGCGGATGGAAAAGTACGGCGAACGGCAGACCTGGTGGGAGATTACTACGTAGAGACCAAGGTTTATCTAAAGAGCGATGTTGTCTCCACTCCCAAGACCGAACGTTGGCGGAAAGCCCAGGTTAGCCTAAAATTACAGCTGAATCGTAATTCTGCCCAGTGGGACGGGTTGCAAAAATTCATGAGACATGCTCACGAATTATTTAACGATTCAGAGCCGGTATATTACAGCGACAGTATACATTTTAAATAAGTTAATTTTAAATTGTTGGGACACAAAATTTATTCTATCAATTAATGTAGAATCTAAAACTATTATAGCGTATAAAAAATAAGTTAAGATCGTGTTTAAAGTCTAATTAGTTCGCTATAATTCTCCCATAGTGGGTAGGGCTTTATGAGACTAGCACACGATTTGTTCAACGATTCCGACCCGGTCTTATACAGAGAGAATTGTAAATAAGTTAGTCTTAAATTGTGGGGAACAATAAATTTATTGCATCAATTAATGTAGAATCTAAAACTATTTTATTATAAAAATTGTTGAATTAATAATAATCTAAAAATGCCTTTCTGTACCGTTTGCAACACATCTGTTGAGCGCAGTCACTGGACCGGTCACTTACGTAGTAGTAATCACAAAAATAAAAATATTTCACAATTTTGCGAAGGTGTTGAAATAATTCATTCTGCATTTCGTAATCGTATAGCTTCTTATAGAATTGTAGATCCGTCCGAGAATTGTTCCCTAGATTCATTTTTTAATAATATTGAGAACAAAATTAAATCGTTAATTGACATGTCTCTTAAAGAACACATTTGTTTAAAAGTTAACTTCGAATATTTTGCTCTGTTTTTAATGATTAAAAATGATTCTCAAGAGATGAAATCATTTGCCACAAAAAACTTTACTTTGCATCAGAATTATGAACTAAATTCAATAATGTCTCAAGTCAAAAATACTTTTAAAAAAAAGGTAGAAGAATTTGAGGACCGAGATAGTGGATGGACGTTCTTAAACAATTCGCATTTGGAAGTCAATGTTAACAAATATCAACCTATGCGCGGTTCAGGTTTTATCGATTTGCCTGCGTCAATAAAATCGAAAAAAGCTTGTGTTAATATTCGCAATAATGATGAGTATTGTTTCTTATGGTCTGTTGTTGCTGCTTTATATCCAACTACGAGTCATCCTGAAAGAGTATCGTCTTATCCTGATTATCGTAAAGTATTAAATGTAAAGGATATATCATTCCCAATTAATTTCTCAGATATTAAACGGTTTGAAGTGAATAACCCGGAAATTTGCATTTATATTTATGGTTTAAGGAATAATACCATCGTAGGACCTCTTTACAAACCAAAAGCTGTAAAGGGAAAGGTTATTCATTTACTTTATTTAGAAAGTGGTGATTTATCACATTATTGCCTCATTAAAGATTTGCCGCGACTTGTTAAGAACCAAATAACAAAGCACCACAGTAAACTCAGCTTATGTGATGTTTGTTTAATGTTTTTTAATTCATGTGACGATCTTAGTTCACATATTTGTGGTGGTGTTGTCACAGAGCTACCTCCAAAAGGTTCTTTCATACAGTTTAAAAATTATAGCAGAAAGCAAACTGTACCATTTGTTATTTACGCAGATTTTGAAACAATGTTAGAACGGTATGAATCTTGTGATCCTGATCCCACCAAGGCAAGCACTGTAACGCGGCAACGACACGTGCCTGTAGCTTACGCTTATCATATTACGTGTGCGCTAGATGAAAGCTACAATAGTTACGTTTCTTATCGCGGTTCAGATTGTGTATCTAATTTTGTGAAGTCTATTTATAAGGATGCACATAAAATTTACGCTATTTTAAAAAATAATGTTCCTATGATATACTCTGATGATAATGCTCGTGACTTTAAAAATGCAATAACTTGTCATATTTGTGATCACCTCTTGTTCAGCGACAGGGTTCGCGATCATTGTCATTTGACAGGAAAGTATCGCGGTGCAGCTCATAGTTACTGTAACCTACAATACAAATTACCAACATTTTTGCCGGTATTCTTTCATAATTTGTCCGGATACGATTGTCACCTTTTTATAAAAGAATTAGGTGAAGCTCCTGGACCTCTTAAAGTTATACCGAAAACAAAGGAAAACTATATTTCATTTACAAAGTTCATTCCGATTTCACCCGAGGAAAGCATTCAAGTTCGGTTTGTAGACTCTTTCAAATTTTTAGGCACGAGTTTAGAAAAGTTAGTTAGTACAATGAAAAAACAAGACTTCAAGCAATTAAAATCTTATTTTCCTAATAAAACACAATTTAACCTACTCACTCGTAAAGGAGTGTATCCTTATGACTTTATGTCTCAATGGGAACGATACGAAAAAACGTGTTTGCCATCTAAAAAATATTTTTTTAACTCATTGATTAATGAAGAAATTACTGACGAAGATTATGATCACGCGCGTTCGGTTTGGTTAGTGTTTAATATTCGCAACATGGGTATGTACACCGATTTATATCTCAAAACAGACGTTCTATTGTTAACAGATGTATTCGAAAATTTTCGAAAAACCTGTAAACGACATTACAATCTCGATCCCGCGTTCTATCTTACAGCACCAAGTCTATCTTTTGATGCAATGCTTTTAAAAACAGGAGTTCAATTAGAATTAATTAGCGATGTAGAAATTTTTAGAATGATACAAAAAGGTATTCGTGGAGGTGTTTGTATGTGTTCCAAAAGATATGCTAAAGCCAACCATAAATATTTAGATACCTACGATCCATCCTGCCCAAATTCCTTTATCATTTATTTAGACTGTAACAATTTATACGGATACAGTATGTGTCAATCGCTACCCTATTCCGATTTCAGATTTATGAATAGACAAGAAATAGATTTTTTACAAGCGAATTTGACAAGCATTAATAATACCGCGGAATACGGTTACATTCTTGAAGTCGATTTAATATATCCAGAAAATTTACACATTGATCACAATGACTTTCCATTTTGTCCAGAAAAATGTTTACCACCCGGTGGTAAAAATAAAAAATTAATACCAAATTTATACGACAAATATCACTATGTAATTCATTATGTTCATTTAAAAACATGCTTGCAGCACGGTTTAATATTGAGAAGGATCCATCGCGCTATTACGTTTAAGCAAAGTGGTTTTTTAAAGCAATATATTGATATTAACACTCAGTTACGTCAAAAAGCAGAGTCAACCTTTGAACAAGATTTTTTCAAATTATTAAACAATAGTATTTTTGGAAAAACCTTAGAAAATAATGAAAATCGAATAGACGTTAAGTTGGTAAACAAGTGGAATGACTCAAATAATAAAACAAAAAAGAGTAATTGTGCTGAGAAATTGATAGCCAATCCATATTTTCACAGCGTTTCTGTGTTTTCTGATGATCTAGTAGCAATCCAAATGAAGCCTTTACGTGTTTTACTTAATAAACCAATTTACATAGGGTTTACAGTATTAGAATTATCTAAGGCGCACATGTACGATTTTCACTATTCTATCATGAAACCTTTTTATGGTAAGCGAATTGAATTGTGCTATACTGACACAGATAGTCTAATTTATGATATACAGAGTAATAATATTTATCAAGATTTAAAGCTCAATTTTTTAAAATATTTCGATAGCTCTAATTACGAATTTAACAATGAATTTGATTTGCCTATAATTAATAAAAAGATTCCTGGGCTGTTTAAGGACGAAATGGGCGGTAAAATAATCAAAGAATTCGTAGGACTGCGCTCAAAGCTGTATTGTATTAAAACCATAAACAAAACCATTAAAAAAGCTAAAGGTATAAAAAAGTGTGTAACGAAAAATTTAAATATGGATGATTATAAAAATGTTTTATATACTTGCAATATCATTCGCAAAAGAAATGTATTATTTAAATCAATAAAGCATAATATATTCACTCAGAATGTTAATAAAATAGCACTTTCAAGCAATGATGATAAACGGATGTTATCATTAGACAAAGTATCTACTTTAGCTTGGGGTAATGCAAATATATTTATGTAATGCAATACCAGAATTTAAATGTAATTAGTGAAGTAGTTAAATTTCTAACATGTATTTTATTGTTTGTAAAACTAATGACGTCCTAAATGGAAAGTCTCTTTTTATTATATAATATTATTGTGTTAAGTAATTTAGTATAAAAATAGTATCGATATAGGTAAGTTTATTTAAAAAATGTATGTATTCTAAGTGTCCCTGCAAAATAAGTTTAAGTAAAATTTAATTATCTACCTATTTTCATGTACCTACTTAATATATATTGAAATAAATAGTATTTTATATTCTATTAAATATGTTTCATTTCCATTCCTGATAACAAAGCTAGTTTGTGTAATATAACGCCAACCAAGTGCGCGCGCATGTCTCTACGTGTCGCAAACATTCCTTGATCTTGTTTAAACATGAAATTGATTCACAGCTCCAGGTATATTGAAGCTCGCATTTCATAATAATATAAATGATTAGTACATACACAACAAGACAGTCAGTCGGACTGGTCGCATCACGTTGAATAAAAATAAATCAAATTGTAAGTATTGTACAAGGTTATAAGTATTTATAAAATTATTTACTTATGCTGTTATTTATATTTATTTTCATTAATATTATAACTTTCTTTGTTTCAGATCATCAATAATGTACAACTCTGATGATTGTATCTTTTCACAATACGGTCAAGGACTTCCCACAGAAAGTTTAAGCTGGCATGTTCCTGAGCAACAAAGACTTCAAGCAAGCAACAAAAAGTCTAGACCAAGACGGGAGGGTCAAAAGCGAAAAGCACCTGAACCTTCTTTGTTTCAATCATACGTTATAAATAATGAAAAGAAAAAAGGTTTAAAGGTGATCCAGATACAAGTGATTGACATCAGTGAGCAACCAGAACCAAGTGCTACGCTAAGTTCAAGTGATCTTGAGGAGATGGTAGTGATGAGTGCGCAATATGTAGTTAGTGAACCGGTGGACTATGTTTTGGACGAGACACAGACATTAATTAACAAAATTTCAAAGAAACTTTGTGGTGACAATAGTTATTAGTATGTAAGTATGTACCTAGTTTGTAACTTTTATTGTAATTGTAATTAGTTTGAAAACTTAATAAATAATATGATTATAATTTAAATTGTAAATGTAAGTATGTACCTAGTTTGTAACTTTTATTGTAATTGTAAATAGTTTGAAAACTTAATAAATAATATGATTATAATTTAAATTGTAAATGTAAGTATGTACCTAGTTTGTAACTTTTATTGTAATTGTAAATAGTTTGAAAACTTAATAAATAATATGATTGTACCTAATTTAAATTATGTTTTATTTGCATTACATAAACACTCACACTTTATATTAGATCTAAAGAAATGTTCTCATTACATAAAAAATACGATTTCATTATTTTTATATAAATAGAAAACTCGTTTCATTTCATTAGAGCTTATATAGGAAGTTTGATGTTTAAGTTACCAGACCACATTTAAATAAAACGTTTAAATTTAAAGTTAATAAAAATATAATGAAATAAAAGTAACAATAAATATTTTAAGTAAAGAATAGATAAAACAGTTTATTTAAATAAAATAGCCATATTTACTATACAAAAAATCAGTTTATTAATATCAGTTAAACAATTAAATGAAACACATAAAGTCTGTTTTATTTTTACAAAATTTATCACCACTCTAAATACTTTTTTAGACATAACACATTTCTAAGCGCACAATCCTTTAAATGTTTAGTACAATTCAATGTAGTTCTTATATCACAGTATTTTTTATGCAATAAGGATAAACTAGGACACTGTTCATCATCTAGTGCTGTCACATTACAATTTACACACAGTTCCTTAACCCATTTTACTTTCTCCAAGCCTTTTACAAAAATGTCTTTATTTTCCAAATATGACACGATTATACGACGAAATTCTCTATAGTCAATGTATCCTTCGTTCCAATAGATACCTCTGTTTCTTTCTAACCATTCAGTTTGCTTCTTTTCAGCGCTTGTTAGGTATTTAAACAAGTATGGAGGTTTAATTAAAAACGTTTGAGTATAATGACAAGTGGCTAAAGCTAACTCCTTTATTATAAAATTATTGTATACGTCTTTAAATCCTTGAACATCAACTATAATCGTATCTGGATTCATGATATTTTCTTCACAGTATTACTCAGCGGTTTATATTCAATTATACAATCGTTTAGAATGAGACAGTAAGCAGCAGTTTTATCTGGTATATCTGAATCGCTTTCAATTTCCACTCTAACGTCCACAACAGGACCTGTCTTCAGATTATCGGCTTGCCTGGAGCAATCGATAACGAACAGCGGTGCTAAGTCACTAAATTGTTTCTCACTTAATAAGGGTTCCGATCGACGTCCGTAATACGACTGTTGAAATCTGGTGTATTGCTCATATAATAAAGCGACTCTCTTATTGGCAAAATTAATGTTTAGATTTTCATACGGAAAGTAGGTTGAATTTAGATACACTCTAACATCACGAATATGGCAATGATCGAACTGAGACATGTCAGAACTTGCATTGTTTTTCCTGTTTGTCTGGAGACCAATGATCACATATCTAGGTTTTTCTATTTGCGACGAAGTTTTGATAGACCATGTATGTTTTGTAGTTTTTGGTAAAGCCGGATATTCGTATAGATCCCAATTTCTGAAAATCATCTGGAGCGGTCTGTCTTTTTCTAGCACTTTTAGCAAACTTATTTTTTCTTTGTCTGATACTTTAACGTGCGGTACGCGCCATATAATTTTGTTTATAACAACGTCTTCTATGATTTCCCCGGTGCTAAGTTTTACAGCATTCAGGTTAGTATTGCTTCGTAACAATATCAGTTCGTGTCTACTATTTATGACAATTTTCTTAAAATCTTCAGCAAAACCTAGAATATTGCAAAGTGGTATAGAAACAGAAAAATTACCACCATTCATATTCTTTATACCATCAATATTCCAACCCCACGCATTGGATATCTTTGACTCGTTTTCATTCATTGATATTAAAGATTTCATCGTAGTAGTAACGCCAGCATTTTTTATTTTATCAATTTCTACTCCATTTAACTCATATCTAATATCTTGAAACAAGTAAAGTAAAGCATTGTTCGTAAAATGGATGGTACTAACAGTATCCTTCGAATCCTTTTTGTTAACGATTACTGATCCTTCTAAATACAAAGTGCTTGATGACGGTAGTATATACAGGTCTTGTTGGTTAATAGGTATACGAATTTCATCGTTTCTATTGAAACTTGTTACGTACGGCTTGTAAGAGTGAAACTCAATGCCTTCAACGGTGTTGTCGTACGTTGGTGCAGATAAAACATCTAAGATATTCATTTTAGCAGACCAATCGCTTTAAGGAAAGCCTTATTGTCATTAGTTAATTTAATTTTTGTTTTAGAGCCAGCTCTTACCAGGTTGATAGTTCGAGTGGAACTGTTATTTCTAATTTCTCGCTGCGTATATTTATTGTAGTTAATCATTTTTTCTTCTTAGATGTAAATACAGTTGCACTTCTTCACCACGTAAATTTATTAAGCGGTTATTTATATCTAATAGTCTTATATGTATGGAGTTTATATTGTTTTGATTTATAGGAAAATATATCACGTTTGTAGGGATTTCAATAATTCTGTATCCAGGTGGAACGTTCAGCGAAAATTCGTGCACAATGTGACTGGTTTCTCCGTTAATGTACGAGCCACTTACAATATCACATTCGATCCTGATTACGGTCGTAGGCAGAATGTTGACTGGAAACTCTGACACATGCCATTTATTTGCTTCCAAGATCTGCTTCTTAAATCCTAATAAACTTTGAAAAGTGTCTTCCTTATCAAAATTTATATTTTTTGTGCAGTATATACAAGTTTTTAATGTGTTGTTATTGCACTGTAATTTGAATGAAGCATCCTTTATTTCAGATTTTAAATAATCACCAATGTCTTGTAATTCATAGGTACCTTCCGGTATTTCAATAACTTCATCGGATCCATAATATAACTTATTATTCCTTTTGTCAATATTTGGAATTGAGTTAAATGTTGAGAAATGCAATAAAGCACACTCATACTGTCCGATCAATTGTAGTGTGTTAGTATAGTACACAGTTAAATTTGACGAATTTCCAGTTATCGACAAAGTGAGTGACATCTTGCAAATGATTTAAATTAAACAAACGTATGAAATTTATATGTTTTTATTCCAATAGTTCCATAAATATTTCAAACATAAATGCCCACAATTTACAGTATTAAATTTTTGATATCTTGTATAATTATAAAAAACATTACAATTTTTAAAGTACCTGATCAATTCTTTGGGGGGTTTTAAATCACCAAAGCTGTCAAAATATTCACAGTAATGATTTACTTTAACATAAGCTACCCAATGTGTTCCTTCGTTTTTTGAATCATCCAAGTTAACTATACCACACTCAATCCGTTTTGGTGAACTTGGTAACTGATCCTTCATGTAGACTCCTCGAAAGTATGGGATGTCTCGTGCGTGTTTTTCAATGTCTAAATTAGTTAAAGGTCGATTAGGTAGCTTGCAGTTCAGTTTTTTGAAGATTTTATATACAATCCTTTACCACTTTTATAGGATTTAATGTATAGACCCTTGCCTATGGCTAATGCCTCCATAGATCTGTTATGTCGTTCTGTTTCTTGTAAATTCTTTTGAGCTGCTTTATATTCGTTTACGGTTTTTGCTATACCAGCTGCGCCACCAGCTAAAGCGCCTAAAGCTGATAAACCAGCAAAAATTGGGATTAAAGGCAGAAATCCACCTGTTTTTGGTATAGGTATAACTCGTGGAACCTGAATTTTCTGAATGCATGGAAATATTTTTTTTGCAACTGAGTAAGCAGCGTTGATTAAATCTTTATTATCCTTATGTTTCAGTTTTTTAATTTTAGATTTTATTTTTGACACAAAACTATTAAACGTTTTAATGCCGGCACCATTCTTTAGTTTGGCTTTCATAACTTTGCTGACCAACCATGAGCTAAGTTTTTCACCTTTTCCAACGTCTTTTGATTTGAGTCTTTGTTTAGCCATGTTTAATAGCTGTAGATCCGCTTTGTGACGACTAGATAAGTCTGTATGGTTTGCGTACGCAATATCGTGATGCATACAAGCCTCGTCTAGCTTATTTACACCTCTGTCACCTCGTAGTAATCGTTTTTCAAGTTTCGTTCCCGGTCCGCAATAATTGTAACCAGGCAAATGAAGTTCAATCGGCAAATTATTAATTAAATTATTTACTAGTCCTCCACCTTGCATTACTTAATGTATAATGATCAAATATAACAAGATATGATAATTATATAAATATTAATTCACTATTGCAGTTTTATTAATCCAACTGTTTTCTTGACTGCTTAAACCTAACCATTTAACAAATATTTTGTTTCCTTTTCTTTTCAAAACCTTTTCTATCAAATAAATATCTGGATAGTGAGATTTTTGAAGTTCCGGTTCGTAAAAAGAACCTAATATGGGATGTTTCCGTTGATCTTCTATATTATATGTCACTGGTAGAGTATCATTAATTTTTTTTATAGTAAATATTTCAGTTGACCAATTAGGAGTGTAACCTTTTGCAAAAATTTGTTTATATTTACTGATACGAACTTTGTCACCAACTTTGAACTTAGGCTTGTCTCGAACAGATAAATGTTTATGTGATTTTATTATATTATTTTTTATGAGAGACACATTTATCTTATTTACATCGATGGGTTTACATTGAATAGTACGATGTTTTGTGTTGTTGTATACCTTCAATGTATCGTTTAATGCCGAATCTATCCACTTGTAGCTACCATTCAAACTAAAATATTTATATAATTTATTTTTTATAGTTTTGATTAAGCGTTCTACAATAGAAGCTTTCTTGGTAGAAAACGAGGAGTAGTGGTTTATTTTATACTTCTTCATAAGCGATTGGAATGATATGTTATAAAATTCTGTTCCCGAATCAGTTTGTAAATGTACTGGATTACGATGGCTGGCAGTAAGTATTTGCTCAAATGCACGAGTAACGTCTAGTTTATTTTTCGATTTTAACGGTTCTGCCCAAGCATATTTCGAGAAACAATCGATCACTACTAAAATATAATTATAACCTTTGTTATAACATCTCAAATTCTGCATATCCATTAAATCAGCTTGCCATAAGTCATCAATCCCCTTTAGAATGACTGAACGTCGAAAAAAATTTCTTCTTGCTGCCTTGTGTATTTCATTAACAATATGTTGTTTTGCCATTACTATTTTTTAGATTCAATCAATCTGTCTACAACTTCTTTCGTGTAAAACTTGTCCGCTAAGTGAGTTAAAGCCTCAGATATCTTTGCTTTTAAGGCATTTTCAGCATCAGTCATGATTTGAACACGCATTGCGCTATTCATTTTAAATAACTCTTGCATCATTTTGACCTTAAATTGATCTACATATTCTTTATTAACAGCATCGTCTGCTTCTAAAGGAGGCTTGATTCCTTTGAGTCTTGATGTTTTCAAATCAAAATCTCCACTTTCTGATTTTAACAATGCTTTGTCATTAAATTCAAATAATTCTGATAAACGCATTCTTTTATGAATATAGTGTCCAAATTTGTCAACGTTCATGTTTGAGGTGTATTTTATTGGAAGGTTTATAGTAAAATGAAACATATATGCCATATAGCATTTATTTATTTATAATCTTACTTTCACGCAATTCCTCAATGATAGAAATAATTTCATTATCTAACCCCGTATTCCCAGCGTCTCTAGATGCAATCAATAACTTTAATCTATCTACCAGTTCATTTGGATCATCCCAGTATACAAAGTCTACATTTTTGCGCCACATTTTTTTTAAGGGTAATCCTTTTCCCTTTGATTCTTTGTCTTGTAGCTTGAAAAGAGGTTTAATGACTTGCATATATTTTTGACCTTTATTGCTTTTTATTGGTTTGATTGGGTCAAAATCTCGTCGATGAGCATTTGTATCAAGAAGCATCGATTTATAATGCTGCAAATCACTCTCAGTGACTGAGTTTAAGTCTATTTCTTTTTTTACAAGTAACTGTTTCAAACCAGGTGTATTTCGGTATTTGCTTCCGGCTACGGTGATAAATTCATCGTTGATTGTTATAAGAGCAGAACCTAACATCAATTTGCCGCGTTCTACTCTAACACCAAACGGAACATCGGACAGCACTTCTGACGATAATGACCAGGATGATGTATCTTCTTGATTATTACCATTTAGTGATTGAAATGAATCATCACTGTTAAAATCGGTTCCACTTAGGTCTGCATCTTGTTTAACCAAACTTTGATCAGCAAACGGAACTTTAATTTCATCAGCAAACGGAATTTCATTTTCATCATCTTCTGTGTTTCGCATGAGAGTGGTTTGCTTAGTAGTATTAGCTATTTGATTGAGAGATTCCGTAACGGGTTTAAAAACCGTTTCTAGTGCTTGTTTATTAGAACTTTCGAAATCTCTCATCTTCTGTACTTTTTTCTTTACAGCTTCTGCAGCTTCAACAATTTGTCTTTTCAATGATTTTTCCATATTAGTGAAATAGATCGTAACCGGTTAACAGTTGTCTGAAGAATAATGTTTTTACGATGGTGAATATTCTTAAATATTCCTATCCTTAATCAAAAACTACAAAAGTGTCAAAGTTTTTTCTATAACAGCCGTTATTTTTTGAACAATCTTTGTTTATTACAACAAAGTTGTAGGGCTCGCCCCATATATTTGAACACATTTCACGAAATTCAAACCATGTCATGTCAGTATTGACATGTTCTTCATAAATATGTTTCAAATTAACATTATCTTGCTTAAAAAGTAAGAGTAAGTTAGCATTATCTCTTACTAACTGTTTAGGGATTTTACTATATGTTTGATTTAAATAAAAACAATCAATGTACTTATGTCTTCCCATTGCAAAAAAATCACGCATGTTATTTTGGTTTTCACATGACACGTCATCAAATATAATCACAGAATTAGGTCTTGCGTCCTGTACGCTTATTACTTCCTCATATCCCTGATATTTCTGAAGTGAAACACCTGCCACTTGTTGTAAAACACTTTCTAAAAAAATGTATTTCGGTTGGTGTAATGTTTTTGAATAAACATAAACATTTCGAAAATTTAATCCCTTTTCGTGTATGAGGAGACCAACCAGTAAATTAGTTTTTCCACAATTTGAAGGCCCGCAAATGATGCATCGAATAGAATTAGGTAATAATTCTCCATGTCGATAAACCACCTCAGGAAATTCATCGCAGATTGTGTTTACGTGTAACGATTGTGATTGTTTGACAAATTTCATGTTATGATGCGTGATACAGTTTTATTGAAAATGAGATAAATTATTACATTACATTAATATTTATAACTGAAATTATTCAGGTCAGCCAACGATATCAGAAATATTATTGGGTATTCTACTCCACCGAGAGTGACGGAGGCGAACGAAGTGAGCCGTAGGAACGGAAGGTGGAGTAGAATGCCCAATAATATACTACTGAAATTATTAAAAAATTCGGCATTATAAACCGTAAACTATCGATTGATAAATTTTTATTTTATTCTTTAGTCAGTATATTGATCAATTGATAGTTTACGGTTTTTAATGCCAAATTAATAATAATTTCATTTTTGTTTTATCTGAAGATAAGACATTATTCTTCTAATGGGACGATTTACCTATATCACAGCCAATTAAACCACATATCTACTTTCAGGAATATTGTTTTAAGTAGTTCCAGTTGCAGGTCCGATTCCGATACCGGTATTAGATCACTCAATACTTACAAACTTATGTTCTATTTACGACTTAAGCAAACATTTGTCGCAGTAAATTCACAAGTCTTGTCCTTCATAAAAACAATGATTTTGATTGCAATAAAGTCTAAATTGATAGATTAATCTTTAAAATACATGATATGACTTTTTTTTATACGTGCGTAAGATCCGTTTAGAAACAATTTAGGCTTTAAGTAGGTATATTTTGCGTTTATTTGATACACCTACAACATAGTAGGGTGTACGTTTTACTAATTAGATAATCATAATAAATTTGTTGGTTCTTGTGACTTTACTGGACCTTAAGAGCGTTTATACGTACGAATGGCAACGTCGCAATTTAATGTCATATTTCGTTGGTTTTCGATTTTTATTATTTAATTGGAGCTATTTTTTTCAAATGAATTACATAAACAAGTAAATATAATTAAAAATATTTAATAACCCGACTGCAAAAAATCAACGGAGAGCAACACACTAAAAAGACCGTAAAATTATTGTAATATTATTATACCTGATTAAATTTAAATACATAACATATGTATATATTTGTAATCTCCATTTGATTCCCTTTATTTTGATACTCTACTCGATAGGATAGGTTAAAAAAAAATTGAACTTCTTACAATTTGGCGTCAACAGCCTGCCGTTTAAGTCTTTTTATTCTTAAAACCTATCTAAGGACACTTGGATTTTCTAGGCGAATCTAACGATACCCTAATTGTCAAAATCCATCCAGCCGTTTGGAAGATTCGTGGGAATAAAGAAATTTACAAACATACAAGATACGCGCGAAAAACAATACCCGTCCTAACAGTCGGGTAAAAAATTAATAAACCACGAAATATGACACTATTTTGAGACATTGTCATTCCTATTTAGGAACGCTCTTAACAATTAAAACTATAACTAAGACTTACCAGTCCATGATTGTCAATATTGAGTGTAATTCGCAACGGCAGTGGACGCTCAGCAGAAAAGTTGAGTGTTCCCAAAATAATTCACCACTCCACCTTTTCTTATCCATTTTCAGTTGCTGTATAACTTAGGGAATCGGGAATAAATTCGCTATGCAGTTAGTGTATGGGTGAGTTTGTAAGTGTGGTAGTGTGTAAATATAAATTATGCAGTATTTGAATATTATTTTACTAAAAATGAAAAAAATTTGGGAAGACAAAATTCAAGTTAGAATTGATAGTTATTAAAATTTTGCTGAAAAGAAAGAAGAAAAGTGTATTTCTTTTACAGTTAAATTACTCCATCATAACTTTATTGAGAGATTTATTTTATTTTATGTTTTTCCTCTAGTTAGAGGAGAAGAGACCCGAGCCCAACAGTGGGACTTAATAGGTTGCTGATGATGATGATGATGATGAACTTTATTTAAGTAAATAAGAATATATTTTCTATGTTTGCTGATGCCCGAATAAAATCACCTGTTTCTAGTCCCACGCTAAAAACACGCTGTACATACCACAAGAGTCAGTAACCCTTGCGCATTGTTTATATTTTTATTTATTTCAGAAACCATCGTCTCATGCGTCTTCTTCCACTTTGTATACGAGGATTTATTCTGCTTACTGTTGTTGTTTCCAAGGGAATGAAAATATATTGTCAATAAACTTTGAAATGGATATAATCAAAAAGTGTGCCGTTCATTGTGTTGGTCAAATTGGCGATGGCCTACCTAATTGGCCAAGAGAGCGTCGCCTGTCTAGTCTATTAAACGACCTTAATTGTTTATTCTGAGATGAACCTACTAGATAACTGTGTATTGTTTTATTTTAACGCTTAACGACCCATTTTATGTGCGAAAAAATACTATGTTATTGTCAATGATATTAGAATTTTATAGGTAATAAGGACCGCACTACCTTAAACTACTGTTTAGAGTGATACTGTTAGCTTGCGTCATCTCAATTGAAGGCAAAGACTGTGACCTCCGCGAACTGTCATGACCGTTGGTCTAAGAAGGCCAATGCGAATCTATAAAAAAAGACTGATGTCTTTGCAATATAGTAATAGAATAGCTTCATTTATTAACAAAAACATAAGTCATTATTTTTAAATCAAAGATGGATTCTAATCCGCGTTCCCTGGAACGGTCTCGCATAGAGTAAGACTTGTATCTAAGCAAAACCATTCTTGTCTTTCATTTTCTGTACCTTTATCAAGTCAGAGGTATTTAAAGGTAACAAATAGATGGCACCACTGACGGTAAACGTCATTATTTATAATTGGTATATAGGATATACGACTACATACGTCTTTTTGTTTATTTCATGGACCGGCAACTAAGCCGAAAGTATACCGACAGATGTCGACTAATCCTTCTAGTGAAAATCATATTATCGATGAATAAAAACAATAAAAAATACTTTTTAACACATTGAACGCCAGACCGCAGACCCAAGAGAAAATTGTATTGTTTGTCGGACAATGCTGTCTAACATGGCATTTAAGAAAAAGCGTGCGAGCTAAAGACTTAAAAAAAAATAAAAGACTTACAATTAAATATTTCAGCACTTAATATCAAATTATTATTGCCCAGTAGTGCGTCAAGAGGGTGAATTTTTCAATAAGTTTGGCTGCATGCCAGCAGTTCCAGCTTTATGCCGCTGTGTTAGAACTTTTCAACTAAACGATAGATAAAAACCTTTTTGGTTTGTGAGTTACTTTCTACCTATAAACTCTATTGAAACATAACGGTTTAATGTAATTTCATTTTCTAAACACATTATGCGTATTGTGCAGATAAAATAATCAGCAGTACTTTACTTAGTTGGAAAAACTAATTTAAGTTAATTGAATCACTTTTCACCGAATTTCCGATAGATGGAGTTACGATGTCTAATGTCTATTATAAAATTCAGTTTCAATAGACTCGTTCCTCTGAAGTTTTAGCTCTATATTACACAATATCAAGTGGAATTTTTTCCAGAGTCTTGAAAAAGGGTTAGATCAAAATCAAATTATTATGTTTAAATGGGACAGTGGTACGTGCGTTCACACATGTTCCATGGTGGGAACTAGGGAACACGATTCCGTAAGCGCAGCACTATAGATTTTTATAGCTGGCTTTACCTGAGGTAACGTATTAGCCTTGCCATCCAGCGTGGTAATGTGCCATCTTTTTGATCACATTACCTCAGGACTACAGGAGTCAGGCCTCAAATAATATATGTTCAAGTTGACTTGAATTTTCCGAAGCTATATATTAAACTAAATTGGTAGGTACTTGTAATGTATATTTACACTTAAAAATCACTTTTATAGATATGACCTTGATAATTGTTTTCATAAATTCTCAGACATTTAATCTTATTATTGACCTAAGCGATGTTTTTCGAACCCGAGACTAGTCGCTATCTCATAATAGTCTGTGAACTAGGTAGCTCAAATCGGGAGTCAACATGAACTGATAAGGAATAATATTGTTTTCCATAATGATTTTAGTTTTAATGTTGTTATGAAATAACTAAGTTTAATACTTTATGTACTGCTTTACTCTATCCACTCTACTCTACCAACTTAGGTATATAAATCATACTTCAGCATACAATTGTCATAATTATAAGTATATCGCTGACTGAATTCAATAAAACAACTGACTAAATTTAAAATTGCATCATTAATCCTCATCGTCTCTCTCTCTTCTCCAAAGAATATGGAGCGAATTTTGCCTACTATACCACGCTGGATCTGGCCTGGTACAGGATTTGTTTTGAATTTTCTTTTTCTCGCAGTGCTTTTGTCTGCATATGGCCACTTCCTTAGTCGCCTTTTGCGACACCCACGGCTTTTGAGATGGGGTAATGACATGATGTCATTGTATTATTTAATCTGTCACTAAAATGCTACCAAAATGCATAATCATACTTAATGTATCGAATTAGTCACAGTACTAGTCACATTTTTTATTCATTTGCTATTAAATGGTGTAATTTGGTGTTTAGCTGAAATCCACTCAAAATTTCAATTCCTGCCATTTGAATACCCGTACATATTAATCTCTTGAGGAGGCCAGCAGTGGACGTCCTACGGCTGATATGATAATGAATAATGATTATGATGACATATTATGTACATTTTAATGAGTATAGCTAGGGTTACCTCATACTTCATGTTTAAAAGACCGAAATTAAGTGGAGGAAATTTTTTCAGAGTCTTGAAAAAGGGTTAGATCATAATTAAATTATTATGTTTAAATGGGACAGTGGTACGTGCGTTCAGACATGTTCCATGGTGGGAACTAGGGAACACGATTCCGTAAGTAAGCGTAGTAGTAGCGTAGTAAGCGTATAGTGGGACACATCGACATCAAGAAGAAATACTGGTTTAGTCCAAAATAGAACTTTTACTTCATCATCATGGTGGTGCAATAATTCGACACTATAGATTTTTATAACTGGCTTTACCTGAGGTAACGTATTAGCCTTGCCATCCAGCGTGGTAATGTGCCATCTTTTTGATTACATTTCCTCAGAATACCCGTACATATTAATCTCTTGAGGAGGCCAGCAGTGGACGTCCTACGGCTGATATGATAATGAATAATGATGATGATGACATATTATGTACATTTTAATGAGTATAGCTAGGGTTACCTCATACTTCATGTTTAAAAGACCGAAATTAAGTGATTCCTAATATTTACTGAGTATGTAAAGACAAGTACATACCACGAAAGCCTAAATAATTAAATCCAAATATTAAAAAGAATTTAAACAATATTTACTTAGACATCGCGAGAAGGTTTGAACATGTAAAAGTCTATTGAAAAATAACTAAAAATTTTACCGATAACTATAAAAAACTATACTATTTTTTGGACTTTTACAAGTGTAAACTAATGGTAGGACTGTAGTTTTACAATATTCTGTAATTTGTATTCTTTTTATCATATGTATGTGTTGAAATGTGTTTAAAAGTAACATGTGTCGAATTAAGTTGAGTGTATGTGTGATGATTCGCAGATCGTTGATTCGCAAGCAACACCCTGTAAAACAAAACAAGTGTTAGTAAAGGACAAAACATTTATTTTTGTTTTATTTCTACTATTTCTTGCTACTTTTTTATTTAATTTTTTTTAATTGCATTTTTTTTAATAATTAATTTCATTATTTTATTTTGATTAATAATTGTTTTTTTTTATTATTTCATTGTTAATATTGTTTTGTTATTTAAACGTTCCTGTAAGATAGTTATAATATAATTTAGGATTTTTTTTAATGTGTTGTTGTTCGGCTGAATATAGGGTACTTTCCCGAAACATTCGAAAACCGTACTCGTGTAGTTATTATCATTGAGTATTAGTACTATATTGGAAGGTGTATATAATAAGGTAAATAGAGTAAGAGTGTGAGTTTGTTTCTCTGATGTTACATAAAGATGGTGCACCTACCTACCTTTACGTGAATATGTATTCTAATATATAGCTATCCTGTTACCTCAAATATCTTATACTAGCTTTTGCCCGCGGCTCTGGATGTAGTTTTATAGTTAGACGCTATGGCAGGGCAGAGTTGTTCACAGCATTTCTTTGTAAACGATCATTTTTGTTTTTTTATCTGGGGCAGCTTAAATAATTAATGAAGATGGTGTACTTACTCGGTAGCAAGCAACATATAATTGACAGTGCGAGAAACAATTCTTTAAGAGAGAATTGTTTCTCCACACCAGCGTATTTTAAAGTTTGCCCTTGAAAAACAAAGATTTAATATTTCACCAACTGAACCCATCCCTATCAAAAATATTAAAAACAACATTTTAAGTTCCTATCCCAATACTAATTTGCAAAACGTTAACTTCAAAACAAAGATCTTTTCATACAACGTTTCATCCCCAATTTCACCCTTCTAAAGCCACCCTTGTCAAAAATATTGATGAGGGTATTTTTTATTTTGATAGTAGTACCCCAAAACAAATTTTTAAATCTATAAGTTAAAAAACAAAGAAGTTTCATACTATCGTTTTCATCCCTTTTCACCCCCTTAGGGGTTAAATTTTAAAAAAACCCTTTCTTAGTACACCTCTAGACATTAGGACAAACACACCCTCCAAATTTCAAGTCGCTACGACCAGCGGTTTAGGCTGTGTGTTGTCTATATGTCAGTCAGTCAGGACAAAGCCTTTTATAATATGTATGGATTTTAATCACAAAAAAAATAAATAAAAGAATTGCATAATCGTACAGAACCCTTGGTGCACTATTCCGCACTCGCAGAACCCCATCGAGTTTGGACTCGTTTGATTTGTCTTGACATAATAATAATAATATTCTACTACATTCACACAGCGCAATCTAGTCCCAAATTAAGCAATTATATTTGCTTGTGTTATGGGTACTAAACAACTGATATATTACTTAAATACATTTTTTTTTGTAAATACATACATATTATAGATAAATTACACCCAGACACAGAACAAACCTTTATGCTCATCACACAAAGATTTGTCCTGGGTGGGGATCGAACCCACGACCTCCGGCTTAGCAGTCAGGGTCACTAACCACTAGACCAACAGGCCAGTCTACTTTAAAATAAATAAGTACCTACTACAATAACTTTAGTATGTTACTAGGACTGGCCTGTTGGTCTAGTGGTTAGTGACACTGACTGCTAAACCGGAGGTCGTGGGTTCGATCCCCACCCAGGACAAATCTTTGTGTGATGAGCATAAAGGTTTGTTCTGTGACTGGGTATAATTTATCTATAATATGTATGTATTTACAAAAAAAATATATTTAAGTAGTATATCAGTTGTTTAGTACCCATAACACAAGCAGAATTGCTTAATTTGGGACTAGATGGCGCTGTGTAAATGTGGTAGAATATTATTATATTATTATTATTATTAGTTTCAAAATATCGAGGGTCTGATGATGGAGCAGGAAGATCCGTCCAAGGCCATAGTAACTCTGTAAATGGCTTAGGCAAATTTGCTGACACTTTTTTTGGCTTTGTATGTCTTTCATAAGTACCATGTATGTGACCTATATGAAGTAAAGGATTTAACCACTGACATATTATAACCCGTATGACATATGACGCCTATGTTCAACAGTGGTCGTCCTACGACTGATATAATGATGATAACTCCATCCAGTTAAGGCTCGTATGATTCGTCTTGACGAGTACTAGATAGTATTCAGGGTTTGATGATGAAGCTCGAAGGTTGCCATAGGATCTTCGTAATAAAACGATGTATTCGTATCGAATTTGGGCTCATTTGATTTGTTTTGATGAGTACCGAATCTAAGAGCTTGTTTAAAAAATATATATCTTTGTTCGTGATGAACAAAAGAAAAGATTTTTGATTATCTTAAAGACTTATACTCGTATTTAAACGAACTTAACAATTTTAGGTTTGTGTAGTGTCGGTGGTGTGCAAGAAGGGAATGTGAGGCAGAATGTATGTGGTAATGTGTGATTGGATGAGTATGATGTATGACGTATATGTGTATTTGAGTAGTGCGATTGGTGTAGTGTATGGCTCGACACAAAACTAGGATATGTCGTCTTATGACGACAGTGTTAAGGTCGACATTAGGTGCAACTGGCGTCGACAATCTTTCTAACTAAAACTTATTTAGTTTATGTTCGTATATTTAAATTCGCGAACAGTTATTATATCCTACGTAATAAAATTGTATAACAATATAATAATTTACCTACAAAGGACAAATTGTAGACGGAACGGCTGCATTCTTTCATGTATGCATTTTCTTATAGACAGACATACATTGCGGTTTATATTCACTGTCGGAACTAGGAACCACAAGGATTTTCCTCTCATGAATTTTTCATACGACAAAGTGGGCAATGAGCTCGTCACTGCGTGCGTTTTTGAACGTAACTTATCGTGTAGAATCGCCTGCGCAACTGCCACTGGCAATATTGTACAGCTCGATATAAGAATATACCACTGTATGTACTTTAGTACAGAATGTATATGGTCAACACAAATTTAGTATGTTATTAATTTTCCAGAAGAAAGACTAACTTTTATTCAAATATGCAAATAACAGATACGGGGGTGATCGTTACAATAACTTTTTGGGCAGCATTCCTGGGCGCTGTGAATATATAGCCATACCGTTATTAAAAATAGCTTTTTGACAAAACGATATATAATAAGTTTGATCAACTAGTTTGGCTTCAAAGATGAGCCATGGGCCTATAAATTCATAATCTGCACCTTTCAGACAAAATATTATATAAGTTTGAAAAATCCGAATATCATAATGTAATTCAGTCAGTCAATAATGTAAATGTAATTTAGTCAATCAATGTAATTTATATATTTACAGACGTGGCGAAATTATCAAAATTTGAATTATATTAGATACTTACACTATAATTGAAAATGTACAATATTAACCATCTGCCAGCGTAACACTCGTTCACGCAATTCATGTACGTAATTTGACATAAACCGTATACAATGGCACAAATTGAAAAGGCGCAGCTTGATGTTCAGGGGGCACTAAAGTCACAAGAGGATTTTTTTTAAAAATGGACTGATTGATCTCACAGCACAGATCCTGGTTGCAGTCGAAGTTATGGACGAGGCACAGGTGAAACACTGTTCTCTTTCTGGAAATCGCTGAATCGAAGAAGGAGTCCAGCACTACCATCATTGCAGACATTATCTCCAGTAAGCCGAAGCTGGAAGATATCCCCGCCACGGCCATCACTTCTTGTCATAGGCTCGGAACACCCAGTAAGGAGCATCATCGACCAATCCTGATGAAGTTCTCCGGCGCTGACATTAAATCTTCGGTTTGGAAAGCGAAGTCCAAGTTAAAAGGATTCAAGATGCCGATAAAAGAATTCCTAACCAAAACCCGGCAGGCACGTCTTCTAGCTAGGCAGCACTGTGGCATGCGGTCTTGCTGGACTGAAGATAGGATTGTCATCATAAAATCTCCAGATGGACAACACCATACCATTACGACATTAAATGAATTAAATCCACTGACGACTAAATACTCTAAATCTAGCAACTCAGCGGCATTGCCTAATAAGGTAAAACTGCATTCCGTAATAAAAATTAGACGACTTTCAACTCATTGTCAATAACTTATGCCCGTTTGATTTTTGTTCCTATTTTTTCTAATTTAACAACATGTTTTTAAAAGTGCTACTGTTAATTTCATAGATTATTATTTATTATTGTTTAAACTATCTGTTTTGCATTTATGTACACTTTAAATTCACTTAACTATGTCCGATCTATCTCACTGCACTAATATTACTATTAGCTGTGTGTTTATGATAATACGTTTCGTTCAACATCATACGCTTTTTTTTTTAATTTTCCCTTTGTTGTTATCGTTTTCTTAAAACCGTTGCATCTTTATAATTGTTGGGCGTTCGTTCGGAAACATTGTAGACTCATTTATTTACCATAATTCTGTGCTATAATATTATATTGTAATACATAAAAGATTATAGTTACAATTTACAATTTATTTGTTTCATGTGATATCTTTTGATAATTGTTTTAGTTTTATGCACTGGGGTTGTCTGGCGGGTGGTGTAGAGATAAAAACTTTGCATCTTTTAGAATTCCTATTATTTAAGTAATATTCTAGATATTATACCTATATACCTCCCCACTATTTTCTTTGCATCACCTTGGTTGACTGTTAGAGAATGTTTATTAGCATTAAGACCACCTATGCACATTTTCTTTGCAAAAATGTTAATAAATAAATAAGTAACTTAAGGTCACATTCACATAAAAATCACTTACGTATAAAAAAGAAACCAACCATAGGTACTAGCTACCAGTTTTCCAGTGAAACCAAACTGACATTTTAGTTCAGTAGACATTGTCTAAAATGGCCTGCGGCATTGGAGGGTTTATTCAAAACAGACGCACTAACGAATTAGCGCTGTGTTCCGAATTGCTGAACGTTCGACTCTTCAAATATAATCCTATGCACCGGAGGCAGCATACGTATATAATATATCTATTCTGTTCTCTAAAATTAACGCAGTAATTATATTATATTATATATAAAATTTAGCAACAAAGTTACATATAGGTTCATTAATTAATATATTATATTAATTATTTTTTTATTACCTTTTCTTACTTTGACTGTACTGCGAATGACATTTAGTTTATTTTTATTTAGACTATAAAGGCTCTATTTATTTAGACTTAACAAGAACTAATTACTTATACTAATACATTTATCTTTTACACTATAATAGACATAGTAATAAGGCAACCTTTTGCCGGTGTCGTTTTTGAAACTTTTTGGAATATATATCTAAACTATTTGTGATTATTATTCATTTATTTTTAGAATAATAATTACAGTAACGACGTATGTTTTTAATACATTTTAAAATCCAAAATGTCCTCGATTTAAGCGAAAGGAGTTCGTATCAAGTTTTTTTTTCAATTAGTCCTTTCCTACTGTCGTGACCTTGCATCCGTTTGCTTTCCTAGAATGTAGACAGAGTGCTTTGCCTAACAACTAGGTCGGCGAAAGATATATTTTCGAAACAGAAGACATTTATGTTTTAATTAAGTTCGTTGAAAGTTCTTCTAAACAGACATACATATATAAACCTATATATATAACCTATTATAACTTCAATTTCTTTCCAATTAGAAAAAAAGATTTAATTAAGCATAACTAGATAGTTATGATAATTGTCACAGAATACATGCTTGTTATTTTATTTATTTTGTTTTTTTGTTAATTTAGTCATAATTTTAACATAACATGATTCGGGTACATGATGAAATAGATTTAAGTTTCTTTTTTTTGTTTGTAATGAATAGCAGTGAGACTTAATGGGTTGCTGATGATGATGATGAAGACACGTGAAATAGATTACTTTTGTCTGCCACTTAGCTATGGAGGGAAGTGAATATTTTCTTTCCAATGCATTTGCTCTGATACATTTCGTAACGGGTTCCAAGAATGTAGGTTATGTACTCCCTGGGAATTACGATTGCCAGAATTCGGTGTTTGGGCAGCAGTACCTAGTACACTTTGTTGCTGAGTCACCGAGGCAGTCAGATTTGTAATTTTATGATTCAGTTAAAGTATGTCATAAGATTAATAGCGATTATGATCTGGGCAGTCAAAATAAGCCATTCTAATTAGTCATTGGTGACAAGATGTAATGAGATACTAGTTTGTTGTCACTAGACTAATATTAAAGACATAAATATAGACCTTTCTAGAGGGAACTTGATAATATAATTATTCAGATTTTACACATAAAGACCAGAGCGTTCTATCTGATACTATAATTTTCAGTAATTTTATGGCAAATCCGTGGCTGGTTATGGACTAACAACGTGACATGGAAATTAAATAATCTATTACAGGGTTAGCGAACAATTAACACACGTTCTAGAGATGGTACTTTCCATTCTTGCGTGTTAGGAAAGGCATATGCCCAGTAGTGAGTGGACTGCAATAGACTGAAATGATGATGATGGCGAAGTGTAGTTTTTAACTAGTTGAGTATCTTAGGTATTGTATGTGATTTTTATGTTGTCTATTATCAACGCTTGAAAAAGCGTCGCTGAATTATTAGATCTGTTTCTATAAAAGGCAATGTTCGAACAAGTTCTTTGTAACGGGGTACCTTTAGAAACATATTAATCATGGACACAGACTCAAAATAACGACTGAACGAACAACCTTGTATTCAGTAGTCGCATACTAGGACGGGCCGTCAGGCATATAGTGACGTAAGTGTAATATGGGAGCCGAGAGGATGTGGACATTGTTGGAGCTGTTCGTTCGATCGTGACAAATCTTGTAAAGTGCACTTACAGCCCAATGGTCAATCGCCATGAGCTTGCATCAACTATACGGGGCCTTTTACATGTTGTTTAAGTGATTATATTGATGTATAAATTCATGAACAGTTTTCTTTGTTTTTATTTAACTAAGTATCATCCTGTACAATATAATTATTATTATATAAAACTTGTCTCACGCCTATGGTCTATTTTCGTATAGGACAATATTTATTGTGAAAATTCAAAGGATCTTTCTAACATAAAAAATAATTATTTCTGATTAATTAACTTACCTAAATTATTCAATATTCTCTATATTGAATACCTAAGTGTACTTAAAAATTTCGTCAAAGGAAGTTTGCTCGTTACTTATATTGTAATTGGGATGGCGAAAAAAGATGAAATTAAATAACAACAAAACTACTGTGATATTATTATTATGCTTCTTTTTCAATAGAAATGTTAAGCTCAAATTTAAAACTAAGTCGCCTTATTTAACTAGTAAGTAGGTACTTTTTACTTTTTTGAGCATTTTACCTTTGAAGCTTCAATAAATTTAAGCGACTCATACACGGAAAAATGTAACGTAATACCATTTAAAAGTTAACTAGGTACCTACTCATATACCTTTACAAGGGTAATAACAACTAGCAGTAAGTATAAGGAGAATATTGCATTCGTTGAAGTTGCGTTCCAATAAAGCCCAACAACACAAAAGGAAACCGTTTTAGAGCTTATTTTTTATTAAATATGTTTCTTTGTAACCTGGTTTTTATTAGCCTCACCTAGATGTATGTAAGCAACGGAATGTTTGAACATGATTTATTAGAAACTTAGTGCTTTTTCTGGGCTGATGACACGATACATACATAGGTAGGTATATTAAAATAGAACATTTTTTTGTAAGTCACTTTATTGTTATTATAAAGTTATTGTGAAATTATTTTGTACTTTTGAATTTGAGTTTCTATAACAGCAAGTTTTTTTAGTTTATTTAAACTTTTATAAACTAATAACGATTGTTTATTTAGGTAAGCAAAATATCGATTCTTATGGCTCAGAAAATGGACTAATTTATTACTAAAACTACTAGACCAAGCTTGATGTTATCATCACTGTCTTACTTCTAAAGGAAATCATAGAGCGTGATAATTATCTTACAAAATTGTGATAAAACTAGATAGGTTAGAATTATTAGAAGTTTTTACGATAATTTTGTCCATATTTTGTTAATAATCTTTTTAGTTGTAGTAGCATTTAAAGAGGCAGAAAATTGGCATCCAATATTTAAACAAGTTTTTTTATTAAGTATATTTTTATTTTGCCGGAAATTTTGTTTTAGTAATTTTTTTAATTTAATTAATACAAAATTATTATAACGTAAAAGCTCCTATTAACGACCCCCTAAAATGTGTACTCTATTAACGATCTAATTTTTAAATCGCTCATATTAGACATAAAATAGAGTTCCAGAAATGTCATACCTTAAAAATTAGTTATGTATTTTTGTTGGCCACCAAAAAGAGTAAAGTTTGTGTGTTTAAATAGCCAGTGAAAGAAATAATTTGAATGTTAATGGGACGCGCCTGAAGCGGACGCACATTTCATAGTGTCGAGTCTCCAGCCACGTAAGTACACCTAAATATTACTTAAGGAAAATAACACACTAAAAATGGATTTGTCTTCTTGTTATCACATTACAACTGTAACGTATATATTCTTTTTCTAAACTAACTCTTAATATAAATACTTTTTATTGGTTTTTGTGTTATAAAATCATGTTTTAGTTTAAGGCGGTAATACAATCCAAATTTCAAAACTTGATTCTAATAACGACCCATGGCGTTGTTAAAAATTTTGAGAACATTTAGTATTTTAAAATAATATCAATTATAAACTACCTCATTTGATTTTATTGTTTTCTTGTTCAATTCTTAAAATTATTTTACATCGTTAGATCTATTAACGACAAAGCTATTTCTTAAAGATTTTGTGTAAAACTCGATTCAACGTTAGACAATATCCCTATTATTATAATGGGTCGCTAATAGAATATTGTAACCTTCATACTTGATTCTATTACCGGCTCACAGCTGTGACTATATTTTTGGTAATATAGTACACAAAAATTAAATGTATATTTTTGAACAATTTGGCTTATTTCTTGCATACGTGACTTTTTGAGAGATTTTGTCGCAGGACATATTATTAATTTAAAATAATATTTGCTATCCAGTTTCATTCATGCTTCATGGCATTGGCTATATTTCATATGTTTTCAAATCAAATAAAAATGGCGGGGCGGAATGCGGGCCATGTAATTTATATCTCTATCTATATGTCTTTAAAGATTGTGTTCTTTTATAGAATCATGGAGCCGTAGAAGCGCAAGCAGTACGCCTCTGTCCAAATAGAAGCTGCGCTTCTAGCCATAAATGAAGGGACCAGCATATACGAAGCTTCAAAAATATATATATAATTATAATTAAAATAACAAAAAATAAGTGCTCTAAGCGTTGCAATAAATAATTATGTTCATATTGTAATAATGTTGATCTCATAACTATTGTTATCATATAATAAATGCCTTAAAAACGATTTTTTTTTATTTAATAGTATAGAAGAAGTGACAACTTAGTACCGGTCGGTAAAAGAAGTTGAAAAATCGGTAATAGAATCTTGCCGCATTCTATGGGTCGGTAATAGAATCAACTACTCTTTTGGATTAAATAATTATTTAGTAACTATTGTGTTATTGAATATTGAATTTAAGTACTGAATTGCAAAGAATACTTCGTTTAGATTAATTATAAATTATAACATCTTTCCTAACATAACAGCTTATATCTATTTTTTTAAAGTGAATCCTAAGACAGCTAAAACTGGCGGTAATAGGAGCATTTACGTTATTAGGAATGATTTTATTCGTTTTTATTTTATTGATCGTCAAAATTATGCTGAGTATCCAATCCTTATAACGATTTTATTTTTCGTGCTTGTTTTGTTTACAGATTGTTTTTAGTTTAGTATTCGCTAAACAGCCTTAAATTACAGTAAACAGTTGCAGAACTCACCCTTAGTAGTTAAATTCATCCGTCCCTCTTCAACGTTCGCAACCAATCAGCACCGATTTACGTTGGCTGCGGGCTTATTAATTTTGGTATGCGGCTAATTACCCTGCGAATTTGGGAAGTACTCATTCAAGTGTCATGAATTAGGATCTCTGTTTGTGTGTGTGTGTATGTCTGTAGTACCTATCTACGTGACTTATACGAGTGGTACTTATAGCAATTGTGCCACCTCTTCGTTACATCGAATACCAGGCGAGCATGGCAATAAGGAGCTCTTGTTGAACTCACACACGTACGAGTATAAAATGGAATCAGTGTGTGAATATTTGTTCGGTCAGCTATGTTGATGTAAGACAGTACGGTTGCTGCTGTATGGGTAGGCATACGTGTCGGAGTTTTCCTTCAGTGACGTAACGTTCGCGCTCAAAGTTGAAGTCGTAGCTTGTTTGCTATGTTTTCACATAGTTTGAATGAAAAGTAGTTTTGTGTGCCTCGGTAGGGTTTTGTTATGCTAACGAAATTTAGTTGATAGTGTTTCAGAACTATTTGAATGTGTTCTAGATTTATAGATATCGTACGTTGGTAATGAAGCTTTTCACGTAGGTTATCTGAAACAAAAGAAAACTTTGATATATTATTTTGTTAAAATCATGTTTAAGACAAAGTTACGAATTGTAACCTGTTGAACGTACGATAATAGGGCGCAAGTGTTACTATTTTCTAAGTCGATGCTTTTGCGCGGGAACACAAACAGGTGGTCTATTTTATTTTCACTTAGTTCTTACATAACTACACTGCTGCACTGGCGTTAAAAGAAATCAACCGACACCACGGCGGATTATTCGATTAGGAACTTTCGTCAATAGAATTAGGTTTTCATAATGTTTATTCATACCTGCTGTCTTATAATGTAAAACAATTGAAGTGTTAACAGTTTAGAGCCATCGTCTCGCAACAAAAAGGTCGTGGGGTGGGACGATGTTTCGCACGTAGATATTAATTACAAAGAAGGTATATTTTAACAGACAGTTCACGTCATATTCTTAATGTATAAACATCACATAAAAGGCAAATGTAAACAAAAGATACAAAAGATCTTTTGTCTAGTTATATCAGCTTTTTAAAAGTATCGATAGGGCTTTATAGACGTAACATATCGGCGTGAAAGATTGTCACTACACAAAAGCTTTAAGTAGTGTGTGGGCAGTATTCAGTGAGACTTTCAGTATTTAAACGACTTAAGTACTTATTGTTGGAGCGACGTTTTGTTATGAAGAAGTCTGTATACTGCGTCATACGGTAAGGTCAACAAACAACGAACATTTATTAGGTGTGTGCAACAAGTTTAGAATAAAACTGTGAACATGATTACTGATTTCGTTGTCTTTTAGGGTTCCGTAGCCAAAATGGCAAAAATAATTAGGGTCACCCCCTAATTATATTTGCCATTTTGGTTCCTTACCGCCTTATTACAAAATATGGACTAAGTATTGATAACTTGACAATAAAACAATGGCTTATGTCGATTTAAACCTGGATTAATACTTAGTCCATATCACCCCCTAATTATATTTGCCATTTTGGTTCCTTACTTATTATTACAAAGTATTAATCCAGGTTTAAATTGACATAAGCCATTGTTTTAGTGTCAAGTTATCAATGCTTAGTCCGTATTTTGTAATCCAAGCCCCCTTGGCTTTAGTTTCGTCATAGAAGTATGTTACAGATTTTTTTTATTTATTTAAACTTTATGCACTATATAAGTAGTACAAAGGTGGGCTTAATGCCAAAGGCATTGTCTACCAGCCAACCTTAGGGTGATGCAGAGAAGAGCATGGCAGGTGCAAGTAGAAGAGAATAATTTGAAGAAGCTAGGTTGAATTTATATAATAAATACCTATCATATATATACTATAAAAACATAAAAAATAAATATCTATATAAAAATATTTTTTTCTCAAAAACCACTCGATGTAGGTATATTGATGAATTGTGTGTATACAAAAAGCATTACAAATAATAAAATGTGAATATACAAATAAGGGGGGCTGGGTAGCTGGCAAACGCTGGATGAGAGTAGCTGCAAATCGTACTCAATGGCGTGCAATTGGAGAGGCCTATGTCCAGCAGTGGACTAGTACAGGCTGACGATGATGATGATGATACAAATAAATGCGATGGTGGCTGAATGGATATGGGACCGGCGTGCAAATCATGCGGTCCGAGTTCGATCCCGACCGGCAGTACCAATGTGGATTCCACTTTGTGGAATTTATATGTACTAGTCAAGTGACTTATCATCTGCTAACGGTGAAGGAAAACATCGTGAGGAAACCCCCATACTCCAGAAGAAATTATATGGATATGTCTGTTCCACTAAACCGCATTAGGCCAGCGTGAGTGGATTATGGCCTAAACCCTCTCAGCTCTCTAATTAGAGGAGAGGAGACCCGATCCCAGCAGTGGGACTTAATGGGTTACTGATGATGATGATACAAATAAACTTTTTTCATTTCCTTTGTATTAAATTCCCCAAAATAAACGTTTAAGTGTGACGTTCATTGAAAATAAACGGATTATCGCAAACTGGTGTAAATCCCAATTTCAATTTCGTTTTCAAAATATATCCTCGGAGCTATTACACAAAGCTGGTGAATATATCCATATTTGAAAGGCAATACGTTTATTTTGAAGGATAAGTTTGATAAACAGTTGTTTATTGCGGTGAGTCGAAAGACTTACAGTAGGTATGCTATAGATAAGTATGTATGTACAATAAGTTTCAATTAGAGGTGTGGTTTTCTAGATTAATCAAATCGAAAGTATTTTTTTTAATTTCATAAATGCACGTTACTTTGTACATTCTGTTAAATTCGATCTCTGGGTCTGGAAAAATGGTATTGTTATATACCCTATAGCCTTACTCGATAAATGGGCTATCCAACACTATACGATTTTTTCATAACGAACCAGTAGTAGATTATCGCATTCCACTAAACACACAAACTTTTTAGCTTTAAAATATTGGTATAGTTTATTTCTACCGCATCTAAGAAAAAGTTATGAAATTCTCAGATATTAAGTCTTAATAAAATTACAGTAAGGTTTCATGAACAGTTTATGTAAATCAATCACCGCGGTAGAGTCGCTTTAATTAAAAATGAAAAATAATTGCGTTGAAATTAAAAAAGAAAAAAGTTATAAATTAACAAAACGACTCATAACAAGCCCGTTACCAACAACTAAAGGATTCTGTAAAATCTTTGTGTGGCATGCAAGCACTTTAAAAAAATGTGTCGTAATAAATTTCCTATAGAACTTTTCCTACTATATATTAACTGTGTGGGAAACTTGAAGTATGCAAATTTGCCGTGTATCTAATATAATATCTAATGATAAGTGCTCTCAACACGTTTGTTTCAATTTGTGTTGCGCCACAAAGGAATCCACAATCGAATTAACAAAGCTGTGATGACCAGTTGTGTGTTTGAAGGTATCACCATTCACCCCACGTACCCCAGCTAGTTACATCAATTTAACAGTATCGAGTCGTCCGCACACTTCTGTCTATCGGATTTAATACTATCATCAAGATTTGCATGTCACAGGACTCATGCTACCCGGGGCAAATGGCGTTGTATTACGTAACAGATTGTATTGTGCACCAATATGTACCTGTATAAATTAATTTTCATACTATTAACATACTCTGGTCTATCTGTATGCTGTCAGTTAATAGATTATTTGGATAAGTCAATATACATGTACAAGGGTGGTTCTTGCATACATATTGATTTGCTAATGATATAGTAATACATAATATATATCTTAATTTAGAAGTTAGCGTACGGAAATTGGGAAAGGCCTAAGTCCAGTTATGCACTGATTGAAATATGATAATATCTACACTAATATTATAAAGAGGAAAACTTTGTTTGGTTGTAATGAATAGGCTCAAAAACTACTGGACCGTTTTAAAAAATTCTTTCACCATTCAAAAGCTACATTATCCACGAGTAACATAGGCTAAATTTTATTTTGGAAAAAAATAGGGTTCCGTAAGATATTTGGTTTTTTCGGACACAAGTTGTAAAAAATCAACCAGAAAAGTTACTTATTTTGCGTACGCTGCCTAAACTATAAAAGATAGAACCATAAAATGTTGTAATTAATTGTAGATCTTATAAATATCTACAAAAAAGTCCGCGACACGCTATACCTATCTATGTCGAGTGAGGCATTTTTTTATTTAAAAATCTTTGACCTGGGAATCATTTTGCTGACCGTGTCTTTTCTGGGTAGGCTTTTTGCAGCGGTAACCGACATTCACGCGGGCAGAGCCGCGGGCGTCCGCTAGTTTGTAGATAAATAGATATATCTTAGGTATAAATAACCGTTATACTTGTGTCGATCCCGACATTTTGGCATTTTTTGGTTTACTAAAATCGGTTTTCATTTAAATCGAGTGCGAGGTATCTTCTTTGACAGACTAGCAGCATCATCTCGTTAGTAACATATACTTATAGTTTATTATAAAAGTTTTTACTATTTTCTTTCCACCTCTCTATGTCGGCTGGTATACACTGTCCTCGATAAAGATAATAAATAAGTAAATTAAACTTGTAGAATGTTTCTCAATAATTTGGTGAGTCTCTGATATGTGCTTATTAAATACAGATCAATATCAAGCAGGGGTCTCCTCTCCTTTATCTAGAGAACTGAGATAGTTTAGGTGACAATCTACAACGCTGGCCTAATAAGTGTTGGTTCTTCTGGAATCGGTGAGTTTCCTCGCTTTCCCTCACCATTAGCAGATGGTCGATAAGCTAAAAGATATTAGTCTTTTTACTGATTAAATCCAGACCGGTATTGCCGCTCGGAATAGAACTCGAACCGCATGATTTGCAAGCCGGTGATTTATACATTCGGCCACTATCGCTTTTTAAACAGATAATATATACAGATACAAACTCATCCATATGGGTATTTTTCACCCTGTCGTAATTTATGAGTTCGTAAATTTGGCCGCTTGGAATTCGATTCCCGTGATCGAATGTGTCTTTTTACGTTTTAGTTGTCTGAAACCAGAAAACCAGAAATCATTTTCATTATTGTTTCTTTAATAAAACCGGTAATTGGTTGAATGGTTTCAAAGTCTCTAACGGATATATTAGAAATATTTTTGTGTTCTATACTTAGATTGACGACTGGCCTGTTGGTCTAGTGGTTAGTGACCCTGGCTGCTAAGCCGGAGGTCGTGGGTTCGATCCCCACCCAGGACAAATCTTTGTGTGATGAGCAAATGAATACCCGTGTCATGTTTAATTTTAGTTATATAATTGTATGTATGTTAGTCTGTAAGGTATGTTTTTTTATGAGACTTTGTATCTCGAAATAAATGATTATTATTATAAAAGTTTGTTCTGTGTCTCGGTGTAATTTATCTATAATATACAAAAAAAAATGTATTTAGGTAGTATATCAGTTGTTTAGTACCCATAACACAAGCAAATATAATTGCTTACTTTGGGACTAGATGGCGCTGTGTGAATGTGGTAGAATATTATGAGTATTATTATTATTTCCAAATTATCGAAAGGTGAATAAGACGACAGTCGATTTTCAGAAGCGAATTTGTACATGCCTTTGTGTGCTAGTTGCTGTGGTCGGTTTAGTCAGATAATTGACCATTTAGCTTGTAGCAGGTTACAGGTATCGGAGCCATAGCCTTCAGCGGTACGACGCACCGAGCTCGCCCATCAGTCGAGGGGACACATACATGCATTTGCATAACAAAGAAACATCTGTCTGCGCCATAGGCCGTGTTTGTGTAACATCGGATTTGTTTTCATCGACAGTAACTGAAATACCAAATCCTGAATTAATTCTGCAGACATGTCGGTGCATGTTGTTTTGATAAAGCTTTTCTGAATATACATATCTAGTTACTTACATATATTTCTTTAGGTCAGGTGTAGATTTGGGAAAGTGAATGTTAAATTTGAATGATTGTAAAATTGTATCAAATTGGTCTTATTGAACATTCGGTTTAGGAAAGTGTAAGTATATTCTTAGTCCGACAGTTTAATAATCCGACTTTTATAGGATAGGGGATCTATCCTATTTAAGCCAGATTACGGGACTCACTTATCGGTATACCATAACTCGAATACTGTAAAGTACTTGAGTTTACTCTTTTTTAATATTTATTGTGTTAGCTATAGCAACGCACTACGCTGTTATGTTATACGAAAGCATGTGGAATTTGTATGTACTACTCAAGTGACAGCTACTACAGCTACAGCTACAGCTCAGCAGTGGACGTCATTGGGCTGATATGATGATGATGATGATGACTCAAGTGACTAACCATCTGCTAACGGTGAAGGAAAACATCGTGAGGAAACCCACATACCCAAGAAATTCTATGATCCGCCAACCCGCACTAGGCCAGCATGAGTGGATTATGGCCTAAAACCCTCTAGATAGAGGAGAGGAGACCCGAGCTCAGCAGTGGGACTTAATGGGTTGCTCATGCTGTATCTATAACTGGCAATCTAAGAAGCCATATTAGTGTTATTGAACTCTGCACACCACTGCAAAAATACATGGTAGACTATGATATTTATTATTACAACCACTTTACCTATATTAAAAAGGTAGACGTAATAAAGATATAAGTGTTGTACAAAAAACGAATACAAAAATTGGGACCCAATTTTGTTAATTACGACTTTACTGAATGAAACATTTTTATTTGCAATTGTGTTGATAAATGCCGCCGATGTAGCTATATTGTCAATTAAAACCGCGAATTGACTCTTTAATGTAAAATTGTTATTTTCATCACGTGTGACAATAATAAAGCCAGTGACATCTCCCAGCGGTAACTAGTTACGATTCGTTACACATTAAAATGTCACTTTAAAAACGTTGAATGTCGGGTTTTTCGATAATCTTCGCAAATACACGAACTAGAGATTTAACATTTATTTATTAAGCATAAATTGTTTTTACAGGTAAGACCCAATACAACAATGCAGCAACAGAGAACAAAACTAAAAATTAAACTTATAACTAAGATAATCTAGTGTCACCTTCTCAAATTCCGCCAAGGAACAGACATGAATGTCTATGCGCTATATAGTTATGATTTATGCCGATGGGGTAGGCAGACGTTCAATACCACCAGATTTTAGGTCATAGAGGGCGAAATGTGGGTGATTATGTGTTGAAAGTTTATGTTGTTTAATAACGAGTTCACAATTCAGAATGAGATGTTTTCTTTTAGGAGATGAATTAATGGCTGGGTTAGTTGTATGAGGCATCTAGCTTCTTATGCTAATATAACAGTTATTTCACAACTGGAAGCAGTTGGTCTGAATCCCGAGGCGTGCTTATGTCCATGGATGATGATTACACATGTAGGTATCCTTTAGGTCGACCATAAATACGTAAATATACACAGTTTCTAACTACTGTCAAGATTTAAACCTTATTTTAACCTTCGAAATGTTACATTACTCTCTAAATTACACTTGTGAGTAATGTCTTGAAGCGATGCATTTTTTAATTTTTTTTTTTCAATTATTTAATTACCAAACCTAGTAGCGGTCCACACAAGACTCTCCAAATTTCATCAATATACATCGAGTAGTTTTTTAATAAACTATGACATACGGACATGACGAAACTATAAGGGTTCCGTTTTTGCCATTTTGGCTACGGAACCCTCAAAATATCCCCACTTTACATGCAGGGGAGGTAACATACAAGACTGTTGCCCCTGAACATGTATCACTGTTTCTGTGAACTTATCAGCAAATATAAATTTCAATGTGGCACTCGCCTGTCATTTTACAATGCGAATATTTGTAACAATGGAACAAATTGACTGGAGCACCGACGCGCGAAACAATGGTCACAATCATGAATCCAGTTTGCTAGTATATCCAGCTGCAAAATAATTATATTAACTGAAATCAAAGATAGCTTAGAACTCAGTTGTCGCACGTGTTTATTAAATAAAAAAACCCTACTGGAACAAAATTTGCTCTTTAAAGTTTAATATTTCGTAAATGGACCATGAAATCGAAAAATAATGTTAGTAACCCCTAAGTCATTTTAGAAGACCTATTCAACGATACCCCACAAGATGGGTTAGACGACAAAAAAAAATCATCATCCCTACTTCACATGTAGGTATGGGAGCTACTTACCGTAAAAAAAATATTTCTCAAAATGTTATTTTACTACTTTGTTGACGTAATTGATATACACACTCCTACAAATTACAGCTTTTTAGTACTAACGGTCTCTTAGCAAAACCTCGGACAGACAGACAGACGGACATAACGAAACTTTAAGGGTTCCTAGTCAGACCTACGGAACTCTAAAAAATTATATGTATATAATGTTCGCTGTGGCGGAAATTTGGTGAGGCCTATGTTTAACAGTGATGATGATGATGATATATGTTCATAATGATACAAATAAAATGAGTGGAGTGTTTTATTTTGAAACAAAAGCTTTTACGCGTGTAAAGTGTTTGTAAGTCGTGTAAAGTCAATCTACTTCGTCGTATCGAATGTAAATGACGTTTGAATATAATATTAATGTGACGTCCTGCAGTGGGCTATTCCGAGTATTTTCAACTAATAAAGGGACACTAACAAGTTGCCATTATTATTTAAAACTTAATTGCATAATAAAAAGCTTAAATTTTATTTTATGGTAACCTTTGAAATAGCTGCACCATTGACAATATAAATTTAAGATCAGAAGAACGAACTCCAAAGCCACATGGCACATTTCCAATAACCGTTAAGACCTGGATGTAACTAATACCCTGAAAGTAAGGCCCAACTGGACATGTAAGATCTCACTGTGAAATTGAATAATAAATGGCAAGTTTATTCTACAATAGTACTGCAGAATTGATTATAATCTTAGCCAGAACCTACAGTATATATCCCGAACGCAGACCGTTTTTACCCCACTGCCAAAAAGGAGGGTAATGTTTTTCACGCGTATGTATGTATGTATGTGGGCATTTCTATTCCATTGTAACCTAGTGTGAGGTGTCATTAGATTCGTAGTTTTCCCCCGAGTGTCATAGGCTATGTGATGTCAACAAAAAATCAATATGGCGGCCGTAAACTGTCAAAACAGACGTTTTTTTAGTGCTATCGCAATATGGGTGTCTGATGAAAGCTAATAAATAGCCTAATTCAATTATATATGCACTAACTATGGCCCGCGGCTCCACTTGTCCCTTGTAATCTAAATAGTTTGACCGATTTGGAAGTGCAAGGTGTTGTTATAATATTCGTATTCATCTCCGAATCTCTATATCTATACTAAACTAATATTATAAAACTAAAGAGTGTATTTGTTTGTAGGTTATATAACATCATGCTACGGCGCGGCGTGCGAGGTTTCGCTGCCATCGTTCTTTATATAGTCACTGCTCAGTTAAGTGAAATAGTTAAACGATTTTGATAGCACTATTGAAATTCACAAAGTAATAATATACATAATAATTAATAATATTGACTGACGAAGACTACTTTTTGGTAAGGGCAGGGCAATCGGGTTTTTTGTTTTTTTTTTTTAAATAAAAACTTGTTCTTGTCGCACTGCATTACAGGTCACATGGTGCAACTAATTTATTTCCGACAGCCATTTGCGTCACAATGTGTATCAAAAGTTTTGCGAACATGTAAATGCACACAATTTTTGCAATATTATTCTACTAGATTTTAGTTTTAATGGCGAATTAGATGGTATCATTACTTTTAATGGCGAAAAAGTTTGTTTGTAAAAAATCGAAAAGCGGAATAGAATGACTCCTTTGGAGAATGTTAAAAGATAAAAGTGTAAAATGGGGATTATTAAGTGTAAAATAAATGTTGACTATTGTTACAATAACAGCTGTTGTGTGATGTCTTATAATTGAAATTAAATCCAAACTAGAGATGCATTCAGTAGTTATAAAAACAACTATTACCTTAATGAGAATTTATTTCAATATTTAACGTTTTTTATGTTAATAAATAATTGCTATATGGCACGTGTTTCTTTGGTTTTCATAACATTACACCGGTCAAGCTATTCATAATGCGGTCGGCATTGTAAAATAGCTTCGACTTTATTCTACACACGTTTTGTAAATGTAAAGTCAGACAACTAGCCACTTTGGCATCGATTCAAGAAATCAGCAATTCCTGTAACAGTAGGGTACCTTCAAAGAAATTCAATATAATTGTTGTATTCTATTTACTTACTGACGTTTTGTACTTAATTATTTTTATTTGTAAAAGGTATATACAATACTGGAAACATTATTCATCATAGTCTCTTAAATTATCTACATGCTACAATAGCTTTAAAAATTAAATTGAAATGTTTTTTCAGATACATACATCTACAAATACACAAGACTGGACCACTTTTACCACTGATAGAAAAGGTTGGAAAGCATGGGGAAGTCTTTTTCCAGCAGTGGGATGAAGTAGTTTTAGAAGTAGGCCTTCAGTAACATATACTCGTATTTTGTGTCTTTGTAGAGACTAACACGGCCCGATGAAACATTGATTGAAAAATATAATTTCTGAAGGAATTTACTAAAATTGAAAAGAAACTTGTAAAAAATAAAATACAATAAATAAATCAGTGTATAGAATTCCGACAAAAACTTAATTTAATAATTGCCATTGCACCTTTCTTTGCCCGATTACACCATTGAATTAGCTCACACCAGTTATGTGTAAGAATCCAATAGGTCAATTTAGAAAGATTGTTTTCATTTCTAAGAAGTTAATCATAGAGCACTTAAGCTGAGCACAATATTAGCTTTGAACCCAATGCTAGATGGAAACCAACCAACGGGTTTAATAGACAAGGGCTTCTTTTCGATGTTAATAAGTAGGTTTTTTATCTTTAAGTTTTTAAGAGAGATTATTCGTCGGCGTCGCCCCGGTTGTCAACTACATATTTCGGATCTTTTTGTACTTATTTTATCTGTGAGTATAATAAATGTAATATTAATTATTTTATGTTGATTGAAATTTGTATTATTGCCTTCCTATATTGAATCAAAATTTTTTTTACAACATAACTTAAATGCACAGAACAGAGATAGGTTTTTTAGCTTAAATGATAAAAGGTAAGGTAAGTATTTTTGTTTTGTAGGATAGTTTTAGTTGTAAATATTATTTTCTTGTAGATATAATTGATTATGTTTGCTTGTATGTATTCCTAATTTAATGTTAAATACTTTAATCAATGATAAAATAATTATTTTTGAAAAGAAGGGAAATTCCGCGGAGTCAAAAGTACTTTTGACTGGTTATTGGTTTTGACTATAACATATATGGAAGACCTTTAAGACCATTTCTGTTTGAACCGCACATTAAGTTCAAGTTCAAGCGGGGTAGTTGTATTTGATGAGAAAAATAATAAAAGTGCGATCGTATTTAAAAAGAACAAACTCGATACATATTTAAGAATGTGGCCGCTGTCCATAAATTTTAAATGAATTTACCACCAAAATAGTCTTGTAAAAATTGGGCCAACTCACCGTCTGCTCTATTTAACTGGTTCTATTTTATCAATCACTGATTGTGTCAACACATTACTGTGCTGAAAGAATATTCCAATAATACTCCGTGGAGCTTCCATCCAAATGCCAATCAAGCTTGTCAATTATTATCTGTAACTCACCTACTGGCTAACAGGTCGAGTAAGCAATTTTAGAATTTGATCTGTTGTTTTAAGAGCGTATTTCGTTTGAATAGATGTTCTGTATAAGTATAGGCTCTACAAAGCGTCTACAAACGAGGCTCGTAGAAGCGTAGCGGTCTCGCTAGTTTGGCTTGTTATATAGTAGGTTGTTGTAACCACGTTTCACGGCCATCAGTGAAGAGCCTTGATTGCAGTCTGCGCTAACTTACACACATTCGAATTACTTACGAATACACAAGCGCGTAGATGAATGGCTAACGTCATTTATCTTATCTTTGATTTGATTTATCTTGTTTTTGTAGAATGACACTTGTGACGTGGGGGCACGTTGTGAATATTTATGTCAGTTTTCTCTTGCATTTCCTTTATTTTTTTTGTATCATTTTTTTTTAAGTTATGTTTTTACAAAATTAAAACCATATTTATTCACAGACTGTCCCTAATGGCTGCATAGCAATGTGTATAGTGATGCAGCCACAGAGCCTTACTTTTTACTTTCTGTTTAATATTTAGTTTGTAAACATTCATTATAATTCGTTAATCTAACGGTGTAGTGCTCTGCTGCATCACTTTAAACGCTACCCAAATTGTAAATTAAAAAAGATTGTAACTATCCATTTTTTTAAAAAAGAGTGGCGTGAGTTTCTTGCCAGTTCTTCTCATAGCTCCACCCCGTCAGCGAACTGGTCTTAGGCAAATTTGCTGACACTACTTTTCGGATAACCTGTTACATTCTTGTGACTTTCATAAGTGTTACCTTGTAACCTAGATGAATAAACGAGATTTCATTTCATTTCATTTTAGAATGAGATAGTAATACAAAATTAAATTTATGCAAGCATAAAGCAATCTAGAAGGTTCCGTATTTCTAGAAAAAAAATTGGAACTCTTATAGGATCACTCCGTTGTCCGCCCGTCTGTCTGTCCAGAAAAGGAAAATTCGAAACAGCCCTATACCAACCCGTCTGGCCAGCGTGGTATAGTAGGCTAAATTCCCTCCATATTCTTGGAGGAGACCCGTGCCCCGCAGTAGGACGTTTATAGTTTGAAATGATTGTTCAAGGCAGAAATCTTGTCCACGTGAAAGATATTTATTTTCTAAGCTATATAATAATTACACGTCATCGAATACCATATACAAATTTGTATATAGTGCATACGCTTCACTTAACTGTCAGATAAATTTTCCGCTTCAAAGTTCTCGCAAACTAGATCGTTTACAGCGCAGAGAGCGAGCTACCAGGAGCGAAGCGTCGCGAGGCGACTCCATTACACGTGACGCACACAAACACCCACACAGCTCACACAAATACACTAAGAATCGAATGTACATGAACAATTTACAAACGTGGTAGACTGGAAAACGCGTTTAGCCGGAAAAGATGGGACAGATCAATATACTTACATATAACTGACCGTGCGTTCAAACTTGAACTGTTTTGTTTACAAAAAGAAACAAGTCCAAGTAAAGCTGGAAATGGCTTATTATTGTAATACAGCAATGTTTTCTTTGCCAGTGGGGTAACCTTTACAACCGCCGGGAATGTGAATGCAGTCAACAAAAGTACCACCCCAGACTTAACTGAAATGAAAACCTGTGAGAAGAGGTCTTGACTTTCTTTTTAAAGTCAAAGCGCAGTTAACTACTTTTCAATTGCGTTTCTGGATTTATTAAGTAATGTAAGCTGAAGGAGTCGTGACACTCAATTAGTGATTTGATTTGCAGTTTCTGTACGGGCTTTCAATTTACTGGTTGCACAAATTCCACCTGTGATTTCTCAATGGAAATTTTTCAAATAACATTTCAAGCGTATGTTAGCACGATAACTAATATTTTGTGAAAGAAATAGAAATGCAATTAAGTATTTTTACCGAAAATTTTATTTTATAAATGTATTGAGGCCAATTACTCGGGTAATTGAATTTTTATTGAACTGTATGTTGTGTTTTGATGTAATAAATTCAAAGGTTATGTAAGCAACGAATGTTACGCCATATAAATTTAAGTGCCAACAATGCCAACATGAAACTTACTCGGTTGTTGTGTCCAGGGGGCTTACTCTGAATTTCGACATTCGAATGTTAGGTTTTGATGTCGCTGTCAAATGTAAGAAAATTTCGATATGGTCGCTGTCACTTTCAAACATTCGAATGTCGAAATTCAGAGTAACCCCTCAGTAGCAAACTTAAATTAATACTAGGTATACGCTGTTGGCTTTAATAGTACAAAGTGAAAAAGAAAACATATGTATATAATATACGCCTTCAATTGTGATTTACAGAAACATTAAAGAATCTCTGACGTTAGACGTTCACCACTGACCTTCCTCTTTTGTTTTCAAAATGACATGCTTGCAATGAATGCCTAGTGACATTTTATGGGCATGTTACAAGTAAATTTTTAGGTAAGTCTACGAGTATAATGCCTAAGTCTAATAAAAGAAGTATCAGTTATGAGTTGACTAATAGCCGGGCGGGATAGTGTTGAAGTGAACGCGACTATAATTGCGCTCCTGTCCTAGAACTTTCAGTTTTATCCGCCCCCCTTCCAACTCTCCCCCTGTAAGTGTTCAAGTGCAAACCACCCGACAGAGTGTTCACGATTAATTTCAAATTGTCAATAAAGGATAATCGGATATCAGTTTAATATTTTGAGTGACGTAACTGGCTTATTTACAGAAAGATAAATTAATTATTTTAAGGTTAGGAGTCTGTTTGATACTTATAGCTTAGGTGAGTCTTTAACATATTAGTAGAACCTAACGTTAATTAATTAACTTAGCGGCTTGTCATAAAGTTGGTACTGTGATAGGTCAATACGTTACGACATGTTATATCATCTCCCAAATGACTCGATGGTCTTTTGGTTTACGAACTTTGTTAGAATTTTGAACCCCGAAAGAAGCCGACAGCCGAAAGAAGTGAAGAATTTTAAGTATCATTCCGAAATTTTGAATTTGTATCAGAGTATGACAGAAGGGTTTCTATAGAACACAATATGTAATATAACTATTGTAAAAAATGTCCGTGTAGTGACGGATTAAGAATACGTAATGTCACTACCCCATTTCAACCCGTGGGTGTCGTAAAAGGCGACTAAGGGAGTAATCACAAGCAGACAAGAGCGCTGCGAGAAAAGGAAAATTCGAAACAAAACCCTATACTAACCCGTCTGGCCAGCGTGGTGTAGTAGGCTAAATTCCCTCCACAATGTTTGGAGGAGACCTGTGCCCAGCAGTGGGAAGTTTATGGGTTGAAAGGATGAAAATATAGGTGCACCCTTCTACATATTCTTTATTTGAAAAGATACAATACAACTCTGTTAGTTATGGGACACGAAAACAAGTCATATTTTTAGCAAAGTATTCGCCAACCGCGACCTACTTTATAATATAATAGGGCAGAATTGGAAAAGGTCCATAGGAATTATCCAATGAGAACAAACAAAACATGAACATGATATTCGCATGAAACCTTGAGATGAACACTTTTCCATTCTGACCTCCTATACCCTAAACAGCTTGATTGATTTTGAAGTGCGAGGTGTCACGGGTCCACGGGAAATTTGGTTCCCTTTCCCGTAGGAATTCTTCAACATTACTATCAAATCTTTTTTGGGGAATTTCCTAGCTAGCCGGTCATATGTTTTAAATTACACGGTTTTTTTCTTTGATTCATACGTTCATGAACAAAAGTGTTTTTGTAAATAAACTTACTAAACAAGCCTTGACCTTTTTAGTACACATAATTATTTTAACTACCTTTACGATGTGTATTTAAACTACTATTGTATTGTCTCAGTTAATTTCTGCACTCAAACCAGCGATTTTATGTAATCGTTCAGTTTCAACAATCTGTGTTACAGCGCTGGCACGTCATGCGTAAATATTCATTGTAACTGGGCATATGCCAAGTACACAGTTCCATTGAGATTGTAACTTTTTGAAATTAAAATTGATTTAATTTTGGTGATATTCCAAATGTACTAGCCAATTTTATATGTCACTATTGGAGAGTCTATATCAGCATGAGTTAAATGTGTGTTCGAGTTACAAGGGTGAATCAGCTAACCTACTGCTCGTTTAAACTCAGATTTATAGGTAATTGCAACTTCTCAACACGTTTTTTTTTTGTAAATACATACATAATATATAATACATAAATTACACCCAGACACAGAACTAACATTTATGCTCATCACAAAGATTTGTCCTTGGTGGGGATCGAACCCACGACCTCCGGCTTAGCAGTCAGGGTCACTAACCACTAGACCAACAGGCCAGTCTGTTATCACGTTACGTATCGTATTTATCGGCCTATCCCAAATCTTTATACTCGCATTTAATTCACATGCTGCATTCGCATGCCCGATTGAACTATCAGCATGTACTAAGTTTATTGTCTGCGAGACTCAAGCTCAGCCCTCAAACGCGTTTTTATTGCACTCATTAGTGTCCACTGTTGCTCTATACCTACTTCCAGTTTTTCTATTCAGGTCATTTAACATTTATTTTCATCTTGCTATTGAAATCACGTCCAATATTCTTAGTTCGAAGGGCCACGAATTATATTTTAGGTATAATTTTCTTTCTTTCTTTTCAACCCATAAACGCCCCACTGCTGGACACCCCTGGGCCCCTGAAGGAGGCCCCTTCAAAGAATGTGGAGGGAATTTTGTCTACTATAAACTTTTATATTGACAATTTTGTTTTTATTAAATTGTTATTATTTGTTTTTTTTAAAGTTCTTTTTTAACTGCCTTGGTGGCGCAGCGGGAAGTGTATACGACTGCTGTGTAAGAGGTCCCGGGTTCGATTCCCGGGTCGGATGAAAATGGTATTGGGTTTTTCTATCATGAAATTCCAGTATTAAGATTTTCCCGGAGTTTGGTAAACAAATGGTTGATGACAATAGGCTCGCCCCCTATTTCATGGGACCAAACATAGCTGGCGAAATGTGGGTGTGAAACACCTCTGCCTACCCCTTCGGGGAAAAAGGCGTAATGCTATGTTCTTTTTTAAGGAACTACATCTTATTACGGGTAATAAGATTCTTATTACGGGTAATAAGATGCAGTTCCTTAAAATAAAACTTTTAAATTGTACGTAATAAATTGTGCAAAAGCAATTGTTACTGTTAGTGACTGTTTGTAGTGGCTTGTTTAGATTTCATGTGTAAGAATAATTTTCCTAACGAAGCTCATTTGTACGTTGTACCAATGCTACGTTGGCAATTTAGTTCATTTTCTGTCATCCTTTGGCTATCTAACAAGAGGATAGCCACTAAATTTACCATTTGTTCACGTAGCCGGCAGATGTAGTAGTTGTGACAATCGTTAACAGAACACCGCAACAAAATTAACAAGTTAAGTTACAGTTAACAAGCCCCACTGTTTGTGTAAACTTTCCTAACTAGCTAGTTTTTACGTTTGGTTGGCAGACGCAATGTGCTTTTACACAGTTCCGCATACATAAACTTTTACACAATAATTCGATCTAAAGTTGTTACCAATTTTTTGTTTGCCGTTTGAGACTAAACTTTTTGGAATCGAAAGTACAGCTGTTGTCTGTTTAACGAGTTAAACTCCGTTTATATCTACAGACACGTAACGTTTCAGACGCGTACCCAGTAGCCGCATAGACTCGGACCGACAAAAGCTGTCAAATTCTATAGAAAGAATATTATTTTGTCTGAAATGGACGTTCCGTGTCTGTAAATAGAAAGGTAGGTATAGCTTTAATCAACAAACGCAGTTAACGAAAGTTGCAATTTATTCGAGGTAAGTTACAGTTGTCACGCGGATTGACTAGCAGAGATATAGGCAGGTTCTCCAAAGTTTATCACCCGGATTTGTGTTACTAACATAAATATTGATCAAGAATAAAGTTATCTTAAGCTAACGAGCTGTGGGCCAAAATTACAACCTTGTGGCCAATAGCCTTGTGGCCAATAACCTTGTCGCCATAGGAAACCGAAATCGCGACAGACTTTGCAAAGTATGGCGAAACGAGTTGGACCAATACTGCAAAGACTAGTCCACAACAGCTACGGACCGAACAATATGGAAGTTATGGGGAAATGCCTTTGCCCTGCAGTGGGATGATACGGGCTAACAGTAACTGTAACTTTAAAGAATAGCGAAATCCTTATAATCTTTCTACTATGTTCCATGAAATATTCATTTTTAATTACAATAAGACCTATTAAAAAAAATACTGTCTTTCTTTGTGATAATGTGACAGATGTAGTCCTGAATGTATATGTATAGAATATACATAACATAAAGAAACAAAGTTTATTCAATAATGCAATCAACGGCTTAACATTACATTGAACAATACAATTTGGTCGCAAGCTTCGTCCGCAGACCGATCCCCGATTAAGGACAAGCTCAACTTATTTAACGATACTTCCCTTAAGTATTAGCCGGATCGTGAAGGTTTGACTTACAATTCAGCTAAACAATTAAAAGAATGTTTTTATAGTGTGCGCCACAAAAAGCGTACTCACTTTATCCTGAAGAAAATATAGCTTTATAAGGAGTTTATTTTGTGAATTAAAGTAATTGTTTGTTTTTATATTTGATTTGGTGGATCCCTCAAGATGGTTGTCGTCTTCGAGGCAGGCCAGAAAATCGCTTGTATGACGACTTAAATAGGTAGGCACTTCAGAAGGTGGAATGTAATGGGCAAGCTTAACTGGAAAGTTATGAAGCCGTTGGCCGTTGTTCAACTGTAGGATAGGCATAGGCTGAATAAAAAAATAAATATAAATAACTCATATTAAAAGTGTTATATGACATGTGGCTGTGCTTTAATTAAGTAGGTAACTGCTAATCCAGTTTGGTGCGTTAGTTTTTTGTTAACCTGTCATGTACCACTGCTAGATAAAGGCCTTCCCCAAGGAATTCCACAGAAAAGGTTCAATTTTATACAGTTTAAACCGTATCGTTATGAGTTTTATCGTTAAGAGGTATCTATGGGCTGCTAAACTTGAAAGAAAATCTTACCCTATCTATAAATATGAGCCTATCTTTATTATGTAGTGAGACAGTACGAGACATTTGCCAAATTACAATTTCTGATCGTATTATGAAAACCTCATAAATATTGGTAAGTTATTCTACCACATTTACACAGCGCCATCTAGTCCCAAATTAAGCAATTATATTTGCTTATGTTATGGGTACTAAACAACTGATATACTACTTAAATATATTTTTTTTTTGTAAATACATACATATTATAGATAAATTACACCCAGACACAGAACAAACCTTTATTTTCATCACAGAAAGATTTGTCCTGGGTGGGGATACTAGACTAGACTATACATTTTTAGTCTCCAATACGCTCAAATTCGTGTAAGTTACATATTCTGGTTACATCGTATAAAGTTGTTGTAGTAAGCAAGTTTTGAAATTTTTAATTACACACACAGGACAGTTTAATTAATAAGCCAAGTCTAGTATAGTGATATTATTTCAAAGATGTCTCTCGTATTCATCTTTTATCATGGAGTCGTATAACAAATAGTTCACATGCATAAGGTAGATACGCGTAGGTTCGGACTGAAATCTTTGGACACGTGACCCATAAGCTTTTGTACCTAACATTTTGTTAGGTAGATTGACATTTCAATTTATTGTTTCACAACGTTTAAAAATGTTTAGAAATAGTGTTGCGGCGTTGTAGAAATAAATGTACAAAACGAAACTTAAAGTTGAAAATAAATATTGACAGAATATAGACAGGTGGAAAATCCTTACACAGGGAAACAGTTGAAGAAGAACATGTTTACTGTGGGGGCAGGGGTAAGCTTGTTATGCGGACGTGTTGATAAGAAGCTGCCCGCGCGTGCGCCGACAATTAGGTGCCAAGCTAACGAGAACGTGATCTTGCGGCTCGTGGGGCGTGCACAGTAACAATTCACTTACCTCATACTACTGATAATCATATCTTATACTTTAAAGCTTCAATTGGTTCTTCAAGTAGTGCTCTTTGGTGAATAAACTGACATGAATAAGGCTTTAAGCATATTTGAGTAATTTTGATTCTTTGTCAAAAATATACCTTATATTTGCACTACTGTCTATTGCACGGCTGAAGATGGCTAGAAATCGTAAGGAGCATCATATCTTCCCAATCCACAAATGATGATGACCACGACCGCTCTGGCAAGAGCGTAACGACAAAGAAGAAGATTGCATGGCTGGCGAATTGATCGCCAAAGTCATGAAGGAGCCCCTTGCCCAGCGGTGAGACGACGCAGGCTAACTGTCATTGTAATGTTTCTATGGTAATGTAAGTTCCCATATGAAATACTTCGTAGATAATTAACTAATTATACAAATAGAATGATTCGATATCTATAGTAATATTATAAAGCTTGAAGAGTTTGTTTGGTTGAACACGATAATCTCAAGAACTTTTGCTCCGATTTTAAAATTCTGTGTACGGTAGCCCATTTATCTAGAAAGGCTATATAACAGTATAAACTTTGGCCAATAGGAGCTGATCATTGGCCAAACAAAGAACGATGCAAGTGAAGCCCCGCTCGACTTCTAGTAGATAATATTTATTTATTCATTTATTTCTGTTCAGAAAGCTTACAGACTAGTAGTATACATGTGTGGTTATAAATAAGAAACTTAAGTTTCTAATAACGAGTTTTACTAATAAGGCGATAAATGGTTCTTTTCAAATATAAAACATAGCAGGCTCAACTCTTAGAACACAAAATACAGTTTTCCAAGTAAAATAAATAATTTCAAATCGTGCCTCTTTCCTTTAAGTTTTACTTCGCTGTGTTAAACCATCTAATAAACAGACACAGTTCGTAGTAGTCGATAAGTCGCTCGATCGATTGAGCTAAATATCGAATCACCCCCGCTCTCGCATTCTATTCGGAAAACTCTTGCACTAATAAGTTACTTAGATTCAAGTATTTGAATGTATAACATTTGACCTTTGAAATGAAAAAAAGATTTAATAAAAATAGGTTTAAGGTAGCATAACCTTTTTTGTTTTTGGAGTTGTATATTAACTAATAATAATTATTATTATTGATATTACAGCATAAAAGAGTGACCTGTTTCATTCCCGTAGTCGTAATATTTGGATTAACTGTTACATTCTTATCTTATTTATGACTTCCTTAATATAAGATTCCCTTTATAACCTAGATGAATTAATGAGTAATCGGCAACTGTAACACGAAAAAGACCCCATTAGGGTATTCAGTTAGAATAATCACTTTGCGCAAACGCATGAGTTTGTGTTACACGTCATCTGTTAGTGAATGTCAAGTGTCATAATTCACGGAACTTTTTTTTAACAGACTTCCTCGGTGACGTATTCTAATAGTATTTTTAGTGCTATTTTTGAAGATAGAATTAACATTATATTTAATGAAACAGTCAGCATTCATTGCACACAAAACTCGAACTAAATTCTTCTAACATGGATAGATACTTTTCTAAATTCAGTTTGCCGGGAAGTTCGATAGACATAAACGAAATTCCTTTTAAGTGTTGGAAGCCGAGAGCTCTAAACAACGTTGTAAATCAAGTCTCTGTAGAGTATATACGGCGTTCAATCAAAGCTCGTTACAGAAACCGATGTACCACGACAGATGCTATGCTTCTATGTATGTAACACGTATCCAATTAGACGGTAGATGATGATTGATTAACGAACAGATATGCCTATATAACAACTTTGGTCTGGTATATTGAAACAGAGAAACACGTCAATAGGTATTGTTAATTGTTAAACTGTGTTGGAGTTTTGCGGAATAATTACGAGTAATTTTTTCATGTATTTGAAATATTTTAGGGCGTTATTGTAATTTTATTTACGTGGACGTACCTACCTTTACCTTTGAAACCAGTCAACATTTATTATGAAGTAAACATGAAGTACATTTATGTGTTTGCGAGCATGATAATGTGATGTAATATTGACATAAGTACTGGGGCCCGAGTCTGCTAACACAATCGTCACACAGTGGTAAGCCAATGGTTTCATTCGACAGCTATGATCGACTTACTAAGTCAATCGCGCTATATACAATCGTCACACAATGGTAAGCCAATGGTTTCATTCGACAGCTATGATCGACTTACTAAGTCAATAGCGCTATATACAATCGTCACACAATGGTAAGCCAATGGTTTCATTCGACAGCTATGATCGACTTACTAAGTCAATCGCGCTATATAGGTACAATCGTTACACAATGGTAAGCCAATGGTTTCATTCGACAGCTATGATCGACTTACTAAGGCAATCGCGCTATGTACAATCGTCACACAATGGTAAGCCAATGGTTTCATTCGACAGCTATGATCGACTTACTAAGGCAATCGCGCTATATACAATCGTCACACAATGGTAAGCCAATGGTTTCATTCGACAGCTATGATCGACCTACTAAGTCAATCGCGCTATATACAATCGTCACACAATGGTTAGCCAATGGTTTCATTCGACAGCTATGATCGACTTACTAAGCCAATCGCTCTATATTGCCGGCCTGTGATTAATATATAATAATATTATTCTACCACATTCACACAGCACCATCTAGTCTCAAATTAAGCAATTATACTTACTTGTGTTGTGGGTACTAAACAACTGATATACTACTTAAATACATTTTTTTTTGGTAAATACATACATATTATAGATAAATTACACCCAGACACAGAACAAACCTTCATGCTCATCACACAAAGATTTGTCCTGGGTGGGGATCGAACCCACGACCTCCGGCTTAGCAGTCAAGGTCACTAACCACTAGACCAACAGGCCCGCCCAATAAATTGGGCGATATCACAATTTTTTTTTAAATAATTGTTTAATGCAGTAATAATTAAAGAACGTGTCATTATTGTGAACGTCGAATTTTAATTACAGAGTTGTGTAAAATATTGTCACCGAATAATTTTAACTGAATAAATGTTAACTTATTAACTGGTACATTTCACTGTACATTCATGAAAAATATGACTATGAATTCGAAATTTTTTATACCAATGCTAATGTCGTTTTTATCTGGACTTTTACAGACTATTGATTAAACAGTTTACAAGGTCAAATTTCAAAACTATTTCTATGTTTATAAAAAAGCACCAATGAATTATAATTTAGCATTCTATGCCTAGGTTCCAACATTACCAAAATGTTGTAACTTGTATAGTCGTCAAACAAAAATATCGAGTAATAAATTTGAACTCTTAAACTTCAAAAATACCACTATTTAGTTTGCAGTCGCATAAACAACCGATTTTCAACCGTTGTTTTTAGGTTGTTATCGGGTACCTTGGATAAATATCCGTTGTTTTACATCAGTAGTTCTACTTCACAGATATTCATATCAGACACTACTTACTTATATTACATAACAGCCAGTTCTCAGTGACATAACCACCTGTAGTCAACCTTGAATGCTGTTAATATTCAAAAGGGCGTACCTACCTTCATAACGACTATGATTCCAAAATTGCATTGCGTCTTAAGTCTGAATTTTATCGCGAATAATGTAAAATTTTGTAAGCAATGGTTTAAGTTTATGTCGCCTTCTATCAGAGAAGACAATGTTGGCAGCGTTCCAGCATTTCTACAGCTTACAGTTACATCTGAACAAAACTGAGGACTTAACAAAACTGTTACAGTACCTACCTAATAAAATTTTGTCATTCAATTTCACCAATATATTAACACGATGGTGACAGGACATTGATACTTTTTCGATTGAAATGGTTAGGCAAAAAAAATTCGAGTTCTTATATTTTTAATCACAATATGGTCGTTGGTTAATTGGATGATTACTTTTAATCGGATTACCGATTACGATTCTAATTTGCGACTTTCGTAATCATCATCATTATTACAACCCATAAGCGTCCCATTGCTACAGTCATGAGTATATATGGGTAAAGTAGGTGAAATATCTATAAAATGCCTTTTTTGCATTGGTATGCTAAGTTCAAGTTACCTCCTAAAACATGCTAAGCACATCAAATATTACTATGAATGAGATTTGGAAAAAGTCAAACAAAAAATTCGACTTTTCATCAATACAAATACTGACATGTTATAAAAATGTATACCTACGGCGGCTACCTAACATTAAAAAAAATAAAGACTAAGTAGTATAATAAGAATTCGGAAACATAATTCTATTTACGTTGATTTGAGAGCTAAAACGTGTAAATTAAATGCATTGATAAAAGCCGGCATGGTGACTTGTACCGCTAGATAACCAGTTTTAAACAAAATCTCATCTGTGTCAAATTACTGTTCATATAGTAATGTCGTAACGTGTGAATCCGTTATTTGAATGTATCCCTTTATTTTATTACACCGACTGACTGTTTTCCCAAAACATTCGGTGTGTTACAGTGTAACAATGCATTAGTCATGGAGTAAGCACAGATTAAGACCTGGATAACACAAAAGCGATGGTGGCTGAATGGATAAGGGGCCAGCGTGCAAATCACGCAGTTCGAGTTCGATCCCGACCGGCAGTACCAATGTGGATTCCACTTTGTGGAATTTATATGTACTAGTCAAGTGACTTACCATCTGCTGACGGTGAAGGAAAACATCGTGAGGAAACCCACATACCCTAGAAGAAATGCTATGAGTATGTCTGATCCACCAACCCGCACTAGGCCAGCGTGAGTGGATTATGGCCTAAAACCCTCTCAGCTCTCTAGTTAGAGGAGAGGAGACCCAAGCCCAGCAGTGGGACTTAATGGGTTGCTGCTGAACACAAAACGGAAAAGAGACAAAACGAAGAAGCGTTTTGTGTGTGTGAGTATATCTTTAAATATCGAAATGTGTCGTTAAGAGTCTAACTCTAGTTTGGTTGGAATATTTATTGAAAGACGAGCGTTCTTATGATGTGAAAATTTATGATTATGACACAATACATCTTGTCTCTATTCGCCTCTGATTTGTTTCGGTATTAATTTATAACTGGTATTTAATTATAACTGGTTTAAAACTGTGATGAAACAACACAGCACAGTGGCAAACGTAGGAATTATATTATTTATGTTAAGTATTATAAATTTTATCAGCATCGGGCTCGGGTCTCCTCTCCTCTAACTAGAGAGCTGAGAGGGTTTTTAGGCCATAATCTACTCACGCTGGCCTAGTGCGGGTTGGTAGATCAGACATACTCATATAATTTCTTCTAGTGTATGTAGGTTTCCTCACGATGTTTTCCTTCACCGTTAGCAGATGGTAAGTCACTTGACTAGTACATATAAATTCCACAAAGTGGAATCCACATGGGTACTGCCGGTCGGGTTCGAACTCGAACCGCGTGATTTGCACGCTGGTACCTTATCCATTCAGCCACCATCGCTTTTTTATATTATAAATAGATTATTAATTAAAACTAACTTACGCAACAATTATTATATATGCCACACGAACATTACTCTGAGAATGAATATAATGTATGTTACAGTCAAAACTCTTAACCAGTCAAAACTACTTTTGTAAGAAAGACTTCTGTAAAAAAAGTAGTTTTGACTGGCTATATCATTCAAAACTCTTAAAAAGTATGGAGGTCGGTAGTAAACGAGTTTTCAAAACTGGTTGTGTTAAGTTAGTTTAGAAATAGTTAGTACCAACCTCCTTACTTTCTTAAGAGTTTTACTGATATAGCCGGTCAAAACTACTTTTGACTGGTTAAGAGTTTTGACTGTAACATATATGTGTAAAAAACATAACTTTAGAAAGACTTGCAAATAGAACTGTGACGTATGTATGAAGTAATGCACACAGCAATAATTTGACAGTGGTTGTAAACACGGCTCTAAAGCGGCACTAACGTTTGCGTTGCATTTATATTCACAATATACAATACAATAAGACATGTTTTTACTGTGAATTCTACGCCCGTACATCTCATTTAGATGTAAAATTAGCTTGTGCTACTGGGTTAACCTTTAATGCTATTTTAATTCAACAAATGTTATTAATAAATCAATTAATATTGTTTCCCCAAGTCTGCTCATCAATCTATTTGTCTGCGACTAAGCTCAAATGGAGCAATAATAAAGGAACAACAACAAAATAAACTGAAGGTTTTTCTATCATGAAATTCTCAGTATCAGCTCGAAATTTGCAAAAGTACCCGATGAATGGCACTAGACTCACCGTCTATTACGTTGGAATCAATAAAACTGACGATATGTAAATGTAATGCACCTCTACCATTAATGGATCTTTCTTTTGTCAATACAAGCAGTACTAAAAAGTCCCTCTATTGGGCACGGATCTCCTCCAAAAGTTTTCGAGGGAATTTAGACTACTTTTTTGTTTCGAATTTTCCTTTTCTCGTAATGCTCTTGTTTGCTTAAGGTTCAGTCCCTTAGTCGCCTTTTACGACACCTACGGATTGAAATGTGACTTGTATGTATCTATGTATTCTAAATCCATTACTACATGGACGAAGAAAAGATGATTGTTATTATTTAGATTTATATTACGTCCAGGTTACATAACAGAGCTAACGAAATGTGAGTGTAATGAATTCGGGCATATAAGGCATGATACTATGCCATTGTTTCGCTATGTTCTAATTGAGTAAGAAATCCTCCTGTTTACCTATACTGGATGTTGTACATAACTTTATATCGCATAGAATTTGCGGTTATACACGTTGTCCTTAGTTGGGGAAAGTTTACTTACTTGGTGTGAAGTATGCGGCCTGAAAATTGAAACAATTGGCGACGGTCGTGTGCGGCTTACCGTCCGATCTCAGAACTTGTATATCGATAGAATTTCTTACACTACACAAATATTGGTCGAACAATGTTGACGAGAATGCAGCGAATAATATATAATAGATATTGTACAGTTAGATCATCATAATGGATTACTTTATATTACTTGTTAAAAAGTTGAAAGAGGTTTTATTTTTAAAGCTGGTGGTTTAAGGCTGTGACTGCCCAGATATTGCAAATAAATAAGAATACATGTAGCTATAGTCGACAATAAAATTTCTTTAAGTACCACCCTTAGAGTAAATGTCGTTTGCATATCCCAAAACAATAATGTCTATTTTTGCTTGCAAGTGACATCAATACAGTTTACATCAAAATGGAACGTCAATATTAATAATGAGTCTTATTGACTTTTAATCTTGATGGATTTGTTTGTTATAAGTGGTAAAGCAAATATATGGTCAACTATACATTAAAATTCTCAATAAATCTTGATGAAAACAAACAACTCTATTTATTGTTACTTAAATTTAAAGAGTAATTCTTTATACAAATATAACCGCAGGGCTCTATTTCGCTATTCTTCAATCACGCACAACTGATTCGTTTACTTATATGATTTTTTTATAAGTACCGAGAATTATGCAACCTGTTCTAAGTATTCCGACGTACAAGGTATCGACGTTGTTGGCTTTGGTAACAGATAAACTGGTAGAGGTAGTCAAAAACCAAAAAGATTAGAATAAATATTATTATTACTATATTTAGCTGGGCCAACTTACAAGAAAGCATTTCCTTAGGTTCCTATGAGTCCTTTTTACAAAGTTAGTAGGTACAGTTGAATATTTTAAGTAGGTATGTAGGGCTTTGCAATAACAAAAATATAACATATGGCCTACTCGGTATCTCGACATGGGACAATCCAGTTTGTTATCGCAGTCAAATATTTGAAAAATAATAAAGAAAGCCCAGAATTTATCAAGTCACCCAGAAGACTTGATAAATAATAAGGTCTAGGCTGTGCCTTAAGCCCATTCGATATGAAAAAGCATTTGAAAAATTAAATATAGTCGCTGTTATTTTCAAGCTTTTGACAAAGATATCAAAATCGACGAAGTCGGTTAAAAGATTCCGAGCAAACCTTTTGATTATAGTTTGCAAATGTGTGTTTATAGAAACCACTACTAAAACACTTACACCTTTCAACGTCAAATAAATGAAACAGTTGATATGAATGTTTTTGTGTGAGTGCGTTGTTGTGTGTACCTACATTTATAACTGGTCTACGAGTACTAATACATCATAGAAACATCGACAGGACATTTCAGACGGTGTCATTACTGTCAGTGGTACTACTATCGCACGCTATATCTAAAATAGTCTCCAATTAATATATCGCGACGTTCGCGACAGCCTGTTATTTATTGACCTTGAGCTTAGACGACTTTGATCTAGACTTTCGATACGATAATATATTACACTTTCTCTCGGACGATGAGGGAAGATTATATTTAGTAGCCATAGGCGACAAGTTCATAGAACGGGTGGCCCATGGGCGAAATAGGTTTGTGTTTGTGTTAACATTGTATGGTGGGGGTCGTCTTTCATTGGAAAGTGTAGAAGGGACGACCCCCACCATTTCAATCCACGACCTGTAAAAGGTTACCTATGCCCGTTTGTTGCAGATGGTACAAAATCGCTCGCTGTAGTGGATATTAGGTAAGATCTATGTTCAGCAGAGGACGTCATTAGGCTGATATGATGATGATACGTTGTTAAAAATAATAAGACAAAAAAAACAATTAAGCATTCAGCTGAAAAAGAAAAGTTTTTAATAGGGTTTTTCGTTCTTTTAATAATTTAATTACTTTTAATAATTCAATTAAACGTACGTGTAACACATATTTGCTTAAATAGTTCTCTTTTTATGCATTCCAACTAACACTACTTACTCAATTACAAATTCCATTCAACACGTATCTAATAGCGATAACCAGCTATTGTTGCCTTCTGCTACACGCAAGTGTTTAAAATTTTAATATATTGTTGTATTTGACTGCCTTGTTGGCCTAGCGGGCTAAGACTAATGCACACGAGGTCCCCCGGTTTGGTGCCGAGTCGGTAAAAAAGGTTTTAGGTTTTTCAGTCCAGTATTTCTCAGTCCGCCCCAAGTCTAGAAATGATAGTTTTGCCCTCTATTAGGGTTTAGGGTTTGTTTGAGAATTCTCGAGGCGATAATTCACCTCGTTCGCAATTTCATTCATTCAACAATATTTTATTATTTAGAGATACAAGGTTGCGTAATTTGAATCAAAAGATTCCACGTCGTCGAGAGTCTGTGTAAATATCAAAAGCATGATGACGTGAAGTCCTGTTTCTTTTAGTAAAAAATAAGTAATTAAATAGATTGTTTTCAGTGGTTGAGGTACTTAACTCACTTGTATGTACTTTTACCTTTAAAGTAAAACAATACTTGTGGGAGGCGACCTCGTCATATAAATAAAATAACTAGTACTGTTCCTTTAAATATATCTTATAATTATCTTGCAAAGCGAGAGTTTGACATATTCCACACTGGGCACTCGCTAAAATGGCACCTGAGTTTTTCCACATATGGCACCTATGAATTTCTTGTAGGAAATTCCACAAATAGCAACTGCGAAAAAGTTCAATAGATGCCGTTTGGAGTATTTACCTCAGGTGCCATTTAATCGGGTGCCCAATGTGGAATACTTCAAAAGTTTTAAAATAAATTTTGGTCCGTTTGGCCGTAAAAGGCAGTTGAAACAAGTAGGTACGTCGTTTAATTAACACGATCGACATGTTCGAAAAATTGTTTGTTGCTACTTGTTACTTGTCGTGCGTTAGAGAGAAATAAACGCGATTAATGAGACACAGTCCTGTCAGACATCCGTACAGTTATAAATAACTAAGCAGTTAGTAGTTAACGTGTTTAAATTTAACTATAAACAAGAGACAGATTTTATTTATATTCTAATTATTAAACTTATAATATCGTTTGTGCCAACTGCTTAAACAACAACTGATGAAAAATAACTAAATGGTAAATACTTACAAAGTTTTTGTTTTTAATTTAAAGTCTGAGGCTATGGAAACGATTGAATGGAAAAATGACAAGCAAACACCCCATCTGATGGCAAATCTGATGACTACAAAGTTACTGTGGCGGTGGATTAGGTTAGGGTGGGTACTTTTGCCTGTAACTGTATTAGTTACTCGTAACACAGGGCTTGCTTTTAGTGCTATTTTAAACTATCTCTACAAATTGTATCGCGGTGAAACTATATAGGTATCTAAATGTAGTTTGGATAACAATACTCTTGGATTAAATCTTAAGCAATTTGCTTTTGGTTTAATATTTTATATAAATGCTGCTAAAGAGCACTGCACACGGAATAGCAGGGTCGCGGCTTCAAGTCCCGTCGTGGGTTTGAATTTTTCCATTACTTGTTTAGCATTCATATAAAAAATACTCTTGGAGATGGGTAGTGAAACTCTTCAGAGGATACTTTTTAGTAAAGTCGATCCCCATTTGGGGTCTAATTTTCACACGTGCTTTCCTCGGTGGTGCACTCAAGAGTATGTACGACTGCCGTGTAAGAAGTTAGCAGCGGTTCGATTCCCGGGTTCGGGCAAAACGGGTAGTCTTGAATTTCTCAGTATCTGCCTGGAGTAAGGAAATGTGTTCGATTAGGGGCTCGCCCCTATTAAATGGAAACAAACATAGCTGGCGAAATGTGGGTGTGATCCAGTTCTGCCTACCCCTAGGGCAGAAAGGCGTGATGCTATGTTTTTCTTTTTTAATCAAGTCAGGAAATTCACTTAGTCGGCAAGACCGATGGTGGTCCGTACGAAGAACATGTGAAACCAATTACTACTTTCCTGCTACGACGGTAATTTAAGGTGCTATTTATGGTTGTAAATGGGAAAAATGGCGAGGAAATCACAATTCTGACGCCTTGCAATATTTTTTTACAAACTTGGATAGTGGTAAAATTAAGGGGGGGGGGATCTTCCACTGTGGAGGTAATCAAATTTATTATTTTGTTACCGTTTCAGCGTCATAGCGTTTTTGCTTACGTACTGCCTTTTGTGCGACACCATTGCGAATGATCATAATATATGTCACACGATGTTAAAATTGGCCTTCATCGGAAAAATCTGACTGAATCATTTATCGAAGCAGACTGACTTAAAATATATTTAGCCTATTCAAATAACAAGAAATTGTTACCGAGCCAAAATATATGCACGTGTGTGTGTCATGTGTGGATATTTTTTATTTTATAAAATACTAATTAATAATATAAATATAATTTAATATTTTTTTTACCTTATCGTAGCCAGAGCCAGCCGCACAAAATATTATAAATACACCACGTGTCCAAGTGTCCACGCCACAGTTTATAACTTGCATCAAATGACTTATTCACCCAAATATTCCCGCGGCCAGGCCAAGGTAAAATGAATTTAATGATTAAAGCTCAGGGTTAACTTTCTATCGACTCAATACACTAATGGATGGACGTATTGACGTATTGTAATACATACGGTAATTTTAGCAAATACATAATACTATCCGTGCCTGTAGTAAAAAGATGGTTAAATTTCTCATTGAACCATCTTTTTACACAGTTTTCATTACTCTGTTTGATATAATTATTATATTGAGTTAATTAATATTAGATTACAAATTAAAGGCTGACACTTTTTATCTTATATCCTTTTTAACGATATGCATATAATATGACCCGAGAAAGTATAAACTAAAAAAAAAAAACCTGATTTGGTTTTATTTTACAAACGTTTATCGTCGATTACAAGATAGAATCTAAATGTCAATTACTAAAATATTAGGTCGGGAAAATTCACTTTCAGATCAAAAAGATCTCAAAATGTATAAAAAAAATTTCAGATCGATAAAGATTGACTTGACCGAGACAGTGAGAGAGAAAGACGAAATTGTCAATTTCAACTTTACATTGCATCAATCTATTTGCTTAACACAAATTTTTATATGGCATAAGTTCTTGTCAAAAATGCCGATTAGGCAAGGAAAGCTCGAAGTAAAGCCGTACCATAACCAGTACCAATCTGTTTGACTAGCATGGTAACAGTAGGCCTAGTAACTGGTAGTAGGTACCTTCCATGTAAGCTAAATCATTCTTGTGAGACTTATGCTCTGCTGTGGTACGTTATTGATGATGGAGTTAATGGAACTATCTAAAGAGATTCTTTAGTATCCAGTTCTTTAATATCCAGTTTAGTCCAGCTACATATTCAGACTCTATGCCAAGAAAGCAAAGCTTTATTCGACCAAGTAATAAATATACGAATTTCCCGATCATTAGTTCTATAAGGGTGAACCACAACTGCATGGGCCCGGCCACTTATGGACTTTCGATTCACCTACGATATGCGGAACGATATACAAAACGCAAGTACAAAGTTGACTTTTGATGTAACAGCATCACGGTTATATTTTGAGACTAAACATTTATAAGTTTTAAGCAGACCAACCCATCCGACCAGCGTGGTATAGTAGGCCAAATTCCCTCCAAAGTCTTTGGAGGAGACCCATTCCCAGCAGTGGGACCTATAAGGGTTGCAATGATGAAGATGATGATTTTTTTGAAATATCCAAATTTTACTGAATTTATTTTAGTATGGTGTTTTGCTTCTGTACCATTCTGCGCTATTATAAACTGTAACCAATTGAAATTGTAAATAATAATGATGATTAAAAAGCGGCCTGAGTTTCTTGCCAAGTTCTTCTCAGAGCTCAACCTTGTGAGTGAACTGGCAAATTTGCTGACACCTTATTTTTGGCTTTGTATGACGTTAATAAGTATCATGTATTTGATCTATATGAAATAAAGATTATGACTATGACTATGATGATGAAGCCATTATAGTGCCAAGGTAAGGCAAAATAGGCTTACCAGACAAAAAACCCAAGCAACATTGATAAATCCTCTTTGATCCGTAAAAGAAGCGTGAAGTTTTATTTTACCAATTAAACAGGAACAGCAATTTAGTATCAAGTTCTAGTAACATCAGACATCTACCCTTGACGCCCACAAAACTTTGTTCTGTAACTTCATAAACTTGAGAAAGTTTCCGTCTTCGCTTCACAAAACGTTTATATCAATTTGTCTCAGAAATATTCGATAAATGTTTCATTAAACTTAATAAATACATTGAAACTACTCCTTGTAAGAGGTTCTTTAATAAAACGTGAACCGTTCAAGTTGTAACCTAAAGATTTTTTTAATGAGTACAACCGATTGAGGTGAGATTTTGCATGCATAGGTATATAAATTGGACGACAATGAAATATTTTTATAAATGGATCTGATCATAGAGTTAGAAGGTAGCTATTTTGATGAACTCTGTTATAAAACGACTTATTTTATCATTGACTTTTGGCTAATTTGATTTCTCTTAAAGAGGACTATCATCATCAGCAACCCATTAAGTCCCACTGCTGGGTTCAATCTATATTAAATCGAATCCTAAAGCTTGTTTGAAAAGTTATATTTTATTTCATATATAAATATTTTACTAATCTATTATAAAACACATACGTAACAATAAAACCAATTGGCCAAAATAAGCTTTTATTAGCAGATATAATATAACGGTGCTTGTGGACAGAACATAGGTATAATAAATTTTTCAAAAAAAATTTTTCAGTTCGGTTCAGTTGTTCCTGAGATTGGCACGTTCAAACAAACAAAGAAACTCTTAAGCTTCATAATATTAGTATAGATAGATATCAAACGTCATTAGTGGCGAGCGCATATTAAAAATGTAATAACCAACAATAAAAAAAAAATACGAAGCTAAAATACATAAATTCAGTGTAATTGTTCTAAGCATTGGATAGCGATAATTATTGCAATACATATTTTATCAACAGCTGCTTTATGAAGAGGTTTTTCCGCAAAGAAGTTATAATTACCCGGTGTTTAGCGTCCTTGCATTTTATGTAGTAGCCTAAGCGTTTACTAAGCCGTTGTACTGAATAGTTATGTCATAAAACGATGGTTTAATACTCTCTAATGGCTGAGGGGACTTACAACTAACTGTTTCAATAAATACTAAGTTTAAATTAAATAATTATAATTAAATAGTGTTAAAAAATTATTATTATCAAAATCATATTATAGTGTACAAGAATATTTGGATGACAAATTTTAATAAGAAATTTTAGTTTTAATATTAGGTATCGATTATTCTGTGACATTTTTATTAAATAATTTTATCTGTTAATGGCTATAAAATGGTGTATGTGTTATTTCTTATTAATATTTTGACATTGAAATTTCGACATTTTATTATTATTTATTTTTATGACATTCTATATTACTAATCACTAATGAAAATGATAAATAATGTGTATAATAAAAAATGCATTTGTAATAATTAATTATAATTGATAATATATTGCAAGCTTAAAGGCAGAATATGGCGCCCTGAAAAAACTGTATTACTACAACTTTATGTTACCTATATTCGCAATAAATATATTTTGATTTGATTTGATTTAAATATGATGCTTAACTTTCTAAGAATATGTGTAAAGTATTATGTGTAGTGACATATCATCATCTTTAGGATGAAGTATGAGTTGTGGTTGCCGTTGGTAATAAAATTGGGGATGGCTGTTACTTTCAGCAGGCCTATGTCCATTAGTGGATGGCATTAGGTTGATATGATGATGATGAGTTGACTATTTAGAGTAGGATCTCTAAAAATGCGGCCCGCGAATGCGATACATTTTGGCAGTAAAATCACGAATTGTTTGTTATCGATGAATTTTAATAATGTGTGATTTTTTTTAAATACTGCAAGTTTAAGGGCAACCGATTGCTCTCCTCAATCGATTTTCTACAAATCATAATACGCTTCTGCAATATAGAAGCAAAGCACAAATAAAACCCTGTATCATCGTTCTATAGGCTAACGTCCTCCCAACATTAGAATTGGGACCAACAGTGTGATCTAATGGTTTGTGGACGATACACATGATGATTCAGCTCATATCACTTTTATAGCAACCCTGGTTTGTATCGTAGCTTACGTCAGGGTGGTAGGGTTTATGAATATAGATACTTCTCTATGATTTTTAGTATCCATTGTTTATTTAGGTCATGCTTACTGTGCTGGTCACAGAATGTACGATTGAAAGATATAACGTGTAATTACGCATCAGTTTCTTAATCAAGAGGTTATTAGAATGTTAAAAAAAAATTGTTCCAAATTCAAATTGTTTCCTGGCGTTGGGTAAATAATCTTGGTGTTTGAATGTTTACATATACTTTGCTAGATATTTTATTTATTTTAAACCTTTTTGCACAATGGTACAGAGGTGAGCTTAATGCCAAAGGTATTATCTACTAACCAACCTTAGGGTGCTTTCTTCTCCCTTATCAGATGGGCTTGAGGCAGATCTTAGGATCCTTAGGTTGCTGAAGGGACAAATGTATGATGAAGTTAATCTTTATTTAGGCATAATACCATTTACCTATACAAAAACAAAATTAAACATCTGTCCTGTCGCTAATGTACAGTACATTAGCGTCAGGACAGATGGTATGTTTAAGTTTTGGTGAGATGTGAAATAGAGCAAAAACAACGCTGTATAACCTTGAACAAAATCTGTAGGTAATCCATTAACAAAGTCGTTAAAAAATCTGTACAAATCTCACCGAATGAAATAAAATTCATTTGGTAAACCACAAACTCGGGCTTAAAGCGGCAGAGCCTCAATCCAATTCACCCACAAATTACGTAAAGCCTCAAAGCTTGACTCTTAACCAGTACGTACGCGCGCATATAGATGCGCCGCGTGGTGTAAGCGAGTGCAGCCTTCACCGGTGCAATGTAACTATGCAACTGCGTACTGTTGTATATATCAGTGGCGCGTGTAAGATCGCGCGGCCTTCCAACCACCCGCCCGTTTATGCTCGCCTAGTACCCGATACACTCTTTGTAACCGCTGTAAGCGACGCACGTTTGATGTCTTAACTTAAAACTGAATCATCAAATATTTTCTGATTGAAACATATCGTATTAGTAATAGAATTTAATATAATTTTGCTTCACAGCTCAAAATATAAATTGTTGTTCACAACAATTTATATTTTGAGGGTGGCCTAATTGGATAGAGAGGAAGGGATGTGATACTAATCCAGTGCCAGTATTCAAAATCCCTTTAAAAAACGAAAAATGTGTTTTTGTTGAACTCTATTCTGTTCAGGTGATCCCAAAATGTATTATGTTGGTAAATGTGAAAAACAAGGGAATATTGTAAATTCAATAAAGCTACTAACTCGCTACTCAATCTTTAAAAATCTAATTTATATATATACTCTACATATATTGTGCTTATGTATTCTAAAACCTAATATTAATAAAAGTAGAACAACAAAAAAGACGCTTTTATCTTATAATTTAAAAAGTAAAAGCCTTGAAATTGAATTACCTGCTGAAACTCCTTTCATTTCGTGTAACAAACAATTTACGATAGTTCAAACTAAATTAACTCTAAGTCAATAAGTAAATACAGTTATAATATTTTTTATCTAAAGTGACATCATAAGAAAGAATAGTATATAAGCAGCTGATATAAGTACATAATATAATAGTCTGTATAAAGGATGAATAGAAAAATATTTTTCTCTAGAAGTTTTGTTTGATTCGCGTAAACAGAAGCGGTTAGAATAGTCTAGATGTGACCACGGGAGGCGAGAGACGAGAAAAGCCGATTACAAACAGGCAACATTCCTTCCTGAGAGTATTTTCTCTCCATTGTTCAGGTAACCTAGTAGCTAGTGTGAAACGAAACATGTTGACCATATTATATAGGATTAGATGCCACTTGTAAATTTTCTCCCTAACAGATACAACTTTATCCTCATTTTATTTAACAGAGAGAAATTGCTTCTGTGGAGAGTGTTTAAATAAATTGAATTTATTTTCTAGATTAGGTTGAATATTTTGTTTTTTAAAAACAAGATTAAGAAAAATAATGAGAGAAACCAACCAAATGTAAGGTCTAAGCTTAAGGCCTGTTTAATTATAATAAGTCAAAACCTATAAGGCGATGGTGGCTGAATAGTTAAGCGGCCGGCGCGGCGCGTTAAACACGCAGTCCTAGTTGGATACCAATCAGCAGTACCAATGTGGATTTCACTTGGTTAAGATATTATATACTTAAAACTTCTTCATGAATCACTTTATCTTTTGATGAAAACCAGATGAAAATCCGTTCCGTCCGTTTTTAAGTTCACATATCTACATATGCGGCCTAGGACTTTGTTTTAACATGTAGTGATTTACTGTTTAAATATATACCATAATTGAATAAATATTGTAGTTAAATAAGCTGTGTACCTTCTCATACTTATTTTATTAATTAGAACGATTGATCTGAAAATCATTCCTCTATACACAGAGGTAATAAAACAGATATTACCTATTTATAGAAGCAAATCAAAGACGCTGTGTATAAAGGATGAAGGACAAATATTATGTAAGCGAGTTTTATTCTCGATGGATAAATCGATTTAAATGTGGTGGTAAAGTTGAGCGAGATGCTTATAGTAAGTGGTAACCGCCGCCCATAGACTTGGCTATGTTCTCTTAGCATTGACTAAACAATGCGAAAAAAACACAAGCAAGCAATGCCTACAGAAAAGGAAAAGGGGAAAAAGGAAGGAATACGAAGGGGATTGAGAGCTGGTAAACTTCGATTCATGATCGTGTGGCATCAAATCCATGAGCTTGCGGACAGGAGAACTAGCCGCCCGCACCGCGCCGCTTGACGACTGTCGCCGCCGCCGGCTAGCAACAATTCCGCTAACAAAATTCACGGAGCAATCTAATATGCAGATCTGAGGTAAGCCTTGTAACTGACGCTTTTGATTTTCTAACAGTTTGATATGTTTTTTCAGTATGTTGATAGCCAGCAAGACCGCACATACAAGCCGTTGACTCCACAGTGTTAAAAGATTTCGAGGTAAAGTCGTGGTGACTATACTGCCCAAATTCATTAGCAGATCCATTCTTCGGATTTAACAACAGATTTCGTCAATAAAAATGTATAGGTACCAACGTAGACGAAGATAAAATAAATACACAATTGTTTCGTCAAACGGTCAATTACGATCTAATTAAAGGAAACACAAAGAATAAAATGACGTAACAAGATACAGTCGGAAATATTCCTTCCACCTACTCGTATCTACCTCGATTCGACTTAATTATACGTGGCCGTGAGCGTCTCAACTTACTGTTCTTTCGATATGTACATAGGATTGCTTATTGTTGGTTAAATGTGATACGTTGTTTGTGGAAAGAATCAGTAATATGGTTTGTTATCGGAAAATAAATCGTTTGTGCTAATTATTTTTTGGGTATTCTATTTCAGTATGTGTCTATTTTTTGGCAACGTCTGTGTTATGCTCCTGGTATGGCAACCGCTTACGCCAGGCCAGGCGCGCCAGTAGCTAGTTAATCATCATCGTGGTAAAAAAAATAATAATACTTGCCATATTCGGAAGACTTGGTTCTAATTTGGTTTTACATTATCTGTGAATGAGATAAATCCACAGATAAAATCTATGAACCCTTAAAATCAAAAGCATCACGTACCTACGTTGAAGCAAACCTTTATATGAGTACATAGTAAATAGTCTATTCCGATAATGGATTCCAATAGCCTCAATATCCTTATAACGCGAACAAATCTTGCAATAGTACAAAATTTTAATTGGACATAATAATCTGGCACAATGATAGCTAAAAAAAATTAAAAATGTTAAAAATTTTGCCTACTTTTTTTTAAAATTCTATTGGTTACCAAACACAACTTGCGAAATAAAATACAATTTCTTGAATTTCTTCAACGGTAATTAAAAAATTCTATTTTTAAACACGTAAGAAATATGTAGCAAGAATAAAAGAAGTTCAGCCACTTTGAAAATTAAACAAAGCTATTGAAGTACAATTGGTGAATTTATAGTGATACAATGGGACGGGACTTTCGTTTTTTTCATCTCTATATCACTAACACAGTGAAAAATTTAAAAAAAAACAAACTATTGGAAAATTTTGGAGCCCAAATTTTGTTTGCCCAAATGTTGTATCCTACAGATTTTATATGAGATTTTTTCTTGGGTTATTATTAAAGTACTGAATACATTGTACGTTGCGTTGTACGTATTTCAAAATTGACTGTGCATTAGCCAAGGTCTACGTCTTCCTGTCATAGTTTTCTTTCTTTGCTTTTTTTCCAAAAACAATAGCCATTGGCAGGTTAAAATTTTAAAAGAATTGGGAAGTTAATTTGTTTTTTGAAAGTACTTATCGTCGTGATCGTTAAGTTAATTATATCAAGAAATATAAATCGTATTCAAAGTGTTTTTATACTTCTACCTAAAATGGATAAGCACCTACAAAGCCAATATACATCATTTAATTAGCTTGTGCATTTTAAAAATATCTATTTGGACAGATTCGGACCTTCCTCACCTCACACTATTTAGCGAACATCAAATCATAATTTATCGGACAAAAAAAAATAAAATAAATATAAATCGTATTTTTGTATGTCATTAATAAAAGTATTATGAAGGTTTTTTATCTAAAAGAGCAGTTACTTACATAATTACGTCTATGTCTCGCAAGTTATTTTAAGGAGGTGCCTACTTGCCATATTTTTAATATTTCTGATAGATATTCAGAATTATCATTTTAGTCTCATATTTCATTATCATTTATACTTTCGTGAGAAAAAGCCTTACAAGTGAGTTTTACAGGCTTCCCACCCCGTTATTGTTGCTTTTTGTGACTAAATAAAATAAGTACCTACCTATTTTGAAATTATTATTATTATTTATCACAATAAAAGTTGGTTCAATTCAGTAATGCCCTATAAGTATTGGCCCGTCGGCACCCTTATTTTTACCCTAGTCGCAATAAGGCCGATCAAAGACTCAACCTATATGGCATACTAACCCCAATTTTTCCTTAAGTTTGCTTAATTGGAAAGACTGAAAGTTGGGATATAAGATAGGTAGCATTTTTATAAGATACTCATAAAATTAAATGCTTGTCGTAAAGTTATTAGTTTTCTGTAAATTTGATTAGGTTATTTAAGATATAAATATAATATACTAGCTCCGCTTGCGTGGCACGACGACGCGACATTATGGCACAAGCAATTAACGGACTCAAAGTACACAGACTCCAAACAAATATCTATCAACACAAATATTTATCTCGTGTGGGAATCGAACCCCCGTCACTCGGTGACGGCGATGTTAGTTGTCAGGTGACCACCTTAACCGCTATGCGATTGACAGTAAAAAAAGTGTATTTTCTTATTCTTATGCCTAATACCATTGATATAGAAGGTTTGTCATTGTAATTATTTTACTATTGGTAGTGGCTACCTCAGCCAGTAGTTTTGATGTTTGATTCCTGTGGTGACCGGACTATGCTATGTAGTTGTGTAAACTTTTAACAGAACAAAATGTTCCGTAATAGTTGTACCTAGTTTGGTCGAAAACACGCCTGTGTGTAGGAGGGCCACGGCAACAAATACTAAGCAGAAAAGTTAACTTGATGATACAAGTCTGTCCTCGTTGTAGAATCGGATAATTATTTCTGCTCGATAATACGATATTTCATGAATATAGGATATTTCTATATATTTCCTACTTTGCTCACTTTAATAATTATGTAATAATAAAATGTATTATAAAATAAAAGTCGAAAGCTTTAGTAGTTTTATTAAAGATGTTGATAGAATATATATATATTAATTTAATTATTTACAGTGATAGATTCGAAGTTGCCAAAACTGCTATCAATAAAAACAATAAATAAATTACAATCAGACATAAATTCTATAACGGGTTCAAATCTGGAATAATATAAAATAATGTTCATTTTACATTGTAAACTTTAGTTTAGGTTAAGAGGGTTTTGCTTTGTGTACTTAACCCTATATTTCATGGTACCGAGTTTGAGTTCGAGCCAAATCGCCTAGCACATGAGGGAGACTAAACTACAAATTTGCATTTTTGTTTAGGTTAAAATATGCAAATAATTCTATAACTATAAGGAAACATAACCCTATTTTTTCTTTGAATTAACCGATAGTTATTTATGAATAAACGTTTTTTTTAATATAGTCAATCGTCCCCAAACAATTACTACTAGTATTAAAACCATAATCGTCTTCCATTTTTCGGAATATCATTGGATATTAATTTCATTAAGAGCTACGATTATTATCACAACAATTGCATCAGGGATATAATAAATTGAAATACAAAGTAATAACATTATGCGTTGTACAAATTAAGTGTTAACCGCAACCAGAATGACGTTTAATTTTAAACTATCGACGGGTGCGAGAAAAACTGATTTTCATTGGGACTGTGTGGATGGAGCCGTCGAGGCCGGCGGCGGCGGGCGGCCCGGCCGCGGTTCGGGAGGGTGAGTGCGTGGGTGCGTGGGCCGGTGGGCCGCGAGCCGCCCGCCTCGCGACAACGTTCCCAAACCTTCACGATATTTCTGTACGCCTGGTACTATTTGGCATTGACTTAGGGGAGACATCCGACGATTTGTTGCTCAATTCCCTCGAGCCAACTGATACTCAACTTGATATTTTATGTGACTGATATGATTCTTGAACGTTCACGTTTATTGTGTGAGCATATGTGTTAAATAAGTTACTAGTTTGTTATCAGTTAAGAAGTCTCACATATTAGCTACCCTAAATCTTCTTTATAAGAACTATATTTTTTGGGTATACCACGCGGTGATACAATACCTTTATTCTCTCAAATCGTTATTTTTATATTATAGTATTCAGAATCCCAAAAAAAGTAATTGTATTTTGTCCTATATCCCAGTTTAAATTGCATTAATTTATTGACTTCGAGTATAAAACGAATGAGTTATATACTATAAACGAAGTTGCCTTTAGAAGATTAGAACATGGTGTATAAAATTTTATGTAGCTTTTGAATATGATCTTATGGATATAGGTACTTAAGGTAAGTACAAAGCAATTTGGGATAAAAGCTAATATTATGAGCTTTAGTTTGCGTAGTTACTAGAGTAACGTTCCTTCAAATCGTTATATCGAAACTGAGTAGCTAGAAAATCAGGTACCTATGGAAAAATATGTGTATTGTCACTACAATACACTAGACTGAAACCTTATTCCTTATTAAGGATAGAAACAAGGGTGAAAAATATCACGGGCTACAGCTGCAAAAGAGACGGTTTGTAAACTATTTATGCGGTAAGAGTGTCGTTACTGCCAATTTGTGGTTACGTTGCTTCGCTGATATATAATTGAAGTGTTTTTCCATATTTTTTAAAGTAAGTAAGTAGTTGTTCAATATTATTTTATATTTTCACTTTACTTTTTTATTTAAAAATATGATATATGTATTGCAAATATACCATGTTTAAAAAAAATCAAAATAACTTATTAAGCCCGATAGTAATCGAATCAAAAAATGTAGATAAAAATAAAAATAGATAATTACAGTCTCAATTAAATAATGCTTATAAAATTCAATGTATCTTTGTTTAAATAAATTATTCTGAGTATTTAACATAAACGTGTAAGATGTTTTGTGTCATTGATAGTCGGTAAAAAGCAGGATATTTAAGGATTTGAAAAGAATAAAATTATAGTTCAAAGATATTTAAAAAGAATATTAAATGTATCGTTTTTCAAATATTGTTTATTATATTTAAGTGAATGAATGTATATTATTTTATCCGAACAGAGTATTTTTTCCCTTTTCATGAAAACAATAACTTTATTAAATCTTATCGAGGTAAGTGCCTTATAAAATCATTTTTTTAATGTCGAATAAATATTGCACATAAACAAATCGTAAATGTTGATGATGTATATGGAAAAAATCACCGGTCCATGTACGTACTACAAATCATTTTTAATTATCTCACTCGGTTTTTAAAATGTCTTTAACTAAAATTATTAAAGCAAATAATCCTTGCATATTTAATTAAAACATGATTTCTTAAAAGAGGCTTTTCTATAAGGCTGTTGAAATAAAAATATAACAATATGTTTACATACAGAGATTTTCCCGCTACGGCAAGAATGAAAAGAAATAAAATTACAGCCATTTCACTTAAGTCATAGTATAAAAGCCTCGTTCATAACATTTCGTACGCATTTTTACAAAAAGCTTTCCCGTTATAAAACTTTTTCTAAATTTACTCATTAAACATTTTAATTTCAGCAAAGTTACTGTTTACACCACTCATGAAAATATTTTACGATTTCAAATAGGTATTTGTAAGCTCATCTTTTCTAAATGTAGCGATAAACCCGTACGCAATTATTGTGTAAATATTACGCGCCACCTTGTAATAATCACGGTGTGTTTACAAATTGAAAGAGAGAGTAGAGACACCAAAACCCGCTTTCCCACATTCCAACGATAAAAGGGAAAACTGTTTCAACTTCCAGCTTGAGTGGGACAAAGATAGGAAAGCTCGGAAAGTGCGAGCGGGCGGTGAACTACATAAATGTAAAGGCTTACCTCCTTGAAAGTCCTGGTAGCCTGGTAACTCGTTACAGACCGCGTAACGTGACGACGAGTTAGACCGGGCGCAGCGGGCGAGCTATTGCGACGGCTCGACGGCGCTGACTGCAATCGCATAGCATTCCGTCGGGGGTGGTGCATTTTGTGCAAGCGAGACTGCAACGCCCGCCCATTTGCCTCGTGCCTCGCTTTCCCGCCCTACTGTTCCTGATAACTTGGAAAACTTACAATACTTAATTGCGAATCGTACTTAATTACACGCAGGATTGAATCGTTCGATAGTTTAAATTGTTTATTGATAAAGTCTTTGTGAAAGAACACGCTTTAGAACCGTTTACAGTGTGTTCATGCGGAGCGTTTCTTTTTCAAATGTCGCGAGACGTTTTATGAGCGAGACGGTTACTTGTTATGAAGATGTTATCTGAAATAAAAATTGGCGAGACTGTTTTCCTTTACACGGTAATCGGTGGCGGTAGAGGCTTGGGCCGGCGCGTAGGCGGGCCTCTACGCGTCGGTCGCCTATGGTGACCGCCCGTCGCCGCCGCACTCCCCACGTGTCCCGTTCTACAATAAATAATAGCCTCATTTCAACACTAAAATCTATCTTTTATTTGTTTAAAACGCTAAAATATAAAAAAAATACTATTTTTATAATAAAGGGGGTAAACGAGTTAGCGGGTCAACTGATAGTAGGTGACATTTGCGACAGTAGGGTGATCACAGATGCGTTACCGGCCTATTAAATAGAAGTATGCTCGTTTCTTAAAAGTCCCTAATTATTATTAACTAGAAGTCGCACGGGGTTTTGCTCCCGTCTTTCTTTATTTGGCCACTGCTCAGTTCCTACTAGCCGTAACGAGATGTTACAATGCTTATAACCTCCCTCGATAAATGCACTATCTATAATTACTACATATAATTTTTTTTAATCATATTTCCGGCTGTGGACGTCGTTGGACTGATATGATGATGATGATGATATTGATATCATTACATTCTATAGTAAAAATAGTAACCCATTAATAAAGAAGGTAGAAAAAGCTATAGTTTAGATTGTATATGAACATAAACTTTCAACGCCATACCTTGTCACGCAAGAGAACGGTATCTTTTAAATAATAAAGTAGGGAAGACATGTACATGTCATTATAGTTCATAGACATACCCAAGTAATATCCAAATCGATTATGAATAATGTTCAGGCCTTTAAATTAACGCGCCAATCATTGTGGGACTCATTACCTACCGGCTGTCGTAAGCCACTAGTGTAATGTGTTTATGCTATAAGTTTTCCCACACTATATTACTTGAAGCCCTCTAATTTAGTAATTGTACTCCGTCTTGAAGAAAACCGTGTATTTAACTTTATTTTTTGTACTAAGTATTGTTTATAGTCTTTATAATTGGTCGTAGATAAAAAAACTAACAGGCATTTTTTAAATTACGATAAATCGAATATTAATTTGAAATCCGAATGGCATTATACGTTATTTTTATCTAATTTTAACAGATTACAAAAGATTGGTTCGACTACAGTGTTATGGCGCCTGTTAGAAGAGGCCTACGTCCAGCAGTGGACTGCAATAGGCTGAAATGCTGATGATGATGATTCGACTACAAGTGTTACCTTGGATCTTGAAACTTCGCCGTATACATATCACTATGTATTTGATGACTTTTTTATATACAATTTTGCGAAAATATAATGAAGATTTTGTCACTCAAAGTTTGAATAACTTTATACCTAAGCCTGAGCTAATATTCAAATTAAATCTCTAAAATATGCCTGGCAAATGAAAATCGATATATTATTAGAGAAGTAAGAGCACACTTATAAAGTTCAACTCTCGCTTTTTGAGTTCTAACGGTTAAGAAACCTGTGTTGACAGACCTATTTAAATCATAATTATAAAATGACCACAAAACAAAAAGGAAAAGTAAAACAGTAAGTGTGTTTTTATCGCTGAGTAAGATAAGCACGCTTGAAACTTGGCTTACGAATCTTGCACTGTGTAAATGAGCATATCAAGTATTTTCGTAAAGATTACATAACAGCGTCTAAAAACGGTAAGTACATTTCAATGTTTACTATTATTATCTGTTTAATTAATAAAATGTTAGAAAATACCAAAAAAAAACTCAAAATGAAAATATACAAAATAAAGTGATAAAGTCTAAAATAAAATTTTCAAAATGAAATAATGTAAGTACTTACTTAAAATATGGTAAACCTAACATTGTCGCCACCAGCCTACAAGGCAAAACGCTCTTAAATGAAAAAGTATTTATAGCTCTGTTATCGTAATATTTGTGATCGAATTTCGTACGAAAAGTAGTTTGTTTGATCTTAATGAAACTAAAAGACGTACTTTTACTTTATCGAATTTTCTGGAATTTTTCTATTTACCTAATAATTGCAGACTTTGGCCTCAAAGTAGGTCGCAGCGGTATATCTCCCTCACAATTAGCAACTCAAATGAAAAACTACTTCCAAAGAAGACAGCAGTCATAATACGCCTCCTTATAGGTACAGAGTAGTAAGTACTGTGGCTTACTCTGAATTTTGACATTCAAATGTTTGGTTTTGATATCGCTGTCAAATGTAAGGAAATTAAGATAATCACTGTCGCTTTCAAACATTTGACAGCGACATCAAAACCGAACATTCGAATGTCAAAATTCAGAGTAAGCCCCCTGCAGAGATTGAAGATGGCGGATAGATCGCTGTGACATGTGACAATGCCACAAAGTGAAATCTACATTGGTACTGCTGGTCGAAATCGAACTCGAACGGCATGATTTGCATGCCGGTCACATCCATTCGGCTGTGATCACGACTCTCTTATAATAAATAACTAGACACTATGGGAGAGGAGCAGTAAATATTGACTCAGTTAGTATTACCGGGACGCTATTCGCAATCCCAACATTGCATTGCAAGATCGTGATCGTTGTTCTCATTTGAATTTTTAAACATTTGACAATATTGACTATCACCGTGGTGTAGCAGTTAAGGGTTCAGGTAGTCACCGCACCACTAACATTGCCGTGCCGTTACGTGGGTTCGATTCCTAGGTGGGATAAATATTTGTGTGATTGTCATAGATCATCATCATTACAACCCATAAACGCTCCACTGCTGGGCACGAGTCTCCTCCAAATAGTTTTGGGGGGAATTTAGCCCTTTCGAATTTTCCTTTTCTCACAGTGCGCTTGTCTGTTTAAGCCTTAAACTTTATTGTTTCTCCCTTAGTCGCCTCTTACGACACCCATGAGATGATATGGGGTACTGACTTTATGTATTCTTAATCCATCACTACACGGATATTCATAGATATTTTTATTATATTTTTATTTATTTTGTGCCTGTTTGTTCATCTGAGAAACATGGCGGATTCCCCAGTGCGGGCGATGTCTTATTAAAACAAAAAAAAAGATATTTAAACAAATGAAGGTCGAGATTGCAAGTAGGTCTTCTGGTACATCTGCTACTCGTACTAATATTATAAATACAAAAGTATGTTTGCTTGTTTGTAATTCTTTAACGTTGTAGAAGCGTAATTTTTGGCATATGAATTAGAAACAAGAAGAGAAGGCGGAATTTATGACAATACGACTGTCACCGTGGCGCAGTGGTTAAGGTGGTCGCCTCGCCACTACATCGCCGTGCTGGGTGAAATGGGTTCGATTCCCACACGAGACAAATATTTGTGTAACTCATAGATATTTGTTTCGAGTTTGGGTGTACTTTGTGTCCGTTAGTTGCATGTTTGTAAAGCTCCCAGCGACACAGGGCGATGCGAAAAAAAAAAAAATATTTATACAGATACTAGCTTTCTCCCGCGGACCGTCTGCGTGCTAGGAGGTTAAAATGTAGACTATCAGCCGGACTCAGAGACGTTACTTAACTTTAAAGTTTATTTAGTAAAAACGTGTAATACTTAAGTCTATATGCCTAAAGACGATTATTCAATTAAAAAATTGTATTAAGGACAGATTACTGCTAATTGACGTCTCTGAGTGCGGCAGTATATGCTATTCCAGACTATATTCTTTCTGTGTACAAAATTTTTGTATTTTATTTATGTTTTTGTGTGTTTATATTTAGGTGTCTACTATGTCGTCTATTGTGTTGAGTCACTGTGTAAAGTAACAGTGTGATTGAATAACAAACATTCATCCATAAAGCCATCCATCGATCTAACTTTAGAACTTATAATATTCAAAGGTAAGATTCAAATAATGCGTTCCTATGGGTAGCATTATCACACAAGTCTCAATATATGTTCCAAGTTTGTGCAAAGTTCAAATGTAAGAGAAGACAATTATTATACTTATTTAGACGTAAGTGCAGAAACCAATAACCTGTAACTTTACTCACCAAGTTTTATGAACGAAACTCGCTGATAAGTAAAAAATACTTCCTTCTTTTTCCTTTGCTTGCTTATACTCGTACTTTTGTTTACTTAGAAACCTAAGACTTCCTTTTTACATGTAGTTGTACCTACCTATATTTTTTGTTGACTTGACTGTCATTGTGTGGTCGTGTTGCCGAGTGAGCCACACGAGACAAATTTTCTGAATATTTTTTCTATACCATTTTCACTTATATTGTACAGGTAAGTTTATGATTAATATTGAAATCGTGGTTACTGGTTTAAGATGATATTTGACGAACAATATGAGTCTTTTTAGTCCTAGCCTTTTATCTTCATTAACAACTACAAAATTCACTGATTTATTACGTATATCATATAATAATGTATTGAAAACCGAACCATTTAATGAATTTAGCACAAATAAGAGAGATGCCACACAGGCGTTGATTGTGCTCTACGTGTGCGCTGCAACAACGCTGTTGTGACACTTTGTTGTTCTACATATAAATCTAAACTACATCGACGCAATGCTTGTATAACTGACCTGCGTAAGAGGCGGGAGACGAAGTGGGAAGCAGGTGCTGCGCTGCGAAGACGCCGCAACAGAGATGCAACGTAGTATATAACTTATATTAAAGGTTACCGACGCAGTGGCATTGCAGCGCTCGTGAGTAATCGAGTCCGTGAAATTGAAACGTTGCGTCGACACAACGCACCGACAACGCTCTTGTGGCATCTCCCTAAGTCATGTGGAGATACGTGTGTTCATTATATTCAGTACAAACGATGACGTCATAACCTTGAGTCCTGTCGCGACGGATAATTATAATAAGATGAATATATTCATCTTACCTGATATGAAAGGTTGTACTTACGACGTAATCTCGTCATTATCATAAAGAAAATCGACGGCTCATAAACCGCCCCCGTCTACAGGGCCGCCAGTTTATTTTAGAGGTCAAATTATTACCTATACGTAATTAGAATAAAATTACTGATATCAGAATGGTTGGTGTATGTGGATATTTTATCATCATTATTAAAACCCACAATCAACCCACTTTTGGGCACGGGTCTCCTCCAAAGATTGTAGAGGGATTTTAGCCTACTATAACAAGCTGGCCAGACGGGTTGGTATAGGGTTTGTTTCAAATTTTCCTTTACTCGCAGGTACTACGTAGTACTTTTGTCTGGATAAGGTTACCTTAGTGGCATTTTACGACACCCACAGGTTGAAATGGGCTAGTGACATAATGTTTTCTTAATCCTTCACTAGACAGACACGTTTTATACAAAAAAAGTATAGATTTTTGTTATGTTACTAGATATTTGGTTATTTTGGCTATTAGACAAACACTTTAATTATCAAAATTCAACCGTAATCATAAATTAAAAAAAAAATGTTTTTATATAGAGCAAAAGCTGCTTTAGTTGATTGACGAAATGTTACTTGGTCCAAATCCATTTTTCAATTTTCCAGCAGAAAGCTATTATTTAAAAGTTAGCATGATTTGCTTACTTTATAAACAAACAAAGGAGAAAATACCCTATTTTAAATCTCGACATTCAATTTCTCGATTTAGACTTCCTCGAACAGCACCAGCGATATCAAAATCTACTCATTGCAACGTCGAGATTGCAAATAGACTCTCTGAACTGTTTGGTCTTTGACTATTTTATATATGTAAAGAGACTTCTAAAGTGAAAAACAATCATATATTCCATAGTAGTAATTTAATTGCCAAAAATCTCTGCAAAGCTAAGAATATGCCCGTTGCCCCGAAGCGTGCGATAAATTCTGCGTAGCACTTTCCGCTTTTTCGTAGCATCGTAGCACGGCATAACCGACGCGGACGCTGTTTAAATTTCTTGCATTCAAACCTTATTGGAGTTTAACACTATAATAATTATTTAAAAAAAAATTGTATGTGTATGATCGTCAAATGTTTTTTCTTGTTCAAGTATATTAGAGTGTTTTCTTAACAATCACAAGATTTATTATAATTCGTACCTATCCTTTGCATAATATCTACATACTTTGTGTCACTACCCCATTTCAACCCATGGGTGTCATAAAAGGCGACTAAGTGAGTATGCCTTAGTGCCTACCTTATGCAGAAAAGAAAAATTGCACTGCGAGAAAAGGAAAATTCTAAACAAACTATATAGCAACCCGTCTGGCCAGCGTGAAAATTCACTTTATACTACGTTATGGAAATATCAAATATCCCTCGTGATAGCGATGTAACCTTTAAACACTGACATAGTAACTAACGAAGTTTCATCTGTGGTGGCCTGCATTTAACTTATCAATGATGCTAAAAGGTTAGCGCCCCTGTACGCTTCCCACCCCTACATAAAAGCTTACTACCTATAGCTTTAGAAGGGATTGAATCACGAACAACCCTAATTCATTATTCCAAATATGTTATTGGCTTTTCTTTGTTCATAGAACTGTAAGGGAATTTGACTACTTTATCATTTTTCCGGCTGCATTTTTGGAATGATTTGTCTGCCCATGATAATGAAATAAAATTAATCCTACTAATATTGTGAGTGCGAAAGTTTGTGAGGATCGATGTTTGAATATTTTCATGATTCGCACTTGCTAATATCGATATTCAAATATTTGAATATAATAAAGTCACATTTAATTTATAAAAGATTTGATAATTATATTGCAATCTACTAGGACTTCTTATTACTTTAAAAAAATATATATAAATTTACAAACTTTTTTTTTTCTGTGGAAATAATACGTACTAGTATCATATTTTAAAGTTGTATTTAAAATTAATTTTATTACGCGGTTTTTTGCACTAATTCAATTCAGTATTTAAGTTCCTTAACTACTTCGTGTCTACTGTCTGGTACAAATCTGGTACAAATAAACTTCCGAATTGTTTTACTTTTGCGGGCAAAAAATGGACTTCGGCGTGTATGAGGGGAAAGTAGGATACTTTAACTGCAATCAAACATTTTAAGGACAACCTCTCGTACTAAAAAACTAATCCCATATTTCGAGATATTTAGGAAACATCAAGCTATTTGTATCTACCAGGCCATTGGCCGTTCATCAACGAACGCTTAATGAACAATACTGACCACACGCAAATCTTAAATACTCATGGTGTATAGAAGAGGTACCTCTAAAACAAATTGAACCTTAACTAGCAATTTCTCGTCAACGTCGATGCGATGTCATTGATTTCAGTTTCGCACTACAATAACTAACATCCTTCTATGAAAAGCCTGTAGGGCTGGCTCTTGCTTAAGATATTTAAATTAATTTTATCTTAGAGTTTTACTGTAAAGCTTTTTATAAGTACGAATGAAATAAATATTTACTAGGTATTTTTTTCGTTAGCTTCGGGGTTACGAGTTTTATAATTAATTGTATCCATCGTCTTTGTGTAAAGTTTGTATTTGAACTTGGAAATGAATATTTTAAATTGATGGTGAAATTCCATGTACTTTTATTACTTATTAGTAGTACTTGATTATTTCAAGCTCAAATCACACAGCCTTGGTCTGTTGGTCTAGTGGTTAGTGACCCTGACTGCTAAACCGGAGGTCATGGGTTCGATCCCCACCCAGGACAAATCTTTGTGTGATGAGCATACAGGTTTGTTCTGTATCTGGATGTAATTTATCTATAATATGTATGTATTTACTAAAAAAATGGATTTAGGTAGTATATCAGTTGTACCCATAACACAAGCAAGTATAATTGCTGAATTTGGGACTAGATGGCGCTGTGTAAATGTGGTAGAATATTATATTACAGCGAGCGTGACTTCAACGCCGTTATATCATGGTAATGTACTAAAATATATCAGAAATATCGAAGACCCAATATGGCGCTCAAAAACTTACCAATACTTAAACCTTTGCAGAGCGAAAGCCTAGCAGTAAGAGAAGTCTCCCTTGTTATATTTAGAAAAGTATTTGGAAGATTCATGCTTCAAATTATAAAAGTTGCTATGGTCACATGAACCAAATGACACTCGAGTGAAGCCGCGAGCGACAGCAAACTTTATTATAATTTTAAATCCCAACTTCATGGAACAGCAATAAGGATCAAAAGAAACCTTTGAATCAACACCGGACTTCTAACATCTCTTTTTTTACTCAATTATAACAGAAAACTCATTTCATGAAACCATATTACACCAACACGTCTGTAAGCCAGCATCACTCCTCTAAAAACAAAAAACGAGACTTGTATTCCATACGCATACATAATATATGTGCCTTTATCAGGAATGAAATGTATTTATTAACAAAGGAACTTTTTTAATCTGTGGTAGATATTTGGTGTGGTTTAGAATAAGTAAACCTACATTTGAAACTACTTCTAGTGGAATATACAAATAAATCAAACTCATTTCATGGTGTCGACCTCAAATCTTATATTTTGGATTGCAAAATAATTAAAGATGTTGACCTACTTACGAACTACGATATAGATAGATATATATTTTTTTAATCACATCTGGGCACATATGAGTTATGTAATTTCCTACTAGGAATGACCTTTTCCAGGGCTGTAATTATGAACAACATATACAATTCGACTGGCCTTTACAATGATGGATAGCAACACATTAGCCTTGGAATCCAGCATGGTATTGTGGCCAACCTTTTGGGTACCTTTCCTCAGAAATCAAACCTCATCTAGGTATTCTATATATAAGAAATTCTTATTAATAGAATATTTAGTTTTTTTAATATATTAATTATTTTATTTAATCCTGCAGGCTTATATTATAAACGCAAAGGTTAAGATGAATGGATTTATGGATGGAGTAGGTATACTCAATCACACCAGAGCGGTTGAACGGAACTGTATGAAATACGGCACACAGATAGATCACGGTCTGGAACAGCACATAGGATACTTTTAATCAAGATACCACGTGAGTGGAGCGGCGAGCGGTAGCTAGTTATATTTTTTGAATAAACAACGAAAAATGTTATTCAAATATACAGTGGCACCCCTGACGTTTGTCTGATGGGTGACGTGACGCACCGTTCCCACAAAGATTCTGGATGTGATGTCCGTCCCGAGTCCGTTATTACTGGCTGAAATTAGCCGGACGATCGACGCCCGCGGCACCTCCGTATTGGGCCGATTGCACATTCACTCTACTTCTAAATACGTTGTTTTTTGTCGATTTAACTTATTAAAAAGCGACAGATCACTGCGAGAAAATGAAAATTCGAAACAAACCCTATACCAATTCGTCTGGCCAGCGTGGCCATAGTAGGCTAAATTCCCTTCACATTCTTTAGAGGAGACTCGTGCCTAGCAGTGGGAGGTTTACGAGTTGAAATGACGATGATACATAGGTATATAGTGGATTAAATGCACTAAAATAAGTTATTAACCTTCGAAATGAGGCCTGTCATATTTAAAAAAAAATAACTTTAATGTAAATATGTATCTAAGCAACTATACATATACTTAGCCTAAGAGATTATGTAACTACATTTTTAACGATCACACAAAGAAGCAAAGTGCTGTTCCTTTTTTTGAATAGTCATAATTATTCATGAACAAGAGAATGAATTGCAACTCACCTATATAATAAACCATATAATGCCACACGAACTCACATTGACGTAGTGATAGTGCTAAGGAAGTGTTACTAACGTAGTTTGTAAGATTTATGTACTAACAAAATTGTTATAACTTTATATATGTTAGTTCATAAAGTATGTATGGACCATTGAAGCCTGAAATAATATATAATAAATAATAATAATAATAATTCTTTATTTCCACAGAATAATAGTCAAATTACATCAACTTTTACACAATTATAGGGCTTATAATTATGGAATAAAAGATGTAGAAACCCTGACTAGCCAAACTAGGGTAAATCCCTGTATCTTGGAAGTCAGTGCCCACCATGTATGTTGTATTTAGCCTCTATATAGGTACATAATTTTGAAATAAAGACAAACATTATTTAGGAAGTAAAAATAGCATATGTGTGAGGAGTGTGTGTAAGTAATGATGGTAATGATTTATTATTATTATATTATACACTACTACGACTAGTAGTGTAATGGATAACGTTTTACATAAAATCGACATTTTATGTGGATTAATTTCAAATTACCTACAAATGGTTTCGGAATTTTAACATTGATGTAATTTTAACAGTATATTGATATCAATAGCACTTATGTGACATCCCCTTAATACCGGACAGGCCAGTGTTATGAGTGAATTGTGATCAAAACGGTCATAGTTCCATTATTCTATAGGTTTATGACAAAGCAGCTTAAAGATAACTCGTTAGCGGACCACGTAGTACTGCACTTTGTATTAGCTAAATCATTTCAATTTGTATTACCAATAATCGCCATCATTGATCATAGTAATCAGATATTGATAGCAAATTAAATTTAAGTAATAGATTTATTCAATCAATCTCCAGCTCATCCGTGTAGTAACAGATTAAGAATACATGAAATCGTGGGTATCGTAAAAGGCGACTAAGTGAAGTAACCTTATGCAGACAAGAGCACTGCGAGCAAAGGATAATTCTAAGCAAACACTATACCAAATTACCAACCCGATGCTATACTTATTATAATAATTATTTATTTATTTCTCTCAAAAAAGTTACAATGGTAAACCTGTGTGACGGATCTCCAGGCTCTTTCCATAGTTTTTGAATACTTATTGAGGAGTTATTAAGCAAGCGTGGTATAGGCTAAATTTCCTCCAAATTCTTTGGAGGAGACCCGTGCCCAGTAGTGGTACGTTTATGAGTTATAATGATGAATCTCTAGCTCAAATTAAGTGTTTTTTATTCAACCAATACCATGTCACTGCTGAGCAAAGGCTAATTTAATACTTTCCACTCCTGTCTTTCCCTAACCCTATCCCAACATTTCTCTCAAGAGCATTTAAGTTGTCACACCACCGTTTGCTAGGCCTGCCTCTTTAAATGGTACAAATATTTTTTTACATTACTTAATAAATACAGCATCTGGTTTTTCCAAAGTAACGACTCTATTCGCTCCAAACGCACACGATTGCATTCTACAGTCTGACTTGAGTATTTCTCAACACAAAAACACATTACATGAACACATACACCGGGTCAAACTGAGTATTGCTGCGGATATGAAAATGACTGAATTACAACATTTTAATTACAACGATAACCACATGACCTATAGATAATAAGTGTGTGGCCCAGTGGCCCTGTGTGGTCGAATATGTCAAGTCACCGTTTCCAACTTAACGACACATTGAAAACCGAGAATCGGGATCAACGCTTTACGTGACTCCGAAGCACGGAGACGCCTGGAATTAAAGTGCCACAAACGGTTACTCATCTATGGACTGATCTAAATATATATTGCTAGAGTTGGAGCTGTACTATGAAACAAGCTTTTATGTTTGTCTTTATTAGACTAGTGCCCTTGTCAAGACGAATTAAATCAAATGAGCCCTAACTTGATAGGACTACCGTCCCACTACATCTTCCAATTGGCTCTATTTATTATTAGATAAACATGGAAAATTCCTGCTCAATCAAAAAGATATAGCTTCTAAGGTTTGACTTAAACAAATATACATAGCAAGTAAAACAAAAACTTTTAATAATATATTTAATTGGCCTATATTAAATTACACGATCAAAAACTAATTACGAGATAAGCGTGTCAAGACGCAATCGCCTTGAATCGTGAAACTTTTTCTTCCCCGGGGCGCGAGCTGTCACTCTGGAGGCCTGTCATCGAGGGACCGACGCGCCGCTAATTGGAAAGCGACAATCCTATTTCGATGATTACTCGCTTCTGATTCACGTACCTGTTACGAACTCGCTGCTATGCGATCATGTAATAAACTGATACGTATTTATGCATCCAATTTGATGAGATGAATTGTTTTCGTGAATACACGTATACCTACACGTATTTAAGGTACGTATTACTCGGTAATAGCTCTTTATTTTGATAATATTTCTAGAATAGTGTTATATGAAAAAAAAACTGTAAAACAAACAATTGAAAATGAGCTTTGGGTTATTAGTATAAAAACACATTACGAATTTTTCCCTATTGAATGGTTTTCGCTTAGAACAATTAAATAGGCATTCATTTCGACGTCTTTTTTTTTTTCAGCCATTAAAAAAGACTTTATTTTTAAAAATATTGTCTTTATTAATAAGTTCTCGTAGAAACAAAAGCAGATATTGTGTACAGTTTAATTTTAGTTAAACATGAGGGAACGGCACTGTACTCCTTAATACATGTTATTTTATAACCTTTAGGAATACAGCATGTCACCCACCACTACGAATGTAGTTCTAATGTTAATAAAACTGTAAACTTTCATGTACTACAATGTTTATAATGATGAATAAAGAAATAAATGAATAAATTTATAGTAAGGAGTTTAAAATGCATTTTCGTTTATACTTTTTAAATTTAATATTAGACACCCTCGCCTTAACAAGTTATTTTGTGTGTTGTAATCACTGCGAGTTGTATTACCGCCTGATTTGTGTTAGTAGAGCTTTTACCATGCAGATTTAGAGTGTGGACGTTAGCTTTCAACAATGTTGTATCAGTTCTATGTTTATTTAATTTACCTGAATCAAATTAAATTGTGTAGTCAGTATGTGATTACATTTCGCCTTACTGAGGTAAATTTAGATTTGTGAGGCTAAAACCTGCTCGTTAGTTGCCCCATTATTACAATTGTTGTTAACCTGTCACGGCTTTGAAACTTAATAGCTTTGTACAATTAGCTAAAATTAAATGCTGTTTGCTGTACCTAATATCAGAAATTTAAAGTTTGACAGTAAGACAGTATTTGTGATCAGGGGCTTACTCTGAATTTCGAGATTCGATTGGTCGGTAAGGAATTTAGGGAAATGTAAGGAAATTTAGGTCTGGTCGCTGTCACTTTCAAACACTTGACAGCGATATAAAACCGTCCAATCGAATGTCGAAATTCAGAGTAAGCCCCCAGGGTGATCCAAACATGATAAATTGGTTATATTCGCTTGTTTTTTATCCGACTGCAATTTGCAAAGAGAGAAAGGGTACTGTTTTTCAAGTGTATGTATCTATGGTAAATTTATCGTTACTTGAATTTTGAATATTTCAATTTGGATCATAAACGTATTATCTCAAATTATTGGATTGTCCGTCTAATCCAAATCTAGTTAACGTATAAATTAGAATGCGAGAAATCAATCCACTTGATAGTCATAGATGTACACAGGTATGGTTTATGTAGTTAACTGCTATTAAACGTGATTAGCATAAGCGTAGTATTAACTGGTTGATTGTAATTGACTGTCACCGTGGCGCAGTGGTTAAGGTGGTCGCCTCGCCACTACATCGCCGTGCTGGGTGACGTGGGTTCGATTCCCACACGAGACAAATATTTGTGTGATTCATAGATATTTGTTTCTAGTCTTTGTGTACTTTGTGTCTGTTAGTTTCATGTTTGTAAAGCTCCCCGCGACACAGGGCTTGTTCCCTAGTGCGGGCGTTGTCTTTTAAAAAAAAAAAATAATTGGGAAATCATCTTAATGGTCAATACACATTTCGTGTCATTGGTTTTTATGTCGTCATCATCATCATTACAACATTCAAATGTCCCACTGCTAGGCACAGGTCTCCTCCAAACATTTTGGAGGGAATTTAAACTATAACACAATAACTAAAACATTTCATACAGTCTAGACAGAATCCATTCTTTCACATTTAAAAATAAATTATTGATTATCATATTCTATCAATTGAGTTCATCTCGTAGGTATGGTACTATCAATCTTAATATGAGATATAATAATTAACTGAAAAGTTTCGTCCGATTCCGATAAATTATACACGTCCAAGTCTAATTCGGATGGAGCGGACTGTCTGGTGGGAACTGGGTGACGTCACAGTTCCAGCGGGTAGGATACAAGAGGATTTTAAATGGAAAACTTATTACGTCAATAACGGTGCAGTTATGTGTGATTAGATAGTACTAGTAGTGTATGTGTACTAGTAGTGTGTGTGTACTTTAATTTATTAGGTATTATTAATAAAGCCGTACTTTTTTGTAATTATAAATTAAATTAAAATGTAATTATTAATAAAAAGTTGTAAAAATAAAATTTCGTGTTAATGATGTAGAATATTAATAGCATTATGTCTATAATAGCTAAACACAGATTGTTTTTTATAAAGTTATTAAATGCTGGCGAATCAAAGTATGGAGTGATATGGCATTTAATGGCGAAAATTCACTCTAATAATTAATTTATTTTTGTAAGTTTTAACTAGCAGATTCTTGGAAACAATAATCAAATATTAACACTTTTTTAATCATTCATAATGGATGTCAGAGCTCCGCCCTGTCAGCGAAATGATCGTAGGCAAATTTGCTGACCCTATCTTTCGAATAACCTGTTACATTCTTAACTTGTGAGATATTGTATACGGTTGTCTTTCCTAAGAGTTACCTTGTAACCTAGATGAATAAACGCGATTTCATTTCAACGACTGATATACATAATATATTATCTGAAACATTTATGTGCCAACCCGCGATCACTGCGACTGTACCTTTATCCGGCGCTACATTGGATTCTAATTTGACTTTATTAGATTTGAGCAGCATTTAAAATGCTCTTTCAAATTAGATGAGAAAATTGGATTATTTACCACTAGTGTGAAGTGTTGCTAATGACTTCCCGGACACAATCACTGTTATAATACGCTGTACTCTAAATTAAAATTGAATTTAGAGTACTTACATGCCACATTGAGATTTGTTTTGTTGTCTGTATACTTACTACTTAACTTAAGGAATATTTGTCTGAAGGTGCCTTCATCATTTCAATGGTAGGATGAAACTATTGGACCAGTGTCGCAGGAGGTCTGTACCGCCTAAAAGTTTTCCGATAGGACCGGCCGTAAGTGGCTTGCATTCAGCGTGATCCTATGGTTCAGATGATATACTAAAAATAAACAAATCATTTATTTACATCTTTTTTTTTGTCTTTCACTAGGTCCTAAATAATATATCATATTAGAAATCCGTGTAGCGACGGATTAAGAATACATAATGTCACTACCCCATCTCAATCTTATGTAGACAAGAGTACTGCGAGAAAAGTAAAATTCGAAACAAACCGTATACCAACCCGTCTGGCCAGCGTGGTATAGTACGCTAAATTCCCTCCGCTTTCTTTGGAGGACCCCCGTGCCTAGCAGTGGGACGTTTATGGGTTGAAATTATGATATATACTAGCTGCCGCACGCGGTTCCGCTCGCGTGGTATGTCAGTAAAAAGTAATAATGTCCTATTCCAAACTATAATCTATCTGCGTGCCAAATTTTATACAGATTCAGCCGTTCTCAAGTGATTGAGTTACAAACACTCCTCCAAAGATCCATCTCTCCACCCATCCATCCATCATATCTTTTGCATATATAATATTATTAGTAAAATTCAAACAATTACTATCGTAACTATGATATGACAATGTAAATTACTTACTACAATGCTATGTATTATAAATGTAAGTACCTATAACAATACAATACCTAAATTTAAGAAGAGTGTTAATTAGCTTCAAAATAACAAACTTTCCAACTTAATTTATCACTGACTACATTAAAGAAGACTTCTGATGTCACAATAACGTCTACGAGAAACTGTTGTATCGTCTACGCCGACTACGCGCGTAGTCCACGTAGACCGTCTACGATTGGCTGGAGTCGCGCAATTAAAACTTTATAGCAGATGGATACATCGGTAGAGTGGACCTGTAAACGATACCTCAATGTAAACTTGTCCCTAATTGGATCACACACGTTTTTATACAATTTCATTTAACGTAGTACAGCTTTTCTAATTGCAACATAAACAGTCTTTAATTAAACACTATGTGTAATGTATCTGCCCATTTAATTGCCAGTGAGTACGTAAGCAAAAGGTTTTGTTTCGAAAAAGTATTCAATGTTGCAACTGTATTCAGTTTATATTATACAAAACATTGGCAAACTAAAATTTTTGGGCGTTCATTGTGATTCCATATTCAACTTTTTAATCAGCTTAGTTATAACAGTGTCGGTTCCTCATTTGTTTCACATCAACACAAAACTTTTAACAATGACAAAATTATTATTAATATTTTCCTTATTACTAACAAAAACTTATTACAAACAAAATTAAATAAAAAGGTTGGTATGTAAATTTCGAATTTAGAAAACAAATAATTTAAACTTTCAAATAAAACAAAATAAAATTGATTCTTTATTTAAATTGGGCATTTGAGCGCCAATAAAAAGCTGTTTCGCTATACGTGGATAACTACAACAGACAGAGCATAGTAACTTGAAGCATATAAGTTTTAAAACAAAAACCATTAAGACAGAATGGTCCTTAAAACAGCAGTGCAAAGAATGCATAAGGTTTGAACGTCAGGTCAAATTTTGCCTCGTCAGATATAATTAAAAGTCTTTACGATGGGCGAAAACGACGCTGTAAAGCGGCAAGGAAAATTATATGGAAAGCGCACAAGCACGTCACTTAATGTCGTAAAGTATCAGACATATCGCCGGGAAGCGTACGACTATCGTACGAGACGGGAGCGACGCGACAACCGGGGGGGGGATTCCAAATATAATAATTATATTATATTACATCAATAATCTCTTAGGGAGGCCTTTGTTCAACATTGAACGTTCTGCAGATGATTATGACAATGATATTTTATTAAATCGTTATTTTAAACTATACAAATATTTTATATTTTTCTCGAGTGGGAATCGAACCCCCGTCACTTGGCACGGCGACGTTAGTTACGATAACCTTAGTGCAACGCCACGGTGAGAGTCAAACTCTTAGAAAAAATCTCTGGAATCAATAACACACTCTTTAATAAACTGACTATTTTAAACAGAAATAAACGATGAAGAATGCCAACACAAAAATAACAACACAAACCATCTTCATCACTCGGCTATTGCAACAGAAAAAACAGCATTTTAATATCTCCATTATGAATCAGAAAGTCCTTTCACTAAGCGGTGTCATCATGGCTGGGATGTCGATAAAATAACTCGCTATTAACCTTGTTGGAACGGCTCTTTTGCAAAAACCCAACGCCGAAATTGATATCAACTCATGTTCACAAACGTAAATTGGCTCTCTATGCATATTTACGCGAACTATTAAAAATTGATCGATTCATATTTGCATGAGAACACATTTACGGTGTTTTTAAATAACCATCTCCCTGTGGCTCGTGTTGGTTTAAACGATCTCACTTTATTCCGATACCATATTTTACTTCGTATGTTTTACTTTTTGATAGCAATACTGCTTATATATTTTAAAACAATATACAAACGTATATTGTTTTAAAATATACTATAGAAAAATATATAAATTTTAAAATCGTATTACGGATTCTTGTTTAAATTGGAAAGTTAAGTATTTATATCAAGCATTGTTAATGCTATTTTGGAAGGAAATATATGAGAGAGAGGGTAATATTTTTTTTTTTCAAATACAAATACACGTCTTTTTACAGTCGGATAAAATAGAATCGTTTGAGTTTTGAGACGCCCTCAATAACCCGTGTTTAGTGCTAACTTCGTATTCACACGGTTACCTCGGTCGTCGTCGGATCTTTTACACGATACTAGAGAGGCGATCGTAAAAACTTTTAATTATTTCGGTTGAAAATAGTCCAAGAGACCACAAACATAAACTGGCAAGCATTCTTTTTCTTTCACCGCTTCGCGCGTGGCCTCAACAAGACGTTAGTGCCTTGTTTTAAAGTGTTGTAAAACAAGCGTAACTTGCGCGCACCCACGGTACCTAAGTGTACGCCCTCTTGAGAAAAAATAAAAGTCTCTGAACACCGTTTCCAGTTTTATATTCATAGCTGAGGAAAACAGTCAGATTTTCACAAAGGAAATTTAGTAACAGTTTTGAATCGAGCTAATTTTCTGTTGTAATTAGGGCACGTTTTTTCATTCTAATTGGACTGCCGAAGTGCCGAAATATATTCCAATACCTCATGTATTTATTTAGGAACCATGGAAGTGTTTACATTAAATATTAAGCAATAAATAATAGCAATTCCTTTGCTTTGTTTTAACATTTTATATAAATGCTAAACAAGTAATGGAAAAATTCAAAAACGTTGTCATCATGTTAACAGGTAATGGATAAATTTGATCTCAGGGACGTTCACCCGCGTAGCTCAATTGGCAGAGCACTGTACATGGAAAGCAGGGTCGCGGATTCAAGTCCCGTCGTGGGTCATGGAAGTGTTACCAAGACATAACAGTCCTTTAGAGCTAGTGATGCCCCTAGTGTTGCAGGCGTCTATAGGTTACGGTTTTACGGTAACCGCTTACCATCAGGGGAGTCGTACGTTTATTTGCCACCGTCATGGTATAAGAAAAATTGAGGTTTCACATTTTTACAATAATTTTAAAATTATATAGCTAGCATAATTACATAGCTAAGTTCAAAACTCATTTATTCTCCCTATGATACCGGATAGGGGCAAGATATGCGAAATACATAAATACATCTACGTTTTTAGAAAGCCTTTGCCTACGTCATCAGCTGTCATGTGTTAATTACAAAGCAACGTACGATACCAAGTGACACGAAAAACTTAGACATGTCGCTCCTTGAATACAAAAGGGCAACAAATCAAAAAAAATTGAAAATCGTTTTATTGCAAAAATGGTACCTTAATCAACTATATTTTATAGTAAGAATAAAACACCCATCATTTTAGCTTATTTTATGACCAAAATGGCTTACCGCCCTTTTTGTATTGGAGCACTTTGACAGGTAATGTCAGTGCAAGACAGCCATTTTGTGAGTTGTGCCCCGAAATTAAACGCAAACGCACGTAGGTTGCATGAAAAAGTGCCACAATCCAAAATATGTCTGTGTTAAATTCAAAATGTCAGGTAAGTCTGATTAGATTTTATAATACAAAAGGGCCATATTTTGGAAAACATCCGTTTTGCATTCTAACATCAAGTAGTTGTAATCATATTTTGTAATACAACAGTGGCATATTTGAAATGCGTCCCTTTTGCATTGAATTATACTCAAATAAATTATTATTTTTAGAATACTAGAATGAAAACCTTAGAAATATGGCCGTGTTGCATGAAAATAATTTTGATTTTCGTTAAATTTTTTGAAATTAAAACTACCATTTTGATGTTAATTTTGTTCTGTTGTTATTATTTCAGTGATTTTTAACTATAAAAACGTACAAAAGTGTTTAACTTGTTTTCTACAGGCATCGAGCAAATGTCAAAGCAATTGCTTTTATGATTAAACTAGATCATTGTAGGATTCGTCTATATTTTAAAGGTTTTTAACTTTTTGAATAATATGGGTAGGTTGTTAGTAAATGTTGAATAGGATGTGATAAAACACATTGACTCATAGTTTTAATGAATGTTGTGTATAAAGCGACATAGGTTTGTTTGATATTAGATGTTAAAACTGGTAAATTAGTATTAAGATCTTGCGTAGAGCGCAAGTACGAAGTTCCGATATCATGCTAAGGATTGTATGTGTGACTGTTTTTTGTTTAAAAAAAAACCTTTATATTCTCTTTTTAGGGTTTCGTACCTCAAAAGAAAAAACGGAAACCTTATAAGATCACTCTGTTATCCGTTGGTCTGTCTGTTTGTCCATGTATCAGGAATATTTTTCACAAGAACGCGTAAAGGTATCAAACTGAAATTAATATCAAATACTCCGGTCTACAATCCCTTGACACAATAAAAAAATAGAGTTCTAAGTAAACGCAATCATAAGATATAGCCGCTTATGCTTCATTTTTGTCGCATAGCTAATTTTATTATCTTGACCTAGAATCATGAAATTTGGTAAGAAGCAATATCAGTTGGACAAGTAAAGGAAAAAAATTGAAAACCGTACTCATGTAATTAGTTCATTGGATGTAATTAGTATAATTATATTAGTATATTGGAAGAGATACAGAGTGATAAGGTGAGACTGGACTGCCGTTACATGAAAATGGTTCACCTACCTACGTTCACGAGAATATTTCTAACATTATTATTGCAATCCCATTACCTACTAATACGTCGTTACCTGTAAATGTAAGTTGCTACTAGTTCTTGCTTTCCCATTCGAGATACTTTCCCTGCCTGCAGCATCTTTAACAATAAGAGGCAATCTAGTTCTTGAATTGGGCTGTTTAGTGAACAAATAATAATATAGGGTGTTAAGGGATACGTTTCTAAGCAAATAAAATAACACAATCATACAGCTATGCATTTTGCTACAGAGTTTATTTCACTATTTTCATCCTCTAGTAATCATAGGTTAGGGTCAGGTTGCTGTCTGGTAAGGAGTTTGTATCTGAAGAATCAATGAGTAGCGCCTCTGGTTGACTGAGTGCTGAAGTATAAGAGTATGACATCGCAACATCATACTTGCACTCTAAGTAAGATTCCAATACAAATTTGCCAGTCTTAACAGCTTTTATCAAACAAACAAACATTCATAGAAACTATGAGTTAATGCGTCTTAATCATATCATATTCAACATTTATAAATACCTGACCATATTATTATAGGTAATACCCACTGTCTTTAGTTAAAAAACTTTAAATTAGTGACGAATGCTACAGTGACGGGGCTTCAATTCAGTTTACATAGTATTATTAATCTAATTTAATCACTAAAGCAATTGCTGTATCATTCTAAAACTTTGTGATTTTGTAAGACTGTATATTTGTAATAATATTACACACTAACAATATACCCACAGTCTTACAAAATCACATAATATTTTGTGCTAATAACGAAGTCTACCATTAGAATTGATCTCATATTACTTAAAGTTTCAGATACAGAAATGAGTGTCGGCTGTTAATTTTCTTAGGGAATTGATTAATTAATGTTTTTTATAAATACTTTGATATAAATTATTGTTTTATCTCTTGATTTTTTAAGGAAATCCGCAAATTAATAATATAAAAATTTTAGAGAATTGACTGAATAATAGTCACGTACCAAGTTGATCTAGCTATTAATATTAAGTTATGACTTTTTACAGTGTTTTATTGTTGTTCATTCACTTACGTTATTACCTTGTGATACGACTTTAACTTTTTAAACATCTTTTTTGCCAAAAAGGTACCAATAAACTATTGGTATGTGTAATTTTGTATATATTTTTTGACATAATTCCTATGATATTGATTCAAATTTTGAATGCAAAAGGGACTTTTGTGCTTTTTTATCATAGTGGGTAACAGCTATCACAAAGTCCATATTGTACATAGATAGAGCTAAAAAATACGCTTCTAATGATATATTAATATCTTATATATAATAAATAAAAATATAAAAAATTAACAAAAAACTGTTTCAAAAATTTGTTTTGGCCGTCCTGTAAAATTTATGAATTTCGACTTGTGTCGCTTTTGTATTCAAGGAGCGATGTGTATAAACACAGTAATCAGTGACAATGGGCACGGTTATGGCGCCCTTTCAATAGCAGTTCGTGTAATTGGTTAGACGACAACTCGCTTGTCTCAAGTCACCCTTGGTGACATTAAAACTTGTGTTTAAAGGTAATAAGTCTGTAATTTGCACCTATCTTGTGGTTCCATCGTAAAAATCCTTTATCTTGAAGAGTTGAAGTAAAAATTTCTAGCTTCGGCTGGTGGCTACGCTCGTATAGCCCTCATAAACATTACTCGTGAATACCTATAATTGGTATTTGGTTTGTTTAGAGTTTGTTTCAATTTTATAAGAATCCCAAATGTTTGTCAAAAAAACCAAACATCCTACTTCAAATAAGATATTTAGCCTTAGCTGAAGTAAATACGCAAAACTTCCAACCATTAAATAAACTTCCACATTTATAATATGTTCGTTTATGATTAAATATTTTCCGTGAAAGAGACAGTACCAAGAAAATATCTTCAATATCACAATGTACACAATCTCGAAATCTAAAACTTGAAGCTAACAAGTGTCATCATAATTTATAAAAGAGCAACCTTATACTTTTACTCAACAAGTTGGTGAATTTAAAATCATATCGGTTGGCACATAATTACTTTGTTCAAATTTAAATACATTTTCGTGGACCCGAGCTATCTATTTCAGAGTCATTGCAGCCAAGTGGTGGCACTTTTTATTGTCTCTTAAACATAATAATATATTTATTGGTAAGAAATATAATCTATTTTCCTTGTGAAATAAATTTGATCAAAGCAAGGAATTCAAAAGAGATCGGTGTTACATTTGCTCATTAGGTATACAAGTACAAGCCACGGTACCAAATTGCTCTCATAAAAGTTGTATGATGTTTGGTATGTAAATACTAAATTCTTATATTGTGTATGTCTAGTACCAAATTTATATAATTCCCCTTATACATATATATTCTTCAATATTATTATCATTATCATCATTAGCAACCCATTATTGTCCCTTTGCTGGTCTTGGGTCTCCTCTCTTTTATCCAGTGAGCTGAGACTCTGAGAGGCTGGCTATTCTTCAATATATAGTAATTATAATAATTGGTAAAAATATATATATAATAGCAATTGTATAATAGCATAGGGCGTTATTATTTTCTATTTATTAGTTATAGACGTACTAGCTTCCCCCCGCGGCTCCTCCTACGTGATATGTCGCTAAAACACTTTTTAGACTTACTGCTCATGTGCTATTCCAGACTATAATTTATCTCCGTGCCTACTTTCATACACATTGATCCATCCATCGTAACTTTTGTACATATATAGCATAACGCCTTTTCCCCCAAAAGGGTAGGCAGAGGTGTATCACACCCACATTTCGCCAGCTATGTTTGGTCCCATGAAATAGGGGGCGAGCCTATTGTCATCAACCGGAAACATTTGTTTACCAAACTCCGGGAAAATCTCAATACTGGAATGTGATAGAAAAGTCCAATACCATTTTCACCCGACCCGGAAATCGAACCCGGGACCTCATGCACAACAGTCGTATACACTTCCCGGTGCGCCACCGAGGCATCCTAACTTTTGTATTTATAATATTAGTAATATAATAATTTTTGTACACAACATTTGTACATAACAAGTACGATATTATTATACTAGTTTCAACAATAAATTAAAGACGAAAAACATGCATCGTCTCGTTCAAATTATAAACTCGTTCGGAAATACAAAAGTCTTGGAAACTTCGCAATAGCTTTTCAGATAAGTAACTAGCTCGTGTTAATGTTCTGCTTTTGTGATTGAGCTCAGTGCGAGCATGTGTGTATGACGGTGTGTTGAACTACTTTTCTAAGTTAATTCATGTCTCATGCACAATACATAAAGTTTGTAGTGCTACCTCGCATACGACGCCTTGTGAATCAAAAAAATATGTGTATAAACTACGCATGAATTAGGTATTAAAATAAACTACTATTTTGCTGATTCTGGTAGTCTAAAATGTTGTTTTCAAATTGAGCGTAGTTAACTAATACTAAGTATATAGAGTAATTGGTATTACACAAGAAAAAGCATGTTTTGTTCTAAGTCCCCTCGCTCAGTACCTATCGCGCTTAGTTCTGTAGTTCAGGAAAATAATAAATAATAAAAGTATACCCGGTCCTTTTAGGTTTACGCGGGGACACAGGTCCAACACGCAGAGGCCCTTAAATTTTTTTAATATAACATAACATAACATAGCTTCACGCCTTTTTCCCCGAAGGGGTAGGCAGAAGTGTTTCACACCGACATTTCGCCAGCTATGTTTGGTCCCATGAAATAGGGGGCGAGCCTATTGTCATCTACCGAGAACATTTGTTTACCAAACTCTGGGAAAATCTCAATACTAGAATTTCATGTAAGAAAAGTCCAATACCATTTTCACCCGACCCGGGAATCGAACCCGGGACCTCTTGCACAGCAGTCGTATACACTTCCCGCTGCGCCACCGAGGCAGTTTTTTTAATATAGAATGGGATAAGACATTTACCGTCGACATATCATAGCTACACTATTGTAGTACAGTATAATATTATTTATAATATTATAATAATAACATAGTACAAAATATACCTACTGCAAAAATCACTGAGCTTCGTTTTTAATCTTTATCTATGAAAATCTATATTATAAGTGCTCAAGTACATGATAATTACCATTAAATACCATTGCTAAATCCTACAGTCCATTTGCAAAATATCGTTCTTTGTACGGTATTCGTATGCATGCACCACCAGACATTTTAGGTTCGGATATTATTCGAATTGGATTTTATTTTGATGAGGTTACATTGTTTCCTTCTCTTTCAATTATTGAAGCGAACCTCATTGCTAGCAAGACATCTAAACTACTCGAAGAGTATCAGGAAACAAGAGAGAAATAATCAGAGATTTCTTAAAGAAACAATAATACATACGTGTTTCTATCTATCCTTGCATATAAGGATAAAAAATGTGGTTCGATTTTCATAAATACATTTACATACCATCGTGCCTAAGTAGGTATTATATTATATACATATTATACATACTATGTTTTAAAATATTACTGGCAGCTGTGAAAATACGTCATCAAATTGTATTTATTGTTTCAATTCGTATGGTTAAATTAACAATTGCCAGTTGTATCTTAATCCGTGGTATAAAATATCTAATAATATTTTATGGGCATCAATCTAGGAGCCCGATCCTACTAACACCGATATTCTGATAAGCCGATGGTCTCATTCGATAGATGTGATTGGCTTACTAAGTCAATCGCGCCATATTGCCGGCCTGTGATTGGTCAATATTAGTCCATCGGTCTGCTATCGACGTGTGTATAAATGAAAGCAGGATCGGGCCTCAGTTCAGAACGATGCAATGAACATGTTAGAAAGTAAATATAGATATCTCTTGTGTCAACATCAGCGTCTTAGTTTCTTAACTGAATTGTGTTAATACAATTCGATTCAAAAGATTTTGAAAATAACAGCAAGGTGCAAAGTATAAAAGCGAGGAGTACGCTGAATAAGTGTATACCTACTGCATTATACAGAATATGCTTTTTGTTAAAACGGATGCGATAGTGGGTAATGAAATGATGCCTTCCCGATTCAGTTCGCTTATCCGGATTAAGCTGAGCGCCTGTGTAACCTGCTCTGTCGTTTGAATTCTTATTAAACTCGTCTGTACCGAACTTTATTTTAGCATTTCTTATGAAAAAGATAAGCCAAAACAATTTATTTTATCTAGAACTTGTTGTGTATTTTCACAAATGTGTATCAAGTTATGAGACAGAATCATAACTCGTTAATTACTTTTTGGAGACTTGCTCATATTGGTGTTCTCTGTAACTATATCTATAGATGTCAGTTAGACTTCTATGTAATTTATGGTGTACGTATAATATCAGTACTAAAAAAGGTTTCTTATACGAGCATAGTTCGGAATATCACATAAAAGTAAAGTCAAACATGAGGCATCAAATTTTGATAGAGTTTTGCATAAAGAGATAAGCAGGTTCAAAGGATTGCTTTCAAAGTGGTTTACCTTGCGAACATATTTAAGTTTTCATGAAGTGAGGAAATGGAAAATAAATTGGATTTGTATAAGTTTCTTAAAAGCTACATACACGAGGAAATATTTACTTTGTTCTGGATTATTGCTGTTCATTATAATTCTAACTCGGCGGTCTAACAGAAAAGCTCGAGCCACGTTTGAGTGTGCGCAGTATTTTTAAGATTAAAATATTATATAAATACCCGAGTGTATTTAGTTTTTTGTTTATCATTTAAGATGCGTTTTTGTATTATCAAAGGATTAATTTCTTGCATAAAACATAACTTGTAGTCAACTATTTCTGAGTGTAGTATAAGGTAAGAAAGTATATCTATACAATTATACAAATATTATAAATCTGTTGAATTTGTTTGTTTGAACGGTAGGATCAGGAACATCAGGCGGACCGTACGTCTGTTTGCCATCGTGGTATAAAAAAAACTACTGGTCCGATTTGAAAAATTCATTTATCGAGGTAGGTTATAGGGTATATAACATCATGCTACGGGCAATAGGAGCTGAGCAGTGGCAAAATAAAAACGAAAGAAGCGAAGCCCCGCTCGACTTCTAGTAGGTACTTAATAAAATTGCTGTTTTTATAACGGGCTCTCAATTGAAAACTTAAGAAAACATTTCAATTATACAAACAATATATAAATGTTAATATCGGCCTATCTACGATATATTATTGTTATTAAGTAAAAAATAGCCCCTAAATTATTACCCTACACATTTAATTTCAATCTTTTCAAATTACGTTGGTTTAATCAGATCTGCAATATGATTCAAGTAAAGCTACTAAAACAGCAACATGTTAAACACTTAAGTATGTCTATACATTTAACAAGCAGACAGTTCTGATACAAAGCACAAATACATTAACATAGCAACTTCCCCCGACTGCCGGTGAGAAGTTCGAAACATTTTCAACGAAACTTTTCTATATGCGAAACGTTATTGAAAGCTTCTCACAGAGATTAACACGCGCCGTGGAAATACGCGTTCAAGGATTAACCCCACCCACTACGAGTGTGAAGTTGTCTTGTTATATTGCTGCTAACAGCCAACAGTGAAAAATTAATGCACCCAACACCCCTGAGCAGACCGGCGAGAATTTAACACGTGGACTATTTTACTTGAATAGAAATTGTTTTTATCAGATGTCTTTATAAGTTTCTTTGATTTTATTAGACACATCGATGGATAGATAGAAATTAAAAAATTAGGTCTTTGAATGACATGTCAGACAGCATTGAGCGATAAATAATACATTTTTAGGGTTCCGTTTTAAACAAAATATCAAAAACGGATTGGCGGCGGATTCATGCTGGCATGCCAACGAGGCACTATTATTACCTCGTCCTATACTCTACTTACCCCTTTAGGTAAAAGGTGTAACACTATTTATGTATGTATAAAATACATTACTACCGAAAACGATCACTAAAAACATTACTCTCTTTTCTGGCAGTTGGGTAAAAAGGGTACCTAATCAAATGTATTTTAAACTATTCGTAATTCCATGAAATCTTCAGAGTATTTTTCGTAACGGGCCGTAGTTTTTTATACTTACGATATACTATAGAAAACCGATCTTGAACTTTGACATTTCATTAGGTACCACAGCCAGAGTAGAGTAATTAAGTTTTTATTAGCAACAGAAACCGTCCAGCACATTGCGGCGCTACACTCAGAATCGGTGAACTAGAAATATTTGTGTTAACATTTCAAAGCTATATCTTGACATCTTTTCATTTTTACTCAGTAGGTATTGCAATCGACAAATTCCAATACATGCAATTAAAGTTGTTTAGTTGAATTTTTCTATAGTGACTGCAACATATTTTAAATTACGCCAATTTCTGTTCTAAACTCTAGCTGTTAAATAACATGTGCGTAACTAATTGGATTTATAATTTTTTTTTGTGCAATTTTACGATTTAAGTACTGTACCTACATAAGATTTATTTATGGTTAAGCGTTCAGAAATTCTGTTACTACGAATACGTACGTATTACACAACTCACTCATGGTTCGACAGACAAAATTGCATAATAATACGAGCATACTATAATATATTATGCAGGTAATATTGTTTAGTGCTCCGCTTATCACGTGAAATGAAACGAATCGCACACATTCTGATAAAAGTCGTAAATATATTTTCCTTTGTTATAAAATCTTAAACAATTTAATATATAAACAAACATTTCTTGACAGAGCGTGGTGTTGTGACGGACACAATATTGCACGGTTCATTTCCGCGCATACCCGCGGACACGCCGCGCGCCGCAACTCCACTTGCCAATCCTCCAAGATTTAGCTTTAATTAATTCACTCGGGATACGAGCTACGTATTAAACAGATTTACACTCTTTCAGCCGCAGTGTTGTGAACTCATCGGAGAGCTATACAGTTCTTAACCACGTCGGCAAATAGCAAACATGGCAATGAACAGTGGAGTCATCCCTGTAGCTAACTAGATCTTTGAGCGCAGTTTGGACTTCGGTTTGATCGTGTTTGCTCCCTGCTCACTAGTTAGACTGTGAATTGTGGATAGTTTCTTTGTGTTCCCGAGTCGCAAGTTCGCTAACTAGCTGTCGGTGACTGATTATAAACAAGCAAATTAGAGGTACGGAAATGAGTATTACATACACAAAATATATACAAAATAATTTATTATTAGTATATACAACATCTACGCACTGCAGGTCGATAAAATCTCGGCATCAATCTACGAAAAGCTGTTGTTACCACATGTGTTCTTCGGGGTTCTGGTCGGACCAGACCGGTCAAATATGGCACCCTGACCATAGGTCTCCGCGCTGCCCATTTCTGTGCTAACAAAGGGACATTTCTATGTAGTAACGTCGTTGATAAACGTTGGCTGATGACGTTACGTTGTAGGTTCTGTAAATAACCAGACAATAATGATATACCATCCATATCATTGGTTGGCACTGTTGGTAAACTATCCAAAGCAACTGGGTAAGGAAGAGCCGCTCGGGACTCGAGACTTGGCAAATTTTCTGGCGAACCTTTATCTGGTATTTTTTGTAAAATCTTTTCAAGCAAATCACTTTGTTTTTTAGATTCATCTTCAGAAATGTCAGGAACAATAGTAGTCTCAAATTCGTTGTTTTGCATAATTGATTCCACGAAGTCCTGCAGTTCAGGATATTTATCTTTTGGAACCTCTATGATTTCTCGTATTGTTACAGGTTCATCAGTAAATATTGTTTTCGGTGTAGGTTTAAATGGAGTGTCAAAAGATTCTTTTATAGTAACAGGTAGACCTTGTGTTGTCTTTATACTTGTTATCTTAGTTTGGAGTCCATCATCTTTTTGGTCATTATTATAACTTATATGATCAATCACAATTTCAGGATAGTCATGCAGTAAGCTGAGTGGTTGTGGTGGAATATGCGCATAAGGTGATTTTTCAGATGTAGGTTTGTTTATCATTTCTTTTTGAAATAAATCCTCTAACATGTTGAAATTTTTATCAACGTCATCACCAGATCGACCAAATTGGTTAATGGGATTAGTTTCTTTTTCACTTAAAGGATTATTTCCAATACGCAATTTTGCCTGTTCCTCATTATCGACGCTTCCACTTTTTGGTGTACCTGGAATTAATTCATCTTCAGACAAGGCTTCGTACGTCCTACCGACTTGGCGGCTGTGAACAGTTTTGTTCGATCGGTGAAGAACATGTAGCGTTTCACTGTTACTTTTAAATTTGATGCGAGGAGCCATATAAGTCTTGAAGTAATATATATTGGAATCATTACCTGCCTTCTCCGCTTCCGGATCGACAGGAATAGGATAATAAGGTTCCGGGTTTTCCGGAGGCTCACCATTAACTTTCGGACTTGTTTCATTATTGGTCTGATGTATCAGTTTATTCAGAATATTGTTGATGTCTTCTGAACTCGTTTGCTGTTGCCATGTTATGCGTATTCTTGCTAGAACAAATACGAGAAGAACTGAAAAAAATAATTATTAAATAATTTGGATATAGTTTGAATCAAATCGAATCTATTATTGATTATACCGATTCTATGCAGTGGGTGTAAAAGACAAGTAAACGTGATTTTATTGTTACAAGAACTTGCATAACTATTGTAGAATTGGTACATCAACACAATATATCACTGTCACTGTTTGAAAATGTATGTTTAAGTATTATATCACGATTAAAGAAAACAATAGGGGATTACAATAGCTCAGCCTTACACAGCATGATGCCCATGTTAATCGTCGACCGGCCAGATTAACACTGAAGAGAATGTTTATTATCGTAACTTTGTTCAAAGTTTATTAATTAACTGTTATCGCATAATCTTCACAGCTTTAATATAGTGGTAATTGAGTAGCGTGAAGATTTCCCTACTTTACACTCAACTGTTTACATAAGAAAACGTGTTGATCTAAATTAAAAAACCTCATATATTATTATTTCAAGATTACATTAAGGTTGGTAGTAAGTTTATATTATTTTTGGTTATTATCGTGCAATGTACCTATTCTGTTACTTATTGTTAATATTTAATTTTCTAGTACTTACTACTTTATTCGTATACTTCAAAAAGTGTTGAATGAATAATTATGCAACAGTTAAGACCGTTAAGACCAAGTTATTGTGTTATACAAAATGCGAAATATATATCACTTGACGGGGCTCTACCTGGGGCAACGCATAGCCTTGCTATCCAACGCGGTAATGTGGCTAGCCTTTTGGGTACATTTCCTCAGGAATCTGATCTCAGTCAGATATTCTATTTACAAGAATTTTCTGTGAATAGAGTATCTAGTTTGTTTTTTTAAATAGGTTATCTGTGTATAATTTTTAAGAAATGTGTAAATATTTTAGTTTATTATGAAGATACTTTTGTTCTTTATTTAAATGCGAAGTTTGTACTGTATTTGTCAATTTCTCAAAATGTTTTTTTTTTTGTTTTATGTAGTGTAGTTAGCAACCAACTTGCTCGTCATAATAAGTCCATTTATAATATAAAGCACAAAAGGATAAAGACAAAATACACATCATGCACTGTACAGGATTTTTACAGAGGTATTATTTTAAGGTCAATATAAAATCTTTAATAAGTAACGATTCCCGTTTCTGATTAGCAGATGACAGTGAAAAAAGACAAGCATTACTCAAATGGAAATCAGTATTTGAAGTTTTGGATGACCTCTCACCGGATAAACATTATCTAGGATTATATCTATGTAAGTCATTTTTTTTGTCAAAATCGTTAACGTTAATTATATTAAATAAAGTAAGATAAAGAAATAGGAATAAACTTAGAAATGTGACCAAAGACCAAAAGGTATTGTGTTAGAAATATATATTATAGGTACAGCCTTTTCGTATCTCGAGAGGTTATTACTTATGTTTCAGAATAAATGAATGAATACTGGAGATGTGTTATCATTAGAGAAGAAGTACTTTTGAGATATAGCCTCTAAGTTCGTTTAAATAAATAAGGTTTATTTAACATTTATATAGTCCACAAATAGTTGTTAGGTAACTAGAACGGCGTCTTCAAAAAATCAATTAAAAATTGATTAATGTTGATAATTCGAGGTTTACCTATACTTTGAAGTGAGTATAAATTATAATTTTACTATTAACTAACGTAAATATGGTATACAATTTGTCAATATGTGGTCACGCAGAATATGTAAAAAAAAGCAAAATTTGGCTACCAATTACAGTTATTTAACAAAAAAATTAAGTGAGATGATTAAATGAGTGAAGTCACATTGTAGTTATATACAATTCACATACCTATATGTATACATGCTTGTAGAAAACTCAAGACAGTGACGTACAATCAAAAGAACGAGAATACCAAATATTTTAGGTGATCTAATAAACTATATCACATACAAATTGAATTGCAAATAACGTTTTGCTATAAACAAATTTAATTTCGCATTCACAAGAACACAAAAGCCAGTAATGAAAGTTTTAATTTACGTGACAATTTACAAGCAATGGGAAACTGAAAAAAGCAATCTTAGTTATCGTTGAACGACAACAGCATCAAGTAAACAGCCCAGTTCGTCGTGTCTATCTGTATTTTATTGAAGGCGAATCGAACGGAGCCACAGAGGCCAAACGTCACGAGACGCTCCATAGCTTTATAGTTTTTATTGAATTCTTTTATGATGTCAATACTAGATGCTTTGAGAATTTTATATTGTAGGGACCTATTATATTAACTAATAAGTACCAAAGGTGATGTTAGTACTGATGACGAATACAATAACCAAGGTTATGGCGTGCATTGAGACTATGTAAAAAGTCTATTTATATCTTGGTATCTATTAAACAAGTTAATATAATTTAAAAAAATTAATAACCCGACTGCAAAAAAACAACAGAGAGCAACGCACTAAAAAAAACCCGTAAACTTATTGTAATATTATTATACCTGATTAAATTTAAATACATAACATATGTATATATTTGGAATCTCCATTTGATTTTCTTTATTTTGATACTCTAATAGATAGGTTTGGTTAAAAAAATAATAGAACTACTTACAATTTGGAACCATTCAATTATGTATAATCTCTTTTTCAATACATGTAATCTCCTTTTGATTCTCTTTATTTTGATACCAAATTCGATAGGTTTGGTTAAAAAAAAAAAATGAACTTCTTACAATTTGGCGTCAAAAGCCCACTGTTTAAGTCTTTTCGTTCTTAAAACCTATCTAAGGACACTTGGGTTTTTTAGACGAATCTAACGATACCCTAATTGTCAAAATCCATCCAGCCGTTTGGAAGATTCGTGGGAATAAAGAAATTTACAAACATACAAGATACGCGCGAAAAACAATACCCGTCCTGACAGTCGGGTAAAAAACACATTTCAAAATGTTCAAACAATCAGAAACTTTTAAAATGTCGAACTTATTAAAACTTTTACTAAGTAGGTATATTGTTAGCGAACTGTGTATTATGAAATAGTGCCCAATACACATAGTAAACAGATAGAGCTAGCTATGACTAATGATGATCTGACGATAACAACATTAGGCTACTAATAAATATATCAAACGAATATGACCTCGATATATAAATATTTAAATACTGGCATATGAGTCATAAATTAAAAAAAAAACGAAATCAGAATAAACTTCTGTCAAATATTTGAATAAAGAACAGGTTATCAAACCTTGCAAAATTATGGACGCGCATCCACTTGTGCGTAATCAGGGAATAGAAAGGTCATTTTTTTGCTGGTGGGTTTAATTTAATCTTATTTTAAAGTTACCGTGACTAATCGCGGTCGATCGCGGTCACACATTGTAACTACAAATAACGTAAACAGGGTGAACAACTCGAGGATAAATAATAAGAATCAAATTTAAGTACCTACCTACTTAATTTATTTCACAAAATGTCTATTGAGGTTACCGTTTAACGTGATATAATTTTTACTTTTTAAGTTATTATTCGAAATTATGCTTTTGTCATGGAAATTTATTTTTAAATAAATACTTAATTAATTAAATACTAACAAAAACAAAACACCGGAACAAAAACATATGTATTAGATATTATTATTAATTTGTCAAAGATTTAAAAAAGATTTTTTGTATTATATATATATATATATATATATATATATATATAGTTTATTCTTATTGTTATTCTTCTATTATATCTCTTTGTCGAATTATATGCTCTACCTTTATAGAAAAACTGACAAATAATGAGATTTTTGTGTATTAATTAAGTATTTCTCATTTCCAGGAGAATGGATGACCTGCCCTCTGATTCTAAGCAAGTTTTACGATCGAAAACTGATAGCTTGACACAAGGCAGGAACTCGATCCGACGGAAAGAAAATTGCTATTCATAGATCCGAACGGATACTCCTCGGAAGGGTTTTAGAATCCGAGAACTGGATGTGTTTAAAGATAACGTTACAAAATAGTAGAAAATTTACTAAAGTAGTAGAAAAATATTCATTATTTATTAATAAAAAAATTGTATTTATTATTTATTATCAAATAAAAAATATGTAAGGTAAAGGCACCTATTACGGAGGTAGTCAAAATCGGCTCCTATTACGGTGGTATTTCTATTTTCGAGTTTTATTCCTGTCTTTCTTAGTTTAAGTACACCAAAACGGGACCTACTTATTCTAAATTTATTACTTCATGACATAACTGAAGCTTGCAAGTATAGCACATTGACAACACAACAAGATCAATCAGTTTGTGTAACGGCATCGACGTAAGAGGGGTTTCCATACAAACGCGGAACGACAAAACTAAGTACACTAATATTTAGAAACTAAGTTTTTCGTATTAATAAGCCGTTCAAGTTTGTTTATGTGTTATTTATAGCATTTTCTTACTATTACACTAACTATTTAAATAGCTTGTTTTATATTTGCAACTTGTTTTATACCCAAAAAATAAGAAATAAAACACCGCCGTGATAGGATACGAATTTTATAGATTAATCCTAATTCGGTGGTATAACTCCGAAATAGGAAAAGTACTGGGCATGTTTAATTGTTTATAACTTTTAAATTATTAACTTATTGACTTAGTTCCAAGTTTAGTTGAAATAATTATTAATCTCATAAATTAGAAACCATATTCTGCGGTATGTGTTTTTAATTAGAAATCTGGTTAAATATGAAAACTGTTGAGTACAAAATGTTGGTTTCTTAGAAGGGGTAAAAATAGGAAGGTGTATTTTAATTTATCACAAATCATTTATTTTGTATAACTGCTGGCTGAGTTTTACACATCTGAACCAAAAAACTGTTATCTTTTGATTAAGCATTTACACTCTTTTGTTCATCGAAATTTTTAACGGTCAGAATTAGGATTATTAAAAACACGAGTAGTTTTCCTATTACGGTGGTAGTTATTTCCAGGTAACTCTGTGTTAGGTTCTATGATCTCCTATTACGGCCCTATTCATCATGGAACATAAAATTACAAGTTTTAGGGTTTCGTAAATAATTAATACTTATGCATGTTTTTTTGATAAAACCAGAAGCGATAAAAACTTTTAAATTTATGTTACTTTTACAAGCTTTCTATTAACTTGCAATTACTACTTAATATGTAACATTTGTTTGTTTTTTTTTTGTTTCTTTCAATTTAACTCAAAACTACGAGACCGATTAAAAAATTCTATAAGTCTTTACCGAGTAACATAGGCTACCTATATTTATTTCTAAAAATATTTTGGGATATCTACTAAAACTTGTTAAATGTAATCATTTTGTAACTATGTACCAATTTCAAAATGTAAAATCTATATAAATTTTAAAAGCTTGAGGCACTCATATTACTTATATGCCATCTGTTATGTAGGTTTACTATCTCATATTTTACTAAACGTAAAAAGAAAAATCAACGTTATTTTAATTAGGGTAAAACCGGGATAGATGCCGCGCTCGGATAGACGCCTCGATTTTAAAAAATCAACTTCTAACATACTTCACAGCAAGTGCATAGTTTAAACATGCGCCATGTACACCCCTCACCTCAGGGATGCGTAAACTATTGTGCAGAGTAGACGTGTATCGCGTGTGTGCCCCAATATATTCGCAACGGACGCGACAAGCGCGAAACACTAAAAAACGTAAGTATAGACTGCTCCCTATTTAGTGAAGTAGTAATGTATTATATTTTATTTTAATTGTGTTAATACATTGGTTCATTGAAAACACATTTAGGAGTTAATCATTGATTTCTTACATTTACTTTAATTAAAATTCAAAAAGGCATCTATCCCTAGCGTAAAGGATAGTCGCCCCAAAATTTAGAAGGATAGACGCCCTTAGGGGCATATATCCCTCTATACTGTAAAACCCGTGTTAAAGTATTGAAGAAGTGTATTTATATTAATTACATTGTGATTGCCCTGTTGGTTAGAGACCCTGGATGCTAAGCCAGATGTTGAGGGTTCGATTCCCATCCAGGACAAACTTTGTGTGATGACAATGATTTTATTTAGAGTTCTGTGTTTGACTGTAATGTATTTATAATATGTATGTATCTAATTACTATATAAGGATGTCAATTGATATGACATCCGCAGGACATCAGGACGAGGGTGTGTGTGTGTTTGTGTGTACGTGTGTGTGAGAGTGTGTGTATGTGTGATTATAAAGTGTTTGCCCAAAACTACTTTGATTATTGTAGGTGATGCCAAGAAAATACAAAAGGAAGAAGGGTGTACAAGCTCGAGTGATATCATGGACTACGGAGCAGCTGCAGAAAGCATTTGAAGAAATGGAGAAAAAAGAACTGGGAGTCAATGAAATAAAATAAAGATGTTACTATTTTGTTAGGGCTATTTCTATAAAAGTTGACTTACTTAGTGATTAAAAATATTTTTGTTAAAGAGATGCATCTGTAATCTATATAGTTAAGGGTCAACTTATTTTCTTTTAGAATTTGTGTTATCTTTATCAGAAGAAAAATAAATGTTACATTGTGATAACTTATTCTTGTTGTTTTATTATAAAGGGCATCTATCCTTCCAAATGATTTAATAGTGAGGCATCTATCCAAGCCGGTAGGCATCTATCCCAAAAAACATGTCTCGCAAGAACTTAATTTCTGCTAACCCAGTGATAGTTACGTAAATAAATATACATTCTAAAGCTTTATGAATGATTAAACTAACTATATCATAGGGATATTCTCTACGAATACGTTTGGTATTAAAGTTATAAGACTATTTCCTTAACTAGGGCATCTATCCCGGGTTTACCCTACCTGAAACTCTTTTTAAAACGCGTGTGTGAATGCACGGTTATACTATATTTGTAAATTTTATGAAAACTGAATGAAACATTTATATCATTTAATAAATATTATTTGTACGGAACTTAAATGAATATAATTTCTGACCCTCCGTATTAGGAGCCGTCTACCGCCGTAATAGGCTCTGACCAAAATTTTACCTCCGTATTAGGGAAAATCGACCCGACTATTTTAATATTTTTTTAAAATAAGAAATATCATAAAAAGTAACATAGGCTCAACAGCAATTCAAAATATAGATTCCACTTTTGACGATAAAATTAGTTTACACCTTTAAAAATGCTTAGAAATGCTTATTTTTGTTTCTTACTTTCAAATGTTGCGAAATACCTCCGTAATAGGTGCCTTTACCTTATTTATTTCTTTTAACAAATAAATATAATAGCTTTGACCTAATAAGAGCAAAACGTTTTATTACTATTGTTTTAATATAAAACATTTATTTTTCTTAGACTAATAGTTTCATAGTAGGTAACTTTGTAAACACTGCTTCGCAAACGTCAACGAAGTAAATATTTGGAAAAATCTAAGTTAGAAATTTGTTTGAAAAGAGAATTACTTATTGAAAAACCTTTTATTAATTTAAAAGAATAATTAATTATGACTGTAAGTACTGTAACATATTTCTTTTTTTAAATGTTTCATGTTGTTTTTATCGGGATTTAATGTGTAAATTTTAATTTTATAGAAACGAGTATCGTATGAACAGCGTCAAGTACTATTTAATTTCATGCAGGCTCATGAAGACCTTGCACGAGGGCGACTCATAAGCCCTTTATTTCAATATAATGTTCCTCGGAAGTTGTATCCGGCGCAAAATTGTTGGCTGGAACTTTTGCCACAATTAATGTCATCTATATGTCAAAAGTTTCCCATGTCGGATTTCTTAATTGCATTTAGGCTCCCGCTTCGTAAACCTTGCCACTCGGATACGGAAAGGGCAGTTACCGACGGCTTAGAATCACCCCCCTGAATAACTTAGTATAGAAAAACAATGGAATAGACTTATTGAACCACCAGCCACTCAATCTCAGAACTCAAAAATTCGTTTACTCATTTTAATTATGAAGTTAACGTATAAAATAGTTCTAAAATATAGGTGCTAAGTTATTATTAAATTAAAGTTATAACAAAAGCAGATCATATCACACCTCTTTTTTATTCGGCGAAAATTGTTATATAAATTATGACATACACTTTTATTACCGACAACAATAGACTACCTAATTAAAAAATATACTTATTTAAAACAACTTTCAAATTTGACATGCTGATAATGATTTAAACTGATTTATTCGTCGTTTTATAGGGTTCTGTAGTTAAAACGGCGAAACAGGACCCTTATAGTTTCGACATTTCCGTCTGTCTGTATGATAACATTATTAGCGTCGAAAGACACAGTCGCGAATACGAAATAAACATCAGATAGCTTCATTAGTATCGAGTTATGCGTGCTACCAAAGTTAACTGAGGGTAGTATTGATGTCCCTAATTTAATATGGGGTAACCGGCTGCTCGAGGGTCATCAACCTTTCAATATACGAATCAGACTATTTTATTCAGAACCGTCTCATGATCTTCCATCTGATTTGCCAATTTATTTGAAGAAAACCAATGGTAGGCCATCATAAATTAATATTACAAGCATTTTATATTTTCACATTTTTGCTTAATTAAATTTAATCTGGTTACAATTGTAAAGAACAAGAATTTTCCATCCAAAAAAAAAACTACGGAAAGTATTTCCCTTAGCTCTACTTTCAATCGAGATTCACAATAAACTTATCACGTCTAAAACCATGTAGATCTAATTTTGGTCGCGATGAACAGGTTGTACTAATCAACACAAAATTATTACGTGTTTCCGTATTTATTATCGCCGTAAATCAAACTAGCCTAAAGGCATATTATTCATGGCTCTAAAAGAGGATGGTGATATAAAAAATTCTATTAGAAATCCATTAACTTTCTCAATTTCAACAGCCGTCTAATTTAATTGCCACCGTTTCTTGCTGTAACTTACAATAGTGAATAGTCGAACCAATATACTGTTAAAAGCTGTAAAAAATGCAGCTATATAACGTCATAAAGTTTACTCTAAGGTAAGGAGTTTAAGGTAGTCTTTTATGTATTTCGGTTTTTGATTTTATGAGATTGATTAAATTATCTGTAGGACTTCCCTGCAACAAAGTTTAAAGTTTTGGATGTGGTCGGGCAAAAATGGTAGTGTTATTATGGTTCCGGTCTTCTGTAAGAGAGGTACTTACATAAGACCGCAGCCATAATAATACTAACGTGTTGTGTTTCTGCTGGTCCATAGTTCATTAAGTAGGGAAGGGGTTTAAACGGTTCAACGTTCGGCAAGGGTTCAACGCAACGCCTGTTTGCCACCATTATGGCATAAAAAAAAAGCAATCTAGGCTTTTAATCTAGTAACTTACATATTTGTGAAATTACATAATTTTGATACTATGGCCTTACAGTTTTCGCTGTAGTATTTTCTATGAATGAGTGAACATACTATAATGTTAAATACCTGCGTTCTATCATATATAATCATATTCTCATGATTCTATAATATTATTACAATAAATATTTTATTATTATAACTATTTAATTTAATTTTCATTAATTATTGTAAATGTATCCAGTTAACTCCATTTCAGTTCCCAATTAATATTCATTTTCTTAATTTATTTAGTAAAGGTACTAAGTCGAGTCAATGCCATAATAATTAAAGTAATTTACAGGACAATTATTGTCACAAACTGTGCTCATATTGTGCAGTCATCGGCCACCACGTGGTCCTATGGATATTTGTCCACAAGCGGACTGTTGGAATAATTGAGGTGTACATTTTCACTTTGTTCCGTTTCCATTCGATTAAAATCGTTGTACTACTCTTGTACACCACCTATTCGGTGTTTACTAAACGATTTGAACGGTTGGACGGTTTGCGCAGCCGTGCGTGATTTTTTTCATATTTTTTTAATGAATTTGCTGCACTTACTACGTAAACAAAAAGTAGTATAATCCGTGGGCACTTATTTGTATATCCTTGCTGCTTGCGAGTTGGAATAAAGTTTTTCGTATTTATATACTCGCAATGACGCGGGCGGCACAAAATCGCTCGCTGTGGCGGAAATTAGGTGAGGCCTATGTTCAACAGTGAACGTCATTGGGCTGATATGATGATGAAGATCATGATGTAGAGAGACAAGACTGTCACCGTGGCGCAGTGGTTAAAGTGGTCGCCTCGCCACTACACCGCCGTGTTGGGTGACGTGGGTTCGATTCCCACACGAGACAAATATTTGTGTGATTCATAGATATTTGTCTCTAGTCTGGGTGTACTTTGTGTCCGTTAGTTTCATGTTTGTAAAGCTCCCCGCGACACAGGGCTTGTTCCCTAGTGCGGGCGTTGTCTTTTTAAAAAAAAAAAAAAAAAAGAAAAAAAAAAGATGTAGGTACCCCTCTTAATTTAGGTATCATCTTTATTAGCAACTCATACCGTTGTACCATAACCCCGTTCCACATATGGGTAAAGAAAATTCTTGAACTTATAAACATTATCGAATAAAACGTGTATCGATATTGGAAAACGTGAAATAGTGTTGTTCCACGCGCAGATATTTAAAGTCTTAAGTTTTATAAAGGTTGGTTACAGGGTAGTTTCAAATATATTGGCTACTGGGTCCCGCGAGTCGTCAGAGTACATTTTATGAGCATCTAATAAAATTTTTATCGTGTAACAGTAAAGAAGCAATCAGTCCGTTGGATATTGGCCTGCGGGGTCGGTAAACACGTGCATTTTTATGTTCGTTCGCAGTTACCGCCATTCATAGATTCGCATATAGAACCACTTTTGTCGATTACCTACTTAGCTGGAATTTACCCAAGTTGAAATTTACTTTTAACTGTTACCCGTGTTATGTGGAGCCATGAATTTTTTTTTTATTTTTTTAAAATGATATTTTAATTTTACATTTTATACAGTTCCATCTAGTTCCAAATTAAGCAAGTATGTTTGCTTGTGTTATGGGTACTAAACAACTGATATGAATGAATGAATGTTTATTTGAAAAAAACAAAAATATTTATATATTACCTACTTAATTTTTTTTAAATACCTTCTTAGGTACATACCTACCTATTATAGATAAATTACACCCAGAATCAAAACAAGCAATCATGCTCATTATTAACACGGCCTACGTTTAACACGGCCAACGTTTATACTTATAAAAGCGATGGTGGCAAGTCATACGGTCCGAGTTCGATTCCGACAGGCAATACCAATGTGGATTTCACTTTGTGGAATTTATATGTACTAGTCACGTGACTTACCATCTGCTGACGGTGAAGGAAAACATCGTGAGGAAACCCACATACATTAGAAGTAATTCTAAGTGTATGTGTGGGCGCTACAATAGATTAGTAACTGGTCGACGTATCAAAGAAGTCTCTAAGGGCATGTAACCCAAAAATAATAATAGTTACGAGTCACGAAATAATAGAAATACAAATGTTGAATGACTAGATTTAGAGTTATATGTCTAAAGTGATCGTCTCATTACTAAATCTTATGCCAAATACTTATTGTGGGATCGATCCCTACACAGGCACACTGAGTGAGTGACTCCCTCATAAATTTGGAATTAGCTTTCAAAAAACATAATTATACAAAATAAATAGATTTAGAGTCATGTGTCTAAAGTGATCGTGTCATCAGTAAATCATACGCCAAGTACTTATTGTGGGATCGATCCCACTGGCACACTGAGTGAGTGACTTCCCCATATTTGGATTCAGCTTTCAAAGAACATAATTATACAAAATAAATGACCACATCACAATCAGTACAATATTAATAATAAATTATCTCAACCAATTATCAATTCAACCACTAACCACGAAATATCCAATATCATAATATTCATGTCTTATTTGTTAATGTATAAAGTATATAATTAGCACCTAAATAAAACTATAATAATATCATAAGCTTCTGTCAAATGTATTATACGATTATAATTCATTTAGCTAAGTAGAAATAAGTCGCGGTTTTTAGCTTTACGAAAACGAGATCAATAACCCAATAATAGTCCAACGGAGTTCTTTCTACTTTTTTATTATAAATATCTAAAAAAACAAACCTGATCGTGATAAAAATTTACCTATTTAAATTTATTAGTGTGCGAAAAAAGTCTATAAAAATCTAGATTCTTCGTGACCCTAAAGCATGGGTACACTATAGAAATGCAAATGGAAAAAACTTCATACGTGATCAAATATTTCGCTCTGCCTCATAGTATTTCGAGACCTACCTATTTTTTATTTAAGTAAACGTGATAAAATAAAAAATAACGTTTATTAAGAGTTTTAAGATATCTATTTTTTAACGACAAAGATCGTAATAGTAAAGTTTTGAAGATTATTTCAAAATTAAATGTTGGTAAAACTCAAGGCTCCATAATATAGAAACAAATCAAAATTTGTAATAAATTAAGTATGAGAATATAAAATTATTCATGACACAATAATATTATCAGTACTAACCACCATTGAAAAAAAATTTACCTATTTAACTATCTAACAAAATTATGCTACCGGTACATTTTTTGAGAATATCCAATGACAATTCTATTTTTATTATTTTACCGTTTAACATTACAAAGAGCACGATCGTGACGGGTATAAATAAATAGAGTTATGAGAGTTTTTAGTCTATGGTTATGCAACAATACAATGAGGCTGCGTAGTGGACAGGACAGATCCCGAGGACGCGAGCACAATCACGCACGGCCCTGGGACAGTTTGACGAGGCATTACCCACGTATACTAATATGTTTGTGAGTACCCTGTGCCTCTGTAAACAGACAGAGGTCGTTGTTGTTGTGGTGCACCGATACTTCACATTTAATTCCATATTAATTATCATTCACACATTTAATTAACTTGTTGTTTACCCACGTCTGTAATTTGTACATATTATGTTAAATAAAACTTCTTTGCTATATTTATTTATTTCTTGTTAAGGCGATATTTCTTGACATTTACGACTTAGTGACTCTTAAGAAATGAGCACACTTATGGAGTAGTGTAGCGGAGATACCGTCATACGACACACTAATTTGCACCCCCTTAAATAAAAAAATATCCTAAATAATCTCAATAAACTGGACTTTTTTAAACATTTCAAAACATTCGCTTGTGCCGTTTTCGTGTCGATCCTTACGGTGAATGTGCCACAACTGTACGGGACTAACGGGACCGTAAATATATGCAAGTTAATATAACTTCAAACGAGTTCTAAAAACAGTAAAACAATGCCCAACTTATAATAGTGTGTTCGATGCAATTGGCAGCTAATTTCTTGTTCCACAACCACCCAACAAGCTCATTGCGTCAAATTTTTAATCGATTCTCTTTGTCAGAAATTTCTTTTGTGAATGAAAAAAATAAATGTTACGCAATTTGAACGACATAAGTTTAGCATCAAAACGTGAGGGCACACTCATACCGGTTTAGAATCTCGATTTTGAGTAATAAAAACGGCAACAAAGTTTTAAGTAACCAGAATTATTTATAACACTTGCGTATCAACATTGAAATTCACATCCTTTAACGTTTTTTGCTGTATAAATTTTGATAATACAGTATTATTATCGGACACGAAGTCATAATCTTTTGGGAGAATATGATTAAAGTTATAATTCTTACTATAAAACCTTTTGTGTACGGTACAGTAGATAAATCCGATGAGATCATTGCCTTAGTCAAAACTCGTTGTCTACAAGGAACGCACGTAGTACTTTTGTAATATTTTTAACTATATTATCGTGAATATAGATGTGAGATACGTTTGTATGAAGATCCACGAAAATTCGGACCGTGTGGACTGGATGACTAATAGAACAAACTATATTCACGTACTTAGGTATACCTATATCGTCGGGTAGATATAATTATGACTTTCAGTGGCCCCTCGTAGGGTGTCCGTGAGCGATGCTCGAGGGTTTGGACTGTTACAATAATCTACGTTGTTAATTTAAAAAGCTCAGGGGAGACTGTCACTTTAGTAATGGACTGGCAATAACTGTTCCCCATAGAAATGTTGAGGTGTCGAATTATACGTATTGAGACTCGTTTACATCAAATCATAATTATGATAACAATGACAATTACCTTTTTAATTTACGTAAAATATTCTTATCTAATGCCCGCTTAATACAAGACTTATAGTGATGAAGCGAGTCAACTATTGACGAATTCGGGAGTTTAAAACAGCTCTGTTTAACAACCACAGAACAATGAAAGCTCTGTTCTGTGTTTATAACCAGTTCTATTTTGAATTGATGCAAAATGTTGATGTATTTTTCAGTTCATTTTGTCTGGTGATGTTTTATTAGCAATGTTTTTATTTATTAGTAAGTGGATTTATAGTTTACTATTTGAGGACCAACAACTAAAGCGTGCCATTCATTCCATTGCATTGCATACAAACTCTTTTCGAACTCTGAGAATAAGAAAGCAGGTAACATTTTAAAATACTATTTACTGCCCGCGTTGTCTTTCGCATATAATATCGGTAGTTACAAAATCTATTCTCTTGTAAAGATCTGTTGCAACGTGAAAGAAGAAAAAACAGACACAAAACCGCATGATGGTAGTAAAAAAAATCTTTTCTATATTCACATCCTCAAACCAAATGCAAAATTAACTGCAGCATTCGGTGTACGAATGTCTCATAAAGGTGGTTATATTAAAGTACTTGCTTAGGCGTATAACAGCGCAGACGTGTGGCCCAATCCTTGGCCACGTCTGTCCGTATCGCAATAAAACCGTCTACTTATGTCATAATATGCATATGTGATGAAGTCGTACGAAATATGACTATACTAAACTGGGATGAATCAGACGTACATGAGAGTAAGTATAATTTAATACCGCGACACGTAAAATATGAATTTAACTCGATTTTTATGAACTACCTGGAATATGATTACTAGAGTACTTAGACTTAGATATTTGTACAGATATACACACATCATGATGTCTGTCTCTATAAACGTTGGCTGCACAGGCTGCAGGTGACACAGTATTAACTAGTACAGCAGTCAACGACGACCTCTTAATTTGATACTACTTTATAAAATAAGAGAAATTGTGAAACTACAATATTGAATAATATTGTATTTCAATTATGTGATAAGGTTAGACTACGATATACCAAATGCATTCGTCTTGAATTTTTTTTTTAATTTTCTCTGTTCTGTGGTTGTTAATAGACATTTCTATATTATACCTAAGTATCTTAGGATATCTTATGAGAAGTGGAATCTAGATTAAGAAGTAGTCACTAACATGTGACGTCATCTCAAGCCTGTGAGTTATATACAGTCGAGTTCACACCATCATTATATATTTTTGTTGAAAAGCGTGACTACAACTTATTGCATAATTTACAGCATATTTTATTGAACCATTCACATGAGGACATATATTTGATCCATAGGTTCTATAGTATTTATTGAGCTTTTCAACGCTCACAATATTTTGAATCCTTGATGGTGCCAATATATTAATGAACTCGACTGTACCTATGTCTGATAAAGTATACTCACCCAATACAGAGCGTGATTATATTAGTGGCATAGTAGTCGCAACCTTTATAAAAAATCTCGTTACATCAGAATGAAACAATAGCTTTTTTTATAATAATTAACCTACTCAAAATAAACATAGATTTTAATTTTGTCTATTTTAAATTTTCTTATCTCAATTCTGAGAAATATTTTTTTAATTTAGTTAACTACAAGGTCTGTACCTTGAATAATAAACAAAACCAGTTTTTTTATTACAAACTTGAACACATTTATGAGCTTCCTTAACGCAACTAGAATTTAAACGAATCCCAATTTAATTCAACTATCTAATAGTTAAGGTATAAAATTGCATATAGCGCCCTATATTAGTTGTTTACTAAGCCATCAGAACTGGTTTAGAATAAATTATTACGTAGCCGGCTCGACGCTAATCACTGGACCAGTAATCGAATAAAAGACATGCATGTGCGCGGATCACATCAACATCGCGCATCGGTTCGGAGCCACAGTACCGATGTCCAACAGCCATGTTGTTTTTGCCATATATCATATTAATTTCATAAATAATTAATAGGCCATATTTGGAACGGTGAGTGGACACAGATGGAAATGCACTCGGCAAATTGACTGACAACCGCAGTCGGGGAAAGGCTAAATACCTGCTAATGATAGTCCGATTGATGCTTTCAATTGCTCTCGTGTGTATGCAGTAACGCAAAAATATCAATTACCAATATTAAAATTGCAACTGTTATTTCGTATTGCGCTCAAATTGTATCATTTTACGGATTAGTAGTATTAGTGGCTGACTTAAATGAATGTTTAAGGTTCAAAATGGGTATGATTTTCAAAATTTCTTGTTGTATTGTACGTCTTCGACAATAGATAATTTATCCGTTGAGTAAGTAAGCAACATTGTATTCCTGAATATCGTGTTCACAATTTGTAACAGAGCGTAGTGCGAGTACGTAATTTGCACGTAGTCGATGCTAATCAACTCTCATTAAGCTTATTGATGTTTCAGTTTCAGTGATACAAATTATTCGCGTTTGTTATCTACAATTATATTTGTATTATACAACAAATAAAGAGGTTGTACCACAGAATTCCCTTCATAACGTCCAAAGCGTTGAACTAATGTTTCCATAATTAAGTTAGCTTAAATATAAATAGGTTTGTTTTGTGTGTTAACTTTACATGGTCGTATTAACAAAACGTCCGTTAGTTAGATTGAATATAGAGCTAAATTTTAATCGAATCGTTTGCGGGTGCGGTAAAATTTGTACAAACAAATTAACGCGAGGTGCGATTGGAAAATCTGAACAAACATTGAATACAAACTGAATTTGAATTTTGACACACGTATATAGGTGTGTGTATGTTTGTAATTTTTTTGTGTCACCAATAAATGGTATTGTTTGTGGACACGGGTTTTGAATATGAATTAGTTATTTATTTTGACGGAACTATGCATTGTTCTACATAATGAACCATTTCATAGCTAAAATGTAAATAGTTGAAAGTACCCAAATGGACACTGATTACTGAAAAGAAAAAGTGAATGTAGTCATCAGAAGTCGTATTTTGCAGTTTTATCTGACAGTATAACGGGCATATTCAGTGAAACTTATTCTTTGAAGGTTCCACATTTTTAAATGACAAAAGCTGTGCTCACGTAGGAACATATTATGGAGATGCAACGAGCTCAATATTGAATACGGGACCCAAGTGTGTTTCGAAAAGAGAGGTGTTTTGAAACAAACGGCCCAGAAAAGAAAAAAAAACTGGACCAAACTTTACCTTTCTGCGACGAAACGAGTGAGTTGGGGAACAAAAACTATTAATGTAGAGACTCTCACGGCCCGTTGAGTTGTCGGTGCGTTTCGTTTGATAATTTCCGTGTACAGCGGGCTTTAATCGAATGAACCGCGGCGCGGGGCCGCTGCCACCCGCCCGCCACTCACCCCCGCACCCCGGCCCGAGTGCCCGCGAGCACAATAAAATTGTTCATCTCGATTATCGCGGGCAACGGGAAGATTGCGTGTTTGGATAGCGACAAACTGCCCTGTATGCAAACACCACTTTATGACATTATGCGGTGCATCAGTAGTGTACCTTGTGCATTAGAATACAATCAGTAGATACATAGATATTATGTCTTAGGATTCATCAATCGGAGAGAAAAACTTTAGTTGAGACAGAAAGATAAACAACCTGTTTTTCTTATTATCCCTGACACTCTAATAAAAAATAAATTAATCTTGTTTTAAGTACATAGTTCTATTTGTCGTGTTTTTTAATTATTATTTTTTTATCTACATCTATAGGTATTAAAACAGGAGTGTATGTCTTTCTGTTTGTTGCTCAAAAGCTAACCAGATTTCAATAAAACTTTTTCGAACTAAACCAACGAAAAGATATTGTTTCTCGCTAACACAACTCGAATTTTTTTGTCATAAACTATTTTTGAATCAGATGAAAAAATCTCTTATTACTCATCATATCTAGGTTCTGTTCGTCCAACACACAGAACAGAGATACGTTACTTTCATTGTTCTGTGGACCAACACAACCTATTTCTTTTCATCAAATCAAAGACCATAAATAACTGAGCTCCAAATACTTACTATTGTTTTGAACCTAACACATATATTTGCACTACGATATATATTTGTCAAACATTTCACATGACGCACAATTTGCAAATAGAGGTTCAAATCCCGCAATCATTTTAAGCTAGAACTTTATGTTTGATAAATTTTTGTTGTATATTTGCTGTCATAAAATAAAACAATTAAAGCGAGACAGGTCGACATCGAAATTAAGCCCTGAGGCTACTCCGCATCCGTCGTAATAAAACACATGCAAAGTTTTTCTTTGCTGAGCGCCGAGTGGCCGCAGCAAACGGATGCGAAGCAACAGGCTTGATTAAAACACGTGTTTACAGAACGCACACGAGCCCGAACAAACGCAATAATACTAGTGAGGCCGGTGCAAACCCTCTGCTCAGCTTCATACATGTTTAGACATTTGATATGCACTGATAAATGTGGACCTATTGCTGTATAAACGAAGGAGAGTGAGTGTTTGGAACTTTCACGAAGCATCGATACTGAAATAACAAACATAGTTTTTTATCCCTGAGGGCTTGCAATCTCGGTATGCGTAGGCCAATTTCGATATCGTTGTTTGAAAATGATAGCGACTATTTTTAACATAATTATACTTATAGTCTACCAAACATTTGACAACGACCGGCTGCCTCAGTGCGCAGCGGTAGTGTATACGTTTGCCGTTTCTGAGGTCTCGGAGTTGTTTCGGAGTTTTGGTGTATTTCTATGTATAATATACCTATATGTATTTAGAAATATATAGGTATGTTTGTTTATCAGTTGTCTAAATCCCATATCACAAGCTTATTTTGGAATGAAAAGCGCTCTGTAAAATGTCCCAAGTATAAAAAGACTATATCGAAATCAACCAATCGTGATTGCGGGTAGGCCCTCAGATTAATTTCGGATATCAATTTGAGAGGGACCTTAATCCCCCCGTGCGTGTACATAATTAAGATAGGCAAACTGTTGGATTAGATGCCTGTCTGTCTTATAAAGCTTATTATCTTATTCATACCAACAGTTTTATAGAACAGTATTCGTAGGTAACTCTAATATAGGTTCAATAAAGTCCACCTGGTTAAATCTCGAACACGGTCATCGAGGCTCTAAGTGAATATATGAGTACTTGCGTCACTCTTTTAGTCATAATGAAATAATTGAGCAAATCGGCACAGGCGATGAGAAGTGAGACTTTTAAATTCAATGTCGGGCTTCTAATTATACCTATTGAAAATCAGTACATGATTGGCGGAGAAATTGCTCATACATACAAAAACATACGTGTCAAATTGAGAAACTCCTTCTTTTGTTTTGGAAGTCGGTTGAAAAGGGTGTACTACGCCGAATCGAATAATCAAAAATTAAAATGTGACCTAATAGGTCGTAGTAAATCTTGTTTTTTTTTTATTTCGATAATACAAACATTCGATGTTTTTAACACTCGATGTATTGATTGTACGATTTATTCAATGTTCGATTTATTAAAAGTTAAATACCCCGACATGATAACAAATATAAGTAATCAATAAGCCGTACCAGCAAGTTGCTGAAGTGTAAATTTGCAAAGAAAGATTCTTCGAAGCGTAGATATCGTTGTTGTTACTGGGACTTTCCAGAAGCAAACATTGCGAATCAATGATCATACAAACGTCATAAAAGGACGCCGCAGTTCCCCGTCACACACAAATAAGATGCAATTTTGCTACACCCCATCTCAGACTTCCAGTAACATATAACTCAGCGAATTTTTACGTCTGTAAATTATAGTTTTACGATCGAAAATCATTTTTATGTTTTCGAAGGAATTTAATATCACAGGAGCTATGCTCGGCACATTCGTTCTTTTATTGCGCTGTAATTTTATTGTTTTCTCAATTTTTATTAACTATCAACCACCTACTTAGGTCTCTGTTATAGGTAATCGATATGTCTTAGCTCTGCAGGTATAAAGAACATAATATTTATAAGTATACCGCGGTGCACATTTTATTACACCAAAGAAATGTTGAACTAGGAAACTAATTGCCTTATAAACTTACAAAGAAAGTAGTTTCAAACCAGAAAATTAGTTATTTATAAACGTTAAATGCACACTCGGATCTTTAATAAAATTCTTCAAAGGAGTTTTGTTTTAAAGCTTAGCGGTTAATTCGCTCTTTATAGAAATAAACAACGCAACGCCCTGTATATCTTCACTGCCCACTGCTAGGAACAAAAAAACTGTTTTATAACTTCACCTTTTCGCTACAGACATGGAAATAATGTATAGATTTGTAAATTTGTGGTTTAATAGTTAATACCATGCTGAGCCATCTCATGGGGCTCATTAGAAAGCTCACTGTCGCTCAACGAGCCACCGAAAGGGCTATGCTCGGAATTTTCCTACGTGATCGAATCAGAAATGAGGAGATTAGCAGGAGAACTAAAGTTGCCGACATAGCGAACCGAATCGCATCGCTGAACTGACAGATCACATAGCCCGCAGAACTGATGGCCGAAGGGGTAAAAAGTTTTCGAATCGCGGCCATGTATTGAAAAGCGCAGCGTGGGGAAGCTTGATGGACCGATGACCTAGTAAAGGTCGTGAGTGGCCGTTGGTAGCGTGCTGAACAAAATCGCTCGCTGTAGTGGAAATTAGGTAGTTTGAACGCTGCGTTTATATCTATAGACACGCAACGTACCCTTTTAGACAAAATAATATTAAGTAGTTAGAATTTGACAGCTTTTGGCGGACCGCGTCTGTGCGGCCACGTTATATACTGATATTAAAAGCTGAAGAATTTGTATGTTTGGTTAAACACTAGGATCTCAGGATTCGATTCAAAAAAAATATTTAGTGTTGGATAGCCCATTAGGCTATATAACATCACGCTAGTGCCAATAGCAGCCAAGCAGTGGCCAACTAAAGAACAACGAGAACGAAATCCAGCGCTACTTTTAGTAATAGATATGAGCAAATACAAACTATGTGGAAGAATATTTTTATTAAATAGGGACGCGTCTCAAATGTTATGTGTCTGTATAATGTATAACAAACACAGCTTTAGCTGGTGTGCTCTACCATCTCTGTATTTGTTTGCAACTACAAAAACAAAGACAGACCATAGACTTATAATTGTACTAGACTCTTACAAAAAGTTCTCGTCTCCCAGCAACCTTCGTTTATTGTTTGTTACCTAGCAACGGATACCTAACTAGTCAATATTTGTACAGTCTTGATCTTGTGTTAAGTTTTTTATTATTATATTTACATTATCTACATTGGTGACACGTGAATAGTGATATTTATTCAAGATGGATATTGGTAAAATGATGGGTATTGCACCTCAACCTTACGTAACAAGAGAATCATTTGAGTGTCAATGTAGTATTGGCCGAGATAAGCTTCTGACCGCACCATCATTTAAAACAATAAAACCAGGAGACGATTTATTATATAAAACTCGATATTCGACAGCACCAACGAATCGAGAGATTGAGGAGTTCAAATGTCCCGTCAGTCACATTCTCATCACTTTCAAGGCACCTCTACAGAATAACGAAGTATTCACTAAAGTCTTCCCAGCATCAACATCTATTAAAGTTGTCAAACGCAAACTAGCCAAATTATTAAGCGTATCAAATAGCAACCTCTTACTAACAAAGAACAGAAATGTTCTCAAAGATACCACTCTCTTATCAGACCTCAAGGCTGATCCACTTGGTAACCTCGGCATTGACGTATTCACTAAAGATTCTGAAGATTTTTCTTTAGCATCTATACCAAAGGAGTCGTACGTCCATGAACTATTACATGCTGTTATACCAAAAAAGAAAGTCATGCCTTTTATAGCCATCAAGTTTAAAATTAGGAATCAAGATGCGATATTTACTCGTTCTTATCATTCAATAATGAAAATTCATGAAATAAAGAAGAACTTGGCAGGTCTTTTCCAAGTCGATCATAATAACATAGTGCTGCTAAGAGGCGACAATCCATTGAAAGATCGCATGGCTCTAATGGACCTAGATTACGACAAGTACGGAATCGTTGAGGTTGAATTGTTGACTAAAGATAAAAAAACACTAAATTTAGATGTATTGTATAAAGAAATACCTTATAATGATTTGTTGACAGTCAACGTTCCATATGGTACAACAATTAAACAAATAAATGTTGAAATATTTTCTAGACCAATCGAGAAACCGTTTTTAGGAGGATACAGAAATGTTCATACAGGTACTAAATCTAATTTTTTTTTTAATTTTATAAACATACATAGCGTCGCGGCGAATCCCTAAGGGGTAAAAAGAGGTGTATCACACCCACATTTCACCAGCTACGTTTGGTATCATGTAATTTGGGATGAGCCTATTGCCATCAACCGGGTACATAATATTTCGAAACTCCGGACTGACACTGACAATTTCTTGATAAGAAACCCCATTAGTATTTTTGCCCCTGGAACCGAGTCTTCTTGCGCAGCAGTGTTATACACTTGCCACTACGCCATAATGGTGGAAGCAGTTTGTCTAAATTCATATCTCAAAATGAAACTGCAAATCTAACGTCGGTTCAACATTTACAGGTACTATTTATCATCACGCTTTCTCACAAACACCACAAAAACCAGAGAAATTGCCTCCAGAAATGAAAAATTGTAGAGATACACAAACAGCTGAGGAGAAGGAAACGTTATACGTAAGTACTATGTCTATGTCATTATCTGTTTACATAGGTACTTATACACATAGATATCGTTATAGTAGCCCATAACTGAGACTATTTACTTTTCAAAGCTTAGAGAGGTGTTGTAGGAATCGGCCGACAACCGGTTATTAAGTAAGTAGTGTGTGTTTTAAATAATTTTAAATGGAGTCTTATAAGGGCAGACGTAAGCACGCTTAGGTACCTACACCCCTAAATGAAATTGTGTGTAACTCATTATGGTCCAAGATCTCAGGACCCCCAGACCTTACTTATTATCTGAGAAATGAAATTAATGTGTGGGAATAGGTAATTCTAGTACGTACTTTGAGCATATACCTACCCACTAGTTAGGACCGACGACGGCAAATTTTCAGGTATCAGGTACTAAGGTTGGTCAAAAAAATTTCCCCCTTTTCTTATAGTCTCAGTGCTGATTCTTATGTATATTTAAGAGAATATTGTTAAAAAAATATATTCAGGACAGCTGGACGCTTTTCTTCGTCGGTAACATTTTTCAGACGCTTTAAAACTCTCGAACAATAATTTAACGCAACTTAAAATTTCTAATAATCTGTCTTGATTTATATATAATTATGTCACTCAGGGCACTATAACAGTAGTTTTTAGTTAATTCTCAAAGTATGTACTAGAAATACCTATTCCCACACATTTCATTTCTCAGAAAATAAGTAAGGTCTGGAGGTCCTGCTATCTCATTTTATTATGAAATTCTAAATACAAATTATGATAGTAGCTCAATTATGTAAAGATATCTATGCTGTGACCTACGTAAACTTAATATCTCAACAAATTGAGCTGGCTTTAATTGCGAAGTATTGTATCAAGTAAATATGGAATGATGTCTAGAATTATGTTTAAAATTCGATATTTATACAACATAATCAGATAATTGTCGGGAAAATGTTGTTCCATACAATTTTATGTTATGTAAAACTCTAAAGGGAGCATAAAATTATCAAATTGTTTCAGTTTTACATAAGATATAATCAATTTTATTTCAGGATACAAGTTACAGTCGTGCTACGCAAATGAATTGTGTACACGCATATATCCCGAACGTATCGGATAGGATACTGGATCCCCGTCCCTACGAGACCTATGATGAGATGATCGCTCGTCTGAACCATGTCCATTTTGCAACAATCATACAACGAGCCTTCAGACATCATCAGTTCCGTCAGAAAGTGAAACGATGGTTGAAAGAATGCATGTAATTATTATCCTTACACCTATAAACTCTTATATTATACAGAGAGTGTATTGGCAACGTCCATTATTCTACCTAATAAAGCAGAAGCCATAACTATGGTCATGGATAGGAGTGTTCGTAACGGCTATATATTAAAAACGCGTTCTAGCTATATGCTATTTTTTTTAAACCTGTTATTTTTAAAGCTATAATATATTTATATTAGTTTGAGGCCAACGCTTTTCAACGATGCTGTGCTATTCGTTTTAACGTAACGCATACTGTTGTGTTATGGATTTATTTTAATAACAATTTATTCTAATGATTCGTAAATGATGTATACCTACCGTGAGTTTGTTGTGAGATTTGTAAGTGATTATTAGCGAATATTAGAGATCATTTAAAAGCGATTAGGTAAAACGGATCTATAATTAAAATAAACTCAATGAAATTTACTTCTAATATATAATACTTATACACATTTATTTACAGTTTTAACCTATTAAACCTATCACCTAATTAATTATAGACCTATACTGACTAAACTTATTATAACAACGCAAAATAAAAGCTAACTGAAAGCTAAGAAAACGCAAACAAGAAACTCGCTCACGTCTGGCATAAAAATTGCATCCGCACTATTCAAATAATGCGTTCGTACTGATTTCAAATTTCATTAAAATATAACCGAATAAAATATTACTTACCTACCTAAAATTTTGAAAAATAATCGTTCAAACGTAGGTCGCCGAGTGCCGCAAAGAGGCGCAAGGTGGGAGCGAAGCTCCCGCCTTAGCCTTCTGACCTAACCTATCCAAGTCGGGATGAACTAAAAAGTAATTTCGTCATATCTCAGAAACGGTGCATCTGAGCGTAAAATTAATCGAAAATTTTACAATTTCAGTTTCCATACAAACTCGATCAAAATTATTCTAAGTCTCAACTCCATATAAAAAGTGACGAAATTTTTCTAAGTGTCGAGACCCTCTTTGAAACACCCAAACCCAAACGTTTGTTTGATTCGATTAATCAATCTAGTATCCAGTTACCTTACGATAAAGCATAATTTCGCATACCTAAAATGCAAATAACGTCCAACAATTTTCGAAACTAATATTTTTAGGTACAGTTGGAATTTTAACCTTATGGTCTTTATTTTAGAGCATAACTTGGCATGTAATAGAAAAAATAAATCATTACGATTTGTTTCAATAAAACGTTGCCGAAAAAATATTAGTATTCAATTGAAATGAATATGTTATTTAATTGGATTAAGCAATGTAGTTCTTATGCAGTCAGATTAAAGCTTAATTTCTAAATTTTTAGGTACAATTGGAATTTTAACCTTATTTCATTAAAAATAGAGCATAATTTGGCTTGTGACTTGAAATATTAAATATCGTTTGTCTTTCATTCATCGGTCGGTCGGTGGGATCAGGATGAGTTCGAAATTTGACCTCGAGTGACCTTAACACGGCGTTCGTTCAGTGTTTGTTCACAAAAATAATAGGATGACGTAAATAGCTATATTAGTTTTTGTATTTAATAAATAATAGGTAATATGAATATATTTTTTTATTAGGTTAATTATTCCGCTATAAAATATAACGAACACTCTTAGTCATGGAGCCTACTCGCAATTTAAATATTCGATGCATTGTGAAATGTTTGAAAATTTAAATTTGGTCCTGTTATATTTAAACGATTAAAACAGTATTAATATCTACGAATTAAACATATAGATTGCGAGAGGGCCCCAATAAAATAACTTCCCGTTATGATCTTTACATAGTATAAAACAAAGCCACTGCACGCTGTCTGTACGGTTAAATCTTCTATAAATGTACGTAACGGATTTTCATTCGGTTTTCAACAATGCATAGAATGATTAAATTATATTAGAAAATTATTAGCTACATAACAGGCGGGCAAAGCCGAGGGCAGAAGCTAGTAGCAGCTAATAATAATCATTATTTTATGGCAGGGAACGAATTGAGAGAATGAAAGAAGAAGAGAGATTGGAACGAGAAGCAATGGAAAAGCGTCTACGGCGGGATCTTATTACTAAAACATTCCCAAAAACGCGTGAAGACTTCGAACAACTATATGCAATGGTAACAAAATGTTTCAAAATTTTATTTCTAGAAGTTGTGGTTACATACCACAACGACTAAGTATGTAGGTATGTTTGGCGAGCGTAGGTATTGACTTGACTATAACCGGGCATCTCCAGTCTCCGGGCTGATACTGATACTTATTTTTGCGTGACCTGGGGATCTAGCCCGAGTCATCTTGCATGCGTTAGCGTCTTTCTCTAGCGTCAAGCGTTCCTTCATTGAACGAATTGAACATGAAGCAACGCCTCTGCCATTATCTGCCTGCGCCACCAAGACAGTCACGAGTACAAGCATGTTCCAATAATATTTTTTTCTGATGTCGTAGCTGGTTAGACATACGTAATCTAATCTAACTTACATTGTTTGTGTGTTCTAGGTTGACCGCTGGAAACACGCTGAAATAGCAAGAATTTCACAATTGCACGAAAAAGGTCCTAAAATAGCAGAGTTCACATTGCTACTAGACAAGGAAGTGGAACTACTTCGGTGTATTGAAGACTATAGAGTAAAAGCAAGAGATGATAGCCGCCAACTAAGACAACAACGTTTCTTAGATGAGCTAGCAAAACCAGTAGCTTGGTACGGACGCAGCGGCAAATTAATTACGATGGAAACGATTGAAATTCAGAAAGCTCGAAAACTGAAAGAATTATACAACTCATTTATACGTAATGATATGGACGTTAAAGATCGTATGGAGCTCCTGGTCGACATGAAATTTGCTTTACAAGAATTCCGTCACTATTTAGCTGAAGACATTATAACACTTCTCGATCAAGAGTGTGACCTCATCGTCAGAAGGTACAACTCACAACAGCTAGATTTTCTAAGGAGAAGAACAGCAGCGAGTATATTCCGACTTATAGAAACCTCTGAACTCAACTCTGGCGTTACCAAGGCCAAGGATATAAGAGACTACCGCAAAATGGAGAATAGTAGATTACATTTCTGCGAATTGTGTCATCAAGTGAAACCTTACAGTGACTTCCCCCTGAATACAAGGATGAATGGTTTCTTGATTTGCAAGTCTTGTTCGTGGAAGGACGTCAACGAACGATTGTGGATAGACATGACGCCTTTTAAATTTATCTTGAGAGCCGTACAGCGCGACGAGCGGAGACGTAAGTGTTGGGGCTCATTGGCCTTCGTTCTTCAAGAAAAAGATATCTTCTTCATTGTGGAAAAACTTTGGCATTCACATTCAGCAATCAGCGAATGCAATGATATAACAGAATTGAGATTATGCCGATGGCTTGTAAACGAGGATTGGTCACCGTGGAATTGTTTTCTGGTCACTGTACAAGAAATGAAGGCTCATCTGAAACTTGAACACCCTGAAGAAGTATATGATGAGGAGCTAGTACAAAAGGTTGCCACTAAACATAAGCTTGCGAAGGCCAACTTTGAGCAGTTGACAGCTGTTAACAAGCGTTACACGGAGTCGGGTGACTGGCAGAATGTGCGCGCCCCTGCCGTTGCTCGTGTACCTGCTGTAGAACGTCTTTAAAAAGGTGCTCTGAAACGATATTAGCTTGCTTTAATAAGCTTTGTACGTAATACCTTATTCGGTAACATTTTATTGAAAGCTAGTCCCTTACAACTAGCTTCAATATGAGAGCCGAAAAGGCATAATCCATCGTGCTGGCTGCAGTTTAGCAGAATTCATTATTTCGAACATTGAATTAAGTGTTCCCAGAAACGAAGGTTACACAGCAAATTTAAGCATTGAAGCTTGCCTATATATTGAGTAATCAGCGCATAAACTTTTCTTATGTTCAAGATCTGCGAGTAGAATATTACTATTAAATGTATATAGATAGGTATATAGCTTATAACGTAGTTGAACTGTATTTGTTTATTAATTTTATGCGAGAGCTGAAACAGTGCATTTTGCAAGGTTATTTCAAAATAATCATGTTAAATATTTAATATTATTGCAAGAGGAAACATAAGCTCATAGCATTGTTTTTTCGTTTTAGTAGTCTTATTTCGATCATGTGAATGTCTAGATTTAGACGTTTGTTATATATAGGCACCTACTTATTCAAAAAAATATATTACTTTTCTTTGAAAATAAGGGTTTTTATTTTAAATAGACACAACCATAAATATCACCCACACTTCACCAGTAAACTATTGCAACCTACGCCTACGGGCTGATTGATTACCTACACCTTAGACTTTAAAGACAAATGATAATAACAACTAGGTATATTTTCCCGATCTGGCAATCAAACCCAAGACCTCTTGCGCAGCACTCCCACCCGCTGTGCCACCGAGGTATTTTATGAGATAGGTAGGTGTCTTATTTCGTAAGTAATCTTGGTAGGTCTCTTTATTTTATTTTATTTTATGTAAAATGGTTGTAATGTAAAATGTATTATGTAGAATGGTTATCATGTTATCATAGCATCTTTTTAATTTTAACTGTTATGATGCGTACTCGGGTCAAAAAGAAAAGAAAGACTACTCACCTTATACAGCAATAGTGAAGCCAGCAAAACCAAGCGACTGCAAGTAAACACATCAGCGGACACACACACCTACACAAAAACCAAGCGCATTGCTTTTAGTACGTCACGAGTAAAAAAAAAATATTATGCCTATGTGAAAAGTTGTAAAAACAACAGAAACTCACATAAAAAATCTCACAGAATCATTTTTCATTTATAAGTACCTACTTGGATAACATACAAATTTAAAGTTACTTTGAATAAAAAACGCCAAAAATATTTTAGTGACAGGTACAAGAGTTGCCATAATATATGATATATAATTTCTCAATTCTATGCTCTGTCCATTCGTTTTTTATATTTTTTTAAATTAATTTTGCTATATTTATAAAGTTAATTTTTACTCCGAGTAGTTCTTTTAAACAAATGCGGTACAATACACAATCAATAAATTATGTTATTCGTATTTCGATTTGTTTTCGTACAATATATTATTATCCTACCCACCCACATAGTATTATTCCCTAAATTATAGGGAAAAAAATTTACAAATGGCAACCCCATTTGTTCGTGTGTTGGAACACACGAACAAATGTCTTCACTTTGAAGTTCGCTATGAGGCGTCTATCGATGCGTAGAAATAAACAGATGATGCCACCTGTGAAGTCTTTCCCGATTGATTTCTAAGTGATAATCATTATCATCAGCAACCCATTAATGTCCCAGTGCTGGGGCTCGGGTCTCTTCTCCTCTATATAGAGAGCTGAGAGGGTTTAGTAAATCATTATGACATACATGAATCTGCGAATGCAAATAAAACAAGGAACTTATTTAAATTGTCTTCTTTTAATAATTACACGTAATACTTTATAACATAATTACACATTACATACAATAATAATTTCTCAAGATATCAAACTCTCGTGATAATAGTTTAAAACAACATATTAAAAACACAGGTGATATAAAGGTGAATTTTCAACGAAATGCACTTTTAAGAGCTACGCTTAGATCATACATAATGTCAATAAATTACGTAAATATAATTTAGGCAATAGAATCATAGCTGTACAGAAATAAATGTGAAGGAAACCTCTGTCTCAAACAGAATATAAGCAGTTAACATAAAAATAGTTGTTTTAATAAGGGTGCTATCACACAGAAAGCGGGCACGAGGTTACGCGGCATTCGACGTTCACTATACGCGGTCAGAATGCCTCCTTTGTGGACATGGCCATGTAACATAATACAACACAAACTCATTAGACAAATAGCAATATTGTTGATTACTAAGACGACGCTGTGTTTTATTCGCGGTCAACGTGAACGCTTTCTGTGTGACAGGTCCCTAAGTTCATTTATTTACCCATTTAAAATTAGAAAATTGTCTTATAAATTAAGTAAAGCTGTCAGAAATTGTCGTCATACGGTAACGAGGAGCAGTTGTACCCGCTCATGTATCTCCGAAGCTGTTCAGACCAGTCACGTGTCATGTAGGTAATGCAAACTGTGCCAACATACAACTAGTACGGAAAACATTTCAACTAGTTAACATTATTTTGTTGCTCAACAATAGTTTTCATTATATAAAAGTATCTAAATCCAAAACTGCGAATATAACACCAAATTTCATAAAAAGTAGGAATACGAATAAACTTCTACGCTATTTTTAATTTAATGTGCCTCTAAAGAGTCGATTTTACCAGACTTTTTTACTACAATATGGGGGCAATCAAGCTTACGGTACGCCTAACGGTAAGCAGTTACCGTAGCGTATGGACGCCTGCACAACCAGCACATGCGCGTTGGCGACTCTTCAACAATATGAATGACAACATTCCATAAGTCATCAGTTCATCACAAAATGAAAATGATGTCATTTTTAACTGATGAATGTTTCTCGAATTTCATTTAACTGTAATTGTCACACTGTTACTGGTTGAATAAAATTATAAAATGATGATGATGAATCTATATTTTGGTAAGTATTCGAATTTTAGATTTAGAAAATTCCTAAAATGCGTTATTAGATAAAATTAAGTAATTTAAGTGCCTTACAAATTTATTATTCCTATGTTTCAAAAAATAAAATTAATTTTTGTCTAATGGACATCAGTCGAGTTGTGAATAGGGAGTCTTTTGCAAACGAGTTATTCAATAAACAAATAATTATCCGAACGTCTAACTCTACAACTGCTTAAAATCCAACTTCATAAATTGTCCTATTTTTTAACCGACTTCATTATATCTAAGCATAGGTTACTCTCTCTCGCGAGCAATTACCGAACTTAGTGTTTGTACATTTTGCACCATCTTAAAAGACAGCGTTTGTATGCGTCGTATAATTGTGTGATTGACGCACATTACATCTCAATAATAATCGGGCATCATCAACCGTCACTACACTAATTTACTCAACAAAGACCGAACTATTGGTACTAGCTAGAATGTATTTACAATAAAGGATTGTGCCTCAATAAACAATACTCTAATAAATTTGTAACTCTCTCGGAGCGGTATAATACAAAAAAAAGTGCAGACACAATATTCACATAAAAGAATACATATCTATTATACACTTATTCGTCTATTTTTGCACTTTATATTGCCAGTTCAATGGCTTAAACTCGGAATATCTCAATTTAATTAAGACTTCATAACCCATATCTATGTCGTCAACATAACTATCACCTTAACAGTCTGTGATTTATATTTACAATATCGAAGAGAAAGAAGAAATATGAATACAAAGAGAAGAGATACACTTATGTTAGCCGCGTGCAAACGAACGTCCACCCACCACCTATAATAATTATTTATTACAAATGGCATATACTATTGCTATGCGGTGTTCACAATATACAAGGATTTCTTTAATGTTTTGGTACGTATTTACAAGTCTTATAACAACATTGACCTGAAGGCTCCCAGAATTACTAAACGCTTAGATTTATGTTAAGACACATATGCATGCACTAACAGAACCACATGTGACCTATCACCGTCGGGACGGGAAGGTCACATCGAAATCAACGCTTCTCAACACTAACCAATTTTCTACATAAACTTCATCGGCCAACAGAACAATAACAAATTTCAATCTTACACGAAACACTCCCGACACTTAAGTAGTCCATATAATCGAACACTTCAACTGAGGGTACGAGGTGACCACGTCAATAGTCGGTAATCGTCGTGTTAGTGAACGTCTTAACTATGTTTAAAATATATATTATTCTCTATAGTGTGATGAACATAGTCGTTTCAATCATAAGCCGCGTCTCTACTTGAGCAACCTCGTGACGAGCTGCCTCATCGTTAGCTGGGTTAAGGTCGAAGTCGACGCCTCTCCTTCATATATTTTACTGGTGCTATTGTCTCTGAACGGAGACACTTATTTACGTATAATAATTCATTTTATCACTATTCTACAATAAATAGGCCGCGTATTGTCAGAGTAAAATTTTTCTCATGTTTTTTTCAATAAATTAGGCAAGTTATTACCAAAACGTAATACACGAGCCTATTTATTGTATAAAAGTGATAAAATGAATTATTGTTCTATGTAAAAAAATATTCTCACTGTTCAGAGATAATAGCGCTAGAGGAGAGGAAGCGTATCGGTACATCCACCTTAACATTGTTCATAACTCGACTTGCGGCACAGTGTTCCCTTGCGAAGCCACGGCTCGAGGCAAGTTCGAGCACCCTTGGTTGCTTCATGTAGAGAGGCTACTATAGCCAACACAACAATTATCGTGGTTAATTAACAATGGCATCCGTTTTTCTCCGTCACTTAAAGTTGAACCGATTATGCGTATAATTTCAGAACGTCTGAAACAGTCCGGCCTCGTCTCAGTGGTAGCCGTCGAGCTCTGAACTTGTGGCGGAGTGTGAATAGTGCGAGTAGTTGTGCTGCAGGTTGTTGAGCGACATGTCCTGCGGCACGTCGTCCGACTGTTCGGCGTCGCTCGCCTCCATGAACTCGATGATGCGCGCTGTAGCCTTTACGTGCGCTACTATCGCTGACTCCGCCTGCAATATACAAAATACCTCATTATTTAAAAGTGTTCTAAATCAAACTGTATCGACCCAAAACAGCATAATTTATCGGCACGAAAATAAGAAGTACTGGAAATTAGAAAATACAATGTATTTTATACATAAAACATACCGAGTTATTTCACTTGGATACCCTGTGTTTGTTATCCTGAGGTAAAAACCTCGTCCTAATAGGAATTAAAATAATATAGTAATAACTAGCAGATTATCCGTGTAATGACAGATTAAGAATACATAATGTCACTATCCCATTTCAACCCGTGGGTGTCGTAAACGGCGACTAAGAGACCTTAAGCAGCCAAGAGCACTGCGAGAAAGGGCCACCCGTCTGGCCAGGGTGATATAGTAGGCTAAATTCCCTTCACAATCTTTGGAGGAGACTCATGCCCAGCAGTGGGACGTTTATGGGTTTTAATTACGATGATGATGATGAATAATCAGCAGGGTATCAGCTCAGGGAATCCGACCAGAATAACTCAAAACATAGATATGAATAACATTCTTTTAGGTGCTAAGTTAGTACTTTAATAATTTACTTTTTAAGAATAAATGATTTTTGGACTTGAATTCTAGCATTTGGGCAATGTTTTTTAAATTGTACGATTTAAATTGAATTGCATCACAGGCGACTATTTTGATTGACCTTATTTGAGTGAAGCGAGAAATGTAATAGCTGTAATAGGTAATTGAAAGACCTAAATAAGTTTGTTAGTCGTGTTAACATTTATGAGGTCTTGTTGTTCTATTTCTGTTAACAGACACTGATATTTAACAAATGCTTTATATCAGCTAATAATATAATAATGTGGTTTGCGTGATGTAGCATAGAATATTTCTTGAGATATTGATTTGTTTCATTATAAAAAATAATTATTAAAGGGCCCACAGATTAACAGTTCACCAGCCGATATCAGTCTATCAGTTAAACCAATAGGTGACCTATTACGTTAAACTTTTATGTAAGTTTTTGACATTTCTATAACGCCGCGTTCTCGAGCAACAGTTTCATGTGCAGTATATATGCAGGAATAATAGGTAGTGCAATTTTGTGGAATTTCGTGACGTTTTCTAAGTATGGATACGCCTTTAAATCCCTCATAGTAGGAATTTAATAGGGTATATCAAAGTTTACGATGATGAGCATTTTTCATTTCCAATACGCACATCCGGTAGCTCTTTTAACAACTAGGTATACTTAATAAAAAATTTCAAAGAATAGCAATGTAGATACTATTAACTTACATATTTCAGACGACAAACATTTGATTATATCAAATCCTAAAACTCCACATTCTACAAGTCTTATCCATATTAATACAATGAAAAGATAATTTACCCTAAATCGCAGTACCTATTCGGATGATTGTTGATGTGATAGATAGGTGTGAGTACTTACACTGGCGGTGAGCGCGAGGAAGGCGTAGTACTTCTTGAGCGTGGGCAGCAGCGGCGCGTAGCTGGGCACGCGCGCGCGCACCTGCGCCGCCCGCGCGCGCGCCGCGTGTCCCAGCAGCAGCGCCATGTACGCGCCCACCATACTGTGCTCCATGTGCGCGCCCGCACGCGCCAGCACTGACACAACACACAATGTAATATATCTCTATTTCGTAGCCAACAACCTACACACTATGGAAATAGATCATTTAGTTCAGTGTTACTCAAAGTGGACGATATAACACCCCGATGGTGGCAGTCAGCGACGGCGGTGGCGAGGTTCAGGATGTACAATTGTACATACAAAATAAAAGAAACTCAAAAAAAGCTTAGTGAGCGTTTTAAAAAAAAATTGAGGGGCGTTGACGAGTTATGTTTTAGAATAGGTGACGGTGAATAAATAAGTTTCAGGTACACTAGTTTAGTTACTAGTTTATTAGGTGCTCAGTCGACTATTCCAATATGTCACGCAGTCACATAGATGAAAAAGTGTGTCACTGTATCCAATTGCCTATGTACATGATATTTAATCATACGCAAAAATAACCGGCAAAAGACTGAATTATATTATTATGTAGTATAGTATAAGTGGCGAGTGTGTGAGTTGCGGCCACGTATTGAAAAGCGCAGCGTAGGGCGGCCCCCCACCAGATGGACCGACGACCTGGCAAGGGTTGCGGGTGGCCGTTGGATGAGGGCGGCACAAAATCGCTCGTTGTGGCGGAAATTAGGTGAGGCCTATGTTCAGCAGTGGACATCATTGGGCTGATATGATGATGATGATGATAGTATAATACCAAGTTTGGACTTACATTTTGCGACCGTTTCATCAATATCATCCTGAGATTTCTTATCGTTGTTATCATCAGGTTTGCCGTCTAACAACGCGTCGGTGTTCTCTTCGGCTCGCCTAGATAATGAAATGACAAATTTACTTACAAAAATATTTAAACTAGTCATTATTATTACAAAAACAAATCAAAACCATAGCTCTTAAAAATAATAAAATCAAATAAATACCTGGCTAAATCTTCCCGTTTATAAAATAGGTCCACAATAAGATCTAACGCTGTGACGCTTCTAGAAATGATGTCATCCTCATTGTCGATGCGTATGCGAACGTTCAGTAGCCTCTGCGTGTTGTTCTCATTGTGCTGCACCAAGTTTATTAACAGTAGAAGGACCTGGCGAAGGAAATAAATATAATTAGTTCTACTTATAAAAGCAGATTTATGGATTGTGGTTTATACATGGGACCTATGATATTGTATGTTAAAAAAGGTGTAGATAGGTTAAAGCGCTCGAAAAGTGGCACACTAAAAATAGGCTTATTAGCAAACCTCATCTCAATGTCCCGTTGACGGCGTCGATAGATGTCATTGTCCGTCAAAGAATAAATTATGTTTAAGATCATTGTCAGCTGCTTAAAAATAGGTATAAAAGATTGACCATTACTTTTTTTTTTTGTTCTTTTTTTATATTATGAAGGATGTATTAAATAGACGAACTAAATTGAAATCATAATATGTTCAGTATGTCGTATAGAATTTTGGATTGTGTATATTCATTGTTTCAAGGTATCCTTCAAATGAACTGAGGCGCATCCAGTGGGTGGACATTGTCCGCCAACAACGAAACGAAGATTTCTGGCAGCCGAATAAATCCAGTAAAATATGTTCAACTCATTTTAAAGACATAGATAAATGTATATCTCCCAAAGGACATATGACATGCTTCATGCAAATACAGGCTCTGCGTCAATCACCCCGAATTTTATTAACCGATTTTTATTTTTATTTGTTTACAAACTATACCCATTGTATATTTTGTCATGCAACGCGATAGTTTGAAAATTAATAAATGCATTTTAAATCGTAATCCTAGATAAATTCATCAGTGAATCTATTTTTAGGCATAAAACTTGGTAGGTCAAAATGTCACGTCTGTTTAATTACATATTTTATTCCATATAATTTCTACTGCATGTGTCGACGCATTGTAGCAAATTTTGTTGTCTCTATTTAGATCGTGATAATTAAATCGTGCTATCTTACTTTCACGGCTCATTTAAGGTATCGATTTGACATTGCATTATTACGATATGTATGATGTGCGTTTGTGTGCCATTTCCAAAGAGCGAACGTTATGTAGGTACCTATCTACACCTTTTTTAACATACAATATCATTGCAGTGGACTGATCTGACGCTATAATGCGAGACACTGAAAATAGAGTCTTCCGCGAAACAAAAGAATCAGCTATAAGTGTATTAAGTTCTCAGGGCTTAAGAGGTTTTGCGTCGGTAACGAATTATATAACGTTATTCAAAGTGAACATGACTCGATGCGGTGGCATGCGTTACGATGCGAAGCGAGAGTTGTATCCTACGTGCGATCGCACGACATCGCCGCACCGCCATAAGAACGAAACTTAGGTGGATGTTCCGATACGCCTCCTGCATACATTTTACTAGCGCTATTGTCAAATACAAAGCAAAGTTGCAAAGTTATAAAATTAATTGTTCTATGTAAAAAAGTGTCTATATTAAAGAAAATATCGTCAGTAAAATGTATGGAGACGTGTCGGTACATCCACCTTAAGGCACAGTGTTTAAATATATTTAAAAAATCCAATAACAGTCGCACCGAGCCGCACTGCACCGCACGTGCTGTTGATCACGTACGATACTTCAATAGGTAGGTAGGTATATACATTCATTTTTTGTTATTGCGTCACGCCGCGCTGTTTTGTGTTAGTATCGAGGTCGCCCACATAGTACACTACGTCAGCCATCAGTCTAGAACATTCTCATAGAGCTTAACACTGCCACATCGGTAGCACTACGTGTGTTTATTGCTTGCAATTAACGAAAATTTAAAAGCCATTTTGTCATCAATATCAACCCATTAAGTCCCACTGCTGGGCTCAGGTCTCTTCTCTCCGAATATTCCTATTATATTTACAGTTATTACAGAATAAAATGTTTAGTAAATGAATACTTACGCAAACACTAAATTCGAAGTTTCTATCGTCAGGAATGAAGTTGCCTTGATTGTTCAGTATGATGAGGCATGTTTCCATCACCGACGGTTGTTCACCGATTACTTGAGCTCCAAGGGACGCTGGAAAGAGAAATATAATGTTAAATTTTGAATACATTAGTCAGAGGACCGGTTTCTTTTCCGAATACCCTTTGTTTCCTTTTCTCTCTTATAGTAGCGTCTTGGTTGTTTTCTTCGCAAACAATGGTAAAAGAACACAGTCATGTCCATGGGCAGCAGTTAATATTACCACTTACGATCTATTAGGTGGGCCCCATGTTCGTCTGCTATGTCAGGCAGTAAAAAAAAAATAGACGAATAATACTGCCACAGAAACAACGAGAGAAACGTAAAACACACCTTACAGAGACCGCGGTCATAATAATACTGCTTTTAGTAGTCTTCTGTTTCTGCTGGTAAATAGGACTTTAGAGGTCAGGAAACGCCGCTCGGAATCGAACTCGGAATGCATGATTTGCAGGCCAGTCACTTATCCATTCTATCGTCGTCGTCATCGTGGTCTATAAAAGAAAGTACAAAGGTATGCGACTAACTGGTGTTGTTGAAGGAGTGCGAGAGGTTGAGCAGCACTTTGAGCGCGGGCAGCGCGGCGTCGAGCAGCGCCTGCCGCAGCGGCGCGTGCGCCTGCGCCTGGCGCAACCAGCGCACCAGCACGCCGCACACGCCGCGCGCCGCCGCGCCGCCCGCGCCCAGCCCGCCGCCGCACAGGTACAGCTGGTTGTCCTCGTTCTGCTGCGTCACCTGCACACATACACATACATTTTAAGTCTACATTCGGAACACACATGAACTAATTTATAAAAGATCGATGAATTACAAGTTGGCGATTGTTTCTAACAGATCTCATTTACGTAAAAAAATGCTAATCTGCATATAACCGGTCTTATTGCAAAACTCATAAAGAGGCCTATGTCCTGCGGCTTATACGATGATGAAGAAAATTTTTAATACTAAATATTCCTCACAGCAAAACAAAAGCTTTCCCTACAAAACAAAAGCTTTCCCTAGTGGTATAATTTATGTAGCTCCAGTTATATTGACATAATATTGTGTCGCTGAGTAATAACGTAGCAACAATAATTTGCTAATCAAAAAATGAAATTCATAAAACTTAGATACTAAAGACACCTTTAGTATCACAAAACAATCAAAACAATTACACAAATTTTGTACTTTCTAATAATAACTGTAGGAAATACTAAAACATCAATAAGGGATATCACACACTAAATGACCACGACTTTGAACAATCGTAGTCCTGGGACCTCGGTTTCAGAAAGCCCCAATTAAACTGCAGTTTAATTCGTAATTTCACCAATAACTGTCAATTACAGTTAACCAAATCCAACTATACAAAATAATACTTACATTTTCTAGAACCCGAAGACACCTATCCGCCTTCCTAAGCACTTCAACATCAGTAGTGGTCCAGCTCTCGACGGGCGAATCAAGACGCGCTGCGCAATCTTGAATGGTCCGCACAATATGGTCCACGCCACCCAACACACGTAACTCTTCTTTGAACCACTCGCCCGCACGCTTTGACGTCAGTGATAGTAAGGTCTCCATAGCTAAGTGACCCACCTGAAATATATTATTGTAGTAATACATTTATCTGTCAATCGTAATATTAATATTCGCAACTCAACTGCATATAATCACATTCCTCGTTCATTTAAATCCTTTAGTCGCGTTTGGTCCAATTTTATCTTGTAACTAGAAGACGCGCGGGGCTTCGCTCCCAACGTTCTTATTTTGGCCACTGCTCAGCTTCTATTGGCCATAGCGTGATGTTATTAGTCTATAACCTTCCTCAATAAATAGGCTATCCATAACTAAAATAATTTTTCAAATCGGACAAGTAGTTCCTGAGATTATAGCGTTCAACCAAACAAACAAACTCTACAGCTTTATAAGTATAGATAGAAGTACATCTATTTATCTAATATGTACTTGTATATATTCTATATTAGACCTGTAAATTGGACCAACAGAAAATTTTGTTAATTAGATCAAATGTGACTAAGGTATTTAAATTAATAAACGACACTTAATACAAGAAAAGGTAAAATTACTAACAGTGATATTTTCCAAGTCCAAGTGTTTAGCTTTTCCTTGACTCTTTATTTCTGCACATAGCTCCCGCACACGTTCTTGTGTTTTAGTCAGCTGGGCTGATGTTAAACCACAATCATCTAGGGCGTTCCTGTATTATAAAACGAATAAGCCAATTACAGACATAAACAGAACAAAATCTAAAACCTACTATTCACAATATAAAATAAACCTCACATGGGACTAAATTATCTACAACCTTCTGAATTTTTTTCAACATTAGAATGAATTTTAAAAAACTTCTAGTATACTATTAGTTAATACGGAACCCTAAAAAATATGCGTTTCCTTACAACGTTGCCCTTTAGCAAAAGGAGATAGTAATTCATATTACTTAGTAGATATAAAACAGTGAAATTCCCATTGGTACTGCAGCGCAGGTCAGAATCTAACTTAAGACCTCTTGTTTAGCATACACTCAGGCATTCATCTTGATTCGGCCACTGTGTTTTATTAGATTTATGTTATGTAAAATATCTTGTAACCCATTTAAAATGCATTACAAGAAAGGTGTACCAAACCCTTTGGAAAAGAAAGGTGTACCAAACTAAAAACATGTGACAAGTTCTTTTTATTCGAATAAACAATGCTACTAACTTGTGTGATGCATCTGATTCAAGTAAGTTCAACATAAGTTCCAATGATTCACGATCCAGATCCATATTGAGACGATCTTGAGACAATACGAACATCACTGTCGCCGTGCAAAGACCCAGACTCTGAAAGCACAATCAATTTGGTTTTAGGCTATATTTTGTAGGAAGCATTAATTAGAAGCCTCGGTGGCTCAGTGGTTTAGTGACCCTGACTGCTGAGACAGGGGTCGTGGGTTCGATTCTCACCCAGGACAATTTTTTGTGCGATGAGCACAATTATTTGTTCGGTTTCTGGGTGTAATGTATCTATAATATGTATGTATTTACAAAAAAAAGTTATTTAAGTATTATATCAGTTGTCTAGTATCCATATTACAAGCATTATCTTAGTTTGGGACTAAATGGCGCTGTGTGTGAATGTCCAAACAAACATTATTTTAATTTATTTTAGTTCTGTTCTGTACTAGGGAACAAGCGCTGTTTCACGAGGGCCTTTACAAACATACATTAACGCACACAAAGTACTCCTAGACTCGAAACAAATATCTATAAATCACATATATATTGTCTCGTATGGGTATCGAACCCACGTCATTGGGCGAGGCGACTGCAATAACCACTACGCCAGAGTGACAGTTATAATGTAGGAAACATTAAATTTATATCTATTCTAAGGCCCTATTCCACCACAGGCTGATAATTTATTTAAAACCACAGATTAATAAGCCACAGATTAGAAAATATATCAAAAATTATCACTCAGCAGTGAAAGAGTACCTAAGTAATGCATGTTACAACATAATTTCTTATAAAGTGTAATCGAAATTATTTCATAATAATTAGCATGAATCATGTATTACGTTACCATAATTTGTAATAATAAATTGTATTGGTGTTTAACCCATTTTTAATTAAGTTCGAATGTACAATTTAATTAATTTATTAAACTGTCATATAATAACGGAAAACTTACCATTAAAACATATTATTATCTTCACACAAACTCAAAATTTCCCAACTGTTTTGGTAAATATATAACCATAAAACTTTTAATCTTAAAATGTAGGTTAACTTAATTATGAAAATATACTAAGCCATTGACATTTCATTTCATACTACATATAACCTATACATAAGTAATCTGCCTACACGCTACTTTCTAACAATAGGCGTGTGATACGTAAAGGGCCACTTTCTAAAATGTTATCTATGAATAGAATGGACCCATAGCAAATCTAGTGAAAGTAATTTGTGTACAGTCAAGTTTTAAATTACAGTTTCCGTTCATCCGTCTATGTGTAAGTTCTTGCACTTGTATAGGCTAGTACATTACACCCAGAGCAGAGTGATAAAAGACAACTTAAAGAAATACACATGCACATTTAAATATTATCTTGTTTTTATAAATTACAATAAACACAGTTTATTTTACACTACATCACATAATATTAAAGAATAACTAAGAATACTATTACCTACATAAACTTTTATACAATTCTGCCAACGAAACTATCTAATCTTAGTAAATGGGATTGATGTCGCTTTTCCGGATCGACATTTTATACAACTTTTTATATATCTTATGACTACCTTGGTAGGTACCTATTATACTAAAGGTCCTTAGAAACTTTAAACCCGTAAATAAATAGTACAAAATTTTCAAATTTGCATTTCGCAATTTTCACTCTTGAATAGCATCTTTGTAAAATTAATTAAAAATTGTTTTGCAAAGAAAAATAATGCTATTTCATAATTGATGTACAAAATAAGTAATATGGGTAGTTTACCTGATCATTGGTGGCATCATGCAGCGCGCTGAAGAACTTCTGCACGGTGCCGTGCGCGCGCAGATGCATGCGGAAGGCCGGCGCCGTGCACTTGCTCGCCAGCGTGATCGCCGACAGGCACCGCGTCGATATCGGGTTGTTACTCTGTGTACAAGACATTAAAGCTCATTTTTAATCACCAATATATTCTGGAAAAAGTTATTCTACTTAATCTGTGACTCATGTAAAACTGCATTGCAACCTCCTTGAAGCTGATGATGAATTACGACACAGCTGTCATACAAGAACTGTATCAAGATTATTTTTTTTTAATTTATTACAAACTCTGTGCGTAAAGACTGTCAGTTAAGTTAAATATGTAATTTTTTAATGTCGACATTACAGTATGAGAGTAGATAGATACAATGTTTTACTTTACATATTTCCGCAGAGAATGAACCAAATTATTGATAAAATTTGAAATTCGAATCGAAAATTTTAATGTACAGACGTTTCACTTGTTATATTCAAATATACTATTTGTCTGGACACTGTGTATATATTAATAATATAAATATAAAACATATATTTGAATATCATATTAATTGTACCTACATTAAAGTTGACACAGAGGCTTTATAACTTTCAACTATACTGTTGATATTCTGAAGTGATAAATAAAGAATGTTAATTACCTGCAGAGAATCAAGTAGGTATTCGACATCATCATTGAATTCTTGAAATTCACCAATTTCCTGAATCTGATGGGCCTTCTTGACATTTCTTACCACTGTATAGAACTGTAAAAGAAGATGTTATTTAGATTCATTGTCATTAGCAACCCATTAATGTCCCACAACTGAGATTGGGTATCCTCTCATCTCTCTAGAGAATCGAAAGGGTTTAGGCCATAATCCACACACACTTGCCTAGTGTCGGTTGGTGGATAGACATATAACAGATAGCCTTAAGTCACAGTACATACATATAACAGACTAGTACATATAAATTCCGCTGGTACAGCTGGTTGGAATCAAACTCGGACTCGCATGATTTGCATGCTGGTAACTTATCCATTCAGCCACCATTGCATATTTAGATTACGCATTAGTGATTTCAGTACTTCACTACTGATAGAGGAGTCAAGTAAACAGGTAATTGCTACTAGAGTATCATCATTGTATCGGCCATAGAATATCCACTGTTAGACATTTTCATTGAGAGTATTATCATCATCATCAGCCCAATGATGTTCACTGCTGGACCTATGTAAATTAGGTGCAGCCTATGCCTCACCTAATTTCCGCCACAGCGAGGGAGATAGAGACATTGAGAGTATCAGTATCATTATCATCATCATCATCATATCAGCCCAATGACGTCCACTGCTGGACATAGACCTCACTTAATTTACGACACCGCGAGCGATCCTGTCGACCGCCCGCAACCTTGACCAGGTCGTCGGTCCATCTAGTGGGGTGCCGTCATAGGACACAGCATAGGCTGCACCTTCCAATATATTCCATTGAGAGTATAGACAAAATTAATTTATGTAAAAGAAGGAAGTGAGGCACGGTCTCTGGCTACCCAATTAGAAAACAAATGATATAATATGTATTTATGTGTAGAACATGCGCATGAGACAACATGACAACATGAGACCTAGATTTGTAATTGACTGTTACTACCTTACTTGACTAGTTGGCATAATGATGTTAGTTGCATAATTGAGTCAATTCATTTGTTGGTACACCACTTTTTAGAACTTGAAGTTGAAATTTTTGTTGTAAGAATATAGTTACCTAATCTCTCAGTGCCCTATTAAATTTAGTCTGTTACATTACAGTAGACATAAGAGATTTGTTGATAGATAATAGACCATAGATCATTAGGTGAGGCCTATGTCCAGCCGTGGACGTCATTTGGCTGATATGATGCCTCTATATTATGGCAATGATCTAAGATTACTATGAGTTCTTGCAATAACTATAAAATAAGACAATTCTCAAAGCAGTAAGTTGACATTATACATACCTCTTTAGCCTCCTTGGCACATCTCACACTAGTGTAAGGCCTAACTGCTTCTGTAGATTCAGGATCGTCAACAATAGGATCAGGAGGCCGGTATCTTGTGACTCGGGTAAGTTCTTCGGACACCTGACCTGCTTGATTTCTGGGTTCTGCATTCTCCGCTGGCTCAGGCCTTGGAGTCTCATTACCTTTCTGTAAAGCAAAACAATAAATATAAATAAGTCAATGCTATGATATATTGAGAGAAACTATAACTTTTTTATTACCTCCTTGTGTAACTGATTCAAGGCTATATGCATTACAAAAAATAATAATGACACTTGTAGTTGTTGAATTGAATGTAATTTTTGTTGTATTCCAATATTGTTAGAGTTGAGAAATTTATTTCTGTTATTTTTATGACATTTTGCATGAGATAATGTTATTGTTGATAAACTGAATAGTATTTCATTGAAACATTTTTGTGCTGGTGGCTCAATAGAAGATTTTGTATGAAAAACACCATCAATGTGTTAATTAAATAGATAACTTTAAGCTTTACATTAAATATTGTCTTATTATGACTAACTTCTAATCAGCCCTGTTATATTGTCATTAAAAAAATACTCTACATGTTTAGAAGAACATTGCAAATTTGAATAAAGTAAAATGATACCACGAAAATACTTACATCATTAGCCCATTCATGCCTGTATAGATGTCGCCTCTTTCTTGCAGGCAGTGGTGATGGATTGTCATTGACAAGGGACTTGCTTTTAAATATTGATCCTTTCTTTTTGGTTATAACTAACTTAACACTAGGCTTATCATCACTCTGTAAATGATCTTCGGAATCACATACACCTCTGGGTGATTTAAAAACATCATCTTGGGTATTTTTCTGGACCTCTTCTTCATAATTTTCATTAGGACAACTATTGTAGGCGGAATCAGAAGACTGTGTGTTTGCCTGTGCATAGTTAGGAGTGTCATTTGTAAGTTCTTGAGCAACTTCATTTGTATCTTCCTCCTGACTTATTTCTTCAGTAGGTGCACTTGGTTCAATAATGTTGTCTTCTTGAAGCACAGGCTCTACAAAATCACTTTCAGGACTTGAATTTTTATTATGCTTATTTTTATGCTTCCTATGCAGCTTAACCTTATGTGTTTCATTCTTTCCAGTGTCACTGCTACCAGATAGAATGTCAATTAAATCATTCTTCTCAACAGGAATTTCATCCTTCTCAATTCCTATTTCAGGTTCAGGTGAGGTAATTGAAGAAGCCGCATCAGCGGCAGCAGTGATGTCATGCTTTTTCCTTGTCTTTCTACCCTCTTTTTTAATATCACTAACTGTTTTAGTCCCATGTTTGTTAACAAATCCAGAAGTGATGGCATCCAAATAATCATCGTTTTCACTGTAATTTATGTTAGGCCTATTCCTTCTAGATCTCCCTGAACTCTCTGGAGGTTTAGGTTCCGGTGGAAGCTCATTAGGTTGAACTTCTAACCTTGGGGACTTAATTACTGAACCTGTGGACTCTAGCTTGGCTAGCTGGGACTCAATATCATCTGCTGATGATACTTTGATTTTAGATTCTTTTTCATTTTCATGAGATGGTGATGCCAGTGTTGTGTAAAGATCATACACATCTGTACCTGGCTGCGGTGAAATATTTGGTTTCTTTAGAGGTTCATCATCCGAGTTCTTATGATGACGTTTGTGAGCCTTATGCTCTTTTTTATCCTTCTTCTTTTCCTTCTTAGTTTCTGTTGTAAGACCAGCACACTTTATTGTGATTTTGAGTCCTTCATGTTTAGGAGAACATATAGTTTCCATTGACGGACTCTTTTTATGATCAGATCCAACATCTGAATGTGTATCCATAGAGGAATGTCTATCAGAACCTGGAGATGTAAAACCTTCATTGGAATCGGTACTAACAATCCTAGAAGTTCCTTTGGATATTCTTAGCACTATAGGCGGTGGCTTACGTTCCTCACTAGCATCTTTGCTTGTTGATGGACTTGTGACCTCTAACTTTTCCAGTGGTTTCACTACAGATGGACTTGAAACAAGAGGACTAGTTTTAGGAGATGTTACTTTAGGGGATGCTAAACTTGCTGCTCTGGATTGAATAGATTCATAACGAGTAAACTCTGGAATAGGACTGTTACTTCCATCTTCAGCATAATTTATCACTTTATCACGATTACGAACCAGGTAACGTTTATTTGGTGGTTGAGTATTCTCAGCTGGCACTTCTTCTTTTCTAGATGCCTTTGTGGCTACAGTACTTTTCTTAGCTTTGGATTTCTCCGAGTTGCGGCGAGGTAATTCAGGAGACGATGAGTCTCTATTGTAAACCCTACTTCTTTTACTTGCTGCTTTCTTTTCCTTACTATGAGAAGGATGTTCGGGCGACAAAGGTGCAGCAGGTACAGGAGGAGCATAAGTTATTTGAGGTACTGGTGGGAATATCTCAGCATTTCGAGACTTGAAAAACTTTTTGGGCTTAGGTGGTGGTTGCTCAGTCTCAACTGCTGGCACTGTCAGTGGACTATTTTGATCTTGCACAGGCTTTTTAAGAATATTGTTTGAATATGCTGAAACATAAAATAAAACAATGTTTTATACTCACAATGCAATAATTGCATTTACAATCTCACATTTATCTATAACCACCCAAAAAAAAACCAGAAGGAAAACAAAACATTAGAATAACAAAATCTTGAAGATGTAGATAGTACCTGTGACCAATTTGAATTACAATTGGACCAAAATAGCTTTCACCAGTTACATACATTAAAATACACAATTTTGTTATCTAATGGGAATCTCGTTATGAATAATAACAAAGATAATAAATATAAGTTTCAGTTTGTAAACTCAAGGTTGTTTATAAATGACGAATGTGTCAGTGAACGTGCTTACCGTAAGGTGCGCTTCTAATCGACGTGAAGCTAGTGATTCCCCATTTGCCGACGGTACCCGCCGAGCGGGCAGCTGTCGGGCAGTTACTGTTCTCTCTAAACAGAGCACTATCCAGCGGTACGGCCACGCTACCGCCTCGGCCTCTGCCCCAGCGCGACATGCTGATAATTTCATCAAAAACGATGACACTTGCACCGACTCTCTTCTAATCAATCGTTTCAGCAAATGTCAAAAATAATAACACATGCCGTTTCCAAACACAACTTGAATCTAAGCAAATTCTTAAAAATCCACTTCTTGAATCATTATTTGACTTTCTCCAAATGAAATGAAAACACAACCCATAAAGATAACACACCCGCCATTTTTACGGGAGCCAAGTACTTTTCCCTCAGATGCACATAAATGCGTAATCAAACGTCAAGCCGTGTAGCACGTTTTTACAATTTTCATTATAATTACCGATTCTCTTTGAACTTTTGAGGTAGATATTTAACGTTAATTTTAACAATAATAAATGACAAATAGGACACAAACTGCGATGTTGTCATCTCATAACACAAAAGACGCCATATTGTGGCTAAACAAGAAGTGTTTCCAACAACCAATACGGACTCACGAAATGAATGGTACACCATAGAGCTAAATACTGAGATAAATAAAATATTCAAAGATATTGAAATAATTTAAGCTATGAGCTATATTAATAAAACACGTTTATTTAATGTAATTTGATCATATTTGAAATTTATTACATGGTTTCTATTTAATTTTCTAAAAATTGCAAACCATCCAACACTCAAACAAAATGGCGTTCTTACCATAGACATTAGGAGTAAATCAATCCAAATACGCGGTAATTTTAAATAGATGCCGCGAAACTATTTTTCTAGTAAAAGATTTCTTTCGGATGAAAATCTTAGAAAATCTAGTGATTGCGAGTTCATTCTATTTCAATTTTTTACATACGGCTTGCCTGATGGTCAGCGCCGTAGCAGCAGCCTATGCCTGCAGGCTGCAACACCAGAGGAGCATTTCGGTCGCCTACTCGCTCGTGATTCACGAGCGAGTAGGCAACCGAAATGTACATTTTATCACTACTTAGTATAAAACAAAGTCGCTTTCTCTGTCCCCATATCCCTATGTATGCTTAAATCTTTAAAACTACGCAACGGATTTTGATGCGGTTTTTTTTAATAGATAGACTGATTCAAGAGGAAGATTTATAGGTATAAAATACAGACCACGCGGGCGAAGCAGCGGGCGAACACTAGTTATATTATAAAATAACAATATTTTTGGTCAGAAGAAATAAAACGGTTACAAGCATGTCGGACCATACTCAATGTAGGGTTCCGCAACAAAAGAGCGTATCTTCATAGCGCTTACTTCCTATTGTTGGGAAGCGCAGTTTTTCGGCATTTGTTAGAAGTAGGTAAGTATTTATTATGCATTATCCATGCTATCCATGTTATCTTTGTAATTTTTTAAGGTTTTACGGTTTAGAAAATAGAGGGGAGGACACAATTTATGCTAGGTACTGACGTAGCGTTTATTTTCCAAAAAAAATCTTAGAAACTTTTTGTTTGTTTCTTCTTAATAGATAAGTGTAAAATGTTTAGTTCTGTAGTTTTTAAATTGTTAAATTAAAATTTAAAGGATGTCGACCGAACAATTGTGTCTAAACCAGGTCTAAACGTACAGTGTAATCATTACGGTACCCACAGGACAGGCTTGCCTAGTGTGGGGCCAACGGAAAAGACCATTGTAATTTTTTCTAATAATAAATAATTTTTAATTTAATTAATTTAACCTTATACCTAGTGTTTTTAAAAGATCTGTCGAAGTATGTGTACCTATGTGCCACTTTGTTCTATGATGAGATTAAAATGTAAAATATTTTAATCTGTAGGTACATACAAATAAATAAAATTGGAGTGTCTGTTTGTAATATTAAAATAACCACTTTTTACTATATGCATATGAATGTATACCAAAATAACATTTTTTACAATTTTTGTCTGCGTGTCTGTCTGTTTGTCCTGGCTTATTTCTGGAACGGCTGGACGGATTTTGACGAGACTTTCACTGGCAGATAGCTTATATAATAAGGAGTAACTTAGGTACTTTGAAAAAAGTAATGTTGATTTTGTTATATTCCACGCGGACGAAGTCGCGGGCACAGCTAGTTTTTAAATATACCTAAGTATAATAATTTTAATCTCTTTTTTAAAATCTTAGCTACAACTTTCACTACGGGAGGGGCCAAAATGTACAAAGATTAGGTAACTACTAAGGTCCTAATTAAGGTAAAAAACCGGTTAAGAGCATGTCGGATCATGCTCAATGTAGGGTTCCGCAGCAAAAGAGCTACGATGTTCATATACACTAGTATTTGAAAATAATACAACCGATTTGAATGAAATTTCATGAGTCTGTTAAATTGTTTCAGCTTGAAAGATTGGATCATTTAGAGAGAGATAGGCCCTGTTGGTAGGATAACGACCACATACAGAGTGGAATTTTGGTTTTGTTCTTATTTATCAAAAAATAATGTTAGTAACCCCCAAGTCATTTTAGAAGACCTATTCAAAGATACCCCACACGATGGGGTAGACGACAAAAAAAATATTCATCCCCACTTCACATGTATGGGAGCTACCCTAAAAAAAATATTTTCCAAAATTTTATTTTACCATTTTGTCGACGTAATTGATATACACACTCAAAATCAAAGCTTTCTAGTACTAACGGTCTCTTAGCAAAACCTCAGACAGACAGACGGACATAACGAAACTATAAGGGTTCCTAGTCAGAACTACGGAACCCTAAAAATGGTCCACCTTTTTATACTTTTCGGACTTAATATTTAAAACAAAAAGCATTTAAGGATTTCATTATTTTTTGTTATTTCTATTTATAGATTCCCCAAAATGTTGCTACGGTAGTACCTACCTACAAAATGTCAGTCGGCGGGCTGGTATTTGATTTGACAGAGTAGGTACCTACTTAGTTAATTTCAGTCTCAGAGTGTTCTCAGGGTTGTCATAAACTTGATTAAACAATCATGAAATACGTCAATGCTATGTAATACATATATTTAGGATAATATCATAACTAAGAAAACATGGTACCTACTACCTAAATACCTACTTAATTTTTTTTTCAAGGCACTTTCAAGGTAGTTCAAAGAAAACCATCTTTCGGTGATCAAGGGCCAGGACGACAATGATGTGAACCCTTTCTGAAACTGTTAATGATATAGGTAGGTAGGTAATCAATAAAATAATCATCATCCTCATTTCAACCCATAAACATCCCATTGTTGGTTACGGGTCTCCTCTAAAGATTGGCCAGACGGTTTGGTACCTATAGGGTTTGTTTCGAATTTTCCTTTTCTTGCAGTGCTCTTGTCTGCATTAGATGTAGTACCCTGATACCTACAATTACTTAATCTGTAGCATAAGGTTACTCCCTTAGTCGCCTTTTACGACACCCATGGGTTAAGATGGGGTAGTGACATTATGAATTCTTAATTCGTCACTACACGGATATAGATAGGTAATATTAATAAATAATAATAAAACAATAACCTATTTTTTTCAGTAAAAGTATGATATTCGGGTTACCCACCCTACCTATAACATTGTGTTGTTCGTCTGCCAGTCGGGCAATAAAAAAAAGTAAATTGTCACTAAAACAATCATTAAAAATAATAACTCCAAAGCATCAGAATCTATGCCCAAAACAATTTGAAATTGTAGACATCCTAGTATTTTGCATAGGTACTATCGCTAACTAAACAGTTTTATAAGGTAGCCGGGACTAACTAACTGGGACCTGGCACCGTAATTAACTCGAATCGCGTTTGAACAATACAATTTTACTGCTATGCATTCATTGTAGGTAGGTACCTAATGTTTCGAGCTTGAACAACAGATTTTAGTAGCCCGAGTTAATTGCGGTCCCAGGCGCCGGAATACCTCATTTATAAAGAACTAGAAGTCACGTGGGGCTATGCTCCCGTCGTTATTTGTATGGCCACTGCTCAGCTATTGGCCGTAGCGTGATGTTTTAAATAGCCAATGTTATATACAGCCAATAGTGGCCAATAATGTTGGATAGCTCATTTTTCTAGGAAGGACCTTCCTCGATAAATGGGCTATCCAACACTAAACGAATTTTTTAATAGTTTCTGAGATCCTAGCGGTCAACCAAAAACAAACAAACAAATTCTACAGCTTTATAATATTAATAAAGATAACAAATCCCACCAAAAACATTTTCATGTAAAAAATTGCTATGACAAGACCATATGACTTACACTGTCAAAAAGTTATCAGATTTAATGTTGAGCCAGCTTCTAACTCTACACGCCCTAACTCTACAAGGCCTAAAAACACAAACTGTACACCTTAGTCAAAATATATGAAGAGAAATTCTATGAGTACTAGTCTCTAGTCTGATCCACCAACCCGCACTAGGCCAGCGTGAGTGGATTATGGCCTAAACCCTCTCAGCTCTTTAATTAGAGGAGAGGATACCCAATCCCAGCAGTGGGACTAAACGGGTTGTTGTTGATGATGATGATGATGAATGAATGACTACATGTGCCTATCTAGTACCTATCTACGGTTTGGTAGGTATGTATAACATATTTACTCGAACGCATAAACGTGGGTTGCCATCTTTTAGCGGGGCTCATGAAATTGGCAAGGTTATAAAAATAGCGTTACGCCATTCGTCGAGCTACAATAAAAGTGGAAGGTCCCAACGACCCTCGGTTTATCCCCACACGACCACTTTAATAGTTTTTCATTACTCAAGTAGACGCCTATAAAAAAGAGAATAAAGTTTGGGAAGAAAATTGCATGACTTGCATAATGCTCCGTGCCTATGGTGCGCCTTGTGATCGTAAATTTTATACGAAACATAATTGGATTTGGAGATTGTTTGCCACGAATTATTTATGACTATAACAATAGGCGCATACCCTGCTATAAAACTTGGGATATAATCTACCTATACGTTGGACCCTCTGAAAGTCTGAACTATTGTGTTGAGTCAGCAAGAAATAACGTTTGTTTAGTTATCTAAATAAAATAGAACCACGTATCCTCTATTATAATTCTGTTTGTTCACATTTCTGTCTGTTAGCTTAACAAAAAATATTTGGTAATTGTCCTTTTATAAGTAGGTAGGTACTGTAGTGACCTAATTGTCTACCAATGCAGTCAAAAAACTCGGAGTAGGTAAGTAGTGATCCGTGTAGTGACGGATTAAGAATACATAATGTCACTACCCCATTTCAACCCGTGGGTGTCGTAGGAGGCGACTAAGGGAGTAATTTTATGTAGATAAGAGCACTGCAAGAAAAAGAAAATTTGAAACAAACCCTATACCAACCCGTCTGGCCAGCGTGGTATAGTAGGCTAAATTCCCCTTACGAACTTTGGAGGAGACCCGTGCTCAGCAGTGGCACTTTTTTATGGGTTGAAATGAATGAATGAAAGGTAAGTAGAAAGCTTAAATTTGAAAAACAGATCAATGTGTATTAAAATATTATCATTTACGGAAGCATTGGGTATATACATACAATATATATATATAAATACAACATAAATGTACCTACTATAAAAAATGATTTGTTCTATAAAAGCACCTATGTAACTGCCATTCGTGTATATAATCATTTACCAGTAGATATTAAGATATTAAATGTGACATTATTTAAAAACGGCCTCAAGAAATGGCTGATAGAAAATGTATTTTATAGCCTAAATGAATATTTTGAAAAAAAAGATTAATTAAACTGACTCTTATAATTTAATTTAATATAATGAACCAATCATCTTGTAATAATCAAATTTAATGAATCAATCAGCATGTTATAATTTAATTTTATTGTATATTATATGATTATGAATCGAATAATAATATTGCATATCCGACATGGGTAGACTGTTGAAACCAAACTACATGTTAACACTAATGCCATTATGTACACAGTTCTGCAATAAATGGATCTTTATCTTTATCTTTATCTTTATCTTTATAGAGAGATGGCACAGTGGGTAACCTTCTCTTAAACTAAATGAGCAGCACGCCTGTAAGTGCCAACCAAAGACCACAACCATACTTTATAATAACACTTACCTACCTACGTCGGGGTCCTGCTGGTAAGTAGTATCCAGAGCTCATTGGGGAGGCAAGGAATTTTAAAGGTCGGCAACGTGTAGGTAAAACTGCTATTTTAACGAACAAATCATGACGTAGATTGCTATTTCTGCGAACAAACCTTTTCAGTTTTTTTAAAAATCTACAGAAACATTAAAGCATATCTGTCTCATGTGGGTATTTGGTAAACCTTAGCAGCATACAGAAGTTTTATTATTTTCAGACGCCTCAATTTAAATTAACTATAAAGACATTGATCAATATTCAAAGCTGTGGGCAACAACAGTGACAGTGTCATTCACCTTTTAAGTATTGCAAAATACTTTTATATTTTCAAACTTGACGTAGCGCGGGGCTTTGTTGTCGAATGTTTGTAGGTACTTACCTATATTTGAAACAAAAAAACACAGATTACATTTTAATCTCTTTAAATTTTAAAATTTTGTGTGACTTGCGATTGCATGGAGAAACTCTCTGTTGTGTTATGCCCAAGTGGTGGCATTGCTAGATTCTGGAGCTTAGTCAGCGTGCTGTGGCTGCAAAATTACATCTAAGCTTGGCATCTGTACATAGAGTGTACAAACGCTGTCGAGAGACTGGGTTATACACGCGTCGTCCTGGATCTGGTAGGAACCGAGTCACTTCTAGCGAGACGATCGATTTATCTTTAAAGAAATAGGGGCCATAACGCATTTCAACTGCAGCAACAACTCCGTGTTGTTCGTTATGTGGCTGTAAGTGACTCTACAATTAGAAGAAGGTTGAAGGAACGTTGACTGGTACCACACAAGCCTGTAAATGGGCCGAAATTAACTGCAGATTATCGAAGAGCGCGCCTTAACTTTGCACGTGAGCACGTAAATTGGTCATACGATCAGTGAAAGATTTTCTTTTCTGAAGAGTGTAAAATTATGCTGTATGGCAATGACGGAAGGCAAAAAGTATACAGAAGAGCAGGAGTACGCTACGCACAGTACTGTATTGAAGAAAAAGTAAGCTATGATGGCGGTTTATGAACAGTTTGGGGCGGTATTAGCGCCTATGGGAAGAAAGAGCTTGTCTTTATATGCAGACCGCGTTTGCTTGCATTAAACAGTGATCGTTATATCGAACAATGTCTTGACGCTCATGTGATGCACATTTTATTGGCGATGATTTCATATTCATGCACGATAATGCTAGAGTTCACACTGCTGCCGTTGCACAAGATTATCTTGCTGAAGTCGGTATCTCTGTTATGGAATGGCCAGCAAGGAGCCCTGACATGAATCCCATTGAACACCATGGAATAAATTAAAAAGACGAATTCGAGCAAGAGATTCTGCCCCTGAGTCTCTTGGCCAGTTGCGAAATGCAGTTCAAGAAGAATGGAATAACATTCCACAACATTTAATTGTGACTCTCATCCGATCGATGAAAAACCGCATGGAAGCAGTGATAAGAGCCAGAGGAGGAAATACAAGTTACTAATTAAACTGTTTCTTAACTTTTTTTAATTAACGTGTATTTTTTTTTTCATATCCTTCACATTCCACATAGGGCAAAAATTACTCACTAAACAAAACACTGATTTGAATTTGGAACATTATTATTTGGATTTACAAACGCCATACTACCCCCTACTAAACTATAATTAATATTTATTCCTAAAAATAAATATTTTTCCTAAAATTCTTTCGAAACATCAAATTGCGAGGTGCTTCGATTTATTTTTTTGATGAGAAGTGTATAATAAAATAATTAGCTTTCATATATTATTTCTGTACTTATTCGAAGTATTTGATAATCTCATAAATGGCTCTATCTCGAAAATCAAGCAGAATATGAAAGATATACCTACCTAATGGCCCTAAAATACAGTCAGCTTTCCCAAGAGTCAAAAAAAGAATTGTCTCAAGAAAAAGTATCCGTAGTTCAACCAGGTGAGTCAGATCTATCTCAGGTCAAGCGATTATAGTTCGCTAGATTCTACCAAAACTCTTTGAGGAATTATCGTCAATTATCACCGTCAATTATATTTTTCATTTGTGTTTTGTTTGTCACGATATAAATAACTATAGTCTAGCCATCCGTTCTTTGCACAAGAAAAGAGCGGTAAATTCAAAAAAACAAGGGGTGACAACACCGACTATAGACTGAAAAAATGCGTTTGATACTATTATCTCAACTTAAGTAAATATCAACTTTCTAACTACGCCTTTGATAGCTTTCGGCATTATTTTTCAATAATTTCAAAAGAATATTGATTGAAAAAAACTAAAAAGACAGTGACATGACAGTTCAAAAATATTGCCATGTATAGATTTTAAAAAATAGTCCAGTGCAGAGAACCGGTAGCCAGACTTTAGCTGACCCGGCGTAGGTACTTCGTACCGCCATAAATAAAAAAAAGCGCGCGGATCCTAGGTCTATGGTATTTTTGTATTCTGCTACTATATAATACTACCTTGATACTGCAATGTATTTACTTTTCTACGAAAAATATTTTTCTTCATATTTTACAATATCCATTTATTTTCATTAGTTTATGACTTTAGCGACCATAAATACATACAATGATAATTCACTGTCAAATGTCAAATTTTAGACCGAAAATAAATGGCGCGAATACATAAAAATGGCGCGCGGATCCTAGGTCTATGGTATTTGTATTCTGCTACTATACTACCTTGATACTGCAATATATGTATTTACTTTTCTACAAAAAATATTTTATTTCATATTTTACTTTATTTGATAATTTTACTACACAATTGTCATAATATATTCTTTGAATTTACTGGTGAATATTAGTAATATATTCAAGTAATGAGGTTGTATAGTGAGCAAAAAGAAAAAAGAGATCTTTGATTTCTTTTTAATCTGTCATACTGAATTGTCATTAGGGCTGACGTTGATAAATATAGTAATATACATACACAAAGTTGAAAGGATGAATGTTTGTTTGTATATTTGATAATTTTAACCAAAAAGACACGGGATGGATGTTTACAAAGATAAGTACTATTCTAATCAATCACGTAATATTGGTTATGTTTAATCTGAAGTAATTATCTGTACTTAGAAAATATTGGCCGAAATTTCCCCTCTAAAAGTGAAAAGTTGCTGTGGTCACAGGAACAAAATAACAGGTAAGCGAAGTCACGGGTGACATACAGTATTATTATAAGATTTTTGGGATTATATACATTTCATTTAATATCGTAATAACTTTTAAACTATTTGTCGAAATAACTTAGTGTAAACGGCAAAAATTATCTACATTAAATGACAAAAGTGATAAAGGTATTTACATTCCTAGGAATTAGTTTAATACCATGAAATTTTTCACTTTAAATGCAGTATCCGATTTAAATGTATTTCTTGGTCACTATTCTCTCTATATCGACTTCCACATAAAAGATAGGCATATGCTGTCGCGGACTTTTTTTTATAACTATTTAAGAGTAACAATTCCTCCATACATTGTCCTTATGTAAAACTAACGGTTTACGTAGAGAAATCAGAAATAGCTATAAGATGGCAGATTTTTCTCCGACTTACTTTACATTTGTTCTCATGGTTTAGCCAATTTACGCGATATCTAGATAAAATATAGCCTATATGTTATTCTGATGTATAAGGTAAATTATTGCAAAGTTTCATTGAAATCTATTCAGTGGTTTTTTCGTTTACTGGTAACAAACATCCAAACATCCAAACATCTAAACATCCAAACATCCAAACATTCTTACAAACTTTCGCATTTATAATATTAGTAGGATACTTATCAATCATCTCTACAATTTGCCCAATATATAAAATTTATAAAATTAATAATTTGCAAAATTAATAATTTCCATTAATTTTAATGGGTTTCGCCTGCCATCAAACATACCTAATGTATAGCTAGCTAGCTATATGTAAAGCTCATAATGTAGTCTGTTAAGCCAAAGTAGAGTTTATTAGGTTTTAATGGTTTGCTTTCTCAATCTTGTTTCAGTATTTTTAGAACATTTAAAAAACAAAATATATGAAAAAATGAACAGATAAGCAACGCAATCTGTTCATTTTTTCATATATTTTGTTTTTTAAATTATTAATTTTTTTCTGTATGTGCTACCTCATATGAACAACTTGGGCTTACACAAGATACACATACCTATTACCTACCTACTATAGCCTAATAGCCCATGGAGTACAGCGCCCCCATTATTATTTCACTTTTTACCCGACTGTCAGGACGGGTATTGTTTTTCGCGCGTATCTTGTATGTTTGTAAATTTCTTTATTCCCACGAATCTTTCAAACGGCTAGATGTATTTTGACAATTAGGGTATCGTTAGATTCGTCTAGAAAACCCAAGTGTCCTTAGATAGGTTTTAAAGAATAAAAAGTCTTAAACGGCGGGCTTTTGACGCCAAATTGGAAAAAGTTCAATTTTTTTTTAACCAAGCCTATCGAGTTGAGTATCAAAATAAAGAGAATCAAAAGGACATTACATATATTCAAAAAGAGATTAGGTATACATAATTGAATGATTCCAAATTGTAAGTAGTTCTATTATTTTTTTTAACCAAACCTATCCAGTAAAGTATCAAAATAAAGGGAATCAAATGGAGATTACAAATATATACATATGTTATGTATTTAAATTTAATTAGGCACAATAATATTACAATAATTTTACGATCTTTTTAGTGCGTTGCTCTCTCTTGATTTTTTGCAGTCGGGTTATTATTTTTTTTTAATTATATTTACTTGTTGATAAGCTTTATGTAGGTATTATAGCTACTAACGAGTCAGTAGCAGTCATTATCAGTACAGTAATGTACCAGTATTAATAGGTACACATCTAGCAACGAATAGCGCCTTCACTGCGCCGTGCCTGAGCACACTGGATTTAATACCTAATTCTTCAACGATATTACCCAACAGATTTTAATCCCGCGTAGGTAACGGTAAGTGTAAATTTATACAATAGTCCAGGAACTGCTTTTTTTTTATTGCCTGAAGTCGCAGACGAGCAGACGGCCCACCTGGTGGTAAGTGGTTACCGCCGCTCATGGACGTTGGCAAAGAGGGCACAGCCAAACCGCTGCCTACCTTGAGAGGATAACTCTCTTTAAACCTCAATTGAAGGACATGGCAAAGCGCTCAGGAAACACCGCTGTAGGAAGTTCAACTCAGAGCCGTCCTCAGCCGGCATGTACGTGGGAGGAATGATTGCTGAAACCTCACCGTTCTAGAAGATATCGGCCTAGTGCGGGTGAAACCTAGAGCGGCGTCGAGTGGTATGATTTTTTTTCCTCAAACTAAATACATTTGGTTTTTGAGAAGTAGCAATCCTTCAGACGCAGAGCCAGCGCGAAAATTGGAGTAGGTAGATCTACCAGCGCTAATTTTGGTTTGTAATAATCTTACTTTCTTTGTCCTAAGTTCCTAGTTCTTTGGGAGCCTGTAGTTACAATATAAATATTTAATAATATATATTTAAAATAATATTATATTTATTAGCAACAATTGGACAATGACGCAGTATTGTCATCATAACATAAGGGAACCAAACAAACATTATTTACGGGGCCGTAAATCTCAAATTAGTGGTTTACGGATATTTTACGACTAACGTAAACCAGAACTAATCAGTTCACTAGTTCGATTTATTCCCATCACAGGCCCTCTTGCAATTTTTATGTAGGTACGAGCCTATGTTTATGTACTTACTTATTTTATGTAATTTCTTGCCGAAACGAAGGGGACTTAATGCGGTGGGTGTCGTTAAATTTGAAGCACATAAGTGCATGACAAAAAGCAAATTGTGGGAGATATAAAACCAGATGTGGCTAAAATAGGGTGAAGAAACTCAATTCTTGCCGCAGCAATGCAATGTTTACGTGGGTTTTGGTAAAGGCATAAGTAAGAACCTAATACATAAAGTATGTTAAACAGTAGGTAGTTCAAAATGTCCATTAAAGGACCAGGAAGGCAATCCCATTATCTACTACCTACCTATCGAAAAGACCGTAGCAATTAACAGACTTAAGGGCCCAAAAGAGACCTTTAGTAAAATACAATAGGTCACCTATTGTGTTTAACTGACAGACTGATATCTTGCGGCGAACCGTTAATCTGTGTGTGGGGCACTTTACAACTTGAAGTTTATGATGGTATTAATGGTAGATGGCAAAAAACCTAAGTTACCTTCATAATTGGTTAATAAAAGTCGATTTTAATGTTAGGTACCATTACAGACCTTTACCTATTTGCAGTTAGTAGGTAAGTACTTATCTATGAATTAAGATCACGATCTTGCATACCTATTCTAATAAAATTTCTAGCTACGGAAAGTAAGGTCGCAAATTACAATACAATGCAAATAACTCAAGACCGTGACTGGCCGGTTTAAAATCAGAACACGAAGACCTATCTTCAATAGGGGACGTCAAACAACTCTGAGCCGATGATTATGATGATGCTGATATACCTGTGAGTAGTAGTTTGTGTCAAAACCGATAAATTTTAATGTGATCGCAGTTTGCCTTTAAAAGAACCTGCCCAAGTCTATTATTTTTACTGACACGAAGTTATGTCGTCGCTTCAGCAGTCAGCTTTGACCTTGTGACATCTGATCAGGTATAGATAGATAATCTGAAAATAATTATTTACTTCCATCCGCGAATCCGCCGCCTAAAGGGAACCAAAAATATGATAAAATAAACATAAACAGGGGCCCTGTTTATTGTCTATTCCATGAGCATTTAGAAAAAATATTTCTTGGTGCGCACCTTTGTATAGGTTCTATTCCCAGCGATTTGGGCTGTGCGTTGATATACCTATCAGTCAGTCAGTTTTAAGTTTCTCCTTATAGAAATAGATTTTATAATATCTAGTTACAGTGAAGTTTTGCCAACAATGATAAACCTTTTTCTTCGGTTTTTGTTGGTCTGAGGGTTTGGCAAACTCGCGCTGTCATTTACTGTTTTGATTCGAATTTAGATCGGTGGAAAAAGGAATCTTCGGGAAAGAATAAAACTCTCCAGAAGAGGATAGGATTCGAGTGTGAGATTTAAAAAAAGAGATTAAATAAAATATCGAAAAGAAAATAGTGTTTCAATATATTATTTTAGAATTGAATCCTCCACCATAACAAAGCCCTGTGCTACGACCCCCGTCTTTACAGTACCTATCTATGTAGATAAATAAGTAGAGTGGAAATTTATATTAACTTTAGGGCTCCTAAAATATCTTTCTACAAGGCACAGGCAGGAACTGAATAAGGTAAGTTGGTTACTTAAATTTTAATACAATTTTCCTGCTATCCTTGAGTTAATAAGTTAAGAAAAAGTGGCACATAAATTCTACTATACGCTATAAGCTTTTTATAGAACATATAAATAATTGAAGTAGACGGTAGCGGACGGGACACGTCTGCCATAAAAATAAAAAGGCCATATCGTCGGCCACAATAAAAAACATCCCCACATAAAATTGTACGTCGCTCGTCGCTTCTTATTTAGGTACCTACCAAGTATGTATGTACTATGTAAGTATTTATACCTAACACCTACTAGGACTTGGTATCTTCACTAGTTACGTATCTAGGTAACAATTTATTTAATATGGTGGATGATGGGAATCACTAACACTATTAGTGCCTAATTTTCGGTACCTCTTGAGAGGTCTATCCTTTCCTTACCCACTGTTCATATATAAACATAAACAATATAAACATGTTTGCATCACTCAGCAACAGCATCTCGTGCGTCATAACGCGCGGTCTAAAGTCGATGCACCTTCAACACTTTGGCGTGACCACAGCGTGACCGAGTTGCGAGGCAGCTGCATTGACACATCTCATGGACGCACACCAAAAAACATTTAACTATGTGTACCTACATAGAGTAAAATTAGTATATAAGTTACAATTAAATTAATGTAAATAAATCAATCATTTTGTCTTATCCGACTTTGACTCATTAGCCTGCCCAAATCTCTCACTGTTGCCAAGACACCTTTAGCATAGCAATCAGTAATGATCGGTCTATGAGCCTGCTGAAAGGCAGTGAGAATACCATGTCCGAACCCTAGTTCATTCACTAGCTCCGTCTGTCGCCTTAGATCTCCTGGTAACAGACTTCCCGCACCTATCTATATAATTATATAGGTATATCCTCACCGTAGGATTAATATTGTAGGGTAGGGCTAAGGAGTTAAAGAAAGTAGGGACTTAGCATAGGTTATGTACTTACGAGTATTCGTGCACTACGGTCCGCACCCGTACACCCACATAGGTATATTGATTTATTATATTGACTGGCCTGTTGGTCTAGTGGTTAGTGACCCTGACTGCTAAGCCGGAGGTCCCCACCCAGGACAAATCTTTGTGTGATGAGCATAAAGGTTTGTTCTGTGTCTGGGTGTAATTTATCTATAATACGTATGTATTTACAAAAAAAAAATGTATTTAAGTAGTATATCAGTTGTTTAGTACCCATAACACAAGCAAATATAATTGCTTACTTTGGAGCTAGATGGCGCTGTGTGAATGTGGAAGAATATTATAAATTTACTGTCATATTTCGTGATTTTCATTTTTTAATAAATACCTAATCGGAGCTACCTATACCTATTTTAAAAATATGTTACACTTTTTAGAATAGGGTAGGTACCTTTTTTTTTTTAAATTATTAATTTTATTTATTAAATAAAATATACCTATATTTCCCATACTATTGAATGAAAATCTACGAGCCCTGTAGCATTGGAAACACGTAGGACTTTATTTTTTGGACTCTTACATATACTTACAGTTTTCTTTTATGAGATAGGTAATTAATATTTTTTTTTTATTTCCTCTCTGTGGTCAATAGGTATGTAGTGTATGTATTTAGTTCTATCTATTTATTTATATTACTATATATGCATGTATGTAGATAGATATATTTATTTATTGATGGATATTTTTTCAATATTTTTATTCTAATGCACTTATTTCGACGGTATACATTATGGTATACCAAATCTACTCTATTCTTGTTTTCCTTTCACCTTTACTTCGTTGTACACTTCTTTTGCTCTCTCGCTATATTTTTCTTTCCTCTACACTTTGGGGTTTGCTGGAAGAAAACTCAAATTTGAGTTAAGCTCGCCTATGTACATGTCTTTTCTCTCTGTGTTGTGTTGTTTTGAATTTTTTGGGTACAATAAAGAATTAAAGAATTAATATACTCGTATGATTTTGGAAATATCAATCTTTTAGAAGGGAAAATTCAATGGTTCCGGAAATCTAAATCCCACCAAAAACATTTTCATGTAAAATGTTGCCAAGACGAGACCAATGACTCGCACTGTCAAAAAGTTATCAGATCTAATGTAGAGCCAAGCTTCTAACTTTGTACGCCCTAACTCTACAAGGCCAAATTTCAAAAACCTTACAGCTTAGTTAAAATATATGGCTTGGTCTATTCGCTACATTCACATGGGCGTAAAGTGAAATTTTCTTATAAACCTATTGTTTATAAGATAATTAATAAACAGTGGAGTAGAGTTAGGGCGTGTAGAGTTAGAAGCTTGGCTCTGCTCTACTTTTTGACACTGCGAGTCATATAGTCTCGTCTTGATAACATTTTACATGAAAATGTTTTTGATGGGATTTCATTTCCTTTTGTAAGTTCATCATCATCATACATAGCTTACATACCAAATTTCAGCTTTCTAGGACATTAGGTAATACCTTAAGAATGTTGATGATTTATTAGTGAGTCAGTGGTGAAATAAAGGATTTTTAGATATCAATAAAATCTAAAGTTTAAGGTTTAATAAGTCCGTTATTGACAATATATCCCGAGATTTTTTATTTACGAGAACTTATCAACTACTTAGTTTATTTTGAATTTTGGACCTCTATCATTCCTGAGGGGTTCATAACGAGCTATCAGTACATTAGAAGTAATATCTTACGGGGTATGGCAACTTTAGGAGCAAATTATTTTCGTTTAGGTTCCAACCAAGAACAATCTGTCTATCACATACTCCAGGAGTGTAGTCTTTGGCAAAATGCCTGTAACGTCATGTTAGATCGTTTGCAAGTATCGTCAGGAATACCTACCTACTATGGAGATCTTGTGTAGATCCGCGTGAATTTTTGTGCGTTTAAGCGTTTTTGCCGTAACCAGAATCAGAATCAGACTCAATAGGTCCCGCAATTTTTTTTAAATTTTTGACCGTGGTAGTCCTCTATACCTACTTAATAGGATTAGATCCTATACAGGGTGTATACGACGATACGACATTAAATGAAACCACGTGTAGCATGTGATGTTAGAAGGCTATACCAAAAAAATTAAACAGAAATTTGCAATAGTTTAGACGCAAATGTACTTTCTTTATGTCACAGTTGTTCACAGTTTTAAACAACCTGTAGGTATTTACGTTGATCGTATGTTGTCATTACGTCATTCAAATCATTTAAATATCTCTGACTCTTTCATATTATCTTATCTCTTACTCTGTTCCGCACAGTTGTCGTCGTCATGCCGAAAACGAAATGATAGAAAAAAAATGTGTACTTTAATATTCTTAAATTTTTCGACTTTAAATAATGTGTAGCTTTTTTTTTTTTTTTTTTTTTTTTTTCTTTTTTTTTAATAATTTATATTAGAATATGTTTATAAGGATTAACACTGGCTACCTTGTCATTTAATGTCGTATCGTCGTATACACCCTGTATATTCCACCTATAGATTACTTTTGTCTTCCGCTTTGCTATGAAGGAAAGTAGAAAATTTCTTTCCAACTCCTCCATTTAGGTACTTCTGTTTAATTTCGTTGCGGGTTCCAAGACGGTAGGTTAGGCATTCCATGGGACTCCCGAATGACCGAGTGTCAAAACTTGGTGTTCGTAAGGGTCATCGCTGTTAATCCTGGCTCACAGGAGTTGCAGTGGTGGGCATGAGGGTGGGATTCTTCCGTGAATAACCTTTGCCTTAGAAGTAGATGTCAAGTAAGTACCTATAGGTAGGTAAGTAGGTACCTATACCTACCTATACTTACTTACCTACTAACGAAATACCCAGGTACTATTTAGGTAGGTACCTACTTATATTAATTTAAAAGAAACTGCAATAAGCTGATGCTCTTATTCATTTACGAGAAAAAGGTAGGTAGGTAGTTAGATATTTCTCACGAAACAGCTTTGCTGACGTCTGAGATAAACTAAAATATAGAAGAAGCCATACTTTTTCGCCAAACGAGAATATTCTCATCTCACACACATGCGGTCATCAATTTCGTTAAACTGCGCTCAGTGACATGTGTTCCCGCCTTTACAGCAATGGCGGGTGCGGAGATCGAATCCTATTCGCCGATCGTCCCGCGCTTTCTACGCACATGCGCTTTCGAAAGCTCCCATTTCAATATGGCCGACTTAATCCATAACCCATAATATTTTTTAAATTATTGTAAGTCGTGGGATGTGGACAGCTGGTTGATAAACGGTCATTTCTAACTTGTGATTGGTTTTTATTTTTAAATAAGTTTAATTTTGTGTTAGTGGGAGGTAGGACTAATTACACGACTGCCCAAAAAAGTAGTGTTTTGTTTTCAAGATTCTTATACCTATAGGGTATGCGTTTTTAGTTCTACCAAATGTTGGTAGGTAGGTACTTACTTAGGAGCTTTAGATGAGCAGGTTTTTTACCTACTAAACCAACGCTATGTACTAGGTATCCTGATGGTAGCTAGGTAAATGGCCCTGTCAAAGTCCTTGTCACAGCTTAGCCCGGCCGATGCTGGCTAGGCTGGTATTCTCTCTACCTACCTTGGTACGACACCGATTAGGTATACCTACCTAAACAGTTTCTAATAAACCTATTTATTATTATTTCTAAGTAGATAATGACCTAACTTTCTATCCATTAAATAAATTAGGTAGGTCCTACCTAGATACCTAAGTTAAGGGTAACAAATTTATAGATAGGTACTTACAGTGTTGTGTGTCAGCTATCATTTAGATAAGAGGTAGGCAGCTAGCAGCAAGAAAATCAATGCATGCTGAGTCTTCGCTTTTTTTCCTCCATTCGGTTAACTAGTCATAGAATTGACTGTTTGCCAGTAGGTAATATGAACTTCTGAAGAGCCTAGGTCACAAACCTTTTATATGTGTGTAACAAATGCTTTAATCTAAGAATTAATTCACATCACTAACTTATATTTAGGTAGGTATAGGTACCTAGGCACTGTTTTTTTTTCACATGTTTTTACAGCGTACCACATTGCCGTGACTATTTCAACACTGGTTTTCAAAATACTGAGGCTGAGCATGGCGAATTTGAATGGCAATGCTGACAATAAAGTTACAGGCAATAAAAATGAACTCAGCATTTTTTTTATATGTAGGTATCCAACGTTTTGCTAGGTAGAATAGCTATAGGAACACAGGGCCGTATTGGATAGATACCTACTAGGTACTGTAGGTATTAAAATTTGTTACTTAATTTTTTTGAAGAAGTACCTAAGTAGGTACCTACTTATTTTAAGGCTAACTGCTGATATTTTAAGGCTCCTAGCCTTAACATATCAGCAGGTAGAGTTAGAGCATAGGAATGCTCTAACTCCACCTGTTGGGCACGGTAACTGTACATAGGTCATGAATAGTGATCGGATATTCCAGTGCATATTTACCTAAACTTCGCTGAAGTATGTAAACATAGAGTGGATAATACCACCTCTAAAGTACCGATCTACCGATTTTAATACCGGGATTAAAAAATCATAAATTAATATTAGATTTTGTAGAAATACCTACTAGCTTTCCGTTTAGGTAAATATGTACTGGAATCCGATCTCTAGTCATGAAGCAGGTCAGAACATTTATTTTAGAAAGAACAGTTCATTCTTTCTGCTTAAGTTAGCTACGGTGAAGTTTATTATACCTAGGTACCTAGCTAACGTGTTAATACTAGGATTACGGTTGTTTTGAAATCAAACTACCTACTAAACTTTATTTTGTCTAAACTAACTTGGTTTTAGTTTACCCAATTTTACTGAGTACGGCCCTGTTAAACGTTTTGTTAACCCTTTTTGAACAGACCATTGATGTCTGTTTATGGCTACGTTTAGTGACTACAAAGAGTGCGATAATCACTTGTATTGTCCTATAAATATATAACCCAAATAAAGTTTACAACCCCACCTTTTGGTAGGACTTTGTTTTGTTACCATTTTTTTTTTTAATCTTATGACTAACATACACCCTGCACCATCACAAATTAAAAATGTATTCTGTTCTGCCTATAAGTTAGGTATGTATTTGCGATGCTTGCCTTCCTCTCTCCCTCTCACACACAAATTCACACAATGGTCGTCGTATCGTAATATCCAAGCAGGTAAGCGGTAAGAAGAAGAATATCAACCGTATCGCACCGTAATATACTTCAAAATCCAATGTGCCATGTCTGTATAAGATGTACCTACTAGGCGTTTATAAATTTAAGGAAAACACCCTATTTCCAATTACTTAGCCATTTTCTTTGAAGAGATATTTTGTGGTAGAGACACGCATAATGCAGGTGTATTTGCAATACTTGCAGATATGGCATGTATTTATACTCGTAAAAGAAGAAAATTAATAAGATAGGTAGATACTCTTATCTATAGAACTATAGACGCTGACTCCTCCCACTTAGTCTCTCTCTTTCTTGTAAATGGTAAAAACATCTTTACTGTCTCGTTTGCACGCGCAACGTTGGTGAAGTGTGAAGGCAAACGGATCGTGGTGTTGCCAGCTGAGTGTTATATTAGTCGAAGGTCCCAATTATTTTCGTCTCTTTTTTTACATAATATCGTCAGTAAACTGTTTTAAACATAGCTTTTATTTTTAAATGAACTGTATTTATTATCACCGTAATTAAAACATAGTAGCTAAATTCTGTTTTATCTGCTACAATACATATTATAGTATTATAGTCCGGTCAATGAATGCTCTAAAATAATTATCTTCGGAAACTTGTTAAGTGGGCTTAGGAAGTGAACATACTTTAGTATGTTCAGTTCCTAAAAGTCCTGACGTTTCGGAGGTGAGCCGGAGTAAAGGCAGAATAAAGCCGAAAATTACTTTGCAGAGTGAGGTGAGGTTTGGGTTCAGCAGTGAACGTCATTGAGCTAATGTTGATGACTGTCAATGACAAACTGGCAAATATTTGTTTTCAAGGATGAAGCCGGGGTGAGTCACTAATATTTTAATGATTTATTGAGATCATATTTCAATGTGAATAGGCCTTTGAAAATAGTAAAAAGTGAAGTAATTGATTAGGATGACATCGATTTGCAAACGAAAGAAAATATTATATAAAAAGAGGAAAAATAATTTAAACGTGATTTGAGCTCGGGAATCTCGTGAAAAAAATCGGTTATTTTGACATGTCGCAAATATTTTTAGATAATGTGAAAAAGTATAAAAATAGCAGGTTGTAGATCATTTAATTACCTACTACTTTGCCATTGATTTTTTTTCGATAGAAGTTGTAGATTTACTGAAAATCACTAACATTCGCCTGTTAGGTAACCTTCTTGGCGCCATCTTATGACACCTGTAAATTATTTTTCCCCTTTTTCATTTATATTTTCTAACTTTTGTAATAGGTGCCATTCTGTTAAAAATTATCAACCCTGGCCTATAAGGGCACCCAATCACCCAACTAAGTATTACTTATTTTGTGACACAACACTTCCTGAAATACAATCATGTACGTATACATGTCATGTCAATATGTACATATGTGTAGGTTTTAATGGCTGAAAATGGAACATACGTAAAAAAAATATAATTATTTCCTTTTTGAATAAAAACGAATAATGGGTACTTTCCAAATCATTATTTCATTGAGTGGCAACACTGAATTCGTTACACAAACAGCAAGCAAGATGGCGTGCCAGAATATCATTTTAATACGTGTCGTGTGTTATTGTGGTGGCGAAATATTATTTTAACAATTTTTATAGGTGGTTTATTTTTTTATTATTTGTCAATTTTATAGTAAAATTCAATGTGGGAAACCATAAATCTAGTTCCTGAATGACAGTTTCTCTAGTCAAACCATGAGTTTACTACAATAAACAGCTCTACACATACTTGGGCCTTAGAAGTTCCAAAGTAATATGGTAGATGTCGCTATTGTACAATTTGGTTTCGTGGACCAATTAAAGTTGTAATAGTTTGACTATTATCACATAGATGGCGCTGTAATAATTTTGTAAATTTAGTTACTACAATAATCCTTAGATGGCAGTGATCGTAAAATCTCCCCTCTTTTTGAAAAAATATCTGAATAAATATTTCCTAATACTACCTAAACTAATTTCATAATAATTCAATGGATTATCAAATGACTCTTCAAATAGATATTAAATTTAATTATAATATGTTTTGATAATTACGATGTTAAACTTATTAAACCTAAATTTAGATTGACACGCACGGACGCGACGAAGGGCAGTCAAATAAATAACGTTATTTTAAATTCTATGATAATATTCTTGCAGGTCATTGAACTTACTCCCTTTTAAAGTGGTGTTTGCGAATGTTACAAAGTAAATCAAGAGGGTGCGTGCTTTCCAGCTCACTGACGGCATTAGATAAAACTATTTACTATTGACCCCTCTTATTTTAATCACAGTAGAGGGACAGGGGTCATAGCTGAATAGATAATGTAATAGAGAATCTCGGTCTGTGCTTTGTTTGAACAGTTAAATCACTTTGGCGCGGCGGTCCATTCTATTTAAATAACGAATTAGATGCTATGAATTTTCATACCCTCATTTACTGATTCATTTACGAGTTATGGAGTAGGTAGATACTATTAAGTAGGTAGGTAGGTACTACTTATTTTGTGGTTATGGTGTAGGTATACCTAGACTTTACCAAAATTTTAATTGCTGGGTGGGAGAGACACCTACTTATCACTTAACTATTAAAAAGTGCTTACACTATTTCCAAGTTTCATCCAGAGTCAGGTCTTTCAGACATCTAGAGATACCTACCTATTTCTTTTTAAAGGTTTTGAACTTAAGATTTGAAATAATCTTTGTTTAATAATCTGCTTTACATTAGCATTAACCAATCTAAAGAAAATCAGCTGGTTTGCGAGTTGGAAAGTCATTGACCCGAACTTTCTTTGTAGGTAGGTACCTACGGTCAGCAACAAAAGTAGTTGAACATATTCAAAATTTTAAAACGCATGTATACCGTACTACTTCACAAGACTAGTGCCAGAATTATTTTGGTATAACATAATATTTACAACACAATAACATTTTTTACAATTTTGGTCTGTCGGTCTATCTGTATGATCCGGCTAATCTCTGGAACAGCTGGACCGATTTTGACGGGACTTTCACTGGCAGATAGCTGATGTTATAAAGAGTAGCTTAGACTACTTTTATTTAAGATGTTTTTTTAAATAATTATAAAAAAGTAATGTTAAACTCCACGCGGAGGAAGTCGCGGGCACAGCTAGTAGGTAGGTATATAAATTTAATTATAAATCAAGTTAAAACAAACTTAAAACCAAGTTACTATTACCATAAAGTACTAGGCGCACATAACAACGCAGGAGGTATCGGAGAGGTATAATTACACAACTGAAAGTAATCGTTAAATCCCCTTCAGTGCACGCTAATCAACGGATTAATGGGCGGAGGAAATGCGGGTAACTACGAGATTGGGCTTCTGGTGAAAACTATTACGTAGTGTATGTTTATGGTTAGAAGAAAAACCCTATCATAAACAAATGATAATATTAATGCAGGAGGGTTATAGGTTATTGGTAGGTATTCGGGCCAAAATGAATGTAGAATGTTTTCTAAACAAAATGCTGTCAATTTTATACCTACCTATTATTTTTATTGTAAATAACTTAAAGGATTAAGATAAGTTTCTAGATATGTACCTATTAGAATATTGATCTGCACAACTTATCAATTGGTTGTAAACCTACATGTTAGATGCAGGACACTCAACGCACCTTTCTTCTTTTATTAGGTAAGTAAGTCCTATGTAATGCCCACTTTAGCTTTGGTGCAATTCGGAAACCTGTCATATATGTGTTTGTTCTGTGGTTCAGACCATATTTAGGTGCCTGTGTCTACATTCAGTAGATGGTTATTTTTAAAAAAGTGTTTCCGAAATGTGATAGGTAGTCACTAAAAACATTCAATCATCATCATCAGCAACCCATTTATGTCCCAATGCTGGGCTCGGGTCTCTAGTCTATCTAGAGAGCTGAGAAGGTTTAGTTAGGCCATAAGCCATAATGCATACACACAGGCGTGTCGTTGGATCAGACATACCCTTACAATTTCTGCTAGGGGTTTCCTCACAATGTTTTTGCGAATAAAATAAAAAAATATAGGAGAGATATCTTTATTTAAATTCATTTTTTACACTAATATTGACGAGTCTGAATAAAAACAGCTGGTGCGTGAGTTAGAAGGTCAATGATCCGAACTTTCCGTTCCTGTATCTGTGTACCATTGAGGTCGTTGACTCTGCACATCGTGTTTAGAGTTACTCACACTATCTGTTGTGTTTGATGCTGGGATGGATTTTCTGTCACCCAATATAAGGTTGGGTAAATAAAAATAAAATGAGCCTTTATTGCTGGAGTTATTCCTTAAACCAATTACATTATTATTTAAATTCTTAGTTAATTTAATAGATTAAATGACCTATCAACAATCTGTTTATTTACCCCAACTTGTCCATTGACATAGCCCCCCTCCCAAAGACCTCCATCCTTCCCTGTTGTGGGTCACTCTTGTCCACATTGGTTCCGCTGTCACAATGATATCATCTCTCCAACGTTTAAGTGACCTACCTCTTTTCCTCTTAAAAAAAAGACCAAAACTTTCTAGAGAAGGTTAGGTATGTAGCTTATATTGGGTGACAGAAAATCCCTCCCAGTTAGGATACCTATTACATATACACCGTGAACTTTTTCTCGTTTTCTCAGACTTTGTCTATGAGTTTACACACGGTTCTTGTTTCTGTTGAGATTCTGGGTATCAAATTTGACTTGTATTTTTTTTTGTCCTTTATGTAGGTACATACCTATAGGTATATATTTTTAGACAAAGTTTGTAAACTAAAAGTGCTCGGTGTAGTTATTTGTCTATACCTAGGTAGGAAGGTAGATATAGACTGCATTTAATATCTAAACTTTTACGGGAAACAATCCAGTATTTACTCTCATATTGATTGCTTCTCTGCCCTAAAATCCGATCCATTTCACAGGAACTTTGCAAGCTCCCCTACTCACCCTCCGGAAACAACCCCCACCTTGCAGCCCCGCAAGCTCGCAGCATCCGCCATTTTTACGACCAGAACGAGACAGGGATATAGATAACACTATGTGTGAAAGAGAGATGTATATTTGGGGTGCAAAAGGAATTAGACATGAGTTGGGTTGAATGTAAAACAAGTACAAAAGCGAAGGGCGATTTATCTTGCGTAGTGAAATCTTAAACAGTCGCCCCTTTGTTCCGCTTCGGTGGAATGGACCTGAAAAAAATATGAATTACGTGTTGAATAAATAGGTATTTGGTGGTGATACTCATGCGTACTTTTATGCGAATTGTTATTTGTGACTTGCACCTATCTATGCTACCAATCTAAGAACAAAATTATCATCAAAATGAAATTAGGTGCTTAATTGAATAATACCTAATCTGTGGTTTGCACGTTTCACCATATAATTTATAGGAACTTAGGAAGTAAGATATTGTGAAGCTAAAGAGTCTGTTTGTTTGGTTCAACGCTAGGATCTCAGGTACTACTGGTCCGATTTGAAAAATTCTTGTAGTGTTGGATAGCCCATTTATCAAGGAAGGTTATAGGCTATATAAAATCACGCTACGGCCAATACGAGTTGAGCAGTGACCAAATAAAAAACAACGGGAGCGAAGCCCCACTCGACTTTTAGTATTTATTATAGTTATTGGTAGATACTTATGTAGTCATCATCTTAGCATTTATTGGGGCCGATCGCGTTTCTTATCCGATCTTAAATAAGTGCAAAAAATGCACTTAAATAAGTGTAAAACTTGATCTAAAATTTTAAGCCCTTATTGGTATTTGCGTTTGTGTTATTTAAGGACGTGACCTTAAATAAGTATGGTTTGACTTAATTAGAGATGGTAGTTTCTTAATTGGTATTGTCTTTCGACTTATTTGACAGTTCTGTGATCTTAGTGCAACCTTAATTTAAGTCGCACCTAATTTGCGTGTACTAAATATTTCACTCATATTTCTTGGCTCAATTAAACACTTATTATTTAAAATATTCCCTTTTCATGCTGTTATTTTACAAAGAAAGTATAATGAAGATCTTCGACGGCAAGTATTACTTTGTTTTAACTTGTTTTATTAATGATCTAACCTCACTTTTGCCGAGTTCTGGTTTTGGTTCTTTTTATTTTTTAGATTAAAAAGAAGGCTTATGTATCGGCATATTAGATTTATGTAAACTATATAAATATAACTTGTGAATCTACAAAGTTTGACTTTGACTTTAACATCTAAAAGTAAATAAACAACATGACGTTTATGACACTTTTTCCGATTATAATCTATGGTAGTGTCCTTAAATAAGGTTTTTAGCATTTGGTAGTTTTTTAAGAACGTATCCTTAATTAAGTACTAACGCGATCGCATAAATTTAAGAATGTATCCTTATTTTACAAATTTAAGTTCATCTTTATTTAAGGTTGAAGAGAAACAAAATCGGGCCCATTGTTTTATTTATTGGTTTCTTTCTTTCTTTTCTTTTTTAAAAACAACGTCTGCACTAGGCAACAAGCCTGTGCCCGGGGGACCTTACAAACATACAATTAATGGACACAAAGCTCTGTGTTGCTGGACTGTGTGCAACTGTAGTCAACGGCTTTCCGCAATATTTGTACCAACCTATAGGTTTATAACTTATAGATAGGTACTATCGAAAAAGTTCACGCATGACCACCTTAAGACTGCATTTTGTGTGCAGTGACTGACGGCTACCTGCTGCGGTAGCGGGTAACTTGGTTTCATCCACCAATAGTATTACAGTAAAACACCATTAAAAACTTTTTTCTGTCTAAAATTTTAAAAGTCATACAATAATTAAAATTAAAACAAAGAGTTTTACAAAAAAAAGGGCTTTGTCCCAAAATATGGTTTTGTCTCATTGGAGAACAATGTAATGGGCGAGCGAGGTACCATGCTTACGGCTTGCAAACGAAATGTGTTCAAAACTGATCATGCTTAAACTTTGTCATACATCAAACATCACATAAGTTATGAACCTATACCTAGGTAGGTATAAATCCATCACACGATCCGTAATAATGATTTGCGTCCCTCTGACGACGTAGGGGCAAAAGCACTCAAGTGAAAATATCCAGTAATGCCAGCTAGTCGAGTTGACACAAAAGTTTATTGCCCTCGTTATCGAGGTCGTTACTTTTGTTATTTGATCGTATTAGAGGGTGCATGCACCCTTGTTGGATTGACGGAGGTAACGTATTTACGTACCAACATATAGAGAGGTAGATAGGTAGGTAAGTACCTATAGGTAGGTATTCATATTACCTATCTACTACAGACTAGGGATGAACCAATCTATTTAATTTCTATAGCGGATACTTACTACACCACTTTACTTGTGTAGTACACCTACTATGCGATTAAAATAAGTACAGGACTGTCAAATCAAGACGCCATTTTGTATATTATTATTTTCGCCATTACAAGTAAGTAGGTACATACCTACTTTTTCGGTTAGAAGATCTTTATTTTCTGAATAAGTGGTGGTAGTAAGTAATAACGACAACAATAAAACTATGATAAAAAAATCAATAACAACAACAAGTAGGTACCTAAATTAACACTTGTAAGAAATTTTTTTTTGCCTATTTTATTTCTGCTAGCTAGCTAGCTAAAAATGTGCACATTGAAGTTTGCGGCAAATACTGTCAAGTGCGATCCCTTACTTATTTAAATCGCATTAGTATAGGTACCTACTTGCAAGTGTAGTCTTGCAAAGTATTTACCTACAGAAATACTTTAATTCCCATCTATACCCCGGTATTTAGGTAAATACCTACATACAATGATATTGTATGTTAAAAAAGGTGCCTACATAGGTATACTTAGGTAGGTATTTGATAGAAATTAAAATAGTTAAAGTTGTGAATAAAAGTTAAACCTGGATTTGTTTATCTGTGTGATCGTAAAATAACTTCAGATATTCATCATAACTTATGAACGGCCAATCCGTTCATATTATGTTATGATGAATATCAGCCCCTGATTCTGACTCGTCGGATTTCTCCCGGATCGTAAACTTTTTCGAATCTTATTAGGTACGAAGTTTTTTAGAAAATAGTCTACCGTATAGAAAATTAAAAACTGATCAAATAATTTAAGATTTTTTCCTATAACCATTTATTTCTTTGACTTTAATTATCTACACTGAAACTTCTGGCCGAAAAATTTCCGACAGCTCAGAATCAGTGGGCCGAAGTACCTATATAAAAAAAAATGATTAGTAGCTACTTAGAATTAGTCTAGTCTTAAAGTATTGCGTTCTTGTACCCATTAAAAATGTAGGTACCTATACCATTTGTCTAGATACCTAACTTAACTAAGTAAAATAGGTACCTACAGGTTAGTAACTTGACCCTAGTATCTAACCGAAAATATTTTATCAAATGTTTATTTAATTCAAATTTTAATTTAATTTTTACTTAGATACCTACCTAATAGTCATAAAAAAGCCATAAAACCGAACCTTAAAGTATCTACTCACAAAATTCAACTTAAAATTAAACAGCCGAGTCCCCTTTTCTTACCTACCTAACTTCAATTTGCATAAGATGGTAGAATTAACCCTCCTATAAGGCCCGAACGCCATCTAAGCGAAGACGGAATATAAGAGACGAGGTAGCTAGGCAAGTTGCAATGAAAATTCAAAAGATAGAGTCACGCTTTTTTTTTCAAAGGGTTTACAGAAATGCCTATATTTCGCTAGCTATTTAAGGTCCCATAAACCAACCTAATAGGAGGTGAGCCTATTGTCATTAAGCGGACCTTTCACAAAAGACAGTTACTGAAATTTTTGTGAGACGAAAGTGAATTGATACCGCTTTTGTGATTAGATGCCGCTGCGCTATCGAGGCAGTAAACAGATATCTATACCTAACTAAAACTCATACTATTACCATAAACTAGCGCTGTGTGTCTGCGTGATGAAGAATATCTACTTTGTAGGTATGTTTCAGTCTCTCAGTTTAATCAAACTCTCTTCAGCTATTTTTGCGAACGTTTTTCTAGCGGCTATATATATAGGTATTATAAGAATACCATGTTCTCTCTTCTTATGTCATCTTCGCTTTGGTGGAGTCCGGGTTTTAGAATAGGAAATCGAGCAATGCAGATCTATTCACGAATAAGGAATTAAATCAGGAGGGTTCTGTTCCGCTACTCCCCAAACGCATTTGCTTTTATTAAAATGCTACGGCACGTATTTAATCAATTTTCTTAGATGCAGTGGGTACTTAAGAGACTTCTAGGCATCTGTTGACTCTACCGACGCGACGGTGACGAAAACAATGCTTTAATACATATCGCACTGCCAATTTAATACAGGTATAAGTTGAGTTTTGTCTGTAAGGCAGTGTTAATCTACTTTTTACATGCATAAGGATCAAAACTGCCCAGCGGCGTAACATTTTATAACTCTTTTGAGTACTATGAGTGCGATATGTAGGAGACGGTGTTTATCTACTCTGTTTAATTTTGACCGCATGAAAAATGCAAATCCAAAAATGTACTTAGTAACCACAGTTGTCCGCTGACTTGTAACTCCTTTACGGTTAACATAAGCTTCAAAAGACACAGTAGGTGACTTTGAATAATAAAATTAAAGCTAATGTAGGTTTCTTCATTTGAATAAACATGGCAGTGTTAAATTATAAACTGTGAATATTAATGGACAGTCAAACATTTTTACGACTTCTTTATTAAGCCGGTAATTATGCCTATCTAATTATAATATACAATGTTAATTAAATTATTTAATTACAACTCAATCGATTTTTAATTTTAGTATTTATGTAAGTAGGTATACAGTAAGATTGATGTAAGTACCTAAATGGTTTAGCAGTTAGCACATACCCTAGTTATACCTACTTACCTTATAAATATGACTTCGGTGGGTAGATACACCTATATATTAGGTACTAGCTGATCTTTCCTGCCTGCCTAGCCAAAGCCTGGTCAAAGCCCAGGATAGATTTACAACAGAACTGACAGTACGCATATTGATGCGTACTGTCAGTTCTGTTGCAAATCTATCTAGGTATCTATCTAGAAATTTACTGTTGCTATAGGTAGAGCAACAGTAAATTTCTACAAATACGTAATAATTTCGGATTAAACAACATATATTATACTATACTTAACTGCATATATAATATAGGTATGTAACTATGTATAGGTCTCTACATATTAAACAAGCCCGCATCAGCTTTATAGCCAAAACTCATTGTTAAGATAATAGTCACCTATAGTTACCCCAAGCTTAATCTTGAGTAATTAAGCGCACGTGTCCCTTTATTAATGATTAATTAATTTCACCATTAATTTACTAAGAATTTATGTACCTACATTTGAAGAGCGCTGTGTGAGGTATTTCCCCACTCATAGCATGAAACATATAACATTTATAACGGTCATTGACCATATATAGCCGTGTAGGTCTGCAAAGGTTTTTTGTATTGAAGTTACCTACAAGTTAAGTTACCTACCTGCCTACCTACTCGTTTTCGGAACAAAAAGTGAATCTATCAACAGAATATTTTATTGAATTCTTGTTATGAAAATAATGTTGAATTAAAATATGTTAATTATTGATAGTTAACTTATTTCATTATGTAAACTCCAAAAATTACCAAGTGATTAAAAATCCTTTAAAGTAGAGAGGCAAGTTTTATTGTGACAAAATATGGACTAAGTATTAAACCAGGTTGGGGTATAGGTACGAATGCAGAGCTGTAACCAAGTACTTTTCTGACGTGAAAGCAAACCACAGATCTAATTTTCTAAGTAAAAGTGTTTTCAAGTAAAAATTGACTGACACCGAAATGAACAACTTAAAGCGCCGCGAGGAAAACGTTTTATTTTTTTCACTTTGGCGTGTGTAAATGCGCCTATTCTTTATTTTTACGATCCCGTCGGCTTCTAAGTGTAGTACGTATATGCTTGTTAGTATGTATGGTAAGTGTAGAGGTAATGTAATGGTTGTGTCGAGCCTCAGGCAGCCGCCCTTTAACGGCCTCGTAATTGCAAGCTGAAATTAAGTGTTATTTTTATGGTGATTTCTCTACTACTACTAAGTTGCTTTAAGTAGGCGTAAAGCGTTTTATTAATTGAAATAATCGTTGTATTATAAATTTTAATGTGAATAGACACTGTTTTGATGATTCTATTTTGTGAATAAAACTATTATTGAGACAGTTAAGTATGTACCTACTTATGTGTATTATTTTTCATTCTTTTATTGAATCAATTACGTAGGTATCATCTTTTAATTTTTATGATATTAGTGCTGAACACGTTCAAACTTCAAACTTTATTTATTTGCTGAACAAAGGTATACATAATAATCACAGTGGTGTTACAGGTACAATTGGTATAGTCCCTCTTTGTCCTACCTACTAGGCATGCAAAATTTAATATTTAATTAAAGAATTTATCAAAAAATATATAAAAAATCAATTATATGTCAGTAATACAAATTATTAATAATGTTAAAATTATGAGAACAATGATATAAATAAATAAAATATGATGTCAATAAATCTGAAATTAAATTGATAATAATTAAGTAGATGTAAATGGGATGTAAATAATAAAATCGTTACGTGCTATAATAATATTTTATTGTGGATTATAAGGTATACCTAATAGCATTTAAAATGAAAGAAACAGTTTCAGAAAAGATCGGCAAGAAATAAAACCAGCTCGCATATTTAACGCTTGGATATATATTATATGTACGTACCTGACCTCATGGAAGGGGTTAGCGGATATTTATGACTTCTATACAAGTTGCGTCGGCGCGGTGCATGTGCGAACTTTGCCCATAGCCCATAAAGCAGCCCGCCATAAATTACTCGCAACTTTGTACTGTGTGCGTCGGACCTTACCGCCCAAGAGCCGGCCGTGTCGGTGTACTGAAAAATAAATTTTATTAGCTCAGATACACGGCACTGTAACAGAATATTAATTTGCTCTCGCTGATACATGGAAACCCTTTTAAGTGGACAAGCTGAGGAGATAGCAGTCGTCTCGTTCTTGTACTTTTTCGTAATCATATTGATACCATTTTTATTTATTGGTACCTAATTATCGCAGATCGCAATCACTTTTCGACCTACACTTATTTTTATCTAACCTAAAGATATTTAGACTTCGTCAGCATCCCATTAATGTCCCACTTTTGGGCTCGGGTCTCGTCTCCTCTATGTAGAGAGCCGAGAAGACGACGCTGACCTAGTGCGGGTTGGTGGATCCGACACACACTTAGAACTATTTCTAGAGTTATGGAGTAAGTATGTGTGTATAAAAATCTTTCAGTACATCGAAATTCACATCTCCCTATAATGACTGTGTTGATCTTTGGAGTTCATTTTGAGCTCTAAAAATTTCACACAGTCGCAGTGATTTCTCCTTCAATACTGGCTCTGAATAAAAAATCTTGATATTATTGTTGCCGGTACCAATATTCCAACTACAACTTTCACCTATTTTTCCATCGAATTGATTGATAGAGGCGTAATAAAAATGCATGTTTGAATAATGGTATAGGTACTCCTACACGATTTATGGTTAATTTGTTAGTGATATATAACGGATTGGATATCAATTAAAGCTTGGCTGCTAATCGGTCGCACTGCTACTTTAATAAGCTTAATTTTACAGCTTTTAGTTAGAGACTTGTATAGATGACGGCGCGTGGGCACGTGGTGGACTTTGGCCTATTGATTTGTGGTCTAATCTGAAATTTAGAGATTGAAAATAAATATTGAATGCCCCGTTAATTTCAATAGACTCTTTGTATTCGTATCTTGGATGATAGGTATGTCAGCAGGATAGCATCTTCATTATTATGAAAAATAAAAATGTTGTGATTTTCTCAAATGATAGGTACCTATACCTACTTACCTATTATTTTTTTGTAAAAACAGATAGATACTAAGGTTTGGTTATTTGTTGTTTTGGATTTGTGATTACAATTTACATTTCTAGACTGAGTAAACGTAAGTTGACCTTAGGTATCTATTTTCAGTGTAGAAATGCAATGAACTTTCTATTAGATATACCTAGATATTTATGTTTATTTTGAATTTATAAAAATATTTCGCGTTTGTGATTCGAACATAACTAAACTCGAATCAAAACAAAGGAAATTACGCCACAAACGTTTAGAGGAAATAAAACGGAACTCTATCTTTACAGCGATAGCAAAACGCGGCCTACAATTCCATTCTTACATCAAAGGAGAACATTATCCTTTCTTCGAGGCATCATAAAACCTTATCTCAGAGAAAGCAAGGCGGGCAAGCGACGCGCAATCTACATAGCGCTGATAATGGCAAGACCACCAAAACGAGACCTTTCAGCCGTCGTCTTTTACAAACATAAATTGGGGCACGTAATGAAAACGGGGGATCTAATTTCCCTGGTCTTGATATAAGTAATCTTGTAGGAGCACAGTGGGCGGTTTACGATCGCGGGCGGAGAAGGCTTTTATATTTATTAAGTAAGTTGGGCTTTCGGCTGTATTAATCCACCTTTATGGAGGGGCGTCTAGGCGCCTGCTGACGATGGAAACCAAAACCACATTACTTATACGTAGGTACCTATGTAGGAATGGACATTAATGTACCTAGGTAAGTAGATACAATAGGTATATATTGTCCAGCGTATTTATAAACAGATAAGTAGCTAGGTATGTATTAATATTGTAGCTCTGCGCGTTAAAATTTATTTAGCATGTCAACTGCAGGTGAATTATTCTTTACCTACCTACTTATCATAAGGAGATTCGGTCACAAATATATAGGTAGGTAAACAACTGAATGTGTCAAATTCAACTGTAGGTAGTTATGTGAAACATCATCATCATATCAGTCCAATGACGATCACCATCGACCTCATCTATTTTCTAATTTTTATTGAGTGCGTGAAAAAAAATAGGTGAGACCTATGTTCAGCAGTGCACGTCTTTGGTCTGATATGATGATAATGTGAAAAATAAGTGTCTACTTACCTAATTAAAATTCATCACCATCATTTCAACCCATAAACGTCCCACTGCTGGGCACGGTCCAAAGAAAGGGAGTGTGATTGTGAATTTAGCCTACTATACCATAGTCATACTTAGGTTTAGTAAATAGCTTGAACCCTGACAACGAGCACGAGCAACGAGCTACTTTTAACTACAGAATTAATCCAGTATGTTATATGTCTCATCTCTGCATCAATCAAAGGTTGGCTGGTAGAGAATGCTTTTAGCATTAAGCCCACTTTTTGTAAACTTACATTGTATTTTGTGCAATAAAGTTCTTTAATAAAAATAAAATAAAAAAAATATTCAGACAGATGAAAAGTCACAATAGTAATTATAGGTAGGTACCTGTCTTATCTTTTCATAGTCGTTATTTTCTCTCTACCGCTACTAGAAAGTTTTCGTATCCAGTAGTCTTATTCAATTAAATAACTACCACAATAAAATTAAAATAATTAATAAAAGCGACAGTTAAACAAGTAATTATTTTGAGTACCTACCTACTCATAATAGTAACTAATTTTATTGTATAGTCAAAGCTCTAATAAAATATTCTTGTAGTTGTTGTGAAAGTGTACAATAAGTACCTTGACAAGCTACTGCCTGCGGCTCTGCCCGGGGGCTATGAACAGTACCTAAGCATAGGTACATCATCGAGATATATAAGTTCCGTTAACCATATCGTAGGTATATCGAAGTTAATGAAATAGAACACGTTATGTGACGAACGATCAGGAACGATCGATAAAGTTATCGAAGCTTAAAATATCGATCGCTAATCACATCGAAATATTCATAGTAGTTTAGTATGCTAATAATACCTACTTAATATTTTATACTTAATATTATACTATGCAAATCTATACTAATACCTACTATAAAGCTGAGGAGTTTATTTGTTTAGTCAAACGCTAGGATCTAAGGAGCTACGGGTCCGATTTAAAAAAATCATTTAGTTTTAGACAGCCCATTTAACGAGGACGGTTAGGCTGTATAACATCACACTACGGCCAATAAGAGCCGAGCAGTGGCTAAATAAAGAGCGATGGGAGTGAAACCCCGCGCTACTTCCAGTACTAACATAAAGTAACTTATCAGCTGAAAAATAATTCACATTTATTGATTTATGAACTAAAAAGTTTATAATTGTTTTTTTTTTAATAATTAATCGTTGATGTCTAATAGGTATTCTTTCTTTATAGCTATCTGTAGTATATAAATGTGGAATTCCTGTAGGCAGCTCACTAACACCCTCAAAGCAGTAAACCTCTGGTTTTGTTGGTGTCAAAGTGTCTCCTCTAGGCCATATCCTTATTCTAATCGTAAGCATGGTTGCGGTAGTATAATCCGCAATTCCATTAGTTACCTGGCGAACTCAACTTGTGTTTATGGGTTGCCCTGGGCCGTGACAGTGTCGGCTGTCAGCCAAGTTCTAGCGATAACTATTCCTTTACATACCTAAGTAGCTATACCTACCTTGTTGCTATTGTTCACTGCTTATTGCAATTCGAACCCTACCCTACATAGTACCTACCTAATTTCGTAAATTAGGATATCTATTCCGAAAATAAAAAAAATACATCAAATTTACACAAAAGTAGGTTACAAAGAAATGTAGAGATTGTTTGATTGTTTTTTGTTGAGAGTTATTGATTGTTTTTTAACAATAGGTAGGTAAACCATAAACTAAACACTAGCCCCTTTTATTACAAAATATGGACTAATTATTAAACCAGGTTAAAATTGACATTACCTATGGATATATAATATAAGCTCCATACAAAATGTGTCAAAATTCTAACTTTAGTAGCCAAATCCATAGATAGATAGATTATTGAAATCGGCCATATATAAGCCATTATTTTAGTGACAAAGTTGTCAATTTAAACCTGGTTTAATGCTTAGTCCGTATTTTGTAATAAGGGGGAAGGTGTACTTACCTACTACATTCTTCACAGATTACCTACCATATTAATTAATCTAACTGTAATCAGACAGTTATTGTCGTACCTACTATTAGATATACTTACCTACCTAATCAAAATAAATAAATATATACATTAAAAAATATAGAAGTTTATTGAAATAGCTTAAGTTATTGCCTACGTGGGTACCTAAGTGATTTAATAAAACCTAATTTTGACGCAGAAATCAGTATTTTTTAAGTACCTATAGGCCTACGTTTCGAAGCTTTAATTCATACCGTTATACCAACAATCAGCCCCGTAACATAACGTAGGAAAGAAAAAATAATTTTATTTCACCCATTAAAATTCTTTGTTTGAAAGCGCCTAATTAGTGCAAACGAAATCTTTATCTAAAGTCGGAATGTGTGAACTGAGTTTTATTAAAAAATCGCAGCTTTTTGTTCGAGGTGTGTTAGTGAATGCGAACATTAAGCTATCGTACGTGAACGTTATCATATTTTTACGGGTTACGTGAAAACGCGCGGTTTTATTACGGGGTGTTTTATTACGTTTGCTAGATTAGGAACGAGCCGGGGCTCGGAGGTCAGTGCGGGTGGAATTATAGGAAATTCCTGAGAACGGTCAGCGCGTGCCGGTATTGCCAAAGCGAGAATTATGCGGACGAGGTCCATTTCATTACGTCATGTTATTGAGGTTTTATGCAAGGTTGTTTTGGTGATTATATTTTTAATAAAAAAAAAAATCAAATAAAAGTTGAGAAGATTTAATTTTGATGCTTAGGTCCCTTAGGTAAATTGATAGATTCTGTCTACCAGGATCGGTAGAATAGAATTGTATTTTTCTCTCCTATTCTATCTAAATAAACCACCACACACCAACTTAACTAGTAGGTATGTAGTAATTTTTTGCTGAAATAAATTTTATCCAAGTAGGTAGGTTATCATCAAAGCTTAGAGATTTATCATTAAACGCTCAAATTTCAGCTTAGAATTTAGGAGTATTTTATTTTTTCGCTACGCTTAAGTTCACGATTTTTGGGAGGGCTAAAAGAAAACAATCTGCGCTATGACGCGTGAAGGAATCGGCCCGTATTTATGGGGGGAGTTATTGTTTGAAACGTCTAAGTCGTAATTCCGCGACATAAACCAGCAGGCTTCACTTTGGACCCAGCTGCCCCCCTCTCGATACTCCGCCACCCCCAACCAACCGGGATGCTGTTTTTCCTGACGAAATGGCCCATTTGAAATTGTTGTTTTATGGAAGTTTTTAGTAGTTGACTTTGCCCGGGAGAAAATATATAGAACAGCAATCTTTATGTCTAGCTGTGTAGGTACCTAGGTATATAAGTAAGTACGTATACCTACTTATAGACGTGAATATGAACACTTACATAAAGAAGGTAGGTAGGTATAAAATACCAAATAATAAAAAATAATTTAAAACTCGAAACGTAGGTAGGCATCGAGCGAAGATATCTTTAAGAAATATTGAAAGCACAAACCGATAAAAACTCAAAATAACGACCTGTCACAAATAATATACAATGAAAATTATCTCCACCATTTTTAAAGTTGGAACGCGTGTTGCATTCTCGTTCGCTATTGGTTGGCGCGTGACAGCTGGGTGAAATACGTCGGCGGGCCTGCCCCGGCGCAGCGGGTGACAACATGGTGCCACTAAAATCCCCTAATGAAATTAAATTCCGTACGTTTTAGATTTGGTCGTAAATAATCCGAGTATCTAATCCACTGATTAATGAACATTGTGGAATCTTCTTCGATTTTTAATCATATAGAGTACCTATCTTCTTTTTGAAAACGATTCTTACTACCTATAAGTAAGTACCTATATACTTTGTAATCAACACAATAAAGAGCTCTAGGTATATAATGTTCCATATTTCATATCTGCCGTAGATGTTGGACATAGGTTTAAGACATTTCCCATAGAACCTGTTTATATGATGAAAATGATGACGATATGCCTTGGTAAATGCGTAGAGGTATATAAACGTATTCTATATTTTGGCGTCAAGTAAGTATTTTTGCGATTGAACATACAAACACGGCACTCAAAAAGTTCTAAACTCAAAAAAAAAGTTTCTATAAAAAATTGCCATCTTTAGCAATTTGTTCTTTCTACATAGGTAGTATATACCTACTATAAGAACATCCATTTGATATAGGTAGGTACCTACCTATATCAAATGGATGTAAATGGATGAAATGGAGTACTTACCTATGTAGGTAATATAATCAAGTCAAATGTGTATTTAATCGCAATGAGTACCTATAGGTACTCAGAATGTTAACCGTGTTGTCGAAGAACCAAGCTCCACAATATCAGTAGAAGTCAAAACAAAATAACAATAAATCGAACAGACAAACACGAGACAATTTTATGAGAGCAGATAGCATACAAATCACGGTAATATATTTATTTAGACAACCCTATCGTGCACGCGACCGAGCCCTAATGTCATAGATAGGAGACATCTTAGCACTTTAAAAGCATTTTAGATAAAACGGCGTGTTGGATAGGCCTGTGGATTTAGTTACAACAAAATTACAAGTTTACGACTAACAATATCGTGGAATACAGCACTTACGTCGCTTTAGGGCTGGCAAACTACAGATTTGATTGAAGTACCTACCTAAGTATTTACGAAGTATTATAGTCGAATCGTGAACAATTTTCATTTAATATGTCTTTGGATTCAACGCTCTAATCAATATAATTTTATTTTTAATTTATCGTGCTACATTATCAATTATTTTTCAGTATTTTTATAGATCAAACTTAGCTTTTATGTGCCTATGTATTGTACAAAGTTGTGGAAACATTTAATATGTAATACCTATTGTATAGATGGCAGCCCTAAGCAGGCGAAGCACTAAAGAACTGGTTTACTACTCTCCTGATGATTTACTGGGTGCATTCTTGGAGTGCCATCGTCCGCTTGCGGGTATATTGCCGGTGTAAATGTTTAAGATTAGCGCTCAACGATCACATATTGCTACTTAGTCTCTTTGTTGTCTTATACCGGGTTTGGAAATATTGTGTCTACACTTTATATAGCCAACAATTCCTTCAGAATTCATAAACAGCGACATTAGAAAATTATTGGAATTGTGTTTTGAGTTTGAGTGGCTAAGTCATGAAAATATGTAGGTACATAAAATTAATATTTTCTATGCCCCAATCATCGCAGGGAATATAATAGGTATACCTACTTAGGTACTCATAGCGTGCTAATTAATATTTGGATATTTTTGTTTCAAACCAACCAAATTTTTATAGGTAGGTAGGTACCTACGTATTTTATATCAATAGTGTAGAATAAAGTCGGTGCACTTAATTGCATTTAGGTAGTAGCTTTTAACTAAATAAATGTGAAAGTCTATCGTAATTCTTATTATTTATTAGTAATACTTACTTATACGCTATTAATCAGATCGATATAAAACAAGGCCATATTTCTTCATTCACGTTATTATCCACTTGAAGTTTAGCACTTACAAACAACAGCACAAATGAAACAGATAAATCTCCGAATAATTCACAATAACCAAATATTTATAAATGGTAACATAAACGGGACTCAATAACTCTGCACAGCGGCCACCCATGATCGAAAATAATAAAAAGAACCATATCACGTTGAGTGTAAGGCATAAATTAGTGATGAAAACGATACGTTCCTTGTATCATAAAATACGAGTATATAATTTTAATAACAAAGACTAAAACAAAACACATTAACGAGGGACTACAGTTGGTCTCAGGATTCCCGATGCTACAGATTAAGGCGCTGATCTTAATGTGAGTGGGTAATTTATGAACCAGCGGCATTCATTTACGCAGGGGTATAGGACTAATCCGCCTTTATATCCACGAGTATTCTGTTACTCTTAAACCAGTTTGTACCTATTCGATTTACGTGTAGATAGGGTGGCTGGAACTATTCAATGCGAACTCTACAACGAACAAGTTTAAAAAAAGCACAAAGTGGAGTGTTCTGGACAAAAAAGTCGATATGAAGACATAACTTCAAACAATTCATTGTATCGAAATCTTTATAAAGATAAGTATAAATATACTTCACATAGGTAGGTATATATTTAATTCAGTTTTTACATTTCTATTAGAATGAGTACCTAGCTACGAAAGCCTTGAGAATACAAGCCGACTATACAATTTAAATAACTAGGTAGGTACCTATACTATACCTAGTTATTGAATTCTCGTAAATTTTCAGCATCGAAAGGCAACCATCAGGCAGGTGCGCAAAAATCAAATTATTGATAGCAAACACCATTTCATAAAGCATTCATATCTCAATCTTCGCATCGTATCTGTCTTCATAAAACCTCATTTCAATATTTTTCTTGCGACACATGCGGCCCGATTCCGTGGAACGGCATAGAGTTTACGATCCAATATTTTTATGCAAAGTGCGTCGCCAAATGTGCCACGTCTCTGCCGAAAAAATACACCGCCACGTCCTTTCGCACGTAAAAAAGGATGCGACAAAATAAATATACATGGAGCCACCCTTTTTGTCCATTAAACGAGCGAAGGTTTTTTTTCTGCTGCCTCCATAAAATGTGCCCCAATAAATATGTAAATCTACCGAGAAAAAACGCTGCCGAGTGCCGAAGCCGCCCGGTTTGGTGAGTTTCACTTTCGTCTGCTCAACTTAATTGGTACAATTGCATTGAAAAAGCTTCAACATCTCGATGCCAACGACCTTTTTCTTGAGTGATACTCTTTTATTTGTGCGACAATCTGATACCTAAAAATGCATATTAAAGTTTTGTTGTGCGTCGTTTTTATGCGTTCTTTTATAAACGTCAATCTTCTAGGTAAGTTCCGATAGTCGTTGTTGACTATCTGGGAGTTAAGCGATAAAATCCCCGTTTATCTCCCCTAGTATTTCTGTAACACCCTTTTCGAAACTAAGCCGTTCGCTAATACTTAAGTGACACATAAAGGCGACATTAACATCAAAAGAAAGATAAAATTTTCTTGCCTACCTATTTCGTCGCACGTACCTTACCTAAATAGGTACTTGTTTTAAACGAGGTAGTTAGTGAACATAAAAGTATAGCTACCATCTAAAAAACATAACGTTACTTCAATGATATTGATATAATATTATTTTTGTTATTATTCCCATGTGTGTGCTACTGTAAGTCACATGTGGCTGTGAAGACGAGTACGGGCACAGTTTGAAGACAACATTATGAAACAAATTTCATCGTGTGACCAGAATTAAATGAAGATATAATAAGTATAGACTTGAGGTTAAAATCATCTAGTTAGAGAGATCCGGGCCTAGCACTGGTAAGTTTATAGGGTTTTACGTAAGTATGTTGAAAAAACCTTTATTGAATTGCATATCTTTAGAAAGAAAAACTATTCTAACTGTAAGTTAATAAGCTGGTTATTTGCTTTCTCATTAAGTTTTCTAAGCGTTAATAACTATACAGGAAATGGAAAATATTATAGAGAAATCTAGCTTAGACACAGAAGAGGTAAAATTTAGGAATAGTTACCCATTTATAAATGTCAGTATTTAGTCTGTCATATTCATTTATTATAAACGTTTTAATTCTTAAGCCTTATTTTTAAGGCTCTATCTACATATATAAAAGTGGTGTTTCCTATTCATGTAACCAAGGAGCTGCATCGATCGGCCCGGGCCACCCTCGAGGGAGCTACGTCCAACATCTGCCCTTCATTTTGCTTCAAGACAAATTCAATTTGTTTCCCTTTATAGTTATAATATTGTTAATTTATATGTTTACGTTCTGCTTTTTCATTTATAATTTTATTGAAGCAGGTAGGTAAAGGAATATATTATAGTTTATAAGTGACAAGATACTATACGACAAATGTCCGAAAAATTAAAATTAATAACATTCAAATGTAATCGGCATGCCGCCGTTTCGTGTACAAGTTAATAAGTAGTATTATAGGTATTATTATAACTGAAAATACGGAAAGATTTAATTATTATAAAATGTAATAAAATCTAGAGAATTTGCGTTTATGCAGTGTAGACTAGGTAAGTATAAAATTGTATTGCTGCTTACCTGAAACTAATTTTATTTATTTTTTGATTAATGTTGGGGAGATAATGTTTTATTTTGGTAGGTATACCTAGTGACTTATCTACCTAAACCTTAGGTACCACTAAGATATTTAGGCCGTCAACAATGCAACCAAAAAGAAAGGTTACCATAAAGATAATACGGTCTGCTTACTCATTATTTACGACTGCGTCTTGGACATTACGCCAAAAAGCATTTTTAAAACCGCAAACGACCGATACGAGAAACATCGAAACGATACATTTTTCGTTAATGAATGGTATTGATCGGACCGTGGGGCTATAAGCGGGTAATTTATGACAACATTCTCGGGTTTGCTTCGCGTGAGCTCCGAAGGTGTGTTATTTATAACCCCCCTTTTTTATTTATGCCCCCTTTTTTCGCAGCTCGTAACGGCTGGCAATAAAGGGGACGTAATTTTAATTTCATGATTGGAAAGCTCGATTGGTCGGTTATGTGGCTTAATGAGTTTATGGCGGCAATGAGTGGAGTATAACGGTCGTCGGATTGAACGATTTGGGGTTTAAGGTCATTGGTAATAGCGATTGTGGTCTAATTTAGTTTTGATGTTACATAAGACTGTTTGTTTAATTATGCTCGTGAGGTACCGTATTTATTTTTACATAAGGAATCCTTATATCTCATTTGATATTTAGGTAATTGATACTAAAATTGGAGCTTTAGTGAAATCAAAAAATATGACGCTTAAACTGAAGGCTTGGCAACATCACAAAATGTTGTAAAAAATATAGGATCATATAAAAATAAAAGTAAGGTTGTGTGTAGGGATTTGAAAATAGAATATTGTTAGAAATTTTTTTAAGACAGTCAAAAATTAGCCTTGATTGACTGTCACGGAATGCGTTTTAGTATTAAGTCCACCTAGGCATACTCCTACATTTTGCAAAAGTTAAAGAAATAAATAACTAATATAAATATTTCATACTCCCATCACTAATACCTACCTAAGTAAAAACTACTAAGTATTTTTTTTATTTAGGTAATAAATGGATGCTCTATTTATGTAAACAAGTTAGGTACCGAGATAGGTACATCCTGTTCCAATTTTCCAGTTAAGCATATATATGCTTAGGTAGAATTTAAATAAAAAAAAAAAACTTAAATACCCTAATATTTTATATAGGTGTAAAGTCGTCTACCTGCCGAGAAACTTATACATATTAGAGGTAAAACCGAGGGATAAAAAAACTAGAAATTGGAATACTTTGACTCGAACTATTTTAATAAAAAATCGAATTAGAAAACACATGCCGTGACTGGGATACAAAGGTAGAGTTCATTAATTTTTTCCCTTGTACTTCAACAGATTAAAGCGTGTCTTCATAAATAAAAGCCACTTGAAGGCTATGCGTCAGTAAATGAGCTTGCAACCTCGAGACCCTCGCATTCCCACACTGTATTGGAAAAGATAAATCTTCGCTTCACCCCGCCCTCGGCTTCGATCCATTAAAATGGACGCCATCTACCTACACATGTGTGCTACTATAGCTAGGTAGGGACTTATATACTTTTTGCTTTTGGACTTAGTTAAATACCTACTTATATGTACATAGGTAAATAAATTCTATAAAACAAAATTTTCTCAAAGAGTGAGTTTTAAAATCACAGGACAGAGATAGGTTTTTTAGAGTTTTTTACTACTTTCATTGTTCTGTGGCTAAAATTAACGGGTTATTGTATTTTGGTCATATTTGCACCCTCTAAACAATGAACTTTTTTTGATTGACGGGGGGAAAATGTGACGAATATACTTTCACAATAAAAATTATTAAACCAAAGATAAATAGACTTATTTTTTTTTGTTTGATATTTGATTGCTGATCATAGTATCTACCTAATATATTTTTAGTAATTTCTTAATTCTGTTGTATGTGTTGTAATACTTGTAATTTTATTAATCTTGTAATTACATTTATGCACTGAAAGTAAAACTGCCCGTTTAAGTGCAAAAAAAGCGTGAAAATACAAGAGAAGCTTTTCGGTAAGATAACTCAGTTAATAGGTTCATTAGGTATTTAAAATTAAGATAAACACTTCCCAGAGCTAAATAATGTAGGTATACCTACATACCTACTAAATAAGATAAGCTTGAAAAGAGTTCATAGTTTATCCATACACTGTAGGTAAGTGGTAAATAACTACATAGGTAGGTATCTACATACCTATCTACTTAAAGTTTTCAGAAGGTAGGTAGGTCCATCATTAGGACTACAAAGTAACGCGCATTACTCGTAAGCATATTTTAAACTCACGCCTTTATTAATAAAATGTGATAATAAAATATGAACAGAAAAAGAGTTTTGGAGCGAGGCAAAAAGTCAGAAACATGCTTGATTTATATCAACCGCCTTTTGAGTGAGAATTATGCTCGCACTTAGTTTTTTATTCCCTTTATTATTGCAACTTTGTTACATAGGTACCTACGGACTCACTTAACGAAATATGGCGTACTAAATTGCATAAAGAAAACACTGTTTTCAGAAAATAGTTGGGGATAAAAGGAAAGTTGTAAGGAGGTCGTAACTTCGGACATAAAGCTTTTGAATGGAAAGAATCTATTGCGAGTGAATTGTTAATAAAGATATAGAGCGATGTATTACGGGACATTAGTGACGTTTTATGAGTTCAGTGATGGCTGATGTGATGAATGCACCCGGAGATTCGACTGCCGACTTGTTTTGTTGCAATCTACCAAAATTATTACATTTTTCTATCCATTGTAATAGCGCTGGTAACAAATAAAGATATTTTACGACCGAATCGGATGAAGTTATATAATAACGCAGTAATGCAATAGTTGCTTGTATTTTGAAGGAAATAATGATGTGTGAATAAAGCTCGCAACTTGGAATGAAATAAGTCGATAGATTAATCATCATAAACTAAGAAACAACTTGTATTTGTAGATACTAGATAATGCATTTAATTAAATAATTACTTGGACATATTATACTTTTGTTAGGTATACACGGTTTTTAGTACTTATCCAAAGTTCGTATGTGAAGGGACCCTTCACATACGTAAAGCTAGGAAGGTAATATCAATACCTAGGTACCTACTTACCTTCCAACTGTAATCAACATCATTATAACTCGAAGGTTATCTAACCGATACGCTCATTAGTCGCATAGGTAGATATACCTATTACAATTCTTAATAATTATGGAAGTGTATGAATGTAATCCAAATTTCATACAAACTACGTGGATGTCATCCAAGCTCCCACTAAGGTCACCTCTGTTGGAAAGCAATATTACAACTGTGTAGCAAGCGCGTAAGCGAGACGGAAATGCATTTAAGAGTCATCATTTCCGTGTTATTAGGTAATTCCTATTAAAAATACACCCAATAATTTCTACCAACTCACAAGACAAATCTACATAATACTCAATCCTCATCCACAATATTTAAACTTAGCTCAAAACATGTTTTGAAACCAGCTCAATATTTACATCTGTAGTCATCCTACATAATATACGTATACATTTAAAAATGATTCCACGGTACCTATCTCAGTTCGCCCATAAATGTCTCGGTCAGGATAATATTTTACGATGGCTTATGCATCGAACCAAGAGGCGGGGTGGACCGACCCGGGCCTTATCTCACATGCCTACACATATGGAATGACAGCCTAAATTTATCGACTTAAAAATACCCATCCAGATTAAAATAAGATACTCGTACCGCCATACGTATATCCGACCCGTCGACTACCACTTGATAAAATATTATTTTTAGTCTAAGTCTCGTATAAAAACTACCATTTATGGACTTAGTAAATTATGTGCGTTTTTCCCCGGTATAGATATAGCGTCATTTGGTTTCCTTTTTTAAAAAATCATGATATTTATAACAGTTGAGATTTTTATCTTTTTGTATGTTTCTGGTAAGTATTTTTTTTAACATTTGCTGCATTGTTAATACAAACTAGTTACTCGCATCTTTTATAATAGGATGAATGATAGAATACTAACTTTATTAAGTATTATAACTTGCTATAAGGCGAATTCACAGATGCCTGAAAAAGCCGTGTAGGTACTTAGGTAGGTACTACTAGGTAGGCTACCTATCTATGTAAGTTCGATGTTGGTAGGAAATGTCAATATTTATAATATTTAACATGGTTGAGCTCTCTAAAATTGGTTCTAACTCTAAATTATGTAGTATTTTTTAATAATAATAAAGATTTTGTAGCATTATAGAGCTCTATGATGTGAATGCGAGAACCACACCCATATTTTCCTCTACTGAGGTACGAGGCACGAGTAGGTAGGTGGGACAGACGACAAACCAAACTGAAGTAAAAGTTGGCATTTCCACCAGCGCCTTCCGTGTAAATTGTAGCACCTACGAAATAATATAATATTTATGTAAAACTATGTGAAAAATGACACCGACCGAGACACGGCTCGTGAACAAATACAGAATGAGTAGGAAAATAACGGATAGGTAACTAAATATTGTGTAACTTAGCAGAGTTTGTTTACCTTACTGGGTACCTATAATACCTCTATACATATACTCTGTATACTCTATATATGGTTTAGATTTTGAATGGAATCTAGATTATTACTAATTATGAAGAAATATCCGTATAGTGAATACCTAATCCTAATAATTATGGTTAAAGAATACAAACCCGTGGGTGTCGTAAAAGGCGACTAAGGGAGTAACCTTATGCAGACAAGAGAACTGCGAGGAAAAAAAAATTCGAAACAAACCCTATACCAACCAGTCTTGAGAGCGTGGTATAGTAGGCTAAATTCCACCACATTCTTTGGAGGAGACCCGTGCCCAGCAGTGGGACGTTTATGGGTTGAAATGATGATGAAGAAATATAGACCTGCTCGTCAAATATAATAGTAAAATAATATAAATATATAATTCTGTATGATACACCATAAAGTAGATACAAATATTAATTTCAGCCTACTTATTAATTTTATCTACAACTGACTTTTATCTTTGACTGGCCTGTTGGTCTAGTGGTTAGTGACCCTGACTGCTAAGCCGGAGGTCGTGGGTTCGATCCCCACCCAGGATAAATCTTTGTGTGATGAGCATAAATGTTTGTTCTGTGTCTGGGTGTAATTTATCTATAATATGTATGTATTTACAAAAAAAATGTATTTAAGTAGTATATCAGTTGTTTAGTACCCATAACACAAGCAAATATAATTGCTTACTTTGGGACTAAATGGCGCTGTGTGAATGTAGTAGAATAATATATTATATTATTATAAAAAGATACATTTCAATAAAACTAAACTATGATATTTGGCTTGTTATGGACAGGTTTTTAATTACGTATCAAACAATAACAGAACTGATAAAATTTGTAGTTTCGTTCTATTAAGCGAGAATAAGGTGAAGCAAAATCTATACCTGATTATTATTTGAAATATAATAATAGATTTCTAATAGCTCAAGTTTTAATGCTTCATTACTTATACCTATTATGCTTCATAGTCGAGACCGTACTCGAAATGAGGCTTAGTTTAGCAGTACGGACTTAAAAGGTACTTATTTAAAAATATTTTATATCCATGCCGCCACATATTATTAGTAGGGCTACCACACACTCCCTTACTACTCTCTACATACCTACATACTCTTTAGTATCCACTAGTACATTGTATACTTCTTCCAAATTGCGGTTTTGAGATTCCTTTCTACCTTTCTACCCCGTATAGGTAAAACCTTTACAAGGAAGATATACGTATCTTTATATCAGCAGACAAAAGCCTGTCTGCGAAGCTGGCATGCAATTCGAAAGTGCATCTCGCAGTAACTGTATGTGAAAGCGATTGCCATTTTAAGAAGCTGCGTTTGTACACAAATGGAATGACAATAATAGGTTATTTTTCCTTTACTGCAATGTTCCATGATAGGTTTTTCTCTTATTATAGGTACGTACCTATTCGGATGCGGTGTATGATGTAGGCCATAACGGTTGGTGAAACTTATATGCTCATTGTCTTTACTGTTATCTTAATAAGAGATGGAATGCATTGCGAAGAACCGTTTGTTAATATTTGAAATGAAAAACGGTCTAAAAGGCCGTGGGCTCTGATTGAAATTTTGTATTTTATAAAGTCACATCTTAACTCAACTTGAAACAACGTATTTCTATTTAATTATGCCTATGCTTTAATTACCAATTGATATTAATATGTGCAAAAATTTAAATTACAAAACTAGTTTACAAACAACTAGGCATATAGGTACATAATAAATCACCTTCCAAAGTAGAGAAGAAATAATAAATGCTAAATATCTATTACCAAACTAAAATCAATTATTTAATAACATAGTTTTTATAAGTTTCTTCCTTGATACCTACCTACTTGGTAGATTTTTTTATACAGATCCCTTTTTGAATTTATTAAATAAAGTGGATGTTAATTGTTATTGTGGTTTAAGTTATAAAACATAACAACACTGTAATTAGACAGATAGTGCTAAAAGGTGAATACGACCTAATATAATTAAAACAATTACGTTTATCGTCATTTAAGAGGATAAGTGGGTAATTGTAATAAAATCAAAACCCTACGCCCAAAAGCTTTGGTGTTATTTTTACCTTAGATACAATGTGTAAGGTGTAACATGATTTTATTAATACAATGGCGAACATGTTACTTACCTATAATACGAAATTTATTTGTTTCTGAGCTAATACCGTACCGATCTAGTTAATACTGTATTAATAATTAATGTAAAATATTTTTTTTATATTTTAATTACCAAACCTAGTAGCGGCCTACAAAAAACACCTATTCCCAAATTTCATCAATATCTATTGGTACCTAGATCGAGTAGTTTTTGAGTATAAAATGACGAAACTATACCTAAGGGACGAGAAATAAATTCCATTTTGCTATTTTGGCTACGGGACCCTAAAATGGGAAATTAGAATGTCTAGGAATAATTATTATTATCCTTATTATTTTAATTCCTAAGGCAATAAAGTTATTAAATATGTAGAGTTGAAATAACAATTTATTTAATTGCAAAATTAGCTGATACACTGGTTACAGATACCTATCTAAATAAATTTTCATGAATGGCCACCGACTGTGACTAATCAATTGAATATCATAGGTACCTAGGTACCTACAAGATTTACAGTAAGTTGGTACGAAGATCGAACTAGAGGCTTAACCGTCCATGAAGTCAGGTTGTCGTGTATAAGTTATAATACCTATGTATCACTGTTTTAGGTACTAGTTTTTATTATTTTTGCAAACAAACTTTCGTTCTTTAAGGATGTTCGTTTTTATCGTGTGATGTTGCTGTGCTTCCTATTTTTGGTCAGGTTTTAGATTGTTAAGTTTCTAATTTTTTACCTAATAATATTTTGATAGGTATTGTTTATAGGTTGATTGAAAACAATTTCGATTGACCGGTACTTATTGTACCTACCTATAGTTTGTGGAAACTTACAGAAATTTAGGCAGCCATTTTCTTTTCAGGAAATGTGAGAAAGTAGACAACAGTTAGCGAACTGAATTACGCACTCTATCGCATCTCGAAGTAACTGAAACAGAAAAATATGATTTATTCATAAACAGTCTTTTCAGAAAAATAAAATGTAAGTGATGGTCTTCAACATAGACAAATGCCCTTTGTTCTCACTAGTTCGATTCACTAGTTCGATCGTCGAACTACTTATAATTTTTTTTCTCATTAGTTCGACCGTCGATCTTACTTTAATCTAGAAACCAAAAAACAATAAAATAAAATTTAAAATACGCTTGCGTCACGTTCGACAATCGAACTAATGAATCGAACTAGTGAAAACAAAGGACAAAAAACCTGGTACTTAAGTGTATATACCTATATGACAAAATAAAAAAACGTCTAATTCCTGTATAATGAAATAAAAAGAACTCTACGATAAATGTATCAATTAGGAATTGAAGAAAAAGCTTTTGATAGCTTGAATCACAAAACTTGGAACTCTGTAGCAAACAGGGAGCGTCTTTATTTGAATCGGTAATATCCGAACCATACGATAAACCTACTCAAGATAAATTTGAGCAAATAAATTTGGAAAGGTTTATTTTTTCTTATAGAAACTTATATCTAATTTAAAAATAACTCATAAAACGACAGTTATGCAGATAGAGGGACACTTTACTTACTTTAACCTGAAGCATGTTGCCAAGCAATTCTGTGTTCTATATTTAGGAAACTAAGTTTACTGTTCAAAATCTACAGGTTTCATCTGCAGATGGAAATACACAAACACCAAAAGCACTCAAAACTAAAATACTTTTAATAATTTAAACGCATAACAGTGTCTAGTCTCGGTTGTGTTTCAAATTGGACTAACAGAACGGTTGGAGTCGACCGAGTTATATGACCCGTCAATAAACCAAACCGCATCTATTATTCGTATAGGCCAACAGCTGTAGTGGAATTTTAAACAAGCTTTATGATGTCTATCCCTTGACCTAAATTTGTGAGTTTGAAATTTTTAATTAAGACACCATTATTTCTAACGAAACAATCTGGTGCCGTATCTACCTGAATTTTAATCGGCATTTCATCGATGTCCGTATTTGATTATCTTTAAAATGATAATACATTTTCATCAAACAAAGATATGTGTAGCTGTTCGGTAGCCATCTTAAACGAGAAAGATATGGGCGTCGTGTATCAATTTCAGCGTGAGCCGCCGCTTTCTAACAACTGTCTAACAGTTTTCATTATGTAGGTCTATTGATACCCACTCGAGTGCTACCCTTCTGCTTTAGCAACTGCATACTTATACTTAAATATTTAAAATATCACATCATTAAAAGCAAAGCTCTTTATGAAGTTTTAGATACATAAAACCAACAGTTACCGTCAATTCTTGTTTCACACTTTGTCATCAAGAGTCGCTTGGACCTTCCCGCATTTCAACAAAAATGTGAACAATCAACTAATATTTAATATCAAATATCGACCCTAAAGTCTCATATACACTTAACATTAGAACGTTGAACGTTAAGCCGGCTCAAAGTGATGTAACAAAACGTGCAAACACACCGTGTGTACCCGTCTTATTAACAGATCTTCACTGCACCCGTCGCATTTCAAAAAAGACTCAACTGTGCATTTTTATTTGAACAAAACTAGACTTTATGTTAGTCAAACAGAGTTATTTTTTAAAATGGACTTTTTAAATTGCATTCGGATCAGCCGGTCAGCGTTTATTGCACCCAAAGGCGATTCGAGTCGAGTTAACGTTTGACTAATTTGTGAAGTTATAGAGGCATCATAAAACGAGAGTGACGTGACTAACGGTCTGTCAGCTGATTGGTATTAATATGGTCTCATCGAAAGGGAAATAGAAATATATAATGAAATGGAATCGGAACACAGACAGACGATTTTGCATGAATTAAACTTGAAAGTTATTGATGAACTTCAGAATGACACAAGATATTACGTAGGTAATATAACATTGAACTTACCTCTGAAGAGTTGATATCTTATTCACAAGACAACAATACACTTTCAACGATCGTATGTACTACCACAATAGACACAGTACAACATCAACATATGTGACGTGCAAAGCAGAAGAAACCGAACCATCAACTGGCCACAAGTCTACAGAATCACCTTGAACCTTGTTTTCACTTTTCGCGTTTAAATAAACGTGTGTTTTATTGTTTTGTCCAGTGTTATGCAAATGAGAATCGGCAGTAGCCAATGTATAAAAGGGTTTCCTAAAAACATTGAAAGTGAAAGCCAACTGGAGGCATATTGTTGACATAGTCACGCTTCCTTCGGGTATTGTTCCTATAAATATTTACGTTACGGCATGCAAAAGATGTTTTTACAAACGCTGCTACCGAATTGTCTTTGTTATTTAAAATAACAACCCTTTTGGCAGCTTTCGGCATGTTTGGTTTGTTGTTATCTATTGACAAGGATGTGATGTTTGTTGCCTTTGTTATATCGGGTGCTAAGTATTAAAAATAAGAGTGTTTTAGAGGTTAACACTGTTGAAGCGATGAATAAAATTAAAGAAATATTTATGTTTGTATGACGAAATTTTGGTAGCTTGTTCACTCTTATTCTAATTGAAACGAAGCTCTACCAACTGTAAGATTTCCACCATAATAACATAACCTAGGTATTTAGTGTGGTCTTTCCACTTGAGCTGGCAATAAAGGGAGAATTTTTTTTGGCTGTCAGTTCAATGGTAGGTATCATAGCTGTAGATAATAATTAAGTAGGTATGCCTGTTAGCTAAGGAGTAGGCTAATTCGTACCTACTAGATATTCATGTTATTCTTGTAGTGACGGATTAAAAATACATAATGTCACTACCCCATCTCAGGGTGCGGATGTCGCAAAAGGCGACTAAGGGAAACATATGCAGACAAGAGCACTGCCAGAAAATTAAAATTCGAAACAAACCCATACCAACCCGTCTGGCCAGCATGGTATACTTAGTAGGCTAAATTCCGTTCACAATCTTTGGAGGAGACCCACGCCCAGTAGTGGCACGTTTATGGGTTGAAATAATGATGATGATTCATGTTATTTTTTATTAAGTAGGTAGGTAGGTACTCGTAAGTATATGGCGTGTGGAATTCTGAATACCGTTTTAGACCTCTATCTCAAATATTTACAGCACCCGCTGCAAATTCTTGTAGACAATAAACAAATATATTGAGGGTATTAGGTGCAAAAGAGGCTTTCGACCAAAGATTTACAAGCGCCGCAACTAACATCTATTATGTATATTAATTGCATAGCTAATAGATTTCTCAGTGTTTTACTATCTTCGATAAAAATATTCCTGTTTAATAAATAAAGTTGGCTTCGAAACATTTGAAATACAATTATCATAATCTTATAATACGAATTGATATTTACTTTTACGATGTAATAAAATTATCGTGATCGTCAGAGATATCTAATAAATCTATGGCTGCAACACCTGTAGTCACGGATTCAGTAAACACAATCTACCTAACTGAAAGAATGATAACATTTTCAGTGTCCTTTTTTCACCATATCTCCATTACTGACTTTTGCGACTACGTAAGAAGATTTAACGCATCTCAAAACACGACCCGTGTAGTGACGGAGTGACGGAGAATACATAATGTTACTATCCCATCTCAACTCGTGGTTGTCGTACAAGACGACTAAAGTAACCTTAAGCAGCTAAGAGCACTGCAAAAAAAGAAAAATTCGAAACAAACCCTATATCAACCCTTCTGGCCAGCGTGGTATTGTAGGCTAAATTCCCTCCACATTCTTTGGAGAAATCCCGTGCCCAGCAGTGGGACGTTTATGGGTTAAATAAGGTTAAAGACACTTGGGTTTTTGAGACAAATCTAACGATACCTTAATTTTCGAAATCCATCCCACCGTTTGGAAGAAACGTGGGAATAAAGAAATTTACAAACATACAAGATACGCGCGAAAATCAATACCCTTCCTGGCAGTCATCGGGTAAAAACCAGTACCATTTTGCCCGATCTGAGTACTACTTGCTTAGGTAGTCGTACACACTATTGCTGCGCCACGCGAGGCCGACATTTTCTCTTGTTAGGAACAAAAATAACCCGATACTAACTATAGAGTTGGGATCGAAAAATATGAGGACGGGCTTCAAGATATTATCATAAGAGTCATATAGGTATTGTGGTAGAGTGCGGTAGCCAACCGGTATTAAAGTTTACGACGGGGATGCGAGACGTCATAAAACTCGAGATAAATCCAATCGGGGACCCAAGAAAAACAATCCACTTCGCTCCGAAATTACTTCAGATAGGGTACGGCTGCGATTCTGCATCACGTTTAATATTAAAAAAACTTTAGTTATTTCTTTATTCTGTCTTCTATGTGGTTTGTTGTCTTCCAAATTAATTTATAAGAATTATTTGTAAGCACTTTGAGGTTATTTCTAAAAATGAGTTTAGGGATTATTATTTTAGTTCGCGTCAAGATATACTTATATATATCTCCGTAGCTAGCCGTAGGTGTTGTAGGCATTTAATCTTTCAGATTTCATCGTATTTGAACAGAAACGCGAAAGATTCAACAATTAACGTCATTCTAAATGATGGAGAACCTACCCACGTATGTCGACAAAAAACATTATCAAGAGTTTCCGTTACCGAGCAAAATAATGTGCTATTTCTTACAAGAAATGGGTACAGTTTCATTTGATAGAAAGTAGTTTTTGCTTCAATTAAAATGGTTTATTTTGTTCTTTTTTGTCTCTCTTATTCACCTTTAAACTGATTCTTTAACTAAGTATTTCATTTGAAAGTTGCAAAATTTGAACATTGAATTTTTGGTTCGAGTAGGCTATGTGCTTAATAAAATAAATTGTATTGCAAAGCTGCATTATTAACAGTTTCTGGATCCAAAGTTAGAGCTAACTGCTAAAGATATCTACTTAAAATCACTCTCACAAATATTTCACATTAGCTGTGTAGTATCTTCCTGGTTATTACCAGCATATCTACATATACCTACGTAGGTACGTACGTACTATAGGTACAATATAAATCAGCTGTAAGGTGCGACGTCTGGTCAGCAATTAGCGGCTCACTTTGCAAACAGCCGCGCGATCCATACTAACATCCTTTGGTACTGACTACAGAGAAATTTATTTATTAAGGTTTATCCTTAGCAGAAGTATGAGATATTGTCATTTAATAAATTAGTTATATGGCAACAACAAAAACAAATAATAATGATGGAAATAAAATAAAATCAAAATATATAATTAGGCTTACTGATAATAACGAAGTCAAGAGTTAGATAATTATGTTATATTATATATACGTTTACCTATAGAGTGTTATATTATAATATATAATTTAATGATTGATTGATTTGTCTAACCTCATAATATTTTATGTAATCATAATCAAGAAAATATTTGTGTTTGTTACGTACGTTGTATATATTCCTATAAAGGTAACGTTGCACGTTTCAAAAGAAGAAAAACAACATTTATTTACTAACCGGCTGACTTTCAAACGTACTATGGCAGGTAGATTCATTACAATAACAAACAATTAAGGTAGGTATGTGTTAGGCATAAGATAACCTGATCAAAATAAACTCATAAGTTTAAGTATATTAAACGGTAATTTAAGTATTATTAAACGGAGAACTATATGAAATACTAGCTGGTGCTCGGGGCTTCGCTCCCGTCGTTCTTTATTTGGCCACTGCTCAGTTCCTATTGGCCGTAGCGTGATGTTATATAGCCTTCCTCGATAAATGGGCTATCCAACACTAAAAGATTTTTGAAAATTGGTTCCGTAGATCCTGAGATTACCCCGTACAACGTCATAAACTCACAAACTTTAGCTCTTTATAATATTAGTTTAGATTAATAATAATCTATAAGAAAGCTACAAAGAAAAGAGTCTTTTTGTTCAGTCAATAACTATATAAACCTAATAATAATAACCACCGGTAGCTTGGTCCCTGTACCCGATACCTAGGTACCCCCGATACATATTTTATATAGGTACATGAGGGTTTATTGAAATAAAGAGGAGATAATAATGATATACCTACCTAGGTACTAAATATGTAATACGGATGAAAATAAGTTTGATTTTTCCGACCGTACCTATATAATCTGAAATGACCATTTTATCCCGATTACGTCTTAAACTCCATATTTCAGCACGAAAAAATTGAATATATAAACGAGTGATGTACCTATTCTGTCTGTATATCAAGTCAAGTTACTTTGTGTAGAGCCGAGTCAATACACCCAGGAATGTGGCACGCGTTGGTTCACAGACGACCCGCAGGCATGCCTACAAATACATCGTGTGTTTAAATATTGCAAGGCTGACGAGCCATGCAGGCTTCTAACAAAGCGGTTATAATAAAATCATAATGTTAAAAGCCGTTGCATTTTATTAGACACTTTGATACGTTGACCTTAAGGTTAAATATGTAAGATCATTTTAATTTTTTTTTTGGTAGATAATACATTTTATGAAAACTTTTGGCCGAAATATACCGGTAAAGAGATTTATAGGTATTCATACTATCTTACATGCATTTGATAAACGTTAATCTCACTAATATTTTAAATGCGGAAATTATTATGGAAAGATAGCTCCATGAATGAATGGAAGTGTGGATGGATGAGTAATCTAACTGTGTGCCTAATTTCATACAGATAGGTATGAAATTAGATTATGTACTGAAATAGGACATAATGCTATTTTTTACCAATATAACACGCTGGAGGAAGCACATATTATCTAGGACACGTTAATATTATAGCTAAGTCAAAGAACCTTCAAAATATGATTGAAAGTTTGAGAAAATTTTTCAACGAATTGCTACCGGAACATCAAAATGGGAACCTATAATGGTATGACCCAATTATGAAATACTTATAAAATCAATAATCTAGTAAGAAAATTTCCTCATTTATAAGAACCAGTGAATTTTCCACGAAGTTCTTTCATCACGGTAAAGGAATTAGACAATTAAGTATTTCAACACATTAATTAGATCGTCCGTATCACTCATATGACTGCTCATAGAAACATTTTATAGTTATTCGGATTAATGCTCAAACATTCAATTATATTTAATTACTAACATTAACATAAACGTATGTTTATTAATTTTTTTGCACGTCATATATATTTTAATGGTGTTTATAAATTATTTGAGTAAAGCCGGGGTTTTAAGATTTTGTTACTTTGAAATTGAAGCAGTCTACAGAATTACAACGATTCTATAATTTTGAAACATTTTCGAAGCACAAGGCAAATTCTGACAAGGGTATTTAGGATATCCATTTATCATTTAAATACATAGGTACCTCAGGCACACGAAAAAGGAGTGAAATGGTTTCTTAAGGGTCGGCAACGCACTCGTGATGCCTCTGGTGTTGCAGACGCTTATAGACTATTAACCGCTTACCATCAGGCAGGCCGTGCGTCTGTTAGCCACCGTCGTGGTATAAAAACCTACTTCAGATAGGTAAAGGTTTTAATGACTATGGATAACAAAAATGTTTGTTAGGAATTCGGTTCTACATCTAGTATTACTTACACATTAATAAAAATAAATCATGGACACATTCCAATTTAAATTACAATTTATATTGTAGTAAACCTGAATTATTTACAAACATCTGAAATTCTACTCATAAGATTTTCTTGGAAATAAAAATAATTTACCCATCTAAGTAAGTTCAAATTTTCAACGAACTGTTAGCAGAATGAGTGAGTAATCTACAAGGCTTATTGTTTCCTGAATCTAAGTAAGTAAGAAAACCGGTAGTAAGGAATCCTAAAGGAAAGTAATGGGGGAGGCCAAGGTCCCGACCGGAATGTAGAGATCAAAGAACATGCCTAGGTGTACCTTGCGTTAAGTGAGTGTATATCACTATATGTAATTAGGTACAGGAAATAGCCAATATGAATCTCGATACCGACTTAGTCGGAGTCGATATCGATGTCATTTAAGTAGTGAAGGAACTTTTAATTATCTCCTAGTTAGTTAGGAGATATAAGTTCCTTGCATTTATTTGAAAGTGACAGCGACCATATTTTGAACAATGACAAACGATATCGACTTTGATTAGGTCGATATTGAGATTCATAGAAGGCTCTCAGCTGAGCCAATAAAATATTATTTCGTCTTTCCTTTCGACTGTGCTATAGACTAACCCCTTGCCTCAGTAGTAAACTAGGAACTTTCAGAATTTATAGAAAAACCCAATAGCTTTTAAATATATATATTAGGCGTTTGTAAAAAAAAAAAATAGCTTTTCTGTCCTGAAATTTTTAATATCAGCCCGAAGTTTGTAAATATGTCTGGTTAATAGCAATATCCGTGTAGTGAAGGGTTAGGAATACATAATGTCACTACCCCATTTCAATCCTTAAATGTCGTAAAAGGCGACTAATAGAGTAACCTTTTGCAGACAAGAGCACTGCGAGAAAAGGAAAATTCGATACAAACCCGACCAACCCGTCTGGCCAGCGTGGTTATACCCTAAATTCCTCCATATTTTTTGAAGGAGACCCGTGCCCAACAGTGGGACGTTTGTTGCTTGACGTACATAGGTATGTGTTCGAAAATCAAGATTAAGTGGTTCTAAAATTTTTATACCATTAGGCTTCCCATACTCATTATAATACCAACTTAATATTCATTAAGGCAATTAAAATAAAACCAACACTGTTGGTTTTATTAAAGGGCGAAAATATGTGGGTTCGTGTGCCCATAGCTTTATTAGCGGCACTTTATTAAACAAATAGTATTGCTCGCTTACTACAAAGGCCTTAGTGCCACCGCATTATGGACCACCACTAAAGCAATTTTGTTACCTTGCAACACAACTATAAAGTAATTTACCGAACGGTGGCTTCATCATTAAGCCATTATAACAAAAGTTCACAATTAAAAGTGAGTAAACACCATCTAAGAAGATTCGCCGCCGCGATAAGAATCTTATTTTAATTTGAACCTCAATTACATATAATGAAATTACGTACAATGTTTCCAAAAAGAAAAAAATCTCAGTTTCAGTTCCGTTCTTGCTGATTGTACGAGTAGAAACAATTGAATTTATTTCACAACGTAATTCTTAATTTGCAGTGGTATCTACTTAATTGCAAGCTGGTAAGTAGGTACCTACGGCGTTTTATACAGAGAAAAAGCATTAACTTTTTCTTATTTAAGAAATTAAGAGAAAGATAGTTATGATAAAAACTGAAGACGGAATCGTATACCTACATTTTCAGGGAATTTTTTATTTCAAATTAATATTAGTAGAAAATGGATGACTTTAAAGCAATTAATAGACACGCATCATAATATGTTCTTACAGTTAGTCCGTATTAAGGTCTCAGCACACATACCTATGGGATCGGAAAGGGATCGTCACCGTATCGACTTTCGCCTCGCTGTCAACCAGGCGTCAACCTAACGTACGCACGTAACGTAAGTAAGCGTATCAGCAGCGCCTGTACGTCAACTCGGCTACGGCTAGGCGACACCGCGCTTGGCCGACAGGGGCAAGGGTGGACGAAGAGACGTGAGCTCGGGGACGACGAGCCGTAAGCGCGGGAATTGCAAGTTCGGAGCCTGTTCCGAGGCACGGCGATTACGTTACGATTCCGATTAGTGTGCGTTGCAGTAGGGAGTTTAATACAAACAATTCTGAACGGCTCGAGGCGATACGGTGACGATCCCTTTCCGATCCCATAGGTATGTGGACCATTGTGGACCAGTCTTTGCGGTATTAGTTCAACTCATCGCGCCATCATTAGCAAGGTCTGCCGCGAATGTCGGTTTGCCATCGCGGGGTGTCGCGATCCTACAGCTAGCGAGGCACACGACAGATGTGTCAATAGTAACTTTAGCTTCGCGGCCCTTTAGGCAACATCAGTGATCTGTAGCCTGGAACGCAAGTAGTGAGAACACTACATTATCATCATCAGCAACCCATTAAGTCCCACTGCTGGGCTCAGGTCTTCTCTGCTCTATCTAGAGAGCTGAGAGGGTTTAGGCCATAATTCACTCACGCTAGCCTAGTGCGGGTTGGTGGATCAGACATACACATAGAACTTCTTCTAGGGTATGTGGGTTTCCTCACGATGTTTTCCTTCACCGTTAGCAGATGGAAGTCACTTGATTAGTACATATAAATTCCACAAAGTGGAATCCACATTGGTACTGCCGGTCGGGATCGAACTCGGACCGCGTGATTTGCACGCCGGTCCCTTATCCATTCACCATCGCTTTACAGAAGTATCCGATCTACCTATTAAATACTAAGTAATAGGTAAGTTGTAAATACTAAAATTCTATGGGTTGTTTGTAATTCATCCTCCTCTTGATTTCTCGATTTTGATTTGATTTCATATCTAGTCTTCGCTTCAGTGTGCCCTAAAAAGTTTTAAAGAAAAATCTTGCCATTTTTTTTTATTTAACAAATAAATAAAATAAAATTCGTTTATTTCGAACCGGAATTCTTATTATTTAGCAACTTATTTCCTAATTAACCTATTTCATAATACCGATATATAGGAAGGTGTAACAATCGCATTAGACGATTTCACCTCACCTCATGAAAACGTTCGCAAAATCATGCATTCGGTGAACGCCTTCACAAGAGCCGACATTCTAGGTTCCAATTTGACTTTGTCGGCGTGGTTTTCTATACTTGTCCTAGGTAGGTCGCCAGTTGTAGCCGTGAGGAAGGAACATGTCAAAGCATAATTTAACATTAAACAGCGTTCTTATTTTAATATCGGCTGTTGCCGTTCTTTAAACAACCGGTATTGACGGTTCTGTTGTTTAGTCGGCCGACATTAAATGCATTCCGTATAAACCGATAGAATTATGTTAGAATCGTAGGAATTATGTGTGAAACGTACCTATAGTGTAACTGTAGCACTGATATAGTGATTATTACATAAGGCTAAGGACACGTCATAAGAAGAAATAATTCCTTTTTATTTATTCTTCACTTACAGTTTACGTAGATAAGTAAACCGTTTTATTTTATTAGGTGCTGAATTCATTTTCATTCGTTCCGTCGTAGAACAGATGTAACTTAACTAATATTGATGTGTAGAATTGTAGATTTAAAATCCCTATTGGTACTGTTTAGTCTAGTATTTTGCGAGTATTTAATAGTCTCTGTGGTACAGAAGTATGTTAGAAAAATATAAAACAAATGACGGTTAGAAGTAGAATAACAATTCACTAATTTGTAAATTTTGCAAAATCGCTGTAAAATTTCCTTCATTTGCAAATTTTGCAAAAAAAAGTTCAAATTTTAGCAAAAATAGCGTCATAAAAAATCACATTGCACCTCTCCATTTGGTCAAAACTATATTTATCACACCGAGTGTGAAAGCAAATTGATACCCAACATAAATACGTGGCTTTTTCTATTTGAATTTTCCATTAAAAAGCCTGTAAAGGGGAATCAAATTCGTTTACAATATGGAGTTGTGTTGACTGTAAAGTCTCAGTAACCCACATTCATAACGTGTCATAACAACGTCCATAACCGTAGTACGCCGTGACTGCCAATGTTATGCGTCTCTATAATAAAATTTGACGGTGCCATTAGTACTTACCTGCCTACCATACATAGGTATGAGGTTCATTCAAATTTTTATGTTAGTGTCTTGTTTTAAGCTTTTGTAGCGTGGAAATCTGGACTTTTATCAATTTTTTTGGCGGGGAGATGAAAAACTAGGAAGTTGCTGACGGGCAAAATTTTTTAAAGTATCTTGAAGAATTATGCTCTTGCTAGTGTTAAATAGGATAGGTTTGTCATTATATTTATAAATATTACTGCCTGTACAAATAATTATTATTAAATATTTTATGTCGAATAACAACCGAAATATGAATTCTGCAGTCTTTGAACTTCGGTGCACTATAGAACTTTTAGATGTCTCCGAGGGAATATATAAATTACTCAGGTATATCTATTTTCTATGTAATTTTATTCACAACCCAACAAACATTTTAGTCGTATATGTGTAAGTTACAGGACTGAAAACGCTTTATACGTCGTATTGAAGTAATTTAAGGATATAATACGACTTACTGCCTTTTATATTTATACAGCTTGCAGTCGTTTAAAAACGTCGTATAAACTTCTATACAACTGTTTATGTGACGATTACACGATTTTCAGTCGTAAACCAGTTTTGTCGTATTAGTAACGTCTATGCAACTTTTACACCAACATATTAATTGTATTAGAGTCACCAGAACTACCTTTACGTTACAATCGTCTAAGAGTAATAAATATCCCTCTTATGCGGCTTTAAGTAAACTTCAACACTTTTACACTGCTATTTAACAGCTAGATGTCCCATAAGTGTAAAAAGTTTAGTAACTATTACAATAACAGCCATAACACAAGGGATTCATATTCTTATATTTTCTTTGTAAAAATAAATAAAATGGATGGAAAAAGCTGGGCAAATATAAAAAAAAGTGGTGCTTTTAAAAGAAAAGTTAAGAGGAACTATTCTGCACTTCTTACGTCGAATTGTGTTACATCGAAAATACAACTGCCACAAGTTCAACCAATTTCAGTTTTTAATCAAACTGCAGTTGGTTCCGTACAACATTTAATTTTTAATCAGCATGAAGTAGCTAGAAGTACTGTTACAGACAATAGATCTAGTGGTGCACTAACAGTGGACTCGGAAGAAGAGAGAGAGAGAGAGAAATAGATGAATTATATGATAAATTATGTCTTAGTGATAGTTCAGATTATGAAACAGCAAACGAAGCCTGTAAAAGCCTGTTTGCTGACATTTTATAATATTATTATTTAAGTGACATTGTTTAATTTTGAATTCCAATTTAATTGTTATATTTTGACATATATTGTTAAATTTAAGTTTTTTAAATTTTTAATTGTTTAAATTTTTTGCATGCCGTAAGGTTGATTATGGTGATACTTATTTGTAAAATTAACATAACTCTTTACCCATATATCGCAAATAAAGACTTTGACTTTGACTTTAAAAACGATATACTTCGTGATAACGTAAAAAAATGGGCAATCCGTTTTAATATTACACAGGAAGCTTTAAGAGAGTTGAACCAAATTCTAAACGAAAGAGTTCCTGGTTCCATTCCAAAAGATCCACGGACACCTTTAAATGTATCATAAATTTAACATATGCCGCAGTCACTTTGAAATGTGTAGGTTTGGTTTCGTCGCTATTTATCAGAAATCCGCAACCGAAACAACGATTAGCAAGTATAAAGTGTGTAGAAGTCCATGGCCATGTCAAAGACATATGTACCAACGTGATGAAATCAGATTTTGTCAAAAACTTATCGACATCCATTATAATATCACGTATCATTTTTTATTATCACCGAGACTATGTATCAATAACCAGCACTAATTTAATTTACAACTGTTTTACTATATCTTAGAATGAACCCTAATTTCGTTAAATGGCTGATAGAACAGATAAAAAATTAAGAACATTCAATGAAGAGTCGTTAAAATGTTGTATTAAAGTTATTTCCAACAGCCTAAGTCGTATAATAGTAACTTTTAGCACGTTCGTTAAAATAATAGGTAAAAATATTGCTTAATTTAAAGAATTTACAGGGCGCGTTCATTATATTGATAAAACTAGCGTATATCACTCGATTAAATTAATTTCCCAACACTTTTATGTACTTCAACATAATTTTCGAAGATGTAATAATGTATAATACTAAATTAAAATGGCTTCTTATACTTTCAATATTAAAAACAATATAAAATGTAACTGTTTAGTTCTATAATATTTATTTTCAGTCACGATTAATTATTCTTTACATCAAAATTCCGTATATAAATCGTAACGAATACTGCTTTTCGATAAAATGCCGTAAAGCAGCGGTAATAACCACCATTACATGACGAAAAGTGTATATCACGACATCTAAATGACCACTACACGATCATATTGCAACTTATACGACTTCTTAGTGACTCCATTGCGGCACTAATTCGTATAAAATGGGCCCTTTTTCGGTGGTTTCAACGTTATGGCGACGTATTGGCGACCAGCGTATACAACCAAAAGTTAAAATTGGCACGTTCTGGCGACCAAATAAATGTTTGTTGGGAAGCTACTGCTACTACTAGGTGTTACTACTGTCATCTCGACAAACGAGTTTCTTGGTTAGCAACAAAAGTCGTTTTTGTTGTCAAGACTTGAATAAATCTTTTAGCAGCTCAACCACTGATATGGTTAGAGGTTTATACCCACATCTTTAAACATTTTATAACACAAATTAATTTTATAATTACGAGTGCGTTAAGTGTTTTCAAGCACTTATTTGTATAACGGTTGTTATGCGAACATTACCTTATAGACAAGCGTAGTTATAAGTTTACCTTCTATAGTTTCGCAACAATATTTATTTGCTCAATTAAATTTACCAGTTCAAATTACAAAATTGAATGCAAATAGCGCGTTCGACAAACGGTGACAAAGGAGGTTCGTTTGTTTATGAAATATACACGTATCCATCTGAAGCTTAAAGTTCATTTTTAAATGACAGGGTAAAGATAGAAAGGGATTCACTGCAGGTTATTTTGTTCGTGAAAAGGTTTTGTAAACACTTTATGAACTAATGCATTAAATTATATATTTTTTCAGTTTTATTAAATTACCTATAAACCACTAACATTTGAATAAGGTAGGTAGTCTAGGAAATATCAATCCAACTGATAACTTCAGGATTTGTTGGATTCTGAATTTGCAACGGCACTAATCTATTCATGCCTGTACATCATCATCATCATATCAGCCGCAGGAAGGCCACTGCTGAACATAGGCCTCCTCAAGAGATTTCCAATAGGGCCGGTTCCTGTACAAACACAAAAAATTAAGTAGATACCTAAGTAAATATCTAGCTACTACCTACCTAATACAAAAAACCACAAAATTAATAATTATCCAAATATTATGTTATGTTGTACCAGAAGCGTCATGTAGGCACTAAAATGAAAACTTCTCCTCAGATAGGTAAAGTTATCAAGTGAAGGGTCGATAATTTTCCCGGGCCCGGATTACCTAATGTCGAGTGGTGGATATAGCAAGTGGCAAGAGGCAAGAGGCAAGACAAGGGATGTATCGGCGCGCGCTTCTCGGCACCGAGTCGTATCAGAATGGCGGCAAGCCCCGCCCGCCCATAGCTCCACACTACGTCGCTCGCCGTCGCCGCGAAAGGCCGCGTCCAACCGCGTACCACGCGTACGTAACCATAAATAGTGCACATAATTAATTTACAACACTAGTAAAAGTGATGATACAAGTTTATTGACTATAAATCTGTGCAGTGCTGTGATCGCATCACAGGTAAGTGATAATTGCTCAGTCGTAGCCGCGTTGTTTGTCGCGCAAACACGGTCGCCGTGCGACAAAACAAACCGTCGGGATCCCTTTGGGTGTCGGGTTCATATTGGTCTGTCATAATTCGACACTTTTCGTTGAATGTTCGGACCGTTAAGAATTTCTAGTTATGACTAAATGTTTCTTTGTTTTTGTGGGGTTAACCTTCGTAACAGGATTGTTTAGTCGCTACTTCGATAGTCTCACGTATTGTAGGAAGCGTCACACTAAATTAACTATATTGATTTGTTACTTTATTATGAGCGTTACGATACGTTGAAATTATTTATATAAGTGATGTTCTTTTGTTAGTAGTGTGTAGAGTTTAAGAGTAGAGATGTTTGCCTTTACTTTGTGCTTATTAGATTCAGTTTGAATTATCAATGGGATTGTTTTACTGTGCTTATGTTTTATTAAAGTTAATTTACTCGTATCTTTTAATTTAGATTATAGCCATTATGTACCTAGTTAGAGTAACTTACCTAGATAGGTACTTGTATATTTTTATTTTTTTTCTAATTAGGTAGAGACCGGATTTAAATTAAGTAGTTGTTTATTTATAAATTAAATTAAGAAAATAATTTACATACCTACCTACCTAGTAGGTACCTACCTACCTAACTTGTTTTCTTAACTGATGAACAAGAAAAAGGATTTTTGTAACTAGCCTAGCCTTTGGTGAACAACGCTTGGTTTTTACATTTTTAAAGCTTACTTATCACTTAAATATTTAAAAGATAATACCTATCTAAGTAATTAGGTAGGTAGGTATTTGTTTTATTTTATATCATACGATATACCTATTATTACCTACATAATATTAAGATATTTAAATACAACTACTTTTCTTTTTTAAACCAAATTATTAGAAGTCAAAATTAATTAAACATTACCTAGGTAGGTACTTATTTGTAGCACAAGTTCTCACGGAAGCATTGAGACAATAGATAAAATCTCGCATCTAAAAATGTTAGTAAATAATGATATTCTCTAGACATAGGTAGGTATGTGACATAATATCTAGGTATTTAGGTTACTCCTACTTACTACAGACAAATGGACACCTTTTTAATGGATATACTCGTAGGTAATACCTACTATTATTGAATTCATATGAATTATGCTCTATCTTGAAGATTAGGTACAAAGAAAACATATCTTTTCATAAGCATGACATGACAGATAATATCTAGGTGTGTATTTTTTATTACCTAGATATAATCTGTCATGTCATGACAAATCTATTTAGGTAGGTACCTAATGTAGGTAGGTACATTACTTAAGATTAGGTATAATTGTAGCTAATACCTAGTAGGTAGGTAAGTAGGTTTATAGGTATACCTATAAGTATACGTAATATCTACCTATAGGGTAAGTTCGTTAGAGATGGCCATAGTTTTTTTGAAGCATCATAAAATGAAAAATAATTATGTTATAATCAAATCTTTATTTTTAAAATAATTAACAATAATCAGTCTTCGAAAAAACAACATGACATAAAGGTTTTACAATAAAAATGACATATAAAAAATATTTAAAAAAAAAACGTAGTTGGCCATCTCACCCGGCACATCAGGGGGAGTTGGCCATTGCTAGATTTCCCTTTTCCCTTTCCTTTTCGACTAATTCTTTCTTGTTTGATATCAGTTTTTTTCTTCTGTACACATTTTGAACACATATCGTCAAATTCTGTACAATTTTCGTGTACCCACATTTCACAAATTAAACATTGTAGCCAATCTTCAACAAGACGTGTTTTGTAATAGTTTTCGCCGCATTAATAGCGGCTTTCAACGAATCCTCACTCCAGTTGCCACGAGAGGCAATAGCTTTTCTTTGATACTTATTTGGCATATGTAACAAAAAAAAAACAATTAAATATAAAAGAAAATACCACGAACTAATATGGCCATCTAAGCCAAAGTGCATACGGCCATCTCTCCTTTTTGTATGGGAGAGATGGCCATACCGAATATTAAAGTAACAAGAAACTAACTGACCACCATTTTGAGGTTAGAACGAACACATGTTTATGCAAACTACGAAAAACGTATAAAAATACAAGTAACTTATTGAAAAAATACAATTTCAAGTAAAAATATGAACCTTGTATAAAATTTTAACAGTACTATTTATATTAAATCCAATTTTACTTACTTTAAGTTTTTTATTTGTGCGAAGTTTAGATTAGCTGCTGCTCCCGAGCAATGCGCCCCGCCAACTAATCGCAAAACAACACTATCTAGCGAATATTACTAGAAAATATTTCGACTGGCCATCTCTCCCGTACGGCCATCTCTACCGGTTTTACCCTATTGTAATAACATCTTTCATAGTTTAAAGGGCACCACACACTATCAGATCGCTGGACGATGACGGCCTATTATTATATTATTATTATTAGCCTATTATATTGGGCACCGAAGGTCGAAATGAAATGAAATGAAATCTCGTTTATTCATCTAGGTTACAAGGTAACACTTATGAAAGTCACAAGAATGTACAGGTTATCCGAAAAGTAGTATCAGCAAATTTGCCTACGACCAGTTCACTGACGGGGTGGAGCTATGAGAAGAACTGGCAAGAAACTCACGCCACTCTTTTTAAAAAAATGGATAGTTACAATCTTTTGTAATTTATAATTTGGGTAGCGTTTAAATTCGCCTATTGGCTAATCCGATTCCGGATCGCAGTAGCCAACAGAAGAACTTCCGCGCTTTACCGACCGGTCGTCATCGTCCGGCAAACTGTGAGAGTTAGTGAGAGTTAAGAATTGTTAACATAATTTGGCTAATTTAGGTATACCGTGTTTAACTTTATGCACAATATGTACATCCAGCCGTACCTACCTTATGCCAAAGGCATTATCTATCAGTCAACCCTTGGGCGATGCAAATATGATAGTAGTAGAAACCTAGGTGCAATTAAGAACAAGATAAAAAATATAACTCGGCAATTGCAATAGTTTCATGTTCTGCTAAACACTATAACTTTAAATCTCAAATCTTTTTTAAATTTTATCTCTGTTAAGAGCTTATTTCACTACACGATATTCAGGGGCCCTTTAAGGCCCCTCCTGAACAACATACCTATAGGTACCTAGTGTAATATACTATTGATCCATTAGTATATAGGGTGTATACGACAATACGACATTAATTAAATGATAAGGCAGCCAGTGTTAACCCTTATAAACATATTCTAATAAAATTCAAAAAAAAAGAAAAAAAAAATATAAAACTACACATTATTTTTCTATCATAACGTTTTCAACATGATGACGACAAAAGTGCGGAACAGAGTAAGAGATAAGATACCTAATATGTAAGAGTCAGAGATATTTAGGTAAATGAATAGAATGACGTAATGACAACATAGGTATATTATGATCAACGTAAATACCTACAAGTTGTTTAAAACTGTGAAATAAAGAAAGAATATTTGCGTCTAAATTATTGCAAATTTCTATTTAATTTTTTTGGTAAAGCCTTCTAACATCACATGCTACACGTGCTTTCATTTAATGTCATATCGTCGTATAGGTACCTACACGCTGTATTACACTACAGAGTGTTCAAGAGGTGCCTTAAAGGTGCCCTTAATATCGGATAGTATAAATGTAAAATAAGCCATCCTACCTAATTATCTTTTTGTCCAGCAAATCTATACAAATATTATAAAGCTGAACCCCCTTATTACAAAATATGGACTAAGTATTAAACCAGGTTTAAATTGACATAAGCCATTGTTTTAGTGTCAAAGTCGTTAAATCAATTTAAAACTGGTTTAATGCTTAGTCCGTATTTCGTAATAAGGGGGAAGAGTTTGTTTAGATGAACGCTAAGATCTCAGAAACTATTAGTCCGATTTCAATAATTATTTTTATGTTGGATAGCCCATTTATCGAGGAAGGTTATAGGCTTTATAATATCACGCTATGACTAAAAGCAACAGAGCAGTAATAAATAAAGACTGTAACGAAGCCGACTTCTAGTGTTTACTAAGATTACTTATAAACAAAGTTCCTACTTACTACGATGATATAATTTATGACTTACCTAAGTACCACCGTGGTAGGCATAAGGCACCTCAACTTCACAAGTGGGTACTGGTAACTGAAAATGTAGGTAACTAGGAATACCTATAAAGTTTTATGAGTTAATAATTAATAATGTAAGCTAGGTATCTAATAAATAACTACTTACCTACATATTAGATAATACCAAACTAGAGTAGTTTATATGTTATAAATTAACGGTAATTTATTGCTATTAAATTATTTTACCTTAACTTATTTAGGTACCTACCTAGATAGATATAAATAACATTTACTGGGGTATATTAGTAGTAACATGAATTGATATAGACCTTTCTCTACAATTAGTCACGCTCACAACTGATTTTTGTGGAATTGATAAAATATTAAGGCTAGTCAAAGTAGTTTTACAGCGTGCTCACAGGATCGAGATAGGTTTAGGTACCTATTCATGTGTTCTATGAGAGCGGTATTAAGTAATTCAAATATTGAATCAAATATCACAAAACAAAACAAATCTTTTGCAAGAATGATTAAGTACTAGTCAGAAAAAACAACAAAGTTTTTTCTCTAAATTAGTTAGTCATAAATGTTAGCCAAGTTGCTCATGGCTCTACCTCATAGACATGGGCATTGCAAAGTAATGGCAACTGTCAGAAAACTCAGATCTTTTACTTTTAATGCCCAATTAGGCGTCTATTTGAAGCATATCATTACCTAAGTATTATTAAATTTTAGATACCTAGGTCTACATGAAATATTTGAGAGTCAACGGGTATTAAAGCAGTTAAGTTTATAAATAAATAGAAAATGAATACTTAAATATACTTAATTGATGTCAGTCTATAGGTAGGTATATACCTAATACGTGTAGGTATAAATATATTTATTATTAGAAGCTAATCTGATGAAGGACTCGAAACGTGGTATACGGTAACGAATAAAATAACAATACCTCATCGAGTTTGGATTTGTTTGACTTGATACGCCTTATTTTTATATCACGACGGTGCAGCGGTGGCCAACAGACACAGAAGAAGCCTATGGGCGCCTGCAACGCCAGGGGCATCAAGAGCGCGTTGTCGTCCCTTAAGAAACTTAAGTAGGTATAAGGTCTTGATAAGGATTCTTGTCTATAAAACGAACATTTGAAAATCTTGTTATAAAAATCTACTAAGAGATTATTTAGAGTTGTGTCAGATCATGAGGGCTATTTTTGCGCAATAAATCTCTACCTATATATATATAGGTATATATATATAATGTACCTATAGGTTATATATATCTATCTAGGTATAATCTGGAGATATTTGAAAAAAGAATAACAAATTCGTAGAGAACCCTTTCTAATTCGATAGGAAGGTATAAGCTTTAATGAGATTGATATCTATTGCTGGAGAGTGCCTCTCCTGTGCTAACTCTACATAAATTTGAAGATATTTGAAAAAAAAACAGCAAATTCCTAAAGAAACCTTTCTAATTCCTGTCGCACGCATTTCTTATTCTATATCCTTACGTGAAGACAGTATTTGGGGAGATTTTGCGCAGTTTTCTATGCTAGGTATCACTCTTTGAAAATCATGAAAGACTGCTTGCATAGGTAGTGATGTTTGTTCTTTACCATTAGATAGCTAATACTCTCAGGAAAAGGTCCTTATTTTACTTTCAACTCTGAAGACCTTTATCCTATATAAAAGTATCTACAAGATTTTTATCCGTGCTAACTATCACCATCCGAGGTCACAAAGTTCAATTACCTATTGGAAATTATTGGAGGTTATAACTTAACTAATTAAAAATGTAAATTGTTTGAAATTAATATTAAAATGTAAAGCTAAAATGTAAATACGATGCGTTAGATCAAATCTAGATTTCATTAAACAAGTAGGTACCTACCTAACTAATAAGTTTTTAGAGAGAAGTACCTACCTATTATTTTGAGGATGCCTATTATAAAAAAAGTATATCTATCTTAATAGATAGGTATGCAAATCTATTGAATTCATTATGTACCTATGATATACCTATGTAGGTATGAGACATATAATATAATTTGTATAAAAAACCTATCTCTGTTCTGTGATTTGTATGAATAAATAATACCTAAACGGTCTATTTAGACACTGTGATGTAAATTACTACTAACATCCATCACGAACGATTCGCTAAATGAATGACACTAGCCGTAAACTCATAACAGCCTCACGTCGATTCACCCACGTGCTCCCAACACTCGGCTGCAACTATGAACTCTTTACTCGACTCTATTTTTATTATGATAAGAGCTATATTAGATTAAAAGACTGGAAAAAATCTTAGAGACATCGGTTTATTACAGTTTATGCTGTTCGACATAAAACTAGACACCCAAGTAGTGGATTAGAACGAGAAATCCGGGCTGTTGCGCAACATTGGTGTCTATACAGTCATTTTGATGTCCATAAAGCAATTTTGAAGCCGTAGGTCAATAAGCGTCGTACGGGTTTACGATTTGTTATTATTATTACACTTTTATTTGTGAATGCTTCACGTTTAAAGGAGCATCTTTTAATTCATTGGCCATTTCATTTCTTTGATTAATTTATAGCGTTTGTAATTATAAATGTGTTTTAGTTGTTTGTGTGATGACTTCTAAAATAGCTTTAGTAAACTTGGTTGGAAAACTAGTTTGTAGTTTCGTTTTCTTCAGGTGTGACGATACAAAAATATTTCTAGAATTTGTAAATTATTTCAAGCTAGGGAGATATCACTGTATAGGTACGCAAACTTCATAGGAATAGAAATCTACTGCCACCTTCTTTCATATAGGTACCTACATTAGGTAAATTGTGTTAGGTTCTTAATTAATGTTGAATAGTAGTACCTAATACAAAAAAAAATCTGGCGAAAAAGTCACACTGCATACCCCATCTAAGGAACGAAGCAAAATGGCCAACTTTAGTGCATGCTTCCTGAATGTTATAATGAAATAGCTACTGGATGTCACTATTTACCACTTCTCAATACAAAATTTCTGACGCAATGAGCTTGTCCCGAGGTACAAGGTGTCCCAAGTTACAAGGATCTCCCCTATTTCAACTAAATTAATGATGAAATGATACAGCAGATAGGTACCTACCTACCTATAGGCTATTATAATGTTATGAGAGAAGAAAAGATAGCATAGGTAAAGAATGCATACCTATAGGGTACCTATCATTACCTAGGTATTATTAGGTAGTTATTTAATTTTCTTTTCGTAGCGATGTATTGTAAGGTACCTATGTATCGTTTTGTAAGGCTGAATGGATAAGGTAGGTACGGATGGTGGACGAATGGATAAGTGACCGGCATGCAAATCATTTGGTCCGAGTTTGATTCCGACCGGCAGTAGGTACCTACCAATGTGGATTTCTTTGTTGTATTTATATGTAGGTACTAGTCAAGTAACATACCATTTGCTAACGGTGAAGGAAAACATTGTGAGGAAACCCACATACCCTGGAAGAAATTCTAAAGTGTATGTTTGATCCAGCAAGCCAGACTTGGCTAACGTGTGTGGATTATGGCCTAAACCCTCTCCTCTCTCTAGAAACAGGAGAGGAGACCCGAGTCCAACTGTAGGACATTACCTAATTCATTTTCTTTTCTCTTCCACATTTTACAGTAGATACTGTAACGATTCTGCTTTAGGTAGGTAGGTACCTACTGCAAGCACCTGCAGTCCGAAAATAGAAGAACATAAATTTCAATTTTTGAATTAGGTAGGTACCTATCTCTGATTTTTTTTTGTTGATCGAAAGTACCTACTACCCAAGTAATTTAGGTAGGTACCTATCTTTATTCACTTGCATAATATCATTGATAGAGCAACAATATCTATAATATAAAGGTACCTATATCTAAAATAGAACCTTAGAAGGTAACGCTCTAGGAACCTACATGAGCACACGCATAGGTGCGTTGTATCTACTTTGTCCATTTTAAATTTGTTCATCTTAGGAATAACATAGGTAGGTACCTACCTTATAATTCGACATACCTACCTATTACCTATTAGGTACCTATAACCTAATTAAATTGGTTTATCATCATCATCATCATATCAATGACGTCCACGTAAAAAATGTGTCCAAAAGAAATTTAAAAAAATTGGTTACTGTTAAGAAAAAGCGAATCTAGGGAATTGTTCTAACATTAATTGCTCTCGTTTTAGCTAATCGAATACAATAGAGAAATGGTCATGAATCGCTATTTTAAATTTAATCATAAGTAGGTAGGTATAGGTACCTACCTACTTAGTTAGATAGCTAAATAATAAAATATCGATACATCGTTCTCTCGTTTCATTCGATTTAAAAAAACCATTTTATGGTATGTTTTATTTAATCAAGAGAGGTAATAAACTTCACTCAGGTAATTACAATCGAGTAGTGAGTGTAAATTTGTGGTGGCATGATGTTATTTGAAGAAAAGAATCGCCATTTAAACTAGTGAAACGGTGGATTCTAATCAATATCCAATCAGTGTTGGGTAGTAAAGTTAACTAACCGGGAAATTAACTACCTCAGGAGGAGAACTGTCTAGCTATAGAGCTGTAGGCATGCTTCGAGCTATTGTACTGCGTGTACCAACTAATTTATGTTATGTAACTATTCGATGATTATAATCGGTGTATCAGAATTAGGATCTGCATGGGCTGCGGTATCGATTGCTAGCTACCTGTGTTTGTTTCTAAGTGGCAATAATTGAGAGAGGTTTTGCTGCTTTTTTCTCACAAACGACAGGTTTGTGTTGTTAGGTAGGTCACATAGCTAAATCCATATTCCTTTATTCCTCAATCAATACGGAGATTATTACGATAGTTTATTTTTCTCTTGCGAATGACTAGGTATTTACTTACCGTACCTAGGTTTTGTGGCGATTAATGTTTATTTAGGTACCTACGTAGGTATTTAGGTAGGTATTAAATTGTTGATACTTACCTACCTTTCTAAACATGCTAGGTCGGGGATCATTCGCCCCTGGTCCAGTGCTCTCGATCATTAGGATACGGGCCCACCCGCATTTACTGCGAACAGAAACAGGACGTTTGCAGCCACTGTGGGGGGCCGCACCAGACGGACAAGTGTGAGGAGAGGTCTTCTGGTGGGCCACCCACATGCTGCAACTGCAAACGCGCAAAACATGACAGCCTGGCACACAGTGCATTCGACCAAGACTGCCCAGTCAGGAAGAAGTGGGACACCTTGGCAAGGTCGGCAGTCGCGTATTGCTAAGGTGGTCCCACTCGGCAGTGTGTTCCAGGGTGTCATGCGTGCAGCTGAGTGTGCTGCTGGATTTATGTTGCCCAAATTTGAGAGGGTGTGTTTTGCTCAGGCCGTTCATATGAACATGACTCCGTCCCGTTGCGCGACACGCGCAAAAAACGGTTCTCTCTTGGCCCATATTGTCGTCAATATACCTATGCCAGAGAAGCAAAGTTCAGCAGAAGGCATCGCGGTCGACCTGTACCTACCTACCTACCTATGTGTCGGCCTGGGCAAAGCATTCCCTCGAATTAAAATGTGTCATGTTTCGTGTTCTTGTCCTCTCACATATCTGTATTGTCCCGTTTTTATCAATGTACCTATGTATATATAAGTTGTAACAATGAGATCGAACCTGCACCGGAGTGCAGCGGTGGATCTAATTACCTAGGCAAAAATGATTTTTGTACATTGGCTATTCACCCTGCACTCCGGTGTGCAGAGACGATCACCAACTAAGAATAAAATACAAAAAGAAATTCTTCAATACAAAGACAACTTAGTAATTTAATAAAGAAATTTTAAAAATTGTAAACCCTTCCCTAAAATAAAACAAAAACAAAACCAAAAATTAAATAAACTGGCATTAAAGGTCTCAAATTATGTTTGAGGATCAATACGCGGAGCTCAAATAATTGTGTTCCAATATTAAAAAAAAAAAGGCTGTCGAAAATACGGTGCATGCTCTATGGCCCTCTTTATTGTTTCAGACTATCTTGTAGGTAGGTGGCCTTCCTTGAGCACATCTGTCAAAAATTTGGGCTACAATACCTAATTTGTTTCTCGAGACATAACGCATCATGTAAGTACCTACCTAGGTGTCCGAAGAAGCTTCTTTAGGGTAGGTAGGTACCTACCTACCTAGTGTTGCCCCCTGGGCAACATTAAATTGTAGCAATTAGGTAGGTACTTAGGTACCTATTAAAATACCTGACTAGAGAATACCTAACATCAGACAGCGTGATTCACTTCAAAACTATAAGTACCTACTAGGTATTTATCACACTTCTAAATCTACCTACTTACCTAGTTAGGTTTTTACCTGCCTACTTGCAACGCACCAATCACATTATTCAAACACGTCATGTAGTTAGGTATACCTATTTATTTAAAAGATTGGGTATTAAGATAAAACCCCAATAGGTTAATAGACTCCCACAAACGGAACAGCCATCATCATGTCAAATCTAATATTTATCAGCATATCCTTACAATTTAAAATGTCAACTATATCCAACAAAGCTTTTTAAAAGTGTACCATATCAAATTTAGCCGGGTTATCTAACAAGCTCCACCCCTGATGGATAATGTGACAGTAGCAAAGATGGCAGAGAATGGAGGCGGCGCGTTTCGGCCGGTCCTTGGGGGCGTGGCCTAAAGCTGGCCGGCCCTTTGCAAATGGCGCCGAATTCAACCAATTACGTGCATCTTCCATTTTTAATATTTTGTCTGTTCCACCGATAAGTTTGACAGCAGAGTCATTGGTAGGGGGAGTCTTTTGGACACATTTTGTAATTTATGTTTGATTGGTTTGCGTTTGTTATTATGGAGGAAGGTTAGCTTATCTGCGTATAGGTAGTAGGACTTATGTGTGACACAAGATCCTTATTACGCAAATTAGTAGGTAGGTATATAACCGTATGTAGGTAGGTACGCCTTTAAAACAAAAAATACCATTCCAATATAATTTTTATTTAATAACAAAAAATTAGCGTACCTACTTATGAATTTTTCACAGAAATCAGATTACTGTTAAAAAAATTAAGTAGTAATCGAGTAGATACCTCTCATACCTACATCTCTTCACATATTTCAGGATCAAATATAAAAAGGCCGTAGACCAAAACATAGGTGTTATTTTTATTATTATTATTAATTGGTAACTCTTTAAAAAATATTCTACAATAATTTTATTAGAAACTAACCTACAATTGACATAAGTGACATCTAGTTATTAATTTGTGTAACATTTATTATCCAGCTGCCGTAATGTCTTCATCAATCTTCCTAAAAGTTTCCAAAGTTGAATATTATACAAAGTCAATTCATAAGATACAACGTAGTTCAAGTATTAAAAAAGAGATGTCGCTAGAGATCCCCTTTCTAATGTAAGGAGTCCTTATTGTCAACTGCAATCAATAGATGGCGCTCTATTTAAGATTTGTCTTATAAAAATTAGTCAGGGCCGGAGGTTCAAGGCAATAAAAAAAGTTTTTTTAGAAGACCCTGCTTGGGTCTTCTAAAAAAACTTTTTTATTATTAAACGCTCTGTTTTATTATTCTTTTTTTCGTTACTGTAGGTATAGCTTTGTTTTAAAGCTGATTAACAACTAGAAGACACTATGATGGGTTGTTAGTAGAATTATCGAGAGATGGCGCTTTGTATTAGTGGATGTAAGTACTACTTTTACCAATTATTATAATTGAGGGATCAACTTTTTAAATATATCGACATATCGACCTAAATTATAGTTCAAATCTCTCACTCTTACGAATAGGTACAGATTGAAATTTTGATAGAGATGCTACTTCATGGTAATAAATTGTAAATAGGTTGGTAGGTAGGTTCTTTTGTTAATTAGTTTGGTATCAGCGACATAAGCTGTATCCCCATTAAACAGTAAAACATTCTACAAAAAATGATTTGCTATACAAGACGCCTATAGCAAACCGAATAACTAGACAGGTATCTTATTGCATTATTTTAATGACAAAGTTTCTTTTACCCACAGATGGTACCACGAAAACGTTTGAAAATCGACCAAAATTTCAGAATAGTAAATGGAAGCAAGAGTGGTACTAAAAAGTGTTATTTTATACCAACACTCAAGAAGTTTCGTTTTGGTAGGCTTAATTGGTGTTATGACTTATTAGGCGAATAAGAGATGTCGCTAGAGGTCCTTATATAACAACAAGAGTAGTGAGTGTCACCTTTGACCGGTAGATGGGATAAGGAGAAGATTTGTTGTAGATTTTTTCCTTCTACAGGTTAATAGGTTTAGTCATGGTTAACTTAAGTTTATGGAAGGAAAGTAATGCTACTATTTTATTAATAATAGCTGTTGCCTATAGCTGCACACGCATGCAATTAGGTTTCCTCAACCACCGCATCTTTTCATATTCAGAAACGATTTTAATAGAGGATCGTTTGTGAAATACATGCTTAAGTTAAGTACATAGAATCACGCTTTTTATCTCAGAAAGATTAGCCAGCGGTGCGTTCCACCACTTACCTACATCCAAATTTCGCCGGCTATTTTAGATTCCACCCCCTTGATCCTGACTCGTCAGATTGCTCTCGGATCGTAAACTTTTTCGAATCTTAGTACGACGTATTAAGCCGTAACTTAAGTTATTTAATGTTTAAAAATGGTCTACCGTACCTACCTAGGTAGAAAATTAAAAACTGATTAACATAAGTTTTTTTTTACAACCATCTATTTCTTTAACATTATGTTTTTTAACTTTAATTAAACTGACATTTCCGGCTGAAAATTTTCCGACAGCATAGAATCAGGGGGCTGCTGGTAAGGATTTAACCTCTTCTAGCCGCACCGAACCGCACTTTCCTATGTTCCATCTTTTTCTCTAACTTAAAACCGTCAGTTGCTAGATTGAGCAAGAAAATCGAGCTCATCGTCTCGATTCCTTGTTAGAACATAGAAAAGTGTGATTCTATGGTGCTCCAATCCTAATAGGCGAGCTAAAGTTTAAACCTACCTATCACCTGGGCTTTTAGCTCATCTAACGCCTTCTGCTACAAAAACAAAGATGCACACATTCATATTTGTAGATAATGGTCATTTGTTATAAAAACAAGAACATAAAATTTACCTATGAATTTAAAATGTAAGCACTGTCGTCATAAAGAACATACACAACATATTAGGTATTATGGCATCGGTGGTGCAGCGGTAGCTGTTATGACCTGTTTGGTGGTTTTAATCCACGGAAAATGGCTTGATGCTATTAAGTTTCATTGAAGCATAAATCAATCCATGAAGTACCTATGTAAGTATAGATATTTAAAGTAATCCATCCAGCCGTTGGATCTTAGATCTAAATTCTAATGAAAGTAGGAACTTCGTGCTTATTACCTATAGTATCTACCTACTAGGTAGAGGGTCCTTCATCTGCTATCATAGGATTCTTCGTTATGTAGGAAGTGTAGGTAGGAATACCTACCTACCTACTTTCTTAGGTATCCTACAACACACATCAATCTAAGTAGGTAATAGCAGAGGGAAGGGAAATTCCTACTTACCTACCTTCTGTTCCAATAGAGTTCGGTAGAGTTAGGGTTGTTTAACTTGGGTCAATGATCTTTTTTTGATCAGTTAGAGGTGAGGCATCTAGGTAGGTACCTACTAGGTAACCTTGGTAAATATTTTGCAAAATAGCAATTTGTAATAGGTAGGTACCTGTCACCTAGGTACCTACTTATAATTGAAAAGGTACTTATTTAATAACAACAACCAATAAAAATAGTTTAAGCGTCGTATATTCATCAGTAGACATCAAAAGGAAACATAAGTAGGTGGCACATAACCTACCTACCCAGAAGGCTAGTCTGCCTTACCAAAAAAGAACGTCATAACTGCATGTCAAGCACAAGGGAAATTGTATTTACAGGTAGTTATTTTACCTACGTTTTTCCCGTAGCTTGTTTAATGTAACTGCGGTTTTTTTTCTTAGCAAGGCAGTAGTGGCATTGGCACGTTGAATGCCAATTCTGATTTTCCAAGCGAGAACACGCCAGACTGCCGACCCTCTGGTCACGCGAAATAATACCTAATTAGGTAAAATTGATTAGGTGCAAGTACCTACTCATCTACCTGTAGATTATTTTAATTAGGTAGGTTATAATTTAGAAAGATAGTATTTTTTATGTAGCTAAGTACCTAATTAGGTATTTAAATATCTAAGAAAAAATAATAGCGCTATCACCAATTTTGGACTAAAATGTAATTTTGGAGCACTAGGTATGTAGGTACCTAAAAAGGCACTAGGTATGGGTATTTGCTTAAGTATAATAAATTGCTAGTAGGTACCTACCTACTTACGTAGGCAGGTGCTTAGATAAAAGCAGTCTGTCCACTTACCTATATATAGGTACCTACTTACCTACACTTAACCAGATATGTACAGACATATCCACCTACGTGTATAGGTAGGTATATTTACACACGAAAAGTAAATAGATATCTATTTGTATTCTACCTATCTACCTACTAAAACAAACAAAAGACACAAGCAAGATTCGTCATAAATTTACTAGAATCTTATGCTAAAGGAATAAAGATTGTTTTTGTTTGTTCTAGCTTTTTGCAGAATATCATGATGGGGTGAGTTGGGGTGGCTTCCTCATATTGATCGGCCGCCATCTTTGTTCGCGCAAGCGCATTACTGCTTTCTATTATACCGCGATGTCAACAGAGATGGCGTTGTTTATATAATGCAACTTAGGTTCAATACCTATAGGTACTTGTACCTAAATAAGTAGATAGGTATGAAAACCTAGGAGTTTAAAATACGTACATAGGTACTAAACCTTAACCTACCCAAAAATAGTTTAATTCTAATAGGACCATTAATGCAAATATTTATTTCACAGTTAGGTACGGGGTAGGTATTACCTACTCAACTCACCTGGGATAGTTACGTCGAATTATTTAAATATTTTTTTCATTCTTTATCTCATCTCAGTTATAGGTAAAAGAAGAGTCAATAAATTAATGTTTACCTATTACATTTTATACTAAAACTTATATACCTACCTAAGTACCTACTTAGATACCTATAATCAAAAGTATTAAGTACTTAGGTATAGTTTTGTTATAAGTAGGTACCTATTCAGTCTGTTAACTACCTATTTTTGTACGTGACTGTTTAAAAATAATACGCAGGTAGGTACCTACTCTACCTACTTAGTAGGTTCGTTTTTCCAAAAATCATATCTCATATCCACATTTCGACAAACAGTTTGTCGAAATGTGGATATGTGTGTTACCATTGAGGTAATAGAAGGCAAGAATAGGTACCTACTACAATACTCAGAATTTCACTAAGGAAAATTTATATATTTTGAGCAATTTCCTTTGCTTTAAACAAATAATGGAAAAAGAATTCCATTAGGTAAGTACTTCTTTAGCATTTACCTATATAAATATAGTTTTTGCCCTACCGGGAGATCGAGCCTGTGTGACCTCACGTGCTGCATTTGTTCACATCCCTGCTGCACCACTGAGGCGGTCAGATAAATTGGAATAATAATAAAAATTCTAAAGTTAAAAAGTATAATAATTCCGATACTATTTTTACTAATACATTTTTTTTTAATTTCGCCTCTGTTAGCTGTTTTTAACTACCTACCTACCTACTATTTTAATTTATCTACGTATGTAAAGCTTGTGTAAGAAAAAAATCTGTCGATTATTTGGTACAGTTATGAAAGTATAAAGAACATTTAACTCCCATACCTATTTAAAACATGGTTTAATAGCACAACCAAAACCTAAAATAAAAAGTTTTTATTGTAGGTAGGTATAATAGGTAGGTAAACCTGATTTTTCATCACCTAAATCTTGGAGGTAATGGGGGGCTAGTAGGTAGGTATATAGGTAAACCTATTTGTATAAGATAACGACCAATACCTGCTTTTAATAAGTTAATACTTCTCACAATTTATGTAGGTACATCATACCTACCTACCTTATAAATCTTCTCGTAGCGCCTCCGTCGGAAAAATGCCGTCGGCAAAGCTACCCCGGCCCACACAGCACAGTATCTACCTAAATTTTCTATTACGGTTTTATAAAGACTGTTTTATACAAAAAATGATCATAAATTAGACATTAATAACATATTCTTATGCCTGCATTCAATTTCTAGATTACATTATTAAGTACTTACCTACGTGTTCTTTATAATTGCTTTTTCTCACTGATTCATTTTATTTATGAGCGTGTGAATTGTATTCCTAGTCTTTCAATAAATATAGTTCGTGTACCTACGTTATTCTAGTACACACCTATTCTGATACAAACTAACGTTAAAATGCAACTGAAATAGGTACCTACCTACTTGTATTCTAAACAGACAAGTAGGTAAACTTTGGATAAACTTTACGCCACCATCTGAATTTCGTTTGCAGACACCGACGGCTATCTGTGGGTAGCTTGGTTTCGTCAACCAATAGTTTTAAAGTAGAACATCATTATAAACTTTGGAACAATTAAAATTAAAACAAATGGTTGTACAAAAAATTGTAGCTACTGGAACTAATAAAGATACATTTAGGTTCCCACGATTCCAGTACGATCTATTCCATTCGAACAACTCAATTGGAAATTGTTGCAACTCATACCTATTAATTATAATTGTCTATTCCCAAGATACCACTCTTTAAATTCTTAATCTGTGGTATCCATTAGGCATACAAAATAAATATGAGTAAAAAAAAAATTATTTGATACGCTACGAGACGAGTAAATGGCATTTTGTTTACAATTTCTTGCTTCAGTATATCTAGGTATCTATGTTATGTGTACCATATGACATAGAAACAGAAATACCTATTTATTTGCCAATGTACCTATGTAAAATTTTGTCAATAAATTTTATTTGATGGCTCAGAAACCAATCTTACCTTAACTACAAAATATTGTAGCACAAATATATACCTAATACCTTACCTATCTATATCTATAAATTTCTATCGATACCTTAATACAACATTCCTTCGGCTAAAATGTTTTCTTATATCAGAAGGGTCGGGTTTATGTCGGTTATGAATACAGCGAAGGGATGCCGACTCCTAAGGGCCTGCCCTCCCGCTTTGTTATGCATAATATTACTTGTACTAAATTCTACAGCTATTCTGACCGCACAGATTTTAACCTATTCGTACGTTACTTATCTAAAATAAAAGAGAAATTTGGTAATAATGATTTTTAATGTGTTATCATTAGGCCTCAACACAATATATTATTATCCTCAATAAATAGACTATCCAACACTAAGATAATTTTTCAACTCGTACCTACCAGTAGTTATACATATTAGCGCATTCAACTAACCAATATACAAACTTTTCAGCTTTATAATAGATATAATAATATGGAGTAGGTAGTTATAGATAGAAAAAATGTTTCCATTTTTTTTATTGAGTTCGCACATAGGTAGGTATCTGCTAAATCAGTCGACAGACAGAGGAGAAAAAGGTTCAAAATAAGCTGTTTTGTTTGCTATTCTGTTTAGTATAATATTTTATATTTTTACCACTTTATTAGTAGATAGCTCGTCTATCAATACCTGTAATAAACATATTTTTATTTATTCCACATACGTAAAGTAAAGCAGGCTCCAAAAACGTCGTAACGTGGCGTCTGCGGCGTCAACAAACAAAATGGAAATAATATAATGTCGAGCAGTTCGTCGCCCCCGCAGTAAAAATATCCTCCGGTCAAAGCAGACGGTGTGTTTGGTTCACCTTAGACACTACGTAAATGTATACGAAGATATAATAACTAGGAAAATGTACGTGGAAAATACCTTTGATACTGGCTGTTTTCAATAATCTATCTTTCGATGGATTTGTCTGCTATCTAGTAGATTTTTGACAAAAGCTCCAGAATATATCAAAATTCTATATCAAGTTGGAAATCCATTCATAGATAGATTAAATTGCTATAAACGGCTGTTAACTATGAAAACAATCTGATACCCAAATGGTTATGTATAAATATAAAGTTGTCACTCGTTTTAATTTAAAATAGGTACTCTAAAATTGATCTACCTAGTAGCCAGAGTGTGACAAATTACATGCGCTTGTTAATTATACCGAATGTTATAAATCTGAATGATTATTTTGTTTTGATTGAATAAAATAATGGCCGCATATAACCGACTCTGTCCATTCCTCATGTTACTAATGCTCTAAAATAGGATAGGTAATAGTAGGAAGACCTTTCAGCTAATACCTAAACAATACTTAGGTATACCCTTTTAGACACAATTTATGTTTTTTGTATCTAAGTATAACATAAAATACATATTTTACGTTTAAAATACCTACCCCCTGATTTTGACACGTCGGATCGCTCCTGGATCGTAAACTTTTACGAATCTTAGAACGACGTATTTTTCCGGTTTATGTTATTTATTGTTAGAAAATAGTTTGCCGTATAGAAAATTTAAAACTGATTAAGTAGTGTATATTATAGTGGAACAAAAAGTAGAATCAGATCCATTGATGGATCCGGTTAATGGATTAGAGTGGAATAGGGGGATTTTTTTCTTCAACTACATACCTATAGAATTACCAATATTTCTCTAACATTATGTTTTTTTAACTTTATTTAAGTGACATTTCCAGCCGAAAATTTTCCGACAGCTCAGAATGAGGGGGCAGATATGTTATGTTATATTTAACTTCCATATTATGTTAAAATAAGAAATATAAATCCATATATTTTCTTAGTGTCTTATCTACTTGTAGTTAATAATAATTTGATAGAGTTGACTCTATCAAATCATTATTACAAGTCTATTAATCAATAGTAGTACTTAGTCCTTCTTATTAATTAGATTAAAAAAGTGAATCCTACTTTGATAAAACAAATTGATGAAATAATTTGGTAGGTAGATTAACGATATCCAATGGATGTAAAATTGATTTAATCAAAACTCATCATCATTATTACTTCAACACACAAACGTCCCACTGCTGGGCACGGGTCTCCTCCAAACTAAGTATACCACGCTGGCAGGTACCTATAGGGTTTGTTTTGAAATTTCCTTTTCTTGCAGTGCTCTTATCTGCATAAGGTTACTCCCTTAGTCGCGTTTTACGACACCTACGGGTTGAGATGGGGTAGTGACATTATGTATTCTTAATCCGTGTAGTGACGGATTTAATTTAAATATTTGACTACAATTTCTAAAATAAGTATACGTACAAAATAATCTAATTCCATTGATGTTTGTAGTTCAAAGTTGCATACAATATCCCCACATTACTAGAATCGATACCGGTTCTTAACGCCCTTGAAGTATGATGACTATGGTTACACATTCGCCTACACAATTGTCAATACGTACATACAAATTCCATACATAACTTACAATACGCCGTTGCGACATTCTGACTGTACACGTAGGTTTAATACCTAAGAGAATTCAAAGACGGGATCGCTGTTCCTGTCACGTGCTCAACGTAATAAAAGCTACGGAGCCAAGCCACGGGAGAAACGGCCTATCTCAGGGAAGTGACTTTCTTTTATACTTTCTTTTTACATTTATATACTTTTCTTTTTACGCCTCCGTCGGGGACGGCGACGTGAGATATTTTCTTTTGAAATTTCCAAATGTCCTACGTATTTTCCTTTATATATTTAGCACATAAAATGTTATTTATTGTGCGAGATGTTCGTTAATGTTTTGTTTTATAATATGTTTCGTATTTTTAGATCATACATTTTTGTGTTACATAACTTTGTAGCTAGAAAATATTGAGCGTTAAACTAAGTAGATACAATAATTTAACCATTAACGAAGCTTGTTAAATAGCAACCTTTAATAACATTTTTTTATATATTGTATTATAACACTGTAAGCTTTCTTAAAATACATAGAGGTATAAGATAAAAAAAATCTTTTTATTGTAGGTATCAGAAGTTCCACAAAATATTTTTAATATCTAGGTATTATGTAAGTAAGTAGGTGCCAACGTAATATTAAGAATCTATCTACCACACACTGCAGTGGTACAATTTCTGTATCTACATTAAACATTATTATTATATTGAACTAAAAGTCGCGCGGGTCTTCACTCCCGTCGTTCTTTATTCGGTCACTGCCCAGCTTCTATTGGCCGTAGCGTTATACCTATAGCCTATAACCTTCCTCGATAAATGGGCTATACAACAATAAAAGATTTTTTCAAATCGGACTAGGTACTAGGTAGTGCCTGAGATCCTAGCATTTAACCAAACAAACAAACAAACAAATTCTACCCCCCTTTTTATGCAAAATATGGACTAAGCATTAAACCAGGTTTTAATTGACAACTTTGACACTAAAACAATGGCTTATGTCAATTTAAACCTGTTTTAATACATATAACATAACATCAAGCCTTTTCCCCGAAGGGGTAGGCAGAGGTGTTTCACACCTACATTTCGCCAGCTATGTTTGGTCCCCCAACCAGGTGGATAACTCATGTGGTCGGTTGATAAACGGGGAAATAGGGGGCGAGCCTATTGTCATCAACCGGGAACTTGGTTTACCAAACTCCGGGAAAATCTTAATACTGGAATTTCATGATAGAAAAACCCAATACCATTTTAACCCGACCCGGGAATCGAACCCGAGACCTCTTGCACAGCAGTCGTATACCTACACTTCCCGCTGCGCCGCCGAGGCAGTTGGTTTAATAGTTACTTAGTCTATATTTTGTAATAGGTAAGGAGGTTAATCTTTAAATATTAGTAACTATTTTTAGATTAAACAAAATATATCTGTTTTATTTAATCAACAGTGTAGACAGAACCCTTTAACAGCAGTGTGGTGGGTCGATGATGTGATGTGATAATTAAAATGTCCACACGACTGACATTTATGCTGATGCTCAGTATCACGCTTAATGAGAAGCGGCCTCTTTGTTGTTAATTAACATTTCCGAGATTCTGAACAGAAATGCACGACTAAAATATGAGCTGGGATATCGTTCTTAAGTGAACCATTTTCATTCCCACACACATAAATTGAGAAATAAAGAGTGGTGTATGATATTAAGGGCCTGTTCATCACTTTCAAATAAGTTTCTAATAATCTACCTGAGACTTTTTTTACAGATTTTATGTATAAAATACGTCGTCTATCTAGCACCTTGTTTAGCATTTATTTGCCAGTGGTGAAACAGGCGCTAAATGCCTCGTTCAGAACTGGCAGATAACTACTTATCTGCCAGTACCAGATTTAGATACCTACGTATCTGAGAGTTAAGTGACGGATTTTGTATCAAAAATGATATGTCAAAATATGACTCGCATTGGTTATTATCAGTCACTTGTTTGATAGTAGTGAAATCGATTTTTTTTATTATTATTATGTAGGCAAAGCCACGAGCAGACGCAAGTACCTATATAAGTAAGACACAGGTATTAGGTACGTTGTTATTTTCAGTTCAGAAGATATTTTATCTTGCTGCAACTGAAACCAGTGATTTCTCAACCAGATGCCTTCCTTTGTTCAAAACTGTATAATTATAGGTATGATAATAACCTATTGACTATTTTTCAAGGTTAGAATGTTGGTACTATAGTTAGATACCTACCTATAGGTATTATATGTTGATTTTTAGGTACAAATTTTTATTATTTACAAAATATATTTACAAAAGGAAGAAAATGAAAAATAACAAATCGCTACAACTTTTACGTCTTTTAGCCACCAAATGTAAGTAATAAAATCCAACGAACATTACCTAGCAACCCAAGTTTGTTGTAGCTACTTATTGCAATTTATACACCTGAATGTATTTTAGATTAATTCAACTTTTAATACCTGTTTCTGTGTGGTGACTAATGTGGTATTTTCTTATTTTTCCTATTGTCACTTGAAACATTTTTTAAAATATAAAAAATTCGTTTACCTTTTACGGCCAAAGCTACTATAAGTTTAGCTGACAAAAGAAAACGCAACCTAGGTATGTTTTTAAACATAAAACTATATTTTCAATTGTCGTTTATTTATGACCTTAAGGAACTTCTTTCTATCCTTATGCCTAGTTAGTCTAAATTAATTTTGTTAATTACCTCCTTAAGTAGCACCTATACGCTTACCTATGCTTTTATAGTGTAATTTAAAAAAGCAGGTTATTTCTATAACTATATTACAAAATAAAAGACGACACACGTTCAATGTTTATTAATATTACAATACATTGTAGTTACAATAAATACATTTTGTACCTTCTTAATTGTACTTAACAAAAACATAACATTTTATATCTTAATTGTACAATACAAAACATTGGTTTTTGCCTTACCTAACCAAAAAAAAATGTTTAAATATTAGTACCAAGATGCCATTTATTTGAAATGGTAGGTATATTATTTAATAATAATAATAAATAATAATATTCTACCACATTTACTCAGCGCCATCTAGTCCCAAAGTAAGCAATTATATTTGCTTGTGTTATGGGTACTAAACAACTGATATACTACTTAAATACATTTTTTTTTGTAAATACATACATATTATAGATAAATTACACCCAGACACAGAACAAACCTTTATGCTCATCACACAAAGATTTGTCCTGGGTGGGGATCGAACCCACGACCTCCGGTTTAGCAGTCAGGGTCACTAACCACTAGACCAACAGGCCAGTCAAAACCCTTAATTTTTCTATAAATAATTTTAATTAATTTTTCTATAAATCTACTGTTTTTTAAGGATTAACAGAAATTCATTTCTTCAAGACCTTTTGGGGTACAAAACCCTAAAAACAGGCCACAACTTAAGGCTGCGTTTCCATCAGAAGTGTGAGAATGCGATGTTTATTAGACACCCACACACATAATATAGGTAACTTCTAAGTACTTTGTTAATGATATTTTTTATTTAGGTATATTCGTTCACATAAAATAATATTGTAACGCCTGTGATTGAACTGTACTTGGAAAGGAACTGGTTCCTGACATACATCTCGCGCTAGTTCGGGAATCAGGGCTAAAACATGTATGTAAGCACATTTTTGTTACAATAAAGATTTTATTATTATTATTGAAATAATAGAATCGCTTTATTTACCTGACGTCAGGTAATCCTCGCACATCTCTGGTGGAAGCGCAGCATTACTGCCGCCGCAGCAAGCGGCTTTGTGGCGCCTGTATCGCTCAGGGTAGCTATGGACACACATACCTATACTCGGCGTTTCGCTATATGATCGAATCAGAAATAAGGAGATCCGTAGAACTAAAGTTACCTTACCTTTTTTTATTTTTAATGTACATTAATTGTATCTATTTCTTCATTGTATCTACGCTCCTTTTAATTTCCGATTTCGTCTTGCTGGAAGCTGATAATGATGTTTGAGGTGATGATGGTGGTGCTGGAGTCTCAGCAGGTTTTGTTATAAACAGTTGATAACTCCTAGCCGATATTAAGACCATTACGTAAACTGAAATTGATAGGTATAAATATATTTATTTATAGGTACCTACCTATAGTTATAAAGCTTATGAAATCATTGGAATAACATTGTTTTATAGTTTATAGGTATGTGATCTTCTTAATTTTATTGAAGACTTCATTTGGAAAGCCAGCAGTTGCTTTAGTTGATATCTTGTGTTTAACTTAAACCTTGGTAATCATTTTAAGCATATTAATATAATATATAGAAGTCACGCGATGCTTCGCTCCCGTCGTTCTTTATTTGGCCACTGCTCAGCTCCTATTAGCCGTAGCGTGATGTTATATAGCCTATAAACTTCCTCGATATTTGGGCTATCCAGTAGGTACTAAAATATTTTTTTTAATCGGACTAGTAGTTCCTGAGATCCTAACGTTCAACCAAAAAAACAAACTCTTCAGCTATATGATAATATTAGTATAGGTACCAGGACCTAGATAATTATTATTTGTTTAAAAAAATGGTGTGTTGTGTGTTAATCCAGGGTGTAAGCTACCTCGCTCCCGGCAGTGGTAAAGGCCATGCTGGAGAGCGAGACGAACTGAGGAGCAGTGCTCTCCTTCTGCGAAGAGGTGATGAGGCAGAAGGAGGAGGCGGAACGGCAGAGGGAAGACGATGCCCTTAGTGACCCGATCCGCCATCGAACGGTTGGCGGGAGAAGGCGGGCTTTCGCCCGCGACCTCCCGCCGTAAAAGCCCGAGAAGAGGACGCGCCCGGCTGACTTCAGGTCCGCTACTTGAGGAACGGTCGACTTTGGGGAAAGTCCACCGCGAGCGTCTTCTGGTGGCGTGTGCGTGTTCCCGCACGTCACCACAGGGGTATGCGTCAGGCATTTCCCAAGTAAAAAAAAAAAAAAAAGGGTGTAAGCTACCTCCATAACAATTTTTGTCAAAATTGGTCCAGCCGTTTGAGCGTGAGGGAGTAATTAACAGACACACTCACAGAATAATACCTATTGGGTGTTATGCTCACAGGCGTTATTTTCCTCTGTACATAATTACCTACTTACTTAAACTCTTTTAGAAAAACAATCAAAATACTCAACTTACCTAGAGCATAAAAAAGAGAGACTGCCATATTGACAGTGGATAGTACTACAATATCTGAATATGGGATATTAGCATAGTCACATTTATTATAAGTACTCCACGTGCTGGAAACTAGTAATGTTGCTGTTAAACTGATTAATCCAAGTATATTGATTGCAACAATATACATGAATACATCCATAAATATTTTTTTCTTCTGAAAACAAAATAATATCTGCCTATTTAACATTTTTTTTATTTAAAGCCGTCCTACATGGTTATAAACTTGCCTTCCACAGAGGTGCCCTTGGTGAACTACGCGAATGGCAACCAAGCTCCCACCAAGGTCACTCTGTTGGAACGCAAGTTTATAACCGTGTAGAACACCTATTAACAATTATAGGTAGAAGTCAAGCAAAATATATTATATGTAGGTATATAATACCTATAGGTATATATTTTTACCACATTCACACAGCGCCATCTAGTCCAAATTAAGCAATTATATTTTCTTGTGTTATGGGTAGGTACTAATACATTTTTTTTAAATACATACATATTATAGTTAAATTAGACCCAGACACAGAACAAACAATCATGCTCATCGCACCAAGATTTGTCCGTTGTGTGTGTGTTGTTTGTTGATTTTGGTGAGAATTGAACCTACAACCTCCGGCTTAGCAGTCAGGGTCACTAACCAGTAGACCAACAGGCCAGTCGAACGAAATCGATTAATATTCTTATTTACCCACATTTATTTAATATATTCCAAGAAGTTTCCTCATCATCATCATCATCATCTCAACCCATAAAAGTCCCTTTACTGGGCAGGAGTTTCCTCCAAAGATTTTGGAGGGAATTTAGCCTACTATACCACGCTGGCCAGATGGATTGGTACCCATACGGTTTTGTATTGAATTTTCCTTTTCTTTTTCTTTTTTTTTTGCCTGAATTGGCAGATGAGCTAGCGGCCCAACTGATGTTACGTTGTTACCGCCACTAATGGACGTTGGCAATGTTAGGAGCACAGCCAAGCCGCTGCCTACCTACAGAGGATAGCTCTCTTTAAACCTCGTTTGAAGAAGGACATGTCATAACGCTCAGGAAACACCGCTGCAGGAAGTTCACCCCAGAGCCTTTCTCGCAGTGCTCTTGTTACTCGCTCGCTTATAGTTACTCGCCTTTTACGACACCAACGGGTTGAAATGGGGCAGTGACATTATAATTATGTGTTCTTAATCCGTTACTACACGGATATATATGAGTTTTCTTATTAATAAATCTAAGAACTTACTTTCTTTACGGCCCATATGTAAGGAACACTAACAAGGAACAATGTCAAAGATAGAAGCCTCATAATAAAAACATTATGGTTCACGCACTTGTGCAAACCAGATACGTTCTCGAAGCAGAGACGCCTGTATGTATCCATGGGAATGATGGTATAATTAATCTGAAAAGTTTATGTAAAAAGTAAATATATTTAAAAAATTAATATAACCCGACCCGACTGACAAAAATCAACAGTAATTAAGGAACGCACTAGAAAGACAAAAAAATGGTTGTAATTATTATTCCTGATTAAATGTAAATACATAACATAATTGTATATATTTGTTATCTTCATTTGATTTCCTTTTTTTTGATAATCTATTCGATAGGTACGTTTGGTTAAAAAAAATTTAAATACTTAAAATTTGGCGCCAAAAGTCCGCCTTATTATTATTATTATGTCTCTTTTTTCACGGCTATACTTCTAAGGTGAGAAGTACACCCGGTCTTTTTGGAAGACTTACGCGGGGACACAGGTCCAACACGCAGAGGCCCTTAAAGAATTTTAATTTAGAATGGGATGAGACACTTACCGCTGCCATATCACAGCTGCACTATTGTAGTACAGCTATGATTTGTCACTGATAAGTGTAAAGCTATTGAATGATGTTATGGAGTCAAATAAAATTGGGCTATGGGTTTGGGTGTTCGGTGGAATGGTGATATATGGCATACGGGAACTACGTCGCCTGCTTGCCTCCTCTAGCGGTGAATATATGTTGTTAAATGAGGATTGGGGCAGACGGTGACTCGCCTTACACTAGATGGGCCCCTTCCACAACCGACATGGGCCGAAGTCCACGGGTCTCAGGGCAACACCGTAGTGCGCGGCTAGGGGTGTCGAGCGGTGCGGCGCCGATTTCGCCATCGCGGGTCCCAAGCGGAGACCCGGAGCGGGTTTCCTCGTAATTATGCCATTGAAAAATGACACTTCCACCCCCGAGCATATAGCTCTGGCGACCCCTCTCTGGTCAGCTGGTTAAGGCAAGCCAGAGTTGAGAGTCGTGTGGTCGCTCTTGGAGATCCACTCCAGCCAGCCAACAAAGACGTGCTGGAGACGAGGCCTAGACCGACTCTCAGGGGCATTCAGGACCGCAGTGTCGCCACTCACATTCAGCTCGCCACTAGCTGCCCTGCGGTTTGTGGGCTCTTCATTTAAACTTGCAGTACATTTTTTTGTTTATATGGCAAGTGTTTGAAAAGCCACACTAATCTGCCCTCCAAGTTTGCGTTAATCTTATGAGAAGATAACGACTGCCCCAGAGGATTATTATTATTATTAATACCTATCTAAGGACACTTGCGTTTTTGAGAAGAATCTAACGATACTTTAATTGTCGAAATCCATCCAGCTGTTTGGAAGAAACGTGGGAATAAAGAAATTTACAAACATATACAAGATACGCGCGAAAAACAATAAACCCTTTCTGACAGTCGGGTAAAAACGTTATCTAGAATAATTATTTTAAACTTCTCGGCAGATTTTTTATTTGATTTTTAAGGCAGGCGGGTTTTTTTATTCTTTTAATACCTAATTTATTATTTAACACTTTTTTATTTTACGGGACAAAGGTACACACTGGTATTTTAAAAATCATTATAAATTCTAAATGGTTCCGTCAAATGAAAAATGTTGAAACAGACCTAATAATGATTTCCAAATAGGTCTTGATTGATAGACAGATGGAAAACGGGGTGATCCTATAAGGGTTCCGTTTTTTCCTTTTGAGATACGGAACTCTAAAAACATTACAATTCAAGAATAAAATGTCATGCATGTATGCATGCATTATACACGGTAACCTTTTTAAAAATTTCGTTTTTGTTGTTTCGTTTCATAAATAATTTGGTGAAAGTCTTAGTAAGCCAAATCGACGTTGTATTTTTGGTTACTCTGTTGTAATGGGTGGCATCGGCAAGGCATTCACAGTCACTTGACAACGGACAATGGAAAATTGGAGTACCTATTGTTTGGTGATAACTTAATTACAATAGTGGGTTTAGAAGTTATACCTACCATACCAAAAATACAAAATAGTGCGCCACATATACACATGTCTTGAAACGTAGAAAAAAATATAGGTTTACTAAACGTTGGTAAGCAAGCCAATGCCATTTTAATACCTATACCCAAAGGTAACTTTTTAACTTTTATTTTAATTGTTATTTCACCATAATTGGCGTTTTATTTACTTAATGTCCTTTGTTGATCAAAGTTTTGACATATAGGCTTGACAACTGTTTTTTTCTTGTCAAAGAGAATAGAAAGGGTTCATGCCAGTGGCCATTGATTCATTGACTTCTTGGAGGTATCCAAAGAATCTAAAACTCATTCATTCTTTTTTATTATTGCCTAACGTGGCAGATCAGCATACGGCCTATCCAATGGTATGAACCGTCGCACAAATATAGGTTGTAGGTAATGATTGTTAGCGTAATGTAATTATGTTTAGGTTACGATGGGACTGGCATACGCTGTGCGTTAATAGGTATATATACCATAATACCGTTCCATAAAAAAAAAGTACCTATAGGTCTCGTTAAACTTCTTGTTCACTCTGAAGTTGCACCCAAGTGCTGTTTAACAAAGTCAATAATTGCAAAACGGCAAATATTCTACTAAAGTTTTAATATTTCTTAGCAAACTTTTTCTTAGAGAATGAAAACGTATATATAAGACACACATTACCTATAGGTATGGGTGGAAACCGGTTGATGCAGTTTTTACGTGCTCTGCTTGGTACTTTCTTTATTACAATTTTAGCACTCTTACGTGGCTTTTAGATTCCAAGGTACTTGGTTCCTAAGTAGGAATGTAGGTACTTCCTTCAATAAGAATCCTCTTTGTTTTTGTTACAGCAGGTATAGGGGTGTGTGAGTTCAACTTACTTATAAATGAATATTGTTTCTTTAAATAAAGAGGACTGATGGATGTAATATTGTCAATTGTCAAACAAAATAGTAGGTTAGTTAGTAGGTACATTGTAAATTACGGTTCATTCAATTCCGTTTCAAACTAAAAATTGATTTTAAATTAAGACCGAATAGTTTTACATTCGTTTGTATTTGATTGTAGTCATACTTTGTTTCTATTTCAAACGTATACAGTACAGTCAGCAAAAATGCTTTTTATGTTCGTACATTAAATTAAAGGGTTGGTATCCGTTCGAAATAGAAAATAAATATAAGTTGAACAAATACCAGTGGTATTAGAAAGTGAAAAGATTTTAAGAGATGCGTGACTAGTAATAACATTTTAGATTCAAATATTATTTTTACAATAAAATCTCAAGACGAATAGGTGTAAACAAACACTAATTTAGCTATGGAATCCACGGTAATACTTGGCTTAGTTTAAGCGCCGAAAACCGGGGATTTCAGCATTATTGCTTCTCTGGCAGGGTGAGGGTGCGAGGGGCGCGGGGCCTCTTAACAAGATTACATTGAAGATAAAACGGCTCAGATAATAGCACCCCTGTAAGCCCGGATCGAAGCCAGCCTCTAAAACAAAATTAAAATTGAAGCAAGAGGAAATTTCTTGAATTTCGTAGGTAGCTAAAATACATTGTGAGTGAATAAAATTGCATATTTTATATATAATTTATATTTTTAAAAGATTCCAAAGTAATTTTGTTACCATAATAACTTGTAAATTCTGTTGAGTAGATGCCTGGTGTTCTGTAGTGCAGGCTCACGTCTATTTCAGACACCAGTTCTCACAAAATTGTATTGTAAGCTAATTATATGGTAAGATAGATACTATGTAACCTTCTTAGGAGGATTTATGAGGAAAATAATGAATTATTATTATTCTAAAAAAAGTAGATAATAGTTCGAGGTAGGTGCTAGCACCTACCTACTTTTAGCTTATTTATTTATTTATTTAGCACAAATACTGTACAGGTTAAACTTAATGCTATATAGCATTTTCTAACAGCTAACCTAGGGTGATGCAGAGATAAGCTGTAGTAGGTGCATTCTGAGGTACAACAGAAATATATTTACTCATACAAAAATAAAGACTGCTATGCTACTAACTATTTAAAATTGACGCATGTTGGTGCTTTTAGCTTATTTATTTATTTATTTAGCACAAATACTGTACAGGTTAAACTTAATGCTATATAGCATTTTCTAACAGCTAACCTAGGGTGATGCAGAGATAAGCTGTAGTAGGTGCATTCTGAGGTACAACAGAAATATATTTACTCATACAAAAATAAAGACTGCTATGCTACTAACTATTTAAAATTGACGCATGTTTTTATCAGTCTGTAGTTAAACTTACGGCTACCCTATTCTTACAGGATTTAAAATGAAGTTACTGACAGGTTTATTGCTTCATACATTTATTTTCATCTAAAGCGTGTCATCATTGCCTTATTTAATGTTCTATATGCGGCATTATATACGCAAGGCAAAAGCATAGTGAGGTAAGCTAAATATTGACCTTCGTATAGCTGAGGTACGCAAATATCGGGTGTGATCCCGGCCAACTTGAAGTCTAGTATTGATCGGTGGCACTCGCTTGTTTCAAATTCAATTCGCAGAGTGGGAATAACAATAAAACTTGGACCGGGTATCTCACGGTATCACCTGCGCCCGTTACGTGTTCGGAATATAACAACACTTTGGGATGGAATTTTAAACATCAGCCTTTTTAGTATATAAGATATTGTACTCAGAAATTTATATATCAAGCGCGAAGGAACCTACCTAAGTACATATACAATATGTTTTATTGACCTAAGTATTTCTTTACAGATTATTAAGAAAATCATAGTACGTAGCCTCACGTCTTAGGTATAGAGGAACAATGTTCGGTTGCATGCATAATCGGGTAGATTTTCAACCTTGGTGCAGATAGGTAAAGAATTTCATGACACAAAAACCCAGTACAGTTTTTGCCTAAACTGGGAATTGAAGTTCCTTGTTCCTGCGCAGCACCACCAAAGCCTATTATTACCTAATATTGAAACAAAGACAAACTTTGACTTTTAATATTAACTAAACCGCGTACTTACTTCTATTGTCAAAAAAGGGCTGAAAATGTTGAATTGGTTTCATGTCTCAACTCCATTAAACCTTCATATTTCAAGATTTCCCATATTACCTACCAACCATCGCGTTATTTAAACCAATTTATCAGGGTAATTCAACAGGAAATATGAATTTGCTTCATGAGAATTCCCCATAAAAATTCATGCCTCCAGTAACGATATTCGAATACTTTTAAGACTTCACTGTGCGTGCTCATAACTATAATCCCTAAAATATGGTTCGTGGGCTCGGTTGGGTATTGTATTGTATATCTACCTAGCATGTGTAGATCACATACGATAAATAACAAGATTGTTTCCACGAAGGAACACCCGCGCGACTCGCGCCCCTTGTGCCCGATTCTACCCAGAACTGTCAAAATATTTCAAACGAGAACTTTGGTATATATTAGAAGCCGACCGCTTCTATGACATTATCTATATTTTTTTTACAACCACAGCGTTTATCCTCTTCGTAGATACGCCGCAAAATCATGCCTCGGGCTCAAGTCACGAATCGCAATATGGGCCTCGTGATAAATCTTCACGAAATTCCAGTTTTATTTATTAAGTTGTATGGTGTTTTTACGATGTAACGCCGCGGGGGCGCTCATTACAGCACTGCCTCCTCGGAACATGATGAAAAAACTTTTCCCGGCAATATCTTCTTGCAACATTAATTACGAAACTCTGAAAGTTCCCTGTCGAACAGCGTCGCTTATTTACGTGTATTTATTTGTATACTTTTTTTATTGAGATAGCAACAATATATTTTTACGGTTTTTCTTTTTTAAATGAAAAGCGTTGGGCCTAGTTCCCTCGTCAAACTGATAAGAATATATCGGGCAATATAGGCAGTAAAAATACTAAAGACATCACGTAGCAAAACAGGTCTCGGAGTTTTATGTGCGCAATTCGGAACGTTCACAAAAGAAAAGCTAACGCTGATGCGAACGTGACGCAGCCGGAGCCGACCCCCGAGCCAAACGTCTCCTCTGAACCATGTGCCACGTGTATTGTAGTTTTACTATCTTGGCTTATGTGTTTAAATTTGGTTTATTTTAAATGGGAGTATTTTTGTACAGCTCACTGCTATATTGCGATTATTCAAGTCAAGTTTTACGTGGGTTTGAATGAAAGACTTTATGTAAATTTTATTAATAATATATTTTCATCGATATGGTGGTTATTGCCGTTCAATAAACTTACTCAGTAATGCACGTAAAGTGAACATCGAACTTTCAATAAAATGTACATTGGAATGACCTGCCACGAAGGCGCAGTCGCCGCCCAAAACCGGTAATGAAACGACCCGAGAGATACCATAATCGAATATTTTCGAGGGTAATGGCTTTTATAAGAGTTAATTGAAGTTTTGACCGAGCAAGCAAGGGTTCCGTAGACCAATAACTGCGGAGGGCGTATCTCTGTAATTTATGTTACTATAACTCATTTGGACAGGTTGTGTTCAATAGCTAATTTAGATGTTCTTGGCAACATTGTCGTAATGAGAACGGAACTCTGCTGGGGAGTTTATTGGTGCGTTGAGTGATGCACTCCAGGTTGTTGGTGGCGCGACGGGCAAACTTTTTACTTACCAATACACTGTCTTTAAATACTCTACTTGAACATCTTGAAATATCTTGAAATAGATTTTAAAAGCTTTCCGCTTACCTATCTGTTAAAAACGTATCTATATTTTAGTAAATTCTAAGTTATTGGTCTAATTTTTCAACAATCCACGTTTAACAGTAAACAATTTAACATTTTAATGATTTGCACCGATCAAATTGGATAAATCAAGACTAAACCTTATAGGTAACTATTTATAAATCTATTATTACTTATAAATAAAAACTACATGACTTAACTTAGGTACATAATGTAGGTACTTACTTTGCTAGAATTTTGTAATGAAATGAAATGAAATCTCGTTTATTCATCTAGGTTACAAGGTAACACTTATGAAAGTCACAAGATAAGAATGTAACAGGTTATCCGAAAAATAGTGTCAGCAAATTTGCCTACGACCAGTTTGCTGATGGGGTGGAGCGGTGGTGTGTAGGTAAATTTATATTATAGGTACCTAACTAGAAATCGCGCGGGGCTTCGCTCCCATCGTTCTTTATTAGGTACACCACTGCTTAGCTCTTATTGGCTGTGGGGTGATGTTATATAGCCTATAATCTTCCTCGATAAATGGGCTATCCAACACTAAAAGAATTTTAAAAATTGGTTCAATAGATCCCGAGATTACCCCTACAACGTTTACCCCCTACAATTAGTATAGATTTTGTTTAATTGTATCACTGCTCTTTTGATCTTCGATTCTGTAAGGCAATGACACATACACTTAAAGTTGTTTTCATTACACATGTCCATATATGGTAATAACGATTTAAAAATCCTTTAAAATCTGGCACTTATAATATAAATACATTTAATTTCAAGCAAGTCCAGCGTTTTATATCTACACCTCGGCATTATTAACAGTTAAGTAAAACATCTGAAGCGCGGTTCTACTCCACACTTTTGATAAAGAACACACATTAACACTGTTCATGCATTATCAACTTTATTACTTGATACAGTAGGTTTTAATTTGGCTATAACATGATGTTTTATATGATATTTTAGAGGTGTTATATCGAAGCTTTGACTTAAACGAAAAAGCTCATAACATACACAAGATATGGCCCCGTGTCGCAGTTTGTTATGATGTTTATAGTAACAACAAAATGGTTCTAGTTACATGCTTTTTGGAAGATAAAAAAAGGCGGCGATTCGAACATTATGTGTAATAATTTAGGAGATCCAATCACCTCGGATTAAAAAAAGGAATTATGAAAGAAAATTTCTATGCGAAGTAATTGGATAGTTACATATTTTATATTTAATGCCGCTTTAGTTATAGATGGTGTTATGTTATGATAAACAGAGATAATGGAACACGATGTTGGAATGTTATTAGAAATTTTTATTAAAACTATAGTCGTAAAGTTGGTAGAACTGATCATAGGGAAACCGATTCGTTTAACGTTCTCTTTGACATTATTTTAATTTGTGATGTGGTGAAAGAGTTAATACTCTTTGACACCCGTGTTTGATTGTTGTTCAAGTATTCTGACATATTAATATGGTTTCATTCGGCTATATTTTAAGAGATTATGTAAATGTAAAAATCTTTATTTATTATTTGATATCGTGTTTTATTTATTGTGAAACTTAATGTTTTTTTTTTAATAATACCCAATATATAGGTAATAGGTATTGCCATATTTAAATAATATATAAAAAAAATACTTTGTGAATAGTTACCTAAGACGAGTTGGTAGTTAGCATCGATTGAAAACAAAACTTCTTAAAAAAAACGATCCACAATTTTTATTATTCCTAAAGACTATGTTTCCCTATAAATTCAAAATCTATTCCTAATCTATTAATTTTGACATAAGTGCATCAATTTTTTTTTCATAATTACCTAAGACAGTCGAAAATAATTTGTTCTAAGCTATACCTACGTATATAAGCTTTTAGTCGAAAGTTTCACTAACTATACAATAGTAGGTAGGTACCTATAGATACCGAAAACATGGAGGTTGAACTAAAATTTTTGGTCATTGTAGGAAGTGGAAGGCTCAAGCGGGGGTGTAGGTGTGCTCGTAAAATGTACGTTTTATGGAAATATAAGATCCTTGTCGGGCGACATGCCGCGCCTGCCCTCGCCTCGAGAATGTAATCTCGTGTACCTGACTACATATCTATACATAAATATGGATTTATCTCGTGTATGTACCTACTGTATATGCTTGTATATTGTGTAACCGACATTTACTCATGTTTCAGTTGTTTAATCTCTTTAGATGTTAATTAAGATTCCTCTAAAATCTATAGTGATCCTTTGTGAGATTGTTGTTGGCAGAATGTAGTTTAAAAATATCATTTGAAATTTATTTTTTAAACAATAACTTTTAAGTACGTAACTAAGACCCTTTAGCCAATTTATACATAAAGAAATAAATAGATTTTATACTCAAACCTACAGAACCTATAGAAAAAAACTGATTAACTGAAAGAGAAAATGTTATACTTCTCACAACATCACACAATTACATAGACGTCACTTTTGATATAAAATTGTCGAATAGACAAGTTTCTAATTAAGTTAGCTCATTTTAACATCGCGTGATCCCTAATAATGCAGCCAATCACTTATTGATTAAGTTTGAAGTACCTAGTAAATAATTAGGTTAATGCGATGGAAGCAGAATGAGTATTATCAAAGAATACTGTAATTTCTAAACGTTTCTGATTATGATTTACTATGTTGTAGACATCGGCTATAAAACTAAGCAAGTCTTAACGTTTGATTGATATTTTATGTTTACTTGTCATGTCAAAGTAACTTACCCATAGTTACATGTCGGTACTTACGTGTGGAAACCCAATGAAGTCAAATTTGAAATATGGAAGCTCCCCACTTAATTTATGGAATATATTTACCTATGGCTTTACTCGTTTTGTGACGATTTGAATAAATTTTAGCAACAACAACTGCATATAAATGGAACCTTTATCCGAGGCAATCAAATTTTGATAGCGATCGGATAGGCACGACTAGCAGTCGAAATACTCGAAATAGCGGGCATTACTTCCGAATTCTCGACTGCGAACGAGCCGAATCGATAGTCGATACCAATAAAACAGCGTCGATTCGCGAATACATAAAACGTCGGATTCTAGTCTTGTGCTCTTTATATAAAGCTAGAGAGAAGGGTTCCCACTTTTATTGCAAGGAATTTGCATATAAAGTAACCATTGAAGAAAAGCGATCTCCGTTTGGCTCCGTATATTTTTTTGGTATTCATTGTTGCGAAGGCCGCGGCTCACATTTCGTTTTATGGATCGTGATGCTTTCTAAGCGTTTAAATAAATAATGGTATCAACAGTTTTTTTTATTCTGATTTATTTGAGAAAGCCTTTTATGTTTTGATGTGGAGAATGGTTAATTATGTTTATTTAGATCGTAAAAGCTAAGATTAAGATTGGTATCAGCGCGCTACCTTTGTATTTTAAACTTGTTTTTATCTTTTCAGATGAATGGATTGCCTGCCGAAGTGAATATGGATTAATGAAACTGGTAAATAAGATATTTATTTATTTATTATTTGTGTGTCTTTGTATAGGTAATATATTATTATATCGATTTAGAATATTGTGTCTATATTTTTTTTATTTATTTAATCAACACGATTGTAAATCAAAGTTATCATTTCAACCCGTCCATTTAAATCATGTTGATAAATGATTTATAATTGATAAAATAAATTTAATCAACTTATAAATAATCAGCCTAATTTAACTTTATTTGATGTGAGTAATGTCTTTTTTATAGTTTACTACTATGTTATATCAAATACATTGATAAAACAACGTCTAACTTCTAAGTAACTAACGTAAGGGTGCAAATATTTGGTATTTTATTCATAAACTACTAACGTAGGTAGATATATCAAGTACCTGATTAAATGTAGTAAGTATTCAGTAAGTTTTTTAAACATTTTGCTTTAAAACCTCCTGTGTAAAAGAGACACTACTAAATTTAAAATATTTTAGCTGCGTTTATACCTACAATAAAACCACATATTTATCTTCATAACATTGTATTAGTAATATAAAACGCGGCATGTAAACTTCTTGATAAAAAAAGGAATGAAATGTCCAGTGACCACGGGGCGTTACCAGGGATTCCCAATAAAAATGATATTTAATTGGCGTCGATAAGCGTCGTCGCGAGAGGCCTAATAAACTGCCTTTATTATTATTGTGTTAGGTCGCCTCGGCCCTCGATAAACATAACGTATCTATACGAGTCACGTTATACTCAGTAAATGCTTGTTTGGTCCCTGCTTTCTTTACACTGATATCCCTCTGTGCAGTTTATTGCTCTTAATTTTTTTCATATTATTTTTTAATAAAAGAATATACGATTTTTTTGGCATACCTACTTGGTTGCATCCGCAACGAATTTGATTTGAAAATGTTCTATCAAACTACATCATGTGGAAAAAATATATCGAACACATCTAATCTTTTGCTAGAATTGTTGAATTAGGTACTGCTTTACTGCAGCGCAATATTAGTATTTTTGACATTAACAAGTTCAAGCCAACAAGATACAAACAAAGTTATAATATTTGAAAAGGCAATGGATTACGCAGTTAAAAGTACCTCAATAGGTATATCTGTAATAAATTATTTATATCTATAACCCAATATTTCAAGTATAAAGCCAAAGTAACTCATTTGACATGTAGTGTAAATAAACCTCTACGCAGAACCTGTCTCAGTTCTATGATACTGCTTTTTATTTATAAGACGTAATCAGATTACTATGAGAGTTTTGTGTGTTTGTTTTTGGATTCAAGATTTTGTATTTTTTCGCCAGGGGGCGCTGCAATAGACTAGGCAAACCTATGTTGATTTCGTTGAAACCTTTGTGCCCTCCTATCTTTAAAACGATTAAACCGATTTCGATACGGTTTTCTGTAATGTATTTGTGATTTATCGAGGATGACTTTTGGATACACGATATTGTATTTTTTCGCCAGGGGGCGCTGCAATAGACTAAGCAAACTTATGTTTACAGTTATCTGTAAAATAATTAGACCTGTTACTGTATAGCGACTCGTAGCACTGTAGTACTGAGATATTGATTACACTCATGAGGTTAAGCAACTTCGGATAAGGTCAGTTCATAGATGGGTGACCGTTTATGCAATTTTAGGGTTCTGTACCTCAAAAGAAAAAAACGGAACCCTTATAGGATCACTCCGTTGTATGTCTGTCTGTCTGTCTGTCTGTCCGTCTGTCTAGAATATTTTTCTCAAGAACGCATAGAGGTATAAAGCTGAAATTAATATCATTTACTTGGGTCTGCAAACCCTCAGCGTAAAATCAAAATCAAAATTCTAAGTTAACGCAATCAAAAGATACAGCTGTTTATGCTCCATTTTTGACGATTTATCTTGACGATCATAATCTATAGGGAACTTACCGTTGACCTAGAATCATGAAATTTGGCCAGAAGCAATAACAAGTTGCACAAGTAAAGGAAAAAATCCGAAAACCGATCTCGTGTTGTTATATCACTGAATATTAGTACTGAGGTATACAATGATAAGCCTAAAAAAAATTAGTAAGAGTGAGAGTTTATTGAGTGACGTTATATAAACACCTACCTACCTTATTTATTCTAACTTATAGGTATCCCGTGCTCGGGGTGTAACCAAATTTTTATCATTTTTGCGATAGCACGCACCGTTTTCGAGATACAAGCTATTATAGGTGGAAATCTGCGCTAACGCCGAAGGCAGTCCGGCTACGGCAATCAATGTGCGATAGCTAAACTTAACACCACCCGATTCAGAGTAATCCGAATCGGACTGGTTAGGTTAGGGTTATTTTTTTTTTTCAAACCACCCAGGAAGTAGGGCTCCGGCGACCTTTGTGCGACGGATGAGCACACAAATCAACAAAAAATAAAATATATATAATATAGTCGAAGTTCCATGCAAATTCCATTCATTCTAGAGCTTACATGGAAAGATAAGGCGCTCATTAAAAAGTTTAAAATAAGAAAATTAAAATGATAATTTCAAGTTATAAGACTTACTGTAACAGTAAATTAAAAAAAAAATGTGTTTGTGCTATAACTTAGTATAAAACTTTTATTTATCTGTCAGGGTTCTTAAAATTTTATACGAGTTACTTACAGTTAGTAAGATAGGGCGCTCTTTGAAAATATTTAAAATAAAAAACAAAATTAAAAATTTTGAAAAAACCCACGACGATAACATCTATTAAAAAAAAAGAAACGTAACATATAAAAAGGTTTAAATAACTTTATTTTAAATCCCCAACGAAAACATAATAAGTAGCGTAAAAACAATCCCAAGAAAATTCGTCGGGGGCTGCCAATATCATTACTGTTTCTAGTATTAAATATATATTGTAAACTAAATATTGTTAATAATTAGGTAGGTATCAAATACATAAAACGGCAATACTTTTGTTCATTTCAAGTCAGGGTATGGCAGCCCCCGACGGATTTTCTTGGGATTGTTTTTACGCTACTTATTATGTTTTCGTTGGGGATTTAAAATAAAGTTATTTAAACCTTTTTATATGTTACGTTTCTTTTTTTTTAATAGATGTTATCGTCGTGGGTTTTTTCAAAATTTTTAATTTTGTTTTTTATTGTTTCACATTGTAAAGAGTAAGCCACATTGTTGCCGATGCATTTCGTCAGCATTGAAATAAAAGAGGTTGGCACACAATAGCGTTTAAGTGATAGTTATGGCACTTTTTATAGGCAGTTAGATTTATTTTTACAGCACTGTTTGTTTTAATACGCATTTTGCGAGTGAAGAGGTCGCGACAACTGCTTTTTCATTCATTTGTCGTGGTATTTAGTTAGTAGATGATTCAGATGAGCTTTCTATATATTTGTGTGAAGTATGATCTATACCTATTGTGTTTAAATAGGCTATATAGTTGGCAATTGAGTGCGTCTAGCGTAGTAGTGTCTACTATACAACTGTAAGTGGGTGGAGAAGCCTTGGAGTGGATTTTTTGTCGGTGATAATTCATTGTTTTTTTTGTATCAAGTCGAATGGTTCTTGACCTTTGAAGATATTTTATTTATAGTTTTTATCGAGATATGTTCCATGTCACATAAATCTAATGGGTACCTATTCATTATGCAAACATTGCCGTAAAGATAGCAACAAGACATTGCAGTTTTATTGACAGTTTAACTTGTGTTATGTTAATTGTAAGTACAAGTAGGTATAAGTTATGATACGTAGGTAGGTATATAAAATAGTTTTTAGTTTAGAAGATAGATAAAACATATTAGCATAGGTAATAGTTAGCTACTTGGATTTTTAAACGAATGCAAAGAAACACCTCGTTTATTTTTTCTTTTAGACATAACAGGCATAAACTATCTGCAACTTTTGTGACAGATTTTTTTTAATTTTGTTAAAAATCTGTCAAATAAGTTTTGGATAGATTGTCAAATATCCGAATTCGCATCGCTCTCCAACCACTACGGGGATTCTAGGGGATTCACACCGCGGTTCGTATTGCTCGTGGTCCAAAATTACTAAACAAAAACCTGAAAAATTCAATTATAAGTTGAGACTCAACATATTATACCTACGTATTGAAATAAAATGTAGGTATAGGTTAGAATAAGACATAATATAAGGTAATAAGTAAAAGAAAAAACAAAAGACTGAAAGTGAATAATCGTTAATTAAGTGTAATTTGGTTTAACTATATAATAAAATGTTTTAATTAAAGTATAATTAAACAAATATGGCTTATTGGCTTACCTATTGTGATAGCACGCTGACTTCTGATGTAGGTAAAAGAGATATTACTCTACTAAGAAATACATTAGTCTCAAAAACTATTCTATTTACGAAGCACCTGTGCTTGAAAAAAAAAATAGACGGTTCCATAGTCTACGCTACGCTCATTAGAGCACACAGGACTGTCCGACCCATTGGTGCTAATAAGGAAATATAGTGTAATAAAACTGCTCGGTAGCGAACCGACTTAATCAAATTGTCCGAATGACCGATGGGAGTTGCCTGTTTGATGCCACCGCATTAACATAATTAAGGCTTTGAGAGTGTTGGTAGGTACCTACCTATTCTTTTAGTGTGAGTCACGTTTATCTTTTGCTCAGGTAATTTTGTGGTGGAAGCTCTAATAATAAGTAGATAGAGAAGAATAGTTATTTATTTATTATAAATTCTATTCAAGTGGATAAGTACATCTTTATTATTAATGTAGGTATTTATATCTGGCTATGTTTAAATTTGCCCTCTTTCTACATAGAAATGAAATGAAAAGAAAATTTTATATAAAAAGAAAAATAATGTGAAAATATCGAACTATTTATTGAAGTCCTTACACAAAAAAATAATACGAGTAAAAATAATTATTTTTAACCAAACATCTTTAGAGAAAGGAGGAAAGATGTTTTCTTTCAAAAAAGTTGTTACTGGACCAGACGTTCTGTTTTTTTCTATTGTTTATGGTATTTGGTTTTATGGTACATTTTATAAAACTTCCACCACAATCTTTCCATGATAATGAAGACAACACAAAACGTGTCGCGCACATAACACCCTTATTCATAACCTTGCCCCGTTATCTTAGAACAAAGATCTCATCAAAAATTCAGCATGTGACTCTCGGGATGTATCCAATAAATCAGTTTTACAGCATTCCCGTGTCATTTCAGTCGTCGAACGGCATAAAATGATAATTTTACTGCGCTCCCCTTCCGTCTCCAAGAGTTTACGACAATTGTGAAATGTATCGACAGTTCGGGTGTCACCTAGATGGAAGACCAACACCGAGACAGACGACTGCACTTTAAAATTTCATTTTCTTAAAGACATAAAGTCGAAATTCGCATAAATTTAACAAAGCTATCAGCACACGCGTTCGTGAACCATCAGAAACATATGGTACCTATCTTTCCCGCCTCTCCTTCAGTTTTCCTCTAAACTGATATTTTGAGCTGCGAGTCATCAATCTTTCAGGTGGCTCTACTGTTTAAATATAATGGGGAATCATCTGGATTACAGAACAGATATTTATAGAACTGGGATTCACTCGACGAGTGGGTTTCTGTTTATTTAGAGCAGATAAATTGAAAATCATGTGTTGGGTTGTAGGTATGAATGTTATGGGAATCTTGAGCAATCCGACGGCAAGATTTTTGATAAGTTGATTACAAATTAAAAAAAAAAAAGATCCGAAGGCGTACTCTCCTTATGTATGTAGGTATTCTATGATCATCATAATTATCATTTAAAAGATTAAAAAATCTAAGTAGGTATCTACCTACTAAATAAATAATTTCTTACTTACCTAATATTTAAACCAAAAAAGAAATACAACTTGTAAAAACTTTTGACTAATTACGCAAAATACCTAATATCTATCTAGGTACCTATGTATTTTTACTAAGATGTTTTTTGTAATATAGGTATATTATTTTATGAAAACCTATTTAATTATCTATTATTTTGTTAATTCCATAATGTTATTACCTAAGTAGGTATATATAGTATATTACAAATTGTCGGTTTCTAACTTCTAAGTCACCAATTTTGCATTTTAATTTATGCAGCACAATTTTATCTTTGTGCTTATACAACAACACAGTCGAGTAATTTACAGCCAAGCGTTGAAGTATTCAACCCTTTCGGCGATTATAAAAACTTATCATAAAACTAAGTGAACAATGCCTAATCACCATTTATTTATTAGTTCACATTAACAATGGCGTATGATCAAAAGCGTCCACAAAACAAATTGTTTGTGTACTTTATGTTAATTTCTTTTGTATTTTCTTTAAGGCAATTATTGGTTTCGTTTCGAAGACATCTTTTGGTGTGTTGTCACAATTTGGTGTTTTGAAAGTTATGGCGTTGTTGAATATACAAATAGTTTTCGTGGTATTTCTTTTATAGATTCATTTTTCAACCCTAACTAAATTACATACATGATCAGTGATTGAATATCAGTTAAAACTAAATATATTTTTCAATTATTTATTTTCTTTCACAAAGAATAACTTTGCCATCCAATGTGGCAATGCTGCCAACAAAAGCCTTCAGACATTGTAGACGCAAGTACCTAGCAGTCTATGTACAGACTTGTCTAAGCAAAATCCCATGTTCTTTTAGTTTTATCGCCTCACAGTCACCTCTCTGTTGACCTAAGCAGTGTCTACGTAAAGTGTAGTGCCACAATCGCAAGGTTTACAACATCTCGTTTCACTTTTAACGCTATAAAGTACACTATAAAATGGTCGCACCACCGCTGCATCATCCAACGTTTAACTACTTACTGATGTTCGATTATTGCTTTTTTATTTTTTCAATTTTTTTTTCTATTCTGTGGCTGTTAGTGGATTTTATTTTTAATTTGGGTTTGATAGTGGAATAAGGCTCTCTGTTTTTGGAATCTGAAAATTTAAATTTAGAATTTAAGGTTAGGTAAAATCTTTTTATATAGCCAGCATTGCCTGCAAGCAAAACAAGAATGATCCAGTTTATTAGATTGGTATCTAATAATTTTATGCAGCAACCATTCTTGTTTGCTCATTTATGCATCAAAAGAAATTGATATGAGTACAGTTAGGTACTGAAAGATACTGAAATTTATCATGTATTTTAATTAAATACGTATTGTTGTTTTATTGAAAACAAAAGAAAACATATCTAGCTTTTACCTAATTAATTTTAGTGCTTAAATAAAATTAGTCATGTTTATACTTTAATAAACATGTCTAATTTTAATAAATAAGTATTTTTTTTTTTTAATAAATAATAAATAAGTGTTTGAATTAGATACCTACCTACTTGTGCCTAACTATCAATAATTAGGTACCTACCTAAGCTTTATATTTATGAGACAATCCTTGAATTGATTTCTTCTCTGGGAATAGTGGGAATAAGATATAAACCTAAACTTTTTTCTTAATTTTTATCACCTAGATTCTTACAAACAAACACCATACAAAACAAAGCAACTACCAATTATATTAAACATTCTCTCAAATTCATTATAAACCCCAACGCCACCAAATTAAATTTCACCCGAAACGTAAATCTAACGTCGGTACTTCCTCCCAAAAACTCCAATTCACCAAGTACAATTAAAGCTCCTTTCTAGAGATAGTTAACAAGAGGAGGCTCTCCTAATGACAAGGATTAAGACGTAAAGATAGGGTAGATACACCATTACGGGCCCCCAGCATCATGCATCTATGGATGGCGGTCGCTCATTAGGGAAATACGCCCCACGACTCGGTTAATGATGCGACCCTAATGGAACGAGAGATGTAAGTACTACCTATGTAGGTAGGAGATATATATAGGCTAAGTTGTAAATAGTTTGGTTAAGGATTTTATATAGGGAGGGGGGGGTATTTTGGTTATGAAAAACAGTGATACTCTGATACGGATATTGCGACTAAAAATAGTCCTACCTAGTAGAAAATGTATCATAGTTCCTACATAGACATTTAAATTTTTTTCTAAATGTAGGTACCTAGGTAGGTACCTAGTCAATATTGGCCCATCATACTTAAAATAATTATATCAAATTAAGCAAATACCTGTACAACACTATACCTGTATGTTTATTTCCTTGTTTCTTCTCCTGTATGTTTATTTACTACATCAGAATTTATTAGTAATATCTACATAACATTGGTATACTTACCTACCTAACAAAGTCAGCTGATTCATGACTATTCATGAGTTCATACCTAAGTTGATGACCCACACTCTTGCCTTTTTATACCCATCTACCTACTTATGTAGGTACCTACTTTGTTTTTAATAGCACCTATTGTAAATAGGTACTAGCTAGGACTTTCATGCACTGTGTACCTAGGTAGGTAGGTACTAAGAATCTTTTATCTAAGTAGACTAGAAATGTATTTGCTATCTATAAGACGAATATCATTTTCTTTCTAAACATTTTTTTTTACAGCTGAGGTATCTTTAACAAGAACTCATATGAAAAATATAAAACATTTCATGTTAATCATCATTTTATTACTCTAATAAATTGTCAAGTTTATTCCGTAACAATGTGTTTTGACTATAAAGCAATATAATTAATAAGATAAAGGTACATTAACTCTGTAACCCATTTCGTAACACTCAAAAATGTAAACAATAGTGTGAGAATCATAATCACTATGCGAGTAACATTACGCTAGTGTACCCCTACCACTGTACCTACCTACTGTAGTTGAGGTCACGCACACAGACAAGTGAGGCCGGTCGTGAGCGAGTATGGATTAGCGCGGCCTGCCGCGCGAGCGAACGTCACAAAATGGCGGCCGTAAAAACAAGTGAAGAGTGAGTTACGGTCGGCCGCGCGGGTGGAAGGGGCAGAGGGGACAACCAACCGACCAATGACAGCGCGCTGAGCGAGCACAGCGCAATTCGCCCGCCAACTCTGCTCTTTCTTTTATGGTCGTCGTTGTTTTTCTCTGGCGCGCTTTTTCCTGATTTTTTTTTGCGGGAAATTGTTTTGTTTGCTTTGTAAGAACGGCTACAATGTACATTAAACTGTTTTCACCGTGTTTCTTGTCTAAATGGACTGCTTTTTTTCTTTGATGCGGAACACAGTTTTCATGTTAAAATGTAAGACTTTATATCTAAGAAAGAAAAGAAAGTTTTACGATAAAAAAATCTTTGGTATCTTTTATCTGGTAAACAGAAATATATTGTTTCATAAAACTGGCCTTTACAGGTATTATTATATATATATACACACTGGTATTTATTACAATCTGTTCTTTATAGAATCTACTCTTATCTAACTACTGCCGACGGCAACGCATCACAGTTTCTATTAAGTCGGTAATTTCATGAGCAATTTATTTTTCTTAGAATATTATAGATGTATAATTTGTTAGTACCTAGGTTTTTATGTACTGCCTAATTAATTCTCAAATTAAATCTCTTTTTTAAAAATATAGGTACTTAAGTGTTACATACACATAACACAGAAACAGAACTTTAATAGGTATAACTACTTAGTTTAACGTTAAAAATACTTTATATTTATTGATCATAAGTAAGTGCCTGTAATTAAATAAACTGGAATATCTTTATTGAATATTAGCTGACCGATGAAACTCTCCGCTGCTGAAGCGATGGGTGCAGCTACATGCTGTCAAATAACCATGCATGTGGAGCGTCACATCGGAGAGCATATTTTTAATTTAATTTAATTTTTTACTATTTTTAATTTTATTCTTGTTAAACACAAATATGGATTTAGGTAGGTCTAAGGTCTGAAATAAAATTTATTCTTATTATTATTTATATTGGGTTTATAGAATAACAGATCAACAGTAATAAAACCTCATTTATACTCATGACACAATCCAGTAGTAGGCAGGTACTAGCTACATCTGAAAGTCACACCGACGGGCTTAAGTATTAAATTCATTGGAATTTAAACGTTCTCAAAACAACAACAAAATCCTACCCAAAAATAAAATAAGACGTCTCCGTTTAATCCTGCGGGGCAATAAAAAGTAAAAAGTTATTAGTTTGAGCGGGGAACTCATCGGGAAAACTTGCAGCGTAATAATTTACTTAAGACATGCTGCGTCTTAACGTCGCATAATATCTTACACTGACATATTTATTGTTTTCGTGGGGCGGAGGCCCTTCGACGAAGGGGAGCGGCTCTTCTATACCCTACCTTATATTTAGTAGGGGATGCTACAAAACATTAGATAAAATATTTTGATACTCGCATCGAATTCCTTTCCAAAAAAACGAACAAGCTAGCAGTTATAAACGTTGTTCAAATAATAAAGCTATGTTTAGGCTATTATAGTTTCTACCTGTTTTGAGATTAAGATGTGCGATTTAAACAATATATCCACAGGCCGTGTTGGCAATAATTATTTCTTGGAATTTACGAGTGTAGATAGAATCACGATTTCCAAGAGATAGTTAGGTACATACCTAATATTCTTTTATATGTTTGTTGGCAAATTTTTCAAGCCTATAGACATGTTCGTTTTAATTAAGTTCCGAGTATAATTGCAGGTGTCTGTATTTTTATGGCTTACCCTCGAACACAAATTAATATATTTCTTATTTTTATTAGGTTGGTTTGTTTATTTTGATTCTGAGTTATTGATTTAGGTAGGTAGGCTATAATTTTCTTTGTCTGCAATTTTTTGCCTTTCACCAAAATCTGATTTAGGTACCTACTTATTTGTGTACCTATAGCTAAAGTTATTGTAAGAATTGTTCTCGTAATTCTTTTAAATATGTTTAGTAGTTATTTGTAACATATGGTCTTAGGTAATAGGTACCACATATAATAAACGATTTTTATTCAATGATTTTCCAGAAAAAAAACACTGAATTTTTTGTAAGAAAAAGGTTGATACATGATACATAATTTCGTACAAAGGTACTTATTTAAATAATTTAATAGACTCGTTGTAAGAATGAATTTCTGAATTATACCGAAGTGCAACTTATACCTAAGTAGGTACCACAGAAAAGTGATCTTGCGAGGCTTTTTTATTGTTCTGTGGTATGTAGTGCCACTCAATTTGTGTAATAAATGCTACGTTTACTTCAATGTATTCCATATTTAAATAATACTGACCATTTACAAATTGGAAAGAAAATACTTTTGTAGTATTATTTTATTTTTTGTAAATATCTATAGGGCTGGCACTGATCTGTGGGTACCTATATAGAAGAAGAAAGATATATTGAAACAAATCAATACCTAATATAAAAAATATGTATTTTTACTTTATAATAATTGACGACGCACAAACAAATTCACTTGGTGTAGCGTTTTCTCAAGATATATTTTTTACATTCAGTCCGAATATTGTGTAGGTATATAACATCACGCTACGGTCAATAAGAGCAGAGTAGTGGCCAAATAAAGAACGACGGGAGCGAAGCCCCGTGTGACTTCTAGTTTTTTCTAAAAAAACTAGTATGACTTTGTTTACGTAATATAGGTACTTTGGTATAGGTTTTTTAAGAAGGTAGGTACTTACCTACTGCATCATGGTAAATCAAATCAAATCAAATCATTTATTCAGAATTTAAAATAGTACACATTGTCAATAGTCTTATAAAATTATACATAAAGTCTAGAATCTAAGATGCCTGTACTAGGAAAAATCCTGTGTTACAGGTGATAATAAATAAATATAAATCACAAATGTTGTTCTTTACTTTTAATTATTATCTTTAAGTACAAAGCTAAGTAAATGTTTCTTGCAAGAAATGTAGAGGCAAAACTTCTTCTCTAGGTAAGTCATAAGCCAGAATATGTAACATCAAAAGCTCATTCATGAAGTTCCTTTTTGACAGTAACAGGAGGCACTTTGTGACCTTCTATATTATGTAGTATTGAACCCTTATTTTTCATTGATAGTCTCATAAATACACCTAAAATAATGGCTGAATTTTAATCTTGCTAATTACATAAGCAATAAAATTCCATTTATTTAAATTCAAAAGCGGCTCGCAGTAGGCATACAATCTATTATATCTGCAATTACATATTCAGAACAATTAGGCAAGGTGCACACTTTCATAGGTTGTTTTACACGATGTAATGTTAAGGTCTCGGTGAACAAGCATGTCTGTGTGTTTAAGGGTGTGTTTATACAGGCGTGTGTCAGCTGCAAAGTAAAATTAAAAACGGCCGACAAGGATGTCGCAGGGGTGTCAATACCAACCATTTTAATCTTAGATACCTAGTTGTTTAACCGAAAAAATATAGATGAGGTAGGTAAATTGTTTATAACTTATTAAGATATTTTGGATAAGAAGTTTAGATGATATGAAATTGTCGTTGCTACGAATATTGCTACGAATTTCGTAGCACTTAGTTAAAATAATTTGAGATATCTCCGTGAGGCAAATAATTTTCATTTAGCACTTACTTATACAATATTGTATCTACAATGCTTTTAATTAAATATTGCTTAATAATTATTCCTTATGTGCATTAAATACATCCATTGAAAATTTATTTCAAATAGATTTTAATACATGTTGCTGCACTGCTATTTATTTATTTCTTAACAAATTTGTAATAGGTACCAAAACTATGTTAAACTAATCTAAGGTAGTATCTACATCTGGCAGCCCTGACTGTGCTGTGGCGTGGGGTGTCGAGGTCATCGACCGGCCGCCCGCGCCGCTCTAAAATATCGCTTGCAATATCTCGCTCGGCTTAATCCGACGCGCCGCACGTCTGACCTAACCTTTATAAACGTTTATAATAAGCATTTTTAAAAGCTAATATTTTTGTTATAGTGTCTTGAAATTGGATATTTTATTTTTTAGTATTAATCCTTTTATTTTAGTATGATCTTCATATGGACCTAAAAGAAAATCGTTTGCAGAATGTTGATAATAATATGTATGAAAAAGCGTCAATAGAAGATGCTTTTTAAACCTTTTTCTTTAACATATCTTTTTTTTTAATTTGTAGAATGTAGGTATATACTTAGGTAGGTACCTACATATTTTTTTAAGAAAGATGATCACTAAAGTATTAAGAACGAATCAACTGATTGAATAATTATTATCTTGTTCTATTTCCAATTGTCAGGACAAGATTTGTTTGAAGTAGGTTTAATACTTACCTACTTAATTACCTACATATAGGCACTATGTTTTTTTTATTTTTATAGTACCTACTCACTTAACGATTATATTACTTACTTGAATGTTGTTACTCCGCACTGTTATTAAATACATTGGATTCTTCTTTGTATTCTAAGTCAAACTTTTAATTAAATCTATTAATAACAAAATCAATGGTCTATTCTTTGTGTTTTTTTGTGTTTATGGAAAAACAGAATAAGAAGACACCATTATAATCACGAAAGGGACTTGAAGGAATCTGTAACAATCGCAATTTTTTATACGATGATAATTGCTAAGTACTACCTATTGTTGATCTTGAATATTAATAGATAATTTATAGACAGAATAGTAGTTGCTAGAGAATTGCCTAGACAATTGGTGTACCTATTTAATGTAGGTAATCTCTGTGTATATTTATTCTATATTTATAGTCGTATCTATAGGTATTATATTCTACATTATCTCACGGTAAATTTGATGAACCAATGTCAAGACGATTGCATTCGAGTAGGTAGGTATGTCAGTCCAATACATTCGGCTATCTTGGAGCTGGTGGTTTTGATGTTTTCTTGTTTGATTAAGATTTTAGCTGTGGTAGCGATGGAATGCCTGTCGAGCAGTTGTGAGAATAATAAGGCGTCGCGTCATCGGGCCACAGGCACAAAGTAGGTTGCGGGAATTGCTACGAACACGTTCGAATTAAGACGTTTTGCAAACCACAAGAAATGCTGAACCGGACTCGTTCGTTCGTTATATTTACATAGCTACTAGCCTATAAATAAATACCGGCCCTCTCTCACACACGTGCACAAAGTGACGTTGTTTTAACTTTATTTTATTTTTAAACGCGCGAGCGGTGGAGCGCGCGCCGCCTGTAATTTCGCGGTGGTCGCGGCGCGCAGGCGTTTACGCACGCCGGACCAAGATGGCGGCAGACTCGTTCTAAAAGTTTAAAATTTAAATTTCGAATACGGTGTTCTAATATCAATAAGCGTACAAACTATTTTCCATGGGAAATCATCGTTATTTCGAATTGCCCGCCGCCTGTTCCCTTATCGCATTTTCTGCTCGGACATTGATTTTCGCATAGTGCTACAAGTATAGTTGTATGTTTATAACTTCATTACACAGTTATGACTCAGAGTCATTATGTGCCAGAAGAATTAGGAGATTTATGGATTACTAGTGAGTAATTTTTATGATTATGATGTTACACTTTTTAAAATCAACGCGCTTGTGAATGAAATTGATTGCTTTGATGTTTTAATTTTATGTATTTTGAGAATTTTATGTGTTTGTATTTATTTTTATGTAATAATGTTTTTTTACACATACCTACCTAGGTATATCATAGAATTAAAATTATCCTAAGAATCTAAAAAGTCCTCGCATAGGGACACCGCCTATAATTTATTTATGGCATAAACCCGAGCCCAGCAGTGGGACTTAATGGGTTGCTGTTGATAAACCTTATTTACCTTCATAAAGACATACCTACTTTTATCCCAAGTAAGGGTATAACTAAAAAGTGTAAAGACAATAGTTTTGTGTGCACGAAAAAAATACATTTTATACAGAAAAACTCTTTTAACAAAAGAAAAAGAAAAGAAAAACAGAAAGAGTACGGCATGCCTGACGAAGGAAATCGGTGATTGTAATCTGTCAAACGGTTAATAGTATTATCAGAGGTATTATAGTATCTGGCCTACTAAAATTGAATACCTTTTATACTGTAATAAATAACCTAATACTTGTAAAACCTGTCCAAGACCAGCTTAGCCTTATCACGGTGTGGCAATTCCCGAGAAACTACGGGAGAAACAAATGGTTACTTATTGCAAAACCTACCTATACTAGCTATAGATTATTATAATATGGAAACGTGCCTTTTCTATAAGCTTTGAAACTTGAGAAACTTACTATATATACTTACCTATATACCTACCTATATAAGTATTAAGAGTGAAGAGTGATATTATTATGATTGTATTATTCTCTACAGTTTTAACAAGACTTTATCAGCTTTATTATTATTTTTTTTTCGACTCAAAACGATCATTTATCAATTCTGTACCCCTAGTCATTTTCTGGATATACCTAAATGCTAGAAGCAAACTCCTTGTGTCTTTCAGTTAATGATTTTATTTTACCAAACTAGATGTCGCGCGGGGCTTCACTCCCCTTGTTCTTTATTTTGCTACTGCTCAGCGCCTATTGTCCGTAGCGTGATGTTATATACCCTATAACCTTCCTCGATAAATGAGCTATCCAACACAAAAATAATGTTTCAAATCGGACCAGTAATTCTTAAGATCGTGGCGTTCAACCAAATAAACAAACAAACTCTACAGCTTTATAATATAGGTATATCTTGACATTGGAAAATTACAAATAATTTCTGTAATTTTCCAAGAAATTCATCATTTACATACTTAATAATCATTTATTTGAAGAAATATAGGTTATCTAGCTGATTGTAATAAATAACAAAACAATGTGAACGTTTACATAGACACATCTACGTTACTCGCGTTTTCGACGTATTTTCCAAAGAATATCTTAGCTTGAGTAAGCACGTATATTCACAAAGTACGTACTAAGGTTCGCTTGCGGTGACTAAGCTGGAAACAATATTGCTTTATTCGTAGCGCATGCTCGCTCGACCTCGGTACTGAGGTCGCCGGCGCCGGCGGCGTTTCATCTCCTTGTATTTATAGTTCTTGTTACAAAAGTACTTGTGTTCTAATCTGATTCTCTTCCTAGTTATCCTTGGTACCGTGGGCGAATACGCAATTATAGTTAACGGAATTGCCATGATTTAAACGGTTTAGTTGGAATTGTTTTATTCCATTTGCTTTGTTCAAGGGAATATTTGGTTTTAATCATACATATTGATGGATAAAAATGGTGTGGATCAGTTTGTTAACATTTTAAGTAAAAGAAAGCCTGCTAGGCCAGGTTTATTACTATAAAACAACAGTGAAAATTGCAAATTAAGCTTACAACAAAACACATTGTTTATTTGAAATGAAAATTGCTAACGATTCATTCTATAAATTCCAGTCGTGACGAATGTTATGCTATTCCTTCTGATGTATTTTAAAATTATGCGTAATTTCATGCAAACTTTCGGAATTTGTTTCATGGTCTTGAAAGTTTAGATATCTTTACGGCACGGTAGTCTGTAGTGCTGTTGTCTGCAAAATTGACAATCAGAATTAAAAGCTCAGTCGAACCATACTTTTCTTGAAGCAACTCAGGGCATTTTCTACTCCCAGATCTTCAATGTGGATGAAACTAGATGTCAGAATTATCAGTAGTCAAGTATTCGTCTTTTAAAATATATTTGATGGAAATTGACGCGATTGTGCACTAACCATATATTGCGTGACGTATCAACAAGGTTACAACAGCCATGGTTGCAGAAACCTCAAGCAAAATAAGGTAAATACGTAATGTTTGATCGCATGAATGCCTGCCTAACCTACATATTTCAAGTATCATGCAACGCGAAAGTATTATAATATTATATATATTATACTTACTTAGTTTTTTCTCATCATTAATCAGTCTATCGTGATTTAGGTATCGGGTTGAGTATTTCAATGAAAACTTATAGCTAGCTAATCTCTTCGTGACAGTTACTATCGAGTAACGTGTGAGTATTTAATTGTTTAATTGTCACGACTGTAGCTCGTGAGTTGGCAAGTATGCTGTCGTGGCGCACGCCTTTGTGTACATTTTTAGGTAACTGCGTTTTACTTTGGAAAATATCTACAAAAGGAAAAATCAATTTTTATTTTTATTATTTTTGAAAGACAACGTCTGCTTTAGGGACAAGTTCAGTGTCACGAGAGACTTCACAAATACCTATACAATTAATACACAACTTATAGCCAGACTAGAATCTATCATACAAATACCTGTGTCGTGTGGAAATCGAACCCCTGGCAATAGCAACGGTGAAGATGACGAGGCGACCACCTTAACTGCTACGCTACGGTGACAGTCAAGACTAGTAAAATGTAATAGATTACCTCCTCTACACAATGGAGCTGGAAGATAACAAGCGAACACTGTCGTGTCGGCCATGGTCGGTGATCATGAAACGTGATTGCGATGATTATTTCAATGATGGTAGCAATAATGTCATTTAAAAAGAAACTTAAATTTTGATGATTTTATTACTTAAATATAATTTAAAGTAGAAGTCACTACGCTACGGTACCGTCATTCTTTATTTAGCCACTGCTCAGCCCCTATTGGTCGCTTATAACCTTCCTTGATAAATGGCTTATCCAACACTGAAAGAATTTTTCAAATCGGATCAGTATTTTCTGAGATCCCAGCGGTCAACCAACCAAACAAACTTTACAGCTTTATAATAAGTATCAGTACAGATACATACAGAAACAATAAACATTACAAATCTTCTCTACGCAAAATTTCTGTTGCCAGAAACGAGTCCAAAAATCTAGGAGTACTTAACTATTGCTCGTTTGGTTGGCAATGCTGGTTCTTTGTTCTTAAAATATATCAGTGCTCAAGTACTAAAATGATATTTGTAAAGAAATTATATTTATTGTTATATTTAATTTTCAGTGGTGAAACAAGGCATTAGTGTTACATTATTTACCTAAACGTTTGTAGCCAGAACTAGTGGTTATTTAAATATTAAAACCACTTAATAATACATAATATGACATGCGAGCAGGGATAAATTAAACCATTTAAAAGCCCTGTTTTACTTTAGTGCCTCACACCTAAACCAACTGAGATATTATACCTATCAAAAATATATCAAAAGAGGTCTTTATTTTATTTTTTTCGTTGTTACATTATTAGGTACTTACTTACTTCCCTATATCTTAGTAAAATAATTTCAGTCATATAAAATAAATTAATATACCTTTTGCTGCAAATTTTACGTGTCAGAGAAATTCGACGATAAACCTAGCTTATAATTTTTTTATAAATACGGTACCCGGAAAAAACGTTTCTAAAACGTTGCTAGGAAATGTTATTAGCAGAAACGTAATGTTATACCTATCTATGTATTGTCTTGCCGTTATCAAGTACAGTTTAATAGACGTACAATGCGTGCAATTAATTCTTCTGAGCTAAGCCACTAGTAATTTCAGGTTTCAAAAGAAATAATTTATTGTACTTGTACATTATATACTTTAAAGAGGAAAACATTTAAACAATAGGTGCTTACAATAGGCGGTTATTGTTAAAAGCGATCTTTGGTGTACACTGTACAAGTCTATTAAACCAAAAGTTAAGTTCTACCGACTAACTATAATTTTCTTTTTCTTTTTAGCTAAAATTTGAAGTTATATAATACTAAGATTATTTATAAATTTATTTGCTATGTTATATAATCTTTTTAGTAAGGACGATAAGTTTTAACTAAGTCTGAATGCTTTTCCATTGAATTATTCATATTATATATCGCTGGCTATTGAGATATTTTTCCGTTTGTCCGTTTCTCGCGGACATGTTAATTAAAACTTTGGTAGGTAATCAATGAAGTTCTAGGTATTCAACTAAGTAGGTATGTTGTTTATAAAATGATTTTTAACATATTTGAATAAGACTTATTTTTCTGTGAGAAAAATATAGACGGAAAATTCTTAGGGAAAATTTAAAAGCTTTATATAAAGTTCTCCATCTAAACCTGAGTCGTACGTGCTTTTACCATCGTTCTAAATTTGTCTGCGCGCAATGCAACCTACGTGCTCCTTGGTATGGTAAAATTTTTATCGCAAGCCCGTTATCGTACCGATCATAAATCTGTTTTCGAATCGTGAGTCGCCATTGCTGGCGTGGCGTTGCAAGCCCGTATTGAAAGCTGACACAGAAAATTGGACCGTTTCATGTGAGCAATAAAGTATAATTTAGTGTCGCCGGTGACCTTTATTTAGCGCATTTGGGATTCCATAAGGTTTATTGTCGCATTGTACGTAAGTATTTGCCAATGCACGTAAAATGCTAGGCGAGGTTCTCAAAACGCCAGACTTATTTACGGTCTAAGAGCGTCGTCGGTTCAGTACGACCGTATCCGTAACTTGGAAAGATAATGACCACCCCTGAATTATGTCTTAGAATCTTTAACATGCTCTATGTTAACTTACATATATAAAGGTATATAGATATATACAGGTAAATAGGTATAAACAGGTATATGACAAAGTGATTTAAAATTCAATTGAAAAGTTATCAATAGAGTAAAATTAATACAGAAGTATGATTACGTAGACACATAATGGAATTAGTTCATTCCATTACATGTTTTCTTCGTGCGGAAAATTGAATTATTAGCGCTATCTAACTCCGGCAGGCTCAGTAGCTTATGTAAATTGTTTGCATGTGTAATACAAATATTATTTTGTTTGAATAACGCGATTTACATAATTGTTACACCTGTATTTACACTGAAGTAGAACGTATTCGATCGTGTACTATTTGGTTCCACTCCAACAGCGCAAAATTGGGACACCATTATACATAAGTTTAATATTGAAAACGTCGTCTATTTTCCGTTTTACTGGAATAATATATTTTATTGTAAGCCTTTTAACTTTCCCGGTAGGGTGTCATTTTGTTTGCCTAGACATACTTATATTAGTGACACTTATTTATTACCGTACTTGTATTGTGTGTGTGCGATAAATGTACCTATTTCTAGCATAAAACTAGACACTGTATTGTTTACATTATTGTTATGAAAATATCTACTTTTAAATTTAGCCCTCTTCCTCTCTCCTAACTATTGTGCTGTGCCCGACACGGTCCATAATTGTAACCTACATTATACCTACCACCTATTTGTACATTATGGAAGCAATAAATGATTGAGTATTGAGTATTATCTATTTGAGATATCATCACATTAGTGGTATCGTCGTAATACATTTTTATTTATGTTTAAATATATATGTAGGCATCATGTATGTGCGCTCAATTTCCAGGAAAAGCCAAAATAGAAAATGCATCTCATGTTCTACACAGTAAAAGAGTAGGAATTAAAAAAAAACCTTAAAATTTAATAAATTAATCTGCATACCCAAAAACATTACGTAAGTAGATAATATATCTACTTAGTTGGTTTAAGTACTTTTACGTACTTAATAATTTGAATATAACATCTTTGCCGCCAGTTTCACAGCTTTGTACAGAATTGAAATTCGTTCACATTTAATTAAAATCGTAATACCTTGCCTGTAAGCATGATGGTTAGCTTTCAACTCAAAATTACAAGTATTTAGATTAAAATTTATATAAATGTTTGTACTGAAATAGGTGAAGCATTCTAGAATGTATCGAGGTAAACTTTTGTATAACACTGAGACTCATTCTAATTTACAGTGTGATACTTTGCTGCGTCACTTAGCATACTACTCAAATTATAACTCAAAAATTAACGCTCGATTAAAAAAAAGCATGAATTTTTACCATATCTTCTCATAGGTTTCTTTGTCAGCGAACTAGTCGTAGAAAAATTGGCTGGCCACTATTTCTCAGATAACCTATGTTTAACTTGTGATGAAAGTCAGTAGAAAGAGTTAATTTGTAACCTAGATAAATAGATGATTTTCATTTCTGGAAACATACCTATCTTTAGGGAATTGCTCAAATTCTCTGTAGGTAATAACAACGGCATATTTTTACTATAGATAGAGATTTATTCGAGAGCCCGCTGAGGTATTAATTGAGAGAGTTTATTGGCACAGTCAATAACCATTTATTGCCTTCTCAGCGAGAGTCAATTACGTGGGATTAACTCCACGATGAGTTTGTAGGTGCGAAATAACCACTATATAAGGTAGGTATACTTTCCCGACCCCGGCTAGGTTTGTACAAGTGTTTGTTTAGTAGAATGGTTACAGTAATTAAACAACGAAATTGGATTGATAGCGTAGTATGTGTTACAACACATTGTATCCCGTAATGAAATGTAATCAAGCGTTAAATTAAAATCTTTTGGTTTATCAAAGTTTTGTTCGAAGGTACTGTACAGCGTTGTACTGCGTTTAAAAGGTTGTTTGATACGTAAAAGAATCGTAAACATTATGCGTTACTTTGCGTATAAAATTAGATTATACAAAGTACCAATTGATTGACTTATTGTACAATATTAACTAGTAACAATTTAATTTTGAATTATTGGTTTTAGATAAGCAACATTGTATTGAACGCTATGGCAATTGATAGGTAAGGCAATAAATAATTCCGATGATGTATCAATAAATTAAGTAAAAGAATCACTATACAAAATATCAGTAAATGACTTGAAAGAAGTACCTGGCCGAGTGAAAGGAATCGTATTTTTTAGATATTCCATTTCTATCATTTAGATAATATAATTTTAAATTTTAGATAATAAAAAATCTATGATGGGTATTAATTTATTTTTGTGAAGCTAACAAATCTTAGTTCGTTACGTAACTTTGCGCTTCACATTTATTTGTGATTTCAACGATAGTAGGTAGGTATCGCATTACAGGGAGTCGAACAGCGAAAAATTCCTTTAAGAACCGCGTCGTTAATCTGCCAGAAAGTTTCAGTGGTTTACGACACACAAAACGGACCGAAAAACCGACGGAGCGGCCTATAAAAAAATTGTGCCCGCACACACCGAAATATTTGATTTATTATAGATATCTAGTACAATTAGCTAGCTGCGGGTCTCTGTGGGATTGATTTATGATGATTCGTAGTAATCATGGGCGAGACAGCCTGTGATCCGTCCAGTAATTCTATTTTATGACAATTCCCTTGATGAATGGCTCTGTGCGGTTTGTGACGCCATTTTGGATTGAGTCGCTTGTGTTGCGGTGGTCACATTTCTCATCTTGCTGAAAATATAGTTGGAGATGTTTATTGTTTTACTCAATAGCATTATTATGATTTAATTTTGATTTTATGTAAGAGTCGAACAAAAAGTTTGGTTCAGTAAAAGTTTGTACGAAACACGGATAACCTGCATACCTACCGCATTTCAATAGAAAGTTTTCAACTAGAATACATACGTATTATGCCAAATGCGTTCCGTTAATGTTCATCTAAGCTCAGTGGGTGTCATAGATAGTGAATAATGTAGCGAATATAAGTAAGCATATATGGGTAATAGTATCCGCTGAGTGTAAGTAATTCTAACGTTAACGGCTTATATTTATGGGCATTTATTTCCCAACTTTCCCTCGAACACACCTAATAAAAATAATTACAAAATATTCTCACGGGCGGGCTTACGAGTTTCTAAACGCACCTACCCGTTTCTATACCAGTACTTTAAGACAACCAAAAAGCTATAAATAGGGTACTAAACTCAACACTTTTACATAAAGAGATCGGAGCTATAGGTACCTCTGATAGTGCATCGTCGGCTGTCGTCGCCTTACCGGTACCGATAAACAAATCGTAGAATACACTCACCGGGCCTCTATCGTGACAGTAAAAACTTAACTATCCGGTGACACGAACACACCTGAATATAAATCACAACCGGTAACTGACTTATCGAAATATGTACAACATGGCTTCTCATGAAACGGGATCGCGGCCGCACCGCATTGCTATCTAAACGGTTCAAAATCACGCATGGAACCGAGTCGAACGAAATACAAACTCTGACTACTTATAACAACATTAAATACAAGTCAAAAACGAAAGTAAGAATTACCACAAAAGCCAAAATATTTCACTAGAAAGAGTTATTCTAATATTATGCAAATTTTACCCTTTGGTTTAACGACTTGGTGCAGATAATGCAGTCGATAATTTGGGTATTTTTTGCTGATTTCAAATTCGTTTTGTCTGGTTTTTCAATACTTATAAAGGCGCGGGCAATTTGCCTAATGCGTATCGACGATTTATGTAAAGGTTACGCAAGGCCCGGCCTTTTGTTAGGCTGTAGCTACACTTTCGGTTTCAGCGTAGTCATTTGCATAACAGGGTGCGTACACAATGCTCAGACACCCTTTCTTGCACAATACTTTTTAGTTTCACTTTTAACGTTGCATTGTTGACATTTTGTGCGAGTAATAAATAAATCAGACTCAAATTTATAAGGTCCGGCGCATGTGTAGGACAACAATGTTGTGTTATATGGGACCTTGCGAACTTGACAAGTTTATATACTTGTACGTAACGGTCAGTACACACGGTAATAAAATTGCTAAAAGATGACCAAGAACTCGTGAGAAAATTTTGTTCAGTTTCAACCTGAGATAGATTTTATATTTTTGATAGTTTTTATAACAATAAGACTTCTTCAACAATCTGCATTAGCAATCTTAATTGTTTTTTTTTTTAATTTATGATAGGTAAAGATTTACACTAACGTCACTGGGTAGGTATATTTACAAATTACCCGTAGGTATAATACAACATAATGCAGATTAAATATAATTTATAGCTACGTTTAGGATTTATTATGAGACTGCTAAACCATAATTTAGATAACCAGCCAGATTGCAACTTAAATCTTTATTGTCTCTCATTAGGGAGGTATTTAAATCAAGAGTTTTGCGTGGAACTTCAAATACGTAGTAATTTATAAGGTACATATATTTTATCTATACTTAATTTAAGACGATAAAGGTAGAAATTTAAAAAACCCTGCGTTTGATGAAAACTGGATTCGGTTGAAGACAAGGAACGAAGATGTAGATAAAAAAGAAACAGCAAGATCTGAAATGAAGAAAAATCTATAACTAGTTAGGTATATTCTTTAAGAAATACACTCTCCGCAATTATTCCTTTGGGATAACACGTGGTAAAGGCGCTTAGTATAAAAACGAAGTAACGTTAGTTTATTTGAACACATAGGCCTGTAAGTACGACTGTACGAGAAGCAATACGATTAACACCACACTGCTAACTTATGCGTTTTCAACGTTTGTTTATGTGTAACTAATTTGTTTTTAATTAAACAATAAACATAAAGTTTGAATAAGTGGTCATTGATGGTAAAATGGTTGAAATAAATGCCAATAACACACGTCATTATAGCGTGTAATATCGTTTTACAACTTTAAGGCAATAAATAATTGACTGCCGTTTGTACATTTTATTACGATTTAAAAGTCGATGACTGGTCGAGACGAATAATTGATTTATGCCGGTTATTAATGTTAATTTGATATTATCGTGTTAAGTAATGCTTATAACAGTTTAGTAGCTAGATTTTTTACAGCTTACGAAACTGTGTGAGTCTATTAAACAATTAGTAGTGGTATGTACAATTTTATGTATTTCTATAATTGCTACAACGATAGGAAATGATTGCCGTCATGTATCCCGACTTAAAACAACTTGTACATAATTGGTAATCTGCCTATAATGAAGTTTGAGATTTACTTTACTGCTTACAAGTAATAATGATTGGTACATAAGATACGTGCTGTATTTGAAAATCTTTATTGCTGTCACGTATGCACGCAGTCAGGACCAAAATATGTAAATTCTAATGAAAAATGAAAAGGCGTTGATGTAAGTATTTTACGATATCGTTCTGCGGTTACAGGGTTGGTACTTATTTACCAATACAGACGCAACTATACAGTCAAGTATTGACCGGTAAGAGTGGTGAGAATAGTAGTTAACTTCATACATATTCAAAGTGTAAGTTCTTAATCATCGAAGGCCTATTTCGTCTTTAACAGACTTTTTAAACAGAGAGACACTGTTTCACATGGATGTATAAGCATATTCTTCATAGTTTGCCTCTTCTATCCACAGACAATATATAATAAATACTATTTTTTTCTTAAGACAATTACTATTATTTTATATCTATTCACTGAGTTCAGTGCTCTATCAAATGGCATTTTCATTCAAGTAGTTTTTACCTTTTCAACGTAACAGAAAATGTGTATAGGCGTATCTTCTTTACCGAGTCATTTCATATTTTCATGGGTTTTTCGGGGTTTTCCTCATAGTTTTATGACGTTAACGTACATGAACTCTACAATGAATTTCGATATCGATTTAGTACGAGTCGATATGGCTGTCAAATGTTTGAAATGACAGCAACCATATTAAAAGTTTCAAACATCTGAGAGAGGGCTCGATGAAAAAATTTTGCCCAATGGACCCGTTACCAGGGCGGGACCATCGGGCCCGCTGCAACCTACTCGAAATATCGACTCAGACTAAGTCGAAATTCATAGTAGGGTCTGAGAGCACGCTTATATTTGTCACATATATACATATTATGTAGATAGATAGAATCTACCAGTATCTAAGTGTTTAACGACTAGAGGATCCGTTTTAAAAACGTAAATAAATCGGGTCTGTCACCGCAGCCATCTCAAACATATATTTTAAGTCTATATTTACTACTAAGGATTATTTTTAATGCGACTTTTCATCATAATTAGTGGAAGTCTCTGAAGCAACAGTAGTTCACAACTATATCATACAATATGTTAATGACCCGACTTTTCTACGAATGTTTTAGTCTTTTAACCGTTTAACACGTGTTAATAACTAATAAAACGTTTTAATGGTACATAAAAAGTTGAGATTTATAACGTATAGGTAGCCTTATGCATTATGATTTGCTTGACGCGTGCCAGTTTTACAACATTATTTAACGTTAAAGTTTCATGGCCTTTCACTGCAACTTACGATTGCAGAAGCAGTGAAATCTAATAATCTGTGTTATTATTGCGATAAATATAACTTCATTAGTACTACGTGTCTTGTTAGTTACGTTTTATGTATGATACTTTGATGTGTTTCTTCTTGAGACTGTATTAAATTTGAATGTGTTAGTTTTGTATCAATAAAATCTTTATCTCTTGTTAATATTCCTATTTGATGAATGTATGCCAGATATTAAATAGAGTCTGTTCTTTAAGCATACTATTAACAGTCTAATTGAGGGTTGTACCATCTTTTTAAGCAATTTATTTAACCGTCTAAGTCCGATGAAAAGAAATAAAAAACACAATTTGAAATATGGAACGTTGCGTTCATTTAAGTCTAGCTTCTAATTAGTTGAGAGAGTGAAATCACTAGTATTGTCTAACAGTTTAGTGTTTTTAATCTTCCCTTATATCCAGAAACGAAACCTGTGCATCATTAACTGCATTCCTACGCCTGTACAAAAATTTATTAAACATACCTATTTAATTAAGATCAAGCAAAGGTAAATTTAAAAAGTATTTAAGTAAATTTAAAAAAGTAAAACAATAGGTAGGTATAGAGAAAAAGAAAATCTAATTATTTTCAGACTTTAATTTACAGAGCACCTACAGAACAAACTTAGACTATAAAAAAACCTGTATGTGTCCGAAAAACGGCCCTGTCTCAGCATAATGCTACAACATAAATGTTATAACGCTGGTTTTCAAACAGGGCATATCAACTTAGGAAAAGTTCCACTCGATACCTACCTCCTCGAATAAATTACGCACAATCTTCAAAACAAAATCTTTTAAAGTACATATAGATACCAATACATGTATAACCACTTAGGTAGGTATCTTCACCACGTATCAGTAGGACGTGTTTAAACCCAATCACAATGTCCCCAAACATTTCGTTAGTGGGCAGTATAATATCGATAAATTATTCGGCTCTGGAACCATAATATTCCAAACATCGTAAGGTGTAGGAGGAAAATGATACGGATAAGGACCTTTCACACGAACAATCACTACAGACATAAAACGCACGGTTTCTTCATTTTCTTATACAACGTTAACTCAGTTTTATTAGTCATTTGGATAGTTTTGGCGCATAATTAGTTCGAATACGTTATAACTAATTGTGGATATAAAAATAATTTATAGTGGAAGAAATTCATTGTTATATTAATGCGCTGACAGTGTTTATTAGGCATTAAATTTTACTTAGTGACTAATTACCAAGTTTAAATACTTTTAATATCAAAATAAAGTTTTTTTTTGCTTAGTAAATGTGTAATACAATGGTTTTCTATAGCCACGTAAAAAGTTTGTGTGCTATTAATAATAAATATTACTTTTTATTTATGTACCTATATAGGTACCTATCGTAAGTTTCACTTCGAGTAAGTAGCTAACTACCATTGTGTCTATCAACATATTATTTATCTTTTGATACAACATACACCTACTTATAAACCCCAAATAATTCTTTATCCAATCAAATACCGTAACAAAAAGGGAATATCGTTAACCCACTTCAATTGTGAAGACCGCGTCATGAAAAAATTACCAATTCAAAAACCTTTACGTTCGTCGCACTGGAATCGCCCACGTCATCGTCAATATGAAGGGACATTGTTGTAGCGTGGGAGCAGGCATCTGGAGCGGCTGATCTGGCCGCTCGTAAACGAACGGAATTAGTACCCCGCGGCCCGCTTGCCCCGACAACTAGGGAAACAAAAACCAAATTTAAATATAGACCCATCGTTATATCCGTATCCTCTCTTGTTTCATACATATTGTAGCCAGTTTATGTTTGAATATAACTCTTGAATATTAGCCAGTCACTTCAGTATTGTGAGTAGTATTTTCAAATTAATTTTTTTAGCTTATTTTGATAGCGACAATAATTTTAGTTCAAAACATAAAATGTATGATACCTATTCCTCATATAATAACTGAAAAATAAATCATTCATCTTATAAAAGTCATTTCGTTCATAATTTCCTGTAAGTTTTGTAATAGGATGCTACGATTTCTTGCTTTACATAATTTAAGTATCGAAGAATGTATGAAGATGAATAAAATTTAGATTTTTTTTTACAATTTAGTGCAATATCCAGTGGCCCTCACACTAGACAAGCCTACTAATATCTTAATACTGAGATGATTTTGAAATTGTCTTCCTTATTTTTGCTGTTAATTAATTATTATACAGATACGGTACTAAATTTTATTTTAATTGCTTACAAAGGACTTAGTTACACTTGTATTCTCAATTAATATAAAAAGTAATCTCAACACCAAATTCTCAAGCGACTAATTAAAATTACGATTATTATATACCCACGCAGGAACAATTCAACTTTTCCCATAAAATATAACACTAAATTAAAACATAGGACACCCCTATTCGGGTTGTCATGGTTTGATTTTTTAATGGCCCCGTCATTTTAGGGTTAACTCGAAATTGTATGGGAAAGGGCTGTCGCTGTGAATCTTGTGCGGGTTATTATTACGTTCATAAAGGAAAAGTGTTTCCCGGGCTTTTTATTTGATGGTCCACATAACCCTTGTATTTATACGTAGGTACTAAATACCTATCTGTTTAACATTATCATTAATTATATTGAAATAATATTGTGATTATTAGGTATTTTCCGTGTAGTGATGGTTTAAGAATACACAATGTCACTACTCCATCTTAACCTGTGAGTGTCGTAAAAGGCGACTAATGGAGTAACCTTATGCATACAAGATCACTGCAAGAAAAGGAAAATTCGAAACAAACCCTATACCAACCCATCTGGCCAGCGTGGTATAGTAGGCTAAATTCTCTCCACATTCTTTGGAGACCTGTGCCCAGAATTCCTTCCACATTCTTTGGAGCTCCTGCGGAGTAGTGCGGCGTTTATGGGTTGAAATGATGATGATGATGAACGTGCTCGCAAGTTGCGTTAATTACGACTACGCAACATCATGATCAATAAAATGATGTGTCAGTTGTGTCAGGAATTACCTTAACATTGACAAAGTACTTCGAGTCTACAATTAAGCGTCCGTTCTACGAGTATCCATCCAAATTTACTATAATCTGAGTCTCTTTCTAAAGATATCATCGATCTAATTTATATGAAAGTATTTTATTGTATTTGCTCGATATGACATTAATATCTCTCCGATAGATATTTAAAGATACGTTTAGGCGGCCGTTCATCCATAAACTAAAAAATATTTTTATGTGGACTTCTCGGTTTATGTGGGATGAATAATATATGATACAAATTTAAATCTCAAAGACTTCACAGGCCATTTCCCCGGAACTATGCGTTAGCCAAAATTACATCTATCTGAGATAGGAAGGGACGTCATAGGGGATGCCGGTTTTTTATTATTTATGTAATATTTTGCAATTTTTTTAAATAAGTAGGGTGGATCCCCTCACTAAAGGGTGGGCCCGTCTTGAATGAATTTATAGTCCTTTGTAGATAAACATATCAATTTGTTAGTGTTTTGTAAGCGACATAAATATGTGTAACAATTGTTGAGCCACATACTGTCAGTTGAGTTGATGACTCCGTTGCTTGCACTCGCGAGAATTAAGAGTGATTTTATATCTTACGCTGTCCCATTTTAAATGGAGTTTGATTAGTGAAAAGTGTGTTTAATATTTTCTTTATTAGTTGTGAAATCACGCTTCAAATAGAATTCTCTGATGGTGAGTAATTCAAAGTATAGTACCTATAACACATAATAATATACCTAGGTAGGTATATATATACATAATTGTTATATACCTAAATATATAGCTTTTAGAGTAAATCTAATAAATAATAGGTTCCCTTAAGACTATGTGGTGCTAATACTGAAATTCATTTCAGAAAAACCTATTTTTATTGAAAAAATATCACTATTCTCACCTTATGCCTAGTTGTCCAGTATTGTAGATACTTACCTTACCTTACTTATCGACTTGATTTATCGTCATCATTTCATGTTACAAAAGTGAGTCTTTTCTTTGACAAGTCACGGTTTCGCTCAAGAACTCGTTTACCAACGGTTGTCAAATACATAGTATTATTAACAATTTTCTTAAGTAGGTAGGCACCAAAGTAGCATATTCATGACGCATTGCAGCATGTATGTCACGGCATGTTATTTACGCTTACTGCTACACAACTCTATAACTAAACGCAACTTGAACAAGAAATGTTTACTCAAAGACAATCACAATTAACCAAGTAACCCGATACGATGAATTACAATTTTATGATATTTTTTCTTCCATTCAACATTACAGTCCTTCCCCGATTCACTCTAATTACGTCTCAAGATTGATGTAAAAGATAGTCTTATGTAAATAAACGTAAGTTTACAACCCTGTTGTTTACCCAGGGCATGCATCTCTTCCGTGTTCGAGCTGTATCCGCCAACCACTTCCTTGCAGCGGTAAAAAAATCGTAATCCAAACACAAATCGTTGTAATCTCGAGCGACTTTACCCATGTATCGATTGAAAAGCAAGCGAATAAAATCGATTTTCCCCCAAATTGAATAGTCGTAAAAGGTAGGTAGCAGCAGTTTTAATGTCCAGATTGTTTACACGGCGGCGTCACGAGGTAAACGCTTGTCGATAATTGATGATTTGATTTACAACATCACTAAACAACCGGTGTTTGGGCGATCGCGATACGTTCCAATGGAACGCCTTTGAATGGAACGATATTACGTATCTAATAGCCGTAATATACGTATTTGTACTTGTTTATAGGAGAAAATGTATCAGTATTCGCGGCATATCTAATGTAACTCAGTTATATTACGATTTATTCAAGTATTACGTTCATAATCACCATCATCAGCAACCCATTATTGTCCCTATGCTGGGCTCGGGTCTCCTATTCTCTATTTAGAAATCTAAAAGGACTTAGGGCATAATCCACACGCTGGCCTAGTGCGGGTTGGTGGATTAGACATATTATACTTACTTAGAATTTCTTCTGGGGTAGGTGGGTTGCCTCACGATGGCCGGCATCGAACTCGAACCGCATGATTTGCATGTCGGTCACTTATCCATTCGGCTACCATCGCTTTTTTCACTTTATCAATTGTAGATAGCTACGCACAAGAGTACTGTAGATTTCCAATAATTCATATCTATTGCAATCAATCTCCGCAAAACATAGATAAAGGGTCAGTCTAAGGACTTGATTTAAAATGTGCCTTTAAAAGTCAAATTCAAAAGAAAAGTGGGTAACAACATAGCTAACTATCTACAGCCTACACAAAACGATTGTGTTCGCTAAGATTGAACCAAATCAGAAACCAAATTACACCAATTACATTGAACTCCTTTGAACTTTACGCAGTTGCAGCACTGATTGTAATGGTCCGAGAATTGATTATTGTGAAATTTTCTGCCTCTGGAAATAGAAGCGTACCTATATCCACAAAATTTGCTTGAATAAATCACGTCTTAATAGCGCATCATATATTGCATTGCAAGAGCTCTGATGTCAAACCAGTTGGAAACAAAAGACAGACTGTCAAAGACCTCAAATTTATAATTCATTTACATGCTGAAGTCTAAGAAACGGGTACCTATATGCGATATAGTTGGTACCTATAAGTATTTATAACATTGCGCCTGTTCTTACTGAATAAACACGTTGATTTTATAGAATTCCAGCCATTTGTTTTATAGGTGATTGCGACCAAAGCATAATAAATCCAGTCACGTATGAAAATTGTTCATTACGTTGATATATCTATTTATGACTGTGTATTTCTATATGTTTTCTTAATACCGCACTCAATATTAGCTACGTTTCCCTTCACTAAAGGGTTTTAAATTCAATCCTAAACAGGCCCAATGTAGGCACCAGTAATCTGAAATTACAGTAAAAGGCAAGCATGTCGATCGAGTGCCTGCCCAGCAGGTGTAGATTACATTAGGCAGGCAAGCACGCTCGCAGCCTTCGAATACAATGCATCAACCAACAATGAAATATTAACGAATATTCGCGCTCAACCATTAAAAAACCGTAATCAAGCGATTCAAAGTTCAACGTCCATAGCCGTGCTCTCGTAAACGGTAAGCGGCACCTATAAATTTTATACGATAAACAAAGAAACAATCGCGTTGTAATGTCAAACTTTTGCGGTAGGTTATGGAGCATTGTAAGTCCTTCCGTGTGGTTTTATGCATTTTTTATTGTGTCGCCTTACACAGCCACGATTGGAGCAAATTAAGGCGGCGCCTATTCGTCGCTAGAGTAAAGCCTCGCCCGTAGACGCATCGCACACACCACGTTCCGTCACGAGTACGCAATAAATTTTTATCGCTTGTTCTTTCAAGTATTATTTGACAGTGTTGATGCGTTAAATTGCGATTAATAGATGATTAGCCATTCGGGCGTGCGTTTATAGCGGTCTCGTAATAAATTCAGTTTATTGCGTATCAATCACGCGATAGTAGAGCCGCGGTGGATGAGAGTCAACTCGCAGCTTCACTGTACACTCTACCGGCGTTTGCAGCCGTCCGTAGTAAATATTTTTTTTATTGGAGGCTATAATTCTTTGTGGTGACTGGTAGCTTTTCTCCTGCGAATGCTCTATGCTAAATAGGCTTGCTAAGTTTAGTAAATTTTATTAAAGACATACAGTAATAAAAGAGTGGAGACCGCGACTCGGTAAGCGTAGAGTAGGACGCCTTCCAGCTAGATGGACCGACGACCTAAAAAGGTCGCTGGGTCTGACTGGATGTTAAAGGCGGAGAACCGAGTGTGGTGGCGCATGTTAGGAGAGGCCAATGTAGCAGCAGTCGACTGCAATAGGCTGAAATGATGACACACTATAATAAATAGGTAACAAGTACGTTTAAAATTAATTATCTGTAGCAAAATATATCTTTTATTAGTAATAATATCATAACTAAATGTGAATGTTAGGATAGATACTCAATCACACCAGAACGACTTAAATGAATTGTGTGAAATTTGCCACACCGATAGATTATAATAAAGAATAGCACATATAATATAATAATAATAATATAATATTCTACCACATTCACACAACGCCATCTAGTCCCAAAGTAAGCAATTATATTTGCTTGTGTTATGGGTACTAAACAACTGATATAGGTACTACTTAGATATTTTTTTTTGTAAATACATACATATTATAGATAAATTACACCCAGACACAGAACAAACCTTTATGCTCATCACACAAAGATTTGTCCTGGGTGGGGATCGAACCCACGACCTGCGGCTTAGCAGTCAGGGGCACTAACCACTAGACCAACAGGCCAGTCAACATATAAAAAGACATAAGCTACTTTTGCCCACATAACACGGGAGGGAAGCTGCGGGTGGAAGATAGAGTCGCCCGGCTGATGTGGATAGTCGACTATCCACATCGCCCACTGTCTTTAGTGTGGAAAGTGCTTAAGATAAACCGGCAGTAAATATATCAGCATACTTAAGTAATATATTAGGTATGTAAAGTTTACCTTGAATACATAAAACCAACACCTAATCTCACAACACACGTAAGCACGTTAAACACAGTACTTTGTATAGCAAAAGAGGCTGACGATCACACCACCTTTAGTTTAAAGTGTCATAAATTCACCGTCATTAATATTTGCTTAACTTACCATAAAGTGAAGTGGCGAAGCTCCGGGCCACGGCCAGTAAAACGTGCACTTAGTAAAGATTATCTTAAAGGTATGTGGCAGTAAATAATCGATGTTACTGCACTGTACTCGGCTAATTTATGAGAGAACCTCGCCATGTGCAGCTTTTTAAATTAATGTAGAGATGCAACTTAGCTGTGTCTGTTGCGGAGTTTATGTTTCGATTATCTGTCGGTTCTTTGATAAAATACAAGGTACTTAAAGCTATAGGACATAGAAAGTATATTGATTTTGTCTATAAACAATATTACATAGATAAAAAATATGAATGTTTTTTTTTTGATTAACTGAGTATTAGTATATGAATACCTACTTACCTATTTACCAAGTACCTACTGGTATGAAATGAATAATTCGAAAATTACGGGACAATTTTTGTATAATATCCACCAATCATTAAAATGTTTGTTCTGAGTCCTGGTTCTTAGTACCTATTGACAATAAATTAAATTATAGGTAGGTAGGTAGACACTATTATTTTAAAGTGATACTCTATAAAGGAACTACTTACCTATTTATATAAGTATTTAGTTCTGATAATATTAAATTCAAATCTCGTTTTTTTCAGATCTCTTCAAAATGGTTTGAAGCAAGCCAACGTTGTGATAACAGTTGCAAGACGTTGCCTAAGAGGTAAGAATATATAAGATAATCATAAATAAGATTCAAATACCAAAACTTGAAATCTACCAATCGAAACAAACGTAAACTATAAAATAAATATCGTGCTCCGAACCACCAATCTCGTACAAAATAAAAAAGAAACGGATAATAATCCTCTTGTAATGTTCATTTTTGTATCCGCCATTATCGAAATATCTAAAATATGTCCGCCCGATCTCACCGTCCTACCAACGAACGCATCGAACGGTAACGCCATGCTTCTTTCTTTTTAATTTTTCATTCCCCTTCTCAAATCGAAAGAACTCACACTGCGAACACCCAGCTCTCCCGTCTCTGCGTGAAAGAGATAGAGCTTTCGTTTTTTTTTCTCATTATACTAAAGCCGTATCTCCTGTGTAAGAAAGAGACAACAAATAAAGTAAAATGGCGTCGATAGCACGGCATGGCAATGGCCCTGCAGCTGAAATTCTTAAGCACACATACACAGATTGTTAGTGTGTGAGTTTTAATCATAGGTATTGACGATTGGGAGGGCCCTGAGATCAGTTGTACTCAACCGTGGTTGATACTATAAATTCTTATTGTAAGCAAACTTTCCAATTAAAAATAAATTGAGTTGGAGATAAAAAGAATTAACAATTCTAAAATATAAGATTTTTTTATAATAAAAAAAATTGAGGTATGTATAAAATTTAGTGCCTATCTAATGATTTTCACCGGTTTGTAAATTACTAACTTCGGTTAAATATTTATGAATAATAAGATTGAAGATTTTTTAACATTTTAAGTATTGCCCAAGGCGAAACAAAAACCAGTCAATATTAAATACTCATTTTTCTGCATTTATAAGCTTTACAAGTAAATTAAAAAATTAAATGTATTAAATATCCTTTATCAATAACCTACCTATCAAAAAAAAATCTAAACATGAAGGTATTAGCATTTTGTAAATTTCAAATTTAAAAAATAAAATAAGAAAGTAATCAGTTTACGAATAACATAAAATATAGAGCTTAATATATTTTTATCATAAATTATTGTAGGTTACTGTCAAAACTTCTGACAAAAAACTTTTTTTACCGACTAACAAAATGTTATGGACCTCTGACTACAGATTATGTTTCTAGCTATTTCGAAGAGATGGCGTTGTTTTTAAATTTACTCGTATCAAAACTTAAGCTTTGAGAGCTTTGTCAGATGCTGAATAAATCTGTGTGATTTGAAAACGTTTGTGCTAAAGTGCACTAAAATTAATTAAATTTAAAACTTATATATATTATTACCTACTTTTGATTTTTAGTAGCAACTAAGAAAGTTGCTACGTTGCTTATCAACGCACAAAACTTGTTTGTTAACTTATCTAAAGCTATTAAACTTGGTAGTCCTTTTTCACCAAATTACAATTTAATAACCCCTTTGCGTGTATGCTAAGAATAAGATGTTTGTTACTTACCAAATATACCTATAATACCTACCTACCATCATTGAGGTGTATTTTTATCGACGTAAGACAATAACAACTATATTGCTTTGCAATAGAGTTCATTTTCTGTTGACTTAGTGACGTATTAACTTTGTCCAAAATGAAAGTGTACTTACTCCAAGTAAGTAGGTGTATACGGCGTTATCAAAACCTACTGATTACATCCAGGTACTTACTAACGTTACAAAAGTTGAAAAAGTATTTTTATGTATTATTTAGCGTTTCAGTTGGAAAATAGAACTTCTTTTTTTTGGACGAATTGATATTAAGTATTTAATTAGGTATATATTTTTTTTTATAATTAATAAAATAGGTACCTTTGTATTTAAATATTTTTTTTATATTTAAATACAAAAAAAGTCAACAAATTAAATTATCCGTGCAGAATGAAATATTAATTTAAAAAACATTAAGTTACTACCTACATACCTAGTGCTTTAGGTAATAGGTAGGTTGTATAGATACGCTACATATTTTTTACTATATAATATAAATACCAGTGTGTCTACGGACAAAACCTTGGTACTTACGGTTCAGCAGTTTGCCCCAAAGTTTGGGTAGAGCGTCCCTTGTGCTTAAAGCTCCTAAAAGTTCACCAACATTTTAATAGATGGCGTTAAACACAACAAAATTACTGTAGAGCTCATAGAGACGAATTTTAAATTTGATGCCCATCAATTTTACACATCATTTATAACTTTTTTAATTCCAAACATTAATAAAAAAGCTGCAAATATGTTTATTAAAATGATAAAAGACATCGTTTGTATATCGAGTACTAAGTATAGGCAGCTTACTATACGTACTTATTGCATAATTTTTTATTATTGTTACAACATTCGAAGTCATAATAACAAGTAATCATGAAATAATAATTATACTTAGTTTAGTTTTTGTCACAGTGTACCAATAATATAATCCGAAGGTCCATCTTTGATCATCATTATGGTCAGGTACTTTGCTAGAGATAAAATTTCATCTTCTGAAAAAAAAAATGTTTGTGTTTACCCTAATTAAAATTCATATTAAAAAATAGTTTACTATGAGACACATTTGTTGATAAAGAGACAATAAGCGGAACATGCGCAAGCGCTTCTAAGAAAGGCAAGTTAACCCAATTTTCTATTAAAATTCAAATTAGTTTTTTTGCGAGCAAAGAGAAAGCATGCAGTCAGTTTAGTTCCAGATTTTATACGTTGAAGTAGTGTTGTGTTCGCAAAATGTTGAAATTATGTTTTATTTTGGTTCCAAAAATTAAATTTGATGTAAACACAGGGTGTGAACGTATGCGCGGTGTCTGGCATCGCGCCAAACGTATCTCGGCAAGCGTCAAACACAGATGGCGACGGCCAAACACATCTAGGTATGTCTGTGAAGAATTTTCCTTGTAACTAATTAAAAACTGTCTCTGGTGTATATAACTCGAAGGAAATTAAATTATCCAAAGAAAAATTAACACTCTGTGAATTTACTTTTAAGTTTTTAATCAATAATTTTGTCTCAAAAATAATATAATCTAACCTCATTTTATATTTCACAGTAAGTAGATAATTATACCCATACAGAATTACAGATAGGTTTGTTGGATGAAGACGGTTTTGTAACCTTAAAATTTATTAAGAAACTTGTTTAAGAAAACGCAGCCGTATTAAAATAAATTAAATTATAAATCTAAGAAGCCGATTTAAAATTCCACGAGGTGTGTGGTCCTTTATGATAATTATATTTTGTATCGATACGCCCGCCTGCTCAGCAGTGGTTTAATGATCTTAGGACGCAACTTAATTTACGGATAATTATCTCAGCATAATGTGTAGTGACTTAAAATTTCAACTCATATGATGAAAGCTTCTAAGGTATTTATTCCTATTATTTATGTAGGTACTTACTTACCAAGTGATTTTGAATAAGAAAGGACCTATAGCTTAAAAAAAAATTTATTACAAAATACGGACTAAGTATTAAACCAGGTTTAAATTGACTTAAGCCATTGTTTTTGTGTCAAAGTTGTCAATTTAAACCTGGTTTAATGCTTAGTCCATCTTTTGTAATAATGGGGAAGTATGTTGGGATATTTCCATGTGTTTTAGTCTTCACAATGGTGAACTTAAGTCGTTACCATTACCTAAATCAAAATCAAACTATCGTTTTTGGGTTTTTGCTTACCTATGTATTACTTAGGTGATTTTGAAGACCCGCCTACTTTTCTGTAGATGACCAACTTATATTTTTGAAACTGTAATTCCTGGCTACATAATTTTTCAATGGTAGGTTAGGTTACCTATATCTAGGGACAAACATAAAAAATCTTTAAATATCTTTTAATAATTATTTATCGCATAAACCGTCCACACTTTCTGAAAATTATTTAATAATTGTGAAATATTTTGTTACGTTAATTTATTGACGAGTTTAGATCAATCAAAACCTTTTTGGCTTATCCTTAAACAGTAACCAAGTTGTTATCTACCTGAACCACCCCAGTAAGGTGCGGCCCTTACTTTATCAATAACGATAAGCCTTTTGACTTCAATCTTGAAGCTTATCTTGACTTATATTCATTCGTTTCCGATATCTAAATAAAAGAATAGGTTTACATCAACGATGAAAGTGGCATGCAGTCCGTCCTAGATGGACTATTGTATTAAAATAAGCGTTTAACTATTTATATGGTTATTTGGAGACAAAAATGTTTCTATATAATAATATGTATTGTCCACTGTGTACAGATATTTATATATTTTGATGTTAATACACTTGCTTTGTTTCAATATCGTTCAAGGATTTAAATAAGATGTAAGCAGAGCATATCAATAATAGGATCTACTTACATTCAACTATTTACTAAGTCGCATTCACATGTATGGATATATGGATTATAATACTTATACTTATATAAGTAATATTCTTCTGAGATTGGTATACAGTTTTGATATTTAAATACTAAGGTTGGTACATAACTTAATTTGACTAAAACTCAATTATGTATTATGTAATTATTTAAGGAAATATTACATGTATTTTTATTAAATGCATACTTCATTGGAGCTTTAATTAGGCCAAGATAATTGAATTTACGTACGCAATATTGATATTTACTTGACTTAATAAATCTTCAATAGGTATGCATTGCTTAATTATGGTAAAAAAATATTTTTGTAAATATTCAATATTTCGAAAAGAACCATCCAAATATTTTTATCAATTTATAATAACTTTAGAGGTGACAGATATCGCTACTAAGGCACCTGCTATAATTGAAGTAATCCATGTTTCTAGAATAAATGTATCTTTAATTCTAACAAATATTTTTTTAAGTGTGCAATGTCTGGGAATACAGTAGTTTTAATATAGGTACGTTTACCCATGAGTGAGACAACTATGAGCACAATTTATTATGGTGAGTTAGAAATCGTCATACCAAATCATGCTTCAGACTTGATTCAATTGAAGTAGATACAAATTATTTGGAACGATAACATAAGCATAGTGAAACGTTAGGTCGCACTTATTAACGCTTCCACCAAACGATGTATAAACACAATGCTCTGTAGTGCATCAAGTATTTAGTTTTTCGCTCTAACTGCCTTCAATGCATCAAGTATTTGATTTTTGCCGCTTTTAATATTCAGTTCTTGAGAAATAAATTTGCCTGCTGGACCGTTAGGTTGAATTATCAAAATGTTGAACTTTCTTTGAGTTGAATCTCAGAATTTTGAATTTTCTTGATGTTGATGAATTCTCGTTAATTTAATGTTAAATTCACATTCTTAAAATTAGATTTTAAGGTCATGGAGTTACCTACATATCTCCTCTAAGTACCTACCCTTTTGGTCTTGTGTTTAAGAATTTGTTTTGTTAAAATCTAGACTCAAAATAGCATAGGTACCTACTTGTTGAAAAAAAATTAGGTAAGTATATGAAAGTAAGTACACTTTTCTGTAAACACTCATTTCAGAAATTTTTTAAATTAATTAATAATTGATTAAAAATTAAGGCTAATTATTAGGTACAATGGCCTTAATTTTTTATTAAATTTATTCTTATAAATTATTTAATTTATTCAGAATTAAATAGGTATCTAGTCAAGTAGGTATTATTTCCGTTTTACCGATTCAATCAAACCTCCTTTAACATATCCTATCATACTGCCGCTCTCGACTAGTAGTAGGTAATCTGTCATTAACACAATTTTTTCATTGAATAATCGTCTTTAGGCGTATCGACTTAAGTATTAGGTACACGTTTTAAATAAGTAAACTTTTAAGTTAGATAAGTAGCGTCTCTGAATACGGCAGTTAGTATTCTCAACCCTTAATCATAACTTAGTCTCTTTATTCTAAAGGTGGTACGAAGCGGCTCAGTAGCCAACGACTTGGGTGTTCGAACATTGCTTGTAAGTTATGTGTCCGTTCGTCCGAGCGCTTGCTAACGAACGTACTAAGGTACTTTATGGCCTCGTTACTGCTAATAAGCCGGGTTCGATACAGACTGTACAGTTTTTCTTACTTTACCTTATCTTATCGGAAGCGTATCTTGTCTTAGTAAAAAGTTAAACAGAAATTGATTTAAAATTTAAATTGAGTGATGGCAAAGTCTTTTGTTATATAGTCTTTTGTTTATTTTTATTTGGATACCTAAGTGTTTAAGTTCAAGCTCAGATTAAGGTTATGAAATGAAATGAAATCTCGTTTATTCATCTAGGTTACAAGGTAACACTTATGAAAGTCACAAGAATGTAACAGGTTATCCGTAAATCCGGTTTTAATATAATATGGGTATTTAATATTCAAAAGGTGAGTCAAAACCTATGTATATCTGAATCAAAATGAAAATTTGTTAACTTACCTACCTATCTGCCAACAATAATTTAAACACATTATGTTGAAACTGCACATTCCTAATTCTTAAAAAGAGCATTCAAGTAAGATTTTCTCTCTCTCAATGAGACAGAAAATCTATTATTCTTCTCTTATCTATTATTGCGACTATGAAGTTCCAAAGGAATATATTTAGAAAGCGTGACTGTTTTAGCAGAATTGCTAGATCCTCAGTAATACGAACATAACAAAAAAGCTAAGTAGGGATATAAAACTTCGTTCGCTGAGCGACTACGAAACGTCTGAATAAATTCCATTAGACGTCTAAGAATATTTTGCGGCGACATGTTTTGAAAGCACAATCAATTTAATAAAATATTTTGGCCAGATTTTTACGACTCAAACAAGAGGGGTGTAAGTGAAAACATGTTCGGAAACGGGGAAATCCATGCAATAACAATAACTCATACAGTTTCGCGCACCCCCCGCTAGATGGCGTACCACGGACACAAGTAATCCATTTATTCTCGGGGCGAGCTTTATGTAGCGAACTCTTAAGAGCCACTGCTATATTGTTTTATGTTATTATTTATAAATATTGGCGGTGCGTGTTTCAAGAACCGCTTTGGGAATTATGAGAAAGAAAAACCCTCTCAAAAACGAAACGCCAACACTTCAACACTTATCTTAATTATTTTAATTCGGCAATTTACTTACCGGGATACTTTGTATATCAGTTACTTACACGTACCTTTAGGTTATTGGAAACATAAAAATAACAAGTTCTAATCGAAACCGATGATAACAAGTTTTACAGTGTTGAGAAATTCGAATAAATTATTCGATTCAATTCTACCTATCGTACTTATAAACTTTAATGTAACTAACACTTAATTATCCATTAGTTTATTGTCTTGATAGATCACTCTAATTAGCACTTTGATAAATGCAAGAAGATTGAGAAAAAACAAAGTATTAGGAATGCAAACCACTGGAGCGTATCATAAAATGTCTAAGATATAAAGGAAGGCTGAGGTGATCTATTAAAATAACTAAGCCAGTCAGTTCATATGTCTCACATGGATACACTTCGGTGGACAACAGCGTTAAGTAATAATTGTTCTAACGGCTAACGTTGTGACATTCCTACTGAAGTGGGAACAAGAACTCGCTGTGAGACATTCCGAGAATGTGAGGCGCAATTACCCGCCCCGGAGGGGGTAAGGGGAGGAATCTTGGAAGTTTCCGACCCCGTGGAATTTTGCGGATGGAACGCCTTAATTGGAATCTCGCGAGAATATTTTGTAATTGCACCCAGCGGCTTACGGCCAAGGAATTCGTTTGATATTCATCTACGTTTGTGTTTCAGATTAAGATCACACGTCTTTTTGTTTGTCGCTGTTTGGTGCTTTGATTTTATGCTACAGTCATGTACAACGGCGATCTTGGAACGTTCAACAGACGTTTCAAAATTGTACTAGTATTTTTGTATTTAAAAATAGAAGATGTGTTGTTATCTTCCCTCAAAAATTATAAAAGAAATATTTTTTATGACGCCTTGTTAAGGAGTATAATTTGTGTACTATACAGCGTTATCTGTTCGGCCCTCCCTTTAAATTCTTATCGGTAAGAATTTAAAAAGTTTTAATAACTTTTCTTTCATAGTAGGTACGTCACCCACCTAAAAGTCATTTAAAGCCAGAGAATGTGCAGTAATTCCCCCTCGAAATAGAAGGAACGTAAGTCGAATGAAAGAGTTTAGTCGATAGTATCTGGGTAACAAAGAAAGTTTTTATTGGCCAAGTTGCCGTTTCGACAAGATTTGATCCGTCTCAGCTTTTCCAATTTAAGAAAAGTACCTACCTAGTAGTAAAAAGCACTGACTTATTTAGATTGATTAGTTTTGTTCAAAATTATTAAAGTGTTAAATTTACTTACGAGTATAAGTGGCAGTAGAAAAATTACGACTTATAAAAATTATGTGGTTATTATCTGTCGGTTAGAAAACTGGATTAATTAAATAAAAAAAGACAAAAATATGTCATTTTTATTTTGTGCACCATCTGATATAGTAAATCTACTCTGCAGACCGCCTTTATATTCGAATTTAAATTGGTACATTTTTATAATAATGTCTTTGAACGACGCCGCTCGCGTTCGGCAGGACCCTTCAGTTTCTTTCTATTCTTTTTATAATGTAATTTTCTTAAATCACCCACCTACTCTGCCCTCCACAATATTATACAGAGTTACTAAGCTACCAAAATCGATAAAACAAGCTCAGACTATGCTAACGTTTAAAAAATTACTTAAAATACATATACGCCAACACATAAAATAAAATAATAACTAAAATAATAATAATATAAATATAATATATATAAACAAAAACTTAATTATTTCTACATATTAAAAATTACAATTACATATACTCATGTCACAAATCTACAATAATACAAAATTGATAAATTTATTTTAACCTCAAAAACCAACACATAATCTCGTAATAAAAACCTGAAAATAGTATAACATTATTAACAATAATAAAGTAAACATTTTGTTACTCATGTTGCCTCATCTAGGTACGCTCACTCCATGTATTTACGAACGCAAACCGAAGCTCGCTATCGGAATGAGCCAATATTTATAAGATACCCACATTTATTGTAATATTTCTATTCTAGTTCACTTGATGTCTATCACAATTGTATCTTGTGTATTGTAGTAGTGTAGTGTGGTGTAGTATAATGTGTATTATTAATTAGTGAATAAAAACAAAAGTGTCGCCACCATACAAAAAAAAAAGTTAATAGTTACGTTAAGTACAAAATAATATTGTTTCTCATGTAAGTGAATTATGTATTCTTTATGAGAAATAAACGATTCTTAAACCTGTACTTAGCTATATTTTAGTGTATTATCGGTAGCCAGTTTTACTTTGTATGGTTTGCAAAGGAAAAATTTAAATCGTCTTTGTTTTTAATCGTCTTTTTTAGTTTTTAGCAGTCATTTAAAAATGTACCTATGTGAATTAAAACTTTAGTAATGATAACCGAATTTCATTATTTGTGCATCTGCTAACGTGTCGAAATCTTTATGCCTGTGTAAAGCAACTAGATTATTGTGCTAATACCTACTTAGGTATACAAATCATTTCATTTCACTAAGTATTATTTTGATTGCATTTGAAATAATATAAATTATAACATAACTAGCCTCAACCCGTGGCTTCACCCACGTACCTAGTAATGTACTTATGTAAGGAATAAATTATACACTTATATCCTCATGAATCACTCTATCTTTTGATGAAAATCGCATCAAAATCCGTTGCGTAGTTTAGAAGATCTCAGTGTACCTAATACTAAAGTATAATACGAAGCGACTTTATTTCATATAGGCAAGTTACCTATTATGGTACCTACCTACATAGGCTTTACATGTCAATCATATTTTATAAAAGAAGTCATCAAATGTTTGTAATTAAATATTTTATTTGCAAGCCAAGATAGGTGTAAAATTAAATTATTGCTCATAAATAATTGAAATAATAAATGTTAACTTTATTAAGTACTAAACACTGCTAATTACAGTAACACAATTAAACTGTGAATACAAATACATTCACGATAAAGATCGTTATCTAAATTCAACTTTGATGTGCAATTTAAAATTATTTTTATTGTGTAATGAAGTAACTACCAACCTATATAAAAGTACCTACTAGGATTACATAATTAATATAGAAATTAATAAAGTAAATAAAATAATTGCCTATAGACATTTAGAAATAGTTTAGTGTGAGCGCATATTTAATAAATAAATCGTCGAGTCATGGAGCGACGCGGGCGCATCGCTCCGGGTTCATTCACCTCAAACATCTGTTCTTATATTTCAGTCAGTCTTTATCAACATACTTGACCATAAATACACACAGAGGTTGTTATCTTACACTTGTATAATAAGTTATTTTTAAAACAACAGTTTTGTGATATCAGAATCTATAAAAACGTTGAGACTATGTCTAGGTCAAGAATAAAGATTTCAGATGAATATAAAAAAACGAAGAAATTAAATTTACAAAAACTATGACCAAAACTAAAAGATATTTTCTTATTAGAAATCACAGTGAAAAGTAGTAAAATAGCAAATAAAATAGGTAAATAAATTAATTTCAAATAGATTATTGTATTCACACGACACGTCAGGCCTCTATTCAATTTATCTCAATAATGAAGAATGCCGCTACGTGATTGGCGGGTGCCCGTCCGCCATCTTTGAATTCAATGCATAACGCTTTCTGATTGGCCTGCGTCACAAGATGGCTGACGTACATTTATAAAAGCTGGTTAGTGGTAGGAGCTTTTTCAAGAACAGGTAGTATAATTTTCTACGTATTATTTTTTATTTTTAGTACTTTACATTTATTCTGAAATATAAATTTAAGCATTCTACTTTCTGAATTAATTTTGGAACAAATATTGAGGATGGAAGCGAACGTTTATTAACTGAGAAACAAAATATAATCACTGAAATATTTTTAAACAAATAAAACTCATGAATGTCTTGAATGAAAATTGTTTTGGCATTTTGTCAGTCGAAAGATTTTTATTTTGGCCTTCGTTAAATATAGTACAGAATAAATTGCTGAAGCAGAGACTGAAAATATAACGCTAGTATATTAAACGGTAACATTTTGTTATTCTACGTGAGTTGGCCTGTGCGCGGCTGTGTCTCTTATTTTCAACCAAAGAGAATTCAAGAGATTTACGACCGTCTTCGACGCTCGTCGATTCAGCACATTCGGTCTCAGCGACCATAACTGACAATCTTCTGTCTCGTAATTTTAATGAATTAAGTAGATTTTTTTCAGTTTTTAATCGTGAGCGGAATAATTTGGCTTGCATTAACCTCATTTTTTATGTTTTTAAGTCTCACAAAGTGCCCTTTTTGTTGACAGCGATTTGTAGCTCACGATTGCAGTTTTGACAGATTTATCAAAACGTTTACAATGTTGTTTACCTACAGAGAGATAAAATTAACGTAGTAAATTATATTGCATCAACACGTTCTACATATTAAAGCTTTATATTTACCTCTATAGAGAACCCAACTTAGAAGGCATATACATAAGCTAGTATAAAGACTAGAAGTTATTTGAATAGTTCCAACTCTGCGGTAACTGGTTAACTCGTCTGAGAGAAGTTTACTGAGGCAGCATTGCTTTTGTCTTATGTTCCATAACATTTTCTCAGCTCACCGTATTCAATTTACAACCCTTTATTCTGGGTAACAAAATACAAATTACAATGAAATACAAGGTCGGTTACAACCATCATCGCTGTGAAGGATATCGTACGTTTGGAGTGAGTTGTTTAGTTGAACCAAGATAACGTTTCCGGACTGTAGTCAGCAACGACTATGGCTTACCCTTCGCTGTGCGCTCAATATCATGAATGTATTTAAAGTTATCTATTTGAAACACGGTAGGTATCTCGTAACATACAAAGTGTACTAAATTATTTTAAGATACGTTTCAAAAATGTTCTTTGTGAAACAGTTTTTAAATTGAAGAAAATTAAAACATTTGCACAACTTATTGACGTGAATAATTAAATTCGTTTATAATACAAAACGAAAACACTGGCAACATTAAAAAGATAATAAAACTGGCTAGCCTCACCGAAAATAAAAACAAAAACAAACATGTACGCATTATTGTGCTCACATACAATATTAAGCTAGGGCTTTATTAAGAGCACGACCGGGCTTAGCCCGCAGACCATCAGCTACGCCCTTGCCCGGGTAATTTAATAAATACCGACCGAAACAATTGAGGAAACTCGTTGGGAAACTGAGGATGCTACCCGTTTAATAGACGCCCGAGGAGAGAAAGTTTCGTCTGTCCATCTGGTATTTCTCGTTTATTTATCCGTCGTACATAAACATCAACTTAACAAAAGGCGAAATGAGTTACAAGTAATATCGGCGTAAACGATTTTGTGTTTTCATAATAATTTTAAATTTTATTATGTCTACTTCAAGAAAAGCCGCTTAGAATTTCAATTACCATTACACGGATAGAGAAAATGTGACGTAACGCTCAGAAAATCGGAATATAAAGTAGGTAGGTAGGTATATGCCTATACACTTCCGTCTTGATAAAACGTTGTGCGAGTGTAGTATATATTTTTGATGTAAAAACAAAATTTCTCCAAAGCAACTGTTTCATGTCAAATTGTTGGTAGTCACGAGAAAAAAAATATAGACAAAGAAATTGTTGGCGCGCTCGTTGTTTTCGGCCCAATTTCACCAAACAACCCATTCATATTCATACCGGGCTACCCTTTGTAAGGCTTTGTACGATATTACACAACTGTGTTTTGTTGCCCTTCTTTTGTTAATTTATCCTTAGACGTTTTATTGAAAATACTTTGTCTATTGTCGCCGTCAGGCTACAATAAAATTATGAATGCCAATTTACATTACAATACTCTTAGCAAAATTATGCAAATAAACAGATAGTCCGTTATACTTAAAAGCTTTTTCATGTTATGCAATCAATATCACGTTATTTAGGTCACATTTAAATAATATAATTTGCTAGGAACTTATATCAATCATTTGTTATAGGATTAACATCTTTAATGTACATAATTTTGATATAAATATAAGCAAGATTTCCATAAACGCCAAATTAAATGTGACATTCTTGCACATACATAATGGAACAGAAACAAACAAAGTAGGTAGCTATGTAGAAACAGAGCCGTTTAATTTAATTTGCATACTTAATTGTGAGGGTACTCTGAATATTTTATTAAATTTTATTAAAAATATTCAGCTGAGAGGTTTTTTCAAGTAAAAAAGAGATCCACTTTACTTATCATACTTAACGAGATGATAAAGGCTTTGCTGAGTTGAGGCTGTGCCTGATTTACATACGAATGTTAATAACTTGGTCGACGGCCCTTGCCCTTAAACCGGTTAGGCAGACCTACTTAGATATATATTTATTATAACTAGGTACGAAGGTATATTTTACAATGTAGCATTTTATAACATGTGCTTTGGAGACCTTATAGTAGGTACCTATATAGTTTATCAACATTATATTTGGCATATTAATGTGGTATATGGAATATTATGTAAGCGATTTCGTCTCAAGTAATAGGTACAAAGGTTACGTCAAAGAAATCATGCCAATGAGTAAATTCTTTGGTACTTACATCGTATGATAATGAAAAATTCTTACGATGAATCATTTAGTTCCTTTTATCGAGGCAATTACATTATTTTTTAATTCATATAAACTATATTTGCCTAAACTGAAGTATATTTATGAAAGTTTTACTTACTGATGTGTTGCTGAACTATTTGTAATTACTTTAATTGTTAGGTATATAATCTCCTTAATATACTAATATTATAAAGCTAAAGAGTTTGTTTGTTTGAACGCTAGGATCTCAGAAACTGCTGGTCCGATTTGAAAAATAATTTTAGTGTTGGAAAGTCCATTTATCGAGGAAAGTTATAGGCTATATATAACATCACGCTACGGCCAATAGGAGTTGAGCACTGGCCAAATAAAGAACGACGGGAACGAAGCCACGCGTGCCTTCTAGTATATTATGTAATAGACGTGCCATGGTCTAAATAAGACGTGATCCGTCGGGCTTATACCTACTTACGGCCCGTGGATCTTATTTATATATTCTATGCTAAACGTTATATAGAGAAAATAATTGTATTTTTGTTTGTAGAAAAATACACACAAAACCTCTTGGACTGGTTAAAAAAACATAATTATCTAATACAATGCTACATTAACACAGAGTACTACTGGCTAAATTGAATCAAAATCTGCGATGTAAAATTTCAATATTTTTATTAATTGTTTTATGTCGTATTTAAAACAGCCAAAATAATAAAAAATAGCATTGCTAAATGTAAAATTACCTTTACAAAATTGTCTCTACTATAGAAAAGGTTGACTAACCCCAGGGTTTGTCAATAGTACCTCGTTGATGATAAACAATTATATGGGTAAGACCAGTCTTATATACCTAATTGTTTATCATCAAGTAAAAAGACATTTTTAATTAATACAATTTTAATTGTCTTTGCTCCTTAAGTTTAAATGGGATTTAAACTGGAAAAGCCGGCCCAGCTAATTTGCTATCAGCCCCGTTTATAACTTTATAGTTTTACAAATAAAGTAATTTAGTATTTAAGCAAGCTTGTAAATTGCAAACATATGCAAGAATTATTCCAATTGCCTTGATAAGCGTACCTTTTACTTTACTAAGTCGTACTAAAATGCGTTTAAATACTAATTCCTTATTAGTATTCTAATTTTATTCAACTACCCTCATTTAATTACGCTACAAAATAAACTATATGTTATATACACATTTCAGACATAATTTACATTTCTTTGCATTAAAATAAAGTAGATACAGAGCGGAGGATAAACTTCAAAGGGATTTTAACACCCCAGCGTAGGGAGGAATCATATTTAAATGCATAATTATGAGATTTTATTCGAGTTTTATACGAAATTTCGTATAGTTTTCTTTGTGTATTTTTGAGTAACGACCTGTGGGAATAGACTCATATAATTAGGTACGGGGAAAATGTCTAAGTTATTGAGTACCTTCCTTATGTTTTGTAGTAAAATTACTCTTTGTTCTACAAATATATTCACAAAGAGCAGAGAAATTAAATTTAAATAATAATTAAAAGTACGCTTTGCACATTGTCCTGCAGTTCCCCTTTCTTAGTTAGGTTTAGGTAAGTAATTTATTCATAAGTGAACAAAATAAAAAAAATCTTTTACAAGTTTACATTCGCTATGTATAAATTTGTAAAAGATTTTTTTTTAAACTAAATAAGATAGATATATTTTATAAGTTTCTTTTATTATAAAAAGCGCAGTCAGCATCTTTGTAAAACAAATTCAATTTCTTATGAATAAATTGTACTAAGAGAACTAAGTAAATTGAATTTTTTATGCTCTGAAATAACAAGCTCAGCGCATCTTAAGTAGCGAAGTATCTTCAGTATAACTCAGCAGAATTTTTTGAGACAAAGTTTCTGAGTGACATGACTAAGTCTTACCCGCTGCTTTACGCTTAAGTATATCCCAAAGGGATTCGTTAATACTTTAAATACTTATAGCACATATTCTATTCGATAAGTAAAATTATGTGAATTTATTTTAACTTCGTTAGTTAAAAGTTTATAAAGCATTTGCATAATTAGGTATAATGAATTGAGAAAAGAGTAAATATTCCCAACTATGTGCAAAACTTAACTTTTATAGGTTTCTTAAGGGTCGGCAACGCGCTCGTGATGCCTCTGGTGTTGCAGGCGTCCATAGGCTACGATAACCGCTTATAGTACCGTCTGTTTGCCACCGTGGTGGTATAAAAAAAAAAAAAAAAAATATTTTCTCAAACTCAAACATGTTTTATTTTTCAAAAGACTTACAACCTTATTATCACTGTAAATAATACAAAAATCGAGTAATATATAAGATGTATGTACCTAAGTAGGTATTAGCGTCATCGTAGGTACCTACCTACCTATTGTCTAAAGTTATTTTCGTAGGCAGGTCGTATAAAACTTCATATTTCTGAAGAATCATATCGTCAGGGCCCACAAACTTCATGAATCCCAATGTCCCGGAAAATATAACAAGGCGATTTATATTCGGGGGTGGTTCGGGCCTCGTTTTCTATCACAAAAATCTGGGCTTGTATGTGCCCCGTATTATACAAAGGTAACCCTCCGCTATTCAAGTTGTTTGTACCATCTGGAAAGGAATTTATGGAAACGTATAATGTGTTACTTCAATTATTTTAAGACTACGGCTTTATATTACCCAACACCTACTTATTACTCACACACTTTGAATTCCTTAGAACTAGATTATAATAGTTATAATCTGAATGTTAAAATTTATCTGTCAAATTACTCACTAACAAACAATTAGGTAAGTAAAATTAATTAGTACGAAGGAAAGGGTCAACGTTTTTTTACGTGAGTTCTTATTACCTAGTAATGTTCAAACTTCGAACGCCGAAACTTTTTAATTTCTGTATTGATAATTCAATCACGCGTTACGGTTGCATCCTGCCAACTGCAAGCCACGAATGTCAACTAAGAGAGGGTGGCATCGAAATAATATCTATTATGGTAGCGGGTGCCGCCCCGAGACAAAAGGTTCGCGTTAAGGGACGCGTTATTTTTATACGAAACGACTGTAGAATAACAAAACGACGGCTTTTCTTCGTAAAAATATCTTAATAAAAGCCGGAATTAGGCGATTACATTCTGATCATGCGCCTTCTAGCTTCCTCCACACCTAAGCGATGCCTCCGAACCATTGTTTTTGTTCAATTTGATTTATGTTTACTTTACTCAAGATTTACGGATATTTAAAAGGATACTTTTCAGTTTTATTATATGCTTAATAAGTAATATCCTACATAGTGTGGTTTGATTAATTACTTAATTTATAAGGTCGGCCGTGTCGGCAACTTGAATGCGTGCGCTCGTAATTTTCAAATCATTGCGATGAAAGTACGCGATAAGGACTCTGAAGAAAATAAATGGTAAACAAATTTGAATACAAAAGCGCTCTAGAATAAATTCTCATTTCTTACGGACATTTTTATATTTCCTTACATTTGTGCATTCACTTCAAACTTAATTAGACTTTATAGAGCGTTCCTTCCCAATTTCGTTTTACTCTCGTCTGACGCACGCTGAGACTTATTCATTGGAGTGAGGGAGTGAGAGGGAGGTGAGGAGTGCAAGGGAGGAGGGAGGGCTTGGCCCGAAATAGCAAATAAATGAGACGAAAATGTAAATGTTGCGCTTCAAAGATGAAAAGCGCCGCTCGCCCGCTCTTGTTAAGCTCTTCGCAAATGTACAAAATTAGGAGCTCGGCTAAAATAATTTTCAGGCCAGATGTAACGAACACCGGCACTGAAATAGGGTGTAAATGTAATACAAAATACTTTATGTCTACTAATTAAAAGGAATAAAGTTTGTTTTGCTAAAGTTGATATGAATTTTCTAGCACGTGTTGTTAATATCCAGTGTAATGTGCGACTGTTTCTCTTATTGGCATATTTTACCTACAGCGACGCAAGTTTAAATAGCACATCGAAAATAAACCCAAAAAGGCATTCTTAAATTTGAAGGCGTCTTTGTGTTAAAGGAAACGAATACTAAACAAAAGAAGTACCTATTTTAAATTAAGCTAATGAAGTAGTTTGGTAAGAACACGTCTCAATCCGGTAAAACGACATCCATATTGTCTACTGAATAAGTTAGTTTAATAAAGGTCCGCATAACTCTCCGGCCGACATATGTTGGTGGGATTATATTGAATCATTGCGTCCACCACCCTCGTATATAGCCTTATCTCTGTTATTGCTATAAGTAATTGAATTCTTACGTTTTTATCTGTAGCTGTTTGTATAGGAATATGTACGCACACATATAAAATATTGAATTATGTAGATGTATGTATCTGTGCGCAGCCTTGGCTTCCATCAACTTCGTTTATATAAAATTGTAAAATAGATATCTATAGGTATATAGCTTTATAATAATTTAATAATGAATATATTTAATATTATTTGCGAGACATTTGCTTGACAATTTTCATAATACAATTTTCTTAATCATGAAGGATAAAGACAAGAGAAAGGATATTATATAGATATAATAATATATAAGTATTCGTGTAGTGACAGATTAAGAATACCTACATCTACCTAATTATATTTTTAAATTGAATCAAATAAAGCTTAGGTACTCTTCAAAAACAATTGTTATCAAATATTGTCCGTATTTTCTTATAACTCAAGAATACTTAACACAATTATTCTGTAGTTGGCATTTATAATATAGGTATAAAAAAACGTGATGATATGTTTTCAAGGAAGCCTTCATAATTCTTAACAACGTGACTAAGACTATGCACCATCATACCTACGTCATACGTATCTAACTGTTATTATATTCCTAATAACCCTTTGACCATAACATGCATCTAAAAGTACCTACGTAGGTACATACATGTCACGTTGCGTAGCGACCTCGCCATAAAGCTGGACATAAACTTCGCGAAACAAAGGCGCGCATTCATCAGCCCGCCCTCTCTAAATTATGATAAGGTTATAAAACTTGACGCAGTTGCATGCGCATAGGTAGGTCACATATCCGTATTGTTTTTATTTGCGTTGAATTATGTATTATATAACTGTGCTGATCTTTAGTTAGACCACCCCATCTGGTAAGCATAGACTTAGATTAATAGCGTCATAGACGCTTAATGCAAGGCCAATTATAGTTGTCACAACAAGTAAGAACAGACTCAAACAAAACGCATCAGTGACAGAGTGTCACAAACTTTCAGGTATAGTGCAAATTACTTCAAAAATTGGATTCGAAATAATATAGTTTCGACACTAATCAAGTTACACAAAGCAAGAAGAACGTGGTATGGGGACAAAAACATTTGAAATTCGAATTATTTATTCTTTTATTTAATCCGTGACAGTGTAACAACAAAATCACTTTAACTCTTTAGGATAGATACGCACATTTTGACAGTTCAAAAATTGCCGTAAGCTAACCAGTCATTTGTCTGTCACTATTATTACTTTATGTCTATGCAGAGAACTAACGAGTGCTATCAGAAAGCACTATTCCTGTGCGTAAATATTAAGTACAATCATCAATGCTCTAACAAGCTTCATGTTTATAGCCTTTTCGAAAACCAGAACCTTTTAACGTGGCGCTTCTTTGGAGTCTTATTACCTACCTGTACCTATCTACGTTTAAGATGATGAGATTTTTTAAAGAAATAGTTGTATAAAACTTAAATTAATAATAAAATAGCTTAATGAATCGTAAATATAACTACATATTTATCTAGTGCAATTAACACTCCTATATTTTTTTACATACCTATCTTATCCTGAATAACAAAAATTCCTTGTTATCAATACTCAGTAAATTATTACAATTATTCTAATCAGAGTTACAAATCATAATAGATGAATGTCGTGCCAAGCGCTGGCGTGACAAAAGTCACTCGATCTTAATACGTTTTTCATTTGTTTCCACATAATTAGCCTTCGACATGAAATCGATGTGACAAATAAGTCTTGGTCGTAGTTGACAAACATTGATGGCCATAAAATGCCGCCTACACAAGCTTTTAAACTACGTAGAGGCCTTTATGTATCTACAATTGAGCGGACAAATCACTGTGAGGTACGGCTTTCGTGGGCTTATCTTTCATTTCTGTTTTAATAAATGTATTATTTCGAAAAAAAAATGTCTATGTGCTAATTATGCTATTCTAGACTAGGTAGGTATAGGTTATCTATCTGTATGTTAAATTGTACACAGATCCTTTTATGAGTGAGTAACATCCATCCATTCTAACTATTGCATTTAATATATCAGTAGGATAGTTTAGTTGTTTTATAAAAAACAACTTTTAAATATAATTTTTTTTTACAAATTCTATATAGGTAGGTAGGTATAAAAGTTTTTGAAGTAAAATATTTTATTTTTCTATAATTTTACAAAAGATCCAAAAGAACTAAGTATATCGGTAATTTTTTTTACAATTCATAATTTTCATTCGGTTTTGTTACTTAAATAATTCAGCCGGTTTATAGTTCCTGTCACTCCAAATACAGTATCAAGTTGAAGCCGCCACACAAGGGTAGTCAATGTAGTCATAACGATGTCTACATCCACTTATATCGGCGTCAACTCCATATAATCTAAGGTTATATAAAATTCAAAATTCAAAAATTCAAAATTCAAAATATTTATTTGCAAATATGGGTAAATACATTGGTGTTAGCTTACATAAGTTTGTCCAGTCCATATTTTACCTTTCGGTGTGCAACTATTACATTAAAATTATTAGGTATAAGTATTAAATTAGAATGTCAAAATATTTTACTCACATGTCAACAAATAATTATAATACAATTTACATCAAATACTAGCATATTAATTGATAATAATAATTTTATTCATAATATTAACTAATAAACATTCATTTTTTATTATATTAGACACAACTCAACAGACAATATCAGAAGTGGAAAATTCATTTAAGTGTCTTATCATCAAAATATTCTTGGACCGAGTAATAGCATTTATTTGCAAGAAATTTATGGAGCTCTTTTTTAAACTTTGACTGATCATTTATATTTCTAATTGATATTGGCAACTTATTAAATATAAGAGGTGCTTTACAAAAAACACTTTTATGTTTCAGTGTAGTTCTCCTTACTCTCCTTAGTATCTCCTTACTATAGGTATATACTGGCCTGTTGGTCTAGTGGTTAGAGACCCTGACTGCTAATCTTTATGTGATGAGCATAAAGGTTTGTTCTGTGTCTGGGTGTAATTTATCTATAATAGGTATGTAGGTATGTATTTACAAAAAAAAAAGAAAATGTATTTAAGTAGGTAGTATATATCAGTTGTTTAGTACCCATAACACAAGCAAATATAATTGCTTAATTTGGGACAAGATGGCGCTGTGTGAATTATTATTATACAAGTACCATATCGTCGCTTATACGACAATACCGCGTAAGTCAATTTTGACTAGTTTTCAGGAGAGACAAATACCTAGACAAATAAAAAGTTTATATTTTATTAAATAATGTTTAATGAATGCAAAATTAATAGATTAGATTTAAATTTGCACTCATTAAAGATTAACGATGTAGTTATTTAATAAAATATAAACTGTTACATATCTCTCCTGAAAACCAGTGAAAATTGACTTGCGCGGTATTGTTATATAAGCGACGATATGTAGTACACAATATGTATTATAGTAGTAAGTTTACAAGTATATATGTGTAGCAAGTCATGCAAAAGTGCTATCTGTAAGTGCATCGTTGCATCCGCGGCGTAACGACTCCGCGCCGACAGAAAGATCACTGATATTGCACTTCTTAGAAGCACTCAGTGCAATGCACTTGCTTTTTTGCATCGTGTCTGTATATTATGTGACGGGTTTGTTTATGTACTGTCGCAGTTATATAGTAGGTATAGATAGACGGATTCGAGATAAGAAAACCTCTGGCTAACTTTGTTGTTTTTATTTTGAAATTTAAATTCGATTAAACTGCTCTCTTGATATGTTTTCTAGGGTAATTTATTAGATATGGGTATACAAATAAATACTCTCGTATAGAGGTTGATTATCATTATTTTATACAAGGCAAATAAGTATAGGTACAACAAAAGCCCCATATCATGGTAAGTAATTACAAACACCCATAATACCGGCAGTATGAATCGAATGTTGGTTTTATAGAGTCTATTAAAATATTTCAATACAGTTTGCAAAGAAGATGATATTTTCGAAAATAAAACATTTCTTATAAAGCAATATTCATATCTTATGCATGTTTAATAGAAAACAGAATGTGAGTAAAAACAAAATTGTTCAATGTGACGTAGTCACAGGCTTACAGAGCTATGATCATCATCATATCAGCCCAATGACGTCACTGTTGAACATAGGCCTCACCTAATTTCCACCACAGCGAGCGATATAAAAAAAATATTTTCCCGAAGAATACCGTTGAATATTAATAGTGTTTGTTCATGAAAATGAATTAATTTGTCCAAGTGGAGGATCGGGGACGCTCAGAATCACTTATGAATTCATCCCGCCCCGTAAATATTTTATTGCTGCGTAGAAAAAACAGCTGAACAAATTGCTGGGAAATATCGCAACAGTTTTCAATCTTATACCTTAAGTGGTATACACAATAAAAGTAAATTTAGCACTTATGAGCTGTTATGTCTGAGATTGCTAGTACCTACTGAAGGGTAGATACAGCCATTTTCTTTCATCGCTAATGGAGCTTTCTCTTAGGGAAGGAAAAGTAGCATTGTAATAATAAGTACCAATGTATATTCTGGTTTGATGACTGCTGTTATATTTTTCATAAAATAGATAAAGTAATTCGAATCGATGGTGGCTGAATGGATAAGGGACCGGCGCGGCGCGGCGTGCAAATCTTGCGTCCGAGTTCGATCCGACCGGCAATACCAATGTGGATTCCTCTTTGTGGAATTTATATGTAACAGTACTACTCAAGTGATTTATCGTCTGCTGACGGTGAAGGGAAACATCGTGAGGAAACCCACATACTGTAGATGAAATTCTATGAGTATGTCTGATCCACTAACCCGCACTAGGTCAGCGTGGGTGGATTATGGCCTAAACCCTCTCAGCTCTCTAGATAGAGGAGAGGAGACCCGAGCCCAGCAGTGGGACTTAATGGGTTGCTGATGATGATGAGATAAAGTAGGTATATAGTTAACGTATAGTTAACGCTTAATACCTACTTAGAATCTTCTTTGTAAGGTTTGTTTGAACATCCTAATAAATGAAGAGGTATTATTGGATAGGTAGGAACAAGATTAGGTATAGGCATCAATTTTTGTGTTTAATTTCCTAAATACCAAATTTAGCATTTTCGGCAACAAATAAAGCCATAAGCCAAATTAACATAATGAATGCTATAATTTTAGGTTTTATCATACAAATGGCTGACATATTAATTGCCATTAAATACATTTCTAGTTTTTTATCATTAATGTACCTTGTTTCCTGTATTAAAGCTTATATTTCTATTTTTTTGTAACAAAAAGCCCGGTTTTGTACAAAATGTACCATTATTTTTAATCATTTTTATTATATTCAATAGATAAAGTTAATTAAATAATTCGTATATTTTCTTAAATGTATTTAAGTTTATGATTATGGACAACAGATTGCTTTTTAATCTCTAACAGTGAATAGAGTAGATTATTCAAGTAAAGCCGACGACGACTGTCTAAATATACACCAACATTTTCGTTAAAAATAAAGAAAAATCTTCAGTAAAACGGGCTGTTGGCACACAAACGGGGACTGTCCACTATTCGAGCTAATTTATTGCCTTAATTTACCTAAATAGCGATGGTGACTCTTGTCATCGATTCGCCAGAAGAAAAAACGCTTAAAATATTATTTTATAGTAAGTGGATTACCTACTTATAACTCAACTCTATTGAATGCTATGGAAAAGTTATGTAATACTAGAAATGAGTTAGTGTAGAACCTTGATATTTATAATAGGTATACTACTAATACCTAAGTCATCAAACCTTAGAGGTGCGTAGTTGCACGTATTTCTTCAGCTTTTGAACTCCTGAAACAGTTTGTCCGGACCGATCTTTATTAGGAAACAAATGTTAATAAATCTAATTGCTTTTCAATAAGTTAAATATTCTTAAAATAACTATAGGTACATACCTAATTAGGTAGGTATATATAAATTTATCGCAATTATAAAACGACGTAATCACCTTTCATTTCATGTCATGATTACTTATTTAGGTACCTATATCTAGCAATAATGGTCATTTTAATTTAATTTTATAAGACAAATATTTGTTTTTCAAACATACGGCATACAATAATAAGGCACTTGTCACTCGTTTGTACGTTAAAAAATAAATGTTGAGGCTCAGGGGAAGTTCCTGACCACTGGATAGATGGAGCCACTGTACTATTGTCATCTAACTTCTACTTGGAGCCTCGTTATTGTTTGATTTCAATATCGCTGTCAAATGTTTGAAAATAATAAGGTCGCTGTTTTTAGACATTTGAAAATGAAGTCGAATGTTGAGATTCCGAATAGATCTAGAATCTTTAGAGCGACAATATAATAGGTAGTTAATTAATATTTTTAATTTGTCACGCTCTTCAAAATTAAACCCAAAGCTTTCCTCTTACAAAGTAAAGAACAAAGAAAAAGTTTGTCACGATTGCATCTCATATTAAAGCTGTTCCACTAAATAAACTTACTTAACGAGTTACATATAGGCATCTTGGGCACAAGGAATATGTTCCTTTAACAGTTTTACTGCGTAGTAAAAATTCTATAAATGTTTTTTAAGTAAATTATTGTGGTAATATCTGCAACTATGTTGCATACAATGCGAGGCTATGTGGGTGTAAATGGTTGGGTTCTTTTGAGCCTATGTCATATCCTATAGTATCTGTTACCCCGAGTTAAAAAATCCTATCTATATAAGCGGTACTGGCGTTTATACCATTTTTATATTAGTTAATTTGAAAAGAGGTTAACAATTTTTTTCTTTAGAATGTACTTTTTTTTAACATTTAACACTCTATGGTGATTAAGTTTAAGAATATTTATTTTATTTATAAGTAAAGTAAAATGGAATTTGAACGGTCAAACCTCGCGTTTCGTAGAACAAAGGAAACAGTTCAAAGGCGTGTTTGGCTAGTCAATTGTGAGGCAATATAAAATATTCTTTAACATATATTTATTTTAATCAAAGGTTTGTGTTGTTGCAGGCTTGTTGTGGGTAAGGTTCGGGCGCGGCAAACACGCGGTCGACCTTACTAACAGGTGAGGCGGCGACGCCACACAGAACATGATACTAAGGTTTGAATTTCAACTTTATACTTTATGCAATAAAGCTTACATTCCTTTACCATTTTCCACGTTATTCTTTACTGCAATTAACGCTGAGCTTTCATTACTGACTGCTAGGCTGCTTTTATGAAAATAAGGCTTCATTTTCGGTGTATGGCAACATTTAATTTCTTAAATTATGTTCTAGGAATTTTTACTGTGGTGTTTAATTAAAATAATTCTACATTATTCGTATAAAAGATATTTTATCGTCCGTAGTTGCAGAGTTTTGGCTAATATTAACAACTTTTTCAATATTCGCTTCTGCTTTAGTTAGTATGGGTACCTATTTGATTACCTACTTAACTATTAAATTCCAATATTTTTACAAGAGACAAATTTTAGGCTAAACTGAGTTGGAGTAAGTAAGTAACTTACCTATATAAATCTATATTTTGAATTAAAAACAAACTTTCTTGCAAATCGTGCCATTTCACTCTAAACAAACTTAAATAGTTGATTTCAAAAATCCTAATCCATATAAAGTGAACTAAAAAACTTTACATTCAAATTCTCCTTCCAAATCGAAAAGTCACATTTCGTCATACGATTCTTATGGAATACAAAATGGCGATAGGAGGCATGCAGGTAGCGTGGGTCAAAACGGCATTATGAACAGAGTGCATAGAGATGTGTGCTCACTAACTTGCTGTATACCGCATCCACCCACTCATTTACATTTTTATTGCATGCACTCTATGTACCAATGTTTCGAATCGTAAGGCGTATAATGGATACCGTTCTCATCTTTACGGATAGCTCTCAGCTGTCTTATGTATCTACATAAGTACCTACTTCCTTTTAGCATTATGTATCTCAAAACGTGAAAAATTGACCTTTAATAAAAAGTGCACTTGAAACCTTTGGTGGTCGTCTCGTATTAAAAACTGCGGCAAGTGAAGTGGTACGATCTTAATACGTAGTTATATTATAATATTTGTTTGTAACAGATCTTGATTTAGTAGAAATAACAAAATTAAGTAAATAATAGCATATTATTAACTTAAAAAAAGATAAAAATATAAAATCTATATAAAATACATAAATAACTTGAATTAAAATACCTAATCGTTTTATTTTAGGATGTGATTGCTAAAAAGGAATTTTTAATGTTCATTAAATTGTTCAGAGATAAAATCTATATTGAGCCGTTTATAAATGCTAATGAAATGAATATGTGAAATACATTTTGACATCTCAGTTTCATAAAATACAAGGCGATATGCCGCCTTGTCATATCCAGTTGCCGACTTAATTTATAACCCTGCTAATATTAAAAGTATTTACATTGTTGCGATGGTGATATACAAGACAACGGTTTAATTTAGTCTTCTTATAGGCCTGGTACTAAATTATATTCGTGATACGGTAATACGGATACGATGTTTAGTTATTCTAATGCGTGGTTGGACAGGATAAAAGCTAGGTTATGCGTTTTAGATTGTATGAAAGTGGCTCTACGTCCTACGCTGCAGTAACATAATCCTGATTGTTGTATATGACCATGATAAAAGTAGAGTAACATTCATATGTAGGTACACATATGAACAAAGATTCTCAGAAATTCTGAAATGAAACTACGCTATGCTGTATACTTATCTACAGGTTACCGCTTATGTTATTTTCAAAGATAACATTACTCAAGTTGGTTGTTCAAGTAAATGCGTAAATGGTGGGTACAGATATGTAATTTAGTTTTTCTTGTGAGGTCTGTAATTGAAGATGGAAGTAAAATACATACTGGTTTTATAGATATTATAAATATATATATACATAGGTACCTTTTAAACCGATTGGTGCTTTTGAAAATGATTATAGTTCTTAATTTATTTATGTAGGTACCTATATTAAAGTTTAAGTTGATAAATTATAGAATTATCTTCTGATAGCTACAATTTTTTTCCGTAGAAATGTTTAAATATGAACAAAAATCGTGTTCTAAGTAGGTAAGCTTTTACCAAACTTTAAATAAACTTTATTTTTGTTCATAAAGTAGGTTACATTTACTTGCTCGAATACACAAGTCGATAAATTTACATAGGTATTGCAAACAGTAAAGTTACCGACAGAATTTGTTCGACGCATGAAAATCGTTTCACGCAAACGCAACATAGAGGCCTTTTAGACATTCTAATTCATCGGTTGGATGATATCGGCCGATCTATTCCGGCCTGGGTTACGATTACGAATCACAATATGTGGCCTTGGCGATAGCATCGTTGTGCGAGCGTGATTTGAATACCAACTGAGATGGACCACCGGCTTTTCGACTTAAACATATAGGTACCTATATATCTATGTATACCTTTATAGTATGAACAATACTATGGAAAATTGTATTGTTCGTTAAACTATGACGAGCTGCTCGATTAAGGAAGGAACATTTCACATGTGTGTGTCATTAATTATATAGAGCTGTAGGTACCTACCTACTTCGGTTCACTCACATCACATCAAATATGATTAGTTAATATTTATGAATACTACTCCCCTCCTATAAGATGCAGAGCAAAGCATTCCTTAATACACAAACTATCTGCCATATTTGTTTTTAGAACCAATATATAATTCCTGCAGTTAGTGTTTCTAAACGAACCCTTCAGCGTGTTTCGTTGAATAACAAAATAAACAGATTGTGCTTTGATTCTTGCATCTTATGTCCAGTAATAAATGTCGTACATATCTAGTCAATTTATTGTAATAATACACGGCTAATAACATTCATAATACCGAATCAGGGACAAGACAGGCGTGTTTTGACGTCGGCAAGGCAACTGCCGAGTCGTATCTAAGTCGCAGTTAGAATTGCAAATGAATCGCCGTTTACTCTCGAGTCGTAAACCCAGGGATATGATCCAGTCAGTTTTCGCACCATTAACTGTTCGGACCTTCTCCTACACCCTCGCGATCTTGTTATTGTAAATATGTTATGGCGTAGATACCAAATGTATGTATTATATAGATATGTACATTCCGTTTATACCTAGTAAAGTTTCCCCACTTGTTTACTAGGTACGGTCGAATAAATATTCAGACTAAACAGAAAACTAAATCTCACTAGTCTTGTAGTCTAGTCAAGTAAAATTGTCTTGAAAGGCATCATATTTTATGCTTTGAAGGTCAGTTAATACTATTAATTACCGTGTTAATTTAAGGCTGGAGATAGACAGCAGTGGAAGGTTTAGGGGGAGGCCTTTGCCCAGCAGTGGGATTACACAGGCTAAAAAAAAAAAAATAATAATAAATAGACCTGCCATTTATATATTAGTTCTGATCTTAGATTAATGATAGGTATGAATAAAATGACTCATAAATTGCAACCATTTAATTCTATTATGTACTTCGTTATTTACGTAAGTATTCAATCAAAGACGTAAATTAAATTCAACATGTCTATCACCGAGAGAGTTCTGTCGGTCTTATTGAGATTTCAACTGACGACAGTTTTATTATAAAACGCATAAGCATAAACAGTTCTGTTCTGAAGCGTGGCGATGCTCTGGCCAGCCAACCGTGGGACAGACATTCCGTTAACATATACTTGTGGTGCAGATAACGCGAGCTGACAGCTTGTAATACGCGGCAAAACTTGTCCTGTCTCTCCGGCCATTGAAACATTCTACCCACCAGTATAACAAGACCTCTAAACTCACATCCGGGTCCCATTCTATTCGCTCTATTAAACGTCGTGGCGGGGAGACAGGGAGGTCAAATTAAATCAGTAAAATTACCCCGTTTGGCCAGCCGGCGGCCTATGTTTTGGGATTGAGTCGTAAATGTCAAGTCGAGTGCCCTCCGCCATAGTTCTGCTGCTCTATTTACTCGCACTTGACGAAAAAAAGAAAAAAAAAGACTCGGTTAAGTGAACCCTCGTACGGATTACGGTTACCAAAGTTTAGTCCGGTCCGGAATGAGTATAAACTTTGATGAACATCGGCCAAGTTTCGACGCAGATGGGCCTTAAGTTTTCCAATTAGTATTGGACTTAACCACTAATCTTTAGTAACTATTTTATGCTAGTAATAAGAGTGAATGTCAAACAGCTGCACGAATTAATTACAACCATAAAATGATCTACACGCACGTCGATAATTTACAATAGTATTTAGGTAGTAAAATGTAATGTGAAAACTCATTATTGAACACGAAAGTTATTATATGTTGTGAATAGTTTACGAAAGGAAAACTGTTTATAATCAATTATCACCGCGACTCTTTAATTGTTAGGTAACACAAAACAGTTAACGACTCCCCACACATACACAAGAACGTTACCTAAAAAAGGCTTGTAAACATGTTTTTTTTTGCCCATAAATATAGGGTAGCACCCCCAACGAAAATCAGAAAAAATAACCGTGGCATTCGGCGCAAATCACCTATTTTATGTAAACTTCGTGACTTACCGCCGTATCGGATGACTTAGAAAAGGATTTATTTATATTCGTAAATACGTACCGACTTGGAATGGAGCTAGGAAATAAAATTGTAACCGTAGAAGTTGTCAATGGGATGCTTGTGGGCAGAGAAGTGCGGCGTCTTTAAAAATAAACTCAGTATGTTCGCGGGCGACATGTAATGTGCAACGATGATTTAATGCGCAGTTCCACACGCGGAGCCTTGTTAGTCACGTCGTAATGAAACCTCGTGATACAAACTTTCTTCGTAATTGGCCCTTATGTCGCATATAAATTTTCTATTAAATCCGAACAGAGACTAAGTTAAATTGCCGAACATTCACTTTCAATTAACAATATATATCTATTTGTAAACAATTAGGTAAATTTTACTACGTTGGTATACTTAAATTTGAATAATAAAACGTCTTTAGAATCAGTTAATTTAAATGCTTTTTGTCTCCATTTGAAATCTCTATATATGTTGTAAAAAAACTATTTCTAAACAAAAGTTTGACGTCTTTGAATTTCGTAATGTATTTCGTGAATAGCTTATAATTATAATATGATTTAACAGTTTCTTTGAATATAAATTTTCCCAATATATAAGTATAGGTACAAAACATCTAGCCCTGAATATAAAAATATCCCTCTTTATCAAAATAATCGACTCACCTGACAAAATATCACCAATTCACGCAGTTATAAAGTTTTAACAGTTTTTTCAAAAGAAATATTTACCCCCGACGTTTGAGTCGGATACCGCCGACTCTCACGCCACATTATTTAATATACAATAAACATCAAATGGTCCCTTTTAATAATATTCTAAAAGACTAGTAATCGTCGAATTAAAATAAAATAATTAAACCTACGCTTGATAATGTTTCTTTTCCATATTCTATATGGCTTCATATTAATGCAGCTGTGCTTAAGCATAATAATATAATTTGTAACATAGATATACAATATACATACATATGTTAAACATACAGATACTCATACCTACATAATTATAATAATTTGTTCGCAGGTTACCGTGTCCTTTTACGCAAACGTCGCTAGCGAGCTTACGACAAGGTGATTATTTTATTTATATATTTTTTTGTGTTTAACCGAAACTAAAATGTGAAGAAATCTACTAAAATGGATGATTTTAAATAGGATATTCGTTTTAACGTTATACTTTAACGATTAGTCTTTGTTACTAGGTACGATTTAGTTTGAGAATTCGCCATATTTTCGTTTCGGCAAATAATTATTCAGAGCTTCATTCTGTGAAGATGTTATAGGTATACTTACAGAATATAGAACTTAGCGGTAACTAGAATCGCCTATTTATAGAAATTTTCAAATATGCAAGAATTGATTCTATAAATAGGCGATGAAAATATGTAGTTATTTTTTAAGAAGCTTAATTATACTGTCCCCTATCCCTGCAATTTTTATTAAGAAATATATAAAAATAATCATTACAGTATAAAAGTGGGTATTTTGTATTGATTCATAATTGTTATTAATGTGTATATTTATGAACTGAGCTACGAAGGTCCTTGTATCAACCTTCATCTTTGAATGAGTATACTTACCTACCCAAGAGTATTTACCTACATTATACCTACAACGCATTCACAACTCCATTTGCATTTAAATAGAATTCAATCTTATTTAATAGTTATCCTTATGTCTAGTTACTTCGATTATAAATAATTTAGTCCTTGTACGAACAGTCACTGATTCATGTAATATATTAACCTTTACAGGCATTATAAATAACAGACCACAAAATTATTTTAAATTATACTTTAACATTTTTGAGAAGGTTAAATTCAATTTTTATGTCTTATAAGTCCTTTTATATACGATGTTTAAATTTATATAAACCGTAAATTAGTCATTAAAAGCAAATACAGTTTTAAATCCAATCATTAGGTACAGTTCAATTCACTGCTTAATTAACTGTCACATGTCGCCAAAAATTTACGTTCATGTTAAATGACTTAAGTTTAACAAGATTTTTAATGAGTTTAATTTGCGTGAACGGTATCGCTCCTGCAACTGTTATTCAGAGAAAGTCAAGACGAGTTTTTCAATTGGGACAGGTATAAAGTGTTCTTTACAGTCTATTAAATGTCCCGCCGATGGGAACACGGTTCGCGAACCGTTAGCCACGAAGTCGATGATAAAACTTGTTATTGAGAATCCATGGTAGGTACAAATTTCATGATTGGAAAATGTTATATAAGTATATACCCCATGTGCTTTACTTTACTGAATAATTTTTGTTTTTTTAAACATTTGTAAGTAAAGTTACTACTAAAATGTCAAAATAGTGCATTTTCATGTCGATCGGATCATTATTGAGGTTCGCATAATATCAGCTTAGAGACTAGATATTAATAACAGGCATAAAATAACAGATTAGTTCCGTTTTCTATTCAGATTTGATGCTATACAAAATAATGCTCAAAATCAAACGAGTTTTATGATTCAGTCTGTATCAAACAGTTTACAAAACATTGCATTACTCAACCAAAAGCTATACAATTTGAAGGAATTCTTATCAAAAAATACTTTAAAATAAACAAGAAATATCAAAAATCGACTTCGCGTGTGATTCTACCTACAAACATTATTTATACATAACCCCAATTGAAATAGGTTTGCGCAACTCCGGCGCACACATGCCGAGATAAGAAAGGCGTACTTTTATTTACGTATACTCGGTGTATGGGCGACCATTGGCCTGGAGAGTTTCCTAACGTAAATATTTATAGACGGACTCGCGCAAGGCGCACACTTGGTCCTATGTTTGTTTCTGTCATTCAACGCGGGCCAGTTTCTGCTCCGAGCTACTGAAACATTATGTTACTTTCGTTTTGTTGCTGCATAAAGATCCTCTGTTATAAACCATATCTTTGTTTATCTAGCTTTACTTTTATATAGCTGGATATGTTGCTGGCATTCGTGGCGTGTCTGCTTTATTCTGATTAATTTCTTTAATACTTATCATATCTCTTGTTGAATTAATGCGATTTTTTCTCTGAAATCTTTTTATTATCAGCTTGGTGTTTGAGTATTCTCTAATTGGCGCATATAGGCTCATTTTGCCATTAAATTCATTTACTTTGCCGTGAAAAAATCAATTAAAATATTTTTATCTATGTTAACATTAATCGCCATTTAGAAGTTAATTAATGAATGAATTATGTTTTTTTATTTTACAAAGCCATACAAAACGCATTCATTGTATTTTCACGGGTTATTAACATGAGTTAATTTATGTTTTCAATACTTTCTTTATTTTTTTGTACACAGAGTTGCGACTCGATATTATTAATCAATACGTTTCAGTTACATGTTGTTATAAGTATGTTGTACATTATTTTACTGTAAAACATTCACATACATCAGTTTAAATAACAAGTCACTGTAAATATTGATAAAAATATCGACTCTACATTTTCCGACTCTACTTTTCGGACATAATTTTTTCGATTTTATATTTTCAACTAAAACTTCTAAGCACTACATTTTTGACTATTATTTTTACTTATACTCTTACTTGTCTCTATTCTATTCTAATGTATCCCATGTATCATCGCTAAAATACAACTTACAAACTAATTCACATTTTACTCTTTCACAAGGTACCCATTGTAGAGTTCACATTAACAGTATTACACAATGTAAACACAAAATACAAGCCATGTATTGAGGTGCGCTAATAAATTTGTTTTTGTATAGAATTTTTCATACAAATAATCCGTGTTATTAGTTTTGTTGACACGTCCACAAAGTGTCGCGAATTTATCGTTCGTGTGTTCATTGTGCTCTACCTATTGTAATTATTCGCCTGACGCTAAGTGTGGGAAATTAATGTATTACTCTACACTAACCTTTGGTAATAGAAAGAGCGTAGAGCGAGTTGATAGGACGAGGTACAAAGTTGTGTAGAGGAGTTAGGTATTTTATTTTTTTATTTTAATGCAAGATATCATCGTCATCATCATTTCAACCCTTAAACGTCCATGCTGGGCACGGGTCTCCTCCAAAGAATGTGGAGGGAATTTACCACGCTAGCCAGACGGATGGTGGTATTGGTGGCTTGTTTCGAATTTTCATTTTAATAATGGAAAATTAAAATTATGCATGTAATCTAAACTATTAACAAGATAAATTGTTGGTCAGCTTAAATAATACCTGCACACAAAATTTTAACTTAATTAAAAATTAATTACAAAACCAATATGAAAAATAAAACATTGATTTTATTTAAGAAAATAGTCTAAAATGTTGTAAATATTTAATTGAATAAGCAAACATTGTTTATATTCAAGTATGAAAAGACGATAGAATAAGAACTATGTAGTTACTTGTTTTAAGAAAACAAAGAAAAAAATATTTTTTTTTAGGTAATTCTATAATTTATCCAAACTAAACGAATTAATTTAAACTCTACAAAAATCGCTAATCGCTACAATTCGAACATCGCTCATCACCTTATTATATTTTGACAATTCGGTTAGTATTAACATAACGCACGTAGAGTCAAGTTAACAAGAATGAACATTACTTGGTGTATGTTTTAGCATTGTTCGGCTGATATATTTTATAGCCGTGTCTTGTGTAAACATAACATGTAGCGTGTAGAGAAATATTGTGAGCGAATTTATTGGCTCTAAGGTGTATTGTTCATACAAAGGGTGGCTAGGGGGTGTGTCGATTAGACTCGAGACGCTTGCTCGAAGTAAAATTTATTTCAACTCTATGTAGAGTCGGCATGTATTTTATTTTTTGTTTTAATTATCTGTTGCTGAAATATTTTGAAACAGATTTTTTTAAATGTAGAGTCAGGATTTTTTTTATTATTTAATGATTTAAAATAATTACACGATGCGTCACTTTTAATTTTTTAATACAAATTAAACAGAGAAATTATGATTATTATCCGTTAATGGAATATGAATGTATTGTAATTAGATATTAAAGTACCTAATTAAAAATATCGTATTTCACATATAATAACACGATCCATAAATTAAAGCGCAGTTTTTTTGTAGAGACATGATTGTAGAGTTATTATGTAGGTGTATGTGTAGAGATAGTAAAGTAGGCCATCAATCTAAACAGACAACTGCATAAGACATAAAAAATGACTTACAACAAGTCACTGAACTCTACCAAGCTACTGGATATAAGGCATTAGACCGCGGCCTTGCCATTGACAATAGCAATAAAATAAAATTATATAATTTAATCTAGTAGGTGCCTAACATTATTTGTGGTGAAATTAACAGACGATAAAATTAAGTTTATACTCACAATAAAATGTGAGTGAGTTGCCGTCATAAAGTCTCGCGTTTTTTATTGGTGGCAACTCGGCGATGGTCGAGTGACGCTTGCAGTTTGGTTAAACGGCAGTTTATGGCTATTTTGCCTCCATTAATCGCTTTACTACGCACCCGCGCCTTCGCTCTCGACAACCCTTTGAGATCGACGCGACTAACTCTACGGGTCCATGAGGGCTTTTACCAACTTAGGTAACGTTCTAAATTTATAATTGAATTAAATAATTGTTTTATGAATTTATTTTAATTGTTTAAAAATATTTTATTTAAATAATAGATATAGGATTTTGAAAAAATAAAGTTAAGTATCCTTGAAAATATTTGGAAATAATTTTTCATCAATGATAATAAAAAATTTATCAAATAAATATTTTTTCAATTGATGACTAATGAATTAAAAAAAATCTACAGTGAAAATCTGAGACTACGTCTTAGGCACATAGTGGGCGCCTCGCCAGCTCTGTCCGCCCGCCTACGAGCGCATAATGTAGAGCGCGATGAAGTCGTGGTTCAGTTCCGCCGCCCGCTGCTAGATGGCGGCAGTGGGCGTGCGCGCCTGTGTGCGCCGTCACACTGGCACACGCCGCCAGCACTCCGCGCTCGACCGCGCCGCAGACCGCGCGCCTCGCGTACTCGCCGCTCAAAGCGCTACAAACACGACACGCTCGCGACAACAACGTATCCGACCTCACGACGACTTAACTAAATAAGAAAACTGTTGCGTCACTATTCCATTTTAAACACCGAATAAACCCCCGTACGAGACCTGTGAATTGTTTACAATAAACTCTATCAATAAACTTTATTAAAGACAGTTTCTTTCATAAATGGACTTAATTTTTTTCGGGGATACCGAGAGCTTATCATATCAGTGACTGTTCGATGCACTCTCGAAATAGTTTTTAAAACTTCCTACTGAAGCGAACTTCATAGTTTTTTGGACAGTTTACGTCGCGGTCAACTCTCGTCCGGTGGCTGGCTAAATCGGGATCGCGTTTTAATTTTCATGTGCTGCTCCTGTGTGTGGGACGCGTGTGTGCGCGGTGCGATGTGCCCGCGACGCGCGTGAACCGGCTGGTGACTGTCCCGATCCCCCGTGGCTTGCCCGGCCGCCACCCTGTACCCTGACAACCATGTCGGGGGCCTCGGCGCGCCCATGGACGCGGCCGCCGCGTCGCCAGCGCCCGCATCCGGCCACTCCACCGGGCCGGCCTGGTGGACCATGATGAACGGGGTCGGCGGCGCGCTGTATGAAGAAGCGCACGCGTCGCCACCCGGCGGTTCCCCGCCGGCCGCACCCGCTGCCGCGCCGCCCTCTGCCTCCAGCGCCTCGCCAGCATCGGTGGGCTCCAACCCTCCCCAGCCACCCCTGCACATACCGGCCAAGCGCTACGAGCCCGAGCCCGGCGTCATCCGGCACGCGCAGCAGCCCTGGGGCTACCCGCCAGACGCGCCCGGATCGTTCGAGCATCAGTACCCCACCGCGCCGACATACTACAATCTGCCAGTCGAGAGGGAACGCAAGTCAACGCTCCCCTTCTGGCCGGCCAGCAGTGGCGAGTACAAGCCGTACGCTGATGGTGCTTGCCATCAAGGCTTCACACAGCCCTGCTGGAACTATCCTTATGGCACACCGCGTGGCGACCAGCCCCTGCCCTACGTCGGAGGAGAGGAGCGTCGAACGGCGGTCTCCGAGGCGTCCAGCTTCTCCCACGACGCGTATGGGCTACGAAACTACGCACCCGAGTCCGTGTCCAGCGCGCCCTACCCGCCTCCAGGCTCCCTACCCGGTCAGTAACATCTTATTACTCATTTATATTTATGTTCGTTACGAACTCACAGCTCACGTTTTTTGACGTCCGGTCGCGGCATCACTGTTTGTAATCTTTGGAACTTATCGGTTGCTCGAGACTAGAACCAAACATAGTTCGGCAAAACATTTTACGGAATTTATAAACAAATACTAATATAAGTTTAAGAGTTAAGCGTGAGTTGCGAGATTCAGAACTTTATAGCTGGCATGTAAATAAGGCAATATTTAAAGTTTGATATAATACGTGAGTAACTGAAGCTGATAAGTTGATTTGTAAATAATAATTTATTATGAGTTTGTCAACCTTGACCCACGGCTGCGCTCCGCTGGGCGCTAGGTGGCGCTGAGCGGGACGCACACAGCGAGCGGGCGCGAGCATGTGTGCGTGGCGCACACACTGACAGCGCGCCGCTCCTCGCCGCTGTGGGCCTGTGGGGGTGTCTTTATCAAGCGAGCTACACTCACTACTCGCCTCGACTGATATCGCATTCTTTTCTCTAATCGAAGACAGCTGATTGGCACGACTGCACGATACTTTGTACACTCGTATATTTATGTATGTAATTGAATGTAATATACAAATATGTATTCCGGCTGTTTTATTAGGCTTTATATATATGATGAATAAAATAATGTTCGCTCGAAAACAATTACATTTTGATCTATTATCATATGCAATTTTGCAAAAGTAGATTTACTCGACCAAAAATTGTGTTGAAATTGGTTTCGTCAAACCTGTCAAATAAGCTCTAAAAGCATAATGAGGTATAGAGCAACAAGTAAAATCTTTATTCGTAGATAGATATAAAATTCAGTTCATCATTTGCAATGGGAGCACTAAAACGCCGATAACATCGGCTGTACTTACGTCATATAAACTGCGGCCGAGCGTTCGTATCGGAATCCCTTAAAGCTACCTTCAGAAAGCCACCGATCGCTCAAACCAAAACATTTTCCCACAGACCACCATAAATTTGATGAATGAACGAAACACGTGCTACAAATGTTTAAAAATGAACCGTAAGCACCTTTTTATAGGCAATGTAAAACGGCGCTATACAACCGACAATAAATTAAAGTTTACGTAAAATAAAGCGTCAATAAAAATGTATAACTAATAAATAAACACGATACCTGAGCGTTAAGACAATAAACCGATCTTTGAGTAGTGGCAATAAACCAAATATTGCTACAATAAACACATTACAGGTTGATGAGACGATAAAAAACTAGGAGACTGAATGCTGCGAGCGTGCCACCACACCGCCCGGCCCAGTCCGAAGCGATCCGGTGCATACGCGCTGTCGTAGATACATATCACTTTTATGAATCGTAAAACCACGGCTACGACACACACATGCAATAATACTGGTTTCTTCCCCAAATCGCTCTTGTAACTAGTAATTACTAAACTACAAGCGCCATGTCAATATGAGAGCAATAAAAAGGCTCCATTCATAAACGCTCGCCGCTAGTTCGCTTTCGATCGCCGCCTAACCATAAAGATGGGTTTATCGCGCCTCTGTTACGGCAGAGGTGTAACTTGACATAATTTTGCGTAAAACGCGCATATAATGGGCCATTAAAAGGAAACAATTGTTGAAAAAGTTATACGAGTGTTCACGTCACTTTATGATTCTGTGTTTACGGCCCACCTGAGGTTGACATTGACTTTGATTTGTGCATTTACGGCTTAGTAAACGGTTTGTGGAATGGCTCCGTTAGCGAGCTGGGTGCGTTCCGCTTTCTCGGCTCATAGATACCTGCCGCGACAATCAACGTTCCTATTACTCAATCGTCTCACTTATAAAATCGATAACGAGATAATATCGATTATCGAAGAATGTAGAGAAATCCATTTGTGTTCATATTTCGGCCGTCAAAAAACAAGTCTTAACCGTCTGAGAAATTCGTTTCAATCATACGTCGAAGGCGGCGAGCATGCGGCACCTTGGAAACAAAATAAAGTACGAGACATTTTCGACTTTATTCCGTTGTAATAACAGAAAGGTCTCCGTGGCGAATTGGCAAAGTAATGTTGGTACACGAAATAGACAAAGCCCGCGGTCGGGTAGGTAAACTTTTATGGGCGAAGAGAACCCGCACTTTTATTGCTACTGATCGCTACCTATTCCCTCATAATTGACAACTCGACTTGTCATTATGTTCTCTTTAAACAATTGCCGTTTGTTCCAAGGAATAAGGAACTGGCTGGATGGTTTATGCGACTGTCCGCATATTATTTTGCCTTGGACCGTGATCATGCCGAGTACAGGTTCCTTTGATGATTCTGTTGAGTCATATTAAAGTAAATGGCGTTTTTATCACTGATGGCGTAATTTAGTTTGAGACTTTTTTGAATAAAGATAAATAACAAGTGCGTTGTTTTAAAATATAGTTTTAAATTCCGGGTTAAATTCTCACGGATGTAATATTTGCTGAATAAATTATTTGCACACTAATTATATGCATGAGTGAGATCCTTCATGGCACAAACCTTCATAGGTTTAAATTTAATAACCATTCGAAAGATCGAATGCAATTTTTTTTTAATATTTAAAAATAACACGTTTACTAAAAGTGCATTTAGAACTGCATGTAAGTTTGAACTCTGTAACAATTATATACAAACGTGACTATACAAAAGAGGCAAATCTAGTCTATCGATATCTTGGTAATCTTCAGTACAAAACTTTGTCTTATGTTAATCAGTTTTATTGCCTCAACACTCAATACAATAATTGATTGGGTACCTTTTGTAGTTGTGTACCACCTGTTAAGTTGTTAGCCTTTATTGGTACCCAATAAACCGCTTTGTTACTCTTTAACTTGCCTCTTTATATCTCATTAGAGATGGTAGACTTTTATTAATTTATTTATTGAAATTAAAAAGCCTTAAATATCGAATGTAAGCAATAAAATTATATAATTCTGAGTAGTTTAAGAGCCACGAAGTTATACGACATGCTATCAGTTTTACAATACATTAATAGATGTGTTTAATCAATATTCAAGCTGTTGGACGAAAGATATAAATCATTGGTAACGGAACTGAACTATAGTTGCGGTAGGGCAGTTTTATGAATAGTTAATAGACACTATAACACAGAATTAGAGGAATATATAGACTCAATTGGAAGATAGTGTCCAAAAACCATTTTAACTTACACCTTTTTTATAGTTTAATTATTGGACACGTTTCCCATACAACATTAATTTATTTAAAAGTCAATTTTACCTTTAAAAGTATTTTATTCAGTGAAAATATAATGTAGTAGAAAAACAGTGTCAGTAGGCATGTTTATAATTTTCATATACAATGTACGATAACATGGAATTGTTCCAACCTATATCAGAGATTATTTCAACATGAACAATTTCTATTAGGTACACGTGTTCAAATCGGTTATTTCCTTAAATTACATCGCAACATAACAATAAAACAGAAAATAAATTTACATGGAAAATTCAACTTAGTACGAGTATACGAATAATATATTGTTGTTTTAAAAGATTATTGTCTAATATAGGGAAAAGTTTCGAATAAAATCGAGGCTAAAATTATTGTTGAGTATTAGTAGACAAAACGATGCACTGTTCGTTTCGAGATGCCAATGAGTTGTTACGACACCTGGCTCGCTCATACCCGAGCTAGACAATGAGGCATCTATTTCGCAACGCTCATACGAGTACCGTTTTGAATAATAGGAAATGGTGCAGTGTGTTGCACGCATCGAATATCGAGAAGGTCGCAGATCGCATACAAAGTTTATGGCGGGTGATCTCATCAAAAGGACCGGTCGCATAAATCGCGCTGTGTGTTAACTTCTAACGCGCCGTGCCGGCCCACAATTGTTTCTATGAATGCCGCATGGAAATAGCTAGTTAAAAGCGAAACGCTCAGCCGGTGCACTTGTAATGCGCTCGCCTGAGACAATTAACGGATAAGGGCGAATAAGAATGTCCTATCCAGGAAATAATTTAAATTGTTCCTCAATAATACGACCCATTCGTCGAAGAGAGTTATTGAATCCCGACATAAAGTTAAATCTCATCCTGATTTTATTTATAATCGAATGCAGTCGTGCCCGCAGCTATTTACATGTTCGACACCATTCTGATTAGGTTGCAACAACTGTTCATACCAACTAGTACATGTGTACTTACAGATGTCTAATTTTGTTGTTCCAAGTAAAACACGTCGCTTGTTTGTGCAGGTTCCCTATCGATGTCGGTTGGAGTGGGAGTCGGCTGCGGCTCCTCGAACCCGCTCGATTGGACCGGCCAAGTGACTGTGCGTAAAAAACGCAAACCATACTCCAAGTTCCAGACTCTCGAACTAGAGAAAGAGTTCCTCTTCAACGCTTACGTATCGAAGCAAAAGAGGTGGGAGTTGGCACGGAACTTGAACCTGACCGAGAGGCAGGTGAAGATATGGTTCCAGAACAGACGAATGAAGAACAAGAAGAACTCGCAGCGGCAGGCGGCGCAGGCGGCGCAGAACAACAACAACAACTCGAACGCGAACAACCACAACCACCACGGTGGGCACCACCACGCGCCGCACCACGTGGCGCTGCACCACGCGCCGCCGCCCAAACACCATCAGTGACCCGCGCCCTTCTCTGGGACTTACCCCCTTCACCACGGTATAGCCAGCTAAGCGCCATTCGGGAAGGAATAGTTCCAAAGGACTAGTGTGTGGAATGTGGCCGTACTTAATGTGCCAGGACTATGCTCACGGCCGGGTCCGGGCGTAACCCGATGGACTAGGGGACGATTGTTCGCTATACCGTATAGTACGTAATGTGGACGCTTCGCGGTGCCGGGCGCGCCTCAGTCCCAGAGAATCTCGCACTAAGATAAAGATAATGTGTTGTCGATTTGTGTATAGTATTAATTACGAAATTATGTTCTGTAATTTTAACGAGACTAAGTATATACATGAGTAGATAACGATTCCTGATATTAATAATGTCTAGTAATAGCGCTGATTATGTATTTGAAATTTATTTAAGTACGAATTACGAAATATTAAAGACGTCACCGATGAATTATAGTTTCTAGATAGTTTATTGAATATAAATTTTGTAAAATATTTTGTGAGACTGCTTATTGTTGTATTCGTATTGCTGTTTGGAGGGTGGATTAGTCTTAATCAGTTAACTTTTATTTTCGTTACCAAATTGTTGATCGACTCGGGTTGCTTTGGTGGCAGTTATAGCGGCGAACTCTCGCCGCTGGCAGGGCGTGGACTGCGCGGAGATTTGGCTCGCGCCCACTGCCTAAAGGAACCACTACCATCGACGCACCGCGTACATATACATAAGCAAACATAGAAATCGCATTATGATCAAATATTTATTACTGTTTAATTTCTTATCTCATAATTCGTAAATTTTGTTATTTAAATTATGGATTTCTGACAAAGCTTTAACTCGGTTCCAGTAGAATTATACATTAAGTTACTGTTATAACTTTTTTAAATATTGAAGTTGGTGTTATAATCAATTAATTAGGTAAAATGGGCAAGTGCATTAATATTGTCCTCTTTGATCATTGTACTGTTCGCTTTAGCCTGTCTATTACTTTATTATTTTTGTTTTAATTGAATATTTTATTATTTATTTATACACGAGTATATTTGCAATCTATTGTGAACGTATCATGTCATGTACTACATCGAACTAATTGTCGACTGTGTGTAGCTACTGGTTTATTGAATTGTTTACGAAGTCATCTAGTGGTGGAATGCATCATCCCAGTCTTAGAATTTCATCTTTGTACTATTTAGCTACCTATTTTATATCTATGTACCTAATAAATGTTTTATTGTAAACTTAGTAGTTTACTCCTCGGATCTAATTCATTAAATCTGTATTGTCCCGTAATTATATAGTGAAATAAAATTAGGTGTTTTTGTACAAAATGGCGACCTCGTCTAGGTAACCGAATTTCTATATAAATGAGGAGCGAAGCATTTAATGAAACTTCGCTGGAACTTAGACGAATGGAAGACTAATTTAAGCGAATATGACATTTTAAAGCATTATCTATCTTATAGTGTATTGGAATATAGATCATATTTGTTTTACCTATTTTATCTGAAAAGCAATACAATGAACTCTACATTCAGTTTTCTCAATACTCGTCCAACGATTCGGCATAGTACTTAGTACCAGTGATTAATTCAATATTAAAATGTACCAGATAGGCAATAGCTTTGCTTTTCAGATAAAGACAGCAGCATTCTAACTGTATTCAACAATTTCAGTAGATACTACGATTAGAACCATACTTACCTAAACTATATAATTGTAATAATTAAAGGTCTCGTAATTATTATTGTACAGATAAATTAATGTAGTTAATCACGCCAGAAATGTGAGGTTTTGTTAAGTATAATGTATAATTAAACATGAATGTGCTCTCCACAATTTTATGACGAATTTAGAAGAGAATGTATGAAAGGGGAAAAAATTAAATACTTCGTCGTGTCTGCGTTATTTTTTCTTTTGTAAACCTTTTTTAGTTTTCCTTTTTTAAAAACTACCGTTGCTTCAACCAGCTGAATCAACGCAATAAAGCGTTTAAATAGACCCATCTATAGAAATAGGTCCATAATTATTATCGGTCTAAATCAAACGTAAGTAAACGAACTAACTTTTTAAACTGATAAAATAAAATAAAAAATGTTTAATAAGTGACTTAAGATCGATTTACTGAATGAGTCACTAATGGCTAATGGCTGTCTTCATAGAGTAATCATATACGTAGGTAGAAAAGTAGTGTCATTTGATGATGACATATCTATCTACAATAAGCAAAGTGCTTGAAAGAAACATAGCGTTTTTTCCCCGAAGGGGTAGGCAGAGGGGCACCACACCCACATTTTAACCCCATCCACACCCTTATTATAGGGGATAGGTCCCACAGCCATTTTGGGGAAATTTATTTTGAAACTTCGGGCAGATACTGAGTATTTCATTACAAAAAAACCCAATACCTACCATATTTTCCTGTTCAATTCACCCGAATAGAACCTGGGACATAATGCAGCTGTCACATCGAGGCAGTCTTCAAATAGGTAAACGTGAGTCTATATTTAGTGTTGAACTATTTAGGTGATGATAGACATTTTAACAAGACTAACCACTATCACCCACATATTTATTAGCATGAGAATTTATATCTAATTTACCTAGAGCGATAATTGGACTGTTCTGTTTCAATAAGTTAGCTTTAGCTTGATACTTAGCTAGTTAGGTACAATGGAAAATGGATCTTAACAACCTACATATAAGCTGTGAAGTACCTTGAAAAATAAAATGTGTGAACGTATGAAGAAAGGCAGCCTAGGCTTTACAGACATTAAGTATATCAGTAAATACTATTACACAATCTTATGAATAAAAAGCGATTGCTGTATGTATGAAATATCAATTGAGAACACCTGAACCAATTTGGTAGATTTTTGTTGTAGTCTAGACAAAGTATGTTCAAAAGATTAAAAAAAGAATAAGAATATACTAATACTTATAGTTATGTAACCTTTTTGGATGACAGTTCAATATTTAACTTGTGTGTAGCTGGGTCGTTACTTGTGTGTAGTTAAATTAATCATCTTAAACTATGACCAATACCTACAATAGACTGTAGGTACTATTGTATTGAGTAGGCACTATATTCAAATAGTCACTTTTGCATAAATATATAATCTTAGGCAAAATAAGAGCAGAGCTCGACCCAATATGCTAATGAAACTAGGACATCGCGCTGTAGAGCTGGGTCTAGCCTAGATTTAAATTTAGGTCTCGAAATCCTGACACATTTTTTCTCAGATTCGGTTAGGAAAAGATTTTTTTTGGGGTAAAAGCAGATCTTTGCTGAAATTTGTTCTTGGTTACTTACCTTCTTTATACAGTTTACGACTTTATGGTTTGATTGCTTAATTTACTCTTAATAGGGCAAAGATGTCCTGGAAATGTGCCTGGTTAGTGGTTAAAATGGCTGGCAAAAAGTGGTGGTATTACACCTCTCTACCTACCCCTTGGCAGAAAGAGGTGAGAGTCAGTGCAATTTACAAGCATTTGGGAAAGGTTAAAAGAACTCAATGTGTATTAACTAAGTGCTAGCTAGATTGGTAACTTTTATTTGAGTGTCTAGCAATAATTAATTATATTTGATAAAAGGCTATATCCAGTGTTGAAACTAGAACATTTACATTTTAAATAGAAAAACAAAAATTCTGGCAAGCCGTATGTTACCACCCTGTTGTATAAATATCAGTTCCAGGGCATATGAATTTGAACTGTATTGTGATGCATTAAGATACATTTTTAAATTATGGATTACAGAAAAACAAGTAGCGCGTTTCAAGACCCAGTCATTTGGAAGGAGAAACGTTTATTTTTCATGAATAAGTAAGTTAACAAAAAATATTCGGTATTATTTTAATATGTTTTGAGGCGGAAAAAAGTTAAAGGAATGAAACAAAATAATATTTTGGTTAGGATTTTCCTTCTGAATTAAAAATTTAGTAGAGCGCCATCTTTTGGTGGAAAGTTCTCAGCGTTTTCCCAACTGGTGAAATAAGTCTGTTCTCTTCCTTTGTATTTTCGTTGCTTTTCCGTTGTATGTAATGACACCTAGAAATGCCGGCACCTTTAATATGTTAAAATAATATTGTCCTTACAATATTATATATAGGATATAGGTATATTTAGAATCTACCTACTTCATAAAGAAGTCATGATGTTGCTTCACCTAGCTTGTGTCGACAAACAAAATTATGGTAAGTGTTTTTTTTACGTTTTTATTGCCTTACGTGGCAGACGTAATTAGAAGTGATAACCGCCGCTCATGGACATAGCTGTGTTCTTTTAGCATTTATTGCGAAGAAAACACAACCAAGCTCCTACTTACCGAAAAGAAAATAGGGAGGAAAAAGGAAATCTGGGAGAAAAGGGAAATCTGGGGCAAAAGGGAAATAGTTAGGAGAAGGAAAACGACTGGGAAATGAATGAACTATAATATGATTATTACCTACATATAATAATATAAACAGTTGTCTTATTATTAGGTACTTAGGTAAGTAGATACCTACCTATCCAATAGGTAATTACATTCTACCTATTGAAAAAAGAAGTAGTATAAGTAAACAAGTGTTTTTATATTTAAAATAAGAACACTATATTTTTTATTAAAAAAAAAAATACCTACAACATAATAATATAATATATTATATAGAAAATATCTTATTGAAGTCTGATTTCTGAGGAACCATAACCATCTGAATATTATACCCAAAAGACTGGCCACACTACCACGTTAAAATTAAAACTTTTCTAATTTTCCACGTTAATTACATGTTGTCTATGGGTTTCTTTTAAAGGTAAGTGACCGGAGGGGTGAATTATTTTTAGTTTCGAGACATCTATTTCTAAACCTAATTAAAACTGAGTCGTTGTAAATTCATGTTTTTATTTATACTACTATAGTGAGGAACATGCCTATGTATACAGCCCGCCGAATATTAAGTTATTATGGTAGCCTATAGAGGCCTGGAAGACCAGGAGCTTTTCTTCGGTATTGTATTCAAAATTAGAGTTATAAAAACCAGCTAGAACACTTTTAATTCCAAACGTACGGCCTGCCTCATTATAAGCTGTTACCGTAGCCCAATGTTCCCAATTATTTTTTTATAAGCCACCCCTTTAAAAGTGAAAATCTCTAGCGACAGCTTTGAGTCTTAAACAGAAGAAAAAATATTTTGTTTCTTTTTTTTTATATAGGTAGGTAGGTTCTACAAATATTTGAAAGAAAGAAAGAAAAATGTTTTATTATGTAGGTACGATAAAAACAAACGACGCACAATACATAATATATTATTATAGAATATAAATACAACTGATCTTAGAACATAAAAAAAACAAATAAGAATAACCAAATAAAAACACAGATTATAATCAATAAGAAAGCCTTTTTTTTTTGCCAGTGACCTTTGAGTAAGTTTTCACGGCCCCTTTAATTAGGGGTAGCGATCCATAGTTTAAAAAGTAAACGTAAAACGTAAAATACCCTAATTAAATGACATGAAAATCATTAAAATCTTTTTTTTTATCAACATAAATAAACTAAAATTGAGTACCTGGTTTTTAAGGTAAAGTTCAAATTAAGCTTTTGCATCAGATATAAGATACCCAACTTACTACAAACCTACATTAAATATTTAAATACCTAAGTTATAATCTGAAATCATAAGCTATAAACAGCAAGATTGTCTCAGAAAAAAAACACTGAGACGATTTGAATCGATACCCTTATAAATTGGTATTCTCGAGATAATCGACAAAGTAACCAGAGTGGTATGCACCTACACTGCGCCTGCGGCCCTACCGGTTATTGTTGAGCACGCCGCCTCCTCGCCGATTAGCATATAAATGAACCGAACCGAGACAACTTCATATTATGCCACCAGTGTTACCTGACCTTCCCCCCACTACACGCGACATATCAAAACCATCAGTAAACAAAAATATCACAGATCTTTCTCACTGGTCGCTATACAGTTTAAATGTGGAACTCGCTCCGATTGGCCGAAGTGAACCCTACGTCCTCTTGTACCCTGTAAATCCGCGTGCGCGCACCACTGGAACGATAATTATGAATAAAATATCATCGATATTTTACGCTTAGCTTTATATTTTTATACCAACCTGATATCTTAAGTATAAGGCAACAATGTTTGCCGCAACTAAAAAATAAAATTAAACCGTAATGAAATCAGTGGTTTAGTGTTATTGACGTTTCTTGTTATGGGCATGGACAATAATGGATATACCTATCTTGTATGCCTTTAAATATTTATGTTGTTAATATTCAATACACATATAGGTTTGGTTTTATACTGCCAATGGAGACAGGCGAGTTAGAAGTCCACCATAAAGTAAAATTGTATATAAGTATTAGGTGTTGGCAAAGGATATCAATAAGGCTAAGGTATAGTAAAGCCTAGCTTAAAATGGAATTATTATACGGGCAGCCAAATAAATAAGTTTCTTTTTCTGCCATTTGTATCTTAATCCTTTAAATACATTCATTATGGGTGCGGTGTTATAGTACCTACGATAAGGTCCTAGAAAATTTATAAAACATAAATAGAGAAATCCATATAATACAACCATTGTAGGTACAGCTGTCTATATTATTTCATCTTTTATTAATTTACGATAAAATATTTTTTAGCTGATTGAGTACAATTCATTACAAACGAAAAAAGCTCAGGCTACTCTTTTGATAAATTCAGTAAAAATATGATGAACTAAATAGGACCTATAACTATCCAATTGAATTAGGGAAACTTACAATTGATTTTTATATAGTCCATATTAAAACACATGACTCGAATACAATATAAGTTAATTAATCTGCCTTTTATTTTCATATAGCAACAAAACAGGTCAAGAATTACACAAGCCTTTAAAACTCAAGTTACTGAAAGGGTCAAAGCTGAGGACAGGCAATCAAAAACCGGTTCATGATACAGTCGCATTACAGCTCCAAGCAGTGGCATTCACATAAGAGTTTTATACACACAGTCTCGTAATTACCTCAAAATGTCCAAAAGTAAATGTGAATAACCTTAAAACGTGAACAACGTGCGATAAACTAACTGACAAACATGTTAAAGTACCTCAGTAGGTACTTAGGAATGTACTGTCTTTCTAAGCAAAAAATTTTCAAAAAGTTTCGCAAGGCTAAAGTTTTTTACTTAATTGCGTTTTTATGTGGAAATGGTGTAAATTGCGACAAAGTAAACGTTGGGTACCGTTATTTGGTGTAAAGTTTTGCGCTGTCGTCGCCTCGAGGTCCGACGGGAATAGTCGGGTGTAAAGCTCAGAGAATATTGACCCTGCTGGCTTGATTTTAAAATAGGAAATGTTAGAGAAATGGAGTCTTAATTGAAAAAGATCCACCTATCTACCATGGCAGGTATATCTATTATATTTTTTATTAAGATAATGTCACCTACGGATTCCCTGTATGCCACGTTTATGATTTATTATTAGTATTATAAAGTAAAAAAACAAGTAAGTAATTTATTATTTTCTTATTTAATATTTGATCGTCTCAAATTCTTCGTATCTTATTTAAATTGGAATTGAAAAACAGTCGCTGTTGAAATTGTGTGGCATGCGCTTCGGATATTCAAATCAGCGCATTTAAAATCAATACTACGTATCACGTAAATTCCATTTTATTAGAGCGTTAAAAAAGAAAATTTACACATGTGGGAAATTGGGGTGCTAACCGTTTATCAGATAATGTAATTATGTACGGAGTGTAACGGGACACCTCCACTCTGGGTAATTGAGTGAGCCCTCCGTACCTCACGCCTGCTATTAGGCAAATCGAATCTCGTTCCTCCTCCCTCCCCCCGAGCCGGGATGAATATGTGAACGAGCTTCCTCTTGGCGTCGAACCAAGGATTCAATTTGTGCAAATGTAAGTAAAACATTCACCACGTTCTTCGTTTAACTGAAAATAGCTGAGTTGGTAAGTAAATAGGATCTTATGCCCGGTTTCTGAACCATCAAATAAAAGTTATTGATAGGATAAAATATAACTAATACTAATTAAAAAAGACAGTTGTATGAATAAACTAGTTCTATTGTTTTACTTTTATATTCAGTCAGGTTATAATGTATTCGATTAATAACTCTTAACTAATTGTTCAGAAATCGGGTATTAATTTTCTATAATCCTTTTCGTTTAGCATGGCGCGGCGGCGGTTGTATGAATTTTGATTTGCTATACAATAAATAACTAAATACGATATAAGATGTTAATTAGAAAAATCTTTTGTATGAACGTTAATTCAGGCAATTTTCTATATTTATTAAATAATATAATTAATGACGCATTAAATAGATCTAACCCACTTCTCCACACTATGTTCTGTCAAAACTTAAAAAGGATTACCTACATAATGCATTTTTATCATTAGCCATTCGTTTTAGGAAGGTGGTTAGGAACAATCGTATCATGTAATTAGTTAGATAATATTCTGTTAATTATGTACCTAGTTAATTTTGTGTGCCAGTATTCCACAATCTATTTAATTTGAAAAGAGAATTTTCGCGGGTGTTGACTCGTTCTAATTGGATTAGTTGGTAAGTAATTTATGTATCAGTATTTGCAGACATTTGCAAACTTTTATTGTTTTTTTTTCTGTATATACCTACCTACCTACCTAATTTTATTCGAATATAGAAGGTTACCTACGAGTATACAATACCCAGTTAAGGTTGGATTCCAACTAGGTACATTATATAGGTATAAGATTTAAACATGGAATACCAAATATACCTACCTCAATACGTTTTAAAGTGAAGTCAGGCCGAAGTCAAATTGGTAATAGATAGATTGCAGTCAACAATTATTTAGAATTAAAAATAGAAAAAGAATATTATAATTGAGGTTAATTTGAACGTCATGAAATAATAAGGTTGATTTCCCCTTGCAATAATATTATTACAGTGACCAGAGATCATTGCTCTCTTTATATTTACGTCATACCATGTGTCAAATTTGAATTATCACTGCTAACATCAACTCACTTACTTGTCTAAGCATTATTTCAATTTAAATTTAACTAAAGCTATTCGTTCTTTAATTAAAATATGAAAATATAAAACAAAAGTCTAAAATTTGTTTTTTTATTATAACTATCTTTAACAAATGAATCTGTATTAGTTAAGTATTGTATATTGAATAACATTTCCATAATTATAGTTAAATGTCAATGTCAAAAACATTAATTTGTAATATTTATCTATAGTTAAGAAGGTTATATTCATTATGACATGTGTAAGTATCTATATCTAGTGAGTATTATTAAACATAATACATAATCATAATATTATGTAATACCTAATTGCTGTAATGTATCTTAAAATATATTGTGTAGGTACATTATTTTATATATGGGCACCTACCTACTAGGGTAGTTGAGTTGTGAAAAGGCTACTGGTGGATTATGGCTAGGGAAAGACATTGGCCTGTATTTAGAAGTGCTAAATCTAGTTGCGATATAGGCTAAATAGTCATACCTTATGAATGAATTGGTATTAAAAAAATAATACTTGGTCTTAGTTTTTATACTTAATCTTGTTACCTTTTTAAAGACGTTGCCTATTTGTCTAGACACACTAGACTCTCACTATTTATAACAATTGTTTAAGAAGGTAGCTTACTTATTCAAATTACTGTGGGCATAAATAGTCATCTGACTTATAAATGTAAATCTTATCGAGTAAGACAATATATCCGCCTACGTCAATTCTCCAACAAGCCTATTACAAAGAACTTAATATGAAAACAGCGTCCAATATTCCTTAATTTGAATAAAAATTCAATAAATAAGCTATAACTTTATGAAGCGAATACCGACGCTAAGTGGGAAACGTCGACAAACTCCTACGTAAGCCAACACGTTAAAAAAGTTGCCGCCAAACTTTAGTCAGCGAAAAACTTGATTTCATTCGTAGCGTTATAGGTATTCGATCCGAATGTTTGTTTGTGTTGCGAATAATAAAAGTATTGAAACTACAAAAATATTCGCTATCTCTCCCTCTCGTATCAATCTATCCCTGTCAGGCAGGCTGAGCGGCCGGCACGTCCGGGGGCTATAACGTCGTTTGATGTTCTGCTCTCCAATACTGGGTGAGGCGATATAAAACAAGATGTACAGTACGACTGCGCTCTCGGTGACGCCTATATTTCCTAAACATCTTTTGGCGTTATAATTCTGTACGACGTAACCTTGTGAAGGCGATATCACAATTACGGTTCTCTTTTCAAAATTACAATTGTTTTGTTTACTACATCACTATCTTTGACATTTAGATTGTATAAGTGAAGTGAAAGTTTCTTCGGTAAGTTTGGCTTTATAATAATACAGATTTTATTTACCCGACTATTTCAAGTGTGTAACTACTAATTTATCCGGTACAGTCTACAGTGACCTCTGTGTTGGAAATAGAAGAACATAATTAAGTGCTTAGTATTCATGTAAAGTCTAATTAAAGTATGAAAGATTAGGATACAATTAATTAGTGTTAGGTAATTGACTGCTATAATGATGAATGAGTGGATGGGTTATTTTAATGAGTCTAGTTACAATTAGTTTTAATTATAATAAAATTTGCACGTAATTATCTACAAATTACATACAAATTGTGTGCAAATATAGTAATTATAACTAACACCATACTTAATAAACTTCTTTTATATAAAAAAATAACTTTAAATGAAGTGAATTAGGTATTTATAGTTTATACACATGCCACACAAAATATTTTTAGGCGTTTACGATTTACCTTTACAATAAATAATTTAACTATGATAGATAGGTATTCAATTATATGTTCAACTCTGAAAGATTAAAGTTTTCTTCTTTACATATGTTGGAGTTGTGGATAATAATAAACGTGGTTTTATTCTGTATTTTATTGAAGATTTAATGATAATACATTTTAACATGCTTATCGAGGTGAAGCCATAACGGAAGGAAGCGAATGAGAGAAAAAGCCATCTTAATGACAGATCAGTAATCATCTACACTAGCTACTAGATGGCGTTACAGGTTTTAAATAAGTCAAAGATTATAATATTTATTACTTATTACCACAGATTATAACACGCCTCCTTAAATTTATAATCTTTAACTTTTACATGAAACTTACACTGAAACTAAATTAATCTTAACGCTAACCTATTTCTCATGAATTTTGTACTATCTAAACTTTTAGTTAAAATGTCCGCTAAGTTAAATTTGGAATCAATTTTTACAATATCAATTATGCCCTTTTCATAGTTTTCATTTATATAATGATACTGCACTTCAATGTGCTTTGAATTTTTAGTAAAATTGCCATATTTAGCTATTGCAATAGCACCTGAATTATCTTCATACAATTTTATTGGTTTATCAAATGTTACATTAAATGATTCACTTATCAAGTTTCTAATAAAAAGTACTTCTGTAACTGCTTCTGACATAGCAATATATTCTGCAAAAGTTGAACATTTAGTTACACTATTTTGTTTATGTGTTTTCCAAAAAATTATGTTACCAAATAATCTTATAACGAAACCTGTTGTTGATTTTCTATCTATATTATCTCCTGCATAGTCGGAGTCTACCATAGAATCTAACATTTCAATGTTTACATTATCATAGTAAGTTAACTTTAAATCCTTAGTTTTATACAAATATTTTAAGATTCTCAGGGCATACTTGAAATGTGTTTGATTGTAACAACTTTGATATCGACTTAAATAGTTAACGCAGTATGCTATATCTGGCCTAGTGCCTGTACTAATATACAATAATTCGCCTATAATATTTCTATACTTTATAGTATCATCCACTTCTATAGCTTTTTCTAATTTTAAGTTTGTTTCCATTGGAGTATCATATAACCTAGTATTTTCCAAATTATATTTTACAGCCAAAGATTCAATATATTTTGTTTGACTTAAGGTCATTCTCTTTCTATTATCACTATAATCAATATCTATGCCAATATAACTTTTTATTTTTCCAAGGTCTTTCATTGCAAATTTTTCCATTAAACTAGTTTTTACCATGTTTATCTTTACTTTATCTTTACAGCAAATTAGTAGGTCATCGACAAATATTAATATATATATTGGATCTTTGCTTGCATTATTTACATAAAAACAGTAATCATAGTTACTTCTAACAAAACTTAGTTTCTCTATAAATTTATTAAAACAATCATACCAAACTCTAGGACTTTCTCTGAGACCATAGAGTGCCTTGTGCAATTTGTAAACTTTATTATCTCCTGTTTCATAACCTTTCGGTTGATTAATAAAAACTTCTGACTTTACATGACCATTTAGAAACGCTGTCTCAACATCCATTTGTTCAATGAATAAATTGTTTTTACAACTATATGATAATAAAATTTTCAATGTTTGCATTTTTCCTACAGGTGAATAAACATTTTCAAGATATTCCTTTTGCTGAAATCCTCTTACAACTAATCTAGCTTTATAAACATTATTACTTTTCTTTTTAAATACCCATTTTACATCAATAACCTTTCTATCTTTTGGCCGTTCAACAATTTGCCAGGTATTATTTTTGTTTAAACTATTTATTTCAGAATCCATAGCTAATTGCCACTGTTTATAATCATGGGAGTTCATCGCCTCCTCAAATGTATTCGGTACATTTGCATCAATGTAATTTACATAAATAAAATTTGATGCCGGATAACCATATCTAGAAACTGGAATTATCTTTCTTTTTGACTTTTTTTCTATATCGGGCTTGTCACTATTGTTATTTATATTATTGTCCGTAACAAGACCGTCCACAGGATTAGTAGAACAAGTTTCAGTTGCATCTACATAGTTTTCATCAATGTTCATTTCACAAGCTTCATTTTTTATATCTGAAGTTTGGTTATTTTCCATGTCCCTATCCTTTTCATCATCAAATTTTTCTAAACAAATTAATTGAGTATTTTCTTCGACTACCTGTACGTGTCTAGCATTGATTATTCTATTATTTAATAAAACTCGATAACTATTTTCATTATAGCCAACTAGCACTCCTAGTTGAGCTTTATCATCCCATTTACTTTTTCTTAGGACCTCCGGTACTCTAACATAAACTCTACTTCCATAAATCTTTAAATGGCTTACATTGGGTTTAATACCAAAAAATATTTCATAAGGAGTTTTATTCACAACTGTATTAGCAATTGTGCGATTTTTTAAATATGCAGCTGTTTTTATTACTTCAGGCCAAAACCTTCTGTGGATTTTAGCTTCTTTCATTAAGCATCTACCTATATCCATAGCAGATCTATTATATCTTTCCGCTACTCCATTTAATTCATGAACGTAGGGTGGACATGGTAATAATTCTATTCCTTTATATTTAATGAAATTATAAATATCTCTATTTAAATACTCTTTGCCATTATCACACTGTAATTTCTTAACTCTTTTATTAAATTTATTTTCCACTAAGTTAACAAATTCTATAAAACAACTGGCAGTTTCCGCTTTGCTTTTAATACAAAAAATTCTTGTACATTTACTATAATCATCAATAAATGTCAAAAAATATTTTTCTCCACCATAGCCCGTTGTGTTATGTGGACCGTTTAAATCAGTATGAATCAATTCTAAAATTTCAGTAGTCTTAGTTCTATTATTTTCAAACGGTACATTTGACATTTTACTTTCAATACAATTTGAACATTTCATTTCCGTGCTTTCAATCTTATCTGGCAAACCTTCAACTAATTTATTACTTATTATCTTATTTAAGTATTGAAAATTTACATGGCCAAGTGCCCTATGCCATTTCTCTTTTTCAGTTAATGTAATTGCATTTACAAACATATCACCACAAGCTTTTGTAACAAAACTTTTAATGCAATACAAATTGTTTATTTTGTTTGCAACAACTATCAATTCTCTTGATTGACTATAGATTTTTGCATTTTCATTTTTAGCTACTATTGTGCAATTCTTTGTTATTTTTGAAAAACTTAATAAATTCTGCTTAATACCTTTTACCAAATAAACATTCTTAAGATTAACATATTTTTCATTATAATAATTTTTGAAATATATATTGACAGTACCAACTTTAGTTGCTTTTAATATTTTACCGTCTGGCAGTTTCACATCAATGGGAACATTTAAATTTACATAGTCATAAAAATATCTCTCATCATTTATAATATGATCGGTACAACCACTATCTAACAACCAGTTAATTTCAGTATTATAATTATTATATCCCCCTTCGTTACACGACAATGGGGTTACCTGATTTACTTCCCGATTACATACTTCAGCTATCCATGACTCTGCCGCAGAGCTGTCACGCTGGGTGCCTGAAGACTCACCGCTGGGACGACCTTGACCTCTGCCCTGGCCACGACCTCGATTAAATCCACCTTTGTTGTCACCTCTTTGTTGTCCTTGCTGCCGTTGACTGGTTGCATACCTTCCTCGGGAGCTCTGATGTCCTTGTTCATTTTTCTGCCGATACCAGCAGTCTTTCTTGAGATGACCTGTCTTTCCACAAATGAAACATTGTCCTTTAGTTTTTGCTGCGAACGTACTCATATTGCTCTTCTTGTCTGTGACACTCGTGCTCATATTTTTCTCTTTTATTTTAGACTTTACATAATCCACGGTTCTTTGTTCTTCTGGAATTACATCAATAAAATCTCCAATATAACTATAACTTGCAGGTAAAGCTCTGAGTAAGTATCTCATCTTCTCGGGTTCATTTATATTTCCACCAGCCGCTTTAAAGTCATTTATTGTTTTCTCGAAATCGACGAAGAATTCTTCTATGGTATTGTAGTTACTTAATTTAATCTCTTCAATTTTACCCCTGCATATTATTTGCATAGCAGTAGATTTTGTTAGGTACATCTTGTCAAATTTTTCTATGATTTCATACGCTGATGCACATTCACCAATGTATTCGAGCTGCTTATCCGAAATTGAGCTCATTATAATTGTTCTAGCCTTCAAATCTTTCTTCTTCCAAGTAGATTCTTCATTTTCGTATTTAACAGGCATGCGGTAGCACATGGCGGGCTCGTTGCATTCTTTATATTCTAGAAGCGTCATTAACCTTAATTTCCAACTAGAATAGTTGACACCGTCGAATATAGGAATCATTATGTTTTCTATTCTTACTTGCTGAGCCATCTTGATAACGATTTAATTTAGTATTCTTGACTTACTTGTCTTACAACTTGTACATGACACGTGCGCCGGCGTTCCTCATGGTCTGTAATTTTCTTGAACTTGCTGTATTTTCTTGTCAACCACGCTCTGCTACCATGTTGGAGTTGTGGATAATAATAAACGTGGTTTTATTCTGTATTTTATTGAAGATTTAATGATAATACATTTTAACATGCTTATCGAGGTGAAGCCATAACGGAAGGAAGCGAATGAGAGAAAAAGCCATCTTAATGACAGATCAGTAATCATCTACACTAGCTACTAGATGGCGTTACAGGTTTTAAATAAGTCAAAGATTATAATATTTATTACTTATTACCACAGATTATAACAACATATACAATTTGAAATCTATTACTCATATAGATAAGGTACTTTCATTTAGGTACCTATGTAGGTAGGTATAGTAACAAGTTTCAAATTTTAAATGTACCTTGATCTTATAATCTATCTAATTGTATGCTATTTTATAAATAAATGACGTACCTACATGATTACTAAACATAATATATTATTGTCTCCCGCTTAACGTATTTAAAAAAGATTTTAAATAGGCAGCAGAATACCTAAGTTCCCAGTGTTTGGCTGGTGAACGCCAGCTGAAAGTATCTCTTCAATCTTATGTACCATACCAATTTTTGTATAATTTTGACAGCAAAAAAAAAAAAATATTTTGAAAGCAGCATTACAAGGTTACATCTTATAAAAATATGCAACACGGCGGCGGTACGTTACCGAGCGGATACCAATTCTATCAACAACCCATAAACCGCAACCTTTCTTTGTCTCGCCTCTTAATGCTATCGTGGCATCGAGTGAGATAGAAATCTACAAGTTTAATGGGCCGTTACGCGAGAAAAAATCAGTCCGCATTCGCGATACGCGAGTGATAGTGGTGGAAGGACACTGGTAGACTGGTGCAATGTGCAGTGATAACGAAGTACCGCGACGTCGTCAGCGACGCGACTCTAACTTGTTGCTAAGCGACGTGACTCCACGTGAGTATATCTACCATAGCATGAAGTCCATAGCACCATAGTAGCCTCGGCTACCTCAACGCGTCGTCGCTCCATGCTCAACATACTAACACTGAATCAAAACTGACGACCACTTAAGATAACCTCCTTAGTATTTTACGTTTGTATTCGTTGACGTCACCGCATCAACTCGAGTTTTCAATATAGATTGATAACGTGTCGTGTTCCGCGAATAGCGTTCGCTCACCTTACCGCTACCCGCTATTGTGTAGATAAGTACAATATTTATGACTGCCGTTCGATAATTAATTGACGCTGTAATACTTACTGCTTTTTAATTTCAACTCTGTTAAGGACTTAGGTACCTATTACAATATGAGGGCATCTTTATTTATACCGTCGCATAATGTCAATACCAACATAGGTAATTACTATGACTAAATGGATACATGTGCACGCGTTGTTAAATACCGATTGCTTCAATAGACATGTTGACGTGACATTTGAAACATAACAAAGCGTATGTCTAGGTTACTACGCTAATAACTACCTACTTACCAGTGGACCCTCCACTGGTAAGTAGGTAGTTATCCAAGTGCTCATTGAGCTTACTAAAATTAATTCATGCTAAAAATAGGCATTCTATACCACTATATCTCATCATTACAACCCATAAACCTCCCACTGCTGCACATGGGTCTCCTCAAAAGGTTGTGGAGGAAATTTAGCCTACTATATCATTCTGGCCAGACGGATGGGTATAGAGGCCTACGTCCAGCAGTGGACTGCAATAGGCTGAATGGTGAGGTTTGTAAATTTGTAATCCCCGCTCTCATAAATGCTGTGCCCGTCGGGGTCCATAGTGCTACTATTTAATTTTAAACTCACCTGTAATACCTATGGAATGGCAATAAAGTATTGAGTATTAAGTATTGAGTATGATTGTGGTGTGTCACCTTTTACGATACCAACGGATTGAGATGGGGTAGTGACATTGTGTATTCTTAATCCGTCACTACACGGACAATTCTTATAATCAATTCTATACCTATTCAAATGCAAATCAAGCTTTCAAAAGTTCACATTTGTTCAATTATTTCAACATTTTTTTATGAAGAAACTTTCACAAAATTATCATAACAACGTGGTCCGAAGTCTGTTTGAAAACAATTTCTTTCAACCAATTCGAAAGGGTTACTGTGGGCCTTTCCGTGTATTGACTCTTATTTGCATAAAAATCTCATCAGAGTCCAGCTTTCGAACTCGATAATGATCTTAAAAGTTTCGACAAGATTTTTTGAGTTTATATATATAATCCAAGGATTACTTTTCTGGTGTCGTATCAGGTTAATAAGTTTACTTATTTATTAATACAGGTATCGTTGGATATTGAGTTTTGGTACTCGTTAGTTGGATTAAAAAGATGGGAAGAATATATAAAGTGTTTTATGTTATAGTTGGAAAGAGCTTATTTGAAAATATAATAATAGGTAATAAGATATGTGTATCTGTATATTGAATTAAGAAGTCTTACATAAAACATTAAAAATGTAACTACCTACTTAGGAATTACTTAGGGGTTAGGTTAAATAAGCAAGCTGCAGTGGCAGTGGGCTGGTTACATCTACAGAATGATGGATGGAAAAAACGATGGAGCAAGCGTCTCCTTGAGTGAAGACCGCGACTCGGCAAGCGTAGAGTAGGACGCCCTCCAGCTAGGTGGATCGACGATAAAAAGGTCGCGGAGTCTGATGCTGAAGGTGTTCTGGCGCGTGATAAGTATTGCGTTTTTCAATAAAGAGATCATTGTATACCCTGTCGGGCACAGCAAAGTAGGTGAGAGGAAGATACATCTTGACAGGTGTTTCCTGAGCGCTATGATATGTCCTTCTTCAAACGAAGTTAAAAGAAAGCTATCCTCTTAAGGTAGGCAGGGGCTTGTAGAAAATATGAAGTAGGTAATTATAATTATTACTCTCCTTATTTTCTTATAATTAATTCTAGTCTATATAGCTTTATCAACTTAACTCTGAAACCTATTCATATTGATCCATTATCCTTCACCATCTGACAATATTCAATTCTGTTCTACCCTTAATGTTGAGATGTAGCAAAGTTTCACCTTATTTACATAACAACGGTTCGGTCCCAACTCCCGAACAAATAGTGCCTGTGCACAAGCACGAGCCAAGTGTCTTGGGAAACATTTGCCTTTGAGATGGGACACAAGTGCCGGAGCTGAATCAAATGGTTACTGGGAATTATGTATCTTCATTTCCTTATCTTTGCTCTCTTATTTTTGGGTTCTTTTCGGAATAAGTGACATTAGAAATCGCTATATGGCAAAGTGACATTTTACATGATTATTGTTACAAATTTTTATTATTATTGTAATTAAACCATGGTTTTTGTTCTGTCTATGTATAGTAACATCATTTTGTATCTTTAATGTGTTTTTGCAAATATTGTGTGCAAAAAAAATCTTTTCTTTCTTTTCAATAGTATAATATGTATATATATATATATATATATATATATATATATATATATAATGCTTATTTAAAAGCAATAGAAATAATTTTAATGATATTAAGAATTACTACACAGCTAACAACTTTTTAGTAGTCCTTGGAATATAATGCTCATAGTATCTACTTGAGGCTTTTAAATCTGCTTCTTAAGTAGATAATAGTTTACTTACATTAAATATGAATAGATAGGTACAGTAATATTTTATTCTAAAAACGGTGAAAAATTATTATACCTTACAATCTAAATTAATTGCAAAAATTCAAAGAAAATATTGTGATACAAATTAATTACCTACCAATATAAAATTAGAATTAATCCGCGTTCACAGAAGCTTCTCACGCTGACAAATAAAACATTTTCATTGCATGATCATGACAGTACAGGGGTATAATTTGTTTTATGTCATATTAGAAATGTAATGAGCTAATAAATCAAATCATGAACGTAAGATTTAATAAGTCTGAAAGAATTGACAGCTAACTTGAAAAACAGATATAGCAAACAAATTAGAAAAAATATGACCGTACTTGATCATCAAGGTACTTGTTAATAATGTTCTTTACTATATTCCGTCCGATAAATTAACAATGTGTGGCACACAGTAGCTCTGACATAATTGAGTAAAAAACCTCCATCCATAGGTAATCCATCCAGCCTCACTTTCACATTTATAATATTAGTAGGATGATCTGTCTTATACTTAGGTATATATCAGAATTACTGGTGAAAACCTACACCAAACCTTTGCAACAGGCCGAAAATATTAAAAACATTTGAAGAAAAAACAAAAATATTCGCACAAACATTTTGTTAAATATTATGTAAATTTTACTTCCCAATTCTCGAGCAATAAAAAAAATACTTAGAAAGTGTCGCTCGCTCGGCCGTCAGGGGCGGCATTTGTATGTAAATTGACTCATAGATAACCAAAGTTTGGTCTCAATGCTCCTGCAACTTTACGAACAAGCAAAGTAATATTGTCATTCTGTGTTGACGGTAGTGCTTTATGTGTTTGAAACTGTGCTGTTTTTGTGTGCGATATGTGTATCTTCCAAAATATAAATACTTACCTATGTACCATCATCTATTCTTCTTTAATGTAAGTTGCTACGAGCAGAACATTGAATTTAACCCAGTTGTTACTGAAACAAATTTTTGCCTCGTATCTTTCTGATTTTCAGATATTGTTACCTTCATGCCTATAGTAAATGTGTAAAAATAGAAAAAAAAATCAGGGTTATCGGGAAATCTCGGAAAATGTGGATCGTTATAACGATCGGTAGTAATAGGCGGGTAGGTTCACTCATGCTAGTACTATTGTTTCGTTAGAGAGACACAATATCTATTTTTGCAAGAAAAAGGCTTTATTCCTTATCTGAAAAAAATTAATTAAGTAATTGGTCTATTTATGTAAGAGTATTGTAAGTCACAAAGCACGGTTTAGGGTGTAAATGAGCTTTGCACTTCAAAAGAGTGAAGTTCGTATGTTTTGACAAAGAGTTCTTTTTGTAAAAAACACAACAAAGCTGAGAATAATTGCACTCTAGTACTTCTACTAGATAGTCAATTCTGTCTTAGCATGCAATTTCCCTGTAGTTTTTAGGGAACACCATCATTGACCTTACAATTAATTTATTAGGTATGCAGGGTATTTGAAGATATCGCCTTTCATTTTCTTGTCATTAGACACTTGGAGAAGACGCCAAAATTTATCAGACCGATCCTGTCTGATGAAATTTGGCTATTTCTCCAAGTATGCTTTGATTGATTGTTACGGTAGAATCAACAAAAAGAATCATCATCATATCAATAACTAGAATAGAACTAGATGGCTCAGGTTGGATATTTTCCTCAATAGGAGGGTCTTCGTTAGTTCGTCTCCTTTTTGCTAAAGAAGAGAAAGGTCCACTGTCGTCATCACTGTCGAACGACATGTATTCTATCTCTGTAAGAGCCCTTAGCTAAAAACCTCAATACTTACACACCCATGAAATGTGTATCAAACCTGAAAAATTGATCAAAATTACAACTTCCTCACAGAATCATCATTTGTGATATAAGCATTCACGTTATCAAGGGGTAAAATAGTTATATTTTTTGGAAAATTGGATTACATAATCTAATTATTCCATTTCATAAATGATTTCGTTTAGAGACAGTGGTCTTGATACGAAATCTAAATGCATCCCCAAATTACTACCGATCGTTATAACGATCATAAAATTTATAATCATTTTTTTTTTAAAAAAAACAAGAAGCAAGTCTCTTTTTTTCCAAAGATTCATTATAGAGGTTATAAATTTATAAAAATCATACTTCAAATGTGTTTCAATCCGAAATAACTCTATAAAAACTTATTGTTTAGATGACACCTCGAAAGTTAATTTTAAGAAATTAATTCAAGATGCAAATACACTTATAAATAATAATTTTACTGTAACAAATTACACTCCGAAACACGGTCAAATGCTTATTACACGAATTGGTAAATAAGGATCTAAAACTCTGCTGTCAAAAATATAAATTAATTGATGTTATTTTTTATGTATATTTTTGATCTTTATAAAGATCGGTCGCTGTAAATGGGTTAATTAATGAGCCAAGGATGACACTATTAAAGAGTCTAATTAGGTAATCTAATTTCATTGAGACAAGGAACTATAAACTGCAGTCCAAGAAGCCAAGGGATTTCCTTCCGAATTAGAGAAAGAAAACTGTGAAAAATGTGTCATTGTGTGTGTGTGTGTGTGTGTGTAATTGTGTATGTGTAAATGTGTATTTGTTATTATCGGTGGAAATACACGTGGAAACGGTTACTATGATACTTACATTAAATCGCTCGATTTATATTGAAATAAAATCAATATAGGTATAGGTTCTATCTATTCATCGGTATGTAAGTCCTAGTATTAATTCATTAATTTATCTGAATAATATAAATAAATTATCGGTTAATTTGCTTATAAAATGTGTATTTGTATATTCTTATGTACTTAAAATAAATATTTTTTACATAAAACTTTATATGCCAGGTCACACACAATCTCACAAAATAGATTTTATAAGACATTAATTTAAATTCATGATATTATCAGGTGTTAATAATTGCTGGAATAAATATCATAATTTTATCAATTTAAAACGTTTAATTATAATATTGATATTAAAATTTATAAATCTCGGCATTGTATCGTTTAAAACACGTTTATTAGTAGTAGTTAGGTACGTAATCTTTTGCCTGCGTCTCATTCAGTAAGTACCTTCTTTTGTTCGAGTGCGTATCCAGTGCGTCGATTCTAGTCTAATACATCTAAGATGGGAATCTAGTTACTGAAATGTTTCATCATTACAGTCCCTATTAATTAAATTATTCGACATCTAATTTTACTGTTTCAAGAGTTTATTAGTAGTCTCATGAACTTATTGATTTATGATAACATTGAAGTACAGTTACAAACTGGTTAACTTAAGAAATCAGTCAGCCAGTCAGTTTGCAACCACACACACCAAATTTCATCACTATCATTACAACCCATAAATTACTATCTCACTGCTGGGCACAGGTGTCCTCCAAACATTTTGGAGGGAATTTAAATTAGGTACTATGCTAGACGGGTTGGTATACAGGGTTAAGTTTCGATTTTTCTTTTTCTCATAGTGCTTGTGTTGGTTTAAATTAGTCCTTTAGTTGCCTTGTACGACACTAACGGGTTGAAATGGGGTAGTGACATTATGATGTATTCTTAATCTGTCACTTCACGGTCACGCACAACCGCATTAATTTTCATTGTCATTTGAAATAAACTAAAGCTAACATTGTGATGTGATGTGATAAGCGATGGTGGCTGAATGGATAAGGCCGGTCCCTTATCCATTCAGCCACCATCGCTTATCACATCACATCACAATGCAAATCACGCGGTCGAAGCACGATCCCGACCAGCAGTACCAATGTGGATTCCGCTTTGTGGAATTTATATATTTATATATATACTTGTCTTACCATTTGCTAACGGTGAAGGAAAACATCGTGAGGAAACACACATATCCTAGAAGAAATTCTATGAGTATGTCTGATCCACCAACCCGCACTAGGTCAGCGTGAGTAGATTATGGCCTAAACCCTTTCAGCTCTCTAATTAGAGGAGAGGAGACCCGATCCTAGCAGTGATACTTAATGGGTTGCCGATGATGAACATTGTGATAGATGATTTAATTTGACTGTGACGTAGCAATAGCCTAATAATCTAATCAAAAATGTATTAGGCTACAAAGTTGCTTGTAATGACTCGATTATGCAAGAATCGGTAGTCTCAAGTTCATATAATTTGTAATAATTATTGCATATCGATTAACTTTATAGTACAGACCGGTTAACTAGAAGTTAACTTTATCGAGATATAAACTCGTAAATATATATGTGTTTATGCTACGGTTGACAGCATGTGACGTGACTATATCATGTTTCTTTATCGGTTAGTTTATGATCCATACATTGTCATAATACGTAAAAGAGATGTCACTAGTCTAGACTTTAGTGAATTTAGTATTAGATTTAGTACTTATTGGTACTTTTTAGTAAATACTTATAAGTTACACATATTATGTGAACAGTATCGCATTTTTTAAAATTAATAGGTACTCATATTTTTATAAACATATTAAATCCCGTGCAGATTAAGATATCTACATCTTAATTTCATCATTACAACCCATAAACGCCCCACTGCTGGGCATGGGTCTCCTACAAACATTGTGGAGGGAATTTAGCCTACTATACCACGTTGGCCAGACGGGTTGGTATAGGGTTTTGTTTCAAGTTTTACTTTTCTCGCAGTGCTCTTGTCTTAAGGTTATTCTCTTAGTCGCCTTTTACGACACCCACTAGTAGAAATGGGATAGTGACATTATGTATTCTTAATCCGTCACTACACGGATTATACACATCCTACATTAAATATTAAGCAATTTCCATCGCTTTGGTTTAACATTTTATATACCTAAATGCTAAACAAGTAATGTATTTAATGTAATTATTGAGTTTCTACTTTTATTACGATATTAACCTACCTGCAATGGAGGAATATCGTCCGTAGGTTTCTGTAACGAGCCACGGTGATAAGTAGAAAAACGTTGTCATGACGTCATCATGTTAACAGGTAAAGTCTGGCCATCCGTTCTTTGCACAAGAAAAGAGCGGTAAATTCAAAAAAACAAGGGGTGACAACACCGACTATAGACTGAAAAAATGCGTTTGATACTATTATCTCAACTTAAGTAAATATCAACTTTCTAACTACGCCTTTGATAGCTTTCGGCATTATTTTTCAATAATTTCAAAAGAATATTGATTGAAAAACACTAAAAAGACAGTGACATGACAGTTCAAAAATATTGCCATGTATAGATTTTAAAAAACAGTCCAGTGCAGAGAACCGGTAGCCAGACTCTAATGGATAAATTCGATCTCAGGGACGTCCACGCGTAGCTCAGATGGAAGAGCACTGCACACGGAATGGCAGGGTCGCGGGTTCAAGTCCCGTCATGGGTTTGAATTTTTCCATTACTTGTTTAGCATTTATTTAAAATATACACATCTTAATATATAAGTATATAGTTAAATACTCCAAAAGCACGTGATTTTTCCAATAGGTATGAGATAGGTTGAGAATTAGCGTATCCGTATGTATTCGTTCATACGGTGCGAGATATTGGCCACTGATATACAGTCACTTTTAAGCTTTTAGTGATGACATTATGATTTATATGTTAGCATAAAAATAAGGCCATAATTGGTTTTAATAAACTCAAAATGAAACATACAAAAAAATGTTTATCTAATTTAATAACACCAACACTATTAACAAGAAATATAAATTCAACTTTTACATATCTGTTAATACAATCTTAATAGTAGTCTCTACTTAAGTAAATAAAAAGGCAAACAAAGAAAAACGCATTGAAAAGGGCAGTATACCTACCTTAAATATAAAGTAATATGTAAATGTTTTGATATCAGCAGAAACATAAAATTTATATACCAACTCATAAGTGGGCGATACATTGCCACAATGTTGGACGTTGTCACCCGTATCGTTGACAATGTCGGCCCTGTCTCTTAAATTGTCGGATAAAACTGAGCTTTGCATCGTTCAGTGTCCTTTATGAATACCAAGTGTAACCAGTCTGTCCTATAGTTAGAACATATTTATTCCGAATACGCATGTTTAAGTTTATCCTTCGTTGTTTCTCAGTGTCCTTTTTCACCGTTTAACTCGTATATGGTTGAGATATGTATGAAGATAGGCTTATTTGTACTTACTCTTTATATTATGTAGTGTACTTAATTTTAATTTTATCAAGTATTCTAACTTAGCGAAGGTTTAATAGGTAGTATAATAATATAATAGGCAGGTATGTTTGCATTTATTTGAAAGATCATATTAAAGTTCTTTCTTGTATCATTATTTCAACCCATTAACGGCCCACTGTTGGTCACAGGTCTTCTCTATTGAGGAATTTTGCCTACTTATAGCACGCTGGCCAGACGGGTTATTATGGGGTTTGTTTCGGATTTTCCTTTATTACAGTGCTTTTATCACACCCACGGGTTGAGGCGGGGTGCCATTATGTAACTATTCTTAATCTGGTCGTCTGATGTTCAGTCAATTTTTTTCTTTTAGGCATAAGTAGGTTGGTTGCCCATTCCCTCCAACGCCAGAATCTATAGAGTTACGCCCATGACTTAAATTTGAATAGAATAAATTTTTCATGTTCGTCTGTCAACACGTGTTGGTTCAACACTAATGAACTCCTACCCCTCTTAATTATTATTGCCGCCTATTGCAGTGACAATTGAAACGGGACACTTCTGTCCTAAGCAATTGAATGAATTGTGAAATATAGACAGATGTAATCAAATAATAGTTATGGATGTTCCGTTCGTTGACTTTAATCAATAGTTCAATGTAAATAGATACAACCCTATTATAGGTGTGTATGAATATTATAATGTGCCTATTGATAGAAAGCATGGGTCTATTGACATGATTGATTTTCTGTGGAACTGTTAAAAAATTCTAAATCAAACATGGAACTCATGGAAACTTTTTTGTTTGAAAATTAATCCTAATGCACGGATTTTTTTTTGTATTTTTTCATTTCTAAATTTTAATTGCACAGATCTGAAACGGAATAATGTTCCTTCTAATTAAATTAAGTACTATATCTACCCATTAACCTATACTGGTATTTCCCAGCACTACTTACGCTTTAGCATGAAACATTCCAATGTCTCTATCAATATTTGTATTATAAATATAATATAATACCTATATAATAATATTCTACCACATTCACACAGCGCCATCTAGTCCTAAAGTAAGCAATTATATTTGCTTGTGTTATGGGTAGGTACTACACAACTGATATACTACTTAAATATATTTCTTTTTGTAAATACATACATGTTATAGATAAATTATACCCAGACACAGAACAAACCTTTATGCTCATCACACAAAGATTTGTCCTGGGTGGGGATCGAACCCACGACCTCCGGCTTAGCAGTCAGGGTCACTAACCACTAGACCAACAGGCCAGTCGTTTTATATAATTAATATAAAACATTGAAAGTTTCTACAGTATAATAAAAAAATTAAAATAAAAACATATCTTCCAAATATCATAACTAGTTTATTACATATAGGTTTTATAACAAAATCAAGTTCTTTTTACAAAATCAAATTATACTAACAAATATACTAACAATAAAACTCAAATAAAATAGAAGCCAAATTCAAACATTTTTAATCTATACTTACTTCATATAATATACAAACTTTTGTAACCAAATCTCGTTGTATAAAGTTACTACTCGTTCATATACGATCGTAGAGAAGGAGTATGTATTAAATTGGTTTCGTTATGCGTCCTCTAAGTCTGTCCCGTGACGCTTCGTGTCGATGACCGGTATGCCACGTCGCGTCATTTTTATATCACTTAAAAGTGTCGTGTCAAAGAAGGTTTTAGATTTTCAACAGATTTCATTTTAAAAATAGAATGTATTTTTGTTTTTGTTGCTCGAAATAGTGAAAATTAAATTAATGATAGTTGTGGGTTTATCTACAGGGAGAATACGTTAGGTGAATAGTGTTAAGGGATTTGTGAACGTTGAAAGTTGAATGGTTTTATACGTTCTAATGCTACCGTTGCTGGTCGACCTAAGCTTAGCTTAGTAAAGCTTTTCTTGTTTTTTGGAAATTTTACATGCTTTAAAGATATATAAGATTAGATATGTGTTTTCTTATAAGTACCTATCAAAATTATTATACCTAATAATACTTATTTTTAAAAGGATAAAATAATAATTGGACATTTTATTAGAGATATTATAAAAAATCACATAACGTAAGCAACATTTTTTTAAACATTGGTACATACATCTTAAATAACACTTTATATTTATCATCATCATCATCAGCAACCCATTAAGTCCCACTGCTGGGCTCGGGTCTCCTCTCCTCTAACTAGAGAGCTGAGACAGCTTATAAATTTTTTTTTATTTATATTAATAAGAAATAAAATTTATGACAAAGATTCAGCCAATTTAGCAGTCCCAACAAATATATCTATATGTTAAACGGAGTTAATAAAGGCTTCCATCAACTGGACATCCGTCGATAATCTGATGCAAATACAAGACGTGAGGTGGCTGCACCGCGCATGAGCACTTCGCATATCCGATCGTAAAACTGTTACAGCCGCGGAGGCACCTACCCTACCCCCATAACACCTACCCCTCAATACATCCCTCCTTTCCTCTCTCCGCATTTCCCCTCTTCACACCCCCGCGGCCCGTCTGCAAACCTCTTTGTTTTTGGCAATACCTCCGAGGGAACTAAACCGGGACTAGACTTAAGACCCTTTAATAGCTCTCTCTGTGCCAGGAAATTTCCTGCTTTTGTTTTGGGAAAGGGTTAAAATTTTCCACCCGACGTTGTGCCGATGAATTTTAATGGAATGATAATGTTGCTGATGAGCGTATTGTGTGGTGAGATTGTGGGGATTTGTCACTTTGTGTTCCTTATCTTATCGCTAAATGATTTACCAAAACAATATAGTTCTTTTCATTTGAATACGAAAATTCCTCTATGTATTTGCTGTTAAAATTTTTCATTGTAATATTCTGATTAAAATCTCAGCTATTTCATCATATACCTAATACTATTTAATAAATTTTCTATAATTAATAGCATTTCTTATAAATTGGGTACATAATGCGTACAAAACGTGCAAATAAACATGTCCCTTTTAAAAACATTTTGTTATTCAGAAGTCGTAGGTAGGACGGACGGACGAGCAGGTAGAAATACGAGTAGGTTGTATGTGTGAGATGACGTAGTATTACTGCCTAATTCGCAGGATCCAACCGGCCGAGGACATAGTGTACACTGCAGGACAAAATATTTGATACCATATTCAAGCCGGTGTCATGTTACCAAAATATTTTTGACTATATCTCTTTTTATGACGAAATGAACAATATAGGTATTATTTCAAATATTTTAAATCGAACATTGTACAAATACATAAATTTATGCAAAATTATCACAATTATTATGTTTATTATCAATTTCAATTCATATTTCTTAATAGCCAATTAATATAATTTATTTCAATATATATTCATGCCTACGATAATAAATACATATAAAGTATGAAATAAACATAGTGCTATCAATATAATTCTTTATACATATAAATCAGATCGATAGTAAAACGCATTCATTCAAAGAACATAAATATTAAATAAATATTCTGCAACATTTGTTTTATTCATTATGTAGGTATATCCTATAGGTAGGTACTTATGCATTTATTTTGAACTGAAATTAGAATATAACAAGTCATATTTTGTTTAATTTTAATATTATGTTACTTTAAAAATGGTATCCAATTATAAGTTTTGCACTAAGTACTTATATCTGTGTTTAGTTTTAAAACCAGTTTACTATTAAAATCAAACTTTAATAGTTACTTACCTACCCTTAAAAAAAAACGAATACTAAACTATCCACTCGTATAAGGATTAGGTACTATTCAAAAATTAATATTTAAAGTATAATAAAACAAATCGTAGGTTATGGCGGAAATAATTAATAATAATAAAAAAATTGAAAGTCTACATTCTACGTTGCTCAAAACTCAAAATAAATTAATGCAATACCTTACCCCCAGCTTCTTACTAATTTGCGACTACAACAGTAAATAAAATAAAAAATTAACAACTTAATTGCGCTGACATTTATTTGTCTTACAGTGTACGCTTAGCGTGTGATACGAATACAAAATGGTGTCAGGTTGATTGTGCTAAGGTTGCGTGCGGATCGATCTGATACTGTGGGACGTGTCAATGTGTTCCTACATGTATTGAGTTGGTGCCGCCATGATTTTTTATTTTTTTTTATTTACGTTTTTATAAAGTGACAGTGATTTGATTGGTAAGTTGTATTAGAATAGTTTTCAAAGCTTTTTTATTTACGTTTTTAAAAAGTGCTAGTGATTTGATTGGCAAGTTGTATTAGAATAATTTTTATAGATTTTTGTTTGTTTTTATTTGAATTCTACTATTGTTTATTGGTATAATTTTGTTATTTGATTAGGTACTAGGATGTGCTTATTCTCAAAGAACAATGAATTCACATGTTTTTAATTGAAGTTGTATTCTTAAAGTTTGTAATTATTTAAAAACTTATTAATTTCCCAAAAATACTATAACACTAGGTTTCCAAAAATACATTTAAGTAAGTTGGTTCATAGGTAATATGTATTTTACTTCAAAGAAGATAATATTAGATACATTTATTATTTTTTAATCCAGTCAATACAACAATTTACTAAGCATTTGAGAAAAATGAATTCTAAACGGAGATAAATACACTACTATATGAAAAAGGTGAATTTAATGGGTACCGATTCCTACTTATAGTAGGTACGTAGGTATATACCTACATAACCCTATCAATATTCTTGTAACTTCCCGAAGATTTATATCAGATACACAAAGGTGCATTTAGTTACCATTCACTTAGCGTATGTGAGTTATTTCATTGATAACATCGCGTTCAGCTCCCACGTAATCAGATAGTATCAATAAATAGGTAGGTATATCAGATCTAGTAGCATAGTATAGGTGTCTATAGTTTCCTGCGTAGGTATTACCCATTAGAATATTTTTTCATTATCATTACAGTCCATAAACGTCCCATCGCACGGGTTTCCTCCAAATATTTTGGAATAAGTATTAGGTATGTATACCTAGGTAGGTATATCTATTTTTTACTGTTCTGTTTTAATTCCACTTAGGTAAATAAAATTTTATACTTACCTAATTTTTTTTTTATCACTTAGGTATTAAATGTTTCCCAAAAAGGGAATATTTTATTAAGAAAATTCATATCGCATTTTAAAATCTACGGACGTTCATTATTCAATAGGTAAAAAAAATCAAGAACTTTTAAACTTTCGCGACTTGTACACATATTAAATTATTATAAAACGGGTCTAAGTCACGTATTATATTATAAGGAATAGTAAATACCTTATTTATTAAAAAAAAATTACCCAAAAAAAAAAAAAAACTATACCTATTAAAAATTTATTATACCAAAAAATCATAATGTCCCGGCCACCTTAATAAAGTCCCAGCCACCTACTGAAGAATCATATTACCTTCTCCTAACAAAAATAAACGAACAGAAATGCTCCAAATATAGATTCAAACCAACGTTGTAGTAGGAAGGTATACAAAATCTACCGACTCAATAGTATATCCAATCTACAGAGATAAATTCCGACTCTTGTCTAACCAGGGAGTTTAGTGTAACCCTTGTTTTTGTTTAACTTAGGACAGTCCTGATTCACGAGGTTTTGGGATGATACCTACTTAAGTTTGGTTAAAAGCATGGTAGGGTATAATTAGGTATACTGCGTCATCATTTTAGCAGTTAGACATCCATTGATGAACGTAGGTATCAATTAGCTTTTTTCGTTTTGTCGTTTTACTTACCTTACTTCTTACCTATGTAAGATGATGCCTAGGTACCTACTGATTGAATATTGAGAGGCTGGTGAAGTTGTCAAAGACTGCCGTGGAAGAGGTACCAGGTTCGATTTCCAGGTCAGATGAAAATGGTATTAGGTTATTCTATCATGAAATTTCTGTCCTGAGATTTTCCGGATAGTCCGTAATTTGGAAAATAGGCTCGCCCCCTCTTCATAGGAAGAAACATACTCAGCTAACAAAATGTGCATGTGATACATCTCTGCCTATCCCTTTGGGGAAAAAGGCGTGATGCTATGTCATGGTGAAGTTGTTTTAGTAGAAAATTTTACATAAGTAGACATGATACATTAGAGCACCTAATGAAAGTAAATAGTTTCTATATTCATAATTAGATTATAATTTCAAACACTGCTATGAAAAAAAATAAAAACTTAAGCTGTAATTTGGTTTTTTAACTTATCAAATTACTCTACCTAATTATTTAGAATTTGCAATCACATGGGTACCTACTTTAATTTAGAAAGAAAAAATCACCCTCATTCTTAACTTGGTGAAAAATATATTCCAAAACCGGTCTCTACATTTTCTTCTTTATGGTGACATTAGCTCCACCCGTCTATCGTGAGTGGACTCTATCAAGCGCGTAGTGGGACATTGTCGTGCATTCCGAGAATGTCTTTACCTTGTAGGCGTATCTCTACATCTATTATACCTATTCGCGTCCGTAGATAGCGTCGTGACTTAATCTCTTATGTCATATTTTACTACATATGAGTTTAACTGACTCTACATGTCTAACAGGTAAGTACATGTAGAGTAATATTTAATAGTTTGCTCATTGTTTTCCTTGAAACGTTGTTTGGTAAAGTTGTAGAGTTATAGTAGAGCTGAACTTAAACTTAGGATGTTGGTTTATTTACTTATCAACTTTACCTCCTGAATTTATGAATTAACACTTATATGCTTATACTATTATTATTGATATTAAATGTTGTAAATCCTACTTATATTATTCTGCTATATATGAGTTAAAAATAAAAAATAATTCTGTATAAAATGGAAGTTATTCGCTTGTATAAAGCTTTTATATATATTGTAATTCATTCATTGTACTGTTTTACGATCTCGTAGGTAGATACCTATTGTTTATGTATGTAGGTATGTTAAGCAGTTAGTTCTAGCGTGTTCATAGCGGGCATTGACAAGCACCCTAGCGAAGCATGAAGCCAATTAACGCGCCCAACAGCCAATTGTTGATCATTAGCCACTAATCCGGCTCATATTCAATCAATACCCAAAACTTTACTCGCACACCTCCGCCCGCCGCACCCCTCGTCGCGCGACATTTAATGACACCCGTGCAACGTCCGACACACGCCATTATAGCCTCTCCTCACTCCACGTAAGGGCCACACTCCCCTGAACCCGCCCACCGCGTTATATAGCACCGAGGATCTATAAAAGTTACGTCTGTAATCTAACATAAAACTCGGGCCGTTTAGATGCGAACGCGGCCACGGACGACACATCTCGGCTCGCTCCGTACTTTTACCGAAATATGAAGGTGTTTTTTGTGTGAATACTCGGGTTTTTTCGTGTAAAAACAAGGTTAAATCGTTTGTCGTCGGTGTAGAGGCGCGGACGTGGACGCGCGTCGCCGCGGCGCGCTCACGCGATGTGAACCTACCAACTTTGACGTTTGTACGCCGAACAAAAACAATTTGTAAGTACCTATTTGAATATTTCCACGCTGAACCACGCTCCTAAGCTGTTTAAAAAATTATCTATGCAAGAACTCGCTCTGACATGCTTATGTATTTACATTTTGTGAATTTGCCGCAAGAAATTCCGGCGTTTTTTTGTGGTTATCAAATGAATTCAAGCGGAAAAAACGTTCTTTCTGAAACAAACAATGTGATTTTAATTGATTTTCTATCAGATTTTCAATGGAGGATAACATTTCAGAACAGTTTTAATACAAACAAATTAGATTTAACATCATTTTCTGTTTTTGAAGACCTAAAGACGTCCAATACGATGGGCGTTTATTTATGAATCCAATTGGATTATTATCTTTGAGTTAGCAATTTCTAGTCTTTTTTTGTTATTGTAGTATTATTTGAATAGCTTAACACTAAATCTATAAACATATTTAGTTTAGATTTATATGAATTTCTTTAGCGCGACGCTGCAGATAAGTCGCTGTATTTATCTTATTTTTAAGGTTGATTCTATTTTTAGCATCGAGCTAAATATTTCGTATATTTAACTTTCGATAATTATACAGAAACTTATGTAACATTGTTATCAACAATAGTACATAGTTATGCATATGTAGATATAATTAATGTTGAATGAAAACATAATGTTAATAAGCTCGTTTCCACATTTGTCGAATGTTATCAATAACATTTACACTTACCAATTTTTCATGAAATTAATTTTAGTATTTTTATCACTAAAACCTTTCAAAAAATGTACGTGGCGCCATCTTTTACACGCACTTCAAACTACATAACTGAGAATTGGATGAACTTTATTGCAACATGGCCAGTGAATTCCATATATTTCCCATCCCCTTCTAACTTACGTTTCGATAGTATAGCTCCACTCTTCATAGCGCTCTCCATTCGAATGATCCAGCCGGTGCATTGCCGCAGTCTAAATACAACCCTCTCACTCAAATGATAAGGTTGCACTTGCAATGCAAATGATTCTTATTTAGTTTCTATTAAAGATGTTACCTTGCCGCTGTGGTGTGCACCTTGAAATATAGTTATCTCGCTCGCACATTAGCTGTCATCTCTCTTTGTTGCGTGTATTATTATATGTAGATATCTCGTTCGGTGGGAGATAAACAGATGTCTGTTAGTTGTGACAGTTTGTATGGGATGTTAAGGAGGTAGAAGTACCACCATCATGAAATAGGCGGAGCGTGTGGTTTAGTTCCTCGTTTAGTACGATCGCAGTGTTAAAGTAAGATTATGGCGGTATACATGAGTACACCGACGTATTCTATACGTTTTATTTGAATAAACTTTGAGCTAAATGGATGGAGGAACCGAATTGTCGAATTATACCAACTGGCGTTGTAAAATTTGTATGGTAATTGTAGTCAGTATTCCGTTTCAGTATCATATTTTATAGCTGTTTTTATGTAGTAAATTATAGGTATAACTATGAGTCGAAATATAACATGATATTCTCTTACATAGGATTTCATATTTTCTCAGAATAAAATATTATATAGGTTCGAGGCTGATGAAAGTCGTTACGTAGGCAGCTATTTTTTTTACGCCTGTTAGGTACATTTTTATTTACGAGGCATTTTTATATATAGTTATAAAATTAAATTATAATCCCATAGTAAGTATGTGTGTGAGGTATACCTAACTTAATTTAACCTATTACCTATCTACCTACCTATATGAAAATTTTAGTAAGCTAAAGGCGATTTTGCTTTATTTTAATATGTAGGTAATTAGTTAATGTAACAAGATTAAAAATATATATGGATATAGCCTATATCAAGCGGTAAATAAATCTTATTAGAATATGGTAAGATCTAGGATGGTAAACACTCATTTAGGTAGGTATATAGGGTAGAGTGTGAAGTATGAAAGAGCCAGGCTTTGAAAGAGCTGATATGATTCTAACCCATTTACCGAAATCTTATTTGATTTTAATTTAATTCTATAGATAGCAACACTGGAAAGCTATCACCCACAAACATTTCAGAGTTCTAAGAAAACAAATGGCGTCACAGGACTGCATCGAAAATTTTTAAGTAAAAAGTAATTTTTTTGTTTTCACTTACCTTTTTTGAGAAATATGGCACAGCAAAATTGATGAAACGAATATAGTTATTATATGATTATTCATACCTATATTTGGCATTCCATATATTACACAAACATTTAATGTTACGGCTAAATAACTTTAATTTGAGTTTACATTTTAAAATATGCAATGTGATGAAAGAGCCAGCTGTCAATGCCATGAAAGAGCCGGCTCAAAAGCAAAGAAAAATGGTAGGTACCTACCAATACCAAATACAAGAGACTTGTGGTATCAAAGGGGTGACTAATGGTTCCTGTCATAAATGTTTCTAATTATTGTCACAGAACTGATGTTGTATTTTGAGACTGATTATTATTTATTATAAGTTAATTATTATTAAATAATATTAATAAGACTAAGGAAAGACTGTGATTATTGTTGAATTAGGTAAGTCATTTTTTATAATTTCGATTTTTTGATATCCGATTGAGAGATTATAATTAGGTATTAAAAAATGTTTTATTTGCTTGAAGTGGGTCCAGGCTCTTTCCTACATGTGGCTCTTTCGTGGACATGATGTTATGAAAGAGCCGATTTCCCTTCTTTTTTTAAAACGTCTTTAAGACCAATTTTTTCTATTCTTACCTACTTTATTTTGCTTTGATAGCCTTTATTATTAAACTAATTGTTAAACAATATTTATCTAAAAAATCTCGACCTGAAATATGTTTTTTTTACAGTTTATAAAACTGGCTCTTTCATACACACTCTCCCCTACCTATACCTAAGTATATGTAACTTGAGCACTAGAATATAAGCAGACAGGTGTCTACTAGGTACCTAAGTATGTAGGTAATTATATTCAACAAAATAGAATACCTTTGTTACTTTAAAAAAGTGGGTATTGTAATCTACCTTCAGACGAATAATAGGTACCTATCATACCTATAGGTAGGTAACTCCAAGAATTTTGTAGTACATTGTTAATATCGAGTTGTCAATTAGCTACACTGTTTCAACCAATCTAACAGGTAGGTAGGTTTCTATCTAGGTAAGTGCATACAAATTCTAACAAGTCCACGTCTAGTATTGATCTTGAAATTTATAAGAAGATATTTTATATCTTTGTCATTTATAGGTAGGTATGCAAATTAGATAGGTAGGTTTGGTTTGTTTGTGTTTGGTAGGTACTAAATTACTACTGAATATATTTAGTCTCGTTTAGTAGGTATAGGTATATTTTAAAATTGCAAAGCCAAATATATATTGCTATTATACATATATATACATAGGTACATATAGATCACGCCTCTTTCCCAACAGAGGGGTAGGCAGAGACCATTTCCTTCCACTTGCTACGATTCTGACATACCTACATCTTTGGCTTCTTCAACATTCATTAGTCTTTTCATGCATTCTCGCCGGTATATATTACCTACACTACCTACCTATTATATTGTATATGTAAGTATCTACCTATATTAAATAACTATAAATATAGGTGCCATATTATATCTACTTAAATCTACAAATAGGTAGACTTAGGTACATCTACTTAGGTACTTGGTACTTAATAATAAGTACCCAAATCAAAATAATTTATCCTTGGCGTTGTGTAAAAATACTATGGAAGACCCTTGTCAACTTCTGAAAGTATAGGTATGCCTAGAAGTACAAGAAGTCTAGGATTGAAATAGTCTTTAATATTAAATATTTTTAGATTAGGTAATCTATTCAATATCGTTTCCTGGTTTCCAATTTATTTAAGTAGGAAGTTAATCTGTACGTTTAATGAAATTTAATATTAAAAAAATGTGTTTAGTGTTAGTTATTTAATGTTTAAAATAGATTAAGTTTATCAAAACCAAATACTTACCAACTTTCATCAGTCCATTAATGTTTAACACTGGTCTAAAATATATAACCTAAGTAAAGTTACATAATAGTTATTTAGTTGCGAATACATTCAGATTAAAAACGGCAGACATATTTATTAATTACATACGTACATTGCAAGTTAATAGACCAGAGTTAAATATAGTTTACCCTAGCACATTCTTGTCAGTGAGATCAAAAAAAAAATTAATAATAATAATAATATTCTACCACATTCACACAGCGCCATCTAGTCCCAAAGTAAGCAATTATATTATTTGCTTGTGTTATGGGTACTAAACAACTGATATACCTACTACTTAAATACATTTTTTTTTTGTAAATACCTACATACATATTATAGATAAATTACATCCAGACACAGAACAAACCTTTATGCTCATCACACAAAGATTTGTCCTGGGTGGGGATCGAACCCACGACCTCCGGCTTAGCAGTCAGGGTCGCTAACCACTAAACCAACAGGCCAGTCAAAAAAATTGACTAACACATTTAATTTTTAAAAACAGAACAAATATGAATTGTCATTTCAGTTGACTACCCCTCTAGACAAGTGGCAATCACTTCAATCTGTCTATTCTAAACGACTTGTCTATTCTAGCTGCTACAGCTGTAGAGTTTGTTTCTTTGCTTGCTTGAACTCAGGAACTACTGGTCCAATTTAATAAAATATTTTACTCAGCTCCTATTGGCCCTAGCGTGATGTGATATCGTTTATAACCCTTCTCGATAAATGGGCTGTCCGACACTGAACTATTTTTTCAAATCGGACCAGTAGATCCTGAGATTTTTTTTATTTTTTTTTTTATAAAACAACGCCCGCACTAGGGAACGAGCCCTGTGTCGCGGGGAGCTTTACAAACATGAAACTAACGGACACAAAGTACACCCAGACTAGAAACAAATATCTATGAATCACACAAATATTTGTCTCGTGTGGGAATCGAACCCACGTCACCGAAAGGGTAAAAAAACGGGTTAATGCTGATACCCCATCAGTATTAACCCGTTTTTTTACACAACACCAGCTGGCCAAAGTAAGCTAATATAAAATACAAGCTTCTGTCTTGGATCTATCAACTGATTAATATATCATCATCATCATAACAACCCATAAACGTCCCACTGCTGAGCACAGGTCTCCTCCAAAGAATGTAGAGTGAATTTAGCCTACTATACCACGCTGACCAGACGGGTTGGTATAGAGTTTATTTCGAATTTTCATTTTCTCCCAATGCTCTTGTCTGCATAAGCTTAATACCTAGTCGCCTTTTATGACACCCACGGGTTGAGATGGGGTAGTGACAATTATGTATTCTTAATCCGTCACTATACGGATAATTTATTGATTAATATACCTACATACCTAATTATAGATCCTTTCAGCCATTCTGGCATGATTGAGCTATCAAACATCCATCCATATTGTCGTACTTAAAATATTAGTAGGATAAAGAAAAATTACCGAATGTAGGTAGGTATATACCTAAGCGTACCATGTGTGGATCGGGAGCTAGACAAGTGGCAATCTATTCGATCTATCTATTCTATCTTCATGTCAAATTAGTATATTGATCACGTGACATGTCAATAGCTTATGTCAGAGATGTGTCCAAATGTATTGTAAATCTACATCTATATGTAGATTTCAAAATCCATACGTTATTTTTATAAATTTCATTGGTTTTATAAAAGTAAACATTAAAAGACAGTCAATGTTTTATTGTATAATCTACATCCAATTCCGCCTGAGTATTTATACCTAGTACCTTGTAAACTGCAATTAACTGAAATATCTTTTTCAAAACATACCTCACCAATCCATAGCCGGTAGATATGAATCTACAACATAAACCAAAACAACACCTCCTCCAATACCAGACAGTTATGACCCCACTGCATGCACAATACAAGTTCATGTCAAGTTAATATTAGAAATGCTATCACCACTCCTTTTATTCACCCTTAACTCTATGTATTCACATTTCACATACAATGCTACTTATTACGTTGTCGGTACAAGGGCTAACAGCTTTCATACACGACAACTTGCCAACGAATAGAATTGTCGAAAATCTTTATGTTCTTGTTAATTTGATGGGGACGTCTGTCTTCAATATAAGTGTATTGTTTATCAATACGCCGGCAAAGTGCTTTGCATTGTACAAGTTTCAAGACTTTTCTGTTTTGTCGGTGAGTACACACACAATTATATTTTTCATGGTAATATTACTTACCTATTTGAAAATGTAGGTATATCATGTTTTTCCTTTAGATAGATAATAATTATAATTTGCACGGAATTTAAAATTATTATTTTTGATGATGAAGTAGGATTAGTAGTATTGTCTTAAAATGTCAAATATCTGATGAAGGTTTTACATAGGTACATAAATAGGTATATATAGATCAACCCACTTTTCCAACAGAGGGGTAGGCAGAGACTATTTCCTTCCATCTGCTAAGATTCTGACATACATTTTTCGCTTCTTCAACATTCCTCAATCTTTGTACCTACATTCTCGCCGGTTAAGGGTACTCCTGATCCGTCCTTTCATTAGAACGTCCTCTATTTGGTCTTGGTACGTTCTTCTAGGTTTTATTTGCATGATCTGCAAAAGTTTGTTTTGGAGTTTGGGTGTGTTTCTATGTACTACAATAAGTAGGTATGTATTTAGAAATAGCTGGATATTTATATTTATTAGCTGTCTAGATCCCATATCACAAGCTTATAACTAGTAGCTTACTTTGAGTTAAAGGGCACTGTGTTTAAAAAAACATATTAAAAATATTTTTATTGATTTAACGTACACATTGTGTACTTTGTAGACACAGAACAATGAAATCTATCTCTGTTCTGTGTGTCCACACATTCGTATTCTACAGAGGCGTACAACAACAAGAAGGCGAACGAGGCCGACGACACGTAGGTACTATTTACGGACTAATATTAGACGAAAATAATAATAATAATATTCTACCTACCCCATTTACACAGCGCCATATAGTCCCAAAGTAAGCAATTATATTTGCTTGTGTTATGGGTACTAAACAACTGATATAATACTTAAATACATTTTTTTTTCTAAATACATACATTACACCCGGACACAGAACAAACCTTTATGCTCATCACACAAAGATTTGTCCTGGGTGGGGATCGAACCCACGACCTCCGGCTTAGCAATCAGGGTCACTAACCACTAGACCAACAGGCCTTTTGAATCAAAGCCCAATGTTTCCTCTCTCATAATATGTTCAACGGCTCTGCAGGTGGTAAATTAATTGCAGTTACGAGTAGCGTAGACAAACTGAGCTTGTTAGATAGATATAAAACTACCAATTAGATATATACATGTTTATGCAAAGCAAACGCAGTGGGATACTTGTAACAGCAGAACATTTTCTTGTGTATCATATGATGATTTTCAGATCTGAATAAAAAGTACTTGAATAAATGCATTTTATGAATATTAAGTTTGATAAATAGGTATATTATATGTCTTTGATTTATATGGTAAGATGGTAAGTAGAAACTTTACCTCATTTAATTTTCTAAGCTGCTAAACATAAGAATATCGTTATTGTAGTTTCAAATTCCAGGCATAATATATAGGTATAAACTTTTCTTGTTCACAATTATTTACGAAAAGCAAACGACCGAAACATTTGCTTAAAATATGTAAGTACCTATAAATGGAAAAAAAGAAAAGCTTTTATTCTATTTTAATTTTTTTTTAAATAAACTTCTGAATGTTGTATTGAGCATATTTTTATAATAGGTATATAGATATTGCTCCGATATTTAATAAAAATTGAAAGCCGCAAAATATATTATATGACACTAATATTAATTGCGACGTTACACTCTTAAAGTATAAACTCTCTTAAGTGGGATTTTCATTCCGAATTGAATTGAAAGAAAAGTATAGCTACTGCTTAAATTGGAAGTACCTCCTGCATACAGACTACTATATTATTATAATGAAAATGTTGTGTTCCTACTGGTAAATAGTGGTTTTCACAAGTCATTGAGAAGGGAAAGGGTAAAGGGTAAAGTGTTGGCAACACACATGTTATGCCCCTAGTGTTGGCGTTCATAGGCTACGATAATTGGACCGATTTAAGCAAAAATGATCCAATTAACACAAACCTAATTTTGAGATATTGGACTTTAAAATTCATTGCAGTAAAGTCAAATATCTGAAAACGAGGTTAGTGTTGATTGGACCATTTTTGTTTAAATCGGTCCAATTATAATTAATCGCTTATTTTGTAACTTTATTGGCATGTTGTGTTATAAAGAAAGTTAATCCCGAAGTACCTATATATTTAGTAATTATAAATCATCATTCCAACCCATAAAGGTCCCACTGGTAGGCACGGATCTCCTCCAAAGTCTTTGGCATACTATACCACGCTGGTCAGACGGGTTGGTATAGTGTTTAGTTTTGAAATTTCCCTTTCTCACAGTGATCTTGTCTACTTAAAGTTAGGTCCCTTAGTCGCCTTTTACGACACCCACGGGTTGAAATGGGTTAGTTACATTATGTATTCTAAATCCGTCACTACACTGACAGAAGGGAACAAGAATACTGACATAGGGGAAGGTTGCGATCATTGGACCGGCACTTTCTTTGGACCACCTAAGTATTTCAAAAACTATACACGTTATAACGTGACCAGTAGGTAGGTAGGCAACAGCACTGAGCCGGGCGAGTGTCCTTCAAACCTCAGAGTCGCTGCGCTACGCATCGCGGTGTGACGTGTTCGAATGTGTCTGAGTGGTCGGTGATATAAAAATTACGTAACGAAAATATCGATGTAAGTACTGTTATACTTTTGTTAATTTACTGATAATATTTTATATTAATAGGATATTTATCTGTATTTTAGTGGGTTGTAGAGACTTTTTTCAATTACGTTCCCTTTTTTAATAGAAAAAGTATTTTTGATTGAGTATCTAGTTGCTATCATTGGACCACCGTAGTGGAGCTATTAATGGACTGGTCCAATCAAAGAAACTTTAATAATATTGAACTTTTGTTTATTTTCTTTACAGAATGGCGTCAGCAAACATACTCGTATTACGCCTGGGATGAACAAAAATAATATATATTTTTATAACTGTTTTGCTTAATTAGTATGTATAACTTAGTAGTACTATTACTACCTCAATTATTATAATAATTATGACGCGTAATAATTATAATCTTTATTGTAATTGTCTGTGATTCTATCAATATCTAATACTAAGTAATGAACCTGATTATGTTTTAAGTTTTAAAAGTTGACGGTTATAATTATATTTAAGTGATTTTTCCTATTAAAAAAGTTTTATTAAAATGATGTGTTTTATTTAAGTTGCCATGATTGGACCTTTAGTGCAAAAGTTTCTAAGTCCAATGATGGCAACAAGGCGGTCCATTCAATGCAACCGTGGTCCAAAGAAAGCGACGAATCTAAAAATAGTTTTATCTATATATTGCTAAAACCATTCAACTTTAAATTTAAAATATATTTTTTATAGTTTTTATATCTAGAAAGGATTATATATTAGTTATTATTTTTATTCTATCACTTTTATTTAGTTCGATATTATACCTTAAAGTTAGGTGGTCCAATCATCGCAACCTTCCCCTACTACCCTGGAAAAAAAAATAGGATGGAATGTAATGCAGAATACTTAAAAGGAGAGCACAAATAAAGTCTTGAACCAATGCAGCTTGGTGATAATTGGCTAATAAGCGAATATCTATTATTAAATAATAAAATAATCTTCTCTGGTAAAGAGAAATCCATGCCTAGCTGCTCTTAGTTAACTAGGTTCAATACCATTAAAAAAATGAAACGTACCTAAGCTAAGACCACAGAACAGGTGAAACTTATCTTTGTTCTGTGTCTAAGAAAAAAATCAGTATTTTCCATTGTATCTTGTAGATATAAACGCATTGTCAATTACCTTATCTATCCGTGTAGTGACGGATTGAGAATACATAATGTCACTAGGGACCCCATTTCAACCAGTGGGTGTAGTAAAAGGCGACTAAGAGAGTAACATTAAGCAGTCTTGTCTGCACTTTCTCACACCGAGAAAAGGAAAATTCGATACAAAACTCTATACCAACACGTCTGGTATAGTACCTACGCTAAATTCCCTCCAAAATGTTTGGAGTAGTTGGAGTTGTAATGATGATGATGAATTCCGTTATCTTATTTAGAAGTAATAAAAAAATGCGCTTTATTACTCTCCCAACCCCTAATAAATAAGTTGAGAGGAAACAAAATTAAATAAATAAACTAATATTTTTTAGACGTCGAGGGGCCGAGAATTGGCTAAATTAAAAATGAGAGGTAGGCTTATTGTTTATAAATAATAATAATGAATACCTCTAGGTATTAGGATAAAATCAATGTAGACTAAATAACAAGATTAGCCCATCTTATAATGTCTCATTTTGTAATGTCTTTATTTTCTTGGTTTTATAAAACCAAATGAATTGATAAAATCTATTTTTTGAAATGTAGAATTTACAGCATAGGTAATGCCACTGATATCTGCCTGAAAATAAATTAGTTAAAAATAAATGGATCTTAAAATCCAATTAGATATATTTACAAACATTCTCCAAAGATTTCAGTCAAAACATATAAAACTGGTTTCATATAAATTTCAAATAAAGTAACAGAAATGAAGCATTAAAGTTTTGGCGCGAAAATAACTTTCCTAAAGGCTTGAACGCACTCCATTAAAGCGTTTACTTTTGTTCGTAGTATCAAATAGGTGTATGTGACAGTCGCTTGTTAGAGCAACCAAGTCTTTAAAGTTGTTACCTTACGTTTTATAGCTTTGTGAACGACTACGTCGTTTGCGCGATGTCAATCGTAGGGGCATGCTTGTTAGTTCCGGCAGTTTCCGCGTAAACTGGGGCAGCACTGTCGCGGATATTCGGAAAGAAAATTCATTTATAGCCTTACGAGGCAATTTTTCACTTATTTAAGACTTAAAATAAATGCACTAAAAGGTTCTTTATTTAGTACACATTTTTAACGATATTTTTAGGAAATATTTCGTTATTAAATCTACTTACTTTATTTGCATCAGAAATTCAAAGTTTTAATTTTTGACTATTAACAGTTCATAATTTTTTTTTAGAAATACAAATACCTATCTAAAAAGGTATGTTTAAAATAAATAATTATAATTATTATTATACTCTTCCTCTCAGACCATTGCTTACAGCGCCATCTCGTAGGGAGTGGCAGCACTTCTAAGTAAACTAACGCACACACCAACAAACCGCTGCTCTCGTGTCTACATTTAGAATCACGCACACATTCGTATCGGAAAAAACCGTAGCGAAGGGCCGAGAGGTATATCGGGATATCTTATGTAAAAGATCACGTTAAAATACCTAAGCTTGATTATATGTTATTTCAGTGTAGGTATCGGTATATTTTCATATCTTTATGAATCCAATATGTTGAATATTATTTTTTTCATAATATCATATTTTCTTCTGACTATTTTTTCGAATGCGGATGTGATGAAAAATAATTTAACGCTGTATCTTTGCATACCTACATTTATGAATTTATTATATTGAATAGCTAGTACCTAATAGATAGGTATTATTTAGAAAATACCACTTTAAAAGAAAATACCAATAATAGGAAGTCTTTCTTTAAATAGGTAGGTAAAAAATAATTTATACATACGCTTAACTTAAAATTTGTAGGCATAAGACAGGCAGTTGTAATATGGAACGGAACTGAAATATTGGGTTCAAAAGAGGACAATCAAGCCATTAAAGTACATCACAATAGGCTGTAGATGATACAAAAGGATTGAAATTCTCATCAACAATAATTACTCATTGTTTGAAAAACGATAATAAGTAAGTATACCTACCTATATAATCATTATTAAGTATGACTGAAGACTTCAGTCATAGATACTTTATTAAAATAGATATAAATTATTCAGATAAATGAATCTTTTTGAATTGTTTACTGAATATTTTTGTCGATACTCAATTTTTTTAGAGTGGATTTGATGTATTCTTAGTAATTTTCATCATGAAGAGTAGGTTTTTCAAATTGTAGGTACCTACTCTTCATGATGAAAATTACTAAGAATACATCAAATCCACTCTAAAAAAATTGAGTATCGACAAAAATATTAATATAATAATAAAATAAAGAAAATTGAGTATTTGTTTTACTTTTTTTTTATTATTGTTTAATTTTACGTTCTAGTTTCTTTTTTTTTGTTTGTAATTAATTGTATAGGTACATAGTTTTTTTTAAATTATTTTCATAAATAATCTTGTTTATTGTATAAGAAAATTACTTACAATCTTTTGATAACATTCTAATTCTTGGAATATTTATCAGGCACGTCCTTTTTATAATTTTTGAGTGTCAGATATTTCAGAACTATTGCAAGCAACAGGATCACAGAAAATTGTATTATCTTCTTCTATAAATTAGTTTTTTGTTTAATAAACATTGTCCTATAACCTAATATGTACGAATAGTTCATATTATATACCTATTGTAACATTGCCGCTTATTAACTAATAAGTAGATATATCTACCTTATATCTATCATATTTCTCTGCACCTATATCTACTTATAAATATTTACAGGTAAAATTTATTAAATAAAATATTTACACATAACTTAAAAACATACACATCTAACCTATTAAAAGAAAAAAGAACCAGATACTCTATTTACAGGAAATTCCTATAAATAGAATATCTGATTAAGATCAGATTCCTGAGGAAACGTAGGTACCCAAAAGGCTAGCTAGGTACTTATAAATATATAATAGGCAATAAATAAACATATTAATAAATGAAAACTAATTAGGTATGTTGTTTACCTATAACTAGCAGTATTTAAAACAATTTATTAGAATACATAAGATAAGATTTAAAAGGGTGTTGAATCAATTTATTCTTTAACATTAATTTATATATATTTTTATAATTTTTAGAGAAAAATATTAATACAAACACAAGGTTTAACTGGCAATAATTTTAATATATAGGTAATAACAATTATCCGAAACGACTGATGAAGTGACAGTTTTTTTATGAAAAATAGATATCAGATATGTCCTGTTCTTAAATTCCTAAAAATAATCTAATACATTGAAATTTCCATTTCTTTTATAGCAATGAATAATATCTGAGCGTAAAGGGCACTCAGCCAATGTATTTATACCGGTTAAAAAGGTTATTTTTAAATGAAATAAATGCCAAGTGACCTTTTACATAAACGGGCTTTATGTTAAATAAATGACTCAATCAAACAACAACAACATACCAAATATGTAAGCGTTGTATAAATTGAACTGTGAACAGATTTCAACACGAAAGTACCGATTTTTATATAAAATTTAAACCTCTTGACTGTTTTGTTTTAAATTAAACCAATTATGCCGTAACCTTAACATTCTAAGGTTTTATTTAACAATTTAACAGACAATTATAATTCCAATTAGTTTCACTCCGATAGAACACAAATATTCTAAAAAGTAAAAAACGAGGCATTACTTTCGGCATCTCAAGCTTGCAAGGAGCTTTTTTACAACACATCGATGAATACCGTTAATTTTTTATAATCTTTAACCCTGTAGGTAATAATGACCATCACTTTGTTTCGTAACTGCGGTAACCCGTAAAAAAGTAGAGCAAAAACCCATTGTAAAAACGTTGCCTTTTTACGTTCAAAGGGTTATGGTACTGTATTATAAGGGATCGTTTATAGGGCAGTATAAATACACAATGGACGTATGACATTGGTTTTTACTAATGCTCTTTATAAAAATAACTAAACGACATTGCCACGGTATGCGTCTCAGTACGATTATTTGTCTTGCACAGACGAGACTAAGCGCGTTGTTTGTTAAATTCTAATTGTAAATTACGAGCATTTAATTGTAATATATGAGAGAATTAATTGTAATCTGCAAGTGTAATAATAGTGATTACGAAGTGCGAAGTCCTCTGTATAAAATGTTTTAGTTTGATATCCCGCAGAGTCATCTGTGTTCATATGTGTGTGTGATAAAATTGTTTGTGTATTTTCAAGAAAACGTTAAATTTGTGGTAGGAATTGTATTTTAAAATAATAATTATAATAAATTCTAATTGTCTCTTGTATAGTCTCTATATTAAAATATGAACTTGCATGTTTCATCATTTAAGTAATTTATCATCTTATAATAGGCTATTAATGTAACTATTATGTAGATATTTACCTCATCAGCATAATGTTGTGGGCTAGTTCACTCTCAAGATTCACACACAATATTGTACTGGAATCTAAAGTATCACTTGTGGGGGGCGGTGTTGTCTAATTATGAGATAAATTTCAGTGATTTTTAATAAATGAACAATTCTCACCAAACTTTCGTATTTATACAGGCACTAGTTGGGTAGGTAAATGCTGTCGGTTTAATCTATTTAACCTACCTATATATCATTAACCCGTCGTTCTTTATTTGGCCACTGCTCATATGCTATGATCGCAGCAAGATATTATATAGCTTATAACCTTCCTCGACAAATAGGCTCTCTAACACAGAAATGATTTTTCAATTCCGTTCAATAGTTCCTGAGTATAGCGCGTTCAACCATACTAACAAACTTTTCAGCTTTTATCATATATAGTATATATTTATATTTAAAGTTATAGGTAAGATACATATTAATGAAGGTATCTAACAAGAAATGAAGAGACTCTAGTCTAGTTTGCTTACGGTTATAGGTTCAAAGAGACGGGTACAGTCAGAAGAACATTATGCTTTAATCTCATGAGTGTAGCTAACATATTACAATTGCGTTGATCAGTCCTATGTAACAACTAATCAAGAAAAGTGGGATTAAACCGATTAAAGACGCAAGTTGATTATAATATCTACCTACATCAGTCAATATTAGGACTGAATTAATTTATTAATCAAAACATTCAACTCACGAAACTCATTTGCATAAATTAATTAAGAACATCAGCCTCTATGATCAATATATTTTTATTTTATCTGATATAGAACTAATTATAAATTGTATAATACATTTATATAAATATGTGTATTCAAATCATTCATCAATATTTATCTAAATGCAACAAAACGTTTAAAATACAATAAATCAAATGTTCATGAATAATTTGATGATAATATATTTTTATTTGATTTTATTAATATATATTTTATCGGCACATGACAGTCGTGACAGTATTAAATATCAATTAATTTCAATTAGTAATTGTAAAATCATAGATAGTCGAAAACAATACCCAAATCAGTTCAAAAGAATTCCATTTCTTACGTCATTCAATCACTAAAACATCAAATCGTGACAGGATGTCGATCAATTAAAATTAATGTTTGTATTCACACAGTAAAGCGGCAATCATTGTTCACCAATTTACATTCAGTTGCCGGTTATTGAAGGGGGCCTTTATTTGGCAAACAATTTTGAGGTTGTGTTGCCGATTTAATTATTTTCTTAGAAAGTTCTGGCGCTATGATTTAGTATTCAATCCTATTATACGACCTATTTGAATACTCTTTGCTACATTGTAAGCGTAATTACTGGTGGTAAAAATAGGTAGGTATGTTGGTACATAAATGGGTGTGCAAGGTATGCAGATGTTATGAAAGCTAAGATATAAATTAAAAGAAAACTACCTAACTAGCTAACGGAATGGTTTATTAGATAGTAGATAAATAGGAACAAAACATAACATAAGTTAATCACGTTACAGTTATTGGCCTACCTACAAGATGAAACATCATTAAATATAGGTATTTAATATAAAAATAAAACGACGGGATACTTTTGTCAAATAAATTTATTCTTTTGTCATAAATTTAGTATAGTAAAAGTGACTTATAAATATGCGGTAATAAAAAGGCGACATTTTTGCAGTTATCAAATCTAGATTTTATTTTTATCTACATTTTAGGTAGGTATTTAAAATTGTTTATCGCTTTTAAATCTTACAAACTCTTCAAAGTCTCTGAAATGCCCAAAGTCTAACTATACCTATCTGTCATTTATTTAATTAGATACAATAACACACCAAGGTAACTCTTTAAATCTGTAAAAATAAGGTTTTACAAATTAAACATTAACCCCTTATTATAAAATATTAAAGCAGGTTTAAATTGACATACCTAAGCCATTGTTTTTAGTATCAAAGTTGTCAATTTAAACCAGGTTTAATGCTTAGTCCATATTTTGTAATAAGGGGGAAATAGTACCTATGTTTCTTTGGCTTTATAAACAAATATTATTATGTCTACAAAAATATTAATTGCAAAATTATAAAACATTCGTAATCAATTCCTACATAAATTACACGACTAAACCCCAACGTTTTGTTCTTTTAACATAGATAGATAACAACTTCGAATTTTTACGTAACTGACAATTAAGTAGCATTCGATTAACAATTTATAAACAATACAAGAAAGTATTAGTCGGTTCATGTAACTATAGAACAGAAACCACAGGTAGGAACTGTAGCAATTTGGGCGGGCTTCAGGCACACACGCGAGCTCGCGTGCCGTCGGACATTCACAACCGACGCAAAACTTGCCTACGCAACGCGAACACACAATCTGAAAAAACAATAATAGCTCTTAATAACAACCCTCACTACATACCCTAAGGACCAAATTTCCGCGACAATACATTTCCTTCCTAGAAAAACAAATTTTGTAAGCCGCTTAGGCCTTGTCAGCGTAAGGAAAACGTAAATGAAAAAGGGAATAGACTTGGCAATTGGTCGATTCAGTAGTTTATTGTATTTTGAATTATTTATTTTGATTATATACGCATGACTTGTTGCAATTTTAGCTAGACTAGATATCGCATAAAGATTTTCATGGCTTACCTACATACATAGGTACCTATTTACAAGTTTCAAACGGTTGCGTAGCATGTCTTTTGACATTTTTGTCATCCACTCAAACATTGTCGTACTAAGTATTTACATTTACATACAAATATGCATTTGTCTACAATTTGATTTGATAAATGTGAAGATAGTATCAAAGTCGCATTCACTCCTTCCAATTTTTCATTATTTCATGTCATGTTGTCAAAACTGTGATACAAACAACAAATGACACGATAACGGGCCCGGAAAACTCTGAAAACAACTTTTATTAAAGAAACAATGACCTTTTCGTGTGTAATACGCATCATGTAACCTTCGGTGGTGCGTATTTTTGATATATAAAACTATACCTTAGTACCTATAACTTATGTAGGTGTATTCAGCACCTACCTACATACCTAATATTATTCTTTTTTGTTTCTGGTAAAAATTGGAGTCAACATTATCGCTAACGGCTGATCAAAATTCATCATATTATGACACTCGGTGTAAAATTAGTTTAAGTTAGTGATTTAATAATAATTAATAATATATATAATAATAATAATATAATAATATTCTACCACATTCACACAGCGCCATCTAGTCCCAAAGTAAGCAATTATATTTACTTGTGTTATGGGTACTAAACAACTGATATAGGTACTACTTAAATATTATTTTTTTGTAAATACATACTCGTTTACATTACTTATAGACTACATTATAGATAAATTACACCCAGACATAGAACAAACAATCATGCTCATCACACAAAGATTTGTCCTAGGTGGGGATCGAACCCACGACCTCCGGCTTAGCAGTCAGGGTCACTAACCACTAGACCAACAGGCCAGTCAATTATCTTGCTGATAGGCATTGTGTGGAATCACATAATTTCAATATACATACTTTAATTCATCCTTCATGCTAAAATAAACGTACCTATAGTATTCATAAGTATTTGTAAAAACAATCAATGATTTTCAATACGGAAATGGTAACGTGTACCTAGGTATATAGATAGATACATACTAGCTATGTAAAAAGATCATAAAAGAACTCCTACACGGTCTATACACCTGGTACCTACCACGCATATAAACAGTCACTGACAATCAACTTCTATAGCAATTAACATACTGCATTATCTAACAATTTAATCTTATCTAGACAATCTATTGTTTTCTGCTTTCCTAGTATTTAACATTGATGTTCAGTCATTATATCCAATCCAATTCACCCTTTTGAATATGCATCATTCTATAGGTACTCTAGATAACAATCGGAAAGTCGCCTTTATTGAAGGCGTACTTTGTGTAGCCCACTTTGAATATTTTAGCTCATGAATTCGAATTCAATGAATATTTAGGAGACATTCAGAAATGTCAGTCTGTTTGAGTTGAATGTTAATCTAAAATTATGCGGTTCAATCACTTCAGGTTGACTGGCAGAATGCCTCTGAAATAAGTCTGCCATAATAAGTCAATAACTAAATGAAAAAAAAAACGCTTTCGGTTCTAAATAAATCATTAAGTATAGTTAATATTGATGATATCGAAATAGGTATTCAATGATAAATAATTGATTAAGTATATCTAAAAATACAACTCAATTACATAATAGGAAATTGGTAATTACAGTTTGGAAAAGAATATTGTTTTCAACTATATACTAGTACGGGATCCTTGGTCTAAATTTTTTTTTATTACTGTCAAGCAAATTTTTTGTTAGTAGCTTCATTTTGATCGCCCAACAATTTCGTATTCCAAAAGTTTGATTGTGGTAGCTAACAGACTTAGCAAGACCGTCCGGACCAGACCGCGAAGGAAATACCGGGATAACGTACCACGCAATTTGTAGGACAATATAACTGTTCAATAACATAAATATTAAGTAAGTAAAAATAAAAAAATCAGCTGGTTAGTAATCATTTATGATGTCCTCGTTATCGATACAAGTTGGAAGGGTCCCCTCCTTCGATCAAACCATTAATTTTGTAGGACCATATTTGTTTTTACTTACTTGCAATGTAATTGAATAGTCATATTGTCCTACAAATTGCGTGGTACGTTATCCCGGTATTTCCTTCCAGGTCCGGTATACCCTTGCTACGTCTGTTAGCTACCACAATCAAACTTTTGGATTACGAAAATGTTGGGCATCTCATCGAAATGAAGCTACTCACGAAAAATTAGCTTGACAGTAATAAAAAAAAAATTGGACCAGGGATCTCGGACTATAGGTACCTATTAATAGAATAGATATACCTTTGTTCTTTATTGTCTATGTTTATATTTAAAATACAAAAATTAACATACTAATTATAAGTCTTTACCTAGTTTTGGTAACTTAGAAGAAAAAAGTAGGTAGACAGGCAGTTATAAATAATTTATGTTTAGTATTATCTATACAAAGGCATTTGAATTAAAATGGCTATGATATTGTGTATCATAGATATTTTAATTCAATGCCTTATTTCCATAACTAATCAAGACGTAGATCCCACGCTGCGATCAAACGAGACGTGTTAATTTTTTCTAAGTTATTGCCATTACATAAACATTTTCAAATTAAAAATAAGCCGTATTTATTAAATATTTTATCGTACAAACTATTCACCCAACGGTATATCTACTCTAAGTTAAAAATTAGAAACAAAAATAGGAACTTAATTAAATATTACACAGGGTTACGCTTGCATTTGAAAATAGAACGGCATAATATTTTCTTTTTTTTTATGATAGATAATATTTAAGTATATATGGCCAAATAGAGCTGATACTACTCTATAATATAATTTATAGTTTTCACTCATCGCTTAGTGTCATATGAAGTGTTTACAAATAGTGTCATTGGAACCAAAACCATTTTCAAACAAAGAATATAAATCGCTTTAGTCACTTTGAGTGGTTTAGAAAGGCTAGCGTCTAAGGTGACCTTTAAATATTTTATCTGGAGTTCGCTTGATTGTCGACCCACGGGTCCCTTTCTCTAGTACCTTTATATTCGCCCAATATATCTTGATATCCCCCGCCTCTTCCCGAGATAAGAAAATAAAGCCGTAATGAGGAAGTGCGGCCCCCTTTTATGGGTCCTTCAAAACTGGATGGTATGTAGGATTGGATAGGTAGTACTTATCTTGAGAAGAAACTTGACGTAACTCGAAAATAAGTCGGTGCGTACTTGAGGCCCAACGATTTATTGACGTTGGTAAAAAAATATTCTAATTTGGTTACAAGTGGGTATAATATTTCTTTATTGTAACGTAGCTGTCAGTAGAACAAAGAGATTCCGTGTTTAGATAACCTAAGAGCTCTTCGCTTTGATGAGAAAATTTTGAATTCAATTACAACTAATTATTCAATCTGTTAAATATAATCACAAGCTTTTGTAGGTGTTGATGTTTTGAATAATGGAGCTCGACAAACGCCTATCTAAATAATTACAATTTGATTAGATCAGGTTGTTGTAAGGGTCTTAATAGCTTGTTCTTTGAGGTTGGCAATAAAAAAAATAGTCATAAACCCTGAGCAATTAGTTAGACAAAAAGTTTTTATAGAAGTATAACTTAGTAGCTTGCTACACGTGAAATAAACAATATCACGTAAGGTAGTCTAGTAATAATATGCCTTCTCTTCATTTGTATTAAGTGCATAAATAGATCCAACTTAATCACATCGTATTTCTGCCCTTATACTTTTATTATTCCAAACCAACGTTCACTACTTTCCTCATCTCCTAAAAATACACCTAAATATCATCGTATCTTATTCGATCAAGTAAACATCCCCATTTGCATTGACCCGGAAAGAATTTTCTCAGTTTATTTTGCAAAAAATCCACACTCGCAGGGAGTAGTGTTTGTAAATTTTCCCTCTGACCTACTTGTATATCTGTGGGGCCAGATTATGAAGAGCTGTCTCGCCCCCCTATATCACGAATGAAACCTTAAGTAAGGGGATCAGGAATATATTTTGGGAGGTCTAGCTGCGCTGGTGCGGTGCGGTGGTATGGATCGATAGAACCCTGGCAGGTCGCCCAGCTCCGTTCCCGCATTATTGTTATTGCAAGCCGTCAGTATCTATCTGCTTCCGCTATTGGTTCCGAGCCTAGTACCTAATGCCTTGAGACAAAGATATGAGAACGTAGTAGGCATCGGAATACAGTAGTAATATTCTACTACCTGATACACGTAAACCAAACGGGACCAATTTCGTATTTTATGTATGATTGGAAAAACTATGGAATTGGTAAAACGTGGGTGCAATATTTCATTTCTCTACCGATGTATTCTAACCTATGCGAGTAGATACGAGTACGTGTAGGTATTTTATTACACACTGCCAAGACTTCTGAACTGATTACAGTAATCCCAAACAAACTGATTTGATCATAAAAAAGTTTTTAGTGCGCGGAGAGTTTGTCAAAATTTTGGGAATCCAATCACAATTTTCACTTTTATATCCATCATAGATATAATACTAAAAGTGTTTGAGTTCCGTATTTGTGTAAGATTTTGTGCGTTTCAGACTTTATAATTATCAGTTGTTTGAAATAAAATAGATAGCTTATTGGAATGATTTTGGCGGTGACGCACTCCCGTCGAGGGCAATGAAAACTTGCGTAAGAACATAAACTTTACACTTTATTATATAAATTAGGTATTAAACATTATTAAAAAGTGTGCTTTTTATATCTTAAGACTTGAATCAGCTGGTGATGGACGTAATGAATTGGCATGCCACTATATACCTAATGGTAATTACTTGAGGATGTAGCTTCTCTCTTTATTTTATCTTTAAAAATCTAAGTAGATTGATTAGGTGAGGTATAGGTACAAAGATTATAAAGTTTGGCCTCTATATCGAGTGCATTGATATTTGAGGTTTATATCGACAAATAAAATCAAGTTTGTCAGGATCGTAGCAGGAAAGATAAACAAAGTGGTATCTGCATACCCTCTGTTACTAGTCTGTATCTGTTGAAATCTGATCTGAATCTAAAATCTGTTGAAAAAAACCTATGTCATGATTTGATGATTCAATTTTTCATTAATTCAAATCAAATCAAATTAAAATCATTGTACATGTGTATAGGATATCCAGTAGGCAATAGCCGAACTTTAAAATAGGATTAGCTATTACTGTGTGTCTAATAAAGGGTATTTACCTCTCCTTGCCACGCCTAAAAACACATACGAGGTTTTTTATTCTTGCGCATTATTTTTAAATTTTATGATCCTCTAGCCTTACATTAGGCTTAGTAACCATTTGAAACTTAAGTAATATTACTCGATAAACTTGTAATATAACTCCTGCTTACAAAATTATAGATATTTAGTTATTCATGGAAATTTGGTAATGCTACAGATATATCTAAACATTAACGTTTTTTACCAATAATGTAGGTATTTTGTATTCAATATATTCGATTTCAAAACACGTTTACAGCGGTAACGGGCTCTAGGACGTGTAATAATCTCTCCGAAAACGTATAAATATCTTTTTATATAGGAAATTTGCCTACATATTGGTATTATATTACAAAAAAAAAGCGTCAAATAACTCTGATTATTCTTTGCAGTTGGCGGGACACCCATCATATAGTTTATTTCAATTGAGAATTTATTCAAATCATCATACGGTACCATATTTATGTCTACTTCGCTGTACTCTCTGTAATAAACGACAGGATAATATTGACATGCCATTATTTATAATTACACGCTGTTAATGTCCCTTGTTAATATTATACTATTTATTTTACTCTAAAGCAGAATGCTTATAGTGATGGCCTTAGAACAAGAAATTTGACATTAATTTGTTTGACAAGGATAATAATCCTATACCTTTTTGAATTTAAGCCACATGAGACGAGGCGTGAAAGCAGCACAAATTATATTATTTTTGTGTGAACATTGAATGAAGTCAATTAGAAGTACAACCGTTTTATATTACTCTTTAAAAAGTGCAGTAGGTTACAAATTAAAAGATATCTAATTGTAATATCAAAATGATATTGATATTGATATTTTGACTGGCCTGTTGGTCTAGTGGTTAGTGACCCTGACTGCTAAGCCGGAGGTCGTGGGTTCGATCCCCACCCAGGACAAATCTTTGTGTGAGGAGCATAAAGGTTTATTCTGTGTCTGGGTGTAATTTATCTATAATATGTATGTATTTACAAAAAAAAAATGTATTTAAGTAGTATATCAGTTGTTTAGTACCCATAACACAAGCAATTATATTTGCTTACTTTGGGACTAGATGGCGCTGTGTGAATGATGTAGAATATTATTATTATATCAAACAATAGTAGGTAGGCGATATCCAAAAATTAAAACTAAAGTTTTTTTTCAATGAAATAGAACCAACGAAAAAATACATTGCTTAATTTTAGCATTCATGAAACAATAAATATGTCGTTCTAATGTTCTCTTTCCATATATCCATCACATTTCAAACATTCAGCAGATATATGTGATATCATAATTTATTGATAGCGTTTGTTACATAAACAAGCTAATTTGCGTGTTGTTCGAGGTCGTATCCATCTTAACATTAACGGCACATACATACATGTTTCTAGCAACGTATAGGCAAGGTACACTCGCTTACATAGTCATAACATCAACGTAATTTAACCAAAGTATTTATCGCAACTGTACAAAGCCCCACACGTCTTGTTCCTACATATGAAGCCAGTGCGGGGAATTATAAAAACATATTACCAAGTATACTCAATTAACATTATCAGAAGATATAAAAATATGTTTCCTAAACGAGTACGTCGTTATCTACAATGTTGTTTGATACCCACGCGGTGAATACTCGTCCTAACGATACGTATACATGTATTTTTTTCGTTTTCAAGTTGCCGTAACAACCGTGCCTATAAGTAAATCGCTTCATTATAGAGCGGCAATCGTGGATATCGATGGTCGACCTGCAGCTTTAATTGCGTATCGATAACGCGTACACAGCGCTCACGTGAAGTCGTAATATCGAACAAAATATGACCGCGGACCGGTCCGATAATCGTGGATGATAATTCGTTCGGATCGAAAGACTCGAAAATAGAACGGTGAGATACTTCGGGCGGCTCGATTCCTCCCGCCATCGCCAGCCGCTCGCCCAATCAATATATACTTTGTTGTTCGAGGCGGGACCGCGTAATCGGATAAAAAAGAATTATTTATAAATACTCTGCTGCTTTCGTCCACGAATAAATGGAACATGCTCGTGGAATTCCGATACACATTTGAATGACAAAATTGAATTGGTTGCTTGATTAAAATAGGATTCTAATCTGTTTTGTTTTTAAATAAAATTGTTCTTAGCTGTTACTGGCTTTTTTTATACGGAACTCTAGTGTTAAACTTGATCGATATTCAATTATCTAAGACTGGTTTATTCAGTCTGCGTGCCATGCTTTAGTCATTCTATTTAAAACTTTATTCTCTAGGTACAAAATTTTCTTTTGATTAATCAACAAAACTATTTCTCACATTTTGTGAAGATTAGATACAGTAGAGCAGAAAAGTTTTATTATTTTAGTGGACACACCAAATGTTCACAAGTTATGAGACCGAGCATGTTCTGAGAAAAAATTTTGACGAGGATTCTCTGTTTGTGACATGTTTTCATTACTTTCATCTTGTATGTAGCAATGTTTGGTTGAAATATTAATGTTTATAGGTATTTTGTACCGCAGAATCTGCCTTTGAAGCTACAGTTTGCACACGCCAAATAAAATTATCTACAATATTACTATTGCATGTACTAAATATACACTGAAACTCGATGTAGCTAGATTCAATATTAGGCAGATTCATTCCAGATTTTCTTGTTTGTTTTTTCTTAATAGTATACATTAATTAACAGACAGAAACTAAAGCCAATAGTTTATTTTAGGTTCTGGGATTATTGCCAAATTAACTTTGTATGTTAAAAATTCAAGGCTCTGACAATATACTACTGAAAAGATACGTAAGCATGTAAAAAAATCTTTAAAATTTATAAATCTGTTTATATTTTCCCTATAAATTTATTTACACTCAGGGCTCTCAAATTGTACCCTCCAAGAGTACCGAAACGTGGTTTGTTTACCCATAAATTTTTCTATCATTTTTTAATAGCAAAACAATAACTGGAAAGCAATTGTCCCGTCAACGTTTTCAATTTGCTTCTCAGCAATAAAACGGTGTAACTACAGCTGGCGCCTCTGCGAATTGTAATTTTATTGCTAAAATGACATTTTCCTGCAATTCAATTAGCTTTTATTTATCTCAAGATGCAACCGATACGTATATTAAAAGAACATAATTTGTCCACTTGTCTTAAACACCGCAAATTTATTTATTGTTGATCTACACGGCACTAAAGCATGCAATCTTATGTTGGTTATATTTTATTTCGTATCCATAAATGGTTATAAATGTAGTTACTTATGCATAATATTTTAAAATGGTTATAAGTAGCGCTTTTGTTAATATTTACTTTGTATGTAATGGGGATGTAAAGATTCGGTTTTAACGATTGCAATGTAAGCCGATATCTTTTATGATAACGATACATTGCAATTAATAAAATTATATATCCTTAATATGCATTCTAAGTAATTTTGTTAGCGTTATTTAATTCATGTGCCAGACCATATTTACCCACACATTTCTTTTATATATTATTTGTTATTTATCAACAAGGTTGTACAAGATTTTGTTGATATATCGATATATTTTACTTAAATATATCGATTTATCTACAAAATATAATCGCGTATTTTTATATATTGCATAATGAGAGTTACAAGTATTTTGTAATATGTATCAAATATAAATTAAATAATTTTTCAGTTCACTACAAATCTTTCTCAAATAAATATAACTCATGATGAATTCTATCACGTTTGGTATTCGAATATTTCTCTACGCATTAGGGTTATTTTCTTCTCAAATTGGAAACTCCTATTTAAAACGTATGTCTTTCACCAATAAGTGTATTTCTGTAGCTTTCAGTGTAGAATGTCGAAATACACTCTCTAAGCTAATAACACATCGCATCGGTATGAATCCATTTAGAATGTCACGTGATTAAGCAAGATGAAAATTCTTTACATAAATTTACACCTTTCTTTTGTATCTGAGACAATTTGTGACCAAATAGTTTTAGATATTAGGTATTGTAAGACAATAGTTAGAAACGTTATTGAATAACTACTTCGCAAAATCCAAAGGAATGGTTCCTTTGAAAGTAATATAAAAGGTAAAAATACTTTTACTAAACGAATAGAGATATTCATTTAGTAAAAGTATTTTAACCCGACTGCTCCAGAGGAGGGTTACATAACCTTCCTTCTCACTCTCTTCTCCTTTACATAATTTGTATACCATTTTATCATGCTTACAAGACGCAGCTCTTGCAAGTATAACCCTTTAGTATATGTATATATTTTAAGACCCTTTATTAGGATATCTATTAGGCTTATGGTACTTCTAAAATAGGTATGGCTAGTTAGGACGGTTAATGCTTCACGCAGAGTAAAGTAAAGTGACATTCACCATAAAGGCGGTCGTATTCAACATAACTGCAATGTCTCATGAATATTGATTATAGGCAGGTATATGCCGGCATATGTTTCAGCGGGTCACTGACTCTTTATACAATGCATCCGCTGTCTTGATTGAATGAAACATGTCCTGCATCTTGTCTGCACACTCGATCAGTCGCTCGCGTCTGTCCCACACCGTTAGTCTTATATTTCTGTTTTGAAATCCCACTAGTGAGTTCAATGACTCGTCAGATAACGGCTCCGTCAAAAATGTCACTCCGATCAAAAATGGAACGGGTTTCGGTACGTGCTTTTGTGCGTACCACTTTAATTTACAATGACATTGATTTTACATATCACTAAAATAGACATCTATATAAAAAGCTCGGTATGTTAATTGTGGACGTTCTGTTGCAGGTACAGTGCCGCGTGTGTCGTGATGTAACTGGGCCCCGTGCAGGTTGGTCGCCCGTTAGAAAGCTTTAAAGTATGCATATTAATGTCTTTCATTATATGTAATAACCATCTAATAGATTGTATGTTCAAAAATCAAGTTTTGATCTCCAAAAAGATCTTAATTAAGAAGAAAAGAGGTCGAGGAGAGAAAAGTCCGAGACACCTCGCGTTTCATTACTGTGATCCCTCGGCCTCATTAAGCAGTCGGTGTTGTATAAAAAGCGACTTTATATAAGAAGTTAATTCGGCATCACACCTGTCGCGGTCGTAACTTCTCCCTTCGGATGGCTATACAATGAAGCTTGGCCCCATCCACTGCCAGTACTATTATTTTACCTTTACCTCATTCGTCTTGGCGGCATCGTCAAAGAAAACATAAAAATATATAAAGTCTTCATTACATTGACGTTTGACAGTTCGATTTTCTAAATAGTCTACGTCGATTGGCCAGCACATTAACGGCTTTGACGTCATAAAAAATGGATTCGAATTTTGAATGCACGATTATGACGAAATGGGACGAGAATAATTTGATTAGTTGTTCGACGTGTTCATTTTTACCTGTTATCCTGTATATTAGGAAGTTAAATAATGATAGTTTTTACTATATTCATAGTTGACCGTTGAAAAATAATAACCCAATAGATTGTAGTACAATAGACATAAAGTTTTAACGTTCTCTCTGAAACAACCGTTTCGAGTGGATTACATCCAACTTGAATGTTGATAAAGGTTAGAACTTTAGGGAAAGCGTCAAATTTTAAGGGTAGTTAAGCCGTAAGGTTTTTAATAGATATTATAATAGTATTTTTACGTCTCACTCGAAATTTGGCTTAGCCCTATAAATTATAAAAGTAATATAAATTAAATAATTTGTGTTTTACTTGCATACATTTTCGTAGTGGTTAATATAAAAATTGCGACCTAAGTGGAATAAATTGCCAGTTATTAAAATACATTTTGAAATTAACTTAAAAGTCACTTCAGATTTAAATTTAACGGAATTGTGCCGTGAAATACATAAGAAGTTTTAATACTATTACCAAATACATAACGAAGTTCAATTTATATTCCTCAGACAAAAATAGGTATCGAATAAAATATGTAGCGAAAAATATAACCCCGCCAGAAGTTCTATTAAATTGTGTAGGTAAAAGTAGCGAAAGTATGATGGTTGCCCTCGGCTAAGTAAAGCGAAGTGAATATATTCTGGAATTTTCTACGAAATGTTCCAATTCCATTTCGGTAAGAGACTAATAATATACTTTTTTCCTCTTTTTACTTCTTACTTCCACCCTTTACTGTTATATACGAAAGTGGAAAGGCGTAGAGTCGAATTTGCGATATCTTTACTTACTTAACTTAACTTACTTACTAACTATCACTAAGACGAACTATTAATAAGAAATTTTAATAAAAGAATATTTTTTTTATGCATACATACATACATACATATAGATCATGCCTCTTTCCCAACATAGGGGTAGGCAGAGATCAATTCCTTCCACTTGCTACAATTAATTTTTTTATACAGATTTTTTAAACTACTTAGTTTAAATTAGCATTGACAGCTTCAATGTTACCACAACAGGTTACAATATGCAGTAGCGATCCCGATCGGGGTGACATAGTGAAATAAGTGGTCATTTTCAATTTATTTTTATACTTTTTTCCGATGACATTTATTTTATCCGACTTAAAAGAAAAGGTTCTGTATTTGACCCGTATGTTTGTATGTCCGAAATTTTCTCATTTTTGTATGAGTATAGGTAAATAAAATTATTGATGATTTACAACAAGCTGTGGACTATCTCTTGAGCAGGCTTATATCCATCAGTGGACGTCTTATGGCTGATAATAATAATATATGATGATGAAGTACCATTCTTAGTTTCTGACTATCCGAATTGAATATAAAAGTATCTATATAATATTTTAATAAGGTGTGGTAGGTAACAGAAAGGTAAACACAAAAGTCATAAACAAATACTTAGTAACAGATGGTTCAGCAAAGAATTTTAAAATCACCCAGTTAATATGTTGATCATGAAGGCGTATCTATGAGTTCGGATAGAGGAGTAGTCGTTTTTTGGGAGGTCAAAGATCACACGAGACTTTCACAGACTTTCACGAGACACACACACTTTATTCTAACGTTGGTATCACTCTAGCTAATCCCATTTAATATAGGGTCGTAAATTGCAAGTTATGTATGATATGTATGATAATGCCTTAGTATAACAGACGTCAAAAAATATATAAATGAAGCACGACTCCATTCATTTATAGTAACTAAGGAGTTGAAGTTGCAAGTCGACGGACAGCGAACGGACGAACGGACCAATTATTTAGATTGGCGGCGGCGTCGCTTCGCCCAACGCGTAAATACTGCGTTACGACTACGTGCCGACTGCGTCACGACTTGCAGTCGCACCCTCCGTCATGCTGTGTTGCTTTTGTTTTTATTATAGAACAAAACACAAAAGAATAGGGTGGAATGGTCTTTATTAGTTGTAATAACGCGGCTGTGATACCTACTAACTTGTGTATACTTGTTTAATACACTTGTTTATTAAAGTTTCTTTGGCTTTTTTGTGATATTACGTTGTTGTCTTCGAAATTAAATGCAGAACTAAGACATATTAATATTACTATTTTGGGTTAGATTCCATGAGAAAGAAAGAAAAGGAAGAAAATACATTTATTTTTCTGAAGGCATGGGCACACAAAAAAAACAACACATATCACCATATAAAAAAAATGACATTTTCTTTGCTACGTCGACCAGTTACTAATATATTGTAGCGCCCACATATAAACTTTGAATTTATTCTACGCTTTTGGGTTTCCTTCACTGTCAGTAGATGTTAAGTCATTTCACTAGTACAATATAAATATTATTACACAAAATGAAATCACATTACCAATGTTGATTTCGGTCGGAATCGAACTTGGACCGCATGATTTGCATGCCGATCTCTTATCCATTCGGCTACCATTGCTGTATAGTATGCACTTTCTTTGGTCTTCGAAATTTAGTGCATCACTAAGACTAAATATGTATCTCCCGACTTGTTATGCGATTAAGACCAGAAACTGCCTAAAAACTTTAAAAGTCATCTAATGACAAAAACATTTGCATTTAATTTCGGTGATAAAAATAAAGTACAAAAGTTGCGTTTTATAAATCTCCAATTTCGACAACACCAAACGCACGCACGTACAAAAGTGTACCTATACCTACATTGAGATAAACTTAATACACTTACAGATGTTAATCTTATATTGAAGTAACTCATCATACCACTTCAATACCTTAGAAATAAATTTACTTTGGCTGTAGTAGCATGGGTTGTAGCTTACGTAAAAATTCCACGTATGAGGATATCTCACGGTATGGTCCAAGGAAATAGCTTAAGTGAAATAATCCTTTTTGTTGATTTAGTAGTAGTGCCTCGCTGTCGCTGGCATGCAATATGAAATGAAATGAAATGAAATCTCGTTTATTCATCTAGGTTACAAAGTAACACTTATGAAAGTCACGAGTTAAGAATGTAACAGGTTATCCGAAAAGTAGTGTCAACAAATTTACGTACGGCTAGTTCGCTGACGGGGTGGAGGCCAGCACATCCAAGGAAGTACTACCGTCCCGCAGAATATCAACGTCAAAATAGCAGTATAATAGGTTGCGTTTCGTCTGGTGACTGGGAGCGCTGAAGGTCCAATTCCTCCTATTGGAAAATCTCGCTCCAGATCCCCATCGTGTTTCTTTTTTAAATGTAATCTCGTATATTCATCTAGGTTACAAAGTAACACTTATGAAAGTCACAGGTTAAGAATGTAACAGGTTATCCGAAAAGTAGTGTCAGCAAAATTGCCTACGACCAATTCGCCGACGTGGTGGATATAAATTAATTTTCACTCTATAATATAATAATTTACTAAATTCTGCTATTGGAAGTCATCAGCTTTTTTTCTGCAGTGAGATGACACAGGCTTACTGTCACTGTATGACCGTAATTGGATTTACAATACATTTGGTTTCGATTTAGCTTCCCTGATTTAAGATCTATATCGATACTGTACTCATAAGTAGAAATAAAAAGTATCTTACTCATAAAAGTATCAAGACAAACTATAATTATACATTTAATCATATCTTAAATTAAACAAAATATCTTTATCTTGTTTTCAGTCGCTCTCGCTATTGCTTAAGCTCAAACTTACACCAAACTCTAAACGTACAAACCGATAGTTGTGAGTCAGCACGCGTTTGCTCGCCGTATATCAATAGCTGTCGACACGCGCTCGCTTTTCAACTGTTGCCTTTATACTGTACTCGTAATACTCATAACGTAATATACTTTGAAATAAGTGTATTCAACATTAGGTATATCATAAGTGGTTTTACGGTAAGATTAAAAATCTACAAAATATAATCGATTATGTAACGTTATGACTAAAACTAGAGTTTATTTATTAATGCAAAATAATTCGTAGAACTTGTAACATTGATAGCAAATACGTGAACTGGCTCTGTGTATCCCAATACCTAGGCGTGAAAGGGATAGCGCTATATAGAAATAAATACGCAAGAAAAGGTGGCCTATCGACCGGCCCTTTGCTTGTCAATCCATTCAGCTGATTAGGGTGGAGGTATACCGTGGTTAAATAGGTTTCACATTTAATAGAAAATTGCAACAGTGTCCGGTGAGAGTTGCTTTTACCTATGTATTGAAGTTTATTCATTATGCGAAATGTATTTAAGTATTCAGTTTACAAAGCAGGTATTATTTCTATACGACACGGTGAAAATACCAGTGTTGGACCTAAATGCATTTTAATTAAATACCCCTTTTGCATTAAACATAAAAACACAGCGGTAGGTACGGAAATTTCATCATATTCGGCATTTTTTTTATACGACCCTTTCCGTCGGGATTTCCTGATTTAAAATTCTTGGATCGATTTCAAAGTAGAATATTAATCGTGTGAAACAATAGCGTTTTATAAAAGGCTTCTGTATCGAGCAATGGTGCAACGCGTAGGAATAATTCGTTCATACAAACACCACCCACGTCTTCTATAGCTTATGACAAAATATAAAAATGTCCAATGATTATTCATCTCTTTGTCATTCACAGCATGATGCCTAGTATCTATAGTAGGTATTGTATATAGATGTTCGTCTGACAGTTTTGGAATATAAAATGTGGTCTTGGAACTGGTCTAATGACTTCTCAGACTACTCCATTATAACATACAGATGGGCTTGATTAGATATAGATAGGCGTTGAAGTGTCAAGTCTGGTTTAACCAGTCATATTTTATTTTAAACTTGTATATTAAATACATATTATATTTAGTTACATAAAATGACATCATGATTTGACTTTAACGAAAAATGGTATGTTAATAAATTTGGTATTGGAAATAAAATTAATTCGAGAACTAAAATTTTAATTTAAAACAAGTAGCAATTTGCTGGGATAATTATCCAATCACAGATCTGATAAAAATAACCAAAATAACCCTCTGGATGTCTTTTATATTTGGTTAAGCATTTTCGGTTAAATTTGCATCGAAACTGCGTTTGGATGGAGTCAATTTGATTATGCAAAATTTGCGGCAACCATTGCTGGCAATTTGCAATAAGTTTTGCATTATTACGGCGTTAAGCGAAATGGGACGTGGTTAATGGGATTTGAAGAACTACTGAGAACAGCGTGGGCGTCATACAAAAAATATTCTTTATTTTATAGGACAACCTTATGTAAATGCACTCACTTTAAAGCGTAATTTCAAAATTTCGACGACATTTTCGGATGTTTGTAATATTTTATTTGATTTTGTGATTACATAATATACAATAAGTTACGTAATAAAATACAATAATGTAGGTAGTACGTCATTCAAGAAAGTAATACCTACCATATTTAAATTTATTTTTATCATGTACCTATGTGTAGGTATAGGTAAGTAAATAAATAAAAAGTTTCAATTTTTTTTCCACTAGAAATGAAATTCAAAGAAATTTATTTCCTCATACATTTTGACAAACATGACGTTTAAATATGATACTTAACTAATTAACTATTATCATATTATCAAAAGGCACCATCATAATAAAACAAAACCTTAATTTGCTACAAATTGTTGTGTTCTGTCGGAAGTTTATTGTCAAACAGTTTAATTTATGAACATTTAAAATTTGGCTTACACGACATTTGAGCACATGTTGGTTCTAATGTTTAACTTGTTTATTTTCTTGATATCCGATGCCTTATAACCTACCTACCACTCGTAATCTTACTATATTTATACTAAACTATATTAATATTATAAAGCTGAAGAGTGTTTCTTGGTTGAACGCTAGGAGCTCAGGAACTACTGGTCCGATTTGAAAAATTCTTTTAGTGTTGGATAGCCAATGCAATGCTGCCAGTCTGTTGGGCACTTTTCCCACAGACAATGGCAGCGTTGCGGAGGAATTTTATGATGCCGTATTTTAATTTGTAAATATTATTGTTTAAATTAAGTTATATATAATAAATATATAATAATAATGTATCGAGGAAGGTTATAGATTATATAAAATCACGCTACGGCTAATAAGAGCTGAGCAGTGGCCAAATAAAGAAGACTCTTTCATTGACTAAAGAGTTGATTTTCTTCATGTGTTGACGTAATGTAATTGAAACTACTTCCACCTAGTAGGTATGAGATAAAATCTTACTGCCTGTAAAAACTATAAAATCTTATATCTAGATCTGAATACCGTAAATAAATAGGCAATCTCATCATCATTAAATAAGATCATGAGATAAGATATAGTATGAAGAGATCATCGACTATGTTTATACTTCTTGTTATTTATACACGCAGTTAAGCCGAAGAGTTTTTTTTAGCTCAGATCAACGACAAAATTATTCAAATAGAGCGTGGTACGTACTAATTTTGTAGTAAAACGGTATTAAATTAAGGTTACGGAACGTTGACGATTTTCCGAACCCTCCCTACTTCCTTTCAGCTATAATAGAGCCACCTACCAACTCCTAATTAGAATTAATTAGAAAGAGTCGCTCTATTTTCGTGATTGCTTTTTTTGTGACTGGCCGTTTACGTGTTTTTATAGAAAATTTCTTTTTTGCCCTTAATTAGAAATGTAGAATATGTTTGAGTAGGTTGGTATGTATGTAGACTCTAATGTAGAGTCGTGGGAAAGGTTTGACGCGGCTTGAATTTCAATTTATATAAATACCTAACCAATAAGAAAAAATAAAACGTTTGAATGCTACCTATTTAGGTGTAATTGTAGTTTATTACTATATTATAAGATACTAGTAGGTAAATCACGATGTAGTTTAAGACACTAAATACACTCACAAAATAATTACGCGACTGAATTCTTGCCGCGTAAGTCCCGCGCTTATGGTGCGTCATATCAGCCGAATACGACGGAACGTAAATTCAGCCGCGGAACTTCGGCTGCGTAAGTTCAGCATAGTGTGTTTAGACATTTAATCGTTAGAAACAGCTTTCGTATAACTCGCGAAGTTCTTTGTTTAGCCACTTCTCTGCTTCTATTGGCCGTAGCGTGAAGTTATATAGCATATAGCCATTATCGATAATTGGGCTATAAAATAATTATTAAATTCTGTTCAGTAGTTTCGGAGATTAGCGCATTCAAACAAAGAAATTCTTCAGCTTTATAAAATTATAAATGTAGATGTTTATTTATTTTTTATTAATATAACACTGACCTATTCTGAAATTATTATTATCTCGTTTTATGAAAATAGAGGAAATGAATGATGTATTATGTGAATCAATTGTCGCACCCTACTCTAATAAGAGGCAGACGTGCTGATATGTTTGTAATTGAATAGTTGTCATCCACGGCTCCCTCTGTATGTTATTCAGCTTTATAAATTTCCGGAAATCTTTTCTTATTTCTATCTATTCATTTGAGGAATCTTATTACAAAATTGTACACTTTATGACCTAGTGGGCTATATTTTAATCAATCAGTAAGTTTCTGTTTTTATATTGTTATACTAAAGACATTGAACTTAGGCCAAAATGTACCTAAAATATTATGCTATTAAAAACGTAGGTATTTATCTATTTAATTATTAATTATTTTTATGTGACATCAATATCTAAATCAACAGAAGAACTTTGTAAAGTATGCCGTTTTAGATAATGTCACTAAATTGAATATTAAGTCGTAAATATTTCCACCATCATTTAGATTATCGCTAATCACTCAAAAGCAGGTTGTTATCAAATGCTTGAATGCATATTGAATTGAAAAAATATGTAAAACACTAATTCAAAGATTTAATCTTTGAATTAGTGTCCACCAATGAAAAGATTTTAGCTTAAATTTTTTATCTCTAAACCATATAAAATATTGCTCCATCACGTAAAATCCTTATTTTTTAAGTAAAAGTATAAAATGTCTGCCAAGACGGTCATCAATCCTCTCCGCTCGAATGATAGATCTAACTCATTTTAGAATATTGCAGTGGATGTGTTTAACTGTATCCGCGTTTTCTGGCACGCAAACGCCGATGTGTTTATTTCCAACTGGTGTATTTCAGGAACCACCTCCTTTACGAGACTGTTATCCTGGTCTTAAGAATTTCTCCTCGACCAACCTGCACGGCCGCAGTAAAACCCCGAGTGCAGTGCATTTTTAAAAGGGAACGCCCCGGTCCGTTGTCCGGGCTTTTCATTATTTTAAATATTCAGTGATGTGCAGTGTGTCCGAAGTTCAAGTCCCATGTGACGCCGTCGCTTCCACATCGGTGAGTACGCTTTTACCTAAGTTTATCGCGAACCCTTTCGTCGCTTTTAACATTTATCAGTGAAAGCACTTTGTTTGCGACGCTACGGACCGTCACGAAATGCTCTTCATCGCTACCATTAAAATTAATCGTCCCTTTGCTAAATTAAAGTTATGTCCTATAAAAATATTCATACAACAAGTCGAGGGACCCAATAGTCTCATTAGTTCCCATCGCCGCTTTTACAAAACTCGTTACTGAGATAATTTTCGTCCTTGGTCCAGCATTAAGCATAACGCGCAGGCCCAGTAAAACGCGGCCTCGACATAGCCTGGCATTAAATACTCCCAAAGGCTCCGCTATATTCGTACAATTATTCCCTGAAGCGAACCCTTCGCTGCGTAGCCTACAATTACCTTCCATTCAGCTAGAGGCGTTCCGCTCGACGAAAATAAAATAAAATTGAGGAGGAAAATAAAATGAAATATCGAGAGATCCGTTCAAATTGCCATGTGTATCTGCGCTGCGGAGGCTGCGTGCTCGTAACCACGTGTGTCTATGTTTTGCAGGTATAATTCAAAGCGCGCGTAAATTTCACGCCGCAATTAAAGTGTTGGCACGAGTACGTATATTCACGAACAGAATGCAACCATATTGAGAGGCTTACCTCAGAAATCTTGCATGCAATTTTACTGTATCGACGAAATTAAAAATACTTATATTACACATTTTAGAAGCATTCAGAAGTAAACTGTACAATTTATATAGTACACTCGCGTTCAATATCAAAGTACGTTATTCGGAATATTTATGTGCTTTGTTTCGTCTTAAACTCCACATGAATACCACGATATTTTAAACGAGTAAGCTTATCCGCACATCTCAAGTTTTTCTTCATAAGCTCCTCAAAACGTTAAATTTATTCCGGCCCGGGAGCGTTGAATTAAGAGCCGCCTTAATCCTTTCGGAGCGAACTTAACCTAATATCATAAAGATGGAACAAGGCAACTTGTACAGAGTAAAGTCAAATATTATCCTTTGAGAAGATTAAGGAGTTATTAAATCCACGTAGGCGCGAGATATAACGTCACTGCAGATATGTATTGTATAGGTTTTTACTCAATGTATGAGTAGGTTTTGATATTTTTAAACTCAGTTAATTTATCTGGCAAAAATAATTAAGGTTACATAATGTTTTGTTGTAAAATATCACATACCATAACTATATTATACGTAAATATTTATCACTATTTTAATTGATACATAGGTCTTAAAATAACCAAAAATAATTACACAGCTCTAAACGTAACAGGAATAACTGCCTACCTCTCTCCTATAAATTTGTCTTACCGCAAGATCATCAAAAACAAGAAACTTTGTAGGTGTAATTTGGAATAATTCCAAGTAACGTTTGGAACAAGAACATAACCTACATCCACGTTGTAAACAAGAAAATACTTTTATTAGCATGTCACATATCGATTTGCTTCAAAATTAGCTTATCTTAATTTGACAAACAGAAATCCTTGAAGGAATTTGAGAAAAAAAGAATGAGTGTGTGACAAAATGGTGGCAATAGCAAAAAAACGTGAGAGAGCAGTCAGCTGTGTGTGGCGGCCATTTTGTTCCGGCCGGGAGGGGCGGTGCGACCGCGCGCCGCTTGATTTATTTAACTAACTCGCTAATGCTAAAATGGTGTCCGTAGATTTTTGTCATTGACTGTACTACGCGTATTAATAAAGTTATCGTAATTATTTTTATAGAGAATATTATTTAATTGTATCTATTAAGTGAAGATATTCATGTAGATATTTTAATTTCATATTAATTAATCGCTCTAGGTAAATTAAAGGTGTTGAACATACTAAACTTCTATATAAAATTACCTGGTTTTGTAGCGTTATAAACTAGTTACCTGCATTACATTTATATAGCAACTTAAGAGTTAAATGGCATTCACAGTATAGAAAAAAAAATGTAAAGACCTATTCACGTTATTATTATAAAAGTTGGGTGTTATTTTTACATGCAGCCTGCGCTGCGGTAGGGCACAAAAACGGTCTCTAAAATCATGATCAAATTAAACTTATCATCATCATAATTAGGCACATAATTGCGTATATATATAAAAGAAATACGAGCGGTTGCGCGGCATTTAGACGTGTCTCCAACGCTTACATTGTAAGGACCAGCTTACACGGAATGAGATCTTCATATCCGTAACGAAACGGAACAACGTCAATAAAATACATACGAGATTAAACTTTATCCAGCTGCAATAAAGTTTATATTTAGAAAACGGCTTTGCGAGTTGATATATTTAGCATTAAAATGTTTTGGATTGAGACGCAACATTGTTCCATCCAGATTAATAGAGCTGGGTGCACCGTCCTTTTCCAACGCAAAATAAAGATATTGAATTTTGATAAGGCTGTCTCTGTCTGCTAAAATGTCTTTGATATTCTCCGGTATAAAATAGCTTTCGTTAAATGCTAAAGATTGTATTAAATTGAACGGGAAATATAATGGCCCTGTTGAGCCTAAGTATCTAGTTTCCTATTTTGGTATATAATGGGTAGGATTTATTATACAATCTAGATATACCTAGGTATCTAGTCTTAGAAAGATTACCTACTACTTCTTACACTTATGTAGGGAACTTACTCTAGTTAGTATACTCATTGGTATTAGTATATCTTTACATGGAAAGAATTTAAATTTTAAAGACAAAGATTTTAGTCAATGTTAAGCTAAATGTATTAAGAAAAAATTATTTACACTAATTTATTTATAAACTGACTTATCAATATGAATTTACTACAAAACAGAATCTTAAAGAAAATTAATGCAAAAATAGTCTAGAAGTTAGAATAAAACATGCGCTAATTTTTTATCGAATTATCACACTATAACGAAACCACAGACAGAAGTTTTTTGTTTGATCTAGGTTTTATACTTCAGTTACGTAATTACCAATTCTATTTCAGGGAGTATAAGTGTCAATATACTGTAAATACACAATCTACTTCAGTCCCTTACCCTCGGATTAATTAAATCACTTAGCTCTTAGGTGAGATATAACTAAACGTTTGTCTCGGAGTTAATACATCCATAAAATAGTATGTATACGTAAGGTACCCGTCCATAATTCACGGCGTGTTGTAACAGGGTAGACAGAGGTCTAAGTAAGCTTATAAATTTTACGAATCAGAAATTAATAGTTATGATTCAGTTTAGTGTATGTAGGTTATTGTATTACGAAACCTAGAATCTATGTAGGTACCTAGGTACATACTTCAATTTCTCATCATTATTTTTGCTGATTATTCAGGCAGTTTAACACAAAAACTTAGGTAGGTATGGAATGCTAGAAGCTACAAAAGTTACATTAAATTTTTATTAGGAGCTGTACTCAAAATGGCCCGGATTTCGTACTTGTAGAAAATAAACCCTATTTTTTTCACAGAACTAATCCAATCCAATCAATTTATAGGGTAGCCAAAAAGGTACAGAACCCTAATGATCTCGCTTTGTCCGTCCGTCAAAAAATTGTGTGTTTTTGTTATAAGTGACGTAAGTAGCATATTTTTATGGCCTGTAATATTGTTTAAAAAAAAAGACACTTTCATTTTATTTAGTTCTATAATTACATATAGATGATGTCTTTTGATTCTGCCACACGCAGATTTGAAAAAATCTAACTATGTACTAAAATAAACATGCTTCATGTTTAAATATAGAGTTGAGCCTTACATATTCTAGGATAATATTTACCCAAGGTTTATATAACACCTTGTTGCCTCAGCTAAAGACATTTTCTTTTATCAGAAGACGAATTTTCCGAGCACATTGACGAAGGTCCCGGGGAGGCATTATCTCACAGTTTCAGAGAACAACGTTACGTTCGCGTAAACACAAAATACGCTCCCAATGTTCTTACAAATTGCTCTGCAGTGCGGTGCGATTTGTTGATGACGTCACTACTAAGTTGTGTACCTAATTGCATGTATGTATAAAAATAAATAAAAGAAACGCGTTCACTTGTTTATTACTATAGGTATGTTTTGTTGACATTATTTCTATGCAAGTATGCTAAGAATAATTTATTCTTGGTTAAATTATTGACTTATTTACATAATATTTTGTTGCTGAAGTAGCCTATTCTGAAAATAAAAGTCGCTTGATTAAGGCACTCGCTTTCTGTATACTTACTTTATAGGTAGACTCATGTAATGAATCATTATTTAAGATTTTAATATTGTTTAAAAGAAATAATTAAACATTTTAAGAGTATTTTTCTATGTATTGTTACATTCATCAATGTTATCTTTGATCAGGTATTTAACAAAAATATAGGTCCCAAATATATTCAATTAGGTGAAGGTATAGTTTGCCCTTACCCGTCCCGGTAATTTCACAATTTCACGCTGAGCCGGAGATCTCGTTACTCGCCCGGGATTTGGTCCCGGCTCTCCGGCCATCGCTAATGTCCCGGAACGAATTGTTGGCCCACATGAGGAAAATAATTATAAAGTCATCCGCCCAAATCGTACACCTTTCGTGAGAACTTAACGTTTACGACGGAAACTTGCTTGTTTATCGCACCGACGTAAATACGATCAATGTAAAAAATATTTCAGCCTAATTGTTCCAACTAATGCGGCTTTTAAACCATGTTTTATGAGAAAATTATTTACTTTTGTAACCTTTGGGGGGACTTAACCTCTACGCCACGTCTAACATTAATATTAAAACGGGTGCCCAAACCTGCAGGAAACGACTCATTGTCCGTGTTTAAAATTTTAGTCATGCCAGAGCTTGGTTGGGTAAACACAACCAGAGTAAACAGCAAAAGGAGCGCGGTGATAATTGTTTTTCTTATCCGTACATTTTCCCCAACATTTCCAGTAAGCGATAATAAAAAGCTTGTTCGTATAACTCGGCCACGAGTTCCACAAAACTCTTGTCAGCGAATGGACGATAATCCACCGCTTAGTCGTCCTTTTTTACGCAAAAAAACTTTTCCTTTTGAATAACCCCCTATTTTTCCGGCAGCCGACCCCTCTTTATTCATAAGCCGCTGACGTAACTTGGAGATCCCTAAATGAATGGTTGTTCGTTGTTTTACGGGTCTATTCACAATGCTTTAGGTTGGAAACTTTAGAGATTTGCCACAAGAAAAAGTAGACGAGATTTCGTCATGAAATTATATGACGCCTGCCAAATTATTATATTATCTCAGAATGTCCGCAGTGTAGTGTAGATAGAGATACCTAGTATACTCGGATACTTATCTATCGAGCATAAATATAAAGATTGGAATCATTTTGTGGTCGGCTTACAACCGATGTCGCAAGCGCCGAATGAACGGGTCATGATTTTAAATTGAAAGATTAAATAACTGTCTTATCATTGTAGGGGTCGTTTCTTCAGTAAATTGTTAGTTATTTATGAACCTGCCAGCTTCTTGAATGGGACAAAGGAAATGCAATATCTACGTAAGTATTTGTACTCTGAGCCATTGAGTTAAGTGCATGCCAGACACGAGCACTTTCAACGTTAATTAATACGTTAGCCTTCTATATTAAAATACACAGTCGCATAGTACAGACGCCTTGAATAACTACAATGTAACATTTTAATTAGTCGGCGACTTTAAAGTGAGCAATGTATGCAACCAAGTCTACTGTCGGGTGCGTTATCTGCTTTTAACATTTTAATACAAAATTGACTATGTAAATATCAACTAGTATGGGTACCCCGAGATGGCTCTAAAGATATGTTTATGTGATATGAAAGGTAAAGCTCACATGCCCACCTGATGGTAAATGGATACTATACTCATGGACACGATTAATGTCCAAGTTTTGTGGTGAGCGCTGCTAAACTAGTTACGATAATAGTGCCCTTTCATGCTCCCGGATTGTGTAATACCGCATCTCATTTTATGTTACTTGTACTTAGATGAAATGAAAGTATTCGTCCGTCAAAATGTCAAAAGGCACCTGAAAAACAGGAGGTAGAATCGATTTACACGCGCTCGCATAAAAATAGTGTGAACGTCACGGTATAAAATGAAATTCATCTCGGTTTATGCAAATAGGGGGGGTCGTAAGGTTTTGCCTGAGTTGAAGAAAAATTTGAATTTAGATGTCGCCGGGAGTCGCGTGGTAACGGGTTTCGAGATCCTTCGCTTTACGACGCTCGGCTAAAATGCTGTTCTCAACTCTGGCTGAAAACTGTACTCAGTTTATTCGAAACGGAGGCGGACAAGTATCCGAGAGAACGCGAGCCAAATGGCCACCTCTCGGGACGAATGCTACGGCCGGCCGTTTGTACCGGAATGGCTGCCGGCGCTGATTCTGTATTTTAAAAGGAATTGCGCATCAAATATTTAAACATAGCTGTGCAAAAAATACTGCGACTGAAAAACTTTAGGTTACATCAGTTAAAATTAAATACGACCAGCAAGTACAGACTCAATTGTTACCAAGTAAATACAAAGGATGTAGTTACTTACATAATTCGTTTCAAGTAACCATCGTGAGTTCATCGTCTATTTATACCCATGATCCTACTAAACAATACGCTGTTACTCGAGTGCTATCCGCATAGCGACTGGCACTGAGGGAGTTTCTATAAAAACACGCAATGCACCCCATTATCGGGCCCCGGAGGAAGCTTGCTCAAGTCTGTTACATACAAATGCCTTTCATTAACTTGTCGATGTTCCGTCCGAAATACTACGGGGCTATTGTGTTTTAAGCCATCTACTCTCTTATTACAGCAAATGTATTCCTCGATTAACAGTAAATATATTTTACTACAGCAAATAATATGTTTGTTTGTAAAAATAAGAGTATTTTTAATCAGTAGTTATTTTAACAAAAGCTATACATAAAGTTCGGATGCCGATGGAATTGTGGTTGTAAAGAAAATGAGATCTTTTGGCCACAGATGCACGTTTCTTTCCCGCACGCGATCAAACTTATCCGTTCGGAAGACATTCTGATAAGGCATGATATGAATTCAGATTTGGGCCATCTCTCTTTTATGTTATTCGAGATTTTTTCCCAACGTTTACAGAATTTGTTCTCCTCCCTTTATACTTTATTGATCTGCATCAAAACATAATATGAATGTAAAATGTATGCATAAATCTGTCGATATTATGCCTTACACAATTTTCCATGTTAACGTTGAAAGCGTCACCCACGCGACGAAATAAGCTATTACCGACATGGAGTAAAAGTAATATTTTGTCATTTCCTATCGTCCAATAAAATTATGTGAGTCTTGTAAACTGACAGAAAACGTAAACTCCCGCTGAGAGAACTCAAAACGTTTATAAATATAAAATCAAGCGAGTAGAAATCCAATCTACAGACGAACCTCATCAATATTCTGCCGTCTTGTTATTTTCCTTGGGGCTTTAAAACAAAACAAAAGAGGTCTGTTATTTAACTCGTTTCCGATACCGCCTATACTTTAGTATCGGAGGAAATTCCCTCATCTATCTCTTGTAAGGAAGATGTAATAAAACTAACGGGATCGAATTCTCTCCGTACGAATTTAAGCTAAGCGAATAAAATGAATACGAATCTTCATGATTATACCCACCTACCTTTTTTAATGTAGTTAGGCAGGTATATAAAATTAACATAAGAGCCATCAGAGCTTTTACATAATTAAGTATGTTCCTGCCTACACAAATATTCCGATTTTTATCCTAAAAAGAAAGTAGTATAGTACAAAAGAGACAACGATACTCGGTGATATATAGAAATTGGTGAGATCTTGTTGGTAAATGGTAGCCACGTCGAGAATAACAATAGGTAAATTTATGTAAATGAACATCGTTTCAAGGTAACAAAAAGGAAATGAGCCCACTATACAGCATTCAATCTGATCGCTGCACGGTTGCAAGGCGACACTTTGAAATATGCCTTACACGCATTGCGAGTATTTATGAGCGAAGTAAAAACCCCTACTTTTGTCTCGACTTTACTCCGACAATCGAGATTTACAACTACAATTGAATCTTTCGAGTTGGATACCACTTCTTTATAACAACGAAGCAACGAACAGGATCTCGATCGGGGCTTGTAGAAATGTTCTGTTCTGATCGCGAGTAAATTTAAAACTGGAGTAGGGGATTTTATGAGAGCCTGCGACAATCGCAGGATACGTACGACAAGCGTAATAGGGACTGATATGGGAAGACTTTACTGTTCAGTTAAACAGTTGTAGAATAATTTATGTGTATTAAATAAGTCAATTATTGAAACGTTCGGTAAGAGTTTTGATACGGTAGGTAGCATATTAAAGTAAACTAACTAAGTACATATATCTCTGCATATATACCGCGAGTTAGATAGATATCTCAACTTTGAATAAATATTACCTAAGTAAGTATATCTTGTCAAATGAATAGAAAATGAACTTTACTCTTTGTTTTATAAAGTATATTTTTATCTTTCTACTATAAACAATTTATCAACTAGTTTGTAAGACGACCCAACAATTAATGCACGCATACCTTCGTATCTAGTTACGCCAATTATCGTAAAACAAAAATACTCGTAATATTCATTGATACTTGCTACTGTTACGCAACGTTCTATCACAATATCTTTGTTATATATCTACCTACTCAGAGATGTATTGCCGCACTTTTATTTATACTCCTTCATCTCAGCAATATCTACAAACTCGGTAAGTTTCTTTATTATTATGCCAGGCTTTATTTCTTTATTGTTCGGAGAAAAACATTGAGCAAACTTGTTTGTTTAGCTTCTGATAATAATTCGGGTAAGCTTTACTCCGGAGGGAAATATTTTTTTTTTAAGTATTGTATTGGAAGTTCCAATACAATACTTCTATAGCAAAGCTAAAATAACATTCATTTTCCAAGAGCAAGAAAATATTATATTGCGGTCTGTTTGTGAATATAATATTTTAGTTCGAGTGTGATCCATTCCTTCCCCCCCGTTTATATAGTTTTATCGATATTATATTGAACAAATCCTTGAAGTTGGAGAACAATATCTTGTGGTCCCGACAAACACGTCTATTATTCTTTTCTCTATTCTACCAAAATAACAAGTTTCTAAATAAGTAATGTTATTTTACTACGAGTATTTACTAGGTACCGTGAGTAAATAATAGGAGTATGCGAGTAATTTGCGTATCAGATTACGTAGACAGCGGGCCGACCCCAATATACTTCGGCAAAAGTTATGATGATGACAAGGCAACTGGAAAATAAAGATAGCTCTAAATTTGGATTAGTATTGACACGTTTTTGAGGAAACAAGATATATATACCTAATATTGAATATATTAATTTTAGAGATAGTAGTTACTTTGCATATTTCAGTATTTATCATTATCTACGATAATAAGCCGATAAATATATCGTTTTATTGATATATATTTTATGGAGGAGATAAAAAGTTAGATGTTTGTAAAAAATACCAAAGTTTCTTTTATTCCCGCTACATTGATCAGTGAAGCGAAACCTTTTTCTGATATTATTTTGCCTTATTTATTTTGTTAGTTCTTTACTGCATACCGATATTTCGTACGGGTAGGCGAGCTCAGAAAACAGGCAATATATTTTCTACTGGAGGATATAACGGAAGGGTTCTCATTCCTTACGTATGTATAAAGGGTACCTAAATACATTCCGCCTTCTTTTACTTTATTCTGCTCGTGTAGAAAGTGGAAAAACCTCGCAAAACTTTCATTGCTAGCCAAGCTTACCTACACGTGTGTGTCACATCACCGAAATATCTGCCAATTTCATTTCTCCGCTCACTTCCCCGGAGCGTAGTAAACACCACCCCCGCCCCACCACTTACACAACTCACCCCCCTCCCGTGTGTTTGTCCAACTGATATTCTTGAAGATACACAACCAGTCTACCATGACCTCCCCCACCTCTCTGCATTACTATTACAAAATACTGTTTAGACGGAAATGTATTCAGATTTGGAGCTCCCGGTTGGCTGGCTTAGAATTTAAAGTTGAGCACTTTGTGCAGTCGCTTTTGAACAAACATGATGATGCGTCTAGAAACTTCTAAAGAATAGATGAATGTAGATAGCTTCTAGTTACAAATGCTTTGTTTATATGTCAATAAAGAGATTGGACGCCCCGACGCCATAACAGAAGAATGCTTTTGAATTTCATAAAACCAGCGAAAATACAGCTCGTTTTATTTTGTGGTGTTTTATTTAAAATATTCTTGTTTAAACAAATATAAAATTTGACAATCATATATTGTGTGTCAGACGTGATGTTTTGCAAAATTAATGGATTAAAAGATTTGAATACGAATCGAATTTCGTCTCACATATTTATATGATAATTCTGTGTTAAATTTATAGTTTGATCTTTGCCTATCATATAACAGCAAATACTAATCCTATTAACAAGATTGGAGTATATACGATCAATTGGAGTGCGGCAATCGTCACGTAGCTGAACAAACAAGACGACACGCAATAGACTCAGCCAAACAATCGGGACATCGCTCCGATCGGCCCTTATTGGGTACAAGCACTTGACACTCCGCACTGTTTGCCACCTCTCATTAACTCTGTTTGTGTAGACTAATTTACGATGTGTTTGCTCTACGACCGCCACTAATTGACCGATGAAGGATCTAGGTAAGAACGATGCCAGATAATGTAGAGGGTTATTCTCATATCCTCGAACTTTGCTTATTATATTTTCAAGAAAATTTCCTCGCAGTAATAAAAGTTCTGGTGTTATTTTAAGGTAGTGAACTTCTTGACAAAATCTTCGTGTGAATCCGTGCGATTAAGTGGATTTACGGAGTTGACCGAGATAATACCGAGGACAAAAACGTACTGGACTTTGTTACTTACATGAAAATGCCGGGATATTACTTTCTGTCTCCTGAATATAACGACCACCAAATGTAATCTAAATTTTACGAAGATTTTATTGTTTCTTTTTAGTTACTTACTTAATTTGTAGAATTTGAAATTTGTTAAAGAATAAAACTTGCAAAGTTTTAATTGTTAAGAAAGAGAAATTAAAGAAGTATCGTTAACCACATGACCTTTACAAAGAGAAAAATGTTTTCCCATAGTAATTAAATATCCATTTACGCCTATTGCTATTAGATTTCTACGGATGTACTCAGCAGCTCTATTTTTTAGAACAAATAGTAGTAGATATTTATCAGTAGAAAAAGCTGTAGATACATAAATTAATAATACGGAATCACTTAAGATATCATAGAGGGACCACCCACATCGGTTCTTCCGGAACTACCATTTTATTAACTTGACTCAGTTGCTTACAATCTTAATATTAAATAATTTAATAAAATTACGATAATGGGTTACGTTTATCGTTGAAAAAAGTAAATATTTGTATATTAGGGGTATCATTTACATAATTTGGGTGTGGTCAATTAGAAAGCATAACTACTATTTAATTGTATTAATCAATGTTACATCTTTATTATACATAGATATATCTTAATTTAAATTTTTTTACATCATATCTTATTTAATATACCTACATAACTGACCTATTTAAAGAAAGGCAGATACTCTATTCACAGGAATTTAAATAAAAATGTCAAATTGTGGTTTAGAGTATTCGAACACTTTTCTGTCTTATTTTTATATAAGTACCTATATAATTCTTTTGTACGTGTGTAGATAGTGAACTCCTCCTAAACGGCTGAACCGATTTGAATGAATTTTTGTGTATGTGTTCAAGTGGATTCGAGGATGGTTTAGATTTACCTACAAATAAAAAAAAAAACAAAAAAAATGCAATCGATTGGTATATCATGCAGGACAACGTCTGTCGGGTCCGCTAGTATTATATAATTATATCGTTTTAATTTATTTGTTTGATACACTTGAACATTATATTTACACTTGAAAAACTATAATTATCTTATATTTTATTTGAATTCTAGAAACAATTCGAATACTTAGGTAACAACCTCCTCCTTTGGCATCAAATTGAACATCCTTACTTTACCTGTAAACTATTCAGAAAATTTAAACTCAGTTTGATAGTATGCGGAAATATAAAACGTCCAAATAAGGTTTATACTATAAAGTTCCAAGTATATTGTTTGGCACAAAACTCGAGTGAGAAAAGCGTTTATTTTGAGAATAGTGCCTGTTTATGCCGAAGTCTTCAAAACAGAAAATACCAACCACCCTCTCTGTGCGGTAGTTAAAGGGGAGAGAGGGGATAAAATGTTTATGGAAATATTTATTCAAAAACATGCATTAAAATTTTAATAAAATATACATGAAAGTTACGGTGTAATTTTTATACATTAACATTATTAGATAATGTTAATAAGTATTATTATTTCGCTGTTTAATATCTTAGGCACTCGTAACTTTTTTTATTAAAGCCTACAAAGTTCTTTGTGTTATTGCGTACACACTATTCTTGTCTTATTGCTTTTAATATAGAGTTCTTAGTTTTGTATACCTACTATGTATGTTGTGGTTTTCACTGTTTAGTTCTTTTTTTTTTATACCACGACGGTGGCAAACAGACGTACGGTCCGCCTGATGGTAAGCGGTTACCGTACCCTATGGGCGCGTGCAACACCAGGGGCATCACGAGCGCGTTGCCGACCCTTAAGAAACCTATTCAATCCTTTTTTGAAGAACCCCATACTGTAGTCCCTTGGGAAAAGTTTTAGGTTATATCATCATCATTAATCGTTATAAGAACCCATAAATGTCCCACTGCTGGGCACGAGTCTCCTCCAAAGTATATGGAGGAAATTTAATAAATATAAATAAAGGCATAGGTTATAATCACACGTAAATATATGTAAACGCAGACATAGTAACTTAAAAAAGAGGTTATATAATACATTATCTTTAAATAATTTAATGAATCACGTCATCGCTTGACGGAAATATATTTTCTTACCATAAATTTACGAATCCATGTATTTTGTTGCTACCGGCCTATATATTATCTGTATTTCTATTAGCATTATTTCTGTATCTGTTTACAGCAAGCATAGTTCATTTATAACCTAGATAACTTTATCCCACCCATTTCTATTCTGCCTACATCTACTCAAATAACTTATCGATTTTATACAGTGACTGCGTCGCAGAGCCGCATTCCTACAGTATAGGTATCTACAAAACTTATCTATTTAAACTAACGAATGAAATAGAGATATATAAATAGATAGTCTTGTCTCACAGCTATGTTAATTCAGGTTACGTAATACGTAATATTACCGTTGAATTATGGGCGTAATGAGACGCGTCACAAAATTCTTAGGCCGTCATTAGTTGATCGGGTCGGTCCGGCCATCCGGCTTACAGCCAGTGTAATGGGCCGGCTATGTCGAGGATAGACCGATCCGGGCCGTAATGACGGACCAGCCAATATGGGAGAGAAGTAGTTGGCGTACACTGCTCACTGCTGTGTTACGTAACGTTATTTTTGTTGGTATTTTTTTGTTAGAAATTCAAATGTTTTTTTATTATTTGTGTTAGAGTAAACATGCTAACATAATGCAGCTTTTATCTGTACTTAATATTATAGTTAAAGTATGATTCTTGGTCAACGGGAGTTAAAGTACCCTATAGGTTTTGACTTTTTTTGACCGTCAAGATATGCGAGAAAAATGCATAAACGGCTTTTCATTGTGTTTACTTTGAACTCAGATTTTTTAATTGCACTAAGGTATGGCAGACCCGAGTATTTGATACTAGCAGTCACCCGCGTCGTGTTTTTTTAATTTCCTTGACCACTGAAATTTTCCCTTAGAGATTTAATTTTCAAAAATCATAACTTAGTTACCTATATCACCAGGTTGGTAAAAAAGACCTTTCCTAATTATTGACCTTTAATTTCTGAGAAACTACATGTCGAATATATTTGAAGAGTTTAATTTCGAGATATTTCGAAGTTGAACATGCCAAATTTTGAAGTTTTTAGTAGCTAACCATAGTTACGAAAACTGTACTACGTAAAATGTAATTCCTGTTTTTTCCCAATCCTGTGGGAAATTCGGAAAATCCTTTCTTATCGGATGCCTACGTCATACAAAGAACATACCCTCCAGGTTTCAGGTCTCTACAATCAGTGGTTTAGGCTGTGCGTTGATCCATCAGTCATTCAGGACAAAGCATTTTATATGTATAGATTAATTTCAACTTGATACATGTACGCATTTCTGAGACGGACAACGAGGTGATCTTATAATGCTTCCGTTTTTTCCTTTTGAGGTACGGAACCCTAAAAATAAAATTCAATGTAATATAACCTACTATAGAGGTAGGGATTTTGTCGGGTTAATGGTATCAATTAATAGGTAGGCATAATTTTTTGTCATAGGTGTCTGAGCTGTCACTGGGTGAGTCACTGATGTCATATCAGATTCCGGCGACCCACCCTACAAAGAAGTGTTTGTGCATAGAGGTTTGAGTGGTTATCTTCGGGTCACCGAGCCATATAACCGTTCTTTTCCCAATTAGGCATGTCTTGGGTATTTATTTTTGCATTATTTTTTATAAGGTTGATTTTAATAGGCATATTTTCTATTCGTGTAATAAAAAAAATATAATTATTTAGGTATACCGAAACGTTAGTCGGTAGCAGTGTACGTATGGTTGACAAATACACGATGCCAATATTCCGACACTTTGGGTACACGCCTCTGCGTGTATGTGCGTATATCCAACGTTACACCTCGCTTCGGTCATATGACCCCATTATCCCACCCTTATCACACGTCCAACCGCAAATACCAACCTTAACTTCATCACCCTAAAGTTTAAATTGGATTGGGTTGAGAAAACTAATGTACCAACAAGCGACTTCGCCCGAACACGAATCAGATAATAACTTACGTATTTTGTAAGTTGATTTCGGGCAAATTGTCGGGAGACATGGAGATTATCGGGTTTCAATGCTGATCGTTGTATAAATTTGGTTTCGAATAATGTAGCTTCACCTTCCCACACTGCGTCGATATGAGAAAAAAATGTAAAGATTGTGACACTCGTACTACCAAATAGTTTCACTGTAATAAAACTAGAAGAATGGTGGATATGTACAGTCAGCAGTTCTAATACAAGCTAAATTTTTCTCATAAAAAATTTAATCAACTTTATTCGCTCTGAATTATTTTGTTTTCGTCACAATTTGAAAGGCAAAAGAAAGGTTTAGATTTGATTTATTCTATCATCTCTACTTCGTTGAGGCCATCGAATAAATTTTAATAAGTTTCGTACAGAGTTTACGATAATAACCTATTTTTTGTTAGCTTATTACAGACTGTTATTTCATCACTGCAGAGCAAGGGCAAATAATTAAACATGTCATTTTTGATTATTTGCCCTTGCTCTGCAGACTTTGACTGTCAGAATGGGTATTGTTTTTCGCGCGTAGGTATCTTGTATGTACCTAAATTTCTTTATTCCCACGTTTCTTCCAAACGGCTGGATGGATTTCGACAATTTAGGTATCTTTAGATTCTTCTAATAAACCCAAGTGTCCTTAGATAGGTATTAATAAAAAAAACAAAACGGCGGACTTTTGGCGCCAAATTGTAAGTAGTTAACTTTTTTTTAACCAATCGTATCGAGTAGGGTATCAAAATAAAGAGAATCAAATGGAGATTACAAATATTTTACATATGTTATATATTTAATCAGGAATAATAATTTAAACCATTTTTCGGTCTTTTTAGTGCGTTGCTTATCTGTTGATATTTTGCAGTCGGGTTTTTATGACTGGCCTGTTGGTCTAGTGGTTAGTGACCCTGACTGCTAAACCGGAGGTAGTGGGTTCGATCCCCACCCAGGACAAATCTTTGTGTGATGAGCATAAAGGTTTGTCCTGTGTCTGGGTGTAATTTATCTATAACATGTATTTTTGTAAATACATACATGTTGTTTAGTACCATAACACAAGCAAATATAATTGCTTACTTTGGGACTAGATGGCGCTGTGTAAATGTGGTAGAATATTATTATTTATTATTATTATAAGTTTTTAATTATTTACTTGTTTCTCAATGATATCTTTCAACATAGCAATAAACATCTTAATTTATGAGACATAATTATATAGTCTGGTATAAAGCCTTACTGGCAAAGTAGTTTTGTTTACAATTGTTGTTGAACATTTATAGTAGGGCCCTGTAAGTGGCAGCTCTTTAGAGTGTAATTCTAGGAGCCGTTAATGTAATTGACCCTACTAAAGTACAACAATACTGCCTCCATATTTTAGTCCAAGGCGGCTTAAAATTTTGAGTGCCTTAGATAAAAAAGTATATTTCAGCTCTCTCTCTCTCTTATCGTGTAATTAGTTAACAAAATGAAACAATTTTTTTTTGTTACTATCTGTTGGTATTTTAGTACCTCATTTAGAGATTGAATGTTTTATAATTAGATAGTTTAGGAAAACACTGAGAACAATTTTCTATACTTATACTCGTATAAGAGTTAAAATGTGTGGGCTAGCGTTCCTAGCAAATTAAAATCGTGTAATCTCAAAGTACTTAGTTCAATATCTTCAGACCGTTCCTGTGACCGACATATCGCACTGTAAATGTAAAACATATATAACTTGGAATTTGTCAGTACACCAATTTCCAACTTTCGTCTATAAGCTTAAGGTTTAAAATTGCCCAGTGGCGTTTCTCATCTTATAACTCTTTTTCAATATGAGTGCGATATATTTTTTCAGACCGTTTAATATAATTCCCGTAAGATAGTGCCTTATTGTTTCCTACGAAATTGTGCTTAAAGATAAATGCATATTTATTTTCTGCTTCGGGCTTTTCAGTAGGAGAGCCTACTTAAATAAACGTTTTATGTTATCTTTATATTTATTTTGGTTGTTTAGATATTAAAATAAGCTTACACGACTGACTGTACCCTCAATATAAACCATTCATAGACATATTATACTTAGATGCAGCATCTATGTAATATATGTAAATGTGAAGAGTAAGACCAACCTGTTTTTTGATCGAATCAGCCAACACCTGCCTTATGGCTTTCTTATTAAGTACTTTGTCTTTACCGAACATTGAACTCTAGAAATCTGTTCTTTAGATTTTTCTGATAAAGAAAGTTGAATAAACTGGCGTTATCTCGGACGCAGAGGGGCGAAGGTATAGGAATACTGCGCAAGAGTTCAAAACGGTTATGGACTTGGTGTCGTTAAATTTTCAGTGTCTAATTAGAGTTTGGAAATGGATTTGGTCTAAAGCAATAACTTCGGTTCATATTACCTACTTATATGGGACCTCATCTAGCTGATCCGTCTCTGCTTATCCCTTCAACGATAACAGGCGTGATGCTATGTTTTTTGTAATGATTTTATCCCTAGGTACATGTGGATACACATTCAATCGCCTTGTTATAAACCAGATACATAATTAGCATACGTGACGTGACGTAGGTAGATAACCACTTTAGTCTATCAATCTGGACGTGAATATTCAAGTCCGTCTATTAACCATAATTCACACGAGTCAACGAATTCAAATTTGTTTTGACAAGGCCTTTGTCCGCTTAAATTAAAGTTAAGACTGCCTATTTGTCAATTTGACTCTGTATGCTGTGTCGTTCGTCTCCTCTATATATATTTATTAAGATAGATTATAATTTATAGTATTTTTGATTAACACTGGTCAGTAGTTCTTATTCTAATTTATACGTGTTGAATTTTAAAAGGTAATTATGTAAATTAAATATATGAAGGCCGTCTCAGCTGCTATTAATTGACGATCAAAAGTTTCAATTGCTATATACCTACTTATTTACCTATATAGCAATAATATTCATAGTGTTATAAATAATACGTTGAACGTACCTAATATTAGAATTACCTATTATTTTTTATATACTGTTAAATATCTAAAACACTGGGTGTGTGTAAGCTTATTTTGTATTAAATGAACCAAAGGACTGTATACTTGATAAACAATTTAGTGTAGTGGCATAAAAGAATACAAAAGTTCAATTACGATCTTACTTAAATATAACCCTTTGAAATGTATTCTTTGCAGACTATCAAATAAAATATTCGAATAAAATCAAAAATATGATTCGTTTTTCAAATCTACATACAAATGTTGTTTGTAACCGATATCGTTGAAATACGAAGAGCAAATAAATCCCTCGCTAAGGTCTTAGTTGATGTAAGTCGCAGACATAGCGTAAGCTGAGTGTGTTTACAGTTATATCCTCCGCTCGTCACTCAGGACGGGTCATGGCCGCTTAAAGCCCTTGAAAGCGATTAGGTTGGGGTTTTATTGCACGAGTAAAGCGGTGAAAGTTACTGACACGTGCAGTTAACGTAAACACTGGTCTTACATTTAAATAAAGTCATGTATTTAAAACTTTAGAACACGTCAAATTAATATTATATAAAGTTGGATGTTTATGAAGACGAGTGTGTATATGTTTGCTAGTGTCTACTTACTTTAACTAATTCAAGACGTTCAATATGTAACTTTACGTTATTATTTACTTAATAATACAGATATTACTAGGTGATTCCTCTGTGTTCGTATCTAGTATTTTCTATTCACATATCTACATAGGTACATTTAGGTAGGTACTTTAAAAAAATCTCATAAAAAACCAAAAGGGACAAGTAGGTTTACGTAAAAAAGATAATATAATAATAGAACTCTATATTATATTTGTAGAAACATTTTCAAAACTGATATTCCTGTACTTAGCATCAATATGCCTATTTTCTATGCCTCTGAATATATGCATATTGATAGGTATCAAATATGTAGTAGGTACATTGATATCTGTTTTTGAAAATATCTAATCCACAGGGAATCGTAATGTTATAACGAAATAAAAAGACATTCTTATTGAAAAATATATTCCAAAACACTGATTAACATTTTTGAAGTGATGTTTTTTCGTATTTTTCTGTAGTAGATGCGTCTATTTTTGTTTCTTTTCTAGCAGGTTGAGTGTCATTTAAGTGTCACCTCCACAGCCCATTAGTGTCAATTTACACATGATTTTATATCGTGAAAACTACATTTGGCTGCTCAAGAGGGCATCAATTTTGAATGTTCGGATAAAAAATGTGTTAGGTAAGATCGGATACATAAAAATACTTGACTAACGTGACGTATGCTAAGTATGTTGGTATTTTAACAACTAGGTATTTAAAAATATATTATTTGGGAGGGAGAAAATATTTTTTCTGTTATTTGTAGACAACTTTTACTTTTAGTCATTTTACAAGCCTAGGTCATAGTAATCAGAAATACAACATCTAAACGTAGGTACTAAACAAATAACAATTTAAAAAATAACTTTTTTTTATATAGCTCATGTTTTTTTTTAATCAGGACTAAACTATGACCTAGACAAAGCTTTAATAACTACAATACAACTATAATCATATAAAATATGTGCACAGGTGTGATCAGATATTTTAGACAGGTTATTTATATCATGTCTGTTAGATATGTGAATTCAGTTCTCTACAATATTTGATCAATTTTATTTGTGAACCATTGACCTTTTAAAATTTTGCCTATTAAAAGTGATTGAACGAAGTATTTTAAATTTTTACTCCTTAAAATTTTGGTATAACCGCAGTACCTCTTTTGATACCTTTTCCATGAAATGGTACATCCATCGCATTTGCTATATACCTACTACTTATTATTATATACACCTATTCAAATCGTCTAACGAAGCCCACATTACAAAATATTAAATTATAAATATTTTCAGTAGACATTCATACCGATAAAAATCCCTTTGAAGTTTGGAATTGATTTTTTAAGATTTATCGTTGTTCATACATTGATATCACTCTAAATCCTCGCTAAAGTCTATCAGTGAGGCTAACCCTAAAATTAAACCAATCGGTACGCTCGACCGAACTCGTAAATCGTAACGAGTTCATGATTTATGTTCAGACAACAACGCATACATATATTTAGAATGTTACAAAAAATAACATGGCGACGAACCGCGCGGGTGACGAACGCATGGGGAAGACGCCACCATCTTGAATAATCTCAATACAAAAAATATGTCTAAGTAAAAAATGTATTTGACCGTCTAATATTTTAATATGTAATTAAGAGGAGATAAAATCTTTATTTGTATCATTATAATCATATTATTCACCGCAATCAAATCAAGATTAGATAAGAATCTGAAGTTGTCACTCTAGCTGAATTTAAAACAGTTTTGAAATGTAACTTTGATCTACCCATGTCTACCACGTTCAGGCTTAAATCCTAATGATGATTTTATATTTGGTGATTACAAAAAAGACCTAATAAGTCATTGTGTGTAGGTGTATTTAATTTATAAAAAAAAATATTCGTTAAAGTTAGAAAGCATACAAACATTTTAAACTTAATTTTTGAATTCTATTTAAATAATAGTTTCTAATGTAACGTCTGGAATTCTCCCTAGTAGCTATGCCATCTATTAGATTGAAAATTCCAAGCGCTTGGGTAGGTTAAATATTTGACTCCAGCCACCATTACTTAACTGTTTAGATTACAAACAGTTGACAGAGCTACAATTGATTAATCAATGAATTGTCAATCTAGAGTAACTGTTTCAATCCTGATTTGACTGTAAACCTCTATCTCTATATTTCTATCGAATGACTTATGGTGTATAGTATAGGTACTTACTAAATACCGTATCAAATGCGTCTAGTGACGGATTAAGAATACATAATGTCCCTACCTCATTTCAAATCGTAGTTGTTGTAAAAGGCGACTAAGGGAGTAACCTAAAGCAAACAAAAGCACTGCGAGAAAAGGAAAATTTGATACAAATCCCTATACCAACCCGTCTGATCAGCGTGGTATAGTAGGCTAAATCTACTCCAATTTTGGAGGAGATCCAAGTCCAACAGTGGGCTTTTATGGGTTGTAATGATAATGATGATGAAATATAATAATATTATGTATTTTAAGTTTGTACCTTTGTAAGGTATTCTTTTTACATCATACTTACATTTTATTCGCACCTCAGTTGCATACAATTTATCACCCGTCGCGTCGTCTCTGTCGTCACCAACAGAAATAAAAACATTTATTTACTTTGTATTATAATAATACTTGCCTCATTATAATGAAGCTTACAATATTTTATAGGGATTATAAAGCATTTTCATTGTTTCCTCTCACTTCAATTACAGAATTTTATTGCCAATTATTATAAAACAGTCCCCCAATGCTCTCGGCTTCTTATAAATAAATATGAAACGATAATTGTATTTATTATGTTTGATTTCCCGTGTCTTATTTTTTATTTTGACAGTATTTTTAACAGAGATAATTTTCGATGTTTATTATTTATTTTTCTTCTACCTATGTTATATTTGTTACTCGATAAATTCTTATAGGTGTTCTACACGGTTATAAACTTCCGTTCCAACAGAGTGACCTTGGTGGTAGCTTGGTTGCCATCCGTGTAGTTTGTATGAAATTTGGTTTACAACAGCCGGCTACACGGTTGGAATCCACCAAGGGCATCTCTGTGCAAGGCAAGTTTATATCCATGTGGCACGGCTTTTACTGAGCTTTTATTGCAACATTTCTTGATATCACTCAGTCAGCCTGTTTAAATATTAATTAAATTTTCATAAAGTACTTTAAATAAGTAGTCAATTTGATAATATTTATATACTAGGTATAATTTAGTCAAACTTGTACGGATATTGTTAAAAATTCTGATATAAAAATAAATAGGCAGGCAATAACGTCCTTTAAAGAGAACGTTTATTCTTATAGGGATATATTATCCTATATCACAAACCGTTCTAAGAGCTTTTATACACCACGTTTTTCAGGAGCCGCCCATCGATGCGTTTTTGTCGGGGCTGCTAAACTTGAAACAGTTAGTCTTAGAAAATTTGTTAGTAGGTATAGGTTGCCATTACATGCATTTGCAGCGCTAATTGCTTAAAAACTATGTATTACCATAAAAAAAACCACACTGACTTGACGTTGCATTGTGAAGTTTAAACAAACAAATACCTTTGCATTTATAATATCAGTAGGGATAAAGATTGCCATATAAGTACATACTTATTAATGAAGATAATTAATCGATTATCGTTGAATTTTATATCGATACGGTACTAAGCATCAATATTCAAATCACCGTATGTTGCTATTTATAGTCAATACTTATGTTTAAAGTCTATATTGCATCTGTTTCTTGTACCTATTTAGCTACATATACATAAAATATGTGTTAAAATAAGTTATTTATAAACGTAGGAAGATAAGTACTATACAATGCATCATAGTAGGTATATAGGTGCGTGTAGGTGCATGAAGTTCCCAATAAACTAAAGAAATAAATAACATTTGCAAAGACCATGTTGCAAAATTCTGATAGGCAAGACATATACAGATAGTTTACGACTTGTCATTTAGGAAGGACATTTGGCATAATACTGCCTAAAACAGTGACTACGTGGGCAGGCAAGCCCAGCTTTAAATTTCATGACAAACCAACGCATATTGCGCGTAGCATTACCAAACAATGGTTTCCGAAGAAAATCGTTCACAAAACGTGTCTTTTATACAAAAGGCACATTGTCCTTTCCGAATAACCCTTTTTTGCATATTGCATAATAACGACTTCCTTGGCTAAAGTTTTTAAATGACAATAAAAGAAACTAGAGCAAAAAGTTAGTGAAAAAACTGCTCTCAATAACGGGTTACCTAGAAAGGGTTTAAATATTGCGGTTAACTGTTAAACAATCGGTACAGTTATTGTGGAAGGTTTATGGGTTGTAAATCATTTGGGAAAAAAGTCAGTGACGTCATAGGCTGTAAAGATTTAACGGCCTGGTCGATCAGCTGAGGTCGGTGTCGGTCAGCGTCTTGTGACTGTGCATGTGCTGCCCGTTATTATCCTTTATTGAACTGTACAAAACGTTATACATATGTGTACAAGTTGTATAAGATTGCGGTGGATGGTGTAACAGGATTTAATAATATTTGGTGTAAAAAATGCAGTAAAACGAGGAAAAAAATAAGTGTAGATAGCTCTGATTAAACATGCCTACTCTTTTGGTACGTATTTGTATAGATATTAAAAAGTTTAAAACTCAATATTGTTGCTCTAAGTGTAAGTAGAGTAACTAATAAAAAGGAAGGCAAAAAACGGCTCTATTAAAATAGAATATTCCAAATAGTATAGTAACATATTTTAGTGAGGTATATTTTGTTCAATACCTAGTAGGTAATAGGCATCACTATTCATAACGATGCGCATTTTTATTGTGACTAATACAATTACCATACATTACTTATAGATGCTTGTAACTCCAGTCATCACATGGTTACTTTATGCATCTACACAAACTGACCTTGTGTGATGCTTCTGAAGTTATATTCTATAATTTTTCATAATTCGTGGTTATCGATTTTTATTATTTAATCGGATCTATTTTTTGAAATGTTTCCAATACACTTTTTAGAATTACGTAAACGTGTATTAAAAAGTAAGTATCCGTGATGCTTACAGTTATTTTACTATGAAAATAACGCCTTGCAAGTTCCATTGTGTTATTTGCATTTCACCTTTTACACTTTTCACCTAATTTTTAGAATTAGGTGAAAAGTGTAATAAAAACATTAAAAAAAAATTGCTTTAATTAAATAATAAAAATCGAAAACCCAAAAAATATGACACTAAATTGCTACGTTGCCATTCCTCTGTATGAACCATATTAAGACGTATCCGGAATATGTTTCTGATAGTAATACCTAATTATTTATATAAACCAAAACCTATTGGATTTTTGCTGGTAACTATTATTTATAATAATATAATAATAATAAATTCATTTGTTTCGGACAACAAAGATCCATAGTTGGTTATTATTACAAATAAAGCTTATATTATAGGGTTAGTAACATACATTAGATAAAATAAAATAAGTAAAAAACAAAAACATATATATAGGTACATAATATAACAATCAATTTATAATAATAAATCATACGTGGCATGTTTTCAATGCCAACCGTATGAGAACACAACGCAATTACAATATAACCTTTGCTTTACTTCCTATATGGTAAAGTATGTACTAAGGCCTACCTAGTTAGATATTGTAATATATATTATATAACATCTTCGACCGGCCGAGCATCGGTCTTCAACATTCTATACCCTCTTTATTCAGGAATTTTGTATAAAAAACTGGACCCAAGGGAACTGAATTGTGAAGACACTTATGTGCAGCTTACGATGTTGAAAGGGGCTGCATGAAAAGCGACATTTATATGTGACTGTAGGGCTGCCAACATTTAAAAAAAGCAGATAAATACTATGTGTTCGGGATGTGTGGACTATGATGCAAAAATGGTAATATGACGCAAAAAGGCTAATAGTTATAAGAAACTGTTTATTATTTACAATATCTTAGCTGTGTACAAAATCTCTGTTATCCCTCTAGGAAAACTAACTCATTCCTATACCTATAGTATGATAAGATAGGTATACAGGGGGGCTTACTCTGAATTTCAGCATTCGAATATTTGGTTTTGATAGAATAGAATAGAATATATTTGGTTATGATGTCGCTGTCAAATGTAAGGAAATTTAGATATGGTCGTTGGCACTTTCAAACATCGACATCAAAACCGAACATTCAAGTGTAGAAAAAACAAAACAGAAATGGTTTTATTTAGTTAAAATTCCATTTTTATCCTATTTTATAAGGTAATAAACATGCCTAAGAGAACCTGAATTGTTTGAATCGGTATAAAAATGTCATGTCACAGCCTCTGCCAATTCTAATAGGAGGTAAGCGTAATGATATTATATAAGTACTAATGATATTCAGGCTATCTCCTAGTTAAAATTTATTACGATATGTTCAGTGGTTTAGTCATAATGAGATAACAAACTAACAAAGTTACTTTTGCACTTATTATATTAGCGTAGACTAAGATTATAAATGGTGCGCATTTCTAGATTAAACTAAGAAATAATCATAGAATTAAATTAAACTTTAATAAGAAAAAGATAAGGACTATAAAATTCAAGCACACCATGTATAAATTGTAGTACTTTGTCGATTGGCATTTATTCCTAAGTCCATCTAAAGGCTGTCTGGCAGTAATCGCTTTTGACGATAAGACCACCCATTGCGATTGTATAAAGCTATCTACTATTTTTACAATAAACCTAAAACGTACACTATCTCAAATTATATCTTAGAGAATTGCAAATTTTGCTTTTTATTATGCGAAATGAAATCTACAACTCAATTTGAACAAAATAAGAAAATAATGTCATATTTTTCAGTTTCAAAAATCCACTAAAGTTGTGTCACTAAAGATGTGAAAAATTTAATGGCGGTTACCATTTTCCATTAGGTAGGCTGTTTGCTCGTCTACTACTTTAAGCTATAAAAATATATATATCACAGCCAATTCCCAATCAGTGAATTAGTTTTAACGTGAAAAAAATAGGAAACATTAGCTACGAATTGCAACCCTATGCCAACACAGATGTGTGCGAGTTACTTTGTACGCAAAATGTTATCTCTCATCTTCATTTGGCCAAGGTCAAGTAATATATGAACAAATGCGGAATAAACTCTCCTTGAGTATGAAAATTCCACAAACATTACGAGGGTATTTTTGACGTGAAATGTTTTTTCTTTGTTATAAAATACTTAGTTATTTCAGTATAGGTAAGTGGTAACATTATACACTTTTAGTCGTCTTACAAACTTAGTCTTTGTTATATACAATACATTTATTAAATACAAAAAAAAACTTAAAAAAAATTCAAGATTTCTTTTTGACGGCTCGTGTTTTTATTAAGATTCTTGGTACAATTTTGATTTTTCTTTTATTATCTACTAGTTTCCGCTCGCTGCTTAGCCCGCGTGGTATATTTAATACCTATAAACCTTCCTCTTGAATCACTCTGTCTATTAAAAAAAACCGCATCAAAATCCGTTGCGTTGTTTTAAAGACTTAAGCATACATAGGGACACAGGGAAAGCGACTGTTTTATACTATGTAGTGATTATTAGGTTTATTATGGCTTGATGAATTTTATATTCGTTAGTATGGTCTAGACCAAATTTAACAACTACGAGTAGTAGGTACATGGTCTATATCTAAGTGAAAAAGGCAGCAATATTTTTCAGATAAGCGAACTGGAGAAATATTTTTTTTTGTTCCCGTCTAATCCGTAGCCATTAGATGGCACTAGGAGTACCATGTTATCAGTAGAGGATTTTATTTCGTAGCATGCTGGCAGCACAGCAATTATTTAAAAAAAATTATGTAAGATATGGATATAATTCTTTTCGTAATAAAATATGTATTGAATACTACAAGATTTTTATGTCGGTTAGAAAGAAATATACGCAGGGTGATAAAATTCATATATTGTTTTTTGTAACTAAAGTGTGTAGGTAAGTTTCTGATTTTTATTTAGAGCAGTGGGTCTTAACTGGTACTGGTGATCCCTGAAGGAGCGAAAAGTGTTATAAGCAATCATTAAAAAAAATCATTATTATTTACTATCATAATTAACAAAGGCAAGAAAAAAAATCGTCAAATATTCCCTCAACACAAAAAGATTAAAAAAAAACACTGATTTAGTGAGAGAAGAATGTATGAAAGATTTCTAATTAGATAGTTACACAAAACAACAACTGTTGGTATTATCTTTGTAGAGTTTTGAGTATTGTATAGACAAGAACATGTCGTATATCCGAGGTATTCATACAAAATGATGTAAAACGAAACGGCGAGTTTCTGTACCGTTTGTTCTAATCTCCACACGCTACCTAGCTAACACAATAACAATTTCAGAGCGCAAATCCGCGATAACAAAGTGGAGCAACCTCTCGGTATTGTCGATAACAGAGCCGACTTTCTACGCATATTAAACATGATAAACAGTACCGATAAAGCCCGTCTATTGTTGTCGTGAATAGCTAATCAAAAGATCTCGATTGAAAAATCATTCGAGAACATTATCAAGATTAGATTGAAATTGGAAATTAGACACTAGTAATGGAATCTTGTAGGTCTATCAGAAACATGGAAATTCTATTTATTTTGTGTCGTGATAACTTGAAATGGAATCTGCTATTGTCTTTTTAGTTATATAAATGGTATTTCTGAGATTATCTTGCAGCAATCTTTGGGTTTTAGTTAGAGTAGTCATAAGCTATATTTAATTTTATGTAGATTTATTTTTAGTTGACTAAAGATGTCTCAAATATTGTATGCTTGACTTCATCTAATTTTCTAGTCAATTAGGTGTAATATATATCTCATTGAACTTATATGACGGACATCTCGCTCTGATGCCAGTCCTTGAAGTGTCTTCTTGGTGTTCAGGACTAGTTAAAAATACTGAATGGAAAAAAATCTAATTTGTTTCCAATAAAATATTTAAATAAAACTGTAAAAGATTACAGTATAAATTTGTAATCTTATAAAATTATATTTTTGACAAACAATTTCTTTTTGCGAATGTAAAAGTACCTCAGAAGTGTAATATTAGCTAAGTAGTAGGTGTTTCAGTAAGTCGTTCTCGTAACCTAGTGAACGAAGTGCAAATCTGTTCAACACATCGCCATTAAAATCTGCCTATAAAACCTATTATGACTCCTTTTATCGGTAATGCTTCAATAAAAGTCGCAAGTGTAACCGACCCGTATAAATTGGCAAACTAAACAATGGCCAATGCAGTTTCGCTCCACATTTCTACGCGGTTGGTTTTTTTGCTTTGTGGAAAAAAAATATACCCGCAATTTATCACAGTTATGAGAAAACCACGCGTTGGCCAGCACGTCTTTACGGTTTTAATTAAACACCTACAGTGCCCCCGTGTGCCTAAATTCATTCCCACTGCCCACTCACATGCACGTGCCTCAGTCCAATATTGTCCAGACGTGTTTACTGAAACATGTGAAAAACACGCCGAGACCGACAGCAATATTTTTGGTGAGTGCTCAAATGTATACCAGGTTTTATAATATCTCGCGTGGGTGCTTACGTTACACCCAATGCCATCTATCTAGCCAATAGATAACAACTATGGGACACGACCGACAATGGTACAACCTTTTTGTACATGGGACGTAACACAGGCACATAAAAAGTTCAACACACGCACAAAAGTAAACTGGTTACTTGCGTGAGTGTGCGTAGAAGCTTTCACGCACACTAACGGCCCTATAAGTCGTAAAAAGAGCAATTGAAAAGCTTCAGCCGTTCGCCGCACGGTGGCGCTGTCCCAATGGTTCGTATCTTGGCCGAGTGGCGCCAACTTTACACATTCGGCGCTGCTGTGCTCTCCCAAAGTTTTAAATTAGTTTTCTTATTAGACGGATCCTTTTGTTGACTTGTACTTATTAGAGTTAGTCACGGAGTAAATAGATGACGACGAAGACGTGGAATATAGAATAGAGAAGGCTTTCCTTTGTATTTTGTAAATGGTCCTAGTAAATTCGGGTTAATAACGGCTTGAGTAGATAAACAGTTTATTAAAAAAAAAAGAATATATATATGAATACATAGTATGTAACAATTATCTTTGGATAATTTTAGACAGATTCTCAGACGATATTAATAACAGATTCATTATTTTTAATCGTTTTAATAGAGCCGAATAAGACCAATTACTGTTCTTATTGGAATACGCAGTAAATATCTTCACATTTAGATGAAGTGATTGGCTACATTAAATACTTCCAAAGAATAATAAATCTAGATAAATGGCAATATTACGTCGCCTCACCTAGATCCAAGCGGACTCAGAGGAATTTAAAACATTTGGAGTAGAATATTGGAAGACTAGCGAATTGCGTCTTAAATCACTCTAGTAATGTTAGATTTTTTTTAAACAGAAACTGTGCGTTTTGTTCGAGTTATCAGCAAAACGTGAAGTAGACAATTGGCATGGCTAATGCCGTAATGCGTAACGTTGATATGTTGAAACAAAAACTATATACGTACCGAGTTATAGCCAGTCGAACAAAGGCTATACATTGTTTTAAAATAAGAATATTATTTCTTTAGTTATTCCTAGTGTATAGGTATATGTTACGTTGTCCTCCTAAACGGTGAGTGAATCTCCTCTTTATCAATGTCCAACAATTTGTATTCGGTAGCGATAACGTTTAACTTTAGATAGATTCTACATTTTAGATGAACTGTCTGAATATTTAAATGGAATTTGTATAAAATCTCTAAAATATGTTGATGTAAATTTTATCCAATATAGTGGAATCTTCATAATTTAAATATTATATGGACATGTACTTCGTATAATCCGTAAATATGTTAGGTTTTTTGTAATTTTTCACGTCAAATTTTAGAGCGAGACAGGCGCTATTGAATAGGTAAATTATTATATATTATCCACCTATGTAAGAATTTTCTTAATGACACTGGCAAAGTCACGGGTATAAGTCATAGGAATTATTCATGCCTATTTCGTGAGTTATTTTTTTCATATAGCGAACCGAATACCGGATTTTTATTAAGTTATTAAAGCGTAAAAATGTTTAAAGTGAGCCGAAATTTACTTGAGAAGAATAATTTCAAGCTTCGTGATACTAACTTTGAATAGCTTTAACCTTAACTCATTTTTACATCTCTCAAATCTAGACGAATTTAGTAATGTCAAAGTTTCGCGTCGACATCGCTCGGAGTAAGGCGATAGAGTGAAGTCCCTCCCTCCCTCTCATCTAACTTGTTCCATTACCGGGGCTGTTCCATTCGTTCCAATTTCAAATTTGAAGCTGATGGCACATCTATGGTACCGCAGCTTTGGCAGGCTTCGCGTGAGATTGGCTAACGTGAATATAAAATGGATCGAGTGCGTCTATTTATACGAGTAGGTACTTAGATATACTTATTGGTAGATATGTTGGAGGATTTTGTGAAATGATTGACTTAGGTACATATCGAGTTTTGGATAAGAACATACTTACGCCGTGTGTTAAGATCTACGCGTAGGTCTAATTTAATATCATTTAGTGATATACCTACAGAGTACCTATTACTTAAAATACCATGTTTGCTTGATCTACCTATTGGTTTAAAATTATATAAATAAATTATGTATTGTGATCATTGGTACAAACAAGTTGTTACAATTATAATAAAAAAGTTAAACAGATTACAAAGTTAAGTAACATTACCCTCCTATTTGGCAGTCGGGTAAAAATATACCTATGTCACTTCAACACAAGGATTAATAAATACATCAAATTATCATTTATTGTGATTATGTTGAAACAATTTTCTTAAATTTAATGTTATGTTGTATGTTAACCTGTTATAACGGAGAAATTTGATAAAATAAAATACTGTATTGCCCAAAAAATTTGTTGCTACATCTTAATTAATTACCTAACCTTATAAATAGCGACAGAAATAAATAATTATAAGACAATCTATTAGGCTATCACCAACGTGTAAGTTTACGGAAATTGTAATAACTATATAAGAAATAGCTGACATAAAGATAATACACATATTTGTCAGGAAACAGTCGTCTAATAAAAAAATAAAAGATTAAAATCGACACGGTTATCAAGATACTGCATTAATTTATGTATCCGAATAAAAGGGTTGCTAATTAAGTATACAACACCTCACTATTTTAATTTTTTATACCATTAGTTAGACGAAATCTATTCAGTCGATTCAACAAACAAAATTTTAATTAGTAGGTAGGGAAGTAAAAAGTCTTACCTAAGCCTAAGATTTAATATTGCTTTTATATAGCAACCCATTCAAGTCCCACTTCTGGGCATTATCGCCTAAATAATCTCATCTAGAACTATCTAGTGAGATTGTTTAGAGGATAATAATATAAACTGTAAACCTACAATTTCATTTCTAAATAAATTTATTATTATTATAAAAAAAAAATAAAAAAAAAACTATGCACGCTGGTCTAATGCTTTGTGGATCAGATATCTAATTTAAAAAAAGATCTAATCTAAATTTAAAGATGTAGGTATGTATATAAATTATATCCTTGGAATTTGTTTCTGAGGTTGTCCTCACAATGTTTTCCTTTAACGTTACCTAGAATAAGTATAACAAAAACATTACCCTCCTTTTTTGCAGTCGGGTAAAAATAAATAAGCTTCATTCGTCGGTTTAGTTATAAGTTGCTCTTAATGACGGCTGTCTAGGTCGAGGAGAAATACCAAGGCGTTAGTTTTTTTTTATACGGAATAAATTAAGAGAAAATCATTTGTAAGGTTTACTGATACACAATTTGTACCTAGAGTTTATTATTTTTAATTTTTGTGTGGGTTATTATTTCATTTCTGATGAAATATCAGAAAAATATATATATATATATATATATATAATAATAATAATAATAATAAGGCATTTATTTCGGACTACAATCCATACATTGTTAGTATCACTTATAAACTACGTTAGTAGGTACATAAACATAAAACAAAAACATACAATACAAAACAAGAACAAACAAAAAGCACATAAAAAAGCACATACAAAGCAAAGTAAAATAAAATACAGACAACACAAAAAAAAAAAAATAATAAAAAAATATTATAAATAATAATAGTGCTAGTAGCATCTACTGCTACACACTACAGGCAAATGTAATTTTGCCCAGTGTGCAACAATAGGGCTATCCAGCCTATCTGCTAGCCGTATTAAGATGTTGGAGTTGCCGCGCACACGCTGTGATATTGACGCAACACGTTTACGTATGATGGCATGAAAACCATCAACATGCGCGTGTGCGAACATGCCCGACGCACTACAGTGTCGCGGCAGCCCCAACAGCATCCTAAACCCGTTATTGTAGAGGACGCGCAGAGCACCATATGCCTTCTGCGTATAGTTAACCCATAGGCTGCAGGTGTAAAAATTTTGGCAGTAGGCTTTGAAAAGCGTGATTTTCACACTTGTACTGCATTTAGCAAACCTACGGGCCAACATATTACATCGGACAGATAGCGCCCTGCGCTCCCTCTCAATATCAAGGTCATCACTGAGAGTCTCAGTAACCCAATGGCCCAAGTACTTAAATTGTGTTACTTGCTTTAAAGTGATACCGTTGAGTGTGACAGGTGGTACTTTGTATGTTTTGGTACCTGCTTTAAATAACAACAGCTCACTTTTGACACTATTGTATCGAAGTCCATGGGCCATGGCATAGCGTTCGCATATACCCATTAGATAACGGAGAGCATTGATTGATGGACTCAACAGGACCATGTCGTCAGCATAACTTATATTGTTGATAATGTTACCATCTAAAGAGCATCCGACTCCAGCCCCGCTGAGTTCACGAATCAATCCGTCTATATATAAATTAAATAGCTTTGGAGAAGAAAGTCCCCCTTGTCTTACTCCGCACTCCAAACTGTAAACACTAGACAGTGAGCCAGCCCATTTTACATAATTGGTTTGGTGACAATACCAATATTTAAAAATGTTAATTAATTCCTGAGGCAGGTCAGTATCAGCCGATAATTTCCTCCAGAGAAGGTCATAAGAGACCAAATCGAAGGCACTCGATAAATCCAGGAAACACGCATGCACAGGAGTTTTCCTGTCCGTATAATACCGGACAGTCTGCTTGAGACACAGTATAGCTGATTCAGTTGACAAACCAACCCGAAAACCGAATTGAGCATCATGAAGCTTGAGAGCCCTACCAAGATGTTCGTCAAGCAGGCTGTCCAATACCTTTGCAGAAATTGTGGCCAAGGATATCGGCCTATAATTCTTTAAACTAGAACTATCACCCGTCTTATTCTTTGGTACTGGTACAACTAGTGTTTTCATGATTTTTTCCGGTAAGTATGAGTGACCGATACACAAATTAAATAATAAAGAAAGTACACGAGGCATGTGGCTGCCTGCATATTGCAGGTGTTCTATACTTAAAAAGTCATGACCGGGTGACTTACCTCGTGTCATGTTCTTTATTACCTTTTCTACATCCCGCAGTGAAAATGTAACACAATTACTACACGACGAGTTTCCTGTATTCATCTCACATGTCGACGATTTAATTACCGATATTTTTTTAAAATGGCATTTAAAAAGATCGGCAATCTGGCTAGGTTCACTTACACCCTCAACAGTTATAGGTAAGCACGGCGATGGGTTCAATTTACGAGTATTATTCCAAAATTTAGGGAAATTTTTTGAGGCGTGCAAGGTTGCAATAATGTCCATTTTGATTTTTTCTTGGTTCTCTTGACACCATCTCAGTTTCGACTTAAACGCTTTCCTAGTATCTCGCATCATATTATACTCAAAACCAGTAATAGGTTTACCTTTTAGTATCCAAATTTGAAACCACAACCGAGCCTCACTATGCACAGATTTTACATGTTTGTTCCACCCAGTAATGTATTTTTTCTTTCTTTTATAAGGATCCTTAAAAAAATTATATATATGGATCCTTAAAAAAATTTAAGCAATACTTAATAGGGGACGATTTCAGTACCAAATAATAAGTTTAACACGTTAATTTTACTTTTATAGTTTACGCTAATATAATATTGTTGAAAACAAATAGTCATAATCTCATAAAATACGGGTATAAAGTCATATTTCTATAACCAAAAACTATTTCAAAAGATGGAAATAGCTTCCACTTAAATTATTGTTGATAGATAAACCTACCAAATTAAATTTTACTTATAACGAACAATTCTATTCTTACCTAATTAAATAAGATTTATGCTGATTGATTTTATCTAGAAAACTTTCTATGCTCTTAGCTAATATCTGTTTTTCTATCAATATTATGCTACATAGCTATCTTCTTTTTTAGATTTTATTATTTTTTCTACGTATTATAGACATGTTTATTTTAAAATATTTGCTAAAAGATAGTTAGGTATCTACCTATTGCTTAATAGCTACAAACTTTTTTGAGAGTTCATTAATCTACCACAGTCTAATATTCAAATTCTTAAAATTTTAAGTTATATCTCAAGTACATTATTTTGGCTATTTCGTCAATTCGTACTAAGAACTGTTCGCCCCACGCTATAAATCGGGATGGATTCTTTTTGAGTTCGTTTCATACAAATATGGTTCGAAACGACCACTTCAAAAAGGATCACTCTTTAGTGGTCTTTAGTTAATTAAAAAATCGACAAATGATATTATCATTATTATTTTTATATCTAGAGCTAGATAGAAGGAAATAGTTCCTACTTTTAATGTACACTTCTACAGAAAAGTACGCACGGAAAATAATAACAAAAAAACTGTTTTTGTTTGAAATCTAGTACTTACACTCGAACCATTGCTACGCATGTTTATGAGAAAGGCCTATGTCCAGCCGTGGACTGCGATAGCCTGAGATGATGATGATGATGTTATACTGTCTCCAATCTACATAACCATTCCTCGCGATTATGATTATGATATTATGATAATATTCTTTTGAACGAAATGTACTAATAATGTTACGTATTGAAATTTCATATTCTAGATGTCGTGGCTTTGGCCGTCGTAAGGTTAGTAGGTCAGAACCAACGTAAGAACTAATTACAAAACTATATTTCAGTGATATTTCTATTTAAATTACCTCATACATTTACGCAAGTGACTTAATGAATATGATAAAGTTGATTTATTAAAGATTTTAATCAAAAACTCTGATTGAAATTGTGATTGCCATAAAGATAAGTTGTGAACTTATTAGTACTTGCATTGTGTGAAACACGTTTTATATGCACCTGGAGGGTATTTAATATTACATAATAGTAACAATTATTAAGTTAATAACGTAGTTATTCTGGAACAGTACACTGCGTGGAAGCAATACCGGTTTTAGTCTTTAGCCTTAAGGTTGTAAGGGTTGGTTTTATTTGCATACGAAATTATACTTACGGTCTTTAAGCTTTTAGGATTATATTTACGCTTCGTATAGCAAAAACTGACTGTACCTTCTTAAAGATCATAATGATAATATCCTTCAGGCTCGTGCTGAATAAACATTTTAAGTCAAAAAAACGAAAACTCACCCTTATTGAAGTATATTCAAGGCTTATTTTCTTTTGAGCCAAATAATAGAAGTGCCGTGTATCCGTATGTATATAGATAGTAGTATTACTACCTATAATTTAAGGAATTACCTATTATTTCTATGAAAAAAAAAATACCTATGCATATTTTGTATCACTTTATACTCTACCATATTATAATATCTATGAAATTAATATCACATGGAATACTAATAAAAAAAAACATTATAAGTTTTTTTACTTCACTAAAAATGATATATTCCATTCGAATAATTTCAACTTACAATATTTATTTATTATTTTGAACAGATACTTACTACTAATTAGTCAAAGATTTGTATCCATTCGGAATACAAAATTTGATAAAATCATTGGTGGTGATCAACCAAATGGGTACCTAAATACTGATATTTCACATAATTCAAACACTGAAAACAAATGTTTAATAACTACCTATTAGAATTTATAAATGGTAGGTAGATCATTATAACATGACATTTTAATCAAAATCTTATAAAATAAAGAAAACTGCTAACCAATACGACATCTGACCTCTAAAAGTTGTATCGTAAAAAGACAGATGGTGAATTTCATAACGAAATCTCGACGACAGAAGAATTTATTGTAACCAATAAACACGTACGTATTTGCCTAATTGGAATTTATTATCATTATGTCTTCATTTAATTTTATTTGTATGGTTTTATTCCTTGTTGATTTGTTAATTAATTGTTGGTTCAGATTGTTATTTACGACTTATCACAAACGGTTGCGAGGTACAATCGGCGATTAAATACGAAACGATTATCGAATAAGAACTTTTGTGGAACGAACTTTGGGGTTTCGAGTTTCGGCGGCGTAAGGCGAGGGGTTTGCAAACGTAATATTATTATTTAGAATTGAATGTTGAAACTCTTCTCCGTCGTAGTTCACCTGCAGGGAGCCGTTTTTTAATTTAAAATAATATACCTAATTAGTTAGGTACTTAAATTATGACAGCACATTTTTTTCATATAAACAGAATTCAGAATACGAGATTTGCTATATGTATGAGTGTATTTGACAGGTTAAATACCTGTTTACTTCTTAACTTTATTATACAATAAACAATTGAGAACTAGGTTTACATGAGTACATAAGGAATAAATACTAGCTTTTTTAGATGGCATAAACTGAAAATAAATACGTATTTAACGGCGACATAAACTAATGATCGGTTTGATAGCCTTTTATTTTGCTTTATTACTTATTTAATAAAGTTTTTTTATTATACTATTTTCTGTACCTACAAAGAATATGTATCTTGCATAGAAATGTAGAAAGGTCATGATCAAAAATCGTTATGAAATAAAAAGCAGGTAGGTACTTAAGTACGTAGTAAAATTCTTAGGTTATATTTTATTTTTGTTTTTCATTTAAATTCTCGATCGAGGTAAACATCAGTTAAGTAGAGGACGTTCACCTCCCCAGTAAGTCAGTATTTCTTGAGGGATTACGGATAATCACTGAGCTTAGCAATTCGCAGGTAAACATTATCCCTTTAATGAAGGTAACAATCATGCTCTTCTTTTTTTCCTTATATATATATATATGTGGGTTTACACATGACACCTTTCCAAGGTCTTTACTCATAATACCTATATTTTGTGTATGAATAAAGTTGTTTACGTTTAACAATTAAAAAAAAAAAAATTAAACATGTTTTGCACTTTTCAATCAAATAAAATTATAAAAGTTTGTATAATATAGAATTTAACTTTACTATCTATTGCAGGTTCATGTAACTAAAAAGAAAATACTCTCTTACAATTTCAATTAAAGTAAATTAACCAAAAAGGTACGTAGAGTTTCCACGCCTAAAGTCAAATTTAATTTAAAACTGATTTAAGGCAAGCTTTCATTTAAACAGCGGGTTCTATCTCCCCTAATTGCTTTAATCAACAGAGGCTACATTCATCACAAGAAAACATCTACATATATAATATATCTATAGATACATGTCTTTAAGGAAAGGTAGATTGGTACAGTATTTTACCCCAACTTTCCTCTTTCTTACGTACCTACTTCAAGTTATCGTACAAAGATAGAAAGCTTCACAGAAAGCCTTTCTGCTCTAACGTAGTTCGTATATACATGTAGGTATGTTTTCTATTAGTTCCGACATCTTTGTTTGTGTATTCGCCAGAGAGGCGAACTTAAAAATAATTCCTTACAGTTTCCGAGCACGTCCGTCCGTTATTTTAGTCTGGCCAATTCCACAGTCCGGGTTCCACAACACGACTGAGATCTGAAATCATTCGCGCACACATATACACAGGGAAAATAAAACTCCATATTCGAAGAGAAACTTTTATTTAGAAAAGTTTAAACAATTTACGTCAGGGTAGTCTTAGATTGTGAGGTCGGTCGCTGAGTAAATATACCGAACTGATTGTTCGAAATGTATTTTGTCTTTGTTTTAGCTTTCATTCTTAAACAACTGTTATACTAAACATTTTCCCAATGTTGAAATACAAAAGCAAGTTGTATAAGAACAAAGTAAATATTTTAACAAATATTTCAGTCTGGAAATCATCTTGGCAAAATATTCGGATTCCGTACGCAGCTACAAATAGGCATTGTATATTTTTCTAATAAAAAGAGAGGGGAAACTGGGGCAGAAGTTTCCTCCCGATAACGTGATCAAACTTTCCTATATCAAGTGTGGCACGTTTTTGTCGCAATACGTCACAGATCAACTTTGTTCCGACAAATATCGACGCTAAGTTGTAAACACAACATGCTGTACAAACACATACATATATATGTAGAATATTGTGTATACCAATATGTTGTGAAAGTATAGCCACGTATACGCGCATCGAGAGTGTAATATCGGCCAATATGCGAATGGTAGACGCCGACAGGCGCCCAATTTGTACAGAAACAACGACAAGCAATTCCCCACCATGTTTTTGCTGTTTGTATTATTTTGTTCATCTTTTTGCGTCAACATCAGATGAAAAATATGTAATCCGACTTGAGGACAATTTTGATTACGAATTGTTACATATATTCTGTGTTTTGTACATATTCGTTGAGCAAAATTGGATTGCTAGTTACGGTTTTTCTTTTGGCAAATATTTCTAGCCAATCACTTTGGAACACCCTATGTTTATCTCTAAATATCAACATGAAATGTTGTGTATATTATTATTACTATTTTGTAATTTATTTTAAACATCTGTACGAAAGTTGATATAATATTTTACATAGTTTATAGACATAGGCAGGTTTGTATTAAAAAATGTTTCGTCTAAATCATAATATTATGTTTGAACACGAAATTTACGTATCAAAACGTTAGGGAAGGTCGAAAATAAATAAAATGGAGGATGAATAACCAAAAATCAATTTACCCAACGTAAACAAATCATCGTGTGTGGCCCCCAATGTCCCAGGGATGTGAGATATCGAGCCGTTCCCTCGACGCCCACCAACCGTCCCGATAACTTACACGAGTGGAGAGCGTTGCCAAAACTCCACGTCTCCAAATACTAAGTGACTATATCAATAAATTTCTTAATTTAATTAAACTTATTTCTCTTAGTCTGAAAGTCGTATCTATAAAGATCAGTCGTGACTAACACAACTTTGTCTTCAACTTATATGGGATTATATTCTATACATTCAGCTGATTGCATATCTAATCTAAATATATTAGTATTTTTCATATACAACATTGTTTAAAGAATATTTTTATTCATGGTACATGATTTCAACCAAACAGTTTTAACTCTATTTTGTAAATTAACATTAATGACCTTATACATTTGTATCCAGGTAGACGTTCTATACAATTAACTAGCTTAATAAACCTTAAAAATTTGCTTCTTTAATTGTAGTGGTTGAAACATAGTATCTTAATATAATCTCACGCAGCGGACGCCCCTTCACAGAGATCGTAAATCAAACGCAACACAGGAAACATACCCATTAATGTAATGAATCAGATTTGAATATGATTTATAGTTTGCCGCGTTGGTCCAGTGGTCATAAGCATGGCTGCTTAAGGAATGCCTTATTCAAATTCTACGTTGAAAGATAATTAAGATTTTTTTCTCTGGAAGTTCTCACAGAGCGGTTCTTTATGCGTCCGGTAGATGGCGATGCCATTTTATCCTTATGTTATTTGTATTTTGAAAAGTGAACAGACTCAACATTTACTTTTAAATTTAGCTTCAATAATATACATACTTATTTTATAAAGACAGGCGTTAAGCTTAATTTCCTACCAGTACTTTACTGTAGGTTCTACTTGCCTCATTAACATTTTTTAACGTGCGTAGGCCTCACGTTTAGAATAATTTTATAATATTAACTAGTTTTGCTTTATAATAAAGACATTCTTTCTATTCGCGATGGAACGGTACAACGAATCAACAATAATATTTAGAGGGACGGAGAGTCATAGGCTTTTAATTATCCATATACCTAGTGCATTGCCCATCAGTCATGCGGGTGAAACTATAATTTATATAAATATATTAAGAAATATATTAAAAACATCTTAATATACAAATATATTATGCATATCTAAAAAGAGATTGCAAAAAAAATAATGACTTTTTAACGGGTTAATTAGTTAGTAGCCCCGAGTTATGATATCAACCAAAAAAAATTATATGAAAGGCGGGAACAGGTGATAAGAAAATGATTTTATTTTTTTTCGGTGTATATTGCAAACTGGGGACTATTGATGCTACTAACCGTTTTTAGCTACGTTAGGTTAAGTTAACAAAAACTTAAATTTGGAAAACAATGCTTCAGTTAGGTAACTAACGTTTACAACAGCCTAGTTATTCAATTCGTTTCATACACGTTATTCGACGGTATGATCATAAAATGTAAGTAATCACACTGTCTCGATGTTTGCCCTTAGATGTACTTTCTCTTACTATTTTGAGACGTTGTAACTACGAGCATGTTTCTTGAATTTTAAACACGTCGTTTTCTGTCGGGACTTATTAAAATACAAGTAATTTTTTTTACAGTATAACTAAGTGCTTACCATCGGCCGATATATTTTATTTTAATTAAAAACTTCTTGGATGTGACATGTGACAAGAGGAACCATTTTCTACCAGCTAACTTTCTTAGATATATTAGGTACGTGATCAATATCAAAATTAAATATTTTTGTATTATTTCCTTTAGTTTATTCGATGGATATATACCTAAAAGTATACCTAAATGTACTCACCTTATTTTTGACAATAATACGTAGCAAAATTAACAGTAGCAGGTTTCATCATAATAATCAGTGCGTAGTAGGTAATAGCACAATGGACTCACATTTTCAGTCTAACAATTTCTGCAAGTCCGATAAAAACAGAAAACTTTTCTCTTTTGGGATAATATTTGTGGAAAGTATGATAAGTTAATTTTCAGAGATGTAGAAGCGAGGAAAAGGGAAATGCTCAATCGGAAGGCAACTCGAGTTCTTGATTAAACTGAAATCTACACTCAGATATTGAACAAATCTTTTTCTTACTCCATTTTTATATAACCATTTTTTCTTTCGTAAATTTCCATATTACTCTTGATTTGATCCGTTGACACGATAATTAAATTTATTACCGATTTGATTTAGAACTAAACACGGATTTTACGGCCACTATAAATGTTTAAACATTTAAGATTTGACATTAATTTGTCTGACACCTAAGCAGGTGGTCAATGAGAAATATATAATGACATTCAAATAGTAATTCTGCTATATGAATTCTTACTTTTATACATTGTTGGGCATATTTAAATTGCAATTAACAATTAATGATTAATTGCATGTTAATTGTCACCAAATAACAAACAATTAATTAATTGTAATTGTGAAAAATTACTTTAATTATTATTATTATTTGTTATTTTCTACAATTATTTGGTGGTAATTAACAAGCAATTAATTATGAATTGTTAATTGCAAACAAAATGTGCCTAACATTGTTTTTATAAAAATATCATCATTTTAAATGAACGTAAAGTAACGTAAATGAATAGATTTGCGAAGTAGAACAAGAAGTATTTGTAGCACAATGTCTATATTCCCTTAGTTGTATTACACAATACCAAACACGATGTTTGTCGCACTCTAATCCCGTATTAGATACATTGGGCGTGATGAAGTAGCAAACAAACAGGAGGAAAAAGCTCTTGTACCATGACCTCATTGGAGCCAAACGTATCTACTTTTTCGTGCAAAGAATATTTTCTACGTAACAGGATATTTGGTTGTACGATATGTGTGTATTGCGTATAGGTAAAAAGGTTTCTTAAAGCATTTTTGGACGTAGCATGTTGTATTTCTGAATTCTTTATAAGTAAGTAGGTAGGTACTATAAGATTGTTCGAAACCTGTCTATTTTGATTTATTTGGATAACAGTAAACATCTACAAGCTCATGATAATGCTTACATATAACAACACCGCAGCACCATTTTCTAAACATTCACTCTTAAGTATCTCCGTCTCTAATTGCATAATGAGTCAATCCTGGCATTTTACTATGACGTCAATATTACATGTATACAATGCACACTCCCTGCCATTCTAAAAGCATCGCTAATACATCTTGTTTGGTGTCCATTTCACATCGTATATGCTTCCTCATACACGGCATAACTATCTCCCCATAAGTAACGATATCGAAATGTCGTAAGTGACTATGCAGTACGATGCAATACCTACTATTAAACAAATTTCGTTTATTATAGTATTCTTTGACACTGATTGTCTCATACAAGGCGCCAAGTTACAAAGTTATTAGTAATTCAAGTCAGCTTACGAACCATTCACGGTATCTGTGACGCCGCGCGTCCGTCAAGCTAATCGCTCGCTCCTGTCAAGATTGTGTTTTTTTAAATAAGGCCTTGTCTAGACTGTTGGGATTCAGTTGGAATAACGATGAGATGTTTTGTCGGTTTGAAACCAACTAAGTTTGATTTTGTACAAGTCGAGTTAATTAATAGGTATAGGTACCAACCTAATGTTTTACTTTATTAATTTCAAACTGTTAATACAATAAATGGTATTATTGGGATTTAGGTATGATGCCAAAGAAAGAAATTGAATTAAAAGAAAAAATATTTCTTTACTCATATGATGTTATCAGTTTTTGATATTGTTAAATACTTGATATAATTTAAACCCGACAATTTTGACACGAAAGGGCACGAGAATTTCCCAATTGAGTCTAATGTAAATACGTAAGTATAATAGTGCACTTAAACTATCACAATTTTTTTATTCTTCATTCTTTATATCACAATTTTTTTTACCACTTACTAGGCGTGATTAAAATAATAGACTAACTTTAATATTACAATGCGAGGCCATATTATATAATAAAGTTTCGTACGTGACACTGAACATAATTAGATAAACAGTTACCGTTTGAACAGATTAATTTAGTCACTGGCGGGCGTTTTGTTCGTTGTGTACCCGTTCGTCATATTTTAACTATTAGCGACTGAATCTGGTTTTGCACGGGGCGGGGGCAACCTAAACGTGAATTTTTTAAATTGAGATTTGCATTAAAATAACATTCTTCATTTCATATTTCCGTTATAATTCCAAACACATTTTGATGCAAGCTTTATCTTAATAATTTCAAACACAAGAATAACTGGTATCAACCAAATTAGTCGAGGTATATATAGGTACATATATACGTTAGCAGATTGGATTTAGATTACTGTATAGATAAACAATACCTAGCGCAGAACAGAGAAAGATATTTAACTAATACTTACTGACATGGTACCCACATTCATTGAGGCATACCTATACATATAATTCTTTATTCAATTTTCAATTCATGACTTTATGATAGGTAATATACGCCCATTTAAACGCTAATTAAAAAATTATACTAAGTATATAGGTATAAATAGTCCGGGATCCCTGGTCCAAATTTTTTTTTAATTACTATTAAGCTAATTTTTCGTGAGTAGCTTCATTTCGATGAGACGCCCAATAATTTCGTATTCCAAAAGTTTTATTGTTACTTTTATTGCAACTGTCAATGCTTGGATAGTGTTATCATAAGTGACTTAACATCTGATCACTATGGACAAAAAGCAATATTCCCTTTAGGCACAACCACTAAAGTGGATAAGATCACATGTAGGCCAATGACCTCTGCTCGCCTAAAACTCTTTAGTGATAGTATTGCTGATGACCTCACCAACATTGACTTTAGCCAGGATAGTCCAGACGACCTATACGCGTCTTTGTTTAGCATTATAGAATTACAATTTAACAATATTTTTAAAGTTAAAACATTCAATAAATGTACTAAAATTCAGTTCTGTGACTGGGCAACATCCGGAATATACAAAAGTAGAGCTAAGTTGTATGAACTTTACGGTATGAAACGTTTTAATTTTGATCCTACTTTTGTTGAATATGTTAGAAATTATTCTAAAACTTTTAAAAAGACTTGTGTTGCCGCCAAGTCCTTATATTTAAGTAATAAGATTAAACAGTCCGACAATAAAATTAAAACTACTTGGAACATAATTAATAGTGAAACTGGTCGGGCTAAACAACGAGATAATAATATTCAATTAAATATTAATAACAACATTATCTCAAATAATATAGATATAGCTGAAGCATTTAATAACTTTTTTGTTAATATACCGGTAAATACAACCAGCTCCTTAGATTCTTGCCCGGTTAAGGCTGAACTCTTGGTTAAGAGCAACACGACAGAATGTAGTGTCATTTTTAGTTTTAAATATACCGACCCCAGCGACATAATAAAAACATTCAAGTCGCTCAATTCAAAAAGAACTGGTGATCTATGGGGTATTTCAGTCAAATTAGTTGAAAATATAATTTTTGATATAGCGCCATACCTAGCTGCAATTTTTAACAGATGTGTAGATACAGGTAAGTTTCCTGATCTAATGAAACACAGTAAAGTTATACCTTTGTTTAAAAATGGATCTAAGAGTGACCCTACTAACTTTAGACCTATTTCTATATTGCCAGCTATTAGTAAAGTCTTTGAAAAAATCTTATTGCAGCAATTAGAGAGTCACTTTCATTTAAATAAATTATTACACTCTGAGCAATATGGTTTCACAAGGGGTCGCTCTACTGTAGATGCAGGTGTTACTCTATTAAAACATATTTTTAACGCCTGGGAGAATTCAATGGATGCTATTGGTGTCTTCTGCGATCTTTCGAAAGCTTTCGACTGTGTTCAGCATAATACACTTTTGCAAAAACTTAGTCATTATGGCATCAGGGACGCTGCACTTAGTCTTGTTGCCTCTTACCTAAGAGATAGGGTACAATGCGTTGATATTAAAGGAAATAGGTCTTCAGGGCTACCTGTAGAAATGGGCGTCCCTCAGGGCTCAATTCTTGGTCCTTTTCTATTTTTGATTTATATTAATGACTTGCCATTCTACGTACAGGATTTTTGCGACATAGTACTATTTGCAGATGATACGTCTCTTATTTTCAAAGTTGATCGTAAAGTAACAAATTTTGACGGTGTAAATGGTTCTCTCGCGAAAGTCTTGGACTGGTTTACGGCAAACAATCTATTGCTAAACTCCAAAAAAACAAAATGTGTCAGATTTACAATGCCAAATGTTAAAAGTACTAGTATTAATCTTAATTTAAACTCTGAAACTCTCACCCTTGTTGACAAAACAGTTTTTTTGGGTATAACTTTAGATTGCAAACTTCAATGGGGAGCCCATATATCGTGTCTCGCAGGTAAACTTAGCTCTGCGGCTTTTGCAGTCAGAAAAGTACGACAACTTACTGATGTGGAAACCGCGAGGTTAGTTTATTTTAGTTATTTTCACAGCGTCATGTCCTATGGTATTTTGCTTTGGGGCAAGGCTGCTGATATTGAAACAATATTCATTCTTCAAAAACGAGCCATTCGCTCTATTTATAACTTAGGTTCACGAGTTTCCCTGAGAGAACGATTCAAAGAAATAGGTATTCTGACAACTGCGTCCCAATATATATTTGCAAATATTATGTTAGTCAAACAAAATATTCATCTATATACCAAGAATAGTGACATTCATTGCGTTAACACTAGAAGTAAACATAAGTTAGTAGGCACATATCATCGTTTACATAAAGTTCATAATTCTTTTGAGGGACTCGGTGTACGATTTTATAACAAAATTCCCGAAGACATTATGAATTTACCCTTACTTAAATTCAAAACCATTGTTAAAGATCATCTTATTCGTAAGGGGTATTATACAATTAATGAGTTTTTAGATGATAAAATGTCTTGGGAATAATGTTATTATTGATTTGATATATCTTGTTTGTGTAGAATGACACTTGTGACGTGGGGGCACTTTGTGAATATTTATGTCAGTTTTCTCGTGGATTTCCTTTATTTTTTTATAACAGTTTTTTTTTTATTTTTTATTAAGTTATGTTTTTACAAAATTAAAACTATATTTATTCACAGACTGTCCCTAACGGCTGCATAGCAATGTGTAAAGTGATGCAACCGCAGAGCCTGACTTTTTACTTTTGTTTATTATTTATCTTGTAAACATTCATTTTAACTCGGTGTGGTGCTCTGCTGCATCACTTTACACGCTACCCAAATTATAAATTACAAAAGATTGTAACTATCCATTTTTTTTAAAAAGAGTGGCGTGAGTTTCTTGCCAGTTCTTCTCATAGCTCCACCCCGTCAGTGAACTGGTCGTAGGCAAATTTGCTGACACTACTTTTCGGATAACCTGTTACATTCTTGTGACTTTCATAAGTGTTACCTTGTAACCTAGATGAATAAACGAGATTTCATTTCATTTACTTAATATTATTATATAATACTTACTTAATATTTATGTAATTGAACAGTCATATTGTCCTACAAATTGCGTGGTACGTTATCCCGGTATTTCCTTAGCGGTCCGGTATACCCTTGCTACGTCTGTTAGCTACCACAATCAAACTTTTGGAATACGAAATTATTAGGCGTCTCATCGAAATGAAGCTACTCACGAAAAATTACCTTGATAGTAATAAAAAAAAAATTGAACCAAGGATCCCGGACTAAAAATAATGTAATCAAATAGTGACGGATTAAAAATACATAACGTCATTATCCCATTTAAACCCAAGGACGTCGTAATAAACGACTAAGGGAGTAACCTTATGCAGACTAGAGCATTGCGAGAAAAGGAAAATTCTAAACAAACTCTATACCAATCCGTCTGGTCAGCGTGGTATAGTAAGTTACATTCTTTGATGGAAACCCGTGCTCAGCAGTGGGACGTTTATGGGCTATAATGATGATGACTACATTGTAATGAATGGACAGATGCGCATAGCACCTGTTGTTTACATAACGAATGGAAAAATAAACGAATAAAAAAATATTATACCTACTTTTAGATTGTTTGACATTTTAGTTTCAAAACAAAACAGTTTTCAAAAACAAGAAATACATTGGTACATTTCATATAGAAATAGTTATAAAAGAAACTTTCGTAGAACAAAAATTCAAGTTTTCCGTCACAGTGCTTCATGCAAAATGTATTGGAGCTTCCTCGTGAAATTTGTATAAGAAGGGGAATAGTTTCACGGTATACCGTGCCCTCTTTCGTTAGACTGATATTTTTGTTATATTCGTATTTTCGTGTTGGTATCTTCGTAGTCAGTTTTAGTATAGGTAGCTTTTTGTGTGTGTTGGATTGTTGGACGAGTCAAGATATATATACGACTTTCTTAATTCAATAATTATGTAGATATAATACATACCTCTGTATAAGTTAAGTTTGTTTACACTTTAGGGATTAAATTTTCTTAAGTTACAAGCTGCGCCAAGCGGTAGTTTATCAGTTACAAAAAAAGCATATTATGTTAACATATACCTATGCTTTCAAAAAAAAAAAACAGCTCCCTCCATACCAAATTAAAACAGCTCCCTCCATACCAAATTTTATTAAAATTGGTCCAGCCATTTAAGCACGAAGGAATAACAAACATACCTACACTCACAAAATTTCGCCTCTATTATTAGCGATGTCTCTCTACAATAAAATATATACCTACCTACGGACTCGTAAAACTACTAATGATTATAATCTAAAGCAAATTAAGATATTATACGAATGGGTAAAGAATTCCGCACAATATGTATTGATTGAGTTGTTAAATAAAAAAATATTAGGTAGGTTATTGAATGACGTAATTCAGCATTGAATTTGCGTATAAGGCCATCTAGTGTAATTATGTAGATATATGTAATAACTTAATAAGTAAGGAACATGTGGTGTGGGCATAATACACATCAAATGAAATTTTATATTATGAATGCCACGTCTGCAGTGTATCTATCGACATGCCTTGTACGTATGGTATAAAATAAGTACTAAGTAATTAATAAAATAAGTAGTTGCTATGGAAAGTATTTTATGACGTAGTTATAATTATTCATTCAGAATATTTTATCTACTGACCGAAGACCTGGTTAGGGTTGCGCGCGGCACTTGTTTGCAGGCGGCACAGGATCGCTCGCGGTGGCAAAAATTAGATGTGGCCTATTTTTCCTTTTTAATGGAGTACACTTCTGCATACTCTGCGTGTGGATCCTCGGACGTAATCCAAGTCCTTATGTGATGGTGTGGCCTGTTATACCTATCATAAAATAAAGTCACTTACCTCTGTTACGCTTATATCTTCTAAACTACGCAACGAATTTTGATACGGTTTTTACCAATAGATAAAGTGTTTTATAAGGAAAGTTTGTAGGTATAGGTATCATTGTATTATCTATATACGGAACGGGCGGGGGGAATTTAGTAAGCTATACATAAACGTTAATAGCATCACAAATGTTTTCGTGCTAATTATACTGTAAGTAATTGACATAATCTATACAAAACATGTACCTAGAGTTAGCTTATTACCTACAGTACCTACCTATGTATTTCAACGATTAAATCATAACTAAACTTAATTAATTCCATGAACAAATTTTCCTAAATAAAGCCGGCAACCCGGCACCATTCCGTTATTTTCTACATCTATTTAAGTAACGATAGCTATAAGGAAGTTGTATATTAAAAAATATACACAGCATTTTGTCATTTAGGTGAGAATCGCGTGAGTTGGGACCATCGTAGGAGAAATGGCAAAAAAAATTGTGTCGTGTTTTTGGCTGAAACAATATTTCATCTCGAGTTCATGGGGCCGAGACACGCCATTGGACGGGGTTATTTTTGACTTACCCTTCAAATCGCCTACCTGCATAATTTACTGAGTTGACTTGCCCGTAGTTTCTCTATAATTTAGGTCGGAATTATTAGGTTTGTTTTAATGAGGTAGCTAGTTTGCTGAATTTCTTTATTTTGGTTAGAACTTTTCCTTCACCTCGGCTTTTATTGTGTTCTCTTTATGTAGTCCTTCAGTATTTGAGTATACCTACATTGTAATAAATAAATATAAGAGAAAAATAGTTGTTATAAGTATTGGTAAATTAAGAGAAAAAATAATTAAGTTTTGTATAAAAAACATGCAAATGTTTTTTTTATACAAAACTTAATTGGTTGGTTTTGTTTTTTTGTTTCAGAATTTAATTATTTTAAATATAGAAGGTTATTTAAATTTAGAATCTTAGCATAGGAGTAGTATCTACCTAAATTTAAAATCCCAAAGTTTCGTTGTCCCAAAGGGGAAAGACCCGTAAATTCGTGTCCAGCAAAGTCATTAGTAAAGTTTCTTTTTCTGCAATATTAATGAGCGTCGATGAGTATCGTTTGCATTGACGTCTTACTGCATCTGCTTATGTTGCCGTCTCATTACCATTACCTACCTATACACGAACTCTTACCATCTTATCCGAAACAAAAAAAAACTTAACCTCATTCAAATAAAGTTAATTATCGAATACCCAAAGTTTAGACTACATTGTTGCACAAATCGAATGTTCATGACATTCTTAATCATATTTATTTACTTAAATGTGTTTTCAAGTTGTTCCTTGAGATAACGATCGTGACACATCTGTTAGGAAATACTTTACATAATTAAGTATAACAGTAAAAAATACCGAACAACTACATTATGACTCCTAATAAAGTACTAAAATATAATACAGTTTTATCAGGAAATGTAAGTAAGTAGGTATATCTGTCTCTGTTTCTCCTTCTGTTTAGACAAAGATAGCTAGCTTTTAAGGCAAGCCTTACAAAACTTACACAGAGCAAACCAACCTTTATATTCATGCTATTAGTTGATAGGTATTATTGATAATGAGGTTATGTACCTTGAAACGCACCAATTAGCCAACCTTTCTAACACTGATCCAATTAGGTATATGATAAGATCTATGTTGCTAGGTAGTGCGGGCGTCCATTGGCTATCCAACATACAATCACGTGGACAACAACCTTTTCAGCATAGAAAACCTTTCCTAGGTAGATAAATATATTAAATTATTCCATCTCATTCGGTTCGTGAAGCCAACCTCCAACAGTAGGACACATAAGGGATATAAAAACTCATTTGGAAAAAGAAATGTTCTGGAAATTGAGACGGGTACCTTTATTCAGTCCTTTTCCGCTTAGGGTGAGTTTGAACCCCGTACGGCCGTACTACCTACTACCTAATATAGATTGAGCTACCTTATATTTTACAAAAGGTATAGGTGAAACTGAATAGATACCAAATGTTGATAGATATATAGTGAGATATATTGCTTTTTTGAGTAGCCCTACTAGAAACATTGTATGTACCTACATGATACTATTGCAGTTTACACTCACTCGTGCACTATAATATCTATTGTGTATGATAATTATTCTTGACCAAACTTCAGCCAAGAAGATTTAATAATTCATTGGTCAATTAGGCTTGTGTTAGCTTGCCTTTCACTGGATATGTTCACTATACTATAGGTACCTAGATTCGACCTGCTGTGAAAATTCATTCATTCATTCATCAACAACCCATTAAGTCCCACTGCTGGGCCCGGGTCTCCTCTCGTCTAACTAAAAAGCTGAGAGGGTTTAGGCCATAATCCACTCACGCTGGCTTAGTGCGGGTTGGTGGATCAGACATACTCATAGAATTTCTTTTAGGGTATGTGGGTTTCCTCACGATGTTTTCCTTCACCGTTAACAGATGGTAAGTCACTTGACTTGCTGCTTTGCTGTGAAAATTACCTAAACAGAATTCCAGGTTCGTTCACATTAACCTTTAGTATAAATCATTATGCTTGTCTCCAATTGAAAGAAAGTAGAAACAACAGTCCACAATAAGTTCTAATCTCATGCGATAAACATAACACTGAAAGAAACTTCCTTCAACAAACACGTGTATGATTGTAGCAAAACAAGGGTCGTGTAATGACGTCATATATGTACCTGCATCATTACTAGTATCTGTCTGGATAGTATGGTCTAACCCGGGTCGTTCTGACCCGAGCGAACTTAGCTAGAATGGGTGGTAACTAAAAACTCTTGCTTTATAGGCACACATCCCGGTACAAACGGCTGCTTGCTTGTGTGGTCCGAGTTTGAAGTGACAGCGTATCTGTAAAATAAAATAAAAATGTGATTATTCTAGTAGAAATAATAAGCTGAAGAAAACAGCTAGATCTGATTCTATTTTTAAATGCTTTATTAAGACACCAGAATTTACCGCTGGTGAGTTAAATCTTAGGTTTCTCCATTTAGCAGTCATAATAATATAGAGTCGTATCAGTGGAACTTATAAAAATTGCTTTATCATTATTCAGTTTTCGAGTTTAAATCTAGTTTACAATTTAATTGAGCTAAGAATAATGGGCTTTCTAAAATCTGTGCTTAATTTTATAAAGCTTAAGAGTTTGTTTAGTTGAACACGGTAATCTCAGGAACTATTGGTTCGAATTAAAAAACTATTTTATTGTTGGATAGCCCATTTATCAAGGAAGTGTAAAGGCTATATTGTTATATAGCCTTTAATGTTCCTCGATTTTTTTGTTCGGCCATTACTCAGTTGCTATTATTGATCATACTATGAGGTTGATGGTCTGCGGGAGCGTAGAAACTGATAGTGTACCTACTATTAATATAATATTCTACCACATTCACACAGCGCCATCTAGTCTCAAAGTAAGCAATTATATTTGCTTGTGTTATGGGTACTAAACAACTGATATACTACTTAAATACATTTTTTTTTTGTAAATACATACATATTATGGATAAATTACACCCAGACACAGAAAAAAACTTTACGCTCATCACACAAAGATTTGTCCTGGGTGGGGATCGAACCCACGACCTGCGGCTTAGCAGTCAGGGTCACTAACCACTAGACCAACAGGCCAGTCTATTCAAACAAACAAATTATTATGAATCTAAAATTCAATTTTTTGTACCTCCGCACCTGTGTCTAATTGTTACTTTACTTTTGTTCTATTTAAACCGCTTTTTATTCAAAGGATTGTTTTCAAAATAGACAAGTCAGTTTTTTTATGATCCACTGGCGATACGCATTTTTATGGACATTGTGATTTGTTTACCTCGGAAGCTAAAGAACAACACACCTTATAAAGGTATATATAACAAATGAATATAAAAAAACACCAGTAGCGATAAAAAAATAAATAACAATGACAATGTTTACCTGTTATGAATTGGTAGAATCTTTTTATAAGAAAAGTGAAATCTAGTTGAATTCAGTTTTAAACTTTTTGTTGAAAGTGAAAGCCCAAACATTCCATTTTATGGCCTTTTGTAACATTAAGTGTCTTTTTTATGAACTGTTTATTACAAAACATGTTAAAAGTATTGTTATGAATACGTACCTAATTAAAAGGAAGTAAAATTATTCGCTAAAATAACAGACGATACATTAAATCGGTTTTTTTTATGAAAATGTTAGTTGTTTCATTTATTTTTAGTTTCCATGTTATCATTCAACATTAATGTTTGTGGGACTTTGTTAAATGTTATAAATCTAATTAAACAATAACCAATTAGCAGCACTTTTTGTGCCCCCACGAAAATGTGAAATTCGCGAGTCTAATGAATTATTATTAAATACATAAATTTTATGATGAATTTGTCCATTCATTAAAAATATGCATAGGTATGAGGTAGGTAGCAGTTTTTATTATATTTTCCCGACATCATTATTAAGCATTAACAATATCACTTTGCATCCAGTTTGTGTTTCAAGACATTTGGTTACTTTATCTGGATCATCCATCATCATCATTCCATTCTAAGGACGCTTACATTAAGACTGTATCATATACTGACTATACTTCGTGATTATTGTTGCTATGTACTCATGTATGTAAGTTTGAATCAATGAAAAGCTTAATAAATAACTGTGAAATCTTTTGAAAATATAAAGAGCAGATGATTGATGAACGTTGAAGACCTAAGAACGTAAAAAAGAAGCAACGTAGGTTTCTTAGAAACCCCTTTTAGATATTTTAGAAACCTACGTTACGGCACGATTCTAAAGTTGGTTGTGAATGGAAGATGGTCTCCCCTCTGTAGGAAAAGAGGTTTGATTTATAGGTATATAAGAAATCCTTTGAGTTGTTAAAAACGCATTTAACTTGATTAGATTAATATGTTTTATGTATACCTATAGGTACTACAATAACAATTACAGGATTATTTTTACTTAAAGATCATTTCTTAAACGGTATTATTCAAATTAAATTCATTTAAAAAAAGTATTTCTCGCTGCCTCTCATAACTAGGCCACACATGTAAACTCACACAACGAACGCGTTGTTAGTAGTCAAGCATCGACGTACACTACACACCGCCACAATTATTCCCAGCTTTACTATTTATACTAAAGCCTTCGCAGGATCTGCAGAATGCAAATACTTTGAACTTTTGTTGCTCAGTCCCCTTTGTTTTGTCTGCAACCCTTCCAGTCGTTCAAGATGTTTTTTTCTATTTATTTTTCGTTGGGATAGGTGAAACAATACCTGCTGTGACCCTTCTAAGATTAAACGCCGACATTTACTCGTATTACCTTAAGCAGTTTATGCGTGTATCGTATAGATGGCGTAGGAAGTATGTTTATAGTACGAAACTCTTTCTCATAAAATTAAGGTAAACTTATTGTTTTATATACAATGAAATTGATTAAAGCGTAAAAATGAAGAGATTATAAAATTTATTGTGTCCTTGTGGTTTGAGTATGCTTTTTTTTTGCATCATATTATCTTAGTGCGAGGTATATTAAGAATTTAAAAGTAATAATTACCTACGTATTGAATATAGAACACGTTTGATCAAATGTAACAATAAGAAACAGTAATGCCATCTATCGGCACTTCTTCCAAATTCTAGTGACCTTTTAAAATATTAATTTTTATTAGAATTTTCTTTATTAATGCATGTATTACGAAAATGTGTTATTTTACTATAAAACTTTACATGGCCTGATCTTTTAAAAAAGAAAAGAAAAATTGCGTCTTGGTTTTAAAATGAAATCTCAAAGCACTATGCTCATCCCTATTATTATGATCTAGTACATTTATGATATTATGGTGTTTACTGTTCATAATAATATTCACGCTACCGTATATCCAATGAAAGATTCCTACATACAATATATTAAATCTTAAACAATGCGTGAGCTAGCAGAATACCTACTCATAAGACAAACTTATTCTGGGCGTCCCATTGTCTGTCGCATTATGTAAATACATGTTTTAATCTTCTCAAAGACAATCCTTAGCTTAGCTAATAACGCCCATTCAATGCAAGTCACGAGTGAATCCAATATCAGGATGTAAATAAATTAGAAAAACATGTAAATACAGGCACTATGTGGGGGCGGCACCGACGCAGCCTGAGTATGTACGTCACATACTTAGAATAGTTCTGAAAGTGATTGATTCTATTAGCATGTTTGCTGCAGGGTGGGCAGTGAAACACCAAGTATTCAAAGAAAGTGTAACGTGAGAAACATGGAATAAACGCCACACCAAGTCCCTAATTTTCTTATTATGTTAATACACAGAAATTTATTCAGAATGCGGTCTGTTAATGCCATTAGAATTTAACGTAAAGTTTAAATTAACGTTATGTTATAAGATATCTAATGGAATTACAATAAGATGGCCGACGGCTAATTTTAATAAAATATATTTACTTATCAAATAGATAGAACTGTCAGAATTATCGGCAGTGATAATAAATAGGCAGATTTAAGAAGACCTGTCGAATATTCCCCGCGGCCGTTAATCGCCTATAAATGTGTCGATTACGTCAAATATTCTTATATAACTATTATGTTATTAGATTATACTTCCCATCATTAGTTCGCAGTACCCTAAAGACCTGTTCTAGCAGAATAATATTGTTGGTTTAGATTATACCTTATGTAAAGAATACTTTTGTAGAAAGAAAAGATAAGTAATAAATAAAAATAAGTAGGTAGGTAGTGATAGAGAAACTCCAATCTTTCAGCAGCGTTTATTTATTCAAGTACACTATCAGAATAAAACCAAAGCATAATTGGATGAGATTATGGGATCATGGCAGCATGGGGTGTTTATCGAGGGCTTTCCTTAATAAAGTTCAATGATATCAACTTACTGCGATTTGTATGCTAATGTTACAACTCTTGCTCTTGTAAAATATTATAATATTTTCGTCGACGGACTAAAAGAAACGGGAATAATCGCGAGTATTTTCACCCCTATTTGCATTAATTTTATTGACATTTCTTTTACAAATAATGTTTTGGCGATCATTTGCATTGTGAAAGTAACTACGGCTTCGCTGAAGCCTTTTGTAATTTTGTATTAAAATTTCTACTTTGCAAAAAACAAATAATTATTTAAGTTGAAAGCGGGTTGAAAGTTGAAGTACCATTGCTTATCGCACGACCCGTGGTAGAGTTAACTAAAACAATGTATGTCGTATGTATTCACAAAATGTTTTGTATCGTTATGTAACTTTATGTAGTTTTGTTGAAACTGCGTCAATAATATTTTGTTTTCCTATAAATTTAACGAAAATTATCTTCTTGGTTCTGTTTTAGATATTACATTAAAACGAATATAATCCTTCAGTATTAAAAAAAGATCTAACCGCCATGGGATTTATGAAGAAACTTTGTGTTTTGGTGTGAGCAGAATCGCCACATAACCCAAAAAGGCACGAGTGTGAAACTCAATGGTGAGAAAAACTGAAGGCGTGTGGAAACGCTTCAGCAAGAAGATAGCAATAGTTTTAACAGACGTGCGACTTTTATTCGCCAAGCTAAGACACGGGAACACGGCATGTGGATTTTCATATAAAAATATTCCTCTGTTTTCTTCCTGGCTAATGCCAATGCTAATGCTAAAGAAAAATTTAGCATTAGCATTTTTATATAAAATTGAACTCCGCTGTAGACATGTCCCTGTCAATTAATTTTTTTTCAAAAAAAAAAAATTAAATTTAAATACCTATGTTTCAAATTCCTCGTAGACCGCGTTCCCTCTTAACGTTTTATAGCGATAGCAATTGATTTACAAATCAATAATATATTACAACAAATATTATCATCATCATCATCATCATTAATATTTTGTAATATTCTCGTTGAGATCTAACATAGGTTCCTTATTACCAACAGTCAAACTTAATAGTAAAGTTATCTATCTACTCAATAATATCAAAAATAATGACAACACGAGCTTAATTTAGATAACAAAATTGGAATTTAAATCAAAGTTTGACATCAAACTAATGTAAAATTGTGGATACCTATCGAGATATTATCAAGACTAGAGGTATAATAGATAAAAAATAGATGATGTTCGTGTTTTCCTGTATAATTAATTGCTTTTATCGATTAAGAAATCTTAGTTTAACTTGAAATTACCAATACCAAACTATCTATTGAGTGAAAATTATTACAGTATCGAGTTTAACTCGGAATAATCATTCTGATCTAATTTCAGAGTCCATTTCAATATAGCACTTATCTTTTTTTAAATCGTAGGTACCTACTTCACTCACTGCGATCCCTTTTTATTATCTTAAATATCGATACCGTCGATCGATGAGATTATGAAACAAGTTCAACGCGTGTATATTACTAGGAAAATTGTCTTTTATCAGTAACTTGAAGTGCTGAGCTATTTACCGATATTATCCAATATTATCAGCTTGAGTAGGTATTACGAGATCAATAGTAACAAATAAAACCTAATTTGTATCGATTGATTGGAGATAATAATTATTTAATTTTGTAAATAGCTTGTTTACATTGAATATAATCACATATTAAGTACTTATTACATTCATAATTATCATTCCAATTGATAATTATAATTAAATTAATTATAATAGTTGTTCTATTACAATCCAATTCAGATTACATTTTAAACATTTCTGAATATAATTGCTCTTTATCTCATAAAATTTCACACGTGAATTTCAAACGATTCAAAGTTTTCGCTTCACGTAGAATACGTGTCAGTTTAATGATTAATTTACGTGCGACTTTTAATCGCACGTTTGAATTTCCTTTTCAAGGGTAGACCTAACGTCAAATTAGAAGGGAAAATAGGACGAGATAATTGTACCTCCACTCTTGCCCCACCCCCCGGGCGGCCCTCGTTACCGAGTTTAATCTGTTTAAACTTTTATTTACTTACGCCAAATTGAAGCGATTAGCAGCCAGGGCCTTTTCACGGAAATGCTTTTGTTTTAACGCTGTTCCAAATTAAAGTTTCTCAACTTATTACAGCAAGAATGAAATATTCAAGGAATTTCATGATCGCTTTCAGCAATTTCACCTTGTTTTTCGAAATTGAACACCTTTATTGAATTGTACGAATTCAATCTATTCTGAGAGGTCGCTCGCTGGATATGTGGGTCGACATTGTAGATATCGCAAGGACAGGTAGGGAAGCCCGCTCACAAATGGCACGATACCGGCGCACATTTCCTATCTACCTATCTCAACATATTGTTAGAAATTATTCCGTACCCCACGTAGGCAAGACCATTTCATTCCCAATGTCTATCTACAATTTCCAACTTGTAGGTATAAGTACAATTTATTGATTTTCTGAACTATCTTTATGTTAAACACAGTCTGTGTTTGGGAATGTCTGAACAAATAGTCAAAGTATTTTTCGTTGTATAAATCATGGGTATTAGAATATGAATGCAACGAAAATATGATAATACCATACTTTCCAGTTCAATGCCGTTATTTCTTTACACATAGAATTTCAAACAACAAGTCTCAAATGATATTCGACATTGAATTATCTGGATATCGATATTTATGTAAATTGCCTGTAGAATAATTTATATTCAAATATATCTGCATAAATTTATACCAACACATGTTACATATTTTATCGAGTATCGGAATAAAATTAGGCTTTCGATTAAAGTTTTGTCATAATTATTTCAAAAAGTTATAAGTTATGATATAGACAGATCCACGTATATGAGGTAGGTAGATACAAATTATGCTATAATTTAAATTTTATATTACTTCTGCTGACAACCGATCCATAGGTGTAAGTATCTAATACATTTTCTGGTACCGCAAGATTTTAAGGTCAATGTACTACTTGTACACGTGTTCCTGCACTATACGAGATATTGTTCCTTTAAAACGGGTTTGATTTTAGTTAATTATGTTTTCTATTCGATATAATGGATTCATTATAATTATGTTGCTAAATTAATTGGTACTTAGTAGTTTCAGATCTAGACGATTGATACCCACTTTATTTTGTAACTCAATATAATATTTTACTTTTATGATTATTACCTTCACATTCTGCCGTTTTGTTTTGAATAAAAACATTATTATATATCTAGAGATAGTTATCGCCGAATACAATTTAATAATACTTATTTTAAACATGTAAGATTTTTTAAGAAACAAAAATTATTTACTTTACCATAGTACCATAATTTCTTAATAGGATTTAAAAGAGAAAGCCGTACGTTGCCACAGAGCAAAGCCTTCTGCATCAAACACCATTCTTTAAAATGCATGCAGATGCAATAGCCGTCGGCCATGTTACCGACCTGTCTTTAACAGAGGTCCCCGCGCGCCTTACGTCTATCTCTTTTCCCTACGTACAAAATCATATCTTGACATCTCACCCTCGTAGGAACCCTACACGGAATTAGGGCAATACGCATGCGCGGCGTGTCAATGTCAAATCAATCTTCGTAGGCTGATGCAATCAGTTACACACAATTTACTAGGATAGTTACAAACGAGCCGGGGCAATTAATTAATGCTTTGATTCTTTCCTTTTCAGAACAAACCTGTTTGGATTCAAAAGAAAATGGATGTGCAGGATGTGTGGACGGTACGTGTGTGAACCATTGTTTATTACTTCTAATGTAGGTGGGTATAACTAGGAAAAGGCCGTTACTCTTAATGTCGGTAAGCGAGCCTGGTTGCCCTCGTAACCTATTTGCAAACGAAGGTAGAAAACTTGTTAGATGAACACAACGCGTTTTCTTCTCGACAACATTTTGGATGATATATTTAATTTAATTTACCTACTGAAACGCACAAATCAGACAACTTAATTAATAATTTTTCTTACATATTTCTAGAGCTGTCCATCGATAAACTGTACCTATCGATGGACACCTCTACAATTTTTACATATGTCATTATATTCGAGAAAATATATATAAGTACCTACCTACCGAACGTTTGTAATAAGTAATGTATACTTTGCCGACTCTAAGATGTTATTCTAATCTATAATTTACATAATATAAATACAAGATTTATTAGCTAAGGTATATCTATTAAAATGTTACACATAGAATTTTTATATACCTACATACAATATTTAATAAATTACTGACAAAAAAACTGCACATTGAAGGTTGATGTTAATTAAACCATGTTCTATAATCACAGCTGCCTTAATTTAGGTATGAGGAATACATTTTTGTTTTTATAGTCACATCTCGGACGAATCGGACGAAATTTTGCATAATGCTTTACTGTAAGAAGGTTAAGTATGTGCTAAGTTATAGCGGTGTGCCGAAATAGAACAAAATTATTTGATTGAGTATCGTATTGTATGTTCCTTAAGAGAAATTAGGTGAGGCCTATGTTCAGTAGTGCATGTCATTGAGCTGATATGATATTGATGATACCTACCATATAATACCATTTAGAAGAAATAATTTAGGTAATTTATTTTTTCTCCGTACATTGTCGTTATTTTTTTTTTCGTGTAAGTTGTACCTAAGCAAAAAGAAATTCTCTTACAGTGATGAAAGATAAATGTTATTATGTATTGTATGTCCTATGTCCTAAAGTCGCCGTCCTATGGTCCTATATATATATAATACCTATGACAATTATGATTTTTAGGTTTCTATAATAAAAAGCATTCAAATGCCTAATAATGCACTATGCATCTATAGAATGATAAACGAGGTAGACCACGTAGAGACGTCTAACTATATACTTCGAGCTTAACTTCTGCATACAGCGACGTGTTCCCGACTAAACAAACTCATGAACGTACAGAAATAGAAGTGTATGAAATATGTAAACAAAGACATTCAAAGTAGACGCGGCGACGTCTTTAAATAGGTTCTACCTTTGCACCAGGACAAGTTAGTTAAATATTTAGTCATAGACCGGGAGCCAACGACCATATTTTTACGAGTAGCAAGAACGTCTCATTACTATGTTATTACATGGCGTGTCTGGCCCAGCCACGAACCGCAACACATCCAATTTCCCAGCTTCCCATTTATTGATATTGACTCTACGAGGACGCCTCGTGAATGCCTCGGTCCGAGATCTTACAATGAATAGATGCGTCACCCACGCACGCTACCTTATTACGCCTATGAATTGTAAATTCGGTGGATAACAAATTCTTTGAGTTCCAGTAATGTAAATTATACTTTTTTAAATCTTTGAGGTATCTATAAAAAATACCTGTCTAAGTCCGATTGATGGAAGATATGCTGATTCAGACCCATTTCACTAATACTATTAGATATCTACAACGCGTAAGTAAGTACCTCTTTCTTCACTTTTCTTTTAAAGAAAGTTTATTATTCAAAAGGATATGGTTAAAAAGTGGTTCCTTTTGTTTTGAATATGCCCGATTTTTCGATTTAAATTACTTTTTTGTAATTCCGTCGGATGCGATACATTGTGTTGGTGTGAATAAAATAGTAGGTAAACCTACCTACATCCGATTGAATATAAAATAAATGTTTAAGTATCACAATTAATCTGTGTAGTGACGGATTAAGAATACATAATGTCACTACTCCATTTCTACCCGTGGGTGTCTTAAAAGGCCACTAAGGGAGTAAACTTAAGCAGACTAGAGCATTGCGAGAAAAGGAAAATTCGAAACAAACGCTATACCAACCCGTCTGGCCTGTATGGTATAACAGGGAAAATTCCCTTTACAATATTTGGAAGAGACCCGTGCCCAGTAATAGGACGTTTAAGGGTTGAAATGATAAAGTATCAAAATATAAAATACGAATACTAACTTATTTGTATAGTGTTCAATTTGCGTATAGCTATATAAATCTTACTGCCTATTAAAATGTACGAAATAATAGCTAAGTAGTTAAATAAATAATTTATATTGTTTGCCAATTCTAGAATGAATCTAAACCTATATCTTTGTCAACCATATTTGACGGTATCACTTATTATCATCAAACCTAACGCCGGATAAGCTTGAACCGATACGTGACTTGCGAAAAATAGTCATTCAACCCCCCCACGCCCTCCAAAAACTTGGTAGGTAGGTATTCTTTCACCCCACGCATAGATTGATAGAAATATAGATAGCTACTTGGTATACAATATGTATTTAAACGTAAAATGTGATTGGGAATTTGAAAAATTGGCTGATGTTTTTTTTATCATTGAGTAGTTAAGTAACTCTATACAACAATAACTTCGTATTATTATATAATTATGTTAATAATTAATTAAAAATTCTAAAGAAGGGACAGATCAGGAGTACCCTAAACCAGCGAGAATGCATGAAAAGACTGCTGAATGTTGAAGAAGCCAAAGATGTTTGTCAGAATCGTAGCAAGTGGAAGGAAAAAGTCTCTGCCTACCCATGTGTTGGGAAAGAGGCGTGATCTAGATGTATATTTATATAAAAAATAACAAAATAACGTTCTAAGAAGTTATTATCTTAGGAAATAGACATTTATGCATCTAGTTTTGAATAGCAGTTGGCAATATGAGCTGAAACAAATTCAATTAATAAGTAGATAATTGTCTGTTTCAAGTATCATTCGGATGATGTTAATGATAGTTATTCAGTTTGACTTTAAATTCACTTACAGATTTGTAACTTTTGTAACTTTTAACACTCATTACAAGTCATTACATATATTTTTTAAAACAGAAAACACAAGCGCATCCTTTTAATGAGATTTTACATGATTTCGATGTTTTATATGTAGGTTAATATATCTATTTAATGCAATTAAGACAGAGTTAAAGCTATTTTACTACCAAGTATTTATTATGATCTAATACTTTAACTAACCTTTTGATAAATCGCTATAATATTTCCTATGTGAAGTTACGAATGGATTTATAATTTGACAGTAATAAATAATAGTATGTGAACATGAGCGTAATTCAATTGTACATGACAGGACATGAGAGAATGAGACAAAAAATTTACGACCTTGTGTGAACAAGACAAATATAAAGACTTAATATCCACTAAAGTGGCGACAAACAAAACATATGTTTTAGTAGATACAAGGTCAATGATACCCGTTATATTTAGGTGTTGAATAATACGTGTGATGTGTAAATTAGATAGTAATAAATACCTTTGAAGGGTTAACGCGACATTAATTTATTGTTTTTACGTAACCTGTAAATATCTAGTCTGTTTTGCTCAAGTTAAAGCAACCGTAGTCAGAAGTTAACCAATGTCAATTGAAGGTTTTTTGTTTAAGTAAATAAACATCATCATCATCAGCAACCCATTAAGTCCCAATGCTGGGCTTATGTCTCCTCTCGTCTAACTAGAGAGCTGGGAGGGTTTAGGCCATAATCCACTCTCACTGGCCTAGTGCGGGTTGGTGGATCAGACATACTCATAGAATTTCTTTTAGGGTAGGTATGTGGGTTTCCTCACGATGTTTTTCCTTCACCGTTAGCATATTGTAAGTCACTTGACTAGTATAATAGTATTATAGTACAAATAAACATTATTATCTTTCATTAATTTAAATATCTACAGTGACATTATTGTAAATTAAAAATGATTCCACGAAGTCGCGATAGATGGCATTAGTGTTTTATGATCTCGTGGTCATAATCTTACATATTAGGGTTATATTTTTGTTTTTACAGATATTAAGTACTAAATAGGAGATAATGTATTCGTTGAATATGGTTTTAAATTAATTACACTTCAAGCAAATAATACCATTTTTTTTTTCTCAAAGATATTTAAATCTAAATCGCTAAATAGGAATTTAATTTGGTTTATATTAAGAAAATAACTTAGACATTTTGAAACAGAATGTTAGCAAAATGAACAAAACGGTATCTCGTTATTTAATACATCATGTTGTACCTAAAATATGACGCCGCGCTGCGCCGTGGCCCTCAGGCTCGCAGTCATCGATTCCAAGAATTAAACCGCTTACAAGTCTCGGAACTGCGAAAGTTTGCCCAACATTTGGTAATCCGGGTTAACACTTGAGTCGCCGGGAACTTTGCGAGATAAAAGTGTCGAACTAATATCATAACTACGCTCATTGAACTAATCTTACACGAAGACTGCCTTTGTGGAACAAGATTCTTGTTATAACTTTAACCAGTGCGTAGATAAATGTACAGAACTTTAAATATATTTTACACTGCGTCTAATGTTTTTATTTATAAATGCACAACCTAGTTATCTAGTAATTCTAAGCTTAAATGTATTATAAAAAGAAATATGTAATCACTAGGGGGGTTTAGGGTATCAAAATATATCTACAATTCTACATAGGGAATAAAGAATAAAGAATATTTATTTTCGCTATAAACATGGTTACAGGATCTTATATATTTGTAAATAGTACATCAAGTTTTACCGGATAATATTACGGTATGCAACACATATTTTTCTTTAAAATAAAGAAATAACTATCAACCTTAGAACTACCATAATTATCAATATAGAGATCATTGTTTTTATTAACTAGTGCGGTGTCTGTCTAGGTATATTTCTAGCCTATGTAGGTAATAAGGTGTAGGTAGGATTCATGTTAGGTTTTATATATTTAAAATATTATGGGTAAGCACATAATAAACTAGAATTAATATTATATAGTTTCTCTAATGAATCTTGAGTCTAGACCAGCTAAGCAATAAAATAGCTTTAGTTACCTAGATTCCAAAACATAAGATGATTTTATACGAATATAATGTCAAAAAGTTTCAGATAGGCTAGTAGTGATTTAACCAGTGTTGAAACGACCTTATAATCCTAAACTTATTCCCATCATCTCTCGTTAAAAACCTCACAACCTTCCCTCTTAATTTCATAAGGTTCCCGTGCTATGAACATCACATCGTGTAGTTGTATACATTTCGTATGTCATCTACTTAATTAAAAGTGTGTACGGGTGTTATACGGGTAAATTAAAGAGGTTGCTTTATCTTGATTAAATCGCATTATATAGCAACAAGCATCACACATATCCACCTGTACATTATACAGGTTGATAATCGTCAATGTGATTAAATAAAACGGCTAAATGATGACGTAATTTTGCCGATTGTGACTGAGAAAAGTAGCATTAAGTATTATATAACATGCGAAGTGAATGAATTCCTGTAAAACATGTAATTATATTTTTACAAGTGCTGCGTTATAAAAATTGCGTAATAGTTAAATCATAAGTGCGTTTGGATCTATCTTGTACCTTATCTACCTATATGGTCCGTGTAGTAACGGATAATAGGTACATACCTAATGTGGGTGTCGTAAGAGGAGACTAAGGGAGTAACTGTATACAGACAAGAACACTGCGAGAAAAGGAAAATTCGAAACAAACCCTATAAAAACCTGTCTGGACAACATGATATACCTAGTAGGCTAAATTCGCTGCACATTCTTTGGAAGAGACCCGTGCCCAGCAGTTGGACGTTTATGGGTTGACATGATTCTATGGCAGTAGTTAGGGATGTTCTTTTACATTTAAATATCAACTTACGAGAATATTATATTCCTATTGCCTTTTTTGTTGGTGTGAATTTTTTATAATAATAATTATAAGTTTTATTGTGCCAAAAAAAGAGTAACAGATTTTGTACAAAATATAATAAAGTAATTTCTGGTATTACCTACTCGTATAATACGACACGACTCTCCGTGCAGTAATGAAGTCGCAAGGGGGTACTTCCACTTTTTCAGTTAATGAGACTAAAATTAAATAATTTAATATAATTAAAGGAATCAGTTGCGTGTAAGCTTAATAACTCGTATATAAGTATATGTATGAGTACCTACCATGTATCATTTTTAAAATACATTATTTTCTTTAGGTACGGAGCAATTTAAATTAATTTTACCGAAATTTAAAAAAAACAATTAATGACTAATTAGTAATTATACTTTAACAGTGAATTAAATAAAACAGTTTATTATTCTAGTACATACATAATAATTTGCTTAATATGGCATTATTTTAAATAAATGCAAATTTTAAAATTAACATTTTAAAAATATTATCATAACTGTAGCTAATATTAATTTTATTATTTACTTAGAATAAAAGAACACAGTCATTATTAAATATACAAATAAATAAAATATTTACCAACCCTTTAAAAATAGTTAGATATTTAGATAAATAATACCTATTATTCAATTTTAATAATTAATCACCCGAACGATTAAAAGAAATTAACTACTTATGATTCTCATAGTATTTCTGATATTATTATTGCATTTATCTCAGAACCACACTTGTAGATTTGTACGTGTAGGTACCTACAAACAGTATTCAAAATTTAATACTAATTAGAATTGTTTTCATAAAACCAAAACACAGAAAACATAGTCTCCTAGTAGTCTTTCTGCTTAGAAAAAACAACTATTTAACTAACGAACTGTTGAAGAACGGTTACAAGATATAATTATAATTTAGTAGGTAGGTAAGATACATAGGAATACCGGTTCTATGTAACATACAGGCACATATAATACGACGTAAGCTTATTACAAAATCATAATGGAAGTAATAAATTACAAAATAATTGTACGCCGTCAAAGTGATCATCATATTGAACAACAAAGGAATCGCCGCGTTCAATCGAGAATCCAGACGAGTTTCTCGTTTCTTGCGAGTAATGAGGGGCCTGACATTTACTCTCAGTAGGTATCTCACGATTTTATCTAATATAGGAGCTTTTTTTAAAGCTTTTTTAAAGAAGTTATTAAGATTTTGTGCTCAACACGTGTAGGTACAGTCTGTATAATTTTACAAATATTTTTTAAAGACTATTATTACTGTGGCTATACTTAATAATAAATGTACATGTTTATGCTAGATTAGAACCAGCTAATAAATTGTATTTAATCTGTCAATTTAGGTACTTTATTTACTATCTTTAAACAAAAACCTTTTTTTTAACCTACATTTCGATGCGTTCTAGTTTTGAAAACTACTCCCCAAAAATATTTCGTCGCACGATCCGTAAAAGGTTTCGATTTCGACCCCTTTCGCTATCTTCCGGGTATCGAATAGATAACATAAAAAACACGTTACATTAGTGGGAAAGCGAAGGCATGTCCATATATTCCGAAGGCGAAATTGTACGGCAATCGAAGGGTTAATTTATAGTGAAGTCAATTCGTAAAGATTGAAACTTATACGGTTGATTGACATGAATAGTATTTCTGTGCAGGGGCTTATCTCAGTCTCCGATCACTTGCCGTGTTCGATACAGAAGGCGAAGTCTGTTTGTTTACATAATACTACAGTTAAGATGGGTTCTGATATCTAAAGTGATATCGTATTCTCTAGGCGAATAGATACAGAATAGGTTGCATTCAACTCGTGTAATGAGAACTTTTTGTTAGACTAAAATAAATTGTTCTGGTAGCGAACGTATCCAGTTGCTCAAAAATCAAATATTTCGACGACAATAGATGATTCGTGGGCGTGCATTATCTAGTGGTAACCCTCAAATATTCGGTTATCAATTGTTACCTATTTCTGTAGTTATTTTAGGGTACATAAATAAAAAACAAACGCTACCACGGTGATCCTATTTTATGATTATGATAATGGTCTTATTTTAGTTTTCCAAACTGACTGCCGTACTCAGAGACGTTATTTAACTTCAAAGTGTATTTAGTAAGAACGTGTAATACTTATGTCAATATGCCTAAAGACGATTATTGAATTAATAAATTGTATTAATGACAAAATGGTTCCTGTTAATTGAAGTCTCTGAGTGCGGCAGTAATATGTCTTCAAGTCATATGTCTAGTAAGTAATATGTCTTCAAGTGGTCAAGATTTGGTTACTTAAATCTTTTTACTTAAGTAGGTACTTATTCTTTTTTGGATTCATTATTTCCAATTCGGTTAGTGAGCTATGATTTATCTATACTCTTATCTTTTTCTATTTTGCAAATTGAACCTAAAATTAACCTAAAATTAGTACTTTAAAATTAATTAAAACTCTCGCCCAATTGCGTTATCTATACAGTAAACCTTTAACTAAATTCTGCGTTTCGATACGGAGCATGCATTCGTTTACATATCTAATTATGTAAACATCACGCCGGGTTCCGTTCGGAATAAGAACCTGTCTGTCAAAGCGGAATGAACGGAGCCAATCAGAGATAAATAACCGTCGGTCCGCGAGCGTGGCCCGTTTCATTTGCATGTCAATGATGAGCGGGGGCGGTGAGCGGAGGTGAGCGGGGTGGGGGGCCTGAGACCCGGCTTACAGGTACAATGTCATGTGATAGGACTGTTTTGGTCGAATTCATTACGAACACACGGAATAAAGGTGATAATGTCGTAGGCATGGCAGCCATTGATCGAAATGAGGCGTGTAATGATATAGACGCGCCTTAAAGTAACACATTTGATGAAAGTGATTTTATAAAGTAAGTTATTTAGTGCGGTGATAAAATATTTTATATTTAACGTTTATTTTTTCTTTGAGATTATTTGTGAAATTATACTGAGCCTTATTTTTGTAAGTTAAATAAAGCTGTTGAGCTCTTTTACTCGGTCTGGGAGCAGGTTCACGACCGCTTAGGTACACTTCAGCGTTGCTGAGTTGAGGCAAAATGTTCTGCACCGCTGCCAGCCAACCAGTATCTTATCTGAAACAGAGAACTTGAAATTAAAAACAAAGAAAATGACACGTTAAAACTTAAACGCTGGCAATTATGAAACAGTTGGTTGTTGCAATTATAATTATTTAACCTGAAAACACTTGCAAAAATATCTTTAATTTAATTTTACTTAAACTGATAACATTATCTGGCATGAGGAATTTATTTTATTAGAATTTTGATTATCAATAAAAAAAAACTGCCTCGGTGGCGCAGCGGGAAGTGTATACGACTGCTGTGCAAGAGGTCCCGGGTTCAATTCCCGGGTTGGGTAAAAATTGTTTTGAGTTTTTCAATCAGGAAATTCCAGTATTGAGATTTTCTCGGACTTTGGTAAACAAATGTTTTCGGTTGATGACAATAGGCTCGCCCCCTATTTCATGGGACCAAACATAGCTGGCGAAATGTGGGTGTGAAACACCTCTGCCTACCCCTTCGGAGAAAAAAGGCGTGATGCTATGATGCTATGTTGATCATCAATTGGCATAAAAGTAGGTAGGTAGGTATGTTCAAGCAAAATCGATCGCGATTCTAGCCCCGTCTGTTACAGAATAAATATGGATGATAAAATGCAAATAATAGTTACAGCTAGACAATATTCGATAGAGGAAAACAGCGACCTCTACTGCTGACTCGTCACAGACCGTCAGCCATCATTTTCATAAACATAAGAATAATATAATATGTATGATAATTTTAGTATCCTATAGCTTTTGTCGGCATCTTCATATTTGTAGATATTTATCTATACCACTCAAGGAGATAAATAATCGTATATCATTAGATACATTTCAGCAACATTTAAACGAACTCAATGCAATACCAAAATGGAAATAAATGTATATGAATAAGCAATTTATATGTATTGTTCTGGAAGTCTACTCATGTATAATGAATAATAATATGAATTTATTTTATATAAGGTTAACAAATGAGTATTCAATAATCTTCAAGAATCACACCGAGTGGTTGCATCACAAGTCGAAAATCTGACATTTTCTAATCGACCAATACGTAATGCATTCCACAAAAGTTTAGATCGAATGTATATCAACAATAGTATCAGCTTGTGGAAAGTATTAACATACAAAGATAATAAAAACATGACAAGTGTGATGTCGAGATAATGTAAGCGTTGGGACCGCCGAAGAGTGCGTTATTCGGCCCCTTGTATAATATTCCGATCGGCTGGCGACTGTTGCCGAACGTGGTCGGATACCGCGTCAAAGAATATTGCCTTTGTTATACCTAGACAAGCTTGTTAGTTTTATGGTAACAACCGTTGTTTATATCAAAAGACACCGATTGCACAAAATATCTCATCAGATTAGATTCTTATGACCAAAGATATTTATGCAGCAATTTATTTGCGAAATTTCTTCTGTAAACTTCATATTAATGTAAAGTTAGACCAAACTGTCTTCAAATTTACTTGTAGAATTTTAATATAAAAATACCTGTGTTTATCTTTATAGATATCTAGCAATAAAGTAAAACAACAAAAGCTACATACAACTACTGCCTTCCTCTTTGATTCGAATTGCCTTGAAAACATTGTAATTATTATTAATTGCTTTCAATTACTGGGTTATCAATTAAAACGACACACTTAATACGCGTTTTTACACATAAGAAAATTCACTATATTATCATAAATTACTCACTGCATAATCATCGTAAGAAAATACATACTCTATTGTAACCAATATTTTCATGGTAACGTTTTAACGTTTGCGTTTCACGCATCATTGATCGGTTACGTTTAACTGAAACGCGATAAGCGGACATTGGACAATATAGTATTTTACCTATAGGTAGCTAAACATATTAAAATGTCCGTTCTGTTATAATATTAATTAATCTATGAGAGGGTCGGTTATTTAAGTTAACCGGGAGCGTCATTTGGTCCATGGAGTCCATTGGTCGAATACGTGACCTTGCCAGATATTCCCTTTTGTCCGCAAACTATGATTTTTTCATCGATCTTCTATGTAGTACGGTTTATGGAGAAATAGAGGAAGTAAATGTCCTGATCACGCAACAAAGTAAACTCGTTTTGTTCCTATATCACGAGGAATTTTTGAAGGAGACTTTATGTAACATGATAAAAAGATAGGATCTTTGTTATAAATTATCTACTTACTAGAAATATACAAATAATAATAATATGTTGGTGCCTATATTTTTTTAAATTCGAGGTAGGCCTTCAACATTCTTCCTTATATATCTATTATATATTTGAGTACCTTTCTCGTTTAAAACTTATGAATTGAACTCTCTTTTTTTAACTACATTCTCTGCCGCACTCAGAGACCTCAATTAGCAGTAATCTGTCATCAACACATTTTTTTCATTGAATAATCGTCTTTCGACGTAGGTATAGACTTAAGTACCTATTACACGTTTTTACTAAATAAACTTTAAAGTTAAGTAACGTCTCTGAGTACGGCAGTCTATGTTATATGCTAATGTATACGTCCTAATATGAATAAAATATTATAGTATAATAAAAAAACAAATGCCATGTTTCAATCATTGGATAAAAGTGTCAACGCTATTTATTTACCCAATAAATCAAATGCAATAAAATATCAACCTATGTTATTACACGAATATTATTATAGTAACCGAAGCACTATCGATTCTCAAAGTTGAGCCTTGTACGTTCTATTATAACAAATTACAGTGTACCTACAAGCACAATGGTTCTAAATCATCAATCTGATTGGACAATTTACTCGGAACTCTCATAAGTCGAGTCTACCCGAGTCCCTTATTCTATGTAGGCTTTATGACGTAACGGCGAGGCCCATACCTACGTAATGTGAGGAGAATTCCAATAGGTAGCGCTACTTGTAACGTTAGAGGAAAATGGGCTCACGGGATTTTTGCTTTGTAACTCTGTGTGTATTATTCAAATCAAGTAAAATTAAAGTTACGTTTTAATATACGTAGACGATAAGATTGTGGTCGATTGGATAAGTAATCGGCATGCAAATCATGCGGTCTGAGTTCGATCCCGACCGACAGTACCAATATGGATTAACTTAACTGCCAAAATTAGCAGTAATCTGTCATTAACACAATTTTTTCATTGAATAATCGTCTTTAGGCGTGTCGACTTAAGTATTACACGGTTTTTACTAAATAAACTTTAAAGTAGCGAGTACGGCAGTTAGTGATTTGCCATCTGCTAACGGTGAAGGAAAATATTATGAGGAAATCCATGAAGAAACCTAAAAGAAACTAACCCTACTTAAAAGAAATTCTAAAGACAAAAAGGATCATAGGCAATGGTAACCGCTCATCATCAGGCGGGCCGTACATCTGTTTCCCACCGTCGCGGTCGTCGTGAAATAAAAAAAAAATACCTAGGTATAGAAAATACTTTCCATTTTGACAAATTGCGTTTCACCAATAGTGAACAACACGTTGCCATCACCTGTTCTACACTATTTTATTTAAAATATTTGAACCAAAACTTTCATTCAGTACAATATTATCCAACACGCTGAGTTCGTTCCCTACACGTTCGGAGGTGGCGGTAGGGTGAAAGCTACAAATATAGGAGGGATACGGGTATGAGCGTATGTTTTATATTATTGAGGCTCCAACGGCCGACGACAGGCAAGTTTACCTTGTTTACACACACAACCTGGCAAATATGTTTAATATAGTAGGTACTTACCTATGTACGCATCTGCGCAGCTATTTTGCAGAATTTAAATACACGCACAGAAAATGATTTGACTTCTCAATGCCTTCGGCAATGTAATCAATTTAGACATACACGATAAAATTCTTTACAACATTACAGTTTTTATTATTTTTATTACAGTAGAAACGTCTACTGATTGTGAATACGGCGATTTTATCGACACTTAGCTCTTTATATAATAGTTGAAGCTGATTTTGTATTGTGGAAGGTGTTTAAAAGTGTTTGTAAAATGAAAACCCCGTCATTTGTACGTATTATTATTTTTTATTTTATTTCCACTATATTTTATTTTATTTCAACTACTCTTTGCCTATTTTCAACACATTTTTCTAAAAAAAATCAATGTGGCACCATAAAATCATTCTCAAAAAATATGCTAAGCTGCATATATATTATATTCCAAAACCCTCAATATCATCTCACATCTACTTACATAAATGACACACCCAGCCGATCCAATATCAAGTTAAACATTTGCATTTGTGAGAGCGACGGTCGAGCCCAAATAACCTTTCATATAACATTGAACAAAAACAAAAACATTGTTTGGACAGAAAGGCATCCCCTGATTATATTTGAACAGAATATTCTCCGTGTACCATGTACACAGATAATACGTCTCTTGGGTGGACAAATGGAGCCGAAAGGAAAACCATCGTGTCTCATAGGACATACTTATGCTTTACGTGATTTGGGTGGATATATGTATACTATGGAATGGACAAAGGGAAAATCTCCTGAGCTGTATTAAGGTGTAAAGGTAGCTATTCCCAAATGGTAAAGTTATTTTCTCGTATTGCGCGATAGGGACTGAATGCGAACATAAGTACATTGCACACGACTCAGAAATTGAATGTCGATGGGTGGATGACAACATAAAAAGAGGATGTTGACGGAATGAAACATGTGCGAGGGGAGCTGGCCCTGATATGCCTTTTAACACTAATCAAATTCTTGCAAAGTTCCTGTAGACACCGCTTTGTTATTTTTGTTATGTTGAATTAAAACCAGTTTGTAGCCAGATTGTTTTATTCTAAAGCAGTATTAGTGTTAGATTATTAGTTTTTTGAACACGAAAATATCAATAGTAGACAACTTCATCATCATTTCAGCCTATTGCAGTCCACTACTGGACATAAGCATCTCTAAACACGCACCATAACACTCGGTCCCTTACCGTACGGAAAGGGGAGCCCTTCTATAGACAACTTAATTAGATTTATTGGAAAAAATACCTATATTTTAAATTAGTGTCACCTGCTGTCAAAATGCTAGCAGATAGACAACTGTCAAATTCAATTTATTGACGACTTATAATAAATATGGGTTATCAATTTAAGGCAGCCTCGGTCGGCCTCGGTTTAAATTTATTTTATTATTTATTATTATTCACTTTCACACGTAATATATATGTAATATATTTTTCCAGCTATCCATGTTAACTAATTATAAGTATCAAACAACGTATCTACAGAAATACATTTTAAGCTATAATAAGAGAGTTCATAATAAATAAACGAGCAATATTTTGTATAAAAGCTGTATATTAATAACATTGTTATTAGTATTCGATTCGCTCGGGTCAAGTCGGGCCTTAGGAAATTGTGTAGTTGCTCAACAACCTTAATGTTAAGTTATTGAGAAACACACAACCATTATGGACGAAAATTTGATTCGTATTTTTAAAGAAATGGCTCTGGAAAGAATTTATTTAATCCATGTTGTTCCAAAAACTGATGCTGTGAGCGTACAGTTTCGCGAAGAAATTCCGCTTCAAGTGTCTCCGTGGATCGTGGGTGTTTAGCAAAAATAGTCCCTGTTTGCGAATACAGAAAGTTGCATATCTTTTATTGTTATTTAAAGACGTATTCAGGCGGACAAGATATGACTTTCGACTTTGTTTAGAACAGGGTACAGTTTATATTGGTCTGGTTAGAATTGTTTTGTAAAATTGCGAGTAGCGCACCGCCCGTCGTGATGGGACCGCCGAATATTGCGACCCTTATTTATGTCCACTTGAAGTTTGCCGTAACTACAGCCACAGTGAAGCCCAACGTTTTTTGCAAAACACGCATCGCTAGGACGCGGAGCAATCTGGTTAAATTGGATTGCGCGATACCACCACGTGTATAATTAAGCATGCATGTATAATTAATTCCGTATGTAACATTGAGGACGTGTAATTTATGTCACATGTGCATGCGTAGTACTAGGTATGTTTTTTTAAACGAAATGCAAAGTTACATTGTAATTATGTTGCGTGCATAGGTAATTAATCCGTACGTAACGCTTTATAGAATGTTATCAAGCTCGGTGATAAACAAATGAACTTCGAATGTAGGTTTCACAGCTGTCGCTCAACGTCAAAATAAACTAAAAGAAAAATAAACAAACTATGCCTGCCACGGATAAGGAATCTATCGTAATATACCAGGATAAACCTAAGCAGGAAAATATTAGATACTTAGGTGGGAGAATACTACGAAACAAAATATTTTTCCCACAAGATAAGCCTCTTATTCTCTCGAAGCCAACGGGTGGAAATCCAGCAAAACAATAGGGAACGAAAATTATCCCGCTAAAGCCCAAAGCAATAGAGCCTCACACTCATACATTTCACATGGATTTCTGAATAACATTACAGTGTATATGCTCCCCTTCTTCTATGTTTTATATTTTGGTTTTTTGTTGACTAAGCTCGCTTGAGTTTTATTACACTGTGGTGCAAACAACAAAATTAAGGGAATGTTACATGAGAAGATAAATCTTCGTCGACTCTACTGATGAACGGAATAATTTCGCTAAGAAAAACACACACTTACATCATACTTATTAGCTTTAAAATCTTTTGTTGTTTTTTGCTTCGAATTTCATTTTTCCTTTGCTGAAAACCTTTGTGTAATTAGGCTTGTATATAGGTATTTTGTAAGTGAATGGTAGGTAGAACAATCTTAAAGGGTTTTTAGGTAAGACGGGCTGGGATTGCGGTAAACTCCGACTTCCGTCTCGGTTTGATTACCATTCGCCCCTCGAGATGCCTGCCTGCCAACCACAGATGTAAGAAGCTTAACTCATCTTAAGAGATTTGAGACTAAAATAATTTTGAATTTGGGTTCCATGCCTAAGGTTTAATTGCTCTTTTGTTTTATTCTGCTACATTTCATTCTTCGTACTGCGTGGTTGACAGAAAAGTTTGGTAGATATTTCAAGTAAACATATTTTGGTCTAGAATATTTTGTGGTATTACTTCTTCAACTTATTAAGTAATAAGGCCAACAGAAATTTATGAAGCGTTTTCTTAGAACATATTTTCTCGGCACTAAAAATATAACTTTATTTACTTTAAATTAGGACTTTTAAAAAATAGCAATTGTGATTAAACAATTATTGTGTAATACTAATAATCAATATAGAAAAAATATTTTATAACTTTTGTAAATTATTATTGGCTGCGGTAGTAATTATTATAGGCGTAGGTGTAAGTAGTTAGGTATTTGTTTTTGAACGTATGATGTGTTAAATCTTTTTTGTAGTCTTTGTTTGTCTTTTGTTTCTAATCTTTCATTCTAATTTTAAAATATTAACGTATGATTTGTTACTCATCTATTCTTATTGCTACAAACTAACCCTTCGCACATCCACACAGAACAGTAGGTATTATCTAACCGTGAAGGATTAAACATTATCTGCCTAATATACCTACTCCGCTCCATAAGGGACGATACGCCTCCTTTGTTCACACTTTAATAAACTCCAACAACATTCATGTAAAAGCTTTGTATAATTTCCTTCTCAAACATTTGCTTATAAAGTTTAAAATAAAATAAATGTCACATGTCGCATGCCGACCTACTCGTTTCGTTGTACTCACGAACCGTCATTTCCCAAGTACGGAAAGTTGCCTATTAAATTAATTTATGCCTTGTAAATTTGTATATTTTTTATTTATTTATTGAATATACATACAGTTTTATAGTTACCTTAATATTTACAGTATAACATAAACCATTGTAGGTTTTACCGCATACTGGTATTCGTCGTCGGAATACTTTACACTTTAGATAATAAAATTTAACATTATGTGTAATAAGCAATAACACAAATTTGATTCCCTCGAAATGAAGTGTAAGGTAGAAATCAAAAAGTTATTCTATGTACGACAATCTCTAATCCTGCCGTACGCCGAGATTAGAGAGGTAAGATAACGGAGACACACGGGTACATTTTCTGCAGAAAATAATTAAATGACATTTTTTTTTTTTGTTTGGTTTTTTTTTATTATTTTATTTAAATGGAACTTAGTGTAGATAAAAAATATTTTCTTAATTTATATTTGATGTTTGATTCATTTATTAGATTTTTAGTTTGTATAGGAAGTTCATTGATTAATTTTGGAATTTGGTATTGTAGCATATATTTGCCGTATAAATTGCAATATCTTGGAACCCTGTACATTACTTTAGACGCACTGCGTGTTTGTTTTTTGTGCTCAATGATATTTAGATAGGTCTTGTTGAAAAAGTTTTCCTTTAATAATATGTATTTAACCTGATCATGTATAGGTATTATTTTACAGTGATTAAAGAGCGCTTTAGGGTTGTCTTTCAATTTATTTCTGTATTTGTTAGGTACTATAGTTCTTAATATTCTTAACTGCAGATTATATATATGATCTAAATGCGATTTGAAGGTCCGTCCATAGCTACTAAGGCCGTAATATATAATCGTTTCTCCCAGGGCTTTATATAATTGTAATATAGTAGCATATGGAATTTTTTGTTTAATAAGTCTGAATTTGGCCAATATAGCTCGTAGTTTATCACATACAAAATTAATATGGTCAGTCCATTTTAACCTGTCATCGATAATTAGACCCAAATATTTTTGTTTGTTTACGACTTCTATAGATGGGCAATTACATTTTAGGTAATTTAAATGTAGGCATTCGTGACTATGTGCAATGATTTTAGGAATGCTTGTGTAGCGATTTTGACTTGAGCTTACATACATTAATTTGATTTTTTCCGCGTTAAGTACAAGTCCCGCATCATGAGACCATTTCGAGAGCAATGTAAAGTCACTTTGTAGGTTTTTTATTGCGATGTTGATGTCTTTATTTGCAGATAACAAGCAAGTATCATCTGCAAACTGGTAGATTTCGCAATTAGTAATAACGTTGACAGCATCATTTACGTAGGTTATGTAGTGCAGAGGGCCGAGTACAGAACCCTGTGCTGTGCCGTTTTTTATCATAATTTTTTTGCTACAATCATCACCAATCTTGACCACGAAAGATCGGTCTGTAATATAGTGTTGACACCATTCACTAAGGGGACCCCGTATGCCATTGTCATTTAGTTTTTTTATAAGAGTATCATGTTTTAATGTGTCAAAGGCTTTGCTGTAATCAATAAACACAATTATTACGTGTTCTTTATTGTTAAGGTGGCTATAAACTTTGTCTGTAAATTTTGACAGCAATTGTGTAGCACTTTTTCCTGATTGAAAACCAAATTGTTTTTCAGTAATTATATTGTTATTTTTATAAAAAGTATTTATTTGTTTTGCTATTGCCTTTTCCACTATTTTATCAATAACAGAAAGAATTGTTATTGGCCGATAATTATTGTAGTCGTTATGGCTTCCTTTTTTATGAATGGGTCTTACTATGCCTGTTTTTAGTTCATGTGGATATATTCTCTCTTTTAGAGATGAGTTAATGAAATGAGCAATTACATCCGCTATGTCGTAAGCTATCGTCTTTATGTCCCGTGCTCTAATACCATCTATACCCGGTGCTTTAAAGTTGTTTAAAGATTTTATTTCGTTAATAATTGTTCTAGGAGAAGTTGGTTGATACCTACAACTAACATTGACGGGCTTACAGAAAGAATTGTTGTTTAACATTTGTATATTACATTTGGGCACAGTATTTTTAACACTATTAGCGAAATTTTCAGCAAAATTGTTTGCTATGTTTTTAATAGTAGTACTATTGTTGGCAAATGCATTAAAAATAATTGTATCTGCGAGAGTTTTTGATCTACCAGTAATTTCATTTAATATTATCCAGAGCTTTCTAGGATTGCTCTTATGATTAATTATTTGTTCTCTTATTGATTTATTTTTATGCTTATTTATTAATTTATTTGCATAATTTCTTGCTGAATTATATTGCTTTTTAAGTATCATATTTGTCTCATCAGATATCCATTTTATAAACAATTATATGAATGTCTAACTTGAGTTCTGAATTGATTATAAACCGATTTATACAATAATTTATGAGACAAATGATAGATTAGGCGCCCACGCACAACTATCTTAGTAACTGTTCAATTGTGTGATTCATGGGACAAGTTTTAAGAACATTTGCTTTGTATAATTTAAAATTTCTGTGATTGGACAAATATTATAAAATTAACTTTAATGTATTTATAATTAGTCATACGAGTAGATGATAATGCATGTGTAGATTAGGTATGGCCTAAATTCTATCTTTAATTTTGATAGAAAAGAGAAAACTCATGTGGTTAAAAAATAATGTGTTTCTAATGATGCTTAAATATCATCACTACATAGTATAAAACAAAGTGGCTTTCTCTGTCTCTATATCCCTATGTATGCTTAAATCTTTAAAACTACGCAACGGCATTTTGATGCGGTTTTTTTTAATAGATAGAGTGATTCAAGAGGAAGGTTTATAGGTATTAAATACATACCACGCGGGCGAAGCAGCGAGCAGCAGAGATCTCGTTTGATTCCTCCAAAAATTGCATTTGGTTTTTGCTGTCTTTAATTTGTGCCCGGTTTTTGCCAAGAGGCTCTCGGCCCCTGGTTCGCCAACTATGTTAACATTGCTAGCGAAATATATTATGGGTGTGTTGCAATGTATGTTATGTAAAGAGGTCTAAATATTGAACATAAATGGAATAATATATATGAAAACGATTACCATAAATGACTAAGATTAGAACATATCTACCTACTACCAAACGGTATCCAGTCACCATCGCGTAGAGAAATTCAGTGTGGGTGTTTAAATTACTCTTGTATCTTGATATTGTATGAATACGAAGACGCCTCTGAATAGAATAGTTGCTATTCAACCATGTTTCTTTAAATAAATCCACGTCAAAATCAAGATAACAGAGCTAGTAGTAGATATAGATAGACACGATTTATGTATCAAAAATTTTTCATAAATATGCATAGGATGGGTCTGGTTATTAACAGCATTGGGTGTGGATTTTTTGGGAATTTAACTAAATTGGTACGTTATGTTTATTATTATTATTTATTGACCAAAATACTTAAGAACTACACATAATTCTACTTTGCCCTGATCACAAACATGTAGAGGTTTATCTGACCGTGGGGGACCGTTTTATAATTGCTCTTTTTATATAGGTAAAACTAAATTAGGTATTTGTTATTAAACTTATTACATTTTTTTTTTAGTTTTTTGTTTTTTTTTTTTATCATACAACTGGAAGTAATATATAATAAGAAAATACCACTAGTTTATAATATTGCCAATTTAAAGCTGCGTTCATACTTTCATAAAACAGACTAACTGGGTTAAGTATTTTTCTTCTAATTTTTGGACTGCTAAAGCAGCTATGGCTTATAAACAAAAATTCAATTTATTTTTACAAAAATAACAGTCCTTTTAATAAGTTTGACGGCAATGGACTGAGTCCAATACTCGGCCTATAGCCCTCAAAGTCTAATCTATTTAGGTATGTGTTTGAAAAACATAGTTTATTTTTTTAATAAAGGAATTAGGTAGTACCTACCATTAAAATATAGTAAAAGCAATGCTCATAAATTTCCATTAAAATGACTTTAATATTATAACTAAATTATATCCAAGACAGAAGCAATAAATAATGTTAATAAGCTGTTGAAATATTACTATTTTAAACTTATGTTTGCGTGGGTTCATGACCATTGTAAGTAGAACTTTTGCTGTTAGAAACGGCGTACAACCAAGAGCTCAGACGATATAATTGTCTTTGAAGATTTATTATAAAAATCTGTACTTTAATTACGTTTTAAATACTATAGAGGTTTCGTTATAACCCCGGACTACCTAACAAAAAAGAACCTTTCCTACCAATAATTATTAAAAAATCACATATCATCATACCCATCAGTCGTCTTCTACTGTGATACCATGTTAAAGGGGAGATCAAAAGCAATAAAATAAACCACATAGATCTTTATTTGTTTTTTCGAAGTATTAGGTCTTTAATTTTGACAAAATTTTGCTAGAAAATGTATCTAGGTAGGTACATATTAAAGAAAATTAACACTATAACTAGAAAATTAAATAATACTAATACCGATCTATGTTTACATAAGAAAATAAAAACAAAACAACACAAAAAATATCAGCCCAGTAATATCAAAAGCACGCCTGTCACTCTCAATACACCAAATAAATTACAACAAATATTGTTCCGTAAGTGCACTCGGCCGTCTACAGACTAGATAAATGCCCTCAGTAATGCATCCAGCAGTAAATATGTTCAGTTACTAGATATCGACAAGGGTAGTGGAGTGTGTAGCGTGCTTAATCTTATGCTCCTGTCGCGTTGCGCGAGCGAGCGGAAAATTATAGCGACGATACTAAAAAGTTGAGACAGTAAAAGTAATTCGAATTGATTGCTTGTGCAAGTTTCAATGAAGTTTTTTGTTTATATTCGCCTTTTTATTTTCGTAAAATCTTGTTCTTAGGTCGTGAACTGTTGTTATTGGCTGCGCTATTGATACCAATTATTTTTCTACTTAATATGGAAAATAGTTGAATTAATGACTTAATTTAAATCTACTGGCAATTTATATTAAAAGCAGTAGTAATTTGGGATTGTTTATGATCAGACCAAATTTCATTAATTAATGTAGAATATATTTTTTGGTTTTCAAATAATAGTACCTATACTAGATTTTCGATTTTATTGTTTTATTTTAAATAAGTATAATGATGCTATTGTAATCATATAAAACATCTAGAAATATAAATTAAATTTTAATAGATACTCTAGTATTAAGTGGGTATTTTAAATTTTATTTTAAATTAAAAAGAGGGACCTGTTATTTCATAATTCTTGCAAAATCTTCTCATGGGTTTACCCTGTCAGCGAACTAGGTAAATTGATTCACATTATTTTCCTAGATTATCTGTTACAATAATAACCTTAATGTACTCTATAATGAGTTTTTATTTAAAGTTTGCCATGTGGAAAGCATTGCATTTGGTATAAAAAACCCAGGACGCGCACTCAGCGATCAAAAAATGGCGTTCAAAAAGAGTTAAATTGTCACAAAATTGTTTCGCTGTCGTGAAGTGTGACCGTCAAAAAAAGTTTATTGCATATAAGTAAGTAAGGATTTTGAAAAGCAATTGTAATGTGTATTAAATAAAACTGATTTTCCAAAAAAATATTTTCTTAAATGTATCTACTTAATTATAAATTGACAGTTTAAGCATGACTTTAGTTCGTCATTGTCATTGCGCATCTAGGAGGAAGACGCCAAATTTTTGTACTTGAATGCTGCAAAGCTAAGTTATCTTAACTCTGATGCTATGATCGCATCCTTAAGTTAAGATGAACTGATGAGTGGCTGGCTTTTAACGAATTCTACTAATATAGGTACGTTGGTACTTGTCTATAGTGGACATAGAAGGTTTGCACTTAAGTATGTTATTTAATAATGTTTTTGTACAGATCAATTTCTACCTATATCGGAGTATAGGTCTTATGAAAAATCGTTATCATTCATAACCGAGTGTAAAAATAGCGATAGTTTTCATTTAAGTTATTACCGAAGTATTTAATTTTCTTTGGTTTTTCTACCTACTGCCTTGTAGAGTTTTTATAAGATTAAAATTGCTTAACAAACAGTGTGTATACGATATTTATCTTCATACATAGGATTAAAAAAAATAATATATTGAAATAGAACTTTTAAAAAAAAAGTTGGGTATCTAGCTTATTTCATGATACAAAACGCTTCTTTAAAGGTACTTATATAAATATAATATAATAAACGGTCAAAGTACTAATGAGTTCTAACGCAGACAAAGCCACGTCAACGTCTAGTTTAAATAGCTCTTGAAATGATTGCTCGGTCGCTCACTAAATGAGCGCCTAAGGAGCATAACGTACAACAAGATATTGTACAGTGTCTAATAATGTTAAATGAAAAAGCTACTGAGTCCAACGTTTACAGACGTAATATGTTGGACGTCCCTGGCGGGTAGAGAGGTATGTAGACAGTATACGCGTATCGTATGACTAGCTTGTATTGTGCAACATTCCTTAATTTATGTGTCGCTGTTAATGTGAGTCTTTAGGTGTTTCATTTTGTGTCTGGATATGATTCTTTTTATGCTTTTTTTAGCGAAATGTTGATTTTGCAGTAAAAACAATACTGTGGAAAACATCGTTTGATTATTATTGAAAGTAATAATTTATAAATATGTTATTTAAAAAATAATTATAATTAATCTATCAGACTTCAATTAGGAATGAGCTTTATTGCATATAACAAAAATTTTATTATTTTATTATTTATTCACATTATTTTCCTAGATTATCTGTTACAATAATAACCTCAATGTACTCTATATTGAGTTTTTATTTAAAGTTTGGCATGTGGAAAGCATTGAATTAGGTATAAAAAACCCAAGACGCGCACTCAGCGATCAAAAAATGGCGCTCAGAAAGAGTTAAATTGTCACAAAATGTCATTACTCGTAGATAATATCAGGTATTTAAATATATTTTGTGTATTATACCTACATATATATACATGATGGTCACACAATAAGCCATTAAAAAAAAAGATTAAAAGCGTAAAATACATTACAGATTAACGTACATTAAAAAAATATTAAATGTAATTTTTGAGTGTTATAACGTACTAAGTACCTAGAAGTCGCGCATGGCGTCGCTCCCGTCATTCTTTATTTGGCCACTGCTCAGCTCCTATTGGCCATGATTACCGTGATGTTATGTAACCTATAACCTTCCTCAATAAATGGCCTATCCAACAATAAAAGATATTTTCAAATCAGACCAGTATTTCCTAAGATCCTAGCGTTCAACCAAACATACAAACAGCCTTACAATATTAATACAGTATAGATAAAATAAATGCTAATAAAATGCTGATTTCTCATGACGCCTGCAACACATAACTAATGTGATGCATAGTTATTAACAGCGGTTCGGACTGACATAGTAGCTTTGAGACTTGACGATTACAGATCTATACATTCTACACACGTTTGAAAACTTAGATACTTTAGCGATAAGACTAGAAGTCCAGTCTAGACAAGATTGCAATCTGAGTTATATTGCTATATATATATATTTATTAGTTATACTTTACCGGTTACCTAAGCAAGCATTCTATCGTCCTATATCTAAAAAGCAGTAACAAAGGCGGGTATTGAGCTAGAGTCGAGAAACAAAGGAATATTTATAAGCTGAGGCTTTATAGTCATTTTCTATAATATCTGATATAAGTATGACAACGTTTTAAACACTTACAAAAAATTACTCGTTTTTTGGCTCTAGTTCGAAATTTTCTATTGTCAATATGTACAATTTCAATTACTGAATATATTATGATGAACTGAACTGAACTGCCTCGTTGGCGCAGCGGGAAGTGTATACGACTGCTGTGCAAGAGGTCCCGGGTTCAATTCCCGGGTCGGGTGAAAATGGTATTGGGTTTTTTATCATGAAATTCCAGTATTAAGATTTTCCCGGAGTTTGGTAAACAAATGTTCCCGGTTGATGACAATAGGCTCGCCCCCTATTTCATGGGACCAAACATAGCTGGCGAAATGTGGGTGTGAAACACCCCTGTCTACCCCTTCGGGCGTGATGCTTTTCAAGTCGGTGTTAGTTAATAGCATAAGCCGACTTTGCTTGTAGCGATATTATAGGTATGTCATTCCATGTAGGTAGGTACCTACTGTTACTCCTGTTTTTCCATCGGAAATTTTCCCGGGCATGCGCATTACCATATCCTAAAGAAACATCTTTAGGTGACTACCTACTTGTCAAGGGTAATAGGTATTATCATAGATTACTATATTTTAAATAAAAAATAAGTATCGAAGTAGGTACCTACTCTAAATATTCTACTATTTGAATTAGTTTAATTTATGTAACAATATAGTTTTTTCTAGTTCTAGTTATTTCTAAAAAAGAAACATTGAAGTTATTAAGAAATGATTGCAAAATGAACCTGACTATTACCTAATATTTAATTTAAATACCCAGATTAAATATTAGGTAATAGTCACGTTCATTTTGCAAAAAAATCTTAAAAGTTATATTATTATAAATAGTTTATTAAATAGGTAGGTACGGATACTTACATATACTTAGATATATCTATTATAAAGTCGATATGTAATTGATTTTACAATATCTATTCGATTCTCGCACACAAGTTCGTTTTTAGTTAGGTAGTTGAGTTAATTTTTTATGAAATGAAATTCTTAAACCTTAAGACTATGGTATAAGCAAACTAAGTAGTAGACCATTAATTACAATCCAAGGAAAAATCTTATATTTTTACATTACAAAACGTAGCCTAGCATTATACTATAAAAAGCTTATTCCACTAATTAAACATGACTAAAAAAAAACTAAAAATGATCCAGCAGTTCTCGAGCTCAACGTAAAAATTAACTACAATAAATTGATTTACATATCAAAGCATCTTACCTCCTTGCGTGCAAGCCAAGCTCGAGAATTAATTACACGCTCAAAATTAATTGCATGACGAATCTTCTAAGACTAAACTAAACATACGTCACAATATCTCAACAGTTAACTAAAAGAATTCATATTTAAAAGGGTCTCTAAAAAAAGAGGGGAAAGTTAACCCTATTGTGCCACCCTCATCTAAAAAGTGGGCCAATAGGGGACGGTTATATCCTGACAATGGATTTTTTCCTACCAATCGATATGATTTCACAAAATGGCCGCTTTAGGCCGTTTCGTTTTTTGTGTTTGAATCGACAGCTGAGGTTTGACGTCACAGGCTATTAATAACAATGGAGCACGATTCTTTTTTTATGGTTCATTTCTTTGGGTTCCGTAAGAATATTTTGTTTGAGATATTAATCTTTCGTTTTTGAGTTACTCTTTACGGCATCAAAACTCCTTAATATCATCTGATAATTAAGTTCTTGCCCAGAAATACACGAGATAGAACAATTAAACTAAAAGTGAAACTGAAAGTGATTTATGATCCAAAATATACAGAGATATTTATTTTATGACTTTTAACTCTTTGATAGTAGTATCTATCTGCATAGTATCAAAGAACTGCCAATTATATTTTTATCATACCTACGGATAAAAATAATCAAGTGTTAACTTAGATCTTTAACCTTAGAACCTTATGCAGACAAGAGCACTGCCAGAAAAGGAAAATTCGAAACAAACCCAAAACCAACCCGCTGGGCCAGCGTGGTATAGTAGGCTAAATTCCCTCCACATTCTTTGGAGGAGACCCGTGCCCAGCAGTGGGAAGTTTATGGGTTGAAATGATGATATGCCTACATAAAATATATACGATACATTGTATACTATTTCATTACTTTTTGTCTTTATTCTTTTGCTATTGCTTAGCATCTACATTTTCATAACCTTTATTCTAATCATTTGCTGTTTGACCTTTTGTTTCAATCTCTTTGACCTTTCCATTAATATTAGTAACATGTTTTTGTTGGCACGAGTTTATTCTGGCAAAACTTATTCTATGTGGCCAAAGGATTAGTGATTTAGTTTAGTTTTGTGGTTCTTTGCTATTAGATTTATTAAAAAAAAAAACAGTTTGTTGCTAAATTACAATATGTTGAGATAAAAAGAAGGACACAATGATTCAAATTAGGTGTAACATATCTTTAACACTTATTAATATACCACACATACAATAAATTTACTTTCACATTAAATTAACTTTTCAAAAAATTAGGTTATCGTTACTTACTCACAATATTGTTAAATGCCGTAAGCCAAAATTATACCAAGTAGGTACATAAGATAAGAACCTACAAAATCATTAGATAGGTAAGTACACTCTCCCAAAAGTAAAATAAATTCTTGGTAATTGAATGACAAATAGGTATTCGGTTGGTAAATATAGGTATGCTAAATCAATTATCTATCTATTTGCAAGTAAGATAGTAAAATAAGTTAGAGCTTTTACTCTTTGTGAATTTTAATTTATCCGCAAACAGAATAAAAGTATTAACTACATTAATTAGGAGACCTTTTTAAAATAATTCTTTTATAAAATAGGCTAATTAGCATTTAATTTAAAAGTGAAACTACTAAGTACATCTTACCCAAGAAAACACAGTATTTTTATGCAAAAACTATGTTAGAAGCATGTAAACAATAAGAAACAACAACAGCATGCGCAATATCCATAGCTAAATTGAAGAAAATCAAGTAAAATGACAACCAAGAAAAATGTAACAACCTTCAAGATAAAAACCCAAACAGCGTAAGTAAATCAGTTGCTATAAACATTTATCCATAACAAGTGAAAGCAAGTCGATAGAAAAGGCAAAGAACTCACTAGCAACCGACAAACCTAATAGACAGACACCGCAACCAAACAATCGATTTCACAACATAAGTTCATCTCTATCGAACTACTTACAATACGAAAACGAAATTCTTACAACCAAAATTGCTCCCCAAAACTTTGATCTGCAAAACATAAGCAAAAATATTTCTTTGATTGTTATTCCTAATTAATTCCAATATCAATTCTAACAAATAAATAACAATTGATAACATCTGCCTGGCATTTTTTTTACTAAAACCCTTTTGAAATGAACTAACTCGCGCCATCTATCCGCTCAAGAGAAAATTCTGCAAAGCTTACTGTATATAAAACTGCATATGTGTGAATTCGTATTGTGTTACGTAAACACACTTTTACACACACTGATGCAAAATAACTTGTGTATTTATTTGCCACACCTTCAGTTGTGTGCGTAACCGCTGTAAACATTGCGCATGTGTGCCGTGTTCGTACGTGAAGTTTACACTGGCTATTTTGCTTGTGTGTGTAATACGTCGCCACGAGGAAGTTATCGCACACTAGCAAAAAAACTTTTTCCCAACGTTAACCGTAGCGCCATCTTGTAGGAAACAAGAGAACGAACACGTGGCGGAGCTTTTGCAAAAAGATGCATGTGTATTTTTCTAACTAGAGATAATATCATTTGCATTTTATTATGAAGATAATATTCTTTCCTATTAGAATAGTTTTTGCTAGTAATAAGAACTAATAACCCAAGATTAGATCTTGTTTGATTTTTAAATGTATTAGGTATACCTAGATAATATCCACTAATACTAAGTAACAAGTATTTACTTTCAAATTAGATTGTCTATTTGCTTTTATTAAGAATATCTACCTAATATTATCTTTTATATATAAAGGTGTACCTGCTCATTCACCAATAATTTATGTATTAAAAAAAAATACCTACCTAATTATTCAGTTAATCAGAATTTAGTATCTCTATAAATTGGTTACTAATGGTAAATATAGCGTAATAAATGATTTCATCTCTATATCTTTTTAAATAAATAGAATCTGGTTGCTAAAATGTCTAAATTAAGGTTCATTAGCATTAATTAAAATAAAGTAAGCAAACCTCGCTATTTCATTAACAATACGATACCTACCTAGCCTGTTTCTTGTTTGAAATGATAGTGAATACTCATAAGAAAATGATCACTAGCACTGTTATGCATGTGCGGCGTCGTAAAGCTTAAAATAGATATCTTTATCAAAGACTTCCTTTACGTATGGTCGGATTGAATTCGATTTGGATAATTATTACAAAGGCGTATACTAATTTATAATTCAAGGATGACGGTGGATACGTAATCAATTATAATAAAAATGCACCAACGTAATAATACTTAATAGACAGACTCCAAAATTAATTAAAACAAAAGATAATTTATTCTTACGATATTACCATTTGTAATTATCTTACTAATTAGTATTTTTTTATGTCTCATATGATAATGGCGTCATTCAGTATTCATACACGTTCCAGCCGAGATAAGTTCAATTTATACGCGAGGATATCGAAACGCGTTTTTTCCTCTACATTTCGCGGATCGTTATCGCTTATACGGTGTCAACGTCACATCAATGTGACGTCACGTGGCTATTATGTCATTGCAATTTATGACACGCGACAAACTCGGTCAATGGCCTATGAAACATTTGATTGCATCACGCAATTTTCGTAGCAAAACTCCGTGTAAAATATCTGACAATTACGTTCCTTTCTTAATGAAGTTTGGCTAAGTTCAATCTTAGTTATTTCTAGTGGCGTGCCAAGGATACTGCGTGGAATGAATCCAGAATTAACATTTTTGCTGTGCAAGGACAGCCGGAGTCGCCTACGATTTGTATCGCCGCGAGATTAGTAAAGTTCATTGACGTTTCGCGTAGACGATACGAGGGGATTAGGGGCCCGCGTGTTCGCCACTCGTTATGCGAACGCGTTAGAGCGAGAGGGACGCGGTGCCTAGCAAATTGTCGCACACGTCTCGTGGTAGCAGGTGGCCATAATTGGCATTTAGTCGGCCGCCTGTTTGAACTTTTGAAGGTCGAAAAATAAACATTTGGCGAGACAGACTTTTCTGTGTTTCTTTTAGGCTGAGATATCCAGTTATGATGATCGATCGACAGCATAGGCAATAAATAATACATAACAATAACTCTTGATAACGTTGAATTCCAAACACTTTCTCTAGAAAGAGTGAGAAAGTTTAAATATAAATAACGAAATATAAATCCTTGAGATTATGCAAAATCTCAATGTTCACGAGACACGAATAAATTCGTTCGATACTGTACCCATATTAGGTCGCTAACATTTTTTAACACTCGCTTTTACCCCCTCCATTCCCTTATGCAGCGCTGCTGGTGTGAAAATAGTCCTCAGCGGAATTTAAAGTTTCATAAGCAACACTTTGGCATTCATGTATTTTTACACCCAAATGGAGTGTTCCAGAATGGAATTTTAAAATAAAAACCTTTTAAAATATATTTCGGTGTTTGCTTTCAGAGCAAACTTGGCGATTAAACATGTAAAATTATGTACATTTTTGACGATAACCACCAAACGTTAGCATTATGTTCATCAGATTTTAGTAGACTCCATTCATTAAGCAAGTAATTTCAAACAGTTGAGTAGTCTAAAAAAACTTTGGTACATTTCTGTTAAAGAACTGGTTAGTCTTCAAGCGCTTAACGAGCGGGTTGGTACGCAAAAAAGTTGTCCAATTAACTAAAACAGTCCGACTATACAAACTTCTTGCGTAATCCGTCCCTCGTCGAACTAGGATGGATTCTGTATTCGAATCTTTTCTAAATTCAAAACTAGAACACGTAGTCATGGTTGATAAAATAGGAATGGGATACGTGCTTATATTTTCGTTGTTGACGAAGTTTAATCAAAACAAATTTGCAAGATACTGTCAGTTCTCTCGATGATAATGAGTTGTTCGCGACACGCTTAGTTTGGCCTCATCTTATTAAAACAATGCCAATTTGTATTCTAGTGGGTAAAAATAAACGATGCCGACGCTCTGAAAACATATTTTTTTCTTGAGATTCTCTGCGGCTTGCCAGTGTCATTCTTGTCAAAATATATTTTGAATAAGAGAGAATTTTCGCTGATATTTAGAAATAACTGAAACGTGACTGGACGGTATATTAATAGTGGAATGAAAAAATTACAGTCTATACACACGTTTGAATATCAAATCTCAGTTGAAACAGACTGAATTTTGCAGGATAAAAAGTGAAGCTACTTTTGCTGCACTTTTTGTGTTGAACTCCAACTATTTTAAGAATTTATCGCAATTTGATAACATTTTTCACATTTATAATACGATCTTTAGTTCTGAAAAGTTTCTAGTAGTTTCAAATAAGCTAAAATATTAGGTATGATAAAATACAATCGATAGGGTTCAAATTGCAACAGCATTTCAGTAAACTGATCCTATTTTAAATCCGACTTGGCTCCAGTCGCTTGTGCCTTCGAAACTTGAAGCTATTGTATTTGTAATTTAATTAAATGTGCACCTAATATACCAGCAGGGCTTATTAATTTACCGACGTGACACTTTTCTTCCTCTAAATAATACTAGACGTACAAACATGCAGTGCATTTTCATCTCTACTCCCTTAAGATAAGTCTGAAATTTACTTGTTGATTTAAGACTTATGAAGCAAAGTTTTTCCCTTTAATCTTGAGGCCGAAGTCACGGGAAGTAACTAGTTAAGGTTTGAGTTGATAGATATTAGAGTATATGGAGTTTGGATCTACCGCCCACATCGTTCAAAGCGGGCTTTAAAATAAAATTCATTGATTACGCCTCACCGCAGGCGGAAATTAAGCACCGTATCGAATTTACACCCATCCCTATCATCTATTATAATGATAGAAAGAGATATAGAAACAAAAATTGAACCGGTCTTAGTAACAAATTGTAGGAATCGATCGAACCGATCCTGTCTGTGGTTGGTCTGATTTCCCGTGGGAATATTCAGTGTTCCTGGATATCCTGAGTAGATTACTTAGACGAAAGCTTTTGAGAGTTGCTGGAATTGTACCAATCTGATCACTCGAGGTAGCTTGATATTGATAAGGTAGATACCTGTGTTTTTTCTCTGCACTTATCATTTCGATACTATGTATTTATTAGGTACCTATGTGCCTCAATTGAAAATTTGACGCTTATTCTCGTAGATAAATAAATAGAAAAAATACATACCTAAATAGAATATAGGTAATTAAGTTACTAAATGATTACGTATTTTTTTTAAATCGTTGAGATATATAATAATAATAATAATAATAATATTCTACCACATTCACACAGCGCCATCTAGTCCCAAAGTAAGCAATTATATTTGCTTGTTTTATGGGTACTAAACAACTGATATACTACATAAATATTTTTTTTTTGTAAATACATACATATTATAGATAAATTACACCCAGACACAGAACAAGCCTTTATGCTCATCACACAAAGATTTGTCCTGGGGTGGGGATCGAACCCATGACCTCCAGCTTAGCAGTCAGGGTCACTAACCACTAGACCAACAGGCCAGTCAGCCATATATAAGGTGCTCTTGTTTATTTAATAAACAAAGAATCTTAGTCGGGTGCCTACTAATAAGTAAATGGATAAGAGACCGACGCGACGTGCTAAACACGCGGTCCGAATTCGATTCATACCAGCAGTACCAATATGGATTTCACTTTGTGGAATTTATATGTTCTAGTCATGCCATTTACCATCTGTTAACGGTGAAGGAAAACATCGTGAGGAAACCCACAAACACTAGAAGAAATAATTCTAAGTGTATGTCTGATCCACCAACCGGCATTAGGCCAGCGTGTGTGGATTATGGCCTAAAAACCCTCTTAGCGCTAGATAGAGGAGAGGAGCCCCAGCCCAGCAGTGGGTAATTTATTAAATAGGAAGAATTAATAAATAATTTAATATAATAATAATATTTTACCACATTCACACAGCGCCATCTAGTTCAATCAACTGATATAGTACTTATTTTTTTAAGATATAGAACAAAAAATCATGCTCCTCACACAAAGATTTTTCCTGGGTGGGAATTAAACCCACGACCTCCGGCTTAGCAGTCAGGGTCACTAACCACTAGACCCACAGGCATCTTCTAATTCTACGAGTTATTTATATTTAAATGAGAAGATACTTATTTGAGACTAAAAAAATAAGTGCTTTGCAATTAACCTTCAAGTATCAAGATCTGTATTTGTATATTTATTTTTGACTGGCCTGTTGGTCTAGTGGTTAGTGACCCTGACTGCTTAGCCGGAGGTCGTGGGTTCGATCCCCACCCAGGACAAATCTTTGTGTGAACAGCATGTAGGTTTGTTCTGTGTCTGGGTGTAATTTATCTATAATATGTATGTACTTACAAAAAAAAAAGTATTTAAGTAGTATATCAGTGGTTTATTACCCATAACACAAGCAAATATAATTCTTAATTTGGGACTAGATGGCGCTGTGTGAATATGGTAAAATATTATTATATTATATTATTATTTATTTAGATAGATATACTAATTTAGATTCGCAAAAAGAACATTAAATAATAATGACCTTTATAAAGATGGGCTTATCACTGGCATAGATCTCTGATGATCATTAGCTGTATATAACCTTATTATTACCAAGTAGTTCAACCATAAAACTAAAAAGTTTTAATGACAAATGGCTGAGTAACTTGCACACCTAATAATATATCAAGACGCCACATGAAACATGACTATTATAGAAATATTAACGAACTTTCCTACAGTACCTGCCTAATTATCATATGTTCGTTAAATCATATTTTCTTTTACGTTGTTATTAAATGTTATCTAACATCAAAGAGTGTCATAATTTTTGGAAACACAACAGTAATGGCCACGAAACTGAACACCAATTTAATTCTCGAAGCCGCGATAAAAACTAATAAATTTTCCATACGTCAAGCCATTTCACATGCACACTACCTATTATAACGGGTGGCGCAAAAGTAAAGACCCTATTTGGTTCAGCTATAACATTTTTTCTAAATTAGAAAACTAGATTTAGATTTTTTTAAATGTATATTTGTGCCATTAAATTTCGTACCATTAGGATTTAAAGATGATGTCTTTTAAATGGTGACCTCCAGAGTTGATACACATTTGAGCCCTATTTATGACATTTTGCATAACTTGCCGTAACACTTCCTGCGATATGTTCGTTATTTCTTGACGAATGTTTTCTTTTAGAGCTGCGAGAGTCTGTGGCTTGTTCACATACACCCGAGATTTCAAAAAACCCCAAAGAAAAAAGTCTGGACTGGTCAGATCGGGTGATCTTGCAGGCCAAGGCAAATCGCCAAAACGAGAGATAACTCGGCCTGGAAAAGCGTCCCTCACTAAGTCCATAGTGTCGCGCGCTGTGTGTGCCGTAGCGCCGTCTTGTTGAAACCAGATGTGCTCCAGCCCCAATTCGTCCAAACTGGGTATCAAAAACTCACGTAACATGGTTCTGTAGCGTTCTCCAGTGACAGTTATCGCATTGCCTCCAGCGTCTTCGAAAAAATAGGGTCCGATCACTCTGTCAACACAGATGCCACACCATACAGTAACTTTTAGTGGGTGTGTGGCAAAGCGTCGAATTGTGCGACCAATCGGTGCCGGACGGTGGGGAAATCGTCGACGAAATTCACGTTGTGTTCTTATCACTGATATTCCACGTTCTTGGGGAGTAAAACGGTCCATGTTTATTTTCAGTGTATTTTACATTTGTTCACTACACAATTTTCAACAACAGAATGACAGAAAATGTATAATAAAAAAAAAAAAAGCATTTTCTTTAGTGCCACTACTTTTGCGCCACCCAGTATATGATACATATGACAGATAGGCCAACCTGCTATCAAAGAGTTAATTACCTAATTAAGAACCTCTGTCTATCTATACATATTCAGTAGGTATCTATATAATAATATAAAAACTCATTAATCTGTAGGAAGTTAGAGGCCACACAAGCAGTTTACGTAATGATTGCTATCTCACTTTGACGCAATGTGATCGGTTATTGAGGAAAAGAGATAGATAGAAAGTAGGCTGGTGCGTCCTTCAAAAGGCTTTGCCGGGGAAACTGGTTTCGATTAAATGCTGCGGGACGCTGATTTAATTTCGGAAAATTCTATTTTATTTTAAGGTATTTTATGTACTAAATAATGTAATTTAAATATTTTTTTATGAAATTAAACTCGATTACCACTGTAATAGTATCTTTAGTTTTGATTGATTTATACAATAAAAAAAAAGTTGGACAGCATCAAGTTGATATAAAAACCTTTCGTCACGTTATATAAATTTCATGAAGTAAATTATCTTAAACATCAAACAATAGAATACAATTCAAAATAATTTAATTGACAAAGTAACTATGTGAAAACACATAATTCTTTTAACAACTTTTGAAATACAACACACTACATTGTATCTTTATTCGTGAAAAGGTTCTTTAATGGTGACGTTACAATACTTTATACATCCAACTGTAATCTCAAATCTGTCATCAATATTTTTGTCTTTCATTTACTAAATCTACAACTTTATAACAAAATTCATAATACAGCAAAAAGAAGAAACGCAAAGACATTAAGATACCAAAATATTTCAAAAACAAACGTAAATTTAACAAAATATGACATTCGCTTAAAAAATAATCGAAAGAAAAACAACGTTCCGAAAATATTCAGCTACGTCCCGTAGCATTCGGTGGAGTTTGGAAAAGCCTCCGAGGATTTTGGATAGATGGCGTTAGGCTCCGCATAATGGCTTCCTTCCTTGCTTGCCCGCCAACTGTACCCACCCTTATATATTCTGTTTATTTTAATTCTTAGAGGGCAAAACTACTAATATTTAAGATGTTTTCGGCAAAAAAGATACATATTGCAAATATTGAATGCGCATTCCAACAAGAATTCGGTCTGCATAAATTTGAATATTTTCGTCCGTGTTATTGGGACTAAGCTTATCTGAACGCATTTACCAAATTTATTTAAAGTACAGAACTCCAAAAGCAAAGATATTTTAAATTTTAAATGTATTTTTTATAAAGATAAGAAATTGTTTGCGGGTGTTTCACTAACCTAAAAGCTAAAGGCACGCTGATGTTTTCACGGAGGTAGAAACGAGTATTTACATAATATATGAGCTCCTAAAATATATATTTTACTTTTAAGTTTAAAATAACCTAAATTCTTATTCTAAAAGAGTGCTTATTAGACTAATAGTGTAATCTTATAATGTATGTCTATGATGCTACGAAACTCTTTATAAATCATTCCAGTTAGATCGCTTATAAGCGGGGGTCTATTTTCAAAATCGTTGCCCTAGCTTCAGCCTCTATAAATTTGGTTAATAGATGTTATTTTTTATTAAAAGTTTTCCTAATGATCGGGAAGATTTATTGGGATGTTTCTAGATCAAACAGTGTTGCATAACGGAGGGCGGCTGGGCGTCACGTCGCCATATTTATATCTACTCGCACAGCGGCCGACGGTCCGCGCATGCGTGCCAACAAACTCCCTTATTTGTTGGTAAACATAGCTCCGTTGTGTGGTCGATAATATTTTGTGCACCTCGTGGAAAATAATTTAGAGCATGATAACGAAACGCAGAGGGCGCTGATTTCGCCTTTGTTTTACGCAATACAGCTTCCTCGCATTGTGAGGAATCATTCCAGACTATTTGGCATGAATTGCCGCGGCGTAGGCCTTTAGTTTTAATGAAAATTCGGATGTTATATACTTAGTATACGCCCTCGGAGATAGAGACATACCTACATTGCTTGATACCAGATGGAATGTGTACCAATCTAGAACAATCTGTAATAAAAGTAATTCGAAATAGCGTAGATATTTTTGAAAGCATCTAACCTATGTAATACCTAATGCGGGCTATGTGCGCGCGCAATCCTTCATAATATATAACGAAATGCACATAAAACCGTCCATTAACATACACGCATTATAAGCCACGATTGACGTGGAAAAAACCACTTTACTTACACTCACCGCACCGATGATTGAACTTGTCAATACACAACACATTATTACCACGCTATTTATGCGGTTACTAAAAATATAAAACAGCTGCAAACTTATACAAAATAATGTCGAATTTCGGTGGAATTGTGGGTAAATATAACGTTGCCGTTGTACATAGGTTATCTACAATCAAATGTGAATTAATGGGTGTTTGGGGCGCGTGCATATTTTAAATTGGTTCATAGCACGATTACATTATGTATATGTCAAAATCTGTTTATTTATGTGTTCGGTTAATAGATAAGGAAATTATTCAAATGAATGCAAGCCGGATATTATTTTGTATAAATCATTTATGTAAAAATATTGTTTTAATCAGTATTTTATGGTAAGGAATAGGTAGCCAGTAGTAAGCTAATCGTATGTATAAATTATAGACTAATGAAAGACCTATTTTATAAATAGATTGTTTATAATAGATGCAAACCTATTTAACTATTGTTACCATTGGTAAAGTACAATATTAGGTACAATCCTGTATTAACCTAGCTAGCTTGCCCGTGCCAATTTTGTCATCTAAGACTGGAATAAATATAATACTATATGATACCTACGTATTATATAGTATTTAAAGTATTGAAAAAAAATATCACACCTTTTTTCTACCTATTCCTAACTCTGTTAAACACGAACTTATATTTGATATTATTTATTTATTTAGGCTCACAATGTTGTTCATTTTTGTTTTGCTTGTAATGTGTATACAAGCAAATTAAAAATTTAAATTGAAATTTAGTACCTTAAAATTCTAAATCAATGCCATTTTTTTCCTAAACAGTCATCAACATATTCTGTCAATATTTTTTCCTTTAGAGGAGAAAATAGGTATATAGATCAAAAAACGCATGAGCCGCATGAAAAAATATTATAAATTAAAATGGAAATGATGATAAAACAAAATCATTTAATTAAATAAATGTCTAACTAATTAGCATATACATAAGCAGGTGTATTAATACCCCACTTATTTACCTATTAACATAAAACTATGTACTTCACAAATCATTTACTACCACACATCGGTGAACAAAGTCGGTAACTCTACATAACTCTATGTAGAGTAAGAAAGCACTTATCTCTACATTATTCATTAAGAACGTAACGTTAAACACTTGATAACAATTCGAATACATATTTCAATTAGATAGCGAGCGGCGCCGGCGCTCTACACCCCTCTATCACGCTCTTATCCACTCTATAATTGTGATATATACAATAATAAATGTATGTGTACTTACTTGTTTTTGTGTCAGTAACTTGGAAACTACTACATACGTCTTTCTAAGCATTTTAATATAAAGTCATAATTGTTTGCCCAATTTTCAGCTATGTTTTGTTGCTTATAAGGCTGATCGTGTAGCCACTAGCCGGGGATAATACCAATCTTATGGTTCATACCGAGAATTTAAAGACAGAAAAATCAAATACCATTTTTTGTCGATTACGAAAATCGATCCCGAGAACTGCAAAGGGTTTATGATTCGATACCTCAATTACTCCCATTGCATCAGCGAGTTAATAACGTTATTTAAATTTATATAAACAAATCCGTATGTTAACCTAGTATAATCTAGCATCACGATAAAATAAAAAGCTACAATTGACTCTCTAATGGAGCTACGACACGCATTAACGATTTTGACTCATGAGTTAAAACTTTTTCCAACGAAAACCCAACATTATCTTTCCAAAACGAAAAACTATCGAAGTTCCAAAGTAATTTTACTTCAAAATGACTTCTAAGTAAAAAAATTATCTACACCTTTGTCTCAATGTATTTAGCTATCTGAATTATGTGCGGTATGGTTCTAAGTGTGTTTTAAACTCGTAAGTCTTAGGTGATAACTTGGAGGTGTCACTAGGTAGCCAACATAACCATACTTTAAGGAATTGGAAATGTTTTTGAAGATAAAATTGAAAATATTTTTGAAAAATAGATTAAAAAGATGCGTCTGAATTTTGCTGTATTAGAAGATACATAGGTTACAGACCTATGTCTGTATACATCTTATGTAGGTACTAGGTAAATAACACAAAAAAATAATGACGTATCTACTTTTAATTAATAATTCTTAATACATAGATTTTTTTTTCATAAGGAAGTGTTTGGCGGAACAACACATTGGTATATAAGCCGTGTAAAAGAATGTAAATACAAATGGCGGAACAAAGCCAAAATGAGTACATAATGTAAAAGTTCACGCAAGACGCGATATAAAAAATGAACGGAAACATAACGACGGAGGGGACAAACTTCCTTAACTAAGCTACATAAAAACAATATCTACCTACCAACTTATCTACCCACCAAATTAACCTTCTCACACAAGTTTCGCTTCCCGAGGCATTCTGAAACAAACAAACATCGCGCCGCCGCCGCCCTTTCTCCCCCGTCGGGGTAAAACGAGGGGGTAAAGTGGGGTAACAACTCCCAACAACACCCTAACCCAAGGGTACACAGTATTTCTTGATTACTACAGGTCCTCTGCTGCACCGAGCTAAAGATCTGCATGCGAATACCCAAATTTACTAAATCTCGATTCGATATTCGAAAATGATATCGACTCTAGCGACGAGTGCCTCCAAACGAGATGACATTTTGATGGCACCGACGCTTTTGGCGTTCGATTTACGTTATCGTTTTCGAAATGCATTTAGTAAGGGACGTGATCTGTTTGTGTTTAGTTTGTTTAATTTATTTTCTTGTTTTATCCGGCTTTGTGTTGGAATTAAGTAAATTGGGTGGATGTTACAGTGGCGCGGTAAATGACATGCAAATGTATGGTGAGCCGGGAACGCGACACGGCCCATACATTCAAATCATATCATTTGTGGCGCCGCGCTCCTCGCGCCGCTGCCGCCGACAATATACAAAATGTCGCGGTGGCATTACTTCACGGAAAAAATGATTGGATGAATATTTATATAAAAGACGACAATCAGTAATGTAGGTATTTGCAACAGGAATGAGAGAGAGAGGGGAGGATGGGGCTTTTTGATCAACGAAATTATATTTGCTTCTTTAAATAAGGTTAAAATTTTGAAAGAGCTATGCTAGCTTACTTCACGCTTCGTATTAGTTTTTTTGTTTTCCGAACTGTAATTATTATTGAAATTGCACTAAATGTTTAACCCTGCAATTTAAAAGCATATTTATGTGCTCTTAAGCAAAAGATAACTGACTTTTGAAAAGAAAATAAAAAAATGTATCAATGATATATCTAACTACTGTATACATTCAAGTTCTTTTTCTATAGTTCCACGATTAATAATTGCTGCACTTAAGTTAATATCGATCTAAAGAGGTGGTAATGAACTTATAATGATAATAAACTAATAAATAACCATTATTCAATTAACCTTACACGTTTAGTGCACGCGATAATATTCCCTATTGCTCAATAGAATTATATTCAAATAATATTATTTTACTTTTAATGTTTTAACGTTACTTTATACTTGAATCCACCGGACCGTGCAATAAATTCAGTGCAAATTGATGTAAAATGAAATGGGTTAAAAATACAATTGTTTTTTAGTCATTTACCTTTTTAGGCACGATAGTGTTAACTTGTTAATTTCCTTGCCTATTGTACTTATATCTCTATCCTAGGCAGGTGATACAAAATTACAGCAAAAATTTTAAGATTTTTTAAGAATTAGGTAGTTTATAAGTCGTGTTACGCAAATTGCTTAGATACAGACTAACAGGAGTTGGAAGATATTTAAAATAACTATACATATACTCTTTATACAAATACATATTTATGTAGATATAATACTTATCTACATTAGTATTATTTACAAGAAATTATATGCATTAAAGAGTACCTCTCATAAAGTAAGAGTCGTCTAATCACGACGGGACATCAACTAATCAACATCCAAATCGATAATGTTTTAATTTAAATTTGCATATATATTTTAACTAATTGTAGAATATTTTAATCACATGAATAATCAACTTTAATTGCACATAAATAAGGTTATTAATTACTTGAAATTGATGTAGCGCCCTTTGTACCAACAACTAAGACAAACAAAGACGGCTGGCGCCTTCGTCGTAATGTTTATACCTAGATTCAACTTAAACAAAATGGAAACCACATCATTATCAGGTGCATCTTACCCTAATTTTATAATTATGGGTGAGATGCACCTCTGCGTGACCCGTTTCATTTTGAAAAAAGTAGGAAGCTATCTTATGTTACTATCTAATAAACAAAACAAACTCCATTTTGCTAACCGTGTATAAAAATTACGTTACGTCTTATCTTAATCTTGTTAATAAACATGGTATTTAGCACAACATAATAATCTAAATAATCTAAAATTGCATCCATTTACATACATGCTATGTAATACTCTGTTATAATGTTATATAATAATAGCAAAACCGGTATTGATCTTTGTGTTCCGAGAGTGAACGACCTACGTAGATACTTATAGGTATACTAAGATTGGAACTCTGCCCGATAATAGCAATAGAAGCCCGTCCCCTAATACCGTTCTGAGCGAAACCGCATCCCTATCTACCCCTTCGAGCTCCCCTCTTAGGGTCTTACTGAAGAAAATACGCAAGTATAAAATGTATAATTAGATTTCTGAAGAAACATTAAAGATTACCAAGAAATTCAATTTAATTCTAGCAATATATAAGCCATAATATAAAGCTACATAATTACGAAAAACATCGTTTGTGTAAACCTTATTTAAATGTTATAAATTTGCATATAAAAAAAACCACCTTTATTATGTTTACGAAGCAATTACGTGGCAACAATCAATTTTATATTTTATGTATGTGTCTATATGAAACAAAATATTTTTGTGCGAATTCCGGCACCCGCTGCGTGGGTGGATAACCGTCCATAAATTTTCAGTCGTACATGGGCAAATTATTAATATTTTCTTTACATATTTAATATCTGTGACTTGTGAGTCAGTTTTAAATTGCCTTGCAACATTTTTTATACTTATCGGATTAATTTTGCAAGAAGGTTAAGTACAGACCACCCATTCGAATCTCTCTTGCATCGAAAACCTTAAGTATAGTGTGATTGGATTGAATCGATATTTTATAATAATAGTCCGAATGAGTTTAATAAAAACTTATTTAGTTTTTATAAAGTACGAATAAATCTACCAGTAAAGGGCACACACAAAACGAACCTGTCTAAAAACGCAATATTTTACCAAACCTTAAATTAAAACATCAAAGTTAATGTTTCAATCTACCCGAACACCGCTAAATTTGATACACGATTTTTCAACTACAAAAATGTGCCGTAACGATAGGCCCATAAATTATTGTAAAGATAATTGCGTATGTTATAAGCATAAAAGATTAAAAAGAACCTCCAAAGAAACCAGAAACTCGAATCTGTTTTTTTATACGGGAGTTGGTAATATAACCTGTCTATACGCACCTCACTTTTATATAGGTATATTTATAGATAGCTCCATGTTATTGACGTTTTAATTCCAAAGTCTCGTAAGTCAAAAATAGTGGTTAATATATTCGTGTTAATGGTAGGACGCATCATTTAAGTAACTCGAAATTAGAATTTTAAAAGAGATTATACAATATCCACAAAAAGCTGATGGGAATTCGACGTTCCCAACGGAAATATTTTATAAAAAAAAAATTCAACATTGTATTTATTAGGAGAGCATCTTAAACAGTTAATTTCAATGCAGGGATTATTTCTTAATCTGGGAAGTTGGGTTGATTTCCATTGCAAATAAGAATATTTATATTAAAATAACTGGAATACCAGTACAAAATTAAACAACAGAGTAAACAGCTCACGTTTTTAGGGAAAAAGTAAAACATTTGTCTGAAAGTTAAACAACATTTTATAAAGTATATACTTATTTATGTGTAGGTGTTTATACCCCTTTCTCCGGACGTAAAGCCCCATCCACACGGAATGTAGCGGGTATTAAGTGCGTCCAGACGGCACGGTCCGTTGCGTCAGCATCCAGAACCCTTACATTTCAACCCTTAGACGTCGGAACCGCTAAACAAGTCTGAGTGGCTTTCTACTTGTTTTGTATGGCACAAGTTATAAGAAATCCGCTTAGCTAAATTCTATAAATAAAATATTAGTCTAATGTACCGTTTTTGTATTAATTGTTTTTTTATTTTTTATTATTATTTATTGAGAATCTAGATTACAAAGTATTTTAGTAGAAAGTTTTTATTTAATTTTAAATATGAATTATTAGTTGAATAATTTATGATTATTTCATAATTTTCGATTTCGATCTTATTTTTAAATATTTTCCCATTAGAGAGATTTCTTTAATTCTTTTTTCTGTTTTCACCGTATCTTATTAGGTAACTTTGAAAACTAAATGCTAATTTTTTATTGGAATCTTTGTCTATAGTTATTTTTTTTTTAACAGGTCTTTTAATTTGTAAGTTCTGATCAATAAATAATACCCATTTCACAAAAAAATAATTACCAAATTTGAAATCTAGATAGCGCTTAAAACCAAAACTTGAGAATATCTGTATGTCTAAAACATTTTAAATTGCGGTTTTAAGAGTCTATTCAATGATATTTTTAACATAATAAGCGGGCTTTCTTGTTGCATGTTTTATTCAAAATTATTCAAATAATGTCTGAGAGTTTGAACGCGATAATACTAAGGTACTTGTCCATCTTTCACATGTTGTCAAACGACTTCAATAATGAGTCTAAATATTCAAATATAGTACTTTTATATTGTCAACGTATGTGATAAGACGCATAAACATGTCTAAAGTAACGTTTCGATAAGAAAAGACGCGATTGATAATGTATTTATTCCCTTTGATTTCCTGTAATTTAGATAAAATACACTTTGATTGAATACATTATAACGTTATAAATAATTGTCTTCGCTGTACTATTTGTTTATTCTTGAAGTTCCGTTTCTATCGGTCATTAGGTATAATTAATAACACTAGATACTAAAATATTACTCGTAGGTATTTTTATGCGAAATAAGTAGAGAATTACAAATTATATATTTGACGCTGTCAAACGTTAAATCTCTATTTGTTTTAATTTATTTAGTAGGTACTACCTACCTATGTCAATAATGCGCACAATATTATTAGTTGTTTTGAAAAAGGCAATAATAATATTCATAATGTACCTAGTTGTAACTAAATAACTAGCTGAAACATCTCAACGTTTATAATGAACATAAACATAAGTAGGTACGTCAATTGCATGAACTTATATTTACACAAATGAGAGTACCTACCAGGAGAATAGTAAACATAGAAGCAGAAGCTTATAACTTCAAAGCTACCCATCCGCAATTTAGTATAAAGTCTTTATTCCGCTACTGGGAAGGGGACTGCGTTGTTACGTACCTAACTATAGTACGGAACGTCGGTCAAACGCTGAACTTTAGAGGAAATGTTCTCCAAACTACACGCTTAGCATTTGAGGGACCAACACTTTAGAGAGATATAACCTTTTGTAGGAATGCCTGTTACTCGTTCCGACTGCTGTTAACTATCTACGTCTTTTTTCTTTAAATTCTGTTATTTTGGCGCATTGTTGTTGTATTTTAATCCAAAATTAAAGTAAAAAGAGTCTTTATATTTTAAAATAATGTTAGCTGGATTCATTAAGCTAGCATTGTTCAATTTTAACTTATACAATAAAGGTTTCATTTAACAAATTGACTCATTGTTTTCTATCTACAAATTCAATTATTCAATTGTGTTATGGACAGAATGAGTTAATTTCACAAACAGCTACCGAACAAATTAAATTGGACTCCCGAAACGCTGTTAACGAATCCGACCGTCAATTACAGGGTGTATTAACAAAATAATTATTCAACAATTATTTCAGTATCGTAACGCTTTGATAACGCTCACAGACCTGTTCGAGGCATCTGTTGCCTGCCCACAGTTGGATACTCGATATTGACACCTACAAACATATCAATTACATTCCCTTAAACCATTATAGCCCTTATTTTCTTAAAGTAAAGGATCATATTCCTTGTAGTTCATACCCTGGAACGAAAACCCTGTATTTGTATGGTAGAATGTTGTTCTGTTCTTAAAATTAATTTGGGCCTCTTGAGACTCCACTCGGCTGTCGGTCGAGATTAAATCAATCTCCAGTTAATGAATTTGGTATGTATCTAAAAATGACTGAGAAAACATCGCCGACGAAAGTAGCTTTCTAAATTAAAAGATTAAATTCATATTTCAAGGAGTAAATGAGATACTAGGTTATTTAAATAACTCGAAAAGTATAAATTAAAGTTTGTTGTAGATATAAATCGTAATAGTTTATTTCATTATTTAAACACGTGGCTATAGTAGCCATGAATGTCGCAATTAATATGCCTTGTTCATATCAATAACTATACTAGTAACCTTTCTGGTTATGAATAGCACAATGTAAGCTTGCCTCTTGGACTTCGCACCATGTTCGCACATAGAATATCGATTCTTATGTTTTTCCCTGTTATCCTCTCTCGTGTCCCCATTATAAGTTGGGTCTACGATCCATTCACCCGACCCGAGGGGAGAAAACACCTAACTTCATCCCACCTACATATTTTAGCTGAATCATTTCACGCCATCCTTTTTGAAACCTTCGCTCTTTGAATCATACCTACGCTTATGTTTATTTTTATTCATTCTTACTGCTGGGTATTGGGGCGTTTACCTTCACTTGGTAAATGTACGAGTATATTCGATACTAGGAAGTTAATGTGGTCAGTAAAATACTTAAGTTATGTCACCGTATCTGTGTAACTTACATACAAGGTGCCTTATAACTAATTCTCTCAAAATTTTTCGAATAAATTCAGTCATATAATATGAGCCATTTCTTATCATGTGAGAACTTTTAGTAGCTCAAATACCATAACAAGGGACGTTCACACGGTCATATATTTTAATTAAAATCAGTTACGATATGTATATACTTTATTTAACCAAGAAAATAAGACAGAGTCGTTGCTTTTGCGTGTTTACGATACTTTGTCGAAACGTTAATTCGATACGTAATATAAAAACTGAGAATTTATTCGCGATGTAGACGCTGAACCTTACATAAAATAAACGTTTGTATGTCCATGTGTCAAGCAGGTGGCCCTGAAACATACCGGCAAGATGCGTATCGTATCATTTTCGTTTCACGCTGAGAGGCTTTTAACAGAATTTTGATTTCGCAATGCATTTAAATGTATGATAATACGCGATTCGTTTTCTTACCTAATAAGTCCAATTTATTTACAAAGGATATAAAGTTATTAGAATATGGACGAGTAATTTTTAAAAGGCACGATTCGTAATGGCTCTTAAATTTCAGACTTCATTTCCGATCCTCTATTTAAAGAAATTAAAACTAAATTGAAACATGATATGATGTGGGGCCGTGAAATCACAGCTTTAATCCAAAATTCAAAAAAAGAAGCTCAAAAAACGTCGGCCATTTTCAAATCATGCTCTATCGGCATTCGATTTTAAATATGGTGCCGAGTGCACCGAACCCCAATTCGATAGTCTGATACAATCGTCCAATTTAGCAAGAACGTCGAGGCTGCCCTTTTTCCCGTTTTGGGATCTGTGGGTCAAAGGATAGTGCGGGGGGTCGGAGATCTTGTTATGTTGGTTGTCGGACGGTTCGGCTCAGCCCTTGGGAGTGGGGACAGAACGGTACTGGTAACACGCGAGGGCTTGTCGATGTCAAATCTATCATACGTTTTATGGTCGAGAGGCTTGAAAGCGGACCGCTTACATGCGACTCTTATCCACTATTGCCTTGTTTTAGTATTATAAATCCTAAACTAAAATGCTGTTCTAGTACTTAGACTTGTTTACTTACAATCGCTTACACTTGTTTTATTGTTAGTTAATTACTGAATTATGTACATAATATACGCTTCAAGTAGCTAGTCTAACTTGTAAAAACAACATGAATAATAACGCCGTAAGATTTACTTTTTAAATCAATTTTATGTAAATGGTAAACGAAAAATCATGGACCAACCTATTTGTTTTATAAAAACAAATTCCTCTCTAAAAAGACTCGATGTAATGATCTAATTTCGTTCGGAACGTAATCTATTTTACAAGTCGGCTGCCTTGTTCCCAATCTGTGAAATTAGGTTGTTTATAAAGTTCATCTCATGTCAGGATTAGTCACGTTCTGGGGTTTAAGTGCCTTATCAAAACTTCAATACTTAACGTTGAAACGGTTCTCGGAAAGCGGGAATACGTAATCTGGGCTTCATATCCAATTCGCATATTATCACAAATCCTACCTAACGACGGAGTTCGGATCGCGAATACTCGAACGCTACCGTGCATGTCAAACCCGCAAATACTGTCATATTTTATAAGGAATTTATTGCGCAAAAATGACTCAACCTACGAAGAGTACCAAGCGAAAAAATACCTGAACACAGAAGCAAAACAGATCACAATCGGTCTGACACTTTGTGCTTTTGTGACTTTTTGTATACCATTGTGAAGATCGTGGAGTTTGGTTGGTAAAACTTTGAATCCCCGTCCAATTTCCAGAGGGTCCATTTGCATCTTTCTTTGCATTAACTAACGGACCCGCGTCGAAGTTCCCTCTTGGCGAAACTTCTTTTCTGCTTCAACTGTTTTGGGTAATGTGGCCATTTCACGGAAAGGAGATTAAACAAATTTCATAATACAAAGTTCTTTAGAAATAAAACTCTTTCAACCAACCCGAATTTCGAACCTTTGCAAAAAGTTTTAAACACCTCAATTTAATGAAGGAATGTGACCAATATATATATATATATATTTTTTAACATGAGAACAATTTCCTTTGAATGACGTAGGTCGATATTTACTTCCAAATACAGGAAATCTTGAACGTTCGCCATATCTATTTGATGTAGGCAGTGGTACCTTCCATTTCCATTTTACGACTTCTCATTATTTTACCATAAAATAAAATTAACTCGGATCGATTTAGTGGTATTCTGAATACAGTATAATATGTATATCTTTGTGTTTATAGCGGTGTGTAATAAACATAGCTATCATTAAAACGATCCCGTGACAGGCGTAGTATTTACCCGCAAGTAAGTAACTGCGTCAATTGCCTTATCGGCACCCCCACAGTCCTATTTCGTGACCAATTGCCTCCGTCTTAGTGTAATCAACGCTTTATTGCACCAAAAAGAAAAAGCCAACGAGATAATAACAGTAGAACATGTGTAATAGCTGAAAATGTTTGTCGGTACGTGTCACGCCTAGATATGTTATGGTTGACACGACGGTTAGCACGTTCGACAAATATTGTGCTACAGACACGGCAAATACGAGGCAAATGTGTATGCCTTAGTATGGAACAAACATTGGGGTATAATGCTAGTAAATTGTTCACGTCGATATAAAATTACGAGTCGTTACAGCGATTGTCTGCGACAATGCGAGTGCGGCACGTACGCGACTTATCGCTTGTTCAGTTTTTCGCGCAATCGAACCGTTTTCTGTTATTGGTATGTATTTTTATCGGGATTTTCGGCGATACAGAGCTCCTATACCAAATTTTATGTAGCAACATAACATCGCAAAATATCAGATATTTCCCAATTCGATTATGAAAATCAAGTTTCCACGCTCCTCGATAGCTTTAGGAAGTTTCTAGTGAGAAATATCACGTATACAGCACAAAATATCTTATAATACTCGTATTTCACAGTATGGGTGACCTATTTTAAAAAACATTGAGAACAATAAGTAAAGTTTACCTACTGCTGACAATCAAAGATAACTGGAGCACATCTGCATGCCAATTGTCAGTGTTTAGACAATTGTTGCTGTAGTGATAAATATGTCATTGTTCTTTTGTAGCGCCCAACTACTAGGTGTTACTCGTCTTATTATTAGATTGAACTCACTAGTATGTTATAAAACAATAAAGAAATATGAGACAAGATACATCTAACTACAATACAGCAATTAAATTTAACTTCAGCATACGTCTACAAAATAACCACAAAAGAAAGTCAATAAAAATAAATTTAATTTCACGGTATAAGATCTTACCTTGTATTGTATCACTCTCACTGACCACACCAATAAATCAATGTAAAAAGAAAGCAATTAAACAACTTTCGAAGACAAAGAAATCACATTATCACAATAAGACTGCCCATCTTCCCAAGATCACCTGTAATTTCAAACTGATCGGTACCTTGCCAGTACTCTATTGTCCTAACGCGGAAGGGTTTGCATTTTTTGTTTATGCTCTAAATTTTTATGGAACCCACTAAAAAACCAACAGAAACTACACAATATACTTTCAGTTTCTTTATAAAATAGAACAATGAATACTCAAAAAACGGGGTAAGGTGTTTTTTTATTGTAAAAACAAAGGCATGTTATGCAACTTTTGTCATGAATTTTTTCGTAGTTGCACGTGATAGAATTTGGTCAGTCATTCTAAGAACGTTACTAGTGTATTACTTGGCAAAAAGTGTAACGTTTTTTGATAGCAAAAAAATGTTTAAATATAACCAAATGTGTCCCTGAACGACGTTATCGAAAAAGATAAAGTACGTCAGTCATAAAATGTGAGTGAGATTCAATAAGCATTCACGACGAAGAAGCGTGACGGACCATCGAATTGAGGTAAATACAACAATATAACAAGAAAAATAATTCCTAGAAAAGAACAAATAGCAATATCCGATAATTTATAAAGAAATGTTCTGATATTCTTTTGCGACAACGAATAAGAATCAAATAAACAAGGATTTGGGGAATGTTAACATGAAAATTATGTTGAGGAAGACATTTTAGGCATCCAGTGAGACTTGGTGGAATAATTCCTTCGATTTGTCTTGTATTCGTTCGTGGAGACTTTCAAGGTTCCTGTAGATCGGAACCGGCTAACAATTGAACATCGTATAAATTACACATTCTAGTGCCATACGCGTTTCGAGTCGATTGCTGGAGCCATTCTTATTGTAGTGAATTGGTGGTATGTACTACCAACGATTCTGTACAACGAGTTTTATGGATATCTTGTTTAACATTTATTTCATACGATATATGTATATACTTTCTCTTCCATGCGCAATAAACATTAGATATTATTCACCAACGCAGCTCAAATAAAAAAATATTGTTATTAACAGATCCGCAATTTGATTGTTTGTTTATTGTAGTTTAATTGAAAGTTTTATTGAAGTTGATACTCTATTACACATTCTGCGTGTGTATTGTGAATAACCGTTATCGAGTTAATGAATAAATAGTATGTTTACAATGTAGTGATCTAATTACTTCAGTGTTTATATTCAGGACACATCTGTTGTTGTTCATTGAAGGTTAATTGTGTTTTTCTATTAATTTGCAATGCTAAAGACGTCTAATTTTCGTAGTTGCGTGGGGAAGCTAACCTTGATTAGGTACGTCTGTTCTAATTACTAGGGCTTGTACACAGGTAAACCACTAAAGTTTAGTATTTTTCATTAATTTCAGGTCTGTATTCTATTATGAAGGCTACAAAGGGTTGTTACTTATATATAAAAAATAATTACAATTTTGTTCAATCATACAACCTTTAAGGTGGAAATAAAATAGTCGTGCTATTGCTATTAAACCACATAAATACAGTTTATATATAAGTAATGTATAAACATAATTGCGTGACCAAATTAACTAGAGCTAAAAGTTAAATACGTTACGCCAGCATTTAACATTCTTTATTTTTAATTTTATAAATTAAATAAAAAGAATTTAATAATTATAGTTCCATTAGGAAAAACAATATTAAATTTAACTCGATTTATAGTGTGTATACTTAAAAAAAAACTCTTTTATGCACGCTAGCGTCAGCGACAGAAATGGATATTTTAAATAATTAATTTAAAAACCCGTCTAACGTTTGACATACATTTTATTCATAAATAAAAACAAGAATTCGTATTCTGTCTTTTTAAATCTGAAATTAGTTCTATAAAAAATAACTAAAAATAAACCAGCGGCAGCGCAAACAAATTCAACCTTGCATAAATCCTCGCCAACGCATTCCTTATTTGCAATATTCAATATAGACCACCAAGTAAATAGGTATAAATGTACGCATTGTCAATCCCTACATGTAATACAACATCAAACCAAAAGCTACCGACTGATGTGTTCGAACCCTAATCTAAGGCGGTATCGATTGTCCCCGAACAAATTAGGATTGCCCTCATGTCCATGAGAACGCCACATTTTCCTTATTTCGATGAGAACGGAGTATGGGGTTTAATTTGTCGTTTATAGTTTGTGAGTCCACATTTTGAGCCCAGGTATAATATATGTAGGTATACGTCCTTAATTTGAGACCCAATCGTGATATCGTATATAGGCAGCTTATCTTGGGTGCCAATTAGATCTTATACCGTCATAAATACTAATTTAGTGTCAGATTTTTAATTACAAATTCATTTTGAGGTGATTATTTTATTATTTATATTGGGAAGCAAGTTTATTTCTTAAGTATATAATGCAAAATATAATGGTATATTCTATAATTTTATATCTTTAGTTACATTACTAATGGTTGATAAACAAGATATGAGACTAATTTAAATAAATAAATATTAAAACTGACGTTTAATGGTAAGATTAAAATGATGTTATTAGATTAAAATAATACAGTTTTTTATTAATTATTTTCTTCTATTTTGTGGGATTTTTAGTCTCATTTGAATATCTAATTATAAAATAGTGTGATGTTATAAGTTTAATGATCTTTCTGATTATCTTTATCTTACTGTGTCAATGTTTAATTGAAATATATATATTCTATTTAAATGTATATGCACCTTAATTTTTCGACCCAAAAGAAAATGATCCCAAAATGATCTATAGAATAAAAGAAAACAGTTAAAGTGTCTGGGTAGGTAAAAAGCCGGCGTCGAAATGTCGACGAAAAAAGTTCAATAGTAATGAATTTTCGTCAATAATATCGCTTCAGCCTATCCACTAAGAAATATTTTTATCAAGATGTCTGGACAAGTCAGCTTACTTCTTATAGAACCAAGTCGGCGTAAACAAATAATAAACTCGCTTGCCTATCTCAAGATTTTCCATTTTCTGTAAATTGTTATCTAACAATTTATCATATCCATCCATATTATAATATCCAGTGTAGGTATCTACCTACACTGGATATTAAAACTTAAATTACTTAGAGCACTTATCTTAGCATTATTCTAGTAAAATACAATGTTTAATAACCTAGAATCATAATGGGAGTGATAGAGCCGGCATTTAAAATCATAATCATGTATTATACTAAATTAAACTTGGTTATACAAAAGTTAGGATTAAAATTCAAGTACTACCTAATCTCTAACAAAGGATAAGTTTCTATCACCTATCAAGAAAATACTTAAGGCATTTTTTACGATAAGATAAGCTTTAAAATTCTGGTTGCTATAGAGTAATTATAACATAGTCTCTTCTAAGTCGTTCCCTCAATGCTGAGAATCTTGACTCCCTCCGTTGGTCTTGTTATGTAATCCACTTCTTTTTCCAAGTATCCTGGTCCTTGGTCATACCATCATAGGGCTTCGATTCCGTTGTAGACCTCTCATCTTGAGTTTCTGCCCTGTGACCATTTTCCCTCAATCTTACCAGTAATAACTAGTTTTCCAGTGTATCTGGAGATAACTTATTAGACACCTATCCTTATATTATATAGCCAAGATTAGATACCTTTATTCTACTTGAACATTCTTAACGATTTTTATATAAAATATTCTTCGCATAAATTGTCTATGTAAGATTAGGTAGGCTGTGCTTGACGTAATATTTATATGTGGGTACATGACGCTTTTAAAACACATATTATATTTAGGTTAAAAGGAAATATGAATTGATGTTTACACTCAGAGGCAAGCTTTCGTTTTAGATGTCAATTAGGAAGACCTACTTTTGAACTTATAAATTTACATTTTACAAGATTTGTTTGTCGGTAATCACATCACATAGTTGGTTTAATTTAGATGGGTGTCTCGTTCAAAGAGTTTTAATTTAAATAAATTTATTCTACATAGCACATAAAGTTCTTTTGTAAGTATGTTTGTGATTCATGTAGAGGTGTATTCAAAATTTCAAGTTTATTGAAGTTGAGTATACTACCAAACGAACATGGTTAAGTTCAATGTCAATTATCTACCAGAACGTTTACACAAATTTATTTATTTATGTAAGTAGGCTTGCGTGTTTGTACTAAAATTAGAAATACTGCATTCTGTTCTATATTCAGAAATGATACAAGTGCTAACAATGTGTTATGTCCAAACAACTCTTGCGCGGATGTAGAGTACAAATTATCCAGGTATTCTCACGCTCGATTAGATATTTAACAACGAGAACTTTATCGATATGAACCTTATTAAAAATTGAAAAAAAAAATCGATATTAAATTTATGAAAGTAAAATATAGAATCGACATCTCTTTTCATAGAAATTTATTCGAAAGAAATCGGTCGATGTAAAATAACTTAATTATTAACTTTAATTTTCCGTAGTAATATTGAGCTGTCTATCTTGTTATTTGACTTACTCGTAGTGCTCAAATAATTACTTTATTATTATAAGTTTAAATTATATTATTTAAGATCCATTTGGTACAGAGATAATGAGATATCGGTCAAATATGTCTTTGTGTATAGATAAACAAATGAACAAAAAACAATCTATTAAAAAAATTCACAAATTCAACAATGCAAAATTACAGTTGCCTTTTAAATTTCCATATTATTTATAACCCAAACAAAACAACTTCAATAGACAACAACAAATATATTCGAGAGACAAAATCAGTCATATGCATGGCGAGCTACAAAATATAATTCTGGTGACTCGGAGGCCCGTGCCAAATTGGATAACTGCCAATACACATCAGAATCACGAGGAAAGGGAAGAGAACCGACCATTCGTTCACTTCCGCTACGCTGTTAGACGCGTAATAAAAAAAGTTCGTATTTTCGGATTCACAAATTGGTTGGTGCCTAATTCTGGTGTAGGTATGTTTCTAACGTTAGTGGGTCGGACTGCTGCTAACTTTAGAATTTCAAAGATATACAGTTAGTATGTGAATATAATATATTATTTTAAAATGATGATACATAACAAGTATATAAATAAGATTTTATAGATATGTACGTACTCGTATAGGTACACAAATTGATGGCCAAGGCTTGGCACAGATATAATATCGTTACCTACCTACTGATGTCTAATTTTAGTTAGCAATGCTTGATCTTTACCTATCTACCTTCCAATAGATTAGGATTTACAGGATAATACGTATATAATTTTGACTTACATAAAGGAATCAATCTTCCATATATATTCTTCCATAGGTATATACGGGCACTAAAATAAAATAATGACAAAGGTATTTTTTTATAAAATAAGTATCAAAATATAGATAACTTCTTTTTTTGACTATAATTAAATATTTTATTTTGGTACCTATAACATACCGATTGTCATTAAATTAAATTCATGATAAAAATTATCTATGCGTCGGCCGATATAATCCGTCGATAAACAAATGCGACGGGTATCGATTGCGACGATACACAAGATGTCGCCTCTTGTGTATCGATGGTATCGATTTATTCAGGTATCGATCTATTCAGCTTATATAAGCTATATCGTTGTATCTATATCGTATCTTGTTAGTGCAAATGATAGGACGCTGATGGTGATAATTACCCAGTAGCAAATATAATATAAACATTTGCCAATTAACATCAGTCGGTATCAAGTTACCTACGCATTTCCCCTATTATAAAAAAAGGGTGAATATAATGGAAACACTCCCCTTCTCATTTAAGAGGATTATATGCAATGAATTATTACCAGCGGTTTTAATTTGATTTGTACAGAAGGTTTACATTTACAGGAATGTATCTAGATAATACTTTTACATATAAAATTTTAATTAAAATTTAATTTAAAATTGTATGTCTATTATTATAGGGAATTTAGCTTTGAATGAGTAATAATTCATTACAATTGAGATAATATATAAGAAAACATCAAAATTCAATTGTTTTAATATTCAAAAATTAACCATTGTTAACTATAGATATTTTAATACCATTTACCTAATGTTGAAATTCTAAAGATACGTAATATTTCAGCATGAACGTTCAAAACGTACAATATTGTATGGAAATATTTGCGTTTATGGAGTATTATGAAGAGGTTATGAGTATACCTATCAGACATACATAATAACATGTTCTTGCGTACATAAGCGTATTTGATTCAGCTGTATTAGTTTAAGACTAGCGATCATTCTCTATTCACTATGTTGCGTATGCTACATAATCCATAGTTACGACTACGACAACTTTGAAATTCAGCGATTTGATTCCGTGTTTAGGTGCGTAAATAACTGTGTCATTCATTATAATAAAATTAATGAATTAAGATTTTTTTATTTATTTAAAAACTTCTTGCACAAATTACTTATGTGACAAAAGGAGGGTTTAATGCTAAAAGCATTCTTTACCAGCCAAACCTTTGATGATACAGAGACAAAAACTGGTACCTACATTTATATTTAGAATTCGATGTGGTTTAATAGAAATTTCTGTTTCGAATGTCAATTCTTTTTGCCAACCATATCTAATAATCTAATGTTACGCAATTGGTGAATTAAGGAATTAAATTATGGAACCTGTCGGTTACAGTACACGGATTATAAGGGAAGACGAAAGGAAAAAGAACGCACAAATCTTAAAATTAGAAGTGAATAATTTCATTAGAGAAAGTATTTCTGCTAAGATATTGTTATCTTTATGTTAATTTTTTAAGAATAATTAACAACTTATATAACTACCATAATATCAAATACCTAATAAAAATGTGATATTTTTGACAAGACATTTTTCAAGATAATATTTAATTTAGAGTATTTTTAAAAACTGACCCTCGAGTGCGATCCACGCGTTGCTATCAAAATTAAACGGACCTTACTTTTATCTGCCGAATATAAAAAAGTAATTTTAAAAACAAATCTCGATAAAATCTCTAAAACTGGTTCATTTTCAACGCAAAATGTTTGTGTAAATTTTACGAAGCACCTACTTAAATTAAGCCGAATCGGCTTTACCAGCTTTTAAACTGTAGAAGTTTCTTAAGTATAACGTATTAAAAATTCAAGTATTTCTTTACGATGTTCAGTAGTCGTTTTAGCGTATAAAAGTGTATTTCACCGTGTAAAATTGTAACTGATAAATTATTAATTCACTATAAAGTTCTCAATAACAGTCTAAGAAAATGACATGTCATACAACTGCAGAAAGCAAGTTGCGTGTCCTGTTAAAACAGTGAGTGAACACGCGACGCAGACATCGTATAGATCTATAATACAAGCTATTATGATGTCTGGTTGCATTCGCTAAATTATCGAAGGAACTTTTTGATGATGTACCTACTTACTAATGTAGCTAGATGTTTATTAATATTGTATTATATTAAAAGTTTTCTTCTTATTATTTAATTACTGAATTGCCTTTTTTTTTATTTGAACTTAGAACGAAATTTATTTGTTATTTATTGGTAAAAATAGGATATCGTAGGTATACTTTAAATGAAATTGTTGATTTATCTTTTCTTGTTACCAGAGTAACCACATTTTACGAAGGTTATAGTTAGTTAAGTACGAGAACATACAAAAGTTTGTTGTCATATAAATTGTACTTTTTATTCGTGTTTTTTGTGGCCAGTTATGAAAATGAGCCCAAGTTCTCAGTGTATGTAGTATGCTAGTAGCCATAACTAATTGGCTCGTAGCCAACGAGAGTGGTTTTCTAAGTTTTAATATAGAAACAACTGGTATTAACAAGGTAGCTTGTTACTCTATTTTCTCGCTGAAAGCCCCTTTTGTTTTCAGTTTCAACTAACAAGCCCGGCTTTGAGATTTCAGTGGATCTTGTTAGCCAAGTTATCGGGTTAGTTATTTATGGATAGATAGAATAGCACTGTTTCAACATCGTCTTTGTGTTTATTATATTTTTGGACCGTGGTTTAAAGATTTTTGTAGGAGCCTACTGTTACGTTTATCTTCAAAAATGTATTTGAAAGTTTGAAGATTAAGAATAATTTAGTGTCAAGTATTACACGATATCTTTATTGAATATATTTAAGATAAAAGAGGGTTATTAAGAAAATGGACGCCTTTAAGGTGTGTCTGTGTGTATCTTCTAAATAACAACCATCTTGGTGCTAAATAAAGTTTTAATTAGGTATAAGTCTAATGCTAATGATTTAAAATCCATGCTTCTTGTCATAACGAGTAGATAGGTTACCTACTGATGGCATTTTTTTATACCAATTCCTTATTCTGCAACTATTGTTTTGCCAAATGGAAATCTTCAAAAATGCTGTAAACAATTGAAGCATTGAGGTAGACTCACAAATATACCTAGGTAATATATTTATTCAAATCATGCATTGCAAAAGCACCTAATTGCAATAAAATAGCAAGAGTTATACGTAATGAAGTTTAATTTCAAAATGGTTATTCCAAACATATGTATTTATATGTACGTACTTACCAACTTATTTACATTTGCATTAACTAGGCCGCCTATAAATATTACTTAAACGAGTTTTAATACAAGCTCTTGAATATACTAATAAAATGTGTCACAATATTAGGTATTTTATAAGACATTAATTTATTAAGCCTACGTCTTAAAATTATAACTTATATTTTAAGGATATGTTTTGAATGCGCAAAATATTATGCGCATAACTTTCTTTTTTACGTTCCTGTGTGAAATTTTCTGACAAATTTTGCTTAAAATATGAATACTGTTATGCTATAAAATATGTCACATATATTCGAATCTGCTTTCTTGAATTGCTTTTGAGAAATAACGATATTATTTAGCACGTATTTCACAGACAGCAATTGACAATACATTTTAATTTTATGAGAATTTATCTTCATAACGCTGAAATAAGTTCGATGGTTTACAACGCAAGTCTTCTTTTGAGAAATGTAACATATGAGTATGAAGTCTTAATTGATGTAACGATTTGTTTTGAGTTTCTTGGATTTGCCAATCACGATTATATATTCAGGAATGTGTCATATATTTTCCAAAGATCTGTTGAATAATACCTACTTCATCTTAATATTATATTAATATAACCTATTCACATAACATTATTAATTAAAACATCACTGAATTACGGAAATATAGGTAGTACCTACCTAGCTTGTAAATTCGGCATTTTGATCTTTTTTCCTACTATCATTTCAACCCAAAAACGTCGCATTGCTGGGCACGGATCTCCTCCAAATATTGGGAAGGGAATTTAGCCTACTATACCACGATGGCCAGACGTATCTGTACTTAAGTAGACTTATTTCCACCTATGCAAACCGAGCAATGTTAGGAAAAAAAAATTTGCTACTCAACCAATATTAATACGGCCTCAAATATACAAAACATTTTATAGCCAGATAATGTAGCATAAAATTAAGCCCGTAAGAACCTACAATCCTTTGATGTTGAGAGTATTTTAAAATGGAGAAATAAATTCAAAACAGTAACACCACAATATGAAACAAATATTCTAGGAATGTTCTCTTGCTATGGTAACAATAATTGGAAAAAGCTTTCATCCCCTTCAACCCCATTACAGGGGGCGTCGCCACCGCGCCGCGATGTTGAATGCGAATGTCGCGTTCCTTTCCCGATGTTGATCCAACTTGCATTTCCTGCAATGTTTTTAAAGTACCGTTCGCAAAATCAATTGTAATAAATCAATTAACTGCAATATTGTGGCAATATTTATTTATTTAAAATTTATTTGAAAACGAATTCCGGAATAACTTTTTAACGCAAGAGTTCTTTGTAAAAGTATTTTTTTTTATTAAGTTCTTATCTTTATTCTAATTTAAATTTATTATTAGCTAGTAGCTACATTACCTAATTGGCAGTTAATAATAATTTTGTACATACTCTAAGAACAATACTGCCGAAGACAACATAGTCCTGTTTTTTTCGCTTCAAAGTCGGTAAAATTAATTAATTTTATAGTTATTAACGTTACGCATGAAGGCTAAAAGGGCTCTAAATCTACAGGGGTTATATACAGGTATACAATCATAGTCCCATGACGGTATGACGTCCAAGGCATATTTGAAGGGGCGAGGCTGAAACCATCAGCCATATCGGCTGTCTTGCCTATTGGCCTTAGAAACTATAACAAAAACTTAAAGCAAAAAATCTCTCAGTTCGTTTGAGCCGCCGCATCTATAACCCTTACAACGTTTACCTGCGGTGTAATAAATAAAATCCCTCTGATATTGATAGGTATATGTTGAAATGATTTTGTTTTTTTTTATCGAAGATATCAGTTCATTTTTAAATAACTCGCGATAGATGGCGCTCGCAAGCAATCACCGAACCCGAACAGATACAGAATAAGAAGTAACAAGGCTGTATAGACTTGCTAATAATTATTAATATCACTCACGTAATTCTCATTACCCGATTGTAATCTGTTTATTATTTCGTAACATTATAAACACAGGATATGATTATATATTTATGCATAGGTCTTCCTAATAAAAACGTGAACAGAATTTGGTACAGCCTTTAAATAGTTTCATTACAAATACCAATTGCAAATCACGTTTTAAACATCGACCAACACAAAGAAGTTTAAAATACGCCGACCTGGGAGGTATACCAATCAAAATACGGCTTGTAGAAATCTCAAGGCAACCGAGTATCTACCTACGAGAAACAAGTTCACCCTTTCCATATACCTACTTTACATAAAGTATCACAAAATTATTCCAACTTAAAAATAAGATTAAATAAAAATAAAAATTGCCGTCACTTCCAAAAGAATTCGTCAAGAGGAGATAGAAGGAAAGTTGTTAGAGTAAATAAATGTAGCGTAGGCGTGCGCTATGTCCAATCATGAGATTACAAAATAACGCGACACGTAACCCTATGTGGATAATCTAATCCATCGATTAAACTGTGAACGGCTTTGTGGGCGTGAGCCTCAGTCATTAGATACTAGTTTTATTTACCAAATCTGACGTTTAGTAAAAATGTCAATTCGTGGCAGCCGAACCAACAAAATGTTGAAGTTACTGCCGCGGCCATAAACATTTAAATTGAGTTTTTTTTTATCAAGATAGAGGTACGTTGTCGGTAGACGTAAGAACGTACCTTTATTCCAATTATTCGATGAGTGGATAGAGGCATTTTCTTAATGAGTGGATGCGAATGAACCGGCCGTTTTATCTTTAACTATCTACATAGTCTTACTTCTACTAATAAGTAAGATGTATGAATTGAAATGTTGAAACTTTTGGTCTTAGCCGCCATGATGGCGAGCCGTCACCCGATGCTTGTTGACGAGTTTCCTAACGGTTAAAACTTCATTATTAAGATATTTTTTAGTTATGCAATAGTGTGTCAATGCTATGATCAGTAATGACAATATATTACCGACTCCTCGTTTAAACATTGATGTTTTATTTAGCTGTCTATAGCTATTGAATTGTCAATTTTGTATCCGTGGGAGTTGATTGCCAATCAACTTGACCATTGCATGGTTATTATTGTTTTATAATTTGTATTTTTGTTATATTTCCATACAATATCCGTGGTTAATAGGGACTTAATTAAAGTTCGTATTTTAATATTTTAGAGCCAATCAAAAGCTTTATTATACTGATGCATATTAGAGTAGGCTTTTAGTTTAATGATCGTAGCTGTATATCAGATATTTTACGGAATATCTACCACCTGTCTTTAGATCACAAAGGAGTAGCTGTTTAGACAGGTTTTAAGCAATTTAACGGCTAACTAAACTTCACCTATAAAATTGTTGAGTATATTTTATTTAAATATGCAAATCTTCAGTTTCTTTTAAATGCAAAAGACGACAAAATACCTACACTGATGAAAGATTTAGTTTAATGGAATTTATTTTAAATAATGTATTTGAATTTGTTTGTTTTTGCTAACCCTACGACCAGCCACTCACAGCACACAATCTCGGCGCCCCATCTTGCGAGATAACATTATACCTACTCGGCTTTAATATAAGATACAACAAACTAAAGAAGGCCTAATGAACCGTCGATTTTATATTCCATTCCTGTTTTGAAAATTCAAAAATGCTCGAAAGTAACACGGCGCGGGACTGTCACATAATTTTGAACAGTTTATTCGTACATTTACAAGATTTTGGCGTTACATATAATGCACAAATGGTGTTAATATTACCTTTTATTCGTTTAGAGAGCTGGGTGGGGTTGATTAAAAATTTGTCGAATAATACTTTTTATGAGTATGTTATGTTTAAGATATCCGTGAGAATCTCTACGAAGCGAGTAAACGAACTCCGGTCAAGCCATTCAGATGATACGTTTTATATTATTTGTATTGCGGTATTTTAATCATTTTAAGTCTTTTCGAGTGTATATTACGCACTTACACAGAGCGAGTTCAACTTGTTGTTTTATCTTGTAACGTTCGATATGTTATCGTATAACATGAACTCATCTACAAAGAGCACTATGTCGAGTGAAGGTAAAGTTGTACTATCAATAATGCACGGGCCACTTACACAATATTCTATCAGGAACAGAGACGAAGATCGAAAAACACGAGTCCCCGCTCCAGGGGAGGCATAACGCAATAACAAAAATATTTACCGAAGCACGAAGCGAATAAAAAGATGTCCCTAAATGCGGCCCCAGATGCACTCCACCTATTATTTGTTTCCTCAGAAAAGGTTACCTCCAAAGAAATATGAATATAGGTAATATAATGCAAATTCTTTCGGCGGGTCGCGCGAGTCCTGACACTATTTCGTTTTCTTCTATTTATCCGAGGGCACCTCTGGGAACAATGTTATTAAAGAAAGATAAGTGAGGCGAGAAGGATCGTATCTTATCGACCTTTCGTATTTCGATCTAAGGAATTTGTGTGTAAATAGGTAAATAAGGGTGGCCTCGGGTTCTCACATAAGGAAACGACTCTCGACCTCAGCGTTTCTCTCACATCCGATGCGATGCGTATACTTTTTTACCCACTGTATATACCTATATGTAAGCATAGTTAAAGTGATTAAGCTATAAAATTTGGTAGAGCTCATTGCATTTCAAACCGAGCATCGGTTAATCGAAAACCGCTGACGTTTAAACGGCATATCTAATTCCCTGCACTAATTCAAGCAATCACTCGGTCGGATCAATCAGGCCCCCGCAATTAAAAATTAAGCTAACAGTCGCGTGCATAGTACAATACGTTGAAATTGAAAGTTAGCGCATTTATATGAGTCACGATCTTGTAGTACGCATCAGAGTTATAACCACCACGTCACAGATTACGACACGCTCGTAAAATTCGTCCGTCCATTGAGCAAAACAATAAAACGCGATTTGGATCAAGCGGTGTCACTAGCCCGGCGTGCCAAGTTCAAGTGTGCTATTAAGTTGCACAACAAGCAATAAACGTTTGAAATAAAAACGTAAATATTCGCATCGTAAAGTGTGTATCATTTATAATAATAGCGTTTGCACGAGATGGTTATTTTTATCCGGGATCGGTTGGGTCGTAAATGGTGTAGACTAGAAGCAGACGAGTTTTACGTGCGGCTCGCTTCGGTGACGAACAGCACAGGTGATGAGGTGTCGTTGTTTTATGACTGCGACCATTGCATCTTTCACAACCTATTGCATTATGGCCGCTCAACTAGAACGAGATATCTACTTACGAGGCGCATGGTTTTGGGATCCAGTTTACGTCGCGTTTCCATATTTTAGCATATTTAAACAACAAGAAAATTCCAAAGATATGCATTATACGTATTATGTTGGAACTATATATATATTTTGTAAGAGCTTATTTTAAATCAGATGAGACGGTATTTAAATTTTATTTGATCTTGATTGAAGTTTGAAGAAGCTTGCGTCGGGTCGGCATTTTTAGCTAAGGAATTTTTGTCACTGCTAAGCTAAAGTTCTGTGTAGTGACGTATAAAAAATACATAATGTCACTACCCCATCTCAACCCGTGGGTGTCGAAAAAGATGACTAAGGGAGTAACCATATGCAGAGCACTGCAAAAAAAGGAAAATTCGAAACAAACACTATCCCAACCCGTCTAGCCAGCGTGGTATAGTAGGCTAAATTCCCTTCACATTCTTTGGAGGAGACCCGTGCCCAGCAGTGGAACGTTTACGGGTTGAGATGATGAAGCAAAAGTTACCTATCTATTTATTAAATAAGTGGATACTAAATATATTGTAATTAAATCTTAAATTCATCTTCCCTGCCACCTATATGTATTTAGCTATATTTAAGATTGTGCCGTTACAGGCCTAATTTTTTTTTTGTTTGTTGCAGATAAACAAGGATTATGGATGACATTTGAATGTTCACGATTACTCTAGTGAAAAGTTATGAGGTAAGTTACTATGATCGTATTTATTTTTGGAAACGATAGTACAAAATATATCACTTAATTTGTCTCGAATTTGAAAAAAATATAAGCCCAGAGAATTATATTAATAATATAAGTATTTTAAGACGTATGTTATTGCAAATCAAGACTCTATAGTAATAGAAGCAAGATACACTACACAATACCGACTCATAAATATCCGACGGACCGCATCAAACGGAACTGTGCTTGGCTTATAAAATTAAATGTCTCCCCAGTCTTTGCATGTGTAGTAGGTACCTACCTACAGCACAAAAACCGTCTTCAAGAAATGACGTTTTTTTATACATTTTCCAAAAGCATTTAACACTTTTTCAAAAATTAGTAATCCGATGCGTACCTACGTTTTATTTGATGCGGAATAGTTGTCAATAAGTCAATAAGTAAGTATATATTTGTAACTGTACGTACGATACGGTTGATGCAAATTCTATACGCATTTCTATAACTCTAATTCAAATTATACCTATACCTATGTATGTAATTGTCATTGAATACCTAACTTACAAAATCATGAAAATTTTACGTGATTCAAAGAAAACAGCGCCTCGTGACGCAGTCAGCATAAAGTTAATAAGATAGAAGACGGGAGCCGGCCGACTATGTCTTTGATATTGGATGAATATCACAACGCAGCTCACTGGGCGTTCTATCTATTAAGATTGTTCTTAGAAAATGTGGCTTGGGACCTAAATAATATTTTTGGGTTATCAGTTGTTTATGAATGTGACGAAAGACAAAATATTAGGTAGGTATGTTATCTTTTCTGTGTTATGATAAAGATTCAAGTAAATAATATTTACTTACAACGATATTTATCTTGGGTTAATGTCTAATGTATAAAACCACAATTTCAGCTGTAACATGATGTCTGTCACGCAACGTCTGCATATTTAGGTATATTTCTATTATTTTTAAATTGCTCCTTTTCAACATATAATAAAATTGTTAAATTGTATAAATGCTAGTTCTCAAATTTTGATGTTCGGTCACTTGTAAAAGTACCTATAAGTTGTTTTAATGTATGCGCATGTATTTGAGTTACAATCTAGAATCGAAACACTTATATACTATACTTTCTTATTTTTAAGGTTGTAAATTGTTTTGTGCATTAAATAAAAAAAAATATATCTATTAGGTATGCTTAGGTACTCCGATAGACGAATCACTCACAAAAAATTCGAAGGTCTTGTTTTTTGTTTTTTTTTTTGGGTAGGTACCTACTTAGTGTTTAATAAAAACATAAAACACATATATTATCTTGCAAGTGTAACTGACTGAACATATTTTAAAATGTTTTTTGATGTGACGTAACTTGTAGAAACGTAGGTAATAAGTTTTATCAACGGTAACCATCCTAAAATTAAGCTTGTATAAAAAGGTTCTACGCAACATCAGGACAAAAGTATATAGAAGAATTTCCAGCAATATCTACAAGGGATTATGGAGGTCTATCCTAACATTACCTACCTAAATTGAAGAGATAGATCGTTGTAGAAACTAAGTTCGCTCGGTAAAGAGAATGTGCTTAGTTAGAGAAATGTTCCGGGCCTACCTAAATTGGGTAGGTTATGTAGGTACATGTTAATACCCACCCTTTAGTTAGTAGTTACGGCACAGAGCAGGAAAAGGCGCGGTACACTCGCACACACAAATGATTGTTCACTCGTTACTTTAAGTCCCGAGATTATAACAGAGAATTCTGTTGTAAATTTTAATATATATATTGTATAATATATTGTTTAGTATATGTATCTATGGATATTAAAATTATCTGACTAACCTTAAAAAACATCCAAAAAGGGACAATATTTCAAAATTAAACTGAATAAAATAAAATAGTTTTATCATGTAGTTCCAATAGGCAGAAATTGAAGGTCAATAATTCGGAAATTAATACCTATATTTTACGAAATTAAAATGTGGCGATAGGAAGTTCGTCGGATCAGTTTATTAAGGAGATAGGTAGGTAGGTATGTCTATTATTTATTATGCGTGTTGGAACTTAAGTAAGTACCCATACGTAATAAGATATCATAGTGACTCTATAGGTAGGTATATTACAAAAGTTATACCTACCGATTCTATGTGGTGACAGTACATACCTAAGGCTATTTTACTTAAACCCTTAAATTTTAGTAGCTCTATCATGTGTAAAACAGTATTATCTAAAGATTAAATAGGTACAATGTAGGTGTGATATAGTAAAAAAGAACCCACCTGTAATATCAATACGTAATAAGGATAATATATAATACTAACAAAATTATTAGAATTCTAAATATCTCCTAGAAAATATATATTTGAAAACAGTTTTTTTAAAGATAAATTTAATTTATACATAATAGTGACATTAAGACAATAAAAAGTTTAATGACCGATAAAAACTAAACGGCGAACGATTATAGCTAAACACATGTTAATATCGTAAAACTATTTGGAATAGTGGCCGTCTAGAATCTGTCTGCCTAGGCACGTAGCGAATGACTATTTTATTGGCGATTCAAGTATACGTCATCTCATTTTACGGAGGCGCCTACTTATACGAAATCACATAAAACCGAACACGTCATTGAGACTACTATAATGTTCTATTAGGGGCAATTTAAACAGCTCCTTACAATTTTACGATTTCGACGTCGGTTTATGGCATGGCACGCGCTTGACTTTGCTCGTAAAAACCTACGGTCACCTGTTGTTTGGTATCCTTCCTACAATGTGTCAATAAAATTTTGTCAATGGACGACGTTTTAATGTGCCAATTATGGCACGATGTTTCATTCACAAGTTCCACTTTTACGACGTGGCGGCGTAAGGCGCCATTCCCGAACCAAATTTCCCAACGCTCAGCGTCCTCAAGCGTGAATTGATAAATTTAAATTTCAACTAAGTTCTACCAATTTTTTTTTCTATTGGACAAATGCTTCCGAGGAATAAATTAACTTTTTCATCTTGCCGCCTTTGATCAAGGAAATAATTCCATTTTCAACAATATCTGTTCGCGACTGTACAAGAATAAATGTTTATGAGCGGTTCCTTCACATTAGTAGGTATTTCACTGGGTCATACTTTGAACGCGAGTGTACCCAATGTGGGTTTACGAATTTAGTTATTTTTACATTTATGTTTGTTAGATATTTCTCTTTATTGCTATTATGTCTTGTTTTCACGTGTTTCTTTCGAGTATTTTGACAGTTTTAGACTATATTGTATAGAATTTATGTTGTTATACAGGTATAAGACGTGTTCACTTGAAACGATATTCTTAGAGGATAGTTTTCGTAAGATATAGGTCCTACTGATATATTTATGAGTCAAAATACTGTCTGTTTGGGTTAGAATACATTTTATTCGGATTTTATTTCGTGTAGGAAGTGATGTTTATTTTCTAATATATTTTAAAAAGCTTAAAGCGAGAGTAGGTATTCTTATTTTCAGTAGGTATTATGCGGAAATACAAATGTAAGGCCGCCGGAATGTCAATTAATGACGGCATGTGTCTGGTATGGACTTGATACCAACAAAAGTACGGTAGGTACCGAGCTCAGCATAATTTCCTGAAAAAAATATTACAGAAAAGGGAAATTCAGCAGATTTGGTATAAATACACGTAGTCCTACGCCATCGCCCATAACTCAAATGACTGCATACGTCAGGAATATAAAGGAGGAACTTTAGCCAAGCCCCACCTAAAGTAGCATGGCCGTTCATTCTGCAAACACCCGCCGCGCACCGATTGGCGGAAACTCAAAAAAACCAGTTTACCCGCTCTCGCTTGGACCAATCAACGCCGGGCATATTTAAAAGGCAATTTAGAAGACATCTTGGGAAGTATTCGCATCTCTGTCGTTATGTGTGGGTGTGAGCGGTACGGCGATAAAGGTCGATGTAGATGTACACTGGCGAGTTACTCAATGCAGTACATAGATGGCGTTACTCGTTAGTTCCCCTCCTATACGCTAGATGGCGTACAAAATGATGTAATCTTATGGGAGTCAGCTGTTGGTAATGGGACTCTAATGGAATTTGGGCCCGGCAACCATTTTCTAGAAATAGAGCTAAATTAACATTTCTGTACGTTTTGAAATGATTTTCCTTCGTTAATACTGAAAAAGAACTATCTAAATTGAAATGATATGTACTTAAGTGGCTATTTATTAGATAAAAATATTTACATTGGGATCTGGTATTATTTAATATTATGTTTCAAATTCCTAACAACACGCTCGCATATTAAATACAAGATCAGTGAAAACCGGTATGCAATGTTTAATATTGAGGAAGTAGGCAGTCCTAGATATCGTAAATCTGTCTAGGTGTTACAACTTCTAATATAATAGCTTGGCAAATTAATTATTTATGAGCCACAAGCATGATTTTATTGATCGTTCGACAGTAAAACTTAGATTAGACATTCAAAGATCCGACTCTACGGGAACCGCTAACATTTCTTTTTATTATAGGTAGATACACCAATATGTAGGTAGACAGGTATTGTATTTTCTTATAAGAGCATTCCAAAGTTGAATTTTATTGGAAAAAATATAGGTACAAATAGAAGCGACTAAAGGTGGCCTTGTGTTTGACGGTTATTTTTCTGATTAATTTCTTTTTAATTTTTCAACATTCATTCATTCATCAACATACCTAGTTAAGTTCCTGTTTTCTGACATTATAAATTAGGAAGAACCATTTTAATAAGTAAAGATAGGTATGTATCGTTTTAGTTGCTGTGTTTACGTGCTTATAAAATTTTTCACCCTTTGTCAATTTAATTTTAAACTAATTTGTAAATTTCGCACTTACCTGACTTTATAATATCTAATTAAAAAATTATGAGCTTACTTTGAAATATAAAGAAATAAAAAAATTACAAATTTAATAATTTAATTTAATTTCATTTGATAGGTACCACACACAAAATTTGACATAACATTTTTTCTTTGATAATGAGTAAAAATAAATAATGCACTATTTAGTAAGTAATTAATAATTGATAACAAATTTAACCTTTCTAATTTAAACATAAAAAGATTCCTTTTTCTTTACACTTTTAGAGTTACCTATAGTGATTTTAAATATGTAGGTAACAACGATGATTTTTATTTTGTCAGTATTTTAGAAGTAGTAAGTACCTACCTATCAATAAATATTCAATGTAAAAGTATCTTGTTGTTTAAAAAGCACCATGTTTACTTATTGATTACAAAAGCCACCCAGATCTTGTCTATAAGCAACAATATCTTTCGAAAATACTTAAAGAAAAAAACCTTCTCAACTAAACATAAAAATAACTAGGTATGGTCTTATCTAAATAAAACAATGTTAGATAATAATTTATCTGTTCTAACTTAACCTTGTTTATAAAATGAGTACACAGCTGTCAAAAAAATTGGTTCTATTCAACATGCACTGGTCCCGCCAGTCGGTTGTCGCCTCACAATGTGTTTGCCACCACGTGGGCGTATTTATAACTCTTTTTTGCTTCATTTTCGCTTTAATTCTATTAAAAATGAATTATTTTGGACATAAGTATATCATTCTATGTATATTAACGTAAGTAGACAGCCAATTTAGTGTAAAAATTGTGGAGTGTTGACTAACATAACCTCAAAATGTAGGTACGAATACCTACTTTACAGGTTGGAAATAACGTGTTTCAGTTATAATTTTACAAATACCTATGATTATGCTTATAGATGTTAATAGTAATAAAACTGTTAGGTAAATTTCAATTGATTTGCTAGAACATTGAATATCGTCCATAGGTTGGTCTTTGTTGGTACCACGGAACAGGTTAGTATATTCTGCGACGGTCTTCTTTTAGCCACAATTCAATGATAAAATTGACATCGTTTTCAAATAGGTATATCTTTGATAAGGAATTAGGTTATGTGTGCCAAAAAGAAATGTTATTTAATGTAGACAATAAATATTTCTTTGAATAAGATAAATGTATCATTCTGAGGTCATCTGTGTGTTAGGTAGATCTGAATAATAAATTTCCACTTAGTTATTTATTTAATTAATTATGTAGGTAATCTACCTATTCATTGGTTGAAGTACGCATTAATTATTCAGTAAATCAATTTGAGTCTCCATCTCATGTCATAAACTTTTGTTTGCAGTTTAAATGTTCTAGAAATAATAGGCCTAAAATTTATTTAGCACTAGCTGTTAAAATAAGTTCTGTACCTATCAATACCTAAATATGCAAAGTCATGATGCAGAATATTCATAATTAGACACTTACCTAGGTGTACCTACTTCTATCTACTAGGTATGTATAACAAAATAGTCAAAGTAAATTTGCCAAAGTAAGTATCTATGTAACCTGTAGGTAACTATTATTTATTTATCAAAAACACTTTTAATTCAAATATCTCACTTAGAGATATTTATATCTTACCTGTGGTCAAAGTTCTGATTTAGTTTAAGTATTTTGGCAAATTAAAGATATTTTTTTATGTAGGTATAAAAAATAGATTTGCTTCGCCGATAAAGAAGCTAAGAAATACTGAGCAAAAAAAACAATTATAGTTCCATTAGCTCAAAAGTAAGTACCTATATATTAAGAATTAATAAAACTTAAATATCATACAATTTTCAAGTGCATATTTAGCATATTGACTAGCAAACCTACTCTTGTTAATATCTTATAGGCTAAATCCAATGTTCCATAGACTATAAGCCAACCATTCTCAGTCGCTCACGATCCAGTATGGCAACCAAAAAATAAAAATCAATACACAATCATCAATATGGTAGTCAATCGCCAATAAAAACGATTCTATATCCGATTATACTCGCTTCTAGTCCGGTAAATCGATTTTTTACATCTCCAATGACGAAATCGATTGCTTACAGCAACATTGTATGGGTCTAGTTTATCATTGAGCGAAGCTATTACTGTAGGTATAAAAAATCAAGTTCATGTTCGTATTATTTTATTACTAATCTATTAAGATATGTGTTACTTAAATTTAAGATGGATTCCAACCATTTTTCGGTACTTACGAAACATTTGAACGTTTGTTTGTAGTCGCTTTGCAGTATTAAAGCAGTTTAAAGTTTAGAAAAGTGGGTTAATGTATTCCTTTTCAGTGAAGTGCCCTGTTTTGCGTCGCACATCAGAGCTTCAGACATTTGACACAGATAGCAAGACGTGAATTTCTCGTCTAAAACGTGAAATTCACGTGATAATTGTTATTACAAGTTGAATCTTTTTATATGGGTTATACGTGTTTACCTTTGTAGGTAACATTCTGTAAGATGTTAAATAAATTTAATAAAGCATAAGCTTTGTGTAAATTTACTCCAAAAACTTTGGTATATTGCTGAAAAGCGACTGAAATCTGATTTTATTTGCATTATAACACTATGTATACTAGGTACTATAGGTACTGGAAGCAATTCTGAATGTTTTCTATGTACCTAAGTTCTTAATAATTACCTAGTTAAATACTTCCACGTAGGTAGGTATATATTTATTAATTGGCAGCTTTAAGCCTTACACTATTACAACCGTTATCCGTGGCCTGTGGAAGTCTTTCATAATCTTCATTCTGTAACCCGTCTATTTTTTTCACAGCCAATAGATTTAAATTAATATTATTGCATCAGGAAACTATGAAAAATGCTAAATTATGTACCAGTCTAGGGACCTATTTTACAGCTGTAATGAATTTATTTTCTATACAAGTACCTAACTGATTTATACCTAATATTATTACTTACTTATGAAATATCATTACACTGTACCTATCTAATAAAATGTATACCTATAAAAATAGAACTTAGGTAAGTAGGTACAGCTAATTGGCCTGCACCTACTTTTATTAGTCACAATAAGTATTTAATATAAATTGCTGTCTTGTTTAGTTTATTTTATTTACATAGCTTAGGTTACCAGATACATTGTTGTAAGTTTTCATAATCTAAGCGTTTTATGTTAAACGTAAATTAAATTTTATGATAATAGTCAATGCAATAATTTACTATAAAATAATTTGTATAGTTAAGCAATATTGTTTGAAAATATAATCACTGCCATGTTTATTACTTATCGAATTATAATAATATATATATTATAACAAATTATATCTTTCATTTTATATAATATTTAATATCATCTAGATATTTATTATATCATCTAGTTATACTAATTAGCTAGCTAAATAAAAACACAATGACATATTAATAAAATATTTTTTTTACATTCCTTTTTTTTATAACCTACTTTTAACAAATTTTGTGATCAGTGTTCATACAAAAATAGTTTTTTTTATGTTTTTATTATGTTAATGACGTATTTATTATACACTTATTATTTAAACTAAATTTAAAAATAATATTTACAAATAAAATAATAATATAATAATAATAATAATAATATAATTTTTTTTTTTTTTTATGTAAATTGAATTATACAATAATAGGTATAGGTTAGGTGAAGGTTTTAGGTGAAGTATTCTAATTTATTTCTTCTTTCATTAGCCTGAAGAAGCAGTTTTTAATCATTTGCTCCGTCTTATAGAATGCCGTGTTTTGTAGGTGCGAAGTCAAGTCGTGATTTTTTACAATAGGTACGTTTTGAATGTTAGAATTAGATGTCGTATCTACATTTTGACTTTTATATAGTAATAATGTGCTCGCATCGCAAAAACACTGGACGACTAGTGTTTTAAGATGCGATTTTGCATCGCATTTATTGTGGATAATCCCTAACCTATCTCTACAATATCATTCTAAAAAAATATAAGCCGGTTTATTCATTACATTCTTAGTGCATTTGTTCCTAACATTTTTTTCTGTAATGTAAACACAAACAATAACAAAACGGCAGCCCTTATCACGACCATACACGTGATGTTTTGTATCTATCGACATAAACTTACCAACATAAGCACTATGCACAACATCAACAACAAATTGTCAATATTGCTCTTAAAATATTACTGTTACTATCGTGTAAACTTGCTCGGCCCTATGTATGTTATAAGTGGATTTTAATTCCCTTTAAACCAAACAAAATTTAACCTTATTTTTATATCTGTAAAGGTGGGTTTTCCGCAGGAAATTTGTGGTATCGTGGCTCGCGTGTACATCCAAAGTCGCAAATTTGTATTCAAAAGATACCTACCATCGAAGTACGCAATAATCGTAAAACGAACAATTTAAACTCCGATTTTGTCGAGTTTCGATTATTGCTCTACCATTGTAATAGTAAATAAGGCAAATATAGGCACTGGTCTACTTGTTATACGTGTAGGTACTTGCTTACCTATTATTTATCTTATTGCATTATCTTGACACCTTTTGAATTAAATTTTCGATTTAAGTATTGAACACAATGAAATAGAAAATCTTAATTATTTATGATGGCAGGTGCAAAGTTCAACACTATTCAATTTATTCAGCTAATTTATTATAGAAATTATTGTAATAGGTTATTTTTTGGAAGAGACAAAAAATATTGAAGCATTAATTATTGCGGACAGATGAAAGAATTCTATAATTTCAATTTCTTAAAATGTGTATGAAGAGTAATTAATGAGAATTTGATCTTGCTAAGATATTATTTAATTAATAAAACGGTTTGCACTTTATACTAAAACTGTAGTTAAATTTTAAATAGGTAATAAAACAACTGAAAGGAACATGTTTTATTTCATACAACCCATTTACAACAAAATGTTTCATACATTTACAAATATGTTTTTAATTATACATCAAAGTTAACTAGATGTGTACCAATTGCGTTTTAATTTGCTCGTAGGCAATGCCAAACTCGTACTATATCGTGCGAACTCACAATTTTTTCGCCGTTTGTACTATTGCCAACTATGATGATTTACCGAGACGTTCCCACAAATTTACAAGTGAAATAAATTATATTAGCTAAACCATCAAAAATACAATATTCTTGATATAAAACAGTTATAATCTAGATACGAGTTTTTATTGGCCAAATTATACTACTCGTAACAACTAATGAAGTGACACGGGAAGCGATGCAGACGTTATTAGAGACGTAACATAAAATTTAGAGGAAATCTACTAGGTATACATATTTGATAAATTCACAAAGAGAATGTCACTATAATTAGCAGCCAATATTCTCAACGGCTCGCTTTGGCGCTGTTGCTAAAGAACGTCCCGAAAAATGGCGAACGGGTGGCAACTCTATTTCCACTCTACATAATTTTACGAGGCTCGATAGAGACTGTGTTTTAGGAGCGAGATAACCATGAGTTGGCATGGTATCAAGCCTACTATAAAATTATGAAAATATTGTGGATTGGTACATTTGCAATGAAAATAAAAGAGAATTTATTGTAATGTAGTTACACGACGAGTGAGGCTATAGTCGACTCTGCACGCTGCTAGCCGCCTTCCATTACGTAGTTTTCCTAGAAAATAAGAAAAAGCCTTTTATTTACGGGAACATTTATGAACAAATCAGAATTTGTATAGTGTTAATTTTTTTTTTGTATATCATATTAAATAATATATCAAATCGTTTTTACCAATAAAGAAAAAGTATATTAAAACGAATTTCTAAAACAACCTTAATTATTAGGTAGGTATGCATCTAATTAAGCTTGTCAAAATTGTTAAAAATATATTATTATATAATGATAGGTCTATTATATTTATGGGTTAATTACATATTTAAATATAACTTAAGAAAGAAAATGAGATTGTTTTTATTAAAAAAGTGGTTGATATAAATAAAATATCCATATTAATGCGCTTAGCTTCAATGTGCTTCTAAGAGCAATTAACTCACGAATTGATAGCCGATACGTGTGTTTACTTATTGCTTTTATTTAACCATTTTAATTGAAAATGGTAAACATTCATTATGTATATGCATTGTATCTTTATAACTTATCGATTTAGTTAGTATAAATGCAGAAAAATATTTTAAAAAGCCTATAATATAGTGGCATGTAGAAGCTAACCAGTGAATCAAAAGATATAAGTCCGCAAAAAAACTGAACATATTATTTTACTGCAAAAATAATATTTCGAATTTTGTAGAATACTTTGAGCGCCAAGCCTTCAGACACAGAGGAAAATGTAATGTTGGGTTGACACCCGTGGTGTTCAAAGACTTTAATACTCGATAAAATTACTTACCTACACATAAAAAAGTACTGAAGGTGGTTATATATTATAACGTTTTATAGAATCATAGGTCTGGACTTACTACGACCTTCTTAGGTTGCTACCTACGATCCTAAGCTATAAACCTAATTAATCCCTGTTCCCAAAACTAAACTCTGAATAATATTATTCAACTCTATAAAAAGGTAATTTTCACCATCAACATACTACCTTTTAAAAGTAGAAACATGCAAAAATAAGATTAGCAAGACAATCTTCTAAAAACTTAACATCGCAATCTTGGTTTTCAAGACAATAAAGTGCTTAATTTACACATGATGAAACTTTACCTTTTTAAGCAAGTAAGCACCTATCTGCATAAGTATCTTAGTATTTTAATTATACCTGAATACGTCGTTGATAATTCAACATTAAGCAATAAAAGTAACGTTATACCTACGCCACCCTAATTAAATGTATTATTTTATTTTACAGCGCACGTGAATGCAATTATGTTTCTTGTTTATTTTTATTGAACACCTTACAATACTTAAAAGGGCTTACTATCGAACGAATAGATACTGCAAATTCCATAAATTCCTATAAAATTAAAATAGATATTTCATTTTCAACTTTTAATTTTGCAAACTCATCATCATGTTTCAAAAGTTAAATGAACTTATAGTGCCTACGGGATATCTTAATTTCATTTTATTGTTCCAAGTAGCGGTACTCCAAGGAAATCAACTGTTTTATGATTCCAAAGCTTAAAGATGACTTATCATTAGGCACAGAGTGGAAAATGAAAATCATAAGTTATGAGTACCGTCTAAATTGGCCTATAAAAAGTACTCTAAATGTTATATCACCTTTTCTCGTAGAGCTATGAGAAGAGGTGATTTAATATTTATAGTACTTTTTTTAAGTAGAGCTACTTACTTATAAAAATAGCCAGAGATAAATAAAACACTTTTTTTCTGCAACATCAATAATTTAAAAAAGATAAATAAACAGATATACCTATCAAGAATAAGACGTTGCTATCTTGTAACTACTAATAATTAATTTTAATTAACTTATTTGTTTTGTAACTTGTTTCTATTATCACAAAATGATTCAATAAAGATTACGAAATAATACCATTACAATAATAATAAATATTACTAAGTTTATTATGCAGACTAGTTCTAGGGTAATTTAGTATATAATCTACATAAATATAACATTTCATATACTTATTTTAGTTTTAAATTCACATTGCATTATTTTCAATGTATACATATTTGATTTGTCAGTTAGATCTTTTTTTTATATTTATGATAGATAATGATATTTTTGTGTTAATACCCGGAGCTATTGAACTATAATGTATTATATATACAAAGGTAAAGGTGTATCGAATTCACATTTTAATATTAAAACAATTATATTATTTATTTAAATAATAATAGTTTTCTAAGAAGCAAAAATTTCCAAGAATTTATATGCGCTAATGTTAGGGAGACATTTATTACTATTTATTATTATTTTAAGCGACGACTTTCCCTATTTTAAGACGGTTTAAAATATCGTAAATTATTTCTACGATTACACATATTTTTTAACATAGTAGAGAGTTAAAAACACGGTGATTTATGAGATTTATTTAAGTATAATCTATGTATCCTTGTCTACGGAGTTTTAGATTGCCAAACTTTCTCTACATAACATTTGATGCCTAAAACAAAGAGAAAATCCAACCTAACTATACTAGACTACAGGCGCTACCGAAATTAAGAGAAACCTTATTGTAGTAGGTATTCACCTGACCGTTCAAACAACGAACCCACACAACCCGTATCAACTATTTGCCCAACTTAAATGAGGGTCTTATCAACGTAGATCTTGACCGCACAAACCTCTGACTAACCTCATCAAATCCCCATAGGTGCTTCCAAACCCAATTTGAGGAATCAAAGGAAATATATAAATATAGGTACATCTATACCTGTATTATTGCCGATAGATATAGGGGACATGGAATACAATTTATTTTAAATAAATTTATATAAACTTTATACACACGTTGCTCTGGTTAGGTACCTATAGAAATGAGGTTTTATGTTAATGCATACTCTCCTTCTGCAGTATTAGTCACTAAAATGCAAACGTAATGGAAAATGAACTGTTTGTCTTAACTTTAACGTACAAATTTCAACAAGCGAAATACAAATTGCGTCTTCTAGATAGAACCATGTAGAAGTTTTAGCTCAAGGAAACCGATTTCAAATATCGAACAGAGTATGACAAGGTGAGAGATACAAGAAAATTCTTCTAAAACATAAGTTACGTGTTATGAATGCGAGTAGGTGCGTGCTATAGACACACCTATATACAGTAGCTTGTAGGTTCGGGAGCTCTGAAGTGCAGTTAGGGAATACCGCACGGACTGATATGCTATAAACTTGGTGCGTGGTACACGAGCGGTTAGTCACAAGGATGTGTCGCTAGATATTGATCTTTATGTCGTGTTTTTATTTGACGATTGATGATTGATGGGCACGTTACAATGTTACGAGAATTGATGTTAGACACGTCGCGTCTTTTTATTTTTTCGTCAAACGTTCTGAATAATTATAGAATGCGAAATACCTATTTTACCAAATCAAGCTTTAATATAAAAAATTGTAAGGCCGTAAAATCTCATATTAAACTACTGCTTCCTACATGAAGTCTTTTGTGTTCCGATAAATCATAAATTATCCGTCTCTTTTAGTTTCACATTTTCTACATATTAAATTTTAATAATGTATACGATAAATCATTCATATTACTAAACTTATACAGAGGCCGTCACACAAATTGTACAATTAAATGCGCGTCAAGGTGCAAGTATAGATAATGATTCCGGGTGGCCGGACAGCTGACATAAAGTAATTAATATACAGTCACCTTATTTGATTCTTTCATCGATTAAAACGGAAATCGAAACGAAAAGAAACTGATAATCGATTAAAGGGCGTATGAAACACTTACGTTACCTAATAATGTGTATCTCGAGATGTATCTCGCAGCGTCATGCCGCGTGGTTCACTCTCCTCAATAAAATATGTAGGCAGAGACGACGTGTGCCCCGGCCCTCTCCCGCCTTTTCTATAACAAGAAAGAATTTTTCTATGCATTTATTTCCTTCACTGAAAATTCTTAAGAGTATTTTTTTGTTCTGAGATAACGAGATGTTTTTAAACATTATTTTTTGTACGACATTATCCCAGAACAAGACATTGTAGGTGTATTTTATTTAGTTGATGACGTATATTGAATTTATTGTTTGTTTTGCCTGTATATGCCTTGTATCGATGCAGTTCCATAATAATAAACGAGGACCTTGTACCTTTCTTGTTACTACATCCGTATATAGAGGAGATACATCGGTAAGTGCGATTCAGCACATAACAATAATCTTAATACAAAATGAATTCTTATTTTCGTACCTGTATATAGAGTTCATTTTCTTTTACTAGGTACTAGTAATGTAGACGGTTAAATAGATATTATCGATTGAAGAGCGTGTAATCGAATATTATTTCGAACTTTGTATGTTTAATCGAGAGAAATCGTCAGAACGTAACAAAATCTTATGACATGACCACAGTATGTTTATGACATCAACAGTATAATTTCTTATTGTCGGGCACCGTTTCAAATTGTCGTTTAATAACACAGAAATGTTTCAATTGATTTAAGGCAGTAATACGTGCGGTGCGTAATGCGATATAGATTCTATTTATTTCGTAAATGACTCGGTTCACAAAATGATGAGACGGCTTGATTACTTTATTTGAAGCTTGCGACTCTAACGTGTTTCCTTCGGACTTTTTGTTGCATTATATTATAAAAACGTCTTTCAATGACCACATTTTCCAGATAATAATTTTATAAAATAATACAGTTTATAAAACACAAAATAAATATACAATTTTACATAATTTTTATCTTATGACATAATAAAAAGCATAATATTAAGGATATGGTATTTTAAATAGATATTTTTATGAATATAATATCTTCCTAATTAGCTTATAACAAATAAAAGTACCTCTTCATTGCGGTAGATCGTATCTAAAACACTCGAAGTAATATTAACGCTATCGTTATATTTTACATGTTTTTTTTTATATTTTTTTGTAAAAGATTGCTATCATCGCGTTTACTTAAGGCCAATGTGATTTATAAGTCTTACGTCGTCTTCTCTTATATTGTTTATACGCTGACTAGAGACCTTGAAACAGTTGCATCAATTTTAATAACACATGTCTAAGAACCATCACGATCATGTCAGTTATCAAACAAAAAAAACTGCAATAAAATCAGCCCAATGTTTAAGAGCTATGATTCCACAGACAGACACACAGACACGTCAAACTTATAACACCCCTCGTTTTGCGTCGGGAGTTATTAACCACTGCGTCCCGCTTTTTGTCTGAACGAATAGGCAGAGGTGCTTCGCACCCACATTTCTCTGATCTAATTGAAAGCTTATTGAAACAATATGTCGCACGCAACTCTGAATTTGAAGACTGAAAAATCTAATACAATTTTTGTCCAACCTCGGAACCTCAAGCAGGAGTCGTACATAATTTTACTGTACCATCCAGCCATTCATTTGAATTATTAAAATTCGTAAAAATCAGTCGGTCAAAATACTTTCATAGATCTACATTAAGACAATTATTTATCCCCCTCGTCCCCTATTAGTGTACCACACGATGTTTGACACTAAAACGATGCTGTCTCATTAACCGAGAGCCAGTGCTCGTTGTGGTAAGTTAGTGTCGGCTTGTGGCAGTAAAATACGGCACTTGATTGGTGGGCAAACACTGGCCTCGCCACATAACTTACATAGCGACGCAGGGTAGGTTAGGGAGCTATACGTATCGATTTCGCAGACGTGATATTATCTTTAATGTACCTACGCTAACCGTTAGCGGTAATGTGAGAGTATTATACCTACCAGTAGCCCTCAATTACTTAATTGGAATTGGGATATAGTTTTCGAATGAGTTGTCTCGAACGTCAACGATCAGGGTGATGGTGTTTTCGTGTTTCGGCAAAATTTATGCGTAATTTTTCTCCTCTTAGAGGGTGTTCTCGAAGAAAACTTTGGAAATGTTATAAATTTATTTGACTGTCTGTTTCGATATGTTTCTAAACTCTATGTACGAGAAACTCGATCTGGATCTGTTTACCATTAAGGGTAACGTAAGAAAATGTTTTTATCCGTCGAACATCTAGTAGTTTATACTCGTAAGCATTCTATTTTATTCTACTTATTTTGTTTTGTTTCAAAAATAGCTCGGGAAGCGATATTATGTTGTGAAGAATCGTCAAAACAATCATGAATTTATTGCTTGTGTATATTGTTCTTACTTATTAGCTCCTGAAATATTACGTGCATTAAGTGTGTTTAATAATTCAACCTTTTTGAATCAAACAAGCTTAGTAAGTAGATATTTACATAATGGAGCCTTTTTACCTCACCGACAAAATTAAAAAAGAGATATTAAGATTTCCTTCACAGCAAAGATAGCTTATTTAAAACGGTTAATAGGTATTATAATTTGTGCAAAAAATGTTTAAATTAAAATAATCCGATAGGGGAACCTGCGGTAATGAGTCCGCCAGAAATTATCATGACTTTATTTTAAAAAAAGGGGCTAATTTATTTGCATTCAATGTATTTTTACCTACATTGATAACGTGTCAAATGTAATCTTAATCTGCTAAAATACCTACGCGCTTCATGTGCGTTCGGTTCACTTCAAAACAGGTCTGATAATACGCGAAGCAGTTAGATACTAATTTTATGAGACATCCCAAGTAAACGCCTTTCGGCTTTCACAGGTAGATACACCGACTAAATTTACATCGGCCTTCCGCCTCGGGATATACTTTTTTATCTGAATCGTGGAGTTATCGAATATATTATATTATAAACTGTATTTTCTAGGCGCACCCCTATTTGAAAGGTTCGCTCGAAACGGTATATGATGAAACGCAACCTTCGTAGTGGTATTTTTACGAAAAATAAACAGTTAAAATTTTACAATCGAAATTATAATCGTAAAAGAATTAAAGAAGTCTCTCATGTTAATATATGATCAATTTAAAGAGGTAGTTTCGAAGTTAAAAAATAAACCGCGAAACAGCATTTTATTTCTTAAGCGTAGTATGACGAAATTTTGCACGCGAACGCGAATTGAGCTACTGGCGAAGCATTTTCACACTCGATAAGGCGAAACTCAATTTCGCATCCCAATATACGGATATTAAATCTTTAATTGTACGTCAAATATAAAAGACTTACAATACAAAATGAATATGAATTTTTAATTTGTCACGATGGAAACACGAAAAGTCGTTCTTTCACTTGAAATTATTAACACATAATAATGTAATTTTATGATTTCTTTTAATGGAACGTGGGGCTATCGGAGTGGTCCGGGGTTCGAGATACGACCTCAATAATGCTTGATGTTAATGGACTTGCCCCGACGGAGGTGTGTTATGTACTTCGACGAGTATACGCTTACTAACATCATAACGAGCCGATTCACTGCAGGTTCGTAGGTATATCTACTCATAATCTTAAGATAAACAATATTAATGTTATTTTTTATCTAATATTTCAATGTATATTACAATTTTTTTTATATTAACTTTTATTTAAATTGATAACATCATGGCCGTGAACTGTCTTTCAGAACATAATTTAACACTTTTATCTCTTTAATTAACTGTATAAACATCATGCATGTGTTTTAAATTGCTTTAAATAATATTAATGTGTATAAATAATATTTTTATTTAAATTACTATCTTTCACGTACTTTATGGTAGTATATGGGTATATATTATCAGCAAAAACCCAGAAAAAACTCGTTCAACTCTGGTTTTATATAACTATTAACACTTTTATCTAACGAGACTAAAATATCGACATATTTTGTTGTTCTTTTAACATCTATAATTCAAAGCTAGTGTGGCGCACCACACAAATGGATCTTGAAAAACAACCAGTTATTTTGACAACCACCGTTTCAAAGTAGGTCGTAAATGCTACCTCCTACGAACGAATATTCACTTAATATCTTCGCAGTAAAGTACATTTCAGTTTGCAAACTTTTGATAAAATATAAGATTCTTTTCTTTAGTTACGCTAGACCTTAATTTTAATTTGGAATGAGCTTTTTATAGAGGACTTTCTGAAGAGAAACGATTTTTCATAAGTGATGAGGCGGCACTGATTGTGTATATTGGATAAATATTTTTAAGAAAAATCTCCTCGGGGTCGGGAAAAATGTGGGGTGTAATAAATATTAAGCAAAAGCAACGTCGACACGTGTATCTAATTTTTCGATTATACATGTTGGTAATGAATTAGCCCCCTGAGAGTTTAATCAGTATGGGGGCAGGGATTTACATGAAATACTGGCGTAAGTGGCAGGTACGAGTAAATATTAAAATATTACATACCTATACGTAGGCTGAATTAAAAATGGGGATAAAAAGGAGGGTGGGAATAGATTAAATCTACCTATTGGTATCGTTTTGATACTAAGCTCCAGAAACACAGATGTTTCTAATGATTTAATTTTGCCTAAATCCGGCCCTTCGTCAGCATATTGCTTCTTGAATACCTAAATTCAGGGAGCTTAATCTACATTTTTGTTGGTATAATCTTCGACGAGGAAGCTTTCATATTTTCTCGAGTCATTATGACTATTTTCCTTTTGATTATCGCGGATGTCGTTTTATTTATGAGTGTGGTACGAAATAATGTCTTTTTTTTTCAATTTCTTTTGCATAATGTTCAGCTTGACATAATATTCGAGAATTTTAACCTCCTTGCTCTTATTATCTATAGAGATGTCTGTCTGAGATGATGTCTGAGATGACTGGCCTGTTGGTCTAGTGGTTAGTGACCCTGACTGCTAAGCCGGAGGTCGTGGGTTCGATCCCCATCCAGGACAAATCTTTGTGTGATGAGCATAACGGTTTGTTCTGTGTCTGGGTGTAATTTATCTATAATATGTATGTATTTACAAAAAAAAATTATATGTATTTAAGTAGTATATTAGTTGTTTAGTACCCATAACACAAGCAAATAGGTATAATTGCTTACTTTGGGACTAGATGGCGCTGTGTGAATGTGGTAGAATATTATATTATATTATAGATAACAGTTTATTTTTTCATAATGCAAAATAAAAGTTGTATATCTTTTAATGTCAAGCACTTAGTATAATAGTAATACGGATTAAAGAAGTTGGTCATGGCATATCAATTACCTCATGCGGTCCAAGCCTACGGGCGTCATTATTTTACATAGGTACCTATAATATAGTAAGTTTAACATTCAATTTGCATTTTAATAGCTTTGGATTCTTCACACACATATTTTGCTAGAATTTACACGAATCGGATTGTCAACCGAGAGCAATTGAAAAAATATAAAAATGCTATAAAATTCGATCGTAAAAGAATTGTAAGTCCCGTGCACATTTTTTAACACGATATCGAATCGAATTGGACACTACTATATACCGTCGTTTAGTTAATTATTATTGTAGTGGAAACTTTTGAGAAGCATTAAAAAACGTGATAAAAACAACAATAAAATTACACACCATAATATATAGGCACGTGTCGATTTTATAAAATTTAGATTTACATTCATATAACCGATATATATCTTAAAACTAACGTTTCTATCCATCAATTTTTATCTATGTAAATGTTGAAATATACCTATGCCATTTTAGCGGCTTAATTGCACACTTAAATTTTATAACCGAAAACTAGTATTATATAATAAAAACTGCTCAAAAATAAACTGGGCTACTCGTCTTTTATATTGAAAACACAAACTCGATTCGGGAACTCCTTGAATCTTTTTACATTTTTCTCACAAAGAGTGGAACGGCAAATGTAATACAAGTTTCGTCCCGGAATAGGTGCGTTATCAAAGTAAAAGATAAAAGTTTTAAGATTTTATTTAAGAGACGGTACCCGTTCCTACAAAGTTTGGTCATAACGGGCCCGGATCCAACGCCTGCGGTATTTCAACTGAATACAAATAAAATATACACTCAGTATCTAATCTAAAACTATCAACCTTATTAATTTTTTTATTTTTTTCTCAGCGCGAGCGTCATATCTTTATGGTTTTATATTAGAATATTATAGAATTAGATACATTCAAATAGCTATCCGGATACTTATATACTGTCATAATCATAATTTATGATATTGGATTATTAAAATTGACACCAGTCATCGATAATTGCGTAGTCTAATAGTGTGGTAGTTTGTGTTTTCATTGTTCGGTAGTCAACAATATTTAAAATATAGGTAATAAAGACAAGCAGTTGATGATGCTTTATAACTATTTGAATATCTCATATTTGACTTTATATTACCTGAATGTAAATATATCCGAAGATTGTTAGTCCATGGCAAATAACACGCCAAGTTTACCTGTAGAAGGTAAATTTGTTTTTATATTTTCATGAACTGCGTCACTTCGATATCAAGTCCACGCCTCAGTGGTCGCAAACATTTTGTTACGACAGTAGAAAGAAAATATGTACCTATTGTTCAAGCGTAAGTACATAGGTATATATAAAGATGTGGAGCAGATAAAACAAGATTTAGATCACGTTCATGCTGTCATTACAAAGGGCTACGTGCCATCTGGCTTTAGACGAAAATTCTGAACATTTCAGCCGGAAAGTTATACCTACTGTAATGGTAAAGGCAATTCTAAATTGTACCTACTTGAACTGAGAAGTTTTAGGTGTGATACTGATTTAAGTAGTTAGGTTTTAATGATCAATTGTGTTACTAATCAATTAAAATATAGGATTATATCAATGTGATGTGTCAGTACTTACGTAAATAAAACATAATTATCAAGATTGTTCGAGCGAATAAATTTCACATAACCCGACCATCCCTAGTAGCCAGTATCTTTCTAAGTTCTCGCTTACTAACCTTCTGGTATATAATAATAATCGCTATTTATAACTCATGCTGTTTAACGACCAAACTTGTGTCGACTGGGTCCCTATCTTATCTATCTAAGAGCACCTTCACAAACCATTCGGTAGCTTATTTTAATTACACACAAAGAATTTATAACGAATACTCAAAATCATATCAAAGAAATAAACTTTTAATTTGGTTACGATCGAAACAGCCGCCACAAAACCCCATAACGAAAATACTATAACTAAAGAAATTACTAACCGACTCTTAAACCTGGCAATTTCCATTAGTTTGATTAAGAAAAGATTCGACAACATGAAAACATGTTGGTATTTAACTTTTAACTATCCATGCACACATATCTCCTGCGTTGTGTGTGCGTTTCCGTTACATGTGTAGGTATGAGCAAACACATGAGGGTAAACACAAACCAATATCTACTTTAAGTTCTTCGAACTACAGTTCAGTATTCATTGGAAGTAGGTGGGATTTATGACGTAATATCGCAACGATATCACGTATCGATTGGTAGCGGCTCAAAGCCGATACAACCGCTTCTATTTACGCTCTTTACCTATTTATAAACCAAGCTATCTGAGTTTCTACCTGCGCTCGCCGCTCCGATGTTAGTTCTCGATATATGCACGTAGATACGGATAGATATTTCATAGAAAAATTCGGAACGCCCTTACATTGAGGAAATTTAAGGAAATAGGGTAGTGGAGCTTATTATCGCCAACCTCATCGATTTTGTGATATAATACGATGCAGCTCATGCATTCTAATATTTGTTTATTCTAAAATACTGTGTGAGAAAAATACGAGACGTGCAAGTCATTGTCATTCATACCTTCTTGCGTATATTCATTTATGCAAAAGTATTCTATGAGTGTTCAAGTAGATTTTAATAAAAAATACGTTTACAATTAACGCACCCTTTGCTCGTAACTGTCTCTGTCGGGTTGATCCTAATGAAATAATTAACTTTAACGAAGGATTGATTTGGTTGCTGAAGATTAGAAATAAAATATCCAATTAAAAATGCAGACGTACCTAATAAGATTTCAAGTATAATAAATTAGAATTAGTGGGTATTCTAGAGATGTTAATCTTCACCGAGATTTGCAAATGAGTTCAGTGATATATGGCAAACAAGTAATATGTAGAGGAGTCGTGCATCAGAGCAACGAACGGTCACTGACACGATGCATCGATACGATTGTTACACTCGAATTCAAACCGACGTGCCTTTCGGTCCTTAACCCCACATTTAATGTGATAAATCCTAATTTCGACTCTTCATTTCCATCAATACATTTCCCAAATGCTAATTCGTATCGTAATTTAAGGCTTTTAATGCTGTGAGGTGAGAAAACGACACGCAAGCGTATCTCTATATCTACATTTCATTAATCTAATTATACACAAGTTAAAAACCGCATTCATCTTGGGCTTTCTAATTTCTACCGCCACCTGCTCAAGGGGGCAATTTATTTGTAAAGCTCCACCGGCTGTACCAACTCCGATTTTCATTCGACGAGCTTAACTACAAACTAAACTGAATTTATCAAGTAGCAAATGTCGTGCAAACATACGCGTGCCGACGACTTTACTGTCCATAAACTGAAGCTGTTAGAGCTCATCTTTCTTCTTAACGGCCTCTGGGAATTGTTTATAGTGTAAAAAAATGCCAAATCGCAACCGAACAGTCTCGGATTAACGACCAAAAATATTTACGTTCAGTATCGTGCAACACTTGTTTAATGAGAGCCAATTTACGTGCCCGGGGCGCCAATGTTATCGACTATTATTATTTACGGATCTGAACGACTACTACATATTGGATATCGTTCGCAAACCACGCCCAAAGCCAATATTTGCACTAACATTCGCATAAGGCGAAACTAAAGGAAAATTACGCAACGCCCCATATATTATTAAAGTCGGCCGTAAAATGCCTGAGTTACCGATTCCATCGACGTTTAGTGTCGAACAATCGGCCGTAGCCGGTGAGTCAGTTGGCGCCCGAGGACGGACGTCGAACTACGCCTACAAATCGGAAAATATCCCTTACCATGTGTTACTAAATAAACATAGAGCTCGTTGCCTACATAAGCAATGGCTGACTCGCCCGTTCCCCGCACGTAGATGTCCATTATCTTTTGAAGTCACGCTCGAATCGAATCCATTATTATGTTTTATACTCATAGTAATCGTAGTTGACAAGTACGAGGAACACACAATATATGAATTTTGATTAGAATTATTTTATGCCAGCCGCGATTCCTTCAAAGAAATACTGCATTGTTAAATCCCGAACAGATGGGACGTCCCACGAAGCCAGTTTCGCCTGAACCCTAATTAAATATTTTAATTTATTCTCTTCATCCGTTCGGGGTATTATTTCTTGTATAGCTACAGCCCATATATGGTATGATATGTTAAATTAAAATGCATTGGTTAATTTTCTCAATAACATAATTCGGGAGATATTTACCCCATTAACAGTCTGTACTCGAGCTTGGACGAATCGTTTCGCGTCCGTCGATATAAAGATGTCCAATTCACAAACTTTATGTCTTTCCATTATCATGTTGAGTAAAAAATGCCCAATAATGTTCCGCGACTGATCTACCATAAATAGTCGAATGAGGAACACCTAAAAATCGAGTAAAACAATTAAAATACCATAAAATGTGGTGGTTCCCACCATAATCATTGAGTAATTCTGTATCGTTACTACGGGATGATAAACACGCCTCTCGTGCCGAACGTAAAAACAACTTTTGTTACCATTTTATGACAACAATTACGACCTATAAAACGTGTAGCGATTATTCTTCGTACCGATTGTTGTGGTCGTGCTGTCATCAGCCCGTGCTGAGGACTGGCTACTTACTGACACGCTGCCACCTTATAAAAAACTTAACTGTTACAATATGCTATCGTAAATTAAACTTTATTTTATTACCAATAAAGTTCAACATTTATTGCTACGATTTTGTGATATATTCATCGTCGAGGGAGGCGCTGATAGTAGGTACGCAGCCTACGAGCCTTGACTTTGTCAGCTGTGTATTTAATTCGTCAATCCGTTCATATTCCGTGCCATGTGTAAGTTTTACGAGTTTTGTGGAGTATTTGGACATTAATGTATATTTAAAAAGAGAATCTTCGTTAAACAGATGACATTTTATAGTCATCCACTTCCATAAAGTTATGCAAATTATTTTTTGTGTCTTCTCTTGTTTTGGGGAATTTCATATAATTTTAAGATATTATTAGGTGTTTTATGTTTGCTATTAGTATTTTAGTGACGTAAAATATATCTGCATTAATTTAGTTTCTGATAACATTTCAGAATGAGTTAACATAATAGGATCTTGTTTAGAACGATATCATGTTAAAATTTTGGCGTAGAACTGCAACCAATTTGGCGAATGGAACAAGGGGTTACAATTTGTGTTGATAGTTGTTATCAGTGCTACCCATCGTAGAAGTACAGCCTACAGAAAAAGTCTGAATTTATGAAAATATTTATCCTTAAAAAAAATTGAACTTCAAACACGCGATATGTCTCACATTTTCGTGTTTCATCCAAGGATGTTATTCTATCTACGTCGAGTCAATGTTCCATAACTAATGAAGAACATAAGCCGTACTCTCCTAATATATAGGTATATGAAAGCGTACGCCCAACGGACACGTGGTATGCATTTAATAACTTAATTGTAATGTTTAAATGGTACTTTTAAAAATAAATAAGTAACAATAGAAAACGATTTCATTAGTTACTTAAATTTAATTGTGATGGTTAATTTCTTCATATCATCGGTAAAAATGAGCTACTCTTTTTTATATTTATAAATGAAAGTTATTTTGAATGGGGAGTAAAAGGGACTTGATCCAATTACTGAAGATAGATATGTAATTTATACCTATAGTGCATGGTGAGTGGTCAAAAAAAGGAGTGAATAGGTTTCTTAAGGGTCGGCAACGCGCTCGTGATGCCCCTGGTGTTGCAGGCGCCCATAGGCTACGGTAACCGCTTACCATCAGGCGGACCGTACGTCTGTTTGCCAGCGACGTGGTATAAAAAAAAAAAAAAATGGTGTCACCGAATATATTTAGAAGTGAAACAAAAAACAGAAAGGATGATTGTCTATCTGATAAAATCTGAATATGAAGATGTAAGAAAAGCATCGGTAGGTACCTAATATCTTTAAAATTTTCTTTTCCTTCAATATACTAAAGTATGTACTTAATATTCGACACATTAGCTTAAATACGTCGTAATGCTAATGTCTTAATCAGCTTAGTGGGTACTAAGCATTAATTTACCTAATTCATTCAAATTAATACGAATATTACTGAATTAAAATGTCACTAGTTTTCAACTAAGCATATTAATTTTATAAAATGAATCTACTATATTTCAAACCTTTGTTTTATTAATGAAAGCTATGTTACAATCATCATAATTCATAATACATTTTTTTTCATTGTCTGCTCGAAATTTACCATAATCTTATATTTGCTTTGCAATCGGCAAGATGGCGCGATAGATCAATTTATTGATGTGTCTTAAATGATAACATTGAATAGTGTGTCAAACAAAACATTGTCTACCGATAGCATAGAAGTTCTAAACAATGTTTTAGAGCGGAAATCTACGAGACAATAAAACTTATGTATAATGTAAGCCGATAATTCCACCCACGTATATGTTTTTCATTCACTCACACAGGCGAAGCGCGGAGCTCAACGTGTCTTAGCGTAGGCGCATCAACTTGCCTCGACTATCAGGTTTTGGTAACTCCTCTATTTAAACCTACTAGTCAGTGTTTATAAACAGATAATTTTGTAGCTTTATTACGTGTCATAAGGCCGGAATATATTAGTTATGCCCGTTAATATTTCATGTAGTTCGTGCTCGAAGCGTACCAGTTTTAAACCAAAGAATTTTATTTATTATGTAGTTACTATAATTTATAAATATAAATTGAAGATTTTGAACACCCTGACTAAAAGATTATAGTTTTAAATATAGTGTTGATGATACATTCATTATGTATCTAACATTTTAGCCAAAATTTAATAGTGTTTGACTACACCAATGATATTAGAATACATAAGGGCACTTAGACTTTAGGTTTAACATGAGTATAGTGAGAGGTTTCTACAGTATTTACTGAGTACCAATGAATCAACTTCAATTAATTCCTTACCTACTGGAATAAGCATTTAGGAAAATATACCCTATTCTGCTCTTTTCAGAGAAATTACCTCTACAATAGGTCTATTTTATTTATTTCTAGAGTTTGTAGAAACTGTCTACAGAATTTTATTTTGGTTGAGTAATGGTAACGTTTACTGGTGAACATGGGCCCCAACGATATAGCATAGCGTCTAATCTGGATCAGTTTGCTTTCAATCAAAATGTAATTTTTTTTTCATTCCCACCTGATGAAAAGCGGTCACTGTCGCCTATGGACGCCTGCAAAACCAGTAGCATCATAAGCGCATTGCCATCTTCTAAAAACTCTTCACTACCTTCCATACTGTCGTTTGGCTCAGTTTAGATATCGGTTCAATAGTCGCCTAAAATTACTACAAATGTTTGCCTTTCGTTGAATGCAACGTCTTGGGACATTTTCAACAACAGCTTATATTGTACAAGTCTGCCCTTTCACAAATACCGTCTGCAACGTGTGGCATTTAATTTAATATTCATTGCCTTATTTCATACAGTGATATTACTCGGTGGTGGATTTTAAAGGGCAAATTATAACCATAAAAGTATCGATAGTATAAATATTTTGCCAGATTTATGCTTAATTAAATTTAATATTCTATTGCTAATAAGCATAATACAGTGTAGTATTGTGGTTTTACATTTATAGAATGATTAAGTCCACAAAATATGACTATTTTTGTTAGATTATCTTTTATTACATAAGTCGATAAACGTCATGTGGGACAGTGTTGTCCGACAAAATACAATTTTCTATTGTGTCTGAGGTCTGACGTTCAAATTTGGTGTCCAAGTTACCCGTTAATATTTATCAAAATTATAAGTGTCAAAGTATGTTTGTTTCTTTATCTTGTATCTCTTGTATCTCTAACAATGGTTGGAAGGAAGGAAAGTGACACAGGCAATTATTTATTCCGATAATAAGTTCCAGTGGGTAGATAGCAGGTTGGTAACAATAAGGTTGAATAGTTTTTTCAAGTAGATTCTGTAACTACTTTAATTGTTGCTCAAGTGAAAATTTATTTTCAATGCATTGTTTAATTTAAAAAGCTACGACAATACGTTCAAATTAGCTTAGTTTAAACTTAGACTTATATTAAATACCTGTTTGACACCACTTCATTATTAGTATGATTAAAATAAAACTACTTTTATAGTAAGTAAGAAGTAAATGTACTTTTTTACAATTTCAATGAATATTTTTGTAAAATGGCGCAGTGTTTGCATGCCGACGCTACCCTGTTTCATATTCGGCGCGCGCTCCCCAGCTATATTTTGAATGAGACAGTCTCCAGACCTACGTCCGTCTATCCTATACACACATGTTTCATACCGTCGAACGCTAACTTTCATACAAACACTCTCCCGCTGACATCACACATGTATACATGTACGCGGAACGTCTATACACTTTTCCGTTTTTAAACCCCACTGACGAATGACAAATTTTCTCAAAAATATTTCAGATAATTTCATGTTAAGATATAAATTTATAACAATATCTGTCTCGACGTTTCAAAGGCAAGCTAACAAAGTTTTCAACACTGGAAGCAAGAATTGGGGTTCTCGACCAATTTATTAAAGCGTAGTACGATTTACGCGCTAATTTTAAAAGAAATACTTCGTGTTAGCATTGGATATATGCGAGATTTTCGTATATTCTACGCACACACTTAAGTATGTGGGTAAGATTAATTTATTCCCTACGTCTACCACCCTGTTCACACTTGAAATGTATTTTAGGTAGCTGATACGTTTCGTTGCTCAGTTCAAAATGTTCGGTGATTTTTTCATTCACTCCTCATTTTAGTTGTCATCATTGCGGCTCAGTTTTACAAAGACTGCTTTGATAATACTTCAAAATTAAATAAAGCTCCTCTTTTATGGCTACTTCATAGTGTTGTAGGGGTAATATACATTGCCGTATAACGTTCAGTAGATATCGTTGTTTTAAGCAAAACAACAGCTGACGGTGCAGTTTTAATATCACATCGAGGGGAGCGAATTTAAAAAACAATTTTGATGAAGATAATATTGATTTAAACAAAATAAGACTTTTATTAAACCGGATCAAAATACCTATTTAGCGAACCCTCCGTCTGCATCCCACCCTAATACGGTTTTATTCAGAGCTTAACTTGGTTTCTATAACGCCTACGTATTTGTAGAAGCCTAAATATTTACATATTAAGTATCTACGAAGGTAAACAAAATATGATGTTACGTGTTAAATTTATAAAGTATATCGAAAGGCCAAAGTGTATTGGTGAGGTAACTACACGGTATTCATTATTCATATTTGACAGACGCACATCCCTTACTTCCCAAGGGAACCTCGCAACGAAACATAAGAATTCGGCTTATTTTTTTGTGAATAGGCACCTGGTTACCTGCTGAAAATAAAGTAAAATGAGAAAAAATCAACTTTCACAAATTGCCTAGGTAGATACGTTATCTGAATGTGTGAGATGAAGATAAAAATTGCGAAAGATTCAGCATTTTCATACAAATAATCTAGGGGCATGTTCATATCGTACTTTTTGTCCTTTGTCAGCGAACAATACGTAGGTATATCTACTTATGCCAGAAAAGTATCTTCGAACCCCATACCCGTTGTGTTTTTTCTATAAAAAGGACAAGATATGGACAAAGAGTCAACAAAGGGTGGAACGAGAAACCTTCTCACAATGTCCTCCCAAGTTAATATATAACTTGCTTCAATATATTTCAGATATTTTCATGCTTATTTTGAAATAGAAGATATATTTTTTTTACGAGTTATGCGTATACAAAAACGTTTTTCAAATTCCTAATCTTAGAGCCGTGCCATTTTTTGCTGCATTGATATAAGAATAATATAATCTGCTGGTTGATATGATATAGATGGGATAAAAACAAGAGTCTGATATTATCTTTGCGACCACTTAATACGCTCCAAGCGTAGCGCCTAAAGAAAAATGTGAGTGATGTTTTATTAAAAAAGAATAAGTACATTACCTACATACTTATTAGGTACAATAAATTATTGGAAATTTGAAAGGCTTTTTGTCAATATTGGCCATCATTTACCATTCATGGGTTAGTGAGTAAGTGACAACACTAGAATTAGTCAGGGATATATCCAAACTGCTGATAAACTTATTTTCTTTGAATAGGTATGCTTTGGATAGAGACATTATTGTAGCATTATGAAACATTATGACCTTTTTTAAATATCCCACTGTTGGGCAAGTGTCTCCTGCAAACATTTTGGAGTTAATTTAGCCTACTATAGGTACTACGCCGGCCAAACGGGTTGGTTTAGGGTTTTGTGCCCATTTTACCTTTTTACGCAGCTTAAAGTACCTTAGTCACCTTATACGTCACCCACACGGGTTGAAAAGGGTTAGTGACATAATGTATTCTTAATCCGTCACTACACGGATAACTACACAAAAATTTGTCTACACGGCGAGCATATAAAAAAATAAAACCAATCTGTTTTATTTTTATATTTTAAATGAATGAATTTTTTATCGACTTGTAATTTAATTCATTCTTGGTAATATAAGTTACTATTTTGAATTATAATAATTACCAACATTTACTGCCCGGCAAAAGAAAATAGGAAACCGTAAAGATACTTATAACTATTATATTTATATATGCCAAGTAATATAATTATAATAAATTATATTGCGAAACTTTATAAAACTAACAATTTAAGTATAATGTATATAAAAGCCATAAGTAATAAACAAGGCGCATGTTATGTTTATAACCATCTATTAATGACATGGCAAATGAAATGTCATTATTTATGGTCCTATATTAGTAATATAGATATCCATTATAGGATTTTATGAGAAATTATTGGCAGAATTCATTACTTAGTCGTATATTTATTGAATTTATTAATTGTAAATTTGAATTCGCAGTCGTCCTGTCTACAATATAGTTAATAAAATATAAGTAGAAATTAAAGGATAATTCTATATTTTAAATGACTTAGGCCGCTTATAATAACAATATTAAGTTGTACTTTATTAGTCATAGTTTAAAGTAAGTTATAAGAATATAGATATTTTCCTATTTTATAAAAGAGACAAGAAACATAATGACTACATTTTATTGCATCAAGTCTACCGACATTCGTTGCTATTTATAAATTAAAAAAAGAAATGCGTATATGATATATGTTCCGAGATATAAAACTCAACCCAATTACAAAGGTTAGACATTTTAGACAAATAAAACCTTAGATGATAATGATAAACAACAACAAGTATTGTAGGGTGACTATAAAAATAATTTGTTTTTAAGCAACACACTGCAAAATGGGGACGAGTGGGCAAAATGGGACGGACGAAGGACCCTTACAAGTGCGGTGGCATAACTTTATTTTGAAATTAACATAATTAGAGAAATGTAAGCCAGAGCCGGGTAACATGGCTGCCGCTTATTAACTTAACGACCGCAGCCATACTGTAATTGTAATTGCGGAATTATCTACAAAACAGGTGTTAAGTGGCAATGGTAAGCTCTTGGTGTTTTGAAGATCAAGTGCTTTTATTCTTGCTAAGTGTGTAGGAACCTAATATTTATTCTTAAATTTTAATTATCGCAGAAAAATCATGTTTTTCGATATTTAAATTGTGTAATAATTATACATTTGCGTCTATTAGAATGTGCCAAAAGTTTTATTTCATTAAACTAGTAGGTAGGTATACCTAGGTAAAATGTTTGAAAGTTTAATTTATTCCAAATAATTTTGTGGGTTAATAAGTTTATTTAAAATGTATAAATACATTTAAATTTTATGATGCCGTATTTTAATTTGTAATTTCCCGCCCTTTTTATTTTAAAGATACATTTAAAAGTAGTTTTTATTTATAAATATTATTGTTTAAATTTAGTTTAAAATATTGTATAAATATAAGTCTTTGGTGGGAAAAAAAACATTTAAATTGTATTAGAATTTAACATATAAACATAATATAATAATATTAGAACAATAAGATCATGTTTTGAATATATTTGCCTCCCTATAAGTAGGTAACTATCGAACTGGCTTAAATGGAGTTTTCTGGAGAAGTTCCACGAAAGAACGCGTAGTATATTTTTATGAACACACAACGTGAACGAAGGCCGCGGGCGTAAGCTAGTAATATGATAGTTTTATAGATATGCCGCATAAGGAAAAGTATTTTTTCCTCATCGGAACTGAAGACTTTCTTTGCGAAAACTCATTTATCACCTAAACATTGGCAGAGATTTTGTTTTGTCTAAGTGTCGCATATTTATAAACTAGCGCAGCCATATCTTACGTTCAGCTTTTGTTTTCCGGTCTCTTGGAACATCAAAGTACGTTATTTACGAGTAGGCCACCGAAATTTTTCTTAGATAATTCTGTGGGACGTATATTTTATAGAAATGGTTTTTTGTTATTCATTAGTGTAGTACAGCCGGCAGTAATAAAATACAATAATTTAATTACGGATTTAGAGCATATCTATCTTATTCGGGATACAAAACGTCCATTTCTTTTTCTTATTACATTCTTTTAGATGTTATAAATTAGGGAAAAATCCTTTGACATCCCTCGAAATAGGTGAAGTCGGGTGTATCAGGTGTCCCAAAGTGATCCCTAAGAATAGTATTATCCCAAACATATTTTCCAAGCTGGGGTCGTATAGACCACTTGGACTCCCCACTCTGAATAAATTACTTATCTACATTGATTTTTTGATCGGATTTACATAAGGAAAGGTTTACACTGAATACTGGACGTTATCTAGAACTCTTAGGCTTATCAGGCTGGTACATTTTGTTCCAAGCTCCGACACTTAGATCGAGATAAATTGTATTTTAGGCTTCATTTTAACTTGAGCACTTTAAGTCTCAAGGTAATGTACCTACAGCGAGGCTTTTAAATTATGTTTCTACATTTACAGAAGTATTCTACAATGTTGCTTTACAACTTATCTGTTAAAATAGGTAGTTATTTGATATTATAGACATTTGATACTTTTACATCACTTCAAAACAACTATGTAAATTGCAAAATTATAGAATAAAATATTTTATACGACGTATTTTGAGAAATATTCATTTGAAACAAGTTTTATTAAATAATGACAATATTAGACATAATTTATGATAAAGTAATCAGTGACGTTTAATGGCGTAGATTAAGTAAGGTTGTTCAAAAAGGTATTTCATTCATTTTTCATTCATCTCAGCCTATTGCAGTCCACTGCTGGATAAAGGCCTCTCACAACACGCAAAAAAAAAAGGTAGGTATTATCATCATTAATGTTTCGTGTAATGACGGATTAAGAATGTCACTACCCCATCTCAACACGTGGGTCTCGTAAAAAGCGACTTAGGGAGTAACCTTATGCAGACAAGAACAACAAAGGAAAATTCTTTCACTTTGTGTAAGCACTGTAAGAAGAGGATTCGAAATAAACCCTATACCAACCCGTTTGGCCAGCTTGGTATAATAAGGTAAATTCCTTCCACGTTCTTTGGAGGAGATCCCTGCAAAGCAGTGGGACGTTTTTGGGTTGAAATGATGATAAATGTTTTTAATAGGTAGCAGCAGTTCAGGTGATCTAAGGAGACAAAAGGTCGCTATGATTAGGTACCTCTCTGCCTAACCTTGCAATAGAAAAGCGTAACCCATCAATCAGTGCTTCTTATTTATTTGTAATTTATTATTTTTATATTTATTGTGAAGAAAACATTAGGTACTTTATATGTAAAGAAGCTTTGTCGAAACAAATCCTAGAAAGTCGAAGGGTCTAAACAAGGTGAACCCAACCCTGTCCTGTATTTAAGTTCTAAGTAAAGGTTAGTTGTTCATGTGTTTTGGCCTTCTAAAGGTCAAAGGTCAGGCGTCTTGCAACCTTCGGAACCATTCAAGTAGCCATCCCTATTATTAGTCATTTGTAGGCTTAGTAAACACCGAATAACTTCCAAATAATTAACGTTCAAATATATTATATGTGGTATTGTATCTATTTATATAGGTAGGTAGGTAGGTATTTAATGTAACTATTTGTAACTTACTGGTAAAGCGTTCTGTTCATATTGTATTTTCTAAACTACTTAATTAATTAAGCGCCTAATAAAATTACCAATTATTTGCCATATACCTACATTTATTATAATATTCTTAAATATTGACAATAAATAGTAAGTACTTACGTACTAATCAATAAGAATATTCTAATAAACTAGCGGACCCGACATACGTTGTCCTGAATGATATAGGTACTAATCGATTGTATTTTTTTATTTGTGAATCTAAACCATCCTCGAATCCACTTGAACACATACACAAAAATTCATTCAAATCGGTTCAGCCGCTTAGGAGGAGTTCGCTGTCAACACACGTAACAGAAGAATTATATATAGGTATAAAGATATTGGTATTACTATTGATTACTGTATAAAACACGTCTGATTCAACATATAAAAAGTATGTTTTAAAATTAAATACTGTAAGAATGAAAAAACCAGCTATTGTTTTCGAAGAACGTCTACAAAGATTCTTACCATAAACGTTTTCTTAAATAAACAAGCCTAAGTTTCCGTCGTCTAATATTACGTATTCACGTGCTCATACCTACACAAATACCTGCAGCTATCATTCAAATACGCTTGGAAAACTGGTTCCTTCACGTTATCGTGATGCACATACCTACCTACAGATAGCACTCGTTCAAACAAGTGTTATTTTAGAACGCCAATGTCGTTGAGTTTTCGAGAAACGAAGGGAGAATTCCCCAAGCTCAATCTTTGTATCGTTGTACAGACTTCTACAATCTAATGATATCATTCTACAAGATATTTCGCCAAGTAAAAACATCTTTAATTTAACAAACAAATAACATTTAGGCTTCTAATTCTACGCTCAAGCCGTTGAAGCAAAAAATTGATAATGTCACGATAACTTTGGGGGTATTTTCTTTTCAATTTAAATGTGACCTTTCGTCCGGACATCGAACTTGGAACCCCGTCTAGACATCTACGAGTTACGCTGTGGCTTCTGATAAAATGCCGTATACGGCAGTAAGGCAATAATAGAGAAGTTGCCTTGCCAAACACATTTGAAATACAAGTCTGCGCTAAAGAGATTTGGCACGAAATCTCGTGAGATTTACACTTCGTGTCGGTGAGCTCAGGTATTGACGTCAGTGTGTCGCTAGCCTTACTCAACCCTCCGACTGCAGCCCGCTTCCTGCATTTCCCTTACACTCATACTTTTATTTTACGACATGTTATCTACACGAGATACGCTCAAATGTGCTATGTAATATGTTTAAATTGGACGCAACTCACAAGTAGGTACTTTCACACGGCTGTGAAGGGTTGATTGTTCATGACTGATTTGAATTTTCTAAATGGACTTTTAAAGTTCATAGATAGGTAGTCTCTACAACTCATTTGTAATCGGTTTTGTTCTGTTTTGTTTCAGATATGAAGTGAGTTATTAGTACCGATATTGGACTCATTTATCTCTTGCTAATGGTTTGTAATTTTGTTTTATTTTGTTTATTTTTCAACCTTATATATTTTTTAATCATTAAAAAATGTATGTGCCTTATCAATGAATCACTTCTAGTTGATACACATCTTAATATTAAGTCCCTCGTCTCTTAACAAACATTGCAAGGTGAGCGCGCAATTACAGAAAGCTCCGAACAAAAAATATCTGGTAAAGTAACATTTTTCGTCTGAAATACTGAAGGGCAGGTAGTAGAATATCGCTTAATCGAGGCGGGAGGCTCTGTTGGAGGAGCGACATTAATCGGAGGCTTTACGAGGGGAATCCGAGCCGCAGACAACGTCAGCCTCTTAGCGTATTGAGCGAGTATAGTTAAACAACTCAGATAAATTGGAGAGGACTTGACTAATAAAATATAATAAAATTTTTAGCTAAACAAATATTTCCAAATAACATACAAAATAATTTGAATATTTATTGGGCTTTAAACACGTCATTAAAAATATTTATAAATTTTTAATATATTAAATTATTATGCAACGAGTCTACGTCACGTATTAAATTTAAGGAATATAAAAAACCTTATTTGTTTGAACGATGTTTCGATCGAATTAGGTAGTTAGGTACACCGACCGTGGTCACGGGCTGACTGTAAAGTTTTTAACAGCTAATTAAACAGATTATCCGCATTAATTAAAATATAATGTTTTGTGTTTCAACCAAGGCGCTAACTAATACGTTAAAATGTCACAACAATGGAAAACAATGAGCATATAAGGCATACTTGCATAATTTTATACAATTATTTATGTAAATTACATTAATAACCCTTACTCAAATGCATTTAACAATCCCACTTAACTCACCATACCATATTATAATAATATAACAAGTTGAAAAACTCAACGTAGCATAACCTAATTCTGCATATCCTACACGACTCTATATAGAGAAAAAGTAGCGCTGGAATCGAAGAACTTCGTCCAAACTGGAAATATAATTTTAAAGATGGCTGCCGTTCTCGACCTACCCCCGCCCCGCACCCTCCGCTACCCGCACCCTGACGCAGCCTAAAATATTATGCACCCAAAAACCATTGTCTGTTGCCATGACAACGGACCGCTCGATACCAGGGACTCGCAGCCGCACAATCAAAGTTACAGTCATCTCGCTTACTCTTTAAGTAGTCAGATGCTGGGGCCGGATTTGGACGTATCGTCGTATTCGCACCGTGATGGCTGAATGCCAGTGTTTGTAGGGTTAGCATAAATGCTCTGCGCTGTCGGTTAAGTGAGCCAGCGGTCTTGTTGGAAAGCTTCGGTCAAACAAGAATGTAAATTATATAAGTATATTGAACCGTTCTGACCTATATCGAAATATCGATTGTATATAAAATGTATCAAATATGTAATGCTATAGGAAATATCTCGTACCTAATTTACAACACAAAACCTCTATATTACTATATTATTATGGTTAGTTCTATGATTGTATTATACTCACATGATTATCCTAGATGGTTTATTTTAGATGGGTTAAATATTTTCTTAGGTTTAGGTTAATTTTCGTTGAAAATGTGGCTCCTAATTTCTTCTGTGCCGTAGTTCCGTTGATTTTTCACGTTATCAATTCAATGGTAATTTAAATATAATCACTCCACTAATTACTTATTTAGATGCACTAATATTTTTTTTACGAATTCAGTAAAAGTAGGTATATGTTATCACTAGATCTACTTAATTTTAATATATAATTTTGTTCCCCAACTTTCCCGAAACTCATCTTGGGAAGCTACCGTGCAAATGACTCCAAACTTGAAGCAATTTCAAAAACAAATTAGAAAGTTCTATTTTCGGCTCCCCTATTGGTCGATTGCTCAAATGTTATATTTTTTTCCTTACCTTTAGACTAACTTTCTCTTTTTTGTTACAATTCTCATTCTTCCTGGTTTGCTACCTCAATGCGGAAGGGTTTTTAAAAACTTTCACCCCTGAAACAAAAGCTTAAAGCATTTAACCCTGCAGGATTCGTGAGACAATGCCAACTGTCGGCATGCTCTACAAAAAAATATTTGTTTTTTTATTACACCACAACAATGTGACATATTATAAAAATATTTGTTATGCATCATTAATTTAAGTTCTATTTTCATATCTTTTATTTATATGTAGCACTTTGAGTAATGCAACCATTCATAATCATTTTTTTTTTTATTAATGGGCAATAGTATTTATTGTGTTTATTAATTTCCCATTTAGAATTTTTTCCTTTACCTACTTTATTTAAACTTTTTTACCATTTTTATTGAAATTACGTTAATAAAAATAAACTGATAGACATCTCAAATTGAAATGATTAGCAGTCAATAATTTTATAAAAACATCTACATTGGGCCTCCAGCTACCCTTTGAAATCTGACTAACAAATTAACTGACAATAAATGTCAGTGAAATTTCCTTGGTAAAGGTAGTTTCTAGCCAGAATATATTTGAAAACTCCGCATTTTCATTAAATTATTAAAACTTAGCTAAAAAACTAATTCACTAAAGTAAAAAATCTTATTAAAAGTACTGAACTGACATTTCTCTTTTGTTAAAGCTTCATCGTGCTCCGAATTTACTAAAAAGTTCGGCCTTGATGACAGAGATGGCGCTTTTGCCGGGTCGTAAAAATGTACTTACTCTGGCGAAATTAGAAGGGTTAATCTGATCGTAGGTAATTTTTGACGTGGTTTGGAACTTAGGTCACACATTTCGTACAGAAAACACTTTAGTAGAGATCTAATCGGAATAATAATTTTTCTCTAGGTATGTTCAAAGAAAAAGTGAGTACGCCCCATCAAATATTGTGTCATTGTTTACCTACTATATTGTCAGGTTTAAAAGTTTTGGTACGAAAAGGAATTTTTAAACTGCTAATTTCACACACAAAATAATTGTAGTTTTTTACTACACTTCATCTCTACCCATAAACGTCCCACTACTGGACACGGGTCTCCTCCAAAGAATGTGGAGGGAATTTAGCCTACACTTTACACACACTTACTTGATTTAAATGAAATTGACTACAATTCTAGACCTATCTCGTTAAAAAACTAGGCATGATAATACCTATTTATTTTTACCCGACTGTTTGAAATAATTGTATTAAATAATTACATTATTTTACGTCACCACAGCTACAGGGTTACTTTATACAACAATGATTTTATTCGTATCTTTCCTTTCATTAACTTTTAAGATTTCTACCTTACTTACCTTCAAACAAAGATCAAAGGCCATGGCGAGACGGCAAATAAGTAGGCATTATGAAATTTTACCTACAATTTTAGTACTCATCTGAGTACATAAAAATGTCATATAAAGTTGTCGTAATAATTATTAAAATTAACATACTTAGGTAGGTAAGTATAATTTTTTCCTTCATAATTTTATCATCATAAAAATATATATATTTACCCTCCTATCTCATGTAGCTAGTATTTTTAAAGCAGCCTTGTTCATAAGTACCTACATCTAGGTGACTTCATAAGTTGGTTTTCAAAAAAAATATTGTCTACCTATCGAAAGGAGGCTTTTTTCAAATCACTATTGTACTATTAAAGGCCCTACTAGATAAGTATCATTATTTGTTTAGGCAAGTACTTCATTTAATTTCTTAGTAGGATGTTCAAACAATCACAAATTTGTGATCGGAATACTTACGTTGGTAATTGTATGTATTCGTGGATATCATACCTCCGCTTCCGCAAAACAGCCAATTCCTAGAAAAATAGAGGTGATTTTAACCGTTTGCTGTTCCTAGTAGGCACCTGATTATTAAGCAAGTTACTAGGTTTAGATGATTTAAATATTTAGATGATATAGGTAGGTACTTATGTTTGCATTAAGTTTAGTTTATTTATATAATATATAGCAGATGTAGATTTACAATGACATAACAATTATTATTAACCTTTTGCCCGCCACGTCAAATCGGTATCGCCGTGCCTTGAGCGCCAAGCTTTTAAAATACAGTACATTTTTGATGTGCCATGCCGTCATTGGCGTGGTGAGCACATTTTCATTTTACGTGTACCTATAGACGTCTCTGGTGTTCAAAGGGTTAAGGCATAATTTTTGCTGTAGAGATTCTACTGCAGGTATTTCTTAGACTGCGGCCTTTGATATAGTTTTTCCCAGTCGACTCATCCTTATTAACCTCTGTCTTCCCTACAGTCAGTATCTTCTACTTTTGTTAGGTAGGTACTACCTCTTTCATTACTTCAAACATTTTATGCTAGGTATATGTATTTAGCTCAATTGGTCTATCTAATAATCAAACCTGGTAAATTCACAAAAATAATACCTATAGTGGTCGCTACTTTGACACTTTCAAGCGATTTTTTTTCAGAATCCCTGGTCTCAATAGTCTACTAAATATATTTTTTTAAATTATCATTTTTAATAGCTGATTTATTGAATTTTTCTTTCAAAACCCACCACTTTTCTCAATATCAATACACCTTAACATTCATTTAAAACTGTTCAATACAATACTCTATTAATATAATAGTATCAACTCAATAGCTACTGTTTTAACAATTAGAATATAACGATCATTTACAAACGGTACATACATACAAATTGTCTGAATCTATTGTTTGTGGTGCTCGTACACGGAAGAGGAAACATTGCCTTATGTTCTATAGACTCATTCGTGTAACGCAGCCTTTATTTAGTGAGGTTGACTTTGAAAGGGCTAAGTTTTTATAGCTTATTTATAATTTAAACCTTGTTTTATATAAGATTAGAACTACTTTTCTCTGTAATAGGGACCAAAATTTAATTAAAGTTTGCAGTATATTTTTGTGTTCAAAATTGTAGTAAGTTTTGTATCTACTTTCTGTGTTTTGTATCTGAGTACGTAGGTATATCTTTGTTAGAATTTGATATGGATATTTGTACTGTTTTACTTTAGCAGATAACAAATATCATATTTATAAAAAATATTTTGCTATGATAGACAGGCTTAATAGGTAACCTATGTGAATAGAAATAAAACAGATTATTTTATAAATTTCATTTATTGAATAACTTTTATTGATCGTTGAGCTGAAAATGTTACACAAAAATACAATTTAGGATTTATTCGTAAAGTAGAAGTACCTATGTAGATATATTTTATTATTTTTTGTTTAATGATAAGTCATACAATTATGATTTAATTACACAATGTTAATACATACCTACTTATTTACTTTACCATATTTGGATATCGAATTAATTGTAAATATGGAAATTAAATAAATTTCTTACATCTTTATTTCAGTAAGTAAGTATGTGTTTTTTATGTGATATTACAATTTACAATACAATGTGTAATACAAATAAATGTTTAATTGTACAATTAAATTATAACAATCAATGTTATGATACCTAAGTATTATTAATATCTTCATTCTGTAACAAAACATGTATATATATACAGTACACAGGAATACATTGATATAATATAGACAATAGTAAAAGGCTTCCAGTTGAAGAGTCTCCAAGTCCTCGCAGCATCGCTGGCCAGTGTCATCTTCTGTTACGTATACTGAAGGTATACCGGAAAGAATGAGGCACTCAGGATACATTCAGTATACGTACAGAAGGCGACGCATTTTCTTCTCTTCTGTTCTTCAAGCAACTCCAACAAGTACAAGAAAATCTTAGATTAATCTAGAATAATTATAATTAAAACTTAACCCTTACTATACAAAAGTTAATCTCACTATCTCTAGATTTAAATAATACTCTTACATCTAACCCTCGCAATATGTTAAAAGCTTACCAAACGAAGTCACTTGCATACCGGAGTCCCCACCTCTCCGCTGGGAGCACCACCTATAAAATAAAACAACCGATTTATAACACGCCTGCCTCTTCAAACCCAAAAGGGAAACACTGATAGCACCGGGAAACACTACGTTTCGCTATCGTAACGCTGCGAGTAAAATGAGAAAAATTATTGCCAATCGTAAATATGTAAAGTTAAATTGTTTTACAGAAATTCTTTAATGCTAGAGGCTCAACAATCTATTGTCCACGCAGACCAATGAGAGCACAGGGAATTACAGAAACTTGCGATTGGTTTGCAAATATTATTTTTGCAAACTTGCCGACCGGTGGCAACGTGTTTCTTTGTTTTTTACAAGCTATCTACCGAAGAGCAACGATAGTCTCCCGCAGGCCCTTTTGTCCACAAACCTTTGTTGCACATAAAGGATAAATTACAAAAGGCAAGTTCGACCACCACTCGTAAAGATAACTAAAGAATTCCCAGCCTGTATGTGTGTGTCAGCCAGGGATTGAATAGAAAAACATGAAAGGGCGTAAGGGTGTATTTTATTCGTAATTTACGACGCGAGCCAACATCGCACCGGGCCTGCATTATTGATTCTAATGCACAAACGAAAGGTTCTCTATGCACCCATAAAATAATCACAAAAATGCAACAACGATCACTGGAAATGAGACGGGGACGAGCGCGAAACGCGAGTAATGTCGAACGCGGTAGAGAATGAATATAGCACGTGACTTACCGGTCCGGTCGGTCAGCTGTTCGCGTCGTCCGATAAGTAAACATTGAAGGATGACGGATGGGGTTGCGCGCGTGTCGAAGGAGCGTGTGTTCAGGGACGGCGTCTCCGGGCGTCTGCCGGTCTGGGCGTCGGGGCGCGCGTCCCGGCCCGCCATCGATTGCCGCCCTCGCTGCTCGGCGCGCGCCGCACCACGGGACGGCTAATGCCGATGCAAGATTTTCATTACATACGCCATGATCGTTGTTATTTGCACCCCGTAATGTTTTTTGATAGTTTGCTTAGGCTTCGCGACCGTTTATATTACGAATATCTATTTACGTTTACATATTATTTAGATAGAGGCTAGTCGGTGGTCTGATTATAATATAACGTCGGTACGAGTGCTGATAAAAAAGTCGATATTAAAGAGTAGACACAGGCTGCGCCACCTGTTCCTGTTCTCTCGGTGATTACCGTTCCGCCCTGCGGCACGACTCGGGATTTTTAATACCAACATAGGTCGGCTTTATGTCGCAACGCAATAAGTGGGTAATGTAGATTTTGGTAATTTTATAAATAGAAAATATAAAAAAGAAATTGTTCATTGTTGTTACGCGTTGTTTCTGCCTGTAGCTCCCGAATAGGTAGATAATATCGACGTAAAAAATATTAAAACGTCAAGACTGAAGGTATCCAACTTATCGTTTAGCTGTAATTTATGACTGATTTTTTTATGGCTGTACATTTTCGATGTTGCGTTTGAAACCTCTCATCATCCATACAGATTACTAAGGTAGGTAGAACTAAAGCCTATTGTTCTAGATTTTATGTTCAGGTACATAGTTTCAAGTGCACATACTTTTAAGAATATTTTTTTACGAACATGTTTCTTATGAGTGAAGCAATTCTTGAACAACGACACGTGCATTGTATCTGTTCTAAAATTTTCATTAAACAAGCTCACAGAGTCTCTTAAAATTGTACATTAATGAACTTTAAGATTTCATGTAAGCAATTACAGAAATGAGTGCGTCTGCGAAATTGTATCCCGTAGATGTCTTTTATATACAAGTATATTCTCAGGTGAAATTACAAAGATATGATTGTGTTCTTGAAATTATATTTTAACTCTTTGTTTATTTGTGTTAAATGGTTGGTAATAATTAATTAATTACAAGCTTTTTATAAACTTGCAATGTTTATAATAATATGTAGGTATGTTGGGATTAAATCTTGCAACGGAATTTTAGACCAGTTACCCTCAACCGATTGAAATGAAATTTTGCATGCATATATACATTTGATGACAATGCAATATTTTTATAAAATAGAGCTGATCTGATGATGGAATTGGGAGGTGCCCATGGGAACTCTATCTCTCTGAATCTCTCTATGGTTGAATAAATGAATGAATATCTCTGGATAAAATTTGATCTGTTATGAAATTGCGTTTGGGCTTATTTAATTAGTCTTGAAAAGGACTCCAATCTATTACCTATAAAATAACCAAACTGTTATGCTTGTTTGTAAATAAATATTTATTTTTCTAATTAAAACTTATTTTAAATTAAATTAGGTTTTAGTTAAGAAAAGAAGACTTAAACCTACGCTTTATAATTACCTAACTATGTATGTACTTGTTGCAGTATTTTGATTACTACGACACGTGTTTTATTAGACGTGGTTTTAAAGAAAACTCATAGGTAGCTAGCTACTTACTTACCCATTAACACAGAAGGCATGCTAACGGCTGCACTCCGAGCCGTCAATTAACAGTAATCTATCACTAACATAATTTTTTCATTGAATAATCGTCTTTAATCGTATCGACTTAAGAATTACACGTTTTTACTAAATAAACTTTAATTTTAAGTAACGTCTCTGAGTACGGCAGTAGGTAAATATGCTGTAAGATAGGTTACCTTCCCTTTTTTACCCGACTGCGTGACGCAAAGGAGGCTTTTGTGTTTATCAGCCTATATTTGTAAAGTCAAAGTCTTTATTTGCGATATATGGGTAAAGATTTATGTTAATTTTACAAATAAGTATCACCATAATCAACCTTACGGCATGCAAAAAATTTAAACAATTGAAAATTTAAAAAACTTAAATTTAACAATATATGTCAAAATGTATGTTGTATGTATGTTCATTCCTTTGTGGCACAATATACCTACACCTAATACGATGGCTATTTTATTTTTTATTTTTGCGTCAATCGATTCATCTTAATATCAGATTCTGTTGAACTGCTAGATTCTCTGTCATACCTCAAAAATTAAAATGATAAAACTTCAGTTAATCCTTAATGATGAATGTAGTTATACTTCAGAACATAATTTAATCATACCCAAAGTATTTAAAACGATATCAAAGGCTAAGATTAGAGAAATAAATTATTTCGATATGACCTGAATTTATATTTTATGAGGTGCCCCTAAAACTCCGGAACTAACCGTTTCATAAAATTAAATTTATAGCTTTTAAAGAAAGTCGTATTTCTAAGACACGTACTACGGAGTACCTACCTAATTTGCATTAGATTTTAAATACCCGTTAGTCATCATCATCATTAGCAACTATTTAATATCCCACTGCTGGGCTCGGGTCTCCTCTGCTCTATCTAGAGAACTAAGAGGGTTTAGGCCATAATCCATACACGCTGGCCTAGTGCGGGTTGGTGGAGCAGACATACACATCGAATTTCTTCTAGGGTATGTGGGTTTCCTCACGATATTTTCATTCACCGTTAGCAGATGGTAAGTCACTTGACTAGTAAATATATATACTTAAATTCCATAAAGTGAAATCCACATTGGTACTGCCTGTTGGAATCGAACTCAGACTGCATGATTTACATGACGGCACTTATCTATTTTTTATTATATCCAATTTTGTTTGACTTATTGTGTTGGAACTTAACCCGCAATATTCGCTTTCATTAGATATCAAATTTAGCTGATTACTACACGTGTATATTTAATTAATAAATTCTCTATAAAAAAAATATTAAGAATAAAACATTAATTCTATAAAAAAACTAAGTTAATTAATTTATATATTAATTAAGCTAGGTATATCTACTATTAAAACTTCGTATACAAAATTGAAAAGATCAAAATTAATTCCTCCTTTTTTTTAAACTCATAAACGTCCCACTGCTGGGCACGGGTCTCCAGCAAAGAATATGGAGGGAACTGTCCTACTTCACCACGCTGGCCAGACGGGTTAGTATAGTGTTTGTTTCGAATTTTTCCTTTTCTTGCTGTGCTCTTGTCTGAATAATGTTAATACAATATTTCATTATTTCATTTCATCAGCAACCCATTAATGTCTCACTGCTGGACTCGAGTCTCCTCTCCTCTATCTAATCTATAAAAGCTTAGCTGGTTTAGATAGAAACATAATATTCTATTACTTAGTCTATAATAATATAATATTCTACTAAATTCACATAGCGCCATCTAGTCCCAAAGTAAGCAATTATATTTGCTTGTGTAATGGGTACTAAACAACTGATATACTACTTAAATACATATTTTTTGTTGTAAATACATACATATTATAGATATGACACCCAGACACAGAACAAACCTTTATGTTCATCACACAAAGATTTGTTCTGGGTGGGGATCGAACCCACAACCTCCGGCTTAGCAGTCAGGGTCACTAACCACTAGACCAACAGGCCAGTCGATATACGGGGATTTCTAGCAATATTCTCTCTAATTTACACTTAGTCAATTTCTGTACAATGATTAGAAATAAACATCAGCCTAGACGGGCAATCTTTCAGGTCAACGTGTGGTAAGGAAGTGTTTGATGACGTATACAAACTGATAGCTGTACCTAATTATCTAATTGTAAACCACTACATATGTTCTTTTAGTCCTTGACATTCAACACTGTTGTTTATAACCTTACTATGCTAAAAATACATTGCAGTAATATATACTAGAGCGTTTAGATATACTTTTATATTTGGTAAGGTTATACGACAGCTGAAGTTTGATGTAGTAAAGTAGCGTGGTTTGTGTGATAGTTTCTATGGGAGAATGAAGTACCGAAGTTCGGGTTGCGGTTACTAGGTGGCGCTTGCTACCACCATAAGCTCGTATATTTTAGTATGATCATATTTGTTTAAAACTTTTAATCATGTTTTAATTTACAGCATAAATACTTAATTTAAATTAAATACCTAAATGAACAAAATAAATATACAAATAGAAAAATATTTATTGAGCAATTAATTTTCATTTATAGGCTATATTCTATAAATATACTTAAGTAACTAAATTAAGAACAATATTCTGACTGTTTAAAATAAAATTACGTAGGTACCTATGTGTATTGGAACTTCTGGCAATTATGCTTTTCCTTTTATTTGGATAAGAAATCAGTGTGCAGTGCACCAATACGCAAAAGTCCTTAATGCTTTCAGACATCTTTAATAGATCATTTTGACTACTTATCTCTACACAAGATGTACAGAGATGTAGGGATTATATAATTTTATCTTTAAAATAGGTAACACATACAATTATTATTACTGCTAACCTCTACAGAGCACGAAGCTGAATTGAGCGAGAAAATTAAACTACAACTAATAACAAATAAAAATAAATCTAATTACAATAATTATACCGTTGAATTTAGAAAACAACAGAAAATGACTATTTTTACTAAAGAAAAACCGTCTAAAGAATAAAACATCATGTCTAAACTGACTTAACGTAAATAAATCGAACATTGACACGAGAAGGTATAATACACAACAGTATTTTCTCATTATAATAGTGTTCGCCGTTCACTTTGTTTTTATTTATAGTAACGGCCTATTCAATCACGGCAAATTACTCTAGAGACAACACAAGTTGCCTTCCAACAATTTAAAATTCATTCAAGACAAAGAACAAGCACAAACTACTTGTATTTTAATAAAAGACTGTCTATACACTACCTTGGGAATAAATGAATATACTCTGCAAAAGAAATATATTTCAAGCCTACTTACCTCAATCAATGTTCATCCAGAGATCATGAAATTTAAGAATATGGGTTACCATTTCTCTCGAGTCGGTGTTCTTTCTCGGTCGATGGTCAAATGAATGAATAAACGGTTTCAACCGTAACGGCCTTCCGAAGGGTGGGGACCAGAAAAAATAGGGTGGGACCAAACTGCGACCCCTGCAACAAAAAATGAAGATTTATTTGCGAATACCACATTGTGTAATAATAATAATGGGTTTATGATTGTGTGTTGGTGCTCGGTAGTGCCAGCCAAGTTCTTGTTAAAATGTATTGTAATTATCTATATTGCATTTATTTAAAACAATTTTGGAAAATGTATTCTTGTAAATTCTTTCTTAGCGACGAAGAATTTTTGTGGTTGATATTTCATCAATGTAATTAGATTTCTCATCGTCAAAAGTGTCTTCTCCAAAAGCTCATTCGATTGGACAAGTTTATAAAATATTTAAAAAATATTTCCACAGACCTTTCTAGTCTGTAAACTTTACTAAAGATTTTTGCACTAAGCCAAAGGAATTTGAATCTTAAACCTGTACAGAATACATTTTAAATTACCTAACACATAAGATAAAAGTCACCCATACTGTTTTATTCATTATATAGTAGCCACCCTATCGTCTATAGGTATATACGGAGGTAAGTACAAAGCAACCCTTTACCTCACTCGATTTTTACGACTTCCGCAGGGTGATAAGCAGAATGATACCTACCTTGTGGTTACTATACGTAAGGTAATGTAAGTGTCAGGAACAGTCAACTGCGCATTTGAAATCTACCGATACCTTAATGTTTGATGTAGTTGTGTCTAATTTATTTACCTGTAAACACTCACATGGTATAGAACTAGATGGGCTTATGGAAGGACAGTCCCTGAACATTCTTTTCCATCAATTTTTAGACCGTCAAAATCGAGAATATACCTAAAAGAAACCTAATAATTACATTATTTAAGTATATTTTACCAAGATACTTATATATCTACTAAGGTAATTATTACAATTTCCTTCATAGACAGAAAATGACAAAAACAAAGACATTTATAACTACATGTACTTAACTATTCTAATGTGTATCTACCTACACTTTTTTTTTCAGAATAAGTTTCTTTTTGTATTCTTACCTAGAAAATAAATAGGTAGGTACTACTTACCTTGGTAGAAACTGAATCGTTTCAATTTCAACCTACATAATTATATGTGCCTACTACCCTGTCAATTTGGTACTAGGTAAGTACCTAGTAGGTACTCTGGCAACTCTAAAAGGTTTTTAATTAACTAGTGACCCAATTACCTATTATCACCATTGAAGGAGACATTCCAATAAAAATCAAACTTTAGATAATCATTTATCAGATACCTGATAAGTAAATTACTTGCCAGCTGTTTGTATAACTTAATCAAAAGCCTATTACTATTCCAGTGCCCCAGAAAAGCCTTCATCATTAACTATCAGATAATGTGAAGCAATTTAATGTTTATAAACATATATCTGTAATGGATACCAATACATAACAATAATAAAATTATAGTACCTATGCAGACAGAACATTTGTAAAATGTGATACACGTTTCAATGCTTCTAACGTATTAGGATTCAATCATCAATAAGTAAATTCCAAGATAATTCAGACGAATTTGAAATACCATTTTCGAAACATATGTAGTGAATAAACACACCAGCTCCTAATCAAATCTGAATGAATATTTGCTTCTTTAAAAAAGGAAGCCTTTGATCCCCATTTTGAGATTCAAGTCGCCGGGGAGGACGATAAATTGACATAATTTAATTGGCATGTAGACGCCCGATAATTCTGCAAAGCACGACTTATCCATAAATGTACATGGACGATATATTTACGATTCCTTAAAGATATAATTATGATCGAGTTATTTTACGATTTAAATATACAGTGCCCAAATTAAATGTATAACTATCTCTCTAAATTAACGTTACTAATTTTAAAATAGGCACCGATTCATAGATTAACATTTAGTCCACTTTCATTGATAAGAAATTAATAGCTGGTAGCTACATAAAAATATACCTACCTATTCTTAAATATGACCCATATCAATGTGTTTTTCTAAATCAACGGTAAAAATACCAAATAAATTTAAACATTATTTTTTCTATTTTAATTTAGATAAATAAAGCCATTAGTTTTTAATTAATGGATTTTAAATAAACAGTACGTAAAAAAATAAAATATTCTGTTTTTATAGTCCAATAAGACAACTGCACTTTATTATATTAGAGTTGGCCTTTAAATTATCATAAACACAGATAAAAAGAATATAAAATTAATGGATATGAAACACAATATTTTTTAGATCTATTATAAGTGGAAACAATAAAAGAAATAAGAAATAAATAATAAAACACTTACCCCGCAATATCAAAACATCACACGATTTTCACCATTTACTAAATAAAAAATACTGACTTTACGTGTGAAAAAGAAGGCAAATAATATCAACATATTTTTTAAAATCTAAAAACACGATTTAATTGATAAATACATAATTATTTCAAATTTTATTTTCATGTTTAGGCCTAAACACAACAAAAGCGGCGGCGGCCGGCCGACGGCCGCCATCTTGTGGCGCTGCCGTCGCGTCGCTCTGCACGCTCATTGGCTGAGTGACGTCAAGCGCGCCATGACAGTCCACCATTACTACACACTAACAAACGTCACTAGACTATTCGCACACTGAATAATAAACACTATGCGAGGGACATACACGATTGGATGACTGCACTATTAAGTTTGTGGCGTGATACACGCGCCTATCCTTGTCGGCTCGCATTCTTGCGTTGTGAATTATCGCTTTAGAAGCTTTTAGGATGCACCCTAATCGGGCAAGGGGGAACATTTAAAATTCAAGTGACTCGACACTGATAGCTTGAGAGATTTTAATTGGCTGCTGATTTTTGTCGTCCCGGTTCGACTGGAGTGTTAAATTAGAAGACGTTTCCGAAGTAATGTAAAATTTACATCGAGGTATTAGAATAGGCTTTCAACGTGAAATTTCACTATACCAAACGTCTATTTGTGTGTGTTACGTACACTATAAAAGGAATTCCTAATATATCTAACTGTCCTGGGAAGCTACTGATTTATACGGCTGTCCGAGAAAATTTATGAAAGATACTTGTGATTTCTGTTTATATTTAAAAGTCGTGTATATTTATTAGGGAGCTCAAACTTCTCCGAGTGCTTTATGATGCTGTAGGTAAGCGATAAGCAAGTAAGTCCAGTTGTACTTAAAGAATAAAACTTAACAGCTTACCTAAACATAGATATAATGTAGGAACAACATTGTTGCTCGGCTTCATCTGGCATAGGTACGTAGAAAGGGTTTCCAGTGAAAGGAATTTATGTAGGTAGGTCGGTACTCCTGCAAATAGCCGGTTCACGACAACAGAGCTTAAGTTACACTTGTAATATTATAAGATATAATGACAGGTAGCAACATTGTTACATACCTACTTAACAAATTTTGTTTTGTATTAAAAATAATGGTAAGGTGCGTAAGTATTTGTAGGTACGTAGGTACCTACCTAGTATTTTTACTTGATACAAAAAATCATAGTTTTGACCAGCAAATGCTTGCATACCTTACCTTTATTACCTACTAGGTATATACTTACCTATATACCTATATAGTTAGTAGGTATTAGGTATGTAAAGAAAAGAGATATCTTTTTGTAAGTAGGACTTAGATAAGTAGGTAGATAGGCTACTTACGTAAGTCTATATAAGACTTCTAATAAAATAATTAACTCATCTAAGATATTTAGTAGGTATAAGTTTTTGGTCTGCTTTATTACCCACTACTACTAATAACTCTCTATTAATTTACTGTTATTTAGTCACTTTATTTAATTAGCAGAAATTGATAAAAAAGGCAAATAAATTAAAGATTTGGTATCTTTAATTTATTTGCCTTTTTCAATGAAAATTGTATAACAAATTCAAAACATAATCCCCAAATTAGTTAAAATGTTTATAATATTAATAAAATACCTATCAAAGATTTTTTATTTAACTAAATAGTCATTTTAGAAAATATATTTTAACAAATATCGGAGACTATACAATCTTTTAATTTAATGTATTATGGTCTTTAGGACAAGTCACTATCATCCATTGTTTAGTTCTTATAAAGCGTCGGTAGATATAATTTATCAAAATGAATATGCCAGGGACCCAATTAATAAAGTACTATCATATTTTTATCTTAAATAATTAAAGACCACCTGACCAACTCCTCTTAACAACTATATCACGTCTTTGTAACACCGACGACAGTATCTCATTTTTTATTCTCATTTCTAAAATTTATTATTGTAAAATATGAAATTTCGAATAAAAATGGAGGTGGGGCTCTGTTCTCGTGGGGAACACCATCTGTTGTTCCCTTTATTTATGTGATTAGTTCATGGATTGGTCCGATGTACGTATAATTTTTATTTAAAATCGCCAATTTATGATTATAATCAGGTTCTGCCTTACTGACTGTCAAAAGGCATAATCGATTTATGATTTGGCTTTTTGTTTGTGTTTGTTTGCTACCTTTATGGCTTGAGCAACACATTTTTTTAAGCTCTTTTATAGACAACATTACTACTTACCTACTCAATTATACAGTCGAAATATTTATGCAGTATAAATAGTGAAATACGTAGTATTAGACACAGCTCACAGTTTTAAATACCTACCATTTATTTTTAAATACAGTTGCACTAGTTGCGTCCAAATACCGACGTATTTATTTAATAAATATACTCTCATCCAACTATAGTAAAAAGAGCAAATTACGGTATTATAAATTCACTATCTTTCTTTATCTAAATCTAGAATACATATCAAATACTTATGATAGGGTAGACTCCTATTTTCAAAGAAAAATGGTCCGCAAATATCTTTATCGTTGTGTTTCAATCTTCAAGTTAAGTGAGCAAGAATATTGTTTCTTTTAGGCGCAAAGGTTGGGCTTCCCTGAAGAAGCAATGTCCCCGTGAAAACACATTAAGGGGGTTCTGCGCCATCGAGATCGAGGCCGTCGACAACTCGTACGGATATCGTATGAGGGAGTCAAGTGGGTGAACCAACACCCTACTGTATTTGTTCCTATGTCCACATACCGTATTGATTGGATACCTCCACTTAAATACCGTCTTATTATCTGTCTAGGAATTGTCTTACAATACAAATTATATCACTAAGCAAGTACCTAAGATTGAATAGATAAAATCATAATATTAAAGCCTCATTCTAGGTTAAAATATATATATATATAAAATAAACCTATATTTTATCTCATGCAACATTAAAAAAGATTTGAGTTAAAGCATAAGTGAATATTTATTTCATATAATAAAATAAAACATACATGCAAATCTTGTAACCTACTTATATAGATCGTTATCTACCGTTTCCATAAAACTAACTAACTTTTTACTTTTCTCTTCTTTCACTGTCAAGTTAAAAAATAAAAGTATTACGTAATATTATAAAGAAATACAACAAACAACTACATAACCGCACTCCTAAGTTTATCAACATCTAAAATACCAACGAAAGTAACATCTTGAAACCATACAGTATGGCGGGGTCGATGCACCGCACCGGCTGACTTTATATACGTCTTAATTCGGTGGAATAAAGTCCTCAATCGCACCAGAATGCATACGGGGTACGAGTATCAATGTAGACGATCACAGATGCAGATATTCGTGACGTGTGACATGAGGCGACGTGACCTTGACCCACGGATGACGGATTCCGGCCTTGCGGGGTCGCCGAACTGTACATGTAGGTTGCCACACTATCTAGTCAACATCTACACGTCGCAACATTTAACCTAGAATTTTACTTACAAAAAACATACATACAAACAGCCACTTCTCTGTCGCAGTTTATTAAAACACGTATTTTTACGAAGAGTAAGAAACTAATAGATAGAGTTTCTTTTGTATTCACAATTTATTTCTCGAATACTACGTCTCGGCGAACTATAGAATAGTGACAGCGCGTTACTCGAGCTTATCGATAAGTTATTGGACAACACAAAATTATCGCCTGGCTAATAGAAAAGATAAGTTTCCGATACAAAATATTACATAATAAATAGATAATACACACGCTGATGTTTTATACATAGAGGTGATCCGATCGTTATCGCTATAATGTTATGGTTTTACAACAATTCTATAGTAAATAGATAGTTTAGTTTTCATGTTTACAACATTAGGCATGTGTTTTGAATAAAAAACGGTTTGTACGACAATGCAGATAACATCACATGGATGCAAATCGTGGGAGGCGGGACGACGTTTGCTCTTTCACGAAAATATATGTTAAAACACACTCTTTGTCCGTAATTGAATGTGCCTTTACATTGAATTTTAAATGTAATACACTCTTTGTTTTCTTAAACTACCAACATAAATGTAAATAAATTATACATCGAGATGATAATAATCTCACTGGATTATTTCATTTACTCCTGTACAAGTTCGCTTTTGTAGCGCCTCGCAGAGCGGCTTCGCTGCGGGTATTGATGAACTTTTGAACAAGATAACGTTTTATGTTTATTTCAACAATACCCATGTATTTATACGGAACATTAATTGTGATTTTAATTCACTACCCACTTAAAAATCGCTTCATAAATAATATCAGTGAATTGCTACTGCAAATGAAAATTTACAGGAGTTCAACATAGCGTGAATTCATGAATCGTCCGGCCGACCACTAAATTATTTATTAGACTCAACAAAGCAACCATTTCGGGCGAACAAATTGCCCCCGAATACATTGCATTTGATTTAAAACACAGGTATTTGACCGAGTCGCCGCCCGCTCTGAATAATGAGTTTATTTACGACAATAGAGGCGTCCGACGCAGCACTTTATTGGCATGATTAGTTGCGATCCCCGACAATTGATTGAGCAAATTTTCAGTGCATAACAAACGAGAACGTTGTTCATATAGACGTTACTGTTATGTGTGTAATACTTTTTATTAATTTGACCATTTTATGGGTTTTATTGTTTCAAAACTAGGTGAGCGATCGTAGTAATACACAGTAGCATCCCAAAGCGTAATAAATCAGTGTTCACTCAAAATACTTGTGTTAGTTATTTTGGTCGAGCGATCACTGACGCTGATTCCTTGCATAATGTACGTCGTTAATCGCGTTGTAAATTCATCGTGCCGTCAACGGCGACCGGGGCAACGTGACGATGCAGCGCTGAGCCGCACAAATTTCGTGGTGGCCGACCGCAGGATTTGTCCCCTTGCCAAATATCCCAGCTGTGGACACAAGCGGCACGTTCTGAATACTGATTAAATGTACGTTATTGTTTTCGTTTTTTTTTCACTTTCGTTCTTTGGCTATCGACCTATTGAATTTTTCATGGTGTTCTTTATCAGAATTTCATATTAGATCCTCTGATGACCTGCGACTTTAACGCCTATCTATATGATCGAACGATTCTGCAGGAGGAAGTGCCGTCAATTATACAACTCGGCGGTGGCATTAGCATACATTTCGCATCCAATTCAACGGTCCTTTATTAGCGTTTGAATCGTTTTTATTTGCTAAATAAAAATAAATGTGTCTATATTCAGAGAATAATCGACTCCAGGCGGGGAGTGGCGGAGGACAAGAATAAAACTGAACATAATCTGCCTAGATATGAAACGACCGCGGCAGACGCAACAAACCGCTGGATGCCGCCACTCGACATCTGTGTAGGATTAGTCACATGAAAACAAATCGTTATTTTCATGTAGATTTTCGTCGTTCAACAAATATTAAACCTGTCATAACACTGTCAAATAAACATGTACTAACATGACAATACAGATACGAAATCACGTTAAGCTATAGAATGGCATCGACAAAAAGCACTAAAAACGCCAATTAATAGAAAATTTCAAGCAGCATGACTGTTGTCGTAGCGCGTTTAAAATACGCGACAATGTGAAAACGTTGCGTTCACGGAATAGGTTCATCTCTGTCCCGCGTGCGAGGTACCTCTTTGAACCGAACGAACAAAGCATGTGCAGTTCCGTCTAGCTTTTAAAACGCATTCGTAATAGTAAACTGGATCATTTTACGATAGCTACATTGCACATTTTTATGAAGGGCGAAAAGGGCGAATTTCAATGTTGTACCTATTCAAATACCTTACATTTATCAGATTCGGAGAAGCCACATCGTAGACACCAGAATTATAGATTTAATACTGTCTATTTGTACACGCTACAAAAATAATTCTGAATTAGAAAACTGAAAGTGAAGAACAATTGAACAATAAACACATCTAAATCTGTACACAAAAGAAATTATTTATATTGAACAAGTAATAAGAGCATAATCCTTTTAACTTTTAATTAAAGAAACAGGCACCACCTGGATTCAAATAAGTGAGAGATTCAAAGAACCAACCCCAAGTACTCGATTTTAAAAATGTACATTGGCAGCGATTTTAAATCACGTTTTAGGAAAAAAATGTTCGATATTGGGATCCGAATTTACCGATACTGGGGAATGTAAGTTCAACTTGTCGAAAATTTAAAAACATCATTATCGAATGAAGTGTTACGTACAAAAATCGGACGTATATCTTTCGACATGAGATTTATTTTTGTATATCGCTCTACGCGCGTTTAAGTCAGTTTTCCAGGTTAAGGGAACTGATGTAGGACGTGCAAATAAACACGGTATTTTTATCGCCGCAAACCTTTATATAGTTGCGGTCGATTTCTCCTCTTTATCTGCTCAGAGCGGTGTTTGCTTTATCTTGAATAAAAAGAAAGATACGTGTCGACTGTCAAAGGTTTTCACATCAAGTGATTGCATAGGCTATGATTTCAAGAGATTCTACGATCAAGGTGTGGTAATGAGCTTACTTTGTACAGTCAGACGGGTAATTATACGTTGATAATTCGAGTTTTCTTATACAGTTTTATATGCAACATGAAAATTTTACGACCGGCAAGAAAGATAAGCAACATTATGACCAATGTAAATCTACAAAATTCACACTTAATTATGATGTAATTAACGATATTTTTATGATTCTAATAAAACAATAAGTCTTCAGTTAACAAAAACAAACAAAAGTATTACCGAGTGATCCTATCGTGTTGTCGGTTGTAATTCAAATTAGCTCTTTATAGAAGTTACACATTTGTTTGTTCTGAAGAAAATTTTTGATTCGATAAGAGATCGTAAAACACTGCCCCCCGTGTCATAAAATCGAATCGAGTTTGTCATGCGAATATGACCTTAAATACCAGGTGTTATGTAACTTGAAATCATTTTTTTCGCATGGCCCGTGTTGCCTGCATTGTTTTATGACCCTGGAAGGGTTACCAAGTTACGTAATGTTACAATAAACGTTTTGAGGATAATAAATTTTAATAGAGCAGAAATTTATGGTCAATTTGTGGAGACATTTACAGCTGATGAACAAAAAAGTTTATTTTTCATGCCCTTGTTTGTCGGAACATAAATCTTGTATCGGTATTGGCTTTCATTTGTCATAGGTATTTGTGTCACGATCAACGTAACGTCCCTACGTCTACCTCATAACAGTAAAAACGAACTTCAGAAGTATTTCAGTGCTGCAAACACATTGAAAATTGTTTTAGACCAGGGAAAATATTATAACCAATTGCAGTTCCAAAACTGTCGTATATTTTACGCGCTTGAATGGTTTTACCTCGATACGATTCGGAAAAATAAGAGCGTAAAATCTGGAACTGTTATTTATAAAGCGCACAAATTATTTGTTTAATACATTTTACTTGATATAATATTGGTGCGAAGGTTTACTATAAATAATATAGGTTTATATTTTTATTCTCAGCTGCCATGTTCATATGAAGTAAGTATGACTAGTAACATTAAAGTAATACCTATGTATCTATTGCCTAACATCCTACGTTTTATAGCCAAACTATATCCAAAAAGAAAAAAAAGCAAAGAAATACGTGGTAAAATGAACGCTGCTAAGCCAATATATTGAAATTGCAATACAGACGAGGCAAGTTCTTTCATTAGGGTTGGAAAATAAAAACAATACAAGTGAAAAGGGTATCGGATACTGTGCGCATATTCGCCAGAGAAAATTTCCTATTATGATCCCTTCCCTAAAGTCAACTACGTATAGGTACAAACTTGTATAGCAATTGTCTACCGTCCGCGCTAGGGTCGCACCTTTAATATCGAGATACAAAGTAATCACCAAATTTTTATGCTAAAGTCCCAGATAAATTTGTAATTAGTGCAACATTAAAAATATTCCATTCAATTATAATATAAGATTAACGGCGGCGTCTCGATATCGGTAGCATCCATAAAGGTAACATAAAATATCAATTTATAGGTTCCCAATTATCCGGTAATTGTCGTAGTGACCGTGATAAGGATTAATTAAGAGCAGTATCGACAATGATCGGTAGCTATGTGGGGCGTCTCTAGGGCCGCCGACACGGCTCGGTTGCACACCAGCACACTTGTCGAGCGCTGCCTACACACCCATGCAACAAACACGCTTATACAAAGCTTAAGGTACGTATTTAGAGACATAGTTTCATCCGCGACCAAGAGTGGAAATTTCAATAAAAATGCAAATTTTTCCCGAGCAATTTCCTTCTCACTACCGCTGCCTCCGTTATTGGGTCCTACCGCATTATGTTCGGGGTTTTGCTGTTATAACATACCTATAGAAGTAGATTATCTATGTATGCTTACCTACAGCACTTCAATTTACTTGTTAATGTTGTACGCCATCGAATTACGGTTATCTCAGGCGCGCAAGAATGGAGTGTAATCCCCCTTAAATCGACAGTTTGTTAAGTTAAACGGAATTGTAAACAGTATTTACTCAGGAACGAGTCGCCATTGACGTTATTAGCTGTACTTGTTTTTTAAAGCAGCGTGGTTTACACTAATAAACTTTTAAGGTAAACTGCGAGTGTCGATTACACCTTGTTAAGCAAACTGGAAATTTTACACTGTGTAGTTTTACTATTAAAGTTTTCAATTGCTATATTGAAGCCTGCAACAATGTTGATTATACAGCTACAATACTTATTACAAAGCGTTCTATTTAACTTCTAAAGGCATTGACGTCGTAGGTGCCTAGCTAGCCTTATGAGTACATTATGTGCACTGACCTTTGTTTCTTCACATACAGCTAAATCTAGTACATAATTGCTTACACGCGTTCTGTTTTAATTAAAGAGCCGAACTTGAATGTCATCGTTATCATGCAATCTAACTAATTCGCACAATAAAAACAAGTGCCTAAAATCTGCATAAATACAGTGTTTTAAAACTTTCCGCTTAGTTGGGGCGCGGCGGCCGGGGGTTGGCAAAGGGTGGGGGCAAACAGGGCAGATTAAGGACGCTGGAAGCGAGGAAAGAATACACAATTAGCTTTCTGCTACCTGCTGCAGATAACGTATCCAGTTTAATATGATCCGCTTTGACACTTGCCCGCCGTTGAGTTCTGTACCGTTTTTATGTTGGCCGCCGACTACAGGGGTCTTAGGTTATGTTGGTCGGTTTCAGTCGGGGATTTTAAAAACGCTCGGCGAGTTTTAGCTGCGACCGGAACCGTGGGGGCCGGGATCGATCAGCGGAACTGAGATCCTTGTTGGCTTTGTTGAAAAATCAAAATTAGATACTTAGTATTCACGTGCGTAGTGAGTAAAGTTGATAGCCTCCTTGTGTTGGGGGAAGGACAGCATTTACTCTTAGTTACTTAGCTAGGTACTTTGAAATTGGATGAATTATCGGTCATCATTTCAACCCATAAACGTTCCTTGCAGGGCACGGGTCTAAGAATGTGAAGGGAATTTATCCCTACCATGCCACGCTAGCCAGACGGGTTGGTATAGGGTTTGTTTCCAAGATTCCTAATATAAGGTTTTTTTCATAATGTTTTTCGCTTAGTCGCCTTTTACGACACCCACGGGTTGAGATAGGGTAGTAACATTATTCTTAGTCCGTCAGTTCAAGGAATTATCAGATTTCATCCCTGATCAAGTTCTTTGTTTTTTTTTTAAATGGTATCTACGCATCTTTTCAAATTCCTTACACATTTTTACTCAATATTGTGTATTGTATATCCACATGGGTAGGTAAACTAACAATGAACGAGATATTCTGTTAAAGAAAAGTAATAATCGTTTGACTAAGGAAAAAATCAACGAAAGCTCACTTGCCATACAAAACTCTGCAACCGGCGTTTCCTCATAAAACTGTGTGTTCACACACAACATTACACAGCGAGACCCTATGTTTGCCAGTAATACTTTACAACATATGTGTACAAACATGAACCTGTATGTCATATTCATTATGTCCTAAATAATAAAGTCGAAAGTTCAACACGAAAACGTTTAAGCGAATGCAAATAACATGTAAATATTTTGTGTTTATTTTCAGCGTTGAAGCAACGAGATAAAATTCGCGGCCGTAAAATAATATAGCAAGGCAAGAAAGAGTATATTGTTCGTCGTAACATAATGTATGTTCGTCTGGTGCTTAGCCATCGTAGAGATTCTAAACTCGCTTTGTCTGTTCTGTTACGAGTGATTAAATTTGATGAGAAGTGAATACTTGAAGGTAAATCTATTGGACAATGTAAAGTTTATGTTCTTAAATTAGTTTTTATGGTGGACATGTTCGTTAGTGTTATTTACTGAGTTAAGTTGAGGGAATTACATGGTTCGCACTGCGTATATAAACACGGTTGTAGTTTGTTTATTTAGTATACGTTAATACTGATGGTAAAAACGCTGTAAATATGTTAGAGCTTGAGGTAATGGCTCGTTTCATATCGTTGTTATTCGATGGTTTATTATTAAATAGCTTATTTTAGTAAGCTGCAGGTACCTACTGTGATTTATCGTATGCGTCATCAATGACGATCTTTGAAGATAATGGGAACATTGTGATGAAATTATGAGGCATTCAGTATTGCCAAGCAATCCATTTACAATATATGATGCAATATTTGTATTGTATTTTGAATGTCAAACGTATAAGAATGGCGAGGTAAACTTCATGACAAAAGCCCTTATAAAATTACCCACTACAAAAGAATGATTATACACCTGAACATTAAAGTATCTATGTAAGCACAAAAAGCTAAAATTTCTTAATACCTCCGACCGAGAGTCACCCTCGGTAATAAGCCAGCCGAAGTCCACGAGCGGATCCACAAGTGATTTAAAGAGATTGTCAGTAAATGAGTCTGTGACCGCCACAATTCAGACCTTTACTGTAACATATCTACCTAACTAATGGTAGATTTTAACTTTAACAACCTTACAACATGAATAATATTAGTTTTTACCGTAAACGTTCAATTACAAACCAAAGCTTTCAAAAGGATAGGGTCTACTGACACTTTCATTTCTTTAAATGTTTTAGATTTTTATTCATTGAAAAGAAGAACACCTGTTACGCAGAAAGTATGTGTTTTAATTGCAAATTAATACCCAATCGAATTGTTTCTTTAAAGTAGTTACAAACACCTGACTATCGTTCATTTTCACTACATGACGTCTTTATATATAATGGGATGACGTTTAGAATGTCCCACAGAAAAGGCATTAAATACCTTTTAATATTACTTGAAAGAGAAATAAATATAAACCTTGGCAATTGTCGTATAATATTACTGCGGCGTAAAGGCAAAATCGTTAATATAAAAAATGACTATGATAATTTTCTGGCTGGTTGCAAATTAAACCACTAAAATAATTACCCACTCGATATAGAATGTTTAACTTGCTGCCGTATCAGCATAACTGGTTACGTACTCTCGCAGCCCTAGGTTTATTCCTACGCCTTCAAATAAGCGATATACCTAGGTACCTTAATAGACGACCGATCTATTCCATACATTTTATCTGTGCTCGATCGAGTGTGCACCACCGCCTTATTCGGCGATCTACCCGCACCTTTACCTGTTTCCAATATCAACAAGAGTAAAAAACATATATCGTCCGAACGTCCAAATCGTTCATGCGGCTCTAGGATAAAGTTATTCGATTCTAACATTCTATATGAACATTGATGGCTCTTATGAACTGAATTAATGTCATAATTGCGGCAGTTTCGGATAAAATAAATCGATATGGCCTGCTTATATAATACCGCCCGCAGTTTGTCTGTAGAACGAATACCAATGACCATTTAAACTTGATCTCTATGAATTTAAGGAATTTCATATATTTAAGGTGGTTTGATGCAGGCATGGAGCGATAGGGACGGGTCCCTGTAGGTAAAATATATGAGTTTTACAACAACATTTTAAGTAGAATATCTTATCTAAATTCGGTGATATATGAATGCCTATTACAATCTATTATTATCTGGGTGCGCCATACATATCTGTTCTACCCATTGTGTGTAATAGTTTTTAGTATTAGTCACATCATCTATAAATTAGTTTTTATGAAACAATGAACTGTAAGAATCGAAACATGGTCAGCTGTGAGCATAGTATAATGCATTTTAAGATCGATTAGCGCTTCTAAAAAATCTTTATAACATCGATTAAGTAATCAAATCGGAAAGGAAGATATTAAGACGATGAATCGAAAGGATGAACGATGTATATTTGCTTCTTTAAATTACGGAAGCCACTTATAGTCCGTGTATAATCGAAGTAACTTAACCTTAATATTTGATGGTGGGAATTTTGTATTTTGATTTTATTGTTATGTCTGATCTGAGATTTATGGGTCTTGAATTATGTGTTTTTATAATTTAATGAAATATAAACGAGCAATTTTTGTTATATAAATATATACCTACACACCTTAATTTGGTTGAGAATATTTGTTCTTTAATATAACTAACGTATGCTTGTTTTCCGAATAGATTGTCGCAATACTATTGATGCAAAAAGGTAAAAGTAATATTTTTTTTTAATCATCAGCTAGCTTTTCTTTTACATTAATATAAGCCTTATGATCGCCACTAGTCTTTCTTAACTATCATCGTTAAGTTTTTTATTCTCTATAATTTAATATGTATACCTACAAATCATCGGCGACGACTGAAAACTTCGTAAGAGTATAAAAAGAAATTTTACAGGAGAAAAAAAAAACCGTCTCGTATATTTATTTTTCTATGAAGCCTGTGGAGTTGGCAGATTTGTAGATGGCACTAGAAGTCCTCAAATGAAATGCGGGCAAGTTGACACTGTGCATTGCGAGGTTTTCTTTCTAAATCTAATTAAAGTTATTTTAGGTAAAATTCTTATTACGAGGTTTCCACTCGTCGCCGACGAAATATGTTTGCCAATTGACTTTGTAGTCTCATAATATGTCCGCAATAATCTTTATTATCAATATGCATAGGAAAGCACTTATGTAGAGAGTTTAAAGACAATACTAAGTATATAATTATAGAAATAGGTTGCTAGCTACATTTAATAATTAAAGTTAAGTACAGTTCAAAAGCTCAGTCATAACTTCTAGACGCATTAGCGGAAGCTAAAAGCTCTAGAGAATATTCTAATTTAGTTTCTGTCTGTCTAGTTATTTCCGTCTACGATAACTTGGCCATTTAAACGTGGTCTTCCAGCTCTAGTTTAATCTTCAACACTTTCAACATTTACTTTGCAGAAAGGCGTTTCATTTTAAATTGGACGATGCTATAGAGATCTTGTATATATATGTGTCTATGTTATAGGTGTGTATCGCATTTTGTGAAATTGCGAAGAAGCAACGAGAATTCCCGGCGTGCCCAAGGGAGAGAGTCTGGACTAAACACCTCGTTTTTGTTCTATCTATGTTGTACTTTTGATCTAGTCTAGGTATTTTCAAAGTGTATTTTAAAAGGAAAATTCTACACTTTAAAGTATGCAGAGGAAATTACTTTATTTACAAGATGTTCGATAAAGGTGGATATAAGTTTGTGTGTTCATCTACTAAGTTGTGTACTTTAGGTATCTATTTAACTATAATATTATAAAGCTGTGAGTTTATTTGTTTGTTTGGTTGAGCGCTAGAATCTCAGGAACTACTGGTCCGATTTGAAAAAATCTTTTAGTGTTGGATAGACTAAATATTAAAACTATTTACATTATCTTCGTCGCTAACACCAAACCAAACAAAACAAAAAAAAACAGTTAAAAATCAGGCTAGAGTATACTTAACACTTCTAAATAAAAAATGTATTTAATATAATCACGTCAATATCTCATTAGTAAAAGTCAGATTTATCAAATTCAAACAAGCCACTTTTAATTCTATATTCACCAACCTTTTTCCACATAATAGCCAGTTAAAAAATAATGCAAGTCGCAACAACTTCGCCACATGTCTAATCAGGCACTGCAATTACATAAATAATACTCGAATTAATTCACAAGCTCATTCATGCAATACATTATCCTCAACATAGAAACCACAATTAAATACTTCGCCTTTCCAAGAACGAGCAGTTTCAATAGAAAACAAGGGACGTCTGGTGTGCTCCGCGTACTAATGCCTACATTTATATTAATATATTTTATTATAAGTACTCAGCCGCATCTAATTCTCACTACGAGATGAACAAACTCGTTTGTTCACAAAGGAAAATTTTCAGGTGTCCGCAATTTAAAAGGATATGCTACTGCGTATTAAATTAACACAATATGGTGAGTTTTGAGGGGTAATATAAACAGAAATCGTCCTTATAACACAACAGGGATTGTCATTATATCACGTTTTTTAATCCTGAAGGGATAGGCAGTAAATCCTTACTAAATTACAAATGTGAAACTATATATATAGCTACATGTTTTCATTATTACGTCTCATACTTATATGTATAACCCCAGTCATAGCCTGGAGATTTGTTGTACGGGTAAAACACTCTGTACTACATACTAGAAATTCCGGCTCTTACTAAATTTGGCTAGGTTATAGTAATCAGATATAAAATACATCTGGCCACAATAACTAAATAAAAAAATATTTAAAAAAGTATATAAATAATCTAAAAAAACTATTTTTATTTTTTGTGTGTTTTATGACTAGATGTATTGTATATCTAACTAGCTTCCGCCCGCTGCTTCGCCCGCATGGTATGTATTGTATACCTATAAAATTCCTCTTGAATCACTCTAACTATTAAAAAAAACCGCTTCAAAATCCGTTGCGCAGTTTTAAAGATTTAAGTATACATAGGGACGAACAGACAGCGACAGTGACTCTATTTTATACTATAGTGATCACTATGGCCTAGACAAAGTTTGTAAGACCACTAAAAGTCCACGTTGTAGGTATAACTCATCATCAATAACATCAGACTGTATTAGTCCACTGGTGGACATAGGCCTCTCCAATTGCAAGGGGATTTTATTTCATACAACTACGTATACTGCATCATCATCAATACTTAATATCCCACTGCTGGGTTTGGTCTCCTCTCCTCTATATAGAGAGCTGAACGGGTTTAGGCCATTAACCACACACACTGTCCTAGTGCAGGTTGGTGAATCAGACATACCCTTAGAATTACTTTTAGGATAAGTGGGTTTCCACACGATGTTTTCCTTCACCGTTAGCAGGTGGTAAGTCACTCGACTAGTACATATTATAAATTCAAGTGAAATCCACATTCGTCTGAACTCGGAGCGCATGTATTGCAAGCCGGTCGCTTAACCATTCGGCCACCATCGCATACGTAGATTTAATAAAACCAGCTATAATCTACAAACATTATAAAGGGATTGACATCATTGTTATTGAATTTATTGAACATTTTGCCTTGAGTTCAAAAACACCTGACAAAAGTCATTCATCATATTTACTCACGATTGATGTTAATGTGCTATTTTTGTAAATTAACACTAAATTCGGACATTACACATTCAAGATCCTCTATATTATTTTAATATATTATAATTTGTATATTACCAAATATTCCCACTCTACACACATTTAAAACACACATTTATCTTATATAAATGACTTTACACCCACTATAAATCTTTGTTATTGTAGTTTAATTACAATTTTATTCAGCTCATTAAAAAGTTGGTCATTGAATTCCAATTTCGGTGAAATAACGTGGTTTTATGGAAATTATTTCAATAAATATACATACTTATATCTCACAATGAAAGTACAGTTGTCGACAAAATCGCAAGACATTACACCCGTATCGTTACAATGCTCAAAGCTACGCATTACCCTTAATTATTGTCCACACAATTGCTACGCCATTTCTACGCGGCGTAGTACACATTAGCAACTCTCATAACACTATATCTGCTATGAAATATGCTTCTGACTGTCTAAAGGTACTTAGTCAAGCAATTTCATTCCTTATACGTAGCAATTAAGGGTGAATATTGTGCAATGTGCGGTATAAAGGTACAAGTGTGGGGACGATTTTGTTTTAAAAGGGAGGGTTCTAATGTCTGGTCATCGGGCGACTCTCGCTTGACCGTAGGGGTAATTTGGAGGCAGACAGCGGACACATTTGCATTACAATGAGAGTCGGATCTCGCACTGACGGGAGGGGGTTTCCGTCCGATGGATAAGCTCGCATTTTGTATGTATAAAAGTGTGTAAGTCTGTCTGGTGGTTCGCTGAATATTTGAATATTAACTGTTCTTAGTAAAATTATAGAAGTACCTTTAACTATTCCATTGTGTACATAGCTTATGAATATTAATTGAATGATTTGTTACTTTGTCATTCATTTTATTGCACTTAGGTCAATTTGTTATTGAATCGCTATAATATAATAAAAAAGTAGACATCCCTCAGACATACTTACACACACACTTTTTATATTCACACCGATGAAGAATTTTTCATATCACCATCAGTTTTAACTAAAAATACGAAATACATACCTATCATCATCATCATTTCAATCCATAAACGTCCCACTGTTGGGCATGGGTCTCTTCCAAAAATGTGGAGGGAATTTAGCCTACTATACTATGCTGGCCAGACGGGTACATATAGATACCTATACGAAATAAAAATAGGTCTAAATGTGTACCGATACAGAAATGGTTATTTAATACAATCAATAAAACGTTAAAGTTTTATGACAATATGAGGTCACAGGCCGTAAATGAAGCATTTGAAAAAAAAAAAGGTCCGTCTGTTTTTGTTTCTATTCGTTTGTACCCGTTTTATATTACATCTTGATACAACAGCCTGCTATTAAATCCAACGAATGCAAGTATAAACAACATAGGTACACATATTTTATTCCAAAGAATATTCCAATCAAAAAGGTTACTTTATTAATTAACTAACAGTATTTGAGGTAATATTTTCATATCGCATATTCTAACTTTCAATAACTTTGTCTAGACAAGTTTCTAATCAATGAGTTTTGGCAGTCAATAGCCATACACTTTATTAGAACTGTTCACAACAGTCTGAAAAATTGCTTCTATTTCATTTATAGCTACTTTTATTTTGTTTATTATTTTTAGAAGAGTACACAGACTATTATTATAACGGTCTATGAATATAAAACAGAATGGAAAAGCTATTATAATTAATTTTTAAGTGTCTAATTCCGGTCTTGGCTTTGCAGGAAGCTTCCGCCTTTTATTGACTAGTACCTACCGCGTACAAACAATACTACAATAATAATTTATATACATTAATTCCTATTACAATTCATTATATAAGCCTTATATTAAATGCGATGGTGGCTGAATGGATAAGGGACCGGCTTGCAAATCACGCAGTCCGAGTTCGATCCCGACCGGCAGTACCAATGTGGATACCACTTTGTGGAATTTATATGTAACTGCTAACGGTGAAGGAAAATATCGTGAGGAAACCCACATACCCTAGAAGAAATTATATGAGTATGTCTGATCCACCAACCCGCACTAGGCCAGCGTGAGTGGATTATGGCCTAAACCCTCTCAGCTCTCTAGTTAGAGGAGAGGAGACCCGATCCTAGCAATGGGACTAAGTGGGTTGCTGATGTGATAAACCTTATTAAGTTTTTGCGTTTTAATAAGATTATTATAGTATTCTAACAAATATAGTGCACATAATTTTAATAAAGCAAAGTTCAATTCAATTGTCACTCATAGATTGAATTACGTCCTCAATCGTCTTGTAAATCATAATTTAAGACAATAGTACTACGTGCTTTAATAAAGAGATCACAAACATTCTGTGAGAACTCAATCCAAAGCATTAATAAAATATATCGCGTACACGGTTACGTCAAAATAGATGCTTCCCAAAGGCGCCAACGCATTGAATGCGAGACAAATACCAATATGTTGCAGTAAACTGCATTGCAACGTGCTTCGAATGGACTACAATATGGACTTAGTAGGGTGGCCATAGAGGCCATCCGTACTACGGGTACTTCGCCGTTTGACACCACGGTGTCAATCGCACATTTGAATCAAAAAAGGTAGCAGGTGGAACAATCTGACTGATATCTAAGTACGTAAGTGGTATGTAGGTGATTACGTCAGATGCTTTAAAATTCTTTATAGTACGTATCAAATAAGAGTACTTTTAGTTTTTTTATATTTTTAAATGTAAAAAACCACGCACAGGTTGCATACCTACATTCAAAAGGTAATTTTTGCTTCAACAGAATACGATATGACACGCACAAAAAAATCGATTTATCCGCTTTTTGGCTTCTCGATACCTAGGTCTTATTATTGGTAACAATAGAATCTAAAATCCCAAAAAATATCAATTATATTCAATAGGCTTTTCAATATCAATTTCAATCAATAAAAATATTCTTTATTAATAAAGACATGAAACATACGGAACTACCTGATAAAATTTAGAACACGTTGAAATACTTGTTGGAAGCGAATCGCTACGGTGCTATCGTGGGTGATAGATACTGTAACTAATTTCTAATGCACCATTACGATCTTTAAAGTCGAACAGTTTATTGCTGTGGCGCTACAAGATTGGCTGAGGTACACTTTATGGCCTGTATGGCTTCGAGATTGGCTAATGTACTCGTATTTTGTGGTCGGTCGGCCTGAATTGAACCGTGAGTACGAAAAAGCGTAGATTTTTTACGTTTTGATGTCATGGCAACTTAGAATACAACGTTTTTGCCGTTTGAAAGAAAATTTTTGTTGCTATGGTGTTCGATTAAATTGAAATACCTACTGGGGGCCTGCTCTAAAATCAATTTATTTAATAGAAACATACAAATTTCAATTTATAAAGCTTAAAGCTTTAAAAGAAAATACCAGCTGTATCTATTCACTGGAAAAATCGACATGCTTGCTAAGCGAAATTCTGGGCACTGTAATATCGATTCTGGAGCTAAACAGTCCGGGAAAATCAAATTATATGAGGTCCCTACGCTCAGACAATGAACTAAACAATAATTATTGTCGCTGTGATCGTATAAAGTAGTAGAACCTGCCTTTATAATATGTATGCGGTGGTCCAGGTGTTCTATAACTTGATATCTACTTGATGTGGGTATCTTTATAGGTCGCTGAAAGGTATTTACTATACGTAATTTATGTTTAATCGACATTATCTACTCGAGTTTATTGCATACGTGAAGGCTTTTGTTGTTGATAAACAAAACGTTTATTGAAGTACAATATATTTAGTATCAAGACATTAGGTGTTTAAACTTATTGTGACATAAGTGTCATGAATATATATTATGACCTTTGTTTTTATTTTGTTATTACATTTTGAATGAAAATTATTGTAATCAGGTTTCATTACTTGTTAGGTAAGAAAAAGCTATATAAGACCTAATGAAAGCGACATTTATATCTATTATCACTAAATTGTAGTCATAACCTACATATATACTATAATTGTATCTCTTTATTGAACCAAATCTGCCTTGTAGAAAGAGGACCTTGCTATCGAGCACCATCAAAACCTTACGGTTATAATGATTACGTAATGCACGAGAGTATCATAAACTAAGTAAATTAGGTCTTTAAGGACACAGAATGAGTTTCCAGCAGCCAACAGCCGTCTGATTCAACTCAATCGAAATTCACCAATCGCTCGCCCGCCTGTACTGATGCAAATTCCTTCACAACTTACTCGTATACTACACATACAAATATTCTGTATAAACAAAACCGTCTGACCATTACGTTTAGGTATGTATGCATCGACATCCCTCTGACTGATTCATTTGTACAGAATAATTAACTGTTTCACGACTGATTTAAAAACACATCGAATGTGGTACTTATTTAAATTCTATAGTTCTTAATTTAGACTACCAGGAGAGGCGTTTCTGATAATGATAATAAAATTAAACCTTATACACTTTTGAGCTCGATTCATGGGCTGTAAGCAATGTAATCAACAAAATTGATTCGTATCTCTTATCATGTCTTGCCATCACATTAGATGGTAATCAATCTTATGTATTTACTTCACAGCATATAATTCGTATTACAATTAGTAAACAATATTATTTTTCACTAATTGAATAGATTTTTAATATCGCAAAACAAAAATATAAAAATTTTGCACCAGAATGCGGCAGGCATACCTACTGATAATATCACAGAACATAGGGTTTTAAAATTTTTTGAACTTCGACTATTAACCCCCCATCAAACCATAATCTGAATTGAAATCTAGTTTTTTAATCAGCCGTTGCAATTGCACCTTAGGTTATAGAGAAAATAATCAGGTTTAAAGCTTATTATTTTCTTAGTATCTATGTTTCAGTATAAGTCTCTATTCAATCATTTTATTGTTTTGAAATGTCTCTATGTAGTGTATTCTATTTTTAGAATTAAAAAGTACCTTTTATATATCCAACCGAATTGTGCAATTGAACCGAAACGTCCTGCAAATAGGTACTCGCAAAATATTAAAAGTTTTTATTGCAAAATAAAAATGACATTTGAATGATCATACAAAGAGATGCATTTCATGCGAGAAGCATTTCAAGGCATGACTGCAGTTTAAACTTAGCTCGCTTTATCACACTACAATGTAGGGACGGTCACCATCCTTAATCAATGCAAGCAGCGTGCTCAATCAGTCGTAATGGACTGATATATGGTATGAATGCGGTATATTAGTGATCAGTGCTGGACGCACAATGCGGATGCACTGATGTCCCTTGCGAATGAACGTGGGCATGTCTGGTACCGAGACAAACATATATACATACCTACACACATTTATAACTATATACTTATATATATAGAGGCAGATGCATCGAGAATTAAGATCTCTAGTTATAATTCTACATACTTTTAAAAATATAGTTTTGAAAATAGGTCTAGTTTTTTTTTTAAATTAGCTTCGATATTAAAATTAAATGTATCAAGGCACTCAAAGATAATTAAAATTGAGAATTCAAAGAACTGATGTAGATGTAATAAGAATTAAATTAGCAGATTAGTAAACATTGAAAAATAAATGAGATAGTAAGCTTTTAAAGTTTCCACTGATAAGGCATCACATTTGCCGTCTCTTTTCTTCAAAACAGAATTAAAATCATGTTGTCTCCCTCTAATTGATCAATTTTAAAATGAGAACTTTATAAAAAATAATTTAACTATGTATGAATACGTGAACAAGTAAACATTCATTCAGTAGGTAGGTAGGTACTTTATGCATAACATTTTCACGTTAATAAACAAACAGGTGTAATGTAATTCAGATCGTAACTCTATATTGTCAGATTAAACAAAGAGGTCAGTTGTTTAACTGACGGCAGTGCCCATTATCTACAAACTCCATTATGAATCCAATTTACCTCAGTTGAAACTACGTGTGCGGGCATTCAACGCAGCTATCTCAATGTTCTATAATCAAATCGGTATGAATATTTAAAATGTACAATTCGAACTGAAAAATGAAATAGCTATAAAAACGGAGAACACATTTCGTCAGACACAAAAAGCACTTCAGAAGTATAAAAACAAACAATAAAACTTTAAAAAGAGACAATAGACACAAGACAATGAGCCACGGACGTTAAAATAGTACGACCAAAGTAAAAAAGCAACAAAAACGCACAATATGCTATTCAACCCTTTCATCAAAATATGACTCGAATTGACACTTCCTTATTGCCTCGTAAATTGAACAGGCGTCATACAAATCTTGTGAGACAATAACGTCTGTTTTTATTGAAAAATATTCGTTACCAGTGTTTAAACAGCCAGTGTTATAGACGTGATGGAAATAAAATGTCAGTTCATTCAAATAGTTTACGTAGTTAAACGTCTGGATGTCGCCTTGAATCATTCTAAGAAGTCTAGGATAATAGTTTTCAAGAATTTGATAGGTTTTTGGGAAAAATCTGGCCACACAGAACATTTTCAACGAAAAGGTTCAACATTTACATTATAGAAACGTATTAACGAGACGTCTTTACCAAGTAAATAGCCTTTGTTTTACAATTTTTTTATTTAATTAAAAAACGTCCTTGTGCGATTGACACCGTAGTGCCAATAACTCGTGGTGTCAAACGGCGAAGTACCCAATTTTACCACCATTACTGCAAATTGTCTATTAAAATAAATTAGGTACCTGAATTACTTTAAATTATTTTTTTTAACTAAAAATAATTTCACATTTCAATTCTATAGACACTTTTTATACTCCGCCATAGTTCAAAATATTATGTATTCCATATGCCGAAATGAACTATCGTATTGAATTGAATATAATTTAATTAATCAAAAGTGTATTGCCGAGAATCATTGCCCATACATTACAAGCACATGTTCGTACTTTCAAAACTATTTATATCTCAAATCTGTTTAAGTACTTGTGTATCATCTACTAAACAAGTAGAAACTAATTCAATGAACAACCCTTGGAACAAAAGCGACATACATTTGCATGGTTATCACCCCATACATTCTCATGGGATTGCCATGGCTACTATAAATTCTGCCAATATTTAATCTTTATGTGAACATAACCGTATATATTGATGTTATATGTTTATTAGCTGTTCTTTTTTCTATGAGATGGACCTTTATAAATACCTACTTATATAATATAGGGTGTCACTTTCTCTTTCAGGGTAAGTAACTAACTTAAGTTTTTTTTGTGGCTGTCTGAAAGTTTTTGGCGCCATGCAATTACAGACTTATCTAAGTCGCTGTCATCAGTTAAAGATATTCGAGAATAATCATTGAAAATTTCATATGCTTAACATTTAAAGAACAGATATGACAAATACAAAAAGTATTATTATTGATCACACTCTACCATACATTTTCGTTTGGGGCACATTTATATTTAAAATTATACCTACTTATAATAAAAGTGAGTTTAAGTTTTGAGAGGTTATATTTTGTTTTGAGACAGAAAAGAGAGATTATTTGTTATCCTATCACGTCCAAAAACTAAAAAATTCTTGATAAAATTTTATAAGTAATAGAAATAACCTAGGATCTAGAAAAATACATACCTAAGCAATTTTTAATCCACGTGCCATGCTAGTCAAGCCGCGGAATATTAAAAAAATATTTGTTTAATAGTTACTCTTGTGATTGCTTGAGTTACATAGTCATATTATGATTCCCTTTAGCTGATGTTTTCTAGTTATAAGTGGGTCTGTAACTTTCTCGGTAGTGTATACAATTGCTGTGCAAGAGAGCCTGAGTTTGATTCTTGGGTCGGTAAAAATGGTGTTGGATTTTCTTTATGAAATTCTTAATATCAGCTAGCAGTTTAGAAATAAAATATGCCTTATTGAATGGAACCATAGCTGACACATAGCACTATGCCTAGCCGAAATTTATACAGAACAATGTAGACATGTTGTGTCAAATATTCACGTCAATCATCATCATCTCTACAACCTATTAATGCCACTACAAGGCACGGGTCTCCTCCAAACTAAAATTATAACTATTATTAATGCATCGCGAACACTTAAAACATACTTTGTGATATATTAACCAAATTCCCGTTAATTAAATCCGATTTTTTTATCAGCCAAGTTTACTGCTATTATTTTCACATTAAAACAAGAGATAACATGAGAGCTGGCTTTTAATATTAGCATGATACAAGACATTAGCTGTACACAGATAGCGGTCATCGAAAACTTGGCCGCAAAAGAATTACTTATTGCTTTTTAGGTTCGTTAATCTGACTGTATTTTTGCACTAATACATATTCATGTAAGTGAGATAGAGAAAGGTTAAATATGATACTATTTATTATCCTTATAAAACATTTTTCTAAAGTAAGTTAATGCGTTTAACGTGTTTTTCAATATATCAAGTCTAACCATAAAACGGTTTTTTTTTCTCACTTGATAATAAATTTCTTAATTTTTTGTATATTTTTGAGAATTAGCCTCATATTTTAAAATAATATACGAAAAAGAATGTACCTATGACTGTATAATATAATAACATTTTAGTGGAATACCGTTTTGTTAGATTTGCGTAAAGATTCTACCAAGTCGTAACATTTAATCACCTTGTTTAATTACTCACGGTAATTAATTTTCATACTCAACCGTTATAAGGGTAGGGTCTTATAATAAATGTAGGAAATAAACACTTTGTATATTGTCTTAAATACATGAATCAAATTATGCAGAAGAAAACACAACCTTAGGTTAAGAATGGCTTGAAATAAAATGACACTTTATTCGGTCTTCTTGAAAAAACCCTTTGTAAAACAAAACATAAAGTACTTGGAATTAAAATCTAAGGTGAAGTTCTTCTAGTACCTATAGTTATTACGAGTATATTTCCATTTAACTCAATTTTTGAAATACGCAGCGACTTTTTAAATATCTACTACATCCGTAAATCTTTTAAGATTTTTAATATGACTTAAATGACAAAAAAGTAAACTTTTTTTTGTCCTTTAAGTCATATTAAAAATTTTGTAAGTTATAGCAATAATTGCAATTGGAAAGCCCAATATTTACCAAAGCTTTATTAAATGTTATTAGATTATGTATTTAGGTTTGCGACTTCAACGTCGGCAACACGGACTTCAAAGAACCAATAGCTTTAATGGTGAGAAGATAACAGTTGTTATTCTACCATTAATTCCCACACCTATATGGAAATCAGTGAAATATGAATAAACAAAAGATATTTCAATAAAAAAGTGATAACCAGCGTTATTAATTTCCCTGTCATAGGTCGATGCAATAAGATAGGGATCATATTTAATAATAATGTATTACCTCAACTTGCTTACTATTAGGTATTTAAATATCTGTCGCTTGTTATGTAAACTTATTTACATTGGTATGTATCTTTCATAATTTATGAAAGCTAAAACTATAATTTATAAAAACTTATTGCTGTTGCATTACAATGTTGTATGTAAAACTATGGTTGGCTCGTAGAGCGGGGTCTTAGGAGCAACCGAATAGTCGTGTACGATTCATATTAACCAATTTTATTGCTACCGTCATTGTCTCGATTCTCATGATAATGTACCTAAGTAATGTTGAAAGAATGTTGTTAAGTAGTTCCATAACGAATCATCACTTAAAACTGAGATATTATAGGAACTTATAGATACGAATAATTGTTTATTATACACCTGGGTCACGATCTTGCTAAATTGCACACGTCGATAGCAGACCGATGGACTAATATCGACCAATCACAGGCCGGCAATATGGCGCGATTGATTAGTAAGCCAATCACAGATGTCGAATGAGACCATCGGCTTACCATTGTGTTACGATTGTATTAGCAGGATCGAGGATAGGAAGTTTGTTCTAATTCCTTATATTCTCAATGTCGTTAAATGATTAAACTGGCATTCATCTGGCCATAGGCTACGGTAACCGCTTACCATCAGGCGAACCGTACGTCTGTTTACCACCGTCGTGGTATAAAAAAAAAGTAACAGATTAGACTTAAGGCATCTCGCATAATTAAAAAAAAATATTCCATATTAGGCATAATTAAAATCACTCTAATATTATGAATTAACCATCAACGATGTGCTTACAGTATCAAATATCAAATTTGGATGCAAATCGATATATTTATTTATATGACACCCATATACCGAAGCTTAATTTTATTCAAATTTTCTGTATAGCATCGATACGACTTAATTTTTGTTTATAGCCGAATGGGTGATACGATTGATTTATAAGTGATTTAATGATATAAATACTAGGCATTTGTTCGTATATATTTTTTATTCTATTTCCCAGCACTACTGGTTGTCGTGAGCATATTTTAAAACCTGTCAGTCCAATATGACGCCCTAGTGTTGGTTCCAAAGTTAGTGGAACTTGAACGAGGGGTGCCCGCCTTGTGTTCACGAACTATTGAGTGAGACTATAATTAAACTGTTTTGATAATAACTAAGGCGTTCACAGTATTAGTTAGTAAGCAGCGATTTATCGTAATTAGTTGTGATATTAGCTATTCATGTGAGGTTAAGTAGGCATTTAAAATGATTAGAAATGTAATCTTTGATGGATATTTTGATGCTTTTAGAAATAATGTATACATTAGTATAATTGAAGAAGAAAAAAAGAGACAATGTACACGAGAACTTTAATGCAAATTAGGTAACATTTTTCACAGCTTTTATTTTTTATTAACTGTGGTAGATATATAAAAATGAATAAATATTGTTTGGATTGGTCTTCTATATTGGAGCCAACTCTTAGTTTATTAGTTCAGATGATTTTTAATCTCGCTAGGCACGCCGCAAAAATATGGGTATGAAAATAAATATTTTATTATATAGTATACTTTCTCAACCAATAGCGCAGTCAATGAATAATTTTTTTTCAGTTTACTGCTGCTATGTTATAGGCTTCTACAATATAATAGGTACGAAAATCAGTGAATAATTACCTATATATATAAACCTAAACTCCCAAACTAATAGCCAAATCTTCGTAAATATACCTTTCATAAATTCCTTTGGATTTTTTTCCCAGGCAAATAAAGTAAAACAGCTATACAAAATTTTAGAAACAGCGGCAGCTTTACCAAATTGAATAGACATTGTTAGCTAGGCAATTTATAGGTACTTTTAACAGCACATATTCAAATATTACCCACTTAAAATTTTACTCACTTATAAAGTGGAATTGATAGCAAAATATATTCTAGCTTTATTATAACGTCTCAATTCACAGTCATAAAAACAATTCAATTAGAAAACTTGTACCACATTTTGTGTAGGTCAGTTATTGACATAAGAATAGCCTCAACCAATCGACAATGACTCTTAATAGATACCAATGGATATAAAAGACATACTTTGTTAAGTGTTACTATGTAGAAATATTATAGAACCAATGATATTATACTTATAGACGCGATGTTAAAACACTCTTAAAATGAAAAAAAAAAAAAAAATTGCTTACTAAATACTGCAGCCCGTGTCTAGAATCAATGATATTATAATTATAGACGCGGTGTTATAGCATACTAAATACTAACTACTTAATGCCCACCTAGTATAAATACCTAGTACCCTATGTGCTATGCCAGACCATCTACATGTGTGCCAAATTTAATAAGGCTCCTTTCAGCTGTTATAGCGTGATTCAGTAGCGAATATCCCTCTATACATTAATCAATCCATCATAACTTTCACATTTATAATATTAGTAAGATAGGCACGCAAAAAGAGAACGTTAGCAAATTAATTTCGCGTTGCAATTTTTCTTTGAGAGAGAAAGTATACCTAGGGTATATAGGTAGGTAAGTACCTACTTATTTTTATTTCAGTTATGATAATAGGTACCTACTTGCTGGAGGCAAGTGCTTCAAATTGAAGTCGGGTATCGCGTCTATATCTAAAACGTCTTAACCTTACAATTTTATTTTATAATTTGTCCAGTTTAAGCTTATTTTTAATGGGGCGTGACGTTTTAGTACTGGGAATCCCGAACACTTCGATATTAATTGGGAACATTGCCAAATGTAATGTTTTGTAGCCAATACACCAATATTATGAATCACTTCTAAATTAGTACTGGCCAATATTGTTGGTGTATTGGCGCCAATATACCTAGTTACACAGTGTAATTATGAACGTGTAACTGAATAACCGTGGTATAGAAAATTTAGACATGGATTATAAGCCATAGATATCGGGATAATTGGTATAAAATTGTGGAGGCATTGTATTACATATAACTTTACAAAACTTTATATAGGTAGGTAGGTATTTGTTAATTAGGTAAGTACTTATATACCTACCTAATGCTTAAAATTAATGAAATAAAACATTTTAATTACCTATTTTTTGTCTACTTTTTTTTTTTGAGTGCATTCGGTGTTTACCTTAGAAAGAGAGTTAAGAGATAGTTACATTAATAAATTAATTGTCAATGTATTATGTATTTTTCTAGTGTAAGCTACTCTAGGTTGGCCAATAAAACTAAATAAGCAAATAATACACTTTGAAACATATGGAAGACAGGATAATTATGCAAACGTATCTAAGTACCTAGGATATATGGGAAATCCCTCTTGAAAATGAAAATGGAATTGTACAAAATGCACATTGCACAAGGTCAATGACTGACCCTAGAAATACGCCCGCCCTAAAATACATAGACAATAGTGTACCCAGCAAAGTGTCATGGCCGGCGCCGTCCCTCAAACTCCAGAAATAATTTATCCTCACAAATAAAAACTGCTAGTTTATACAACGTCATACACAATCAAACACAGTGTATCTATAGACACTGAACGTGTCAGACGCGTGCCGTATCCGACAAAAATATTCTTCTATACACTTTGTACTAACCTTTGTATCGTTACGCGGACAGACGCGTACCATACAGCAGTCAAATTCTATAAAAAAATATTATTTTGTCTGACACGGCACGTTCTGTGTCTGTATTTATATCGATCCATTTCTCGCTCAACTTTACGCCAATGAAGCAGTAAATTCTTAAGAATTAATAACATGAATACCTGCCCTTTAATTTCCGAACATTGATTGGCATGAGGGAATCCACCCTTCTTAGTTACTATGAACACGTCGTACCGCAATATCAAATCATATATGGCGGCTACGCCATGAATAACCAAATAATACTCACATATTCACGTTAAATAAACGTATACCTATTGATAGCAAGTTTTAATTAAACCTCCGTTATACACGTTTTCGGATTATAGATGCCACATTTCATTGTAATTAAGTAATAAATTTCATGAGAAAATTGCTTAATCATATATTTATTGTGTTTTGCGAATGCTACTGGTGACATTCGCTGTTTTTGCGTTGGTGTTTTTTTGTTTGATTGAATAATGTAAAATAAAACTTCACATTAAAAATAACAAGCTGAACAATTCGTTGAGTTTGCTAATGGATGAAATTTCTAATGTAACCTCCGTAAAAACCAAATAAATGTATAAAGGTACGTACCTACATTTTTACATTGGGATAAAAACCCCAACTTGAATAGAATCAGCTGCAACTGCCGTACAGTTCAATGATCGCTTGCTGAACTTACTATGCCCTGCGCAGCGAGGTCAGTAAACCTTTCATTAGGTACAGCGGTACAGCAGTAATGACGATTTATATCTCCAAATTTTTAACCTACACATTATCTATATTATTAATTCTATTGTATAAATTATTTTCGAATGGATGTTGTGACACTTTAAAACGTGAGTTTAATTATGCATTAGGTGTTAAAAAAATCTTCTTATCTTATTGTAATCGGTTGAAGTGCTTTATTCAACAGAATATTTATGAAACAAAAATAGTTCTATTGCTAAATTACTTGACTGATTTTGATGTAGTGTTCAGGGGGTTTACTCTGAATTTCGACATTGGAATGTTCGGTTTTGATGTCGCTATCAAATTTTTGAAACTGACCGCGACCATGTTTAAAATTCCAACAGCGATATCAAAACTGATCATTCGAATGTTCAGAGTAAGCCCCCTGAGAGCATTTAAATTTTAATTGATATATCACCTAAATAATAAGAATCATTAATTTATTCATTTATCATTCTCATTCAGTAGTTTATTGTTCATATCATGGTGTAACAGATGGTTATTATTTCTTGGAAATTTTCTATTTAAAATACCTGTTTTAAGTCAATTTCGACTCACGCCTATCCAATCCGACAGTTACAAACTACGATTATAATATAATTGATTATTATATGGAAAATATTCTAGTTTATGCTATCTCATAACAATAAGTACAGTGTCTTAATAATACTCTTACAGATTGTATCTCGATTATCTATTCGAATACTTTCGTCTGAGAAACCTGTTCGATTAATTCAAATGAAAATTCGTAATCGATGAGTTTATTGACTTTGATACACTTTATATGGCCATAAAAGTTTTATGTGCCAAATATAATGTTATGAGTTCTTTATAATGTTTAGACAAATTACGACCAAACGGATGTGTCGAATGAATATGCACGCATCTGTATAAGATTGAAACTTGACTTTTGGTGCAGACTATCAATTTGTATACCAAATAGTAAATTTATACACATGTTTCTAAATATATAAGTACATATTAATCACAATTTTATCTTGTATATTTTTATAATTACGCTATTAAATATTTATTTATTCAAATACCAACGTGAATGGTCTACATTTTTTTACTGGCATTGTAGTAAAGATAAGTAAAAAGAAAAAAACAAGCACTAAGAGGCCAGACATAGCGTGTTCCTTCTCTCAAATTGAATTTACAGTCTGAGGGTTACTATAGCTTACAGAATAATTTTGGTGGCTATGTTCGGAAAAAAAAAGCAAAAAATAGAGAAGAATGGCGATTGCTTCACCAACAAGAGTAAAGCTCACAAATAAGAGAGAGAGAGATATATATTCGGGTTCCATTCTTTTTATCGAAAATATCATTCAAACTTGGCATTTATATTAGTCCTTCTATTTCTACTGGTTTAAAATAATTAGTGTAGGTAGGTCGCTACCTGACTTGCTTATATTAGCAATAAAAAATAACAATTAACATAAACATAGATTGAATGTCTCACTTTAAAAATACATAATTAAAATTCCAATTTAAAACGAACATTCTACCAAATACTTAGCCCGCGACTACGTTCGTGTTGAGACCTTACAAAAATGTCTTCGATTCAGTAAATTACTAAACTTCGGCAATTTAATAGTGTTGAACCAAGTTGGCGTCTATCGCCAGCACTTAATTACATTCTGTAATTGAAAGTTCGAAGCTTATCGTGTCTAACTTGTATCGTACCTACAGACACTAGGGTGAGGGTGTCTCGCAGGCGGATTAATAAATACATCGATAATTTGTATATATGTACAAACTTTTTCTGTGAAAATAAGGCTGTAAATAATACTGCTAATGGAGTAGACACAACTATAAGTATATTAGAACATAAAAACGTATAATATTTATGTGATAGCTGGATTCAAATAGCATATTCACTATTTCAACTATGATTATGAAAGTTTTTGTTCAACTTTTATAAGTTCAATTTATAACAATATGCAGCAATTGCTAACAAACTTTAAGTTTGTGAAATGGGATTGATAAATGTGGTTTGAAGTTTACTCAACAAAAGCTATTAGAACTTTACAAATCTAGCCGCATATTGCTTTGGTCAGAAGTCATCGCTAAGATTAACCAATCTACTATGGTCTAGTCTTTGAGTGTAAGTACCTAATTATCTGATTTTTCTTTAGCTATTTGATTTAAACTATATTAAACTTGTAAATTTAGTTTCGAGGAAGACAGTTAGCCAAGTTTTCAAATATAAGTTTGGTCACAAAAGTAGAAATCTATGTTAAAACTACCGTAATATATAATCGGTAACTGAATTATTTAGAATCGGTATACCACTCACAAATTCCGAACACAACACTTCACATAGATTTCGAACAGCAGTTTCGATACCAAACTTCACTGTTTCCTTCAGTACGATACATTTACATGAAATTGAAACAGAAACCATATAAGTTTATCTAATAAGGAACAAGGAAAGTCGTCCGCACATGTTACTACTAGCAATATGAAGTTCCAAAGTTCTCTCTCACAGTTCTATTCTATTCTAAATACCTTAAATGTAGGAAACCCGTTTTAATTCGAGCAAAATGTGTTGAAGGTTTTGTTAATTTGGGGTCGGTATATTCATAATTGTTCTTGCAGAGGCGAGCGGCGTCCAAACTTGCTTATTAACGTTATTCGGTAGTCAACGGCAGTCATGGAGTTCTATGGTGTATCCTAATTATAAACTTTCCTAATTTTCTTTAATTACATCGTTATTCTATATATTTGTTGTCTTTTATATGCATTGCTGAAATACTCTGATTAAATATTAAATTTTGCCGCATTGGGTCGAGTCACTGATTTCATATTTTAAACTCATTTACTATTTAAGTACTTCTCAACTTCAAGTCTAAAAAAGAGTGGGTCTTATCTAATACTAACCGTTTTTGGGGAACATTGATTTTAATGTTTATTCTTAGAATGCATGATAAACAATTCCACGAATAATGAAAATCATAACACCTGCCATACTGCAAAAAGTTTGTATTAGTTTTTCTAGCCTTAATATTTGCAAGAGTAAATTTAGGATCCGCCTTCTAACAAGATATGACTTTTCTACAAAGGATAAACTCTAAGACTTAATTCAGATGAACCAGTTGTCAGGTTGGCACTTATAAAATAGGTATTCTCTTCTCTCTTATCGTGTGGGCTTGGCGCAGACCCTCGTGTTGGAATTTCTCAAGTCGCCCAGAAGGCTTCCAACCTGACTAAACGACTACCACATTAAGTGGTAACCGGGACCAACGGCTTTACGTGCCTTCCGACGCACGGAGAAGCTCGAGTATGAAATTGTCACAAACGGTCACCCATCATGGACTGACCTGCCGAGTGTTGCTTAACTTCGATGATCACAACGAACATCTCAGTACCACAATGCTACGAGCGCCTCAATAGATATTTATATCTTGGTATAATGATATTCATAACTTGAAAAGAAACTAGGTAGCCTATAGAAATCAAAATGCTTCTTGAAATCTGAAATCTCTATATTCCCTTGTTTCTGCAACGAAATACCTATAATTAAAGAACGGTATTATATCGCTATACCATGTGGTACCTTTCCCATTCTACACGGTGCCTAACTATAATTAGATACGCAGTGAAACCACTAAATTAACAACAGTTAACTATCTATAAACATAGCTTGTGTGAGGCTTGCAAACTGTACGAGAAGTATAGTCAGCCACACAACACCGAACACTAAATATTCAAATTTCGTTTATGAGGTCGCTGCCTTCCAGTTTAAGTAATTAATAACTATACATACTTAATTAATATCAAAGTACACGCTATTTAATGTAATTATGTAGCAATAATATTTTTCATTGCCACTTTATTCTAAGAAATAATGCCCCTTGAAAGTGTAACCTGCCTTTATGTACACGCAATAAAAGAACAAGGCAACAACAGTTAGAACAGTTTTAGATGTTAAATAAGTGTTTCATTAAAAATTACGCCTAATTAAAACCTATGAATACGCAAAAAATTTTGCTGCGCAACTTTTCTGTTTAAATCCCATTTCGCATAATGGCAAACGCAACAAAAAACGTCTAACCTAAGCAAATATGATTGCGAACTGTACAGAACGTTTCGCATGATGGCGGACGCTCGTAAAGGGCTCGAGTTGTAAAATAAGTAAAAATAAAGGGCTCGCCGGCGGCACGGGCGGGTAAAGTTCAAAAGGAACTTTTGCTTTTTAACCAGTCAGTCGCCAAGTTTAAATTGGTTTCTACCATCACCTACCCTCCAGCTGTAGAATGGGAAAACTAGTAACGAGAAAATTTAGCTAGCGTACCTATATCTATTTGTTAAGTAAAAGTTGAACGCAAAACGTCGACCCCTGACTTGTTGATAGCCAAGAATTGCTCTAAGCATCCTTCATTACGTCCACAAATCAATCAGAAAGTTATATACATCTTCCTGTTTCTAATTTTGCATTTGATTGCTATTATCGCGTTAATTAATATTTACACTCGACTGGTTAAATTATGTTTTGAGTATGCCAATTGTATGATAATCGAAATGAATGGGCACGATGTATTATCAAAACAAAACACTGTTTATTTTTATCATTTAAAACTCATTACATGAACATTACAACGTTATCTGTGGTTTTCGACTACTTTACGAAATTCTGTGCTCTTGTGATTGAAAAATCTTATAGGTCATCCGCACGTATCTAAAATTAAATCACTTTTAAGTTATTTTTCGCAGCAATTACGTCACTACGGCGCGCTGTTGCCAATAATTTTGATGCGTCCTGTCCTCACTGCCCGATTAGCGATTTACACATTCAACCAATTCAAAATTCAAATCAACTATTAACACTGATATTATTTTTATATTGTGTCAACCTAATTGTATTTATTATTTATTTTATTTTCATATTTAATTTGAAATATGAATAACACCACACAGGAATGTTATCGGCACCATCTTACATGATGATTGCTCGTAGAGCTTTCGTATTTTTAGCATTATCGTGACGTAACAAGCGCAGTTCGCATATATTTAAATGTATCAGGTTAGTCGCTCGCTGTTGTATTCACAAATCAGTCATTCGTTACCGTAAGATTTATGGTCCTGATTTGATAAGCAACAATGTAAAGATGATTTAAACAATAAAGGAAACCTAAATCACTTAGCATGTAACTTTGATTCACTGTCGCAATAAAATTCGCGTGAGACAATTTCAAGGTCGTAAAATGTCATAAAATTATTTACTCGACCAAACCCTTGCCGCGTTTGTTTATAACACATATTAATGATGATTTATTGTTATACATATCTATTTAATGTGTGTATGTATGGGCTATAAAACGTTTTATAGGACAGTTTAGTGCGGTGCAACCTCAGAAAATGCTTTTATTGGTATCTAAGCGCCGTACAAAATTGATATTGGTCGAGTTGAGAGAAGTGTTTTGGAGTATGAGATCCATTGGTTCTTCCGATGGCCATTAACTTGATTGCTATTACTTTCTAAAGTCGAAACGAATGGACCCACAAGGGATAGATCGTGAACAACGTTAGAGGCACACGCTGTGTATTTGATATGGGTCTTAATTTCTGACCCTGATACATAATGAACATAATGAGTAATGAAAATTCAAATAAAATAAAGAGTAAAACATTTGAATAATGGTCCAATAAATTTAATTAAATATTTGCATTTAGATGAAGAAGTAGCTTGCACGTTTGCATTCAAATGTGCGGCATATCTGTAGAATTAGAATAAATATCTATCTCCTGAAATTGCAGCGGGATTCTTCAAATGATTTTTATAAAATATTTTAACACTTCATGGATTTTAATAATATTTAACATACCTTAAACGATTACGTGCTTAATTTATTGGGTACTTTTGTATTTTCACTCCACAAATTCACTTCTATCTGGCACTAAGATGATTTAAATTATGTTCAGCTCTATCCACACATATCATTTCATATTTCATATATTCATTTTATTTTTGACCGCAAAAACTGTGACTGAGTCGTTCGGAATCAAACTTACACTGTACAATCTACCTTTTTCAACCCTCTAATGCCTGTGATTATTACTTTTACTTCACACCTTTGTCACGTAATTACCTTCACAGTTACGTTTTTACAATGCGCTAAGCTGAAACTTCTTGGAAACGTATTACCAACCTTATTGCAAGGTGATAGAGATGATTGTTATTTCTCTTTATAAGCAGAGAAAGGCATTGACAGAAATATTTATTACACCTCAAAGGGTTGGGCAATGGCGCGATGGTTTTATGGTCTTACGTTTTACATTTTGTGCAATTTTCCTTCATTGTGCACTAATATATTGTTATATACTGCGGTCGGCCTTATTGATACTTGTAACAAGCCCACAAAATGCAATCATAGTTATTATTTAATCGTAAATATGATAAGAAATAATAAAAAAAGCAAACAACTTTCTATAGGCAATAATCAGGTTATAACTGTACTATTATTACCACTATAAAAGCCGACATAAAATAATAAACAGCAATAAATATAATTCACAAATTACAGTATTACTACATTGATGACGTCATTTGACAGCTGTATTAAGCTGACATTTATATGTGTACTAAAACAAAAGCTGATAAAATGTTATAGGTACCCTTTTATTGTCTAAGAAGGATGTTTATAGACGTTATTGGCGTTTATATGACATCATATTCTTAAATGATTGTACAAGGATCTTTTGCAATTATCTAATTAAAAACATAAATTGTAGTTAAATATTAACATCAATGTTAATCGCCTAAGTTATGTTACGCAATGTTAAGTAAAACCTAAACCCTATAAGATTTAAATATTTTCTGAATAATCAGATAATAATATCATAAATTTCAATAAAAGTTCTCCAAACTATTCATATAGATACCTAAGTTTAATATTTAAATATAAATTACTAATTAGCAACCTATTATTGTATTTCCTATCTAAAAATAGTACTTTTATTAATTCCACATTCTTAAGTAAGCGTTCGTGGGTTAAAATGATGAAATAGGTACAATTTACTTTGAATTACTCATTGAATATTTATCACTAATAATAATAATAATAATTTATTTATTTTCCACCATAACATAATGTTTCACACATGTTTCCCAGTACAAATACAACTTATACACTACTACAAGTATAGAGACATTATGAAAACATTGTGATTAAACAGGTATATGAACTTAGAGGGTGGACTGGAGCCTAAACTAGGGCAAGCCCTGTATTTCAGGTCTCCAGGATACTCGCTCGAGGTTGGAAGATTCTTTTAGGTTAACAAATTCATTTATTGTAGGAGGTATTTAGTGGAAGAAAAGGGGCTTACTGATGTGTGTGTGTTTGTGTGTGTGTGTGTGTGTGTGTGCGTGTGTGTGTGTGTTATGTGTTTTAGCTCAGTGCCATACTTTTACTATTTTATAATATTAATAATTACTTCTTTATATTATTGTTTCCAGTAGTAGTTTAAGTACCTACACTAGTTTTTTAAATTTATTTAACAGTCGTTATTATGAGTTCTGTGTTTTTATAGTCTAAATTAGACAAATACTTAATAACTACTTTTTTACATTCATAAACTGTTTTAGGATAGATATTCAACATGGAGTTTAATTTATTATATAGATATGGCTCCAGAAAACCCGATTGACGACTAAAGAAGGCAGTACGATGAGTAATAGGTGCACATATCCTGTTCCGTCTTCGAATAGAACTTGCCACTGTGGGGTCATATGGTAGATTTTTGTGTTTTCGGAGCGTAGTATGGAGAATAAACAGCTGTCTAATCGTCAGTATTTCACATTCTTTGTAGAGAGTGAACGTAGGGTATCGGTAGGGCTTTCTTAAGTATACCTTGAGTAGTGATCTTTGTGCACGTTCAACAACAATTAACCTTGTCTTACATGCCCCGCCCCATGCTGGTATACAGTAAGTCAAGACCGATTGGGCAAGGGCAAAGTAGACTGTCTTTAAAAGGGAAGGTCGAAGGATGTTACGGAGTTTCTTAAAGATCCATATCATCTTCCTCACTCTCGCCGCCACCTGGTCAATCTGCAGATGCCATGACAGTGTTTGGTCAAGTAGCACACCAAGATATCTTATATTGTCAGTTTTTTCGAGTATCGGACAGGAACAAGACAAAAAATTAGTATTACCGCAGTTATGGATCTTAAGATTGAAATCATTGATTTTCGGTTGTGTGGTCTTGTTTATTGTAAAGGTGATGTATTTGGTTTTTTTTATGTTTAGTGTCAGGAAATTATTATGCAGCCATCGACCGGTGAGTTGCAGTCCTTTTTCGGCGTGATGATGTACTTGATGATGATTACGATGATGTACTGCAAGTATCAAGTATGTTGAATCACCGTAAATGTTTGTTTTAGCGAGCAATTAACCGCTGGACCATCAATAAGCGTGTTAGTAAGACGACAATGTCCATTGTGAATGTACGCAACCCTTTCTTAGTCAAGGCACAGTTATACCACCTAGCCGCCAATAAATATCAAACAACGGGATCCTTGAGCTATTGTTTGTTGAACTGTGATTTAGGTTTGGACATTGCGGTATTTACCTGTTGCATTTGGACGGTTAAGTGTCGTCAAGGTTGGGACTTAATTGCCGTTCGAAAACGTATACTCATTTGTTTTTAGGGTTTCGACATTCTATGGATCAAGGCCGATATCGTTGTCCAATGTTAGAAATTTTTTATAAAATTCTTGACAAAATTTTTATATAACCGATGTCATTTTCAAACATTTCATAACAATATTAATTGAAGGTCGATATTGCAATTGCCAGTCAAAGGATGATTTCGAAAATTTGGATAGCATTTCAATAAAAAAAAAATCTTCATCACCCGAGCGAAACCGGGGCTGGCAGTAAATACATAATATATATATATTATTTTTTTTTTAAAGACAACGCCCGCACTAGGGAACAAGCCCTGTGTCGCGGGGAGCTTTACAAACATGAAACTAACGGACACATATTTACCTATATTGTGGTTTTTGGCGCATTTTGCTAAATTTTATTTACTTTTATCTCGACATTGGAAGCACTTCTCATTGTCTTGAAATACCTATCAATGCATTCTTACCTCAACTCTATGCAGTAAAATGGCCGAAAAGTCACAACAAAAGTGAATAAATTTTAAACGTGGTTGTACTCGTTGCATAAACCAATTTATTTTTCTATTATCTGAACATTAAAACTACTATTTTGTTGCTTAATTGTATAACAGACTGAAATGTAAAACAATTGTACTCTGCACTAGAGAATTTAGTATCTATTATAAGACGATATTATAATAGTAGGTATTGGTCTTGCTGGGAATTAATTTAAAATAGCGTCTCGTTATTAAATGTAGAAGCTATTTACCACTGATGAATCGTGGTGCATCGAATAGCGTATTGTGAAAACATTTTCTAACATTTTCATTATATTACTATTTCGGTTCTTTTTAAAGCATTATCACTTACATTATACATACAAACGAATAATTCAAAATTATTCTTATATATCTATAACTATACATACGTGTTAACATTTATTAAGTTTTATGACATATACTTCCACTAAAATCGCGTCAATATAAGATAGATAGATAAAAGATATAAGCGACATAAATAAAGTAATTAAAACACAATATCTACATATTTGAATATAGTCCATTTTTATACTAAATCAGTCATATAGCGGACGTTATAATCGAAAACAAAATTATATTCCAAGGTCACATTCTTAAACATTTTGGACAACCCTAGCTGCTTAATTGTTTTTGGAAAAAATTGCGCATAGCACCATCTGTGTTTGAAAAGACGAACTAGCTTGTCTAGTGTGCAAAATACAGTAGCACCATCTTTGGGGACAGACGGTGTTTGCAATAATGCGCCACCCCCTGCAAGCCGTCTGCACCGAGGGGTGACAAATATACGGGTTGCATTACGTAACGCGGTCGCCATCGCGACACAACCCTATTGCCATCAACATACACGAACTACGGAATTAACGCCCTCATATTGTATAACTATTTATGATACATAAATATTTTTTATCTTGATTATTTGTCTGAACTGCATATAAATTTCCTAATTGTTATGACGGAAAAGCGTCGCGAACAAATGCCTGAGTTAATTCAGACAAATGAATTGTTAGGTCGTGATACGGAAACGGATTGTTACCATATTTTCTGGGAAAATTTACATCTTTGTCACGCTTGGATGGGTTTTTCTTATGTTCAAATATAGGTCGCGTGAGCCTTATATATGACGTAGTAATAACAGTAACTGTATTTAGTTATTCATTTGGCATCGTAAGCAATAATTTTAGTCTTTTAGGTAAAAGTACTAAGAAAAATGTAAATATTTTTATGTATTTCTTCTAATGGAACTCTATCAAAGTTTGTAGGTACTAAATAAATAAATAATTTGTGATTTTTTTTAGAATATGCCTACAAACTTTATTCAATGTGTAGCAACTTACATGCATTTTACGATGTAGCTTTGTAGCTAAGTTGAGTTACTTATAGGTAGTTAAATGCTCTTAAACATATTATGTAACAGATGTGTGAGGTATTACCTAATTATATGGGGATATTATGTAAATGTAGGCCCCGAAGTCCTTGTGAAATAGGCATTTTATGAGCATCTTGAGCGCTTGCAAGTTTGTTGTCAACGCATAAAATAGGTTATATATGACATAATACAAAATTATATACTTGGTTTACACCTACTTGGCTTATTACCTACTTAGATATTTAATTACGATTCGTGGTTATCCATAGCTTAGAAAATTTACTCACAGTTAATTATTAATGCAAAATGAATACGTAGGGCATTCAATAAAAATAAATAAAAATGCAATGTTACTTTTTTATTTTGAAAGAAAGTTTCAATAAAAAAAAACGCAATGTCTATTATTTTAATACCAAAAAAATATTTACATGAGCATACTTAATAAAACCCCATTCTGCAATGTACTTTGTGCAAGCAAGAGAAAAATGAAGAGGTTCTCTTAGTATAGTAGGTAGCTACCTGTTGAAGCTTTTAGGAAATTTACGAGTAAAACAGTAACACTTCTTTTCAAATCTATAAAAGTTCTGCATTATTATGTCGTCATTAATTACATAAGTTGGTGAAAATATAAAATCAGATGGGTATTTGTCTATATTGTTTTCTTTTTGTAAGTATCAAAAAAAATATAAAAAAAGTATTAATAAACTACTAAGCACAAATTTTGCGTTATGTGAATAATTTGCTCCGAAAGTTTGCGATGCAAAAAAAAAACAGATGTATTAGCAGCTTATTAGTCAAAATATTTCACTACTATGAATAACTGTGAACTATGAATTTCAAACTTTACTAATATTAGGTATATACCTAGTGATAAATTACATATCTATATATACCTAATAGCGGAGCCTCCTAACACAGGTCTCTTACTTACTTGTCTAAAAAGAGACCCCAACCTCTTACTTGTCTAAAAAGAGACCCCAACCTCTTACTTGTCTAAAAAGAGACCCCAATCACTAGCGTGAGAAAAAAATATTGTTTGAACAAATAGATCATTTTTCATTTCATTTTCATATTGATTACCTCTTAAACGACTAATCCAATTCTGAATTTTTTTTCGCTTATCTCCATCATCCCCGTGCACTTTAAGTTAATTTTGTATTTGCGGGAAAAGTTAATGACATTCGTATCAACGCTAGTCGAAGCAACTTTGGGGGTTTAAAACATAGTTCACTGCATCAAAATAACAGATCTGCTAATTCTATAACACAAGGCCAAAATATACGATCTACACATCTGCTAACCAGAACTACCGGTATAATTAGGTAGGTAGGTATAACGTTTTTTACCTAATGATTATTGGTTATGTTTAATCCTCGATTTTCGAATGCGGCGCCGTATTTGTCTCATTAAGTTGAACAAAACTTTTGCCACCCACCATGCGTCCAATAATGTTCTTGTTTAAGTAATTAGTAGGTATTAGTATTATAGTTATATTTTTTGTTTGGGCTTCATTATACCTTATTACTTTATAAGTACACCGATCCTCTATTTTGCTATTAAAAAAATTACCGATTACTTAACAGTGCTGGGTGCTTAGGTAGTTTGTATGGACGCGATCGTCAAATAGGAAAAATATTTCAGTAAGCTTATGCCAAGTATTGGTACAATTCCATACAAACGTTGGATAAATAAATAGGATATTTAACTTTCTTTAAATACGTGACATGGTTAAGTTTAAAAACAATTCCATATTTGTTCGATCCAAATATTTGGTCCAAAATTTGGTGTATATTAATTTGATGTAGCTATGATATTTTATATTATTATGTTAGTAGCTGTTTCAGTCGGGCTACTCGGTTTCTAACCTCTTCTTTACATAATATAATAAAAACAAATTCAATGTTGAGCTCATTAGTCTAATGTTAGCTAAAATTTACGCTTAATCACACTTTGAATTACTATTAAAATGGTTTTTAAACCATAACAAATACTTAATGATACCTAATATAGTCAGTTGATAGTACCTGATTAAAGTCAAACTGCATTCCACCGTGATTATAATATTACAGAAATTGCGGAGATCGACAGTATAGATACAGCATTCCGATTCTAATGTACCTACAATTATACTGTTATCTCTATCGTACACATTGTTTTCGCGTATTGTGAGAAAGGGAAGACAATATATTGGAATGCAGAATAGAACTTCTGAACTGGATGTTCTAATACTCGCTTAATTATAGTTATTTATATATCTACTGTTAATGTAATCTGGATTATTCACTTATTCAGTTTATATTCAGCAATTTGCTTCTAGATAGCGTATAATGTTAATCGTTTCTATTTTCTCTAAGACTAGGATTAAGTTTTATACTAATGTACATAAACTATTGAGAGGAAAAACATTTAATCAACTATATTTGCTACGACGATTAAAACGGAATTATTTACATTATTTTTTTAATATCATGAAAAAATAATATACATACATAGGTAATAACTTTTCTTACTTGTGAAGGTAGGTAACACACTTGCTAACGGCCTTTATTTCATATTTGCAGTAGTTAATTTCAATTTCAAACAGACCAATGAACTACTGCAAATGCAGTAGTTCATTGTTCAAGGAAGTTCGCTTGTTGAAACCTACGCACAACTCCAATCAGTTATCTCGCAAACTACACCAAAAATGACTAACATTTCACCTAGCATTAATTTTCGCTTCCACCCAGTATACGATAGCTAGTGGTACTAGCATTGGTAGGAAAAGAAATAAGACTATAATTTCATTATAATGACTTGTGTACCTAATTGTAGAAATATAATAAACATATTACTTAAATACAAGTTGTTACTGAATATATTTAACAGGTTTTATGGATTATAAACACGCTATGCGTTTTGAAAATAAGGTTAGGTGATTGTTGAATTAAATGAATGGCCGCAAAAATAAATCTGAATACAAATTAAACGATTGCATTGTTAAATTGTCCACAAGTATTCGTTAAATAATCCCACAGACATAACATGCGTTAAGAACATTGAAGGTCAATTATATATTTTTTTATATCAACATTGCGTCTCAACATCTTTTAAAAGTAGATCTGGTAAATTACGATACTTTATTGACAAAAAAAAACGATTATTTCCGAGCTCGACACAATCATTTTCTGTATTCAGCCAGTGACAGCACCCAACATCGTGCCATGCCTACCTACTCACTGCATCGCATTAAAAGTAAATCAATGTTCGAAACGACTCCTTTTAACGTGCCATCGACTAATAAATTCCAAATAATTGACTCACCATTGACTCCCATTTTTCCCACAGAACAAAGAAAACCGAACTATGAAAATTCAAAATTCAAACGAACAAGAAATTGCGTGACAGAAATAAATACTTTCCCTATATACAAACGCTATATAAATATATCCTAACACGTGTTCGTGAGGAAACGAGCGGTGCGTACAGAATGACAATAGGGATTTCCCTTTCAAGCGGAAAATTTACGTGATAAAAATTCTAAATAGTCGCGTGTGAAAAAAATTGTATAAGGTCCAAAAATAAAGTGGCTGCGGTAGGTGTCATTATGTAGTCTTATAGCGGTTTTGTGTGGGGCCGTAAATCAGTAGAGAACGTGAGAATGGATTCATTATTTAGACAATATACAATACGTGGTTGGGCGTTTACATAGATGAGCGGTACACCGTACCAAATTAGGGATGTCTCCTTCACCTTTGCACTGATTTCTACATTATATTTACTATGATAAAACCAAACAGTCAGTAGAACATAATAACATATATTTACTGTTACCACTTCAGATATAAACACTCCAGTATCTAATACTTGAAGTGTCTATTTTAGATTTGTAAATAAGTTTGAAAAAACAGCTCTTCAAAGGTCCTAACCTTCTAAAATAAATTGATACTATCACTTATCTATTATCATCTTGAGAGTACGAGCAGCCTTTAAGTTGTCAACACCCCAATGATAAGGTAAGGCAATCCTACCCCTGCCTACCTAGTTTCGATTCTACGACCCGTAGGCTCGTTGGTTCCTGACTGATACAAATCTCGACGAGTTTTGCGTAAACTTGTTTGGTTATGTAAACGTGTATTAGATTCTGATTAAGCGATTGACTAATAACGGAGCTTATAGAATGTTGACTTTTTGTGATGTCGTTTTGTTTTAGTGAGGTAGGATCTAAAATTACTGAACGAAAACTACGTATAATTAAATCTGTTGTAGTAGTACATTAATTCTAAATTTAAATTATGTTGTATTAAGAACACAATTATTTAAATAGACACATTAAATTCATATATTCGTTGAACTATAGTATTTTACATAATTAACTCCAAAAAAAAATAGTATAAAGTTATTACACACACTAATTGACACTAATTTATTTATATATCTAAGTAAATAAAACAAATTAGGTATACCTATTTTCAAAACTAGTAGTTTTCTACTTGGAAATTGCAAGCTTTCATTCTTATTTCAATTCGCGTCTGCTAATTGCAAACAGTTTCAAAAAAGTTCGTACATCTCAACGAGGGCGCATCATGCACTTTTCTGAGTGCAATCTCTAACCCTTCAGATTAACGGTTCGCCCACCCTCTGAGAGATGGCGCTGTATCCGACGTAAAATAGCACTGTATTCTAATATTCGTACATCAAGTATGTTTCGTACTATTGATATTATGCGTAATAAGAATTTTTAGATGATTCAAAAGAACAAAATTCACAAATATGTCATCTCGGAGTTCAAAGGCCGTCTCCTGACCTTGCTAAATAGTTAACTCGCAAAAACATAGATGGCGTACATTTAGCAAAATACTAGCCGCAAATTTCACGGAGTAGAATTGTAATAGGTATATTATCAAATTATTATTATGTGAATAATTAATGTGAAATCTCTATGCCTAATTATTTTTACTTTAAAAATACGAATGCTTACTTACTTAGTAGGTAACTATTATGACACTACCTATGTATTCTTTATTATTTTTAGGGTTCCATACCAAAAAAAGTACAAAGGGAACCACGTCACGCTCTGTCTGTCATTATTATATCTAGGAATCTACTTATGCTATTGACATGAAATTTGGAATAGTGTTAAACACTGCTGATCCAAGACTGATAAGATTAAAAAAAAACGAAATAGGTTTTATTTTCTCTGAGTTCTGCAAAAGCGGCCGAAATGGTGGGTAGAAATTTTAAATTGAGCCTATAACATCAAATGTTGAATTTAATTTTTTAAGCTTTGTTTCCACATTCTAAAACTGTTTTTATTTATTTTTATGCGACACAGTTTTTGAGTCAGGAGTAAAAACATAAAAAGAAAAACCTTTCCCCCTTCTCCTTATCTCCGAAGTTTATTATGAAAAAAAATTTAAATAATTCGAGTTACTACAAGAAAAATAAAATGATGTTTCTAACTAGCACAGCTTTTTTTGTAATCACCGATTTGATATTACCAGTAAAACCTAACTGCATTGCAAATTTTTTTTCTATAAATTATATTTAACATAGGTACAAATTAAGGTTTTTTTTGCATAATAATACTTTGCCCTAATACTTGATGATACGGAATTAAACCTTCGCGCGCGAGTCTGACTCGCACTTGAGCGGTTTTTTACATTAGATATACCTACATTAATTAAAACAGGTACATCTACACCCAATTAAGATATTTCAAGAATTACTTAATTAGTTTATCTATAATATTTAATTTTCTATTATAGCCAGTAAAAAAAAATAAACTGTGCATTAAATTTATGTATAATTAGGTACCTATAAGTATACATAATGAATATTGTAAACTTTTATCATGTGTTTAAAACTATTTTTATATGAGGCGCTCGTAGCATTGTGGTAGGCACTGAGATGTTTGTTATGATCATCGAGGTTAAGCATCACTCGGCAAGGTCAGTTCATGATGGGTGACCGTTTGTGGCAATTTCATTCTCAAGCGTCTCCGTGCTTCGGAAGGCACGTAAAGCCGTTGGTCCCGGTTATCACTTAATATGGTAGTCATTAAGTTAAGTTGGAAGCCTTCTGGGCGACTTGATAAAGTGCAACACTAGGGTCTGCCTCAAGCCCACACGATAAGAAGACTATTTTTTTATTACATTTTTTATTGTTGTATTGCGTACTGTGTACCGAAAAATTCCTATGTTGGTACGTTTGATTCCGGTGTCGGATAAAAACGGTACCTACTGAGTTAAGTTTTTCTTTTTTTATTTGAACAAGCCCTGTGTTGCGGGGGATTTCACAAACATACAATTAACAGATACAAAGTACCTACACCTACTTTCAAAAGAAGTATAGTATGATCGCACAAATATTTGTCTCGTTTGGAAATCGAACTCATGTCCCTCGGCACGGCGATGTTCGTTGGCAGTCAATTGTGTTTAGTCGTCAAGAAATTCTCAATAGTTGTTTGGAAAACATGCCCAGTTAATAGTAACAAACTCGCCGCCAAGAACATAATATTTGCTGAAATATGGGTGTCATACACCTCTGTCTACACCGTTGGGGGAAAAGGCGTGACGATGTTACGTTCATTAAATTTTCCATAAAAAGTAACAAAAATACAATGTTATCATAATTTCAGCCAACAAACGTCATAAAGCTGGACGCGAGTCTCCTCAAAAGAATGTGGAGTATAGAGAATAAAATAAAATATAAAAAATAATTAAAATAATAATTAATTCTATTATGTAGGTACCCGTATAATAATATATATTTAAATATCCATACATCCTCACAAAATTTCGCATTGATAAACCACATACATAGCATCACGCCTTTTTCTCCGAAGGGGTAGGCAAAGGTGTTTCACACCCACATTTCGCCAGCTATGTTTGGTCCCATGAAATAGGGGGCGAGCATATTTGTCATCTACCAGGAATATTTGTTTACCAAACTCCGTGAAAATCTCAATACTGGAATTTCGTAATAGAAAAGTCCAATACCATTTTCACCCGACCCGGGAATCGAACCCGGGACCTCTTGCACAGCAGTCGAATACACTTCCCGCTGCGTCACCGAGGCAGTTTGATAAAACTAGTGGGTACTATTATGAAAATGTAGTAAGTACCAACAAGTGTGGACCACATAGATACCTACGCTTCTAAAGCAAAGTAAGTCGGTATCTCTCAAAGCCATATGTAACAGTTAAGTGGTGGGTTAAAGATCACAGTAAAACAGTTTGTATGTAGTGACAGTTCGGTCCATTCCCACCCACATTGATGAATAAACAATTTCAATTAGACGACTGCCCACGATCAATATGCGATGACGTGTCAATAAGTAATAGTTTGTAGCAATTTCTAGTTAATTTAAACAAATAAAAGTGAATGTATTATTTAATTTGGAGTCATTTGAAAAGGAAATTTTTATTTAAAATATTCTTTTTTTTGAAGTTTGGTTTTTAAGTAATAAATAATAAAAATCATCAAAGCACTTCGATTTTACATAAAGCTTTCTATTTTACTTATCCAACCTAGGCATTGCTAATTTTTGCTGTTAGTCAAAAACTCGGCCATCCTTGAATTCCAAATAATCTTAAAAAAAAAATTAAAAATTGATACCAAATAATTTAAAAAATAATAATACTTTGTAGCGAAAACTGCTCTAAGTTTTGCGCTTAGTGAGTAACATTAAACATTAAGTTTTGTAGTGTGTAGTTTATTTATTTACCTATATTTATTAATTATTACATCATCATCATCATCAGCAACCCATTAAGTCCCACTGCTGGGCTCGGGTCTCCTCTCCTCTAACTAGAGAGCTGAGAGGGTTTAGGCCATAAGCCACTCACGCTGGCTTAGTGCGGGTTGGTGGATCAGACATACTGATAGAATTTCTTCTAGGCTATGTTGGTTTCCTCACGATGTTTTCCTTCACCGTTAGCAGATGGTAACTCACTTAACTAGTACATATAAATTCCACAAAGTGGAATCCACATTGGTACTGCCGGTCAGGATAGAACTGGGACCGCGTGATTTGCACGCCAGTCCCTTATCCATTCAGCCACCAATCATTACATATGTGGCATCAAGTCACTAATATACCTAATGGAAAAACTTATTCTAGACAAAACTCGGCGAGGTTTTTAGAATAATTTTAACACACTGTAAAACTACTTTGAAAATAAATAAATTTCATTATTCGTTCATTTTGAGTTTTTGAGGTGGATCATACACTTGCTTTTACCATGCAGAAGAAAGAAAAAAACTAACAAAGAAAGAAGTTTATAGTCAAAATGTAATTTCATTTGATATCTGTACAAGACGTCCCGTCAGACAGATTGCTCAACGATTCAAAAGCATCCATTGATCGCCACGAAGCTTCTTTGAGGACATAATATGAACACCTTATAGCATATTTCGCTAAATAAGAAATACCTCTATCATCGTGTTCCCCTTTACACCCTTCAATGACAGTGGCGAACGTTCGGAACGCGCGTCTATCAAAAACTATATTTTTCACCTCTCGAACACAAAAGGAAAAATGACGTACATACTCAACGTAAGCCTCTAAATGTCCCGTAAAAGTATTGAGAGCGAAAAGTCGCTAAATTTGAGGCGTTCTCTGAGGCTTTTTGAGGAAAGCCCCGATGCTGGTGTTATAGGCTATGAGAGACCCGGGAGGGAGGCTCTATAGGCACTTTACACGCTCTACCGCAGCTAACCTCCGCCCAAATGTAATAACATGGCACCAGCTCTCTGTTTCAATTTGGGAACAAATTGAAATTGTTTTTATTTGAATAATATTACTGTGCAGTCGGTATAGTATCCACAAATGGCCAGTTATGATATTATGTTATTTTATAACGATATCACCTTGATGTTCTCGTTGAAAGCAAACCAGATCGTGAACTTTAACTATGGGAAAATGTAGCTATGCTCGTAGACTTTAAAATATTTTGGATCTAGTGTAAAGATAGGTGCCCACATTATCTTAAAGATTAGGTGTTAGATATAAGTTTTTATGTTATTTGTTTTTATTGATTACTCATTAAGAATGATGTATTCCAACTACATTAACTTTTAATTTGCTTTTTTTAAGCATACCCTGAAATGCATCATGCAACTTCAATCCACATAGGTATAATTTAAATCAAACTTTATACATGACAAGTTAAAGTTTAAATTTGAAGTGAGTTACTCCACTCATAATATATTACTTCTGATTTTCTTGGAGCATGTTTATTTCTACTTCATATACCTACGATTGTAATTCATACAGATTTTCTTTACTAATCAAGAATATTAATGACAAAAGTGCCGCATTGAAAAGATTACGATCCAGAGCTGACAGTTTGGTTATCATCAACACAATTGTAGCTCATTTCTGCAAATTGTGTCATACAACACTCGGAATAAGGATAAGCGGAAAGCACTCATTTCACTTCCAGATTACTACCTACTGAAACAAAAACGGAATATCCCTCCTTTTATTACTCGCCGAAATGAGTTCAAAACCCACTTAATTAGTGAGCAAGCATGTTTTTTACTCAGAAAATATCTTAGCAACAAAATTTCTGTTCAATATCGCAATAAGGATATCTAAGCTTTAGGTATTGGCGTAACTTATCCACTTTTAACCCCTAAACCTGGTGGAAAAATACAGTTTTTATTCGCAAACATCCTGTTTCGTATTCTGTTCTTGTAGAAAATAATTCCTATTAATAAAATTATTATAAACGGTGTTCATTGTTACGCAATTCAGCGTGTTTCAGTGGGGATGCGGGGCGCGCGTTGCATCCTTTATCACGGAGCGGGGGTGAGGCCTGTCGTGAGAGGGGCAGGGGTGCCACTGGAAAAATTGCACATAAATATTGAAGCTGCCACTTACACGTGCGCCCACCGACTGACGCGAGACTTGAGTGGACATGCCTATCTTTTTACTACTTTTTACAACGTGGTTTTGTTGACTGTGGTCATGATTTTTCTGCTTAACTTAGGTACTATCATATTTTAATATTATAAATGCAACAGTTAGGATAGATGGATAGATAGATGGATTTGTTACTCAACCAGCAAGAACGGTTGAAAGGATCTGTATGAAACGCAGTCAGTTAATTGTCTGGAAAAGCACACAGGCTACTTTTGTCATGTGAGCGGAGCCATTTAGTATATATAATTAATGCTTATTTATTAGCATACTTAAATTTATCTAATTGTCAAGTTGGGAAAATGGCATACTGATACTGAAATTATTAGGTAGGTTTGAAATAGGGAATAATCACTTTTGTAATATTCTATCAACTGAATTTGTTATGCTGTACATATTTAGAACAAGAGGATTTACTGATTATGCGTATCATGTGTGTATACAGCTTTGGATAATTTATCAGACACTTATCAGCTAGTGGTGGAAAGTGGTCATATAATTTTGGCGTTTAAAATAAAATTATATCCTAAAAAACGTAGTAGGAAACATCGCGCCACATCCACACAAATCTATCGCAGCTGTGATGGGAGCCCTCGTTCTTTTTCTTGTAGCAAATTTCGCAACAATCTCACTTATTATGCCACACAAATTTCCGCTCCCCGCCCAACTCCAGACGTGAAATTAAAATTTCCTACTTACCCCCCTTTTTGTATACGATACGAGCCGAATAGCTAAATAAATATTGCTACTTAAGAACCTTTAGTACGCAGACTGCGTTATCTTTTTATGAATATTTGTACTTATTAGTTTCAAGTTCGGATGTTTGAGTGCTTTTGATTTGATACAAGTGTATGAAATAATTTGAATATAATTTAGAATCACCTGATATATCTTTAAGAAGTGAGGCAGGAAAATGTTTGAATCAAAGTATACCTTTAATACGTTCTCGAACATTATATAGGTAAACTTTAACAGGTGAATAGATGATCTCACCTTGTTGAGAAAAAAAGGTCAATTTACTACCTGTTATATTGTTAGACATGTCATCCAAAAATGACGTAGTGCCTTTATTGTTCGATAAATATCACATGGTCAAAAAACTAGTGGAATTGATTCATGTATGTACGAATAGAGTTCATTGGAGGTATAGGTTAGAATACTTCGTTTACTTGGCAAATAAAATTTAAATGTTTTCTCAAAAGTCTTTTAGCTATAAACTATACCTAACTGTAAAATTTAAAAGCTTGTTTAAAGAATTTCCCAAATTAATTAGCTACAAAATTAACCTTTAAGTTTATTGTATTCAAATTATTATTATTTAAAGTAAATGAATATAAATTTTCTTTTCATTTTCTCGCATACGGCTTCGCCAACTAGAAATAAATTAGGTACCTATGTTGTTTTTCGTAACTAATAGAAATCTAATTTTTTTTTTTGCATTTTGTTTCAGGTGATAAAAAACAGCATCTTGGGTGAGTACTAACATTTTTTTTATTTAATTTCATTATTTTTTAATGTAGGTATTACCTAGGAATAACTGATTACTAACTAACTTCTCTGTAAAAATCCAATATGCAACTAATTAATAATAACCATTTTCTTTGATTCTATGATATTCTTTCAGCTGCTGTGGGTACTTTACACGCCAATATTACAATAAACTTAAATCAAGTTCCTTGCAAATAAACTTATTTATATTTTTCATATTAATCTCTATCTATCAATGTTATTGGTAAATTTTTCGGACTGACATTAATTTAATATTTACTCATCCTCTAGCTACTTACATACTTGTCAAAGATCGAAGCTTTTTATTACCAATGAGTATTCTACGAAAATAAACTGTCTGTGGTTAAACAATGACGATTGATTTAAGTTTTTTTTTAGGCAACCTGTGTTGTCCCACTGCTGGGCAAAGGTCTCCCCCAAGCTCTCCCATTATTTTCTATTGGATATTTTGTTGATCTTTGTTGATTTAAGTTACGAATTAAAAAAGTAAAAGTTACTTAAATACCTCTATCCTCCACATCATCTTCCTAAGCTGATTACGACAATTTGTGTCCCCAATGACGAGCTTAAAAACAGTTTTCCAATTTTATATTCACACTAAATGTGTTTACAAACGAGAAACATCACAAATCTAAATACTCACTAAAATATGTTTTTCATCATAATAATACATAAACATAGATATAAATTAATAGTTTTGACAACTGGATACTGTAATCCTGTAAATAAAATGTTTGAACATCTGAAAGTCACACTATAATGTAAATCGTAAAATGTCATAAATAAATGACCCGCAGAAAGATGCAAGATTCAAGAAGAAATAAACAACTGGACCAAAAAAACTGATTGCCGTTTAACATAAAACATAAAGCACAATTACACGTAACATCGTAAGTGGTGCATTTGTCACATTGATGACTGTTTCATTGAGACAAAGCAAGTTTATATCGAATTTAAAAGCGTTGGATCTATAAACTGGTCGTTAAATCTCACAGCGATAGTTGTAAATTTTCCAAAGACTTGGAACTCTTTTACGATGGAAGGTTGCCCCGCCCACCGGCGACTTTGCGGTTTGCAAGATAGTGGTGCTTGTACATCGATACCACTATAAAATAAGGGGTGATTGCTCCACGCTCGTGCGTGCCTTTTAAGGAATTTACCTTATTGGAACATGTTCTGTAGGAAGGAATTTGCACTGGTTAGAACTTGTGGGAGAGTATAGTGACTTTATTCCATGTGAGTATGAATTGGCACTGATTGAAACATATATCGTATAAGAACGTAACTGGACAGTGGTCAAAATTCCAGTCAGATTGTAGGGCAATGTCATATTAATAGGTTTGCAACATATTTATTAGAATTTTGTCTTACTTAGTTCTGACTATTTTTTTATTGATGATTTGTTCACTGGTATTTTCTGTTGAATGAGTAATGAAGTTTTCCTAACGGACTACACTATTGGGTTCATTCAAAAGAGGAGTGAACAGGTTTTTTTAAGGTAGGCAACGCGCTCGTTATAGCATTGGTGTTGCAGGTTTTAAAACGCTACGGTAACCGCTTATCATCAAGCGGGTTGTAGACCAGTTTAGTAGCATTGTGGCACAAAAAAAGTGTTCTTAAATAGTGTACCCAATTATCTACTATTCGTACTTATAAATATTTATTGTAAATATTGTAAACTATTCATACAAAAAATACTTTCCTATATTATATGTAATTTTAAATATAGAATGATTTGGCAAAACAGTTTACTATTTAGATATGTTCTTATTTATCTCAATGTAAAGATGAAATGTATTATATTTTAAACGGTATAAACAGTAATTAAATTAATAGTCATTATCTCATAAAAAGTGACTTTAATCGTGGCCTTTAACTTTATTAATAGTTAGCTAGATAAGGTTGAATAAATAATAATATACTTTGTTTCAAAAGTAATTAAACAAAAATGTTATTTACCCGCTTTTCAAAAAACCTGTAAACATGTTACATAAGTCGTTTCTATCTTTTCAACCCATAAACGTCCCACTGCAGGGCACGTGTCTCCTTCATAGAAAGTGGAGGGAATTTAGCCTAATTTACCTCGCTGGCCAGACGGGTTGGTACGTATAGGGTTTGTTTCAAGTTTTCCTTTTCTCGCAGTGCTCTTGTCTATATATTGTATAAAGTTACTACTCCCTTAGTCGCCCACGGTTGAGATGGGGTAAACCCGTCACCACATGGACTAAGTATTAAGTCGTTTAGTGAGTGTAATAAGAATGTAAGGAATCTTCTTGACTGAAAAACTTTGTGGTCGATTTGCCCTGAAACGGTGTGTTTACACTTGAGGTAGGTAAATAGATTTGGCATTGACTGGACCTAAAATTTCCACCATAGCGAGTGATTTTGTGCTTCCTGCAACTTTACCAAGTCGTTGGTTCGGTCGTTGGATCTAGTGGCGTGAAATATGTGGCAATACGTGGCACTCGAGACCCTTTTACGGAAATCGCGGCAATAGATGAGGCCTATGTCCAGCAGTGTTATTAATGGTCATCATCATCATTTCAATCCATAAACGTCCCACTGCTGGCCACGGGTTTCCTCCAAAGAATGTGCAAGGAGTCTAGCCTACTATACCAAGCTGGCCAGAAGGGTTAGTATTGGGTTTGTTTCGAATTTTTCTTTTCTTGCAGTGCTCTTGTCTGCATATTGTTACTCCCTTAGTCGCCTTTTACGACACCCGCGGGTTGGATGAGGTAGTGACATTATGTATTTTTAATCCGTCACTACACAGACACGGCTACGGTAACAGCTTACCAATAATAGACGAGCTGTAAGCCTGTTTACCACAATTGTCATCAAAAAACATGTCATCTAAAAATATATTATGTCATTTTTCCTTCTGTTGTCTATAGTCGCCTCTCAGCATGAAGGATTTCTGTCTCATTGTACTTTGACTCTGTCAAGAAAGAGACACGGGCTTACCTATAAGTACTTTTAAAAAGAACATTTATTCTCATAAGAACGTTAATAGAATACCTTCTTACTTTTTAGTACAAATCTCTACGTAGAGTCTTATTGGAATTGGTCATATGTAAACCTTTCCTTATTTAATAGAGAAATAAAATGAAAATTCTTATGAGAACCTAATAAAATTTTTTTGTAACAAATCTTTAAAGCAGTGTAGCTCCTGTGTTATTCCTAAGTATGTCGAGTCAATGGATATTTTCCTTTTGTATGAGTAATCAACTAAGGCAATGCACCTAAAATAACTGTGTCACAATCAGACAGTGACAGACTATTTAAATTTAACAAATACATAATTTACTTGCATTTATTTTACTTTTTGCTTTATTTTATGGGTTGAGATGATGATGATGATAAAATATACATAGGTCTATTGAAATTATGTACATTCCCTACACCTACCTATTTTGTGTGCATTTTACTTTTTTTTAGAACTTCATTTAAAAATTTAAAAATAGAAAAAAATATCCTAGATATATTTCAAATTTAGAAAATACCTAATTCTGGCGCAAGTAGGTAGGTAAAACAAAAGCTAACTGAAAGTTACTGCACTGCGTTAACACTTCAAAGAAAATTATACCGTGAGTCAGATGCATTTATTGTCTTTTTGCAGAATATATACCCTCTGTGCCCACTCCTTATTTAAGATATAATTCATAGCCATATAAAATATAGTCTCAGTTATAATAATTTACCAGTGAGGTACTGCAATATTTTTTTTTACTCCAAACATACAAGTAGGTAAGCCGAGAGATATCTACTTGCTATGCCTAATAATTTATCTACCAAAAATGCTAAATTCAAAGGTATGAAGAGTTTCCTCCAACAGAGCGATACATTAAACTGTCATTAACCTCATTAAAAATCAATAAAAAAATTGACTTTATCGCAAAATAAACGGCTTTAACTGGCCATATCATGCATTCCATACGTTTACGGCGAAAACATCACAATAACAACATAAAACCTATACTTATGCAATGTTCTACTGCCTCACAGTCGTACCACCGACCTGATAAAGCTGAAAAGGCAACTTAAGCCTATAAAAACCATGCACTAAACACGCTTAACACTCAAAAGTGTAACAAATAAATAAACTTCTCAGGCAATAAACGGTTTTATTTTAATAGTCGTAAAGTTTGTTATTGCACATGTGCTCGACGCAGTTACGACCAAAGCTTATGAATGAAACGTAGGACAGAGAGAGGAACATTCAAAGAAACGAGATGGATAGTACCCGTCCGTCCACGTGGTCGGTGTAACGCAATTTAGAGCAATTCTTCTATATTAGAATTTAATTTTAATAAGTTTTTTTATACCTCACTAATTATTCTTAAGTTGATTGGTTTTTTGTAAATATAAAAATTATAATAAATTTTTCTTCGGAAAATCCTACCTCTTATTATAATGTAAGTAGTTCTTTATTCAATTAAAGTAATTATTAGATGCAAATATTTAGGTTTTTGATATTTTGCGTACTTAACTGAAATAAAAAACAACTTCAGACTTATAATGTAGGTTTAATTCTATCTATAAATAATTATGTATCTATTAGGTATATTTACTATTAGTACACAAGATTGCTTGAAAATTCTGTAGGAATTAGAAAATTAAAATAACATCGATATACATTATTAAATTGAGCAGATCTATATAATAATTTACTTTAGGGCACGCAGTACTCGTGCTGAGATTTCCATTATGTCAAACATTCTATAGTAAATAGTGTACCTACCATAGATACTAATTGTATTGTCAAACCAATAATATTTTATAAATGAACTTTCATCAGTAGCCATAATACCTAATTAAACTGAAGACATTCATTGAACTTATAATTACTTAAAAATAAATTAAATATAAATTTTCGTTAATAATTAAGTACAATAGTACAAAATACGTAATAAAAATTTGTGGAATTGTATTAAGTACGAAATAATTACAAAAATATTTTTAAATTAATGTTGCAATTCTGTTTAAAGCCATTCAATTTGACAGCTAGAAGTGCCGGAATGGTTTGTGATTGGCGGTGAATGTTCTACACCGGATCACTATTGGTGTAGACGAGGTCGGCGCGGGGGTGCGCGGGGCCCGGCGCCATTACGAACAATGGCCGTCGGAATGGTCGTTAGCGAATAGCTTTTATCTCTTTCTAATATAAGCTACGCAGGTAGGATTTAATGAGACGGAGAGGGTTCCGGCGGGTCGCCCCCATTTGTCGTCGCGTCTCGCTCGCACGCACGTGGCGCGTTTCGCCGTCTCGAACGCGGCGCGCGGCAGCGGTAACGCTCGCCACGACGGGGAATTCGGAGTCGTAGAGCCTCATACGCGGGTCATAAACGATCCGCGGCCATAGTAGAGGTGCACGCGCGAGAATCGATCCGAATCGCCGGCGATAAACGCATCTCCCGCGAGGCGATCGTCGCGCGCCGCGTCGCCGCCGAGCGATGAGTTCCAAGTTCATCATCGATAGCATGCTCCCGAAGTACCACCAGCAGTTCCACCACCAGAATTTGTTCGCGGGTGCTGGGGCGTCGCCTATAGAGGCGTCGCTGTCATCTTCGCTGTCGTCGTCGTTGTCGACGTCGCTGTCGAGTTCCCTGTCGGGCGGACTGGGAGCGGCAGCGCTGGGGGCAGGCTCGCCGGGCGCCGGCAGCCCACAGCGCTCATCATCCTCGTCTTCGGCGTCGCCGGGCGCGCCGGCGAGGATGTATCCTTACGTGTCGCACCACCAGCAGTTTGGGGGTTCGGTGCCGTTTTCTGCCGCTGGTGGTCTCTCCGCGGCGGATGACAAGAGTTGCCGGTACCCAACGGCTGTGGGAGCTGATCCAATGGTGAATTACGCGCTCGGTCAGCACAACGGTGGGGCTGCAGTGTCCGCTGCCTCAGCCAGCATGGCAGCAGCCGCACAGTTCTATCATCAAGCAGCCGCCTCAGCGGCCTCGGCTGCCTCTGCTGCCACCGTGGACGCCATGGGAGCGGCTTGCTCGCAGCCATCAGCTCAGCCTCTCCCAGACATACCGCGGTACCCCTGGATGTCCATCACTGGTAAATGTTTTACTCCTTCACTGCATGGTTTGAGTAATCAAGTTCGCGCCATTCTTTGTCTGAAAAAAAAATGTTTTAAGTTCGTTTTTATTTTGCTTCTAAAATACATAAAGTATTATTTAGATTTATTATCTATAATATAAGAATTGTTATCAGACTATTATCTAGGTATGCGCTTATTGAAAACGATACGTAGCGTTTTATTTTAATTTTGTGTTAGTAGGTGTCGTATTTTTTTTTGCTTTCTTCACGATAAATATAAATTAGAATATAATTTGCAGAAAAAAACAAGATATTTTAATAATATCAACTTGTTTTTATGAATATTATTACAGGTAAAATTAAATAACTGTTAAAAAAACGACGCAAACCTTACTTAATTATGGCCACTTATGTATTCTAATAAGAATTAGTGCTACACCTGTTTATTGCAAAGATTAACGTCGTTATAATGTGACCATATTACTTATTTAACAATAAAATTCCGTATAGTGCAATATAAATACAATAAAATCAACCATTAAGTATATTTTTTATTATCAATTAATCATTTTGAATATCGATAACTTAAAGTTGTTTCGGGGAAACTTTAGCATAAATGGATATTTTAATGGGTTATTGTGCAATTAGTTTACGTGGACATTGAATATAAATAAGGTAATTAAAGAAAGTATAAGGGTGTTTTGTGTATAAACAGGCAATAAAACAATAAGTAGAGGTCGTAAATGTACGGTCGCGTCGGGTTTGTTCGGTCCGTAGTCGGCCGTCGCTCGCTGGCACGCCCCATTCCGCCGTCGGCATATGGGCGGGACGGCATTATGCTAAACATCCATTATATTAATTAGATATATAAATTTAACACATAAATATTATTTTTCTAATCTTAAAAACGTTATTTCCGTTAATTATAATTGATAGATATGTATATTAAATAATAATTATTTAATCATGAGGCCACAATAAAAAATCAATCGAACATAAAATTTATTAATTGGAAAGAAATTAATTATAACATTGCAATTATAAAATTTAAATTGCTATTGTTTATAAAAGTTTGATTGGTTAAATAATTCATTAAAATAAAATTAAACAATTAGGTTGACACCTACTTATTGGAAAATCATTGATTCAAGTAGGAAAAGTCAATTAAAGTACATAATATTACTGCTATTTAAAGAAATAACAAGCATTTATATTTTTTTTAAATCCAATCAGCTTTCATTTACTGCAGCCGTTTTAAAAATTAGTTCAGATCTAGGTCAAAATTAATTTAGTGCACAAACGTAAGTAAAATACCTGTGAGGTCCACTTAGTAATCAAAAAAGGTGAACCATTACAGTGTCAAAGTGCCTGTACGTTTTGCATACAATAGCGCAATTATTTTTATTCGTCGCTTTATTGCCTAGCTATCACTCTTCCGTATTACACAACAGTTTCTACCGAACGGAAAAAACTAAAAAAAAAGTTAAGAACTAGGTACTTATAATAAATAAATATTTTTTACAAATGGTTATGTCGGTAATAACTATGCAATAAAATTTTAGCAAGTAGCGTAAATTTGAATTATTATAGGTACTTACCTAATAATAATTTAATAAACCACTAATAAATATTTTATTATTATTTAAAATCACTGAATAAATGACCAAATCAATTATTCATATTGGTATTCACTTCTAGGAAATTAATTTAGGTAGGTAGGCACCTACCTACTGTTAGATTTTTTAAGGAAAACTAGTTACCTACAATTTCAAACAAAATTTTATAATAGGTACCTACTATTAAAATCTGTCAAAAGATATATTTAAGTGCATAAGTAATTCAAGATTTTATTGTAAAACGTTATTTATTTTAAACGTTTATTAATTTATTATCCACATAAATTCAATATTAAAAAACTATTTGCATAAAATGTTATTTTATAAAAATAGTAAGTAGGTATAGGTGTATAGGTCCCCTATTTAGATACATTATTAAAATAATAAAATGATATGATTTAATTTTAAAATAGTTTATATTTCATAAAAACATTATAAGATTAAGGGGTAAGTATGTAGCTACATATACATACCTACCCACTTACGTGAACGACTAACAAATGGCTCTATTCTGTTATTAAGTAGGTACTTAAAAGTAATTAAACGTGTAACATACATTCAAACAGCAACAATAACAGTATCACTTCAAACAGTGGGTCATAATCATAACGCTAAGTGCTATTTACCCAGAAAAAAATAACTAACGCGATTTTAAACCTCGAACAATAGACGTAGACACTCAAAACTAATTATTATTCAATAAAAAACCACGATTGTATATCAAATCTATGAACTGACACGATTTATACCACATTCATGCTACTTAGCACATAATTAGAGTCAAATTGAAATTATATCACGAAAAATGTATCATGATATTCATGATAAAGTCGGTCAAGTGCAAACCGTATTTATAATTCTGAAGGTTCTGTTCCGACTTATTTTTGTTATAAACAAAATCTTGTTATTTTAAACAACGGATTTCCAAAACATATTATTTTTAATAATTAGGGCATGATTTTACTTAAATCTGGCCGGTTTATGTAATAAATAAATCACACACATTTATGTAGATAATTCATATCTACCAATATATTATTAAGTTAATATAATTCTAATAGCAATTATTAAAACAGGAGATAATTATTATAGAATTATAATTGAAAAAAATAATATTAAACCGGCATTTTCAAAGCTAATTTTTTATTTAGTATTGTATAGGTAAAAATAAAAATGAACCAAACTTTGTTACCTTTACTGACTGCATAAGCGTCGTTATTTAAAGCCGTAATTATATAAAAATAATTTATAGACACAGATGGACATATTAATTAACATATTATTTCCTAATGAATGTCACTTTGAGCATCGTTTTAAAAAATATTTTATTTTAAAACAAAATAATTTCCCGTTTAACTTTTTGCACTAAATATGGTTACTGACGTTTTGCTATCTAAATTATATCAATAGGTTTTTAATTTAGATCAATTACATAATATATATTAATTTATTAGTAGTTTAACGTTGGAAAAACATATACCTAATTACCTTTATAGTACCTACCTAAGGTAATATAATTATAATCAGTTAGGAACATCATTCACCAAGTAATTTACCGTTTTATTGCCTATTTATTTTTGGATTACCTATCTGGTACTAATAATGTTAATTGAAAATGCAATAAACCATCGTGAAACTAATAAAATAGGTAGATATTAAAAATTATTATTTACTTGCGCAATTTAATTTTTTTTTGTATGGGTGTCAACATTTCCGTATGTGGCTTAGAATGTCCATTTTAAAATTAGAAATTTTAATATTATTAAAATACCTAGAACCTTTAATCTTTCATTTTATAAATCAATGTTTAAATATCTAAAAGTTCTTTTTTATATTACGATTTGGCAATGAAAGTACTTATTTAATATTCCTGCACAAAAAGTTTTAAACATATTAACAATAAATAAATTGGCATGGTGTAATAAAATAATCGAATAGACAATTATAAACATAATAATAAGTCTTAACATCACAACGGAGATACCTAAGAACATCACAATTACATATTTAGAACTGAATCAATGCTTTTGGCACAATTCACTGACGCATAAGAAAGTACAGTTGTCATGTAAAAAAAAAATTCGAAAGCAATGTATAATCATAACAGCGTCGTACATCAACATAATTATATAAAATGACCTATAATCATGTTGTATTTGTTTAGGAATGGACTATTTTCGTGATTTGTCGGCAATGTTGGCGTATAAAAACGTCTGGCCTGATGTAGGTGAAAATTCGTCTCGGAAAGACAAAAATAACACGGCAGGTGCTTGGACGCGCGCGCTCACAAAATTAAAATGGCGGATTTGTCAGTAGCCGACAGTTATTTGTCGTAACGCGCAACATTCTACAACAATTTGACAGTGTAACAGCGTTGTACGTTCAAATACTATTCGAGTGTTAGTTTGAATGAACTTTGGGGCGATTCAATGTTTCTCGAAACTAGCGCCACGATATAAACTCTAGTAATGGATTGATTAAAAGAATTTTCTGACTTTTGATAGTAAACTTTTATATTTTATATTAGGTAAGCAGTCAGAGTCAGAAAGCAAATAATATTACCTATTTTGTTATTAATTCAAAACAGTAGAATTAAAATCAATCTTTAAACAAACATAAATAATTTAATAGTAAAGGCCATTAAAAACTTATAACACTACTCGCACTTGACGGTAAACATTGTATACCGCGGAAAAGAAGAGCACCAGTCACATGTGTGCAGCGCTCAGAGCGCATGCGCCAAACAAATATGGCCGGCCACCGCAGCCAATCGCAGCCCGCCGTGTGCAATCGGAACCCACATGCCATCAAAAGCCCTTTATGCTATTGATTGCTATTTGTAACACGTTATTAATTAAATTGTTAATACTACATTGTATAAATAAACTGCTATTTTAGAATGCTGCGCTGAGTGACATTTAAAAACATATTATTGTATTTTAAGATTAAAAATAGGTTATACTGATTCACTAGCGCATGTTTACGTCCCGTACATTGTTGCAGTGTTACTTAAAACAATAAAATACGTTAAAGTTGAAAAATAACATTATTATCTTTTCTCATTGAATTATGGAACTGATACAGAACTTTTAACCTTTTCCATTTTAGGGTTACACCGCCTTTCAAAAGTTACAACAGTCGATTTTTTTTAATTCCCGAGCGTGCGTCGTCGGTCCAAAGCATGTTGTTATCTGACCGAATGAGTTGTGAATTTTTGAGTAGCAATATATCGCGTACCTATAGTACGAGTTATCGATTTTTAATGCATTTGTTCAGTAATTAACGATTGCACTGAATCGAGACAATTTAAATGTTTCCGATCGATAAAACTCGTTAAAATTAAACGTTGCTAAAAAACCTGAATCCTTCACCATGCGTTCTTAATTGGATGGAAATTTATTTTGGGAACTATTATATTCGTGATAACTATGAAACTTTTAGTACAACGCTTTTGTCTACGACTGTTTTATTTAGTTTCACAGTTAGCGATATTTTTTTTTGTGTTGATTAAATGCCAGAAAATTTTAATGGGACAGTAATTTGCTCGCGACTGCCAATCTAAATATTTTTTTAAAATTAATAAATTTTAACTGGTTACAACAACTACCACATTTACGCGGTAAGTTGGTTGGTATTTAAATGATTTGAATAATAAAAATAACATATTTTCACTAAAAGATAAGATCTTATTAACCTTGTGAAATAAATATCAGGGTTTATACATACCTACACAATTTTCGAAGTAAGTACTTTCGTTTTCGCAAATTATACCTAAAAGTATTCTTTTTAATATTACACATATGGTTTGGTAACACAGATTATCATTAAAATTTTCGGTCAAGTGTAATTGGTTGTTATAATTGTAAATTACTTGTTCAGTAATTATAAAATATCGTAATAGCTGCGCTTTTTAATAAAAAAATAATAAATACCTAATTAATTTAAATAACAATTGTTAATACCTATATCAAGTATAAAAATGTGAATAAATTCTGTTAAAAAATCAACTGCAAACTAACAGTACCTACGGTTCAGCTGATACTTTTTTGGCTACAATATTTTAAAGTGCGATATGAAATTTTAATTGAATAGGTAGATATTCATTGCAATAAAATAGAATAAAAATATAGGTTTGCTAGTTAAATAATTATTTACCTATATAACAAAAAGGGAAATATAAAGCAAGTAAAATTAAATCTATATTTTGAAACCTGTAGATTAAAATACTAAAACAACTATGTAGGTACTAGGTACTTCTTATAAAGATAAAAATATTTCTAAGAGTTAAAAAAAATGCTTATTTACTTTATTTATTGTACCTACTTATGTTATATATTTTGTTATTTAATTTAATATTTTGTATAAAATTTCTAAATTTCTTTTCCAACTCTGCAGAAAAGAAAGAATATAGAAATAAAAGAAAAGAATAATTTTTGTAAAATTATTGTCTAGGAGCTAAAATGACAAAATATTCTAGGTAATTATATACTCCTTCTATTATACAACTCCTGGCCTAAGCACTCAAGTATCTGCAACATTGTTCATCGTAGTTACGAAACAATGAAACCAAATAATAGATTTAATTGACAAAGTGTAATTAAAAATGTTTTACTCGTAATTTAGATTCACGATAAAGTGTAATTAATTGTTAATTGTTTTGTGGTACATAAAGTCAGTTTCACATGTGCCGTAACTATGAAGTTACTTACTACCGAACTATTCACATTTTATGACTGTATACAATCTATTGAATTGTATTATTTACTCTAATTAAAAGCTATCTATTAGAATAGATATGTGTTGATTACGTTCGCACTTTCCCAAGAGTATTTGTCCGGGGTTTTATTAGCTATGCGATTTGAGTTATAATTATATTTTATTTGTTATGCCCCCGATTTCGTTAGTGTGCGATTTTTTTTATTGTTGCCCGGAAGCCTGATATTTTTTTCCAAAATCAATGTAGATAGCTTAGGTCACTTTTTGTGACATTAGCTATCCGCCAGTAAAAGTTCCATTGAAATCGTTTCAGTAATTTCGGACTTTACCTCAAACAAATAAGCAAACAGACAAACATTTAATTTTATAGTAAGCATTTACATACTTGTATAATTATGTCTACTGTAAAAAGCTGTGATAATGTTAGAAACAATCATTTCAATTTTATTTATTTGTGTACCTAGATAATTTGTTTCTGTTGAGATATTTGATTATTTTTCTTAATTAATGAGCCACAATCTGTACCGAATGATTGTTCTTTATTTTTTTTTTAAAAGGCTATTATGAAGCTCCGTGAGTATGAATCATAAATAATTTTCATTTAATTTGAGAAAAAAAAATTATAAATGGGTATTTTATAGACAATGTTTTAATTTTTTTTTTCAGTATAATTAAGTAAAAGATAATTAATAGTGAAATTACGTAATACCTACTTAGTAATATTAGTACTAAAATAGATTGTTTAATATTTTGTAAAATTGTGTAATTATTTAATAGCTTTTAAATAGCTTGATTTTTCACATACAACGAATCTAAGAACCTGTTTAATTTATTATTTTTATTGAGTGTTTGATTATGTAGTTAATAAATTATGTGATTTTTTATTTTAATTAATATAAAATTCTACTCTATGCTTTAGACGTTGTCGCCTAAAACTATTTTTAGAACGAACAACGATTATAATTCAAGAGACATACTGTGTTTATTTATCACCAGGTTTTTCTACGTATTCGTAGGCTTTATATGGTTTGCATGCAACTTGGCCGAAACAAAGAACTTTCAATACGATTGATAATAGATTTTCCATTTCCAGATTGGATGAGTCCCTTCGACCGGGTGGTCTGCGGTGAGTTCAATGGTATTTATCGTTTCAAATTTATTTTCTTTTAGTTTTAAGTATATTTAGTTTAGGAATCTTAACACACACACGACTAAACAACGCTCTTAATGGCCGGGAATTCTTAATTTTGGAACTGAAATGTTTATTGTCCATAATAGCGGCACTTTTAAAATTGCTTGTGGATACCATTAGTGCAGAATGTTTATAATTAGCTTAGTAAAAATTAGCTACTGAATAGTTTTGTTTTCAATGTTTCGTCTAAAAGTAGCATTTTTACATCGTTTTTTATTCGATATATAGTTTAAAATAAATCTGGGCTGTGTAGACAAAATATCGATAAATAATAGTTTGAAAACATTGAGTCACACAACCTAAAAGTGTAAGAATGAACGACTAAAACACGTAAGATTTAAGGCGTTTTGGTCGCATGTGTGTGTGTAGCTTTAGATTGAAAATCCTTCAAATGCTATCGTAAACTTATTTTGCAATTATTCATTTAAAATCGCTTTGTGGAATTATTGCAGACAAAATAACCTTTTCTGATTAAAACGAGATTGTTGTTATCGACTTTTTATTTGTGCAGAAGGTTTCGAAGTTGAATGACTGTTTCAATCTTTAGTTTTTGATTTTTTGTTGTACTAAAATAGCTTTAAGTTCACGTTAAAAAGGTAGATACTAACCCTTAAATGCTACCTGTCTTTTGTGTCATGTATCACGTTTTACGATTTTTTGTTAAAAATTTCTCTTGTCTTTGTTTTGTTTTTTACCAATGTGAATTTCAACTATTGCGAATCTGTTGTTCTATTGCAAAAAAGTGACGAAAAAGGGTTTATTGTGGACACAATAAACAAACTTTCCCCAAGAACAAAAGACTCAATAGTGGGTCAATATTACACAATCCACCATTAAGGTACAAAATGGTCAAGGACTGAACATTTTGAGAAAAAGTGTTCCGAATAGATAATTAAATAGGTTTTATATCGTAACCATACGTACTTATATAATGAATATTTATTTACGTATGAAATACATATTTCCGTCTCCTTATTCATATTGTTAGTTATGTGAAATAAGCAATAATAAATGCAGATGTCATTATCCTACCTATAAATCGTCTGTCTTTGACAGCAATAGTAATGAATTTTTAGTTTATTCATTCTTAGTTCTACAGTGTGTTTACAAATGATGTGAAATTTTGCTTAGGTATTGAGTAACAGAACTATGCTAGTTTATATATCTTGTTACGTTTACTTACTTTCCACCAATTTGTGCGAATTTATCAGAAAAAACTAAACAAAGGTTTCACGGCAATAGGGTTGTGCAAATTCTCGTTTTTGTTGTAAACAGAGATCCTTTGTGCTTACAAGATGTTTACAAATAAGGTATAAGTCAAAGGGTTTTAAATCACGGCGTCGAAAGCTTTTAAAACAAGCTTAGAAAGGGGTCCATTGTTTTGTTGGCACGCCCGCAAATTGCTTTATTACGGACGCTTTGCGGCTGTTGTGCGAAAGTCGATATCGCCGAAATCGTAGTCAAAACATCGTTTGTTATCATACGGTGTTCCCAACGCAACAGAAAGGGCCGACTCACTTCTTGACACAATAAACATATCCGTATGACGTTTACCCCTGTTATCTCGTGTGCAAGAAACAGTCATGAACAATATATTCAGTTTCATACATAAATCTATCACTTAAGACATTTATTTCAAACATTTATTGGATTGTGAAAGTGCGTTTTTAACATTTTTATCATCAGTAGTACACAAACAGTATATCAACGCTAAAAAATGGATAATCATAACACTTTCGAGTATATAAAACAGAATTTTATAGCGTAATAACAATTAAGGCTTAATCACTGTCAATCGTAACTTTACCGTTATAAAGTGATTGACGCTAGTGCTGTAAAAAAAGTTTGTCCGCGAACAATAACTGTTGAGAATTGACCATAAAGTGGCGACCTTGTGGCAATAAAAATTTAACGAGCCAAGCCCGTGGCGTAGTGTAGTACAAACACATTGTCAGATTCAGAACGTGACTGTCATAGAAACAGCTGGTCCGACATCTGTGTGCCTCCGACGACTAGCTTTTATAACTCATTAAAAAACTAAAGAGTTAGGGAAACAAACGATTGATTTATGCACACCATTTTATATCTGCTTCACGTATACTCGTTTGGTAAAACCAATCGGTGATTTATTGTTTTCGTTTTTCTAATATTTGATTTAGAACTAACCATTGCTGTAAACAATGTATTTGAATAACGTCTTAACTTGGATACCGTAATAATTACCTGTATACCTATATTTCTATTATATTCTATCTATTATAGTCGACTATTTTAATATAAGCAGTAAACATTTATGGGTTGGAGGCGCCGAAGTATTTTAGACGGAAATTAATTTCCATAATAGTCTCTTTGACTAAAGAGTCGCGTCGTCGTCGTGTTGAGAATTGCGAATGCGTATGCAAGTCTTGAACAACACCAAATAAGTTAACCCTTACATTGTAGATATCTGCACCTTATACTGCTTATCTCTTGCAACTGTGCTGATATTTCAAGGTATGCTTTTTAATGTTGAGATGTCTTATTTTGTACTTTAATTATTCACTGCTCTGGAAAAGCGTAGAAGGCTTCGAGTAGCCTTGTGCACTATTTTTCTTGTTTGTTTTATGCAAGACTTATTACATTTTGGCTTGGACTTTAAAACTGAAAGACGTTGTTTTTTGATCAATAAAGCAGCAAGACAAGTCATTTATTTTTATAAACGATATAATTTTTAAAAGTGTAGGTATACAAAGATATCTCTACCTCTTAAGACATGTGTATCACACACTAGTGGTATCAGAGTAACTATTAGTAGATTTTGATGTGATCAAATATTTTATTTCAAATCTCAAATAAACGATTATGGACGCCTTTTAATTTCTCGTTTTTACTAAAAAAGCTGTTTGTGTGATAAAAATGGGGTGCAGTGGAAGGTACTATTTTTTGACTCTGTTTTTGTGCGTTATGACTAAACTTGCAACTGGTGTAGAAGCAAAAGAAAGAAGAAGAAACTATTTTACAGGAAAGCGCAACGTCATAAATCAAAAATGAGAACAGTTGTATTCACTACTCAAATAAGGAAAATAGATTTTTTTATTATAAAACAGTAACACACTAAACAATAACCAGTATCTAACGACAGAAATATCGGAAAGTATAAATTAAATTTCAAGTTCGTTCGATGATTAATGTCAATGCCAGACGTGTACAACATGTCGTCGCTTACTCACAGTATCAAATGCCTATTCATTTAACAGTGAGACAATTGAGTACTTGTATGCACCTACTTTATGTCCCCAAGGCTGTATTTGTTGACGCTGGCCTACATTGCGTAACTAACTATTTTTAGTGAAGAAAAATTCAAGTTTATCGACCTCTATTCTAAGTATTATATCATCAATTTAGTAGATACCATTAAATTTAACCATGTGGTATGCGTAGGGTTAATTTTTGAATTTATGCGCTAATTAATGTGCAAATACGAGCTTATAAATGCAAATGTTTGTTTTTCAATCAGCTTTTTGAGTAAATAAGACGCATCTGTTCTGTGGAATGTGTTAGCTTATAAAGCTTCGAGTGTAACACATACCTGGCTATTTATGTAACGACTACTAAATAAAAGTACTTACAAAAATCACAGCTTTAGAAACAAATAAGACTCATTATAATGTATCTACTAAATCATGGAATTATGACATTAAATACCAATTTTTAAGTCTTTATTAAATCACAGGTGAATTAATTAAACTGTAGTAGCTACAATCTACGACTAATTAATAGGTAGATATGAAAGAAACATGATAATTACGAGAATTTTGTTTTTGTATAGGTAGTGTAAATTGTTATTGTAAGTGTAAATTAAGTAGTTTTAAGATTGATAATAATGAATTATTATAAATGCGTTGTTAATAGACAATTTTAGACAGTGTTAAAATTCGATCAATGACAAATGAAAACTAGAAGTCTATCTGCCATACTCAAAGATGTTACTTAACTTTAAAGTTTATTTAGTAAAAACGTGTAATTCTTAAGTCGATACGCCTAAAGACGATTATTCAATGAAAAAATTGTGTTAATGACAGATTACTGGTAATTGACATCCTAGAGTGCGGCCGTATCTCAATTAAATTTAAACTCAATTTTATTAGGATTCTACCTATAAATACCTGCTCAAAATGATCAGTTAATTTACTAACTAATTAAATAATCTGTGAAATTTCACAACAAATCATTCAAATAAATCTTAACACTCAAATATGATAGCTAAACATTTGAAATACTAGGCATATTAATAAGCACAACTGATTTCAAATGCATTAATAAATTAGTCGATGCTTTAATAAAGTTTAGCTTGAAAATAAATATGAATATTCAAACATTAATATTAAAATAATGGCTAATGCGACCGGTACACTGGCATTAATGGGTTAAATATATTGTGAAATCAAAATGTGGTATAACGATAAACTGCTGTTAAAGTTTTTATAGTGAGCATAGGTTTGGTTTTGATTGGTTTTGACTGGCCTGTTGGTCTAGTGGTTAATGACCCTGACTGCTAAGCCGGAGGTCGTGGGTTCGATCCCCACCCATGACAAATCTTTGTGTGATGAGCATAAAGGTTTGTTCTGTGTCTGGGTGTAATTTATCTATAATATGTAGGTATTTACAAAAAAAAATGTATTTAAGTAGTATATCAGTTGTTTAGTACCCATAACACAAGCAATTATAATTGCTTACTTTGGGACTAGATGGCGCTGTGTGAATGTGGTAGAATATTATTATATTATTATAGGTTTACATAATTTGAGGTTATTGAGAAATTATTTTCAGGCTTGTAAAACAATTATTTCTAAAAGAGTTAGAATATTTTTTCTCTGTTGCCACATACAAATAATAGGAACCTTTTTAGTGCATAAGCTTGTAAGAGTTTATTTATTTGGATTGAAGCTGTTAATATTCACTGTCGATAACTTTGATGCACCTAATACTTTAATTAATTAAACTGCCTCGGTGGTGCAGTGGAAAGTATACTCGACTGCTACGCAAGAAGTTCCGGGAATCGAACCTATCCAATAAATGGGCTATCCAAGATTAATAGGATTTTTCAAATCGGACCAGTAGTTCCTGAGATTCTAGCGGTCAACCAAACAAACTCTTTATAATTGCTTAAGATAATAATAATAATAGATAATAATTAAGATATTTACATTTATTCAATAAAATATTTACACATAACTTAAAAACATACACAGCTAACCTAGGTATTAAAAGAAAAAATAACCAGATACTCTATTTACAGGAAATTCCTATAAATAGAATATCTGATTAAGATCAGATTCATGAGGAAACGTACCCAAAAGGCTAGCCACATTACCGTGTTGGATGGCAAGGCTAATGCGTTGCCCCAGGTAGAGGCCAGCCCTTGAGTCATGTGATACCTCAGAAACACGCTTACAAATTTCACGATAAAATTTGTGAGCGTTTGGCCCCCAAGGTCCGAGAGTTTCAACCCCAAAAGTAAGATATATATTTATTAGATTATATATTAATAGATTATATTTCTAGTCAAAGAAATAATTTTCACAAGTACCTATTTTTTACAGACAGTTTCTCTTTGTAACACACTATAATAAGCAATGGAAAGATGATTATCAAAGCACTCTTTCTAATCCATGCAAACTATTACACGTAAATACAATAATTTAAAGGCTGTATGATAATCTAGACGCCACCATTTCTAAAAGCTTCATATTAATAGACTGAGTCGTCTGGCATCTATGGGGAATATTAAACTTTTTGCTTGCAATATTTCTATGATATAAATGTATCTGAGTATACGATCAGGCAATAAGTATGTGTGTATTGTCACTCTCCCTTACTTCAGGACGTGAGGAAACTTTAAAGTCTAAACGTTTAGCGCTTCTTTAGTTCAAACGAATGAAATTCTTATGTACTGTGACAATAGGTACTACAGTCCTAATTTAAGGGTGAAAATTTTCATTAAAATTTTACAAAATAAATTATAAGAAAGTATTTGCGTGATACGGAAGCTGGTTAGAAAAAATATTAAACGTTCTGCACTTACTTTTAGAAGAAGTTCCAAATAAGAAAATGGATGTGCCTATCATAATTATGCTATTATATATTATTATTATTATCTGCACTTGTTATTAATAATTATTAAATTTTACAACTGTACCTGCTTCCCAATTGGGATATCCCTATTTCTTGGGAAGGAACTGACTCGCTCTTAAAATTCAGAGCCTACAAACTATTACTACAAACTATACCTATATGTAATAAACCTTTTTATCCCAAAATAAAGATTCAATTATATTATTCATCATTTCAACTCATAAACGTCCCACCGCTTGGCACGAGTCTTCTCCAAAGAATGTGGAAGGAATTTAGCCTACTATACCACGCTGACCAAACTCCGGGAAAATCTCAATGCTGGAATTTTATGATAGAAAATTCCAATACAATTTTCACCCGACCCAGGGATCGAACCCGGGACCTCTTGCACAGCAGTCGTATACTCTTCCCGCTCCGCCACCGAAGCAGTCACTACAGGGATAGAATTTATTTATTATTGTTTATCACAAATAAATCACTAGGTAATGTAATATGTAGAAATCTAAACCCAATTTGAGGACTGTCATGGGAAAAACATTTCAAAACTAGAATTTTCTGCATTCCTAAAATGTATATTACCTACCTAGATACCTACTGTTTTTATAAAGCTTACAGAACTGGAACACTTTCATTTTCTATAAAAATGCATCCTAGGCATTCATTACACACTATGAAGCATACTATATGACTAAACGCCTAGTTTTTTCAAGCTACAAAAACAAACAAACCGTAGATAAATTTTTTATTACACTTTATGAATGAAACTCGTTTTCCTAAATTATATAAACAACAGCGTACCGAATGCTGTTGGCCGCAGTTACCATATATCAACTGTTTCTTGGAAGTAAAACAGCTAATGATTTTATTAACACTACACGCAGACCACGTATATTGTCACAGGTTTTCTGCTGTTATCTGCTTCTGGGAAATTTAATTTAGTTTTTTTACGCTAAAGAAAATAGGATTTTTAATGATATCTTTTTTTTGTAAAAATTTAAAGCAATGTGGTACTATTTAACACAAAAAGAAGTTAAAATAAAACCTGACTTACACTACAGATTTTACACAGTTATATAAAATCCTCTGTCTTTTTTACTTAGCAAAATAAACTAGTCACGATTCTTGCATTGTTTAATTACCGCCTAAAATTAAATATCCGGGTTATGGAGTGGAGAATTACGCTCTTATTAAGTTGTCTCAAAATTATAAGAGATGGCGCCACCGATGACTCTATATTTATTTTTAGTGGTTTATCTTTTTTTCTGGGTATCCCTATACTGAATTATGTATATAGAAGTACTAGAGTTTCATTCAAATTATAAGACCTATTACCCAGTGTATACATTTATATAAATATAATAATATATATAACCTAGACATGATATTAGGTTACCTAGGTAGGTTGAATATTACAAAGATTCAAATAATCAGATGTTTTACAAAAGTAGACACAACTTTGTATCATTCAAAATCTGTTAGCGACCTTGTCCCAACTATTTTGCATCAAAAGTTGCTCCACTTCCTCAGAATATATTAACCTCACACGCAGTTTTAAAAACATCGTGACGGACGTATTTATTACAAAAGCAACTTAGAGATAAGTTTTTACGCTATAACGTGAATATTTATTGTTTTTGTTTGGTTTGCGGTTTTGCAATTTTAATCGGTATCCTGTTGGCATAAAACTGAAATTTTATTGCTACCTATCGATCTACGTGTGTTGTGTGAATTCAATATAATGCAGTGGGAATCTTTTAATAGAGGCAGTAAAATAAAACAAAGAGGTTTTCCCATAACCTTAGATTTTATGTCATCACAATAAAGTTCAGATATCTGTTCCCATATAGAAAGTGACTGAGTAAATATATATTTTTTTATAATATAAATTAAAAATATCAACTGTTATCAACTATAGGTACCTATAAAATACGATTAGGCATAAAATCATCAATTAAATGAGCACATATTTTTTTATAAAAAAGACAGGTTAAAAGTTCGTGGCTATTTTTTGTTATTTCATGGGGTCTACTTCAGTTTAAATGACGGATTAAGAATACATAATGTCACTACCCCACTGTTCTACCCGTGGGTGACGTAAAAGGCGACTAACTGCCGATTTCTTCTATCTATGGATTTGGCTACTAAAGTTAGAATTTTGACACATTTTGTATGGAGCTTATGTCAAAATTCTAACTTTAGTAGCCAAATCCATAGATAGATAGGTTATTGAAATCGGCCGTAAGAGAGTAACGTTAAGCAGGCAAGAGCACTGCGAGAAAAGGAAAATTCCAGACAAACGCTATACCTACCAACCCGTCTGGCCAGCGTGGTAAAGAAGGCTAAATTCCCTCTACAATCTTTGGAGGAGACCCGTGCTCAGCAGTGGGACGTTTATTAGTTATAATGAAGGTAAAAGAAAGAAAAAAGTTCAGTGCCTGATATTGCCCATTGTTAACTATAGGATCAATTACCAGTCAGAATAATAAAATCAAACTAAATGGCCACTAGCCTAACTATATCTGAGTTTAAATAAGTGCTTACAATAGAATAAATCAAGGCATGTAACACTATACCTCTAGAGTACGTACTACCATGTAGCCTAATTTGTAGGGGATACAACGTTTCTAGCCTGCAAACCATTGCAAGTGATGCATTCAAATCGTGATGAGACTAACTTAGCTAGTCCCTTACTTGCATGTGGCCCCCCACGACTTACTAAGCTTGAATAATTGTATAGCTTGTGCTAATTTGGTTAATATACATGTATGCACACGACTAAGTAGGTAGGAACTAACTGTATAAAGCATAGTATACTATATCTGTCACTAAAAATATGTGAGGGAATTGCTAACAAAAATTCATCACCTTATGATAGAATTTAGGAACTTGATTTCCACAAGGTTAGGTATATTTTCACCTGAATACAATATAACTGTTAAATTCCAAGGAAGCTAAATTATATTCTAGCTTTAATTAATATTTTGCTTCTTCTTCTTCTCAGAAGAAGAATATTTAGCTTATTTGAAGTAAATTTAAAATTTACTTTAAAGGTTTTTAAGGTAGTTATGAACGAAGCCTATCTAATATTTAATTTTAATATGCATTTACTACAGTGCGCAGGAGTGATAACTTTCATTAAATCTGTTGAAATATTAATATGTGATAAATATGAAAATTTAATTAAAACTACATTGCAGTAGTATTAGATTTACTGCAATTACACTCATATAAATAAGTAGATTTAGGTTATTTGAACATGAAATGTAGGTAAGTACCTATTAGATTAATAAATTTTAATTAAGATTCATAAACAGATCTCTTGTAATCAACAGGCTATGATTTTGAATCCTGCTGATTAATATAAACCTGCAAACGATGCGAACCTGTTTCTTCCATGTAGCTTAATTTGGAATAAAGTGCAACCAACAAAGCTAGAAATTGTTTTGCAGAATGAAATTGACAGCAATACAGAACAATCTTTCATATTACAAATATACCTATACTGGTATACCTAGTCCCACATCACTATGCATCGGATACACCATAAGTACCTAAGCTACACCCGCGTATTGTTATGTAAATATAGCCGTTTTGTTCATTCATCAATATTTTCTTACTCTAGATTAATTTGATACTGTATACAATTAATATGTATTGATTGTACACAATGAATAATGAATACGTTACAAATTGCCTCGAACATTGCCAAGATTACGTCGTTGTTCGGAATAGACGAATGAGTCGCTCACTACGAAATGAAATTATTTATTAGACGTGATATGAATCACTTCAACGGCGTTTCTAAACGAATTTCATTTAAAAATTCGCAAAATCAAAATTGACATTCGGAAATGGTAAGGTTTAAAAACTTTAGCTTCAAATTAATACGTGCCTAAAAGTTAAATATTCTTTAAGTAAAGTTTCCTTAGAAATAGCAATACTCATTGGAATATTAATTTATGTTTACACGGGGATTACTGATTAAGCTCCCTATTTTATATTTATAATATGAGCGCTAATTTTTATTCCACAACATGGGCTTACAATGTACCTACAAGCCGTTGTTGAGCGCAGTTAGACGTAGTATTATATACGTTATACAGGGTGTTTTTAGTACATAGCGTTCAAAGACGTGACTCAATAGCTACAAGAATGTGAGCGGAGGCATTGTTCAACAGTCCGTCGAACTTTCTGAAAGCTTAGTTTGCCCCGTTTATGCCAACTACGTTATGCTAATATTGATACGATGTCGTCTGCCAGTATGCTACTACGAATTTATTTTATTCGTCTAGAAATTTAGGTACAAAGTAATGCTAATGTTACGTTCGAGAATTTTTATTCGATGTTTCAAATTTGACGCTGCAATTACTATGAGCGTATGATGTTGCTAATAAATGGCTGCTTCTATACTTACACTTATGAAAACTGTTAGTTTAGGATCTGTTGGAGTAAAGCTAAGAGGTTGATCTAATGTTTAGTATAACACGTAAAGGGACCAAATAGAACGTCCACATGGTTCGGTTAAGTACGCGTCTGGTTAGGCCGATAACGCAGTTTCGTAACGTTATAGGCGTCGATTTCTCTCAAAGGGATTAAACGGAATGTGTACAATTTATATCTCTATTAACGTTGAGTATTGTTTACACACGTCTGACCGCGGCCTCGGAGGCCAAACGCAGACGCTTGTGAAAACATTTGCTTCGAGATTAAAGGTAGACCTGGCCACCAGCACCAGCTAACGTAGACCGAGTTCGCGCTGCCGAAATTGTAGCGTGTTATACTGTTAGAGAGGTCAATGTATAATGGTCGCGTTTAAGTTTGTTTACAGCGGGCTCAGCGTTTCCGACCAGTTTGCATAACTCGGGGGTAGTCTCAATAAAAACAAATTGGCTCGCTGACCAGAGTTGCGCATTACACACGTACGAGGAAGCCGGGCGACATGCCCGGAGGTGATTTACTGACATTTCATGTTGCTAAGCTTACACGGTTATGGAAAATAGATGTAAACTACGATTATGTTTCCAAACATTTCTTTATAAACGATCTCGGAGGTTTATGTTATGTGTCTTATAAACCCTTATACTTCGCGATATTACATCCTTATAAATAACAAATAAGGGAATCTTCTCTAATCGATAATAACACGTACAAGTAAACGCAGACAATTCATTTTGCCTAATTAGCAACGTAACATACATCCTTTTAAAATCCTATTAACGAACTAATATTTTACATACTTACATACCATAATTACATAATTTCTATATTAATAGATAATTGTAGGCTGATAGGTATAATGGGTAATTAAAACACATGGTGTTATCATCAAAGATCAAAATTCCGTACGAACAGAGACTAGTAAAAAAGGTGTAGAAAGAAACAACAAACAACAACAATATTACCTACAAGCAGTTCGGGCAGTACGACACTCTTGCGCATTAATCTGGGAGATACAATCGCGGCCACAGCGCGCTCCGTAAATCTCAGATACCGATCTTGATATATAGTGGGGAGAGTGGGGGTTCGTTTCACCTTTGTAAAGGCCTTTGCGGAATGGGGCGACACCTCGATACGGGCTCGGCATTGTTCGTATCGTATCACATTAGGTACCTCGTTGAGTTTCTTTACGACATGGATACAAAACGATGGAGTCGAATGGATTTTTAATTTTTAAAATAGTACTTTAAGCACTTAAATAGATAAACAGTGAAATATATTTTCACTAATGTAAAACACATTAGGCATCCCTTATCATATATTTTAACTGTCCATTACAATAAATATGTAACAACACCGAAAAGGAAGCACACGATTACCGTCTTTCATCGGGAATTCCCTTTTGGTAACTGTAGGCGTCATGACTGGGCACGATATATTATTATGTGTAATATAAACTCGGAATCTAAAAAAACATCAACTTATTATTATTGCCTAAACGAGCTATAAATCTTATAAATCTCGGTAGTCAATAGATATGCCACTAGATTCATTCACTTATGAAATACGCTTTAGCTGTCTCACACGTTATTTTTACTTCGCTCCTAGGCTATAAATAAACGACTTTTTTTCTTTTGTTTCATGTTACGTCCCTCCTAGAAAGCCCAATAAAAATTAATGCGAACATTTTGTCGAGATTTATGTGAAAAGTTTAGTAAAATCAAACAGATGCGTTGATACGCATGTTAAAGTATTATGAAACTGTATACAACAACTTTTATGACGTTTTCACACCGTCAAATAGTCCACTTGCTCGTTACATATAACAAATGACGTCATAATTAACGTTTCGTGTGACCCACAAATTTACATTCCCGCACAAAACTAACCAAAGAATTTGGAATTTCGTTCTTTTCTTTTGTAAGAAAAATCACTTCGTATTCCTCCTGTCTGGAGAGTAACCAAGTTTGGCTCGCTTTAATTACGGCGACGTTTAAAGTAATTTAATCGGCACTAATAAGAAATTAAAACGTGATTTTATTGTAGAGAAGCTTAATTGCAAGCTTCGAGGTTTTTTTGACAAGGCTGCCTTTTAAAGTCAGCCGACTGTAGACAGTCCTTCTAAGGTTTCACTCGAAATAATAATTAAAACAATTTAATAACGTTATCTAGGCACATGACATCTGCAATGTCATTCTCAAGTTACTTTCATATTGCGAACATGAATTATGGATATAATCTAGGGCTTGCTCGTATTGCCTGCGGTTTATGGAAATGAGTCTCGGAAAGCTGTAATCAAGGATTGTTAATTACATACCACCCACGACTGGATACTTATAAGTACTCGCTATTATTTATAGCAAAGAAATATTATTTAGTGCAGATGTACTTAATATACTGCATAACTTTATTCAGGGTATCATTATACATACCTACCTACTTAAGTTGTATTACCCAAGTTTAGGATGGTAGTTAACATAAGTTTCCGGAAGACTTAACTTGGATACTTTAAGAGATAAGTTTATGTTGTTTTTTCTCCAACAAAGATAGAATTTCTTTTTCTTGAATGTTGAGATAAATGCTGTCTTGTTGTATACAACAAAAGTTAAACGTACTTAATTGAAATTGGTGTATTTTGAAAAGAATTTAGATTTATATAGATGATAGATTTACGTCATCATGCGTATGGAAAAGTAGAAAAATGTATGAGATGTGTATGTATTAGTTTGTAATACAAACATACAACGTATTTACATGTAGAGCAGTCAAACATGATACGCGTGTTGTAGCTCAATCGTTCGGTATAAATAGTAATGCTTACATCTGTAATCTTAAAATACGCTCTGTTTGATAATCGATAATGTAAACAATTTTATACATCAATGGAGCACGCCTTACCGTAGAATTAGCCAGCCCTTTGCCTTAATTAAGGCTATATATCTATATTTTTATAATAATACTGGTTGTTTAACATGTTTCTTAGTAATCGCTGACCGGATACTGAGTCGCGATAAATTCCATGTATACATTACGATATGTATCTGCTATATGCGGGACAAGATTTCATTGAGTCGGTAGATAAACTATACTTTGTTGTAGGGGAGACCGGTCCGAGGGGAAATTAGAATAACCCTTCTGCTATGAAGAACGAGGTGTCGAATCTGAAATTGTAATTTGACAATAAAATCCATGCAATTGATATAATTTTATACAGCCGTTAGCATTCGAGTGGTGTTGTGTAATGTATGTAGGAGGGATGCGAAGGGGCATCCGTGGGGCTTAGAGGATCAGGGGACAGGCGCAGGGTGCGTCTGACATTGAAGAAGTGCCAATAACAGAGGTATAAATAGCGGGGGCCGGCGGCAGAGGGCGTTACTTTGGTACGAGATCAGAATATTTTGTTAGTACGCAGCGTATAGTGTCCTAAACAACGGATTACAATGCGGGAAGGCGACTATCTGAACGATAGCGATCTCTATCTGCTTGATAAATTGTAAAGTTGATACAAATTTATAGGGTTTACGTGTTACTTGACACTTAATATATGTATGAGTACTTAACAATAAACGAGCAGTAAGCATAATAACTGCTTTTGTTTCACATGAAGGTGAACCTGTACATGATACCTACCTAAAATTTGTTTTACAACTTCAACAACTTAAATGTTCGTGTTGAGGTTTTCAAAACACTTCGTCACTTTATATAAACCTAGTCTATATTTTTTTATTGATTTAAAACATTTTAACTTGTAGTAGTCAATAAAATTGAATTATGTAGTCAATTCAATGACAATGACTCGAGTTAATAGTAAAAAGAGCAGGTTTCGTTAAACATTATTTGTTCACGGGAAGGTTAGCTACATGAATCTAGTTTTAAGGTGGTATTAGCCCCAAAAAAGTCATAATAAAACTCATAAATTTTCCCCTAAAAATTGGTCACCCTCGAAGTAGACAAAAATGACCAGAATAAATTGGAATGGTAGTGGCAGCCGATAAAACATTCAGTTTATGGGGTGTCATATTTACATTCGGGAAGATATCGACGTGGGAATACAGATAAGTACTTATTTTAGAGAGCGTTGTCCTTACAATATGGTACTATTATTCCTTATATAAAGATTTATTTGGGGAATATAAATCTCTTTATACAAACACAGGATCAACTTCTATAAAAGCCGCTTTAGATACGCACCAGTTGATTTTTACTAAGCGAAATAATCCAGTTGTGCCTTTTACCTTTTTCATTCATTACTTACGGAAGTAATAGCGGCTAGCCTACACTGAGCCTGTTAATCCAATCACGGTAGCACTCCAATTAAACAAAGCCCTCTCGCTGGTGCTAATCGATTGGCTATAAATTGGGATTCGACCTCCGAACGCATAATTTCTTGCACCCTGCGGTTACTTAATGCGATGTAAGCTTAGGGTGTAAACGCATGGAAATCTATAGATTATGTCCCCTAGCTGCAAAGGAACTGATAACACATATTATTATTCGCATAAAGAACCAGGCATAACATTAAAATAATTATTTTCCTCATACGTAACAGTAGGTACAACAATACCCTAAGAGCTATGTATCCTTCTAAAAATAAAATATATTAGGACAGTTACGCACCTACATCTCGTTAAAGCCCCATGCGAACGCGTGTAATCTCCAGCCATATTTATACGAAAAACACGCGAAACACCCCTTAAATGGTAGCTCAAGATTAGTCGGCGCCATTCCAACACGTTACGTGAATAGCGATGCTACCAAATAAAATGTTTAGGGTCATTTTGACCGACAACGAGCGCGGCTAGCTCACCCAAATGCCAATAGGTCTATTTTACCCCCACACCTAAGGGGAGCTATACGGCCATCATAAATTGTCCGCCGCAAATTTGCAATCCTATCTTTTTTGGCCCGGTGAGGGAGGTCCAACATTAACATAACTGTATGTTGGGTAATTCCACGTGTAGCTTTATGAACATAACAGCTTACCCCGGCGCGTATGTGTGCTCCAAACTCTCCACTAAGGGCCTTATATCACGACTCTGTAATGTAAGTAAAGGTGCGCTTCAAATAACGCGAGAAATTTGAATTTCTCTATCATTTTTGCATATTTTGGGCGTATAATAAATAAAGCAGGTAAAGTCTTAAGTACTCTTTTAGACGAAGCACCTTATATACCAAAGCGAATATAGACAAGTAAATAACATTAAAAGTGATTCTAAAACGCATTTCTATTCATATTAATGCGTTGATTTAGAAAGCAAAAATTTCCACCGAAGAATTTTAATGAAACTTCATGAATCAGGATTAATTTTTAATTATAATTGCGGCATTGCAAATGGCGGGCTGGAGCCTGGAATGCGTGAGAGGCTCGATTTAATCACTCGTCTTATAACGAGGGGTGGGGGCCAAGGGGGGAAATATTAAGCGCGTTCTTGAGTTATTAAAGCCCCTTAATTGCGCTTAGATATTTTCTGGTTCATTAAATACTTAAGATTTATACGAAGATACTTGAATGAATGAGATAAGTAGCGTGACGGGAATGAGGTATCTTATGGGGTGATTAATATCAACGGCGAAGAGCCTCTGTATTATCTGAGCTTTCCATCGAGTTTAATGTGCGAGGAGAAAAATGTTTACATTTGATTCTTTCTAGTCTGGTTTTTTTTTCACGCGCGTTACGTCACATGCGTATGTACTATCAGTTGCGTACTAAAACAATATGTCCCAGTGAATTATTTTATACGATGAGCTAAGTGCCTATAAAGGCCTAAATTATTGCCTATTATAATTAACTGTGTAAACGCTGTGACTGTTTAACACAGTAATACAAACACGAAACTGGCCCTTTTAAACGGCAACGTGCGTGGAACGTGGCCCTATCATAGTTTACAAGCACATAAGGGAGGTCTGTGTCGTTGAGCGCTTAAGGGCGCATTACACCCTTGGAATAGCGACTACGTAATTAAAACGCTTTAAACTGACAATTACGAAGTACCTATGAAAATAACATGGTAGCCTCCATGAGCCTCTCAACGACTAAGAGATGCTGAAATAATTGCTATGAAATTTCATCGCAGTGGAACCGCCTTGTAGGGTAACCTTAGAGAAATGGAAGCGATGAAAGATAATGGTTATTGAGCTTCCAGTTATTGATAAATTTTAACAGGAATTTGTATGGCTCTTACTAAGAGTTGAGCATTTTATTCATTCGATGCACGTTAACAAAACTGACTTATGTTTGGACGATCGATGTACTCGTACCTACTTATTTCGTCTGGCGGCAACGAAAGGGTATTCAATCCATTTTGGACTTTATCTTCTGGATAAAAAGTATAAATTGTATTGCATTGTTGGTTTGTGGGATCGAATCGATTTTTTGTTTGTCTAGATTTAAAGCTCACACAAAGGCCCTATACTACAATAGTCCCTTGACAATTCATTTCAATTCTGTGGAACAATTTTGATTTATGCTAAAGTAAATCAATACTTTATAAAGGGGAAGTTTCCATTTACTGAGTTATAGACAAAAGAAGCTGTACCTTAATTAAAATCAGTAGATATCAGACATTATGTATCTATGCCGTCATATCTAGCCCGCATTAAGTTTCAATTAAAAGCAATTTATGCGCCCAGCACGCAGTGTTCCGACATTGAAAATTGTATTGCTATAAATTATACGGTTGAATTAATAAGTGCACAATAGAGAAACTAACGAGCTCCGTCGGCGTAGACCGCCTGTGTTGCATACGAGCAAATTAAATTTGCATGTTTGCAACCCCATAACACCCCTTCGCCCCGCCCTGTCCGTGCGGGAGTTATAAGCAACAGCCGCCATTTTTGGCCAGACTGACCGTGGGGTGAACCACTGGGGGATAATGCGGTTTGCAAGCAATTTGTTTTTGGATTTAGTTTTGTAATTGGAATCGTTTCACTATCCGGATAACGTAGTTTTAACATTAACTTCGACGTACACACATATTTATGTACAGTCTCTTTACATGCTTTTATGGGTGTTCACATTCTTGATCACTTGGAAGCTCGAGATATAAGCAGATAAAATAATACCTCCTTTCAAAGAGAAGAGCTATTAAATAGTCGTATTCCGTAACACTATCAGACAAAAGAACAATTTTTCCAGAGATAAAAGCGGTCGTTTTTGTGCGAAAGCTTTCTACCTAGACGTTTGGTACATTAGAGGATATATTCTAAAAAACATTTGCGCTTCTCGCTACGGGTGGGGCGGGGCTCAAATTATAAAATATAACAACGTTTCTCCCTTTGTTTTTTAAAGGTATCGTACCTATTTGATGGGGCGCGAGCATCCATGCGGTATTCAAATTTGGGAGCTCGGCAGGGGTAAACTAATTCGTTTTAAATTACGTTACGATATTGCGTTTCGACTTAAAATATAGCTGATATAAACAAGAAGGAGAGGGTTCGAATAAAATATAAGAAGGCACTCAGTTTCGCGTAATTAGATTACCTATTAGATACGCACTCGCGCATCGCAATAGATGCCAAAAAAGATGATAGTAAATTCTTTCTCTGGAGTAGGTACGTAAGATTAAATTTGTTTATGAGCTCCAATATCTATACATAGTTTTAAATTTATGGAATGTTCTTATATTTACGTGTACGTTATTATTATTGATAGATATTGCTGCGGTCAACGACGTTAATTGCTGAAATTTTCCGCTTTTAAATTGATCATGTATTTAAATGTGTACACCAATTCTTTATTTAATTTAATGATTATTTGGATTAGTACTTCGCAATCCTATATTATTCAAAGCATCACTATTAATCTGAAAATGGGTTTCATGATTTATTTATTACTACATGATTTATTTTGGCTATGAAAACGGAAAATTAATAGATTTTACATCCTATAGAGCAAGGACCACGTGTATGTGTGTAAGAATCATTTTATCTAATGCCTTCTAGCTATTCTATTGTTCACTACAGCAACTTCTTACTATCTAAACGATACCAAAGACATAACCGTGTACCGTTACTAATAATATTACATAATTATATTTACAACAACATAATCTAATACAGTAATTAGTGCATTAACATATTAATAATGTGTTGTAATCATTAACTTTATAGAAATTGTCAACGTTGGCTGATTACAATAAATACAATGCTGTTCAAGGTTTATAAATTACATATCACACTTTATTTATATTTCCTTCATTCCATTTCGTTTACATAAATTGGTCAATTTTGTATTCTAATGTTATTCCAAATTTATTGAGGTCAGTACAACATCCATATATTATACGTTTACATAAAACCAAAGCTTACTTATTGTAACTTGCAACATTAAACATACATTAAAACTTACTTCGACCACATTTTAAGACGTGATCCAAAATCCGAACTTAGGAATTTCAAGTTATCCACCCACCGACATAATTTATAACCACGCGAGAGGTGCTATGTTATCACAACATGTTTGCACTGATATTTATTAGACAGGTGCATATTTTATTAGCTTTCGAACATAAAACAACACATAAAAACTATCACTCTGACGCTCACCGAACAAGTTCGGAACACAAATCTTATTCGCAATAAACGAGACGAAACGAAACGCGAACGTTAATAAAGATATAATAATAAATATTCGAAGGAAAACCTTTTGGGATTCGAATTAAACTAAGGGTAGGAAAATTGCGAGAGTCCCCAAGGAGGAGAAGCGACAGCTGCGAGCCTAATGCCCTTTCTATTTATCTGTGATCGGGGAAACACTGCTGTATAGATATATACTACGTCATAACAGTAAAATATATGATATGCCTGATACGACACAGCGACGCCTCTACGCGTTCCAAATACGAGTATCTACGACAGATGTGTCGATATAAAATGACGACGATTAATGATCTAATTGACGCCCTTCACAAAAACAACCTAGAACGACTTATCTCAAAGAGATCGTGCCAATTTGAAACGAACAGTCTACTAAATATTCATGGAAACATATCCGGTGAAGATGATTTACCGTCAATAAAAACTATTCGACAAACAAAAACGAATTAATAGAACATGATCGCCTATTCGCACTGATATTGCGTAAGTCGCGATGACAATCTCTGTTTTATGGTGTAGACCTCGTAAATGTCTATTAATATGAATGGGCTCCAATTACTTTTACGATTCGCGTTTTGTCGAGAGACGTTCTAAAAAACTTTACGATCTTGCGCCCCTGGTCTGTTTGACTTTATGTCTAGCTGGGGGTGTGAGGCTATTCACTACGGATTGAAGCGTGGACAATCGGTGTTGACAGCAGATGGCGCACGGAGACCTATCACCTGTCCCGGCGTGAGCCTCGACTCTGTTAATCAGTTGCGAATGTCATCAATCGAATCGCTTTATCCTAAGTTACTTTTGAATATTAGACAATGACATTACCACTCGGATATCTCCAAAGAAGCTTCCGAGTTTAAAGATCGAACAGATATCAGACAATATTCAAATCTTATGAATGTTACATGTACGTGTGTTACTCAAATGCGACGATGAAGCAATTACGATGCAGCATGCGCCCTCTGAAGTGTTGAATGATTTTATTACAAATTAAATTTGTTTATTTGAATCTTGAATTATTTTATGTCTGATAATTTGCTTTAAGCTAAATCCTTTTAAATTCAAGTCATACATACTCCAGGTATAATATTGAGATGTTTCTCGAGCACATGACTCATAACGGGTGAGTTATAAATGATATTAGACTCGGATATTACCTCTCAATCGCATAAAACAAACAAAGCAAGTATCGGCACATTTGAAATGTAGAATAACACGCATTGAATGAATCAGAATGCGTTGAACTGAATGACTATGGACCAATAACAGAGTGGCAACTTCCTCTAGCGTACACTGGCGTACCGGGCCGGGACGTCTATCACATCATATGACCCGCTCAATGCGTCTTATTACACTTTTATCGGTCGTATCAGTCATAAAATGCTAATGAACGAGCATTTCGGACCAAACATCCGAGCGAGAGATTCAAATGACGGTATAAAACGTAACCCGAAGTCGACACTTCGTTGGAAACGTAATCGTAATCGGTCTATGCGCTTTCAAAACAACGCGTAACACGAGCGTCTGTATAGCCGCTGAGATACCACACGATGTTTTTAAAAGCTCTTTTATTGTACGCCTGATGTACCTAATACAATAACGTACGCTCGGACTCGCTGTGCTCCGTGCTGTTCTATTTTGTGCTCAATAACATTGTAGATAAAAACGATATTTGATTGGAAAATTGTCACTGAATACGATCGTATGCTACCTATATCAAGCGACTCAGTGATTCATAACTTCTTCGAGACTTTTTTACAATATTCAATGGCATTTACGTGCTAATATTTCTTAATTTATGCGACGATAATATTTTTAATTACAATAAACCACTGTTGTATGAAATGTAATTGGTATAACAGTTTTGTTTGTTGTCTTCATTCGAGAATTTTGTTTTCCTTATTACTCGACCGAAAGAATGAGTTCATAAATACTATGAATTAATTTTCTATTATATTACTGTTTTAACTTAATTAATAAGACGTTGTTCAGTAGCTTAAACTGGTTTGAAATTAACTATGTAAATTGCTTATCATTGAAATTTTGACTACATAAATAGAGCCTTTATAATTAATGCAAAAGGTTAATATTTATGTCTAATAAAACATTTGAAACGAAGTAGCTATTAAATAATGATCTTAATGAGAGGTAGCTAAATTTTAAATCGTGTAGTTTCATAAAAGTTTTGTGAAACTAGAAATCACTTGCGATTACACTCGTAAATCGAAAGCAAAGTTTCTTAATCAAACAGAAGCTAGAAACAATGCTGAATTGCAAAAATAAATTTAAGTAAGTTAATAAGATATTTCCACGTGGTAAATTTCTCCTTACAAGAATTTAGCATGGATTATGTAATTACCTACATAAATTAATGAACACTACATAAACATATAAACATAGCTCACGCCTTTTTCCCTGAAGGGGTAGGCAGAGGTGTTTCACATCCACATGTCGTGCTATGTTTGGTCCCATGAAATAGGGGGCGAGCCTATTGTCATCTACCGGGATCATTTGTCTCCGGGAAAATCTCAATACTGGAATTTCATGTTAGAAAAGTCCAATACCATTTTCACCCGACCCGGGAATCGAACCCAGGACCTCTTGCACAGCAGTCGTATACACTTCCCGCTGCGCCACTGAGACAGAACACTACCACGTGTTTATTGAGCAATAATGTTTAAGTTTTTTAACATTAAGAACACAATTATGTACCATGTTTATACGAAATATATTATTTGATTTGATTTGAAGGATTATCCGGCAGAGCAACAATATTTAGTTAGTACAAAATTGTAGGTGACACATAATACGCAGTAATACAGTTTTTGTGACACCCCAAGAACGTTATCGGTGACTGATGGAGTCATTTTCAAAAATAAAACGGCCCTCTCCTCTTGCGATGAGAACATACGACCACTTCACATTAATATATTATCGAAATAACACTTTCTGAGCTACGAGTGTTCACGAGCTTATCTACTAACACGAATACTCACAAATAATATCTAATAGGAAATGAAGTATGTACTTAGCGAAGCAATTTTGTGTTACAAACATCCTGTTATAGTGTTAACACGTGAGCCCGTTATATAAATAATGACGACGAAAAAATTAAATGCAGTGTAAGCCAATTGTTTCCGGGACTTATGTTACAAACATTCGGAGCTTAAGTTCGAATTCAACAATTCTTTGAACTCATTAATTACCTGCAAGAAGGTAGGTATAGATGTACCCAACATGGCGACCTGACTCAGTCGCGAGAGAATGCAAAAAGAACTTAATTAAAACATCACAGGCAAACCGAATTAATCCTCACATTGCGGTGGGCGGCAGACTGCACCTATTTTATTTGTGTCGCTAACGTATATTTCAGACGTAGCTTAAAAGGGGAAATCCTTGCTGAAAATTCACTATTAATTTTTCATCACAATTTTGAACCTTACCGTTGCAGTGTAAAGTTTAAATTTACCTGCATGTGACTGCGAGTTTTGACTTTTATCAGGTGGGCTCCTGGCCTGCGCAGACTTTGTATAATTACGTTCTGTGGGATTTGGCGTTGGGAAGCAATGTAATTATAACTTGCACACATGCAACAGCAAGTTGGGCTTTTTTGTCTAAAGCCAGACAAGTGGTGCAATTAGAGCTTCCCACTTAATGAGAACAATAATTACGTAAAGCAATTAAAGCAAAGTGATACTTGTTGTTGTTGGTTATGAAGTTATCCTTGGAGAAAGTTATTTTCAAGATGTGTTACGTTCTCAGAAAATATAACTTTTATACGTAAACATTACAATAAGTTTCTTTTGAATTCAAGTTTTCCATTCTATCCTAATATTCTCATTTGACAATGACAGCTACCAAATTCAAGCTCGATAAAGAATACTATAATACCTACTATTAATATACTATACTATTCTACCACATTCACACAGCGCCATCTAGTCCCAAAGTAAGCAATTGTATTTGCTTGAGTTATGGGTACTAAACAACTGATATACTACTTTAATAATTTTTTTTTTGTAAGTACATACATATTATAGATAAATTACACCCACTACTGGGTGGGGATCGAATCCACGACCTCCGGCTTAGCAGTGAGGGTCACTAACCACTAGACCAACAGGTAAGAAGTATTATAAAAGAAGCAAGCAAAAATTGGAAAACTACAATGTTTCAGTTGATATATTTGTTAGTTTTACTTCGTTGAGATAATAGATTAAGAGATAATGATTTAGTCAATCAAACAACGATTATTTTTACCTAAACGGGTTTCATACATTGTATATCGTTTCTTACAAAAACAGTGAGGTATAATTGTAAAGCGTGTTCCTCAGAAACGTTTCTCATTGGCCATTCTGCATATATTACAAGAGCGACTCCACATACAAACCCGTTTGGCCGCTACTGAGAACTGAGTTTATGGTCCACGACAATGATCTATGTCTTGTGAGATAACTCTCTGCTAAAAGTAAAACGCTTTTAGTTCGCCCCGTTTTGTGATGAGAGCTTGTTAAAGGCTCGTATATACTAAGAAAGATTTATAGCCCTATGAGTTTTTTTGCTTCACATAGCATCACGCCTTTTTCCCCGAAGGGGTAGGCAGAGGTGTTTCACACCCACATTTCGCCAGCTATGTTTGGTCCCATGAAATAGGGGGCGAGCCTATTGTCATCTACCGGGAACATTTGTTTACCAAACTCCGGGAAAATCTCAATACTGGAATTTCATGATAGAAAAGCCCAATACAATTTTCAACCGACCCGGGAATCGAACCCGGGACCTCTTGCACAGCAGTCGTATACACTTTCCACTGCGCCACCGAGGCAGTTTTTTCAGAGAGAGCAGAGTTTTGCTTCACTGTGTATAATAATAATATTTCACCACATTCACACAGCGCCATCTACTCTCAAATTAAACAATTATATTTGTTTGTGTTATGTGTACTAAACAACTAATATACTACTTAAATACATTTTTTTTGTAAATGCATACGTATTATAAATACACCCAGGCACAGTATAAATAATCATGCTCATCATACAAAGATTTGTCCTGAGTGAGAATCGAACCCACGACCTCCGACTTAGCAGTCAAGGTCACTAACCACTAGGCGTTTTTAGGTCTTTTTAGGCTTTTTCGCAAGTTCTTTACTAAACACCTAAACACAAATCAACAATTTTGACTAGGTAATATATTTGAAACCTATCTTTATTTATATATACCTATAGATAACAGGAGTGACATTAAAAACCTGAAACTTCCTAGCACCATTTTATCTAAAGATTATTTGATAAATCCAAATTAGTAAACAGACAATATCAGATAAGAATAATATATTATTGTCACAATAATATATTATTCTTATCTGATATTGTCTGTTTACTAATTTTTATAAAATGATACTCAAATAAGCGACATTATAAAACACTCAGCTTGTTTCTTGTTGCAAGCAATTAGTTTTTATAATTATGATATTAAGAACGTCGTATATTGAGACGTTAATAATATGACATCCTCTGTAAAACTGTCGTAGAATTTAAGTTACTATCTACTACAACAGATCAGTAGGTCACTGAGTTACTGTAGATTTAAGATTTCAAGGACGTATTTATTAGGATACTAAATTAGAGTCTCTATGTATTGATTTGAGACTGGCCTGTTGCTCTAGTGGTTAGTGACCCTGACTACTAAACCGGAGGTCGTGGGTTCGATCCCCACCCAGGAGAAATCTTTGTGTGATGAGCATAATTGTTTGTTCTGTGTCTGGGTGTAATTTATCTATAATATGTACGTATTTACAAAAAAAATGTATTTAAGTAGTATATCAGTTGTTTAGTACCTACCCATAACACAAGCAAATATAATTGCTTAATTTGGGACTAGATGGCGCTGTGTAAATGTGGTAGAATATTATTATTATTATTGATTTTATTATGATTTTATTGTTTCGAAATCAAAATATTATATTTTTATATATTTTTTTCCGATAAACAGTATAAAGTTATTTAATTTTTGTAACATAATACTAAAAGCCTAATAGAATAAAAAGAGCTTATGAATCTATTTCTAAGAAGCCCGTTGATACACTTTTAATCCCATAGATACATACGTACATAAAATAAAGTATTAAACCATCATATATTTCCCTTTCTCATGACGTTTACAATAAATCGAAGTATAAGCAGCTGCGCTGTTTAATGTGTTTACCCTTTCATTCTTCAGTTAAATTAATAATATAATTCTTATTTTACTAGGTATTATATTTACGAACGTATTATCTTTTTAATAAAATAAATATTCCTGATTTAATCTTGGGTAATCTTTCCTAGTGGCTGAGCTGTCCAAAAATACTTCGCAACTTTTTAATTGGTTTTCTATAATAATTTACGACTGCAAATTATAACTGTCATCTTTGTGATACAATATAGCTACTTTTAAACAGGTTATTCTAATTTATAGATATTTATCATATTTGATAAAAGTTTTATGTAACTAATTGCAATATCTTAACTACCTAATTCTGTCTTAAGTATAATAAACAAATGAGAGAATTTACGACTTCTAGATGCTTATCAAGTCTTATCTTATGAAAAAATCTGTATATATCTTTTTAAAGTTCAGTTTCTAGAAAAGATAAAATAAATCAAATAATATATCTAATATGATGTTCAACAGAATCTAAAGCTGTCTGTTACTGCTGCTTTCCAATTTATTTCATAATTCTACATCTTAACACCTCAAGATATAAAAACGAATGAATCAAAGTAACATAAATGATTTTTTAACCACAACTATCAGTAGGTACTGACTCATATTAACTGTTACTAGGCCAGATAGCTACCGAAACGTATATTTTTAATCAAGAACTACGGTTTTCTTTATAACATCAAGGTTCGTTAATAAAAGTAGCTACAAGAAATACATATAGGTAACTCGATAATGGAAACATTCAGGCTAATTAAATCGAACATTATATGTCGTCTGCGATACCATTTGACCTATTTATCTTGAATAAAGTCATCCATTTCAATATAACCCATCATAATGTCCACAATGTATGACTGCTTATAATATATGCGGCTTATAATGATTATATATTTGCAATCTGCAGAACTGTGTGTCCATTTATGCATCGATAATTGAGTCATTGATGGTCGTTATGTAAGGTTTTTATTGTTTATTTAGTTGCTTGTTTTATTGGTATTTAATTATGTTACCTAGGCTATGAATATAACTGCATTATTGATTAAATTAATGCGTATAATGTCGGTACTACACTTTGTATATTTATCCGAATTCCAGTGAGTCTTGTATAAAATTAATAATTAAGAGTATAAGCGCCTCTGCTGTTCTACCAGAAAAGGATAGAAAAGCTAAAATGAACCTTATAATAATCGCATACAGTCGATGTTTATATTGCACCCATCTGGAAACGTCTACAAAATATACGGTCTTGTTGGTCAAAGAAAATATTTTTTATTATCTTTAGTAGATGACAATAATTTCTTACTTTTAATAATAAACAGTTTATTATTTATCAAACAATGTGATATAATAATATAAATCTAGTATATTTTCAGTAGTACATATTGATATACAATTTCGATTGACCTCTACCAAAGAAATTTGTTTTAATAAAGTACCTAATGGCTGTATAAAGGTGGAATAAAATATTAATTCAAGCTTGTCAATCGTAAATATATTCTTATTACCACCACGCACTTTGCCCAGTCAACACTTTTACATCTTTTATAGAACAAAGTTAAAAAAACATACAACGTTAATATTCTTGACATAGCAGTTTATAGTTTTATTTGTTATACATTTAATCGCTTAAATTATTCCCCTGTACTATGTTTACAAGAACTTCACACACTGCAAACATCATAAAATACGGTTCAAAGATTTTTAGTAATCTGAAAAAACTAACCTGATATAAATTAATATACTTATTCTAATATCTACATTGTCGAAGCTTGGTATTTAAATAGGTACCAAAGTAAATGAATTAAATATGGAGGTCGAATTATTTGTAACCACGAAAAATATGCGAATATCTAAATTTTATCTTATTATATTAACCTTATTGGTAGTAATTAACATTTTATTCAAATTAAACGACATATTAAAGTAAGTACCTATACTTAAATAAAATGATTTATATTAGGATATTTAAGAAATTTGACTCAATATCAGCTTGTAGGTATTTTTACTTCCGAAATGTACTAACGTAATTAACTTAACGTCTCTAAATTTCAGAATCAGTCAGACTTTCCTACCCATATTAGTAATACATAATTTACAGCTACTAATTAGATTAATTCCGTTTATATTCAAGGAGCTTTTACCAAATCTAATATACAGAAACCTTTCAAAAGACTACTTGATTCAAGCATTTAAAAGCAAATTGAACAAAATAGCTCAAACATTCGTCAAACGTGGCCTTGTTCAAACATTTGACAAACATAGTTGGTCGCACTGAGATCTTAAGTGGAGTGTACGGGGCATCGACCCGCCTGCCTTAAATCAGGTTGTCTGCGGTTGTTAGTTCGTTTGTGCGTGTGTCTGCAAGACGCAGCTGCACTTAACTCTCTTATGTAGATATACTCGTATTTATTGTACGCAACGGCCATTGCGGTCCGTTGTTGCACGGAAAGATCGTTATGAATTCTTTTAAAAAATTAAAAAAGAAGTTCAGCGTGTTTTCTAAAAAAAAAAAATATGGCGCTTTTTAAACGTGATTCTATCACGCTTTTGTTTTAAAAAAAAATGCTCTCTTTAAAATTATACCTCAAGTTTCTGATACACTTTCAAAAATCAACTATGGTAAACAAAATATTGGCTGAATCATAAAAAGTAATCTATGAGGTGATACAAAACAATACTGTCAATTACATTAACTGCAGCTACACCACTTTGAACTCTACGTATCGGCGATACAGCCTATAACAGTATAAACTTGAGCCAAAAATTGTTTCCATACTAACCTATGTATAAAATTACGTTCAGCAGTTCCGAGCCCTTTGCTTATATTTCGTGATGTCTCGCAAGGGACGAGTCAATACATAAGAAACCGGTCATGTGTGAATCGGGATTACGATAAGTCCCATATGTTGTAAATATTTTTGATACAATCATTTAGTACTGCTTAGGACAAGGACATAATATGCACAAACAAGCTCATTAAGCTTGCTAGTCTTTTCTAACTTTAGAATAGTCAAGTTTAGTACTGATAGCATGTCTCTAGTTATAAATACTAATTAAAGAGTTTAAAATATGTCTTTATTTTTGCTCATTTGATAGTTGATAGTGGACTCTATCGTTTACATTGCGTCTTTAATAATGAGGAGCACAATGAGGTTCTAATTAATTAAATTTGATGTATTACAGAATCAATAATTCTTAATAATAATCTCTAATAAGAGAGCATTATTAATTTGTGAATAAATAATCACTTCAGTATGCATCTACCTTTCATAATCAATTTTAACATTATATAAGCACAATTTGATTCTATGAGAGAACACAGTAAATACCTCTTTCAAATGCATATTTTGCAGGTTAGTAAATTACGCTACCGATGACAGGAATTAAAATGACACAACAGGAATTAAAATTAAAAAAACTATTAAAATCGGAGAACAAAGTTAAGATAATTTCTTTTACTTTATAATTTTTACATGTTACTGTCATTATAATCGTATTAACTAGAGCGTTGTATTTGCCTGTTTGCGCAATCGCCAGCATCTCCAATGATGTAAAAAAATGAGTCACATTTTTACAAAATGATTCATTGGACACTTCAACAAGCTTTTACACGCGATAAAAGATTGTAGTCTCATGTTATTTCGTACAATAAATCGCACATCTCAGCTAGGCTATTTATCTTATATAAGCTTTCAAAATATTTGTTCGGAGTTTCCATATTTCAGAAGATCAAAGACCTATAAACAAACGGAGGGGCCATATATCGCGTCCAACTTTAGTAGCTCAGTGTAAGCCAAACATTGTTGCTAATGAATACATTATCTAAGTAATTCAACGTTTATAATTATGTAAATACGTGCTTACTGGTCTTACGAGTACCTGATTGCTTGCAAAATAACAATATAATATCAAAGAACATGCTCAAGGTACAAGGTACTTACATGTTTTATTTTATTTACTTGCCGATAAATTTATCCAGTTCACTCCATGTGGTACGACTTTTCAGTTGTAGTCATTAGACATAAAAATTACGGATTTATGCAATAAATTTATAACTTTAATAGTTGTGTGAAAAACTCAAAGATGGAAACAGAAATATTCATAAGTTGACAACAATTCCTAACAACATCCAAGAAGCAGAGCTTAAGAGATTACACTTAATTTGCATTCGTCAACTAGTATCTTAGCATAAATTGATTTTACAAATACTATACCAACGCAACATTACGGAACAGCCGACTAACCTAGAAACAAAAATTAATATTGACTGCGTAGACCTCACATGGTCGCGGTTAGAAATTCCTTCAGAGGCAATCGAACTATTGAGAATTGGATTTCAATTCTGGAGCTTTTAAAAAGCAAATTAGACCATCATCATCATCATCTCAACCCATAAATGTCCCACTGCTGGGCACGGGTCTCCTCCAAAGAATGTGGCGGGAATTTAGCCTACTATACCACGCAGGCCGGGTTGGTATAGGGTTTGTATCGAATTTTCCTTTTCTTGCAAAGCTCTTGTCTGCATAAAGTTACTCCCTTAGTCGCCTTCTTCTTCTAGCAATAAAAAAATCCAAACAATTCTAATGTAATTACCATTTTGAAACAAGATTGATGTGATGTCACCAAATACATTTTTTCACCAGATAATATGGTAGTAACATAATTCAATGAAATAGAAAGGGAAAAGAAAGCCCGCATGAATTATGTTAATTTCCTTATCTATTTTGTTTATTTATACGATATGGCGTTTCTTTGCGACATCAGTTTCCCTAATCTTATACAATTTGACTTCTACATTTTACTCATAAGTATCAACAAATATTTTTTTCTTTTTCTTGAATTGCAACAAAGTCATTTCAATCAATCTTGGCTTCATATAAAATTAGTGTAAATGCATTTCTGTAATCTTTAAAGTGAAGAGCTGGCAGCTGTTCTGGCGTTTCTGAGTTTCTTTATTATTCTCTCTTTAATTATTTTCAACGATGAATTAACCGTTTGTATCAACTAATTATAATTCAAGCGATCATTAACATTCAATCCATCCTGACATGGTGTTTGAGTGCCTAATGAAACGGACAATCGGTATCTATCTACTAAGTACACTCATGGAGTAAATTATTGGTATATTAGTATGTATGCCGTAATACGTATGTATAAGTGGTATCGGTAAATAAATAACCTAGTTATTGTTTGACTTCTTCCGACTAATGCGTTGGGTATACAGTTCTAACAAAATGAGCTTGATCAGAACTGTAGCTTGCTATAAGTTTTTGTTTTCATACTACTGAACCATTATTTACTCACTGGAACGTTAACATCGTTATAAATAATGGTACTAGAATAGAATAGTTAAGCTAATCGTGGGATGCCACAGGGCACTATCTCAGGACCGGTACTGTTATTTGTCATACTATTTGACATTTAATATTTGTAAACATTTTAAACCTACACGTTTTATTTAATAAAAGAGATAATAAAAACACCTCCAGCGCATTTAGCTACGTTTTAAATGACCATTGTGTACCATTTGCGTCCCATTCTCTTCGTGCTTTATCAAATGATCTCCCCTACATACACTCGGACCAACATAATGTATGTTTTTTAGTACTTAGTTAACAGTCAGTTATTCGGGATGAATAAATCGTGACGTCAGCAAGGCGCGCCGCCCCTGGATCAAAGATCGTTTCGCTTCAACACACCACTGTGCGTGTGCGCATACAACAGTTGCAGGGATGTCACTGAATGTCAAAAGCAAATATAGGCTTATAAAGGAAATTGAAATAACGGGGAGTGGTATTAAAATAATTTCCTTTCTGTTAATACATTATTTAAATTTGATTCGATTCCGTTAACAACAGTTACAAACGTAACAATAATTTGATATTGTCACCTGTCTTTCAGTTGTGATTAACAACACAACTAAGAATGCTATAATTATTTCCTTCATTGTTATTCTTTTTTTTTCTTTGTTAAATCCAATTAATTATCATATTTGGACTTATTCCAAGTTTTAACGACGTCAATGCATCTCTGCAATTTGTCTTTACCTCAACGCTGATGATATTGTGTTATTCGGTACATAAGGTTAATATACAGAGTTGTGAACTGTACGCCTCTATCAGAATAAATGTGGATGTCAAAGACAAGAAACAAACTTTGTTGAATGGGGTTAGAAATTGGGAGAATATGCTCGTTTTCCCCCTTCGTGTTTTGTGTCCTCCTTTTCGTGAATTTGGGAACTTACTACTTGACTCGAACGATGTCGTCTACATAAATAAATATTCAAGTATTATATTTTTATGCGCAACTGACATAATTTTATCTTCTAAGAGAATATTTGTTAAATATTTATCTTGGAAATTTTTCTGTCGTCGTTTGTTTAAAAGGTGCCGGGGCAAAGGGCGTTTCGTTTATTCGTTTGAAGCTTCACTAGATAGGAAGACCGGGTACACGTTGTGGTACATGCCACGTATAACATAACGACGTCGCTTACCTTTTAACGGCTTAGATTTAGAATACATATTTGTATATTTAAATGGAACATTAAAATTCTAGTCACGCTTTTTAGCAGACAGTTTTTGATTGCCATTTAAGGAAGTGTGCTGACAGCCCTACGTCCGAGGCAATGTCCTACGGAGCACACAGAACAACATTGTGATGATTTAACAGGCTCACAATGAGCAAAAATAGTTCTTTCCGACACAACCGCGTATGATATGTAGGTATACTAACACACTCTTATGGTATGGGCTGTAAATTACTTAGTACGTTGCTTTATTTATTTAAGTAGATGTGTGCCTATTGGCTTTCATCAAAGAAAGCACTTCGGTTAAACGTATTAATCAAGTCTATTTATGTCAAAATCAGATCTTCAATTGGTTTAATTAACGACAGTTATAGTCATATCACTACACTAGCTATTTAATTGTAAATTACATGTTTCTATTCAAAATTCAAACACGTAAGTGGTAAATTAATTGGCTTTAAAGCAACGGGCTCTAAAGCAGTGACCTCTCACAATGGTCCTCCATACGAATTATACCGCAACAAAACAATTTTAATATGCGTCATAGAAATTTTGTCTTTACCATGATCGTGCGTGTTCCGTCATACTTTTGTTAGAAGATGATCGTTCTACACTAATTGTATGTAATATGCCAATAATATCGTTACTCAGATACGGTTTAGTAGTAACAAAAGATCCAAGAAAATTGATTGCCACGCATCGTTATACAATAAATTTAATATTATCCCGCATCAAGCAGCATGCAATATGAATAAAAACGCTAGAAATTTTATTCCGGTCGTAAAACTCTAGGCAAATATGTTTTTAACATGTTCTTGCGGACTGCATTATTGAATATTAATCGCATGATATTCATTTGGATATTTACTCTAGTCACGATTCTCTAAATATAACTCAAAGAATCAATGTTGTCAAAAATAGACAGTTGGATGATGCCGCAGTCTAAATAGTATTCAAAACAGTAACAAAACTACTTTAGCGAAGTTAAAAGCGCAGGAAACGGCACATCACAGAACGTCAAACATCGATCCGTAACAATAGAAGAGAGTGTACATTTGAATTTTGAACACGAACTATTTTAAGATGGCGTCCCGAACTCGCACGAGAGTTTACGACGATTCGCGAATTACGAGCCAATAAAGTGCGGTGTCGCCGACACGCCGCTACAGCCCTTAAAGCTTATAATGTACCTTTAATTGCTATAAAGCTATACTTAATAATGCTATCGATTTCTTTTACAGGCGTCTTTATTGCCAGCAGTTAATTATAAGACCCACTTTTATCTCCTAAATTATTTACACGCACTTGCATTTCATAAAATGTGCAATAAACATTTTCATTCAGATCCAAACTTTACGTTAAGATTCACCTAGAAAGCATTTATTATAAAAGGAATAATTGTGACTACCTACTAGTTAAGTGACCATCTCCCACAAACATGAGACAGTGACCAAGACTTACCCTGTTCCATAAATAATCTTCTTACTGGACAAATATTCTGTTATAATTCACAATCAGGCCTTTAATATCCCGATCCGACGGGTGAGCATTAATCAAATACATGGAACGGGTTCGTACAAAGGCGGGCAAGTTAAATAAAATAATAAATAAGAGGCATTCCGTGAGATTTATTTCGAAGAAAAAAGCGAGGCAGGGTAAGAGCCGGGTCATGTCGCAGTATGTTTATTGTCCTCGCCGGTGTCGGCCCACAATGTACTCCTCTAATTAATGCTATATCTCGCTCTCTGAGATATATTGTGTCCGCGTCTGTCTTTTAAACTCACGATACTCTTTTTCTAATCTCGAGATTAGGTACGAACACTTTATTATCTCGCTTTACAAATAAACCATAGAAATATCCTTTTATACCAAAATAATGTTATCAGATCAAATGCCAATTACCAAAAAAACAATGCAAATGAGGTTGAGATATTATATCTTAAGCAGTAGCCGTTGTGATTGTTATCTCATATCTATGGGAAACATTTAGTGGATCCCATTAAAAAGATGAACTCTTACAGGTACAATACAACGAAAGTCAAACCTCTTCGCGACAACAATACTGTAGAGAATAATGGAAGCCAGCTGACGGGAGGTGCCTTAACGTGCGTTGTCATGGCGACTGTACGAAGGGTGAACCTGCCTAACATATTACCAGCCCTTACAAAAAACGGCCACACTCACCCCCTCTGATATCAGATTTTGGACTCTACCCCATAAAACAGAAGGATCTTTTGCCGCTTCATCGGATATCACTTACGACCTTTCACTTTAATCGCATTATTGGGATGCGCGTATTGTGTTTTGGGTTCCATCTTTGCTTTTTAAAATTAGAATGTCTATCGTCATCTCGCTCTATCGTATGGATGTTATCTATTCGCACTCGTCTAACCGCACTTGTATAATTATTCCATTGTCTGTTTATTACATTTTAAACAGTTTTTAAGTTTTTGTTGAAATAAGAACCCATAAATGTTACTCTGGCCGTAAAAATGCAGTTTCGGTAATTTATAGCTCATGTAAACGTAGTATCAGAGTTTCGAGCGATTCACGAGATTTATATTCCTGATGCATAATTATTTTACCTTGTAAATAACAAAAAGAAAAGTAGTTATTACATTTAATTTTCATTCAACATAAATTCTCATTCTTACTTAAAATATTCGGTTACTACAAGCCCTCATAAAGTATTAAATATTTATTTAAAAGACGATTATTTTCATTCACGCTCACTACGAATCAATTCAAAATTTACATTTTAATTAAACGTATCGTTTGTATTTGATTAAATAAATACTTACATCGTCAACTTAAAGCACACCAACAAACGAAATCTTATGCATTAGAATAAGTTACAGCTAAGGTTATAAGAATTATTATGTGGGAACATACTGACGCGAACAAAATCTTTACCTTATTTTATAAGGTCGTTATATTGATGGATATTAGCTGCTATTTCACGTGCTATAATGATTATTTTCTCTACGCTTACTTCTTAATTAAGTTACTCTTTAAAGGAAGTACTTCTTTATTTAACACGCTACAATTTAAGTGCGTGTATACCAATTAAAATAACCCATTAGCGGTATCGTATCTATATTCTTTTAACGTCAGGTAAGTTCCAGCCTACACGGCCGGGCATTCCGAGACACTGTTGGTCCGCTATCAATTTTATACACGGTGGGAAGGCTATTTATCTTACCTTATTTATTGGCTGACTTGAAAACCAGTTCCGAGACCCGATCGCTTTGTGGAACTTGGTATTTACCTGTCTATGTATAAACGAATTTACGATACGAATATGGTGGATGTGGGAATTTGCCGTTTGTGAATTCTTAGGTATTATAATTATTATCAAAGTTAAATGAACCGTTAAATTTCTAAAGTGTTAAGTACGAAATTCTTATGATACTAAAGGGTAAACTTTCACAAATTCTAAGAAAACAGTCATCTACAGGAACAAAATAAAGGGACACCTTACAAAGCATTAGAAAGTTGCGCAACCCTTCTTTACGCATCCCTGACTTTTTTGTAGCGATTTCTTTTTAGAGAGGACACTATTGTTCGCGGACCGTTTGCTCCTAACCCTTTCCGTTACTTTTTTGCTTTGGTGATATTGTTTTTACTTATTTTTATTGTAAGCACAATCTTATGGGAAGAAAGCAGAAATCCATTCGGTCAATCCGTTTGTAAGGGCCTCCCGCTCCGAGACTAATGATTAATTCTCATCGATGTCGGCCTCAGTAGCGGATAACTCTAAAATTAACTTTAGTGCGCTATAAAATATTAATGAGCCATTAAAATCTAAAATGGTATAAAAGTGAAATTTAATGGTTTCTCTTCGAAGTCTTTGCGAATCGTAGCTGTTGGAACGTGATATATGACACTATAAATCGATTTTTAAAATTTTTATTCAACTGTTACTTATAATTTATTTGAGATTAACGTTATTTTTATAGAGCGTTTATATAATAAATTTGCATATTGGAAACGGAATATTAAATAATGTCGGTATCTTTGTTTCCAGGACCAAACGGATGTCCACGAAGGCGAGGTCGACAGACATACACAAGGTTCCAGACCTTAGAACTAGAAAAGGAATTCCACTTCAACCATTACCTGACACGCCGGCGCAGGATAGAAATTGCGCACGCCCTGTGCCTCACAGAGAGACAGATCAAAATCTGGTTCCAGAATCGACGCATGAAATTAAAGAAGGAGCTGCGAGCCGTGAAAGAGATCAACGAACAAGCTCGCAGAGACAGAGAGGAGCAAGAGAGAATGAAACAGCAGCAGCAAGAGAAGCAAGCCAAGCTGGAGAACCAGCACCACGGGCACCACGTGACCCACCACCACGACCCAATGAAGATGCCCATTGATAAGGGCTCCAACGACCTACTCAAAGTGAACAAGGTCCCTACGTAAGGTGTTCGCGACGCCGTTAGGAAATCTTGACTGATTCTGTATCATATAGTGTGAGAGCAAGTGTTACGTCCATACGGACCTGCGGGCGTTAGTCGATTCGTATCCACTAGTTTTATGTTTTCGCGTCAGGGCGCGGGCTCCTCGTTGTGGAGGAGGCCGCCACCTATCGTTTATGTAATAATGTTCCTTTAGTGCGAAGGACTTGCCTCGGTGTCGTTCGCTGGGTGGACAGGCTGGTGATGTGCTTTAAGCATTTATTTTGTTGCCATAACCACACCTTGTATTGCAATAATATTTTACTAAAATATACAAAAAATGCGTTAGAATTGCTCTAAGGTTTACATAGGAGCCCGAGTGAATTTCGGTATTGTTAGTTAAGATTTTAAATCTGTGAATCTCATAGTATTTATTGCTACCACTTACTCTTAATCCATTATGTTATATTTTTTATTAATAGATATTATATTATGTACATTTTGATGTATATTTTATTATTTTGTCCGCTGTTAGCGGACTGGTTATGTTTTGACGGTCACATTTTTTTATGATTGTAAAATTTGTTGTATTTTATCAGTTGATTTGAAAAGAGTTACTTCTTTATTTTTATTTTTTTGACCAGTTGTGATTCACTTCAGTAGAATAAGTCCATAAATTGTTGTTTTGGTTTTGGTCTTATAAATTCGATAATATAACATTATCTACAAATTATTAATTAAAATACCTGCATAGCTAATTCCGTAAGAACTTAAAATGTGTATATTTATAACAAAATACGTATGGAAGTACAATTGCAAATAGGTCTTTGTCGTGACGAATGTTATGTTTTATATTTTCGTCTTCAGTAATAATGAATAATTAAATGTAACGGTATTTTTTGATAATTCTAGTTAAAATACCAAGTCCATGTAATAGCAAAATGAACAAACGAACAAAGATTATGGATCGGTACTGCATACGGCGTGTTGTCCATGAATCCCGAGTCATCTGATGTTCAAAATTATATACGTAACGATGATACATATAATAAATTACAATAATGTGACTAAATATAAATTTTACACGTAATATTAAAAGTTGAGTAGTTTAAGTGTATTATACATAGGATATAGGTTCGACTTTGTATGAAGTATTGCTAAGACTAGGTACCTACAACATAACCGATGTACGGTGGAATATACAGTGGTCGTCTTATCAAGGCCATAAGTCGATGACGTTTAGTTCCTTTTTCAACGAAAGTTTAAAAACGCCGTTTGTGGGAACGAAACGGCGGCGGAATTATGTTTCCTGCAATTTTACGTAGTCATATGCACATTTGAATTTTCCGTCTTAGTAATTTCATACATAAAATGCCTGCAAACGGTATTACAAAGTGGAGCTCGGATGAAAATGGAAAAAATACACGCGTTTTTTCGCGAAAACGCGAGCTTCTTAAACATTGGCTGGTATTAAATTGTTCCACACCATATTCGCTTTCAATTCCACGTTGTGCCAAAATAATTAAAATAATTTATTAACACGTACATTGCAACATAAAGTTCCGCGTCCAACCTATTTCTATATTATGTTTTATTTCCAACTCTATACGTAATAACAGAGCAAAAATTAGAATTTTAAAATTTAGTATTGATAGTCACCATTATACGTAAATTAATGTCAGGGTAGAATTAAAAAGATAAATTAATAGATAACTGTATTGAAATTGGAGTCTTCGCTTAATTTTTATAAATATCACCCTCTCAATATATCTGTCCACTGTGTTATTTGGATTTGTATGTCTGTAGCTGAGTAAAGTTTAATGTCGTGATATCATTAGAAAAGATTTAAGTCGTCGGTAGATTAAAACATGAAACTTAATAATAAATTGGTTTTTCGTCGATTCATACCACGAGCGGTTCACCCCACGGTATGAATCGGGAAGAATCACACTCGTTCACATTTCATTAATTACAATTCCAAGTATTATTTAAACTAAATATGAACAAAAACAAGTTTGTTTTGCAATTCAACTGCATGTGTTATGAATGCGCCATTTTTCAGTGATGAAAATAATATAAGATAATTAAATATACATTTTTGCATCTTCCCTGTTTGATAAACAAGATAACCATATTTATGATAAAATTACAGGCTATACACCTGCTTATAGTGGCAATAAATTACAAAACAAAATAGTTATTATCAGAACAAAACAGAAGTGATTTATTACAAATATTAATTCTCAAAAAATTGGTGTAATCTCGACGACTTCTATACATTAATGGTTGGTAACTTTAAATCTATTTGAATATCATGAACGTAAAGCAATGGATATGTAGGTTAAAATGAGATTTTATTGTTTTCCATTAAATTTACCCTAGTACATGTGCAATAACTTCAATCCACATAATTTCATTAAACCCGTAGTCCCCTAAGATTACGTACATAATAAGGTTGTCGTTAGTAATATAACTTTATCCCATCTTATTTTTAAATATATATAAAAAAATCGAGAATGAAAATCGAACAAAATGTACTTAAGTAACTTCGAGTTAAGTAGGCTTTATAAATTATAAAACGCATAGTTATTAAAATATCGTAGACACTGTAATAAAAGTTAAGCGTAAATCCGATGGTTAGTAATTGAATTTAAAAACGCTTAAAATTATTTAGTATTGTTCGTAGATGGTCATTCGAAAGGTGAATGGAAGCTTTTTGAACCTGGGACGTACACACTACTAATTAAGCCTTTATGTTCTATGACGTCACTTACAAACGATATTTTACTAACACGCAGCCATCTAACAGCTACAATAATGCCATTATTAAGAACAAAAATAGTCATAGAAGATAAAAATCACAGAAGTGATTTACCTTTAATATAAGTTTTATACCTACCCTTATAAAAAATACACTTATTAATATGCTCAAGAAAAAGGCAAAAGTCAAAGCATCTAATCTGAAATTTTGCAAAATCAGTTTGAAACAGAAGTATAACGCGAGTCACACGCTTGCGTGTTATTATCTTGTTCGAAAACCTATGATATCTACGTGATAACGTTGTGATACGCCAGTGAAATCGTGCGATACGCTGAAATCGCGCGTATCACAGTTATTTGAGCGTAGTTTTTGTCATAGCACATAAGGGCCTAATACAATGTTGAAATTGAATATTACACACTGTGTGTATACGACTTAAATTGTTATTTCTGCATTTGCAAAACTTAGATCGTTGTTTTATCGGTTTATGTGTATTGTTTGGGACTGTGCAAAATTACAAAATAGGCGACAGTTGTCGATACTTGGATGTGCGAGCAGCTTCCTCTACTATTCATTAAGTTTCGCGAGTAACAATAGGTAAATCTTTGTAACATAGTAAATATACTTGTGTGTAGGTATGTACGTCCGATGATTTATGACAGGTACACCTTTATTGTTTCTGGCTCGTAAAGAACTGTAATCCACAGTGAAACAATGAGCAATTCGCTAAATAGATTATATATGTCCTCCATCCGTAATGCTGTCTTGCCATATTGCTAGTGTTTTGTAGACTGTAGGTATTAATATACCTAACCGAACATTATGTATATCAATATTAATATTAATTAAAATAATTATCGATTAATTTATCGCGTCCTTTCCCAGTTATTCAAACATTCTCACCTTTGATAACTTGTTTGGACATTCTGTTTTATTAAGTTTAATCTTTGTTGCGTTGTCCAGGTTAAAGTATTTTCCTTATTCAATGTTCTTTTAACTTTATTATTGATAACAAGACTTCCGTTCTATTAGTTTTATATCCTAAAGAAACGATCAATTTTATCTTTAATATAAATGTAGTTATGTATCTATGTACCTATATCTATATTTTTGAATATAGTAATTAAAATCGTCTTAAAAGTTAAGTAATTGTAAATAGTTGTGAAAGTTTTATGTGGCGCATTATTTTTTGTTTATATTATTTTTGTTTTATGTTATGTATTTATGTATTGAGATGTTTCGTATGCCTGTGCAATTTGACCACGTTAACAGGAGCCCTGATAGATTGTAAGCACATATTAGTGCCGGGTTCAAGTGTAATTGGTCTTTTCGACATTGGTTGTGAGTCGTACGCAGCTGCTACGGAAAGGTCAAGTTTAAATGGATGGTGTGGTAATTATTAGCTGTCCTGTATAACTTGGGCTATCTTTGAGTACACTGGTGATCCTTATTTAACGTGGTCAAGTGAGATTTGAAGGTACGATTCAACGTGACTGTGTCGTGTTATATAAGCAAATAGTTGGGTGATTGTATATGAAGCCCGCATTCAATATTGTAATATTAATTTCAAAAATTCAAGAGAATAAAGAGTTAATAAAAGTATGGCTTTTTGATTTTATGTTATTGAATTTTTCCACTCTTCCTACGCCCATCACAACATCATCATTTCAGCCTATTGCAGTCCACTGCGAGACGTAGGCCTCTCCTGACACGCGCCATAGCACTCTGTCCTCCGCCTTCCGCATCCAGTCAGACCCAGCGACCTTTTTTAGGTCGTCGGACCATCTACCTGGAGGGCGTCCTACTCTACGTTTGCCGCTTGCTCCACCGTCCATCGGTCCTTCTGCAGATATGACCAGCCCACTGCCACTTCAACTTGCTTATTCTACGAGCTATGTCGGTAACTTTGGTCCTTTGTCGGATTACCTCGTTGCGAAGTTTGTCCTTCAAAGAGACGCCGAGCATAGCTTATTCCATTCACATACATCACATTCACGCACATCACATGCCCTGAGTATTTTTTTAGTATCAAGTAACGTGAAATGGGCAAAAAATTTGTTAAAATAATTAAAATAAGTAAAAAACTAACTACAGAACATCCTAGAGTGCTACCTAAACTGTTGTTTATCAGTTTGGTCCTATTATATTGACGTCATAATGGAGGGACCAAGGATTTTTTTCAAGGCATTTATCATAACGAAGAGGTAGCTAAAATTTTAACAAATGCGCTTTTATATATTTATGAAAGACATCTAAGACTTGGTCCCTTCGTCTTGACGCACACGTATAATTATCAACATAATTTTAATTAAATTGTTTCATTCAATTCATACTCAACTCTCCGCTCCACCTGCGTAGTATGTCGGTAAATAGAACCAAATGTTTATATTTAATTTTATGCTGTACTCTGTATATTGGAGTCTGAAAATAAATCAATTTTCTTTCTTTCTTTCTTTCAAATGTGCTATCTAAGACTAAAATCTATCTTTGTGCCTAATTTCATACAGATCGTTTCAGCCGTTTTGGCATGATTGAGTAACAAACGTTGATTTATAACCGAATTTTTACATCTATAACTAATTTTAGTAGGATAAATAAAACCTATTTAACATTATTCAGTAAAATCAGTAGGTACCTACAAGTTGAACTAGCTGAATCACCGTTATATAGGCATTACAAGATCCAACAGACCATAAATATATATCAGTCTGTCAGTCATATATTGTCTATTGCGAATTACAATAATCAATAGGTGAACTTTTACGTCCAGCGGCTTGTTAATCTGTGGGACCCTTTAGAAGGAATCTAACATTTAAATATCCCTCGCAGACACAGGAAAAACAATTTCTTTGTACTTATAAATATATTTAAAAGATGCGCGACTATTACTTAGAACCTTGGGAATATGCAAGTCTACAATGTAATGAATAACTTGATTATATATAGCTACTGAACGGTAAACTAAATAAATAAAAGAGCATCAACATCCAGTACTGTAACTATTGTTATAGTAACGTTGAAGAAGTTTTTATAAAAGTGTTATGTTTTATGTAATTGGACAGATTGACTTGAAAAATGACTTAAAATTTAAAATTTGGCGAAATAAAAATACGCTCAAAAATATTTATTTGCATTCGACTTTAGTCGATTATGATATCACTGTAAAATGTTTGCTTCCAATTTTGTCATTAACCAAAATTGGACAATGATTTCAAAATCAATTAATCGAATATGGAGACCCAAGTAAGCCCTCAGGTTGTCTGTGTTTCTACACAACCTAGTTAGGTACCTTATATACTCTCAACTTACGTGCACTCTTGAATGGATATTCTAATCTGTAATTATATTTAACTTAGTCTGTATGAGTAGTCAAACATTTAGTCTACTTTATTTTATCTACGAGTATAGCGGGATAAAATGCAGAAGCCACACTGCCTTTACAGTTTTTCTATAAAAGTTCTATCGACGTAAGCATCTAATCCAAATACTCATGATTGTGTAAGTTTCTCTACGACCCATAGATTAAGAAAACAGTTATAATAATATAACAGACATAAAAAATTATACTTACTCGATAAAATTTTTATTCAATACTTACCTCAATTTTGCATCTACTCTGTGATAATTTAAGATAATTTTCCCATCAAAGCAATGCAGTTTAAGTGTGTACTCTTCCTTTAGTGGATAGTAAATCATCCCAAAAGTCGTATTAATACAATAACAGTGAAAACGATCGAGTTCCGAAAAGCGTAAAAGACTGTATAACTGTACACAGGTACTAGCCAAACTTTTGCTAGAGCTATTAGTTACTGTCAAAACATCCATTCAAACTTTTGCTTATATGCGTGTTTTAGACATTTAAAACACGCATCTAAATGAATTACGTCGAAAAATGTTTTGTTTGGATAACGTTGACAAAAAAAATCGACTGATTGTTATAAACGTTATATATCAAGTAAAAATAAAACAAAAGACAGTTGATGTTGCATAAATGTTATAGATTATAAAACTCTTGAACCATAAAGAAAAGCTGTCATTTAGTACTATGTACAATTGTACACCCAAAAAGAATTAAACAAATCGCTTTTCCTTACCTATCTGAGGCGTTCCTATACCTAGTGGTTAAAGTCAGCCGTGTAGTGACGGATTAAGAATACATAATGTCACTACCCCATTTCAACCCGTGGGTGGTAAAAGGCAAACAAGGGACTAAACTTATGCAGACAAGAGCAGTAAGACAAAAGGAAAATTCGAAATAAAACCTATACCAACCCGTTTGGCCAGTGTGGTATAGTAGGCTAAATTCTTTCCATATTCTTTGGAGGAGATCCGTGCCCAGCAGTAGGATGTTTATGGGTCAATGATAATAATTATAGTAGTTTAGTTGTTTCGTTATTTTAGGTGACCACACACACACAGTTGATGCAGACACAGGCTAAACTTTGAACACATTAACAATTCTTATTTGATATTATAAATAACTTACGTAAATGTAAAATCAAACAGTCCGTTTAGCATTAGTTCCTCATTCTTTATAATTCGGAATATCTTCTATTCTGTAAGTACTTCGACAGGTCGATCGATTCGCCAGGCATCTGCACGACGCCATATAAAGCAGGCTCTACATTCCAATTACGTCTCAAACCCTCTTAATGTTTAATCAACTGCTAGATGTACTGGCGACCGCATAGCTTATCCATCATTTACTACCTACGTTCCACAATTACATTCCTTGGATTCTATAACCAAGATAAAACTGGTTTTTATCGGAGAAGTTGCAAAATTTACCAAAGATTTGAATGGTTTCTTTGTACTAAAAGTATGCAGTTAGATCGCTTTACATAGTTTGAATACGATAATATAATTCTAAAGAAGTTGCATTAAAAGTGTTGTTTCAGTAAAGTACATATTTGTCATTTTGAGTCAAGATACATCATATTTAGAATATAAATGTCAATAGTGTGTGTTGACAACATTTTAATTGCAATAAATAATTAATTGCAACCAAACAGCTAACAGTTAATTAATTAACTACGATACAGCAAAAAAAAAATATTTAAATAAAAATTAAGGTAATCTTTTAGATATACAATTCATTAATTGTTAGTTTTTTGGTGGCAATTAACAAGCAATTTATTGTTAATTGCAATTAAATTTGCCCAACACTGAAAAAATGACTGAAAATTATAAAAATGTTTAAAATTAAAAAATATTTTAATGGAAAAGATTATTTTTACCTGTCCTTATAAGACAAAATAACATTTTATTAAGTTACTAAGCAGCTTGTGATCTCGGTTTCACTTAAAGTATTCTATGTTATTATCTAGCCTTTCAACTGTTCCTTTACTGAATAACTTTGATTACCTACCTACTACGTTGCAACGAAGATAACGGTATAGAGAACCGCAAACAAAACAATTGAGTATTATGTATTATTTAATTTTATGCTGGCTAAAAATTGATAACAAGAACCCTGAGAAATGTTGGGAGAGAGCGAAAGATTGGAATTGCATATGCTTTAACAAAATTTTAAACTTTCACAAGCTTGCGACGAATGCTGATGCAACCAGGTTGAAATGTCAAGCTATGTAATTATTACATCATGACGGTAATTACCAGTTTTATATACTTAATTAATGCACTGTGACCTTATATTATAAAACCTATATTTGTGGTATATATGGAACATATTAGAAAAATATGTATGAAATCAGAACTTAAAAACTGGATTTGTTAAATAAAGAAATAATATACCTATTCTTATTCCGTGTAGTGATGGATTAAGAATACATAATGTCACAACCCCATCTCAAGCCGTGGGTGTCGTAAAAGGCGACTAAGGCAGACAACATTATGCAGACAAGAGCACTGTAAGAAAATAAAAATTCGAAACAAACCCTATACCTACCAACCTGTCTCGCCAGCGCCGAAGAATTCTTATGAACACGATAGAAATTAAAACAAAACAATTGCTTAGGTTATTACTCAATACAAATATAAAATCATTTTGTAAAGGATTGACTGATTAATTGATGATAAATCAATGAGTCATTGCATTATGAAAATGGAAATCCCCCTTACGTAAACGTTTCTAGGAGAAGTCCTATGACGGTAGGTACCTAAATATAATTGCACAATCACGTATACCTTGGTACCTATTGCAATGTACCTAATAAAGATGAAAATATAATTTATTTATAGATCTAACTAACAATATTAAAACAGTCATGTCTAGACTAAGACTAACAAAGGGTAATTTGTCACAAAATGAAATCGCTGTACAGCAAGCCTATGAGGGAAATATCCACATATTGTCTGCACCGTTTAGTTCTGGAGACCCCAACTCCTATTTACAAGAAACAACACTAAGCTAAGGTAGTGGTATTATTTTATTATACTAATTTAATACTACTAAATATTGGAGTACTGTCAATATTTATGTATTCGTAAAAACCGCTAATTTTTTACACTACTAAAAGAAAAATCAAATATCGCTATCAGGATTTTCTCACCTACTTTAAAATTTTTCTAGAATCAATTTCAAAATAAAAGAAACACTTGAATATTTATCCTTAAAGAAACGTGATATTCATTGCTCTAAGGACGTCTGTGTGTGTTCATAACTTGTCGCGACACTTAAGACAATATTAATTCCCAGCGTAACTAACAAGCCCAGTCTCGGCTTCTCCATGCAATATATGCTGTCTCATATATCAATAAGAATGAAAAAACATTACCCTTAATAGTTAAATGCCCCTAAATACCAATAACGTTTGTCGGATCCCCGCCAAAAACAAACCATGAGTTATGTCCATAATGTATTCTCCCATTCTGCCATTTTCCATTCTCCACAGACACTGGGGCTGTCAAATAAATTTCAGACCTACGGAATTCACAATAGGTGGGACCGATCCACGTTGTACCCAAAATCGCTTAGCAAACTACTTTTATTTTAAAGCACACAGTACAGGAAAGTCCAACGCTGCATAAGCAATTTTCAACTCAACATACTAAACAATTTTTTACACCGACCTTTCATCTGATACTTCGCCTTTATAGTTTTTGTTGATAGTTTTTTCGAGTGCTATCTTTGACATTACCTTTATGGCGCCTAATATTGCATGGAGCGATCGTAGCAAATTCTAATGGCTATTAAAACTCGCTAAAATAGGAAGATTACCAAAACAAATTCAGTTACCATTAGATTAACTTTTATGGTGATTTAGAATAAACCTTATAAGCAGGAGTAGATCGATTGATAGCAAGAAAATTGTCGGTTGAGGCAATCTTACATTGTTGTACATTGTACGAAATGAGATTGTTCAAGGTAGCTCAAGTAGATAAGTATAAGGGAACTTGTTCATTAGGTATATTAAACTAGAAACCGCACAGAGCTTCGATCCCGTAGTTCTTTATTGACCACTGTTCAGATCCTATTGGCCGTAGCGTGATGTTATGTTTTCTATAACCTTTCTCGACAAAGGCTATTCAACAATAAACGAATTTTTAAAATCGGTTTAATAGTTTCTGAGATCCTAGCGTTCAACCAAACAATCTCTTCAGCTTATAATATTAAATAGTATATGTATATTGATGAAAATCAAGTGTTATGCTGTGAATAATTATTACCTCAATGCTGATTAACAAAGACTATAAAATTAAGTTGCTACAAAATTTATCGTTGACAATCGTCAATTTCACAGATTAACGTTGGTTTCTATGTTGTTCCAATGTTGTATATAAAATCAATTAATTCAGGACTATAAATTCAAATTTCACCCAAAAACACCTCCGTTTAGTTTAATTAAACTGATAGATAAAAACAATAAATAATGTGTTAAACCCGGTATATTTGGTAACGGTTAAAATCCTGTCAGCTGGTCGAATTTTAAAGGCCGATGCGTTTGATCTGATGGCATAGACTGGGCCAATTTCATGGTCTAACGTTCCCACCCTGCATTGAAATATCTTACTACGTGTCTATCATATTATTGTGATTCCTATTGCTATGCAAATAAATCTGATTTTGCTATGCAAAGAATTGAAATGTGTAAGCATAAAGTTAAAGGCAGCAGATTAATTGCAGCACCAGGCTTGTTTGTTATGTGCTAAAATAGAAAGTATAAAAAACAAATATCTACAGAAATCGTTCAGTTGTTCTACTTAGAGCCAGTTCAGAGAACACCGTAAAATCTTTGGTAAAATCGAATTAAAAACGATGATATATCATAAAATATAATGGATATTTGATTGAAAATAATGTTGCTTTTGAACTCCATACGTAATAGGTGCCTATTTGAATTGAACATGGCGACTGCTATCCGCTTGCAAAACTATTTCGGATGCGATAGAAAACTCTATCCTTTTATTTTATTCCCTTTTTCTGTTTTATTCTATAGAGAAAATTGTTTCGTTTCGTCGTAGATATAAAGTTTTTCAATTGTTTTTTCAACTGTTTATGTCGATAACTTTTTCAGTTATATATTTTAACTTTATTTAAGTTTATTTATACCAGATTACATGTTATAATTTATAAAGTAGAACTATGAAGAACTCTTTTATTAAATACTGGATTTCAAAATTATTTTTAAATTATTTTGTTTTTAATTACAAAGAAAATATGCTCACTGCCAACTCTGATAGCCATTTAAATTATCTCATTATTAATTATTTTTAAAATCAGAACATAACTGTAATTTAAATTTCTGATTTTGTCCTTCTACTTTTCTCAAGTGTCCTCAACTGGGTACAAAACATACTTGAAGATAATAATATAAGTATGGATATAATTTATTATCTTCGGCAGCTATTGTGTTTCAATTTGGAAGGACGAAATTGTATGTTTGCGCACGTACTTGTATAAATTGATGATCATTCAAATTGTGAATTTAAATAAAGGACATGGGTTTGAACAAGCGACCACATAATTCGCATTTGTTTTTTACCCGACTGTCAGGATGGGTATTGTTTTTATTTAAAACTACTGATTTAAAAAAGTGATACCTGCAGTAAATTGAGTGAAATTAAATCATAATGTCCCTAAGAAGCCATCGTTTCTAGAAAAGAGTTACTTATTGAGTCTATCAACTATCCATTACGTCCAAATGCAGAGGGTCTACTTCGAATTTCGACGATCCACTTATTCGATTTTTAAATCGTTTTCAAATGTTTGAAAATGACAGCGACCATATTTATTTTTCATTCGTGGCTACCTAAAATTTTGTAGATTCGAAATTCCGAATAGGTCTTCTTGACACAAGTCTCTCGTCACTAGAGGGTAGAAGTAAATCTACTGTTAGCCGTAATCAGGGATCAAAACTCTTACATTATTAACCCGGCGTTAATAAAGTTAGAGTTTTGCGTCTTAATGTATGAATAAATGCATTTTCAATTGCTGCTATATAGCTTTGTCGGTCATACATTCAGGCTGTTTAGATGTCAAATAAAAGAAACGGTCCAATACAAAGCATAATTAAGACACGTCTTTCCTTATATTCAGTTGCACAAAAACTACGTTATCTTTACGTTGCTTATTAGATAATACACATTCTGTCCGCAACGTACGCCATTATTTTTATTATATTTCCCGTTAATAACGTTAACCCCCGGCAATTTGGTTAATGAGAAAATTTCCTTTCTTTTCTTAATCTCTTTGTTTCTACTTAGCTTTATTATTGGATGTGATACAATAATTTTACAGATGATTGCCTGATGTTCCACGTTTTGGAGATCGGAAATTCAAATTTAACTATTTTTATTAAATTATTATATAACGGGTCTACGTCACTTATTATATTTAAAGAATATAAAATACCTTATTTATTTACTCGATGTATCGATAAAAATATTATCGAGTCTCCTGCACACTACAAAGGATGTTATCCCACTTCAAACACTCGGTATCTACAAGGTGGATTGCAGCTGTGGTAGTTCCTATATCGGATGAACTAAGCGAACAATAGCGAAAAGAGTCAAGGAACATATATCGCGGCTGTCAAGAACAGTCAAACTAACAAGTTGGCGATAGCTGAACATTTGCTAGTGTCAGGGTCCAACCACTGGATTGAGTTACACAAGCCTCAGATACTCCACCGATCGTCACTATTACTCCAGGATAGAACGAGATGCGGTTGAAATTAAGAAACATACAAATTTTAACCGGGAGGATAGGTAGCGCTTATCAACATCTTGGAATCCCGTCATCAGCAAGTGTAAACATCGCCGATATGACAAAGTAGGCCCATGTGTAGACGTCATTAGTGTAGTGTGTTGAAGCAACAATAATTCTAAAACTATAAATATGAAAGACCAAAGTGAGGGTAGTAGCAGAAACCCGCACGCATCAGGGACAACGCTCGGCCGCCGCTCCAGTCAGCCCGTGACCATGGTCAGTGTAATTCGATCGAAAAATTAATTTAATATGTGTAGAAGTCGCGAAAGTTTAAATGATTTTACCGTGTTAATTATCATTATCATGAGCAATTATCTATTAAATTCACTGCTGGGCGAGGATGTCTTATAATAATAATAAGTTTAATAATAATAAATTAAATTTATTATTATTATAAAAGGAAGTGTGTGATATAGTGCATATTATTTAGTGCTTATTTCGGGTTATAATTTACTCCAAAGTTGTTTCTTACGATATTTTGAGGATGAGAACTTACTTCGTACTACATAGAATATCTGTCTACCTCAAAAGGTAAGTAATTCGTTCAAGCTTACAGAAAGAGTAAATATTATTTGTCTATGTAGGTAATAAGCTTCGAAAGCTCACTGAGAAAATATCAAAGCTTACGTAAAATCCGGAGTTATCGAATATCAATCATTGTAATATAATAAAGAGGAAACTTTTATTTTTCACAGGATTTCCAATATTGTTAGTCTATTAGTAGATTGGTTACTTACTCTTTATATTGACTAGAACATTTTATATGAAATATAAGCTGTCTATTGTCTGCTTTTCAGATTTTTTCAGATGTATTTTTTATTTATTATAATATCGTATGCTATTTTTTTTATTATATTTAAATTTTTTTCATCATTACAACCTATGAACGTCCAACTGCTGGGTACGGGTCTCATTCAAAGAATGTGGAGGGAATTTAACCTACTATACCACGCTGGCCAGACGGGTTGGTATAGGGTTTGTTTTGAATGTTCCTTTTCTCGCTCTTGTCTGCGTATAAGATTACTTCCTTAGTCGCCTTTTACTACACTTAAGGGTTTAGATGGGGTAGTGACATTATGTATTCATAACATATTGTTTTTGAGTTATATCAAAATAGAGACTTTGTATGCATTTCTTAAGGAATATTTTAATTACATTTGTAAGACTCCAATAAAACAACTTGAGAAGTTTCACATAAAATTAGTGGTCATTTTGATGATGACTGTTTGTTAGTACGGCTGGTGAAACCTGGCCGAAAAATAATTAAAATAGCAAACCAAAAAAAAGAAGAAAAGGTTTTTAATATATTAGTTAATTTCAGCTGTACTGTATCTTATAGACTGCCTTCTAACACTTACAGGCGTAACAGTTTTGGTACGCCTGTTACCCAAAAATGGAATTGGGTTTTTCTATTTAGATCTATTAGAGAAGTAGAAATACCGCAAAGGAGTGTTTGTTGTAGTCTCTGAATTTTCATTTCAAATAAGTTTATTTGATTCAGAATTAACTTACAGCTAGTTTTATAGATGACTTCTTATGAATATGGGGTTAACAGTGCACTCTGTTAACCTATTTCAAATACTGTATTCACAAATCATACAATATTCTTCTGCGTAGATTCGTTGTCGCCAAAACGTCGTTGAGTTCATACAACTTTCAACACACTACTTACTTAGGTACCATGTTTGGTTATTTTTTGTTAGCAAACCATTTAGTAGAGAAAATATTATCCACTTTACTAAAACGTTGTCTAAGCCATGATGGATATTATAACAGTGTTTGAAAGGTTGGACTAAGTTTTTTGTTCAATGTTCAAAAGAGGTTATTATTATTTACAAACTTCAAGATGCTCAAACTTATATTTGTTGTGTAATAATTATTATGTGCCTGTTACCTAATTTAAAAAAAACTAAAAAGGGTTAAATTTATTAAAATCTAATTTAAATGACTATTGACTACGTCCACTGCTGGACATAGGCCTCATTTAATTTTCGCCACAGCGAGCGATTTTGTTTAATTTTTGGTATTGGCTGATATGATGATGATGATCAGAAATCACTTTCTTTTCTAATTTTATAGTTGCCTAATGAGTATTTAAGCTTTGTATTACTGTTACATTACATTACCGTAAATAGAAAATGAAAGTGTCTTTTTAGTAAGTATACCTACCTAATCAATTAATTTAATTAATTTTAAACTTACTTATGTTTCAAATTATAAACATCACAGGTTTTTACAACCCAAAACAACAAATTATTAAAAGCAATAGACATACTTAGTTTAATATTTGATAAAGCTAAAAATCAGCAATCAAATACATGAAAAATCGGGGTGTAAACTTAAAAATAAGGCTGCTCAAAAACTGGCAAGTTCAACGCCAAACAACGGTGTGCAGTATCGATTTAAGCATCGTTTATCGGTTCACATCCCTCCTCGAGCCGTGCCAACACAGTCCTCCGAAAACACCCTCTATATAGGTACGTATACAACAATTTTCTACTTTCTAAAACATTTAGAGAGAGATGTTCGTTTTCAGTTTGTTTAAAATGTAAGGAATTGTGTTTTAACGTGTTAATACGCAGTTTTAGGTTAAATTAATTTAAATAAATATGTCGCTTAATCTTAATTGTAAATTAAACTAATTTAAATGTCACAACATCTCTTTTTAAATAGCCCACAGTTCGTTTTAGTTTATTCGAATTGAAAATTAGATCGTTTGTTCTAATTTATAGTTATTGGGATTTAAATTCTATAAAAAACTCTTACAAGCGTATTCTTGTAAGAGTTTTAAAGTTTAAATCAATAATGTCAAATTTTAAATTACTAGGTATAGGTATATTTAAGCTTGTGTTCATGCTGTTTATTTAGAAACGATAGCATCGTGGTTCACATTAATTTTGTACCGGCTTTATTTTTAATAATATTAATGGCATTATTTTTAATTAACATGAAAATAACAAGAGATTACTTACTTATCCACTATTGTCATTTTCATTCGATTTATTTCATTTTTTTTTTTAATTTAGTTTATAAAAATTGTGTTCTTTTCTTATGTGCTTATTAATTTTGCTATTTAAATTTGAGTAGATTTAGTGTACCTAACATTTTAATCACTTGAATGAAATTGTTGAGATAATATTTAGAAGCATTCATTCAAAAGAGAAATAAAGCACTGTATAACCATTCACTACCTATATTAGAACAAGTGACTATAAAAACAATTGGAAGCCAAATTCAACGAAAATAAAAATAATAAAATCATCTTAAAGTACATTAGAACTCCATTTGCGAGACTATTATGATAATCAACGTCAAACTTTATACGTTATTGCTAAAGCTTAAATTATTCGAACCGATGACATTCAATAAATTAGTCACCGAACATCGCTTTGATTCATTTATGTAAATGGAAACCAATGAATTTGAATAGGAATATTAAGTCAAGTTTAATTTGCATCAAACCAGTCAAACAGTTCTGTAATTAGTTACCTAAATAAAAAATAGAATGTGAACACTGTAAGGTTAAGTAGACACATCTAGAGAAATTCCGTCGAAAGTTGATAGAAAATCGGGGAACTTTCCACATATTTTTGAAAACAAAAAAAAATTGTGAATTGCGTTGTAGGTACAAATATTAGCATTTTTATCGACGAACACAATTTCATGCGTAGCAGGTACGTTATCATTATTTTTATTATCATCTTATGCTAAATTTAGTAGGTGACACAGTTAAACTCATAAAACATGTCAATAAAATATCATACTTCCAATAAATTTAAATCAATCAAAACATAAAATTTAGTATTCAGTCGGAGAACAAAGACGGACGTTTCAACGTTTATAATTTTAAAGAGTACCATCTGCATAGAAAGTCGGTCCGAGTGGCTGTAACTTCTGACCGGTAGCGTTCCGTGAACGTTTTGCGACTGCGCGAAAACTTGCTAATAGCCACATTGATTTTGCAGATAGAAGCCAGGTCGGAGCGTACAATCCTACCTCTCGTTCCAGGAATGGAGCGCCCATTCACTGCATAGCTGCAATTGTCATCTATTGAACTCTTAGTACGCTGTTTAATCGCGACGACTCCTTGTACGCACGCAATGTAAGTCGTAAAACTGGAAACGGTGGATGTGAGTGCACGGAATCGGTGCTCCTGATACGAGGCTTAGGTTAAGGGAAGGTATAACAATAACTATATTATTATTACCTATGTTCGTTTCGACTGAAGCCACCGTTCGTTCTTACTTTACGTCCAATAACGACGAATTGCCATTGGGAAGGAAAATCGTTATTATATAACAAAATGTAATATTACTGTCCTCGGTCGATTACGTTTTCCGAGGGAAAATACAGGAATATTGAAAGAAACGGTCGAATTGTCCTTTTCCTATTGAGATGGTTGTAATAATTTGAGGACTCCTAGCAATTTTATGCACTGTCGACTAGAGTTAAGTTCATTGAAATAAAGAGAAAATATGAAAGGGTATAAACGTAGGAACACTTTGGAACTAAGTTTCGAACCCTACATTTTTCTTTATATTCACATTGAAGAAACTAAATTTATTTTATAGGTACATATAGTTTTATGAATGTAATGAAGAGTAGAGTAGTTTGATTCAATTTGATACTATTTTAAAATTTAAAAACGTAACCTTCGCCTCTACATATCCTTCGTGATATAATGCCATCCCAGTGCGACCGTATCAAACAATGTATCGATTACAAACCGTTCAAACCATTACACGGTCGTTTATTAAAACAAACAAAATTAAGGAGACCTATGGCTCGTTGTGTACACACATAAATTCTTGGCTATTTAATTGGATCGTATTACGTGGTGGATAGTGTAGTTTGGAGCCGCGGGCGCAATATAGGACGTTATTCGTACACTTAACTATCTGGCGAGAGTTACGAGCAGCGAGCCCGTTTTTGTTGTGCCACTCGCTTTGTGTGGGTCCAACGTTGGGAGCATTCTAGTTAACTGCTAACTTGCTAGCCGGTAGTAAGACAAGTCAAGTGGTGTCGATTATGTTTTATATATCACTAATTGTCACTCGTTGATTCGTTCGCGTGGTATGTTTGTATAGCTACTCAGTGATAACGTAGGATTGCACTGGTGAAAGATTTTTTAAAATCGAATGAGCAATTTGGACATTTTTAATACCCGATCAGTCATCTAAAATAGTGGTTGAAACTGGTCTTTCAGTTTAGATTCCTTTTTTTAATAAAACCGTGTTAAAGTCTATTTTTTACATATATCATCCCTATCATGAATAAATTAAATTAGTTAACTTGTAATGCTCCTAATTTCGCTCTTTTAGTGTTTTAAAATAGTTCAGTTTGGAAATATAAAAATATAGATACCTATATAGTTTGTGTATATACCTATCAGCATCATCATCCTTTCAAACATCCCACTGCTGGGCACGGGTCTCCTTCAAAGAATGTGAATGGAATTTAGCCTACTATACCACGCTGTCCAGGCGGCTTGGTATAGGGTTTGTTTCGAATTTTTCCTTTTCTCGCAGTGCTTTAGTACCTAGGTAAGTATAGGTACTAATTTATTACAATTTATTTAATATAATCGGAAACTATGACAAGACCCTGCATTTGTAATAGAATACGATTCCAATTATTATAAATTACACTTAGTGTTGACGTAATTTTGTATGCAGATCGGAGCAAGTCATAGCTTACCTAGAACCAACTGACACAGAACTAAATCAATGGAGAAATATCACTGTTTGATACAAAATCCGGTCTTATTGACAAATTTTACGGTAGGTGTATGTGTTGTATTCTGAGTCAGAGCTTAAATTCATTTAAATGTAGACCTCGTAGTTTCAATTTTCATAGACTAAGTATAGATCAACCTATTTAATATCGAAACAAAACCAAATTTCAATATGAGATCCAAGAATCGATTTTATTTTTACCCATTAACCACATTTTTGTGTATTGATTTTATCGATTAAACCAATTTTAATAATATTTTATTATCTTTCAATCAATATTTCAATTACTACGAGAAAGTTTGAACTATTCTTGTCTCGAGTAAATTGAATATGGCTGGAAAGTATTTTATGATTATCTATTTTAGAAAAAAAAATTGTGTGGTATATTAGATTCGTAATCCATCCTGTTTGGTACTAAACTCCATTCAAATGGAACAAGTGATTAATCCCATTAAGATGCAGTCGCTGGCAAGTAGCTTGAATCAATAAAGGCACCTTTAGCAACCACCTTCCATACCTACAACCAGTCTAATAAGATCTCTGATGGAACATCTGAATGCCTCCCATTGTCCTATTTTAATACAAATAGGAGAGGGTAAGGAAGGCTATGATATACTGGTTATGGTTGATGTTTATGTGTGCGTGGGGTGCAATGCTATAACAGGTGGGAGCGTATTTGTGAGGGTGCATCACTGCATCGCTTTACATGTGTGTATTAGTGAACAATGGAATAGTTCATAGGAAAATCATTTCTATGTGCTCAGAATAGTTATGTTTATTGTGTGATACAAATCTTGACTACTTGTATTAAGTACCTATAGAAGTAACTTCAAGTACTGCATGAAGTTAAAAGTCTGTAAAATAATAAACATTCGTTTTTATAACATAAGATAAAGTTCTACTATACAAATGGAAGCATACCAAAAGTAATTTTTATTTAGAATCAAAAAAATATTCAATTTTGTCATACTTTTCATTGAAACTATCACTTGCTCTACTATTTCCAAAGAAACTAAAAAACTTTACTGTAATACGTACATTACATTTAAAAAACAACAGCTACGTTTTATTTCGTTGGCCGATTTTTCCAACTTGAAAGTTATCGTTGCGAAATACAATAGGTGCTACTTCTCGATACGACTGTACGAGAGAGGGTCCGTTCATCGAACGAGTTTTCTACTCGACACCAAAACGTCATATAACAATCCTACGTACGGTAAACAAACGCCATTCCACCCTCGTAAAATACCCAATTCCTCTCCACACACAAATGTCTCAACTTGCCTTTAGTGCGTTGTCACTTACACCGTTCTTGTTTCAGTAACGTCGAGAATGTCCCGACTCAAAAGCGGAATGTAGTAAGTTACGAGTCTCCCCGCACTCATACGACATTTCAAAATAGAATGTGTACAGTCTTATCTCGCCCGTAGCAAGGTGATTTACTATAATTAGAAAGATAGCGGTAGATGCCTTTTGTTATAATTTTCCAGGCTGGCTCACGAACGTTTTCCCGCGCAAACTCATGAAAATGGCGGCCATTTTGTAATGTGCCTTGTTTTTTGATAAGGGTATTAAAATAATGGCGCGTTCGGACGGTTCTTTAGTCTACTGTGGAAGGTATTTGTGTAGGCGCCTAGGTACGTGATCGCACATTTTAAATGCAAATTGGAAGAGTTGCTAATGAAATTTAAGGAAATTAATTGTTCGAGATACCTCTTTGCTGTTGTTTGGTATGCATGAATACGTAGTAGAAAGGCTACTGATAAACATTAAATGGAAACTATGTTCATTACAACTTTAAAGGTTAAACTGCTCAATGTTTTACTTCGTTGACTACTTCATCTACAAGACATTTTATGACTTATCAAATATGAGACATTGGGCCAGCAGATAGTAAAGGTTTTATATCAATCGGATAAACCGTAAACTTTTAACATACAATCACAACTTTTATAATATCATATCTTCTTACATAAACGTGTCTAATATTTCGGTGAAAACGAGTGTTCTTTGTTGAAGTTCCAGTATTGTCTCACTCAGTTCCTTGGCACTTACGCCACGAGTAAATATGACGTAACTTTAATTACTTCAAATTCATATAACAAAATAGACGTAAGTGAGTTCCACAACACAATAACAGTTCTAACTTATGAATTTACAACCTTCTTTACTTAAACATATTAGAAACGTAAGCATAAAAGTTTTGATCAACACTTAATTCGATTCGTTTCTTCTTTAGGATCACTCTAATTGGAAAAAAATATCAGTAAGGGTTTTCCGTAGAATTAAATTGCTTGAAAATTCCAAGGCTAGCTTTCAGCGAGCCTCATTGTTGGCTGATCGACTTAAATGGGCTGAATGGATAAGCCCCGGAATACAGTATGAAGCCGTAAGATATTTTTACGAACGATAATTCCGGAGGAGGCATTATATCTGAAATTTATAAGTTAGATGGGGAGTATCTTATAAGATACATTAAGAAAGACATTTGTTGGAATGAGCCAGCTGGATATTACAAATGATATTAGAGTGTTTGTTTACCATCATAACTGCATAAAGAAAAATACTGTTCAGTATTGGCAAGAAGAGAATAACTTCGCACTAATAAATGTAATAGAGCAACTTTCACGACAACATAACATAACTTTCACGACATTTCCTCAACGAGAAATTTATCTAGAAGTGATTTGCAATTGAGATACATAGCTCGGAAGTTTCCTCAAGGAAAATGACGGTACCTGTAAGCCTCGATACTCATTTCCTTACTTCATCCCATATCAATAACCACAACAAAAGTCTATGGTGTTTTTATATAACCATCGCATTAATGCCGCGATAATGCAAATACCGTTGGAGAACGGGCGTCGGGGCGCATAATGTCGGCCATTACTGAAAATTTCGCAGCGTCCCCGCCTCCCACCCGTGGGCTTTAGTACACAGTACACACTCGCTATCAACTCCTTTTTGTATTAATTTTAATAAAATTTTACGATATGTCGGTGCGAAAACATCCAACGTTTGAAATTTAACAACTTGTGAGTGTGTGCGTTAATTATAGAGGGCTATGTTGTAAAATTGAATGGTTATGAAGTTCTTCAGTTGGTTGGCGTATAACTGTCCTCTTAGATATTTACTACTTACTAATGATACCCCCCAGTTCTGTACGCGAGATTGCTAGGTATTGTATCTCTCATAATTTTAGCATATTACACCTAATGACTGTATAATGCTACATGCTGTATTGTACTACATATTATGACGATGTCGTGTTTACAAAATAATGCAACTATCTAGGTGTGGAGTCGTAAATTTAATGTAGTTAGCTATAATAGCTATTCTGCTCTACCAAAAAATAACGGCATAACTGCATGTCAAGCAAACGGGAAATTGTATCTAAATATAGTAACTTTACAAACGTTTTTCCCGTTGCTTATGTAATGCAACTGCGGCTTTTCTTCTTAGCAAGGCAGTATTTCCAGGATAGCTTTTCTTCTATGAGTTGTAGCGACTTGTTCTTTTACGAAATAACTTGAAGTTATTTGATCGCGGTGTTCTAAACTACATAGTATTTGCTATATTGAGCAATGGAAAATGAACTTTAAGTTCAAGTATAAATATGATTTAATTTCTTACAGCTAAGTATTTATTAAATAAATAAGTAAAAAAGAGATTAGGTGAGGCCTATGTCCAGAAGTTATTGAGCTGACATGATGATGATGAGGTATTTATTATAAAATTTAAGGGTACGTTGGATTTTTATACGTACCGTCCTTTTGCGGTAGTGTATGCACCCACTTCGTAGACGCAGTGCATTGTCTCACGTATGCAGGCTGGTTGGGTAACATGACAGATGACAGAGGCATCAGTCATAGATGAATACAGGCATCAGTTGTCAGTGTGCATTCCCGGAGCTTGGTATGTAGGTGAGCCAGTGATAGTACCTATAAGCCGGGACACTACAGTCCCTATCAGACACTATTTTAGGTACGTGTTTATTAGATTTCTATCCATATTAATGATCATAGCGGGGCAATAGTTTCGACTAAATAGGTAAAGTCGACAATAAAATTGCTTTACCACCGTTAGAGTAAATGTCGTTTGCATATCACAATAATGTATATTTTTGCTTGCAAGTGACATTATAAGCCGGGACACTACAGTCCCTATCAGACACTATTTTACGTGTTTATTAGATTTCTATCCATATTAATGATCATAGCGGGGCAATAGTTTCGACTAAATAGGTATAGTCGACAATAAAATTGCTTTACCACCGTTAGAGTAAATGTCGTTTGCATATCACAATAATGTATATTTATGACATCAGTACAGTGACAGAGTAGTCATCAATCAAGTCTTATTGTATTTTATATTTGATGGAATTTTTCGTTAAAAGTGGTAAAGCAATTATGTGGTCGACTATACAATCTTGAAAAAAGTACCTGTCACATACACATTTCATCATTATAAACCTCAATCAGAACAGTAGCAGTTGAAATTGTAACTACTATGGTGATGAAAAAGAGTGGCCTGAGTTTCTTGCCAAGTTCTTCTCAGAGCGAGCAGTCTTCGACTGTTACCGTGGCGCAGTGGTTAAGGTGGTCGCCTCGCCACTACATCGCCGTGCTGGGTGACGTGGGTTCGATTCCCACACGAGACAAATATTTGTGTGATTTATAGATATTTGTTTCTAGTCTGGGTGTACTTTGTGTCCCGTTAGTTTCATTTTTGTAAAGCTCCCCGCGACACAGGGCTTGTTCCCTAGTGCGGGCGTTGTCTTTTAAAAAAAAAAAAAAAAAAACAGAACAGAACAGTAGCAGTTGAAATTATAGCTACTATGGTGATTAAAAAGAGTGGCCTGAGTTTCTTGCCAAGTTCTCAGAGCTCAACCTTTTTAGTGAACTGGCCATAGGCAAATTTGCTGGCACCTTTTTTTTGGCTTTGTATGACGTTCATAAGTATCATGTATGTGATCAAAATGAAATAAAAGATTTGACTTTGACTTAGCGTAGTAGTACCTATTATTGATCTTCATTGAGTATAGTTAGTATACATATATGTAAATAAATAACAGTTCCAAGGGTTTGCAATTAAAGTTTAATTATAGCATCTTCATAAATGACTGCAGGAGTAATTTTTATAGCGTACCTAAATGTCAAAATTTGCATTGACTTCACGCGTAAAATAATCTACCATATATTTTTTTTTTTAATACAACTTGTTTTGTCCGAAGCCATTTTAAAATAACACTTGTTTAAGTTTTGAAGAATCAATTTTATATAAGTAACTATAATTCGCGCGGGGCTTAGCTTCCGTCTTCTTTTTTTACCACTGCTCAGCTCCTATTGACCGTAACGTGATGTTATAGCCTATAAACCTTCCTCGATAAATGGGCTATCCAATATTAAAAGAATTTTTCAGTTCGGACTAGTAGATCCTGAGTTCATTCAACCAAACATACAAACTCTTTATCTTTATAATATTAGTAGGTATAAATTATGATTGCGTACCCACAATAATGTAGGTAAGTATACCTACTAGTTAGTGTATTACGATAATTTCTTCTCTTTTTCTTTTCTTCTTAGTCGCTCCCTTAATACTAAGGATTGTGACCCCCTCCGACGCCGCCGCCGGTTTGTTATTTAGTGCAGTATTTTTCCTGGTTGTCAGCCATTCTCAGGGCTTCGATTCTATCACAGCCGAATGGTTCGCGGATTTGGTCACTCTCTGGTCATCTTTTTGGGCTTGAGTCTCATGACCATTTTCTTTCAATCTCACCAGCGTAGCGGCCAGTGATAACTAGATTTTACCAGATTGTCTGAATTTTTGGTCAAAGTACCTACTGGAGAATTCTGCCAAAGTCATTGGGATAATTTACTATCATTTATTTCAGCAAAAATTCTCAATTTTTTTTAAAGTAATCAATTTAACACGCTTGACCGGCTTCAAGAAATATTGATTAAATACTTATTTTAATTAATTCCATCAGGCAATGAGGGCTATATAATCTGTTTACGAACAAATATATAAGTATCTGTTCCTAATGAGGGTATTTTTCTATTTTATTATATTTACCTAATGGGAAAAATTATAAAAGTTTTAATTTATTTTTATATTTTTACACAGCGCCTTCCCGCCCAAATAAAACAACTGATAAAGATACATAAATATTTCTAAATATATATTATATATTATAGAAAACAATATAGTATAAGAACATAGAAAAATATCTAAACTCCAAACCAAACATTTGTAGATCATACAAATATTTGATACGACCCAGGGATTGAATGGTCGACCTGAAAACCCGCAGAGATGAGGTAGTGACATTATGATATTCTTTACACGGATAAAGCTAGTACCTACAATATAAATTTAAAGTTACAACACCTACTTTCTCATCAAAATAAACTCATGAAAATACACCAACATAATAAACTATCTTTCGTCTATATAACTGCACACAAACTTCAACCAGGCTATGAATTTTAAACTTTAAATTCGATCGAGTCTAGCATCGAACTTGGATTACATATGATTCGATATGTCGATAAAAATCCTACTGTGACGTCGACACACCGTAACGTCTTTTATTCAATTGCATGGAAAATCGGTGGGATACAGTGTACTACCCTCAATTCCCGTCCTTCTTTTTCCAAACGAGTTAGAAAAGGAGTTCCGAGAGTAAATGTAATTGACGGTAATAGAGAAATAGTTTCAGTCTAGACGGTAAGTAGCAAGTGATAAATTGTATCTAAGTACCTACTAGGCACTTTTTATAAGGTAAGTACTTAGGTAAATACCCTTTTGTAGATAGGTAAACCTATTTGTTGTTTCTGTTTCTAAGTAAGTAGGTATATCTACGTAGGTAAGTACGTTCACCAAAACAGTGCTTAGAGTTTTATGTTCATTTTGTGTAATGCGCCAGCCAGCATATTGTCCTTTACAAGTATTTGCGAAATTGTTATAATTACTAGTGTTTAAACTGCGACATTTGCCGAGGGAGTCTCTCGGCCTATTCGCTCGCTGTCAAAATGGTTATAGGGAAACTTCACGTCGTAATATTCTATTGTAAGAAACTTTCCAGTACGTATAAGAGCGCGAAATTCACTACAATGACTTACAAAAGTTATTCACTGAAGCGATTATCCAAATATTCAAAATATGCGTAGTGTTATAGCCACACTATGCCTGAAACGATTTCTTTTAGTTAAGAAACGTACAAAAATGAACTTATTCTGAAAAATATGATCGTAAAACGCTTTAAATGCCATAAAAGAGTGTTCTATTTATCTAAACATAGGTCTCGTTCGTTTTTATAATGCCACAAAGTTATAAATGCCATCAAACGATAGCACAACACACCTGCGGTCAACTTAAAACAAATACATCGGGTACTACATTCACCTGCCAGGACTTTATGCCCCTATAAAGCTCACAAGCACCCATAAAAGCATTATTACCTATTAATTTCACACCACATTAGCGAAACACACAATAAAACTTTAACATTTGGTTCGGTGACAGTGATTTGGAGTTTTGTGTTTAGCGCCATCTATACGCGGTAGGCGGAGCCTCGCGGAAAAAGATTATAGGCATTATACGGCCGAGTTTACGACGTCGTAAAAGTATGTCGTAAAAGCGAAGGGCACGCACGCCCTCTGTTAATCGTTCAGAAACCGATATTGCGGTGAGGCCTCGAGATAGATTACTTTTAGGAACGTTAGGAATAACTTCTTGGCGTTTGTCTATTTATGGGCGCGTGCCGAATTGCGTAAGTACCATAACTCACTCGAGGGTAGTAAAATGTGTAATGGGTTGTTTATGTAACCAGTCAAATGAGGTCACGAGATTAGAATACGTGAAAAATAAGTTATTAGCAAGTAAAGATCTCCGTCAGAACAAACATGACTTGGCACGATGCTCCGAATATGCTGAATGTTCAGTCAAGATATCAAATTTATTATAGGAACAAGTTTCTTAACGCCAATTCGCTATTTTATTGGTTCTGGTGATTACTCGTACAAATAAGAACAAAAACGGACCACAAACTACCATACAATGCGTAACAATTTTATTCGTGCACCCTCGCAGTCGTTAAATTTTTATTGACTCCAAACTGCGTGACTTTAAAAATACACAAATTTATGGTCACTCAAACTGGAAACGATTATTCAACACGTCGTAACTATTTTATTGCATCAATGTAAACAAAGCATCAATTTTGTTATCTATTGGAACCTTTTTTTATACCTATTATACTTAGACACTTATTGGTGTGACAATACGACTCGGTTTTATATCTTTCTAATCGTTTATGGGACATCTCTTCTAAAATGATTCTGTCTTGCCTCATTGTTTAAAGCTCGACACACATGCTTACGTTGCAGAAAGATTTTAAAAGAATATGTTACTAAGTATGTATCTGCCTTTTTAATTTGGTTCCAACAACACGTACCTACTCAAATATAAAGAAAACCTCCAAGTATCCTGAATCAAAGAAAATAGAACATCGTATTGCCTCTAAATGAATCATCATCAAAATATAGCAAGAAACATCTCTCTTAACTAGAGCTAAATGCGACAGTAAAATCAGCCGCCATGTTGTAAAAGTAACAAGCGTAAAATATAAAATCGTTTGTGTACCCAGCCTTATAACGCAACACTAACAACCTCTTGCGTAACTTTGGAACACTAAATGCAAACGAGTGCATCTAGTTAGCTGTATGCGTAAGTAGTGCGCGCGCATGCCCATAGATGGCAGGCGCACAAACTTTGCTTGCACAAAAATTTGTAAACTCGTGATCAACGTAAATAAGAATATTGCCAACAGATGGGGTTAATATAAAGTTACATAAGTATTTTTTGTAAAAAAAATATCTGTAAAATTATATTATAAATTAAGTTACTTACCTGAATATAAATATATTGTAAACTTAAGCTATTTATTTTATGGCTGTTCCTGATGTTACTAACTTCCACATAAGTAGTTTGATATGAAAAATTAATTTGCCATTAATGTTCTTCTACAAAAAATATTTAAGATAATTAAATGAGTTTTTTATAAATAAACAACTATATATACACACTACACATATTAAATTACAAGAATAAAAAAAATAAGACACTGAAATTGCACAAAAATAACGTTCACTTGCAAAGTTGAGAAGAAACTAAATAAAAATAGAAAATAATAAAACTTGTGTCTAACAAATTAACGGTAAATATTTTGAACCGGAAGGGTTTATAACACCATAATTATTTATTATCTTCAGTACTTTGAAATGCCGACAAGCAATAAAGTAATTTACATTGAACAATAAAATTTTTACTTGACGATTGTTTTTTGATTCTTACCTAACAGGCAAAAAGTAGATGTGATCACTGTTGGTCTACCCTTATGGTGAATGGCCTGAATGCTGTTTGTTATAAACACGCCCCGTGTCGCGGGGGATTTAACATACAATTTACGGACACAAAGTAAACCCAGATTCGGCGATGTTAGAAGGCGATCACCTTAAACGGTACGCCATGATAACAGTCATGATATTACAAAATTATATTTTTACCCGACTGTCAGGACGGTTATTGTTTTTCGCGCGTATCTTGTATGTTTGTAAATTTCTTTATTCCCACGAATCTTCCAAACGGCTGAATGGATTTTGACAATTAGGGTATCGTTAGATTCGTCTAAAAAACCCAAGTGTCCTTAGATAGGTTTTAAGAATAAAAAGACTTAAACGGTAGGCTTTTGACGCCAAATTGTAAGGAGTTCAATTTTTTTTTAACGAATCCTGTCAAGTGGAATATCAAAATAAAGGGAATCAAATGGAGATTAGAAATATATACATATGTTATGTATTTAAATTTAATCAGGTATAATAATATTACAATAATTTTTCGGTCTTTTTTTGCTTTCGTTGCTCTCTGTTTGTTGCAGTCGGGTTATTAATTTTTTTTAATTATATTTACTTGTTAAACTTTTAGTCGACAATAAAATTGCTTTACCACCCTTAGAGTAAAAACGGTCGTTTGCATATCACAAAACAATAATGTCTATTTTTGCTTGCAAGTTACATAAGTACCAGTGACAGTTGTCATCAATGGGAGTCCTATTGAATTTAAATTTTGATGGAAATTTTTGTTTAAAATAATAAAGCAATTACGTGCAGCAATTTTCGAGTAAGACACTTCAGTTGTATTACGAACTTGTGGCCTGAAGCTTCCGATTGCCTCTTTTGGTCATAGCATGAGGTTGCATCTATAGCCTTTATCGATAAATGGGCTATGCAACACAAAAATACTTTTTTTAATTGTTTTTGTTTGTGTTTGTGTTGTTTCTGAGATTTTCGCATTTAGGTAACCAAACAAACAATGGAACAAACTTTTCTTATACTAGTATAGTTATAAAGTAAACGTTTTCAATCATAATTTTATTGTTACAGATCATTCATTCACCAGCTTGGATAACGGAGAAAAAAGGTAAGAAATAACATTTATAAGACACCTACACATAAACCAAAGGTGGCGCAACAGTTTATTTTATCTAAACACTCATCAAAAACCCTTATAATGCCTTTATATAATATCTATTCAGCTTTTCTTACCCCTTATCTGTTTCTATTCCAAACGGTCTATAGAAAACTATATCGAATTATTTTAATGAAGCAATCAAACAATTAATGGCTGTAATAAAAAGTAATTATACCGTATGTTCTTTTAACAAGTTAGGATGTATCCATTAAATTTTGTTACCCTATCTGTGATGACCAGTAGCAATACGGGTTGGTATAAAAACACGTATTTCCTTAGATATGTAGCTTAGTAAATAGAATGATAGGTAAACACCTAACAGTCGAAGTAAATATAAAACAGGTCCATTAGTTTTACTTCCTCCTCTCTACCGATAGTGTTGAGAGGCTAAAGGCTGTGATCCATATAATATGCTGAAATGTGGACCAACAGAGTATTGAGGGATAGGATATACCCATAGAGTTGCTCCTAGGTTTGTGGCTTTATCCATCAATCCGCATTAGGCATGCGTGTGTGAATTATGGCCTAAACTTTTCAGCTCTCTAGATAGAGGAGAGGAGACCCGAACCTAGCAGTGGGACATTAAATGGGTTGCTGACGATGATGAATGTGACTTTCCTTATGTAAAATATGCATTTATGATCATCATCATCATATCAGTCTAATGAAGTCCACAGCTGGACACAATGTAGGTACCTAATTTTCGCCACACCGAGCGAGTTAGTGAATAATTGGCATTATACGGAGAAAAATAATTTTAAAACTCTCATTATGAACACTTTGCGGTTAAAACTGATGGGCCCTACCTATTTTGTAGGGCTATTTAAAAGATAAGGATAGATCTTAAAGCGGGGTGGTAAGCAGGTGGCTCAATATTTTAAATTTGTAATTAACTAAAAGAGGTAGATAGATATAGGTAGAGCTTATCCTTAACTATATATTTAGTGATTAAGCGATCTTATAAATTTTTGTAATTGAAATGTAAGATAGGTCATGGACGTTTAAGGATAACTATAAAAGCCCTGCTACATGGTTGGAAACTAGCCTTCCACAGAGGTGCCCTTGGTGGATTCCAACCGTGTAGCCGGCTGTTGTAAACCAAATTTCATACAAACTACACGGATGGCAATCAAGCTCCCACCAAGGTCACTAAGTTGGAACGCAAGTTTCCAACCGTGTAGAATGACTATAAACTTCAGAGTAAAAATATATTATTATAACTAAAGCAGTTATTGTATTTTGTTCGTCATTGTGTCTGAAAACATTGTATTTTTTTAGTAACTCGTAACTCCAATGTTGCTAGTTTTTTTTAAATAAAATAATATATAAATAGATAGTTTTGTTTTCATATTAGTAGGTAACGACACAGTTTTAAGTTAAAATAAATATTCACGAATAGGTAGGTACCACAGAACAGAGATAGGTTTTTTTTCATTGTTCTGTGGTAGGTACCTAGGTGTACCTACCTATAATTTTTATGTTACGTCGTCAGTCCGGAATAAACTCTCACTTTTACTCTAATTTTTTATGCCTATCATTTTATAACAAATACCTAACATTTTTCAGTTAAGTATATAACTACAAGAGTACGGTTTTCGGATTTTTTTCCTTTACTTGTGCAACTTGATAGGTAGGTATTGCTTCTTGCCAAAGTTCATGGTTCTACATCAAGGGGAATACTCTAGATCGTCAATATTTGCGAAAATGAAGCATAAATGGCAGTATCTTTTGATTGCGTTTACTTATATTTCTGATTTATTCACTTTGACACAAATTGGACCAATTGTTCACATCGGATCACTAGTCCTATCCTATCCTATCGTTCAATCAAACAAACAAATTAACAATTCTTTTAGTGTTAGATAGCCCATTTATCGAGGAAGGTTATAGGCTAACATCACGCTATGCCAACAGGAGCTGAGCAGTGGCCAAATAAAGAACGATGGGAGCGAAGCCCCGCGTGAATTCTAATATAATATACAGATATGTTGTCGGTATGTCCGTATTGATTTATCTGAGCAACAAGATTATGTTATCACCGAGATTTTTTTTTTTCATTTATTTTGGTACACAAAACACATTACAATCGGAAATATAATAAAAATAGAAGATACATAATTTCGATCTGGATTGTAGCGTAACAATATGCATACGCAATAAAACAATTTGTAGCGAGAGACCTTCCTTTTTTGTTAGAGTAAAATCCTTCACGACGAAATTAGAAGAATCTTCTATAAGTTACTAGAAGCTTAAACTTCTGAACTAATCTTTGGTTAATTACTTTTACCATTATATTGACAATTAGATAACACCTAAAGTGAAAAAGTGCAAGAAAAGGTTTTAAATTTTTTATTAGATTCTATAAGTTTATAGTTTTTTCTTTTTTTAATTTTTTTTATTTAAAAAAGACAACGCCCGCACTAGGGAACAAGCCCTGTGTCGCGGGGAGCTTTACAAACATGAAACTAACGGACACAAAGTACACCAGACTAGAAACAAATATCTATGAATCACACAAATATTTGTCTCGTGTGGGAATCGAACCCACGTCACCCAGCACGGCGATGTAGTGGCGAGGCGACCACCTTAACCACTGCGCCACGGTAACAGTCATAGTGGCGCGATGTGGGTTGGAAAAGTTTCACTTGACTAGATTATAGAATGTTAATGATCTTATTAATGAAAAAATATTACTCCTAAACTAAACTAAACCTTTTGCTATAAATTATAACAAGCTATAAAGTAGTAGTTCGTATGAATATTTAATTACTAATTAGTAGAAATTTATAAGTTTGCTGTATTGCTTTAATATCTAATTATGATATTAATAGTTCGCTGTTAATTAACGTTTATCGTCTATTTACAACTTAATAGACCTGAATCAATAATGTATAGCGAAGCCTTGACAATGTTTGTGAAACAGAATCAATTTAAAGTGTATAATTATGTGTGACAAATACTGTATTCGTACAGTTTTGATATTGTGGTAAAATATTTGAAAGGCACAGCGACCAATTTAAATTTTCAAACATAAGTCATTGATTTCGAAATTGAAAAAAATAATACCTTTGTGTTAATTCAGGGTGTCAGCTACCTCCATACTAAATTTTCATCAATATTGGTCCAACCGTTTGAAAGAGAGGGAGTAACAAATATAAACAATCACAAACTTTCACCTTTATAATAATTATTATCTTGTGACATTATAAGAATATTACGTCTGTATTAAATTTGTAATCATCAGTAATCTATTAATATCCTGTGGAAGGAGAGGAGCACTGCTGGGCTCGGATCTTCTCTCTTCTTCTGTATTTATAACTAGAAGTCGCGCGGGGCTTCGCTACTGTCGTTCTTTATTTGGTCACTGATCAGCTCCTTTTGGCCGTTATATAGCCTATGTTATTAGCGATAATGTAACTTTCTAAAGGCAAAATAATTTTTAAAACTGTTTAAATTAATCAATTAGTGTGTTTGTGTTTGTTAAATTTTTTATACAACTGCCTCGGTGGCGCAACGGGAAGTGTATACGACTACTGTGCAAGAGGTCCCGGGTTCGATTCCCGGGTCGGGTGAAAATGGTATTGGGTTTTTCTATCATGAAATTCCAGTATTGACATTTTCCCGGAGTTTGGTAAACAAATGTTCCCGGTTAATGACAATAGGCTCGCCCCCTATTTCATGGGACCAAACATAGCTGGCGAAATGTGGGTGTGAAACACCTCTGCCTACCCCTTCAGGGAAAAAGGCGTGATGCTATGTTATGTTGTGTTATGTTAAAATAATTTTTGAAATCGGTCCAGTAGTTTTTAAGTTTATTCGTTATATTATTTTTTTTGTGTCATTTATATTATTGTAGATACAGAAATTAAATGTATATACAAAAATGCTTGCTTACAAAAGTAGTATGTAGAGCATTTCATTATATAGAACAATGAAAATCCAACAAAAAATCTGACCTGTTTCCTGCCCCCATTAGATAATTATGGAGATACGCCATTTGTATGTATATAACATCGTTATTGCCTACATTGTTGCGAATACACGCACGAAATAAAAAACATATGCACGAAGTAATATACCTACCAACTAGTAAGTAGGTACATTGTTCGCCAGGAGCCAACTCTTATCAGACCCCGCCATCTAGCGGGGCCTCTCGACAATTTTTATCGGTTGATTAAATCGTTGCTAGCTACCCCTTTATGGCTGAGCCATGTACTTGTTTGTTTTTGGAAGAGTGGGAGATAATATCTATAGGTGTTTTGTAGCATATCAGAGCATTAAATCAAGGAAATATTGCGATAGAGCAGAGAAATCATTTTTGATATGAGTCTTATACAATTGATAAGAATTATGCATTGTTTTTGTAATACGAGCTATCTCGACCATTACCTACACATGTATAAGATTATACTTTTTACAACTCGACCACGTGGACGAATTTTACGCGGTCGAGTTGATGAATAAGTTGTTTTATGGATGACACCTACAACGTTCAACACATAATGTGTCGCAGTGCTTAACTTCATAATTTCAACCCATAAACGTCCCTCTGCTGGGCATGGTTATCCTCCAAAGAATATGGAGGGAGTTCAGCCTACTGTACCACACTGGCCAGACGGATTGGTATAGGGTTTGATTCGAATTTTCCTTTTCTTGCAGTGCTCTTGTCTGCATAAGGTACTACTCCCTTAGTCGCCTTTTACGACACTCACGAGTTGAGATGGATAGTGACATTATGTATTCTTAATCCGTACACGGATAATAACAATATATTAATATAGTTCTTAACTTGATGATAGTTAATACAATCCTGATATTTTTCGCAATTTATCTCTAAAAAGACAGCATTTATAGCGTTTATCAGTGTTCATTGTCATGAATTTGATTTCACTAAAAATGTTGCCATTGTTCATTGAATTATTACACATTTGGGTAGATATGTAAAAAAAGTATTTCTACAACACGATTCATAAACATAACAATGTACTCAAACAACAAAATCATAATTTTTATTTGAAACTTAAAACTTGCTGCACCTTTTTATTGTATCTTGTTATTTATATTTAAAACTATTAATTATTATGTATAGGTCTTATATTTTACAAATTCAGTAGATTAACATTTAAAACAGGCCTTATAATTACAAAAATATTAAAATGACCGTTTTGCATTTCGATAAGAACGAACATTAGTCACTTTGATATCTTTATTACGGAGTTTTTTATTTATATTAAATTGCTTTTAATTTAAAAAAAAATAGAAAATGTACATTAATTATGATTTCATCTTTATTATCATAATCTTTCAATATAGTTTAAACACAATGTATATAGTTTGACACAATTATAACGATTTATATAGAAAAATAATAATTATTTATTTTTCATTAAAATTATAAATGTACTACATAGGTAGTTAGTCTTCTTACTCTACGTACAATTAATGTTCGAAATTGCGGCATTCAAGTCTGTGACATCTTGAGCGTATCTATTGAAATCTTAATCATTCGATAGGAAAACATTAAAGATACTCTTATTTGCAAAAATGATGTAGGTACTTAGAAAATAATCTTGTAAGATATTTTTGACAATAGGCTCAATTTATCCCCATTTCATGGGACCAAACATAGCTGGCGAAATGTGGGTGTGACACACCTCTGCCTACCCTTCGGGGAAAAAGGCGTGATACTATGTAATATATGTAATATTTTTCTGACAGGCTATTTGAAATATTTTTCACGAACTTGAAAACACATTTCTTATTGGCTTCTCTTTCAAGATTATATATTATGTCTAGGTGCCTACTGGCTAAAGTGTTAGATGTACTATGATGTTTTTTATAAATAAATACCTCTGTAATAATTACGTCGTAAGGAGCATCTTAGTACAAAACAGAAGCCATGACGTAAATAACTGTAATATGCAAATATAACATCATTATCGAATGAAATACTTACCTGATAATACCATTAAATAAATGGACGACGTATGGTAAAGATAAGATGATGAACATCCGCAATATATCAGAGTCGTATGTAGAAAATTTTTCCACGTAAAAGACGCTATACACTTTGTTTCTTTGGAGTTAAGGCTCATTTACACGTTGCAAGTTTTGTGCTACGTTTAATAGGTACTTGCATTGTCTTACTCGTAGAGAAAAACAGGGAAGGCAAGAGAATTCCCTGGCAAATATAATTTTAGTATATTAATTAGGTACCTTTCTGATTAAATGTGTTTGTGTGACTCCTTTCTAGACGTTGAAGCTCAGAAAATCTATCAGGGAAAATCTGTTCTACAACTTGAAAGTAAGATTTTACACATGAGTTTGAAAAAAAATCTCCAGTGCATTAGTTGTTTTTTAAAACAAAATAATAAATACCAGCACAAAGTTATACCAAATGCACAACCAATTAATTTACTCAATTTCTTTCGTTAAGGTAGGTATTCTATTGCTATTAGGTACTTAAAATGTTCACTTATCTCTCTTCATACAATAAACCAGCTTCCATATACTGAGCCTCAGATACACTACAAATTTATTTAGAGCTTTAATTAAAGCTACAGCGTAGACACAAAACAATTAATTGGAAATGCGTGTTCCTTCTAAATTATGGTGCGTACCAGCAATTGTTACAATGCAATATAGTTAATAATATATTACCAGATATGTTTCATGCTGTTACGGGCATTTATTAGAAGCGATGGTGGCCGAATGGATAAGAGACCGGCATGCAAATCATGCGGTCCGAGTTTGATTCCGACCGCTAGTATTCACTTTGTGGAATTTTTATGTACTAGTCAAGTGACTTACCATCTACTAACGGTGAAGGAAAATATCCTGAAGAAACATATCTTTGAAGAAATTCTATGGGTATGTTTGATTCACCATTCCGCACTAGGCCAGCGTGTGTGGATTATGGCCTTAACCCTCTCAGCTCTCTAGATCGAGGAGAGGAGACCCGAGTCTAGCAGTGGAACATCATACCATGTCAATAAGACAGCCAGAATCATCATTGTTGTGATTTTAGGGGCCAAATGAGCACCTGAACTGCGAGACCACACGTACGGTTAATTTCCTTATATAGGAAAATTAGAATAACTCGTTCAAAAACCCTTGAGTACTATTTCACTTGATTTTAAAATTAGAATGTTTCGTCCAAAAATTCTCAAGATACCATTATGTTATAATGACAGTACCTACTAACGATGATTACCAGGATACGACATAAGTGTACAACCAGCTTTAATCCAAAGATTTGTGCGGCGCACGTATAAACACACGCTATTAAGGGGCGTTCGTCAATTTACGACCAATTAAAATCTATATCGTGGAGCCAATTAAACCTTCTAGTGGTTTATTGGTATTGAATGTTGTGTTTATCGACTTTGGACCGGTCCTTTAGACTAGTCGCCAAGAATTATTGGATTATCTCCACTTAATTAAGACTAGTACAAAGTACATTTTTATTTCTTACTTTTTGTCTGGTTGGTAATGCATGCGGATTAATGATAGGTCTCTGTAAATTTATATACGCGTACTATTAATGGTTGGGTCTGTGAAATATTTGCTCTTATAAGTAATGTTCCTATAGTAATATGTCATTTACTATGTGAAGAGCTGAGAGAGTTTAGGCCATAACACGCTGGCCTAGTGTAGGTTGGTGGATCAGACATATACCCTTAGAATTTATTCTAGAGTATGTGGATTTCCTCCCAATGTTTTCCCTCACCGTTAGCAGATGGTAAGACATTTGAAGAATGTGGAGGGAATTTGGCTTACTATACCACGATCGATGGCCAGATAGGTGGGTAGATATAGGGTTTGTTTCGAATTTTCTTTTTCTCACAGTGCTCTTGTCTGCATAAAGTTACTCACTTAGTCACTTTTTATGACATCGACGGGTTGAGATGGGGTAGTTTGATGGGCATTATGTATTCTTATTATTATCAGTTCTGCGTGCTATATTATATATTCCCTACCCATTGCTATTTCAATTTTCTAATCCAGTGGGCTCAATAAATAACTTCGATTCTTCTTCGGATCCAAATAATATACTTTAACTTATAAAATATTTTTATTTTGTAATAAACATTCCTACCTATAAGAAGTAAACAAAGTTTTAAACAGATTCTTGAAGCAAGAACAAGTCCCTTATAAGAAAATAATACTCAAGCAATTAGAACGTCACTAAACGTACCTAAATGATGTTGCCAACATTAACTACATACAAAAGTCTATTAAAACAAAAATATCACTCGATTACGAGAAAAAAAAGGTCCAAAAACTCGACCCAAACTGGGAACTAATCACTTAAAGTTGCCAATCCTCATCCATAGGCCATCTAGGGTCGATACAACAAATTTTCAATTACCCCCAATGGTAGCAAATTCAGCTGAAATGTAAATTATTTCAGCGTGTGCATTATAAATATAATTGTAGGTGTACATGGGCGGGGTTTGTTGGTCCAATGGCGGGTGAGATCGAGCCTTGGGCGCCGCCCGCCGCAAGACTGATGTTGTACCGTCGAAGCCTTCGGCTAGGACGGTACGCTCTGCGCCACACGGAACCTTACTTTGTTCGATGTTTGAAAATGCATGCGACAATTTTTATAGGCATATTTAAGAATTTTATTCTATAATACATCAATAAATTAAAACTTATTTAGATTATCTTTTTATTTATTTATCAATGATCTAAGTAGTTACAATTTAATTAAAATAAAACAAAAATTTAGGAACTTATCATAAAAATTCTTTACTAGATGAGTATTAGCTACTAAAAATGAAGCTAGATTTAAACATTTGTATTTTTCATGCAAATAAATGTCTATTTGAGATCGCAGTCCTGAAAAAAATTTACGTAAGATGAACCACAATTACAAAAGAAACACGAGATTAAGTCAATCACAATAATATAAATAATAAGATAAGGAATTTGAGGGAAAAATAAAAAAGGTTATATAGTATTTTTTTAACAATATAATTTTATTTAAAATCACAAAAAATCACCAATATGAACTATCAAATTTTGTAGGTTTGTCTCTCTTCGAATTTATTAAATCTGAAACAATAAAACAAGCATTAAATTTTTTTATGTTATTTATTTGGTATTGAAAACACAACGTCGATCCGTCGGCGCTGGCAGCTGTAATATTCAAGCAAGCCGTCGGACAATCAAAGAAATAATAGATTTTTCCTGAATGTGTCCATGCATTTACTACACATACATCTATTTACTAGTTTTGTTGACAAGTAGGTATAGTTATTTAAATATTAGGAGCTAACTATCTCAGTTTCTATCATACCGTACACTTATGTATTATTGCAATTATTTTTCTAACACCTATTTGCTGCGTTTCGCGTATTATTTAATTTGTATGCACATAAGTTTCAGCTGTAGCAAAACAAGTTATAAAGCAGTTCATTTTTTATTAAAAAATATTTAAATAAAGGCCTATATTTCCAGATAAATATCTACTATACATCTATTTGAGTATAAAAAGGAAACAGCAATACTTAAATAAAAATGTTAATAATATGTTATCTATAAAAATACACTCCACCCTTTAAATATGTAGTATAAAAATGGAACATGGTTTGCTTCTTATACTGCAATAAATTTACGCAATTTAGACGTTACATCAAGGAACATAAAGATATGCGCGAATATCGTAATCTATACCAGAAGCAAAAATAAGGTCGTTTTAGTTATAAAATCATGAAAAGTGTTGCTAGCACCTAATGAATGATAAAATATATTAGACACTACATCTCTCATCAAATAAAACAGAAAATAAAAATACCCGACAACTATTTAAATACAGTAGCGTCAACCAAAATGCTGGAACTTGATACACCTATACAACATATGGACATTTAGTGCCACCAAATGAGTCATAAAATTGCCCAAATATCCCACAACACCATAAATTTATCGACGAACCACGTCATTCAGATCGTAAAAGCGTCGAGTAGAATAATTCTCAACACTACGACACACTCTCATGTCAATCATTTACGTCAAACAAAGTATAAAAATCAATTTACAACGACATCGAAACTATTATGTGGTAGTGAAACCGCTTCATTACCACTCACGGTGGCCATAAAAGTGCTCATATCGCAGCTCACAATGGACACAGTGATTTACCATGCGAATATATCTCTATATGTAATAATACTTTGTTCATTGTTAATTCGAACCACTGTTAGCCCCAGAACAATAAATTTGCGATTAGATATAAAGCAGAAATGTGTCTAGGATGATTTAAATGCGAAGGGAAGACCCCGTTGCTATTTACCTGAAGTGTATTGAGTCTTCCAAGTAATATAATGTGGACCACAATGTAGCGAAAATATTTTTTTGTGTGTGTGAAATGTGATTCTGCACGTTCATTTTGGATGGTGCATTTCTTTTGTTACAGCCGACAAACATAGATTGGAATTTAGTTTTTTTGCGCTTGGGAGAAATGGTTCACTTTGAGGTCGACGACTTAACAAAAAAGTTTAAAAGTCGTATTATTTTACGAGCTTTTTAACTTTAGTCAGTATAAACACTTAGTAAATTTAATTTATTTCAGTACCGAGGGAGAAATGATCGTGAAAAATATAATATAATTAAAATATTGTCAGACAATTGTAATTATATCAAAGGCTTGTATTAAGAATGTACTTAATATTTTAGCGAGTCTCATAACATAACAGATATGATTATTATTTTCGCACAATCCTTTTCAGCGCATCATACGCAATTTTGTCAGCAGAAATATGATTAAGTAAATCATTTTACAATGTGTAGAAATAAACATCTTAATTCAAAATGTGACTCAGTTTGCAAAGCTTTTGAAAATGCCGCTCGACAACACAATTTAATAGCCCGAAACACATTTCCAAAATCTTATTTAAACATAGGATTCGGCGGAAACAAAGGTTTCTCGAGAGAGCCTTCCGATTTATTACAAATAAACGGCCATAGAGGCCATACTTGAATTTCAACATAATCTTTATGTGCCCATTAATATATTCCTGGACTTATTTATTGTGTCCCAAAGGAAGGCCCAGGCAGGTGGTCCATACTTAATCAAGATGTTACAGAAAAAAAACGAGTAGTCATATTTTGTTTTTTGCCTGAATTACGTTCGGCCCAATGTAAATTTATACGAAGGACGCTGTTTTGTTTAGTTACTTTGTTATTTATATAATGCTTTTTAATACGATGGGAAAGTCATATTTTGTAATGAATATATTAAGAATAAAAAGGAATGGAACCAGTTGTATGCAATAAAGTATTTTTATGACATGTTAATAAGGTGAACAAACGCATTTCTAATACGCTACCAGTTGTGAAATTATGTTACATTACACCGACCGGTGACACGGATGAAAGGTGCTTGTACTATTTCTGTTGAATGTAGGCACCACTGGGAATTACCTTATTTAGACACAGATAACCTATTCGGAATTGTAACTTATTTTATTTAGGTATATAACTCAAAAATAAGGTCTTATTTTGTCTCGCTCTATTTGACATAGGTTTTTAAAAGTATTATCGATTGAATGAAAAATTTACCTAGTTAATTAACATTTATTTGGTTTGCTAACAGCACTAAAAAATCTTATGCAAAATATACATCAAAACTATTCATTTAATTGCAGTTATTTGTATAATAAAAATCTGATTTTATATTATAAAGTTAATTACAACCAATTTTAGAGCATAATAATTTATAAATGCGCGTTTTATTTTGTCACGACCCGACACGAGTTTTGACCTACTCAAATCAAATTTAGTGATAAAGATTTACAAAGCATTGCATCACGTTACAACCAATAGCACAAAAGAAATCGCAATAACCTTTTTCTGATCAACGAATACCACACAATTCTACACCTTAAAATAGTTCTAAAAACAAAAGGGGACAGTAAGAATCAAAACAGTTGTACAGCAAGCCGGTTGTAATAAACCAACGTCCTACAGAGATCCGACTCGAGATACCAACTTGATTTAGCCATCTTGCTCTTAAGATTTACACGCCTATAGTATTAGCTTTATGAAGGCATTAAGCCGTTATGTACGGTGGACGCTGTTATGTATGGCTGTTGTATTTTGGTGTTAAAATAGTTAGAATGTATGGGTGTAGATGAGAATGCTGTTGGACGTCTTATTGGAATGAAATGGCTGAGAACCGTATACTTTGTTGTAAATATTGTTGCGGTAACATTAAGATTTGAAAAAAATATTTTTATAGGTAAGTATGTATATTGGAAACGGAGATCTTTGGAGCTAGGTAGATCTGTTAGCACAGCAAAGCATGGAAACGGATGATAACCTTACTGATTTTTTTTGTTTGGACAAAGTGAAGCAAGCCATGAAACCCTATAAGTCATTTTTGTGTGTTTTGGAAAAGCTTAACGCTCAAATATTGATTATATCATATTACTAAGCACTCTATAATATCTAGGTACTAATAACACTTCAAACATTATGCTTATATACTTATATGTAATGTTCATATTCCTTAAACCCTTGTAAATGTGCCAAATTGTGTTAATTTGCCAATCATCAGCCAAATAGACATTGATTTCCATACAAAACATTTACGAAGTGTCTGAAGTAGAATAAAGAGATCATTTCCTTGTGAAACATATTCCTACTACAATAAAACAAGAATAAGGAAAACGTTTCGGGGAAAGTCAGTGGCGTTCAGAAGCCACAACTGTCGTTCAACTAATTCTCACCGTCTTACAACTACAATCTAATCAAGGATATCGTCCACTATACTACAGTCCGTTTAAAAAAACACCCTTTTTGGAAAACTTATCCTTCGAGGGCGAGGGGCGAGCCAACAAAAGATAAAAGAGATATATAAGTGGCCCTCGGCAGTACCATCAAGTCGTTACAAGAGCCGTAAAATATTTCAAATTGTGCCCAATGCCGTGGAAAACGGAAGTTACGCGTTTCTCCCTCCCATCGCCTACTGAAACCCCCCCTTTTCCGAACACTATGTGTTTTTAATTTCGTTTTCGATTTCGTCATGTTATTGGAAATGTCGAAATTAGCGGTTGATGTATTTTGTTTTGGGTAAATGTGTCCGCGGTCGTTGTTTGGGTCGTCAAGTCTTTATTTTGTAGTTAGGAACTTGGTTACGGTGTTTTTGAAGTCGTTAAATGGCGCTTGATGTCTCCTAAATACTGTATAGATTGTCGTTCTAATTAGTGTGTCGAGGAATATTTGCTTTGTAATTATATTTTTCGGTGTAATCATTCGAAGACACAGTTAAAGTGTTTTTTTAAGCGATGATGGCCGAATGGATAACCGGTATACAAATCATGTGGTTCGAGTTCGATTCCGACCGGCGGCAGTACCAATATGGATTTCACTTGGTGGAATTTATAAGTACTGGTTTAGTGACTTATCATCTGCTAACAGTGAAGGAAAACATCGTGAAGAAACCCACACACCCTAGAAGAAATTCATAGTGTATATCTGATCCATCAACTCGCACTAGGCCAGCATATGTGGATTATGGCCTAAACCCTCTCAACTGTCAAGATACCTCTATCTTGACAGTTGAGAGATACCTCAGAAGAGACCCGAGCCTAGCAGTGGGTGATAATGTATGGTTTGATTTCTTCAAATATTCCGCGTGAACTTAGATCAAAACAATAACAAAATCACGTATCCATTCAATACACTAACAATAAGTATTAATTTCAAATGACATTTCCGAATATTACCCGTACAAATTATACATTCGAATAACCAACTATAAACCAATTACTGTATACGCCAACGCTATTTATCCTTGCTACATACAAGCTATATAGAAACAGAACATGAGAGTCCATTCCCATGATACAACAATGGTTTACAATTAGATGCAAATATCATTTGAATGGTGTGATATTAACAGATAGGGTCAGCACTCATGCAAATGTACAAACTCGTGGATTTCCCCAGGGCCAGCCCTTCGGTATGAAGTAATAACTTTTGTACTCTGCCCTGTTTATTTGTGTCCAGTGAATGGGGAATACATAGATTAGGTGTCAGATCGGACAACGCGCTGAAGGATAAAAGGATTATAGAATAGATATAATATATATTTGATAATCTATGCGTAGCGTTAGCTTTAACTGTAATAGCATTATTTACTTCGATATCTTTAATTATTTTGTCATGGCCTATTCTCAGTAACAATTTCTCTTGAACTATGCGCAAGTCTTACTGCCGTATTCAGAGACGTTACTTAACTTTAAAATTTATTTATTTATTTGGTTAATCAACAATTAGTTACTGTTCCGTACTTTTACTTTCTTTTCTACAATATTATGAATGTGAGCACAAATAATTCCCTTTTTTCAAAATTCTCTTGATACATTTTAATATTAAAGATACATGTACAGCCATAAAGTTAAAATGTACTAAAATCAATTATAGATTAACACCACATGTATGATTTTGAGCAATAAATATGAGAAATTAAAGTTATTATTACAATATTATAACCATAACAATAAGTTAAAAAAAAAGAAAATAATAATTTCAAATTAATTGATAGTTTTAGATATTTGTTGAAACAAATTAGTAAAACTAAACAATCAAAATAAAACATAAAAAGAAGACAATCAAAATTAATAAAAATTAATATTGAATTAAATTACATTTATGAAGCCAGAAAATAGAATTATGATTAATACAATTAAAAAATATAGTCAATCATCAAAATAATTCATAAGAATCCACAAAAAGATATGATTTCATTATACTTTAATCATTAAAAAATTAAATAAAAGCAAAACTAAAAACAGTATTAAAATCCCAAAAATAAAATAATACTAAATTCATTATAAACCATTTATGTATTACATTTATAAGTTTATTTAGTAAAAACGTGTAATACTTAAATTGATACGACTAAAGACGATTATTCAATGAAAAAATTGTGTTAATGAGATATTACTGCTAATTGTCGTCTCTGAGTGTGTCACGTGAGTTGGCTGAATAATAATTGTTATTGCTACGTCTATTTCAATATTTAATTGATTTCATTAATTAAAATAGCTTGTTATATTTGTCTCGCCATGTTTTATTCCATGTTAATTTATTTTTTGTACGGGTTATGTAGATAACTCTAAAATAATTATATTGAGTTCATGTAACAATTAAGTACATACTTATTTGTACCTACGCTTTTTTATGAGAAAATGTATACCGAGGTTTCCGACTTTAGAAGTATTACTAATCATCAATGAATTTTTCTATTTCAAAGAATCGATATATTCTTGAGAAAAAATGTACTGACTTGGGTAGGTTATTCAAAGTATCGATGCAAGTGAGTCGTGTGAATTTTTGTTTCAAATTAAAATAGTCTACGTTATTAAACATCATAAATTCACAACACTAAATACTATTTGCACAAACATAGCTAGCGTATAGCAAAACGTCCACTCCACTTACATAACAATTGTGTATATTTAGTTATTTATTTTATGTTCCATGTACAAACCCATTTTCCTGGTTTATAGGTACTATAGTATGTGTATACAAGTGTGTGCAATGTATAGAGATGTCCGTGTTCAACGGGCCGAGGGTAGTTTCACGCATGGCCGCCGACTGCCACCGTACTGTTTGTTTTGTAGTTGCTTATATTACCTTTAACTTTGTAGGTATAGGATTATTGTCGTAGACAGTACAAGTGGATACTTTAGAAACCATTTAGACTATTTATTTACCCTCAAGACATTCGGTGGATACACTATGAAGTTATTTAGTTCTCATATAAGTACATTTTCATTTTTGCTGGCGTGAGAGGTAATACAATTTGAATTAAAATTGCTTATAAGTAATAGGAAGATGACAATACTGACATTATTAATTATTTTTCTTGTACACACATGAATCTGTGATAAATTGTATTTAAATTAATTAACAGATAGAATTGTGAGTAGGTTAAGCTCTAAACTAATCTATACTAATATTATAAAAAGGTAAAGTTAATTGGTCTGTAACGTTGTAGGGGGTAATCTGGTGTTTTCTGAACCGATTTGAAAAATTCTTTTGGTGTTGGATAGCCCACTTATCGAGGGAGGTTATAGGCTATATAACATAACGCTAATAAATAAATTATGACGGGAGAGAAGCCCCACGCGACTTCTAGTGTGTTATAAGTGAAACTGTTAAAATCACTTTATCGGACTAAATGAAAGAAAGAAAGAAAAAATATTTATTTTGTTCTCACAATACATATTTAACTAGCAAAAAATAAATGAAAATATAATAGCTACTGAAACTTAACAAATACTTACAGCTACAATATATACAATTTTATATTAAAATATTTATGTGTGAGACAAAAATGATCTTAATTCAGCATCATAGTTGTCTTGAAACAGATCACGACAGCGCTGGTATTCTGCTAAGACCATATGAGTGAGACGGACGGACGAACACTGTCGCCTATAAATGTTAGAAAAGTGTTACAATTTGGCTTATTTTCTAATAATATATAGACACCTACCGACTAAATTAGTTTGCGTCGAGCGTCGGAAATAAATTCCTAGATAGGAGTAACTATTACATTAAGTAGCCTTTTTCACTTGAAAAATGGTGAAAAACACCACAACAATATCACCAAATAACAATCTGCTTAATTATAAAATCGAGGCGTTTCTATTAAATAAAATGCCCCATTACTTCAACTTTTATCAACAATGGAGTAATCAAAACATACTTAACGTTCTCTACATTCACATTACGACTATATTTTCTACAAACAAAAGCGTCTCGCGTGCAAAGAGTCCGTAAAACCATCTCCCCTTGTTTATGCTACCACTGAATAGATGGCGTTACGTGCCACAAAGTTAGATCGATACTTAGAAATAAATATGTTCTTTTAAAAAACGATTTCTTGGTTCGGTATCACCCTCTTTGCTGAATAGACTTTACAGTTTCTTTTACAAATAAACTGGGGATGTTGTTTTCGGAAGGGTAAAGGTAGGCAAAAGAGTGGTTTTTGGAATATCACTAAGATCTCTTTTACTAGAAAAATAACTCACTAGAAATATACTTCTCATCTTTGTTAGAGCAGACGCTAGAATTTTAGTAAAGAACAAATAAAAATCAATTAAAAAAACACATTTATTTACGGTAAACGAACGAGAATTTGATGTGTAGTGGTAATTCGTAAAATAAACAATAATATTATAAAGTGACACATATAATGTTTGCTGCAGTAATAGCTTACAATTAATAATAATAGGATTGTCAGTTTATTAGATCTCGGAGTTGTTCTAGACGCCGACTAAGGGCTATACATAGGTATGCTGGTCTACAGTAAAACTTTTTCTAAATCCAATTCCAAATTATGCTCATCATTATGTAACTAATAATCGGAAAAAAAAGAAAACGAATTTATTATTGTATGCCGAACCAAGTTACAAAGATACTACACCGTGTATTGTCTATATGAGATACAAACCTATCATTTAAGGTCTCGGTATAACCATAAACATTAATAAAATTGATAAAAAAGGAGTTATTTTTTAAACGACATTAAAACCCATAATTCTTTTATTGATTTCAATTCAGGATCAAAGTTCATCAAACATTTCCCTCTGATTTTCTTTAGTTCCCACACCCACACATTAATAGCTTCTAAAAGACGTATTATTGTGTTATTTCCAATTTTATCTGTAAACACAGGGTCTTTCCATTCACAGCTAATCCCTATAACCTATGAGCCAGTTACCATAAATTTTATATACGTGTATTATGTATGTAAATGTTTTTAGGTGTATGTCGAGAATTATTCGAAGTAGGCATTTGGTTTGACTTTTATGGAGGCGTTGAATAATGTTTTATTTTTATGGTTTTACGTAGCTGAAGTGGGACTCAGGTGATGTTGGATCGTGTGATAATGATCCCAGTATTGTTGTACAAGAGCAATGCGAGAAAAGGAAAATTCGAAACAAAACCCTATATCAACTCGTCTGGCCAGCGTAGTATATAAGCTAAATTCCCTCCAAAATATTTGGAGGAGACTCGTGCCATTGCCGTGGGACATTCATAATTTCAACCCATAAACGTCCCACTGCTGGGCACGGGTGCCTCCTCCAAAGAATGTGGAGGGGATTTAGCCTACTATACCACGCTGGCCAGACGGGTTGGTATAGGGTTTGTTTCGAATTTTCTTTTTCTCGCAGTGCCTGCATAAGGTTACTCCCTTAGTCGCCTTGTACGACACCCACGGGCTAAGATGGAGTAGTGACATTATGTATTCTTAATCCGTCACAACACGGATTAAGAAACGTGGAACATTAATTTATGGGCTTTAGTGATGTAATCTGAGTTAGATTACTATTGATGAATTTTACAGAGTTTCGTTAGAAGTATGATTTTGGTGCTAGTTAGACAGCCATCTTCATAATTTTAACCCATAAACGTCCCACTGCTAAGCACGCGATTCCTCCAAAGATTGTAAAGGGAATTTGCGCGAGCACGACTCGCACTTGGACGTTTTTTGTCTGTTACAAAATAAACAATATATCAAACGATATTCAAGTATCTATACTCTATACACACTATATTAAACCATCAGCATCCTATCCTAAGTTCGCATCCGTGGTAAAGCCGTACGGTAAAATAAATATATGCATAAGGTCCCTTTGTGAGGCGTCGTTGTTATTGAAATAAGGTGTCTCTGAGCGGTATCCGATCCCTGTTATCGATATAGCTTTATACATAATCCCGAGCCTTCCCGTCTTGTTTACTTCCTTTAAGCTATCGCGTTGTAAAACTTTGCTGTTTGTTTTGATGCTGAACGGCTTATTATGTGAAAATTTTCAATGAAAACTTTGAAATTATAGCAGTTGTGAACAGTTGACGAACTAATCATAGCACATGCAATGATTGTAATGACAACAGAGAATCAAGATTGCAGTTTAATGAGACTATATTTATGATCATTTGTTCGATTGCATCTGCTTATTGCTGTAATAATAATAAGGCCATATTTATCTAGAAGAAGGTAATATATATGTAGTGTAGTAGGTGAGTTAAAATATTAAAACATTTGTAAGTTTTTCAAGATTAAATACCAACAATTGCAATTATTCAGATGACTTGAAAACCTCAAACACAATGAGCATATATAACACACGGGTCTCCTCCAAACATTGTGGAGGGAATTTAGCCTACTATACCACGCTGGCCAGACGGGTTGGTATATGGTTTTGTTTCCAATTTTTCTTTTCTCGCAGTGCGTGCTCTGTTTTGCTTAAGTCCCTTTTTCACCTTTTACGACACCCACGGGTTGATATAGGGTAGTGACAATACGTATTCTTAATCCGTCACTAGATGGATAATTAAATAATTTCAGTGCTCGTTTTTTCCAAATTCTTGAAATGAGTTATAGTCATAATATGATGTTAACTAGACTATATAAAAGCTCGTAAATCACATAAAATTATAAGCAGGCATAGGAAAACATAAATTGAGTCATATATTATATCTTGGAGTTATTTTAATGAATATAATTTTGAAAATTGTAGCACGCATGGCTGAGAATTTATGTAAGTTGATCACGCAACGTGAAATAATCTGCTAATGAACTGTAAGCTTTTACTTTATTTATTACTATTACGAATATTTTTAATACCAATGGAAAGTTGTGAACAACTGTATTTAAAAAGATATTATGTTGAATTGTCACATACTTGCCTTGTGTATGTGTGCTTACACCTCCCAAGTTTTAATATTTTCAAAAGTATTTTAACCTAGTTTTATGCTGTGTGAGCATTTGAAATGACAGTTTAACTAAAACAGTGAGTATAATTGTATATAATAATATTTATGATGGTGAATCCTTAGTGCAAGTGCATACTATTGGCATTGCCAGCGTAAATACCATCATCATCATCATCATTTCAGCCTATTGCAGTCCACTGCTGGATGTAGGACTACTAAGTACCATACTTACTATCAAATCCAACAAACTTTTGAAGTGTTTAAGGGTTAAGTTTTAGGTACCTATGAATCTCGTAAGCTAGCTTTTTTTTTCAGGAACTCAACAAAATCAAATAGCGTACCATTTCATCAAATCATAACCCAAAACTAACAGCAATACGAAGTCGTAACATCGCTACAACTCACACCCACAACTTGCAACGATACGTACCGAAATACGTTTTCGGCAATAACTGGGCAACATTCAAACAATTTAATACGGCATAAACAATAGAAATACTGGAGCCTGTACGCGCTCGGCCGGCGTACTGGTACGTAAACGTACGCGTCGTATTTATTGCGTATGGTATTGTGGTGCGATCGTTACCGTATATCTGTGAGTGGGGGCGTATGGGAGCGCCCTATCATGAATCCTGATACACGACGACCGCTTTATTGGGAGCCGCGAGCTTTTTAACGATCTCTGCTACGAGGATGGACTTTCTATTCTGTTTGTTAGCTAACTGTATTGAACAAAAAGTGGTACCTATACTCTCCTCATCTTTATTTTTTTTTACCTAATCTGCTCAAGCGTGCAATGTGCAATGTCTTCGACAGTTAGCCACTTTTTTGTCTGAATGTTTTCTGTATATTGAGCTTCTTAGGCAGAGTCTGTCAATTGGGTGCTCTCATTATAACCGACTTATATGTTTAGGAACGCTGTTCCTCCTTTGTCTTGTGTGAATGATACTTCCAACACCCGATAGCTTGACAGCTAAAACATTATCATCTTTATTAATATAAGCACGTTTTATTGCTATAAGCACCTATTAAGTAACAATAAAAAGTCCTTACAAATATTATAATGCGAAAGTTTAGATTAATAAATAGATGGATCTATGTTATTCAATCATGTCAAAACGGCTGAAACGATTTGTATGAAATTTGGTACACAGATAGATTAAATTATGGTCAGGAATAGCGAAAAGGCTTTTAACTAACATAGATAAGAGAGTAAAGTCGCAAGGTGATATCAGCAATTCATTAAAAGTTGTTTTAATTAACAAGCATTCGTAAACATGTCTGAGAAAAAGTTGAAATGAACATTTTTCTTATATTATGGGACAGTTTGACCCCCATAATTCTTATATTTTTAATTAAAGAGTAGTTGTAGATAGTTGCAAGAAAATTTATTCAAAACCATTTCGCCTCACAAACAAGTTATCCAATGAAGAAACTAACGCACCAATACAGATAACATTCACATTTCACAGTAATTCAAAACAGTTTTTACGACACGAATTTCGAAACTCAACACTCGAATGGTTCCCAGCGGTCCGAAGTACCGGAGAACTTTTCAGTAGCTCGGAAAAACAAACACGGATGAAGCTACATTGGCGGCGGCGATGCGGCGCGGAAGGGTTTGTTGATTGGACCGGCCTCCCGGGTCCCCATGACCCATGCACCATGTTAATGGGTTTAATCGTCCATATAGTCCGTCTCAACAATTTATGTATCATTTTCGATCCCGTTATGTACGCCGGATTATGCGTACGTGCGACCCTCTCGTTTCAAATTCGTAATGGTGATGGCTCGAGATATCTGAATTTATAATGTTATACCAACATAGCTGATAATTTAGTTGGGTACTGGTTTGTTTAGCAGAAGTGCCTTAATAACTTATGTATCGGCCAGCTAAGTGAAACTATTTTAATAATAATAATAATAATAATAATAATAATAATTCATTTATTTCAGAATATTTTTTTTTTTTACATTCCATAGTAATAAATACCTTATTCTAAACATACATACAATTATAAACACTTAATGACTAAGCACACGTTAATGTCGGCGTCGTGTTACGCTGCACTGTGTTAGATAATCTGCCGCGAAAACGACGATAAATAACACCTTTCGGCCAAAACTCTTCTTTGAGGAACGTTTCCAGATGATGAGTTGGGACCCGCACCACGAACGAATTAAAATTCGTGCTATGGCGTGCCTCCAACTTCTCGACCCTCAAAGTCCAGTTAGTCTTTATTCGGATGTACTCCACTATTTTAGGCTGAGCGAGCGCGTTGGAATAATTCAGAGGCTGTTGTTTTGAACTTTTTTCTTTAGCGATGCGGAGGAATTTCTTAATGACGTTTTCGTGCGTTCTGCTGAGTCGTAGTCGGTGGATGTCTCACTGCAACATTTTTTTTTGTTGATTTAACTAAGAAATTTTGTATCAAAACAAAATTATCTTTTCTTATCCAAATTGTATACCAAACCGTCTGGCCAGCGTGGTATAGTAGGCTACATTCCCTCCTCATCTTTGGAGGAGACCCGTGTCTAGCAGTGGAACGTTTATGGGTTGAAATGATGATTATAATCCAAATTGTAAACAATTAATAGAATTATGGCTCTTAGATAAATTTATTTAAACAACTTACTTTTTAAACAATGCCTTAAATACAGTTGTTAAAAAAAAAACTATTTAACTAGCTATTAGTTGAGTTTTTTTTGATGGGATAATTATAATATCCATAACCTATTCGTCATCGTCGTTACATATTAAAGTCGGTAAAAAGTATGTCCCGAATGTTATGTTATTTATGAGAGACAGAGAGAGAGAGAGAGAGAGAGACGGATAAGTATGATTGCCGTACACGAGTATATCAGTCATAATATTATGTTTGACATAAAACATAATAACCTATTTAACTAGCTATTAGTTGAGATTTTTGATGGGATAATCATAATACCCATAACCTATTCGTCATCGTCGTCATATATATTAAAGTCGGTAAAAAATATGTCCCGAATAGCTTATGGCTATTCGAAACTTTAATAATATAATCAGCCGTTTTGGAGTTCCGTTATTATTTATACAAATATTATGCATCTTTTTACATATCATCATCAGCAACCCATTATTGCCTTCTGCTAATTCAGGGTCTTCTCTTCTCTATCTAGAGACTTGAAAGAATTAGGTCTTAATTGGAAATAAATTACATTATGAGGGAATTAATTATACTTACCAAAATTGAGGTAAGTACACAATTGAATCATTATATTTATATACCTACTAAAAGTCGCGCGGAGCTTCGCCCACGTCATTCTTTATTCGGCCACTGCTCAGCTCCTATTGGCCTATTGGGTGTTATATAGTTATAATGTAGCTTTCTAAAAAAAAAGTTTTTGAAATTAGTCCAGTACTTTTTAAGTTTATTCATTACATACAAAAATACAAATCTTTCCTCTTTTTAATATTAGTATAGATTGTGTAAAATTGAAGTTAACTTATCTAACTATATGCATAGATAGTCTTCTGTTATAATGAAGCAACTTCAAACATAGGCAAACAAATTCATGGCACCAAACCCACTGCACATTAATGGTACCTACGAATAACAGGTGAAGCTTTTATCAGAATTTAAAACAGGGATTAACACCGTACGGCTAGGCCGGGCCGTATCGCGCGCAACACGCCAGCCGCCGCCCGGAATCCACCCGGATCCGGTATTTACCGGATTTACGGGATTAATCCCGGTCGAAGCTGTGCCAGTGCTTTGTGTAGATATCACATTGTTTATTTTATAGTTTAAATTGCAAATGGATTATTTTAATTGCAGTTGTGTGCTGTTGTGGACAGTGTGTGGTACAATTATTTTGAGTTACGTAGGTACTAGTTTAAAATCTAAGGATAAAAATACTAAACTAATTTTATAACATAATATATTATGGAGTAGGTATAAGATGAGAAATCAATTTTGCTTAGTGGTGGTTTCTTCGATAAAATCAAATTAACATAACATAACATAGTATCACGTCTTTTTCCCTTAAGGGGTAGGCTGAGGTGTTTCACACCCACATTTCGCCAGCTATGTTTGGTCCCATGAAATAGGGGGCGAGCCTATTATCATCAACCGGGACCTCTTTCACAGCAGTCGTATACACTTCCCGCTGCGCCACCGAGGCAGAAATTAACTTAATTTCAAAATATATTTTATTTCATCAATCAATCACTCAATCATATTACCCATAATATCAAATAGGTCTACGAGCATATTATTATTAACCTACTCAATATAATTTGTCTGCTTTTACTGAAGTAAAATTGCTATAGCTATAAGTGCCTTTATTCGCGCCCTACAAACCAAATCAATACTTAACATACTAACACATAAAGTGCATAGTAAGAAAGCAATATAATTGAAACCAATATATATACATAAAACTTCGTCGTACAATCTCCTGAATCCGGCCCCCGCGACGTAGACCCGCTACAGCTCGCGTAGCACTAACATATAATCCTTTTCGCTACAATAGCAATTTCAAACTTCCTTAGGGGCTTCGGATAATCTTTCTTTATATCGAGCTACGAGTCGCAACCGGGTATAATTCCCGTCTCGTTTCATCATTCCATTTTTTCATATGAAAGACAAGGACAGAGCATACTGAAGACTGAAGAAAACGGTAGACTTCTCAATAAAGAGGGGAGAACAGTAATGTGTATTTAAATTTTGGTTCAAGTGTAATAATTTTGTTTTTTAATTTAATTTCTAATGGCGTTGTAAATCTATGTAGGGTGAGAGTGAGTGCTATAAATCTTTTGTGATCTCATTTTCTTTTCTTCAAGAGGGAGCTTTTAAGTAAAGCTCTGTTTTATTTTTGACGTTCATTTTCAACTCAAAATAAATTCTAATGAACACTTTTCTTCTTTCGTATATTTAGTCACAATTCTGCTATAAAATGTATTCGAACAGTCCTGCAATACGTAGCTGGTTGGTAATAATAATGACAATGTGGAGATTGTTATTGTCATTTATAGTATATCATATACCTATTTATTATATTTTTTTATAGTTACACAATGTAGAACTCATTGCTGCTGACAATGTTTATTTGCGAATTCATGTAAATATATAATAATAATATAATAATATTCTACCACATTCACATAGCGCCATCTAGTCCCAAATTAAGCAATTACATTTGCTTGTGTTATGGGTACTAAACAACTGATATACTACTTAAATACATTTTTTTTGTAAATACATACATATTATAGATAAATTACACCCAGACACAGAACAAACCTTCGTGCTCATCACACAAAGATTTGTCCTGGGTCCCCACCCATCCCCATCGAACCCACGACCTCCGGCTTAGCAGTCAGGGTCATTAACAGGCCAGTCATATATATGTTATGAAAGTTATGATATATAATAAGTATTCAAGTATTTTTAAGAAGCTATAACAATAGATACAAGTAAAATATTTGCTCTTAACTGCTAACTTGCTTTTATTATCAGCACATGTTTTAATATTCATAATTTTGCGAAAAAAGTTTTAATGGGCCATTTTAATGTAAAATATTTCCACGCGAAGTACAATAACTGTATCGATCGCCTCGAATACGAGCACCAAATGCGACCTAAAAATAATCTATATCAATTTCCTTATTAATTTCGGGAGTGGCAAAAGCGTTACTTTCATAGCCACTTTAATGGGTAATTTTCATAAACAAAGTTGAGAATCCCCGAAGATGGGGCGCGAGGGGGCTGAGGGGAAGTGCGGGACGGGTTGGCGCGGGTTCCTTTCTGAGATAGAAAACAGCTCCAGAGCTCGTATAATGGGTTTTTGGAATGGCGTCGTCCGTCTTGCCCCCCTCCACTCCGCAATACCCGCGCCCCCTATCTCCCCGGGGCGAGAAAGGATGAATTCTTATTTCCTCATCTCGAGGCGTCCGGCGCGAACCCTCCATGTAGATTGCCTTTTTCTCGTACAACCTTCGTATAACATAACAATGGCTTGTTTTCAATTTTGTTGGTATTATTCCTTTCCGTTTGTTTATCGTACATGAATCGTACATGCATCAGGCGGGTTTTAAATTTCAGAAGGTATTCGCATTCTAACTTTCTTCAGAACAATCCCATGAGCAAGTCTCACTGAAAATTGTTTTCCTTCTTTTGTTTTCCGGAACTGTTTTTCTTTGTCCTGAAAAGAAAAAAAAAATTACATAATATTAACAATGAAATATATTTCTCAATAGCTACTTCTTGAGATTTTCTTATAAATAAAGATAAAAACTAAAACTTATAAGAATTTTTCATAAGATTACATTCCAAGACACCATAGTACCTACACACGTATACATATTCACTAACAAATTTACAATATTATAATATAAAATTCGACCAAAACGGCATTTCATATAATTAAACAAAATTTAAATCCATCACAAAACCCCTTTGCTCAAGTAACAAGTCCATACAATTTGCGGCTAGACAGTGCACACGCAAAATGTACGCCGCGCCGCAATGGGTTGATCGTTCTACTAGGGTCACAAAACATCTAACATCGGGTCTACACCCTAATACTACTAGAGAACGGGCGATAACTTAACCTTACTACTACTGGAAGCTACAAGTGTGACTTCGACCCTATTCCTACAACGATTCTTGTCCCAAATCAAGAGGAAGGTTGATCACTTGCCCCATGGAGACGGGTAAACATTTTCAGTTTATTTTGAAAGCAACACGTAGTGCTTCATGAAAATACTGGTAGGTAGTTTCATAAAAAAATATTTATTATTTTGATGAAGTAAGTATCTACTTCAACTGTGTCATTTAAGAAATAATACAGTGAAGTGTTAGACAAAGAATCTTTTTTCAGTTCATTTAGCTCGATATTATAATTATGTACTACCTACTTCTGTTAAATACATACAGATCATACATATAGATCACGCCTCTTTCCCAACAGAGGGATAGGCAGAGACTATTTCCTTCCACTTGCTACTGACATACATCTTTGGCTTCTTCAACATTAATCAGTCTTTTCACGCATTCTCGCTGGTTGAGGGTACTCCTGATCTGTCCCTTCTTTAGAACGTCACCTATTTAAACTACAAACAAATAATGAATAATTATCTTGAGTTAAGTAACATGTTTTATTTATGACACAAATGTGAATTGTGTCATAAATATTTGTTATTCAAATTTTACTGGATAAAAGGTATTTATATGGTTAAAGGTCTGATGGATCTTTTTAACAACTCTTAGAAATTCCATAAATGTTATCGATATTAAGTATTAATTTTTACTCTCTTGTTCATGAGTGCGTTAACTTTCTTTCTGTATTCATCTACAACTGAAATTACTAACTCCAAATAATATTTCTTGGTTGTGAATGTAGACGTTAAATAACAAAAATATTAGCTAATAATATTTCCTATGTTCATAATCGTAATATATATCGGATGGCAATAGCAACTGCATTCATGAAGTGCTTTCCGAGCCAAAAATACTTTGATACGTTGCCAGAACATGCAAACACACACATAAAATATCTCGACCGCAGTGTTTTGTTATGACATGGTTTTTAATTTTGTTTGACAAAACTATTTTGAGAAACAAAAGGATTACTAACTAGCTCTGTGCTACGGCTTTGCTCTATTTTAAAGTCAACGCCTGTACTGTAAAAGAAGCCCTTAGTCTCGGGAATTTTTACAAACATACAATTAATGGACACCAGACACGAGACAAATATCTATGAATAACACAAATATTTGGTCTGGCTGGTTTTTTTCTGTTTTCTGGCTAGCCTGTTGGTCTAGTGGTTAGTGACCCTGACTTCTAAACCGGAGGTCGTGGGTTCGATCCCCACCCAGGACAAATCTTTGTGTGATGAGCATAAAGGTTTGTTCTGTGTCTCGGTGTAATTTATCTATAATATGTAAAAAAAATGTATTTAAGTAGTATATAAGTTGTATAGTAACACAAGCAAATATTGCTTAATTTGGGACTAGATGGCGCTATGTAAATGTGGTAGAATATTATTATTATTATATTATTGGTGAAGTTAGTGACGAGACGACCATTATAATCGCTACACCACGGTGACAGAACCTTTGTTCCTCTGCAGCTCCTAGACTAATTATATGTCAAATGTCATCATCCTTTCAGTGGTTTAAACGTGAAAGCATAACAAATAGACAAACTCACTTTCAAATTCATAATATCAGTTTGGAGGCTTTATTTAACTTAAAATCAAATGTTAGAACTTCTTATACGTGATTTCATGTAACAATGTAAGTCCACCTTTATCGCAGCGGATAAAGTTGTCATCTCACCACTAACGCACTAACATTGCTGTGTCCGGTGCCACAGGTTCGATGCCTACATGAGTCAAATATTTGTATGAGTCATAGATATTTATTTATTTATTTTATTAATTTATTTAAAACTTCATACACAATACAATGTATAGGCGGACTTAATGCCTAAGCATTATCTACCAGTCTACCTTTGGGTGATGCAGAGATATGACAAAGTAGGCGCATGTAAAGTAATAGAGTTGTGGATTTTCTGAACGTACATAGCATATATAACATAAATATATAATAAATATTTACATAAATAAATATATATGTATATAAATATATATATGGAAAAGAATACGTGATGCGAGGGGCTGATGATGATGGTGATAAGAATATGAACTAAGAAATATAAAAAAATAAAAAATATTTGTTTTAGTCTGGGTGTACTTTGAGTCCGTTAATTGTATATTTGTAAAAATTCACACAATTTTACTTTATTGCGGGCGCTATCTTTAAAAAGAAAACAATTTGAAAGTATGTAGTATATCTTTAAAGCAAACTCGTTCTTGCAGTTTGTTCCGCTGGTCCATTCGACCCGGATCAAACCGCACGAACGACTTTGCCTTGCATTCACAGGTGTCCCGGGGCGCGACATCGGCGTTATTCATCTTTGTAGATATATATTTTCATTCTTCTATTTGTCCAAAGAAAGATCAGATAATTCCCTAAAATGTAGGATTTCTTTACGTACCTAATATAAAAATAAAAAATATATATTTCGCACCTTATCGAATCTTTGCAAAGAAATATTACCCATGTTCTCATATGAACATCGACAAAGTAACAATCAAACAAGTAAACGACATAACACGCTATAAACAAACTGGTAACATAACAAAACTAACATAACAAAACGTATTAGGACTCATAATCAGTTGCCGAAAATCTGCTTTCATTCGTGAGACGCCATTACGAAAACGCCTAACGTTGCAACCATTTTTATTTGAGCTCCGACTTTCTTTTATATTATACTTTTTTCGTCGCGTCATCCGTTTGTGAGAGGGGCAAGGCAGGTCAAGGTAGACTGGCGATTATATAGCAATCATAGCAGTTGTGTGAAATGAGAAGTCTCCCTTAAAAGGATAAACAAGTCGCGTGTGCGCGAAACAGCCGAGACGCGCTGAATTCATATTTTACTTCAGCCTCCCTTTACTGAGTTGCTTAGAGAATGGAAGGTTTGGTATGTTGCTCTATTTTGTAATTTCTTATTTATATTAACATAAATTACATAAGTTTTAATTTGCTAGTTATTATTAATATTTACTAATACTTAGGTATCTATTGAGTACGATTTGCAGTTACTCTCATCCAGCGTTTGCCAGCCACCCTGTGAAGATCGTATCAGTGGCGTGCAATTGGAGAGGCCTATATCCAGCAGTGGACTAGTACGTGATGATGATGATGATGATGAGGTATCTATTTTTTTGTTCTTCGTAGTCATATTCACTGATGATGCAATTGCGAATTTTACATATCCTACAAGTTGTCTTCTGCCAATACCAATAACGTTAATTTTACAGTAACAGAAGTAATCTATACTTATAATATTATAAAGCTGAAGAGTTTTTTTGGTTGGTTGAACGTTAGGATCTCAAGAACTACTAGTACTAGTGTTGGATAGCCCAATTTCACGGTATAATATCACGCTACGGTCAATAAGAGCAGGGCAGTGGCCAAATAAAGAACGACAGGAGTGAAGTCCCGCGTGACTTCTAGTAACTTTTAAATGTGGTCAACGTTAGTAAGTTTTACTAGATCTGTTGTTTCTACCGTTCATTATTTAAAAAAAAAAAAGTACATTCAAATAATAATATATCACCAAATAGAGCATCATTCGCTCCACATCACGAAAGTAATGTACCAAAACGTTCCAGTTGTACCATTTCACCATCAAAATTGCTTTCCTTATATCTTCAATAAATGTTTAAAACATCCCGGCAAGCATGTGTTTTATAGGTTTTAGGGCTTGTTATATTAATTTCACTGGTTTCTGTACTTATATTTCACATTGGAGGGTTAAAAGTATGGCCTACGTGGAATTTTTTATCCGTATTTTATGGTAGAAAAAAGTTGCAGCAATTTAAACCATTTTTTGTTAAATAAATGCGAGATGGTAATCACTTCAAGATAATATTTTATACTGCTCAAGAATTTAAGTGGAAAGCGTGATGACGCATAGTCAAAGCATCTGAAAACGGTAGGTTATTGCATTTTTCATAACTTGTAGAGTTTTTATTGCGTACAGCAGTTCGCATGAACTATTAAATTCTTGTGCGGAATATAAAGACGACAAAACACATGAACTACGCATGAATCGTATTTTGTTAAATAAATACGCTAAGACAATAATTATAATTGAATAAACCACTATTGTACAAGTATAGGTAATTATGTATTCCCTGACCTGTTCACTTTTGGTTGTGTACAGATAAAAATAGGCAATCCCCTTTTAAGTTTCATTGTTATTGAAAGTTAGAGATAAATTTGCAACTACACACTTTTTATTTTGATAACGTTGTCAAATTTTTGATAATGACAGCGATGTATTTAATTATTCTAACATTTGAGAGCTATAACGAAACCCACTCGAAATATAAAAGTATGTAATTTATTTTTATTCCAAGACGGTGACAAATAGATGTACTGCATGTACTGCATGCCTGATGGTATGAGGTTACCGTAGCCTATCTACCAGGTACATCACGAACGCGTTGTGAACCCTTAAAAAACCTGCTTATTAGACGTAAACACTCGATAATGCCCCATATAACAAACAAAAGCATATCTCACACATCCAGCATTACCAAACAAAAAACTGTCCCAGAGCAATGCCCGCAACTGTTTATCTTTTTACGTTTACTCAGACAATTCGGACAATAATAAATAAGTTGGACTGTATAACAATAAAGTGGGATGTAGTACCGTGGTCCGCCTACTGTCAGATTTATGCTTATCTCACGGCTATAAACCGGTATTAATGTATATAAATATATCAGAATAGGGTGGATATTTTCAGTTGAGGTCACAGGGTAAACTTTCTTTTATGGGCTTAAGAAAAATATTTTTATTTGATAGTGAAACAAGGTTTTTGTTGTTTGAAGTCTAATTGGTAATCGTAGTGGGTTAAGTTGAATGTGGTTTTTTACATAACTCTCCAAAAAAAGGAGTGTTATTTCACAGTGGAATAAAGATAAAATTTTAATTTTATCTTATGTAATGTCTTTAAGCTTAATAAATCTTTCAAAATTCTTTCAATAAATTAGATTTTCTTATATACCTAAGTTCATTCTAAAGTTACGCATACCTCATTGTTTTTGAAATAGAGAATTAATATAATAAGATAATATAAAACTTGCACATGTTTGAAAATACGAGTAGTTCATATCTTTTTTCTTTTTAATTAGGTATAGGTATTATCAATTAAAATAATTTAATCTCCTTCAAGTAAGTCAGAATGAGTGGTAAGGTGATGTGTGTTTGTGCTTGATGGAACAAGTGATAAAATGGTTATAAACAAACAAATATATCCACTATTATCCAAAACCTATAGTTACCCCATTCGAACAGGATACCCGATCTCCCTTTTGCCGGTTGCGCGGGAAAGTTCGCCAGATCCGTTTCCTGTGTTTGCCATCCCCACCCCCGACCCCTGAGTGACTGCTTCCACAAATAAATACGACTACCCTCCGAGAATAAATCTGTTGATACGAAAAATAACGTTTTATAAGTATTTATATGTTCCTTTGGGAGTCGGTACCTACTATGAATTACAAAGACATTATTTTATTTTTATTTATTTTTCAAGAAAAATCAAAAACAATATACCGGCTCATCATTTTGAAATTAATGGCACCCACAAGAATTTGATTCGTTATCTGCATAACTCTATTGTTGTTTTTGAGCCAAATCTATTGTCGTGCCAACATGTTTTGTCGAATAAATAGCAATGAAAGTCTTTTCTCTTTATTTATTATTATTATTTTATTTTATTGTAAGAAATTGTGTCATGTTAATTACCTGAAGGTAGTAGGTACCTGTAGTTTTATTTCTAGGAAAGATAGGGCTCTTTTCATATTTAGATACCTATCATATTTCAACCCGTGGGTGCAGTAAAAGGCGACTAAGGGAGTAGTAAGTAACCTTAAACAGACAAGAGCACTGTGAGAAAAGGAAAGTTCGAAACAAAACCCTATACCAACCCGTCTAGCCAGCGTGGTATTGTAGACTAAATTCACTCTACAATGTATGCAGGAGACCCGTGCCTAGCAGTGGGACGAATATTCATATTCATGCGACTGTAGTACCTAAGTATTTGAAGCTAATATTGAATATATTTTTATTAACTTGTTAATGAATTTAATAATTTTATTATGTTAATATAATTCATAACTTGAATTTTAAATGGTAAATTATATTAGCGTATATATTTGTATATTAAAATCATCAGTTAAACTGGGATTAGACTTCAACAGGATCATTTAAACAGGACTGGTAAATTAAAATTAAACACAATTTTTTATAAATTTAAGGTTATCACAAAAGGTACATTGATGAAATAATTACAGAGGATTACTTACTTTAAATATAAAGCACATGCTTCATATTCATATTATCACTTAATTATAAACGTTACTAGTTTTTGAATATTTATCAGCAAGTTCAATCAAAAATTCATCCCTTTCCCTTAAAATATTCTATATTAACATACAAAGAGGCCTCGTTAGAAAGTGTGAAGTTTTTAACTTTTATTAGTTTTATTATATTCTTATAGAGTAATTTAGTTATCATGTAACGAGATCAAAGGATGCGGTTGGATATAAAAATTAATGGTTACAAACACTCCATTTTAGGGACATAACTTGGAGGCAAATCTCGACTAGATTCGAACACACGGATATTAAGAAAAGCATAGTACTGGATGCGTTAGGAAACTTAGTAAAGAACTGTATACCTATTTTGACTGCGTAGATGGCGTAACAGGTTCTATTTCCTGGTCGGGCAAAGTGGTATTGGTTTTTTTTTACTTGAAATTATCAGTATCGGTTCGGTGTTAGGAAATTGGGACCAAATATAGCTGGAGAAATGTGGATGTGATGGACCTCTGTCTACGAAAAAAAGACTTATGTTGATGAAAAAAGACTTGAAGATTTTATGTTATGTTTATTTTACATATTATTATATTAATGTAATAATAAGTAATAATAATGTAAATAAATGTAAATATTATGTTAATGTTACTTTAATAACATTTTGAAATATTACGAGTTTGTACTTCTTAAGCCAAATCTTTATATCAGTACCTACCTAAAAGACATTACAGAACACAAGTACTATTCAAAGTTAGATTTTAATGCAATCTCTCTTTCTTTTTGAGGTAAAATGAAGTCTTAATTTATATGACGTATGTATTAATATTTTGCTGATCTTAGATAGATGGCGTTACTTGTAGCATCGGAAATAATCTTGCAACTAGACGCGTGTGTGATCAGTGACATTATATTGTTGAAATAACATGCTATATATTATCATCATCGTGGTAAATATTTTTTTTTTTTTATAAAAATACCTACCTAGAAAAAGACTTATCTTTCTTTATGATTTAGTGTCTTGAATCGATCTATAAATATTCCACTCTGTAAAGGTATCCATTAACTACGTATTTAAAATTAAAGGAACATAAAAGGTTAAACGCAGCGTAGGACATCCACCCACAATGTGGATAGATGATCTGATCTGGATATTGAAATCACGCTGGATGCGAATCGCATACAACCAAAACTATTGGAAATTTCTTGAGCAGGCACATTACATGTCTCACAATGATAAAATGTTTTGGATTTCCTGTTATAGCACCATTTAATTTCATTATTTTTTGTTTTGCAGTAATACTTCTTAGTATCTACTTCTTAGATTACCTAGTAGTTTTGTTACGTACTACTATTTGAATTTGGTTTTGTGATGGCATATTATTTAATTATAGAAAACAACACGTATATTAATTATTGAAAAACAAGAGGGCTTTATACTTTGCCAAGGCCACATACCGGTTATATCTGATTATTATGTTAATAAGTTGTCTATCTACTTGATAGTGTCTTATATCTGATCTCCTGATATTATATCATTTACTTTGTTCTTTCCGTATTAATTCACGATAGTTGTGACTGTAGGTAAAGATTTCATCTGTATAAATCTTGACATTTACATATACGAATAATAATATATTTTATATTATTCGTACATGATTTTTTGTATTGACTGGCCTGTTGGTCTAGTGGTTAGTGACCCTGACTGCTAAGCTGGAGGTCGTGGCTTCGATCCCCACCCAGGACAAATCTTTGTGTGATGAGCATAAAGGTTTGTTCTGTGTCTGGGTGTAAACTTAACTAACGTAACTTTTTTTTTTTTGTAAATACATACATATTATAGATAAATATAATATGTATGTATTTACAAAAAAAAAAGTATTTAAGTAGTATATCAGTTGTTTAGTACCCATAACACAAGCAAATATAATTGCTTACTTTGGGACTAGATGGCGTTGTGTAAATGTGGTAGAATATTATTATATTATTATATTATAATATATTTTATATAAAGGTTTGTACTAACTTATTTCTATTTAAGTTTTTTTGATACTTTTTGTCCCTACTGTAAGATAATTAATAAAAGAATAGTAGTATTTTAGTATTAAGTGAATTTTATGTAAGAATTAATGTATTTATAATTAGATCATTAATTTTTTTTTAATATTAAGAATGTAAAAACAATATATTTGATGCCAAATTATTTAATTATTTGTGAAAAACTGCTGACTGAAACTAAACTGAAGTACTTTAAGTATGTTAAATAATATATTAAAAAAACGAATGTAAAAGTCTCTTCATATTCAGCTACGTCTTCGTATTTAAAGCTACGTTGCAGTCAACAATGGCGCCCGATAGTGCCACAATAAACCGCCTCAAATGGCCCGGAACTTTTTCTCTAATGGTTTATTTAAAAAATCTCACAATTTTCATTCCAAGTTTCCTTCGGGGGAGTCAGATAAATCTCTTTTATTCGCCTTCTGAGACATTCAGCTTTTGATCGGAATTGCTTTTATGTGATGTTTGTGCTCTTTCTTAGTATCTCTGTGATTTAGTGTTATAGTCTGGCCGACGTGTCCTTCTTTCATAGATACGACTCGCCTTAGAAACTGGAAGGCCTTGTTTGACGCCATTGAATACGTAAGGAATCCTTTTTTTATCGACTTATATTTCGTATTAATGGAGTCTGAAATAGTTGCGAACCGAGGCCGTATAAAAAATACACGTGCTCACTTCGTATGGACTCCTCTAAAAACCTATCTCTATACTATGGTATGGACATATACATACTTAGAAATATTTAGAGTTTAGTTTCTGTTATTATATTTAAATATGTTTGTAAGATATAAAAATACAGGTATTTGATTGGTGCCACAGGAACGTGCGGAACGAATGAACAAAATAAAAAAATAAATGTTATCAATTGTGAAGACGTTTCCTGACGTCATTTGCGGGATCCTGGAAACACTGAGTCGTCGGCATCGCCCCACAAAGCGGCGATATCGACGTCGACAGGGTCCACAGACAATCGCGTTTACGACGCATAAAAGTTAGTCTTTATAGGCTCTCCGTGTATAAAAGTGGCGTTTATGCCTTTTTAATTAATTGTCGTGCCGTTAAAAGCCATATCAGCTTTGTCGTTGATAGCTGATGGCCGGGAAATTGTTAAACGAATAGTGATTTAATAATAAAACGTATTTGATGGTCAGACAGTTCATAAAAGTCTCGTAAAATGTACGTTGTAAATCGTTATGTTCGTAAATTTTACCACAGCTGTGATTTATAGTTTTCATTACATGAACTTGATATACCTATATATGATATACCTACTTCTGTGAAAGGGTTTTATGACGCCAAATTGGTAGATTGCTATTAATCTCGATTGAATGCGTTCGACTAATTTATAATCATTACGGCAAAGAATATTGATAAAATACCGGCTAATTAACATGTGAAGTTCATCTAAATGCTTTAAATGTATATTAATAAATTATTCGATCAGTAAATTCCGAACATCGAAGTTTTTATAAGATAAAACACCTAATTAATCGGTTTCGGTGGGCGGAGCTGAGATATCTTCATTGTGCAATAAATTCAAACTAATGTTAACTTATACAAGATTGTATGAAAGCAGCCTCCATTAGTCACAGCGTGAAACCCCATCTATTCTTGCTTACCGGCCGTTCTATCTGTGCAATAAATAAAAAGGTTCTCCAAATAATTTTCCAATACCAAGCTTAGTTTGACACTTGGAAAGACCTTATTATCTAGGTCGTTAAAACTAAAATTGTTTGATTGGTTTGTAAACATATAAAATTTATTAGGAATACATTATAGGTACACATATAGCCTCTTAGAGAGTTATTAATAATAACGAAGTGACACTCACAGTACACGTTCCTTAGAGGAATAAATTCAAAGAGATGGGTTTTTCTTATTTATTGTTAATTCAGACATTCTTTTTACATTACAACCCTTCGCTACCCCATTGCGGGGTCAAATTTGGAACGAGGTGAAGAGTAGGTGTGTATGGAGAAGGGTTATAATAATCTATGGTTTCATGACGTCATCCCTAAAGCTAACTACCCCATTAACCTTTCATGTTAGCTTTATCTTCCGATAGAGATGAATACATGATGTGGAGAATGACGTAGATAATACTTTTGCTTTGTTATTGGTAATTTAAAGTACCTAATACATATAGGTACTTATATAATGATAGTATATATAGTATATGGGCCAAAGACTTTTACAACGACAGAGACACTTGATAATAAAATTAAATGTATCTATATATTAAGAGACTTTAAAGATGTATCTAACACTTTCTGTAATTTTATGAATAGTAGAGGTATAGGTATATATACGTTTTGTAGTATCAAATTTGAATATCAATGTATCAACAAAAATAAACCGGTAGCAGAAACAATGTACACAACAATAAAAGTTATTAATACGTTCAATTACGGCGATACAAAAAGTCAACCCTGCGTTACCGCTGACGGTATTTACGAGCCGTGCCAATTAATTTCGCCCTTCTTTTTTACTCCGTCAACAGTAAAGAGTACAAAATGGCCATAGACACAAATACAAGTGGCTATAAAATAAATGTAGCTGAGTCAGTAGCAGTGGGTGTCTCGATTGCGCATGTGCGGTACATTCCGGTACTTTTATTGATTTCAGTAGCACTAACGGTCCATAAACCCGACGTGCCGGACTCAAGCCTCCACTCTATGCCCCTTATTAGGTACTCACGATTTCCACTGAGTTTTACTTGTTAACTTTTTAAATAGGTAATTACTTCTTGAAGTTTTTTCTTAGAGTCGGCAATTTGAAGTTGATTAAACAAGTAGAGGATTAGGATCTTTAAGGATAATTACGATTTGTAAGGACCTATTAACTTTAAAAGAAACCGGAAAATAAGCGGGACATTTTTAAAAGAGCGAAGAAATTTAGGGATATAATATTCAGATAATTTACATGAATATGAAATAATGTCAGTGTATAACATTATTATACGAGTATACCCGAAGCGAGAGCGTACTTGAGCAAGCAATTTTCATTCTCTAAACAACATTACTGGCATTTTTCTTCTGAAAGCAAACCAACCCGTAAATGCCGACGGCAGTCAATAAACACCCAACGCACGTATTTTCGGATTAACTACGTAGGGAGTCGCCAATCTTAATTGCCAACATTCTCGGGCACAACACGCGGTGGTCATTGTGACCTACGGACCTGCACTATATTATTTTGTTTGTACGCCTCATTTACGAGGGTTGACTAAATGTTTTCGTATGTGTATTGCAGTTAATGTTGTTACTATTATTCAAAGACTTAATCACGACAAGCCAACAATCGAAAAACAAATTAAAATAATGAACAAAGAAAAAATATTTTGAAGAAGATACGATACGATATCAAAATTTAAAAATGTTGATGATACCCGTAGAATATTCAGTCATAATTCTTTACTTTGATCTCAGACACGGCATAAGCCAGAGATTGTCAACCCTAAGCACATAATAATGCTTGAACGTAATATGAAAAGAGGGCATTAGTGGGTGTTCGTCTGTAATATCAGCGAAGCGACGGCTGCGGTGGTCGCAATAGGGCCTTTATTAAAACAAAATTTCTCGCCGCAAAATGTCCACAAGCTTTGTCGGAACATTTCTACGTAGACTCAGATACGAATTTAAATTATTAAAATGGTTGCTGATATATTTGTTTACGCTTGTAAAAGTGTCAGTTATTCATTCATAAATTACTTTATGTACATATTAAAAGGTGTATGGGTTACTAATTGCTATTTATATAAATATTTTAATAGCTATAGTAAAGGAACGTTTTTTCATTAACCACTGAAACATGTAACTACAAATACAAGTTTCAAATAGCACGCAATTGCACTAATCTGTAATTAAACTACTTTATGCAAATATCGACACAATGTTTTATGTCTGAAATTATTAAATAGTCTTTTGAAAAACTACAGAAAATAATAACTTGTTTAAATATGAAACGACAACGCTAATAGAAATAAAGTTTTTTAACAAAACAGTATAACAAAAAATCAGACATATTTTCCATTGGAACTAACAAAAAGAATTCGCACAAAATCAACTGTGAATGTACAAACATCCCATACAAGTTACTCAGTGATCTCATTCCGGAACCGAAAGACCAAATTGAATCAAATACCCCACTATCTACTTATTACAATATCTACTAGGTTACGTAGGTACAATATGTCCGTACGCCACACCGACCGGCGCTCGGCAGTGAAGCGATGATTTCGGTACATTTGCCGAGACCGTAACGATGCTTGGAATCGTCTTGATGGACGCTATGAATGAGCTCTCACAACATAAAGAAATCCCCTTAAAAAGGGTAGCGTTGGGGTGGAATAAAAGAAGCCAGAGGCGCTCAAAAATGTTCTTTCAAAGAAAATTAAATAAGAAATGTTTGTAACGACGAACGAACAGTAGCAAATTTAATTTTATACGAGTACGAAGAGTGACAAAAGATTTTATTCTCTGAATTAATGTTTTTACTTGTCAGCTATGGAGACTGATGCCATTAAAATGTTGAGAAACAGTGTCTTGTATTGGTACCTATATTACTAATATACCTACCAAGAAGACAGAGTAAGCTGAGGATGCTGTTTTATAAATCTACTTTCCTTCACTAGTCTTTCTTGCATGGATTTCAATATTATATAAGTAGGTAAATTTTTGGAATAGTTGTCAATTTTTTATAAGTGATTACAACCATACTTATATTTTATAAAAAATTAATAGCAATATCAAAATCGAGCAATGGTGGCTAATATTGAGGTTAGTAGACCCTCAGTTTTCAAGCAAAAGCTCGTTTAAACATAAAGATTTCAAATACTGTTCCTTCATTTAGACTATCAGAAAATGTTCTAAACCACAAATTCGATATTGCACATAAAAAGGGAACATTAATAATTTCCTTCAGTAACTTACAAAAATGATAGCGGTACTAAAACATGAATTGGGTTTTTGCTTTTCCTTTTGGGCAACTGAAATAGTTTCACCATAGCGCGATAAATATCTGTTCCAGATAAAATATATTCTTTCAGCGTTTTCTTTCTTTACATTCTTACTATAAAAGTAGAGAGATAACGTTGTGAGTTAAATCCATGTTTACACGAACGACTCACCAATTAAATGTTCGAGCTAAAAAGTAAACAAGTTTTTAATACTTTTATATACTCATAGCTTTAACAATATGTGTAATATGCAGACTCGTAATTAGCTCGCTGTTAATTTTATCATAGCTTTCAATAAAACTGTACGCGTTGGCACTTTAAATACAATTCGTGCCTCGTAACGCGGTAATAACTTTTGAATATTTAATTCGGTATCAAAATCGTGTTTCATTTAGTGAAACCAATTTAAAGCATTATTAAAATGTACCTATTATATTTTAGAATCGATATTTGAAAACGTAGATATATATACGAAACGGCTGTAGTTGTAACTGTAGTTAAATTTATAGTAAGAAAACAACCAAATATATCTTCTGTGTTACATAATAAATTGGTATAGTTGTTTTTGGAACGTATTTCTGACCTCCCCCGCGACGGGAATGGGGAGTAAACAAAACAACATTTTTTCCAGCTCGGATGAATAAATAAGACGAGAAGGGTCGCAGTTCGTAGGGGCCATCCCCAATGTTAGAATAGGTACTTGTTTGATTTGCATGTTTTAATCCTTTCGAATGAATCTGTTGAGCTGCTTTAAAGCCAAGCGCAAACGTACCTACATAAATTATTACTAAAATATGAAAATGTTATTCATACATTTTACTCTCAAGAACTCTGTTTTAATCTCAGTTTTAATTTCAAATGTTGTCTACTATAAGGAGATATATTTGTACATGCAAGAGAGTGTATCATTAAAAAGCTTAACATAATTTAGTAAAACAACAGTCTACTTTCCCGAAATTTCCTGTCTACTTTCCCGAAATTTCCTTGCAACAAACCTTGCGACGTCTTACCCCGTGAGCCTCGAGCGATGAAACTAACGGCCTCGGGTATCAACAAAAGAGCAATAAGATATGCTTGGAAAAACTAGTGTATGGGTCCCGTGGGTGTAGTCCCAGGGCTGTCGGTCCCGGATCGCTGTCGGGGGGTTAAGAGGACGTGCGTACGAAAAGACGATCCAAGAAATAAACGACTATCGGTATTGCCCTGATGACATTTGTGGGCGCAAAAAGATTGATTTCCATTTGATTTTTGTATATCTAATATTAACTCAGATTCTGCCATTTAAATACGTTACGATCGAACTATTGGTCTCACTAGTTTAACCACACTACTCGGAGAATAGAGACAGAAGATTTATGTAGCCTATTAGAATATATAAGAGAAATCAACCGGGTCATTTGCTTTAAGATTCTTAAATAATGCGTCTTTGTAAAATAGGATTAGTTACCATAATTCTAAATTAATATTATTGAAAATAATTGCCAAATTAATTCGACTAAGTATGACATATTTATTATGGCAATATATTAAAAATGTGATTAAAAAAACGTTCTGTAAGAGTATTAAATTGGCTAGATTGTACGCTTTATTTATTAGATTAATTTAATAGATTAATATCTATAATATTCCTTAAAACTTGTACTATATAATAAGTTATATAAATAATATTAATCGACCATATACATATATGGCTACTTAATTTACTAAACGACTATTTTTATTACCTACATACAACATACCTACTCGTATCATACTAATTCAGCAATTTATTCTTCCTGTATCCTTTAAATGAAGTCTTTCAAATAAAAATCTATAGTTTTGCCAGTCGTACCACGTTTGCAATGTATAGGAACGGCTTTTCTTGCAATATGTATAATTGCTGGGCCGTACCCGGGACTGGGCCACACGTCACCGGGATTGCCGCGTATATCCCGGTAATTGGAGAGCAACCCGGGATTCCACTTTCTTTATTGCAAATAAACTAGTCCCGCACTGGTGCTGCTCTTGCAATGCAGTGCAATTGTTAAAATTATAGCGATTTTTTGTGTCACGTCATAATATATCTTACTAATATGTGAAAGGAATGGATGAATATATGGATGAATCTTTGATCTTAATCTATCCAAGATATTTGCACATTATTTTGTATCTGAGGGACATAATAGGTCACAACTCAGTATCATGATACTGTTTAGCCAATAGACTAAGCAGCACAATCTGCATGAAATTTGGCAAACAGATAAATTATAGGTAATTTGGAGTAGCACATAGGCTACTTTTTACCGACATAAATCAATGCTGCGTATTAAATCTTTCTAAAGAAAATTAAACCGACTTCAAATAACTATAGTACCTAATGATACTAGATAGAACAATCTCAATTACTTAAGTAGGTATATAAAAATAATTTAAGTGTCCAATTTGAGTTCCCACAATTTTGCCAGGATCCCATCAGATTAACCTAACCTGGTGACAATGGAACAAATGAAAAAGTAAATCAGTTCAAACGAAAAATCATTCTCCAAATCGGTTCTAAAGCTACCTTCGAGTAATCTACATAAAAAATACAAAGTGACGAAGCCGACTTCAATTTTTTTTAACCTTATTTGAAGTCGGTTAATATAAAAGGAAAATAGTAAGTACTTGAAAACTTAGTCGGATACTTATATTTCTCGATATATATCTATTTATTATAAAATGAATATTTATTATAAAAGCGTATTACCCGCTACTCGCCCCGGTACCTCTTATAACATAACCCAAACAATCGGAGATAGCATTCAAGTAATTTAGTAGTTGAACTTACGATCGTGCTCATTACTGAAAGTGTTTTGGAAACGATTTGTAATGGGCCGCTTTATTTCTGAACTAGCTTGGTTAGTAGGCGTAGCATCCACAAACCCGTTTGTAACTGTTTAAAAAGCCTCTTACACTAACAGTTTACGTTTTTTATGATGTAAATATTCACATATAGTAAGCATATTGGATATTCCATTCGTTTATAGAATTCTGATGTTTGATTTGATGATATGTTTATCGCACCTTAATTTGAAATTCGTGGTAAAGATCACGTTGAATGTTATAAATTGGTGCTTACGTTTAAACTGCTACTTTCTTTGACATTTGTATAGACGGAATGATGGTTAAAAAAATAATTTTCTTTGTCTATTAATTGAGTGGGTTCGGGTAATAAACTAGATGTTTTATTAATCTAGTAGCTAGTTGTAACAGTAATCTTTTGAAGTGTTGAATAAAATTATCACGGGTCTGTTAAAAAAAAAGTGTTTTGTCTTCGATTCGTTGTTTTATTTATTATAACAGTTTTGTCTACGCCTGTAGTATTCAAACAAAAATAGAAAAAAAAAACAAAAGTAATTGTCATACAAGAACTTATTATCGCTATACTTTTGTAATAAAAAAAAAAAAAAATACAATATTATGACGAAATATAAAACAAAAAAAAAACTTTTGCAGGGAGAAACTCTTCTTGTTGAATAAAATTAATTAAAAACATTACTTATCCTCCTTTTTGGCAGTCGGGTAATAAAATAATATCAACCCATTAATATCCCACTGCTGGGCAAGATTCCTCTCCTTTTTGATTTGCTACGAAGTGTTTATAAGATCTAAAACAAGTTCTTGACTTAGCGACATTTACAAACATTACAAAAAAAAATGTTAAAATAATTTATCTATACAAACCCTATACCAATCTGTTTGACCAGCGTGGTATAGTAGGCTAAATTTCCTCCACAATCTTTAGAGAAGACCCACGCCCAGCAGTGGGACGTTTATGAGTTTGTATGATGAATCTATACAATAGGAACATTACAATACTATTCTTCACTTATAAATATTTTCACTAGTGTAATTTGTAATATGAAGAGCCCAAATTCACGAGACAAACTTTCACAGCACCATTGCCGACGGCATTTGCCTAAGTAATTGTATCACTACTCTTATTTTTCCTCTGGCTTACTTTATCTTTGTGTCCCATTCCTGCATTTCCTTATGCCGTCGGCTATATCACTTCTTTGTTTGGAAAGAAAATACTAACAATATTTTGTAATAATTCAGTTTTGTTATACTTCTTGAATTATCCTCACGTAATTTTTTATATCAATTTTTCTTCAAAATTATACAGAATATCACTTTTTACAAGACATCAAAAAAAGTAATTCGTCGATACTATAAACTGACTGAATATAAAAATGTATAATTATTATTCTCTTTGCCATATTGCTTTTCAATCTTTTATATTAACAGCATAAATACCAAAGCATGGTTTAAATGAACCTTCCACTGTAATTATGTAAACAATACTTACTATAGTAGATATATCTATTTGTGAGCTCAATGGGCGCAATAAACACCAATTTATATGCGTTTAATGTGCCAAGCTATTAAACAGCCAATGCTAGTGTAGCCTGACATAACATTATTCTATATCAATGTAGGTATCAATATTATTATGCTGGGTTAAAGGGGAACGATCTAGGGAGAAATTGGTCATTTTACTGGTGATTTTTGATTCAACGGCTATTGAAAACGTACTAAAAATATGTAATGCAAATAAGTAAATACCTCGGCTGGTTTATATTATGTCAAAAATCTCAGGAAATCAATTAATAGTTTTTTTTTACTTTTTCTGTAAATAATGAAAACTGATAATAAACCGATAACTACCGGTTTAAATCCTAATAATAATTGTACTAAAATTATTTATGGTAAAAAAAAACAAACATTAATAACCCATAGGTAGGTACTACAGTACTTCAGTTAAAAAAAAACGACATAAGTATAAAAAATAGGTCATCGTTTTCAACTACAAAATAATTTAAAAACAAGTCACGAACATCTAAAGTTCAATAGACAAAACAAAATCTTCGTTAATTAATATTCACATCGAGTTTGTACTATTACACATTTTATAACAATAAAAAGCAGTGAAAATGCGACGAAACAACATTGAATCTGCGTTAAAAAATAAAGGTGAGGTAAAATTTATTTGTAATGGCCGCCAAACAGCCGACTTGATATTTCAAGAAAATACACTCAACTATCCAAATGTCCCTGAACGTTTTAACAAATAAAGCTTTCTATTCGCGTTCATGGACTTAGAGACCGACACGGTCTAAAAGTCCATGGGTACCCGGCTCAGTTCACTGTAGGGGGCGTCGATCCGAGACTTTTCGACCGCGGCATTCTCATATAGAGTTGTCAAGGGCGGGGTCTCGTGATGAATTGGAAACATTCTGAGCGGGTGAGGGGAGAGAGGGGGTTTTTTTGAGGGGATCTCTGTTCAGAGGAGCTTGGGGTGTGCGGGTGCAAGGGGGTTGATTAATGGCCTCGCTAGAGGGAGCCATGTTCATTATACCGCCGCCGGAACGATGTGTTACTTGCCTTCTAATATATTTTGCTTTAGCCCAAAAGCTTTGGGTATGTTATTAGTTCATTATTTTTAGACATTTTTATCTCTTCCGGAGACAAAAAAATTACGTCTCACAGATTACATATCTCTCAAAATAGATTAGTTTTTATTGTTTTCAAAACAATAATTTTAGTCGGCGTCGTGTTATATTTAAAATAGATAATTAAAAATAATTAATGGCTCGATTAATATAGATATAACCGTGAGTAATAGACGCATAACAATGGCTTAATTAGGTACGAACGAACATTAATATGCTTAAATTGAAGAATTTCTTTGTTCGTCGATTGTATGGATCAGCGAATGTTAAGCTTGGTGCACACAATCACATTTGTAGCACACCTGCGTCTAACACGCGCGCCCTCTTCGTCAGAAAGCGAATTATAAGTGAAATACGGAGCTAATATCGGAGCTTATAATGTGGTGTAAAAAGGCTGCGCGCGTGGAATCGCGAGATATGCAGCCATTGGGTGGCGAGCTTAGCTTTCATATTAATGACACCATTTATGAACGTTAAACGTAGTTCTGTGTTTTTGTATATAAATAGTATAGGTATTTTTTTAGAAAAAAATAGTAGGTACTTTTTGAAAGCCAGGTACCAGGTACCTAGGTATGTATTTTTAAATACGATTTCTACATTAGATAAATATTACTTACAGATAGGTATCTGTCGCGATATATTTTGAAAAAATCAATTAACGGAATACACGGGCAATAAAAGACAACAGGGCTTTAAAAAAAATTATCCCGAGCTAGGGTTCGAATTTACATTCCTAAGCACGGTGTCAGTTGTCAGATAACTTATTTCTGAACCATCAAATAAAAGTAAACCTTGACAAAAGTAAAACAATAGAACTAGTTTATTCATACGACTGTAATTTTTACCCGACTGTCAGGACGGGTATTATTTTTCGCGCGTATCTTGATGTTTGTAAATTTTTTTATTCCCACAAATCTTCCAAACGGCTGGATGGATTTTGACAATTAGGGTATCGTTAGATTCGTCTAAAAAACCCAAGTGTCCTTAGATAGGTTTTAAGAATGAAAAGACTTAAACGGCGGGCTTTTGACGCCAAATTGTAAGAAGTTCACTATTTTTTTTACCAAACCTATCCATTTTTAATTAGTTTAAATTTAATCCTGTCAATAACTTTTATTTGGTGGTTCAGTAACCGGGCATTATACATGTAATAAAAGTTTAAATATATATTTAAGTAAACTGGAAGTTAATATTAAATCATTTGTCGTTTTCACAAACTAAAACCGAACGTTTCTAATTTTAGTTGATTGTTATTTCTCTAAGGCCTCTTTGTATTTTTTAAAGTGAAAATGTATTAATATTTTCTTTAGGTATCTTCTATTAATCTCGAGGGTCTACTTAAAAAGATAAAAGTATTCAAAGGGAGTTAAAGTTAATACAATGTTTTCTCTGAATCTGAATAATTCAAAAAGCTGCAGGTTTAGGTACACAGAGTAACAACGCCTCAAACTTAAGTATTCCATTCGCACGCCACGTTTAAAATAGAAACAATGGGGCCATTAAAAATACGCTCTTGGATATTTTCTGAGCGTATCCCGTAGCACAAATAAATCGCTAGCTTTCCACCGAAGCTATTTCCAAACGAGCATTTTCTATTCTGAACCGTGCACCCGTTTTTCTTAGACGCCCATTATAAGGCGAGGGGTGGGTTTTGCCCCAGGGTGGTGGCCCACCACCCGACGAACCCCGAAAGTAGAGGTTAAGTCGACGTATAGGCCGTTATGAAAGTTTATAAGTAGAATGGATGATAATTATACAGGTTTTATGTATAGGGCGTGCTTTTTAAACGATATCACCTCAAAGAGTTTTCAGTGAATTGCAAATTTGGATTATCCTGTATGGAGGAGGAACGGCCAGATTTATAAGCCTATGAATGTATGAATAAATTTGCAATTTTACACGAATGAGAGGTTCGAAGGACAGGATGTTAACTTGCTTAGCATTTCGACAATCATTACTTATCTTAGATGATAAGTATGAATAGGGCGTTGAAGCAATAACTACATTCGTATTTAAGTACTTGTTACTGTTAAGCAAAAGAGAAGTAACATAATATATTGAGAAATTTGTGAGGCTTTTTTTTTAAATGATATAAGTATATATGCAAGTTACACACTTAAATTGATACTAATGCCGCGAGGTAAGGGAGACAATGACACAACCAGCCAGTATGTAACAAGATAAGGTGAAAATAGCCGTTTAAAATTGTAAAAATAAATAAGTCCTAGTACCTATTCACTATAATACGCAAGGCAGTTAGTACGCACATACAACACGAAGATATCCAGAAGCATACACCACCGCAAAGTTCGAAACACGCCAACTCTATTTACATGTAAATACTTTGAAAAAGTAATTTGCGCGTGGCGTCGCTCGCGCCGCCCTCGAGATTGCGAAAAGGCACATTAAGCTTCCTTCAGGTGATGCATGATAACTGTTATAGCCGAATATAATTTTCTCAGGGCCGCATCGCCCCCTTAATCCCCGCAAAGAGCCTTCGGAATTATTCCTACAGATATTTACGGTTTCGTGAATAAATAAAATTATGAACGGTGTGTACGGGGATCTAACTAAGTCGGTTGAGCGGCTTCGTGGCTCCATCTTGTTTATTATTATACCTATATTAAGTTGTTTATCTTTTTAATGGCCGCGGAGAGTTATACGGGTCGATGCGATTTATGTCGTGAAGGATAAGAAACTTGGGAGGATAAAAAGAAGGAATGTCGAGACTCGAGTCTGATTCCACGCTGAGATTGGATTTTTAAATTTAGATGTGATGATATTGTTCCGTTTGCTTTATGCTTATGTATCTTTTTGTTTAAAAATGTTAAGGAGAAAAATATTACATAGACGTGTGGCTGTATTACGTACATCCACAGACTTATTAATATTCGCATATAATGTAAAACTAATTAATTAAAAGCAGATACTTGCAGCAACTGACATCAGCGATTAGTCTTCGCGGTGTAGCTGTCTACACTGTTTATTTTACGAAAACTCGGGGAAACTTCAAATTAATTTTAAACTATATCTAGTTTGTCTATCTAGTTTTTTTGGCTATCGCCAACACAATTTGCAGTCACTAAGTTACGTCAGACTTTGATAGCGTTCAATGTTAAACTCATAACCATTACGAAAATAACTGAAAAGGGTTCGTTAACAAAGGAGTATTTTTAAAGGCTTTTTTAAACGTCACTGTCATGGTCAGCACCGGACAATGTGATCCAGGACATTCAAACAATATTGGACAAAACGGCACTTTGTGCAATACATCGCAATAAAAAGAACAATAAACAAAGAAAGGGTAAAAAAGTCACTCCTCAAACCCTTTTATTGCTTTCGAAAGAAAAACAACCCTTCCTTTGAAATCACAAAGGACTTTTGTTTCGGTTCTCCCGTTATTTTGACGCAATGCTTTTAAAATTTCTAGGAAAGTTCTTGCACAAGAATGTAAACAAAGCATCTGTAGATTTTTTATAAACATTGGTCAGGTAATATATCGTTGTTTCTTTAAAAAGGTAATTGCCATTATAGAAGGTAAAAAATAAACTTTCTAACAGTGAAAAATAAGTGTTTCTAATAGCTGACTTTATGCGTTATAAATTATATACATAACTGCTCCACGCAACATTGAATACATGCTGATTAATTTTTTTTCTGACATACCTCCATTTTCTATTCCAAGATCCTCGTAAACAATTTATCTGCATGAATAGGTATTTCTGTATTCAAAGTACGCGTGAAATCCAACACCTAACTTTCGCAATAGAATTACATCAGAAATATTAACGTTATGTGTATTGATATGAGTGCTATAATAGCATGCACGCCGTACACATGCGCTACTAATAGATTGTGGAATGTAGCGACGAATGCAAACAATTCGTCCCCATCTAATCATAACCGGGAACTCCGAAATAGCGGTAAAACTGAGTGCAACGACCTCATTGCAGACCCTACTCAAGGTCGTGCTAGTAAAATGTTTATGGACTATAAAACCTCCGTCTGCACTGTGTCTGTATGTCAAGGACTCCAGACAATTTTATTGACCATTCTGACGATTCGACGAGACAGAATTTACAACCCGCTGTCAAACGTCAACCCTTTATTGTTTTTAAAAACAGATGTTCGGAGTTAGTGACGGTGGCAAACAGTGCCTATGGACTAATGAATAAGGATGATAATCCTAGTGAAAAATTTTAAGAAACGTGCAGATGTTTGGGTTAGTTTTTTCATCTGTTGAGATAAAAGTATTTTACAACGCTGACACACTTTAGAATGAACCTGATTTTTATTGTCTTGCCAGTAGACATTGTGTTTTACGAAATAAACTGAGAAACTGCATAAAATAATAAAAATAAACATTATAAGTAAATTTGAGATAAAAAAAAATCAACTGCGCCTGGTGGAAAAGTTTAAGCGCCTACGACCACACAGGTTGTAAAAATATTAAAATTCAGTTATGTATGAATATAAAAATTGCACCAAGACGAAGGGTCGAAAATTAAATATTCCATAAAATCTCAGTACTTCTAAAAGAAAAGCAATATCGGTACGCAAGTGGCTAATGACAATTTGATGCCGGCGGTATGGCGCAGTCGTAAAAAATCACTAGAAATGATCCCATTTTGATTAAAAAATCACAAGTACCCACCCTCAGGCGCTCACAAAAGGAAACTTCCGAATGATTTAAAAGTTTTAATAACGGAATTCTAGTGAAATGACATTATACTTTCAAATTAGGAGTGAAAATTTAATTTAAAGGAGAGACAACTCGCCGTTCGAGGGGCGAATGAGATTCGCCATCGTAAAAATGTACAAGCTCTTCTTTTACAGAGTTTCTTTTCAGTGTGCAAAATTTATGCCGCTTAAATCTCTCCGAGGAAAATTAGAAGGGGCCTGTATTTATTAAACTGGATGGTTCGCACTCGTTAGAGGAATTTTAATAGCCGAAGTTTTCCTTATGAATGCGGCTTTTGCTATGACTTTCGAGTTATCTTTTATTAGATTTCAGTTCTCCTAATTAGGGTTGTCAAGTGTTCTGGAATGAAATCTTTAACGACCATTTATTACAACGGAACGTCGCAAAACATTTTTTCTTTCATTGACTTAAATATTTCTACATTATATTATATATTATTAGTATATATTTTATTATTTCATAGCATACCAACACCAGAATACCATTACTTTTCCAACATATCCATCCAAAAGTTGCCTGGACGAGATCGCTCGTAGCGATAAGGCCATTGTATCTACATTTACTTAATTTTGTGATTTCTGTTATTAATATCTAAGTGGTGTTTGTACAATAAAGAATAAATAAATAAATCTACAAAATCGCTCTTTCAAAAGTGCTTTCACATTTGAAAGTGCAGCTGCTAGCTATTCTGAACAAGTTAAAACGGAACTGAATGTTGCAACTTCATGCTGAAACTTCAGACAATACACGAACAAGCTTTTTAACTTTTAATTTCTAATTAGAGCAGAGTATTATAATCAAAACAAACAATGTGTGCAAACTAATACGGCGAGCGAAGGAGTGTGATATTACTATTATAATTTTGGTTAATGCGTTCCCGCACACAGGCCTTCTCAGTTTCAAAGCATTTTCATGTATAGCTAATTAAAATACGCTGTCGCGAATGTAAACTGCGAGGGCGGTCGCTTTACACGTACCTACAGAAATTATTTTGTGCTTTATTAAAATTATTTTTTATGTACTTGCATTGTGATGTAACCGATGCAGCTGGTTTTGAGTGAGTTTTGTTGGAACCATAGACCTAGGATCCGCGCGCTACCGCAGAAGACAAACATAGCGCGGAAACGAGAGGTCAAACTGATATGCACGCTGTAAAAGAGTGAAAGAGATGAAAGATAAAATGGGATGTGCCAATATTTTTTCAATTAGGGGGCCATAGCGGCTCGCGTGTTTTACTGTCAACTCTTATTTTGCTAAAATATTTACAAATCGTGCAATAAATTGCTTAAAAGGTGTGCCAGTATCATGGTGGTCTGTTCCGTAACCAATTGTGACGTGACAAGAAGGAATAACCCAGAGAAATTTCACGTTTCTTAGGTAAATACAAAAATCTAATGAATTTTTGCAAACCTTATTTTGTGAAATTGGTGCTTTTAACTGAGCAAAAACCTATTTTGTTGGACGTATTTAGGCTTCTTCTTCGTTATGTTGATAATATTTTATGTATATACAATATATTAAAGCTTTTTTCGTGTAAAATAGGAAAATGTTTGTTGACGATAGGGCTTGACGAAATGATGACGTCATGGGTATCGATAAAAGTCGATAGTATTTTTAAAACTGTAATTATTCCATCAATTCTTTAAATCATCGTAATATGTGCGTTAACGCCTTAAGGTAACCACTATTGTAATTGAGTGAAGCACACTAACTTATTTACATCTCTCTATGTTTTTTAATACCTAGTTTTAAAGTAGTTGTTTCTCACAAATTCAGTAGGTAGTACTTAAAATATAAGCTTAGTGAGTCAGGTGAGCCATTAAGTTAGTGATATTTTTGTCTTTTATTTTAGGTTTCCAACGAAAACAGCGTCACGTGACAAATGGATACGTATTATAAATAGACCAGACTGGACCTCAAAAAAACATTCAACTACTTACATATATATAAAACATTAGTTAAAGCTTTCCTCGATAAATGGGCTAACCAACCCAAAGATTTGCTGTATTTTCACAATTATTTGTTATATAAATGTTTTCCGAATATAAAGAATAAAAAAAAAATATTATGTTATACAACGTGTTTAAATATCCTGTCATTGTAAACCATCCAATAAATTTTCTATCATTAAGTACAGCTATATAGAATATAATCGATCAGATATATTGTTCTAGTTCATCATGACATTGACCATAAAAAACTTAGGCAGTAAGGTTTATGGCCTGCTTTCTTACTCTTCAGCAGCCCATTAAGCCCCAATGCTGGGCTCGGGTCTCATCTCGAGAGCTGAGAGGGTTTAGGCCATAATCCACTTACGCTGGTCTAGTGCGGGTTGGTGGATCAGACATACACATAGAATTGCTTCTAGGGTAGATATGTGGGTTTCCTCACGATGTTTCCCTTCACCGTCAGCAGATGGTAAGTCACTTGACTAGTACATATAAATTCCACAAAGTGGAATGCACATTGGTACTGCCGCCGCGTTGGGTTCGAACTAGGACCGCGTAATTTGCACGCCGGTTCCTTATTCATTCAGCTACCATCGTTTCTTTTTTGCTTTCTTACTATGGCTATATATATATATGGTAGGTATCCTAGTCTTAAAACTAAAAGATAGCAGCTTGGAAAAAAAAAAATTCCTAACAGCACAATTTTACCCGATAGCATGAAAAGTTAACTTGTTGTAAATGCTTCTTAAAACAAATTGTTGCGACATTATTCAAGAGTTCAAGACGCTCAATTACACACCGAATTCATAAGCTCGATAATCCCAAGTGCAGAATATCGATAGTGCACAACAGTCCGTTGCAATCACTATTTTTAACTCACACATTGACAATCACTCAATTGTGTTTTGGTCTCGCCTATAATCTGACATTGTTTATCTTGTACATACTAAATCTATGGTTGGAACTGTTTAACTAATGGTTAAGTTTTATTACATTTTACATACTATTTCATTTTGTGTATTAAAGAGTTGTTATTTTTGCTTTACATTGAACATAAATGTAATAAAATTAGCTCACTTTATAATATATATACATCACGTTTCATGGGCTTTGTTATATTTTAATATTATTGCCGAGATTATAACTTACAGAAATTTCAAAAAGAACTTTTAATATATCTGTACCTAAATACTTTTTTAATGTGTCTTTGGCAGTCAATCTTTTCAATGCATCGTAGTGTTGTTAATGTATACCAAATTCCAAACTTAAGTACTTTTTATAATAAATAAGCTAACTTCAAAAACCAAAAGCATTGACATCACTTCCATTTGGAACAAAGAAGTTTTTAAACATCATATAAAACAAAAATATTTTTTTAAAACTCTCGAACAATAAATATGAATTATGAAAATGTACATTAACAGTAATGTAACGTTATTTATTAAACTTTTATTTTAATTCCGGACTTTGATAGCATTTAGAGAGCTTTCGCAAACTCAGAAATTATTAATCAAATTTCGAATCTAATATAAGACTTTTTCTAATATCTTTATCATCCATTTTTAACCTTTATAACCTCTTTATGTAATTTTTATTCAAACACAAATATACTTCTCCACAAGAAACATAATAACAATCTTATAAAGAACATGAACCGTTTGATGGTCGTTTTAAAAAAACGTTTACAGGTACAGAAGAGAGTCGGTGCCCGTCGCTTTATATGCCATTAGACAACCGTTCGGCTTTAAAATTGACAAGACTACGTGTTTCGAAAAGTATATTGTTAGATCCTCTGTTATATATTACACTGTGATTGACTATTATAGAAATAATATAAATACAGGAAATCATTAAACAAAGTTAAACAACTCACACGCACACACATATACGTTTATATTTTAACTGTTCTAAAGTTATAATCTTTTACCAACAATTTATTTGTTATAATATCGTTGTTTTAGCAGCTTATGAAGCTATCACTACTGTTTATCTACGTATTATTGAAAAATATGTCACTTTAGTTTATGTAATTATTATTAAAGGTTAATAATTTATGTTCACTCACATAGAAAGACGATACGGAAAACGAAGTATTTTATAACTAAAATTGATAATTATTTATTGTTTGAAACATATTAATTTTGTTAGTAGGTAATTGCAAAACTGTTAGCAAGCAAATAAATATAAAATGCACACACATTCAGATAATACTATAGGTAGCTATAAATAGTATAAATACTGTCATCATAATGACGTCCACTGCTGGACATAGGCCTGACCTTATACATTGTATCGTTAAAATAAGATAGAGACTACAATAAAATAATATCGTCAAATAAAAAATATGACGTACTTTCTGAATTTTGGGGATCTTAGAGTAGGGGGTTACACGCAGTAAACAATCAACATTACCGGAAAATTGCCCTTGATTTCATATCTACAATAGGTATACAATATTGGGTGCAATAATACTCATTTGATAGTGTAGGTACTCATTACATATTTAATCTGCTTCAATCTTGATTTGTAGATAATGGTTTCATAAACATATTCCCCTCATTACAAAATACGGACTAAGCATTGAGCCAGGTTTAAATTGACAACATTGACACACAAACAATGGCTTATGTCAATTTAAATCTCTTTTAATACTTAGTCCATATATTGTAATAACGGGGATTGTGTTGCATTTATACAATATTTTCAACAAAATACATGAGAAATGGGAGAAAATTAATAATTCCTTTTTTATTTATTCATAGGTTTAAGGTATTTAAGTTTAATGCCAGTGTCCGAAATAGCGAAACAAAGAAATACCTAGTTCTGTACAATCATTATGGCATTTGCTTTTCGACTCCTGCGCCGCAATGAATTTAATTAACTTCTTGGCAGTTAACATAAGTTTCGTTTAAGTAAATATAATAACTCAGAAATGTATTTACATAGACTTTCAAGTTTACCGACAGCTTTGGCTTTACTCATGTTTTTCAGTTACTGAGATTTTTATCTGCATTTAATTAATTAGTATAAAGTCGGGTCCTTTCAAGTAACTATTAATGTTAATAACAAATAGGAATATATTTTTTAAATAATTATCTCTTATTTATTCTAGTAATAATGTGTAGTCATTTATTTAATTTAAGTACCTAGTATCTACACAAATTACTTAAGAAAAAAAATAAAAATTTTGCTACAAACAGTTTTCTTTATTGCTTAGTTAACTAACAATGAAAAATACTTATATTTTTGTAAAATTTTTTTTGTAACAATCATGTAGTTCACTGTAATTTATAAAGTTTTATCTTTCATTACTATCATGAATGCTATGATAGTGAACGGCTTACTTAAAGAATTAAATTAAATTATTCCGTTATTTTCGTGTACCTATTGCTTATTATAAATAAAAAAAATGCGATAAAAATGTATTATTGGACTACTGCTATGTTAAACTACACTAGTAAGAGGTTATTTACAGAAATAATTGCTTTGATTGCATTATTAAAATTTTTGAGCTTTGTTTTTATAAAAGTAGTGAGCCGCCAACGAAGTAAACTAAATAAAAAAAGCAACTCACTCATTTTTAGGGTTCCGTACCTGCAGTGGCGTGCCTAGGGTTTAAGGATAAGGCAAGCCCGTTATACCTACCTACCTATGCTTTTTACCCGACTACTCCAGAATAGGCAGAAGGCTATTTTTGTACCTAAATATAATAAAATGAAAAGTAAACAAACCTGACTGCGCTGGAAAGGCGATGGGTGTAATGTTTTTTTTATGGATTTTTTTCAATTTCTCTTACATGTTGATAGAGGGTCGCGCCGCGCGCCGCGCCACCCCGCCAAAGCTCATTGAAGGTACCTATGCTAGTGCTTGATTGAATATACCTAATAAACAATCAGCATTGCATACATGCATACCTTCGGTGGCTTTGAAAAAAGCCCTTTGGTTTCCTTGAGTAAACGAAGATAGCTAAGTAGGTAGTTGACCCTTGCCTGACTATACGAAGACCTATAAGACTACCTATTATTTATATTCTAAATTGACTCGTCTGTCTTTCTTGAGAAATGACTTAATTACGTAAGAATAAAATGTTGGTAAACGTTTTAATTCTGCCAACAACTGCTTTTCAATAGCTATCATTGATATTATTTCTTAGATAAGTATGAATAGGTACGTTTAAAGAGATAAAAATGCGCGTACAGCGAAGAACTACATAGCCGTAATAGTTACAACAAGATTTGTTAACTTTATAAACTCGGGCAAGGCAACTTCGAGGTTATTCTCATTAATAAAATCAAATATAAACAAAGAACAAAGTTCAAAAATTTTACCTTTTCTTCGCCCATCAAAAGTTGAACACATTTTAATCCTCACAAGGAACAATAATTATTACTTGCATTGTTGTATGTCACTAAATACAAAAGAATCACTTTAAAATCTTACAATTAACAATTTTTAAAGTAAGTAAACATTAAAACCAAAACTTTTCGTCCTGTCAAACAAATGAACTGAGTGAAGTTAGACGCGAGTACGCATGCGCGGCCGCGGCATTTCACTTCCATAGTCGACAACTTCATACATAAAGCCCGGCTTATAATTTCATACTGATTGATATATAAATTAACCTAGTTATATTTCAATAATCGACAGTTTCTCTATAGGTTAGAAAGAGAGATCCGACGGTGGTCAAAAGCCTCATAACAAGCCAGTGCGGGTGAGCGAGATAGAAAAAAAAGTTGTTGCGCTCAGCGCGCGCCTCTCTAACTCTCGTTCTCGCTTGATGCTTCATCAGTCACCGAGTCAAATGTACTCTGTGCACCGAGTCACTGCTCTCGCTCGCGCTTGGAAATAAGCGCGCGAATTTTAAAATAGATAATGGTTTGAATTAGATATTTTTGATCGAGCATTTTAGTAGGGCAAGCCGGGCTTTTGGGCTTGTATGAACGTACCGCCACTGCGTACCTGAAATGGAATAACGGAACGCTTATAGGATCACTCCACTATCCGTCTGTCAAAAATATTTTTCAAGAATGCGTAGAGGTATCAAGGAGAAGTCAATATCCAATACTCGGGTCTGCAATACCTTGGCGAAAAAAGTTCAGAGTTCTAAGTAAACGCAAAAATAAAGATACAGCCGTTTATACTTAATAAAATCTTAAACAATAATATAGAAACTGGCCGCACAACAATTACTTTCTATAATCAAAGAAAAATATATATCAAAGAAAAGTCATCATCAGCGACTCATTAATGTCAAAATGCTGAGCTCGGGTCTCCTCTCCTCTAACTAGAGAACTGAGAGGGTTTAGGCCATAATCCACTCACGCTGGCTTAGTGCAGGTTGGTGGATCAGACATACTCATAGAATTTCTTCTAGGGTACCTATGCGGGTTTGCTCACGATGTTTCCTTCACCGTTAGCAGATGGTAAGTCACTTGACTAGTACATATAAATTCCACAAACCGGAATCCAGGTTGGTACTGCCGGTCAGGATCGAACTCGAACCGCGTGATTGGCACGCCGATCCCTTATCCATTCAATCACCATCGCTGTTCAAAGAAAAGTGAATACCAATAATCTCGCAGTTAACTTCTAATACTAAACGACTCAAACAATATTATAAATACTCTGTACAAAACTGCAGCCTTAGCTCTCAAAAAGTAGATACAAAAATAAAGTTATTTAAATAAAAGTAGGTATGTAAATGGTCGAAATAACAATAAATTCTAAAGGTCTTCTAAGTTCATACAAATATACATTAGTGTCACATCATTTGATTTAATTGTCCATTTATTGCGTTTATTCATAATTTTTAATCTTATTTTTAATTTATGACATTTATTTCGCAGCCCGTCGAGAATATAATTTTAATTTATACCCTGGTTTATCTTTAAATAATCCAGTAGTTTTGTTTTTATTACTATGTATTACATTAAATTAATGGTTTGGATATAATAGTAATAAATCATTTATGTTACATTGCATGCAAAAATGCATATCATAGGTAATATAATAATAATAATAATAATATATTATAATTTTAAATATAGGTATATTTAATCTGCTTTAAAATTCAGTCGGAAGATTTGACCCTAACATACAACCATTGCATGTGAATAAAAAAGTTGTTATATATATTTTTCTTTTTTGCAAGACTGGCATTTAATAATTATTTAACTGAACTTTGAATTGTTGTCTTTATGAAAAATTAATTACTTACATATTGATTTAGTTCAATTCTAGCATAATTATAAGCAAGCTGAAGTGGCAGTGGGCAGGCCACATCTCTTGTAGAACCGACAACCGGTGGGGAAAACGGGTTTCAGAGTGGAGACCTCGTTTCGGCAAGCGTGGTGTAGGACGCCCTCAGTCTAGGTGGAGTGACGATCTTCGCAGGGTGGCTGGCAAACGCTGGATGAGAGTAGCTGCAAATCGTACTCAGTGGCGTGCAATTGGAGAGGCCTACGTCCAGCAGTGGACTAGTACAGGCTGATGATGATGATGATAGCATAATTATATATCTAAAAGTTAGGATGCTTGCAAGCGACATAAATTAGTTGCTGTGTTTGAAATAGGTGAGGTCTATATCCAGCTGTGGATGTCATTGGGCTGATATTATAATGATGAAAATTATATCTTATGAATAAGTTTTTAAACTTTCACTGTTGGATATTGGAACGGTTGGTGTAACATTTGCTTAATCTATAATGAATTCACCAAATCTTTATATAGAATAGCCATATACGGGTACACTTTTAAAAATCTTGTATTAATAGGTTGACACTTTATCTATGTAAATCTGTTATTTATTGCTTAGTTATTCATTTTAGAAGGTCAACTGTCCTTTATAATATAAATGTAACAATATGGTTAACAAACCAGAACTTAAGACATTTTGTCAACAAATATTCATTTTAAAATCTTGCTTAACAATTCTATTAAAAATTCTTTGTGGGCTTATGTACTTTATTCTTAATAACATAATATATTATGCTGACCTTGCTAACTTCGGTAACCTACATAATTTGAATACATTAAACCCATACCAAAAAGGGGAGGTCTTCACGTATCAATGTCTATTCATTACCCAACGAATGCATAAACATAGACCTAAGCTGGGTTTAACTTATAGAGATGTCGCCAAAATAAACCGCAAATGAGAACCTTATATTGCGCATCCACTATCCCAGCCTAAGTGAGTGGTATGTTCGATAAGATTCACCCCGGGTTAGCCCGTGGACAGGTCTCCCGATAAGTTTCGATTTAATACGTTAAAAGGTGCCCTTAATGGGGTCATTCCCATTCGTTATGGGGAACCGTCCGACCGTATTTCGAGAAGCAAATGTATTAGATTCAGAAACGATTTTAATAAAACATTGCCTTGTATGCGACGCGGCGGAGGACTACGCAATTGGTGCTATAGTATTTTAATATTGAAATAATAGTGGATAGTGAACCGACCCAGTTTCGGTTTTTGTTTGGAAGTAGAGTAAGTAATATAAATACTATTTGGCACCTATATTTCTTCCTTTGACCGGTTTTTTAAAAAGAAAATATGTAGGTATGCACACATTAAAATGCCTAGTTAAATTATTGACGACATAACTAGGTATTGACTTTCTTTTTAATTATTAGATACTAAACTTTTAACTACAGTAAGTAGTTTCCTAAAAATCAATCATCTTCTTTAGGGAATTAGGTACTTAATTATGTACTTATATAGAAGTATATTAAAGCTATTCTGAATAACTCATATAAGTTTTTAGAATTTTTGATTAATATAGCCATAAAATTAAAAGAGCTAGGCTCTTTAAGCCTCCAAAATAATATAAAGCTCACCAAAGCTTTGGGCCCTTTCAGCGCCACTCTTAAAGGTTGTCATTCCCAATCACTTCCATAGCGTAGAAGGCTTCGTTGCGACGTAGTTCGTATGAACGCCACTAGATGTCGCCAGTGGTGTGATGCGCTACTATACATCGTAAAATTAACTTTAGTGTTATGTAATCACTTTTATGCCGTATTAAGTGTTTTAGTGTGAACTTTAGATGTGTAGAGGTTTTGATAGTGTGTTGCATAACTTAAAAACTCTTTTAACGATAGAGTTGAATGCATTTAAGAATTTGTAACTTGTATCATTTTATTTTATGCATATTGTCAATAGATACCACGTTTTTAGTATATTTCCTATCTACTGTGTTACACTTAACGCATTTATATTATACGTAGTAGGTAGATAGATAATTTAAATGGCCTTAATGATTTAAAACAATGTTCCATTTGCAATTTCCATTTCCATTCCATGAAAGTCAGGGGGAGGCCTTTTCTCAGCAGGGGGCTCTTAGAGTATACATAAAGCTAAAGCTTGTGGCTAAGCTAAAGTGGGATGATACAGGCTAAATAAAAAAAATGTCTTTTACAAAAACTATATCAATCACACTAGACAAAGATAGAGTATCGACAATTTCCCAATATGTATTAATTTATAAAGAAACGAAGACGTTTTCATCTATTTGCGCTTTATAAAAAGTACTGTCCCTTATATCCCTATAGGTATACTATACTATATAATAGTCATAATAACAAATTCCTCACACTCCAACATTTTTAACATTAACTATCATTTTTTCTCACACCATCCAGCATAATTAAACAAGATTAGTATTTATGACAAATCTAATTGAATATGCAATTTCGAAAAGGGCACATGTCGCATATTTTGCCAAATACGTTTTTTCACGTAAATGTAGTCTAAATGCTTACGTACACCTATTATGTTCGAAAAAAGCACATCGCTGGTATTATTATACTATCCACATCAAGGCACGTACAGAAATAATTTCGAAACGGTCACAACTCCGGATGGCGACAGGAATTTTACAGTTGTCAAAAGGAAAATTAAACGTGAAGACCGTGTTCACTCATCAGCAATATGTCTTATAGTACCTACCAAGCATATAGCCTATAGCATCACCAAGAAATTTAACGTCGAAAAGGTCAATACAGAAGACATTATAGATTTCAAGAGATGGGGTCAGATAATTTTTAAAGCTAAACCATTATCAGTGAAAAGTTACGGAAAAAATGTACCTAAAAATCAAAAAGATACTTTTCAAGTATCAACTTATTATGAGTTTGTTTTCGATCCAAAAAATCTAGTAGCAAAAAATCATATAGATAGCGACATTTCTAAAGAGACTTGCGTTCTTTCAAAAGTAAAAGGTACTTGTAGCAACTTACCTAGCCAAGCTAATGTAGCTTACAGTGGTAAAGTGCCTATTAATCATCTGAAAATTGCAGACATTTCAAAGGTAAAATAATACATACCGGCAGAGTTTACAGACTTATGAGGAAATTCTACGATGGCCAACTACTACCGAAAAAGAGTCTCCAGAAGTAGATTTTTAAGATGTCTGTTATTTACGTCTAATCTGTTTAAGTTTAGAAAGCTAAAATAAAAGTTTCGCAAAGTTCCTATGTTTTTATATAATATGTATTCAATACCTTATACCAATAATTTCGAAAAGGGCATATCTCACAAACATAAAATATGTAATAATATACATATACAACGTTCAAGACCAGTACTTTCAGTAATTTTCGATTGCTAATTAGCACCAAAATATAACTCAAAAGCAGTTTTTTAAAATTTTACATTGCTTTAGAAAATAAAAAGTTTTTATTGTTTCCTGAAAAATTTACATTTTCAGAGATGTGCCCTTTTCGAAATTGCATATTCAATTAAAAAACACATCCCCTAGAAAATAATTACAATAAATGCTCATAGAAACAAGCCATTAACACTCATATTCCCATTTAACACGCACACACCGCCCCTATACACATTTCACATCATTGCTAAATTGGTGACCACATAAATCGTACTGTTTAATTTAATCAACACTGTTACTCATTTATGTATAACATAACCAGTGTTGTTAGAGCTACAACTTTTAACTAAAGCACCCCTTTTTAGTTTAAATTACTGAGAGGAGAGGGTCACGCTTCATTGGTCATTAGGATGTCCATCATTCCAATTATGTGGGAGCTTACCCACGCGTTTGTTTAAGTTGTTGAAGTAGATTGAATATAAAGAAAGGATGCAATAATACATACTGGTAATATTTTTGTTTTCCATTACACTGCTTTTAATTTTTTGTATTCGCTTGGTGCTTTTGAATAAAAAAACAAATTAAAAGAAAAAGAGAAAAAATCTTAAAAACTTAGACAAAATAATGACTCGTAAAACTATTTGGTAAAAACGACAAAATATAAGGAGTATTGTCGTTTTTTTATTTTTTACTAGTTTATTAACTACATAAATAATATATAGTACTGAACAAAGCATTAAGTAGGTATGACATAATTCACATAAAGATCATTATCTGTCCATAGACAAATATAAATTCATGATTTGTTTAACAAAAAAAAACAAAAAAAAATTGTAAAACAAACACGTGTCTCACAATAACCAGTTATTAAGTAATAACATAAACTCATTCGTAGTTACGATAAACATCAATATTGCGATACTTCAAAGAGAGCTCACGGTTCATTGTTTATCATATTTCTATAACAATAATGACATTTCAAATTCAAATATAAAATGGCGTCGTACGAGTGGGGTGTCTCCCCACCGGATACACAGCGTTCCGTCGGAAACGAAGGGAATTATTTATAGCAGTGTCATATATTATTTATTTTACTCCCAACTTTCGATGACATACTGATGTTCATTGTCACACTCATACATTAAACAACAAAGTCAGTAATATTTCTTTTCACCAAACGTAAATCATAAAAAATAATAAAAACGCCTACGTAAAAATTATTCATATACAATAAAAATAATGATTTTACGATTAAAATCTTAAAATTATTGTGTTTTAGTTGTAATTTTATAGACGCACCTACCAGTATGATGACGCAATCAAATTCATCTATTATACACGGTAGGAATTTTATGAGATTAGGTATCTAACATGTTTATGTAAATAGTGACATTATTTAAGGCAGTATATTTTGGTTTATTTATTAGATCAACAAAAAATACAAAGTTTTGTAATTGGCTAATCTAGGGAATGGTAGTAGGTAGTTGTGTAGGACAATCGCACACTTACAGGGAGTAAATAAAGCAACTTAAACCAACAAAGAAACATTAGGAATGGCAGATAATGAGCGTGGCTAGCGAGAAGGAACGAAATGTCTGGCTGGGAGAGGTTACGATATTTCCGCGCCATTTCACACTTTGTTGATACCCTACACAGTGTCATGGGCACGCGGCGAGGGACGTCCAAAGAAAGATAGTCGAAATAAAACTGTTTTATGCTTGTATGTATGTTGATACTGTCCTTTATCTATAGTAGACAACACATAAAGAAAATTAACTTTGAAATTGTATAAATAGGTAGGTATCTATTGCAGGTAGGGATTCTATGCAAATTTAATTTATTTAACAGAATTTAAATATTCTCAATAGCATGAGAGGAAAATGGTTAGTGAAAGGTGAGCGTAGTGTAAACGGAAAAGGATCCGAAAAGGATTAAAGGTACTCCTGAAATAGTTAGTCTCAGACAGTGTCACTTCATGGGTCTTCAGTACGCCAGAATCTTTTATATCCACGAAAAAAAAACAATACAAAAAATACACAGCACAGAATACGTTCCAAAATTAATTTGACAAAATAATTGAAAAGAAAAACAATTTAGTTTTACATATAAAACGTTCATGAAAATGCATGAAAGTCTGATGAGAGTGTAACGCAAAATGTACGAACAAAACTCGTGGAATATTTATCGCTGGCTATAGCTTTACATAAAAATGTCAACGTGAGCCTAGCAGGCGCGTATCGCCTCTCTATCGTTGAATCGCTTTTGATATACAACTGAGAAACACAGGAATTACAACGGCTATCTTGATAAATGTATAGGATTAGCAACCGAGCCTCTGATTACTATAATGCTGTAACCGACAGTTGAAAAGAAAATTACGGGGACAGCGTAATGGATGTGCGGTTTTACTGAGTAGATATGGCTACTATGGTGGCCCATTATACGTATGCACACAAAACAAAATACAAGACTGCGTTCAGATTTAAGAAATTTGGAATTTGCTTCATATAATTATTGCTCTATCTAATGCTTCAGTTTAAATTTTTTTTATCTTCTCTATAGGTTAGGAGGTAGTTTTAGCCTTTTTCGAGTAGATAGATAGATAGGAGTTACGGGCATTTACGTCATCTTAAAAATAAGCAAGGTACTTAGTAATACCGATTCATATTCAGGTACCTATAATATTATTATGTTAATATAGATACCAACTAAAAATAATGAAAGAAAACATACAATATACATACAACAAACATACATACTGAAGCTACATTTCAGAAAGACACATAAGTAATTATAATTTTTTATCCCTATTTTGCATTGTACAGTCGAGTTCAATAATATATTGGCATCATCAAAGATTCAAAATATTGTGAGCGTTGAAAAGCTCAATAAATACTATAGAACCTATGGATCAAATATATGTCCTCATGAATGGTTCAATAAAATATGCTGTACATTATGCAATAAGTTGTAGTCATCCTTTTCAACAAAAATATGTAATGATGGTGCCAATATATTAATGAACTCGACTGTAGCAGGTGATACGACCAAAGTGTAGAGCGAGTTAGTAGTAAGCTAGTTTTACAACAAAACTGTATAATTAGGTACTAGTAATATAGCCACAATTGCTTGGTAATGGTATAATTGTTACCTATATCGTTACGTAAACATAAGCGAGAATCGATTAATGATCATTCGAGTATAATCGATATCATTCGTAGTGGGAAAATAATAAATTCATCATTCTTATTATCTAGTGATAAAAACTGATCAGGCGGTTGGTGTTTTTTATTCGACTGATTTGCAACTATGTATATCCAACTGCGTCGCGTGACAAAAGGTGTTGGCGTGTTTCTCGTTTAGATAATAATTAAATTAAGTATAATTGTCATTCAACATTGTAAATTTATAAACTTACCTATATATTATTTTTCGTATGAGTTAGTAATCAATTGTATATCCCCCATAATAATTCGGTACCTATCTTATCTACTTGAAGGAATATGGACTATTGTTAAAACAACAGACTTTTTTTATGCCACGACGCGACGGTGGCAAACAGACGTAAGGACCGCTTTCTACAGTTATTCTAATCCAACAAGGGAGTTAAGAAATTTGTATAATTAAGGTCTATGAATAGATGAAAGTGTAGCGACCCGCTATCGACCTATTTTTTATTAATACTGGTTGTATTTGTTCTTTTATTTATGTACATACTTTTTAGAAGGAAATTTTAGTTTGACTAGTCAGAAAAGGAAATTAAAACCAAAAGACGAAAAATATTTTCTTTTATTTTCCAAAATAAATATTATGATCAAGTGGATATAAATCCCCACAAAACCAAAACAAAAGAGTTGTGATTCACAAATATATTTTTAAACTTTTAAATAATCTTAAATGTATTTATATAAAACCGATACTATCAATAGAAAATTGAATGTGTTTTGAAGACAAACTACAGCATGTGCAACAAAAGCTGTTAAGGCATCACACCGCTCGTAAATCTCGAACGAGCGTTATACCCAACAAAACATTGGATACAAAAACAGCAGATTTTTATCATTAAGTTTTGTGTTACACAGGATATACCTACACGCATTAATAACCACCATATCGCTATTTACATATCTAATTTTAAATCTCCCATTAAAATTTAAAATGGAATTATAACCGCTATTATTTTCACATTACCTCTAAATATGTAAACTACATTAATGTTCTCACTGCATAAAAGTTTCAAAATCACCTATTACAACTACCCCTTAATCAATTAACGCGTACAAGAAGGCGTTTGAATTAAAATTCATGAACTAATTACTGAAGGGCGTGTGCGAAATGAAATAAACTAATTAAAGGGCAACACTGGCCGGCCAATTACACTCGTTGATTTATCAGTGTTGCCTGATCAAATAATTAAAAATGTTGGCTGGTAGATGGCAGTGCAATCGTAAATTGAGAATGTTCGCTCGCGTATTCAATTTGCAGAATGAAACTGCCGGCCTCAATATGTTTGGTGTATGAGAATTGGCAATTTACTAGCCTCTGTACTACGCAATCTTCGCAATATATACCTATTATACGTATTACCAATATATATCGGGGTAATTTTTCCATCGTCAGACAACTTTTACCTTTAGAATAAAATTGACGTTTGACTGATTTTATAAAGAAATACTGTCATAAATTCAGATTTAGGTATTCTACGGATAAAATTATCTGAAAAAAATTACGGCGCTAAAAATAATCGGGTCTTAACCTTTTAAAAATTTACGCACGTTTATGAGAAAGGATAGGTGTCTGTTAACGAGAAAACAACTGATTGGATTTTGATAAAACTTTACGGTACTAATATATGTAGTTTATCATAAGAATAGCACTCTGATAATAATTCAGTAGGTTAAGTTCTAGTAGATTATTTGGTTAAAAAGTTGGAAAGTTAATAGATTTACTTATCTTTACTAATATTATAAAGCTGAAGATTTTGTTTGTTTGTTTGTTTGAACGCTAAGATTTCAGGAACTACTGATCCGGTTTGAAAAATTCTTTTAGTGACAGATAGCCCATTTATCGAGGAAGATTATAGGCTATAGAACATCACCTTATGGCCAATAGGAGCAGAGCAGTGGCCAAATAAAGAACGACGGGACTGAAACCCAGCGCTACTTCTAGTATTAAATAAATCTATTTTTATTTTTATTTAGCCTGTGTCATCCCACTGCTGGGCAAAGGCATCCCCCTGAACCTTCCCCTGCTGTCTAAATAAATCTATAATAGCCCTTTTTTTTCTTCAATATCTTATGACAGCGCTTTCTTCTATTTTCTAATGCAGCTATACTAAGTATAATATGTACCTAATGGTACTTTAAACTTAATATTGTATTCACCTGAAAAATAGATTTTATTTTTATAGCGGTTTTAACTCAAAAGCCTGTAGGTAACGTCGCATAGTTTATAGTGTCCAGATCGTTAAAAAACATACGGACAGACCCGGGGGGTAACTAGCGGGCAGCCAATTTATTACACCAAGTATCTGCCTAGATACAATATACACAAATTGATATTTAAAAGCACAAAATAAACAAGCCATTTCTGTATAGCAAATTAACCTTATCGATTATAAAATCGATTAAACACCAATAGGTAGGTACAGTAATAATATGTAATATAATTATTTAATTACTCTAATGCACGTATTCTCTGATATAATGTAGTAATAGGTACGTACAATAAATTTTAAGTTCAATGACTCAGAGTTGGTCATACATTTAAATTAAAGTCCGTTGATAAATTAATTATGTTATTTATTAGTATGACGTAATACTGATATAATAGTTATAATTCTAATATGTGACTAAAATAATGGCACATAAGTATGTTAAAAGCTACAAACACGAACGAAAACTATTTGTTTAAAATGATAATATAAGAACACATCTCAATACAATAGCCAATTTTGTAATCATATCCCTTTCGAACCCGTGGGTCGCAAAAAGCAACTAAAAGAGTATCCTTAAACAGACAAGAGCTGTTCGATCGTATTAATCAATAATTAGTTCAAAAACTAGACTATCACTAGATGGCGCTTATTAAAATATGTCAATTTCTGAATCGCGCTATTAAGAAAAAAATCGAAACAAAACACTAATACTAACACGTCTGGCTAGCGTGGTATAGTAGGCTAAATTCTCTCCAGAATGTTTTGAGAAGAACCGGGCCTAGATATTTGTTTTAGCCGGAATAAGACCTTTTTTGCAAACTGTTCATGCCTGAACGTCGACTCTAGATACATTCTATTTCAAGGTTATCGTGGTGGATTAATTATTGATTATTATGATATGTCTTAGATAACTTTTGGACTTTTAGTGTAGCTACTATTATCAGAAGTATGTATGAATCTTTAGTAAAACTTTGAAACCGACTCATATCTAGCACATCTTACAATATTATCAGAATGATCGACGAAAATGTAATCTAATACTATGAAAATACAGAGCAAAATGTCAAAACAAAACATCACGAAAAGCGGCCACACTAAAACTAGTATGCTAGTAACTTGAATAAATTGTATGCATAAATTTACTCCCATAATACGCATGTTTACGAGCTGGCTGCTAATTGACGTCACAGGGATGATGTTGATGCGTTCCGCACGCAACTTGCACTAACATATTTACGAGTTGCATTCTATATTTTTCCTAAAGGCATTAATGCGTGATGTGCGAATTGAAATATGGAACGGGAATCAGGATGATGCGTTCGATGCTGCGTTTGATATCACTCGCCTGAATGTTCTGTATTTGAATAGATTGCTACCTGTGAAACGTCAATATGTTATTCGTTGTTATTGAGTCGATGACAGCTGAATTGGCTTGGATGTTGTCAGGGGTTTCGTTTTTCTGAGCTCGATAAAATAGTTCGTGTTTAAAATTAAGCTAGTAGATTATTGAGTTCATGATATAGGTACCTGTATAAGTAACAGTATTCTATGTGACCATTGAGCTGTGTCAACACACCTTTTTACGTAAATGTTTTCTAAAGAATACATATTTTACTTCAGAGAAAGTCAGTTATACACCTTTTATTACATGCTCAATTGAACAACACAAACCTAAATGAAAAAATAAACTGTGTACTTCAGCACTAACTCATACATAAATAGTGTATTATTGTGTGTTTAGGTACCTTGTTTATGTAGTTAGTAATATTCTTAATAATTAGAGGCATAGATTTACAATAAATGCTAAATTGTACTTATAATTTAATGTTCTAAGAGTGTTTATATGATATAGATCAACGATCTCTTATTGGTTAAGCGGCGTTTGCGTGTTCTACCCACAACATTTCCCTGAAGCGACCATTAATCAACTCAGAACCAATTGTCCTAACCAAATAATAAGTCAACTCGCCTACAATTGTAAATAAATCGTTAACTAACCCAGTGGCGTGTAACAAGCTCAAACGGGGCATCGATGCGATATCTCCAATGTAATGGATTGCTCAGTCGCACAACTGAACTGAAGTACGAGTTTTTGATCAGTCTCGCCTTGAGGCCAATGAACCTGGTTTATTAATCATACTGCACTCTTTGTCTCAGCTATAAAGGGAGCTTTGAATATATATTATGTTTGGAAACACATTAAAGAAACTTTTGTTGTTTAAAATTGGAATTTGGGTTCAACCATTTATAAAACTGATTAGGTCCAAAATAATGGCATGCATTAAAGGTGGTTTTTATAGTTTTGTATTAAGATTAAATACGTATCGTTTAGGTATTCTGATAAGGAATTTAGATTCGGAATCCTGACTGTTCGATGTTGAATATTCAGACCTATGAATCGGCATGCCTTTTCCATTATCTTAATTTAGACTCCGCAAGTACCTATGCGGCTGGCCTATGATGATATAATTCATAATTCAGACGAAGAAGAGTTAGGTGAGATATGGCATCCAGGGCTCATTGGAGAGGGAAGGGGTTTGATGGTTAGCAACACGCTCCTGTTGTAGTTGTTTACAGGTTACAGGCCTCCATAGACTATACATATGGCTTACTCAGGCTCAGGCTTATCAGGTGGGCCATATCAAGACACGCCACAGCGTGTCAGACAAGTTCAAGAATTCTGTTTACTACTTTCATGATACATAATATTAAAAAAAACATTTTTAAACAATTTTCAGGACTTCATGCAATGCCGTCAAGGTATATTCAACGGTAAATTAACATTATAGAAACAGAAAAAAAACTAATTGTTATACAAGTAATAAAGTAATGATATTCAACTCAAGTTTGTTGAATGTATTTTATGTTATTTATTGATTGAAATAAACATGAGAAGAGAATACCGAAGTAAATATCAACTGTCTTTAAAAGGAAATCGATAAATTTCATATAATGATGCAAAGAAAAACTAGTGCTGTTAACTACGTTGCGACATGGAACCACCATATTGTTTTAAGTATTGTCATTCGTCTATTTGTAAGGTAGATATTGTACTTCAAGATATAATATGAGATTAGTAGCAAAGGATATAAAATCTATAGAAAAAAATTAAATTAAAATAATATTAAAATGCGATTGATGCGGGCGGCAGGTATTAGTAAAGTAGGTATGTAGGTACGTTACTTTTATAAAACATTGAAATGACTGAACCGATTTTGGCGGAAAATTACTGGCGCATAGCTAATATCACAAGGAGTAAGGTTACTTTGATAGATAAAAATTATCCGGGTTCCGTGAAAAAAGTGAGATTAATTGTTCACGCAAACGCAGTTGTGGGCATAGCAACAATAAAATTATTTTTAGCATAACATGGGATAGCGTCACGCCTTTTTATCCCCGAAGGAGTAGACAGAGGTGCATCACACCCACATTTCGACAGCAATGCTTGAGCCCAATCCCATGTCATAGGGGGAGAGTCTATTATATACACGGGCCTATATATTGTAGAAGTGATAAAATGAATTGCTATGTGTAAAAAAAATATATGTTCCGAGAAAATATCCTTAATAAAATGTATGGAGGAAACGTGTCGGAACATCCACCTTAAATACCAAACAGTAACAAATATGCTCTATATTTAGATCAATAAAAATACCACATTTACTTTGACCGTCATAAACAGCATTGTGTCGCGAAGTTCCGCAAATTTCAGACTGAAATTATGGAATAGGCTGCACATACAAGGCATTCTGAACGCCTCTACGCGAGCCTCTGATCACGTAATGCGATCAATTGCATTCCGTAACTTCTTCGCATTTACTGTGAAGCGTGCCTTAGCACTCGAGTGATTAATTAATAAAAATTAATTGCGTTGACATTTCGCTACGTGCCAATTAATTTTAACAATACCGATCACGTCGCATCCTAATTGTATATAAGGTGCGAGGAACTTTAACGACTGTAATATCTAGAGTTTTTATAGAAAATTGCTTAATATTTTATTGTTTTTCGATGTCAATGAATGGACGCGTTGATACTTCATCTACGATACAACGCCCAACGCGTTTTATTTTTCTTTGAAATATGCTGGCAATAAGAAAACACCTTTAAATCACCTTTATTGTAACGTGTTTTGTTTGCTCGGGAGTTATAGTTCAATTTAAAATATAATACAAAGAGAATACGATATTTACGGCCACGATTCCCATTATTTATAATTGCAATACAAAGAAGAAACAACATTATAATATTTTATGAAAACTGTAAAATTTTCTAACAACACAATTTAATCTTCGAAAGTTGTTATTATCTCCACGAAATGTTATTTCTCACAGAATCCCGCAACGAAACAATCTATTTGATTTAGATATGAAAGCTTAGTAATTGTCAAGTCTGAAAACTTTGCAACCAAAACTCTAAGCAGTGGCGGGCAAACTTTCCGAGCTCCAGCGTTGCGGTGAAACTTACGGGACATCCGCTATAAGTTACAACAAGTTTGCGGGAAGCCCGAAAACGGTACCTTTTCAACACCAAACCTCAGAGTATCGCACCGTGCCAACATTCACTTTATCACACCATCTCCCGTCAAAGAAAATTGACACAGTGCTCGTAGCTGGAACAGCACTATTGGTCACAGCGGCCAGTATAAACAACAGGGTGTTCCAAACTTATTTGCATTTACACGGGCCGAGTAATTGCGCTGCGCTTCAGGGAGAACTTTAATTAAACTTAAGAGTCTTAAACTTAAGTAGATATAGCTTAAGTACGTAATAAGAAAAGTTTTGTTAATTACCTAGGTTTATGCTAGGATTACTTACCTACGTATGTAGAGGGAGAATGTTGCCAAAAGCGGAATTAGTAAATTGGTTGCTATATTTTAGGAGAATATGTTGGGAAGATAGCGGGTATTTTGTTGGAGCAATTCAATATTATATGTATTCATACATAAATACCTATCGTCGGAATTGCTGGCTCTATTTCCATATGTCACAACGTAATCGACAAAAGGGTTCTGGAGGTGTATTGGAGCAATAATTTTGGTAATAAATGATGCTGACGGAACTAAACATATCTACGAATAATAAACTCTCAAATTGATGTTGAACGTAATTTTTTGTAACAAACACGACTGATTTGCATATGGAAACGATAAAATACTGTTATTAATCACATTGAGGCGTTAATTTCGCACTATTGAACACTTTAAAAAGCATTACGCGTCATTAAAAAGTCGTAGCTCAATCCCGCTATGTCCAAATTGATATAAACTAAATGCGTTTATAACGGAGAAATCTAAAATACATATAAAATAGTTACTAACGCGTAACTACTCTTTCAAATCAACTGTGAAATCAATCAACTGATTAGTGATGGTTAGATTAATAAAACACAGTTCAGTTATACTGACAATAAATTTAAATTGATTGTATCAATACGAAGTTATAGGTAATTTAACAACTGGTAGATATTATAAGGCGGTGAGTACAACGAATATGCAGTTGATTGGTAGAGTCTCAACTTAAATTTTTTTTTTTAGATTTATGGGATCATACAATTTCAATTTTTAATTGTTCGATTTTGATTTCTTTTTCAAATGTTTCAAAACTGACAGCCACGTTATTTAAATTTACAAACATTATTTATTTTGATAGCTATATCGATGATATACCTACTCCGAATAAGTCATTGTCGAGAATTTGAATAGCCCTTTGGGAAGAACCTATAGGTAAATTGTTTTATGAAAGTTTTTCTGTTACAACAGTTACGACGTACCTATATATTTTTGTTATTAAAATGTATGAGTATTGCAAATAATATGTAGAATTTTAAAAAAAGTTGACCCATGTTGTCGTGAGCTAAAGTCTGTCAAAATACTTTATTGATAATTCTATAGCAAAAAATAATTTGCAATATACCTAGTATAAACGTTCATTAAAGTTACTAAAATATCTTAATAGTTAATTTTTTTTTCCAACAATAACAAAAATTAATGCGTAAAAACTGATGGGCGTGTTATAGTTACTATTTCAAACATGAAAGCAATTGCTTAGTTTATTGATAGTCGACAGCCACAACCAATCATTATGAAATTAAATTTATTTCAACACACTGTAATACAAACGAAAAAATAAATTACTGCGTTATCGCCTTCTATCCGATCAAATAAAAAATTCTTACTCTCTTGCGGGATGAAAAAATAATAGAAAACAAGTAAAATCTCTCGGTTTGGCGTTCGTGACTATTATATTTGTATACAGCGGGAAATAACAGTTACAATAACCGTTACTCATTCGCTAGTGTGAACTAGGTATTACCTAGCTTTTGGGTTTATTTTTACTGTTCACTATGTGCAAGCTAGTAGTAGCGGTAGAACATAAAATTCATATTTTGATATGAAATTAATAGATTTCAACTTAATAGAATTTCTCTTTTAATTTTTCTGCGATAATTTTGTAGTTTACCTAGAGTAAAATATATGTTATTAAACACTTTTTCGATGAATGTGTCTAACACAGTGGCAATCAGAGCACTCAATGTGTGATTCAAATCAATTAACCGGTTTCAATAATTGAATCAATCCTATGTTATAAATAAAAACTTGTACCATTGATATCCAATTTCATAGATGCCATTCATTTAAGTACCCTATAGGATTTAATTTTTGCAATCGTCAAAATATGAGACATTTTTTTTTATACCACGACGGTGGCACACACCCGTACGACCCCTGGTGATGAGCGGTGACAAAAATGGAGCATAAACGGCTGTATCTTTTGATTGCGTTTACTTTGAACTCTTTTTACTGCTCCTAGAGATTGTAGACCCGAGTACCTATAGGTAATTTCAGCTAGATACCTAGACCACAATCGGTGCAATTTGATGGAAACGTCGGGCAAATAAATAAGGTATTTACTATTCTAATTTCTTGTGCAGTGCATGCTCTTCTTGACATTTTAATCAATACTATAAGTTTATATCACTTCTGTGTTTTATTTTGAGGGCCCCACGCCCTTCCCCAGATATAGCCGGATCTACCTACTACCATATTCTTGCCTAGCGCCCACTGGAGGGGACGGTGGAGACGCTAGACTGAACTGTGGCGGAAATTAAGTGAGGCCTATGTTCAGCAGTGGACGTCGTTGGGCTGATATGATGATGATGATGATGATAATATAACACGTGACCTAGACCCGTTTTATAATAATTTAATAATTATGTGTCGCTTAATAAAGTCGCGAAACATTAAAAGATTTTAGATACCTAGAGATAAACAGCCTTAAATAACCACTCAACCAGTACTGCGTAGCTTATCAAACTATAAGCATACATACATTTTAAACAGCAATTCAATATGCTTATTAAACGGAGGATATTACCTTTTTAAATTTAAACACGGCTATTGATACAGCTCTTTATTCATAGTCATCTAATTAAGATAATGGTTTGTCATTAGTATCCTCATTTGCATTGTTAACGCGTTGTGTGGTCCCTACTAATCTTTCCTGTGGTTATTTTAAAAGGTGACTTCAAATTGTTATGACTGAAGGGCCTACTACTTGTTAGTCATTTACCAGCTATTAAGAAACGAAATTTAGTACATCATTGAAAAGCTTTCTATCTATTTTTTTACGACATCAGGTAGTAAATATACATACACTACCTATACGGTAGGAAATCTAAGTTTTTGAAATAATGTAAATTGAAATTGAACAGGGTAAGATTTAATTTTCATCATCATCATCATCTCAGCCTGTTAGATTTAATTTTATGTTTATTTTATTTATTTGTTTTAATTTACTTTAAAGGATTAAATATCAAATAGAGTTTTTTTGACTTGGACTGCTCTCTTCAAGAAAGAATTGAGAAGAAGAAGAACATTGGCTCTCTATTTCTTCTATCAAATTCTTAGCGGTTACCTTTCTCTTGTCTTGGTATGCTTCCCTTTTCACGCCAATCACTATCTTAGAAGTCAAATTGAGATGTTTTGTTTTACTGAAAAATTAAATTCCATACAAAAAGATCACATAAAAATGTATGACACAAAATGATGCAATATCCAGTTTAAGTCATAGCCAGCTATAAACTTTGTGTACACCAGTATATATTTAAGGGGGCCGCGGACACAAATTGAAAATTATGAGTTGACGCTCCGTTGTAACGAGTCTGTTAAATTATATTACGTAGCATGTTTATGTATGTACTCTGGATGTGTTTAGATTGGATAGGCCTAAAATTAGTGATGTCCCTTTTTAATAGCATTTTCGAACTGTTTATAACATTAATTTCCCAATTTAAAAGAGATACAGTTGTCTATCTTGAGCTGCTATTAGTCTTGTATGGCAGTAAACTATTCCAAATTAATAGTATTTTTATTCAACTGAATTAATATTCAGTTGTTAAAAATACTAATAGTTCACTTGTTAATAATTTGATAAAATTTAAATAATAGTCACATTTTGCCTCGTAAATAACATTTGAAACAATCAAACTTAATTTATGCTGCTATTTCTCGGAAAAATGTGACTTAAGAACATCGACACTAGTTCTACAACTGAAATAGCTTAGCACTAATCAATTATAAATAAAAAAAGAACTGGTATCGTTCAATAACAAATACAATGATATTATATCTCGAGGACCACTTGTCCCAATAACTCAGAATGATAAATGGTTCTGCTATTTATTTATTGTAATAAGCCGTTTTAGTAACGCTTCAATCACGTCAGGGTTGGTTCATGTGTAAATTGGAAAACGTTATTTCTGATTGCTTGTGATATTGCATATGAAATATTAGTAACTACTACTCGACCAAAACAATTAGGCGTATGACAGCTAGATATTTTTGCTTTTATAAAATTAACTAAACCAAAATTTTGTTGTTCTAGTGACATGATAGCAGTCGTGTACTCGCTTACCTACGATAGCGATCAATTCAGCGCTTTTAATTTTTTTGTTTAGTTCGTTTTATAAAAATAAAAATATCTAGCTATCATGCGCCTAATTGTTTTGGTCGCGTAGTACGAGTACTTATTATTACGATTATAGTATTACCTAATCTCTTTATTTTTTTTTAAATTATATTCTACCACATTCACACAGCGCCATCTAGTCCCAAAGTAAGCAATTATATTTGCTTGTGTTATGGGTACTAAACAACTTATATTCTACTTAAATACATTTTTTTTTGTAAATACATACATATTATAGATAAATTACACCAAGACACAGAACAAACCTTTATGCTCATCACACAAAGATTTGTCCTGGGTGGGGATCGAACCCACGACCTCCGGCTTAGCAGTCAGGGTCACTAACCACTAGACCAACAGGCCAGTCAGTCTCTGTTCTATATTTAATATAATTATCAGTTAATATCGTATCGTTTTATACATTCTGTATATGATATCTTAACATAAGTAACTGTTTTCGAATAATGTAAATAATAGCAAGATTGATTGACGAAATTCGTTTTATTGTCATGATTTTATTGAGCTGAATTACAAATATATTATTCTAGACAACGTAACTCATATATGTACATAAGACGCCTAAGTAATTTTTTCCTACCGTCTTTACACTATTTTTATATATTTATATAAGTGCCTACTAACCTAAATAGTACACTTGAAAATAAACTTTATGTACTCTACTCAGAGTCAAAAATAGAACAGCCTAGCAACATAATAAAAAACTAGGAATTTTCTCACGTGCGTATTATGCTACCATCTTCAAGGTTAGATAATGTTTGATAAGACATAGTACACATAAGCCGGCGGTAGTTAAAATGGTCATTTTCCACATCAGTTGACCAGCTGGGTCATGTTGTGGTACGTGACGATCATTTTAACTAGGCTGTGGTTATGCAAACGTGGGCCTTACATGAAATAGGCACGACAATTCTAAAGTCATTTGGATTTGAATTTCGAGGCTTGTAATAATTATTAACAATGGAATTAATAGGTATTGAGATACGTTTTAAGTTATCAACACAGCTGATTTCATTTTTAAGTGACTCATTTCAACCCGTGGGTATCGTCAAAGGCGACTAAGGAAGTAACTTTGTGCAGACAATAACACTGCGAGAAAAGGAAAATTCGAAACAAAGCAACCCATCTGGCTACCGTGGTATAGTAGGCTAAATTCCCTCCCATTCTTTGGAGGAGATCCGTGCCCAGCAGTGGGACGTTTATGGGTTGAAATGATGATGATGGTGATACCTACTGCTCTTCTATTTTGCTGATGTACGTACGTAATTAGTACTATTCTTATCACTAGTTCAGCTAGACGATCACCATCAGCTAGAAATGATTGATTTTGGAACGCATTTTTTGGAGAAAAATCGCTGTCGCTGATTCTGACTGATTGAGATGTAAAAGTAAAAAATATGTGAATTCAAAAACACATACATACCTACATCTAAAATAAGCTACCATTTTAGTTCGTCTGAATATTTGCCGTAGACGTAATTTGAGATTATCGTTTGCCTTCCATATTTTCATGTTGATTATATCGGATCCCGTTACAAATAGCCAGCTGCCTCACACTACTGAACAGTGCAGTCTCCCAGAGGCCTTCAGGACACAACTATTTATATCTTTATGACAATCAGCAGTTTACTTTAACACTTAAAGTTTACATAAACGACTAAAGTACACTTAGCACATAACATTACGTAAGTGATGAAACTTGAGGAACAGTTTCTTGGAAGGACCTGTGCTAGGGTCTAAAGTAGAAAAGACAAAAGCTATGACTGAGTTTAATAAAGCTGGGAATGACAACGACGAGTTAGTAGAACACAATTAGTAAGTTAAAATATTAGTATGTATTCTATACTGAAATAGAGATTGCCTGGGTGGTGAAACAGGAGTGTGTAGTTGTATATTATTATAGCTGTTGCGGAAGCAAGAAGTCCCAGCTTCGGAAACAATTGGGGAAAATCTGATATGTATTGGGTTTTTCTATCTTCAATTCTTAATTTCAATCCGTAATCAAATATAGCTTGTGAAATGTGGGTCTAATGCATCTTAGCGTACCCCTTCGGAAAAAAGATGACATATTTTAATTTTTTTATAAAAAAAAAAAAAATTCGTTTGAATGATGATCATGATAAAATAAAAAATCTATGTAACAGGTATCCTCCTGCAAGTCGAGCTTTGAGCTTGGTTATGATTCCAAGACTAGAATACAGAACATTTCTTGACTTAAAGCTTCGTTCGTTCATTAATCTGTCAATTAGATTAGTAGTTGTATCACAATGAAGAAACCATTAATATGAATCAGCAAAATTTGCTATAAAACATTCTCTCGGCTGCAGCACTGCTACCACGATGAACTCAAGTACATAATAATAAAGTCATAACAACAAAAAGCCATCAAAGGATGTCTATTAAAATCTCAGTCCAATAAAGGTTAACGAAGGCGAGAATACAGTCATAGTTATTCATTGAGCTCGGACCAGATCTGCTTGAAAATGTAACGTGGTGTTGCAAGGAAACGTCAAAATATACGCGAAACACGTGCCAGTACTGAGCTCATATAAATTCCACAAGTTTCATTTGCGCACAATTGTGTGGTGCAAAAAATTAGATTGTGCGGATTTTGGATAAAATCTTTTTTACAAGGGATATTTGATGTTTACTGTGTCATGTTTTATTAAAATTGGTGCAACCACTTGGTTGACTTAAAATTTCCAATTTTGTTTTTTTTTGTGTAACCATGATATTGTAAGCGTCCATATACTGCGCTGACTGCGTACTATCAGTAGATATTTGTGTAGTAAAGTATATTTGTTTCCAACCATCGCCACATCGTCGTTATAAAGAAGAATAAAATTATAGAAGCAAATTCAGTGTAATAGCTTGTTTATTATTTCATAGGATGTTTTGCGATATTTAAACACTCGATAGAAATTATTAGCTGTAATAAATAAACAATTATAAAAGTCTTAACTGATTCCGGCGATAAATACTTAATTAAATTGAAATATCAGGATATGTTATATCACCTACATTAATATGTCTATGAAAGTTGTTAAAACACCGGCCAATTATAATTTCATTTGGTTCTGCTTTGATCGATAAATGATTTTAATACGCTCTTATTTAAATCAGCTTTAGCTTCATTTCTGAATTTGTTCCGAGTGATAACTATAATATTGTAGTATGTTAGTTCCTTTTCTCATTTCAAGATTTATAAAGGTTTTTCTGAAACCTCATCAGGCCGTACGTCGATCTGTTGCTACTGTAGTGGTATAAAAAACCTCATAAGCTGCTATCTGATATTATCGCTTGATCAACACAGTCTTATTTATCATCTTATAAGTCATTATATCTATACTTAATTTAATTATATCTAATAATATACATTCATAATGCTTTTGCTTAGCATAACTGGTCGTATTTTTGGTGCTTTCTTGATACCGTGCTTCTGATAGTCATGCAAATATTCTGTAAATAGTCTAATAGAATGATAATAATTATAATTGGAAAATATACACCTTAGTTAATTTTTAATCTATTATCATTACAATGCGTGGAGAAAATCAGCTGGTTAATGAGGTGAAAGAACTTTCTACGTCCGAGTTAAACCTACTTCACTTCACTACGATCTGACACGGATATCGTCCTTGAGAAATATATTAACTCACCCAATAGAATCATTAGTGATTCTAATTTTTATTAATAGAATAAGTAGTGATTCTATTGGATGAGAGAAAAATTAGTGATAGGGTTTTACTGCCAGAAAGTGCCTTTCGATATTTCACGAAAGTTAAATCTAATATTCTATCAGGTTTGGACTATATCGCTGTCAGTTTTGACTTGAACCTCCATGGCGATGGGCATGTTGAACGCATGAACGTCATACATTCATGAACATTTAAGGCGCCTGGATCAAAGGGCCTCTCTGACGTTAATTACAAAACGTTCTCACTTCTGTTCCTTTCGCGAACAAACCGCTGATAGACACCTAAATGGAGTGGGGAAGTGATTTCCACTTCGTTTTATATGTCCATAAATGTTTCTTGATGAAGGACGACTATATAAAGGCAGTTCTCAGTCATTCTGCTTATAAGTGCGTCGTTTAGAATGATTTGTTTTCATATTATTGCTCTCAAGTTTGCGTTTCACGGTCATTATTGGTTTGATTTCGGTGACGATGCCAAATGTGTTGTGATGGTATTTAAGTACATCTGTATAACCTTATACAGCTCTTTTTTTGGGCATTCGTTATTTTTAATCAAGAATTAACTCTACTTAAATTGATGGGGAAAGTTAACTACTTAATCTTGTATATCCTGATTTCTTGAAAGATTTACTTTGATGGAAGTTATTACTAGAAATCAAAGGCGTCTGGTTCTTTGGTTTCTAGTAACAGCCAGCAGAATTATAATGTAACTGAGGGCCTTCTTGATTGATCAATTCATTCAAATATTGATTATTATCACTTTAATTAACATTTTATTTATATGCTATGATATAGTTTAGTATATTTATATAAAATAATCAATGTCAGTTTCACGTTTAAAAATTTAAATAAAGTCGCCGTCATTTGTTGTGTTTTCCAAAAAAATAACAAATATTTAAAATCGACCAATGGAATATTGAAATGTGTGAAAGTATGGTCCCTGGGTTTTAATGGATTTCTTTTTGTTAATGTTCGTTTTCAATACTGTTTATCCATTCAAAAATACTTTCATTACTTTCCAAGTAGCCGAACCACTTCACGAATCTGTTCCCTATCTGTGTCATCGACTTCACATAAGCTGGTTATCAGTCCCATCGATATCTTCAAAAGGTACCGTCGAAGCCAATGAGGTCAACACGATGCGATGTCACAACTCTCGATCTCAATGCACTCTCATACATTGTAAAAAGCGTAAAGTTGTCACTGCATTTGTGAAATATATGAAACTGGTAACAAAATTCTGTTGCCAAAAGCCATTATTCATATTCTTAATAGCTTCCATCGCGTGCCTTGCCAAACGAAGGTTACTTTTAAACAAATTATCGGTAGGCATGCATTTATATATAGATAAGTAGGTACCTATTGACTATTATTTAGGTCAAGTATATAAAAAGCTGATTAAAATTAAAGGTACTTGTTCAAGCTCGAATTGAAGTCATTAGTTCAGATTAATGGCACAAAAGACACATGAATATTAAGACAGTATGTATATACAATAAGCTTATGTGTCTAAAGTCACTCAGCACGCGTTGCCTTATATATTGACAAGTGCTTATAAGGCATTGACCAATGTACAACGCCTACTTAAACCCACACTCATCTAAGTCAGTAGCTAGGCATCTACTCATATATAACTAGGTGTGACTATTAAGGTATATACACACACAATACCGTGCTTCTATTCGTTAGCGTGGGCAAGCACGACAGACATACTTCATAAGTTCTACTAACAAACCCTTTTGTGGTCACAGAGTAACGGCCGACGCGGCTCTAAAGCATGTCAGAGCACCATATTTATAACACTACGAGTTATATGCATGAGTAATGGGACTTATGTACCCCGCTGCATTATACTGTAGTAAATCCAATGTAGTATCGCGTTTACTATTTAAATGTATTCATCCGTGAGTTTATCCGGCGTCATACTGAGAGCCTTTCGCGTGGCTACACCGAGACGCCCATGAATAATTTTCGTATAAGCCTCCATCGTGTCGTTGAATCCCTACCTCTGTAGCTGTGATTGCCTAAAAATATCAAAATATTTTCCCCTGATACTTACGCTAGAATTCGTAAACATTCGTTCCTTGGATCGTAAAATGATAAAATCTTAGTACTTAGGTGATATTCGCACGTTTTTATTCAGTGAAGTACAAAAGTTTTGGGCAGAAATCCTCTCAATTGTGCCAATAATATAGCTAATATAATGTCTTGGGAGTAGTTTGGGTGATCATTACTTAGGTACAGGTGTATGGGTGGGACGTTCGGGATATAGTTTGCAATAGAGGCAATCAATAACAAACTATACCTTCTCTACTGAATAATAATACAAAGGTATTAGATATGTTTTGATACAAAATGTATAATTATTGTAATTTAGCATAAATATTGACTTAATTAACCGTAAAATTTTATGATATAAGTATTTAAGAAAATAGTAAAATAATTATACCAAATTGATCAATTCTTATATAGACTCCAATTATGTCATGTCGATACCAATCCATAGAAAAATAAGAAACTTAAGTTAAAAATACTACTAATACAAAACACTATATCTACTACAGTTTTAATGAAATTCCTTAATTAAGTCTGTTTTCATTTCAGTCGAACTACATTTAAATAAACGATAATAATAACAAATCATTCAACACTTCATTTTCGATATAATTTCACTTTTATCGATACCTACATAATTTATTCGATATGAGTAAAAGTGAAACTTATTAATTACGAATGAAATGATGTGATCAGCTGACGAATCGATAAATTTAATTAGTCGTATATTACTTGATCCACGCATAAAATCAGTTTTATGATGCATAATGATTTGTAACCGCGTTTTATATGATTATGATAGAGTTATAAAAATATATGTGTTTATATTAGTAGAATATCAATTTCGCATTTCGATCATAAATACAACAGTAAATCGTAATTACAATAATAGAGAGTTAAAGTTTTAAAACAAAATACTGTTGTCGTTTGTTTGAATATGTTTCTTCATTCGAATTGGGAATGAATAAAACAAAAGTTTTCTCTAAGATATAAAATTTTATTTCTATTGTTTGGCTTAACTACTAAGTAGGTTAGGTATGACTTTAAAGAAATCCCACGAAATACTAATATAAAAAAGAAAATTTGGATATTATGAATATTGTAATGATTGGCTCTGTGTACGCTCTAAAAAAAATATCTAGGTAATAAACCCATACCTATTAAAAAAATTTTTAACACTTAAATTGACGTTTGACATCTGAAAAACAAGAGAAATACCCAGGATCATTCATATTTATTATTATATAAAAAAGCTTCTAGCAAGCTTCCGCAACTCTGCTCGTCTCGTTTATCGGTAAAACACACCCTATGGCTACTCCAGATTTTAATCTATCTGTATGCCACATTTCATACAGAACCTTTCAGTCAATTTGACGTGATTGAGTAACAAACATTATATACATCCATCCTAAGCTTCACATTTATAATTAAATTAGGACACACTTAATATATCTATTAAACAAAAACTCGAAGTACGATGACAAGAATATTGTTTAGATAGGGTCATCTGCAGAATTGCATGGACAGTACAGGATCATCGCTCAAACCCATTTCTTAAAAAACAATTGAAAACCACTGGCGCTATCCAGCCCATTTTTGAATAGGTATACACCTGTAACGGTTGCACCCGTTGCAGGCTACGTCCTGCACGAATGCACCTCTTTTGACCACCTTTTGGATCTCTTTTGATTTCTAAATTAATACAAATTCTTAAATTCGAACCGAGTCTTCGTCGGAGCATCCGTCGAAGACTTGAGGCTCATTACAATTTTAATTTCTAGTGCAGTGCACGCTATTCTGGTCATTTAAAATAATACTATAAGTTTATAACAGTTTATAGTAATACTCAATTAATACTACCGAAGATCAGTTCTGTGTTTTATTTTGAGGGCCCCACGCCCTTCCCCGTATAGCCGGATCTACTCCTATACTCTTGCCTAGCGCCCACTGGAGGGGACGGTGGAGACGCTAGACGCCTAGTATCTAAAGATCTATTATAATATAAAATTTTTATGAATACCACTTACTATGGCATGGAGGCTTCACTTTCAAGAAGAAATTTATATAACGTTCCTATTTTATTTATTCCAAAAGTGTCCTGCATAAAATAAAATTCCATCCCTCCAGGAATTCAAACCAAGCTCGCGAGAACAGACACCAATAATATTCAAAGGCACGGGTTGAATAATTAATTGAATGTTCAATACCAAACAAACTTAGTTGTCAGTACATTTGTTCGTCTAGTTTTGCATTAATTACCCTAATGAATTGAATTGACTGCATAATGTAAGTGTTTGTGTACCTGCATATTAACTACTAGCAGTAATTAATAGCTTTATCTGATTTGTTTTTGAACATTTATATAACTTTCTGGCTAGCTTTTCATAGATTCTATTCGCTATCTCGACATTTGATTCGATTTTAATATTGTTATCGAATGTTGGAAGTTTAAATTAGTTTATTCAAAAATTTGAAATCGATGTTTAATTGATCGATTGTGTGTCGAGATTGTGAATACTCAAGTAGGTAGGTACTTTGTTTTTTATTTATTGCAGAAAGAAATAGATCAGCTTACAGCTCATTTGTTTGTAGTAGTGACGGCTGCACGTCATCATCTTCATATCAGCCCAATAACCTCTACTGCTAGACATAGCTCTCACCTATTTCTGCCATAGCGAGCGAATTTGTGAAGCCTGCAGCCAATAGCCACCTAACCAGATACAAATACATGTTTCTTGTTGATGCTGAAAATTTCAATTCAGTAAAAATCCAATAACGTTTTTGCCCGATCCGGGAAACCAAATCTAAGTATCAAAAATGCTATGGTTATCGATTGCAATAACAGCTTATAATTCAGGTCTGCCATATAATTGGTTCTTTAGTCGTAAGTTCATTCTGAGAGCTTTATTTAGCTAAAAACAGCTCTTTTGAACATTAACTCAATGGAATATGATTTTCAAGTTAGTACTTACTTTCCAACGCATCGGACTATAATTTGGTTGCGTAATTGCTGAATCCAAAATGATGGTATGTGTGTGCCTTCATCGACTCAACGTATATTTAAATATACGCTTGAGCGATGTCTGTAATTACCACAGTAAATGCTGTTATCAAAATGGTTGGAGTACATTATCTACATTCATGCCTACTTTCAATCGTGACTACTATACTGACTAATATTATTATCTATCAATCGTGTGGTGCGGAAGGCGGATGACCGAGTCTTATGGCGCGTGTTGGGAAGAGGCCTATTCCCAGCAGTTGCTTGAAGTTGCAGAAAAAATGTTTTTCCCACTGGCAACTCTAAGTGGCATGCTCACGTGTATCAAATCCGCAAAATCCTAGGGGCTTACTCTGAAATTCGACTTGCGATTAGTCAGTTTTGATGTCGCTGTCAAATCTTTGAGAGTGACAGCGACCATATATAAATTTTCTTACATTTGAATGCGACATCAAAACCGACCAAACGAATGTCGAAATTCAGAGTAAGCCCCCTAATGTTTTGACAAAACATGGAAAAACTAAAAATGTCGGTTCTAAAAGGTGATATAGACTTTGTTTAAAGACACTTTTAGTAATTTAAACTTTTAATTCATGTTGCGTATGATGGATGAATTATAAGCGTATTAAATGCAAAGCTTACCGTTGGATTATGCATCGTCTCTGGACATACACATACACAGTGTGCTATGTGTTTGATTCACTGGCGCCAGATGCGTTAATTGGCGCCATACATTTTCGTTTTATTATCTAAACGTATACGTCAGAGAACGATGCAAACTGGAGTTATGTGTTGCATAAGTTTTCTTTTTGTATAATAAGTAGAACCCTTTTAGAAGCATCTCACCTGTTTTCTAATTGAGTAAGCAAATTATGGAGCATGAAATATCTCAAATATTCTTGTTTTGTTCATTCTCTATTCATTATTGTATATAGTTTAAAGCTACCATAAGATGTGCCCAATCGTGCAAGCTTTCATTAAATATACGGTGAAATTGTTAAGTTCAAGATAAATATGTGAAACGCAAATACATTAATTAACTATTATTTCAATCCAATCGAATGGTATCAAATTTCTCAATAAAATTAAACTAATCATCTACATACGTTAACTTCCAGTTAAAGAAGTCGATTTCTATCACTAACTACAAAAAATAAAAATAAAATTTCAAACAACTATAACAGGGCACTTCAAGTTCAAAGTCCCAGATTACGTAACGAATCCAACCCATCACTACCGTAAATGTAATCGGTTCATGGCTTTTAACCTGTAATCAAGGCTATGATTACCACTATTACAAGTAGGCGATCACACGGTTAACTATTCAAGATCCGATAAAAAGATCGTCCGTAAAATCGTAATCGTCCACGCTCAATCAAAACATAGTTAGGCTGTAGGATTTAATTGACGATGAAGTTTCAAAAGGATCTTCTGTGACCCCGCTGAGGACTACTTAAATGTTGCCTTATCGGGCACGAAAATTGTCGTTCGGGCTTTCGAAATAATAAATCTTCAGATGGAGCTATAGAGTAAGCGAATAATAATTACGTACTGTAGATACCTACAAGTTGTGTACTTAGAATATTTTTGTTTTTAGGTTTAAATATAAAAGTTTAGTGATGGGTTACTGTTAGATTAATGCTGGAACTGGGGCTGGACACGCGTCCGCGTGTCTTGATATCTATTATTAAATCAGTCGACTGGACCGTTATTTCTACACACTTGCTTTTCCTTTGCACATCTGACATTGGCAGAATTGTCGACATCGGCACGCTTGCCATAAAGAAAAATAGAATAGAATAGAAATCAGTCGACTAAGAGAGTTAGGCCCTTGTGAATACCACAGCTATAATTACGATTCTTAGGAGCAGAGTGCTATTGAAAAAAATTAAGTTAGAATTAATAGTTGATAGTTTTTCAGTTAAGTTGCCTGTCCACAACGCTTTCTTCATGGCTCCTTACTTGAAAAGTTGGTAAAAAGCGAGACCAGTTTCCCGTTAAGTCAGATAAAGTTGAAACTTGAAGCGGCCGTTTCAAAAGAAGTGGAAACATTCGAGAAATGCCGATAGCGTGTCTGCGCCCATTGATTCACTGGTTAACGAAACCTTATGGACTGAGAACGTAAATCTTTGGTTTGCAAAAAATACTACCAAAATACTGCTTGTTTCTCACACATTGTTAGGAGAGGCCTATGTCCAGCGGACTGCAATAGGTTGAGATGATGATGATGATGGTTACACATTCTATCTTATCAACATACAGTCAGATAAATATACCTAGAACAGTGATGATGCTTTCGATACATTTTTAAACCATTTGATGCAAATGAAATCCATAATATCCCACTGTACGAGTATAACACTATTTTAAAAATTTATATTTAAAAAAAATACTGTTTATTCTGTTTATGCGGTTTAATCTTTTAATTAATACTTTATGGGCATCGATGCTTAGTAAGAGTGGTTGAAATTTTCATCCTATTCACAATACTATTTTCACTAGAAACACTCAAAAATTCTTTAAAAATATACGGTCATATTGAGAACCTCCTCTGTTTTTTAGTAAAAATGGTATATTTTTAATACCGGTAAACTGAATATTAATTAATTAATTTTGTTTCCTCTCAAAGTGAACATAAGGCTCGTAACAGGATTTAATTATGGCTTCTGTTTCAAGTATAACCGAATTATACCTACTTATTATAATTTTTATACGGTCTTGTTATTTATAGTCCAGTAATTATAACGATCTTTACAGTGATTACTTATAGAAACAGATGCAATCTGATACATCATTTAATTACTTAGAGATAATTATAATAGTAATATTCTACCATATTCACACAGCGCCATCTAGTCCCAAAGTAAGCAATCATATTTGCTTGTGTTATGGATACTAAACAACTGATATACTACTTAAATACTTTTTTTTTTTGTAAATACATACATATTATAGATTATATACATATTAGAGAATGATGAAATAAAACAAAGAATTTTTCTCTATTTTATTTCATCATTCTTTTTTTCTTCTATTTATATTCTTTCTTGTATTTTATATTGTGTAAGTACAAAACATCGTACCGTAAAATCGATCAGTTAGTGCTTTTGTTTCAATACTATATTTATCATCATCATCATGTCAACCCATGAACGTCCCACTGCTAGCCACGGGACTCCTCCAAAGAATGTGGAGCGAATTTAGCCTACTATACCATGCTGGCTAGACGGGTTGGTATAGGGTTTGTTTCGAATTTTCCTTTTTTCGCAGTGCTCTTGTCTGCATTAGGTTAAACCTTAGGCGCCTTTTATGACACCCACGGGTTGAGATGGGGTAGTGACAATTATAATAAAAATAAATTATTTATTTTTATAAGTATATCGCGCCAAGTTACGTTCTATACCTACAATACGTACGGAGTTAAAACCATAAGTTTACTTATAGGTATTTAGTCACCTCACACAAAAAGACAAGTGCTCATAATTACTTAAGCGACTCCGTGCATGGCTTGAAGTCTTGCCAGGCATCTCATTGATTTGTACATAAATTCAATATTGTCACTATATTTTATTGCCACACCCATAATTACTTATTGTCCATTGTTTTAACTATTATAAAATGCCATGGTTGATAGTTTGTCTCTATAGTCGAAGGCCCAAGCCTTAGTTTATGTATTGTTGTTTATTCGACAACCAAATATTTTAAAAAATTAATGAAAGAGATGCTTACTAAGTAATTTAATTTATGGGCTGTATCTCAAACGTTTCTTTTAATTCAACCTACATCATTGGACAGCTGGACAAAGACCTCTTCTATATAAAATAAATAGCAAAATAAAACAGTTATAATTTTGCAGTATCTACTATATTGAGATAATATAATAATAATAATATTTCACCACATTCACACAGCGCCATCTAGTCCCAAATTAAGCAATTATATTTTCTTGTGTTATTGGTACTACACAACTGATATACTACTTTTTTTTTGTATATGAATACATATTATAGATTAATTACACCCAGACACAGAACAAACAATTATGCTCATCACATAAAGATGTGATGTGTCCTGGATCAAACCCACGACCTCCGGCTAAGCAGTCAGGGTCACTAACGACTAGACCAACAGGCCAGTCTTTGCCAGTTAGAACTAAATGTAGTCTATGACATTATTATGCCAGCCCCACAAATTACCAACAATGTCTCATATAACAACCAAAACATTGTTTCAAGTAACAACTATGCTAATTCTGGTGTTACCTTCTGTAGTCCTAAAATCCAGATTTATTTTCAAGTTCCTTACTGCTAATAAAGTACCTAGCCTTGTCAATATAAATCTAACTAGTCGTTGACCAAGTTACCTTGTCACATTTTATAGGAATGCAAGTTAAAATTTATTGATGTAAGTCTGAGGCCAATTTATACGCAAGTTATTTGTCTGTTACAATAATATTTGCCTAAAATAGTAAAATTGGACCATTACCTTATTAAAAATAGATGGCTAACTTTTTGTTCATCTTATGAAAGCATTTTATCTTTTAATTTCAGGTAAGCACGAGGAAACTGATCAATGATATATGGTATGTATTAATGTTTATCAGAACCTACCTACTTGAGAAGCGATGGTGGCTGAATGGATAAGGGACCGACGCGGCGGCGTGCAAATCACGCGGTCCAAGTTCGATCCCGACCGGCAATACCAATGTGAATTCCGCTTTGTGGAATTTATATGTACAAGTCAACTGATTTACCATCTGCTAAAGGTGAAGGAAAACATCGCAAAGAAACCCACATACCCTAGAAGAAATTCTATGAGTATGTCTGATCCACCAACCCGCACTAGGCCAGCGTGAGTGGATTATGGCCAAACCCTCTCAACTCTCTAGTTAGAGGAGAGAAGACCCGAGTCCAGCAGTAGGACTTAATGGGTTGCTGATGATGATGAACCTACTTATCTATTAGGTACATATAATAAAATTGTAACGGGTTGATGTCTGTACATTGAAGGTATTGAAGAAAAATTAATGTAGGGGGTCTTTTTTAGAGCCACAAAAGTAAAATTGTCAATTTTAGAATTTTTGTCTGTTTGTATGTTTGTACGCTTTTGACGCAAAAACTGCTGCTTGGAATTGAATGCAGTTTTCACCAAAGTATTGCTAAAAGTCTAACTCAAAATATAGGCTAATTTTTACCGACATACTACACAGGCGGGTGAAAGCTAGTGTATTCTAAAATTGAGTTCCAAATCCAACTACGATTATTTGAATATTATGAAAGTTCAATACTCTATATATTGTCTTGCAGTAGCTTATACCAACAATATAATCATAATAAGCCACTGTTCTATTTGCCTTTCAATCTGATATAGATGTAATTGTACGTTACTAGTAAGTGGCTCATAAACTTTAAGACAATCACTGTGTCGATGTAGGAGTGTAATAAGAGAAAGTACCACACTGCAGCATAAAGATTGCTTATCATGTTTTCTATTGATTGAGCACAGGTTTCAGTTGATCTTCTTTAACTACTGAAGAGTTCCTTGAGATAGCTAAATTTCCTAATAATTTTTGAGCTTTGTAGGTTGAGTACAGTATTAAGAGAGATGCTGTGATATATTCTTTCACTTCCTACCTATCCATTCAATGAATTTGTACTTAATGGGACTGGCCTGTTGGTCTAGTGGTTAGTGACCCTGACTGCTAAGCCGGAGGTCGTGGGTTCGATCCCCACCCAGGACAAATCTTTGTGTGATGAGCATAAAGGTTTGTTCTGTGACTGGGTGTAATTTATCTATAATATGTAAGTATTTACAAAAAAAAAAAAATAAGTAGTACATCAGTTGTTTAGTAGGTACCCATAACACAAGCAATTGCTTACTTTGGGACTAGGTGGCGCTGTGTGAATGTTGTAGAATAAAAAAAAAATTGCAGTTGATAAAGTTGTAATTTATCTTTCTTGATAGCTATAAAACTTATTGCTGTTTCAAATCTAGCTAAAAGTAGAGTCTAGTAAATACCAACTATTTTTAGGATTTCCACCTCGTGTCATGCCTCGTGTATACCTCTTATGATACGAACTAAATAGAATTAAAAATTCGTAATGTTACGTGTACTGTAAGTATGTCAACTTGTCCTTCAAACGAGGCTTAAATAGAGCTATCCTTTAAAAGTAGAAAACGGCTTGGATGGCCTCTAACATTGCCAACATCCATGCGCAATGGTTACTTACCATCAGGTAGGCCGCTAGCTGATCTGATAGTTCTGGCAGTTATAAAAAAAAAAATATGATTTATTTATTTCATGGGTTCTTAAATCCATTTATACAATTTAAAAAGACTAACTTTTTAATTTTCTCTCCAACAGCTACGTAGGCGTTTATTAAAAAGCTCTAATTTGTCCGAGCTCGGCGGGCCAACTTTTGAACGATTATAAATCGCACGCGCGCCTGCTTTATTGTAGCCAGTCGCCCGACTATGCTGCGCCACACCACGCTAACTCCATTATTTTAAAACTTCGCCAACCAGCTGTTTAATCTTCCAGGCTTTAAGGATAGTTTTGTTGGCGCCTCGAGTTTTGAACGCGATTGAAATAAAAGTAACAAGAGTGTGTTTGGAACAGTCCATTAGCTTTGCAGATTATTTTCTAGATCAAATATCGTTTCATTAACCAGATCTTTTACGTAACAGACACACATCAACATAATAATTTGCTTTTAAATGTATATGGAAAGTATAGACTAATTTAAGTATACATAATTAACTACCATTATTTTACATTATTCAATTCACGCTATTAATACCAGAACTTTGGCGCATTCCAAATTTCGTCTACGGAACGTTTCAAGTCTACAGACCTAGTCTACAGACACGTCGTATTTAGAATCTAAATCTAAACAAAGATATTTTTAGTCTTTCAATTAAATTAATTGCTCTTAATATTCTGAAGGTTGATAGAAATGGGTTATAATGTCTGTTTTGTTGCCTTAAAGCATGTGATTAACTTGAAAATATTTAACATGCGTTAATACTCAGTGGAAACCCTGCAGCGGTTAAGCTACTTCAAGTCTCGGTAATGATTTACAACCTGTTGAGACGTGCTAATGAGGCCAGGAGAAATAATGACACATTTGTATGAATAAGTTGATCATTTGTTAGATATACTACTGCTTACATTTCTAAGGTCAAATTCCAATCGCACCACGATAAGAATTTGATAAAATCAACTCCATCAGATATAAATGAAAAGCAAACCGAACCATACCCTTATGGAAATTACGAGGTCTTCTTAATGGCCGAATAACACTTACTTAAGTCAAAACATGATTCAGTAAAATGAAAAAAACTTTTAATAATACCAATATCAGGCAAGTATTTTTTTTATAATAAGATAGGTATAAAACAAAACCGCTTGAATTCCAAGTCCTCAAAATTCGAAGAACACAATAAACGCAGCCATCGACGCCTACCACGTTTGCAAAAAACGACAACTTCGGGACCCGATGATAAACTGGTTTTCGACCGGGTAATTCGTCTTATCTTTTTTCTCTTTCGTTCACTGCTAATGGTGGCATTGGGAAAAGGAGAGGGGGATATCAGGTAACACCAAAACCGGTGAGTCCAGTTTTATTTATTTCTTAACTTGTTGCTGGCACATAAAACATTTTTCGATTTGCGGACTAAAGCTTGGGTAATTGCTTTAGCATCTGACTTGACTAATTTGCATGGTATGAATTTTAAATATGGCCGCTGTTGCGAATGTTAATAAATTATGTCCCAACCGCTGCCTGTCTTTATATTTGCCGTGCTATTATGGACACCCTCAATGGAAAAGGAGAAAGATAGGGTATCCGTGTTTTCTGTAAATAGAATATATTTTGATGTAACGAGTTTTAGAAATTTGTGAACCTTTTATTATTTTATGATATTCTATTAAAAATGTTAAAACTTTTGAATATCTAGTATTGAATTATTTCAATTATAAGTCCTACGTCATCTTTAAACGTAGTAAACAACTAACACGATATTATTTATGGCATAGGTAATGAGAACAGGTAAATAAATAAAGTAATAAGTACTAGTACAGCCCAATAATTGCTCGCATTCATCATTGCTACATTAAATGTAGTAAATAAACCTTAGTACAGAAAGTACTACAGAGACTGTTCATAAATCGCGAATTGAATTCCAAAGACGCTTTTAAATCATGACAATACCAGATACAGTACGCGTTATCAATTAGAACTACTTAACAACTTCAATTTCATTATCAACAAACTCACAGTTCTCATATTTATAACATAACACAGGGGAATAGAGTTTAAAATTGTTTAGCAATTAGTTTCTTGATAGCAAAAAGTTAATGGTCAAAGGATCGCTCGCTTCGGGCACGTAGCGCTTAATAAATAAAGGAGAAGAGAGTTAGTACTCGCCGTGAGCAGAGCTTGTTCCTTATCTGTCCGCCTGTGTGTACTAGGCCGGGTAACCCTACACCCAGTTAGACGCTTAGGTACATCGGAAAGTATATTATTGTATCTGTTTCTTAGAGATATATGTCTGCACCTCAGACCAACAAAAAAGTAAAGACGGAGCATCACGAACATCAAAATGAAGCCACCTGTTTGTCTATGTGTTTGTTGGCAGGGTTGCCACTTGTTAAACATTTTCCCTATAATTTGGGAAATCATATTATGTGTGTGGGATAAGTATATTATATTATACGAGTAAGATATTGTTGTGTATGTATTGTATCTCAATTGTTTAGAATGACTTCTATTGCGTCTAAAAACTTCATACATTCATAATTCGGTTCGCATAAAACAGTAGGAATAACATATTTAACATTCACAGATATTTTACCACAGGCCTGTATTAAATCAGACTAGAGGTCTGATTTAATACAGGCCTGTGGTAACCTGTGGCAACACATTGGTGAAATTTATTTATAATTTATAAATTATGGGTCATCAATCATAGGTGAAATTATACGCGTTCATGCCGTACATTTATACAGACAGATTGGCAGGCAGACAATTTAGGCTCCTGTTGCCCTAAAAAGACCTATACTTTTTCTTTAAGATCTATAATGTACAGACATCAGCCTGTTACATATATTAAGATAATTTCTGAATTTTATTACGTTTCATCCCCAATTTCACCCTTCCAAAGCCACCCTTGTCAAAAATATTGATGAGGGTATTTTATATTTTGATAGTAGTACCGTAAAACAAATTTTCAAACCTATAAGTTAAAAAACAAAGAAGTTTCATACAATCGTTTTTATCCCTTTTCACCCCCTTAGGGGTTGAATTTTAAAGAACCCTTTCCTAGTACACTTCTAGACATTAAGACAAACACACCCTCCAAACGTCAAGTCGCTACGACCAGTGGCTTCGGCTGTGCGTTGTCTGTCAGTCAGTCAGGACAAAGCCTTATAATATGTATGGATGGATGTTAGTAAAATAAAATAAAATCACTGATTTTGAAAAAATAAAAAATACCTATTTTTACCCTTGTAGACACAACGCTGTAGGTAGTATTGTTGACAATATACATTATTTTTTATATCTACGTATAAATCGTTTTATTTGCAATGAATACTATTTACTAGACTAATTTAAATTATTTCGATTTATGTGTTCTGAATTGTTTAAGAAATTCGTAAATTTAAAATTAATTAATTATTTATTTAATATCTCATTTTTTTAATTATTTTAAATCGAATCATGAATTTGTAAGGTCATTACAAATTTCACAAAAGAAAACGAATCGACAGAGTATAATCTGTGGTTTAATAAATGGGGAAATATTAAATCATAGCTATGGCTACATTATTATTTTTGTTTTGTTGGCAGTATTGGTACCAACTAACCTAAAAGTAACCTTAAATTTACAGTTTCATTAATTAAGAAATGATGTAAATTCAAGTATTTACAAGTGATAAGTGATTCCATGGGATTTCTTTTGTATATTACTGTTGTTTTTGCAACCTTTCACAACACAGGTAGGCATTATCACTTTTTTTTATTTTAGTTATTTGTTTACGACGCGGCGACGACTCGTGACGTACTAAAAGAAATTGTCTCGGTTTTAGTGTAGGTGTGTGCGTGAGGTTGTGTGTTTATTTGGAATGTCTTGGTCAAGTTGACTTCACTGCAATTGTTCGTGATGCTCTGTCTTTACTTTTTTGTTGGTCTGAGGTCTGCACGAAGAAAAAATCGAAAATTGAATCGAGCGAAATCAATGAGAGTGGTGCTAGAGGTCACGTAAGAATGGCTACGCATCTTGATTTATTGGAATATCATTTTATTTTTAAGATAAACGACAAATTTAAATGCATACATTTGATTTAAAATATATGTCAGTGCCACAGGTTAACCACCACATTTTAAAGATCGTAATGATATTTATGATGTACGAAAGGCAGAGAATGAGAAGGTAATAAATAATGCTCTCGGGCAAATGGTTACCAGTAACAAGGTGCAACTGGAACCTGCAGCACATGTTTGTTGTTTATCTTCAGGTACCAGCTTTTCAATCATTTGCGAAAACGCAAACAAGGTCTCAATAACAAAAACAATGATAGAAGAAAATGGAATAATGGAAATTACACTTATATAAGAATCCGTCGTAAAAGAATATCTTCAATACGAAACGTAACCACAGATAGATGTAATAAACCAAAAATCTAATAAATATCCATATAGAATGTCAAAGAATAGACTTATAGGTACATTATTTCTAATAGATTCGCGACTGTTCTTGAGTGTTTGTTGCTCCAAATTGGACTCTTCTCATAAGGAAATAAAACTGAATTTTGAATAATAGCAACATTGGCAAGCAACGGGGTGCCAGCAGAGGGGCTGATTTATACTGGAGCAATGCAGCAGTGGAGTAGTGTGCAGTTAGTATTGATTTCCATTCGTAACGCCCATCCCCCGCTCCGCTTGCATCTCACCTCACGCACCGTAACAATGGCAAAAGGCCAAGTATCCGATGCCGGTGACATTAAAAAAATAAATGGGCATGTAAATTTGAATACGGAATGTCTTCGTTTAAATTGTGACATGCAATGTATGCCCATGCGCGTGGTTAGATCTAACCTTCTTTCAAACATAGAATTCTGACCTTTAAAACCTATAAAATAGTGTCAAATTTACCTTGGCAAATATTTCTACTTTGCTGTTCGCGTGTGCCTATAGCATTAATTTTCTAGGTAAGTTGTGAATGGATGCAGTGACTCAAAACTGTTTACCCAAGCAAACCTTTACACTGATTGAAATCAAAGGGAGGTTATTCACTAAGCTTATTTAGCGCTATGGAAAAAAAAACACTGTAATTTTCCTGAAAATTTCACAATGGACTGAAAATCAAAATTTTGTAACAATAGAATAATTAATACTCCACCATTATTTTTTTAAACAAATGTTTTTATTGACTCCTTGTTTGGTCTTTTAAAACCTAGTATAACCAACTAAAACACTGAAGTGGTTTATTCACATACGTTTACGATGGCACATTGACTTGTAACTTGAATGCTTAAGATTTCATTTCTTAGTCGAAGTTACAGACAGAAAGTAAGCTTATCAAATCACGACAATTGCTCGTCACATACTGATGTCAGTGGGTAACAAATAAAACGTTTTATGAACTATATCGCTATGATAAACGTTCACAATGGCCTCGACCAACCGACACACTCCCGGACAGGGGTCGTTGCCCGCCATTTCGGTTATGAAACAGCATGTGTACACTACACACTACGATTGCGTAACAGAAAGATAAATATTCAATGTAAAAATTCATCTTATCATAACAAAAAAGCGATGGTATCCGAATAGATAAGTGACCGGCATGCAAATCATGTGGCCCGAGTTCGATAATCGATTTCAATTTGAATGAAGCAGTGTCACTTCAAATTGATGCAAAATAATTGCATCAATTTGATTCATTAGCATATTTCTTTAAGTACCTAAGTACTCGTCATTTCAACACACGTATTATTTACAAGGCAATTACACACAGGGGTCATTATAGTGCACTGACTTCCAAAAGGCCTTTGACAAGGTTAATCATAAATTATTTTCATAAATTACACCTTCAACATGTCCGTAGTAATTTTTACAGGTGAGTATCCTCTCAAATTAACGGAACTCATTTATCAAGTATACTGTATAGGTATAAAGTTAAACTTATCAGCATTAGATTTAAGTCCAGAGCTTTTCAGGGAACCAGTTTAGGTCCTCTCTTTAAATGTAGTAAATTACTCTACTAATTATTACTGTAAGATTAAATAAAATAGAAAGCTTAAATATAAAAGCTTATATAGCCTACATTGTTTAAGCAACCTCGTTATGTACTTAACGACTGTATCAGAAAATATAGAATATTAATTCGAAAGAAAATAGCGCAAATCCATAAATATCATTTATAAAGGTTATTTGTCTACCGATAAAAATCAGTATCAATTTTAAGTCATATTTTCTCTATAGCATGTTTGAAATTACAAAATGCAATATCTATTTATTGGAACTAGTCAGCAAAGAAAATATATATCCACCAGCTATTCGTTGAAACTAAACAAATTCTCTTAAAAGCATGTTTCAAATTACCAAATGGCCCATTTATTTATAAACTGTACAAAACATTTTAAAGCGCAGGTAATTTATTGTAGATATTTTATACATTTTATATTTATAAATGTTGGAAACTCTTCATAATATCTCAATGACAAATTGTGTATGTTGAGAATACCTAAATCAAAACATGAAATAAAAATAAAACTCCTAAATGTTGGCATAAGCAGTGTACGCTTACGTAACTGAGTGGCAATATCATTGGCTGATATTTTCGTCGTGGCAACCCCTCAATCCTCAATGCTTAATAGATCTAATAGAATGGGTTACTTACATCTATTGGAAATACTTTCACCCACTTCTTTATAAGAAATGATTGCTGTAATCGTAGTTCCTATATCAATAATTTCATTTCATTTCATTGTTCTTTTATTCTATACTAATACTGTCCATCAAGAAACAGGTGTGATCTGTTACCTATCAGAAATTTGAACATAGAATAATCGTTAGGAAATAAATAAGAGCGTCCACCCACACGGGAATCAATTAATTGTAGATTTTATTAGGTACGATGCTTTATAAATAAATCTTGTCTGAAAAAAGAATCAGGTATTTTTGGTACATCCGTTTTTTTTATTAAATATTTTTCATCAACTTTTATACCAACTTTTCGCATAAAATATTTCAAACAAAAGTCAGTTAAAGAAACAACTTCCTCGGATTAGATCGCGGAACAAAGAAACAAACACATAAACTCTCTTTATCGCTCATATTAGTCTAGATTATGGCAACTCACTCAAATATATTTTGATTTAGTCAATTATTAGGAGTATGAATCAGTTTTACGTACGTGTGTAACCTAAATATTATCTTAAAGATCATTACATGATTGTTTATACTCACGAAAAACGGTTAATAATTCTAGACTTCTAAAACTATAACTTGATAAAAAAGAATTTAGAAAGCACGTAGTCTGTAGTTATCTTCATGTTTTGTTATTCAATAATTTATATCAAGAAGATATAAATATCCAGATAAAAGTACCTACTTGATTACTTCATGTAAACAGCTCATAAATTTATTCATGGCAAAAAATGCGGTTGCGTAAGTCTTTTACTAAAACATATTTTAATGGACACTTATAATAAATTTTATTATTGTGTACCTACATTTTTAATTAGTAAACTTTATTATTTATAACACATTTAATACAATTGTGCAATTTTTCTTTTAAATAAGAGAAAAATTTAAATATGCTTATCGCAAGTAATTATGCTTGTAAAAATTATTTACGTATTTCTCCTGACTACTATATTTCAAGAACCATCTGAGGGTAGACATTCCGCATTTTATACGTGCTCTCGCAATAATTTACTTCGGCGGCCGTAGTTAAGATAAGTCACGATAAATCAGAATTTACGCGTATGTAAAACTGAAGCCATAATTTACACGTCCAATAAATACGTGGTCTTACCTCAGTTTTCACTCGGAGTCACAAACCAAACCGATTCAGCAATCGAAAAAAATTCGAGAAACTTATCTGTTCATTCTGCTCATAATCAGAAAAAGCTCAGGGCGCATCGATTTATTTTTGAAAAGAGAAAGCATCGGCATATCGAGTTCGTCGACACCCAGTCTTCCGGGTTCCGTATTATATACCAGCATTTAAATAAATAAATACGTCGCGTGAGACATTGATTCTTATCGCGTACCAATGAGATTTATTCGGGGCTTTCGACTGGATTTATCGTGTTACAAGGAACCCGTTCCGTGCCTACTTAGCTCAGTAAATAATGCCCCACCGAAATTAATGGTGTTCTTTCTTTAAATAGATGACTAAATACCCTGGCTCACGTTATCTCAGTTACCAAGCCTTGTTTATATTGGTTGCCTTACGTAATCTAAGCTTTTGGTTCCATTAAAACAGTGACCCCTACTACCGCATTATCATGTTACGGTATAATGAACTAACTTATTTGTTTATCGCGCTATCGGTCATGTAAGGATTTCTGTATCTGGTGAATGAATAATGCATACATACACTAAACTTAAGTATAAGGAACACTGTTAACAAAAATTCCATTAGGTTGATTATTTTGAGACACATTAAATATTAATACCCATTGCAGTTCAGATTATTATTATTCCCAATTTAGCCAAAAACATTCATAATAAAAACCGGCTACTTAATTTTGGCATCTAGATTTTATATCTCTCAGTCGAATCACCTGTGTAATAAATTGGAAGATTCATAAGTTTAAATAGCGTTATAAAAACCGTATCTTAGTAGTAAGCTATCTCTCAAAGTGGTCATAATCTACGTTGATGATTTTAATTCCTCATTAAGCATCAACTTTGTTTAATCTAAACGTCTTAGTAAACATTTGAAGGCACGTTATGCTCACTTTTACGTCAACGCGAGAGTCAATGTCAAAACATTGAGTACGGAACCACCCAACTACTCACTGGACAATTAATGGCTGCCGAATTTAAACAACCTTGAGCAGCACTCAGTTCTGTTTTAAGGTGTTCACATTGTGTTATCTCTTGTTATTTGTTGCCTACTATATTATATACGGACGGAGGATTTTCATATTTCAATTTAATGTGAACAGTAACCGTTTTTAAAAATGGAAATGCATTTTTGAAAGGTTCATTTCGTGAATTGTCAGTGGTTAAGGATAGTTTATTATTTAAAGCCAATTATTGAATAAAGTATAGTTATACATAAAAATAATAATTGCTATGAAAAATACTTAATGCTTTTGATTTAGTTCTCACTTGACTTATTATATAAATATTAAGTATCTACCTGCTTAAATAATTACCTAAGGTAATTATTTTTTTCTATCATTCTATTATGTTACGGTGAACTCTTATTGATAGAGTTATAGTAACTACTATATACTACAGTAGGTGAATAGTGAATATATCCTACTAATATTATAAATGCGAAAGTTTGTAAGAATGTTTGGATGTTTGGATGTTTAGATGTTTGGATGTTTGGATGTTTGTTACCAGTAAACGAAAAAACCACTGAATAGATTTCAATGAAACTTTGCAGTAATTTACCTTATACATCAGAATAACATATAGGCTATATTTTATCTAGATATCGCGTAAATTGGCTAAACCATGAGAACAAATGTAAAGTAAGTCGGAGAAAAATCTGCCATCTTATAGCTATTTCTGATTTCTCTACGTAAACCGTTAGTTTTACATAAGGACAATGTATGGAGGAATTGTTACTCTTAAATAGTTATAAAAAAAAGTCCGCGACAGCATATGCCTATCTTTTATGTGGAAGTCGATATAGAGAGAATAGTGAGCAAGAAATGCATTTAAATCGGATATTGCATTTAAAGTGAAAAATTTCATGGTAATAAACTAATTCCTAGGAATGTAAATACCTTTATCACTTTTGTCATTTAATGTAGATAATTTTTGTCGTTTACACTAAGTTATTTCGACAAATAGTTTAAAAGTTATTACGATATTAAATGAAATGTATATAATCCCAAAAATCTTATAATAATACTGTATGTCACCCGTGACTTCGCTTACCTGTTATTTTGTTCCTGTGACCACAGCAACTTTTCACTTTTAGAGGGGAAATTTCGGCCAATATTTTCTAAGCACAGATAATTACTTCAGATTAAACATAACCAATATTACGTGATTGATTAGAATAATACTTATCTTTGTAAACATCCATCCCGTGTTTTTTTGGTTAAAATTATCAAATATACAAACAAACATTCATCCTTTCAACTTTGTGTATGTATATTACTATATTTATCAACGTCAGCCCTAATGACAATTCAGTATGACAGATTAAAAAGAAATCAAAGATCTCTTTTTACTTTTTGCTTACTATTATATACAACCTCATTACTTGAATATATTACTAATTATTCACCAGTAAATTCAAAGAATATATTATGACAATTGTGTAGTAAAATTATCAAGTAAAATATGAAATAAAATATTTTTTGTAGAAAAGTAGATACATATATTGCAGTATCAAGGTAGTATAGTAGCAGAATACAAATACCATAGACCTAGGATCCGCGCGCCATTTTTATGTATTCGCGCCATTTATTTTCGGTCTAAAATTTGACATTTGACAGTGAATTATCATTGTATGTATTTATGGTCACTAAAGTCATAAACTAATAAAAATAAATGGATATTGTAAAATATGAAATAAAGTAAAACATGAAGAAAAATATTTTTCGTAGAAAAGTAAATACATTGCAGTATCAAGGTAGTATAGTAGTAGAATACAAATACCATAGACCTAGGATCCGCGCGCTTTTTTTTATAACGATTTTTTTTATTTATGGCGGTACGAAGTACGCCGGGTCAGCTAGTAATAATATATAGGTATAATAAATTTAATTTTTATAAAAATAATTAACAGGTTGATGTTTTACATCAAAATTATTAAAGAAAAAAATATTTAGGTGGTCTTTTTTAGAACCACAGAAGGCAAATCAAAAATTTTTTGAATTTTTGTTTGTCTGTATAATTATTTTTGGGAACACGTGCATCACGCAAAAACTACTGCCTGGAATTCAATGCGATTTTTATCAATGTATTGCTAGAGGTCCAACAAAAAATATAGGCTGCTTTTTACCGACATGCCACGCAGGCGGAGCCGCGGGCGAAAGCTAGTTTTCATAATATTTTTTTTTAAATGTATTATATTGTAAAAATATTATTTCCTTCCGAAAGAAATTTTAAAATAGGTATTTCTGTTTGCTTTGGTTATTCAAGTTTTCCATGGAGACCAATATTATCTGTGCACAATGGTTTAAAGAATAATGACTAAAATATCTTATCAAGTCTACTAATCTGAAATATTACTATAATCATCAATAAATTATATTAAACTGATTTTAACAACAGTTTTACGCACGACCGGGCTCATTTTCCCCACAGTTATTTCCGTTTCGTGACTTATTAGTGAGTTTCCCTTCGAATAAAGCACTCCATGAGTCCATGCCCAAACATGAATAAATTTATATCTCCTAAAACACAAAGGCTCTACTCAAAACACACGCTCAATTATAAATTATTTGTAACAAATTCGTTCACAATCGATTTCAATTATTATAATTCACAGAAATTCTTTCAAATGCGAAGCTAAAGCGTATTGGAATGAAACTCAAAATTTCGCGCTCGCATTTTCGTAGTAGACCTCTCATAATGTACACATATAGTACATACAGATTCGGTACAACACAGAAATCCACTTACCCCTTACAGTGGGGCCCTTAAGAGTATCACGTTAGCTGTTTACAAGAAGGGCTCAATTTATTTATTCGTTCATTAAGCAGCCAGGCGGGGGATCTCTGCGAGAGACGAATTTTAGGATAATGGCTGTATGGTGTGCTTATGAGCATAGATTATTAAGGCGTATGCGGTTGATAGTGGAAAAGCCGTCAAATATATAAAATTATACCAACCGCTCCCATTTACTTTTATGTTTATTTCGCAACTTTATTCAATTTTATTTTCTGGTATATAATTCAATTATTAAAATATAAAACAGATAAAAAATTGGCTCTATCACATTGTCAAAAAAGTCGATAGTAAAAGTACAGAAAAAAGTTTTATTGCGTCATTTCAGTGCAACAAATACCTATTTTTATTTTTGAAAATCCCAAATAAACTGCCGCACGAATTGATTAAAAAAATATTATGTATAAAAACTATTACAGATATAAATCAATTACACGAAAGGTTAACGAAACAAAAACGTGAGAAACAACAAATCGATTCATCGAAATCGATGGCTAGTTAAAATCGAATCGTCGCATAAACGATATTAAACAAATCGTTTGGGAGATTCCCATTACGTAGAAGGTGACCGCCAGAAAAACACGAACATTTAAAATGAGAATGTGGCGGTAAGATAAACGAAGATGAGCGCTTGTGGTTACTCTGTGGTTCTGTATCGAATTGAAGGCTATAAAACTGTACGCAGTTTTATAATTCAACCTTACAAAGGCGTTAGATTGAATTTGGCGTGTAATTCAATAATAGCGTCGGAACACCGGCGGCACTCACAGTCTAGCCCCGACTATTATCTGTAATCAACGATTGGTTACAGAGAGATTGACCTTTTGCTATGAAATCGCGATGCAACCAGCAATGATGTCGTTAGGAAGTGTAAAGTGAATCGTTAAACATTCAAAGCGGGACTTTCAAAATGTTAGTGTTTCAAAGAAAAAAACCCGCTGAAAAAACGGTGAAAGCCAAACCGCAAAGAAAGTACATTTAAAATTATTTTTAAAACGTGATATGCTAATAATCAGACTTCCAAATTTCGGTATTTTATTTCATTTTTGTCGACTAATCTCCCGGTGCCGTTAGAATAATCACATGCATCTACGAGTATCATATATATTCTAATAGCTTTCTAGGCTCATGTTGTTTAATAACATAATCGCCTCTGTAATTTTGATGCGCAGTGCTTAACTATGAAATTAATTGTTGTGTCATGCGGAAATGTTGTTTATGTCTCACGTTATAATCCTTTTACCGTCGTACTTAACTACTACGTTCTGTACAAGATACACTTTCAAAGAATTTGTTAGCAAAGACATCTCCTTTACGATAATGTTCGATTTTCTATTAAACTTGAAAGCGTTCCACGTCCCACATTCTTATCTTGAATGTTCTACGACATATTTTTCCAAAGTTTCCCGGCGCGAGCTTTCAGGCGGCCGCGTATAAAGCTCTATTCACACATGGCGGGAGATAAGGTAGCTTTCACACCATTAAGCCGCGCGCTGGAGCCCGGGGCTTTTCCAGATTAGATTATACACTCGATTTATGACGTCATTAAAGCTTTGATAATTACTCGGGACAGGCTGCGTAGGCGAGACGCGGCCGGGGAGATGTGGAGCGCGGGGGAGGGGGCAGCGTGTGCGCGTTGGGGGGGCGTGCGGGGGATGCTTGTACTGTTTGATTGGATTCCTGGTACTGCGAGGGTTAAAGGATTAAAGTTATGGAGATTAGTTCGCCGCCCGCGGCCGCGCTTCGTTTATGTTAAAAGGTCTATAGAGATATGCACGGATAAGAGATTGGTTATTGCCAATTGTGATACCGTGGCAGGTTTTAATTTCGTTTCGCGCTTGCGTTGGAACGTTTGTAAATAAACTCCCGATTGGCTTTAGTAACAATAGCTTGCAATATATCATGATGGTACGATTCGCGAGCACGCAAACGATATTATTTACCTGACGTTATCTGCACGTGCTTCACACCTTATGAAATCCTAATACTATCACGCAATTAGTTCGTACTGTGGCTACACCTGTGCCTACATACTTCAGATTATAGGCAATTTACCACCACTTATCTCGCTCTTATCTCCTGGTAATCGTGTAGTCATTAATTATCGTGCCTAGAACTGCCTCAAGAGGCCCTTAACAAGTATATAAAGGACATAATTTAATTGTTCATTGTGTGGTCTCGGGTGGGAATAACCGTAACTTGGGTGAGGGTATTGTGAGATACGAAGGTTAGGAAGGGAAGGGATGAACATTTCACCTGTTTTCTAAGTAATATTTTAGAACGAATACCAATTACATATTCAAAATACCAGCGTTTGGGGTGTAAGGTGTTAGTTGGAAGTGAATTTTGTTGAACTTTGTGAGCTCGTTTCTGAGTTCTATAAACTTGTAGGTATTAATAATATAATAATAATATAATATACACAGTGCCATCTAGTCCCAAAGTAAGCAATTAGATTTGCTTGTGTTATGGGTACTAAACAACTGATATACTACTTAAATACTTTTTTATTGTAAATACATACATATTATAGATAAATTACACCCAGACACAGAACAAACCTTTATGCTCATCACACAAAGATTTGTCCTGGGTGGGGATCGAACCCACGACCTCCGGTTTAGCAGTCAGGGTCACTAACCACTAGACCAACAGGCCAGTCAAAGCAGCCCGAGTACCTAGAAAGCACCTAACAGTAGACCCTACAAACTACCGGTTGGTAATATCATCACACAGTAGTTTATTTTTTGTGGAAAAAATGATCATTGCAAGTAAATTGGTTCCTATAATCATTAGATTAGGACTAGCCCACAAACTAAAAGTCGCGCAGTGAGCTATGGAACGAGCTATGCTCGGCGTCTCTTTGAAGGATAAAATTCGCAACGAAGTAATCCGACAAAGGACCAAAGTTACCGACATAGCTCGTCGAATAAGCAAGTGGCAGTGGGCTGGTCACATCTGCAGAAGGAGCGATGGACGATGGAGCAAACGTGTCCTAGAGTGGAGACCGCGACTCGGCAAACGTAGAGTAGGACGCCCTCCAGCTAGGTGGACCGATGACCTGAAAAAGGTCGCCGGGTCTGACTGGATGCGGAAGGCGGAGGATCGAGTGTTATGGCACGTGTTGGGAGAGGCCTATGTCCAGCAGTGGACTGCAATAGGCTGTGATGACGATGATGAGATGATGAATCATTAGATCAATGATAATTTTTTTTATTATCTTATCCTCAAAATCTTATAACTTAAGCTTTATAAAGAGACCGTTCAGTCTATTTAAGTTTCAAACCTGTAACTTGATCGTGCGGACAGAGCACGCAGAGTACCTTGCACTTCTAATTCTAAAGCTATGACCTCGACTAAAGCGGTAGCGGAAAAACTTACCTCACATTTAAACTGTGAATAATATACACATTATGTATTGTGTTCTGAATAATTAAGGTAACGTATCGTATGACGTCAGCATTACCACGTGACGACCCAACAACTTTATAGGCAAAGCACATCCCTATCAAGATATCCTATAACTTGTTTAAAATCGCTCTAAAAGGATCAATTTTCACAACACATGCGTTGTTCAACCTTTAATATTGCAATTCAAGCAATTATGACCGCTGTATCGTATGTAGTACAGGCAATTTTCCGTCGCATCGCCTTCAGGTTTATATGAAAAATGTATATTTTCTCGGAAACAAAAGCGGTTAAGGCGACTTCCTGTAAAGGCTTATCTATTATGCCTGCACACATTTCCCTTGTCGCTTGAACGCAAAGTAAGCGAGAAATTGTTTTCCTTTTAAATTATAGGTGTATAAGTTGAAATGTTTATGAACTATTGTTTGAGAGCAAAGACTGAGAATAAAATATAAATGTTTTCTTTATTCCCCAAAGAGGCAAACAGAGGAATGTAATTTACACCCACAATACTGCAGGGAGTATTAGATTTCAGTCTTGTTGAGCCATAAGTCGTCAATTAAGGTCCATGACTTACGTAGGTACCTGGATAATTTATTTATTTTTGCATGTAAAAGCCGTGCTACATGGTTATAAGCTTGCCTTCCACAGAGATGCCTTTGGTTGATTCCAACCGTGTATCCGGCTGTTGTAAACCAAATTTTATAAAAACTATGCGGATGGCAACCAAGCTCTCACCAAGTTCACTCTGTTGGACCGCCAGTTTATAACCGTGTAGAACACATATTCATCATCATCATCATCATACCTAACACATACACACATTATCTAATCTGATTTTTGTTTTTCAACTGAAAGTATTTCTGGTTTATGTAAGTGTTATATAATTACACAAAATGATTATTTGCAAAATTTTATTGATTAAATTATCTTCCATGGTTTGCATATTTATTAAAGAAAATATTCGTAAATTAAACACGTTCATCATCATCATAATTTCAACCCATAAACGTCCCAATGGTGGGCACGGGTCTCCTCCAAAGAATGCCGAAGGGATTTAGCCTACTATACCAAGCTGGCCAGAAGGGTTGGTATAACTAGAGTTTGTTTAGAATTTTCCTTTTCTCGCAGTGCTCTTGTATACATAAGATTACTACTCCCTTAGTCGCCTTTTAAGACACCCTCGGGTTGAAATTCTTAAATAGTCACTACACGGAAGTTTTTTTTTAAAGAAACTTTAAACAAACAATTGAGATGCACTCTATAGGATAAATGGAAACATAAGATTAAGTAATAATTATAGTCAAATAAATACTTTTTAATGAACACTAAAACTTATAAATATTGCTATTATAAATCACAATGATAGGTATATTTAGCAAATAGGTACTTTCATTAAGAGCACCTTGACTAATTGTAATGAAAGCCTAACCTTTGCCCCAAAAGCTAGTGTATATTATTTTTTTATAACGTTAAATACTTCCTAACCGGTGTCTGACTTTTTGTCTTTACATTAGTGCAGCTATTTTGACCTGAAACCACCCATCGGGGTCTAATGGGCGTCCGCGAATGGCCCTCCAATTAAGTGTAATGAGTCGACCCGAAATGCCGAACCTACGTATATTTGAATACCATCTATACATTACGTAGGTACCACCAATGTCTTCCTGTGCTCCTGGTAATTTGATTTTAATTAAAGTGTGATTCGGTAGATGGTCGTGTTAATAAGTTTTTAGACCAAATTATTGCTTTAATTGCGTTCAAAATTGGGGTTTTACTTTAATTTTAAAATTGATGTTTCTTGATAAGAATGATAGATTGCTGTAATAATTTTAAAGACGAAAAAATAATACCTATGAAACATCGTAGTTACCTTGGCCCTGATTCTGACTCATCGGATTGCTCCCGGATCGTAAACTTTTTCGAATCTTAGAACGACGTATTTTTACAGCTTAAGTTATTAAGTGTTAGATATTATTTTACCGTATAGAAAATTAAAAACTGATTAACATAGGATTTTTTTCTACATCCATCTATTTTTTTAACTTTCTGTTTTTTAACTTTAAATAAACTGACAGTTCTGGCCGAAAATATTCCGACAGCTCAGAATCAGGGGGCTTATCTTTTTTAAACAAAAAATATGTTTTTCGTCTAAGTAAATTAATTATTATTTATGTAAATGCAATAGAAGATTTAAACGTAGTTTATTTTCTTGTAATGCTCACATACTTAGATGAAAGACGATAGGTATGTTATATAGATATATTATATTATATTTTGAAGAAAACAATCTTAAGTGTAATATAGTAGTTAATTATGTAAAGTACCTCTCATAAATTAGAGCTACATTCTGTTAAATTTTTCTAAGTGATTATAATGTAAAGAGGTTGCAATTCCTAAACTGACCTCTTAGAACTCTTTCTAAAATATCGAGTGGATTATATATTATCTTTTACTGCGTATTTCCCTTAATATTTACTACATAAAACAGCTAGGTAGCCCAAGTTCCAACACGAACACGGAAGCCAAAGGACCCAATCCATATTTCAGTAACGCGAACCATTAGGCTCTATTAATGACAGTAAATGGTGCATTAAAAGTGTCCTATCATAAGTCCGGCTCGCATTTGGCAGAGGCATTGTCATCCTGATACGTCGAACAAACGTGCGATAATGATGGTTTGTGGCCTTCGTGTTTATGTAACAATATTTGATACTCGTTATCTTTAATGATTTGCGTAGTTATTTCGGTAGCTAGTTTGATCGCATTAAAAATTGTTCATGTAGATTCAAGTATGTCTGTCTTATGAAACAAATCTATTAAAAAACATTAGATCGTTGAGATTAAGCAGCGTTCGGTAAGGTCAGTCCTTAAATGGGTGACCGTTTGAAGCATTTTCGTTCTTGAGCGTTTCCATGCTTCGGAAAGCAAAGTAAAGCCGTTGGTCCCAGTTACGATTTTATATTTATTGGCAAGTTGGGAGCCTTCTGCGCAACTTGAACTTACAAGAAATTATTTAGTAAATTAAATTCAATATATTTTTACACATTTACAATTATTGTAATTGTAAATGTGTAAAAATAATGTCGTAATCCCCATTAACAAAGTATACACAAACACTGGTGACGAGTTCGCAGACACCGAACAGAAATAACATTCTGCCAACTAGCAAAACCATTTTATCGTATAACATTCTGAAAACAATTGAATTCCAAATTCTATTCTTCGAACATGTACCCACTAGATGAATATGGCGGCCATTTTACCAGTAACGGTATCTAATCTGACAGCCGTACTCCGAGCGAGCCTGTGAGCTTCCGATATTGTCCAGTCAAAATAGGCGATAATTATGAAATGTGGCGCCGATTGTCGCTCCATTAGGCGGCTTTGTAGCTCCAACCAGTACGTGCGTCCAGATATGCAAATGTACCTACTATCTATATACCGCCACAGATTTATTTACTGGCAGCTCGATAGTACATAATATATACTCGGCTAAATGATAACGCGTGATGCTATAAGAATATTAATACATACAAAGTCATAGAAAACTTACCAGTGATTGAAAAATGTCTGGTGGAAAAGCAGCCATAAAATACGCACATTTATTCACACAGATATATAGGATATAATGAATGTATTCATAATATCACTGATGGGTAATTGTTGTATTTCACTACATTTAATGTATTTCACTGAACTTAAAATCACCATTTTTTTTGCAGCCTGTATTATATTACTTAATTAATATTATATGTATTATGTGAGTTAAGTAATTTAAATGTAACATTATGTGAAAATTCCGATCCTTGTACAATCAAGGTAAAAGAAATACTGAGGTATGAAATACAAAAATTAAAATTTCTTTTTACGAAACCATAATGTTCTTATTGTCAACATGTCACCTGCAAAATAGCTTATGACAAAACATTCAAAACAATCAATTTTTGCGCAAACAACAAAAGAAGAGAGGACTTTCTTCTTAAAAAATTGCAAAGGTGTAATTATCTCGGTACCTTTGTTTCGTAACAAGCTTAATGTTCCGGAACATCTTTGTACATTGTCAATGTTAGCCTAACAAGGTACTTTTTAGTGGTTTACGGTGCAATAAAATCGGTACGGACAAGGCTAAACATTGCGGGATTCTTACGATATTATTCGCAATGCATTAGAGAAAGGTGCTTAGGAGCTTTTTTATAAATATAAATTTTTATTACTCTCTTCAAGGTTGCGTCCGACAGTTAACCCATTTTGAGCCCAAAAATGTTCTTTGTCGCCGTAAGGGTTATGTTTTTTCAAAAACATTTTTTTATTTTTACTTTTTACTAACAACAGTGTTCCGCGAACGCGATCTCTTCAAAAGACTGAACCGTTTTGTTAGTCAAGTTTTTGTTTTGTTTTATCGACGTTAAATATACGTTTGAAGCTATTGTGTTAGGGCAAGCTTGTTGTTGGGCATTTAGTCTGGAAAAAATACTTCGTGTGTACACTCGACTTTATCTTCTAAGATAATCGAATAATAAATTTAACGGATTATTTAAAGTTTATTGTTAAGAGCTCGTTCAAGTGGATTAAGTTAATTTGTGATTATTGGCATCCAGATAAAGATAGTTGTACGTCATCAGGTAAGCAGTTAAACTACTTATAACTACACCTACTATAGGGAAATTGGTAGAAGGAAGACCATATCTTGTTTATCAAAGATATTGGTTAATATGCCTTACCTATTATTCTTTTGTCAATAACATTACATGTATGTGGATCAATAAAAAGTCTTTGACAATCATTCATCATCAATATCGATAAAGATACTCAATCTTTGTCAATATTCTAAATTATTCTATAACCTTATCTTATCTTATTTTATATTCTTATCTTACTCTTGTTCTATTTAAGTTATATTCTATTGATGCGATTTTAATAGAATACTGTCTTCTTTAAAAATTTATCATCATCATCAGCAACCCATTAATGTCCCACTACTGGGCTCGGGTCTCCTCTCCTCTAACTAGAGAGCTGAGAGGGTTTAGGCCATAATCCACACACGCTGGCCTAGTGCGGGTTGGTGGATCAGACATACCCATAGAATTTCTTCTAGAGTATGTGGGTTTCCTCACGATGTTTTCCTTCACCGTTAGCAGATGGTAAGTCACATGACTAGTACAAATAAATACCACAAAGTGAAATCCACATTGGTACTGCTGGTTGGAATCGAACTCGGACCGCGTGTTTAGCACGCCGGTCTTTTATCCATTCAGCCACCATCGCTTTAAAAATTAACTAAGTGGTATATGAAATTTACTAATAGGTATATAGGTATAGTCGACCACATATTTGCTTTACCACTTTTGACAAACATTTCCATCAAAATAAAAATTCAATAAGACTCATTTATCGATGACAACTGTCACTTGCAAGCAAAAATAGACTATTGTTTTGTGATATGCAAAAGACATTTACTCTAAGGGTGATAAAGCAATTTTAATGTCTAGTATACAATCAGCAACAAAAATAGATGAACATATTCATAAATAAAAAACGTATGTACAGTACCTATACCGTAGCCAAGTCTAGTGCCAGAAGTGAATTATCATTGTAAATTCTATTCTGACACTGGTCTTGTTATGGTATTTATGTAATGAAAGGTACACATGCGTTTTGAAATAAGTATTGGATATGTTCAACTATTTTAATTGCTGACTGTACTACTGAGTGGCTTTATAAAAATTGCCGGCAAATTGGATTTGTATCTTTTGATGACTATAAGCATCGTTTTATGAGATAAATTAGAATACAAACGTTCAAGTTCCCAATAAAAACAACTGCTTGAAGTTTCGATTTTCCATAATAATATTAAAAACCAATATGAGTGAAGGTATTCGCTAACAACCGTGTTTGTACAAACACCTACCCAAAACATTAAATAGTAAGATTTATGGCTTCCATTTTGTGTGGAATTTTTGTATTTACCATATACTTGTATAATGTATTGATATATTCACAGATGCAGTATTTATGTCTGTATCAATTTAGGTGTCTGCCCACAATACAAGTTTTTTATGCCTATTGACAGCAAAGATTCTAATTAATTATACATTATTAAGGCAATATATATGGTTAACTTGTATATTAGCATTTTATCTAATAAAAAATCTAAAATATATTTACGCTATATCACAGAGAATGATTTGTGTGCGTAAATTTGTATTTTGTATCAAGTATCCACTGATTACTTATCTTATTTTATACATCCGTTATTCAAATTCTGTTAAATCTCTTATTAATTACATTAGGTTAGGCGTGGTTTTAAATACGCCTTGTCTTGATTGAAGCTATTTATCTACTGAATTATAAGCGTAGAAATATTAAATCAAATTCCTAATCAGATAAATTAATTAAACTAAAAAATAAATTTGATTCCCATGCCTACAAATATATCATAAAGAATAATCTATAATTAATTTATTTAATAATAGGTCAACGAACCATTATATAAGAAAAAATATCAATATCTAAGAAAACGGCTACAGTTTCAACGAAGTAACATTAACTTTAATTAGGTCCTGTCGTGGACAAAATTCGATTGTAATTTAATTAACAAAATAATTTAAGCTTTCTAAAATTGTTCTCCATAAGGTTTAACTATTCTAAATCTTATACTCACCCAAGTATGAAATGTTTTAAAAAATCAAGCTTAAGTCATTGAGATACTATGTAAGTACTACGTGAGTACATAGTATCTCAATGGCAAAAGTTTTTATTTTATGTACGGAGTTATAGTTTCGCGAGGTTTCAATCGCTTCTTTACATAACCTACTCTTGATAAATAGTAATTCGGTCACCGTTCTAAAACCGAAGTATAATTAATTTAAAAAACTGCATACCTGAAAAAGTTTTGAGTTTCATAGATTTTTCTATAAGCAAGCTCGAATGTGATCTCCATTAAAACTTAAGTCTTTCGTCGATTCAAACCACAAGCTATTCGTCCCACAACATGAATAGTCTGTACAGTTGTATGGTGTATATAAAATTATAATGTATGAAATTAGAAAAAAATAAAGTAGGTACTTCTTGCTTAAAAAAAAACAAACCATTTATTATCATATTTTTAAGAAGCTCCACAAATTGAACATATAATTGGAGTATGCTCCAATCTATAAGTGTTTTCAATTACATCACAACAAAATTGAATCGCGGCCTCTCGAACTAAAATAGAGGCCACCTATTACTACCGAACGCCTTTTACTAAATGGATTTGCAATAGCTTGTACGTGTTAGCTTCATAAGTAGTTACAAGTACTTGTACCTTTAAAGTATGTTTCACCTGTAAGGTCATGATAGTAATTTTATGAACTTTCTTTTACAGTTTGTTGTAATATATTTACCGGATAACTCTCATATTAACTGTTGTGTTAAAATATGTAATAGTAAAATAGACGAAATGAATTGTGAAAAGTTACACACATTTTTAATGTAAGATAAAGCAACAATAGTACCTATCTAAGGACACTTAGGTTTTTTAAAAGAATCTTAATTTCGATACCTTAATTGTCGAAATCCATCCAGCTATTAGGAAGAAGAAACTTGGGAATAAAGAAATTTACAAACATACAAACAAAATACACGCGAAAAACAATACCCTTCTTGGCAATCGGGTAAAAAAGGTTCCTCGTTTAAAATCAGCAGGCCGAATATGAAAAGAAATCCTTTCTATTGATGCTGTCCATTATCACGGTATTACCTAGAGCTTATACGAATCTAAAGTAAAGTATACCGAACTACATATTATTTCTTCTGAAAACGTGGTTAAAGTCAAATTTAACATAACATAACATAGCATCACGCCTTTATCCCCGAAGGGGTAGGCAGAGGTGTTTTACACCCACATTTCGCCAGCTATGTTTGGTCCCATGAAATCAAATTAAATCTGTATGTTATGTCATATCAAAGATACCACGAAACAAAATTGATTTTCAGCGTCTTTTGTCTTTACCGCAAACCGCAAATTTACATAGTATACCCCGTTTTTATTTAAATCCGCTCACTTATTCATTAAAACATGAATTATACAAGACGTGAGGTGAAAAACTTAACTCAAAGAGGTGAAGATCTGCATTCCAATGAAACTTTGAAGCGACCGTGTGATAACCAACTGGGTAGCTACTAAGGGAACAAGAATATTTGTCATTCGTGGCGGGACTTACTGGTTGTAAGTATATAAATAATAATAATAATAAGTATATAAATAATGGGCAAAACACGCCTTGAGATCTTAGCTCAACAGTGAATCTTGTACTCATGGTTATTCTTAACTTGATTTGTAGATATAATACGAAATATAACCTTGTAGAATAATCACCAATTTAAAAGACTTTTTGTAAATAATAGGTGGAATTATGTATCTAAATTATTGATTTAGTAGTTGAATATTCTTTTTTCAATAATTCGTATTATGTGTTAGTAGACTTCTTTATTATACACATTGCCGAGTTGTTGATGAGCAAATGTTTTCTTGTCTGATGATTAGGTCTTATTTACATTATATTCTTCAGTAAATTGGTTATTTCTCTTGGTTATCTCGTCAAAAGAAACAAATGAAAGTTGTGAAAATATGCGTAATATCACTAAACTATAAATATTCAGATAGGCGACCCATAAATCTATCGAATACATCTGCAGAACTTCAATATCTACGAGAAACCTTTCACAATCCTTCCTTAGTACCCAACCACAGAGCATTTCTAATATTTCTCCTTACCTAATCTCGAAAAACTCCATTAATACATCCCAGTTGAATTACTGCGGAGATAAATTTCGCTACCCTTAGTAGAGGTCTTTAGTCAGGCCTCTATAACTCTGGGCTTCGTGTTCGGCTGCAAGATAGGCCCCCGCACCCCACCCCGCCCACATAAACTTAATACTACATAACTCACACTTGAATAACTTATTGCCGAGTTATTCTTGTTTGCAGAAACCCTTTTTGCGTCTAGCCCTTGTTTATATAGCTTGTTCGTACGTATAATGTGATCGATGATTGTGAGAGATGAGTTATTGAGAGCTTTTATTGATGCTTTGTGACTAATAAGTAGTGTGGGCATGCTGTTTGATCAAGTTATTTAAGCTGACCGGCTTAATTTGATAACGATGAATGAAAAAATATTAATAAGAATTTATGAAGTAACTTTTGATAATATCATGTTACCCGTGTGATAGTTTCAAATTAATTAAGCATCTTTAGACTTTTTATACTCCTTAAAAAGGTAAACGGTTTGATTCTTAATTAGTACTTATAGTTATTAAAACTTGCCACTTAGTTCAGTGGTTAATAACTTATATAGCACTTAAAATATTGAGTCAAGTTCGATATAGAAACGCTTTTGCTTTTGGTATTAAAGCTAGGCAGTTAAAAATTAAGCTTTCTAGAATCAAAATTTAATATCATTGTCTTTCTCAATTTCACTAAAAGCTCTAGCCTAAAACACACAGTACTCGCATCACTAAGTGCTAAAGATTCGTTTTTTTAAAGCACAGCGTGAGTGGGCACAGGCAGCGATATGAAGGGCTTTTATCTCAACGTGATGTACACACTGTCACGACTCGGTTCGGACGTGACCGAAATGCAAGCGATTTATTTTGTTACTTAAATAAACGTGGAACGCTGTTTTGATTCGTCATTTGGAATTTTTGTGTACATTTTCGTTTATTTTTTTCTGTTTTAGTATGTGTTTAGGTACATTAACGTATTATTTTGTTAGCGTTTGTAGTACATGTAATTTAATTATCTGTTTTTAAGTAAATTCTGACACTTTTAACTAATTACTTTATATTATGCTTTCATAGCTGGTTAAAACCGATTACTTTCCACTCTTAGGCGCGGTTTTTCACATGAACAAGGGGATACCAATAAAGGGATTGCAACAGGGATTTATTTTAAAGTTAATTTCTTTTTTTACAGGTGTTTTGCAATTTATTCCATAGAGTATTATGTCAACCTTGGAATAAAAACGCTTGATAGATCTAGATAACCATCACCTACCGGTTTTCAGAATAATTGAACTGTTTTTTTTTTTCTTTAAACAAAATTTGTCATAATAGTGAAGAGAAAACCTGTGCCAGACATTAGGTAGATACGATATTATTGCTTCTGATTTTTAGCTTAGGTATGCGTATATAAGTATGTTTGTTATAAAATTCGTCAGACCTATCTACCTACTTAAATACCTAAAACATGTTTTAAGTTATCTTTATGGTAATATATTATCAAAACAGCCAGTTTCATTAAGTGGTTAGATACTGTATCTGGGAGTCAGAAATATCACTTATAGCCGGTAGTTTTGTTGGTGTATGATACCGAATTTTGTGGTTCTTTTTCCTCTTTGGGGTGAACAAGCCAGGGTAATATATTTTCCTTGCAATAAATTCTGAACGTGATATATGAACATCCTTGAAAGTGGCACATACGACAAATCCAACGCATGGAGATATGCGAGAAAAAATATTTGTTTATAAAAGAAAATGTTAGATTACCGTGGTATCATCACGCCGTTTCGCTCTTAAGAAATAGACAGAGGTGGATTACACCCGCAATACATAAATATTAGGTACTAAGAAGCTTAAAAGATTTTATTGATATGAACTAAAAGAGTAAGTACCTATCTTCTCTTTACAAGTTGTAATAGACTAAAACTATAAAGGTGTTTTTAAAATCAATTCTAACAAAATAACCTGCTTCTGTTATGATTATAATTATAAGAGTTTATTAGCTTATACCTTATTGCCATCTAGTTATGACTCAACTATTGCGATATCTAACAAAATTCTTCACAAATAAACTTGAAAACAGTTCCCTTTTGAAATCTAAACAACACACGCAATCAGGAACCAACAAATCAGAACTTCTAACATTCCTTTGTCCTACCTACACCTATAGGTAGGCAGTAGTAGTAGGCTTGCCAACATCGTTAGGAATACTTGTGTAGGAAACTTATGGCTGCTGTAAAAGGATGTATCAGACGACACGACGCGATAAAGCTAGCTCTAGGGTACTACGACACGGAAACTAGAGCTTTTCTCTTGTAAAGGCTCATCCTATGTGCAGACTATAGCCGTGATTAGACTTGGCTGAATTGTTACAAAAGTATGCTTTACTGCATTATAAATTAAGGTTATTATTAATCGTTGGATGTGTTTATGAGTTTTGAATTGTTATTGGTAATTTGTTGTAGATTTTTTTAGAGCTCTTCTACATTAAGGAATAATTTAGTACCTATCTAGTGCTCGAATAGATTTTAAAATTTAAAATGATGAATGAGAATTAAATTTTTTTTGTCTATTCTGTAAAAATCCAGAAAAACTAGAACTCGGTTGCTGCGATTTTATCGTTTAGCTCTTCTATAAAAGTAACTATAAAATAAATAATTCTCAAACATTTTAACTATCTAATTACTTAGAGTAATAATAGTAATACATAAAATTTTAAAAATAAATTCCCAATCAGCAAAATAATTAAAATACATATTTAATACATTAAAAGCCAATAAATATAAACAACAAAATATAAAACAGAACAACCTAATCAAAAATCTTTTAAACGAACTATCAATAACTCACTCTCACTCCCTTCAAGAAATAACAACGCAAATTGCGATGCAATCACATGCGTCGGCGCAGTTAATTCACAGACATTTAACACATGCTTCCATTACAATCATTTATGAACCATACATCTACCTAGAAAATCCAGCCCTTAGATAAATAAAATAGAGTTGATTTTACACTGTAGTCACTTTGTATTATAAGATGTTTTGCACTGGAGATTATAAGTAGATTTATAAGACATTGGACGATGTGTAGAATACTGTCTGAGGTCCTGACATTCGTGTTTAATGTCTTTGTTGCAATGAGATTCCGTCGGACGAATTATGAGAACAATGTCAGATGATTTCTGCCGCCCTTCACAGATTATAAAATTGCTTTGGAATTACTGCAGTTTATTGACTGTGAAAAATAATAAGAGATCAGGTCCAGGATATAAACGTAGTAACCTCTTTGGACTACATTATTTGAACTAACAAGAATTGATTAATAAAGTAAATGAATAAACAAAAGTAAGAGGTTATTAATAGTGATAATGGTAATATAGGAATTATTTTCGTGTGCAAATGAATTTTTTTGGGCTAAAGCTCTTACAATATAAACAAACAGTGACTTCTGTAATTAAATATTAATAGCGATGGCACACACTAAGTTATTATATTACATTGAAGACTAGGAGAGTCGTATTTATCGTATTCAGCCCGTAACAAATTTAATCAGAAATAATCGTAAATCGTAATCGTAAGTTTAATTCCTTCTTCAAGATCATTATCATTATTTCAGCCTATTCCAGTTTAATTCCTTAGTTACATAATATTATTTTTTAAATATCTATTTGTTTTCTTTAAATTTCCAATAAAATTAGCCTACATACATAAAAGCTAACATTACAATCAATCTCTTAAAAATTATAATTTACTTGAAATACAAACTACCTATATCATAACAATTTTGTTAGTTTAAATAGAACAGAAAGTTTCTATCTGTAATCGTAATACGAACACCTAAACAATATTAATATAACCTTAAATTATTAGCGCACTCCCAAACTATGAGCAACACAAAATAAAATGCATGAATCATACCGCGCTAGCTACTAAGGCTCGCGATAAATTCCTCTAGCCATTTAAAAATAGCTGACACTGAATAAATACTATACAATGTAGAGTAATCTCCTCTAAAATCAAGATTACGGGAGTATAAAACCGGCCATACACGAACCACGAGTGTTAAGTGATTAACGATTAAATAATAAGCCGCCGCACACTCGTAAAACAAAGATTAACATACAGTTACGGGTGTAAATAGCCTATAACTTTGATTTTTACGACTAAATAATCGTAAAGGAACCCTGGTAAAGCGGCCGCGTTTGAGAGGCGCGTACGACTGTTTCAACTAAATGGAACTACACAATTTTGAACATGGACGGTTTTTAATCGCGGACAATGCAAACGGGAGGGCCGTTTTGATGCACTTTTATTTTACGACGCACTCATAACATAAAACGCTGAATGTCTCAACAAGGGTTATGAACCGTTTGAGGGACAGGAATAGAGATATAACAGTTGTTTGTTTTTTGCGTCAGCAACGGATATTGACACTTAACAGTCTCGCTCGTCGCGAAAAACTGTAGGCAGATAGCTATGTAGTTGGTATCCTGTAAACACTTTATAGATATGTAGGTGGGCGTCTATATTCGGGCTAGGGAACAGTCACCGGTAATATAACTCGTCCTAAACACAGAATGATATACCCCGTTGGTCTAACCACCTAATTTCGCTGCGTCCACACAGTGCGCCCATTACGGTTTCCCTGGGCCAAAATTCCGTGTAATTAAACAACTGAAATTTTAACAGTATCCAGTATAAATTTAATAAGGATGGGCTATTAAGAGTGTAAATGGACCAAATGTTTGGCTTTCGCCAAAAACCAAAATGGGTCTGGAACGGGACGCTGTGTAAGTTTTGCTCGTAATACTACCGCTTGAACAACAATGTGGAAAATATTTACGTGCGTAAATTAGGTTTATAAAATACAAAGTAGTAGGTGATAGATTTTTTTCTCGCTTCGTAAGTAGGTATTTATAATATCTCTCGCCGGAGAGACATTATATACCTACTTACCTATCATTAATAATATTGAGAAAATATTAATACATATAAACAATGTTATTATATATACCAATCCAAAATATTAATCAATAAACAATGAGAAAAAATGTCTAAATTCCTCTAATTAACAAAATAAATTTAGCAAAAAAAATGCTTGCATCAAAAACGGAAACAATCAAAATAACAATCACCTAGATTTTAATTGAACAACGGAACAGAGATTCTCGGCGAGTGCCGAGTAAACGTCGTGAATCGCCCAATAATAATGAAAGTGATGGCTGTGACGCCGTCGGTGTATGAAGCGGCAGTTTCGGCTACATAAACAGCCAGTATACTACCCAATCTTGTGTAAACAGATACGTAACATAGCCCTTATTTGAGCAACGTAAAGTTGATATTAGATTGTCGCGAGTATCAAGTTATAGGAAGTCTTTGTATAGCGTCCCCCCTCCACGGTAGCGGGAGGGGCCGCGAGCACTCGGCTCACACGTAGTCAAAATGGCCGACTTTTTTGTCGCGAGTGATTGGGACCGCGCGCACTGTGTCGAGGCCATACAGAAATTAGAAAATAAATTGAAAATATTTTATATTGTGCTTGTTTGGACACGGTAGTAAGATTTTGTGTAGTGTGATTTTAATTTAATTAAGTTGTATGAGAAACAATAGTTAAGTTTTTGTAGAACAATATGAATTTACGTCAGTTACGTTAGTCAGTCAGGGTACGTCAGTTCGGTATTAAGGTATGGCTTACTTTTATGGGGTAACTCTACACATATACAAAGGGTATTTTTAGTTCAAAAACAATGTATTAGAGCAATAGGCGGCGTTGGCCCACTCGAGAGTTGCAGACCTCTCTTTAGAAAATTGCGTATTTTAACATTAACAAGTATGTATATCTTCGAAATCGCTTTATTTGTTAGAAACAACCCATATTTATTCCCTAAGATTAGTGACGACAGTAGATTTTTAAAACGAGACCCCACTAAATTAAAGATTGAAAGTTGCAGAAGTGCACTTCACTATAAGAACAGCCATGCTATGTCCATTAAAGTATACAACAAAATCCCTCAAGTTTTACGCGAATTACCTCTCCGTTTATTCAAACCCAAATTAAAAGCGTGGTTAATAGATAATTGTTTTTATAATATAAATGAATTTCTTCAAAATGATAATTATCATCGATATTGTAGAAAGAGTATTAAATAAGCGTAAAAATATATGTTATTGATGATAATTAAAAATGTAATAATTAAGAAAATAGAATTAAGAAACTATTAGGTATAGAAAGTATAGAAAATAAGTATTTAGAATTGTATAGAGTCCTTTATTTTGTAAGTTTGTTTTCTGTTAGTAATAATACTAATAAGATGTTAAAAATTTAATAGTTTTAATGTACTATTGCAAAAACATTATTTATATTTGCATGCCCTCTACGGGTAGATATGTACGCACCACAAACAATTATTTTTAACAACTTTGTACTACCATATCTTTGGCAAATAAAGAATCTTTAATCTTTAAATCTTAATCTTTATTTTTTGCTTGCTATATTACCTACTTACTTATTATGTATCTAATTATAATATACCTATTGTCTTACTAATGTTGTATTATGAGGGCTTTACTCTTAAGTCACAGGCATTTTTATTTTAGCTTTTCAAATTAATGTGTTAATTAAAATAAATAATTTTACAAAATATCTAATTATTTGGCACCTACTGGGTATATTAACTCCGTCTAGGTATTGTTGTGTTAAATTCTATTTTAAAATTGAATATTACTGAATCTTCTATTAAGCAATAGTTACTTAATTTATTTTATACTTATCTAATATATTCAATTCAATTCAAAAATATAATAAATAGCTACTAATATAATTAAAGACCAAAATATAAATAATTTCTTAAAAATCTTAATATAACGTGATTAGGTAATATTTGGTTTTATCGGTTTAAGAAAATATATATTTAAATTGAATCTTATAATACAATTTGACAGCATTTCCACAGTGATTTTTCTATCTAATTCAGCCCGAGTATAGTCCCAACATTTATAGAAATAGCTCGGTAATTCGTTCAAATAGCATCATGTAAACATGTCCTTAGATCTCAGGGTGTGTGCGCGAGTATTTTCAGCCGCCGCGCCGCCAACCGGCGCCAGTTATCATCGTCTTTTGTTTTTCCACCTTGTCTAACTTTCTACTGCCTCTCTATACATGCATAGTTATATATAGTTCATATTTGCCAATTTTATTAATATTATAACTGCAAACTAATGTTATACATGTTCAATACAACAATAATAATTCATGTGAGGATGAATATTTTGATGATTCTAACTTTGATGACTTTTCAGTAAATGTAGCGAATCATCATCATCAAATCAGCCCTCCATTTCACTAATTTACGCCACCGTAAAATGGTAAATTTTAATGTAGCTTATAGGTAGGTACAACAAAGCAAAAAAATTAAATACAAACCAAGGTTTATATTGACAACTTTGAGACTAAAACAATGGCTTATGTCAATTTAAACCTGGTTTAATACTTAGTACATATTTTGTAATAAGGGGGAAAGTCTTTTAATCCAGTTAGTACTAGTGAATTTTAGTTTTTACTGGCTGTGCCCGCGACTTCGTTCGCGTGGACAACTTATCCCTTAAAATGGAGTTTTAATTTTTTTTACGGAACCCTGATGTTTTTTCAAAACCAAAGTAGCCTAAGTTACTCCTTGTGACATTAGCTATCCGCCAGTGAAAGTCCCGTCGAAATCGGTCCAGCCGTTCCAAAGATTTGTCGGAACAAACAGACAGACAGACAAAAATTGAAAAAAATGATATTTTGTTTATTGTACCGTATAAAATGTTATTTTGTATATAGTTACATTCATATGCATGTAGTAGAAAGCGGTTATTTTAATATTACAAACAGACACTCCAATTTTATTTATTTGTATAGATTAAAATTAATAAATAATCTCCTAAATATTCGCTAACAAAGATAAGTAAGTACCTAGTTATCTAAATATCATTTCTTATCTATCCATCGCTGTACAAGACCTACTCTATCAAAAAAAATTACCTACCCTGCTTCTGATACGCTTGGAAATTATTTTTGAATTTAGAAGTACTCGCGTATTGTAACAACATGACATGTATAGATAGTACAATAAAACTAAATAAAACTCAACATAAGACCTAAAAAACAGTTTTAAGAAAACAGAATAAACTGCAGACTTCGCCAACAAGATTCGACGAGCACAAAACTTGTACCATCCCACTCTTATTTGAATATGTTCTACATACACTAGGTACTATCTGCAAACACCAATGGAGTGGAAATAAAATAGATAGGTGTCTGCCCCACGTTGTATGCCGCCGGTACAGTGAGCCAAGGTTCTAAGATAATTCTGTATGGAACTATGCGACCACCTTTGTTTACATTCTTTGTATTCCACAGCTTACTACGTAGGTAGTATATTTTATGTTGTAGGTCACATTATAAATTAGCCAAATAAAAAATGGACTAGAATTGACTACCATGATTACCAGAAATATAGTTACCCTACTTTAGTAACTCTGAGGTAGGGAAACAAATTGAAAATGTTTGAAAAAGCAAACCCGTGTTCTTAATTAAACCTCTAATAAGATAGTCACTAGTTGAACAGCATGGAACGAAAGTTAAGAAGTCTTAAAAATATCAGTGACCATTTGGAGCAACAAATATGAATAAGTCAGGCTGAGTAATAAAATTATAGGCAAGTAGTAGTTAAGTAAGTTTCCCGGGCCTTAGCTGACAATATTTTACTTTAGTTACCTGAAATAAAGTACCTAATCCTTCAAATACAAAAAAAAATACTTGCAAATCTGTATAATGTTAACTATACAATATACATATAATGAATTGAAACTTGCAAAGCCGTTTCTCTCGCTACCATCTATACAAATAAATAAAATTAGAGTGTCTGTTTGTAATATTAAAATAACCGCTTTTTACTACATGCATATGAGTGTATATACGGTACATATACCAAAATAACATTTTTTGTATGTCTGTCTACTGTCTGTCTGTTTGTTTCGGCTTATTTCTGGAACGGCGAGACGGATTTGGACGGGATTTTCACTGGCAGATAGCAGATGTAATAAGGAGTAACTTAGGCTACTTTGAGAAAAGTAATGTTGGTTTTGTTAAATTCCACGCGGACGAAGTCGCGGGTACATTCTTTCATAAAAATAAAATACTGATTTACCACAAGCCACATGCACCTACGGCTATTTTATAAAATGTCGATATAAACACTTGATCTATAACATACAGAACTAAAATTTATGTCGTACAAGTTTCCTTATTCTAATTTTCTAGATATATTCTAATCGCGTTAGAGCTATTTATATTGAATGAATAAGTAGATTTTAGTTGGAACCGATTATATCTCTATTGTTTATATTGTCATGCTCTGTATTCAATTGTTAGTTTTAGTTCATTGCTTTCGACGAAATTATATAACCTACACTAGGTTTAATAAATTCTATAGAGACCAAGATTTGCGGTAGAAATGGAGAACTCCTATACAAAAATACTAATAAAGAAGCCACTGTAGGTAAATAACATTGCAACATTTGAATAATATCAGCTGTTTCGGCAGTTCAAGGGGTCATTAAACCCAACTATAAAGTTACTTAACTATAAATTTGGGTTTAATGACCCCTTATAGTAATATATGGTGTTAGGAATATTATCATATTTTCGATTCCAAGACTGATAATATCCAGCCGTACAGTGAGTTTTAAATAGTTTGAAAATAAATTTGTTCGGTAACTTTATGAATCCCCTTACGAACTAATAACAATGAAGTTGTCATTGTTATTCATAAAGTTTTAAACTTTAACTTTGCCCATACGTTTTTAGTTTTCGTTTAGGTAAAACATTACAAATATTATGGCTTCGTTTGAATAGTACCTATTGAAGTCGATAAAAAATTACTTAAGTCACTTTTTTGACTTCCAACTATTCACTCTACTATTTTTCATCATTACAACCTATAAACGATCCACTGCTGGTCATAGGTCTCCTCCAAACATTATGGAGATAATTTAGTCTACTATAGATAGGTACCAATCTGGCCAGACGATTTGGTATAGGGTTTTGTTTCAAATATTCCTTTTCTCGCAGTGCTCTTGTTTGTATAAGGTTAGGTACCTACTCCCTTTGTCACTTTTACAACACCCACGGGTAGAAATAGGGTAGTGACATTTTGTATTCTTAATCCGTCACTACACGGACTCTTTTTACCCGACTGTCAGGACGGGTATTGTTTTTCGCGCGTATCTTGTATGTTTGTAAATTTCTTTATTCCCACGAATCTTCCAAACGGCTGGATGGATTTTGACAATTAGGGTATCGTTAGATTCGTCTAGAAAACCCAAGTGTCTTTAGATAGGTTTTAAGAATAAAAAGACTTAAATAGCGGGGTTAAACCTATCGAGTTGGGTATCAAAATAAAGGGAATCAAGTGTAGATTACAAATATATACATATGTTATTTATTTAAATTTAATCAGGTATAATAATATTACAAAAATTTTACGGTCTTTTTAGTGCGTTGCTCTCTATTGATTTTCTGCAGTCGGGTTATTATTTTTTTTTTATTATATTTACTTGTTACTCCAATAGAAAATCACATAATTATAATCATTTGCAACATGAAAGAATGACAAAAGAAATCCGCATTCATATCTCTTACGTAGCAGTATCTAGTTATACACAGGTGTCTTGGTAAGAATTATATCTATTTTCGATAAAAGCCATTAGCATATTTAGGGTAAGGTTGCCTATATTGTACCAGTTAACAAACTTTACAAGCTATCACAAAAACTATTTAACTTAAGAGGATTATATTACTAGAAATAAAAAGGTTGTACTATTGGTGTTCATTTTTTATTACTAGAAAATGAGGAAATTTAAAAAGAAAGACGACAATTCAAGTTTTAAAAAAAGTCTGAAAAAGTACAATTTGGGAAACCGGTTTCCTTAATTGTACTACAGGTATCCTAAATTGTACTTCATGGTCGAAATGAGATTCAAGTGCCTCTTATTATCTGAAATCAGCGTTACCGTTTTAGGTTCATATTTATAAAAAATATTATCCATAAAGGTTTGAATATTGAGTAGTTTAACAGTATTTGGAATGCCATTTTTTCCGCAGTGTCATAACTAGTCATAAGCCAGTTTTCAAACATCTTTATTGTGGGTCCAAACATAAGCTTTTCCATGTTTAACAAATGTGACACAAGCTCTTGTTCAAGTTCATCGTGAAAAACAGTTAGCTTACCCTTGGATATGGTATATTCATTCACATACTTGTTCAAACTTTTAAACGTCTCTAAAGTGGATTTAGGTAGGTAGGTATATTTATTGAACATGCGTGAACACTCGTGAATTCCCATGGATTTCTTTTCAAACAATCTAAGGCTTTTCCTAAGTCATCTGGCGTCAATATAAATACGTTTAATCCTCTCCAAGCATCTGAAAACATTTCAATCTAGTTAACAATCAAGTTGAAGAACCACCATACACCTCAAATTGTATCGGTACATTTTAGGAGTAACCTACCTGGTACAAGTTAGGCAACACTAAGTTTTATTTTTATGTGAGCCGGCATCATAACCTGGAAATGCTAAACATAAAAGTATATTCTCAAAAAAGTACACTCATATGCCTACTTTCCAAACACATATATAATAGCTGCGGTTTACTTACCGTTGCCACAAGAAATCCTTAGGTAAACATCCATAAAATACGATCAGAACGCTGTAATAATTATTTTTGTTTACTACATTTCACTCTTTTGTGTCATTGAATCCAAAATGGCAGCGATTGCTTCATGTTGGTAGCACTGCTTTTTAGTGTAGCCAATTTAAAACTAAACATTACGGTTTGGTAGATTTTGATGCGGTACAATTTACGAACTGGTCCAATTAGTGCAACTCCACCCTAAATAAGATAGTATCTGACATCGAGCAATGTCGTTTAATATATTGCGTTTCATAGAAAATGCTATCGGAACGACAATGAATAGTCGTAACTGCAATGGCAGGTGCAAATTAAACTGATAAATAAAATTGTGTATATTAACAATTATGATAGTAATTTTTCAGCGATTCTTCAATATTATTAATAGCAGTAGATAGCTGTGCCGGACATAAAGTGAGGCCTATGCCCAGCAGTGGGCGTCATTTAGCTGATATGATGATGATGACGATGTAGGATTTTAAACGTCCAAATTATATAAAACGAATCTAGAATCAGTTGTGTTTTTGTTTGTCTGTCACAACTATTTCGCCGCAAGTCTACTAGGCTGTGTAGATTCAAAATGTAAGTCAATCAATTGGTATATAAATATATGAGAGTAATTTAATATTTTAGATACACAAGGTAAATATCCTAACGTATAATTTTAATAAAATACAAAGGCATAAAAGTACATGCATTCATTGGAACAAATACCAGGAAACCAGTTATATAATAAGGTGACCAGCAGCCAAGTTCAGCTATCCTTTATAGGCATCAGACGTGCATAGAATATGAGAACAAAACATGAATGTGTCATCAACAGACAGAGTTCAGACACGCGAACACTTTTACTTAAGACCTTGATAGCTAGGTACTTGAAAACGTTAATCATGCCTGGAACCCTATGCACACATTGGACACTAAATTCCACAGAAACACAGGAATGTATAACGGTTTCAATACAGCCTGATATATATGTTACATTAGCTTAGGTTTTAGGCCATCACTCACGCTGGCCTGGTGTGGGTTGGTGGATCAGATATACTCATAGAATTTCTTCTAGGGTATGTGGGTTTCCTCACGATGTTTTCCTTCACGGTAAGCAGATGGTAAGTCACTTAACTAGTACATATAAATTCCACATAGTGGAATCCACATTGGTACTGCCGGTCGGGATCGAACTCGGACCGCATGATTTGCACGCCAGTCCCTTATCCATTCAGCCACCATCGCATTTTATTGTATGCTGATATGATGATGATAATGATGCCCCTGAGCATCTAGTAGCTAGCAGTTTTTTTGAAACGAAAAGTTTATATTACGTTTGTTTGATACCAGTTTGAGGATGTAAATTTGGATCGTGTAGTGGGTAGGTAGGTAGGTACCTACCTATATCTTTACATCTTGTTGGTGTAACTTTTTCTCATTAACAAACTATTTGAATGTTAAAGGTATCTAATCTACAATTATAATCACAGTCTTGCTTTCACATATTCATTGGATTTTTAGCATTGTAATTATAATGTAACCAATGCTTTAGTCATGATGATTCACGTCACATCTATTGTTTGCCAATTTATCAATACAATATACTATTTTCATCCATAACCGTAGTCATTTACATATGGTAAGGAGACTTAAGTATCCATCATAGAGATAATGAAGAAAGAATTACATTTGAGGTCCAATTTATTTAATTTAGTCTAAAGAGTCTTTATATCATCATCATCATCATCAGCCTGTACTAGTCCACTGCTGGACATAGGCCTCTCCAATTGCACGCCACATGAGTACGATAGTCTTTATATAAGTTCGTCAAAAACCGAAATCATACCTACATAGTTAATATTTATATTATATTTATATTTTTTACCACATGCACACAGCGCCATCTAGTTCTAAATTAAGCAATTATATAATATATAATATAATAATAATATTCTACTACATTCACACAGCGCCATCTAGTCCCAAATCAAGCAATTATATTTGCTTGTGTTATGGGTTACTAAACAACTGATAGACTACTTAAATACATTTTTTTTTGTAAATACATAAATATTATAAATAAATTACCTACACCCAGACATAGAATAAACCATCATGCTCAATTGCTCATCACACAAAGATTTGTCCTGGGTGGGGATCGAACCCACGATCTCCAGCTTAGCAGTCAGGGTCACTTACCACTAGACCAACAGGCCAGTCAAATGGAACTTAATGGCAGTAAAGAGAGTTTGGACTTTTGTTTCCTTAGTCACTGCTGCACTGTGATTTCATAATCGTGATGAATGAAATAGCCTTGAACATTACATAAGAACGACATTCCATTATTATCGGAACTCAATAAAACAATCACGCAATTACAGGTAAAACAGAGAGTGTGAAAACAAACAATACTGCGCGGGAGTTGAATGCTAAAACGCAGCGGCGCCGGCGCACGCGCTCAGCCCAATATCCGTCGAAACATTTATATTTTTATTTACGTTCCATGTCCGGGGTGTTCGGTTGAAGACAGACGAATGGTGCCGCCGACATCCTATGAGCTTTTTTAAGCATTAGACAGATCGTTGATTGATTTCGGATTATGGAGAGCTTGTTCATGTACCTACCTACCTTGTGGGATGAAACTTATGGTTTACCTATATCTGTACTAGTTTGCATGACAACTTTTTTTTACGGAGAAAATTCTAATTGGCTTAAATTGAAGTGAAATTTATCCTGCTGTTTAATTGTTAATAAAGTTCCAGTCCACGCACATAAAAATAACTGACACGAATAGCGACTTTGATGGTGAAAGAGAAGAAAATTCGAATTTCTAGAATTTGAAGTACGAATTTTCCAATTATTTTCAAATACTCAATCCTATTTCCAAGAATTTGTTTTTAGTTTGAAGTGTATATTCAAGAAAAGGATATAATATATGTACAGTGAGTTAGCAACGTGCGTAAGAGCAAATCAATCAATTAATTAGGTAATTTAGATGATTATTTATTACCTTGTTTCCAAGAATATTTAAAGACAAATTTATACGTTTATTTAGCAAATGTTGACTTAGAACAAGTTTCCGAAACGTCTTACAAGTGTTTTATTATTGAGAATGTACTTTATTAATACATAATATATATTTATGTTTATAAAAAGCTAGACATTGTAATTTTTTAAAATAATGATTTTTAAAAATATACAGGTCTTTAAAATTTTAATACACACCTAAGTTATTTTCTCACTATCGTATAAAATGAAGAATGAACCCTGAATGGACAAGAAGAGGAATTATTCTATATCTATGCACCTTTAAGCATAGATATAGAATAATTTTATCTATACTTATACCTACATTTACTCTTAAGTACCTACTGCTCAAGAATTACATTGCTGCAGCAACTGAATATTGGATGACTTAAAAATGGAGGAGTTGAGGCGTAGATTAATACCTGTACTTCTATGTCCAAAACCTAGCTGGCTGATATTAGATTAAATTAAAAAAGTAATATATATTAAAGTATAAATATAAGTATATATACCTACCCTAAACAAACAATTATATAATATGATTCACAAGCACTCGATAAAGTTAAAAGCTATTAAAATAATTCCCATCGCGTGGGTAACTTTTTAATCTAGCACCATTTACACAACACAAGACTCACAAAAATAGCAACGGACAAATATATCAACTACTTAGATCTCACGTTAAACTGTGCTAAGAAAGACCTTGTAGACACGTTTGCCACTAACAAATTAGTGTAAATTTGTTGAGAACCAGGGGTCTATTTATATTGGTCGGTAAAATTAGCTCTCCGACGGAAAACGGCCTACGTGATTACGAATTTAAATTGCCCAATCAATTTTTAATTTGGTTGCATGAAAATGTTTGTATTCGGAAGGAATAATATTTGTTATAGACGGAATTAGTAATTAGCTACCTTTAACACTACGTGGAAGATATTTTTATTGCTTAGCTCATGCGATTAAATTGTCGCACGTTATTTTGGAGGTAGGTAGTGGGCCCGATTTTGTTTCTCTTCAACCTTAAATAAAGATGAACTTAAATTTGTAAAATAAGGACACATTCTTAAATTCTTGCGATCGCGTTAGTACTTAATTAAGGATACGTTCTTAAAAAACTACCAAATGCTAGAAACCTTATTTAAGGACACTACCATAGATTATAATCGGAAAAACTGTCATAAACGTCATGTTGTTTATTTACTTTTAGATGTTAAAGTCAAAGTCAAAGTATCAGTTTGTAGATTCACTTGTTATATTTATATAATTTACATAAATCTAATATGCCGATACATAAGCCTTCTTTTTAATCTAAAAAATAAAAAGGACCAAAATCAGAACTCGGCAAAAGTGTTAAATCAACAAACACATTACTAAAATGATGCAAGTATTACTTTGTTTTAAACAAGTTAAACCAAAGTAATACTTGCCGTCGAAGATCTTCATTATACCTTCTTTGTAAAATAACAGCATGAAAAGGGAACATTTTAAATAATAAGTGTTTAATTGAGCCAAGAAATATGAGTGAAATATTTAGTACACGCAAATTAGGTGCGACTTAAATTAAGGTTGCACTAAGATCACAGAACTGTCAAATAAGTCGAAAGACAATACCAATTAAGAAACTACCATCTCTAATTAAGTCAAACCATACTTATTTAAGGTCACGTCCTTAAATAACACAAACGCAAATACCATAAGGGCTTAAAATTTTAGATCAAGTTTTACACTTATTTAAGTGCATTTTTTGCACTTATTTAAGATCGGATAAGAAACGCGATCGGCCCCAATAGGTCCTACTACTGGCTAGTGGCTTACCTTACATAATCGTACCATTTGATTTTACAATAAATAAAAAAAATAGTATAATACTTACTTACCTACTTAATTAAGCATGTTGTCTGAATACTGTTTTCCTACATGTTTTAAACATTCTATTTAAAAGAGTACCTAGTAATAATCTAATTTTCTCTTGCCCATTTGTCTACTCTTCTTATACCTACAGTGTTAAAACAAAGAATCATTATAGTTTTTGACAAAAGTAACTGTCAAAAATAGCGCTACTTTATTGGGCGACTAGTCACCTCACCAATAAATAGTATTTGCTATTTGAAGGGCTATAATAGCCTATAATGGGCTATTTGTTGATTTGAATTTTTTTTATTATATGTATTTTTGTCAAAATGTGACAAAAAGTGCCACTTTTTTAAATAACTAGTAAACCGACTTGCTGTTAAAACCAATATTGATAGAATATTTGAGAACAGACTTTGTAATGTATGGCCTAAGTACCGGTCGTTTGGTCTATTTGATTTGCCTATTAAGATTCTAATCTATAACCTGCATATAGGTAGTTTCATAAATACTTAGGTAGGTAGGCAAGTACCAAGATTTATGTTAATATTTTTAGATTCATAAGTTAGATTATTTGTTTGGATAGTAGCCAAGATATCCGTTGATTGGCTAAATGTGTATCCGTTGTTGCTATATAATTTGCTTGGTATAAAGCAATCGGATATGTGCGTTGAAAGAATGAGCATTGGAATTACACAAGCTTTGCAAAAAAGATATGTAATGTGTAACGATTCTGACGCATTTTTCCTTGAACTTGAGAAGCTATTGCAACGTTCTTCCATAGTAAGCAAAGGTAGGTATAAATTGTTGATTTCTTGGAAAACTGTTTCTTATAGATTTTGATGGCATTGATTACTGTAGATTTAATGAACACGAATAAATTTACTTTTACGAACCTAGATATAGGTACTTAGGATAGGTCCTAATTAGATATTAATAAAATAGACTAGTTAGGAACTAGGCATGAATGTTTTTGGTGAAAAAGAACCTCTAAAGGCAAATTGATACGTAATAAAATATAATTGTCAATCTATGTACTTAAGATAATACAAAAATTAATACTATGTCATGTAGATATAAAGGATTCAGTCAAATATTTTGTGGCTAATGGACATTGACATTTTGCCAAAGTAATATTTAAAACTTTGTCCAAAATTACATTAAAAACAAACTTCAAATCCAAACATTTCATTGAATTACTCTTTCACACATTAAAAATTAAGTTTAAATTATTTTACGGCAGTCACAAACCCAAACCGTTCGCACTTACATTTTATTGCCATATGAGTGACAGAGACAGACATATAGCGATCGATCTCTACAAACGGCGACGCGTCGCCAACGAGCGTAATGGCGGACGATACAAACACAGTTCGATATTTATACTATTTAATTGATTTACCTAAAAATATCCGGGAATTATGATACACAGTACTTACAACACTATATTTTAACACTAGACACAATAAACTTAGCATTTAAACTATGAAATAACACATTTTAAAATAAAATAACATTACATTGGTCGTTCGTCGCACGACGCATCCGTCGCCATATCCAAATTCCTGCATCCAGGGACGAATTCGGATGACCTTGGGTGGAGGTATTTTCGTAGCACCCTCTGAAGCAGTGTGTAGGATATTATGAGGGCTAGAAGATAAAAATTTTCCAATTTCGTTATGTGATTCACCTATAAATATTATGTTATTATTATTTGACGTGATGAGAGAAAAAATACGTATTCAGAAACATTATTTCTTTTTGTTTCATTATCAAAATATTATTAAAAAATCGACGATTATTTATTAATTACATTTTACAATAAATATAACTAAGAATTTTTTTGAGATGTTACGCCACATAAATGAATACTATAATTTTCAGGTAGGTAAGTACCTATATAATATTATAAATAATAATGTAAAATTGTTTAGATTTATGCTTCAGAAGTAAACTTGTTCTTTTTTTGTAAGTTCACATTCAAGTAAGTTCATGACAGTTATTAATTTTCATTAATATATTTCTTCTTGAAAATTTATGTATTTTACTTAGTTAGGTAGGTTTAGTTCGCCAAAGCTAAATTGGCTCTTAAATAGGTAGGTGCTATTTGGGTAGGCACCTGCGTATGTGGATTCATAAATTCATTTGAAATGAGTTGCTTATCAATTTTAACGTTAAAAATATAAGCTTTTAACAGTTTTATTTCTTCTTCTTTTTTTAAGAGTGGTGCTCTTATAAAAAGAAGAAAAACTAATAAAACCTACCTACTTACTTACAGGTACAAAGAAAAAGGTAAAGTAAGCAATAAAGGATATCTCACTGCAGCGTCAAGCCTATAAACTAGTTTTTTTTAATCGTGATCAAAAAGAAGTTAAAAATTTAAATTTATTATCAAAAAAGATCCTCATTAATATTAATATATAGCTAATCGTAGAACTGAAAAAAAAATGTTTTTTTTTAATCATCATCATAATTTTTTTTAATATTATTAGGTAAATAAAAATACATTCTGAAAAACATTTTCTTAAAAAAAAATCTTTTTGAAAGGTAGGAAAGAATGTTTTAATTATGTCGTGTTTTATTTAATTTTATCGAATACTAATAAATTCTCTATAAAATATAATGATACATGAAACGTAATAAATATTAATAAATTTTAATTAGAATAAAATTCTACGTAAAGCCTGTCACATCTCCGTAAGAATACAAATCCAACTGAATGCGCCCCTGTGCATGCACGCTCCGCCCATTACAGCAACAAAAGTTGGCGGCGTTCCTTCAAAATATCTCGTTTGGAGGCCATTTTGACGATCGCGAGCGACAGAGATAGCATATCGATGTTGCGGTAACGATACTGCGTGCGTGAATGAGACAATTATGCAAAGTTAGTTTAGTTTTAATGTGACCGGGAAAGTGCGTGGGGACATTTGTGTGTGTGCATTGGATCTCAGTTGTGACGGGTGGTGTCGGGTAAACTGCCTAGTGTAGGGAATGTAGGCCAACTTTGGTAGAGAACAAATTGATTATTTGACAATTTGTATTAGATAGTATTGTTTCTTTTTATGTTTATTTAATTTTAATATTATTATGGAGGAGGTTAAAATATAGGTAATTACCTACCTACCTACCTACTTATAATGTATTTTTCTGAAAATAAGAAATACCTACATGTTATTGATTATATAAGTTGTTGTATTTTCATTAAAATAATGTAAAAAACATTTAAATTCTAACATGGTACTTAGGTAGTTATTTTATCAGAGCTAATGGGTGCTAATTATTAAAATCCTTACCGTTTTATAATTATATTATATTTAAGAAATCATTATAATGAAGTAGAACTTATCCCATTTTGAAATTTTATTTAAATTCAATAAATTAAAAAGACAAATAACTTTCGGGTAGGTTGGTCGGTACCTACCTAATTAAATTTTCTTTTATCATCTTTGATTATTTAATAATAATAATATGCAGATTTTATAAGTACCTACCTAAGTAGGTAGAATTTTATAGTAGGTACTTGTAAGTACTTATAGGTATTATAGTTAGTATTTTATGCAGTCTATGCAATCCATACCTACGTACCAACAAGCTGCTCATATTTTTAAATAGGTACTTTATTTAGCTAGTAGGAATACCTAGGTACTTACTTAGCCATGTTTATAAAGTTGTTCTATTCTAACAATACCTATCTAATAAATTAATAAGAAAATAAATAGCTAATATCCATTGCATAAATTTAAAAGCACTTAAAACACTGTTCTTTTTATGAATTTAGAATTTATTAAATGAATAAAATTCAAATTTAAGCAGTGAGCTCGATAAATATTTAAATCTTTAGTGATAACAATATATACCTACATAACAAATTGAATAAATGTATCTAAGTAGGTATACTTAATTAAATTATAAATAACGAAGTGACTTGCCCGCCCGCCGCGCTGGTGCGACTTTGCATACCTACCTAGGTGCTTTAGACTTTTCTTCATCTAATCTAATTCTATAGAAAAATAATTCTAAAGAAATATTCCATAGACCTTGAATCTATGGAATATTTTTATTTGAATTAGATTTAGAATTTCCACGGGAATAGATAAACGGGAATAGAAAACATAGGTATCTTAACAATTAGGTACCTACGAAAACAATAAAAAATAAATCATCTAAATCGGCGTGCTCTTAGAGGTTAAATAATGTTCGGCATGGTCAGTCTACCTTATGCAGACAAGAGCATTGCAAGAAAAGGAAAATTCGAAACAAACCCTATACCAACCCATCTGGCCTGCGTGGTACCTACCTATAGGTAGTACCTAGGCTAAATTCCTTCCACATTCTTTGGAGGAGACCCGTGCCCAGCAGTGGGACATTTATGGGTTGAGATGATGAAGGTCAGTCCTTGGATGGGTATATGTTTGTAGCGTTTGTTCTTCGACAGGCACGTAAAGCCGTTGGTTCCGGTTACCATTGAATGGTAGATGGTAGTAGTCGTTAAGTTATATTGGAAGTCTTCTGGACGACTTGATAAATTCATTTGGCAATTTTTTATTTAAATACCTAAGTAGATACTCCTATAAGTTGATAATAGTAAAAATATTTTATCGAATTTTAATTTTATGTAAGTATTGTTAATATTTATCAAAGAAGCAAGTTATAGGTTAATTATTTTGTAATAATCGTTAAAATGATTAATTTAATCAATGTGTGTCACTGTGTCATCTTCGAAAATGCTATCGAAATATGGATAAGTATGACCTATATATTTCGTTCGTAGCTTACGTAGGAAATATTTATGCTATCTACCCACCTAAGTAGGTATATTTTGAATACCAATTTCACTTTTTAAATAAGTACGATGGCGATTTGTTATAATTAAACATAGTAGACTTAGTCAACAGGTAGGTAGGTATCTAATCTACTTTAAGAGAAAATTCTATCTCGTCTACTATAGACAAAAATTACGTAATAAGTCTTGAATCAGTATCTATTAATTTACGTTTGCAATTCTTGAAGTACAAGATCATACTTTACTAAAACCACAAAATCCACATTTACGACACTCATTCATTGAAGCGTTGAACGCATCGTAAAACCCCCATCGAATGACGTCAGCAAATACTCTTACGACGTGGTCCTTCCATGAACCGCTAGATGGCGCTAAACACAGACCGCACCTAGCGCACGCTCGTAAAAATAAATTTTATTGTTATGACGAAAATAAAACGCTTGTCGTCAATTTAAACATCATTTTACTGTGTAATAAGATTTATTTTACGATTAACAAGTGTCTTGATGAATTTATATAGCTGAATGATGAATAAAGTAATAAAATTTGCTTTTATGTTCATGTTATCGCTTTTCTATTGGCAGTTATGTCGCTTTTTCATACAAAGATGAGACATTATGTAACATTATAGGCGGTCGTAAAACTAAATCATTATTCCTACTATAAATAGTCGCGTACGGACTTGTGTTTGTTTTACTTTGCTCTCATTGATAAGATTTTAATGAGCAGTGTATTTATAGTATGTTTTGCATTGTGTGTCTGCGCTACGTTGTTATCATCATAATTATTTAGGTTGGATTCACTTTTATGAAGTTTATTAAATTAAACTATTTTTCTCGTACACTGACATTTGAATGGTCTTCTATGATTCAGAAGTTGGCAAGGTATCGTGTAATGAAACTGCTTTCAGTTGACAATAGATGGCAGTGTAATAATCTTTATCAAATTTCTTTAATTTCGGTCATTTAATGTATAGTAACGAATAGTGCGGATTATAAAAAAAATTAAGTACAATATAATAAAGATACTATTTGTTTTTTTTACTTGGTGAGAAAAGGTATTATATTTTATTTCATTAACTACGACACATTATCATAGATGGCACTACGATCGCGTGAACCAATTACATTTTAGTACATCCAGTTTATATTTATTTATTCACGATTTTCATAATAATATCAACTTTAATTAGTTTTATATTCAAATACAGCCATTATAAAATAATTATAATACATGCGAGCTGACAAATGGTCTTAATATTTAAAATAGCGATTAAAACAATTTCGACATCGCTACCGGAATTTTTTAGTACCTACCTAATTCTGATAAGTAGTCAGATCGTAAAATCAAACGAATATGGGTACCTAACATGTAAATTATAAGTCTATTATGTAGCGTCGATTGTTATCAATCTATGATCATCAATAACTAAGAGTCAATAAAAAGGAAAATTACAGTCATAAAACGTCCGCAATCGAGTCAAACCAGACATCGAGACGCTGGCGCTGTAAGCGAGCAAATCGACGAGCGTCGTTATATCCTCACACGATGAAGACATAAACTATCAACGACTCCTTTATCTCTATTAAACGGGTGATACTTTAAACAAGTCAATAATGGTTCAATAAACGTCTAAAGAACGGCATAATAACCATCCACGTGCTTCGGTGGGCTGCGTCAATAAAGTTTCGAATTTATATCGAGGTTTAGCCCCAGAGGCGTATACGAAATAATCTGAGCGGTGTTTACTGGGAGTTCTACAAACGGCGCAATTCACGTGACGTTTACGAGCATTCGAGTGGTAGTAAAAATCGTGTTTACGATGCGCGCAGGAGGCGCGTGCCCTGCGCAAGCGCCGCCGCCCGCGATGCGAATATCATCACATCTGTCGTTGAATGTGAATGAAATACCCGCGCGCTCTTTTTTGTTTGTTGTGATAACAACAACTACTGTAGAGGATTCCCCAAATAGTTGTTTGTTGTTTTTAACTGTATTTTTCTTAGCCAATTTTGGTTGGGAAATATTATATGAGCGTTAGATTATCATGATTCATTCATTAGATGTATCTATTAAGTACTTACACGTAGTGATGCAATGAGTCACTTTATACAACCTGTTAGTGAGCTGACGGGACGGCATTTTTTGACTCGATTAAGTAAGATTAGTTTTTACCGTCATGGTCACAGTTACCTATGCCTATTTCTTTATAATGTGTAGAGTAGGTACAGGTATATATAGGTATAATGTCATCAACTCATTAGGTAGGACTTATGGAAGATGGAATAGGTAAGACCAAACCTGTTAGGATATGTCTATCCCAGTAATTGGATAATGGGATATTGAAGATCAACGTCTCACTGCTGAACACGGTTCAAGGGTCTCTCTTTACATACAGCTTTCGCTCGCGGCTTCGCTTGAATCGTATTATGAGTATTTGAATAATAATAATAATATTTTACCACATTCACACAGCGCCATCTAGTCCCAAAGTAAGCAATTATATTTGCTTGTGTTATGGATACTAAACAACTGATATACTTTTTTTTGTAAATACATTCATATTAAGTATAGGTAAATTACACCCAGACACAGAGCAAAATTTATGCTCATCACACAAAGATTTGTCCTGGGTGGGGATCGAACCCACGATCTTCGGCTTAGCAGTCAGGGTCACTAACCACTAGACCAAGAGGCCAGTCGTTATAAAAATATATAATTAATAGCAAGTAGCAATCCATTAATCTTCCACTGCTGGGCTCGGGTCTCCTGTCCACTCTTTCTCTCGAGAGCTGACCATATAATCCACACACGCTGGCTAATGCGGGTTTGTGCATCATACATCATCATCATCATAGGTACGAGTATATGAGTTTCCTCACGATATTTTCCTTGATCGCTAGTAAGCAAGCCGATAACTTGATCTACAAACTCAAAAACCACCCATCAAAAATATGGCGGTTATAAAACACTAAACACTCAAACAATAACTTATACAGCATTCCCATAATGGTAGGCTTTACTAACCGCATAATTGAATTAAACCCTTGTTTAATAGTCTATAAGTTATAATATAGTCTATTATCACTCACTTTGCAATATAACTCCTCCTAGTAGCTCGCAAGGTGTAGTTAGTGCAACAGTGTTGCAAATTATGTAGAAATAAGGGGTGGAACCAAACACGATTGTTGATGAGAGATTGTCTTATAAGAGTATAAGCATTCGTTTCTTAGGCAGAAAAGGTTAGTCGTCTTAGAGTGTTATAATAGATTCTATTGCTACGATGCTACGGCGTAGCACGTTTAATTGGAGTAAAAGACATCAATCATGTGCATTGTTATCGTAAATCTGATAGTCTTTTTTTTTTAAAGACAACACCCGCGCTAGGATACAAACCCTGTGTCGCGGGAGACCGTATGAACATATAATTAATGACCTCAAAGTTCACATACTGTTGCACTCAGAGACGTCAATTAGCAGTAATCTGTCTTTAACACAATTTTATCATTGAATAATCGTCTTTACGCGTATAGACTTAAGTATTACACGTTTTTACTAAATAAACTTTAAAGTTAAGTAACGTCTCTGAGTACGGCAGATAGAGTCATCTTCACAGTCGTCACTATACTTTGCAAAATAGGCTTAATTAGTAAACTTCGAAGGCCGAAATTTCTTTATCTTTTTTTATTCTCAGACAGTTCCTTTACTAAGTAAGCAATGGATAGTATTATGGAAAGTAAAGAAAGAGTTTGACAGGGTTATGAAACTTCATATTGGTTGAAAGTTGATCTTTTCATCAAAGTAAAGTCAATGTGCGGTCTATTAATCTGGGTTCCAGACTCGAAACAAATTTGTCTCTTAGATGCCTGCTTATAATTTCGATATTCAATTTATTATATAGTGGTCAAGAGTATGAAAATTTAAATAATAATATGCTCGTCGTCGGTTGGTGTTATTTTCTGTCTGACAATGATACGAGATCGAAATCTGTCAATGAAATATCGAAATTGGGAGTAGGGTTTTGTTTACGTAACCTCTTAAGATATCTTTGAAACGATTGAAACGATTGTATCGTTTCAAAGATGTCTGAAGAGATTATTAAGTAGATTATTCAAAAATTCAATTTTTTACTTTATAGACACAAAAAAAAGGTTGATATTGACAAAACATGTTTAGAATATCACCTATATAAACCACACGTATGTCACAGTAATTTGCGTTTACGAACCTAATGAAAAACATGAATGAATGTTGATTTTTATAAATGCCGCGTGTTTACTGCTAGTCTAAACTTAGTTCATTGATGGGAAAAAAGCCTTCTCCAAGGCGGCATTATTTTATAAATTCTGGTCAATTTGAAGTGGTAAGTATCCACTTCTTGTAAACAATCATTAACTATAACCATTCACACGAAATGGTTAATTATGGTATCTTAGTTCAATATTGTAACTTGACATGACACTTCGACGTAAACTAGAAATGAAGTACAATTTCATGTTTATGTAAATATCGATTTAAATATGTAGGTACTTAAAGGTTAGGTACTAATAGTGTAAATGGAATATGAGCTAGGTACAGCTATGAACTAGATGTGACAAGTTGGGTTTGTTGCAAAAATAATGTTTTCTTCACGTTTTTTGAAAAATCTACCTAGTGCCTATTTTATAGTGATGATAGTTATCATTTCAGCCTATTGCAGTCCACTGCTGGACGTAGGCCTCTCCTAACATGCGCCATAACACTCTATCCTCCGCCTTCCGCCTCCAGTCAGACCCAGCGACCTGTTTAGGTCGTCGGACCATCTAGCTCGAGGGCGTCCTATTCTACGCTTGCCGAGTCGCGGTCTCCACTCCAGGACCCGCTTGCTCCACCGTGCATCGGTCCTTCTGCAGATATGATATTCAGTAGTAAATCATGTTTAATTTACAGTTAGCTTTGAGTACGTATTTGAAATTCGAAATAAAACAGTCACATAAACTTCTCATAAGTTATTAGAAATCAAGTCAGTTAAGTATTGAAACAGGACTCGGTTTGAAAATTTTGTACGTAATAATAGGGAAGTAGAATTCTTCAATCAATAGATCAGACGATCGGTCAGTGGTTTTTGGACAGCCTTTACGAAATATTACGAAAGTATATTTCAAAATGCATTTGATATTAAATTTAAACCAAAATAATAACAGTATGCAGATAGTTCAATGTTGATGAGATAAAAACTTATAGAGATTGAGCTTTTCCAAGTAAGATGAACTTCATTTCAAATAAACGAGTTTTATTTTTCCGAAGTTGTTTCTTTACACAAGTTTCATTCATCAATACTAGTCAAATGTTACAGATCAGATGATGATGAATTCACATAGGTAGAGCTTATAGAACTGTCCAACTTCTAGTGGAGGTTCGATTAAGTATTTAAACTTTAATGGATATCAAATTAGCAAATAATCTGCCTTTCTTTCCCGTCAAAACACATAGTTTTGTCTGGATTAGCTAGACGTATCGTATCTAATATTATGATGCAGAATTCTTTAACTAATTTTTAATTAATACTAGTCGTTATCTACTAGCTGCTTTAGGTTTGACTTTCTGAAGTACCAAATAGGTATAAAAAAGATAAATCAATAAGCAACTATAAAAAATATAAATAGTTGTTGTGTATGAACACGGTCAAATCGACCGATCAAATGTAGAGTTTACGAGTAGGTCTTCTGTGTATAGAGCTATTTTTATAATATAGATAAAAAAATATAAACAAACAAACGTAAAATATATAAATTTAATTATTATAGAAAGCATGCCTATTCTCAGAAGTTTTACTGATGAAAAATTTTTTTTTTTTAAATCTGTATCTAGGTAAATTATAGGTAGGTAGGTAGGTATGCTTATCAATTATAATATTAATACAATCAATAGAGTTCAACCATGCGAGAAGAAAGTTAAATTGAAATGGATTTTGAAAGTGTTATATTTTTCACTTAGGTATTTAAATGCGTAGGTAAAGTCGTATCGATCAGTACCTAATATCAATCAGTATTTTAAGGGTACTTCAGTTTTAGTACCCTTATGTACCGTTACCTACTATTTTTATAAAATGCGCTTCCAATAGGTGATATCGTGGACATTATAAAGTCAATCACCATTAAACTTTATCTTTTACTGCTCTAGTTTATTAAGATGAAAATTGCTCAATATGAGATACCACACCGCCTTCGGAATTAATTACTGACTAGTAATATTATATCTTTATTACTTTTAGATACTCAACAGCAAAAACATAATTGAAAGATTATGGGTAATCTAGATAACTTTATAAATACAAGTTGCCTAGACCATTTCGGTATCATTAACCCTAAATTGACCAATCACATGTAATAAAAAATCGCAACTCGGTAGCTCCCCAGTCTTTTTATCGGCAAATATTTGTTTAAAGAGGTGAGTGCAATAAAAATGCGAGCGCGTCTCTTGGTAGGCCGCACTACCAACGCCATTCATTCGTTTGATGGCTTCATTTGGACGCGCCAACTGAGTGCTCTTGCGATAATGCGCTATTGTTTACCCTTCGATAGTGCGTCGCACCACTGCACGCGCCACACTGCGCTAGACAGAGACAGATATACCTTGTGCAACTCCGTCGGCGTGATAAGCGCTTCGCTGGTCGCGTCCCGTCCCGCTCTCACTTATCCGCTACGTGCGCGTCTGAGCGTAACGGCAATATCACTCGTAAAAACAGGTAGTAGAAGAAATAATAATCATCTTTACGACTTCTCACTCTATTCAGCACCTTGTTACGATACTGCGCGCTCATTGTGGCACGGTCGAGGAGTGGTTGTAAAATCTTTTCTTTACTCGCCCGTTTCACTAATTGTACGTTTATGAGTTTACGACTTTTGCGGCTTAACTTTTCAGTTATAGTCATTATTGGGGTTTTGTCGATGCTCTTTTTTATTTATTGTATTGCGGGGGCTGACGACTTAACTGATTCTTGTTGCACATTTTAAAGAATAACACTTGATTGTTTATGATTTTCAGCTGTCAATCACGATTGGTGTACTTACGTGTTCTGTTTATAATATCAATCATCTACGACAGACTCTAGTATGTAAGAGGGTTCAATAAAAATGCACACTAAATATATATTTTAATAGTAATAGGTATGCACCACGTGCTTCAGGAGGAGTGATAAGAAAGGGAAAAGAGAGCGTAACTGATAATATTTATAGTCATTAGCGAAAAGGGGACGGAACAATCGTCTGTGTTGCGATGCAGGCAGCGCGCGGGGCGGCGCGCGTGGCCCGCTCTCAGTAGATTGCGTGAGCTGAGCCGCGCCGGTCGCACACGGCACATAGTCGCGCGCTCCCGCCACACGCGACTCAAAACTTCGCTCGCGATACAGCCGCACCGGCTCACTACTGCCTCTTCACGTGAACTGAAACATTTAAGAAAAAAATCACAACAGCCACGAGACGAGCCGGCGCCACACACCGAACCGCTTAAAAAGTCGTAAAACCCGCGGCACGCGCTCCCAAGTCGTAAAATAATCGTAAAAAGTAAACACACGTCAACTGGCCTTTATCGCCAACGAAGCCCATTATGACGCTCGAGTGACGTTTAAGAGGCAATAAAATTAATAAAATTAAATTACATTGTCCGTATTTGGAGTGACATTGGCCGAGGTCGCGTTATCACGGCGCGTGGGGCCGCGATGACATAAGTGTTCCCTAACTGAGTGACGTTAGTGTCGGTGACTGATCAGAATGAACTCCTATTTCGAGCAGGGTGGTTTCTACGGGGCGCACGGAGTGCACCAGGGTGGTGGCGGTGGTGACCAGTACCGCGGGTTCCCACTGGGCCTGACGTACGCACAGCCCCATGCGTTGCACCAGCCCCGTCCACAGGACTCACCATACGATGCATCAGTGGCGGCCGCATGCAAACTGTATGCCGGTGAACAGCAATATGCTAAGGCCGACTGCTCCAAGCCAGGCGGTGAACAACAGAACGGCTATGGAGGCAAAGAGGCTTGGGGCTCTGGACTAGGAGCCCTCGTGAGGCCGGCAGCATGCACCCCAGAGGCACGATACAGCGAGTCCTCGAGTCCAGGAAGAGCTCTTCCCTGGGGAAACCAGTGTGCCCTGCCTGGAGCCGCAACAGCAGCAGCGCAGCCCGTGCAACACCAGCCCACCAATCACACCTTCTACCCTTGGATGGCCATAGCAGGTTAGTTACCAAGTTTTACCAAGTTCCTTAACTAGCGCATTATCCACACATAAAAGTCGATCTTATCTGCTCGTTAATTTTATTAAAATCGTTAGAGCTTAAACAGCACTGTTATACAAATTTAATTACTCAATAATAATGTAATAAAACATTTAAAACATCTTTACATCCACTGATATTGTTTTAGTACAAAAGCTCTAAAATGTCGCTATCCAATTGGAGTGTGGCGCCCAAATCGGAAATTCCCATTCAAGACTCGTAGGAAACCAATAAGACAAGCGGTGGCAGGTAGAGTCGAGCTCGAGCCGACAACTCGACTCAAGTGTCAATAAAACGCACATAAAACGAACGACCCTCGTTAGCACCTTATTAGTCGAGACAGATTTGAGTGCCATTCATAATTTTATTGTTGCCATCAACTCTTGGAATCTTCATTAAATTACTAATTTGTGATAATAAAAAATAAATAAATGTTGAAGTAGAGTTCATTTGATCACAGTTTTATGGATGGTTTTATTTTATTTACCACTTTATATTTCAATTATTTTATAGATATGGACTTTTATGTTCCGTTTATGATACATAAAACCGTACTTAAGTGTGAAAACATTGCTATAAAGTAATAAATTTTGTTTAAATGTATCTTTTATAAGTATTACAACAAAGATAATTTAAGAAGCTCTACTTTGAATGTTATAATACAAATTTAATTAAAGAGATGAAAAGAAAGCGAATGAAGAGATCAAGTGGGTATTTTATGAATGTAATTTTTTTTCGAACTTTGTAGAGTCGATATAAAATCGAATGTAGCGAAAAAAGTTAAGTTACCTAAATAAAATTCATAGAATGCGTAAGAGCGGTAGCTTGTAATTTGCATCAATATCCTACTAAAATGTTGACTATTTTCATCCATAGTTTTCCCAACTTTAATATAAATTAATTTACATAAACCATACAAACAAATTAACTACCAAGATTTCATTAATTATTTCTAGATCTAATTTATTTTAGTACCTACCTAATTAAAAAAATACCGATTGACTAGATATAAAAACTAGACTATAATTGATAATAAATCAATTCGCAAACGATTATTATGATATCGATGCTGATGCACCGAATCTATCGCATTTTAATTACAAGCAAATAAATTTTTAACATCATAATATATTTTGCATTATACGACCATGTTTTATAATTTTATTAACACTTATTGATAAAATTAGATAAGATGTCTAATTCAATGGTCAAAACATCTTCAGTAGCATTTTAGCGCTCCAAATTATGGCGGGAGTGTTAGCCGCGCCCGCGCCGCCCGGGTCAATGGCCCGATCTAGTTTGGGCGCATTATTATTAACTTGAGGAGTGCCACTGACCACTCGACAAATGACCACTCGATTATGCGTCCGATTCTTAAGATGAAAGACCGAGACTAGATGGTTCAGAGTGACTAATTGCCTACTGACGAAACGCTAGTGACGTTCTAATAGACACCAAGAATCCTCTCGCAATATATTTATTAGCACTCATAACAAACACATTAAAATACCTGTTACGACTTATTAGAATCCGATTCAAACAAACTAATTGGAGGTATGATTTAAAATAGACGTTCCAATTCGAAATTTAATGTAGTCGGCCAGTTTTAGTTGGCGATATTCGAATATGATTTTTTTATCGGAACCGTGGTAATCGGAATCGATGCTGGCGGCGTCGTGCAAGAGACTCACCTGAACATTACTAACGCGTAATTAACGCAACGCGTGTGGTCCCGCCTCTCATAACTCATGCGACTTGATAAAATTAAGTAACACGGGCTAAAAAAATAAAACAAAAATAAGTAGTCGAACTGTCAGCAATATTTCACTCGGTGTTCACGCAACACGGCCCGCGAAACAATACAAGGACGCTTGTTGGACGTGGGCTGTATGAAAAGTTCGGGCTTGTCCGCGCTCTCCGCTGTCCGAGTGTCCAACAATGTGAACACGAACTGTGACCCGAGCGAGCCCTCGCAAAATTACCACCTATGTCTTTATACTTCCCAAGTTATTTATTTAAGTATTACTTTGTAAAAAACTAATATCTTAACAGTTAAAGAACTATAAAACAAAAGAAAACGAAAATGAAAAATATTTCCGAAATTTTTAAATTTTGTAAACAATGTCATGCTGTTTATAAAAACATATTATTTAAAAAAACGCAAACTTTATTTCAATGTTAATTATGCCAGTAGATATCCAGATTAAACGTATTTTTCTCAATATTTTAATTGAAATTCTTCATAAATGTTTCAATAACATGTTATTAAAGAGAAGGTAGACGTCCTTATTTAATATGCAGGTTGAGCACTTTATACCGGCCACAACAAGCATCTAAGTGATATCAAATAACATTGTAAGTGAATAGTTACTGGCAATAATCGATTAAAAAGTAACAAGCAGTTTGTCTAAATAACAGTTCTTGCTAAAATGTTCCTGCACTAGTGAACGTTAAAGGTTCGTTAAACTTTTAACCCTTTAATTCCATATTTAAAATTTTATTTTATTTATTTTTAATGTTTTTTGATGTTTGGTTTTTTTTTTTCAAAATATACTTGATGATTGATGACCTATATAAGTGTTAATTGTGCGAACAGTTTAGTTATATGATTATAATATAGAATAAGTATTCAAATAACCTAGTAAGTACCAAATTATAGCACTTAGAAAATAATATACCCATTACCCAGTTAATAAACGCAATGAATGCAGTTCGACCTTAAAAAAACGGAATAACTCACTGTATGGATAAAAAAATATTTCAAATATCACAACCAGCACCTAATTGCATTTCTGCAACTAATTAAATACAAAAAAACCACAAGGTCTCAGCTTTTTGTTCGAACATATCTAAATACAATGCGAACACAAAAAATAAGTTCTTATAAGCGGAACCCACGGTTCAAAGTACGTGTTACATTGCCTTATTTATTTGCATTCTTGCTTATTTTTCAGTACGCATTTAAAACCCAACCTAAACCTCATACAGACTGAACCTATAATTTCTAAACAAGTTTCCAAATTGGCGACTGAATTTTGCCGTGGGCCACGTATGATTTTAAATGCACCTTTATTAAAGGGAAATGAGGTATTGTAATCATCAGTCTTGTAGGTACTTGCAGAATATTCTGTTTAACGTTTACCTTCCTTATTACATAGTAATTGTAATTACCTATTCGTTGGTTAAGTCAAATCTTGACCAGAATGAAAACAAAAAACAAAAAAAAAACAAGTATTATTTTAAAATAGACTCATCCCTTATCCTCGTCCTGCCCAGGCTCATTCTTCATAATTTGCTAGATATGCCCATTGTGATTTAAAAAGCACAGTATATTTCAAGTCTTTACTGCCCAAGGTTTTGTTTTCAAATATTTTGACTTTCAGTTATGATATTATTTTTATATATTTTTGGGGGTATGTAGAAGTTGTACTTTATGTATTTTTGTATGAATTAAGTTTATATCTTTTGTTCTTTTTAGTGAACATTGGGCAGAAATGAATAAATCAGCTATATTTTATTTGTGCTTTTTAGAAGACAATGGGTACATTTAAATAAAATATTCTAATGGGGTTTAATTATTCTTTTATTAATTTAATCAGTCTAAACAGAGCTCAATCATAGTAAAAAATAGCACAACCTTTACCATAAAAATAATTGTTCATCAAAATATTGTTTAAATCAGTCAGTCATCATCAGTTATTCAGAATTCTGCCGTATTTTTAGGCAGATAAGAAGGCTCTCGAAAATTAATTTTTTTAGGCTGATATTCTTTTTCACACCATGAATTTTGAGTGGAATCAGACGATAATAAGCAAGTTGACTTTCGTTCTACTTCGACCACAAGTACGGCCAGCTGAACCTTCGTAATCGACATCCTGTTCTTCTTTGATTACTTTGGCCTCTCTCTGGTTGAAGTTGTTCTCGTCATCACTAGTCTCCCCTTCATATCCTGAAAAATCACCGTCGCTTACCGATTCCCTTCTGCGTGTAAGGTTATAATCTGGAACGTTGCAGTTTTCCCGGAAGAGATGTAGTCAGCGATGTCTGAATTATCCAGCAAGCCCTCAATATCGCTATCGCTTAAATCTATAAGATTATCAAAAATGGTTATTCAAATATGCCCAATGTGATTTTAAAATCACATATTCACTATTTGTGTTAATAAAAATAGAAAGAAAACAGAATTACCAAAAAGTATTATTTGATTGTATTTATTAATTATTTAACTTGAAATTAGGCATTTTTTTTTTCACCGATCATGCATGATTATGTAAATAAAAATGGATTAAAACTTACCTGTTCTCGGACGTGGTGCCATCTTGAACTTGTGGACTGACTTATGCCACAATTTTTTTGTCTGTTTACGTCAAAATGATAGCTATTCTATTGAAAACATTCCAACCAATCATGTCAAAGTAATAAACTAGCAAATTAGAGGCAGTTTAAAATTTTAGGCGCATTATTTGAAGATGTGATTTTTAAATCACTGTGGGCATAATTGCGATCTCTACTCTCATTTAGTTGGGCAGGACACGTGAAGTATATTATGGTGTTTTAAAATCACAATGGGCAGGACGAGGCTATTACATGGGACCTGCCTTAGCTGGCGAAATGTGGGTGTAATTCACTCCTGCCTACCAAGGATGAAGCAGTGATACTATGTTTTTTTTACTATTAAAAAAAAGAAAAAAATTTAAAAACTTACATTTTAGCAAAATAAAATTTACTTAGATGAAAACTTTAAAACAAGAACACTATCTGACACATAAAGACATCAATTAGTAAAAAAAATAAGCACCCATCATAATTCAAAATTCGAAAAAGTATAGGTGTTAATTGTGATTGCTAGTACAAAATATTCTACATGAATAGGTAAGTATTATAAGTTACTATGGAGGTGTGTTGCAACTTGCAACTTGCATGCGGGCACATCCGACTGCAGTGGAACGCTCGCAACGTGGCTCTACTTCGCTCGCTCAACTTTACTGCTTATATCACTTTAATTTGTTTTTTCATTTTATTTCAATCAAAATGTTTTTTAATTTTATATTTCACTTTTATATGTGTTATTAAATTGTGTTAATGTATTTATTGTACATTGTTGGCGTTGAATATGAAAAAATATGCCACAGTTTATAATTTTAAATACTGCGAAAATTTTATAGAAAAGAAAATATACAGTGACAGTTAAGTAATTAGTAAACTTATAACTCTACATAGAGTCAGAAAATATCTATTAGTTTACTGATTGAAATTGTGAGTATTACGTTTAACAAAATATAATACAATTATTATAAAACTGAGGTATCAAAATACAAAAAAAAAGACAAAAGTTATTGAATAAATAATGAAAACAACATTTTTTACAGGCTAGCGCCGTAAAAACTTATTTTTTTGCATGGAACATTTACGTAAAAAAATTTATTAAGAAATCATATTTTAATCTTATGTATTTTAATCTAGTAATTAATACAATAATTAAAGATATATTTATATATCAATTAACGGCTTAATTTAAGCAATAAGAAGCCAGTCTATTATATTTCCTTTATATTTTTATGATTAAAAAAAAACCAAATTTGTTTTTTTTTAATCATAAAATTATTTAATAATTAAGAAATAACATTCTTTTATTCAAACAAAGGGACAAAATACAAAAAGTTGAACAACAACGATAATAGAGTCACTTTAACAGCTCCTCTCAATAGAAGCGTTTTGTAATGGTACCCCAAATTGGTAAGCCTGTCCACCGCACACAGTCAAAACAAACACCAATACACAGAAAAGCAACAGCATAATAGCCCCGTAACAGTCGCAAGATCATAAACTAATAATGGGGGAGATATGTTTTATGGGTTTCAAGTTTTGAATACGTTAAAATTATTTTTTGTTAATTTAGTGCAACGCATACTCTCTTAGAGTCAGCACGTATATTTCGTTGATATCGATCTAAAAAAGGAATATAGTGTTCTAATTTCAAAATGTGTTGGAAGATTGACGGGTCCGTTATGGCGAAGGAGGTGTGCATGCGCTTGTTTCCCGCGTGTTCGCGCGCGCCCGCCGCCATCTTGGATAAGATCGATCATAGGTGCGCAGCTGTGAAGTGATAAATATGAATCCCAACTCCTCCGTGTGGACTTTCTTTTTGTGAACTCATCGCAGTGAACTCACGGCCATCTTCTAACAAACTGCAAGATAAAATTAGATAATTACTTATTTAATAAATAACGCTCCATTTTTATGCATCTGACATGCATTCTAGTTTAAAACATGTATAATTTATTAGTTTTTGTTACATTATTTAATTTTACGATCATAACCTGTTGTAATGGCTACTTTAACTTGTAAAACAACCGGTGCTGTATCTTGAAATCTAATTTAAAATTACTGAATATGGTTTCTTTGGCACCTAATTTTGTAGTCATTCTTTAGTTACAGGAAACGTTACCAAATTTTGATAATGATTATTTCTTTCTGTATCTCTCGTAATTGGTGTGGTAAAAAACCGCCGGCCTGTAAGCGGAGGCAATCAAAATAAGTATTACGGTGTGTTTCCATTGTCGAATACGTGGTGTGAGATAACAGCGACCAAACTCGTTCATGCTATATTTTACGTATCGTAAAGCGGTTAGAAGTAGTTATAAAATATTCTCAGTTTCCTTGCACTCATGAACACCGTGACCCGACGTAGGTTATTATGCATTACATTGAAAATCACCGGGTACCTCCACCCTATAGAGGGCTTTGTGAACTGCAATCTTAACTGACCCCATAGTTAGCATGTTTTCTTCCCAAGACTGAGAATTCAGCATCTAGGGTATTTACATTAAGTTTTAAATTGACGAGTAGGTCGTAAAGTCTAGCTTAGTTATTCTACCATTTTTATGAGAACAAAATTTATGTAAGAATTAAAATAGTCTATATTTATTATCTCTAATTAAATTTTTAATCATTATTTTTAATATGATAATCTAAGGAAGTCAAGATATAGAATTAAGCGTTTATTAAAACTTCGTTGTGAAGCTTATTACAAAAACTTTTTTTTAAAGTCAAAATGTCATATATGCCAACATTACTTTTGAGCGCACGTGTATAATTTATTTTCTTTGCTCGTGGTATGTAAAAATGTATTATTACATGTTGATCGGGCGGTCGATCGCTCGCTGGGAACGTTACATAATACCGGTGGACCATATAAAGATATGTGCGTTAGCAACACAAAATATATTATTTATGTGACTAAGTCTTGTGCACATACTAAGTTATAATGTGTGCATATGACTCAGTAGGTATTATGCACAGTGAATTTTTAAATGTCAATCAGCATCATCATTATTTTAACCCATAAACGTCCCACTGCGGGACACGGGTCTCCTCCAAACATTGTGGAGGGAATTTAGCCTACTTATACAACGCTGGTCTAACGAGTTGGTATAGAGTTTGTTTCGATTTTTTTTTTCTCGCAGTGGTAATTATCCATTAAATAAAACAAGAAATAGGTAATCCGGAAAGAAAAGCGACTATAAAAAATTTAGTAATGTAATCAACTTTTGACTGTCAATATGTAAGTACAATATTATATATAATGCATTGTCGGTTTAAATGAAAATCGAACTTATACCTATTTACGGATCATGTAATTCACAAAATAACAACTTAACTACTTGTTAAAACAAAACACCTTCAATTACATAGCTTAAACAATCTTTAGTGCATGGATGCTATCAATTATATAAGCATGTACATAATTAAGGTCATGACTGATATTGATTGAGCTTATAATATAAATTAACTGTTTTAAAGTTACAGAGCAAATACAAGGGAAAGATTTGATAAAATAACTCTAGATACATGATAGAGAACTAGAAGGTAAAAAAAAATTATCGAAAGTTTTTGTCATTAAATAAATATTTGCATTTTTATCATCATATTTATCATTTTTATCATAGTAATCCATTAATTTTCCACTGCTGGGCTCAGGATCTCCTCTCCTCTATCTAGATCTCTATCAAAAATGACTTGCTTGCTAGTAATTAATATAATATTATTTTTCTTCAGTTCAGTTAATTTAACATTTCATTTATTCATTCATAAACAAAGTACATTGTTGAACATGAGAATCTAATAAAAAATATAATAATAATAATTGCATGCTAGCAAGAATAAAAATTGGACTGTATTACTATTCAAAATTTTTATTCGTGTCTGGACTAAAAAATAATAAAAGGACGTCAATAATAAATAAATAATAGAAATGTCATTCATTACAAAATAATGTTACTAATTTCAAACATAAATAATAAAATATACATTTACACATGCAACAAACAAATGTTAACAAGACATAATCAAATTTTTGCATAATGTGACATATATCCAATCCTACAGTTTGGTTCTAAATACTGTTGTGTTGTTGTTGAATATATTATAAACTGATTGATTGTCTGAGCAAACCAAAAAGGAATTTATTTTCTTGCGGCAAGTTTGCTGACAAGGCGGGGCCTGGAGAATATTATTACTATTAAATAACGGAAACTAAAACTCACATAAGGTTAAATAGTTCAATATACCTAAATATAAAAAAAATAATCGATTATAAAGTTTTTTGTTCAGCAGTAGATAAATGCTAAATAAAATAAATTTCATTTTGTGACCTGGGACACTCGCAATTTCAATATTTGATTATGTAGTTGTCAAATGTTTGAAAATGACAGCGTTCATATAGTATTTAAATTTTCAAACATTTGACAACACCGCGATCACCGAAATGTCGAAATTCTGAGTAGGCCTTAAAATAATAATTACAAGTTTTATAGCTTCGCTTAGCATGGATCGCGGGGTTAACAGAGCTGATGTCTGGCGGGCAATTAATCGTTGCACGATATACAACACTGGAGGTGCCCTACCATGCGGTATTTGAATACTAAGCCCTACAGAAACATAGGTCTAGATGAGACCTAGGAATTTTAACTATGGAAATTCTTAATTATACTATAGTGCTCTATTTAGGCAATTATTTATTTGTCGGTTATTATTTTTGCAGGTGGCTTTATACCTGTTTAACTTGTATTTATAAACTAACTAGTTCGCGTACCTATTAGTAGCATTTAAAATGTATGGAACAAAGACTAAATTTATGCTACAAACAATATCGACAAAAAACTCCACATCGTTCAATTTTCGCGACGCCAAGTTGTTCTTAGTAAACTATTAAACCATATTTAATTTCACATAAACAGTGCACGGTAACACATACCCGGTATAAACAACTGCACTGGCCTTTCATTCGATACTGACATCATTTTCAGCATTCAATTTTAATTTTTATTACCATCCACTAAAAGTACATTTTTCATCAGCAAGCCCCTGCCTTAGCTTTCAGACGAAAATTCACCGAGAACCTTAAGTTTGGATAGTAAAGGTTATTTTCGAATGACTGAACTGTGTAAGATATTTTAAACTTATTTCCCTGACATAGAGGGCTTCGTGCCGAAACTAACGTTTTATTGAACAATGTGTCTTCTTTTTAAACTAAGTCGGTTAATCGTGTTGCCTCCATTATAAGTCTCACATATAATAGCTATTCGGTGTTATCTCACAATTGTTTATAAGAATAATTGCGTTAAATGCATCTGATTGACATTAATTGTTCATATAAAAAGAGTTATAAGAATAAGTAATCATTAAATTAAATAGTTCTGCATTTATCAGAGAGGTAAATGACACTAAAGTTCAGTAGCTAGACAGACATCTTATATCTAACATAAAACACGTCATAAATACTTTGTATTTCTTAGTAAAAAATCTAAAATATTACCTTAAACGGGACGTGAATAGGTGTTCACCTTACATTTATTGCACTCTCGCTACTTTTTAATTATCGTTGGTCAATCACAAGTTATATTACAGCCCGTAACAAATCTATGCGATTTGCTTCGCCACTCACGAATTTGTTTCGGCTCTCATTCTAACGACCAATAAAGTTTATCACACCATTTCAGTAGGAATCTCAATAATTATCCAACTATAAAACTTTATAGAAGTGACTGTGGTTGCTGTTTTTATCACCTAACATCGGTGAAAGTCGGTAACCTTTTGATTTTTTAACACTAAAGCAAATGTTTTACGACTATTTAATTATCAAAGTATTAATAAAGAGTTTTAACATTAAAAAGAATAGTGTAGAAGTCGTTTGAATTACGAAATTGAAATATTCACGGCGGGCATCGAACAGAAAGCTTGCGCCGGCGCCGATGTCCATGATGTATGGGCCCCACCACATACTTTACTAATAAACCCTTCCAATTTAAGAACACGCGGTGAAATATACCCGTCTCGGTCTGTTACTCCATTTTTGAAATTCTCTCCTAAGTATTGTTGACAATACCTTCATTAGACAAAGTGCCTTTGTTACAAGTTAATTTCTTCATTACGAAACTGGGCAACATAGCTGTAATTAGAAAATATACGCACCTAATTAAATATTCATAATTAAAAATATATGATATCTTCAAACGTTTAATTACTAGAAAACTTACATTCACACACTTTCAAATGTTATTGTTTAAAATATGGGCAGCGTACGTTATCTTTGGGTGCTAATAAAATAATTATTTCACATAAAATATAATTTGAAGAAAGAGATAACAATGTTCCACACGGTTCTTCCTCAAACAAAATGGCCAAGGTCTGATAAACGATCAAAGCTCAACTTCGGTTAAACGTTACATGCGGGTAAAAAAACGACGTTTCTATTATAGTAGACCTCTTTTTTACTGCGGTCACTGTCCAGAAACACAATCGTAAATTATAATTTATTAACGCGAAGAACTTGGAAATTAAGATATCCACCTTTCGTATCTACGGCGGTATCCTTTTGATTATAGTTTTAGTGCAAGTCCGTTTTTCGAGTGCGGCAGACGTTCGAGAACTAGTGGTTACGTTTCAGTGGTTGTGAGTAGATTCAAAGTGACCGATATGCAATCTGAATTGTTAAAGCGCCGTGACCTACCACAGCTCAATTTGTCGGCGGACTCATCAAAGTGTATCGAGCATGCGATCCGATGCGACACACGTATCGACAATTTACGCATCGACAATTGACAGCCACCGTCATCGTACACCGGAGCTCACCGAACATGGAACGTGAAACATCTATCGACTTCCCATGTCATTTACTACAAATATGTTGACCAGTATTGTTGATCTCGTCGTCATGGGATTTGCTATCACACAATTTGCTTTTACTTTTTCACACGCACCAGACACGAGATGTATTTCACTGTCAACGCACGAATGGTGGAATCATCGGCGCTCGCGCAGAATTTAGATGAGAATTTCCTTCTGCACTCGAGATACATAAACATTATACGGCTCGCTGTCATGTTTACAACGGAAAATGAAATCGCGGACTGTTTGCTAAACGGATATTTTTAATGCGTTTTAAATGACGACAATAACTTTATTGTTTAGTTTACAAGAAAGGGTAACGTGTAGCATAATTTATTGTGTGAATCTTTAGTATTTATTGTACCTAAAATGTGTCAGTAAGTAATTTTAAGAGGTCAAACACCGATATTATGAATGCGAGCGCACGGAGCCGCGCGCCGCGAAAATATGTAGTCACAAACAAGTTAAGCCAAACAACGGTCTTAGCGCTTTGAATAAGTGGCTAAAACAAAAACCTGCACTTGCATAAATGCAAAACTGTGGCGTTGGCTCTGTTACGTTGTCCCCTTATAATAATAGCACAAATTAATTTTCAATTAAGTCGACAATAATAGTTCTATGAATAATTTAAAGTTTGATGGCAGCAATTTTCTTACTTATGACGTGTTACATTATTACTTTGTTGGTCACGGCATTGTTTAATGCAATTATTTAACATCTTACATTGAGAAAAACTTTATTTTAATTTCAATTTCTTTCCATTTGAAAACCAACGTCACTTTATTCCCATAAGTGTAAACTCTAGGAACATTGTGAACATTTTCCAACACCTAGGGCGTGACTACGATACATAACTCGGTCGACCTAACGCCTTAACAGGCCTAATTGCTTCTTAGGTGTTACATTACACACTAAGCCTAAATACCGTCTTAATTGGAGAAAAATATTGCTATAAAACTCAAGATCAACTGAAATTCCGTCAGACAACAATTGACAGATTGTCTGACATACCGGTTTCAATGTCTATCAAAAATATTTAATGTAAAATTAATTAAAAAGACAAAATACTTACTTATTAAAATTTATAACTCAATGAAATCTCGAAAATATTTATAAGAGATACAATCTGAAATATTTAATTTATAAATTCATTTGAGTATGAAATTGCAGATTAAATGCCAATTTAAAAGAATATCTATTAGAAATGCATCAGAATTTGCTTGATTTTTTATCAATTTATGATGCTTTTAAACTTTAATCTAAAAATTCAAAATACGACTATTTATAGCGATAAACTAAAAAAACCGGTCAAATGTGAGTCGGACTCGCACACTGAGGATTTCGTACGAACTTGCAATTTTTCACTTTTTGGTACCTACCGGTATCTTTAATTTAAAAAATGGAGCATTAACGACTGTATCTTTTGAATGTGTTTACTTAGAACTCCGATTTTTTATTGCAACAAGGGTTTGTAAACCCGAACTGATCATTTCAGCCTGATACCTTTTCGCATTCTTGAGAAAAATATTTTTGACAGACAGACAACGGAATGATCCCATAAGGGTTCCTTTTTCTTTTGGTTTAGTTTTCCTGTTTAGTTACGAAACCCTAAAAGTCATCTTAAATTAATCACAAGTTTATGAATAAGTTTTAATCAACTCCAAAGTAATTCAAATATCTACACTTTTACCATCTTTTACCGTGTAGCATCCAGGGCAGTCGGGCGCTGACCCCCGCCCTTCCGGTGGCCTCGTGAACCCTGAAACTAACTCTCAACATTTAGACGCTAAGTAATTTAGCCAGTACTATGTATTAGCTGTTTGAGGGTTGGTTGATAAGTTTTTCTTTAGCGAACTTCAATTTGTTTTAATCTATAGAGATATATTATGGAGAGGTAATTTTTGTGAGTTTGGTATATAGGGATATCTTCGAAATTGCTGATAGGGTTTTCATGAAATTGCACAGTCTAAACTGTAGCTTAGAGTATCACTGTGCAATTTCATGAAAACCCAAAACTACGTTATATAAAACAGCCCACATGGCATGTTGATAAAAAGTATTTTATCACATGCCACGTGGGCTGTTTTATATAACGTAGTTTTAGCGTAAGCGACAATCTTACCAAGCTATTGAAGTAAAGGTCGGTTAAAAAGTATTTTATATTAATTTTCAACGGTGTGAATGAAACACGGTCCTAATTAAAAATTGTAATGTAAAAGTTTTTATTTTGCAAATATTAAAAATTAACAAAAGACTATAAAGTCGTTTAAAACTTATTTTTCAGTTGTCTATGAAAGAATGTTCTTGTTTTGTAACAGAGCCTCATTACAGAATCGGTTCTATTGCATAGATCGTGATAAGGCATTTAGCAGTCACGCAAATGGCTCTGTGTAGAGCTGCTTGTTTTAGTTTTACTGTACACAATACGAGTGGTTCATCATTTAGTCATTGGAATATTGTCAAAAATATTAACCACCTCAAGTGCTGTAGGTAGAAAAAAGACAAGAGTTTATTTTCACGTGACCTTTTGTCGCATACCTGACAGGATCAGTTAAAAAGTAAAAAAAAATATTATTCTATGGGAAGTCGTTGTTATCTCAAATATTATTTATGAAAATTATTTTAATAATATACCTAATTATGTAAACAAAACCGGTTTTCAGCAAAACAAACATTACAATTTCAATTAAGTAGAATTGATTGCACTCATTTAAATAAATTAACAATATATTCTAACACAAAATACTCAATCCATTAAGGGGAGCTGTATTTGTTTAGATATTTCACAGTAGAAGCTATCTTCGAATTTATATTTTGTTTTAACTCTTATTATAGTTATTTCTAACTTTATATGGTTTTGTTTAATTTTGAAACGAGTCATGCGAAAAACAAAGAAAATTCATTGCGCAAATTGTTTTTTATTAATACCTATTTGTGCAATAAATTTTCTTTGTTTTTCGCGATTTCAATAAAATAGTTACTGGCATTTTAGCAGCTATATAAAGAAAAGGTCTATTTTTAATCTCTGTAGAAAGTCAATGAATTTAAAAAACAGCGGAAAAAATACTTCACATAAAAATGCAAAAATATAGCGAGCATCAATAAAAAAATCTTCCTTTCAATTTGGCGCGTTAAGTTCGAAGCTCGGATCGGTTCGGTAGCACTTGAATTAAGATAATGTTCACACCTGCCCGACTCTGTATAAAACGTCACATTGTGAGCCGCACGCAGTAACCAAGAGCATTTTATGGGTTAACTCCAACGGCCACGAGGCGGGTATCTCGACTCGAAACTTATCCACACATATTTCCTTTTTTACCCTTTTTTACCATTTCGACAAATTGTTACAACACTTTAATTGAAACGCCAATAACCAATTAACGCTCGATAATATCTATCGGAATATTGCATTTAAAAAAAACGAAAAATTTTAAAAGCCGTCGACTGTATTATTGATGAGCTAGTTGAATGGCATATATATCCAAGTTTTTATTTACATTGTATGCTACCCAAATCGAGTCTGTAATGAATTATTGACACGCAACAAGAAACACACATGTCTATTGACGTAACTAGTTCGTACCTACTAATCTAAATAAATATAGCGACGTATTTCGTCATCAATTGGAACGCATATTATTACGTTTTATTTATAATAAAATATGTTAAAAATATGTTAATATTCCATCACATGATACAAAGAATTATGTCGCAAAGAGTCTACTGGAAATTAAAAATATCGTAACTACATATTTGGTGTATGGAGTTACGACGTTTTAAGTTTCCAGTGTACGTTAGGCCCGTAGTGTACTCGATCGTGTGTCGCCGAGGCTCGATCCCTTTTTATTGCGGTTCTGTTTACAACGTACCTACTTTATACCATCAGCTGTTTGATTACGTCACAACAGCTGTTAGGATTACGGTTAAAACAATTTTCTTTGTAAATTCGCTAGGTGAGAAAATTTGGGGTGGAAAAATTTATCGTTCATTTAACAATAGGATAATGTCAAGTAAATAGGTGTAAAGGAAAATTAAGTTTAGTATTGAGCCGAAAGCTAAGCAATTATTTTCTAAAACATCTGTTCCAAGCGTCTGTTACAAAAATCATGTTCCTTTTTTATGAAACCTCACCTTGCGTGAAGCAGTAAAACCATAAAAATTCTAAAATATGTTAAAAGAACAACTCATCAGGTACATAACTATTGTCCTGTTAACCGTTTGTTACAACGGTTTACGGCTCAAAAAACGTTGCATAATTTTTATGGTTACAGGTGATTGTTGATAATGAATGGGAAACTTTAACTATTATTTGGTTAATATTAACAATAAAAGTTTTCGTAGAACCTGTTCCGTTGTAGCGACAAAAGATTTGAAATTCCGAACGATTTGTACTCTTTATTATATTAGTACAAGAAACAGTTTGGTTACGTGCAGAAACTTCTTAGTATCTAATGAATATTGAGATAGAAATTTTTCAGTGTCGTAGTAAAATCGTCACTTTCTATTCGTAGAAATGTTCTATTTAATTTACATTTTGATTCCATATTGAAAACTGAGCTCTTATATTAAGAGCCAGTCACATTTTCCTCCAATTTCCTCGAAGCTCATTTATACACAAATAAATCCCCTTTCGTATCAGTTTCCCCATCACTTACAACTTGTCAAAGAAACATGTATTAGTGCAAAACAGCACACTTGTAACCACTATGATACAGGGTGTGTAAATCTCTCGGCATCCCCGCTGTATTTTGTTATGTTTCCGACACACTTCCTACACTGACCCCTGTTATTCTGTCTTCCTTATACCGCCAAAATAATATAAATACAAGGACATTTTGTTCGGATATTTTTTACTGTACATATTTATATACACAGATATATTTATACACAGATTTTTATTGATTTAAAAACGAAAAAAAAGTAGTAAAACTAAATAAAATAACGGATCTAACACAAAAATTAATGAATAACTTTAATTATTATTTAATTACAAGTAATGCTTGCCAGAAAACAAAATAATGAAGCACTCAGATCTTAATATATCATAAATCAGATTAATTATAGGGTGTTTAAATGGTTGTGTGTACAGTAATAAAGAACAAACTGTAATATGGCGGCGACATTGTAACGACTAGCCACTCTCACGATGAAACCGGAAAACATTAAAGTCTCCGAGCGCTAGTAGTATCTTAGTTAATTTTTTACTACACATCAAAAATATTGTTTTGCTTCACAAATATTGTGAAACATCCTGTTTATGAAAATTTTCATTTTCATTTCATCTCAACCCATAAACGTCCCACTGCTGGGCACGGATCTCCTCCAAAGAATTTGGAGAGAATTTTAATTACTTAATGAAAATCTCGGATAATTAATCCGGTATTTTTATTTCCATTTAAGTCAACAGAACTTTATATATAAATAGTTAGGCTTAAATTTTTTTTGCTAATATTAATATACCTACTAAATGTAGCTTAAAATGTCAACCCATAAAAGTCCCACTGCTGGGCATGGGTCCCCTCCGAAGAATGTGGAGGGAATTTAGCCCACTATACCACGCTGGCCAGACGGATGGCATAGGGTTTGTTTTGAATTTTCCTTTTCACTCAGTGCTTTTGTCTACTTAAGGTTACTCCCTTAGTCGTGTTTTACGACACACACGGGTTGAAATGGGGTAATGACATTATGTATTCTTGATCCTTCAATTTATTAACTTTCGCTTCTAACAAGTCACAGATAATATATAAGTCAGAGAAGGAACGCAAACACAGATTTTTACAATTATTTTGCATACCAGGAGTAAACTAGGTATGAATGCATCAATAGTATCTAAAACAAATGCACAATAAAAGAATAGATTATGAAAACCAATACTTATTGCTAAAACAATAGACTCCTACTTACTTTATTATTGTCTATATCTTTCTACTTTTATCGACATACCTTGTGAACAAATCCTTGGACTAAAACTAATTTTCATATTTTTTTACTAATATAAAATGTAACAATAATTGCTTGCTAAAAAGTTGTTTATAATGATTAAAATATATAATTATATAGGTATAAAACAAAATGTGTCGATACTAATTTACAATTAATCAAATCAAGTTAACCTTGATCTTCAAATCCCTAGCCACGCTCAAACTACCATTAGGTAATTTAAACCCAACAACCTGTATTTAACCCGTATGCAAATTATAACAAATTACCCGTACATTACTTATTATACGTCACGTGATCGTGGGTTGTGCGTGCGCGCTGCTCTCGGCGTTATTGAATCTGCGACAGTCTCACCACGTCATAAATCGGTTCGCTTCTCCCATTGTTCCTCCCGATGTCAAAGATCAGTAATTTACTATTATGATGCAAGGCCAAGTATCGTTATATTGCATAGATGTAACAGCAAATTTTATCATTTTCAAATACATGAATTCCAATTTTTATAGCCTGATTTCTTCAAAAGAAAATAGTTCTCGTAAAACGGATGAGTGCTTGCTCTAGCAGTAACAGCATGTTAACGAGTTAACAATCTGTCATTGCTTTACAATTACAATTTTATATCTTGAATAGATTCAGAGATTTCCTCATTTCTTAGGAGATAAAATCGTGAAGTACACACGTTAATAAATTTTTAATATTACATTTCAAACCGCAAGCTATGTAGCTCGCAAAAACATTGATTTATGTGTCTGACTCGGCAGTTGTTTTTTGAAGGTTAAAAAATCTATACCTTTCTGTTTGTAAAGCTATTAAATTCCTGCTTAAGATGGTAATAAGTTTTACTATTACGTGAGTGCTACAGGGTCACGCATGTAGTTCTACAGTCCTTGGACGATGTCAGGCGTAACGAATATTTTGAGACTTACCTAACATTATTTAAGGCTTTATATTCTTTAATTTGTTATGCACATTCGCACGGAAGCGACTCGTATTCATGTTTTATGGTTTTATAATCAAGAACGGCACACCGTATTTGCTAGGATAATTACGAGCAATAAAACAATCAAAAAACGTTAATCACTTGTTTTTTACAGTTTTACAATTATTAAAACAATGCTGATACATGCATTTAATCATCTTAATTGAAATAATTAAATCTCATAAGTGTAGGTGGATCGTAATTAATTTACATTACTTATTTTGAAACAATACGGTGCTTGATACGTGTACGCTTTGTCAGTTGGGTATAGCCGAATGGACCTTTTAAGGCACCTCCTGAACACCGTGTTGTGTAATACTAATGGATCAACATTATATTACTCTGCCTGGTGTTCAGGAGATGTCTTAAAGGGTCCTTAGAAATAGGGTAATTTAATAAGCCTTTTACAGCTTTGTAGAAAGCATCGAATCAAATTTTAATATACATTACATTATGTTAAAAACATTCAATAATGTACTAAAATATTCAGAATTATCAATAGAGTATACCTCGTCAGTCAAGTATACCTTCCCGGGTGGCAAATGGAGTAGAACTGTGAGAAAGCATGAAGACGGTATCCGTTAGGTCCGCAGGGCTCAATACCGTACTACTTGCACAACCGATTATCCTTCACGGCACTTATAATGTTTCCAACCCGATCTTTCTCTTATAAATCAACTTCTTCGAACATTATCAAGTCTACAAATCATCACAATCTATTGAAACAATAGAACTGTGTTTACAACTCACTTTCGTGTCTATTAGCGACTATTAGCAGTAAATGGAGTAATCATTGTCACGGATATACTATCGTGTATTGTATTATTAATTTATTCTCATACACTTCAACAATGACAAAAATTACCAGCGAGAGTAACGTAGAAAGAAAAAATATTTGATTCTATGACGTAGGTACTCCCAGAACAAATTTTATATGATAGTAAAAAAAAGTTCGCGCAATCTATTCTGAACTACTTAATAGAGCGGTTATAAACGAATGATATCATTCTTCATAAATGTAACTAGAACGAGTCATCTCGAAAGCCGACCGCGTCTGTATTATCGACCGACCGAATACTGTGCAAGTTCAAGGCCCTAATAAAAATTACCCACGTGGCAAACAGACTACGGGAAGTGAGTCGAAGTGACGAATTATTTTATATTTCACGATAATATTTTATGATAAAATGTCTAACCGAGTGTTTATAAACACGGTGCTTAAGAAAAGTCTAGCGTATTAAGTTTATAATAATTGGAACACGTTATAAAAACTGGTTTTATATCGACTGCCTTATAGAAAATTGTCCACATATTATTTTTGTACTTATGTATTATTTTTATTAAAATATGTTAAAGTATTTTTTTTTAAATTTATAATATCTATAAGTACTTCATTATTAAAGGTTCCCTCTGAACTTAAAAGTATTTTATGTATTTTTTTTTGTAGCCTGATTAAAATTTCATAGAATTGTTATTACGTAGATTAAAATTGCATTAAAACAGGTCGTAATTATATTAGCTGTTTGTATTTATTATTTGTAAATATAAATTGTTTATGTTGTTGTTTTGACTTTGACATTTCAATTTTGAAATTAAGGCTAGCGTTGAATTTATTGATGATAATTTCAAAAAAATATTTGAGATTATCATCAAACTGGTGTCATTTGAGATACATGAAAGGTTTTACGGTAGATGGAAGAGATGCTAGGGCTGTCCATATACTTAATAGTTTGTGTACTGTCATTTTTTTTTAATGTTCTTTGTTCGTATACTTTAATAATAATATTTTTATTATCCCAATCGTTAAATTGTTCACAAGTGATATAATCCGTTCCCATAAAAGTTAAACTTGTGTACTCACATTAATTTAATTTACACTTTTTAAACATAAAACATTCCTAAATATCCGTTTAACCTAAAAAGTAATCTTTGTTAAAAATCAACTTCGTAAGTTTTTGTTGTTAGCGTGGTAGCCCTGCGTCGCTATAAGTTATTGCTAGCTTGCCCCGTTGTGTTTACAACTCTCCTCATTGTGTTCGGGTGCATTCGGCCACTATGTTAAAATTATTGTTTATTACGATTCTAGTGTTGACTGCCTATGATCTATACCTGATTTAACTGTTATTTTGAATTTATCAATTCAAATCAACACGCTGTCTACAATTATAAATGCCTATACTTAATGTAGGTACCTTAAATAGGTTAGGTAGTTATTATTCTTGTAAAATAGATATCAGTACAATTTACGTTAAAAAAATTACTTGTAAAAATATAATGTATATTTAATTAAAGATAACTAGATTTGCATTACAAATAAATAGATTGCAATTTTAAGGCAATTATTGTCTTTTATGTAATTCTGTTAAACGATTTAGACCTAAATTTCGTTTAAAGCTCATTATTTAAGGTGTCTAGACACAGGAATATAATAATACGAAAGGTTTCACGGCAGTTGTTGAGTTTCCCACAAACAGTCGACGAAGAGCCGAGAGCGTCACCGTTTATTGTTTCATATAAAATACAAACACGGTGAAAAATTTCATTTGGTACTTTATGTTGGAAGAAAAAATGGAGTGTAACAAATTTTATCTTGATTTGTCTTATCTGTATTTTTGTATTTAAAATTAGCTTTTAAAAAACAGACTGGTAGTGTGTAAGACTGCTGTGCAGGAGGTCTTGGGTTCGATACAGGTAGGGTAAAAAAAATTAGGATATTTTGTTACGAGATTCTCAGTATCCACATGGAATTTGGAAAATTGTGATTAATAACAATAGACTCGCTCTCCCTATTAGCTGATCAAAATAAATAATTCAAATATAGTACTAGATATGTGACTTATCATCTACTGACGGTGAAGGAAATAATAGCCAGGGAGCCCATGTACCATTTTGTTATCTTAATGTCAATTAGTTTAAGGTTCAAAATTGCATGGTGATGTTCATTTATATTATAGCTCTTTTTCACTGTTAGTGCGAAGTGTACTCACAGACAAACCGTTGAAACGGTTTTGTGAGGCCTTATATTTATAATGTCTTTTAATATTTATGTGTGTTTTGAACAGAATAATAAATAAAATAAAATATAAGAAATTCTAAGTGTATGTGTGGAAACTACGATATATATCAGTACCGGTCGACGTAACCAAAAAAATAATTAAAGAATAATATTAGCTGACCTAACAGGCGAAATTGTTGAGGCACCTCTGCCTTTCCCTTAGGGGATAAAAAAGCGAGAAGCTATGTTTTTATGTATGATTTTTGAGATAGCAATTGTTGTACGAGTATGTGCAAGGCTAAGCATAATTCAAGTGCTTACATTGTTTGTAAAGATTTATGATACATTATGCTTTGCGCTTTTTATTTAGATTTAACTGTGCAACTGCACTAATGAAAAATAACTTTGTAAGCAAAGCACACATAATAAAGTTAATTATTTTTAAATTAAGTGCTTACTTATTTTGTTTACATTATGAGTATGACTTGTATAACTCATGTTTAACTTGTTTTAATAAAAAATATTTATTTTTTGTGTTTCATTTCAGTCATTAAATCCTCTGAAAGAATTCTTAAAATAAACTCTAAGTATAATAATATTTATGATTGTTTCAAGTTTATAGATTGAAGAATATAATATCTACTTTAAAGTTAATATAACTATTAACTGTTCTATAATAAAGTACATTTTCATATCATGATTATTTATTCATTAAATTAATAAATGTGTTTTTAAAACCTGTAAACTCAGTTTTTTGAAATATATAGTAAAATAAATCTTATTTACATTATTCATTAATTTCATCAAAGCGGTAGCATGAGCAATTAAAAGTAAAAATATACGTAAAGCCAATTAACCACCTTTTTTATAAATCCATGCTTTAGAATTCGCAATCTAAAATAAATTACTTAATTATTTTCCGTTGATTAGTTTAAGCAAAAATTGATATACGGTAGGTATAATTGATATTATATTAAATTATTATACCTAACTAATACTATAGGACTTACCAATTCCTTTTTTTTTGCAAACATACACGTACACAACATAGTTTTTTTTTTCTTTAATAAAAAATATTGTATAGGTCAGAAAAATTTGAAAATATTATATTGGTGAAAAAATTTTAAGATTTGTATCCCGGACATACAAATATTTAAAAGAAACATTGCCATTAATTAAAATGGGCACCTCATACATTTTCATAATAACGTTAATGGCTGTAAAGTAAACACATTAATCATTTTTTTTAAGGCAAAATTACTTAGCTTCAAAATAACATGTAATTTGATTTTATTTACTTTGCAAAGGAAACTAAGCCATACTGCCTAAGGTTTGTAGAGGATGAATATTTCACAAAATTTTACGTTCGTATAGATGCGAAGGGTCGATGTTATGTCTCTATACTGGGGTTGCGTGTGTAATAACAGTACGGTTCAACATGTCATGCGTCACCTATGTTACTCGCACCTTTGTCAATTAAGATTCTTTTTTTGAAAACGTATTTTAAAATGGAACTGTAAAAAATTGGTTATCCTTTTTTTTTATTATAAACAACAAGCTACAAACAAGCCGTATAATGTACTTGTGAATTAAAGGTTAAAAATTTATTATTATCCAATTATTGTTGCCAGGTACCTAAGTAATTTTTCCTCGGAATGTCAAATACAATTAAATTTGCTATGTAGAATAAAAAAGTTATAATAACATTGAGACTTTGTTGTTAAAAGTAATTAAATAAGCAGATACAATGCTCAACATGATTTAGTGCGAGTAATGAGGTTACATTATTTTTTTGTAAATGTCCTAAGTACAAAGTAGATGACTGTGTGTGTGATTCGTGTTTCGTTAGGTACTTTTATGCATGCAAATCTAAAATGATCTAGGTATCATTGTTGGGTTTGATCTCAAGAATTTCAAATTATTTCTGGCCAGCAAATGGAGTTCCATTATTATTTTGATACAATATATCAAATAGATAGAGTTATCACTCACATGGCGTGTATCGAGTCTATATCACGAGCGAGCTGCCCAAAACGGCTAATATAACGGCTGTTAAAGGGTTATTATTGTAATTTATTATATTTTATCTTCAAGTATTATAACGGTTTATTTGAAAAATACTGCACATAGAAAGGGTTGAAAGAAAATTCTTTTGAATATAGAAATGTTTATTTTTTATATTTATTTTAAATTTATACAATGCTACAGTTTGGCTCTTGAAGTGTCCTTTTTATGGAGATACACGTGTGAGATGGAGGTGTAATTGATTTTGATACTTTATATATATCAGCTAGGTACATTAATTTAGTAGAGTGTAATTGAGTAATATCTTTATTAAAGCATATCATAAGTATCAACTTTATTTTTCTTACATTCATTAACTAAACAATCAACATTCTGTTTTGAGCAAACAACGCCAATGGTTACTAGCTGTTGACTGCCCTAACACAGAATTAACTGATCGATCAGTAATTGCAGTGGCATTTCCCTTGCTTGATTTACAGTCCTTCTGTAATTGTAGCTTACATATTGAAGCCTGTATCTTTAGCAGTATATTTTTAACTTTGTACAGCGCATATTAACATTCAAGATGAATAGGTATGCAATAATTGAACTGATGATGCATTATGACAGATTAACGAGTGTTTCTTAGGGTGATTATGTCAGGGTATAATGTATTGTAAAATTATTTATTTGAATATTTTAAATTATTGACACTATGGTAATCAATAAGTATCTAGGTATCTAAAGATTTAAATGAGTAGATATTGAGGCGCCTGTAGCATTGTAGTACAGAGATGTTCGTTACGATCATCGAGGTTAAGCAACACTCGGCAAGGTCAGTCCATGATGGGTGACCGTTTGTGGTAATTTTATTCTCGATCGTCTCCGTGCTTCGGAAGGCACGTAAAGCCGTTGGCCCCGGTTATCACTTATGTGGTAGTCGTTAAGTCAAGTTGGAAGCCTTCTGGGCGACTTGAGAAATTCCAAGACCAGGGTCCTCAAGCCCACACGATAAGAAGAGGAAGAAGTAGATATTAAGTATTGACTGGCCTGTTGGTCTAGTGGTTAGTGACCCTGACTGCTAAGCCGGAGGTCGTGGGTTCGATCCCCACCCAGGACAAATCTTTGTGTGATGAGCATAAAGGTTTGTTCTGTGTCTGGGTGTAATTTATCTATAATATGTATGTATTTACAAAAAAAAAATGTATTTAAGTAGTATATCAGTTGTTTAGTACCCATAACACAAGCAAATATAATTGCTTACTTTGGGACTAGATGGCGCTGTGTGAATGTGGTAGAATATTATATTATTATTATTATTTATTGGTACTTACATTACCTATATTTAGAATATCATGTATGTCAACATCATTTCGACCCATAAACGTCCCACTGCTGGGCACGGATCTCCTCCAATGAATGTGGAGGGAATTTAGCCTACTAGATATAGGGTTTGTTAACATTATGAATTCTTAATCCGTCACTACACAGATCATCATTGTATGTAGTACAATTTAAAAGAGAACCTGTTATGGCCTTCGTTATACATTGTTAGTATATATATAATGATTTGACAAGGAAGATTCTTAGACTAAACTGAAACGGTGTGGTGCTTTGCTGCATCACTTTACACGCTACCCGAATTGTAAATTACAAAAGGTTGTAACTATCCATTTTTTTAAAAAGAGTAGCGTTTGTTTCTTACCAGTTCTTCTCATAGCTCCACCCCGTCAGCGAACTGATCGTAGGCAAATTTGCTGACACTACTTTTCGGATAACCTGTTACATTCTTATGACTTTCATAAGTGTTACCTTGTAACCTAGATGAATAAACGAGATTTCATTTCATTCATTCACTGGAAATTTTAAGAGGTGGTTAACACATAAAAATACAACCACGAGCAGTTAATGAGGTTCATAAAATTAGAATAAAGATAATATCATGCAGTAGTAGCCAATTTTTTTATATTTTTTTTACCACATTCACACAGCGCCATCTAGTCCCAAAGTAAGCAATTATGTTTGCTTGTGTTATGGGTACTAAACAACTGATATACTACTTAAATACATTTTTTTTTGTAAATACATACATATTATAGATAAATTACACCCAGACACAGAACAAACCTTTATGCTCATCACACAAAGATTTGTCCTGGATGGGGATCGAACCCACGACCTCCGGCTTAGCAGTCAGGGTCACTAACCACTAGACGAACAGGCCAGTCATCAATTGTAACAATCTTAATAATAAAATTTCCCAAATTACATTGAACGTGGTTTTAAATGGCTTTAAAACTAAACGGAAGACCTTGGACCTTACCTCCTACCTATCGTTCCTGAGTCCGACCTTGTTTTCGCAATAAATTTAACAGTTGTGACACGCAAATATCCACTAACTGCACGTGATTTATTGACTTACAATGTAGTCGAACCATTTGCTTCTATTCCTCAGTCCTTGATTCGTCAATGCATACAGTAATAGATTTACTCTGAAACTAAGGCAACCAAATTGTTTACGTCATTTTTGGTAATCATATTCGGCTTTTGAATCATTCGACCACATTTCAGTATATTCCATTTGGAAATTGAATGTTGTACCTGACTCCAACGATATTAGATTCAATGTAAATTGATAAATAACAGGTTATGTATCAACGCCAATCAGTCATGGTGTCTGATCACAATTTTGTTGCCTAGCTTGTTATGATGGCTCGATAAGTAAAAATAATTGAATTATTTTCTTGTACAGTGTTTAATGTTGTTTGAACTGCAAAGCTCAGCGGGCGACCATGCCCAGGCGCCGCATTACAACGTTCCCATTGGCCCTCGAGCGACAGGGCTGCCAATCTACAAATAATGCATAAACAACATAGGCCGCCATTATAATTTAATTGAGGACTTACAATAATTACTGAGGTATGCCTTCAATGGACGCACCATCAGTTATACACCTCAGTTAAACCATTTATAAAATAAGAAAGAAGTGAATACGAAACCTAATTTTATTCTCAACGTTTATTACCTCACCTTTTATAATGAAAATTAACAGTACAAAATGGACAGTCGATCTCGCGCCAAATATATGTTTATTATCTTTATCAACGTGTGATATTTTAAGTTTATCACTTAGAATATAGGTGACTGCACTAAAAATAGAGCATTCATCAATACAACGAGCGCAAGGCGAGTAGTTTATTCGCATTAAATCATACCAGCCATAAATCTCGCAAACCCGTTTTGCAGCTTATCAAAACAATACGCAGACACACTTCCAGCTTCGTATAGAAAAATGTCTTCTTCGCTGCAACGCACAAACTAGTTTTTAATGTATTTTATTAAGCACAAGGTCTTATTTCCGTTGTCTCTGAAACCTTTCATAATATCTTTTAGCATTGTGACCAGATCATTTCAAAATTAAGCCTCAAGTGTATGATAAATTTTCATAAATCAGAACGTTATTTATTGAAGTATAGACTTTAAGGTGTTTGCGAATTGGTTTAGTTTGGTATTTAGGGATTTGATATGTTAAGGCGTTTCTGAACCGCGGAATCTGCGGAATAATCGGATATCGGATTCCCATCTCCCTTATGATACTTGGCTGCATGGATGGAAGAATAAAATTGGAGGTTGTTATTATCGGCACGAAGATAAATGTGCCGTGGAACTCGCGGTTCGATACATTGTTGATCGTAATTTGTATCGAATGTTGTTCAACGTAGAATGTACAAAAAATTAATAATATTGGTGATGTACATAGGATTAACGTACCCAAGTCCTTGAAGTTTAATTGTATCTACACCACAGAGGTTATTATTCTCCACGTGGTTGATATAGAGATAGTTGGCGCGGTGTTTTCACACAATTAATTTTCAATAAATAACAATGTAATCGAGTTACAAGCGCTCAGACGCCCAGTGAACGCAGACATCGCGCAACCCATCAGACCTACCGCCTCGATACTCAGGCACTCAAGGCGTTTTATGAAAATTCTATTCAAGGTTCACGTACAAACAATAAGGTCTGATATCGTATTTTTTTTATTGAAACGTAATGAGAAGCGTACCGCGGATAAAAATCATTCAATTTTGTAAGAGGAATATATTATATGGTTGAGTAGAGCTACTTTCATTCAATATCATTGGAACGTAAAATACCTATCTTACTTTGTAATGTAAGGAGTTAATGGTAGGTATTTTTTCTGTCAAAAATCACAAAACAGTGACGTAAATGATACTGAATGTTTTGAATATTATTGAATAACATTGTCTATAGAAAGTGAATAGAACGATTTTTTTAATATCAGCACATAAAAAATATTTTTGGATGTCATATAAATCTAGAAAATCATAATTAAGTTTAAACATGTGTGTAAAGAATAATTAAGCATAAGTTCTGCACTCTGAACCGAACTTAACAAGTTTGAAAGTTTTGACCCCTGTATACAAGCTGGTTTAAACAAAGTAGAGGCCATGTTTAATTGGTTATTTCGTAATCATGTCATATTCTAGTTCTGTAATGGTCGCAATTTGACCACACGTGATTTATTATTATGTGCTAGTAGAAGGCCAAAACATCAAGTGCAAAAGTATGCATCTATGAAGAGTTTGGTACCTAAATGTTGACGAATAAAACAGGTAGAGATCTTTGCTCATCCAAGTATGATACATTATCATATCCAAATATGATATGTATCTATTGGTAGTGCTTATGTTTTGTGTATTGCCACATGCGTCTTGTTACCGTTCTATAACCAGGATTAAACAAACAAGGTTTTATATGCTACAGCTAAATTTTGACTGCTGTTGCAAAAAAGCATAAAAACATGTTTAAATTTACCTTAACTGTGAAGAAAATAATTTAATTTTGTATATTCTGAGCAGCTAATTAGTCACTTAAAAATTAAATATTTTAAAATTTTAATCAAGTAAGTTTTGTTTCAAGTACTTAATCAAAAAAATACTCGTTATAAGCACGAAATTTAAACTCAGAGGACCTATTTTGATCAGTAATATTGATAGGACTAAATATTGCCATCCCTCTCAAATTAACGGGAAAATAATACGAGTGAGAGAGAGATATCTTGTATCAGAACCTTTTGATATAGGCGCCACAAATTCTTGTTTCTGTTACCAAGCATAAGAACCACGTAAAATAATTTGAAAATCTGTTACAGATACTAGTTTTACATTCTGTTTTGAATACAAAATCATTAACAACTTAGTATAAAATTATTGTAGACACTTGCATTACGCGAGATAAGGTGTGGACTTAATCAAAGCCCATATGTGGTGAATTAGAACTTTAATTATGTTGCCTCAACTAACACGTTTTCCCTTATTATAAAGTTGCAAGCTCGCTGCGGCGTAAACCTTCTTAACTAAATTATAGAGCTCGATTAATTTGAAATTATTCATACAGAATGACTTTATCCTATCTGATATAATCTAGATCATGTATAAGTAGATTTTTAATTTGACATTGAATGATACCAATTTTAAAATTGTGATTATTTTTTTTACTTATATTTTTAATTTAAGTTTGTTATTTTGTATTGCAAAGAGTTTGAACATCGGCTTAAACACTAGGAGCATAAATATTCTATTTGTCAGGTTAATTGTAGAATATTTGAATATTTAAATTGAGTCTTATCTAGTCATTTTCAAACATTTACGGTATCCAAATCAATCACTCGAATGTCAAAATTGTGAGTACACCCTCTTAAATATAAAAATAGAATACTTATTTATGATGATGAGATGTAGGAACATACTTATTAAGATATGGTTTTATCATAACTAAACAGTTTTCGAATGATTTCATGCATTCGTTCGAAAAACATCATAGGGGTAATTTCTTTATAAAACTCTGACTAAGATTTAAGGAGTGATTAAAATAATAGTCTTATTAATTATAGAAAAATGATTTATTTAATTACTGTTATTATACTTCAAATTACAAGTATGGATGACGATTCCGACTGCCTAATTCAAAATATGTACCTACATAATAAGCACAAGCAAGTAAATATAATTAAAAAAATTTAATAACCTGACTGCAAAAAATCAACAGAGAGCAACGCACTAAAAATACCGTAAAATTATTGTAATATTATTATACCTGATTAAATTTAAATACATAACATATGTATATATTTGTAATCTCCATTTGATTCCCTTTATTTTGATACTCTACTCGATAGGTTTGGTTAAAAAAAAAAAAAAAAAATCTTACAATTTGGCGTCAAAAGCCCGCCGTTTAAGTCTTTTTATTCTTAAAACCTATGTAAGAACACTTGGGTTTTCTAGACGAATCTAACGATACCCTAATTGTCAAAATCCATCCAGCCGTTTCGAAGATTTGTGGGAATAAAGAAATTTACAAACATACAAGCTACGCGCGAAAAACAATACCCGTTCTGACACTCGGGTAAAAAGAAGAACAACTGAATGAAATTACGTTGCTCTTGTAAATCATAATACTCACAATACATAACCGTGCATGTTTCATATCAGTACATAATCACAATCAAGATAATTGTGCAAAATTTCATTGTCTGTCTGTCTGTACGTCTGTTCGCGTGTAGATAAGCGAGATATAAGGCTTTGTAGTCGCATTTTTATGCAAAGTTTTTAACTTTAATTGTCTTTCAACGTATTAATTTGGGGTTATGCTTGGTTATGAAAGTGCATATTTTTATATTAGGTATAAAATATTATGTTGTGTGCAGTTATTCATCAGCAACCCATTAAGTCCCACTGCTGGGCTCGGGTCTCCTCTCCTCTATCTAGACAGCTAAGAGGGTTTAGGCCATTATCTACTCACGCTGGCCTAGTGCGGGTTGGTGGATCAGACATACTCATAAAATTTCTTCTACGGTATGTGGGTTTCCTCACGATGTTTTCCTTCACCGTTAGCAGATGGTAAGTCACCTGAGTAGTAGGTATACATACAAATCATCTAATTTGTGCAATTGGAAATAAAACAAGACACTTATAATTTTACATAGCCTTCTTCCTGAAGGGGTAAGCAGAGGTGCTTCACCGTCGTAAGACCTACTAATTGGTAACTGTTGATCTCATGATGACGCTCTGCTTTCACGCAGTAAACTCCCATCAATAGTTCACATTTATTTTAACTAAAATTTTCGTTTTATTTAACGAGCTTCAAAAACTATCAAATTTGACGCGAACTAAAAAACTGTTCTGAGAAAGAAGACAAGCAATAAATGCATTGTATAATAGCTACTTACTACATAATTGAAAGAAAAGAATAAACTGTATAATTTGGTCCGTTCAACCAGCTTTATTTTCATATAAATTAAATTACTTGAAAGCGCAAAACTGAATGAGATCAAACACCAAACTGCAGTTTAAAAGATGGCGGATAATTGAACTCATTATGTTATTTATAACCGCCGCATATGGTTCGGTGAGCGATCGAATTGCCATAATTTACTCGTAATTTATTTTAAAAGGTCACAAGGGAAAGAACAACAATGTTCCAGTACTTATTCTGTAGACCTAGCTAGAATAAATAGTGTAATAAAATGCCCTTATTTAATTATAATTATACTCTTTGCCGACTAAACTTTATATTATGGAAATGATTCCATTTGCTTTAGACATACCTACCTACATAATTATTATGAAATGACAAAGTATGTCATATATGCCATACGTCTAATTAACTATTATATTTTGTCTTCTAAATAATCAGTCTATTTTTGGTATATTTTTATAATTTTTCTTCCAAAAAAAAAAATGTAATTAAAAAGTCTGTTACATTATTTTTATGTAAACTAATATTGCTCGTATTTTCTCTATATACTTATTGTCGATTGTGTTTAAGTAGATGTTAACAAAATTGACCTCCAGGGAGCTTCATTATTATTGTAAAATTAATAATTTGTCGAACAAAACCCCGGGGGAGCTTTGAGATATTAATATCTTGTCAGTTCGTAAATTCTTCACTCAACATCCAAGATTTATTAGCCTAGTTTAAATTCATAGCTTCACTGCCTATCAAATTTCACAATTTACAATTTTAATGAAAAGCCCTATCGCTAAAAATTTTCATAAAAATCACATTTACCTAATACTGTGAATTTCAAAGTTAAGTTTCATACCGTGGTATAAGAACAGGTCTTTATTTATTCAAATTTGTTCTATATATGAACCAATTTATTCATTTTGGTGCCCAATTTTCCAGTTAATACTACAATAGGCAATGGGCATAGTTGGAATAACAACATTCGAAATATTCGGACGAATCGACAGATGAGCAAGCGCTTCACTATTAGTAGCTATAACATAAAACATACCTCAGAACCTGTTTTATTTGTACCGTCGGACAAAAAATTATAAAATTTTAATTTACGACGTATACTGGCATGTCAATACTAGACAAACATGTTAATACGTAGGTTGATGAATTTAAAATTGATGGTATTATGTATTTGGTCAATAGTGTTTTGATTGGTTTAAATTTGGAATTACTGTTGACAGAAGTTTTAATTGATTTCTTTATTTGATTAGTTATTAAATTAAATTTAGTAATAAAAGGCTAATTAGATTTTTTTAAATGGAATGGATTATGTAACAATAATGTAAGAATATGTTAACTTGGTACCTTTTTGCAAGCAAATTGTCGTTCGATACTTGTTGAATTAATAAACGAATCTATTTAAGTATCATTTTTTGTTTTATTTTCATTAAAACTCCATTGATAGTCCAAATTAGTTCCGCTATACTAAACATATAATTTATTAAATTAAACGCAAATTATATCAATAAGTGATTAAAACATTAATTTTACAAAGTCAATGTATTCATAGAAACGCCTATTTTAAAATTAACATACTTATTTGTAAGTTATTAGTTATATATTTTTATGACGCGAATGCTGACTGTACGTTTCGAGATGATGTTATTTAAGACGAGAACAATTTTATTAAGATTTATATTGGGAATATTTTGTATAGATTTTGTTAAACTGTTAATTTAAGACAAAGGTCTTAAATTAACAGTTTGTAGATGCTTGAATTAATAGCTATTAACTACACTAGTTGAAATGTTATGACGTCATGTACAGACTCCGATTTATGACGTAGATTAAAATTAATTTATGTATTAAATTGCTAATATTTTAAGCTTACGATTCGCACTGTTTACCTGTACATCAGTTTGTCACAATTTAAAATATATGTCACCTTATGACTTATATTTTAAATCGTGACAAAGTGACTTGATTCAAATATCAGCGCGTATAACTTGGTCAAAACGTGAAGCAATATAAAGGTAGTTTAATAATGTTGGACTTACACAATTTATAAATTTGTCATACTCATTTTACAAAAACTTATTTTGACAAATGAGTATGACATCTAATACACACAAAATTATCAATATTATGTTCTATGTATCTTAAAGATTCCTATGTAAGCTATCTGCTTTATAAAGTGATTCCTAATAGAGGTTATTGGGTATAAAATGAACATAAAATTATCTTATTATAGAATTTAATTTCCTGAACATTTTCCACTTCCTAATATTACACATAATACATCCTTGCATAATAATTTAAAAGCATTGCACTTACGAAATTCACTATTCGCACAAAATAATTGAAATTATCTTTCACTTTGCATATACATGTATTCATACCCATCAATATAATGGGAGGTGTAGGCGCAGATTACATACTTACCTATGATTTAGCTCGATTTTCCCCTTGTTCTAGTAATCTAGGTGATAGTTAGAAACGTTTAGTAGTGTTCAAAGCCTCTTGCTTCGATGCACATGACTTATAATTTATATAAACAAAAAACACAATAAGGGCGTCATCTAATGAGACCACCGACGTAAAATATAGGGCTGGCACGAAACAGAATTAGGCCAAAAAGTTGCATACGTTTATCTAAAATCTAGATTCACTTATCGTGAGTTTCGAGTACTTGTCAAATATTCTTATATAATAAATATGAATTATAAGATTAAATTTTAATTTATTAAAAGGATGGCATTAAATAGGATCTCGTTAATTCTCGTTGTTTAATAATCATGTGTATCCATCAAATTATATTTCCAACGTTAATTTCCACCACTACAAGTAACCATTAAAAATTAAAATGGATCCTATTAAGTGTCCATTTACTGTCTGATAATAATTATCCTCGTAACAGCATTAAATTAATTCTATGTATAGTTTTATACAGTTGTTTTGCAAAAAAAGGTTTCATAATATGTGCGTAAAGGTTTTAATGATAGTAGCAACCCTATACAGACTGCAAGCCGGCGGGTGTAATGCGCGTGAAACCGTTCATCAAACGATGTGCGTTCGAAATTTAAACCTTCGAGGCTCCATTCTGTTGCTTATGTGCTGTGACATCACTTAACGTCTATAAACTACATTTATGGATAATTTAATTATTATTTAAATATGTTGATGAATGTTTATGATATAGCGATAGTAGATTTATATCAGACTCGTAGCAGGTGCAAGGATAGAGCCTCTGCCTATCCCTCTGTTGGGAAAGAGTCGTGATCTTTATATATGTAGGTATGTTTTAGTTGAAAACTTTAACAAATTTTTACATCTTGTATCACTTATATTTAATTTCCCAATCTGTCAACAAAATCTAAATAGGTAGGTGTATTAGTCATTGTAAATATTTTGATACAAAAGTATCATTTCAATTTATGACTCATATTAATGGAACTTATGTGACGATTACTCGCCTATATCCCGCACAGTAGAAGCCGTATATAAATAAACACCGTTCTAATAATGTAAAATCCGATTCACACTTGACCATAGCGGCCGAACTTCAGCGTAATCCCTCGAAAAAGAGACGGGGTTCGCTGTCTCGCTCGCACACCGTCCTAAAACGTTTAAAAAGCTCCATAGATGGCAGTAAAATCGTTGCAACTGTTTCAAGCGGCCACTAGTGTCGCCATCTAGCGTCGAATAACCGAACTTTTATGGCACGTTTATTGAAGAGGGTTCTTCGGCAGCTCGTAAACGATTTTATGGGCACTAACGAAGTCTACTCTCGTGCTCGATATTACCCGACCGAGTACGGTTGGGAATGCAATATTTGGATGCTCCTGTTGAGCAGCGTTGTATTCAATTCTACCGGTGTTCATGGGCTTTTATGTGCGATTCAAGGTGCGATTGGATGGCGTGCTCGAGCGTTTATTTGGCTTTATTGTTGGGGTTTGTTTATGCGATTGCTGTTTAACCAAGTACGGTGTTTGTACATGCTTTTGTTATGATTATTATGTTGTTGCGAATAATGAAAATGGTACCGTGGGAATTTTTAGATATTTGGCATTTCTTTGACCAATAAGTTCCTATTTGTTTCTGATAAGATTAAACCGTAAACAGGGTGTAATTATAAACATGAAATGTTTGTATATTGTTTGGAGAGGAGGTAACAAAGTTCGAATTAGGTACGAAACCCAATAACCATTTATCAGTGATTTATATTCGAGTTTTCCCCAAAACGTAGCCGTGAAAAAGGCAAATCATAAATAAGATCCGATTCAAATTTGTAGAAGATGGTATCTGTATGATTTGTAGGCTCGCACCCGAGAGCGCTTTGTCTAGTGATGTGCTAATTGCCATGTCACGTATCGATAAACCGAATAAATGGCCCAACTATTGTAAGCTTTACGATATGTACAATATCGCTCCCGTTTTACAAAGTGGAATTATTGAGCTTTAGACATTGGAATCAAATAAGATTATACGGTTATTGGTGTACATTATACATACACACTTTAATTTATTATAATTCATAACTAGGGATATAAAATTACCGAAAAATGAGAAACTTACCTAATTCTTTTCTTGGAATAGTAGTGTTTTTTTCGACACTCATAAAAATATAGTAAATAGTTGGCACTAAGTGCAAATATAGCGCTCACCCTATTATTTGGTCGCCACAAGTTCCCACTATAAATATTTTTCGGCCAGATATGTCAGTGATATATCGCGCGGGCCAGTTATTTTTATCCTCCTCTTATTTCTTATTGCGTTAGTATCACGCCTCATGTAGATGAAACTTACGATGTGCCTTATCAAGACAACGGGAAGTCACATCACTAATTATATTATTATTTTTATTTTCGTTGCAACATGCTTTTAGATATTTAATAAACTAGTCAGTTTATAGTCTAGCAATTATTTCGGATTTTTGAAATGTAATAATTTATCTATCGAACTTATCGAAACAGTTGAATATAGGTTTATTTGATTTGAAATTAATACTTAGATATTATCTTTCTATCTACGCATTTTGTTGTTACGTAGTTAGCTGTAATGCTCGTCAGGCATATAAATTAGTTGGATATGCGTAGCTATAGAATAGACACCCGGAAACTGCCGAAAATGGCCCTATGGTGGCCCGACACGAACCGCGTGAACGCCACGTATCGATGTCCGAAACATGGCCGATAAATAATCATTAATTTAAATTCGATACTCGCCCACGCACTAGCGATATCATAATGATTTAATACGGTAGAATATTTGTCATAAACGCACATAATACACCGACTAAATAAATAAGTTTAATTATTAGAGTTTGCTTAAATACTTTTTGGGATCAATATTTGGTACCTGTTTAATGTATTCCGAGCCGTGTGCCACATAATATATGAGAGGGCCGATGATGTAAATGCCACCCTGAAGGCAACAAATCTGAGCCGCATCGGCCGACAAACATTTTTTCTATACCACATGCCCCAAACAATGTGTTATCTGTCCTGATGTGATTTAACAGGTAATTTTTAAAATAGATTACCATTAAACAGAGCCAGATTTATGATCGAACACAATGTAAATAGGCAAGCAGCAGAATGAGGAACTACATTTATTTTCATTTACCTCCATTTATATCGCGGCTCCACGTGGAGATTACGTGATTTAACAAAGGGAGTGCTATAAATCTGTGAGTCCTGTCTTAGTAGGCTTTTGTGGGCATTTTTGATATGTGCCTTTAAAAGCTTTTTTCTGTATTTAGATGAGAGTTCATTGTGTAATTCATTAGAGCGGGGGGGTAGGTCGCGCGGAGCGCAGTGCGGCCCGCGGTCGATATCGAGAGATAAAGCCATATTTATTACCGACCAATGAGATGTCCAACAAGGGCACGATACTTTTAACGGCCAACGAATTAGTCGATACAAATAAGAACATAGCAATAAAGGCGATGTAAATACAATCGGCAGGAATGGAGGTGTCATCCTGAGATACACTGAGGAACCGTGGAATCCTCTCATACAGTTGACAAAAAAAAAATTGAAAATCTTGAATCGTATTAAGTTTCACTTTTATTTCACAGTGAATAAGATACAAGATTCCAAAACGTGTCTTAAATACAAAACTTAGTGCATCTCATTAAACAATGGATTTGTTCAGCAAGCCAAGTGTAAATATCTGTATAGAATTGTTATTTGGAAGTTACATAGTCTGATCACGTATCTGGCTGGACAATACAAATCTATTGCAGATCTTGCTGTGATCTAAGACATCTAATATGTACACTATAAATCTTTTTAGCCAGACAGCCAACTACATTTTAATTTTAAAGTATAATTTATGCCCTAATCTGAAAAGCAACGTTATTCATAATTTAAAATGTATGTAGTGTATTATATAGAATATATTTTATAATAGAATTCTAAAGAATAAAATTGCTATTTTCATATTATTCAAATAAATTGAAATCCTGCTACATCAAACGCATACACTGTGGATGTGTGGGTGGTCCTATAAACTTGTGTTCGCATTGTCTATTCTAGAATCGAACTTGCGATTTGCATTGGAACCTACTCGGCATACATTATAATGGTGGCGCGGTTTGTAACTAATTAGCGCTCATGTCGTTATCGATATTCGTATCAGGCACTTCATTAGGCATTATTTCCGCTTTCTATCGAGGCTATAAAATATAATCAAATCCATTCATAAGTGTAATTCTCAAATCATTATAAAGCAGAAAATTAAGCAATTAAACTTCACGTTACTAACTAACGACTGACCCGACCGACCGCCAGCCGAGTAATACGTCACGACTAGACATCTGCCCCTTCCCCTCGACCCCTCAAAGCTCCAGCTTAATGCCAGAAAGGGACAGCTATATAACAAATTACTCTGGAGCGAGAGAGAAGACCGGACTCGTGAAACATGGCGTATAACGCCCCTTGATTTATGGTAGTGTGCCAAAGTTCGAACTTTATGTGTGCGTGACGCTCACATACCTACTACAATAAATGTGTAATGTTATTGTTATTCACAGTTAAAATACCGTTCTTAATAAATTATCGCCTGGGCTATATTTAAATTGTGCCTTTTTAAAGCTGTTGACGTTAAGTGTTAATATTTTATTGGTATAAATCCGAATTTAGCTCTCCTTGACCTAATTTCGTAAGTCCATAGCGGAGTATCGCTAATGACGTAGAAGTGTAGAACGCGTTCATTCAAACTGTCATAACCATTGAATGTCTATGGGTGTGAATTAAGTGTCCTAATGCAATTATGTAATTGAGTGTTCGTGTGTATGGTCGTTCAAGCATAGTAGACTACATAATATCAATGTTCTAGTGCTGTCATCCGTGTAGTGACGGTTTAAGAATTCATAATGTCACTACCCCATATAATATAATATTCTACCACATTCACACAGCGCCATCTAGTCCCAAAGTAAGCAAGTATATTTGCTTGAGTTATGGGTACTAAACAACTGATATACCTACTACTTAAATATTTTTTTTTTGTAAATACATACATATTATAGATAAATTACACCCAGACACATAACAAACCTTTATGCTCATCACACAAAGATTAACCCTATACAAACCCGTCTGGCCAGCGTAGTACTGTTTTTTTTTTTATTGCCAGAAGTGGCAGACGAGCAAGCGGCCCACCTGATGCTAAGTGGTTACCGCCGCTCATAGACGTTGGTAATGTTAGGGGCACAGCCAAGCCGCTGCCTACCTTTGGAGAATAGCTCTCTTTAAACCTCGTTTGAAGAAGGACATGTCATAGCACGTGCGTAGGAGGAATGATCGTGGGAGGATTGTAGGCTAAATACCCTCCACATTGTTTGGAGGAGACCCGTGCCTAGCAGTGGGACGTTTATTGGTTGTAATGATGATGAGTGCTGTCTATCCTAATCCTACATCCTACTAATATTATAAATGTGAAAGTTAGAATGGATGGATATTTGATAGGTACTCAATTACGTCAGAACGGCTGAAAGGATCTGTGTCAAATTTTGCACGCAAATAGGTTATAGTATGGAATAGCACATAAGCTAATATACAGACATAACCCACGGGCAAAACCGCGAGTGGAAGCTAGTACTCTATTATATAGTTCTCTAGATTGTATTCAAATGAGGTATTACGGACAGTTCTTGAGTTTTGTGAATGGAGTGGTCGAGTCGCGTGCTGTTACTTGAATTAATTTGCGTTACATTATTTAAATTTGATAATTATCTTCTATTATATTATTAAAGGGGCGTTACCTATTATGTTTAAGGAGTCATTTAAGACGTGTCAAGTCATGAGAACATTTATGACGCAATTGGATTGTGATTTTGTTGAAAGAATTTATTTATTTATTCATTTGTTTTTGTTTTGTTTCAGGTAAATATTATTAAAGAAACACTTTAATCAAGGAGGTTAATGTTTGTAAGTAAATACCTGGCAAATGACTCAACCTATATCGAAATTTAAGCATAATTTTCCTGTAAAATTAGTAACAAATATAAATTGGTTTTGCCAAGGAGTATGACGTAATAAAAAATATATTGTAAAAAAAATATGATGCGATTTTAATATTTTACAAAAACTGAAGTAGTATTTTTAATATCCCTACGAGTAGGTCCTGTATACAAAACGCTAAAAATCATTTCTTAGGTCTCAGGTCCTATAACAATAATAAAAACAGCAGATACTTCTTCTGCAATAACATCTAACATAGGTAGTTAAATTTCAATAAAGACTAATTCCTACAAACAAGTTTGTGTCTTTAACACAAATTACGAAGCAAATTAAATTAAATTCCACTCCAACTCCATAAAAAATCCAAACAACATACTTCATACATTCTAATTACACAGAGACGTACTCACAGTAAAGTTACTCTGTAATAATTAGGTAGCAACAACAAAAATCTCCTAATAAAGCATGAACATTAAACATCACGGTTCTTCGTTCATTAAAGGGTTATTAGACACCGTGAGCGAGGCAATTTGCTAAGCAAAATATATAGCGTAGGTGGCCACAATACGGCCAGGGTTGTGTCGTAAACAAGCTCTGTTTCCTCGCTAGGTGGTCTTAACTCAGCCCGCTATTATTTATTAGGTTACCCGTCGGAGCACAGTAGCTCTTGCTAAGTGTAACATCTGTCAGAGTGTATGAACTACAGTGTAACGGGTAAGCGTTTTTGGTTGTGCTTTATGTGAGCTTGATCGTTTATTCTTTTTTGGGACATGTGTATTTGAATTTAGGGTATTTTTTCCAATTCAGATGTTATAATAGAGTCTACTATGTTCCTACCCTATAGAGATATTTTAAACGTCCTGTAAAAATATCCTATATTTAAATGAAGTTTCTACTACTTTAAAGCTCAGTTTGACTATTGGCTGATAGTATCTGATAAATTATCCGAAACATAAGTATCAGATTTTATATTAAAAATGAGTCATTTAAGTTTCGGAATGGCTATCAGACACCTATTTATCATCAAGACAGTGGTGAACAGAGTTTTAGACTAATAAAAAAGCGGTAAAACACGAAAGTGACAAGAAAATATGTATATAATAAGTATTTGACACAGAACATAGTAAATAAAAAGTCGTTATAAGTCCTTTTTGCAATGTTTAAGTTACAATTAGAACAGTTTAAATAACCAATTGTAAAATGAAAATCATTTAGCCATTTACACGCAAGAAAGAAGTTTAATAAAAATACAACGACAAAGTAAAGGGTTATCAGCTTATCGTCAATCTAGTAAGGAATACAGCAGTAACCCCTTTTCCTCAAGGGGATCAACCCTTCGAGGAAAAAGATAAAAAACATTTTGTTTTTATTTTACTCACAGATGACTGTATAAAAAATGAGCATGCGAGTACTGATTTAACACACGTATGTTCAAATTAAAAGCCCAATTAACCCGTACAATAACTAAACATAATTAAGTTTTTGCACCATTATTATAATATTGACAAATTGCTATAAGATAGTAGATAGGTATATTACGAGGGCACACGCATTGTTCACTAGTGACAAATAATGGCAGATAATAGCACACTATCGGGTGTCCGCGCGAATTTAGCACTGTTTCCAGCCAATATTCCCACTTGATAATAAACATACATCATGAATACATACCTACGTGGTATCTGTATCTGTTTGGATGTTGGCACTTTAAATATTTTACTTTTTTAGAATGCAATTTAAAATTTTAATGTTTGATTTTTTTTAATTTAGTCTACTATTCTATTACAGTTACAGGCGGTCTTTAGTTCGATTTTTAAAATACTTTTTTCTTATTCTGCTTTTGAATGAAAGCTGGTTACCCTTACAAAGCAAACCTATTTCCTGTTAGGTAGGTATATGCTAGTTCATTTTAAAATAAAACATTAAGTAGGTATTACACTTTTTAAAAAACCCACAACTGTTTTCTGCTATTTATTAAACAATATCGCTGACAAATATTAAAAAATGATAAGAATTATATTTAAATTTTCAAATTTTTGACAGCTACATCGAATCCGACTAAATCGATGTCGAAATTCCGAATAGACTGAATTTTCCACTGAAAACCCGCCAATATATTCATTAACATCGCATGTAATTTATCGGCCTGTTAAAAACCGTTCCATTTTGAAATCGACATATTACTCAAGCCCCGTGTTGTCAGATCAGAGCTCAGTCACGAGAGTCACGACTTAGCGTGTACGCCCGCCCTAAAATAACAGGCTACTCAAATCTCTATAGAGATATGTGCAAATACCTTGTTAGTACCGGTATTTATTGAATATTTTAATCAATATTCATTCGGTAGTGAATCGTGATTTAGATGCGTGCGAATATACTTTATGAGTATTGTATGTTTGTGTCTCAAAGCATATAGACACCGCATGTTTTATTAAACCCATATTTTGTCCTTTAACGCAGCAAACAAAATGTAATAATGCATGCGAATGTAAGAGGTTTTATGGGCAAAATAATGTAATAAAAATTTCACCGAACATCAAAATAAACCGGCTAATATACACCCAAACAAAGCTAAAATAACACGCATCAATCTCTTATATTAGCTCCAAGAACGGCGGAACAACATAAAAACTTCCCAAAGTTTCCTATACTCGATCGTAAATCTCGCGTTTTTTAATAGATAAATAGGGCCTCGCACAAACGAGCAATATCGCATTATTTGGCCCTCCCTCAGGAAAGGCCCTCCTGATAAAGCCTCCTTGCCTCACACCCTTCATGCTAATGTACTACGCCAGACGGTGACAACCATTTTTTGGCCCACTTGGCTACATTATGGGCGCTATAAAGAGTATTTCAAATTATATTTTCCGTGTCCATTAAAAAGGCGATGTGGCTTTCTCTGGCTTATTATTCAAACTTTTGTTACAGATTGTACAAACTCGTTTTTTGTATTACCGAACGTTCATAACGGTGACGTTAACCTATGTTTTTTTATAACAGGTAGCCCTTCCCATTTTTTGACAAAGATAGTTTACAAAACAACAATATTGTTCTAACGTTGGCGGCCTTTTAAAAGGTACAAAGTACGAGTTCACGGTACAACGTAATAAAATGTTCAAAACTTCGAAAAAATATGCCGTCATAAACAAAGCGGTTCGGATGCAAAGTTAGATAAAGAACATCTCACACACCTGAGCTAGAAAATTGCTTTTTTCTAAGCGCCTCCAGTTTTTTACGCAACTTTCTCTGGGAATAAAAGAAGTTTCGACGAACAACTTTCTTTTTTTTTCTTTTACTTGCAGGGCATAAATCATACTGTATTCCTGGCATGACGGGCTGCAAACGCGCGAAATATGTTAACAATAAAAATATTGTGACATGTTAGAACAATCGCCTGCGAAGCTTTTGTTTTGACGAAAGTTTTAGAAACATTTTTCTGCTAGATAAGTTTGTTTTTTGACCACACAGATGTTGCGAGTTTAATTCATCGCAGAATCCGAACATTAGTTTAAACTTATTACAGAGGGCGCATAAAGCACGCAGGACCCTTATCACAACTAGTTAAAAACTAATTACCGGGGTGACACCACCTTTCCATAAATCCCGTGACTCCTCTGAATTACTCTGACAAAAGTTATTTTTAAGAAAAAAGCCCTTGAGGCTGTGCGGGCCCGCCCCCGCGCCCCCTTGCGTCTCGCGAGGAATTTATCACGATTTATATTCATGGCATAACAACAAGAGCCCCGTTTAGGGTGATCCCATTCAAATTGTAGACTACTAAATAAAACCTGTTGTTTCACGCGATATCACTGTTGATATGAACCGATACTAATTACAATAAAGGAGGTTGCATGTGTTCAAATGATTTCTCTTTACATACATATTTTTCTTTACATTCATTTGGTTGTAAGTAGATACTTTTTGCGTCAAAATTGAGTATGGATCGAATAAATCGTTCTAAATTTACCAAGTTTGGGTGTGAACCCGAAGCATATGGTGGCTTAGAGTGTTTCAAACATTGGTGCTAGTAACTCCTGAACGGAACAACAAATCAACTGTGGTTTCGGAACGGAAGCGTTTGGTGTCGCTACTACAACTGTCTAAAGGACATTAGTTATTGCAAGGGTTGGCTTTTACTTCGATAAAATTATTCAAATAAATTAAGTAATATATTTAGTTTGGTTTTTGTGCTGTTGAATATTAATTCAGTTTGTTATCAGCTGTGAATAATAAACAGGTTATACTAGCACGTTTACGTTTATTATTTGGTACCCTTAATCAATATTATAACTAAAATTAAAGAAAATCAAATCCATTAGTTAATTATTAATAAAATAAAACTTAGTAGAAATATTTAAAATATTAAAACTGCGCCTGAATTTTTATAAAAGAGTAGACGTCTTTGCAAGTTGCGTTGCAAATTTTCAAAACTTTTCCCAATCCAACACGACATGTTTTATAAAGTGTTGAAAACCTAGAAAATATAATACATAGACTAGATCGCAAAGGGGTGCAACCTACGGGCCTCGGTAGGGAGGCTTCGCCATAATTGATGAGGTTCTTAACGCAGCAGGGCGGCTGGAATTATCATCGCGCCACGACACCCTGGTACAAGCTCTCATTAATTTGTGATTAGCCCCCAGTTAGGAGACTCTTGCAGAGGCTTTCTTCTAATTAGATAATCAGTTTTTCCTCAGAAGTGGGATTTAAACGTCTCGAGCAGATGTTATTAATGTTAAGGAAAGGGGAGATAAGGAACGTAACGTTTTTATGTTAAATCCGACTGATGTTACACCACAAATAAATAAATTACACTGTCTAAGTTTCTTAATCATTTGTTTTTATACAAACAGTCTACTTATTTACTAACTCGTTGAAACCATTAAGCTGCAAGTCACGGACTCACGATCTGCCATTCGTATTAAAACTTGCCTGTCTAGAAATAAGAGATTAGATGTAAAGTTAATAAATATTATTGAAAGTGCTGACTAATCCATCTGCACAATAAACGAACAAATCATGTCATTATTTATACGCTCAGAAGTGAGACAAAAATTCCGTTGCAATATCTAAAAACTCAATTCATCCCGTAATAAATATCTTAAGCATCGTTTGCTTAGAATGAGGCAAAAAAAATATTTCCCCTGTACTGTTTATTTGAAGGTGGATTTGTCGAATATTTATTTTTGTACTACACACATGTTTAGGGGCAATATACACATCACGTGACAAAAAAGTTTGTTCAAATGATTTCAACTTCAGTTATATAGACAACAATGTCCTGTTATTGTTGAATGGTCAAAGAAAAATACAATGAGTTCATGTTATATTTCGTATATTAGATTTTTTCTTAGACTCGTGAAATTACAATAAATAATACAATTCGCATTCGCGGCGTATATGTCTGTTCCCTCATCCTCTATATCTCTCTGAGTGGTTTTGTCTAAGAAAACCTACGAATCAGATTAATTCGGTAAGCGGAGGGTTGGACGGAGCCCAATTTGTCTGATTGCCGCCAATGTCAATTTATGTAAGCTACCTATGTATGCTGCTGGTTTTCAATAAATTCTGACCCTATCTTATTACGTCCCCATCGATAAATATTTGCGCATGATCAATCCAATAACTTGCTGCGCAGTTGAATAATTTGATTTGTATTTTTACATTGCATTTCCTTCGTGACTCAACTTAGAATTCGTTTAATAAAACGAATATATTTATTGGTCGTAAATTCATTGGAATGACTTCAAAGTTTCATTACTTTAAGTATAAATAAAATATCGAGGCTATAAAAGTAATTAATCCACTCGGTGGAGGAAAATACAACGAAAAGAGGGAAGGGAAGGAAAAAGCGGAACTCGTAAAATAATCAAGTCTCACCTTATAGAGTGTAGGGCGTATTGTTAATTATAAAGGTTATGTAGCCAGCGACCCTAGCGACTATTACCATCGCATCGTACACGCCTCTTTTGGGTAAACGTTCCAAATCTCGACACGAGGGGAAAAATCAAACAGTAAATATCGGAAAGCAATCCGAGGTGATTCTATTAGATTGAGTTAAGCGGAGGCTTACTTTGCTTTGAGGTCTGAGGGCTCACAGAATAGCCTTAGCGATTTATTTTTGATTTGGTGTTCTTAGTTTGTTAGGAAATACATTTACTCTACTAGTAGGGTTGTTACATTTCTTTAAATTTTTCTTATATCAGGGTTGTCTATGTCTTAAAGTTATACCACTAGTAGTCATATAGAACATGGATAAGATCTCAAGAGTGTTTTAGAAGTATTATACTCTTTTTCCAGACCATTGCAAATTAATCACAAATATTTTCCATGTATATGTGTTACGCCATATTGGGCTACTAAGAATTACTTAACTTCGCGTGCAAGCCGAGATACATCAGCCTCGGTTCTGTTGGACCGGCCGGTTAGCTATCTAGATTTCGCCTTTGAAAGGGCTACACTTCTTAATTGGCATACCTTGATTATTCCAGCTTACTTAAAAAGCGTATCACGGAGATTTCGCACTTAATTAATCAAGAGTAGTAATCTGTTGCCTTATTTAGATATTTTATGAAGACATAAATCGGAAACCAGACTGCTTACTATAAAATTTTTGTTCAATGTTGAGAAAAATACGTTCGCAAATCTAAGAGGCAATTTTACACCTTACAAAAATGTCGATAGGTGAAGTAAGTACAGGTTAACTCCTACGATCGAGATAAGCCATCACATTTAAGATATTTAAATCGATTTTCCCCAATTTTCCGCGGGCAGGCGCGAGTTAAAGCCCGACTCAATTTATCCAGCGCTGGGGCGCTGGGACCGGGTCCATTGTTCACCAAATGAAGTACGCGCCAAGCTTACAGGGTCGTTACACTGCTTCCGTCATCGTTTTATGGTAGGAAAATTCGAGTTATACTGTCTAATAATACTCATTTGTGGTTCAAATATTGAGATGTCTTCGGTTTCATGGGGTAGTGGATCAAGTTTTAGAATAAACAGTTTGTGGGTTACTTGTTTTACAGATGTATTGTAGTTTAGTCATTGATAGCATATTTTACAGTAAAATTTTGCAACCATACTTTTATAAAAATGGTCTACTGCCAAATTCTGTATTTGAGTCACAGTTAGATCCAAGGATCAATCTATCCAGCTAATATTGTGCTTATATATACAACAATTACATATTAAGTTAGATCAATTTTTCAAATAAAATTAATGGTTTTATTTCTAAATCGTTTGGCAACCCTTCAGATATTCTTTCATTAGGGAGTTTTGCTTATTTCGCTCAACCGGAACCTATTTGTTGGGTTGCTATTTAAAACATTCGCCCCGACTGCTTACATAGATCAGATACGTTCAACAAAGGCTTTTGTAATTAAGAAAGATATTTTAAGTCGGCGGCAGCTTGACTTTATATACGTAAAATGAATTTACTGAATTTAAGGGTGTTTCGAGTTTCGTTAGACGAAATTGTTGATTGCCAACATAAACAATACTAAAATTACTGAATATATATTATTCTAAATTTCAACTGCCAAAAAATATAAATGTAGTAAAACTATCTAATGGTTCAATTTGCTTTATTCGACGTATATCGACAATGTTTATTCGAAAAAAATACAAAATATATAAGCCGGAAACATTTTGAACTTCCAAAATCGGTATCACGTAAAACACGCAAAGCAATACCTCGGTCGGCTAACAAAAATAAATTTCCAAATTCCAACCCCAATTTAGGAGTGCATTATTTTCGCTTTCACAGACATCCGATACAATTAAAATCTTCTTTAATTAAGGGACGAACATGAATCATTCGCACGTGGCGCACTGAGTTTTCCACTTGTATACGGTAGGTAACTTAAAACGAAGCAGCTTAGGACATTAATATCGCGTTCAAATTTCAGCTCTACCACAGAGGACTTAAAGCTTATTTCAGATGACCACAGGTTAGCACTTAAGGCGTAGCTCACCGCACTTTTCGGGTATCTCTTTTCACTTTATCGCAGTGTCTCCGTTATTTACTCGTACGTGAGGGATGCTCGCAATAAATAGGTGCGCACAAACATATTTGACATTTACAAATACCTCCCAAATTGGTTTCCTTGGCGTGACTGGCCGTTATTACGAGTTTTGTTTACTTATTGCTCCCGCACGGTGGCAGCCTGTTACAACGGTAGAAGATTTTGTTGGGGACCATTACTCAAGATTCTGTCGTATTATGTGTAACCGACGAACACCGCGTTCACTCAAATCTTGCTTTATTGCCTGCATTACACTATATAACGCCACAAAGTATATTTACGCCACAATTGATGAGAATATTGAAATCATAAGCAGCACTAAAACGAAAATAGGTGTGTTTAGATTATAGTGAAGCATTGTTTTAGTTCCAGGTTTATTCGATCAATAAATGTATCGTACATTATTTGAAAATAGAATGCATCATGGGTTAGGCGCTTCGCAATTTACACGTGGATGGCATAATTCAACGAGTTATTGGAACGTGCTTTATTCGCGAGTCACTGGCCGCAATCCAGTGAAAAAAATAGATCATTCAGCAAACGAGGTGCGAGTCATAGCCCCGCCATTCCGGGTGTCCGTCGGGAGTTGTAATTCAAGTGACAAATATCGAAAGCTACAATTCATATTTTTCTGCTATCTCCGCGTCCGCGTCGCCATCTGTGCCGCAGGGACACTCGCTATTGGTTCTCCATCAAGCGGTCGTGTGATGTATTTTTGTTGCGAATAAAACATTGTATTTTTTTCCACCGGGAAATGTTTTATAAGTATTTTTATGGTTGCTACGTGACGTGTTATTTTGGGGTCTCCATATACGTTTGGGGAACACTGGTTTGTCTGTAAATGGAAAAATGCATAAAAAATGCAACCCCCGCCTTCAATGTGTTTACTATCCAATGCAACTATCGACCAACGTTAATCTTAAGTATCAAAGCTCGCTCAACTAAATTGAAGTGCATTATTAGATACTGTATGAAATTGATCTAAAGTGGTCTATAATTTAAAAATCGAATTCATTGTATCGTCCGAAAATAGTGTTGGCGGTACACGGGCCATGCATTATCGAGATCGAAAATTTCACGTGCCCATATAATTTTAAGTTCGTAAAGCCCGAACAATAATTCACTGGAAGCATTTGCGGAAAATGCATTTTATTGTTAAAACGTGAATTTTATTTATCGTCGACAGCCCGCGGTGGTGGGTTGTAGTGGGGGTTGATTTGCAGTAGCATCGCATCGAACCCACCCTTTGGCACGGATTATTTATACTAAAGGTAATATCGCCGGTTCATTATTGGGAAATGTAACATTTGCGTATTTCACCGACTATCGTTTGCAGTTCATTAAAAGTAAACTACGACTGCAGTTCAACGCTTTGACTGATGTGTTGCGTTTCTCTCTGGTTTCCATTAGCACACATCAATTTTCAAATATTCCATTATATTTTATTTCACACATTCAATTTCCTTTACTCATTGTCTCACTGCCACTTGCTATCGAGAATGCCAACCACAATCCCCACAATAGACTCCAATAACATCCTTTATTAACAATGTTCATCGTATAAAATTACCAGTACGATTTAAAACAACACTTCGCACAATATAACTCATACAATTTTGCTGACTACGATACTTTATCGGGTACTCTAGCACGCGTTAAGGCGGCCCTTTCCGGCTCGATAGGGATCGCAAGGCGTTACCGCTACCACCGATCTTAGCCAGCGCCTTCACATTACACCACGGTTAATTGCAAATCACTTTTATTTACTGCTGACTGAGGCCCATTTATTTCTCTTTTCATATTTGTATAGATAGGTATTGCGACTGCCAATTTTCAGCATACAAATACTGCTAATATAATTTATGAAAATGACACAGCAAAGTCAGTTAAAGGTTTACCTAAATGAACTTACACGTATATCTTCAGTACTTACCAAATCATTCAAAATAAATCTGTGGAATGTTCCGACCATAATTCACTTGAACAAAAGAACGATACATTTCACCATAGAAGACTGAACTCCCGACAGATGTTTTCGTCTATTCTCCGCTGAAAAGGAAAATGCAAACTCTTTTAAAAGCTATTTAGCTGCAGTCCCTAGATAACGTCTACCGCAGTGGCTGTTTTGGTTCGTTTTTTCCCCGCTGAAAAGCCAATTTGGAATGAATCACTGTAACAGTGGCGAGCATCTGTGCTAATTTACCTACGAGCGGACAGTCTAATGCGACTCGTTCGATCGTAAATATCGAATCGCGACCGAGCGCCGAATATCGAAAGCCGGCATTAGTCGGATACAGCTAATACACACGGGGTAGCCCCGATAAATTATCGTGCGTTCATTTGGGCTCCGATGTTTAATCTATCTGTAGCGATACAGTTTCGCTTCGGGCTATTGTGAGTTTTGAATCGTGAGAGAATTATTAGCTAGCAATAATCTAGGCTTCGGATCTCTGAACGGGCTTCTCTAGTCCTTGTTAGTAAACACCTCTAAGTACGATGCTGAAAGGATTTTCCATATTATTATAAAATTACGTATTAATGAATTTTGCAGTATATATATAGTACGTATAAGTATAGTATAGTCTATGTGATTATAATAATTTATTTCAAAACTACTAGCGAAAAGAAAAATTCGACTACTTAAACTAAAACTTTAAAAAAGTAATTATAGATTATCTCTTAATATATACGCTTCAATTACGTAAAAATTCTTTATAAAGAAAACTATAAATTTCATGCAGCATTCGATATAAGTCTTAGCAAGACAAATTCGGATTACGAAAACTTGAGTTCCTGACGATGCGATATCCGAGCGGATCTTGAACGTACGTTCTTAAATTGAACTGTGACAATAGTATCTATTGCTTCTATCGATACCGTATGGTATCGAGATATCGAGTATAGCATCAGCGATATCGATTCTCGCTATGTTTGCGTCTCTGCGCCCGTGATGTAGAGTTGTGGAGCTGAGCTTGCAATTCGTTCTGTTCGTTGTTTATGTTTGCGTGTTTCGTGTGATACTTCATTTTCCAGTTCGTATACGGTACATTATTTATTGTAATAATTTTTTTCCGAATGAAATGCAATATTTTTGTTATTTTATGATGTGTGATTTTTCACTGGTCATCGGTGTTACATTTTAGGCGGTACTTTTAAATCATTTTGTTTTTGATTAAATTTATGATGATTAAATAATACATACCTAATATATATAAAGGTAAGGTTTTAACCAAACGCTAACTCTTGCAAGGTTTTAATTCTTAATCGTATCTAAATCACCACCAGAATCAGAATCAGAAGATGTGAATGAACTATCCTATGTTATTACAAATAAAGCATTTCTGATTTCTGACTCATTTCTGATTCTGATTCTACCAATGTATTTCGTCATACATAATGTGGTGTCAACACAATCATTCTTCTAAAACAAATTTTCCCTTGTTTCAGGTATGAATCTAAAGTCGAATCGACATCAGCTACTTCGCACACTTTATCTAAAGTATGTAGAACAGAAACCCCAATAAAAAAGCTTTGACTTTATCATCGGCACAATTTTATCAGAGCCCTTTGATATGCAATAATGGGGGCGATGTATCAAACTAGCTATCTAAGTTAAACGCAATTTGAAGTATGGCCTCCTCTTAAGTCTGCCACCCCCCAAAAAGGCGTGGGTTGAGGGGGGAGGGTTGCCTTATCGCGGAACTGCAGGCACTTCGCCCGTTTACCTTAAGATCTTTAATATTAAATAATATACTACAGTTAAAGCCGCCTTAAACGCAAGGCAATGCTTTATAGGTTTGAAACCAGTTAAACTCTTAACTCACATATCTAATGTGATTGAATATCTTAAAAATATTAAACTATGCAATAACAAACCATATCGTTAGACTGAGAACTGCAAAGAGAGAGTCTTCTAGGATTCAGGCATAACTGCAATGCTTTAAGCCAACACATATTGACAGATTAAACTGGTAGTAGGTGTTATCTTTGACAACAAGTTTTTAATAAGATATAATTATAATAAGACTTTACTTTAGATTTTGAACTATTAACTTTTTTATTAATGTTATATTTTATTCTACTAAAAAGAACGCAACAATTGAATCATATGGACCAAAGCTAGAGTAAAAGATATCATATGTTTTTAAAATTTGATGCATATCCCCAAATTACTTATTACTTATATAGAATACTTTAAAATTGTTTCAGTTCTTTGTTCAGGGCTGAACAAAAACTAAGATGAATTAAAGGCATTTAATGTTTAAATAATGATTTAACTCGTAGTCTGGTTTAGCCGGCTAGTTTAATTTGAGTAGTTCGATACGGCCTTCTCGTCTTAATATTCCGGTTTTGTTCCGAGTGCTAGACCCCAATCGACAAGGTCGGCCAAACGTTTACGGAAGTCCCTCTCTAAGGACCTCTTAAATAGACCCATAGTAATATTATGCTTTATTATACACTAACAAATCTGTTGCCATAATATATCGTACCCACGTAATATTATTATTTTGTAGAAATTTAAACTTAATGTTAATTAATTTAAGGTTAAATTTTAGGGAACAGATATATAGGGATATATGTCATATCAATTTTAAAAGTTAGTTAGGCTTGTTCTCGTCAAGATTCATAGCTCTCTCTCTCGTTTAATATATTTTTTGCCAACTATGATACCAAATATATAATGTCTCTATTAGTTTATATTCTAGACGACATTAAATCACACAATAACAGCTGGCTACGCGCCATTTTTACTCGATTACGATGAAGTCCGAAGGGCGTAAAAATACGAGTCCGTTTGTCTGTGAACGAAACCTATAAGAAGAAATGGGATGTCATTCAACTACACGCGAGACTATTCTTAGTGCAATATGTCTCAAAGTCTGACGTATGCTCTTTTTGCATCGAAGATTTACTTAGCAGAATATTTTACTGTACCTATTAAAATGGAACTTTATATAGATTAGGTAGCCTACACGCTAAGTCCATGTATCTTAACATCCGCGTGCCAGCATGCAACCTGCGTGCTCCACGGGGGAATAAAGACGTTAAATAATTTAATCGGATCCCTGAATGGTTTATGCACGCATGCCCCAAGCTGGAAAACACGTTTCTCATTCTCTGCCTAAACTGTAGGTGCGTATAACACAAGTACTTACTGTAACACAGTATACGTCCGTTATCTTCCGCATAATGAACTGTCACATTTCATCATGCCATCCAACATTAGTTCTTTGCCCGAAGCTTCTCATTCCATTTTCGACCTTGCTGTCACCGAATTTGAGTTGGTTATTCGTTACAGGACGACAGTAATTTCATCTATTATTTCGGATAGTATCTCGTGTTGTCCGCATCACCAGCTTTAATGGGAATATCTTCATTGTGAAACTGCAAAGCAAAAGAATACACGGTTAGAATACACAAACGAATGTAACATAATCTAAAAAATTACTAAGCTTTTTAATATGAATTTTGATTTAGATAAAGGTATATTATAACAAGTTTTTGGCAGATGGGAGATACCTACAAAATTAAAGCACTTCTGGATAACACAGGCTATTTAAAAGTTATTTATTTTAACATAAATTGTGGCAATAAATAGCAAGGGCGATTGAAAATTTAAGTTCATATCTGTAATACAATTTTATGGAATGATTAGTCCTGTCAAAATACTATGGATAAGTGCTTACTATAAATAATATTTATTAACTCATTATATATATGAAATAAAAATTGTATGAGGTTTTTCCAATGTCAGTCATCACGCTCAGAGCCCAGAGAGGCTCGCCTTGTAACATAAACAATGAAATTATGTATTGGCAAATAATTCGGTTCATAAGCCTGTGGTAAAAAAATTGTTGGTTGAAATTGATCAACAAAAAGTTATAGTATCTACTGATTCACGTATTCTGTTCACAATTATTCTCTGAGATTAAACTTAGTTTAATTTTAAAAAACTTCTTTACAAATTACATTTAAATACCTAAAGGCATCCGTACACATATCAGTAACGTATAATTATTGTTGATATATAAAATTGCAATTAATTGAATTTGTAAGTAATTATTAGTAAATATTTGAATTAATTTGTAAGCTTTACATAGGTAGGTAGGAAAAAAACAATAGACTGCTTAGAATCGAACTTTAAACTACTTTAATAGTCCTCAAAAATTTAAAAAAATATTTTCATCCATCGACAAATCGCAAAACTTCTATGAAATTTTAATCGAATCATTGTAGATATACGTTCTAAAACTGTGTAAATAGTTCCTGAACGTCGGAAACTATTATCGATATTATTTGGTCTATAGGAGAGCTATAAAGTAACCAAGGCTTGGAGAAGGCGCGTAGGAGTGATATACAACGCTTAGGCTATATTGTTTTCTAATGGCTAAATATCACAAGTCCTTATTTATACGTTGAAAATGTAAATTTATGTCATAATTTAGTCATAATTGAGAAATAATTTTGTGCTATACTATCAAATATTCTGCACAGTAGTCAAACTTCTCATTCAGTGTAAAAATGTAGTCATAATAAAATGTTTGATTAAAAAATTTAGAATATTAAAAAAAAATTAAATACAAATGAATGATATATAATTAATGTATGGCTATCATTTATTTTTATAATCTATATATTTTTATAGGCTGTACTTCTAAAAGCTCTTCTAATAAAACCTACTTTCTTTTATATAATTAAATTATAGCATAAATAATTATTTGGTTGAATACGATAACCTCAGAAACGGTCTGATTTAAAAAAATATTTTTGTTTCTGACAGCTCATTTTATATATGCTTTATAACATCACGCTACGGCCACCAGGAGCTGAGCAGTGGCCAAATAGAGAACGAGGGGAGTGGAGCTCCGGGCAACAGCTAGTAGTACTTAATATAGATAAATTACACACTTTCAGTCAATCATTATCATAACAAGTGATAAATTAATATTAAGTTGTCGATAACATTTATAGTATCCAAAACCAGAACTTTCTCCCGTCCTATAGATATACTTATCATTTAACAAGACATCGAATTTCATATAACAAAACATCAAATTATTATAAGACTAAGAGAGAATATAATCATTTAAACGCACGCAATTACTCACTACATATACATTAGCAATATTAAGATTAATGTACAGCACAAAATTAAATGCCTTAACCACAATGTATTGCAGCGAATCCCTTATGTAGATACTTGCATGATAAATAACTCCACAAGATAGGGTGAGAAATCTTACTTAATTTAACTAATGGACTAATATAATACTGCGTCTAATATGTGGAGCCCATTGTGTACAAAGTTACTTCAGCAACTTGCTAACACAACAAAATTACTGAAACTTCATAATTGTTTGAAAGTTTTTTTATATTGTGGTTGTATATATTCGCGTTGTTGTACAGGAATTATTTTCGATTGTAACTCATTTAGAAATAAATTGTGTATTTAAATAAATATCTGTTTATTGAAATAAGGCTCATTTTTAATGTGTAAATTTTTTACTCTTGAATATTTATGAATTTCTTCGTGGATTGCTCTTAAATAACTAATGAAAATTTATTTTTAAAATCAATAGGTAATTTAAAAATATTTCTTACTAGTATAAATTATTCGTTTTATCGAATTTATATCCATGAAATTGAATTACTACCAAGCCAATACTTTCAAATATCGCCCCTATTTTTTTCCAAGCGCTATTGGAATTCGGATCACCGTGCACCTAACTCAATATTGAAGAACACGTGACCGCAGTTGATTGACGACTCTCCTGTGTACCAGTAATTAAGTTTTACCACACACCAATACCGTTCGTATATACCAATGTTAGCCAAAGTTGTCTGAATATTGATTAATTATTGGCCTCCAGAGTTCTATAGATTTGGGCAAGGTCCATAACAACAAAAACAAAAGTTATTAACTTTTGTTTTCTTCACATTGCTACCTATCAAAATCAAATTTGAAGCTGATGGATATATTAATTTATAAATCAATGTATCACATTTTTTATTTATTTTGCTTTTCTCACTTATTTTCCTCAATGCGCGCAGTATCTTTATGAAATGGATCCTCAGTTTTTCGCCACACGTATAATATTCCGATTAGGCAAGAAAGGAATTTAACCAAAATTCTGCTTTAGGTTCTCCGAAAAAAAACTTTGAGAACCCTTGGTATATGCCTATGTTAGACACGTGAATAGTACATAGGTATGTCGTTGTGACATTGCTCAGTGCACGTTCGACGAATTCAGGATGTAAGTGAAATACTTAACGTTTTTATATCGTTTCTATCTGTGCTGTGTTGGGTTTCTGAGTACTATTTGAATATTTTGAATGTTACTTTAATTGATTAACGAGAGTAATTGCGTAAAGTGCAAATTTATAGGTATGTAAAGTATATGTAAAGTTTTATTCGTTTTGCATAATTTGGTTTTAAGTTTTACATAAAATAATTTTACTCTGTCCATAGGTGGCTATATCTATTATTGTGTAAATAGTATTTTATAAAGTTAATTGAAATATATAAATATAAGATAAAAAAAATTTTTAAATGATTGCACAAAATTCATCTTCGTGGCACTTTGTAATCGTTTTTTACTGCCAGTTATCGCAATAGGTAAAAAATGTTTAACCCTACCAAAGTTCAGCTGGCTATTTAGACCCGCTATTCTAGAAAATGAATGGCTAGGACGTGCCAATTGCAAACACTTATTGAGTAGTACAGTACCAACGGTAACTGATATAATTAACTTTTTACACTTATTATACGCCAATAAACAAAACCTTGGTATTGTGAGGATCGGTTGGTTCACTCGCAAGGGGAGAAGAGGAGGTACCACCCTCTACAAAATTATGTACGACGAACTGGGACTAATATATCATGGGGAGGACGTGCCAGACTAAGGAGACTGGGTATTATAGGGTGGGCCGGTGGAATACTTAAGAACCCTGGTGACACCCCATTAAAACACACGTCCCGCATTTTTGGCCAGACGGTTTAATTTCGGTCCAAACGCGAATTGGATTAGGTCCGGAATTTGTGGTTTATATTTTTAAAATGGACGTGAGGAGGGTTACTTTGGATTTAAATATTTTTTTATGAATGCTGATAATCCTACAGTATGGTGCGTTGATGAGTAGGTCAGTGTATGTCAAGGTGAGCTTTATCAATGCATAATTATGCAAAAAAACAAGGAAAACGTTTATATAATTGCGTATCTGTTCCTAAAGATAATGAGTTCGTTTTCAGTAGTTAGGTATTTATTTGGTTTAGGACTTGTTTGTTGGAAGATGGACGATGGTTTAGCCCCGACTTTATTTTAACACCATTGACTCACGTGCAGATTCGCCGTAAATACAGTCCAAATGCACCTAAACGGTTGCAACCGGGTGATATTACAACGAAACGAGGCGTGAAACACGCGGCGCTCGGAGGACGCATCCGGAATCATAATTCCAAAATAACTTCCATCCGTTCCCTTTCCATCCCCCCACTTCACACACCCCTGCGAGTTCCCGCACTTTTTTGGATAAACTGGAATCCCCGTCCCACCGTTAATTCCCAAGATAGACATAATTTGGAATTGGATCCATCTATCGTGTGTACCTACGAACAAAAATAAGTTAGAGCGCGGTGTGGCGGCCGATTTATGTGGGCGAAAACAAAGCGCTCGGAGTACGATACACGGCTATATAACAATGTATTTGTAAATGAATTTACTTACACTTGATTGTGTTAGTAACTACTTTTGTAGGTTATTTTACTTTACAAAGCTTCATGAATAAAATATTATTAAAATCTTGCATTTGCTTTTGAATAATATTCGTTTTTGATTTTAATGCTACATACATACATATAGATCACGCCTCTTCCCCAACAGAGGGGTAGAGAGAGACCATTTTCTTCGACTTGCTACGATTCTGATTCATTCTCGCCTGTTGAGGGTACTCCTGATCTATCCCTTCTTTAGAACTTCACCTATTTGGTCATGGTACGTTCTTCTAGGTCTTCCCCTTCGAACGATTCCTTTCATATTCGCCTCATATATTTGTTTTGTCACTCTTCCTTCTTTCATTCTCTCGACATGTCCAAACCAGCTTAACATTCCTTTCTCTATTCGAGTTACAACATCTATATTTAAGCCACAACGTTCCCTAATTACACTATTTCTTATTCTATCACTCAAAATTCTCAAAGCTCTCATTTCCACAGCATTTATTTTACTCATGCTTTAATGTAGGAATGTCTTATAATGGTTTTTAGTTTTCTCTCTCTCTCTCGTCGGTCCCTCATGGCTGATGATCGTGGTCATCATTTGATGTGGATGGTTTGCCCCTATTTTGGACGATCTGCCTCCACCGGCATCTATCCATGGCGGTTCGGACAGCTGAGCAGAAGTTGGTTGTTGGTGAGCGTACAATTTCATCGCTCCATCTGGTAGGTGAACGTCCCCTGGCTCATTTTTAGTTTTAAAACTGCAGAAAACTTATTTGTAACATTATTTACCTACGATACTGATTTTATAATGCTGCATATTCTGAAAAAAGTTAATAAAAATAAAAAAACTAAACTAAACAATAAATGTAATCCACTAAAACGTAAAACATTTAAACTGATAAAAACAAGTTGTTGGATAGATAAAAAGTCTAGAGCGGCCATCAAACAATTTATTTTACGAGAGATCCTTACGCTTAACAGGTCATAAAACGAGTCATAAACACGGACTGGTCCATTCACTGAATACTATGTTTACTTACCGTTTTAAATGCAAATACGATTACAGCCGTCTGTGTGACGTTTACAGATGCTTTTTAACCAATTTTGAACCATATTTTTATTGTATAAAATACGATTTTGACTTAATCAATACATTGTGAGTACACCAGAGACTGCTGACGATGCACAGACATCGTAGAAGATAAAGTATATACGCGTTTTTTATTTCACCTTTGACACTTTAATCCAATTTGTTTCCTTATATCCCACCCAAGGGATAGGGGAAGAATTTTGTCCTTATAATTGTTATTTTGAATTTAAAATTTCCATTTTTATTTATTGAGAGCATCGTCCCTTAGGGCGAAAGTATTTTCATAATGTTCGGGAAATTTTAAATTTTGTTACGAAAAAACGGACATTAATTTACATATTTATAAGGAACGTAATTACTCATCACGAGTTTAATAAGATAAGTTTATTTAGTGTCCCAAAAACAAGTAGGGGTAATATAACATTCTTGTAGTAGCATAAAGTACCTACACAGTATTTCATTAGTGAAAACCACAACGAATTGAAATTCAAATGCGACGATTTACATTACCCTAAATCTACCTAAACTTTAAGTTACGACCTTCATAGTATAATTCTTATGACCATTAAATAATCTATGACTCATTTATATTTTTATATTTGCAAAGGAATGCATAGTTCACGTTGCCCAAAGTTAACCCGTAAGTGGTCGTGATGGCTTTCGAGGTCGGCCTAGCGATTCTTTTTATAGCCAACTAAGAAAATTGGCTCATTAATCTTTAAGATAAATGTCCAGCCACTATTCGGCCCATCTTATCAGCGAACAGAATGAATGGAAGTGTGGTATACCTACCAATTTTGATAGTATTCGGAACTTTTTGGTGTTTTTCTCGTAGTTTTTATGGCTTTATGGGTGCTTAAAGCAGTTGTGCTGTATCAAAATGACTCTATACGTCGAATAAAAGTAATGTATGGCGAAAAGATTAGCAATGTACCTGTTCTTTGGGGGATTTAGTAGGCAGCTATATGGATAATTAATTATGTTTTCGTGTGCATTTGCATTTAAAACGGTAAGTAAACATAGTATTCAGTGCTTCGTGTACGTATATTAATGATCGAATAAAGCTTTCCATTAAGAGAATGGTTCTTCGTACATAAAGATAGGTGTAGTCGTGTCTCACGACCGCGCCCTGAGTCGTCAAATGTCACCTAGCTAATTGTCAGCTGGTTGACATGAGTGTCCGACACTAGGACCGTAAGTTAGCCGTGTCCGTACCGTCGGTAAATAAACGAAGAACAAACGTGTGTTGAGGTATTTACCACAACGGAAATTTCCTTTTTTAGTCAAGAATTTCTTATCTATATGCGTTTTTTTGTTGTTGAGGTTTAGACTTCGGTATTTAGTAGACATTCAGCGATCTATATTTTAACTAAACAATTTTTTTTAATATTAACTCGTTGGTAATATTAATGGTTGTAAATCTGATACATTAGGTACAGTCGAGTTCATTAATAGGTATATTGGCACCATTAAGTGTTCAAAATTGTGAGCATTGAAAAGCTCAATAAATACTATAGAACCTATGGATCAAATATATGTCCTCATGTCAATGGTTCAATAAAATATGCTGTACATTATGCAATAAGTTGTAGTCACCCTTTTCAATAAAAATATCTAATGATGGTGCCAATATATTAATGAACTCGACTGTACCACTATTATTTGTATATTTTTTTAACAGGTACCTATCTATCCATAGTTGTGAAATAATATGGGCAGACCCTTCAACGTCTGCAAAAGCGATATAAATATTACGTATCTAATAAAATCGTTGTTTTATGACAATAACACATTAGTTTAAAAATAACAATTTCAACTAAGAATTGCTTCAGATTCACGTACGAGTTTCTGAAAGATACAAACAGATTTTTCACACCATAATATTTAAGTAGCAGTTAATCTTTCGTCAAAATATAGCGCGTGTTTATTGAGAGTAAAACCTGTAGTAAAATGCCATATTTATGAGAAGTAGATTCATTCATTTGTTTCTCAATTCTCGAAGAACATTCGATTGATATGTTGCTGCTAGTAAAAAGATCCATTTTACTGATTGTAAGTGCTAGATAACTAAGGCTGCATCATCAGCCGCTGAATAATTAATTATCATACGCACAACTTACAATAAAAAGATGCCATCGGCTAATCTACTCCATGTCTTACCTTCTAGATAACTAGTGAAACATAATTAAAAAGAAAGGAAATTCTTTTGCAAAGAAACAATCGCGTAAAGGAAGCGAGTGTCGCGAAGGAGCCGTGAGCTGAAAGTTCGCCACATAAATCGGTGGCAACGAGTTAACTCGGCTCTAGCTCGAGTTGAACAAACTCGGCCAGCACGCACACCGATGCGCTCTTTATTTATTTAAACTATTTTATCTATTGCACGTTTAGTTCCAAAAATATTGGTTTAGTTTTTTTTTCAGCTACTTAATTATTAAACCTTTTGGTACAAGTTTGGCTCTGACAAAAGATGAATTAAACTTTGTCTCAAATACTCTAAGTTTAAAACCGTATTTGGCACATTAGCAATGCATTTAAGCCACAGCAGAGGATAGGAATACGCAAATTTCGTTCGTACTATTTTGTCACTTAGTTCATTGTAATGAAGGCATAATGAATATCTTTTACACCCGTACAAAGATAATATTTATGTTCATAAAAGAAAACAATTTTTCCACATAAAAGTGTAAAAATAAAAGAAAAGTAAAGGTAAAATATACTGTAGTCATCATTCATTACGCGTTGCAAGATAACCGAAGTGTGAATGAGTTAGTACTCGACGCGCTACCGTTCTACGTTCTACTCCTCGACGCACCTCGGGATGTGCTCACTCAAGTGTTAGGGAAAAAGGTGTAACGAAACACGCATAAATGCTCATAAGATTTCTAATATCGTAGTTCCGTATCTGCATTCATAAGGCAATTTGTCTTGGGGAGGCAAATTTTGCTGTTCGTTCAGCACTGCAGTTCTTGTGCTGTCCGTGTTCCCATAAGTCACTTGACCATCCAAAACAACCGCCCGCAGACAAAAATCGCCGCGCTTCGTGCTCAATCATTTCGGTTGTTTATTCGAAATTTATTCTGTCGGGGAAATACGAATGAGTAGTGGGCTAGTGAGGCGATAAATCCTGTCGATGTCGCGACGTGTCGCGCGTCGGGTTAAAAGCTCGATAACCGAGACGGGCACACACCTACCCGCGCCAACAATAAGCTCTTGCTTTGTTTTATTTCTGAACGTTCCAACGCGGCCCGACCAGATATCCGCCAAGTATTTTATGCATAAAAATATCGATATATAATTGCTTCATTACGTCCCTGTGTTGGTGAGTAAAATATGTGGGAGTCGCACACAGGTGGTTCTTTTCGTGAGGCTTTTTTCGGACCCTCAATTACAAATCTTATCGCACTAATTAGAATTTTTTTATCATTTTCCGTGACGCCTTAAAGATTATATTCACGAATATATATGGCTCTATAATTACTGCGATAAGTACATTGTTATATATTATTCAGTAGTAAATTTAACGGAAGATGTTGGCGGCGCTTCTAATTTGGACATTATTTCGTATAAAACGAGACTCTTTGAAGTGATTATTGTATAAAATATCAGTTGTTACCGCGACTGGCATGGTTGCCAACGCAATTAATTTTGTCTATTAAATATTTTACATGCCATTGTTTTCTTTAATTAGAAAATGAGTGAATGTTTCATATTTAAGTGGAGGTTGTTAATTATTGACGTAAGACGTTGGCGAGTACGAGTGGGAGTTATTAAATGTTGATGTTAAGAACACCCTGTAACGTTCAGAAAGGCGAGTTCTGTGGTGTCTGTCGGGCCTCGCACTGTCGCTATCGTTGTATCGCCTCTGCCACGCCGTTTGCTTTATGGTGCCAGCTTGGGTGTAATATTTCTTAGGGATCGCACGCCATGATTCATTCCGAGTCACTTTTTAACTTTTCGAACGTACCTGTAATGAAGGTGGAAGGCAGATAATAGAATTTAAAAATGTAACGTGGAAACTTGTTTTGAATTTTTATTTTTTAATGTACTATTTGTTAGGAGAATAAACAGGATACCATAAATAATTTAAAAACAGCCAGTAAGCAAACGACTACAAGTCCTACATGACAAATAGAATTTTAATTATTGCCACGGTTTCTAATTCTATATTTGAATAATCCTTTTCGATTCAGTACTTTCCTAAGCAGGTATTAATAAGAGGCAGAACATACTAAAGTATGTGGCTTGAAGGCTTGAAATTGAGCGGGCGGCCGCGCCTGCGCTGCTTGTCAGTTATAATTGGCTGAACTTGTCGACCAACTCGTAGCCATTTTTTTGTACTTTTTCTCCCTACACCGACATTACTCTTCGTCTCCCGCGAGAGACGTAAATTGTGCACATACAGTCTATGGAAACAAGCATTGATGTGGCGTATGAATACGCAACTGTATTATTAAAATTCAAATGTTTTATGAAGATTCTAAGAACTTTATGATCTTATTTTAAAATTAAAATTGTATACGTTTAGACAGATAAAACTTAATTGAAAATAGAACAACTAGGTTTTCTATATGAAATCTAGTGTCAATATTTAAAAAAAAATATTTTTTTTTCTTATTTACTAAAAATAGGTAGTGTTCGATTTACGATTTTTTTTAAACGATTCACTTTATATAGCTGGATCAGTTTAAATTATGAATCGATATAGTTTATTAACTTATTAGCATCGACTATGAAAGCAAAAATCGATACCATTTTAGTCTTAATCGGATGTTGCAAGACACAAAAGGGCGGCACGAATCTGGTACAGCGTTCATTGTATGGCTACTTACCTGGCAGCTGAACACTTTACATAATTCATACATAATCACTTAGCATATCGACAACATGTGACATGTGTTGCATTTTGTATAACAATTGTTTTGTCTGACGTAGCGAGTACTAATGTTCTGAATAATGTATTTATTGCAAATTTAGATGGATCTTGAAAAAGGTACAGATACCTTAGTGCTTGGCGTTAAGATCTACATTGATGTGGTGGATTACTTTGTTGTATACACCGCATTCTTCGGACGATTGATCGATTCGGGAATAATAGATAAAATATTATGTTTTTCTTCGAAGTCAACAAATGTATCATATCATGATAATAGTTTATACAGAATCTTTGGTGAGAGAAATTTATTATACGATATCAAATTTAAACCTGTACTTATAAGTTACTCGTGTTGACACATTGATTTATAAATTTCGGGTATAGAAACCATATTTTATTTTGTTCAAACTGAGAATTTTAAGTGCACTCTGTTATTTTGAATAAAGAACGTGATTTTTATTTAATTAATTTAGTTATAAAATATTTTTTCTATTTTTAAAATACATTCTCCTCATTTGAAATGCAACTATCTAGCCAGCATCATTAGTTTTCTTAACCGTACAGCTTAACTTAAGCTCTGTAAATACCGAGAGATTCGCGCGGCAAGAGCCAAAAAAATGCATTTGGTTCGTAATAAATAATACATGAACCCACAGCATGTCCTATTTATGTGGACCTCATTAGTTGGCAAGTTTTTGGATGTCCTCCCTTTACCGTTTTCCTGCGAATCTCGCCTTTGCATTTTTTGTACAAGACAGAAGAACTTATCCTATAAACTTAACTTCAGTATTCAATTACTAGATGTGTCAAAGAGATATAGATCTTATATTTAGTATAAATAGGTGTGCGAATATATATTTATGCGTTGGCGCGTAGTTCATATCTTAAACATGCAAGTAAGTGATTTATATGATGAATCCATTGATTTACATTTATATGTAACGCAATTTTTATGAATGCCATTTATTATGTCACGCACGCACCGATTGTAGTAGGGTCGGTTTTGTTTCAAAGAATATAATTATATTTTTTATTTATTTCTATTAAGTAGGTTAACGAATGCGTATAATAAAACTATCATTTGGAGGAGACCCATGATGGTCAAAAAAAAAGTTTAGGGAATTTAGCCTACTATACCACACTGCCCAGACGGGTTGTTAATGGTATAGGCTTTCCTTCAAATTTTCCATTTCTCGCAGTGCTCTTGTCTGCATTAGGTTACCTTAGATGTATTTTAGGACACCCACGGGTCGAGATGTGGTAGTGACATTATGTATTCTTAATCCGCCACTACACGAATACCTAAATAAAAAAACTATTTATAATATATAACTAGGTATATAAAACTATATTATCTACGTACTTTAATTCTTCTTAAATAATTGAGTTTGTAGGTTTTATTTCAGACAATTGAGACAATTGTTTGCTTGTCGCTTCCATATATTTTAGAAAAAAAGGGTTATCAAGTTGAAAGTTTAGAACGTTTTCAGTTAGTTGTTCGCAATTACTGCTGCCGCTGTTTTAATGAACATTTTCTTTGTTCACATTGCAATTGTTCAACGCTTTTGTTGGCATATATAAAAGTTTAAATAATGTATTCCAACGTATTGTGATTCTTTCCATTTATGCTTTTTTTTTATCGTCTTACATCGATTTCATTTTATTATTTAATTAAAGGTCAAGTAAGTAATATAATGGATATTAAAAATATTTACATATTATATCTACAATAAAATAAAATTTACAGCTAGAACTAAGTACTAAACAAAATAAAAATATGAAAATATGCGTTTATATTATATATATTTACTATTAGTGTGTTTGACTTATTGTACATTTGCCACAAAGTGAATTCGTCACATTTTGTAAACTCCATCATTGAAAGTAAATTCGCCAGATGCATCAAAGAATTAATACATACTTTTTTCTGTGACGAATTTACTTTGTGGCGTAACAATAACTGTGTATTTTTAAATTGAAAATGTGTAAAATTAAAGTTATTATTTCTTAAAAAAAACAAAAGATGAAAATATTGTAGTATTATTGGTGCAATATTACAATAATTTAATGTTTGAGTTTTTGAAAATTATAATTAATTAAACAGTGTACAACATAATAAGGGACTTATTAAAAAAAAAATCTGTTTGAGTGCTTGCGGTTCTTTTTCTTTTATTCTTATTATTTCATTGTATCATATTTTTTCTTTTTTTTATTAATACTGTCATTGGTATTTTACCGTTGTATTAATTATTGTATAAACAAATTATCGAAATTAATATTTAAATACTTACTTTTCATATATCATCAAGTCGATGTTATGGACAATTTGATTAAAGACTATCTAACATAATTCTAATCCGAGTAAAACTTTGCCTAAAACCATTCGCACTTAGTCAGTTCAATGCAGTAGTAAATGTAATATTCCACAAGTAGATGATTACAATCTCGGGTTTATTAAGTAATAAACCATTTATTTAATTATGTATGCGTATAGTAGAATGATTACATTATAAACTAGTCGGTGTAATAAACGTTCAGAATAGTATTGGTAGCATATCGAGTGTGAGAATTATTTACCTAGGTGTTACGTTTCATTCATTCACTTTGAAAGTAAAGTTTACAGATTTTACGATACTAAATAAGTACTAGATTAATGTACTCTTATTTTGTTTAAAATCAGAAAAAAATTTAAAACTAGATTAAGGAATTTATGAGCTATATATTATGAAAACATAAAAGTCGGGTCTTTTCGTCGTTTTTTATTTAGCCACTGCTCGGCTCCTATTTGGCGTAGTGTGAGGTTATTTAGCTTAATAATCTTCTTCGATAAATGGGCTATCCAACACTACAATATTTTTTTTTAAATCGGACTAGTAGTTTCAGACATCAATCAGGAGGTTCTATGGCGTTTTCCGGGTAAATTATTAAACTCCGGGCGGATACTGAGAATAATCCCAATACCGTTTTTACCCAAACTGGGAATCGAAACTAAGGCCCCTGCCCAGCTATGCAGTTTCAGAACAACAAAAATTCAAATTTTCAATTTTTTTTTAAATATCAGTTGAAATATTATTTTAGCATAGCAATCATAAGAAGCCATTTTGTTTGCTTAATCTTTAATCCTATAGATATCTGTGACGTTTGCTGTGTCTTCAAACAAAGAATATACTGAAGAACAGTGAATCGTTTCCACTTGGATACAGAGTAATTAGAGCAATTCATACTACAATATTGCGTTGTCGACGTTACTCCCTTATCGTTTGACCCTAGGTCACCTTTGACTGATTTGCACTGAGATACGAACAACCAGTGCATACAGATCTCCCTCGTTTCTCTTACTAGCTTCTTTTACTTTATATTAAGGGGAATGTAATGCCGTTTCTAAGGTCAAATTATATTGGTCATAAAATTCATAATAGGCCTTTCAAATTGTGACAGATCGAATGACTAGTGCAATCTTGTTTTGACGTTTAATTGTTACATTAATTGCCGTGATATAATGTATACAATTTGAATTAATTTTAGAAAGTTCATCGATTGAGGAAGTGCTTTTAATTGCTTTACAAGTAGGACATAACTATATAGGCAGATAGATACTACTTTGTCTTGTCTGTGTCCTCAAGTAAGCATACCAAAAAGATTGACTATACTTTTCATCATAAAGAAAAGTATATAATAGTCATGATGAGAAGATATTAATAATAATATTGAAAGAGAAATGCATAAAAACATGGTCATAATCATAGTATATAATATACTAAATAGATGGGATACCACGAATCAAAGTTATTCTACTAACAATAAACTTGATTTTTGAATAACAATTTTTTGTCTCTCTGGATTGAATAGTCTAAACATGGAGACCTTTTTCAAATATTTAGAAGGAAAGAGAAAAAACATTTATGTTAAAATCAGCTACAGGATAACATGTAGGTACATAATAAGATTTAAATTATTTTATTAAAAGAAACATACTGGACATCATGCTCCTGTAGATGACCAAAAAAATGGTACCTACCTTAGCTAATGTTGCCGCAATAAATTAGCCGCGCAACGCTGATATTCTGGTAAGCCCAGTCAACAAAAAATGACAAAAACAAAAACAAAATATATATAAAAAATACAAGTAAAAATAAAATAAATATGATAAAATATTAATATAAATCTAAACAATAATAAATAAAAAGATTAACATAAGTAAGGCTGAAAACCCTACTATCCAAAATCCGAAGACAGGAAGACATTTACTAGATTCTTTCTATTCACATTCATACACAGTCAGTCATTAACATAAAAAACTAAAGATTTTAATAAAAAATACATTGAATCTTATTTTTAAGCCTAACAAGTACCTATTAACTGTTAAATTCAGTAAGTACATAATTAAGCAATTTAATTTTGTGTAAATGAACTTCATAATATTATCTACTTATATTCGTTTGCCTGTAGAGTATATATAGGTACCTAATAAGTTTAATATAATGTGGGTAATTGCCATGGAATACCTGCGATAGTTAAGATACGAGATTGTATGATAAGGTACTTCTTAATTAAGTAATGAATGTGACGTTGTTACGTATAGAGGCTTGCTTCTAAGAGTTATTGTTTGATAGATAACGACTGTATAAGAAGCTGTACTTTTTTATAAATTAGAAGTAACTATTCTAACGTTGTTTTAAGAAGTTTTTCAATGGTAATAAATTACCTTAATGATTCGTATGTAATTAGATTGTTAGATTGTTGTTTGTTGTTTTTTTGATTGTTAGATTATTTGATACTACTAATGTGGGACATATATATCTTGTAGTTGTATCTAATACGAATAAAATGTCGTGTAATAACGAACTGTCACCGTGGCGCAGTGGTTAAGGTGGTCGCCTCGCCACTACATCGCCGTGCTGGGTGACGTGGGTTCGATTCCCACACGAGACAATTATTTGTGTGATTCATAGATATTTGTTTCTAGTCTGGGTGTACTTTGTGTCCGTTAGTTTCATGTTTGTAAAGCTCCCCGCGACACAGTGCTCGTTCCCTAGTGCGGGCGTTGTCTTTTAAAAATAGAATAGAATAGAAATAGAATTATTGAATACATGATATTACTACCCTATCTTAAACCGTGGGTGTCGCAAAAAGTGACTAAGTACTAGACTTGTAGACAAAAGCACTGCGAAATTCAAAACAGCCCATCTGGCCAGCGTGGTATAGTAGACAAAATTTCTTCCACTTTTTTTGGAGGTGACCCGCTAAGACCTCTAAGATACTCCCTTGATCACCTTTTACGACACCCATGGGTTGAGATGTGGTAGGTAATAACATTATATATTCTTAATCTGATAATTATGGACACGTGCAACACTAAAAAATGCAGTAAGTACATAATTTACTTTAGGTAGTATCTGTTATGTTTCTATGTTGATAGTAAAATAAATCTTAACTTTCTAAGGATAGAATTCCTTTTCACATAAATATATGTTTTAAATAGGTACTACATGTCGTTTTTCAAAGTATACTGAAACAAAGTAAACTTATGATTATTTATACATTTCTTCGTGAATTGTAACTAGCTAGCCAAATGAACACAGCACTGCAAACAAAGCCTCCTGCATTTATAATACAAGTGTATTTAATAATTCATAAGCCTTAGGCAACTGTTAAAGAACTTGAAACTTTTTTTTTCACTGGAGACTTTTCTTTTTCAAGTTTTATCGCATTTCCATGTAGACTTAACGAGTTAGGCGAGTTCTTATCGAAAAAGTATACAAATACGTAAAGGAGCCAATTTAAATTCAGCCAAAACGTATTCGCTGGCGAACTTGTTCGATCCGTCACGCTTCCCCACAATAAATCTCGTCAGATACCCGCCCTAGTACAGCATAAATAAGGTGGATCTTGTTAAAAACTTGCGGGGGTAAAAAACGAACATTTTTCCGCCATTTTTAAAACGAGACGCTCCCCTTAAGGAGGCTTCCGCGGTTTCATAAATATGCAGATATGCCTTCACCTGGGCTAAAGCCACAAAATTTAGCTGAACAATTTATCGTAATAGAAATATTGTAAATACGTATACATCGTGCGAGCTTAAATAGATTTGTGTTCTGGCGTGCTTTTGCATAAGTAGCGTTCGTATCTCGCTCATTTTGTTTTGTGTGCGTAGGCCCTTAGCGAAAACATTTGTTATTATCTGATAATGACTACGTCCCCGACCAACTAAAATATATTATGATTTATGACTGTAATTAAATCGATGGAAAATAATACGGTAAAGACCCATACCGTGAAGGCATAATGATTGTAACGACAATTTGGAGTGTACTTAAACGAGAACATATTAGCTGTGTGATTAATTGATATAACTTTAAAACAAATATATTCGAACAAAAAATATATCTTGTCGCAGAACTATTAATTAACACAAAATGAGATAATGGGTGAAGGATTCCTTCAGGTATTAAAAATACAAATTTATTTAGTAAATAAAGAAACAAGTGTTAAAAGATGAAATTGCTACGTAGCAACAACATAAAGAAATCTGGAAAATGTAGGTCTACGAACAGACTTTGATTAAGTAGAAAATGTTAGTAACTGTCAAGTTTAACACTTTTGTTGATACCTGTACTCTATAACACGTTGTGTGTGGAAGTGTTGCTGCTATGTACAGTCAAGAAAATATAGTTTTTAATCAATCTTTGTCTTAATTTGTATATAATCAGCCGTAATGAGTTTATAAAGAAGTTCTTTAGACAGCTTAGATCAACGGCCGAGCGCATTAAGATCCATCTGCTATTTCCAAGCATATATTACTTGCAATAATGGTGTATTCATAGTACCTGCTACTAACATTTTATTAATAATTATTATTTCAATGAAACTTTAAGAAGCTAGTATTTAAAATTTATAGGTGTTACACAATTGGTATCCAATAATATTTATTATTTTGCTAGACAATGCCCCTGACTTTTGCTTTAACGATTAAGATTATGAAATAAATTGAATTGCCTCTTTATTACTCTGACTTTTAATTCGACAAAAGTCTAAGTTGGCATACCTAACAGTCATAAATTTATAGAAGTCATAAACCCATATATCAGTAGATAAGAATTTATGACTTTTGACGTAATCCATCAGCATCGATTAGGTCAATAATTTATTAACTAATAACTTAAGTAGATTCTATCGAGACGTGTAGAGATTAATCTAACATATTAGAACGTAGAATACAAACTGATAGCAATGAACATTGAAATGAAAACAGAATAGATATTGCAATTATCTCATTAGTCATCAATTACTCAATGTGTGACATTATCAGATGCATGCGCCATTGGTATCTATACCTATAGGTATGCAGTGTGTAACAGTTCTATTATTACTGTCATAGATAATAATGAGACTCGTGTATTCATTCCTTTTGAATTATACAGCTAAAATCTGACACATCATACTTTGAGCAATCGTGTAAAAAATACGACAAATCCAAATTAAAAATCAGAATCAGAATTATCTTAATCAGATATTCTATGTATAGGAATTTCCTGTAAATAGAGTATCTGGTTCTTTTTTCTTTTAATACGTTAGCTGTGTATGTTTTTAAGTTATGTGTAAATATTTTATTGAATAAATGTCAAGATTGACCTAACAAAAACAAAACAGTTAATTTAAATTTTTTTATTAAAATCTCACATAAAATAGTTTCCAATTCTTAGAATTAAATATAAAATGTCATTTAGAAACGAAATAAAAATCAAGAATTATTGAAAAAGTATTTGCTAGCATCAAATAGTTCAAAGAGGCCATAGTCCAAGTTTATGTAGATAGATAGATAAGATATTGGCATCTAAACGTTACGTTCGATGCGTCAATACGCATCAGTCCGTCAATGAGGACTGTTTGCACGCCCACCGACAAGCCGACAGGGCCGCATTTCACTCACCACTCCATACAAAAGCTACATTATCTCATACAAACATAACATAACTCGGAAAACGCAGGTGTTAAAAGCGTATTAGCCAACAAACAGGGCGCTAAGCTTCGGGATTCAGCAGACCATAGCTCGGTTAAAATGGGCGAAGATTAGCCGCGCCCCGCACTTGGGATATTAATGTTAGAACCAAAATATCAAAGGTTTCAACATAATTATGTTATAATTGGGTCTCTGATAACCCTACGCGATTTACATAACCATATATTTAAAACCTTAGCCAGATCGAAAAACGCAAACCCAATGATAAATGTAGCCGTCGTGAATAAACAAAAGCCACAAAATTAATGCAATTAATAGTCGTTTGGATTAATTAAAATATTTTTGTTTAATTTACATACAATTTTGTTTGAAACAATGTAGGCACTAAACGAGCTATGCTTCGTGACAAATGTGGTGGCTTGAATGGTAGGGTTATTCCCATTAAATACTTCATATATTTTTTTGAATTGTAACAAACTTTGGTAATAATAAAAAACAAGTTTCGTGGTCTGAATAAGCTAGGTAATATGCTTGATAATTTGAAATCGAAATTTTCAATTGTTAACACTAGAAACATTGTCAACTCAAGTTATTTGTTCTACAAATCAGCGCATTCTCTTCAATACGTATGCGTTCTGTCGTATAGGCTTGCCAAGTTTTTCTCAGAAACTAATCAATAATGTGAAGAGGTATTGAAAAGCGCGCAAGTAGTACGAGTATATCGTTTACGCACGCTTCGCCTTTGTTCATTTTTTCGATTTAGAATGAATTATAGAACGCCTCCGCTGCATTTAATTAGACAGAATTGTTTATTGTTTCGCTTTGGATTCATAATTCATCTCTGGTCGTTCTTCATTTGAATTTTAAAAGGTTTTTGTTTTAAAAAAAGACCGAGTGCCCTTTATTTGGGTAAATTGTATAAGCGCTAAATATAAATACGACATAATGAATGTCTCTGGATTTTGGCGGTGTCTCCTCATATTACCTTGTTTATCCCGTGTTAATGTTACTTGCAAACTTTGACAATTTGGGTGACGTACGTATCCCGGTCCGGTTTCGTTAATTCTGCGTACGCCGGGCCCCGCTTGAATTTGCATTTTGCACGCGTGATAAGTGGGCCGGATTACACGGGATTCCCACCAACAGCCTCTGTTTGTTCTGAAATAAAGGGCTGTTAAACTTTTTTCATGGTAATTTGGGTCACCTTCAGAAGAAACGATCGTTGTAAATTTGTTTAAGTAGGCTTAGGTCCGGCTCATTCGTTTAAATTAGAGCGTACATGCGTATAGCTAATTTGGATCACTTGGTTGGTGAATTCACCCCCATTTTTTCGAAACGAATCAAATGTTCCATTATGAAAAATCTTGTGGAATGGTAGTGCAGAGAAAGTTTGGAAGGGTACCTAAATAAGTGACGTTCAGCTAGAAAGTTAGTCGGAAGTAGATGGTATTTTACCATGGTGTGATTAATGAAAGCCACATAGCATTCCCGGCTGACTTCCAAAATTTCCACAGTAAATCTCCCCTTTCGTTTCGCTTCTTTTGCCCGAGGAAGACTTGGCACCGTATTTTATCTGCGTAATGCAAGCGTTGCACTGTAGCTAGGTAAATATTGTGAACTATTTAATGTATTGTGAGAGACATATCATTTTTATGGCCTCTTATTATTCGCGCCGTTCATTGTTTGAAAAGGCTGTGTATAATTCTGAAACATTTTATTACAGCATAAATATAAGGACAAGACATGTCGAAATAATTGACGCCCATCCTTTTATGTAGCACCAAGCACATGTTGGCTCATTATAATTATAAAACAAATTAGTGTATTTTTTATTTCTGTACAGTTGATAATTTTATTGTTATCATTTTATTTATGGACCACACAAGTAGCCTTTATTAATCATAAAAAGTTTAATTGACCTCTATTACATTACTAAAATAATTATAGGCTTTAAATAAATAGGACCTAATCTATAGCTGGCAAAATTTGCATGTGTGATTAATTTCTGTGTACCTAATCCTTATTGGCGAAATAAGGTATGATGCTATGTTGTTTACAAGAGTTACAAACACGTTAAAAAGTTCACAAATCGTTCACTACTTTAAATAATCACTAGTTATTTAATTTGATTTAATTTTTGTCGTTCTAAAGAAGGGAAAGATCAGGAGTACCCTCAACCAGAGAGAATGCATAAAAAGACTGATGAATGTTGAAGAAGCCAAAGATGTATGTCAGAATCGTAGCAAGTGGAAGGAATAATAGTCTCTGCCTACCCCTCTGTTGGGAAAGAGGCGTGATTATATCATCATCATCATCAGCAACCCATTAAGTCCCACTGCTGGGCTAGGGTCTCCTCCTCTAACTAGAGCGCTGAGAGGGTTTAGGCCATAATCCACTCACGCTGGCCTAGTGCGGGTTGGTGGATCAGACTTACTCATAGAATTTCTTCTAGTGTATGTGGGTTTCCTCACGATGTTTTCCTTCACCGTTAGCAGATGGTAAGTCTCTTGACTAGTACATAGTAGTGTGATAGTGTAGTGTAGTGATTTATATGTATGTATTTAATTTTTTCATTATCCAAACATAACAATGTAAGAAGGTAAGGAAGATTTCTTTGAAACTGGAATTCACCCGTAAGCATCTCTTTGTTTTATTATTAGGTGTACTGATTCACCGTTTATATCTGGCATTGTTTATGTTTTGTTTCTACAACGGATAATTTTAATGGAAAGGCAAAAAAAGTATTATAAAATGTTTTTGTTTTGAAATTTATAGCTTGCTTTATTTATTCTGATTGTGATTTATGTATTTAAAAATGGTGACTTTTGAAACAAATCGGCTGCTAGAAATTAAATTTATTTTAAATGATACTGTAAATATTTTTACATTGATGTAATTGCATACATTTTATTCTTATGACGTAACATCTTGAAGGTACTAATAAGGATCATCATATTATCCTAAACCGGGCATTAAGGTTACTGCCTTAGTTGCATTTTACGGGTAGAATGGAGTAGTGCACTACACGGAAAACTATATAACTTAATAACTATAAACACTATAAAGAACACATACAATTATTTTTGGCAATAGAAATTATCTATGGGTGGCGACGCCATAAAATTCGGTAAGAGCTACGCGCATGCGCCGACGGGTCATCGTGGCTGTCCCGTCCGACGCGACGGGCCCATAAATGTATCAAATAAGCACAAAAATAAACAAAAATGTTTACAGATTATAAAAGAATATTGTTTACTATTTTGTTTATTAATTATATTATATTATATTATCTCTAGAAGATCAGAAATTATGAAATTCGATCAAAATTCAGTGTACAAATGGAAATTTGAGGTTAAGCGGTAATTGTAGCTTTTTCCAGCTTACATTGTTTTTAACAGTAGGTAGGTAACCCACCAACAGTGTTATAAACATCATTTATAATTAGTAATAATAAAATAGTGAGGTCTATATCCTATATAAAAAAATATCAGTGTTCTAATGAGATTCATATTGCTCATAGTTCACAGATGAAGTAGGTAGTTATTTCTTTTTCTCAATAAAATAGTACATAGTATTTATTTTTTTATTTGAGAAGGCATAATGTACGTAAACAATAATTTTTCGGTGTAAAAAATGTAATAATACTCCTATAAATAGGTTGTTTACAGATACATTTTGTACTCCTATAGATACATTTTGTACAAATAACCTCTCCAATTGGATCATATTTTAACTGTAAACTGTGTTTAATGCAATATTTTTAATCATTATGTATGTCATTTATAGTTATTTGTTGGTTTTATGGTATAAACAAACAATAAAATCAAGTTACATAAAAACAAACATTGCTCGAAGTGAACTTAGCTTTAGGTATGCACCGTGGCGTCCTTTTGATATTTATTCTGTAGTTTTCACACAAAATCAACATAAAATCGTTTAAACCGTAGCCAACAAAAACATAACACCCAATAATTCACTGATTTTATATAAATTAAACATGGAAAAACGCTTAAAACCATGAAAAATCCACAAAAACAGTAAGGAAAACACAGGCCGCGTTTTGCATTAGTTGAAACAGAGGGCAGTGCGATCGTTGTATTCAATATGGCGATGGTTTGGCGCGCTGTGATTGGTTGGCGGGTTCACCGGCGTGAAGTTGGTTCAACTGAGAGAGCGAGTTAGATTTATGTGATGTTTTGGCGCCGATGAAAGACGGAGAATGTGTCGGAACCAGAGTACATTTGTATGCCGGCAGCATGTCCGACCGGTTTCGTCAGAGGCGTTTAGGGAGTGTGCGTATGTGCCGGCTATATGCCGAGGGCAGGTAGGGCCCGCGCTACCTATTTATAATGATGGATTGTGCAGCCCGACGCGATGAATTAAAATATATTTTTTTAATATTCATTTTTTATTGTTGCAGGTAAGGAATTATAACGGCGAATGAGGAATATATTAAATACAAAAATAAAATTGATACAAGGTTTGTACTGGGTAATTAAATCGATCGACGTTTACGGCAGCCAAAGGGAAAGATAGAGATTACTTACGTGATTTAAAATTACCTTTTAAAAAATAACAGCTGTTTTTACATAATACTACTAATATTATGTAAGAAGGTCATTTGATCAAAATAGTATTGTTATCTACAATAAAAACGTAATCTATTATAGGAGAGATTCAAAATTTAACTCTGCGGTTGCTTGTACAATTTTCGGAATTGTGGTTTCCGGCTAAAAATAATGCCACGTAGAGTCATTAAGTCTTTATCTATCTATAATAACTACGGTAGTAGTTGGAGGGGACAAGAAAAGTAAGACAAACATTAAAATATCTAAGCAAAAGGTTGCTAACCGATTTTAAGTCTTATTTTCCACACAGCTGTCCAAATAGTCAAAAAACGTTAAAAATAAGTATTTGGAAAGAGGGACAGTTACATTTACTTACACTTACAGTTACTGGCCTGTTAGTCTAGTGGTAAGTGACCCTGACTGCTAAGCTGGAGGTCGTGGGTTCGATCCCCACCCAGGACAAATCTTTGTGTGATGAGCATAAAGGTTTGTTCTGTGTCTGGGTATAATTTATCTATAATATGTATGTATTTACAAAATATATATATATATATATATATTTAAGTAGTATATCAGTTGTTTAGTACCCATAACACAAGCAAAAATAATTGCTTACTTTGGGACTAGATGGCGCTGTGTGAATGTGGTAGAATATTGTTATTATTATTTGTTTTTCTTGTAAAAAAAGACTACGATACGGTACTGTGATTTTTAACGGGCAGCTGGAGAACCTAGGTCTTGGACTTTTCTAAGAGGCAGATTAGAAATACTTAAATATTTATTTTGTAACTAGGTATAAGAACCTAAATAAAAATCTATAAGCTCTTAAGCAACATTATAAACGTATTTCTATTTAAATATCTAGTGATAAAATTTAAGAAAAGAAAATAATATCTAACAAATAAGATATAATGTAACCAAGCAAAGTAATAAAACTCTATCTCGGTATTCAGCCACACCCATCAGACGAGCGGAAGTGAGAATATGTGACGCAGAGAAAAGGCAAATATGGCCCAGGCCCAATGGCCTAAGATAAATTTATTTCGTCGTGTAACTAGCAATAAATATGCTAATTCAACACTATAACGTCCGTATGTCGCCTACCAGCTCCGCCATTGAAAGAGTGAAAAAGATATCACAAAATTGCACTGCGCATTGCTCTTTTCAGTCATACAACCTTCGAGTGGCATCACGCAAAACTTTACTCTGTTTCTTTTCCTCGTAGGTCGTATTTTTTCCTTTCCAATTTATTGAGTTACGTCGTTCTGTTGTTGGTCTGTAGTTTTATCGACCTACGGCAACTACTAACCTAATAAATTTTGGTGTTTCGCTCAGTGAATCCGTTCGCTGAACGAATGCATCGTCCCAGATACGAATGTGCGAGATTTGACTGTTTAGATTTATTGTTGCAATTCATAAATAAGGGCAAAATTTATTTGAGTAAACTTTTGGTTAGCGAGGAGTTGGTATGTTTACTGTTATTATTAAATTAAGCATTTATCTAGAAATATGTATGTAGGGTATATATTTACCGTACTCTTTGCGTTATCAGCGATACTTTTTACCTTTGCAAAATAACCTGATTCATCCAGTTACTGAACTGTGGATCTCTTAATTAAGAAACACAATTAATATATAAGTCAAGCACAACTTAATCTGCAAAATGAAAACAATCAAAACCAATATTTAATTGATGGGCAAACCTTAATTAACTTGTAGTTCGGCGGGTCCAAAGCCCCTCGGATAAAAGAAGCCATCTGCATTTTGGTATTCAAATTATTCTCCAAACGTGTTCTCCGTTCTAACCGGGCAGCCATTAGCGGAATCGTTGCATCACGCTCACTCCTGCGCATCCAAAACTGGCGTGAATAGCGCAACCCTTTTGGTTAAGGACCACAGTTGAAACGACAATATAACGTACTCATATGGACTCGAATAAAACGGAACAAAAAATCACATCACAAAAGTTTGCCTAAACTAACCTCGTTAAGAGATTTCTGGATAAAAGAATACCGTTTTTCAGTATCATCACGATTGTGCCGTGGATCGGATAGCTCGATCGAACACGCGACTAATACTGACTGTAAAAATTGTTTTGAAGTAAAACTGGTTTCTGTAACTATTAGTACAATAACTGTTTGTTGCACAATTGTGAAGAGAAAGTTGGTTTTGTTGCAAAGGACGCATAAAAAGTGGTATTTTTTTGAGTTATTGTTCGGGAGAAAGTCGCCATTGTTAAGGTAAAAAACCTTTTGTACCTGCTAAAGAACGGAACGTTGAACGGCTTAAAGTTTTTGTAGTGTCCGAATAACTTTGTTGAAGAGCGTGTGTGCCGCGGTTGAGTTTAGAAATGTGATCAAAAATTGTGCCACATGGAAAAAATAGGAACTCCAAAGTTGAGGTATCTAATCAAACATTTTGCCATAGCATGTTATCCCAGATTAAACAACAGGTTTGTGCACACATGATGAAATTTTTTCTCCGGGAAAATTAATTGGACGCCATGTTTGAAAATTTAATCTCGTGGACATGTTGTGTACAGTTTGTCAGTACAAATTAACGTTGCTTTTTTGACACATTTTGTGTTAGGCAATTTACGGGAACAATTATGTGGACAACTTAGTACATAAAGGTCAATTATGTACTTAAACTCTACATTATTTTTATATATTTATCCATATATCGACTTCTTTGACTTTATGTTTCTTCAATATCCCTATATAATTACACTGTGCATTTGAAAATGAACGGCGTTGTGACCAAATCTCGATCCCCAGTTTATTCTACTCACTGAAGTCAAACCCTAAGGAACCAACCAAAACCGTCTTCAAGAATTTAAATTGAAACCGACTTACCGGTCGATAGAATGGGACAATGCGTCTCCAGTGGTCTCAAGAACAACAGGGAACATGTTGAATGTGTACGCACATGCAGACAAAGGAGGAGACGCTTAATTAAACTAGCGAAGCGGGGCAAGCGAAACGTAAGCATTTAATTTATATCCCTGCAGTAAACTCCGCGGCCTCTTCATGATTGGACTAAGCCCATAAGCGAAGCGAGATTTGAGAAGCGAAGAGAGATTGCTTCTAACATTTGCTTACTCACACAGACAATATGGAGATAATATGGCTTAGATTGTCTTAAAATAAAACAAGAAGATTGAGGTCCTTTAATAGTCTTGTTAAATGCGAAAGAGTAGAAAAGTATACAAAAATATGAACACTTAGGTATTGAAAACATTTAAGTAGCGTTAGTTTTAGTTCACTTATTTCTATAGTGGCTCAATTAACATGATACTTATGAAGGCAAAAATAGTATTGAAATTTTCAGTGTGAGCTCGGACGCTGGCAAAGTTTCCGGTTGAGGCCTAAGGCCCACCCGGTAATCCACAGGACCGGCGGATACGTTGGTTTGATTCACTTTTATCTAACCCGTGGATAACATACTTACCCTTTAAAATAAATACAGGATATTTTGGACGTCTTTCCTTCTAAATCGTAGTATCTACTACGAACGCTCAAGCGTGGAACAAGTAAATCCGCTCGGCACTTGTGACTAAAACCGCACCATATTCGTAGTACAGTCGTGGAAAAACTCGCCTTAGTTGAATACTGGATTAGAATAAACTATTTTAATTACGAGTTACGCTCACCATTGACTCGCTAACACAATTATTTGTGTAGTACCTGCTTAATTGATCGTCCGGTTACGGTAGCTTCTACTTCATTCGTTCTGGGTAGATACTCAATTTTCAATTTCCTTCGGACTTAAATCGATATTGAAAATTATATCGTAAGATTTTTTTAGTATCTATACGTCTTTAGTGTTTCTTAAGGAGGTAGATAAATTTCATATTTCTTCAAGTATAATTTCTCGTATATTTTACGCATGGTTTATTATCAAATTCAGGCTCGTAAGCGAGAGTACGCATCTCAAACTAACGTTCGAAATATTGTTTGTTATCCCCAAAGGTTTAAACGGCGACCACTACGATGCAAGTTTACCATCTTGATTTCCCCACAGCCGAATTTGAAAGCAAATAAACGTACGAGACGGCAAACATTAACATTATTGCTCTGAACGTAAGGATCGATGTAGACGGACTGCTTAGAATACAGTAGCGTTTAGTTTATGGAAACATGTTGGTACAATATTACGTGTATGGCCTTAACAGAGTTTAGACCTGTTTGGTCACTGCCTTATAGTATGTACAGAGTTTTTATTATAATTATATAGTTACCGATGTTTTAGAACAGTATTCTAAAAAAGTAACAACAATATTATTGTTTTCAAATGCTTTCATAATCAGTAGCACCTTGTCACTTAAGTGTCATCATCATCATTATCATCATATCAGCCGTAGGACGTCCACTGCTGGACATAGGACTCCTCAAGAGACTTCCAATTTGTTTGACCGGTTGTATCCGGCCTGCATCCATAAATGCACTTTAGTGTATTAATTAATAATTTTAGGGAGATTATAATGTCATTATAAAATCAAATTGACCATTAATAATGTCCAAAATAATAAGGTTCTTAGTTCTTACCATTATACCAATTTAAATAAATAGAGTTGATCGTATTTTTCTTGTTTTTCATTAAACTAATTTTCTTTAAGTATCTCTCTAATTATTTCCTAATCTAGATGACATGAAAGATACTATTATGTAAGTATATAGTTTTCCTAAATTAGGTAGTTTGAATGCATTATTTTAAGAAGAATCTGAAATAAATGTAAATTTTCTGTATTTACCTACTAACCACCATATACGTTTGTACCCATTTCCAACTTCAACAAAAACAGAACCCCTCCTCGAACTTGTTATTCAACACCTCTAGCTTCAATAACCGGCTATTACAAAGTACATATTTGGTCGGCTTTACCACCGCTGACCATCCTCTAAATACCAGTAGATCTTTCTACCCATTCTACCCCTCCTTAATTAAGTCCATACTGGGTAGCGACAACAATGGCCGGCGACCGATGCGCGCCAAGATATTCAAATACATCTAAGGCTACTATTATATTGCCAACATTTATCGAGATACTATTTCTCTTATACTATCCAATTCGGAATAACTTTATAAAAGAAGATCACGAATTTTATATTCATAGTTGAATTTAAAGAAACACGTGTTATTATTATTATATTGTCGTTTCACAGTTATAAAAGAATGAAAATGACATTTACACGTGTTTTTTCGTCAATGTGATATATAAACATCTTTATGAGTTCATCTTTCAGTTTTACATGTGTTTGCGAAATAAATTAATGTTTCCGCAATGAAGATATCAAACTGCTTATATCTTCATCTTTTTATAATATAAGGGCAATAAATTTGTGAAGTTCCATTACTATTTTGTGGCAAGTCTTTAAAGCAAGACGTACGGCACAAATTCCGAAGCATGAAACAGTTTTTCCGTCGTCACCCCGACCAAGTTGGTTCCCAATTGGGACATCGATCCCCGTACTTTAGCGCCTGTCTGGCGCTACACGCAACTATTCCCACTCTATCCTGTTTAAAAAAGCACGCTTTGAAACGTATAAAAGCAATTTATGTACGTTGTCATGATTTTTGATATATATATTTCCTGTTAAACGCTTTCATCTGTTCACTTCTTCAACTGAAATATTCATATCATTACCAATAGATAACTGAGTAGCTGTTAATTTGGCTTAAAATCTGTCATGTTGTACTGATTTAATCGTAAAGATTAGAAAAAGATTACGCATTGAATGAGATGGTATCAAAATTGACAATTCGGTAAAGTTCATAAGAGCAAAATAATATCAAAATTAGAACCTTTTCAGTCGGTTCGTGTTTCCAGAACTAACTGTACATAACATCGTGACTAGATAAAGGCGTTTTGTAAGCGATAGTATCTGTTGATGTGGCTCTACTAACATTATGTAACATAAAATAACGGTAAGAAACGTTTATTTTGACATTGGGCCTATGTGGCGCCCTTGTGGTATCCCATATTTTTGTTTATTTAAAAATAAATAAAATAGCCGCTACACTAAAATTTTACTGAGTATCACGATACGGTAATTAAAAGATATATACTACATAATAGAACTTTGTGGACAAGCTAACTACCCTGTAAGTTAACTGATAGAGTCAAGTTTTGTAAATAACCACAACACAATATATCTGTTAATATAAAAGCTGTATTATAAAGTATATTACTATATACAGAAGGCAGATGCACTTGCAAAATAAAAAAGGAAAGGCAACGCGACATGGCTCTTGATTAATACTTTAAAGGAAACTTGTGCACCGAACTAGGCAGCCAGTAGTCTGCAAGTACCTGCTTTTTATATACTTACTATAAACGCTCACCTGGATTTAATTCAACGTATAAAGGTTATTTAATAATAAATTGTTAAAAGATCATAGGATCCATAAATGTACAGTCTCATTTATTAATATAATAGTGAAAGACACAAAGAAATGTCAAAAAAGTTAATAGAGGTGTTGTTAAAAATAATGAACGTATATTCTAGTCCAGCAGGTGACGATCTGATCGCGCAAAGAAATACTCCAGTTTTACATATGGCCGAGGTAAAAGTAAGATACTCTCAGGAGTTGCCGCATAAATTGGCCCGTTCGTGATGCAGTGCCTCGTTGAATATGTATAGGTGCGCTCCCTTCCGTACTTCTCATTTTACTAATAGATTTCTCTTTGATTAAATTTGTATACGTTTTATTCATACGAGTACAACCAAGACCACTATTGTTAGCCTGCCGGCCGTTTAAATCACCGGTAACCGCACTCGATATACACACTTTTACTTTATTTTTGTTAAAGAATGTAATCTAAGGTACGCAAATATTAAAACAAAAATATAATCGAATTATTTTATCCAGTTACTAACTTTATATTTCTTCAATTCAACGCGTTTATTATTGCGTGTCAACAGTCATTTAATGGAAAAACGGTTTAATTGAAACGGAACGAAAGAGACGCAAAAAATTTAGGCATACTTTTCTAAAATGCAAATACATTAACGAAAGGAGTCCGTAACCATAATAGGCGTAGCACACGACTGCACGCTCGCTCTTTGAATGTATCACGACGGTTTTACGTCCGAAACTAAAGCGACATAAAATCGATATTCTTATATATTTGTATATGGTGTAGATACATGTCCACGCTGCGGGTAATATAATATCGAATGTCAAAATAAGTATGGCTGTCGATAAGTAAGACGATATGAACATCTCATTTAAATTATCCTTGTCTCATGAAATATACGACCGGTAACCCTTTGGCATTTGGCGTCGGACGACTGGACGTACACCGAGGAATCAGATATTTATAATGGCTTTATTAAGACGAGCCATCGGCTGAGCTCACGCCCGCTTATTATTATAATTTAGACGATTGCCTAAAGCTTCGTTGGATGAATGAAGTCATCAGTATTGTAAACAGTTTTGCATGTGCTAGTTTTTATTTCATTTCATTCACGTCGCTAGTATGTTATGTTACGTATTTCTTTTATTATACTTTAATGAGCTTACATTCTAGTACTATAAAGAAAGTGGAATTCTTGAGTAAATAATTGCTTTTTCAACAAACAGTAACGAAGTTAAGTTAAAGTGATAGAACGCAGTCAACAAATCATAGCTGAGTTTGTTATGCAAAAATGCAGCAAAGGTTCCGTGCCAGGGTGCTATAGTGCTGGCCGTTCATGTTCATAATGTTTTTATTTTTCATATGTAAACATGACTCTTTAAACATTATAACGAGGGAAAATTAAATTTTATATAAACAGACAGAGCCTTGTGGTACGCCACTAACTCCTTTTTTGTTAATTAGCAACTACAAATGCTAAAAATATAAATGATGTGTAATGATAAAACTTAATTAACAGTACTTAAAGCCGGCTGTGTTACACGCCTCAAAGTAAAAGCTACTAATCTTACAAATGGTAATATTTATGGAGGCCTTACCTCATTGGAGACATTAAAAGTTTTCCAAGCCATAACGGCGGCAACTCTTACCTCTCATTGTTCATTCCGGGTGCGTATATTGTTGGAGTTGAAATTTGTAGGCACCACTGAAAAAGTGTCAATTCATCATAGCAAAGCCCCGGGCTCGAGACCGAAGTCCCCGACATAAATCTCACTTCCATACTTTCGCGTGGGGAAAACGACTGCTTTATGAGATCCTTAAGGCTGTATGGATTTGGGAAAATATTTCCTCTGCGTGCTGGCCCCCGACAAATGAAGGAGCATTGGGCACATTAGAATGTGTGAAGGGCCTATAGCCGTTTTTATTGTTATGCGAAGCAATTCGTTTAAAAGCCAGTGCGTTACGGTAGTACATACGAAGTGCCTATTTGCTAATATTTATTAAGCTAAAGCACCTCTACGGGTTTCAGGCGCAAGAAAAAGTGAATTAATGTATACGCGAATACTTAAATTACCCGCGTACCCTTCTGATTCTAACAAGGTACTGGATTCACTTAGGTATAAATGGCCGAGATGTCATTAAGTAACTATTTCTGGCGACCGTGCATCACTGCTGTTTGGGAATCCGCACTAAGCTTGATAAATGTCGGTCCGGTTGCCATGTTTATTTTAAATACGATTTGCTTGCGATTAAAAAACAGATGATATATTTATTCAGAAAATCATACTTATAATACATTGCGTAATTACTAAAATAAGCGTAGGTATCCATATAAATTCATACATAAGACAGTATATATTATAAATGGTTGGCGAGCGTGCGTGAGTGCAGCGCCCGCGCACACTGGGCGCGCCTCATTAGACCATGCACTCCCCCTCCACGTCTCGATCCCCGCTTTGCTGCATACACCCGTTTATCCAGACTCGACGACATTTCCATTGCTTGTGCGGAAAATAGACGTTTTAGGAGAGCGGCTACAAACACAGCAGATTCTTTTAAGATAAGTTTATTGTGTGCTAATACTCTGCCACTATCTAGTTACGTAAAGCTTGTACAATATGCAGTAGGGTTTGTTTTGTTTATGCTTACTTGGGGGGCAAAGGTAAAATGAAACATATCATCTACAGTTATAGTGTGAGAAATCTCAGCGAGTACAATCGTGCTCCCTATAAGGTGCACCAGATAAATTGGAAGTCTCGTGGGCGATGTGATTTGAATTGAATTAATTATGAGAAGCGCATGACTTCCTCACGAACCTTGCAGGAAATGCAAACGAGCCTGGAAAAATTATGAGATTAAGTGATATCTTCACCGGTACTACGTTGAAAGAGCACCTTATCTGGATTCTGGGTTCAATAAACCAGAGAACGACCGCAACGCGGCTGAATTGACAACAATTTATGCGACAAAATAACGCATACAGGTGTCGCGCGTAGCCCAGCGCCCCTTGGAATAGTCGCCGATGGGAACTAAATAGGCAAAGGACTCCTTAAGTCCGAGTATCCGTAAGCGTTAGACACGCCCGATGCCGCGATAGCGCTCGCTACATATCCCCAATTACGATTTATACAGTCTGTAAAAGGTAACCAGTAATGACGGGTACCCCGCGAATGCCTTTTTCTCGCACAATCGAAATCCAATTATTTTCGAAAGTAACTAAGATACCGGTCGCGACAGAAGCACAGAGGCGGCCCGTAAATCGACTCTGGATGTTTGCAGCGCGCTCGGAATATGAATTATTCTCGGTGATTGTTCTTGCGACCGCGTCATGGTTCATACATGAAGCGCGAACTAGTTTTTTCGAGGTTCCTCTCGTCCTCGGCTCGTAAATAAAATCGTATTCGTGAAAAGTTGAATTTCTACCGCATCGTTACATTTTTTATGTCTCCAAATACGTGAGTGTTTCCGAGAGACTTATCAACTTATAATTTTGCCTGGTTTGTAATTATTAACATTATCGACAGTTAAGTTTTGGTAGCCGAGATTGGTCTTTGGGAAAGTAACCTCGTGTGGAGCCTGCGGTTCTGCACCACAGATAACCCAAATTTGTTTGGGCGAATTTTTCGAAACTGTTTTTTATCAATCGGTGGGCTGACTGGTAATTGGCTGACCGGGCTGCGAGGCGGCCAGCCATAATTGACGGTGGTATCATTTTGAACTTTTCGTCCGGACATTCGGGGAAACTCTTAATTGGTCCACCCTTTGTGACGTTCAATAATGCCGCTTCGATAATAACACTACCAATTATTAGCAGATCATTGTTTTTAATTAGCTGTTGGATGACTCCAAGAATATTGTATCGTTACAATTCTTGTCCCCGAATTTAAAGCTTATTATGTTCATACTTGCAAAATTGCTGCATTCGAATAGTCCTGCTTTGAATTCCTTCGGGTTCATAAATATCGACCAATGTCTGAGATATGTACCATCAATCCTTTTTGTATAATATTAAATTCGATTGTTTTAAAATTGCTCAGCTTTTGAGGAAATAACTCTCGTAGGAATTTATGTTTCATTGTTTCAAAACAAAAATCATTATTACTGGTACAAATTTATCTCTGTAGCCTTACTGTCTTACTGTAGCATTAAAATTAGCTAAGGATTTTATTCAGAGCAGCCGCATAGGCGCTATGTTGAGTGTTTTTTTTATATTTGCCAATGCGAAAATCCATTAATAAGGCATTGTCAGTGGAGCATCTCGAGTCTATAAAAGAAATAAGTTTCTTATTGGTTCACAATTAAAGACATCTGAAGGTGACCGTGCCATCCTCAAGCGAATAAAAACTTCGCATTCATCGAATATTAAACGAGAGAAGCTCTGCTGAAATTCTAAACGTAAAAAGTATCCAAACGATACTTATCAAGTGTTTGAAATGACACAACCGGATTCCGGTCCTCGAACATGTAGTTTTTTTCCATATGGGTATAAAACTGACGAATTTCTCAATAAAAGAGAGATGACCGGCGTGTCGTCACGTAGTAGGGGCTCAGTGGGTATTTGGAGCGGTACAGCAAAAAGTGTTCGGGGCCCATTATTATGGCATTTTTGTCGTCTGACGGGAGCTGGAGTGGTCGCGGCCATTACTGCGAGGGGCGGCGCACCTCCCCGCCGCCGCGCTGCGCCCGGCCCGCGCCGCGCTCCGACCCGCACTCGCCACAGCGCACACTGCGCCATCCATCTTTGATATGCACATAAAGCGAACCGGGCCCGTAACGGCAGACCCACATTCCCGCTGCTCTTAAATTTATTTATCTCTTTATTAATTCTCCACTTGAATTTTAATGTTTTGCGTGAAATTCTACTTAAGAAATGTATTAGCAGGTGTAGTCGATCAACATTTGAATGGTTTAGTTTATGTGTCATCTTTAACTGCGTTGAATAATTCGCATTAACGTTCCCACTATTTATCCGCTGGTTCTTTATTTATGTCTCCACTTCAAGATAGTATATAAAGTAATATAATGAACATACTTCACGGGCATTATAAAAAATATGAACTACTTAATAGTTACTTCATTAAGAGTCAGTGCTCGTACACTTAATATAGGATACTCAATTAAACTCACCTGTTGGTCGACTTAACAATGGGATAGCTAGCCAGGCCTATCATAAGTCTTGTGTGGAATGATCATTTTAATGATGTGCTAGCTACTATAATGAAAGGGCGATAATTCCACTTGCGTTTATTGATATTCCATTTTATCCTTTTCTGTAACTATTGAAAATTGAATCAGAATATTTACAATGCTTTGAGATAATCGCAGACAATGTGTCCTTTACTGTAACTGTCTTCGATGTTTGAAGATTTTCTTCTCCAACTTTAAATACCTACTTAAATCTTGTCTAACAACTTTAACACATAAATTTGTGACTCAGCTCAATGCAATATAAATTACTTAACTAACATTTGTTAAATACTTTACATAGCTATTGACATAAATTGACTACGATAAGACTTAAGTACTAACATTAAGTCATTTATTGTTTACAGTAATAAATAAACATAATAAAATTGCTTTAAAAGACCATAATAAATACGTAGATGAATATCTTCAGTATTATATCGATCAAATCTTGTTCATCGTCTGATCACAAAATGTTTAGCGTGTTTTGATCTATAACAAACTATGAAAATTTAAAAATTTATCGATTTGTTATGGATGACACGACAAACGTGCCACTTATTCTATTCTATTCTTCTTTATGGCAAGCGTGCCGATGACGACAATTCTGCCAATGTCAGATGTGCAAAGGAAAAGCAAGTGTACGTAACGTGTCAATTGAAGCTGGCAAATTTTTCGTTGAAATGCTTGGACTTAATGTAGACCTTGTTGCGTTAGTAAGGGATGCCACTTATTATTTTCCTGAGCATCGTTTGACACGACAGTTGTGTCATTTTTATGTCCGTTGTAACTCGCCCCGTTTAAAAATTATTAAAGATGCAATTAAGTTATACTTGGAGATCGATGTATTTTTATTTATTCCAGCTACATAAATTAAAGTAAGTATATATTTTTGCGACCCTCCCATCTATTTCAAAGAGTTTCTATCGATCCGTGATCGTACCAGATTTGAACAGCCCTGTTCTATGTAATTGGTACTAAACAAAAACTTATCTATAAAAACATACAATAAAAGTAAGTTACCAATAAAGCTGTAGTTTGGAGGCTCAAGGGAACGCAGTGGTGACACTAGCTGGCGTGTTTATGGTTATCAAGCGTCCAGGGATGGACTTAGATGGATTGACCAATAGCTCAGTTTGTCTGTCTTGGTATTTGCCAATTAGAACTATTTTGTAGAAGCTTTGAAAAATTTTATTTATCAATTTATCAAAGTTTGAATTTTTTTTGAACATTGTAAGTGTAATCATCTATACCTACTTATATAAAAAATATAGGATGCTTTGTGCGATAAAATAAATGTAATAATCAGAATTCCTATTTCATAAAGTTTTTTATGTAGCATCTAAAAGGTTTAATCCCGGAATCTCTTAAAAAATTACTAGTTTCTAACGCCAACATTTTTCCTCAGATATTTCTATTCTGAATTTAGTCAACATTTCACTGAAACATATAACTTACTCCAACAGATAAAGGTATTAAAATACATGCGAATATTGCCTTCTACAATATAGTACATCTTAACGGCCCCCTCTCATTCCAATATAGTCAGGGGCAGCTATGAACATATAAATTAAATTCCATAATATACCCCACCTGAATCATTCGGTAGTTGCAAATCACTTGGTTTAGACCGTGTTTGATAATATAAGGCTTGTTATATTAATTAACTAAGCATATTAATTTGTTATTGATTAAATATATCAAGTACTATTGATGAAAATCACTATCGGTTGATTTAGGCTATAAATCGTAGTGGTAGTCAGCGCAATCATGAATATCTAATAGTTGTATTACCTCTAGGTCTAGATAGGTGTCCAGTTAGTAGTTAGTCTAATTTGCAATAGCGCCTTTGTGTTAATTGATCCTGGGGGCGTTGGTTACCATAATTGTCTATAAATTGTTCCGCGCATTAATCTCCACATCAGACTGTGGGCTACTAACTGTATAATGAATATGAACTTCATTATACAAACCTTGTAACCTTGTATTTTGAGATTTTTGAAACTTATAATGATCCAATTACACAGCACAGTGTAATGGAACAGCGTTAGTGCAAATGTTTCTTTTTACCCGACTTTTAGGACGGGTATTGTTTTTGGGTACCATTGTAAGTATATACCTATATATATATATATATATATATATATATACATATATATATATATACATATATATTTAGAGATATAATTATATGTAGGTTTATTAATTCTCTATAGAACTCTAAATTCCATAACGCAAGCTTATTAGCTTACTTTGGACAAGCTGGCAAAAATATTCCATGAAGACTGTTTCTTGGACGTACTTTTAAATACGTAAAGGTAGTTTAATAATTTAATTCAACACCCTAGATTCTTCTCTACTTGTACATCTGCCAACTAAGTTTTGCAATAATTTAAAGTTAACTAGTATATAATGCGTTCAGTCGCACCTTTTTTAATCTTAGCGAGACGTAATCTCGCGAACATACATCCATACATGCCTGGGAACGTGAGGCACGCACTAATTAACGTTCAACGTAAAACTTCGTCGTACGACGCCACCAATCATTCTTGAGCCCCCGCCCTTCAAACATTTCCACCGCCTTTGTCCTTTTTGTCAACTAAACAAGGGGAAGGGAAGACCTTATTAAACTGGGTGCTGTGTAATTGCGTGTCTAACGTTCCCTACACGTAACATGGCCTTTTATTAGGTGGAAATTCTCTATACGGTACTACACTCAAGCATCGGGTGGCAACTTATAAAGTTCAATAGATATATGACTCAATAGATGCAAATGTGAGAACAAATACCAAGAACTGATAAAGAATAACTATAAAATTACCATCGATGAATAAAAATCACATTGTGTCGAGCGATCTTTAAAATCGTGAATCTATTCGATTTTTTATTCGATACGATTCGATTCAATTGATTTCTTAATCTGAATCGTCGATTCATGGGCCGTGTTTAGTTCAATGATGCTTGATACAGTTGATGTGTTATTGTCGTGTTGTAAGACATCGTAAACGTCTACATTAGTCGAATATTATTGTTTATGGTCTATTAACACGTATTTACTTGTGCATTAGTCACACTGTGTGGTTTCTTTGTGTACTGCCTGAGTGTAATTTACTGACCGCTCAAAATAGATGTCAAATTAAATTTGTTTTGTCTAAGAATAGACCCTAATACGGACCATTAATTCAGTTGATTATATGTCACATTGTTCCAACGGTCATAAATAGGGACGTTTAAAACTTCACTATTGCACGTTATAAATCGTGCACTGTAAAACTTTTTTCTTTATTCAAATGGCTTGCGCTAGTTCTCTTTGCAATTCTTTCGTTTCACCTAATGCAAATGTTTAAGAAAGACAAGCTTTTTCTTCATCCGTACCATGTCCCAATACATATCTAGATAGAAACAAACGTGAATACGTAGACTAGCATTGTTCGCTAACAAGCGAATGTAACCGCACCCCGGCACGATACTGAACCAGCACTTATAGCTACTTAAAAGTATAAACTTAACTACGTCGCATGCCATGTGGGGTATTTGTTATTAATGGGATCTATTTTCTATTTATGGGGTTCTTATTTCGGTATCTCAATGCGTGGATTATAATTAGTAGCAGTAATTAGGACTACATTAATGGAATTTAAGTTTGCATAGTTAAAATACAAAATTTTTACTAAGAGTTTTTTTTTAGATTCGCTTTAGAACTCAACATTACTTATTTTTTCAGGATCATAGTAAAATCAGGTTAATGCGACTCGTATTTCTATTGCGATTCTTGGCACAATTAGATTTTTTTTTTATGTGTTTGTGTTTTATGGCTAGATGAATTGTAAATCTGCTTACTAGACAAAGTTTGTAGGACCGTTAAAGTTTACGATACATTTATGAACTTTTCACCTAATCGGAAATAGAAACGAGTTATGTAGCATAGGTTCTCTTGAAAACAATGCTTCTTTTGAAGCCTGAACTACGACTACCCACTCAAACATTGTATCTCTTACAGCTAGAAACAGTTTTATCCTGAACAATAGATAAACAAACAATATCGAATTTTAGAAAGCTGACCGTTGTGCAACTTTCTCCCTTTATCTGCAGTACAAAGGTAACTGTAAAGTCAAAACGTATTGTCTACTTTTTATGACATTCTCTTTATAATGTATTGAATTTTTTACTTTTACGACAATCCTGACTTTCCAAAGTCCCAAAGTTTGTTTTGAGTTCACAAATTGGCGACTAAATAGTTTTATGGTGTCGTCGAGTTTGTTAGAACTTTGTTCATTGTTTATTGTGTGGCGAAGCTCATTAGCTGAGCTTACTTCATTCATGTTTTTACTATAATGTTTTGCTATTGTAGTAGTATCTACGTTAATGTGCGGTTTGGATGAGATTTTAACAGACTAATGATTCAGATAGCTTAATCTCGGAAATGAATTTAGTTGATTTCAATATCGCTATTCAATGTTTCAAAATTTCAAGTAGTCCTCCTTGCAAGTAACAAAATTTAGTTTAATTTACCCTATAAAACAAATAAATGCCACACTAACTAAATTAAATTTCAACATTCAAGTTAAAGTTTGCCGCGGCACCACAATAATTCTGCGACTAATTTGCTAAACAATCTGTGCTTTAGTCCGAATTCTAATCACGTGACTAAGAATATTTTAGTCTGCAATAATCATCGTATATCTAGGGAGATAGATATCTGGATACATAGTTAGGTATTAAATTGTCGTAGCACGACATTTACGAGCATATTGGCGGTGCAGGGTGCAACATGCTAACGCTATCATTTACCCCCGTCCGTGGCTAATTCACTGTGACAAATTATCAGCAGCTAAATTCTGGACCTACTGTTTAGTTGCACTGTACAATTTGAATAGTTATGTACGATTCCTTTGTCCTATTGGGCTTAGCTATATTTACCTGAAGACGTACATTGTATTTATTACATGTTAGAACATGTTAGAACTCTTAACTAGAGAAAACTACTTATGACTGGTTAAGAGTTTTGTCTGCAACATATTTATTTATTATGCTATTTAAATAATAATTGAGCCCAGCAGTGGGACTTAATGGGTTGCTGATGATGATGATGAATACATATTGGATGAAAAACTTCTGTTCTTATATCTTAATGATATCTGATTGATTTTTTTCTTCTTAAGAATAGATATATGATTTCAATAAAACTCCGTCAATCTAAGTAACTTTGTACCTCAATAATATTTGATAATTCTGTTTATGTACCTACTACATTTATTTACAGTACAAAGAGATGTGTTCCGTGTTTCGTGCGCATTGTTACTGTCCTACGATCTAAGTACACACTATAGATCTAGACAGCTATAGATACAAAGACTGGGAGACGAACTGGGCAACTAACTCCGTCGTCCAAACCGGATATTTGTCTTATTCTAAAACTTGGAAGCTTCGAATGCAAGAGAAAATATCTTGTGATAGACTGCACTGCGTCCTATAGTTGTGTTGTATAAATTCCCTTGGCAGTCTTCATGGTCGTTAATGGTCCCTAACAAACGATTTTATGAGGCTTACATCAAAGGAGAAAAATTGCGAAGCGTTTCTGTCTGTATAAAATTTTGAGAATCGGGAAGGACAAAATGCGTATAATGCGTATATGTCACAGTTTTAAAAGGAAAAGTAGGTATGTTGAGTGGAGAGCAAAAATAACCTTATCTAATAAAAGAAGAAGACGTTTAACATCTTTAACAGAACTCTTTAGTCCCGACATAACGTTTTGAATTTCATTATTTTTAATTTTAATTTTATAAGATTTTGTAGTACATAACTTTGTTGCATGCACATTGCACATATTCTCTTGTATAAACAAATTCTATACTAAAATAACCTGCCTTTTCTCATTTTATTCATTGAATTTTATCTACAAACAATACCATACCACCTACAATAGATTAACCCATATAGAAAACTTTGTATTATTATTTAATTTTCTCCAAACAAACCGTGCTTATTGCCTATGTACGTATAAATACTGAAGTTAGCAAGGTTAATAACAGCGGGCTGAATATATGGCGCGGTTGAAACCAATATTTCATGAAGCATTGTTTACAAGCCGACCGGCCGCGGGGAGTTCAGATAAACTCTATAAATTCTATACTGTATTAGTATTTAAAATAGGAAGGCTATTCCATTTGGGCATTGTTAATGTAATTACGTATGTAAATTTGTATTCTTTTGTTGTCACAATGAGGTGTTTAATTAGAAGTAATTAAAATTTATGAAAAATCAATGTTATATAAGTGAGGCTGAAATTTTATTAATGTTTATAATTTAATTAGAATTAGGTATGACAAAAATAATAAAGCTGAATTTTATTTTATCAAATTCATTTAAAACTTAAGTAGGTACTGAACCAATATCCTTGGGAATTAAAATCAATTGCTACATGTACAAATACAAAAGATTATAATCGATAAATTGAACCGATTTTATTGAAATTCTTACAAAGATCAGCATGAAAGAAAAAGAAATATTAACGGCATATTCACACATTATTTTTATTGTATTGTATGACAATCTCTGTAATCCGTGTAAAGCTCTTACATTACAAGTAATTGTAAATTATAACTAATATGTATACTATACTATATGAATACATTTCTCTTAATAATCCACACTTTAAATAAGTACACGTAATAGAATAAATATACCGACATGCTAGATGGATGCGCTAACCAACAGTAGTACCCCGCCTCCTATTGTGAAGCCTCCCAAGGCTTCTTTTAGCTGTCCCGTCGCAAGATAAACCACAGCTCGTTGCAGTAAACAGGCATAAAAAGCACACCGTATTATGCGCTAAATTAGGGCATATTGCCAAATCAAATTCAGATTATAGAGGCAATATATTAAAACGAGAAAGAGTAGTGCATTTTGCATATTTTTGAATCAGAATATGTGGAACAAAGTCAGGCATTTTAAGTATGAATCAACATTATTTCAACCCAAAAACGTCACACTGCTGGGGCACGGATCTCCTTCAAAGAATGTGATAGCAATTTTGCATACTATACCACGCAGGCCTAACGCGTTGTTATAGTGTTTGTTTCCTTTTCTTGCAGTGCTCTTGTCTGTATAAGGTTGACCCACAGGTTGAGATGGGGTAGTGACATTAGTGTTCTTAATCCATCACTAAACGGATAATTAATTTCGAATACTAGACAATTTTAATTATTATTTGTTACTGCTGTTTTTTTTATATTTCTAATTGATAGTACCTATTGAATATCTTCTAATTTTAAAATACCTATAATTTCATTCAAGTCGATAATATTTATGAAATAACATGTATGGAATTATATTCTATGGCATTCGCAGTCTAAGAAACCACATGTCATAAATTCTATGAAGCATAAATAATAAACTGAAATCCTAGAACGGCATTACGACATGGCGACAAGACTTCGCTTCGTCGTTGGCGGGCGAAGTCTCCAACTATCGCTTCAATCTCAGCCATCCAATACAAACCGGTGACGCACCGACAGACAGCTCTTAACAAACTCAACCGATCTCGTATTGTCCGAACAACACATATGTTAGTCAACATCGTATTGTAATCAGTCTGTTTTATGTAGTGATTGAACGATTTCTACAAAGTACGCTTTGTAAGTGTGGGTGGATTGTGGAGGAGTAGGCTAGTTTTCAGATGGAACTAGTCGTTATGCTGCGTATTGTATTGTTAGTTAAAGTTTTGTAAATTCTATAGTTTTTATTCGCCAAAGAACCTTCCCACTGCTATCTAAGTAATAATAATAATAATAATAACCAGCGACATTAAAACCGAACATTCGAATGTCAAAATTCATAGTAAGCCTCTAGAAATCATAATATCCTCTTATTACTCAAAAGTTTGTCAACAGAAACGTATCATGAAAATGTAACTAAAAATAAAATAGCTTCCCTCTTACTTTGTTTCATCAAATAACAATAAAACTAAAAAATTGCTTTGTTTCGACAACAAATTTGGTTTGTTTGTCCGCTTTCCGCGGGACGCTGATATTCGCATAAATCGAGCGAAAGCGCCAAATTGCAGGGCACGCTTCACATACGGCACTCAACTAAAAATTGCGACATTTCACAGACAAATATTCCGTTTACTCTCATTGTTTAGACAACGTTTTTATTGTTTTATTAAGTTTTAACAAACCTATGCTTAATAGTGACATTTTACCCCGATAGAGTTCTCGGAAAAGCGGGCATATACAACTTTGCTAAGTTGGACTTACGCCAAATAAAGTAGCAGCCTAATAATGCATTATGGATTAGGATTTTAGTGCTTATCTAAATTCACTGGGAAAACATGTTGACGTGGCGCTGTACACGTACTACTATGGTAATTTTTCACAAGTGTAAAGTAACACTTTTATTCCCCACAATGCTGCTAGATTAATCTCTCAAAGCTTTGCTGCAGCGAGAACGCGCTGATAAACGGCAAAACTAATGCCACACGATTGCATTACGATGCAAACTTTTTCAGTAACTGGCGCGCCACGCGTAAATCGAATAAAAAAGAACGGAATAAATCGGTGAGTTTTTCTGTTCGATATTCGACGATTGGATAATGTATCCGAATAGTACAATGTTATTAGTTTTGGAAAAAAGTTTTAAAATTTGCAAAATAAAATAGTTATGCCTCTGTTTTGTGATATGTAGGATAAATTGTACGTTCGTTGTTGTGTACTATAGTAAATTTGAGTGTAAGCGATGTTGCCAAACCGAATCAGCAATGTGTGTAGTTTGTGTAGTACACACGTATGAGCGGGATTCTCTTATGATGATTTAGTATTGTGCGCGACACTGTTGGATGGATTTACCGACGTATGAACGGATTATGTGGGCGAGGGCAAACACGGGGCAGCGCCCGCCATATTGTGATTTACGAGAGACTTTTGATTCGCGGCTTTATTGCCGCTGTATAGGGATGAATTAAAGTGAAACCTGAATACCACCTGCATTTCGCATTAATTTTAATTAAAATAATATTCTTTTAATATCATTTTATGCCAGGATAAATTTTATTGATGTGAAAATTTTAACATTACCTCAATACTTGCAATCAATGTATTAATGAACTTTGATTTTTTCTGATGGAATAGGGCTGGCAATAGACAGCAGTGGAAATTTAAGGCAGATAGTTTGTTCAGCAGAGGGATGATACAGACTAAATAAAAAAATGAAACAATGAGTAATTTACATCTGAACCCCATAAGGTAAACTATAAATTAATGAGAGCACACTGTAGGAAAAATATGTAATTATGTGACCGCACTCTGTGGTGTATTTGTTAATAAACCTGGCTATACTTCGAATGGTTCCCCTCAAACAATTTTTCTCCTCGTCCGAGATAAATAAGACAAGAAATAAATCATAAACGCCCATTTCCTCGCGAGCTACAAAACAACGGACCAGGGCGGGGGAGGCCGGGGAATTATGACAAATCATGCATTAAACATAGGGAATAAATGTTTTCTTATCACGTACCTATTCTTGTTTTGATATTAGTTTTTCCTTTATCTTTATTGACACAGGTTTCGGGAGGGAACATTTTATTGGTGTTGTATCGTGACGCGCTGACTAAACAACGTCGACTCTGTATTATTTACTGACTACTTGGGTTCATGAATGTAATATATTTGTTTGCGAGATCATACATACAGAACACAAGAAATATATATGTTCAAATTTATGTTATGTACAACTAGGTAGGTATATTGTTGTGTTGCCGAGACGAAATGTTTGAATAATTCTCGTTTATTCTTCCCTTGAGAGTCTAAGTTAGTCAAGTGCAGTTAGGCGTGTAAATAGAGTAGGTACTCTTTTGTTTCTAAGAATGAAGTTGTGAATGAAACAGTACCGTCTCGACATAAAACTGTGGACTGCAAATCTGGTATATTTATTTGCAACGGCGGTAAAATCTCAGTGTATCCTCGCTGAGCGCAAAATTTGCATTTAAGTAGAATACCCACTGTAGTTAAACTAAAGTTAAGCTAGCATTTAACGCGGTTTTTTTTAGCTATTTGCGTAACATAGTAAAATAATAAAAAACTTAGGTAACATTTATTCATCTTACTTATAAATCTAATTTTGATTAAAATTTCAATCTTAAAAATGTAAGATTTGTATAATACCTACCTAATCACTCTAAATTTTAGAAAAAATAAATATAACACTCCTTACAACACAAATTGCTCCAAACATTAAAGTTACGATCGTAACTTTGAATTAATTTCAAAACTTTTATTTAAAGTAAATCCACACGAAAACTAAGTTCAAAAATATAGTAACGGTTTTCATATATTGTATCCGAGTCCTAAGATTGTCTGAGATTTAAGTCGGTCTTCAGACAAGCCGGCGTTGTGGTTTCTTTACTTAAGTCTGAGTTAAGTTACACGGTACCGCCCAACTTGGGTTTCCAAAGCTTCTGAATACCAACTCCTTCGCAGGTGACTTTGTTGTCTTTCAGCCGTTCGGAATTTTCGCAACAGGATTTGAGCGAACCAAACGGATTTAAAGTTTGAGAATTTCAAATGTGAACTCGAATAAGATTCGTATATTTAGAATAAATTTATGTTTGTTTGTTTGTTATTCGTTATTTCGTATTGTTGTTTGAAACTCGTATTTACGTTGTGGATGATTGAACGAAGTTAACAGAGAGTGAGGATTACAACGATTTACTTAAGTTTGGAAATTACCTGAAAGTATTATGTATTTCATTATAACTTATTATAACACTAGTCTCATGAATTAACCGCACCAAGATATATGTAAATTTAGATGTACAATATTTACAATTAAACAGTTAATAAAATAATAAGTGGATAGTCAAGAATCCTTAACTATACTTTAAACACCGTTGTGTATAAGCTATTATACCATTACATATTATGTCATACATAACTACAAAGTTCATCTATACATATAATATATATTTAACATAAATCACTGAACTAAAATTTGAACTTTATTTCGAGTTCTAAGAAGTTTAAAATTAAAAAACGTTAGAGATTTAGCACATATTAAGTAAGTACAATATATTTGGTTTAACATGAACGAAAATAGTTTAAATTATACTTTATTTTGAGTTTTAACAAGTTCTAAATTCTAAAACATTAATAGGTTTATTACATAAATTGAATAAAAACTGTTTTATAATCGAATTCAATTCAAAATTGAAATACTTCAATTGCTGTAAAATCTCACGCCTCATAAACAACGTTTTTACGCAGACTGATAAAATTATAGCCTTCCGCACAATTGTAGGGTAAAAACTCATTTGCAGAAAAGATTAACTTATGAATCGTGCGAATGACTACAGAAATTACAAGTTACACAAACGGTTTGTGATGATAGGGTGTATCAATAATAACTTTATTTGTATACCATACTATCACGTAATGGACGCGGTAAGGGCCTTCAATTTAATAAAACCTCAAGTTACTTCACGATTTTATTTCAAATAGTATTTCATTATCCGTTGAAGTAGTACGGTCTGCAAATAAATCTATAGTACGGCTAGATTTTGTTTCATTTTATCGAATTGGATTTAAAAAAAGTTATCGCTTTTTTTGCATTGCAGCACAAAAATAAATTCAGTTGAGTCCCAGATTCGTATAAAAACTGAAATTTGATAACATCTTAATTTATACTGAATATATCAAATTTTTAATCTGAACTTACATAGCCTTTCATGTGCATAATATATCCACTAACAGTACCAACTTTAACACCAATCATAAGTAGGTATAGTTAAAGCGTTAAAACTCTAAATTCTTTTAACAAAGACGACAAAATGGTTTTGCTGTAGTATACATTCAATATATTATCTTCCCAAGTGGAGACTGCCACTTATCGACATCCAAGATCACCACGTTTCACTCCATAACCGTGCACCGTCTTATTGATTTTTCTGTCCCTACAATCACAAACAACGTAATAATGTGGTATCTAGTAGATTGCCATTGGTTTGATTCGCTTTAATGCACGCTAAATGGCAAATCGTCGGTTCATTCCATCAGACACTTTACTACTCAATGCTGCAAACTTTTTATGAACCTTAAGACTTGGAATTAAGAACTATATTGCAATAATAGGTAGATTATAAATCTTTGCTAATCTAATGATAAATATTCGTGGGTTTCCTTGTGGTCTACCGGCAAAGTTTTTAGTAGGTACATCTATAAAGTTTTGCGGCAGACCGCCAAACACGACACTTTTTTGGCTCAAAGTTTCTTTAGTGCAATGAATAACTAAATTACGAGCTTACCTACGAATTAAGTTATTCGAAGTTTAGTAATAATCTTTAAAAATCTACTAATGCAGTCGAAATGGGCAGTGAAGTATAAATAATCTATCATCTAAACCTAAAACAATTTGGATACTTTGATATTAATATCTGTCGTTTTTATTACGGTAATAAATTAAGTGTACAATAAAAACACGATGTTTTGGCTAAAAATGTCAAAATATAAATCAACGCATTATCTCAGTAGTTGAAGTTCGCTATAATTTTACACCTCGGGAACAATACATCAATTTCTCAAAACGTCCCGTGAAATCAAAAGATTTTTATTTTTTCTATATTTTTTTACCCCGAAAAAAAATATCAAGCCTGTGAAATGATTGGAAATATTAATAGCTATCCTTATGCGATTCTTCATCGCAATGTATTCTTAATTTAATCTGAGATCATAAGACAAGGCGCACACTAGAGAAAGCCAGCTGCAATATATCAAAGTTTGACAGGTACAAGCTCGGAGCAATATGGCGACCACGCCACCCAATGAGGGACTGCCCCGTCACGCGGTGCGCACCGCTCCTAACTTGGATACATTCATCACGACTGATTTATCGAGGAAGGAGTGACACATTTTATATTCTATTTTCGAAAACTCTAACGAGTTTTTCAAAATGGTCTCCGCTTGAGAGATCGCAACAGCTGCATCTTGTTAGCGTTGGTTTCAGGTCCGCTTTGTGTTAAAATTATTTGCGTGAATGGTTTCACGTACTTTCGGCTTGTTCAAGTGTCTTTCTACATAGCCCCTTGTTAAATCATAATATAGATATAGACGTTATTGATGTTGAGTATTGTGAAAATTATACGCTGCATGACCTCGTATTTAATAACAGTCTATTATTGATTTATTGAGTCATTTATTTTGAGTAACAGCTGATGTATTCATCATATTAATGTGCGTCGCGTCGGTCGCCCATTCAGAATGTCACATAAATGTCTTTGAAGCGTATCAGTGTTTTAAGTGCTCACTAAAATTGATTTTTAAATAACACAAGCCGGCCTCCCCTTAGAAAAGAAATAGTCTCAGGCTTCCACGTGTCACATATGTCAGGGTTTGGCCTAATCCTCTCGGGACGTCCAATTTTTATTGCGTTCAACCCTGATCGATGGGTTAATATCGGCACGATATATCGAAAAGTGATATAAAAAGGGTTCAAATATTTTTCTGAGCTATTTTAAAATATTTTTTTGTAGTTTAAAACAGCAATTTAAATGCATTATGGCATGCACATGATATTTTGAATTTATGTATCAGCTATGTATCTTCTCAGAAGAAAATTAAAGGGCAGTAGGTATAATTAGGTATACAAGGCTCAATCATGAACTGGTTCCTCGATTTCGATGAGTATCGTGAAGTCGATCGACACCATCTTTGGTAATTTACGTTCACAGAGGCATTTCGAAATTATCATCTAGGGTCACGGAGAAAAATTGGGTCCACGGCGCCATTTTGGTATGCAATATGTTAATTTTCTCGGTAAACGTCTCGAGTACGTCTCGTTTTTGGTGGCATGTACAGTGTGCAATTACTTTAATAGCTATCTTCGATATAAAATAAGGGCTTGAGTAAATGGCGTCCTCGCTGCACCTTTTTATGAAAGCCTATAATATATAATATTAACCGATGCAGACCGGAATATGTTAACATGATTTTATGTAAAGCAGCTTATTTACATAAACATTTGAAACATTTCTTCGTTTAATGATAATAATGTTTTGTTTCCACGGTGGTTACGAGTAAAGCGCTCACATTCTGTGTCCTGTATGGATATCGCTGAGGGCTACTACTAAATCCACAATTGTAAATGAGACTACATTTTACAAATACGCATACGAACTAACAAGATAAAATTGTATCTGTTATTCGATTGTTTTCTCCGAGTTGATTCTATCGTCTATCTTGCTTGAGGGCTGACCTCATTCTGATATACAAATAACAGTAAGTATAATTTAGAAAATCTTTATGAAATAGACATGACTTGATTCAAAATGCAAGCTTTTTAAAATTTTGGTACCTAATGGGAGAATTAGGTGCTACTAATTCAATTCGATTAAACCTGATCTTGGTTTTATTTTTGGAGGTTCAATACATTTCAGCGCTCTTAATTTAATTAAGACTAAGGCTTAATTAAATTAAGAGCGCCCTCAAATTATCCTAATGAAAAATGGTAAAATATGTATAAATATGTATCTCTATACACCTGTCTATTTATTTATGTAGTCCCCATAGAGTAATATAAAATGCTATAGATACACTAACATGTAAGATAGAAGTCAAAAATGATTATAATAATATGCTTACAAATTTATCCATATGGAGACAAATATCTAAGCTATTTTTTATTTTTATTTTAAATATTCTACCACATTCACACAGCGCCATCTAGTCCCAAATTAAGCAATTATATTTGCTTGTGTTAAGGTTATTTACTAAACAACTGATATACTACTGAAATACATTTTTTTTTGTAAATAGAAAGAAAGAAAGAAAGAAAAATATTTTATTTTGGTAACCAAAAAACATACACAAACAGAACACAGATTAACATAATTATTTACATTACAGTCACCAAAATAGGCTCCAGTTCAGCTTAAAATACATGGCACAAAAGTGCCATGTGCTGATTTTCAACTGGAGCCCTTTTGACCTTTTGATTAAATACATACATATTATAGATAAATGCCACCCAGACACAGAACAAACCTTTATGCTCATCACACAAAGATTTGTCCTGGGTGCCACCACTAGACCAACAGGCCAATCATGACACATATGATTATTGCCTGAGATACGAAATTAATTCAAAAACTTATTCAAAAATCGGTTGCCTTGTACATCGTTATATATTCTTTGTGCATCCCCCTACAGTAGATAGTAACAAGCAACAAGAAACTAACTAATTAAGGCGTAGAGCCTAGCCCCGCCTTTTTCCTCCCAGCCGTTGTTCTAGTGCAATGCATTAGCTCAGTACATTGAAAACTAAACGATATAATTTAATTGAATATAGCTAACTATAGTATGAGAAAACCATAATTTATTTAATTAGCTTAGCATTTGATTATTTAGATCTAGTTTTTCTGTAAAACCGTATTATAATATAATAGGACTAACTGTGGTTTTGAATGTCAAGTTAGAAAAAATATGAATAATTACAATGTCTTCTGTTCAAATCAAATAAAAAATAAATAGATGGAACATATATTTGAGGAGTTAAAACTACCTTTGTATTATTCTTATGTGTTCACAACATTACATAAATTTATTTGTTTTTAACCCCGTATCACACGTTATGTCTCTCAGCTAAGTATATAAATTATCTACTTACCTATCTGAAAGTCAGCCGAAGTCAAATTTTCCTTAATTAATGCAAAATTGAATCGAACTCCACCATTAACTTAATGCTACAAAATTCGGCTTCAACATGATTACAAATCGAATATTCGGCCCAAATTTAATTGTGATATAACATCTGGCCCATCTCTAATCTGTTATATTTAAAAAAAAATGAAATTGGAATTCCAATATTGCGTAGAACAAACTTCATTTGATTCTACAAACAAATCAAAATCTTACAAGACGCTAGTCCAATAGTGGCTCCGGGCAAATTAATTTTTAATTAATTGTTTATGCCGACCTTACTTACCCTTATATGCAATCGCACATAACCGATTTAAATTGATTCCGTTATGCGGTTCGTCGAGTACCGATTACATAAAAAGTTGTCGTATGCTACCATGCGGTAAAGGCCGAGAACCCTTCGTTTCATTTTCAACCTTTGAGTCAATTAAGCTTTGCCAATTTAAGAGTGCTCGAGTACACTTACACCGACCACTTATGTATTATTCATATTGTGTTTTTGAGATAACAAGCAAGCTCTCAAGTCGATACACATCTAGTGGGCTGATTGGAAGTCAGCGACGCAGATGGCGGGAAAGCCGCGTCTCGGAAACTACATTAAAATTACACTGAATGTTGCCATCGTTAGGATCACTGTTTTCATGTAACGGGGCATTTTAGAATATTATTCAAGGAATTCACTAGAGCTTCGCTAAGAGAATATACAATGAGATGTTCATATTTATTTATATTCTGAGTTTTTCCATAGTTGGTTAAACTAACCTAGAATTTTAATTATTCTTCATACAAATCTGACAGGGCAAAACAGGTAAAAAGTTTACTAACTAACTAAACTTTTTTAATCGACTATTTCGTCTATGCATTTTGATTTGCAAAATACACGTCTTATTAGTACACAAATAACATGGGACAAAGTTAGACATTACAGTTTGACATTAAATATTAAGCAATTTTCTTTGCTTTCACCCCATTTTCACCCGCGTAACTCAATTGGCAGAGCACTGCACACGGAATGGCAGGGTCGCGAGTTCAAGCCCCATCGTGGGTTTGAATTTTTCCATTACTTGTTTAGCATTTATATAAAATTACAGTTTGAGTAGGAATATACGCTTTTGCGAGATGCTTTTAGAATTCGCGAACTTCAAACACCACCACACTTTATTTGAAATCTCGATCATATTAATAACTGATAAATCACTGGTAACAAAATAATACCAAATAACAAATCACTGTTACAAAACATCTCGCAATAAAATAGGTAATCCGCGTCGAATTGCCATGCAGACCCTACAGCAGTACTTTAATTACGCCCAGTATTGATACAGTAATTCATGTGAGCTTTTATTTTAAACGATAATTCACGATGTATAGATATAAAGGAGCGGCAGCCAATGTGTTATAGCCGTTTATATACTTCGTAATCGGTCAGTTGATTCTGAGACCACCCAGAGAGGAGGCAGGGTGCGTCCTTTTACCTGTACCTACATACAAAATCATTCGAGCCACACATATACATTGTACAGTTTAATATTTCGTCTACAGCCCCACCACAACATACTTCGTGCCAATTTTGTAATTTGCGATCCACGTTACCAATTTGAGTGATTACGTTTCGTCGAGCCCGTTGGCTCGGAATATATAATAAGGAAATTCACGAAAATGAACATTAACGAACGACGATTATTTAAAATCGCTCCGATCATCAGTAATGAGATGATAATGTATTAAAAAACTGTATTGAACACGTTTTTGGGGCAAGCATTCAATTATGGCGTCATGTAACTCAAAAAATATGGAAACTCGTGACCGTACCTATTAAATATTCCGGATTATGTTTAGGGATGCATATTAGAATTATTAAGTAATTTTGTGAAGGCGTAACGTTTTAAATTTAAGTTAAAAGGTAGCTAATATTTAATATAAAACACTACTGTATGTAAGTAAGATGTTAAACCAGTATTAATTGCTTTTCAAAGTAAGCAATTTGAGGTTTAGAGGAGTATAATTAGAGCATGATGTAACATGCTATTAATTCATGGGTTCATTTATACGACGAACCGGGCCTATACCGTGCTTAAATTATATACCTTCTCTTACATAGTATTATGATAGGGATAGAAGGTCGTAAGTAAAGCTGGCCTCGTCTCGACAACTCCTAGACACATTTATTGACTTGTAGAACATGTTATGCGTAGTAGTACAGACCGTGTTATCTTAATTTGACTCATTAGACTTGGAGCGCAAATATCTAATTTACATAATTTTATCGAAGAAAATTGTCCGCGTGGGCATATTCGCAACGACGTGATCCGTTTTAATGTCACTCTTCCATTGAAATATGCTAACACAATAATAATTGTCCCGTTCACTCGATGACAGTCGACTCTCACCCGTCCTACTCAAAACTGTATACACCCCCATAGAACAGTTGCGTATCGAAAAAAGTAAAAAGCTATTGTTTTTGTCATTAAAAACCGTTTACGATCCCACAAGTGTAAATAACCGCTTCCCGCGTTGTCAACCACATGTATACTGCTATCGAAAAAAAAACTCAAAAGCGGCCGATGTGCTAAAACAACACTTATAAATCACGCTGAAAAGTTTTACGAATTAGGAACAATTAAAACATTGAAGCAAACAACAGTTGTTGCGAATGTCCTCCGCAATTGCGGGACCATTGTGAATTACGAGCGGTTTACAACCTTATAGATCTTAGTCCGAAATTCTTTACGACTAATATAACTTGCGCAATCCTTTTGTCGCCCGATGGGGAGAGGGGGGCAACTTGGACAAGTTTCTTTTGTTTGCGACACGTGTTGCAGAACGGGTTGTGCCCGACACTTGTACCAAGGGAATCTTGGGAACGGTTACGAGTCGATTTCCTTGGAAGTGTTCATTGTCTTTTTTCTTTTGAACTTACATTTTTGGGAGTCAGATTATATTGTAATTTTCTCTGGTCGTTTTTCAACGAAAAATGTTGCGATTTTAATGCGCTTCGCCTTTCCGAAGCACAAATTCGCTCAACCTGTTTTTGAAGCGACCGCCGCGGGCCACACTCGAATGCAATCAAGATCGGATTGAGATCACACAATATAGCTTTATTATTGACTTTTGGATATTTATTCAGTGCATCCAATGTGGTAGTTTGTTCCAAACCTCAAATTTTTGCGCTGGTTCTTATGATTATCAAACGTTAATTGGTAGTTACAATCAACGGTACTTTATTGTGCTATGTAATCAGTAAAAATTCAGTTGGTTCATTTTTTATTTACTGAGTGAGCGTGAGCGTAACCTTTAGGGTCTGTTGTCCCGCCTTGCGTGCCGGAAAACATAATGCGTCTATGCAGATGATATTTTTAAGATTTGTGCATAACGGAAGCATGGTGTCATTATATACCTATTAAGGATTGTGTGTCACTACTCTTATTTTTTGCTAGACCACAGACCCCGCCTCTTGCGTTAATGAAGCCATTTGTGTCATGTTTATTGCTTTTACGGCGTATACTGGATTTTGAAGAGAATTTATAAGGCGAAAATTGACACTGAAATGATGGTAGCCCTAATTAGTTGTAACACGTGCGGCTTCAGTGACATCGATGGTTCGCTGTTGGTTTTTGTGAAAAATAACATTGACTTCCGTTGAATTAAGTTTGTTTATTTATAGTCATAAAAATTTATAGTTAACATTGTGTAACAAAAGTTACTATTTTTTCATATCGAGTTTATTTCAGTATTAATTATTTATTAAATAATATACGACTTAAATATCACAATAGCACACTATACCTTCATTTCAAATGCGTCTGATTTCCCGATAATTTATGGCCATTCTCATAATAATATTAACGACATAATATACCGATACAAATATTAGTTTTTTAGATTTAACAAAGATATAAATTCCTCGTATACCTACCAAAGATACTAATAACAAATCCTATGAATCTTATTACTTTATCACTGTCAAATAATATCCTTCGTGTGTCACTTTATCGGTTACCAAATTCATGACTTCCAAATTACCCGCCTTCCTTTATACCTACACGCTTTGAAGAGAAAGCTCCGAATTAATATGCAAGCTTGATCTGCGTCTTCAGTAATGAGTCTTAAATTCTTAATGCATTTGCTTATCGCAACTGAGTTCATTCATCGGTTGAAACTCGATTTTTTGGAACTCAAGATAGCGGCTCAATATAACTGAATATAGCGGGAATTATTTACTGCATGCATTTATATTTTAATGCTATATAAGTTTTTGAATGAAATATATTTTAATGTTTAAGACACTAATTATAATTTATCTGAAATTTTGTCTAGGTAGTAGTAAAAGTAGTAGTCTTAAACAACCCTGTACAAAATAGCTTGATGTGAAAATTGTCGGAAATTAGGTGAGGTATATAGAGCTATCCTCTCAAGGTAGGCAGCGGCCTGGCTGTGCCCCTAGCATTGCCAACGTCCATGAGCGGCGGTAACCACTTACCATCAGGTGGGCCGTCTGCTCGTCTGCCACTTTCGGCAATAAAAAAAAAAAAAAAAAAAAAAAAAATGTCCAGCAGTGGACGTCATTGGGCTGATATGATGATGATATATAATAGGATTTGGTGATAGAAAACTCTTAACCTATATTTAATATGAGGCGCTCGTAGCATTGTGGTACTAAGTAGTTCTTAACGATCTTCGAGGTTAAGTAACCTTGGCAAGGTCAGTCCATGATGGGTGACCGTTTATAGCAATTTCATTCTCAAGCGTCTCCGTGCTTCGGAAGGCACATAAAGCCGTTGGTCCCGGTTATCACTTAATGTGGTAGTCGTTAAGTCAGGTTGGAAGCCTTCTAGGCAACTTGATAAATTTCAACACCAGGGTTTGCTTCAAGCCCATACGATAAGAAGAAGAATATGAAACAACAAGATACCTTATTATTTGTTGCTTTTATATTAGACTCTTAGACTCTATGATAGTGTTTAAAATAATAATAATAATAGTCAGACATGATTGAAAAAGAAATACCTACTTTAACCTATTTATTCAGGACTTCGCCACTCCAAACTAATTTGTTCCGTAGCTACTTTTAAATTACGTACCCCAAAAATTTAGGTGTTCCCTCTAAAATTGATTACAATTGTCGTACATAAACAACGATTTGGAGTTAATCCCGTAAATAACTCCTATATAAAGAAGAGTGGTCCCGTAATTTACGTGTTGCCCTCAGAAGGCTTTTACGGCTTAGGCAATTAGCATCACTCAATTAACCACTACATACAGTGGCCGCAAGAATTTTTGTTAATTATTAAAAAGGTTGCACTTTACTTTGTTAGAATCGTAACTTTGGGGAGAAATTTGAGATTTAAATACTCTTATGGATTGCATGCTGCGTCCTCGTGGCTGATTAATTGTAGTAATTGGTATTGAATTAATTAAAAGAACCTTGATTTTTAGTACAATATTAGTGATGCTATAAATCAGTACTCTTAAATTCATTCGCTACATAAAAATACTTAGAATATGAGACACTTTCTTGGTGCTGTATTGTGTTTCCATTAGTTTTTCTTTTAAGTTGTGTTATTTTCAGTCCATGTCTTCACCCATTACATAATTAATCTGCTATATTATATTGTTATATCGATTGATATATAAACGTATAGGAGATAGGTACTGGTTAAAAAATATCGCACAAAATAAATATCGGACAGACAATAAGTAAATATACTAAATTAGTTTATCGATATAGATAAAATTGGTTTTGACTTTTAAATAGCCTTTCAAAGATAGATAATATACTCTAACTAATCAACCGTTAAACTACGATCACATTTTTAAGGAAAAAAATAAACACATGTTTTAAATTACCATACAACCAATTTATCTCCCCAAATTTTATCAACAATAGGCTTGTTTCACTTCATTTCTCACGATTCTGATTAAAACATACGCTATACAACTTTAACCAATAGATAAGCAGCCTCTGATCTCACTACTTGAGATAATTAAGCCATTAAATTGGTTCGTTTACCCTTTTATGCTGTGAGAAGTACGCCCCGTATACATTCTGCTTTATTTTCGTACCACTAAAGCAAGGCAATGTGTTTGTTCGAGTGTTTTATCGAACATACACTTATAATTATAACACTTATTTAATGTGATTTATATACCTACAGACTTCTTGGCGGTACGTTTGATAATTTTTTATATTACTATACTTAAACATGAGTTAAACGTCTACTACTGACGCTTTTGAGAGTATTCAAATTAATCAGAATCAATTTTTGAAATTCCATGTTACTGGCCGCTGAAACGTCAAAGAAATCAGCTCTCTCATGTTCGAAATTTACATTGAATTCGCAACATTTAAAAAAGGAACAATCTTTTCACTCGTCACACATCAGTTACTGCGTTCATATTTCAAAATGATAAGATCAGACCTTGCGCATGTATTACCTTCGATTCAACCAAATTAAATTCCGGAATATTCTGATTGGTCTTAATCTGATATATAATATACCTACTGAGAAAGTTCGACGCAAAAAGAACGAAATAAGGCATCTCAGCGTGCGTTCAGAACCTATACATTATGTTGAGGAGCACGCAACCACGGCATGCAATGAAAGCTTTCGAATAACCGCGGGCCGACAACAGGGTTGTCGTTTTATTATTAATATGTTCTTATATTAAAAAAAAAACGTAATAAGTCGGTAAAAAGTAGCCTAAGTGCTGTACCAACCTAGCTGTGTGCCAAATTTCAAATAGATCTTTTCAGCCGTTGTGGTGTGATTGAATAAACCAATCCAACCCTAGTTTACTACCTCCAAAATAAAACCTCTACAGTTTTAAAACTAAGTTATGACTTTAAAGATGTTTTCATTCTGTCGCTAATTATTGACACCTCATCTATAATATCGATAAACCTCGATAATCAATAAAAAATGTCGCTTATACAAGTATCGCAATTGTTCTCACTATGATACAGCATATAAAAACTTTTTCCCTACAGCATGAGAACTAACAATAGTGTGTGATTATCTTTCATTAGGAACGTTTACAATACATCGTGTAATTTAATTCAATTATCTATGAATCACAAAAAGTATCGAATGCTAATCTGATTACATTATAGCTCAAGAAACTCAATTAATTTAAAGGAATATTAATGGTTTATGGAGTATTTAAAAACAGATATAGAGCAACCCTAATATCGTTCGAATTTTCGCAAGCTACGGCTATTGGCCCCTTATTCAGTTATCCTGTCGCGAATCGAGTTTTTGGTATGCAATTGTAAGGCACTCTGCGTCACTATGGCGACGTTACTTTGAATAAATTACCAGTTATTCAAATTTCTTAATTTGTTCTTTATTTCTCCATTAGTCTGAAACAAAAAGAAATCAATTGCATTTGTAGGTCCAGGTTACAGTTTTAATTTATTGCCGATATCTCCATCTATATTCTGTTTGAAACTTAATGCCGAACAATTTTGTATCGTCGCCCACACGTGTTTATGTTTCTTAATCAAGTTTGCAACCAGTCTTAATCCCGGGCGGGTCCGTTCAAAGGGTTCTCCATCGCATATATCAATATCGACGTTTAAACGAAATGAAGCTGTCGTCACCGCCAATTGTAACGTCATTTGAACTAAGCTGCGTGAGACAACCAATCCCATTCAACATTCAAACGCTTTGCTGAAAGCTAAGCCGGTTTAAAGCACAGACTTACCAACTCCTAATCTAAATACTTAGACTTGAAGATATTAATAGATTTTTTTCTTTGTTACAGGAGCAAACGGCCTGAGAAGACGAGGAAGACAAACGTATACTAGATATCAAACGCTAGAGTTAGAGAAAGAGTTCCACACAAATCACTACCTCACACGGAGGAGACGCATAGAAATGGCACATGCTCTCTGTTTGACGGAGCGACAAATCAAAATATGGTTCCAAAATCGAAGGATGAAATTAAAGAAGGAGATTCAAGCTATAAAGGAGTTGAACGAACAGGAGAAACAAGCGCAGGCACAGAAGGCGGCAGCGGCAGCGGCGGCAGCTGCGGCCGCTGCGCAGGGCCATCCTGAGCATTAGGCGCCGCGTGCGCACGGCCTTGCCCAGTGATACAATCGCAGTCCGCCGAACACTCCATAGCTTTGTGGTTTTTTTTTTGTAAATTGTTTGTAATTATTTTCTCGTTATTTAAGTGTTGTTCGGTTGTTGTGATTATTTTTTAAATTAATTTTTAACTAGACACAATGTTTTCTAATCGATTGAATGGAACAATAAACTGTTGAATGCTAGACTAGAAACGGGTCGTATTATTTTGTGTTTCGGGTTTTGTTTTTGTTGATTTATTGATTTTTATATACATTTATATTTTAATCCGCGTAATCGTCAAAGATGTTCGCGTTTGGAAACCAGTGCAATTTGTAGAAATCTCTTCCGTGTATCATAGTGTAGGTGTATCGTAGTGCGTTTTACTTTATGTGCGATCGTAGCGCCCAGCTCGGCAGCGTCGGCGACACGAACTATATTACATTGTACAAATTTAATATGCCTACCAAAGAGACCCGGTCTCGTACCCTTAAAGCTAAGTAAATAAAGAGTCGTAAGTTAAATTAATTATCCGCTATCGTAATATCGGACAGTGTGAAACAGAACAACCTTCCGCGCCATCTAATCCTTCAATACTCTCGCATAAGTATAGTGTAAACGTGATCGTGTTCCTGCAGTTTTAATAGTCGGTGAAGTTAAACAAATTGCCATAAATATAAGTAGTTATTATTTAGTCAGTAGCAGTGTAAATAGTTAGGGTTACGTCTGTAATGATGGAAGTGAGCGCTTCGCGATTGCGCCGGCGCCGTGGAATGGGCAGAAAAAGCTCGCGGGGCGACAGCGGGTGGTGCGGGGGTGTGGAGGGCTGCCCGGAGTGGGGGAGAGCGGGGTGCAGCGAGCGCATGCGGCGGGGAGCGCGCGCCGTCGGCCACCGAACAGGACTAGGTGAGTTTTTGTCAAAGTCACCGCCATTATTTATCGAGTGGAGACGGTCGCGAAAAACTTACTCGCCGTCACCAGTCGACGCGCGATGCCATTTTTGAAGTCGCCCAAGCGCGACTTCTACGGTATAGCTGTTTTGCAATGTTTTAATTTACTAAGTCTGTTGTTCCTTTTGATGTTCCCGACTGTCTCCACGTGAAACATGTAGAATGTCGTAATAACACCCGCTTGAGGATAGGTACAGTCAATCGAAACAATTAAACATAATTTGCTGTACATCGTAATGAATATAATGGCATCCTACATGTTGCGACTGTTAACTGCTTCCCGTTAAATAATTAACAATAACATTACGTGGTTATATATAATAAGGTGTCAAAAAAATTGATGCTCTGAGCTAAGAACTTAATATTTCGTAAGTATGCATAATGACTTCATCGTCTTTACCAACGAGCGGCGGGAACTATTAATTAAATTGACTACAGTCCGTTTCATCTTCGATGCCGAGTATGGCGACTGAAGACTCAAACGGTCACTAAAAACTGAATTCCAAGCCGCGCACCGTGTACCGCCCGCAAAAAAAGTCACAAATATCTTTCTACATATTTGGATATGCTATTCATGTTGAAAAATGCTGAATAGCATTACATGTACGTGTCAACTCGTTAAATCCAGGATTTAAATCTCATTTCTTATGTGGTTTGGAGTAAAAACTAGATCAAGTATTGCACTTTATCGCTCCATAATTCTATGGGAAAGATTTTATAAGGCATTTTACAAACAACCACTTTGAGGCGCGCTGATAGGCCTGTCTATTTATCAAGTTGAAGTTGTGTAGCAATCTATTGCAAAAGAAAAAGTTTATGAAATTTATTATATTATTTATCTATTAATTGTGAATAATGCTTAGGTACTTATAACAATTTATTAAAATAAACATAATTCTAAGTCAAGTATTTTTATTGCTGTCGCTGTGAAGTCGGCCATTTTTGCGGTCCTCGACCTGGCCTGCCAAATCGACGATAACAGATAATTATTTAGCCGATACGAAAAATTATTGGTTGCTTTTATATATCGACGTATCGAGCGGCGAATTTTGAACGTCTCAATTTTAGGGGCATAATCTGATCAGAACTTTTGTGCGAAATTTATTTAAAAGTAAGTAGAATTTGTAACCTATTTAATATGAATATCCTATAATAAACTATTTAGTATGAAAATTTTAGACACGCGGATTAATTTAACTAGGGACTAATTTATATGTTTTTTTTATAACTCTCATTAATAACTAGCTAGGTTAACTTATTGGGTATAATTATACACCATGGATAAAGGCATAGGTAGTCTCTTTGACAAGATAAAAGTCGTCACAAGCCTTATTACGGTACATATTTTCAATTAACACTAATTGAATGTTCAACGATGTTTCTCACTTAATTAAAGCATGCCTTTATAAAATTATAAATGTCATAAAAGCAGATGTGTCGATAAAAACGCAATGTATTCGATAATTCGTCCATTTCAGAGCTCAACAATGTCTTTGTTTGCCTAAATGGGGCTTTTTTTCTATCTGTCCTCTTATTTACTTATACTACAGCCTTATTGAGACCGTACATCAATTTAATATGTCAACAATGCGAAAAGATATTTTTATTGTGCAGTTAATCAACCAATATGTACTTACCTAAGGACAGGTTTTTAAACTAGGTAACTTTGAGAAATTTAAGTGCTAGTAACATACTATGTTAGTTAGATCGCCGTTATACCTATATTTTTTCATGTACTGTATTAATTTGAACTTCGAATTTGAATTTGAAATTTGAATTTATTATGAAAGCTGCCATTGCAAAAATTAACGATTACAAGATTAACTATAATAATATTATTATCGCAATTTATATTACTGTAACTTTAAGTATATAAAAATAAAATAATTACGTATAGGTACTTATATGAAAAAAAAATGAGTTCAGTATAAATCATAGCCGTATACCTACTTTTTAAAATACCGTATATATTATAAAAAAAAATTACTTGCATAAAATTGATTCACAATAAACTCTAAATCTAATCTTGTTTTAACAGCATATAAAATTAATCAATATCTGACAGTTTTATTTTTGTCATAATTAATTGCTATTCTGAAAACGATATTACAATTTTATATAGCTTCTGTGGACACGTTTGCAATAAAACGAATTATTGCATATCGTTTACTGGCCTTGGGCTAAAATGAATCTGCGCTTCTCTACTGGCTTTTCACCAGGTGAAGGAGCTACTATGCTAAGCATCTAGTTATAAACAAAACTTCCAACCTATGCATAAAGAGTGATGGTGGTCAAATAAGTGACCGGCGTGCAAATCAAGTGGTCTGAGTTCGATTCCGACCGGCAGTAATATACGGGACAATCTCATCCTCATGCCTACGATTGCAACTCCTGTGAGCTAGAATTAATAGCGATTTAGCGATGACCCTTGCGAACACCGAGTTATGACACTCGGGAGTCCCAGGGAATGCCTTACCTACTGACACTCTCTTGTCTTGGAACCCGCAACGAAATTAATCAGAACTAAATGGAGGAGTTGGAAAGAAACTATCCACTTCCCTCCATAGCAAAGCGGGAGATAAAAGTAATCTGTATAGGATCTAATCCTATTAAAGAGAAAGCTCCGCGGTCAAAAAATTTAACGGGACCTATTGAGTCTGATTCCAAAACATCATCGTGAGGAAACGGTCCGATATTTACAACATTGATACTAAAAGTATTAATTATAATTACTCATAATAATTATTTTAATTTTGATACTGTTCTAATTAATTTTTTAAGACAATGACGAAATAGCTTGATACCAATTAAAATAAGAAAAATAAAACATCTAATTTAAACCGGTTTATTTTTCTAGGATATCGTGTACCTTAATAAAGCAATTTATTATGGAGCAGGCAGATTAAATTACACTAGATATAAGTTGGTAGCTATTTTTTTTGTTCACAATACGAAAACGCCGGCAATAATTACTAAATTATTCTTTTCATACACGTATAAGTACTACATAAGCTACATACTTACCTACATATCTTCTATCTTCACAAATATTTTTAAAGAGTAAGTAGTTGCCTACATAATAAAAAGTTTTTATTATATTATTTGAAGTTTGAATAAATTTATTTTCTTTATTTATTTGGTTCACCAACAACTTAACATTAACATTAATTTTGAATACACACAATTTAGTTTTTGCTTTGATCTAAATGTTTAGATAAACACAACTTTCATAAATTTAATGAGCTGTATATTATTTATATATTTAAAAATTCGTGTGCTAACTAAGACCTTAATTAAGGAAATAATCCCTGAAACTATTGGTGATATTTAAAAAAAAATGAGAAGTTACATTATTTTTACACGAGAAACCACTTGAGGATCAAGCCGTGAGCATTATGTTGTAGTAGTCATCATCATCACCAGCAACTCATTAATATCCTACTGCTAGACTCAGGTCTCCTCTCCTCTATCTCTCTAGATGTGTACCTATGCACTTGACTGTCTGAAGACTGTCACCGTGGCGCAGTGGTAAAGGTGGTCGCCTCGCCACTACATCGCCGTGCTGGGTGACGTGGGTTCGATTCCCACACGAGACAAATATTTGTGTGATTCATAGATATTTGTTTCTAGTCTGGGTGTACTTTGTGTCCGTTAGTTTCATGTTTGTTGCTGCTCCCCGCGACACAGGGCTTGTTCCCTAGTGCGGGCGTTGTCTTTTTAAAAAACAAAAAAAACAAAAAAAAAAAAAAAACTTGGCCAGCGTGTATGGATTATGGCATCCATACACGCTGGCCAAGTGCGGGTTGGTTCACCAATCCTATCTATAAAATTTTCTAAGGATCTCACGATGTTTTCCTTCACCGGTAGCAGATGATAAGTCACTTGACTAAATTTCACAAGTTCAAATCTACATTGGTATTGCCGCTCGGAATCGAACTCGGACAGCATAATTTGCGTGCTGATCACTTATCCATTCGGGCACCATACTTTTGTAGTAGTAGCACTTATTTACTACTACTACTACAATAGTTTTTTGACCTATATGGCACAAAAATTTCATTAAAGCTCAATCTCCCGTTTAATTTTATTGATAGTGCTTATCCGTTAGGGTTACCTACTTGTTTTGTAATTATTCATAGAAAGAAACTAAAATAAAATAGTTAGGTACTATAAGACATCCTTGGTTTTCTATCAATACTGTGTTGTTCAACGTATAGGTACCTACCTATACCTACATGTCTCCGGAGTAGGGCTGGCGCTTTCTAAACATTATTATTTAATAATGGTTTTGATCTTTAAAATTTGACTGGCCTGTTGGTCTAGTGGTTAGTGACCCTGACTGCTAAGCCGAAGGTCGTGAGTTCGATCCCCACCCAGGACAAATCTTTCTGTGAGCATGAAGGTTTGTTCTGTGTCTGGGTGTAATATATCTATTAATAATATGTATGTATTTGCAAAAAATGTATTTAAGTAGTATATCAGTTGTTTAGTATATAACCATAACACAAGCAAATATAATTGCTTAATTTGGAACTAAATGGCGCTGTGTGAATGTGGTAGAATATTATATTATTATATATTATAAAATAATATTACCTAAGCCTTCTTAACGTATAGGTAACTGAGGCTTATTCTTATGTTCTCTGGTATTGATACAGTGTTTAATTTTTTTTATCTAAGACAAACAATAAAATAATGTTCCATAACAAGTGTAAAGAAAAATGAAAATTGTGCCTAGACAGTAATTCCTTATTAAAATTCTAATTCTGCATTCTAAGTTTTACCTATATACATATACCTATGTATTATGTTAAGTCTGAGAAATGTAAATACCTACTTCAGTAGGTAAAAAAAATAATTATAATATTTAAAGACCAAACTTAGTATTTCTTGGCTTTCATATGCACAATAACGTTACATTTTCGTTCCAAAAATTTACTTAAGTACACATATTTATACAAAACAAAATCTATCCGAAACTTCCCAACACACTCTCTTCATAAATTGTATCCACTAGGTCCATAGCGGGTAATCCACAGCCCTGTACCCGGGAAAGGAACGTTCGTGAGGCGATAGTATCGCTCACCCGACCTGCCCTGTCCTCTACACGACTCCTTTTAACTGTGGCGACGAACCTCAGTTTCTATCCTGGGAACTGAATAGGTACTGATGTTGAAATGTACTACTAAGTTGACTGGGGTTATGTACTTATTTCCATATTGAATTTGGTCGTATCACACGGATGAGTGATTAATGTTTAACGAAGATGTTGTAGAGTATTAGAAGCCCTTTCTAATGACTAGGGTAGTTGTTTTGATTAACGGCCGATTTCAATAATCTATGGATTTGGCTACTAAAGTTAGAATTTTGACACATTTTGTATGGAACTTATGTCAAAATTCTAACTTGAGTAGCCAAATCCACAGATAGATTATTGAAATCGGCCATTAGTGATTAAAGTTTAATTTAAAAATCATTGAACTCTTTCTTTTCAATTTATTGAAAGTGTCTATTGACAAGCAGAATATTTTCAAACTCAATTGTTTTTTATTAGTTGTTCTCGTAGTATAGTAGTGCATAATGGAGTGTATGGTGTGAATATAATTGTATGGTCAAGCTGGTTAAATATATGGACAGGTTTGGGTGTAACAGATAATAAAGAAAACAATTTTCTTTTTAAGAAATCTTCTCCACTGTTCACCACATATTTCTGTATAGACAAAGTAAACGATTTATTTATTTACAATCGAACATTTTATGTTAAAATAGTCTCAGAGTGAGCTAAACATAATTTCGAGAAGGTAAAAAGTCTATCCAATCCAATCAATACATTATCTGGAAACTTTAAGTCACTATCTATTGCCGAAGGGTCTGCTCAAGTACATTAATATCTGCGTCCCTAATCCAATAACTAATGAACCCACTCCAAACATGTTGACTTCATAATTCAAATATGATTAATCGCGAGGTCAGCCTGAGTCGTCCATACATCATGATACTCTAATGCTATAGACATAGATATTGATAGATAAATGAGTTGGTTGGCCTTATATTTCGTGCAGCGAACATGCACTAAATAATATAACGATACAGCATTTAAGAGAGATTTCTTGATCTGATCCGAATTACAAGATCGCACTGAATTGAAGCCGCTTCATCTTTTCAACCCATAGGTAAAACTGCTGGGCACGGGACTCTTCCAGACACCATGGTGGGAATTTAGCCTACTATACCACGCTGGCCAGACGGGTTGGTATTGAGTTTGTTTCGAATTTTCCTTTTCTCACAATACTCTTGTCTACATTATGGTGATCCATATAATCGTCTTTTACGACACCCACAGGTTGAGATGGGGTAGTGAAATTATGTATTCTTAATCCGTCACTACACGGATTGAAGCCACTTACAAGCCATGAAATCTCTTGAAGGCCAATGTCTAACAGTGGACGTTCTTCTGGTGATATGATGATCATTTAAAAGAGCTGATAAACCAAGTTTTTAAGGTCAAATTATGCACTCTGACTATCTCATAGTAACATAGCGTCAAGCCATTTTCCGAAAGGTGTAGGTTACCATTTTACATCCATATTTCGCCAGCTATGTCACCATGCAATATTGGACGAGGCTTTTGGCTTCAATTCCAAAGCCCAGACTGTTTCTCAGAATGTCATGAGAGAAAAACCAAATATCGTTTCTGCCTGTTCAAACTTATTTACTGGACGATATCAAACCTTGAAAGTCTGGAGCATGTGGGCTTGTAATGGGCTTTAAATAGTTTATTCATTCAGCCATGAGAAAAAGTATCTCTCGGACACTGAAATGAGATAAGCCTTTGATAGTGATTCATTCATAATAGTAATTTTAAAATTACGTTTACCTTCTGATAAATAGAAACCCAAAAATGTTTAGTCGATTTTACTCGTTGCTGCGTAAATTCTGCAGGTGTATATACCTAATATGAAGATAGATAGAGACTTAACAGATAATACTAAGCTCTCTTAGCTTCAGATGCCTAAGCTTGAAACCTCATAACATGTATACACCGTATGTAATGATAATCTCCCTTCCATACAATAAACCTACCCTACTAACTGTTAATCGAGTTAACCCCCATAAAATAACGAGACCAATTCAAAATTTACGACACATACGAAATGTTCGCTTACCACAACAGTTATTAATTGCAACGGATATAGCTATAAAGCCCCGACTACACTAGACACAATAAACATGCCGCATATCTGGCCAGGGCTTAATAGACACTTTACAATAATTGTCGTAATCGATATGTATATGCTTAAGTGTTCTGTTTAAATTATGATTTGTTACTGGCCCTTCGTCATTTTTATTAGCGTTTGTCACGAAATGTTCGTTGTACGCGGCTTGTATATGGAAAAAGTGTTACGATAGCCAATAAATGTTTCATTCGTTATATCGTGAATGATTGTTTGTTTTTAAATAAGCTACTGTTCGCATTAAAACAGTTTTAAATGAGTCATTGTTTCCTTTCATATTCGCATTGCCAATCACAGTTAAAAAGCGATGGTGGCTGCATGGATAAGGGACCGGCGCGGCGTGCAAATAACGCGGTTCGAGTTCGATCCCGACCAGCAGTACCAATGTGGATTCCACTTTGTAGAATCACTAAGTCACACACACTTGATTAGTACTAGTCAAGTGACTTACCATCTGCTAACGGTGAATGAAAATATCGTGAGGAAACCCACATACCCTAGAAGAAATTCTATGTGTATGTCTGATCCACCAACCCGCACTAGGCCAGCGTGAGTGGATTTATGGCCTAAAAACCCTCTCAGCTCTTTACTTAGAGAAGAGGAGACCCTAGCCCAGCAGTGGGACTTAATGGGCTGATGATGATAAATCACAGTTATTTGAAGAACAAACAATAGTGCAGCCAATACCTGCCGGAGGGCGGTAGTGCATAAGCCGGTAACAACGTATACTTTACAATAATTCACTTTACAATCATTCAGGGAGTTGTAAAACTGACCAATAAAAGTTCATTATCTATTGGTTTGTTCGCGCTTCCAACTTTTATTTTATTAGTTTACGACGCAACCCCGACTCGTCATAAAACTAGTTGTAAAGTTGTAACAAGCTCCGATTGTGATTCGGCGGCCAAATTATTTGTATGTAATTTAGTTTGATGACTGAATTATGTGTTGTTATGGTATTTTTATTGGATCGTTTATTAGTAGCTATTCGTTTGAAAACTTGTTTTATGTCTAACCCATACGTCTTTTGTGTTTAACCGTGTACGCTTAAGGCGAGGGATCCCCGTGGCTGGGGAAAATAGATAGTTTTTAGATGACGTCTTTTATCGCAAAAAAAAAGGAATTTTTAAATTATAATTAATTATGCCAATCTGTTCCATAATATTAGGTAAATTTATTAGTTAGTTATTAGTTGTTAGTTATTTGTTAGTTATTTTCGAATAACTAGAATATGCTCACACAATCATAATTTTTCTTCCCAAAATAGTATTTTTCTGATTAGATCTAGATACATTATTTTTCTGCCCAAATTAGTCCTTTTCAGATTAAATTTACAATACTTATTTATGTAATCAAATTCTAAAAAAATAAATACCTACAAGTATTTGCGTTCTAAAGAGTTTTAGCATAGATTTTTTAGTTTATTAGGATTTGAATAGGTATTACGTTGTAGATCAAATGAGTACCTGCATGAAAGCACAGTGCGTAGTAATTACATTTTTATCTTAATGCATTATTTTAAATTGAGTTATTTTAGGCGTAGTGTAATTACCCGTACATCACATTTATGCTCAGTTTGGCATGTTTATTGATCGTAGTATATAATTACGAAGACGTATACCGATACGTGAATAAAATTACATAGTCGAGTGTAAATAAATTTTAATATTCATATACTCTGAGAAAAGATCATACGACTTAAAATTACCATTTATTAAAAACCCGCTGAAAAGATTGTTTACTGGTAAGTGACATATGTTGGGCGTGGTAGAGTTTATGCAAACTGCTATTAACCGGGGCTTGCGTTTAGTGTATCAGTGAATCGGTTGAACACAGGATACTGCAATAAGTGGCTACTTACATAATTGCTTTGACATAAAATGATTATGATTGGTCGACGGACTGCACATAGTCTCATATATAATGTAAACAGTAGGTGTACTTACTACATTATGGTAATGAATGCCTGGGGCATACTGCAGAGTAATTGATCTAGCTTTACATTACTTAAATAGGTTAGTCGTTAGTAATCAATAATTAAATAATAATCTGATTATACATCGATACTTAAAATATGAATTTCTAAACGCAATATATATCTAAGTACTTGTTGTTTACTACCTATTATTTTAAGAATTACCCTAATCTGGTGAAATTGAACTTATAATTTAACAGAATAATAGCAATCCAATATCCGATTTCCAAGAAAAATCTTAGAAACAAACCTTGTTTTGACAATTGCAAAAAGGAAAAAATCAGCAAAATCTGTCGAGCCGTTCTTTAGTGATGTGATGGTGATATTCCATAAACACGCCGCTTAATAGTTTAATATTCTATATATAAAGCCAAGTACATAACCTCCAATAGCCGGCCAAAGTCCGTCCTACAAAAGTGTATAAATTAGAAATGTCGTAAATCTACGAAGGCGTTTTAATTGAAATCGCGACGGTTAATTGAGTGTGGTGGGACTCGTCTTGCGCATGCGTTCCTACTGATTTATGTCAATCGCACCTATTTATCGAGCAGCGCACGTTTGCTTACACCTGCATTCCATGCAAATAGGGGGTGAACAGATAGGTTAGGGTGGGGAAATTAGTCTTCATTTCTTAGGTATATTTTAGACTAAGCTTCTGGCTTAAAGCTATCTTATTTATTTTAGTACGGAAACCATTACGCTTCAAATAGGTAGGTATATGTTTATAAATAGATTTCAAAGTACCAACATTATTTAAATTAAATACATAACCGCATTTTTCCAGAAGGCATAGACAGAGGTGCATATTAGGCACCCAGACCTGATCAACTACGAAGAGCCCAAACTCAATGGTACATTTTCGTTTTATAACAGAGTTCCCATGGCCACCTTCCAACTCTATCATTAGATCTGCTCCATTTCATAACAATATAGCATTTGTCTTCCAATTTATAATATATGCATGCAAAATTTCATCTCAATCGGTTGCGGATAACTGCTTTAAAATTCAGTTGCAAGATTTGACCAACATGTTGTAAGTAGCAGTAGAAAGGTATCGGTAGGTATCAGTATGAATACATTGAAATTCACGTTTTATGTGTTCCTTGTAGGTTAAGACTTTTAATCAATGATTTCTTTTAGATCAAATTAGAGCCGTTACAAACACAGACTTACACAATGCAAACATTTTAATAAAATTCAACAAATAAAATTCTATCTAAAAATAAATCTAAATCTCTTTATAAAATACCAATCCGAGGCGGATTAATATTAATTTATTGCACAATCTAACACATAAATAACTTTTTTACACTTGACATTTGCAAACACAATAAGCATAATAAAATCATTTCCTTAAATAAAGGTCGTGTAGCTTAAAATGCATAGCTATTTGTCAACCGCCTCGTGGCCGAAAATCGTGGTCTAAATATAATAGGTAACAAAACTTGAGGTACGTAGATCTATTTAGAAAAGACCACAAAATAAAAAAATATGGCATACAGGCCAACATCATTGGCAGTGTTTACAACTCGCGTGCTTAAAACATCACGTTACACACAAGTTTCTGCATTTGATCAGACTCAGATTGTATCAGTGTGCTATTCAGCTGAACTACGAAAGCCTTTGCATACACACGTTCTATACTATCTCTGAATCAGATGAATTGTCACTTAGAATATCGGACTTGAAATACAACCAATAGCACGTTATAGTGTAAAAATATTTAAGTTTATTTGAAAGTTTTGCACTTTAAAAGTCGAACTGTAGTTTATTCATTGTCACAATCGTAAGACGTTATCTATCCGTATGAATAAAACAATGTCCGCCCATTTAAATATTTCACACATCAATTAAAGTCGTATATATTTCAAGTTCAGATAACAGTTTTAATTGATTGTTGATGGCAATTTATTTAGCATTCTTGATAAACTTCCCTGAGAAGAACGGTAGTATCGCCTTGCCTATTTACCGTTTACGTGAGTTCAGTCAGCTAAATATAAACAGCTGTTTAGGTCAATTTAACGAACAATCTGTACCTATTTATGCAAACCTAAAGTATTCAGTCTGATTACATACAAAATATTTTTTAAAAAAAGGTATCCACTCACACATCTGTATGAATTTTTTGCACTGATATTTTTATATTCAAACTTATTAACTACTAGATTCAGTTCGCAGCTCCGCCCGCGTGGTACCTATATCAGTACAAAGAAGCCTATGTGTTATGCCACAATACAATCTATCGTTTATATAATAATATATAAGCGATGGTGGCCGAATGGATATGTGACCGGCATGCAAATCATGCGGTCCGAGTTCGATTCCGAGTGATTCCAATGGATTTCACTTTGCGAAATATATATATTACGTACCGGTCAAGTGACTTACCATCTGCGAACGGTGATGAAAAACATCATGAGGAAACCCACATACCCTAAAAGAAAGTATAAGTGTATGTCTGATCTACAAACCCGCACTTAGCCAGCGTGTGTTGATTATGGCCTAAACCCTCTCAGCTCTCTAGGTAGAGGAGAAGAGACCCAAGCCCAGCAGTGGGACATTAATGGATTGCTGATGTTGATGAAGGCGATAATCTATCTATCAGCTATTTTGGCATGATTAAGTAACAAACAAGTATCCATCATTCCATCTTAACTTTCGCATTTATAATATTAGTAAAATCAGATACGTAAGCAATAAGAAAAATGCGTGAAGATATTGAACTATGAGTACCTGTCAGGTGTGATCTTACTTCAATTGTTTAAAAGCAGTTACACGTAGTTTGAAAGTATAAAAACTCTATCAAAGTGTAGAGACAGAGGGCGTAGGAAGTAAATAAACAGGGAAGGGTTGAACCCTCAGACCAACAAAAAAGTAAAGACGGAGCATCACGAACATCAAAATGAAGCCACCTGTTTGTCTATGTGTTTGTTGGCAGGGTTGCCACTTGTTAAACATTTTCCCTATAATTTGGGAAATCATATTATGTGTGTGGGATAAGTATGTATATTTTACGAGTAAGATATTGTTGTGTATGTATTGTATAATAAATAAACAATAAACTAGATGTCGCCCGCGGCTCCACCCGCGCGTAATTCGGTTCGCATAAAACAGTAGGAATAACATATTTAACATTCACAGATATTTTACCACAGGCCTGTATTAAATCAGACCTCTAGCACCACATTGGTGAAATTTATTTATAATTTATAAATTGTAAAAATTGGGTCATCAATCATAGGTGAAATTATACGCGTACGTGCCGTACATTCATACAGACAGATAAGCAGACAGACAATTTTGGCTCCTGTTGCCCTAAAAATACCTATACTTTTTCTTTAAGATCTATAATGTACAGACATCAGCCTGTTAGGTACATATATTAAGATAATTTCTAAATTTTATTACGTTTCATCCCCAATTTCACCCTTCCAAAGCCACTCTGATCAAAAATATTGATGAGGGTATTTTATATTTTGATAGTAGTACCCCAAAACAAATTTTCAAACCTATAAGTTAAAAAACAAAGAAGTTTCATACAATCGTTTTTATCCCTTTTCACCCCCTTAGGGGTTGAATTTTAAAGAACCCTTTCTTAGTACACCTCTAGACATTAAGACAAACACACCCTTCAAATTTCAAGTCGCTACAACCAGCGGTTTAGGCTGTGCGTTGTCTGTCAGTCAGTCAGGAGGACAAAGCCTTATAATGTGTATGGATGGATGTTAGTAAAATAATAAAATAAAATCACTGATTTTGAAAAAAAAAAAGTTACCTATTTTTACCTTGTAGACAAACGCTGTAGGTAGTATTGTTGTCAAAATAAATTATTTTTATATCTAAGTAAGTATAAATCGTTTTATTTGCAATGAATATTATTTACTAGAGACTAATTTAAATTATTTCTATTTATGTATTCTGAATCGTTTAAAAAATTATTCTAAAAAATTCGTAAATTTAAAATTAATTAATTATTTATTTAATATTTTTAATTATTTTAAATCGAATCATTAATTTATGAGAAATTTCACAAAAGAAAACGAATCGACAGAGTAAGTATAATCTGTGGTTTAATAAATGGGGAAATATCAAATCATAGCTATGGCCACATTATTATTTTTGTTTTGTTGGCAGTATTGGTACCAACTAACCTAAAAGTAACCTTAAATTTACAGTTTCATTAATTAAGAAATGATGTAAATTCAAGTACTTACAAGTGATGTGATTCCGTGGGATTTCTTTTGTATATTACTGTTGTTTTTGCAACCTTTCACAACACAGGTAGGCATTATCACTTTTTTTTATTTTAGTTATTTGTTTACGACGCGGCGACGACTCGTGACGTACTAAAAGAAATTGTCTCGGTTTTAGTGTAGGTGTGTGCGTGAGGTTGTGTGTTTATTTGGAATGTCTTGGTCAAGTTGGCTTCACTGCAATTGTTCGTGATGCTCTGTCTTTACTTTTTTGTTGGTCTGAGGGTTGAACCCCTCAACTTTTTCCTTACTCCGGTCTCTCCGACCCCCATCACTCTACAGAGATACGCTAATTTATTTTTATCCGAGTTTCTTTATTGCGCTCGAGATTCGTTCCTCGCGGTATTGTTTAAGGGTTTGATTAAAGTCGGGGCGCTTCGCACCGGTTTTTCATTATTTAATAGTGTTACTTTGTTTCCAGATAATTGTCTTTTTTAATGCAAATTGCTGTAATCTTAATTGTTAGATAACGATAACGGACGTTGTTGGGTTCTGATAGTGCGAGTATATAAATTTGAATCAACGAAATCAACTAGCGTTTTGGAATGCAGATAGTGTTTTGGTTGTCAGCGAACGTAATACATTCCTATTCAAATCTATTTATAAATATTATTATAATCCAATATATTAATGTATAATTTATATTCAAAACGTTATTTATATTTATATACATAATTATTCAAATTCACTATAGGTACAACAATCAGGAAAATAGCGTAGGTAACGGTAAATTTGGAGGTACCAGTACTCACCAACACGAGGGGCCCCACGGCAAGACGTGACAATGTTAATTAAACGATATAACGGGATCGCATACTTAGACTATCCCTAACTTGGGGCTGTTATTTCCTTACATAATATAAAATAAAGTCGCTTCCCTCTGTATATACGCTTAGGTCTTCTAAACTACGCCACGGATTTTGATTTTGACAGTAACAGTATTCAGGCCATCATTCAATGTTAAAGTCATAAGAAAAATCTTTGAAGAAACTCATCAGCAGAAACTATTTCGTGGTTCTTTTTTTGTGTTTCTTTTGTATTCTTTTAGTCATCAAAGCAACCACTGACGTTGATGAAAATATAAACTATTGTTTGAATTCAAATATCTCTTTTAATAATTTCGTTTTGAAGTCTATGTTTTAATAATTTCGTTTTGAAGTCTATGACGTTTGATTATGTTCAAAAGTACTTCATTAAAATTTCTTCTATGTTCATATACAGCTAAATTATGAAATTGTCGATTGTGTTCTAAATGGTTTCCAAAAATCGACAACAGGTTAGATTGATGTTATATTACGGTGGTTTAAAAACGTTTCCTAAGTAAGTGACGCTTTCCCGGAAACCATTGAAGCGCATCGAGATACCGGTATCGATTTGTCTCACGGGTATTTTTAAATTACGACATCAAACCGGTACGGAGTTTTAAAATATACAATAAATACGATGACAATACGAAACGTAACATTTTATTTAACATAATAGAATAATGCTTTTTTATATATAACATATAGCATAACTTTCCAAAATTTTTTTTAGTACCATGTATCTAATAGGCGGCGAGCTTATTGTGATTAACTGGGCACATATGACCAGAGTCCAAACTGACGCTTAAAATTTCGAGAAAGAAAAACCCATTTTTGCCCAAGGTGGGGAGCGAACCCGGTATCTTGAACAGCAGTCGTACGCCGCTGCGTCAGCAAGCAGTCTTAGAAAGAAAGAAAGAAAAATATTTTATTATGTCCGATAAACACGGCGCACAATACATAAATCTAAGAAAATAAAAACACAGATTATAAACAACAATACAACAATATACAGAAAATAATAATAAATTTTCTTAGTCTTTTATTATGAATTATGTATACATACATTTTGGTTGATATTCTAATAAACTGTCAATTAAAAATGTGAAACACCCTTATAATAACTACCTACTTACCCTTTATAAGCAAATAACTAAAGTCTTATCCTATTCACTGATAGTAGTACTGGCTACGGTTTTTCCATGAACCGCATAAAAAAGTGGGTAGAAATAGTGATTGTCCACTTTAAAATCAGTTCAAATTTATTCAAGTTTTAAAACGATAACCCTATTTTGGGTCTCTTTGGTGTTACATTGTTTTTACCAAGCTCTACCCTGTCATTACCCTAAGGCTGACCAACCGTATAAGAGCCCCGACATATCGGTGTTACACCCTTCGAGTTCCAACAGGATTAGTGTACAGGAAATGTGCGGTAGTTCTAATAACAGTGGTTGGACCCATGTGAAAACACTACTATGAGTCTTTCACCAATTATATTCTCATTTTATTATCACTCGTCTTTTATTTCAAATGGAACTTAAGATGTTGCATAAATTAAATATAAAATTCAAATAAAATAGTGGGCTTATTGATTTACATAATTAGTAAATCACTTTGCTTTCATAAAAATAGTAAGCAATTTGAATAAACTAACCATTTACTAATTAAATAACGAACCTGTTGAATTGATAATAGGAATAAAACTATCATTCACTTCGTTTTTATTACTATAATGCGTCAGTTATAGTTCTTTTGTTATTTTATAGAGTATCTAATGGGAGACTAATTAACATGAATGGTTATTTTATGATGTCTAATTGGAATTCTGTACCGATTGTCACTGTATAATCATTTTAGAATATTCTAATAGCTACCGTATAATTGGAAGTGATTACCGATCGAGTTCGTAACACGAGTAGGGTGTGCGAGCACCAACTCAACCAAATAATTGCTATTCTATTCACACTGAGAGGACGATTTATGCTCGGAATTATTTCCTTGTTGTTTTATTCGGGGATTTGTCACTCACCCCCTCTTTTATAATTACCCCAGATATCGAGTAAGTTTTTAAATCGAATTTATGCTCTTTCAGACTTTCGGTGCGGGTGGGATTAGTTTGTTTCTGAATGTAATTATGTGGATTTTGGAAAGTTGTGCGATATAACTGTTTGTGCATAATCTGGGCTTATACGCTCTTCAGAGATGGCGTTTAGTTTGCCAGAGGATTGTGTGGACTATAGACCTAGCCATGGAATTTTAGTTTTATTATTACCTACCATAGTCTCTTTATTATGTTAGGTATATTTTGAAATGTTTACTTAGACACACACCTTACGTCAGATATTAAAACTTATGCAGTGAACTTTAACAGGTGGTAGTTGAATTACAACACAAAGAAGTGTCCACACAGGTGTGTGATTTTTTTATGTTCATTATTTCAACCTATAAATTTCCTACTGTTGGCCATGGGTCTCCTCCAAAGTTTTTAAGAGGGAATATAGCCTACTATACCACGCTGGCCAGACGGGTTGGTATAGATTTGTTTCGAATTCTCCTTTTCTTGCAGTGCTTCAGCATAAGGTTATTCCCTTAGTCGCCTTTTATGACACCTACGGATGTAACTAGTGGGGTAACTAGTGACTTTATGTATTCTTAATCCATCACTACACGGTAACCTATTTATATTTTGACACTTTAATACACGTGTCACGGTAATCGGTACACGGACCGCCTGTAGCACACGTTTTACTACCTAGTACAGGCTAATCATAGATTTTTGTTCCCTACATTAAGTTATTTGTTATGACTGGCCTGTTGGTCTAGTGGTTAGTGACCCTGTCTGCTAAGCTGGAGGTCGTGGGTTCGATCCCCACCCAGGACAAATCTTTGTGTGATGAGCATAAAGGTTTGTTCTGTGTCTGGATGTAAAAAATAAAATAAATTTGTAACAAATAAAATTTTAAACTTTCGCGACTTGTACACATAATATTTAATTATTATAAAACGGGTCTAGGTCACGTATTATATTATAAGGAATAGTAAATACCTTATTTATTTGCCCGACGTTTCGATCGATCGAAAGTAGACCAGTGTAAAGACGTCATTAGTGTGTCGAAATACCGACAGTTCTGATATAAAAATAAAAATATTGACAAAAGTGAGGGTAGTCGCAGAAACCTGCGTGCATCGAGGACAACCCTCGGCAGCCACCTCAGTCAGCCCGTGACCACGATCGGTGTAATTCGATCGAAACGTCGGGCAAATAAATAAGGTATTTACTATTCCTTATAATATAATACGTGACCTAGACCTGTTTTATAATAATTTAATAAATTAGTGACAGCCCTAATATTGGAATGTCTATCCAAATGACAATGAACTTGCATGCAAGTTATCTTAAAGCTGGCTCCCCTTAATTACTGCAAGCGTTTAGTTTATCTACACAACGCGTCTGTCTATTTGTCTAACGCTAACCTCGGTAACCCAACTAATGGGATACCTACCTACCGGTATAACAAGACGACTGGAAACTTGATTTTTACCCAGATATAATAATAATAATTTACACAGCGCCATCTAGTCCCAAAGTAAGCAATTATATTTGCTTGTGTTATGGGTACTAAACAACTGATATACTACTTAAATACATTTTTTTTTGTAAATACATACATATTATAGATAAATTACAACCAGACACAGAACAAACCTTTATGCTCATCACACAAAGATTTGTCCTGGGTGGGGATCGAACCCACGACCTCCGGTTTAGCAGTCAGGGTCACTAACCACTAGACCAACAGGCCAGTCAAGATATCACTCTCCTGTATCACTTACCTACTTAGTAGGTAGATAATACCTATAAGAACAGTACCTATAAATTATCGTATCATGAATCTTATAAGTTATTAAGTAGGTACTTATATAAATGCCTCGGTGGCGCAGCGGGAAGTGTATACGACTGCTGTGCAAGAGGTCCCAGGTTCGATTTCCGGGTCGGGTAAAAATGGTATTGGACTTTTCTATCATGAAATTCCAATATTGAGATTTTCCCGTAGTTTGGTAAATATATGTTCCCGGTTGATGACAATAGGCTCGCCCCCTATTTCATGGGACCAAACATAGTTGGCGAAATGTGGGTGTGAAATACCTCTGCCTACCCCTTCGGGGAAAAAGGCGTGATGCTATGTTATGTTATGTTATATAAGTGTACCTGTCTTTGTTGCCTATTTAATAAGATATAGTCATAATATAAACTATTTATCTCTTTCTTAGTTAGTTGAACGCACTTATCTCAAGAACTGATGTTATTTGAAAAAATATTTTAGTGTTTGAGAGGAAGGCTATATAGCTTCACGCTACAGTCAATAGGAGCTTAGCAGTGGCCAACCAAAGAGCGACAGGAGGGAAGCCTCGGGCAACAGCTATAATAATCAATACCTATCCACCTCGTCTAATTAAAAATTTATAGGTACTATGTGTTCAAGCAAACAGGTCAAAAGCAAACCTACCAAGTTATTATAAGTCTACCTACTATTAAAAGATTTTTTGAAAAATATCTATCCGTTCATATTACCTCCTAAAGTTTAAGAATTGAAATAAAATTTTGCTTATTTGATACTTACCTAATATAACACCATTAAATATTCAGAAATCATCATCATCATCATCATCATATCAGCCCAATGACGTCCACTGCTGAACATATGCCTCACCTAATTTCCGCCACAACGAGCGATTTTGTATCTTTGGATGTGGGCGGCACAAAATTCAGAAATAAATTTCAGAAATATTTTATTTTGGGTACCTATAAAATATATTTTCAATTTATTTATGTAAAAAAAAAATAAGATGAATAATAATTATTTCATAAACCGGGCAATAGACATCTATCATAACGATTTTAATTTTATTAACGATAACCTCCTTGAAGCTGAATTAAAATACATCTAAAAATAAAAGTATGTAAGTTCAAAATAAAAATAACATTCACAATTCATTTTGTAAACAAAATGTAATAAAAGCACACTAACGCCATCTGTCGTTCGTGTGAGAGCTATATTTTAAAACTTACCATTGAAACGAAGTCTTAACTACTTAAAATTTTATTTTAGAGCATATACATGTTCAAAGAAGTATGATCTATATTTTTAAAACTATTAAATACTGAGAAAACTTCATTTACCATGTCATAGTTAATGCATGTAACTAAAGGTCCAAAAAGTTCCGCAAGATTTCGTTAGATGTCGCTTTTTCGAAATATGTTCAGCGCCACTGTTTAATGCGGCTGTAATGTGTAACTAAAAGTGTGTGCGAGGGAAAATCTACCGACACGGGTGCCGAGCGGATGTTTATGATGCAATTTACAGTTCGTATATTGCCAGGCACTTCATATAACACGACAATACACTTCTGAATTCTCTTTCAAGTTGTTTGGGTTTCTTGAAACCTGCATTTGAGAATTCTTTCTTACCTTGTTTATCTTAAACTACTTACGTTGTATCATTACAAATAGAATACAATACATTGTCACGTGCTATAATAGTAGTACTTACTTATAATTTATTTGTTTACCAGGATAACATTAATAAATCTAATACATTAGAAAAGCTAATAGATTACATCATTTGTATTTACTAAGACATCTAAACTCAATGTATTCAATCCAGTCAATGAATGAATCGTCCGCAATGCTACACTAGCGGCATCAATCGAAGCCATAAAACATCTACTTTACGACGTGAAGACCTCAAATGGCTCATAAAAAGCTTCACAAATTCACTCACAGATGGCGGTACGGTCGTTGAGCGATGTACGCCATCTACAGCCGACAGTTTGAATTATACTTCACTAAGTTGAAGCGCCGAGGTTATGGTTTTATTGGGTTATAAAAGTTACGAGTTACGACGTTCGACCGTCGAATATGGAGATATCGGAGGGCGAATGGGCGTGTAAGACAAGAGAACGACTTTTATTGTTTGTAAATTGGCTGTAAAATTATGAGTTCGCTCGTATTGTGCGTAATCACGGCGATCAGCTGTTATTTTATGGGATAAATCACTTTATTACCGCAAGTGGTGGTTTATGAGGCTATAAAGCTTCATTCAAATGGGCGTCAAGTTGTCTACCGCGTCGATGTGCTAATGTAAATAATATTAACTAATGCTTTATAGCTTTACTACCTACCTGTAATTTATTGATTTCGCTCTATGAATAACGAAGAGAAGTAATTCACACTTACGGCCTGCGGCTGAATATTGATAACTGCCCATGTTTTAATTATAGGTATAAGTTATTTACCTATGGACATATTTATTAGTAATATCAATAAATATTTTTAATAAAGTATTGTACAAAACGAATTTGATATAATTTAAATACTTAATTCTTAATATTATTTTCAATGCATAATTAATTAAATTTATAATCTAATCACTAATCTTTTGAATTATTTAAATATGACGTAAATGCTAAATTTTATACAAGGTTACAGCACAGCATCGATTAATGAAGTATGGTTCAGCTATTCACCAATAGATGGCGGAATGTATTTATTGCGCTTTAATTTCCTGCCTTTTCGTTTTCGATTTGTGTAATTAATGAAATAGGTACAAATAAAATCCAACGCTAATCTAGATTAATTATTTAAATAGATTAATTAGTTTCGTTATCTTTTATCTAGGAAAGTACCTATTTTTACAGCTCTAATTTGTATTCACAGTCACAATGTACAATTACATTGCCATACCACCGTTGCTTCCCGGGTCATAGGTAATTTTTCATAATATTTAGGCTCAAACGGTGTCTTGAATTCATCCATAACAGATTCATAAAGCTACGTATCATCGAATCCAGGTCATATTACGCAACAGTTGCACATATTGCCACATAACACAAAGGTATCTTTATAACATAAATAAAAAACAAAAATATATTTTCAAATACATTTAATCCACATAAAAACAAAACCGAATGTAGAGAGTTGTTTTTCCAACTCAAGTGTTTTTATCTTCGCCCAGTAGCGAAGTGAACCGGCTAATTATTTGTTTTACGGCATGTTTACGATTACCGTCATCGTAAACTTGACGTTAACGATCATTTAACACCTCCGTGATTGTTTGTATGGGCCCTTATTTTACAACCGCTTTATATTAATATTGTAAACACGGTTTTTTATTAATTGTTCCATTGGTTATTGGATTAAAAAGATTATTTTGCATATTTTTCAGATTATATCAATTTTATTTTTGGGATTTGAAATTGATTTCGTGTTGTCTTTTGGCATAAATCCAAAATGTATTAATGTTGATTATCTACCTATTTATAGCTGGGAATTAATTTATAAATAATTTGTAAGACAATCAGATATTTACTCGTAGATACATAATAGGTAATATATAATTGTAAATTTTTTTTCACTGTTTGTAATACAGTGAAAAAAAATGTATCTGCTAAAATTAATCGCCCAAACTACTTGATCAATTTTAATTTGTTTGTCACTGAGTGAAAATGATAGTTTGTTATTCCTACACTACATAATAATATTGACGAATACTCTATTAAATTCATATATAGATAGAAGTTAATAACGAGATAGCCAGGCATCTACAATATTCGACTGAATTGAGCTACCCAAGTACGCAGTTAATAACTGAGGGTAAGAAAAAGACAGAAAATAAATCAAGAGTGAGAAAGAAACAGTGAAGCACCATTATTTATGAGATGCACATTTGGGTTGAACAGCACCAAATAAAAAGTTATTTCCTTGTATGGTTATGATATTAATGTTCTGCCTTCATTTTGTTATTATAAATAAGCAGGTACAAAGTAAGGTGAATTTTGAGTCTTTTTAGATACCAATTAAGGTGCCAAATTGTTTAGCAACATAGTTGTAATTTATTATGATGATGTGATTTTAATATTTATTTGCCTTATATTCGTGATATATTTTAGTAAAACTATAAAATAGTTACGAGTTATAGCTAGATAGCTACGTAATATAGAGTAGGTCTCCAGTTGAAGAATATAATATATAAACACTAATGATTCTGACGTCAAAATATGTTTCATATTTTAAATGTTCACTCGTAGCCTTTTTGTAGTCTATAGGTATACTTACACAAAAATACTCTTAACATATAGCGCAATTCCAAAATCCAATTTAACCCATAAATGTTAATATTTTATCTGTGAAACTCCCTAAGTCTCAAATAAAAAATAAACCTAAAATATGTAACGAAAAAGAAATTAAAAATAAGAATAATGTAGACATGTTTTTCGCGACCGTACCGCCTATCGCTATGAGTAAGTTATGGCCGCCGTAGGGTGAGTTACACCCTGCTTAGGTCACGTGGCTCGAAAGGGATGCCACCACCAAAAATCTGCGGGAAAAAAAAGGACAAAACAAGTTGGGGCGGCAAGTTATCTTCGTTTCATTCAACTCACACTCGCGCCGCCCGAACGTCCGTATAGATCAATAAAACTACTTTATCTCTTTTTGGCACATCCCCATCCCGTCGGCGACTTCCTAGAACGACACTTTGTAAGCTGCATCAACCTTTCTCTATTAAAAATAAATACACTCGTCGAACAAAAGTTTCTTTGCACAATTCTTTTTAATTTCATAATGCAATTGTCACAGACAAAAATGTGAAAGCAACGGGACGAATAAAAAAAAGAAATAAGAAATTCAAAAACAGACCGTTTTGTTCAGAATCTTTTGTTCTTTTTTTGAAAAAAGGAATCCCGTTAACGCAATTGTCGCCCGTTTTTTACGTTGTGAGGTCGCGTAAGAACGTTTTATCCGTGTTTACAAAGGTAATAGCCATAAAATATTATTACCGGGCTATTAGGAGCGAGCCACAGGTAGGTCCGGGTGGCAGTCGCTAGTTCATTGCCGCTACGATAGCGCACCGGTAGTTGTAAGTAATTGAAGCTGTTAATTTGTCGTTAAGTGTTCTCGTGTCTTGTTCGAAGCGCTCGGCGTGTGATTTAGGTAGGTCTACTGTCACTTCACTTTGTTATTTGATATTAATATTATTTTTATACTTTCCTTTTAAGTACCTAAGTGTACATGGAAACATACTTACCTATTTAAAACTATTTGACGGTTAACATTTTGTTTTTTATTATTTTGATTACAGGGCAATAAGATTTTTTATGTGATAAGTCTCTAGGAGTTTATAAAAAAATGAAAAACACGATTCTTAAGATGGTTTAATGTGAATATTTCGCCAGAACAAACCCAAACTCAGATCCTTCAAAATTAATTTTTAAAACATCTTTTAAGAAGCCATCGATATTTTAGAGCCAATTCGGTTTTTCGGTAGGGTTGTCACAACGGCATATTTCGGCCCACCATCTTCCGGTATCACCTAATAAAGTAATTACCCCGGTTCGCCCGCCTTCCTCACTTCGCCCGATGTAGGGACGACACAAACGATTTTGTCTGAATTTAAAATTGAGCAATTTGGAAATGTAAGTACACCCTGTCGTGTCTTCGGATTAATTTACAAATTGAGTTAAGATGACATTAATGTAGGGTGGATTGTTAGGCTTAATGCTTTTCAACTAGATAGGTTATATAATTTATTAAATATCCTTTCAATGCAGCTTAGAACAAACCGCCAAACATACAAAGATTTCTGTATCGTGATTTGAAATTTGGAAAAGGGTGCGGAGAAATGATTAGGTAAATAGAAATAAAATAAAATAATAATACAATAAAAAAAATAAACTTCTTGCAATACCATGAAACATGCAGGCTTAAAAAGATGTCTGAGTAAAAAAACATTTAAATGTGAATCATTCAAGTAGGTATCCAAATTTTTCAGTGAAAACGTTACATACTTGAAGCGGCGTATGACGCTTTTCTAATGATTTTGAACGCCTTAAATTGGTCTAAAGTTTTAAATTAATATTCGAACCTAGTAGCTAAAATTTAGTACTAACAACAATAAGTAAGAAATAATATCAACAGCATGTGTTAATAGAAATAAAAAGTCACAAACATCACTTCACTGAACATAACCAAAATCCTTCAACATGAACTCTGACAATCTCGGCTCATCATATTCTATTCTATAGCTTCTATCCTAATACAATAAAATCGTTCTCCTATAACTCGATGGTGTTGTAGCAATCTTAACTTTCCCCCAGTTTTCCTTTTAAGGGAACTTATATAACATATGTATGGGGATGTTTCCAGTTTTGTCACGAATAGTGATTTTTTGGTGATAGGGAGAGAAACGTAGCTATAATGTTTACTTTTGTATCACTTAACGGAACTGCTCAGTTTTATTCATTTAGTGCTTTTGATATTTATCGGAAGTATCTCCGTCTTTTTACACATGTTAATAATATGAGGGAATAGGCAATAATAATTAATGATCAGAAAAAGTTTTATGATATTTAAAATGTATGGATGAAATAAATGCTTTACTAAGCAGGTAGGCTAGCAAACAACTCTAGTCTAACAATAAAGTCTATCCACTTATTAACATAATAATAAGAAAAATGTTAATAATGCCCGGTTTCTGAGGAGAGTTAATGGAGTTTATCGATAGGATAAAATATAACTTACACAAATTAAAAATGACAGTTGTATAAATAAACGAGTTCTATTGTTCTACTTTTATATTAAGTCAGTTTATACTTAATTGATGAATAACTTTAATCTCACGGCTTAGAAACCATATAAGTCAGTCAACAATGTAATAAGAAGTCAAAAATTAATAAAGCAAACACAATTTTAGAATTTTCTAGAACAATGTTTATAAAAATAATTTTACATACAATATAATATATTTTCTAGTACAAATTGACTTATTCGTCAACTCGCGAGCGTGTAACTCGCTTGCTTCACTAAAGTAGTTATGGGAAAACAGGGAAAAAGGATTCAAAATTTTGTTTTTATGACTTTGTTTTAGAGGTGGAAAGTTGACGACAAAAAAATTGATAAAATCAGAAGCTCGCGAGTTGACGAATTAGTCTACAAATTGAATAACTTTGTATTATAATTAAGAATTTTAACATAGATAAAACGTTGATTACTATCTAAGATGAGATTAAAATTTCAAAGATAACATAAATTCCTCACGTATCTCAAGATTTCGCTCTTAAAATACGAGCATTCAACATTAAGGAGATACAGCATTGCGCTCATACTTATATTGTTCGTATCAAACAAAAGTTTGGTCACGCTTAATGCCTTTACGACTGCCGGGGGTGACATAAAGAAAATGAAAAACATTTTGTATTATTCTTGTTGCGCTCTTACCCGCGTAACTTCAACGACCCTCAGTAGGGCGGCCGCACACTATACACACCTGCGATTGTCGGGACCTGCCTTGAGTTTAGCTCGTAGACATCTCTAGGGAGTTTGGTCTGGCTAGATCATGGGCAGGGTACGGTACGGTACATGACATATTTTAGTCAGGTTGCCTCATTAGGTATCACCATAATTTCAACCAATAAACAGCCCACAGCTGGGCACGGGTCTCCTCCAAAAAATGTGGAGGGAATTTAGTCTACTATACCACGCTGGCCAGACGGGTTGGTATAGGGTTTGTTTCGAATTAAGTATAGCTATACCTTATTATGCGCTCTAGTTAGAGAAGAGGAGATCCAAGCCCAGCAGTGGGACATTAATGGGTTGCTGATGATTACTTATTCGCTATTAAACTGCCAGTCGTTTTGTCTCCTTCTAACAGATAGTATAAGGAAATATTTACAACATAAAAGACACTGAACAATACATAGAAACAAACCTTTTCATATTACTTACTAGCTTCCGCCCGCTGCTTCACCCGCGTGGTATGTATTTTATACCTATAAAACTTCCTCTTGAATCAGTCTATCTATTAAAAAAAACCGCATCAAAATCCGTTGCGTAGTTTTAAAGATTTAAGCATACATAGGGACGGACAGACAGCGACAGTGACTTTGTTCTATACTATGTAGTGATGCTATTATTAATAACCAATAAAGGAATAATAATTATAGAAACTATTTATTAATACCTATTACTAATTCGATTGCCTGTTAGCGTCAAATAGACTAAAATTAATTCAAAATAAACTTAATATTATTACTTAATTCAGTTTAATTTATAACAACATTTATCAAATGGAAATATTATAAATCACTATCATTTTAAATGCTACGATTTGCATTTCCAGTTTGGAAAATCGCAGTTGTCGAAATAAATCGTGTTGTCTCAGCTTGCCTAAGTGCTTCCCTCTGTATCCAACGGTTTTTGCTTAGACAAATATCCACAGAAACTAGTTACGTGTTCCGACTTGTTTATGTCGAGTTTTTAATATTTATCACCTGCTGTGATCCATCTCAATGTAGCGAGCTTCGTAAGAAATGTAGCAACTTATATTTAATTTAATTAAAGTGTGAGACGCATTCTATGTTAGTGTCTCATGCCATATTTAATGACATTGTCGGTGTAAAAACGTCCTCTGTTGAACAAGGCCATTCTTAACCAAACTAAATTAAAAACACCGTAATTTTAGCCATTGAGTATATAGGTAATATAATTGTAAAAGTAATTATAAGTAAGTTGTAAATTAATAATTAAACAGTCATATCAGCCCAATGACGTCCACTGATGAATATAGGCCTCACCTAATTTCCTCCTCAGCGAGCGATTTTGTGCCGCTTGCAACCAACGGTCATCCGCAATCTTTACCAGGTTGTCGGTCCATTTAGTAAGGGGCTATCACACACTGAATATATTACATTCTTAATCATGTCATAATAATAGTCTGAATTCATTAAATTTGTTAAATCTATCATGACTTGTGGGGCTTACTCGGAGTTTCGACATTCGATTGGTCGGTTTTGATGACGCTGTCAAATTTTTGAGAGTAATATTGACCATATCTAAATTTCCTTAGATTTGACAGTGACATCAAAACCGACCAATCGAATGTCGAAAGCCCTCTGCACTTCTTGTATTGACAAGAAGTGCAGAAGTCAGAGATGTCAGAAAACGTAAACAATTGTAGAAGTCAGAGATGTCAGAAAACGTATACAATTTGTATGTTCACTGACATTGTATAATCAAATAACCGTAACAAAATACAATGTAAATCAGTTAAGGAAAAGCGGAACAAGCCGGGTGTTGAATAAAATTCCTAGGCTGTTAGTATAATTTGGTAACAGAGGCAGTCGGGACGAAGCAATAAACTTGTCGACTCAAACTATTTCTGTGTTGTTTGTTTTCCTTTTGACAAATCGTGTCGCGCACCGACGCCATCTTCCTGCATGCCGCACTCCTCTGCTGCGTTTTGTAACTCCAGAAGATACGTTCGTTCATTGCTCAAGCACGCGGGGACAACTTAACGTAATTAGGCGTAATATGTTTTGTTTGAAAACTTAGACTGATGTTTGAATAATTGAAATAGATCAAGGTATTTATTTAATTCTACAATTAGCATTAATTACACCGATATAAACTATATTAAACTAAGGTTATCAACTAACTTAAATTAAAAAAATAAATAAACAATATTTACAACCTAACACAAAAAATAACAAAAAATTAAAAAGTGGTGCAAAATTAAAAATGAAATAGATTCAGTTTTTTAGTATTACATGTTTTGTCAGGTTTTACAAAGCATAACATGCTTTTAATGACATAGTCTCCATAAAACATAGGTCGTTGAGAATTTTATTTTTATTGCAACTTTTTAAAAAAGCCTAGTTACGTCTACTACTAGACATAGGCCTAACAGATACACCAATCACTGGCCTTACAATATTGAAGCTGAGCGATAAATTATCAAATCAAATCAAATCAAATGTCTTTATTGTGAATCATAGGTAAGTAATAAAGATGTTACAAATTTTAAGATTGTTCAGCTATGTTCAGCCTAAACGGCATACAATATTTGTCATTATTTTATGATGACACAGATACAGATTAATATTAATTCGCAAACACAATTCCCTATTAATTACAATTTAAGTACAATAGGTAATAAATATTTCAATTCAGTATCAATAATTGCAATTTAAATTAGAAAATAATTATGTTTTCATAATATTATTATCTTGTTTATAAAATTAAAACATGTTACACAAACATTGAAAAATCAATTTACTTTAGCTCTTCCTTATAATTACAGAACATATTTCAGAAAACCGAAATGTCTTTGAAATATCCCTGTTTATACACTTGGAATTTAATTCACTTCTGTTCGAAAACAACAAGATTTATACCCACTTACTCGAACCCAATAACTCAGGTCCGATGACGTATACGTTCAAAGACAGTTATATGATATCAAAAGAAAAAAACAGCAGTTATAAATTCATTGAGAAATTAAAAGTTTATCGCTGTTCCTATATTCATGGGAGAGCAACTTCGGTGGCATAGAACCGCCTACGTCAAAGGAAAACACAAATAGCATCAAAGAATAGAAATATATGTTAATCTTTCAGTTACGTTATGTTGCTTGTGAAATATCGCGCTTGTTTAGCTAACGAATGATATATTTTTCTGGTAGAACTGTTGCCAATAACAAGAGGGAAGATTTGTTAATGAAACACTAGAGGTAATGTTATAATTATGATTTATGTAAGTACAAGACTTTGATATTATGATATATGTTATTTTATTAAGGTAACTATAAAACTGTATGTATATTCAATAAATAAATAAAAAAAAATAAAAAAAATATTTGAAATTTCAGATTTACTTGCAGATATTTAAGTCTCAAATTTGTTAACTCTTCGAGCTCTCTAAAACTCAACGATGAATAATTTAATTTATAAATTGCAAGATTGATTTACTTATACGTAATTAAGATATCTAAGCATTGCCACAGCTGCACTGACCCTAAAATATTTTTTTCTCACCTTAAAAATAATAGCTAAGTGCTATTGTAATTAGATTTTTATGTTTGTGTTCACAGTTCGAGTTATCTTTTGGCAAATTTATTAATTTACGCTTTGCTTGAGATATATATCAAGTTTAAGGTATAATGAGGTTTCAGTTATTAATAAATAAAAATAAACTGAATAATTAATTTCGAAAACGAACTAAACCTTATAACATACTTAATGCAACATTAAACAGAACTTATAAAAACTTTATTACTTTTACAAAGAGTAAACAAAACGTTTATTTATAACTATGGTCCAAACTTCTCTTCGGTGTATTCGTAATCTTATATGATTAGACAAAATAAAACAAGATGCTTTACCTGCTACTATTTGAAACTAGTAACAACCTCCAAAACAAACTAGGTTTTACCAACTATAAGACATATTTCATAAATATTATATTATATCGCGGTCACATAACTCAAGTCCGCGTCCCAGCCTCGCTCGTAATTCGTCGTGTGTGGCTCGCGACTCTTCTCTATAACGCCTTTGAAAATATCGCTTTTATACCTAACACATCGCAAACGAAAATAGATTTTAGAAGGCTTCTTAAAGAGTTTAAATTGCACTGCACTAAACAATATATATAAGTCATTATAAATAATGAAGGAGAGTAAAACCTTAGACAGGAGATCTATGATAAACGTGATTTCGGTAACGAGTGCCGTCCCCGCTGATGAATGGTCACGACTCTTTATTTTTCCAAGTAAAAGGGGAAAAAAATGAAAGTGTGAAGCAAGGGCCTTACTAAATAATATTGTGAAAAATAGTTTATTGTTAGATCACGTGATTAGGTGTAATAAACGACGGACGGGATGTAATCTTTTCGAGGGAAAATTGTTTTCATCCTCGCCCGTTTGTTGTGGAGAATGATTATAATTTGCCGATGTTCAGTTAGTGAATGTGCCACAAATCAAGCTTATAAATAGAGGTAGAGGAACGTTTGCAGGCGAAAATATATTTTGGTGTGACTTATTAGGTGTTGATTGATTTTATCTACTTTTGAGATGCATTCGCAGCAGTTCGAAGTGTCAAATTTGGATGCCAGGCGTTGTTGGTCGGACGATATATCTTTAGTCCGCGGGAACTTAGATATTAATACTACTACTACAACATAATGGAGTGATAGCTAGCTGCCATATTTTTGTATTTGTTGCTAACAATACATATCAATTTATGGTCATATGGTAGGTGCCTACCCACAAATTCGAGTCGTTATGGATCTGGGAATAATTTAAAAAACTGAACAACATAAAAAACTCATAATCAATATTCATTTCGGAATACCTATTTAATGCATATGGATGTCCAAAAACGACACAAAATGTCAGCTATTTAGTATATTTTTATTTGCTGACAAGGTAAGAAACTAAGCAAAAATCGGCAAGAATCAAAAGCCACTCTATTTGCTTGTCAAATAGTTAACGATTTGCATAACTAATTAAATTACATTTTTGTAGTGCAAACACACGTCGACCAATTTTGCATGCAACTTATTGTCTCCTTGACAACTCACGAATGCAATTGCTTACTCTTAATTGAATGAACCAAAACACTGTATATTTTATGGCGCACCCATTAAAACTAATAAGAGTCATCCATACTCTTGTTAGTGTACAAAGATATTGTTACTTTATTATAGATTTATTAGAAATCATACATAAAGATTTATGGCGTGTGTCCTCAACTGTCCTCGACCACTAAGCACTACACTACATAGGTTTCTGTAGTAGTATAGAAAAAAATAAAAACAATTTGCAAACTTGTAGAAGTTTGCACCTGAATAATAATTTTATTGGCTCAATAATTTTTAATTATCTATTTAAGGGCTGTCACTAATAGATAAAAAAATATTTGCATAATTTTATTGGAAAATATAAGTTCGCGTATTATCTGGTCGATTCTTACACTGTTGCCGATTAGACATTCTTCTTTTGTTTCTACTAATTGTATCAATCTCTTCTTGTATTACCGTTTATTCTAGTTATTTATGACATAATATATCTCGGTCTCCGTATAGTTTAGTATTTGAGCTCAAAGATTAAATCAAATTAAAACTAGTACCTAAATGTTAACGATATTATATTAATGACTTTAAAGGAGGAAGGAGCACCTTACCAGTACCTAATTTAAAGCTATTTTGTTGAGTTCTCTCGTACCCCAATTCTCGATTACCCACGATTTTACCACATGCTCTAACAATAACAATGCGAGCTCATCGACTTGAGTATGTAAGTACTTGGTGTGCACCGTCTACACGATGCCAATGTTGCCAACTCGATATCATCTTATTTCCTTGGCATCGACGCCAGCGACGACCGCTTGATTTATACCCCTTTACCAACCTACAAAACTTTACGGATTAAATAGTTTTTTCTCGTTACAATATTTGCCAACTTTTCTTTTTCACTTTTTTCTGTCGCTACTATAATTTACATCGTGTGTAGGCTCAATTTTGCATACATTTGCATTGTTGTATTTATTCGTTCAAATAAAATGGTTCACGAAATTCTGTAATTATTAAGCGACGCTTTCTGCCGAGACTTGTTGTCACATAAAATTAATGACAGTTAATACCTTTTGTTTAATGCGAGTGCAAAAATGTTTGTGTAGCCAACATAAATCATTTGTTTCCGCAGACAATGAATTTAAAGTAAAAACAAAGCATTTGATACAATAAATAAAAACATCGATTATGTGAAGGCGTAACTAAAGCGACAAACTAAAATAGCTTTAGTTGCAACCCTCACATGCCCGACTTAATGGTGGCACATAACAAATTGTTACAGAAATAAATAGCAAGAAAAAAGAAAGATTAGTCTGAGCACGTCGACCGCATTAGCCGGGCCCAAAAATAAAATTAATATAAATATCGTGTAGTGTGAAAGTTCACAAAGGCGACAAACTATCGCGCATGCGCCTACTCATGGTTGCTTTTAAAAACTTCCGTATAATTGGTAGCGTCTTGAAAGATGGAAATTTAGGTGAAAGCCCTGCGGGTTAGAATGCTGTTGATACTCGTATTTAGTGATAAATCTTAAATATTAAATGCACATAACTATTAACGTGTAACTGAACGTATCTAAATAAAATTTGAATTTTATTGAACCATTGAAAGTGTCGAATTAATAATGTGTGAGAAAAATATATGTGTTTGTATTGCTACATATTCTGGTTACTGGTAATAGTAATTTTAGAACGTTATTAAAACATTTGTAACGATTTATTTATTTTCATTTGAATTAAATATACAAGCAAACGTTTGGAGTAACTTTTCGTTCTTTTTTTCACGCGGTCGTGTCATGTTTTGTGAAATTTACGCCCAGCTTAAAGCGTCCAAAATTTTAGCTGGTGCCGTCCAAAATCCTGATAAATGTTCCGGGCGGGGGGCGGTACCTCCGTTGCGGGAAAAAAATCACAGTACCCCTTTTAATATTAATATTCTTCGCAAAGCAAATTGTGTTAGATTCTAATGTAATTTACGTATGTAATTTTGGTGAAAAATAACGTTAAAATTTTATGTAAATACATTTTCATAGATACAATAATTCTCGGTTAAAACTTGATAATAATTACGATGGCAACGACAGATAAATGAGAGGTGTATTGAATTTAACAATTTTTCATAACTCGATGATATTTAACAAAACAATTCTAACAATAGATAGACGATACAGTAATGGCGTATATCGAACACACGTCACTCGAGGCCCGCACACGTCGGGTGGGGATGTAGATAAATTGATGGCCACTCCGCGCAGCTCGCAGGTACGCGGGGAGCAACCGAACTCCTTTTTAAACATGGCACCCCAATTCCAATTTTTAAATTCGAATATAATTGGTTGTTCGAATTTTGAACTTCTCAGCTTTCTATTCGATGATCGCAAGGTGTGAATAAAAAAGAAATGCTAACTTGTTTTCAATCATTATTGTTAATACGTTAATATGTAGAGTGTTAGGTAGCGAAGTTTGAAAATGCATGGATAGAAAATAATATAAATTTTCGTATCACTGGATATTTATTAAAAGAAAATGTGATTTGCATTATGTTAAATTACGACACATACATTACAAATACATTTTCAATGTGGTTTTAAGACTTCAATAAATTAGAAAGTCTCTTGCGGTTATCACCATAAAACCCTTTCTTTAAACTGAATGTAATCTCTATAGAATTTACATACAAATGTAAAGTATTTTCACATTAATCTTATATGCGTTAACGAATGTAATAAAATCCTTACAGGCTGGGGTGGAATCTGAGACAATTTGCCACGCTCGCCCCTTCGTAAGCCCACCTATGCGTCTTTCTTATTGCCGCCTAAATCTTGAATATACAACTAAGATTAATCCCGCTGAAAGAAAGGGTGATGCAACCCTTTTGAGGCATGTTTGTGTTAAAAAAACAACATTAGAGGAGAATTTTTCGCGAAGCTTCGCGCGGCTTAAGTCGGTGATATCAATTCATAAATTAATGTTACTTACGCTTTGATGGGTTTAAGTTACAAATTAGCATTTTTTTTCAACTACCATTTTTACCCGACTACCAGGAAGGGTATTGTTTTTTATTTAACTATTGTTGTTGTTGAGTTGAGGCTTACTGCCGCAGACAGAGTCGTCACTCGTCCATTAATTAGTAATCTGTCATTAAAACAATTTTTCCATTGAATAATCGTCTTTAGGCGTATAGACTTAAGTATTAAACGTTTTTACTAAATAAACTTTATAGTTAAGTAACGTCTCTGAGTACGGCAGTATGTCAATAATATGTTCAGATTCTCATCTTGAAACTGCGCTAAGCATTTATTTAATGAGTTAACACCATATCTATATGTTTAAATTTCATTTCGTGGCGGTTATTGAGCGTTAATTACCTTTTTTACTGTCGTGTGAAATACCTAGGTAGTTAAATAACGGCTCCTAGGTGATAATTGCCAGGTTAATTACTGAACAAGATACACGTTTGTGTATTTTGAGGTGTTGATTGCAGTAAAGTGTTTCTAATCATGACTTAATTAAATATGATTTATGTTTTCGACCAGTTCTTGAATCGATTACCTCTTCTTAATAATGATGAATATAGTTTATCTTGAATTCTCTTAGAAAAGATTATAATTATGTTAGAAAAATATGGTTTTTGGAGAGTGCTAGTAATAAAATAAGTTTGACAATTGTTTCGTGATGCACGTACGTAGTTCGGCGGTCGATATTCATTATTTCCACGGTAGAATACTCGCAACCCTTATCAAGGGAAGACGCCCGTTTTTTCTCGGTTTTCCCAAATAATTTATTTAGCGGGCCGCCGTCAATTTATCTCTGTGGGAGCTAATTTCGCGTCGGCCCGGTGGCTGGCTGGCGCATGCTGTAATTCAACAAATTGCGCGTCCTACTGGATTTATGGGCTCTCGCACTTGACGAAGCGCCTGCCGCCCTTCTTCCATTGTTCTTTGGTGCTGCGTTATACTGGTCAACATCTGAAAATAGAATAGAATTCGTGTTAGTCGCGTTTGAGGTCGTCGCCCGTGCCGGCAGCGACGCTGTTCATTTTGCTGCGTTCGAAAACAGATTAGGACCTGAACTGGCAGTTGCGTAATGTTTTGCTCACAAATATATGACATCAGAAGATAAACGTTTGTTGAATGTGCACATGTCTCAGGAGTCAAGTCAGAACCGTCGTTTTGGTGTAGTAAACAGTAAAGTTTAATATGAGAATGGCTATTTTCCGTTTCCTCTGTGCTCAGTATGTGGCCACCCTTATCTCTTCTGCAGTAGTAACACATAATCGTATCAATTATTCGGTTCGCGTCCCTCTTCTTTATTACTTTCCTTGACCGGGATGGTAGGTGAGCCTTTTTGTACTACTTTGACTTTTTGCGAGTTCCCCCCTACTACGTATGTAGGTGTTTCCTTGTTTATCGCAATACTATGTATGTACCTACTGATTGTTGGGACGTTTAATCAAACGGTTGTCTCATAATTGTAACTAACAATATTTTTGCGTTTGATGTAAACCGTACACAACCGATTCTGTTGAAAATTTCTTGGGGCTAGCAGTGGACATCCTATAGTTGAAACGATGATGATGATGATATTAATTTTTCTACGAAAATATTTAACTACTAGCGATAAGGTTTCTATTGTCATTATCATGTTTTGTCGAGTAAATAGGTAACTTACTTATTCTCAAAAGAAATTTATGATTAAAAATAAAAAGCTGGGCAAAGCAACGCAAGCAATACGACCGTTTCTGTTATGTGTTTCTTTCTGCTGACTGCGGATCGCCAAACAGTCGGAGTCGGCCCTCTCGCGCGCGCTGCGCGAATGGGCCAGATCAGCAAAGTATCCGTATAGAGCTGTAAATAAACAAAAGTAAATAATTAACTATCTAGTATTTTAAAAAACTATTTAATAATTCCTTCGTAGGGTTGTTTTTCTTTCTCGTTTTATCGGTGGGTGTAGTGACGGATTTAGAATACATAATGTCACTACCCCATTTCTACCTGTGGGTGTCGTAAAAGGTTAGGAGTTAACCGTAAGTAGACAAGAGCACTGCTAGAAAAGAAAAATTCGAAACAAACCCTATACCAACCCGTCTGGCCAGTAGGCTAAATTCCCTCCAAATTATTTGGAGAAGACCTGTGCCCAGCAGTGGGCATATAGGTTGAAATGATGAGGGTTATTTATCTTAAACAAATGTCAACTTCATTGTATTCATTCATATATTTAGTCTCGTAAACCTAGTCTAGAAACTTATTATTTTGAAAGCATAAATTTAGACAATACAGAGTATATAGATAGGTACTAAAATTTGGAAACTCAAAGTTCAGTTTAAGTAAAAAAGCGGACCGGCCCATATTATTTATACTAATATTAGGTATAAAGAGATAATATTTGTCAGTTTGAATCATAATCTTCAAGACTTCTCAAAAAACTTCATAACATTTTATATACCTACCCAGAGATAGTCTTGCAGAAGGATATGGGCTGCTCTTTACCGACATACCATGTGGGCGATGCCGTGGATGGAAGCTAGTAGTGAAAGGTCAAAAGAGTTTCATTTCACACTATGACACTTAAATTGCTACTAAATTAATATTTAATCGCTATAATATAACTATATTCACGCATTTAATTTATTGCATACATTTATTCATTCATTGAATATATTACTGTATTTCCAATAAAGTGACTTGTTTGATCGCACGCAGATATTAAATAACACACTTAAACTATAACTGTCACACACGCAACTGCTCGATACAAGTCCACCGTCTTTGTAAATCAGCATATGCAAAGTGGTATAGCAATAAATCTAGCTGCTCTTGCTCGTTCTCGCATCATGTTACATCTTAATTTCAGAGCCGGCTCGACGGAGCCTGCCTGCCAGAGATACAGCCTTTTATCAAATACGCATTACGCTAGAAATTAACTTTAACTGAAAAAAAATTCCCCGTTCCGTGAGCATAAGCGATAAATAATGAAAAGCTGTTAGAATACTGAGTTTGTTTTAACATGCCCATGGGGCTCGCGCGAAATTATTTGCATTTTAAGTCCGCCCTTGTTTATGAGAACGTATTTCGATTTGATGAAATATCGTCGTGCACTTTAAATTTTAAATTGTTCCACACTAGTGCCAAGCGTCTATAAATACCGCCGAAACGTCGCATTTGTCTCTTCGGCAATAAACCGAAATTATAAACTTCCAATTATCCTAAGCCAACATAAGCAATACCAATTTTTCATACAATGTTTACCTAACCCTGCTTATATTATACATTATTTATGGCAATACCAAACACGCATTTGCATTTTTAATTTTTTATGATTGGCATTTTGATTAATTTCGCTTTTCCTTTTGTTTCAGGTGGCCGTTGCGTGTAAAGCGTTGTCGATGCTTAGGTAGGTGTTAGGGCCAAGTTGTATGTAAGTTAGCGCGCTCCAATCTATGTATACGCAGTAATTGTGATGTATCTGTTACGATTGTCATATTGTCGCTCGGCCCCGCACGCTACACGCTACTCGCGGTTTGACGTCGCGAGATCAAGATATCAAAATCGAGTATCGAATAAATTTTTATGCCAGCCCACACGAACGCTTAGGCAATCGACTGCCAGAGATTTATTGTCAAAATTTCCCGTTAGTAACGCTTACCGAGCACACTCCGCGTATCACTATTTCACAAATAAAAGAACCAGTCGCGATATCATCGTCGACTATAAATTATATGAAGCTCGGATGAAAAATACGCAATTCGGTCTTCACTTATTTATCGCTTAGCTTGACTTACATACGAATATATTATGTTAATATGATAATATTAAACACTCGACTCGATTAATAAAAATCGATTAGTATCGAAATGTTATGCAACCGTGTCCGTGATAGAGTGAGTGGTGGTGCAGTATATTCTAGATAGAACCATTAGAAAGCGTACAGTTATTGTCCGGACGACATGGCGTTAGTTGTGAGCCTGTCGCTATCTGTCGGGGTGATCTGCTATCATGTTCCATCGGGACGGTGGCTGCTCCGCGCTAGGAATAGGTCGAGTTCCCGCGTACTGTTCCGTGATATATTGTTCCGCATCTCCCTGTATAAATCTTGAACGCCTGCTGAGGTACACGGGACACGGCCGCCGCGCCGCAGCTTCGAGCTTCAAATGGAATTGTGTTTTTATTTATCGTGCGAATCGTGCCCCACTATCGCTCACTCGAAATCGCACTTTATCTGCCAAAACGCGGTGTCGTACCGAGGTGGGTTTTACAGCTCTTTATAGCTACTATTTTTGTTTATTTCATCTCAATACCGTTCATACGAGTTACGATTAGGTAGAAACACAGTATCCGTTGATTATTGAGGGGTGCTTGCCAACATTTCGTATACGTACCTAGATATTATTTCTTTACAAAATATTCGGTAGCGAGCGGGCGTAGAAAATGCACAAGGGGTGCGAATGCGTTCACTGCGACAAGGGAAATCTCATACTATTCATATGATCTTACTAGAATATAAGAACGTGTTGCGCGGAGTTTATAATACTCGACGTTTTGACCAGAAATAATATTGTATTAATATTATAGAATTGTTTATAGAAGTATTGAAATCGTCCTCATACGACTTCATCCCACGTCGCAGTGTCAAAACAAATTATTGTAATATATATATTAAGAGTTAGTATATATGTACGAATACTTGTAACCGAAATCTGATGTACAACGTCTGTATACGTCTTTGGAACACATAATAGTGATACATTTACAGACTAACTTAAAAATATTTTTTGCTGGCGCGACGCAAATGGCGAACGTAAACTTACCATAATTTTATGTATATTTATGAGATTTTTGACTTTATCAATTGAAAATTGAAGACGGATTTTCGTGCCTACCATTTTTTCTATTAATGTATTATGTATTTTACATGTAGTCCATTGCGTCTCGCCAGATATCCTATACGTAAATACAAAAGCTTTAGTATGAAAAAAAAAAATATTCCATTTATTAGTCGATAGCTTAACTTATTCTTAGAAAAATAGTTTACCTATAGTCACTTAAAAATGACATGAATCATAACTAGTTGTGCCCAGTATACGAATAGCTAATTAAATTTAAGTAATAGATAATGTAATTTATTTTAAGATACAGTAGTAGTAATATTTTTGGATTCCTATAAACATATACGTAATTTTTTCTTCTGTATAATGTAATGACGACTCGAGAAGTCGTGTAAAATTTGATCGAGGTTCTTTCGGCACATTTTAAGTTTAAATAACGTTCTTCGAAGTGCCAAATTCATTTTTTTTTTATTAATCATCGAATCATCTTATTACCTCTTTTTATAGTTCCTTTTTAATGATAATTAATATTTTTTATTATTATTTAAACAACGATTTTGTATTTTGCACTATTTACTTCCACAAACGTAAAAGTACATTAACATTTTACATGTATGAAACATGTATAAGTGGAAACAATACTTGTATGAAACTTAAATAATGTCGCGGTGAAAACGCCCTGTTACTGAAAGAATCTTGGTCTAAGTTTTAAATAAACTTTTGTTATACATATTGTAAATATTATGAACTTATTTATAAAGCTTCTTAATCAGTATAAAACAAATTGTTGTATACTATTCACGGAATTCGAAATTCGTACACTTGTTTTAATCATTCACATTATTTTGCATCATTTTGAAAATTATAAGTTTGCCGTTGAACGAAATCGATAATTTATTTTAATTCGAAACGTGCTCATGAATGTAATACGTAAATTTGTCCTTCACGAAGCATTTGTCATACGTAAATAGGTAGGCCCAATTTTATTGTAATGTAAAATAATTATAATATAGTAATATGAAGAGAAATACTTAAAAACTCGAGGGATTCTAGAGTAGAGAATGATTTAAATGTTTGTGTTTCATGATTGTAACTGTGTGAAAAGTTGTGTAATACTATATTACCTATCATTACCTATAATTATTATGAATGGAAAACGATATTATAATTTTTTGTACAATATCGGCTATAGTGCGAGATGAATCTGCATTAAATAAAATTCTGTTACTGTACCACTTGCTTTTATTTATTCCCACATTTAAAATAAAACTACATAAAATATCAGTCCAATGACGTCCACATATGCACATAATTATGTAGGTCTCATCTAATTTTCGACAGCAAACTTCAGGCCTGCAATGAAATAAACTTTGAACTGAAGTAACAGATGAAATATTGAACCAATGATAAGCTAAACACAATGTCCATTAATTGGATGAAAAAAAATGATTTATGCGAAAGTATATTTCATGCCCAGATAGATTTGAATCAATTCTTCTGAATTAGAAGTCTGAACACTACGAGAATAGACTGCGAAATAACAAAACTTTAAATATGTCGCATTCTCACTGCTGACAAATAAAATTACGAGATGTTAATTTGTTTTACTTTGCACAATATACTTAGTTTACTAACATAGGTACAGTTTATCTTTAAATTATTTGCCTGTGGAGCGTAGTAAAAAGTTACAATTCGACCTAAAAATATTTGCCAAAGGAAAATTCAATATCGGTTAATATAAATTCAAATCAAAAAGATACATTTTAGGTTTTGAACCCGTAGAAAATGTATACGTTTTTCAATACAATAAGTTGCGATATTTTGTTTACGCACATGCTTCCAACAAACTTTCAAAATCTCAACACTTCTGTATGAATTACAATTTAAATTCTTCAGTGGTCACAAGCCAGACAAGTGTGGAGTCTCGTTATTAGCCATTGAATATAATTTATGTCACTTGATGAAATGTATGAGGTGGACTGTACTCGTAAATTCATTTCATAACTGAGGGTTCTAACTAAGCTTGGAGAACAGTGTTAAGTATTATTTCTTTTAAAAGATTGTAAGGTTCTGCGCAGACGAGTATACGTATTTTATTTAAGAATGAATAAAAACTTTTTTTATTTACCCAACATTTTGTCAGCGTTTATCGATGTAACGGGCATACTGATAGGTAAAGTATTAATATTATATTATTAATCTATGAAATGTATGTTATGATATATAGTACGTGACGTGGACCCGTTTCAAAATAATTCATAATATATATTAAGTAGTCACGAAAGTTTACAAGTATGTCCCCTCTTTTTATCACGTCTCTGCATTTGAAGAACCCTATAAGGTGTGAGCTTACTATAATATCGATATCGACTAATTCAGATTCGATACCGGTGTTAAATATTCCAATATTTACAACTGCTGCCACTTTAACACATTTGACAGCGAAATCGACTCTGACTAAATCGATAACGATATTCATGGTAGTCTCTCTGGAGTTACTATGGGAAAGATGCATAATCTTAACAGTGTTTTTGTAGGGTTGGGTCCTATTACAGCTTAAACTAACACGTTATAAGTTTTTTGAAGCTTAAACTCTCCGGCATCGGAAATAAACATGGCCTTTTATGATTCAAAATAATAAAATCTAACGATTGCCTGGAAATCCCTGACATATGCATGTACAGACAAACGTTGAAATAAAGTAGTGTACGTATCGAGAAAAGTAGCCATGGTGTCGTGCCAAACAGGAAGTTTGCTTGCGAGGCCGCTACGGGATGTGGGGTTCGATTCTTTGCTACACGATTTTAGACTTTATTTATTTACACATGTGAATGTAGGAAATATATTGCAGAATATTTACGTTTTGGCATATTTAGAAGTGCATGTTTTGTTAAAAGTTTGGAAGGGTATAGGTACCTAGATAAGGTCAGTATGAGTATTGAGAATGCTGGATAAAATATTGAGCAACACAGAACTGTGATAGTAATTAATCATATTTTAATGTAAGTAGAGCTTTAATCCCATACCAACCTGTCTGGTCAGCGCGGTATAGTTGGCTAAATTCCCTCCACACTCTTTAGAGGAGACCCGTGCCCAGCAGTGGGACGTTTATGGGTTGAAATGATGATAATGAAGTTTCATAAAATCTGAAATTAGAGTCACAATTTCAGCTTTAATTTTGTCAACATGGTACGTATATCCTCTTAACTCTTAGATTCTATTCTAAATTAATATCTGCATGAAATTGACACCAAGAATATTTTCTAAAAACAAAATCTTGCAGTCAGACGGAATATAATCTTATCACCTGTATCCATGTCTGTTTTAGCCATACATAAATAAACCATACTATTTTTAACTATACGACAGAAACATCGCGACGCGTATAGTTACGAAACCCATTCCCGTTACGTGGGATTTTCTAACATTATTTATAACCAAGAAACTAAGCTCCATTTTTTATAAAACACCTAAATTTGGTGGTCCGTGTCTGGGTTCACATAAATCAGGGTGTATTCGGAGGATTACCGCAAGAGTAATGACTATAGTCCACCTGGTGAGGGACTCCTATTATTTAGCTATTTGCTCGGCCGTACACTTCTTGCTTACAGCATTACGATGGAGATACGTATGTACAAAGAGGTAATTTATAACTATTCTACAGGGGATTACAATAGGACACTATTCAACTACAGTAGGAAAAAGTATAGTTTCTTAAAAAAATAATCACCGTATTATTTATTGTGAAATTAAATACTTACTAAATTCAATTATATCTTGGCCTTGCTTTATTTATTTAACTAAATTTTTTTATTAGCGCTGTAATGTGATGCATAGCCTAGCCTACTCACAATATCGGAAAAAAATGGAAATTTAAATACTGTCATTTTCAAACATTTGACATCGAAAACCACGAATCAATCGAATGTCGAGATTGCGAGCAGGTCCTCTCTGGAGAAAATTTCGTTAATTAATTCCCAATTGTGCTCAATGGCGTGCAATTTGAGACCTTTGTCTAGCAGTGGACTAGTACATGCTGATGATGATGATCGTAAAAAAAAATAACCATAAATAGTTTACCTTATTAAAATGAGAAATCAGCCAATAATTCGGTAAATAAAAAGGTGTCTGACGTAAATCTCCATCTAGTTGTAACTATTACTTTAAGAACACACTTTGATGTCTTACACGCTTCGAGATTTTGTATAAAGTGATCTATTTTTTTCGGAGTTCGTTTACAGAACTCGTTCATTCATTCGCAGAGTCGGTAAGTAAATCAGGATCTTCACATTTGGAACGTTTTATATTAAATTACGCGTGGCTTTAATAATATTCAGATTTATACCCAACTATATAAACGTAAATCATGTTGATTGAGTATACGAGTTGTAATTTATAGGTGGACTGAGAAGTAGGTTTGATAGATAGTTTTGAGGTACTACAAATTTGTGCAATACTTATCTTCCTTAAGCTAGCCTAGCTGTTTATAACAAGTTCAACATGTTTGTAAGAAGTCATTCGTCTCAATCAGAATGATTATGTAGATTATTTAACTTTTTAGACTACTTTAACTCTTAGGTCCTTGTATTTAAGACACAAAATATACACATCTGAAAAAGTAGTCCAGTATTTAATTTTAAGTTACATAACATAACATAGCATCACGCCTTTTTAGAGGTATTTCACACCCACATTTCGCCAGCTATGTTTGGTCCCATGAAATAGGGGGCGAGCCTTTTGTCATCAACCGGGAACATTTTTGTTTACCAAACTCCGGGAAAATCTCAATATTGGAATTTCATGATAGTCCAATACCATTTTTACCCGACCCAGGAATCGAACCCGGGACCTCTTGCACAGCAGTCGTATACACTTCTCGCTGCGCCACCGAGGCAGTTACAATCAGCCTATTTCATCCCATTGCTATGTATTTGTGGCCAGAGTGGTCCCGTCTTGGTGATGTTTGTCTAGTTCACTCCATCTATTTCATAGTCTGGCACGCCGCCGCTGAAATGCCATAATATTATTAAAAAAAAATCTTTAAATGAAAATAATGAAAGTTTATTTATAACTTTAAGAAGTTTTGAGATATCAAGTATACCTAAATATACCTGTTTATCTTACATAATTATAAAATAAATTTGATTTTGATAATAAATAAATTTTACTGGCCTGTTGGTCTAGTGGTTAGTGACCCTGACTGCTAAACCGGAGGTCGTGGGTTCGATCCCCACCCAGGACAAATCTTTGTGTGATGAACATAAAGGTTTGTTCTGTGTCTGGGTGTAATTTATCTATAATATGTATGTATTTACAAAAAAAAATGTATTTAAGTAGTATATCAGTTGTTTAGTACCCATAACACAAGCAAATATAATTGCTTAATTTGGGACTAGATGGCGCTGTGTGAATGTGGTAGAATATTATATTATTATTAATTATTTAAATTGCCAAGAAATAACAACTGAAACTAAACAACAACAAAATACGATACAAGTTTACGTAACAAAACCCCTTCAAAAATTAAGGGGCGGCTTCAGATAGTGTTTTATGCAGAAATTAAGGCTCTTGTGAAAGGCTTATAATTAACGGTCTAATTAGCAACGTGAGAGTGCTCACTTTATTAGCTGGGTTACTGTGGAGCCTGCCTTACCTATATCGGATTTAGGTACTTGCTTAATGAGGCATTTTCATGTTACGTTTGTTTAGTGTAGGCAGGTCATAGGTCCTTCGTGATGGAACCATTTTATTTTGTTTTTGGATTTGGATTATATGATGTCATTGAGGAAGGTCGTTCTTATATCTAAAATTTAATTAATTTAAATTAGAAACTATTTTGTATTACCCAACTGCCAAAAAGGAGGGTAATGTTTTTCGCGCGTATGTATGTATGTACTTATGTGGGCATGAATGTTCCATTGTGACCTTCTGTAGCCTAAACGGCTTGGCTGATCTTAAAGTGTGAGGTGTCATTAGATTTGTATTTTTCCCCCGAGTGTCATAGGCTATGTGACGTCAACAAAAAACAAATATGGCGGACGTAAACTGTTAAAACATACGTTTTTTTGGTGCTATCGCAATATGGGTATCAGATGAAAGCTAATTAATAGCCTAATTCAACTATATATGCACTAACTATTGCCCGCGGCTCCACTTGTCTCTTGTAACCTAAATAGCTTGACCGATTTCGAAGGGCAAGGTGTTGTTATGTTCGTATTCATCATCGAATATTTAAGCCTATAGACCTTTTACCAGTGTATTTTTCGAATTCTTTGCTTTAAATTGACTATCGAAGGCTACATTTAGGTTATTTGGTTTTTTAAATTATCTCTTGTTGCTTATAATTATGTTCATAATTATAATTTTTCAATGAATCAGAATAGGACAGTTTCATCATCTTCACTACAACCTAAAAACGTCCCACTGCTGGGTACGAGTCCCTTCCAAAGATTGTGGGGCAAATTTAGCCAACTAAACCACGCTGGCTAGACGTGTTGTTTTTGTTTCAAATTTTTCTTTTCTCGCAGTGCTCTTGTCTATTTAAGTTTTCTCCCGTAGTCGCCTTTTACGACACCTACGGGTTGAAATGGGGTAGTGACAATATGTATTCTTAATCCGTTCGTTAGTAAGATATTGCAATATAAATTAAAATGAGCCCTTACTTCCGTACAAGCGTAAGATATACCTACCCAGCTTCAATGATAAATGAAATGGACAATAGAGACACTTTCACGTAATTTAAGTCGGAGGCATTGATGTTTCTAATTCAAATGAAGAAGCCTTCATTATCTGCAACCCATTAAGTCCCACTGCTGGGCTCGGGGTCTCCTCTCCTCTATCTATAGAGCTGAGAGGGTTTTAGGCCATGATCCACTCACGCCGCTGGCCTAATGCGGGTTGGTGGATCAGACATACTCATAGAATTTCACCTAGAATATGTGGGTTTCTTCACGATGTTTTGCTTCACCGTTAGCAGATGCTAAGGAAGAAGAAGAAGGAAAACATCGTGAGAAACCATCTGGTAAGTCACTTGACTAGTATATATAAATTCCACAAAGTGGAATCCACATCGGTACTGCCGTTTGGGATCGAACTCGGACCGCGTGATTTGCACGCCGATCCCTTATCCATTCAGCCACCATCGCACCGCATCGAATAAACCTTACAACAAACCAAAGATACATTTATTGCTCTCTTGGTAAAACGATGCATCTGGTGAGAAGAGTTTAACCAGCATTTTTCTAAGAAAAACTTTGATTCTTAGACTACTCACAAAGAATTATCAATTGGATGCTAATGTTCTATTAACGATGCTACAATTGCGAGTGTCTATTGACTGCAGACTTCAAGCTGGTTTACCATTCTTTATCATAGATTTGACATCTACATAAGGTAAACAAAAAAACCTATCTCTGTTCTGCGGTAAATATTAATTAACACTTCAAAGTAACGGTAAATCTAAATGATTTATGTTCCTAATATGTTCCATCAAATACACGTGGGAGTGACTTGAGTTAAGTTATCTGATCTATGTACTTTCTTTAGAAGGTGGCTAAATAAAATTTATTACACTCAATAGATACGTTGGCGACTTATAACCTTTAGATATGAGGTAAGTATATTTTCTTTTGACGCTTTTGATTAGTAATAAACTCATTAATGATGATTAGCTTCCGCCTGCTGCTTCACCCGCTGCTTTGCCCGCGTGGTATGTATTTTATACCTATAAACCTTCCTCTTGAAACAGTCTATCTATTAAAAAAAACCGAATCAAAATCCGTTGCATAGTTTTAAAGATTTAAGCATACATAGGGATATAGGGACAGAGAAAGCGACTTGTTTTATACTAAGTAGTGATTCCCCCATTTGTCACTATCGTTTGATAAAAGGATCATCTTTTTATATATAACCCGTTTATGGTAATACGCGTTTATTAGTATTCCTTTTATCAAACATCATTTTCCGAGGATTTCCAAGTTCAGAAATTTTTATTTTATATTTTATACCTTTTTGGATCATAATAAAATTAATATTACTCTATTTACAAAAAATCGTAATGATCCGACACTAAAAGGTATATCCATAACAACTGGGTGAATTGTGAGTCCCACTAATGTACACAGATGATCATTATCATCTTATCAGCCGTACAACATTCATGGTTGGATATGGGTCACACGGGTAGATGGTCTAAAATCTCTACACCATGTACCTATAACTAAAGCTGGTCAACGTCGCTGAAGTAAGTCCTGTAATGAAGACATACTAGAAGTGTTTGAATTCCCTCCAAAATGTTTAGAGGAGACCCATGGCCAGCAATGGGATACTTAAAAGTTGTAATGATGGCTTAGTAGGCGTTTCGACCGCTAAGATTCGTCCGATCTGGTCGAAGGATTCGTCCGAAACACCACTCAAAAATATTATTAATAATGAATTTCCTGTTTCGGCGGGATCGGACGAACCTCAGCGGCCGAAACGCCTACTAAGCCGTAATGATGGATGACTAGAAGTGTAGAAGCGCTGGTGGTCGAATGGATAAGTGACCGGCATGCCAATCATGCAGTCCGAGTTCTATTCCAACCGGCAGTAACAATGTGGTTTTCACTTTGTAGAATTTATTATGAACTCAAATGACTTACCATCTGCTGAAGGAAAACATAGTGAGGAAATCCACACCCTCTATCATCGCTCTTTTTCTTAATGTGTTAATGATAGATTACTGCTAATTGACGTCACTGATTGCGGCAGTTAACTTGAAGGAGTTAATGTTTGTTTCAAATACAAAAAGGTATATAAATAACAATAATGCATAATAATCATGAAGTCAGTGCATGTGATACAACAATTTGCCGCGAAGCCTCGCTCAGCTATCTGTCTTGCGTGTACGCAGCCATATTTCGCGAGCGGACATATTGAGTTATCTTAATTAGCCAGGAGGCGAACTCGCCACCCGCGCGATCTTCACGATACTAGGTACTACGTACCTGTTTATCTATGTGTTATCTTGTAACCTAAGTCTTGTAGGCTCTTGTAGGTAATTTGAAAATGTTCTAAAAAAGAAGTATTTACTTGTTATAAACTTGCTTGGTCGTGTAATACGGAACTGTCATTATTGATTCGGTAACTTTGTTCTTCTCACTTATCTTTTTCTATTTTAATGAAGTTTGGAAAAGTTAATTGTTAATTCTTTATTGTACACAAAAATTACAAAACATCACAACACAGAGAGAAATGACATGTAGGTACATAGGCGAGCTTAACTCAAATTTGAGTTTTCTTCCAGCATACCCCAAAGTGTAGAGGAAATAAAAATATAGCGAGAGAGCAAAAGAAGTGTACAACGAAATAAAGGTGAAAGGAAAACAAGAATAGCGTAGATTTGGTATTCCATAATGTATACCGTCGAAATAAGTACATTAGAATAAAAATATTGAATAAATATCCATCAATAAATAAATATATCTAGATACATACATACATACTTATATATAATAATATAAATAAATAGATAGAAATAAATACATACACTACATATTGACCACAGAGAGGAAATATTGTTTTGTTCTGCTCTTAAAATATATCTAGAGAAAGCAATGATATTGTATGTTAAAAAATCATACAATATCATTGAGAGAAGGGCTATCACGTACGCTGTGCGGAAGCGAATTCCATAATCTCACCGCATGAACAGTAAAAGAACCGAAAAGTCTTATAATGTGGACAGCGGTAGCGGCGGTATTCCGGCCTGATCTGTGGCTGGAACCATGAAAGCCATTCGGAAAGCCGAACCGATATTTTATTAGGAAATTATAAAATCTTTTGATAACTTCCACACTACACAATGTGACAATAATTTCAAGTTCAACTTCCACTGACAACATTTTTAACAACTATATAAATAAAATATCGAAGTAGCCATGTGCCTCAAATATGTACAAAATAAAATATTATAATAATATTATTCAGATACGTGTAGTGAGGACATAAATCCTGCCCTGTATCAAGTACGCCAGTATGGCAACTCCCGCGCAGTCGGGGCTCTACCGCTGAAATAAAGACAATATGGAAGAGGTTGTGATTAATTAATTTATTGCATGCAAGTGTCAGATGAAATACTTTTTATGAAACAAAAAATGCGATGTATTAATAACAAATTTTTCGAATTCATAAAATTAATTATACCACATTTGAAGAGGCATTTTCAATGTATGCCTCTTCAAAGCTAAAAAGAATTCTAGTTCTTTTTTTAAATACTATCGAAGCGTATTGTCAAAAACATTATATAGGTACCTTTAATCAAGATAAGAAAAAAATAAGTAGGTAGATAGGTAGGTACGAGTATATCGATTATTTTTTTAGTATCACTTTTAAAATGTAATACGCAACAAAATTTTATAGCAATCATCATTGACTACAAGAAAATCGATTCATCACAACACATTAAACTTGTCAATAATTACTGCATACATCTAATTTACTACTTATTATTTCACTGATCTAAGTAACATTCTATTATATTTAGACTGGCCTGTTGTTTAGTGGTTAGTGACCCTGACTGCTAAGCCGGAGGTCGTGGGTTCGATCCCCATCCAGGACAAATCTTTGTGTGATGAGCATGATTGTTTGTTCTGTGTCTGGATGTATTTTATCTATAATATGTATATTTTTACAAAAAAAAAGTATTTAAGTAGTTATATCAGTTAGTATACCCATAACACAAGCAAATATAATTGCTTAATTTGGGACTAGATGGCGCTGTGTGAATGTGGTGAAATATTATTATTATATTATTATTAATCTTTCAACTAACTATAACATAAAGCACTATCACCATGTCTAAGTGCCATTCCTATTTTCACAAGACATTCTTGTTAACAAACATTGTACAGCGCTCTTGAGTGCGCTGTTCAAATCGTGCGCCGTCGCAGAGGAGATAAGATACAACGCGTGCGCGGTGCCCCGTCGCGACCGCTAATTAAGTCTTTAACTTCAATATGATTTTATGGTTTATTTGTTAATAGATTGTTACAATATATAAGGAACTTGATACCTATTAGTTTTATTGACCCCGTAAATACGTATTACCTATTAGGGTTAATCAATTTGTAGACCGATCTAGTGGCTTCGGTGAAGAGAAGAATGTTGCATTTACGTAGAAGCTTTGTAGTTTGTGATATTTTCAGATTATATTCAGATTTGAATAGCAAATTTTTTTTTATATCATGACGGTGACAAACAGTCGTACGGCCGGCCTGATGGTAAGCGGTTACCCTAGTCTATGGGCGCCTCCAACACCAGGGGTATCACGAGTTCATTTCAAGTGTTTAAAATTTTACTGAAAACTAAGTAACTTTAGTATTTATTAATGACTTCACTTTTCTTTTGAAAAAAAAGGTTGAAATACAAAAAAAAAAACTGTAAGTACTCTGGCAATAACAGTTATTTTTTTTCTTTTAACTTGAATTTATATAAAGTGTATCTGATTATAGGAACCGGAAAAAATTGTAGATCCACTATAGTTCCAAAAAAGAAAAAAGTTTACGAGAGGCACCTGCTTGTTTAAAGAATGTGGCTTATATTTATAGGTGCCTCTTCCATCGAAATTGGCAAAAACAAGTTATTGAAACTAAAAAAGTACTATTCGCAACTAATGCTCAAATGGACAACGTGCAGGTGAATTCAATAGCTCAAATGAAAAGGTGTACTTTTTACCATTTTAAACAAATGAATCTAACGTCCGTGTTTACGTTAGTAACAATGAATAGCTGGGTACCTACTGCGGGCATGGGGTAGACAAAGCCGCCTGTGGCCTCCTGTCATAAATGCATGATTTACGCAATTACCTTGGAAAGACGACGATAAATTACTGTTCATTTCAGTACAATAACATACAAATATAATTTCACGACAGCTTGGCATAAATTCATATTTTGAACTCTATTCTCTAAAGCAAAAAGATTACAATTTAGTGTTGAAGGAATTTTGTTGAATGTATAAGTTTGTTAGATGTTTAAGACCTGATTATTCACAGATATTGTATTGGGTATTACCACCCGCTAACTTGAGGTGACGCGAAAGAAATTCGTCATAATTTTCCATGTTTAACACCACAATGTAAGTTTAAAGTATTCATATTTTAAAAATTAAAGGTGATGCGGTTTTTTGATATGCAAACAAAAAGGTAGACGACTAAAAATACGTTCTGAGACACTTGAATAAGAGCAACAAAAATTTACACATTAAAAAAATAAGCGTAACTAAAGATTAAAGAGAACATTTTACAAACTTATTAGATGGAAGTGTTGCCGAAGATTAACAGCCTTATTAAAATTATTTCAAAATTGTTTTGTGGTTCTTAAGAATCCTACTTGCAATCTCAGCATTCGATTGGTCTATTGTTATCGTTGTTTCCATCAGCAACCCATTAATGTCCCACTCCTGGGCTCGGGTCTCCTCTCCTCTATCTTGAGAGTTGAGAGGATTTTTAGGCCATAATCTACACACGCTGGCCTAATGCGGGTTGGTGGATCAGACATACACTTAGAATTTCTTCTAGGGTATGTGGGTTTCCTCACGATGTTTTTCTTCACCGTTAGCAGATGGTAAATGACATGAGTAGTGCATATAAATTCCACTCGAACTCGGACCGCGTCGCCGGTCTCTTATCCATTCAGCCACCATCGCTACCGTTATCGTTGCGTTATCGTTGTTTAATGTTTGAAATTTCAAATGTAGTCGTTGATGGCCGGTGTCATTATCAGACAATTTGTAAACGATATCCAAATCATAGTTGATTTGATTATCGAAATTGTGAGCAAGGTCTCCAAATTCATTTGGAAGAAGAGGGAAATGATATAGCCGCAGAATAATTATAAGAATTTGTTTCTAAGACTTTCAATTCACTTTAAGATGTCTTTGGATAACGGGAAAATTCCACCCATCTTATCATTGTGACTCCTGTCAATAGTATTAATGATAAACCCTTGCGAACACCGAGCTTATGACACTTGGGAATCTAAGAGAAAGCCTAACCTAATAACTCTTAAAGTCTTTATTAACATTTACGGGTACCTTCTTTGCCACTTTTCGGCAATCGAAAAAAAGATTAATAGATTGAATAAGGTAATAAAATTTGTAGGTAAACAATAAATTAAACTACAAACTAAAATTTAAGCTACCACTTCAAAGTTCTCCTCGGCACGTAATGCCGGCACCTCTTGAAGTACCATATTAATTCGTAAGGGAAATAAATGTTAAGGCATGCATGTACAATTGTCCATACAAATTAGGATTAACCTGACCTTGGTGTCAACTGTTTTTATTTAAAGTGTATTGTTTCCTTAGGCATATAATTTGTTAACTATGGAAAAAACCATAAAGTTTTTTATTAATACTGATACTTCAATTTAGTATACAATTTTCATACTAATCCTCAAAGGGCAGACAAAAATTATATATTTTATAACCTAAATACTTTTTTTTGGTTTAAGTATTTGTTTTTTATCTTTCTAAGACAAATTATACTTTATAGTGTCTAGATATTAGGCTCACATACATACGTGAGGCAGAGAGCCGACTAGGAATTTCGACATTCGACTTAGTTGATTTTGAAATCCTTGTCCTTGTTGTTTGAACTTTTTTTTGTTTGTGTTCAACTTGAAGTTAACCTCATCCTTTACGTTTAGCAACTTGGTATTAATTATTCCGTGAACGAACAAATCAACATGACAAGTTCAGTGGTTCGCTAAATAAAATACAAGTTTCAAACCATCCTAATGTGTTGTCAATCATCCTGCTTCTGTGGCACAACGCGTTGAATATCAACATGTTTTTTGTATGAATGTCTGCCATTGAATACCAATTTGTTCATGTGTCATGTCCTGGTCATGCTTTAGGTGGAATTCCATAAGAGTTCTGCTATTGACACGTGTATTGATAAGACTGCGGTTGGTGATAAAAGGAATATAGAAGATTTTTATTCGAAGATTTGACTATGGTAAGTAATCACTGTTTATGAGAATTGCTAGTAGTTATGATAAATAAATAAAAAGTTTATTTATTTAACTTTTTTTTTATTGCCTGAAGTGGCAGAGGAGCTAGCGGCCCACTTGATGGTAAGTGATTACCGTCGCTCATGGACATTGGCACAGTTAGGGGCACAGCCAAGCCGCTGCCTACCTAGAGAGGATAGCTCTCTTTAAACCTCGTTTGAAGAAGGATATGTCATAGCGCTCAGGAAACACCGCTGCAGGAAGTTCACCCTAGAGCCGGCAGGTAAGTACGTGGGAGGAATGATCGCTGAAACCTTACCGTGTTGGACTATATTGGCTCCAGGTAGTGTGGGTGAAGTCTACAGCGGCGTCGAGTGGTGCGATGGAGATTCTTCGGAGCGCTCCCAATGGAACTTTAACTTTAGCTTGTAATAAGAGAAACCATTCTTTCTACAATTAGTTTACAATCCATGAGCTAGGCGTCGTTTGATTTCGCACAATCAAAATTCTTTATACATATACATGTAAACTTAGATTAACATAGTACAATATCTATTTAACTGTCTAAATAAATGAAATTTCTATGCCTCTCCTAAGGATATTCGGATTTGATCAAATCTTATATAGGGTTCTTAACGTACCTAAAGTCTGAAAATTATTTTGAGTTACTGAATAACAGTTCCTTTCATTCTTTTAATTATAGCCTTAATCTTTTTTAAGCCCTTTACTATTTTTGTCCACTTATTGGAAACCTAATTATTGCTTACAATACCTAATATTAGCAATCATCATTTCAACCCATAAACGTCCCACTGCTGGGCACGTGTCTCCTCCAAAGAATGTGAAGGGAATTTAATCTAATATACCACGCTGGCCAGACGGTTTGGCTTAGGGTTTGTTTCAAATTTTTCTTTTCTTGTAGTGCTTTTTTCTGCATAAGATAACTCCCTTAGTTGCCTTTTACGACACTCACGGTTTGAGATGGTGTAGTGACATTATGTATTCTTAATCCGTCACTATGGTTATATACTCGTATAAGCAATAAAAACAGCTATTAGAAACAACTATTTTGCCGTCACCGATTAGTTTATTATGAACAATTTGTCAAATAACAATTTAATGCCTTTCAATCAATCAATCTAAAAGATGGCAGATAAGAAGAATTCCCTATATAACTCTCTCTGATTCCCTATCTGACTCTGCGGTAGGTGCAGTGGCTTAGATTGAGATTTCCTATTGATATTGATAGCCGATCGGTCACGTACACGTTTGTCAGCCAGCTGACTGCTAATTACTACAATTTTACACGGACGCCCTGGAGTGACGTCATCTCTATTGTACTATTACATGCTTAAAATAGATGGGTTTCGTTTGTTGATCAATTGTCTGATATCCGGCGGATTATTAGATAATTCACACGTAATATATTGGCCACTTGAATCTTGATAAAGACATCCTTAGTGACGTCATCGTTCAAAATTTTGACCCTTTCACTTTATCGCTATTGATTAGCATTTTTGATGTTACGAATTGTATTTTAATATTCTTTTATTAGCAGGCGATTTGGCGGTTTCCTGATAGTCATTACTAACAAAGGTTCTTTCAGCTCTCACAAAGGTTTTATTTTAAGCAGTCAGCATATGTTATCTATAGCAAAACGATGTACTTACCTTTTGAGAGAAATATATTATTAAGTATTATATTATTTCTTAGTGTTATTTAGTTCTGCAAAATTGAATTTTTTAATTTATTATTTAATTAATAGACTGGCCTGTTGGTCTAGTGGTTAGTGACTCTGACTGCTAAACCGGAGGTCGTGGGTTCGATCCCCACCCAGGACAAATCTTTGTGTGATGAGCATAAAGGTTTGTTCTGTGTCTGGGTGTAATTTATCTATAATATGTATGTATTTACAAAAAAAATATGTATGTAAGTAGTATATCAGTTGTTTAGTACCCATAACACAAGCAAATATAATTGCTTACTTTGGGACTAGATGGCGCTGTGTGAATGTGGTAAAAAAAAAAATGTTTAAATAGCACCATAACAGAACAGGGGATTAATACTTATGGCATTAATAAAAAATCTAAATGGTAAGATATATTATGTGAACTCTTCAAAGTGGTGCCTGGTTGGATCTTATAAATATTTAAATTGAATTTTGAAATTAATATTTACATATATTTTATTTAAAAACTTACCTCTTTGTAAAATAGCCAGCATAACCAAAAACTCAAAGAAAAACGTGAAAGTTAATTAAAAGACAACATTAATACACGCGATACCTGCCCGCAAATTCCCACCCGTGCAAGTCGCACCCAATAATTCAATACAGTATTTAATTGAAATTTGAAAATCCCAGAACTACTCAATAACAATACCCAAATATGGCATTACATTCGGAGCACCACATAAGCCTTAATTAAATAAAATTGAAATGAAAACGCCAAATGGATTTTACGTGCTTTCATTAATGGTACGTTCCGTATTATTTTCGAACATTTATTATTGTGTGCGTTATGCGTAGATCGTTATTCATGTCTCGCTTATTAAGCTGGTCCAAAAACAACATGTTTTCATTAACGACCGTATGCAGTGCTAATATTGTTTTGTACTGTTTTAGTTTATGATCAAAATCTGTTTTCGTAATGGTGCAGAATCCATTAGTTGTTAAGTAGGTGTGCAATTGTAATGTAAAAGGTCCAGCTATCATTCTGTTGCATTCATTCATACCAATACAGAGGTATGATCAGGAAGTTTGAAATGTTATAGATTTAGCTAAGCCGGTATCGAATGTACCGGATATTTGCACACCCTTAAAAAGTGGTTTAATTATGAATGTATTCCATAAATAGACGAATTTAGAAAAAACAAAAGGTATACCATGTTTGAAATTGACGAGTTATGCTCTTCTAAGGCATGGCATAATGTTTGTAAAAAAAAAACAAAACAGAACTAAAATTGAAATAAAACCAAAATCAACCCCTCGTCGAAAGTCACATAAAACAAAATATTCACAACTTTCATTTCATTCGAGAGAAAATTTATAAATCAGCACATGGAGTAAAAAATAAATAACAGTGAAATTTTACTATCCTCAGTTCGTGTGTGTCATTCGTAATGACGTAGGAAAAACACTGTGACCCTCGGCCGCCTAGTCACACACCGTATGAAGACTAAAAACAAGTAAATGTGCAGAATTGTTAATGCAACCGGTGTATTTAAATTCACGTCAAACATTCGCCCAGTTGCAGTATACGGGTTAAGCCAGATTTTACATGATTTCGCTAAGTGACTTGTTTATTATGTGGTAATCTTTGGATAGTTGAATGACATACTATTTATAATTAATTCCATTAACCTGTAATGTGCAATCATTAAATTAAATTAAAGATAAAGTTGTATAAAGATTTTATAAACTGTTTATCTTAAAATGTTTCAAGTAATTACATAGGTAGATACTTAGTAAAAGTAAATATTTTACAAAGATTAGAAGTGAATTCTAAAATCAACACAAATAATTATGTCATTATAAGAAAATAAAACCAATAAAATCTTTTTGATGACCAGATCAATTTATTATATAATCTTTATAAATTAATTAAAAATAAATCAAAGAATAAAGCGTAGTGGGTAAAATAGAGATATAAACCTCTCATAGTTAGGTTATTAAGTATTGGGCCTGAGATATATCTATTTCGAACATAATTTTTAGAAACAATCACTGGTCGGTTTAGCAAAAGCAAATAATATGAAAGAACTTTCACACACACTGTTCATTTCATAACATAAACATGCTTTAACAAAACAGTTTGAACAACAAATGTAGTCGCAAAGATCTATTTATTACATTTTAAGTTGTTTACCGGACAATGTTTGCTAGACAATGTCCCCGAAACATTTGTTAGGGGCAAGCCGCGTAATTTTTTACGCGAAAAACACAGCAATGCGGTACGTTTTACAAAAAAAAAACGAGATGAGAATAAACAGACGAGGAATGGTGCGAGAGAGCGCTCGAATTTTGAATACAAATGTAAATTAGTATCTCTACTAATTACCTTGGTAGACACATTCAGGGCTATGCGTCTTGCCGGCTTACTGGGGACGTTCATTTTTTTCGCCAGAGAAATCTTCAGCCATTTTTCACGTTAGTATCAAAGCGTAATTTAGTAGTGTGTGGGAATCGATGGTAATTAGCGACGTTGGTCGTACTTTAATGTCGGAATTTATATATGAATTCAGTGTGTTTTACTTTTAAATATATTTGCTTAAAATAAATTTTGCAATGTGTTAGCGCTGTGAATTGAGACTAGGCCAAACTGTAGTTTGTTGCATTGTTATTATTAAAATTTGTAGTGGTCTTTTCTTTACTATTATTTTAGTTAATTTTATGACCAAGGCTTACAGCCAATAAAATCATTTATCAGTCATCAAAATTTGTGCAAGTTTAATTTTTAACTAAAATACAAATTGAACGTTATTGAGTCTTTAAGTTGGTCACTGTTGTTCGACATATAATCCAATTTTCTATTGCGTCTACGGTCTGGCATTCATAGTTATTCATATTTGAACAGGACATTGTTATTGACTAAGTACTTAAAAAACTTTAAAGAGCTTAAAATATTTTATCATCTCATCAAATTTTGTTTACCAACCAACCTACTGGTAAAATGGTATCGGTAACCGGTACCCAACACAATCATGGTTAACGCTTAAAATACAGACAAGTTGCTGCCTTGCTGTCTTAAATTAAAAATATTATTTATAACTAATTTTAATTCCCATAACGTCCTTGCAGTACGTTGTATGGGCTATATATGGATGAACTAATGTAAGAGCATTATGATTAAATCCATTATCTTTTATGTAGTTCTGCAATAACAATGGATAAAAACAAATGTAGAATTCCCACTAAATACAGTATAAACATAATTTTCCTGAGGCTCTCCCGCTCGAATCTCGACATTCGTCATAGTTAAATCGATATTCGAAATTTGAATATGATCGCTGTCATTTAAAAACATTTGAAAATAAGATAAAAATAGGCCCTATATGGTTAATCTTCTGCCACTCTGTCACTGTCAGCTATGTTACTTTATCATAAAAACATTTTATAACCTCAGGACACTTGGTATTCAGCGTGTGCTGTACAACCCTCAAGTGACGACTCCTCACATTTAACGCATTATTTATCATCACTTTGTGTTACCCTTTTCATCGTCGCTTCTTCGCCGGACTCTGGTTGCAACATTTTTTTAATTACGTTTATAGTATACGATTTTAGAATGTGAAATTGATGATAGATGTGTAAGTGATAGATAAGTACAGTACTATTATTAAGGGCTTATTTCTTCACTGTCAGATAAAGTAGAAACTTACGGATTCTATTGATCAGATTTTAAATGGAAAATATAAAATGAAAATATGTCAAAATTCTGTCCTTATCTGTTCAGTAACCATCGCTTCATAATGTATGACTGAATTTTTATAAGTCACTAATTAATATTTTTGCTGAATTCGAGTATCAGATTGTAAAAAAAATCTATTTATATTCTGTAAAGTATCAATATTTTGATACTATAGCCTGCTTTCCCAAGGCAATAAAATTAACAGTAATGAACATAAATTAATCAAATTTATTCTGAACCCACAGATCCAAGATAAGAAGATATCACGTAATATAATTCTTCTTATTATGAAATTAGAAATATAAATCAAAACTAAACATGAATTTGAAACACGATATTTTTAGTCTAGAGATTGTGGATTAGATTAATTTATTCATATAGGCCGTAAATAGCTTGTATTAAGATTCAAAATCTTGAATTTAAAGCCGACACTACCAATTTCTATTACTTTTTAACATTGAGAGCCAAAATAGATAACACTAACATCATGGGCTTCATACACTTTTACAGGGTCCCTTTTAGTGACATCCTCCTCGTGTAGTGTATTAGATCATTATATTTTATGGTGTTGTTGAGGTGCCTTAAAAGAACCCTAAATACCGTGTATTGGTGATAAGCCCATTACACATTATACATTAAAAGAATAATTTCATTTGCAGATTATTTCACGGTGCTACACTGTCGGTCTTCAATTTCTTATAAATTTAAAAGTAAATGTGTACAAATCCATCTTATATCGTCCTTATTTATTTATTTGGAAAGGAAAGAGACAGTATGATATTGATATGAACACATGACTCGTGTAATAATAGGCAATGGAATATCGTCCAACAATATCGTTGAGTATAAACGCCAGTCTTACGGTAACCGACCCCCGTCCGTCGGAAGTTTATAAAAACGTTATCAGCTTTTATTTTTCACACAATTTGCATGTTCAGAGATGATGTGCTATGAAATTATGCTTTAAAACTTATTTATTACGTCTCTGCATAACTTATGAAGCTTAATTAAGTGAATTTGTTATATTTTACGCCCGTGTTAATGAGCCCAGTTAACTATGCCGTCGAAGAATAAATATTCATGGAAAAGAATGATGACTAAATTATTAAGTTGGTGTTAGATAGCTCGTAGAATAAGTTATAATGGTAATGTTTTTTACACCTGCCTAAGTGCCTACTTTAAACAAATAAAAAAAATAATATTTTTGGAGCGTGTTTTCTTTACGTTTGCTGTTAAATTAAGTGGGTAAGTGTTATACGGGTGAAATGTTGAATTCTATTTATAAATATGTATAAGCTCAATGCTTCTGGTGTTGTTATATGAAACAGAAAATAAGTAGAGATTGTGAACTGCCAACATAATTTTATTTCAATACTATATGTTATTGTTAATAATATAATAATAATAATATAATATTTTACCACATTTATACAGCGCCATCTTGTCCCAAGTTAAGCAATTATATTTGCTTGTATCATGGGTACTAAACTACTGTTGTTTTTTTTGTAAATACATACATATTATAGATAAACTACACGAATTATTTTCGTTGGATCCCAGTTTTGAATCCTAGTTTAATATTTTTGGCGTTGGATCCCACAAAATATTATTATGTATTACCGTTGGATCCCAAATTTAAAAAAAGTAAGAGAATTACGTTTTATTGTCGTTGAATCCCAAAAACAATTTCCGTTGGATCCCAAATGCTTAAAAAATCTGACTGCGGGTACTTTCAACAACAAAATTATTATACTATATAGTTTAAAGTGACTGTAGTTAGTTTGCGTTAATCCAATCACAAATTACTATGAGTGATCAACTCCCATCTACTTCTTCATCAAAAGATTCTATAGATGTTTCTTCTGTCTTTCATTCTTTCAATTATTTAATAGTCGGTGGGCCGAACACATGCTGCTTTTTAAATGTTTGGTAAAGATAAGGTATCTACTACCTTATCTTTACCAAACATTTAATCATCCTTGCTGATATCAGCATGAATGGTCCGGATCGACCGGTGAAGTACTACCCTCTCACAGAATATCGACGTAATGTAGCAGTATCCGTACTGTTATGTTTCGTACGGTGAGTGCAGAATGCCGGAGCCCCAATTCCCTCCTTAGTCACTTTTCTTCTGACAAGTACACATGTTGTTATAACATGGGATTCAATGGAAATAGCAAATGGGATCCATCGTTAATACTTAAAAAATGGGATTTAAAACTGGGATCCAACGAAAATAAATGAACTACACCCAGACACCGAACAAACCTTCATGCTCATCACACAAAGATTTGTCCTGGGTGGGGATTGAACCCACGACCTTCGGCTTAGCAGTCAGAGTAGTGCACCACTAGACCAACAGTCCATCAATAATAATGTTACTACCCCATTTCTGCCCGTGGGTGTCGTGAAAGGCGACAGATAGTCATCATTTCAAAATAGATAAGGTCCAACTGCTGATCACGGGTCTCTTCACAATATTTGATTGTGAAGAGAGTTTAGCCTATACCACGCTGGCCGGATGGATTGGTATAGATAGGGTTTGTTTCGAATATTTTCCTTTTCTCGCAGTGCTCTTGTCTGCATAAGGTTACTCCCATAGTCACCTTGTATGACACTCACATACATACATATACATACATAGCATCACGCCTTTTTGCCCGAAGGGTTAGGCAGAGGTGTTTCACAGCCACATTTCGGCAGCTATGTTTGGTCCCATGAAATAGGGGGCGAGCCCATTGTCATCAACCGGGAACATTTGTTTACCAAACTCCGTGAAAATGTTAATACTGGAATTTTATGATAGAAAAACCCAATACTATTTTCACCCGACCCGGGAATCGAACCCGGGACCTCTTGCACAGCAGTCGTATACACTTCCCGCTGCGCCACCGAGGTAGGCTGATACGGACCGACTACACGGTTGGAATTAATCAAGAGCACCTCTGTGGAAGGCAAGTTTATAACCATGTAGCACGGCTTTACTCCGTTACCACCCGGACAGCAAAATATCGTTTGTAAAATACCTCGACTGGCCTGTTGGTCTAGTGGTTAGTGACCCTGACTGCTAAGCCGGAGGTCGTGGGTTCGATCCCCACTCAGGACAAATCTTTGTGTGATGAGCATAAAGGTTTGTTATGTGTCTGGGTGTAATTTATTTATTTAAAATATGTATGTATTTACAAAAAAAAAAAATATTTAAGTAGTATATCAGTTGTTTAGTACCCATAACACAAGCAAATATAATTGCTTACTTTGGGACTAGATGGCGCTGTGTGAATGTAATAGAATATTATTATTATTACCTAAAGCATGATTGTTTAAATTTTTGTTTTATATTTTTAATACCATGTGAAAATGTGCAATTTTTATTGGTCTTACCGTATCCTACACTAATTATTCAAGTCGGTTCACTAGTTCTTGAGATTAGCGTGTTCAACCAAACAAACAAACTCCTCAGCTTTACGATATTAGTATATAATTTTCTTTAATTAAAATTCGCTCATGAATATATTGATTTCCTTATTTAAAATATGTCCCATCCTCATCAAAGTATATTCTGTTTTCTAAACACAACTTAAATCCCTGAACAATAAACAAAGCATTAAATTTTCCATTAAACTGTAAACGTATCAGCTGGCCCAAAAAGTTAATCACCGAAATGGGCCACCGGTGATTCACTAAAAAATTAACTTTGCATTTGCTTCTAAATAAATTTTAAATTTCAGCCCTGTTATTTATGACGTCACCCCGCTACCCTGTTTGTAATTGTATCTCTTATTTGGGACAAAGAGAACAAAGACCTATGTAACTATGATTAAATGCGGGTAGGTATGTATAAAATCACTTTTTTGTTTAACTAAGTTGTTGTACCTACTGTATTTTTAAGCGGCTACAGAGTGGAGGGTTCGAGATTATTGTATTTGTTGTAGTATCCAAGGTAGTGTAGTGGATTCGAAGATAAACTATAGTGCTAAAATTATATCATATTTATAATATTTTACCTACGAGTAGGTACTCACAGTACAGCGTTACGCTTTTTTCTCCGTAGGGATAGGCGTATCAAACTAGCAAGCAAGCAAAGCAACCCATTAAATCCCACTGCTGGGCTCGGGTCTCCTCTCCCCTAACTAGAGAGCTGAGAGGGTTTAGGCCATAATCCACTCACGCTGGCCTAGTGCGGGTTGGTGGATCAGACATACACATAGAATTTCTTTAAAAAAAAAAAAAAATAACATTTATTTCAGACCTTTAGGGTTAGGGACCTTTAGGGACAACTTTTAGGGTATGTGGGTTTCATCACGATGTTTTCCTTCACCGTTAGCAGATGGTAAGTCACTTGACTAGTACATATAAATTCCACAAAGTGGAATTTATATGTACTACATTGGTACTGCTGGTCAGGATCGAACTCGGACCGCGTGATTTGTACGCTGGTCCCTTATCCATTCAGCCACCATCGCTTTTTATCAAACTAACAATTTTTTAAATGTGTTAGGTCTAATGTAACTTTAAACGGACATGTTTCAAATTGCTAAGTTTTTTGTAATTGACTGCCTCGGTTGCACAGTGCTAGTGTATACCGTTTCAGTTTTTGAGGTCTTAGGTTCCATCCCCGAGTCGGAATAAATATTTGTATAATTTGCAAATGTATTGTTTGTTATATGTTTGGGAGTTTGTGTGTTTTTATATGTATAATATTGTCTAGATTCCATTTCTTTAAGAGGTGACTTGTAAAAAAATCTCCCAAAAATCCTTTGTAGCAAATAATCTGCCAAACTTATGGGTCTGTGTTGCCAACGTGACGGAAAGAATCTTGATAAATTTAATTCCGTACCTTAGCCATTTGTTGTCCTCTTAAGAAAGTAAACCTCACTAATTGTAATCAACGACCTCTATACCGTAGACTTGACTTAATCCTAGTCACGAATCGCTTACGACAGCTTTACTGCTATTCTATTTTTGTGACACCTACTCGTACTAAAACAAAATGGCTATGGGTAGTACGAAATTTAAATACTAGTGCTTAGTTTAAATTCTTTCATCATCATGAGCAATACATTAATGTTCCACTACTGAGTTCGTGTCTCTTCTCCTCTATCTAAAGATCTGAGAGAGTTTAGGCCATCTACAAAAGTTATTCTAGTGCAGGTTGATGGATTAATCAAACACAAACAGAATAACTTCAGTAGTACGAGTATAAGTAGGTTTTCTTCACGATGTTTTCCTTCACCGTCAGCAGTTGGTAAGTCACTTGACTAGTAGGTACATATAAATTCCACAAAGTGAAATTCACATTGGTACTGCATGATTTGCATGCCGGTCGCTTATCCATTCGGCCACAATTGCTTGATAAATAGCTTGAAAGACAGCTGAGAAGAAAATTTATTAAAATAAGGAAGTAGGCTGATCCTTATACTTATAATATACTTAATGATTATAAACATTTAATTTATTATTTAATATTATTCATTTTGAGCAAAGTTTTCAATATATGATTTAATGACTATTGTTTAGGCAGTAGCCTACAAGCTGTTAAGCTTAAAATACCTCAAATGTAACATTGATGAAATTTTTAAACTGTATAATAAATGTAAGTAGATTCACAAGTTAACAATCAGGTAATTCATTCTTTTATAAATACATAATCAAGAGTAAAATAATCACAGCCAGTTGGCGCATTGCACAATAAATTATAACGTTGGTACAAAGAATCTTAATAAAGCAGCTCTCTAGCTATTTGTAATAAATGACGAAACAAAAATAAGGACTGAATACTTAATGCCCACTAAAGGGGGTTCGAATAATGTGTTTGCTATGTCAGTAGAAGGCAATACTGAGCTATATACGGATTTTACTTTAGAAATATTGCGTAGCGCTTCTGTTAAATATTGGCAATTACATTTTAGCGATACGCGAAAATCCTACAAAGTAATTTATTCTTTCAAACGCTTATAAATTTGTGGATTATTTTCAAAGGTTTTGTACCAAACCGAAACGTTTTTGTTGATTGTAACTGTAGCTTTTGGGAGCTTTGTCTTTATTTTTGGCGGTTAAAATTAGTGAACATAATTATTTCTTTTCCTTTTTATAGTTTTAAATATTTTACTCGTTTATTTTAATAAGTGTCTGTTTCACCACTGAAAAATCATTGCTAGATATCCTATCTGAAACTGCGTAGATACATTTTTGACGTATTTTTCATATAAAAGAGGTCTGTTAAAAGTTTAGTGTTCTTAAAATATCTTAGTGTACAAGATTCTTATAACTTATCATATCTCTTATTTTATCTGTATCAGTGCCTAAATGGTAAAAATTGTATTTTCGCTATTGATGCTATATTTATTTATCTATAGTTTCTTCGTAATACGCCCTAATCACAAAGAGTGTTTGAAATGTAATAAATTCAAATACTTAGTATGAACTGTATTCCAAAGTTAAAAGTCCTAATTTTGATTGCAAGACTATGCACCACAGAAACTACCAAACTAAGTCGATTGCAAGCAATGATGTGCCACAGGATAGGTGGTCAGAGCCATTAAAGTGTAGTAAAGAAACCGCCTCGTCTCTGCAAACTAAGGGAGACTTATTTGCCAAGTTACCGAAATACTGTGGCATTGCTAGCTTCAACTATTGTGGTTAATTGTTTAACGATGTGCTTAGTGCAATGTCTGGGGCCAATGTTTGCGTGTCTCTTTTGTTTTAATAGATAAAGGCACTATATTGAAAGACATTAATACAAGCCAGTTTGTGTAAGGTGTACCGTTTTATTGCTGTATTTTTCTTTGCGGATTATTTATCAATCAAGCAATCATTACTGACAACCAGAAATATTTATTTATTTATTTATTTTAGGATCTTTAACAGAAAATACACTTTACAGTGGTAGAAATATAAATTAAAACAGTTTTTGGCCTTGTGTATTCCTAATTGTAAAAGACCACAGCATGCCATATTGGAGCTAGGTTTACATTTTAGGATTATTATGGTAGGTAGGTGTTATATATATGTATAAGTATCAAGTGATATCTAATAAAAAACTTAAAACGAAAACATACAATTAAAAAATATTAAGGAAAAATAAAAGAAATCACAGAAATAAAAAATGCAAGTTAAAAACTTAAACTTCAAGGAACTTTAATTGAGGCAACATGTAAATTAATAAAAAAAAATATTTTTTTTTATTCCCTCAAAAATCTTTGGAGAAGAACCATGCCTAGTAGTGGACGTTTATAGATTGAAATTATGATTATTACTTTTGGGTTATATACTTCATAATAAAAGGCTTCTTTGCTACGTCATCGGTCAGTTACTGATCTATTGTTGTGCACACATAGGTACACTTAGAATTACTTCTAGGGTATGTGAGTTTCCTCACGATGTTTTCCTTCACTGTTAGCAGATCATAAGTCACTTGACTAGTACATATATATTCCACAAAGTAAAATACACATTGGTAGTGCCGGTCGGTCACTTAACTATTTCGCCACCATCTCTTTTTGACCGCGTATTTTCTACAATATATTCTAAGAATAGTTCTACTATTGGACTCCAAGATTAAATCAAGAAATCCACTCTTAATTGTTCTTGGATATGAGATAAAAGAACTAAAGCTGCTGCAATAAATCAGGCTATAGATTCAGTATTTATTCGAAACACAGTTGAAGCAAATATAATTCGCGTTAAATCCCCATAAAAATCCGTCGCGGTACGATGAATAGACCAGCCCACATTCAGCGAGCTCATGAAAAGAGCGACCAAAAACGAATATATTCGGAGAGAGAAACGACTGAAATACGTCGAGCGGTCGCCACTACCCGACTATAGTGAGAATCTAGAAGAGATATTAAAGAAAAAAGTTTATAGTAACACAACATAAAATACCGTAATTATTTTTATACGCAGAGAGGTAGGCAGAGATGTATTACACCTATATTTCGCAAGCTATGTTATGTCCTATATTATAGGGGCCTGGATTTGACCTGGTGGTCTATCATCATCATTTCAAACCACAAACGTCCCAGTGATAGACACGGGTCTCCTCCTAAGAATGTGGAGGGAATTTAGCCTATAGGTAATAAGGTTGTTTCGAATTTTCCTTTTCTTGCAGTACCCTTGTCTATACAGGGTGTATACGACGATACGACATTAAATGAAACCACCTGTAACATGCGATGTTAGAAGGCTTTACCAAAAGCTTTTTCTTCTATATTATAATCTTACAGCCCGCCGTATGGCAAGAGGTTATGGTAGCCTATGGACGTCTGCAATACTAGGAACTAAACCCTTATCTTTTAAAATTACATTTCGATATATTTAAGTCATATTTAGTAAGTTTAAGCATCTCGATGCTGGCTAAGCTACGTAGCAGTGGGAATACCTCGACGGGAAAATAAAAATATAGCCAGAATATAGAACGTAAACATGTTTACCGACTCCACGGTCCGATTAAAAACTGACGATTAAGTAAACATTCATTATTCATTGAAATATCTCTCACATAAATCTTTTCTGACATATTCACGAGATACCTGTGCAAACTCTTATGGGTATAACTTACTTTTATCATATTGTTAGCACTTTTTAATACCTAAGTTAATTGCTAAATTTTCATTTTTTATATGGGTAGGGATGAGCTGACTCTTAAATTTTTTTATGAGTAACGTATCAGACAAGCTTACAATCGAATGTCTGATAGTAACAATTATAGAATCGCATTATCAGAGACAGCTCAATCCCTGTTTAGTTGCCTAAAGCAAAAAACTTCTGATTGCACAATTATTATTAACTGTATGTGCTTTAGAGATTACTACTGAGCGCCTATAAAAATATAACTTTATTACAGGATTAAATGTTTATCTTTAAAGTCATCATCATCATTTCAACCCATAAACGTCCCACTGCTGGGCAAGGGTCTCCTCCAAAGAATGTGGAGGGAATTTAGCCTACTATACCACGCCGGCCAGACTGGTTGGTATAGGGTTTCTTTCGAATTTTCCTTTTCTCGCAGTGCTCTTGTCTGCATAAGGTTACTCCCTTTGTCGCCTTTTACGACACCCACGGGTTGAGATGGGGTAGTGACTATGTATTCTTAATCCGTCACTACACGGACAATCTTTAAAGTAATTGCTATTAACTTAATTTTACTAATCAGACCAAACGATGTTAACAAAGAATATTTTAATGTTCTTTAAACCATACTCAAAAATATAACCCTATAATTCTCTATCAGATCTGAAAGCGATTTGAACGTTGCAACAGTGTATATTTCAGCGGAGATATAGAGAGGGGCACTTAAATCGACAAATAGCTACGTTGCAATTGACAGTGTATTAAACAACTGCCTGCATGCCAAAATACGACCAAGACTATGTTTTGAGGAGCATCTACACTGGACGAGGTTTTGGCGTTTTATTCTGTATATAATAGCTGCATCGTCCAATAAAATTGTTTGTTAGTAGGTAGATAATACATACATTTTATTTATGACACATCCAGCTTTGTATGGGTATAATTTATTGTGATTCTAATAGCAAATAATCATCGTAATTTCTGATATTTAGTGGATCTACCAAAAATATCAACTTTCTTCGTGCCGTCTATTACGTTACGAGCGGCAAAAATAATTTAAAAAAAAGATTACGAACAAATAAATTTTATTTATAAAAAAAAAATCTATCTAATATGAATGTATTTACAATAAAAAATAATAGCTGTTTATTACCCATAACACAAGCAAATATAATTGCTTAATTTGGGACTAGATAGCGCTGTGTAATTGTGGTAAAATATCACTATGTTTATTTATTAGAGTTTATTTATAATTTGGGAATTATATCTGGATTACTTGACATGATTAATAAGTACATTTAGAATTGTATGATAAGTTGATGAACCTTCTATTTCAAAAACTCTTTTGCTAAACTCTTCACCTATTTTGGCCGCACAAAATTGTCAAAAGATCAGACTTTATAAGGATTGTCACGTTTTTGCTACGCCATGCGCCAGTAATGGAAGATGCCTTAGAGGTTGGTTAAATTTTGGGTCATGTTGTTATGTACAATCATAGACTGTTGTAACCTGGGGTTATGTAATTTTTGTAACCTTCGTCGTTCATCTGTCTGATACTGGTCTAGTGGTTAGTGACCCTGACTGCTAAGCCGGAGGTCGTGGGTTCGATCCCCACCCAGGACAAATCTTTGTGTGATGAGCATGAACGTTTGTGTGTGTGTGTAATTTATCTATAATATGTACGAATTTACAAAAAAAAAAAAATACAAGTAGTATATCAGTAGTTTAGTACCCATAACACAAGCAAAAATAATTGCTTAATTTGGGACTAGATGGCGCTGTGTCAATGTGGTAGAATATTATTATTATTTTTGTACTGCTCCAAGCAACTGACCTTACTTTACTGAGCTAGGATACAATAACGATACCAGATTATTTGTGTCGCAAGGTTTACTTGAAAAAGTTTACATTACCACTTTTAGAAGTAATGGATTCCACATAGATATTTAAGTATTTTGACCTATTTTGTATTGAGTAAGAGATTTCGTTCTGAAGCAAATTTAACTAAAATCATTAAAATACAAAAGTTTTGTTCAATCTATAAGCCTGCATATAAATACATAGTTACGATACGTAATGTACGTATGTACCCGAAAGGGAAGGCAGAAGTACATCATAACCAAACATCGCCAGCTGTTTTCGGTCTCATGTACCTAATTGGTGACGAGTCTATCGCCATTTTACAGGGCACATTTAGATACCGGGCTGATCTAGAGAATTTCATGACAGAAAATCTTATTACCATTTTTGCTTATCCCGTGAATCGGATCCAGAACTTCTTGCATAGTACTCGCATACTCCTCTACAAGTCATTGTCTCCAGCATTCGTATACATAAAAATATTCAAATGAAATGGAATCGAAATGAAATAAAATCGCGTTTATTCATCTCGGTTACAAGTTAAATATGTAACAGTTTATTCAAAAAATAGTGTCAGCGAATGTATAATAATTGCTATATTTTCATTTTTATATGGGTAGGGATGAGCTGACTCTTAACATTTTTATGAGTAACGTATCAGACAAGCTTACAATCGAATGTCTGATAGTAACAATTATAGAATCGGCATTATCAGAGACTGCTCAATCCCTATTTACTTGCCTAAAGCACAAAAACTTCTGATTGCACTATTAACCCTATAATGCCATGAGCTTTAGAGATTACTACTCAGCGGCTTTAAAAATATAGGTACATACTACTTTTATTTGAAATCAAGACCGTGTATAAGGTCTCTTATTTCAGTGAGGGGATGTCACGGCGCCTAGTGGGTTGCCCGGGAGCTACAACTTTTTCTTTGATAGAGTTCGCATAAATCCAAGACCGGCATTGCAGACGCCAGCGGACATATAAGCATATTGAATTTGCAATTTTCTTAAAGCAACTTATACCTATTTGTTAAAAAATAGATGGGAGGAACTTTATTTTCTATTATTAAGTACATAATATTATTAATTTGTGACAAAATTGTGACACTTTAATAGCATTTTTTTATCAATTCAATTATGCATTTAATTTATTTGTACAGTAAATAATATAATTTAACTTAACATTCTGAATGACAATGTACACGTAATGTCATTGTAGTTTTTAGTTCTAAACACAAAATACATTATAAAACAATTAACCGACTTATTTTACTACCTGCTATAAATCTTTTTGTAGTTTAAAAACTTTTTATAACCTGTATTGTCTCAGAAATATGGTGTTATCTGTTTCATAACAAAGTGTTGAATGTTTTCTGCAAAGAATAATATAAATACAATAAAATCTTACATTAATCTGTTGGCAGCATACATCTGAGATGGCGGTCAACGTCTTAGCTCGCATAAAGAAAATTCCTGCATTAAATTATTTCAATTTTTAATTAATTTAAATTTTATTTCAATTTATTTGTTAATATAATTTATTTGTATAATGGAATTGATTCAATTCTATTATTTTATCCTTAATTTAATTTATTAATTTATAGTTGTCTTATGCAACTTTATTTGATCTGTATAATTCAATTTAATTATTTTATCTCGATTTTCTAATACTAATTTATTTATCTATAATTCTGTATTGTTAAATTTCATCTACATTTTTATTTGATTTATTAATTTTTATTGTTTTAAATGTGTTAACTTGTAAGTAATTATTATACTCGTACTTGTTTTAATGTACTTTTTAAAATTGTAATGCATTTGTGTAATATTTTTTGGCTAGCCTATTGAAATAAATAAATAAAAAAAAATAGCTATCAGTATTTTAGTAAAAGTATGGTTTTCATACATTCATGAACGGAGCTTAAAATTATAGCCCATTTTTAGTAATTAGTTAACTTCATTTGTTTTTACTTTATTTGTCAATCGGTTTGTGGGGGCAGCTAGTTGGTTGACAAACAAGTCTCTTTCAGATAGTAAGGAGAAGGTGATAGGTACCTTTCTATCTGTAAATATATAGATGCAACAAATCAAATCCTCTATAATACTTCGCGTCTAATACGAGTCCCCTAAATAAATATATTTATGTATTTTCAGACAGTTTCATACTTTGCTCGGAATGTCCGCCCGAGTTCTATCGCTAGCCAGATGAGATAGACCCGCGACTTTCCCATAACATTAGTCTATTCGTTTCTGTTGTTGTTTTGAAGAACGAATGTGGGGGATCAGGATATAGTGGTTACGTGATACGCGGAGTGCCGAGTATGAATAATGCATTTTTGTTTTGGATTTTTATGAGCAAAGTTTTGATTATTTTCAGTTCGGCACCGTATAGGTACACGAGTTAAGGCGAGACTTCTTTCGGTAGACAGAATAATTGTTAGATGTTGTGTTATGAAGGTACGGCTATTTGTTTTGGGGAAAGTAATATGTGATTCATAATATTGGTGGTTGGGTTATACTTTAGGTATATAAACAAAACATTATTTAAAATAATCTCGTTTTGAAGTAACTTTGCCTCTGCAAATATTGTTACAATTATGGAGAATTTATTACATAGCAGCGATAAATTTTTTCATGAAGAACTTGCTCGTTTGAAGCGAACATAATATTAAAATGTTTCAATTAATTTGAATTTTATTAATTTGAATAACTGAAAAGATGTAATTGGACTCCAAAAAAAACAAAAGAAAAAACAAGCCAACGCCATCCAATTATAGGATATGGCACTAGAAGAAGAAGATAGCTTATTACTACAATTAAAATTCAAATGGTAAAAGTGTATGAGCTAAGCCTCTAAGGTACCTTACGTAGCTCAGTGGGAAAAGCACTGGAACAGAATGCTAGGATTGTAGGTTCGTCCCATTTCCCAATAATCATCTAAAATTAGTAAAAGTCAGTCAAACTAATTTTGGCGCAGCTGTATTGTTTTGTTTTTGTTAAATATAGTAATTCAAAAAGTTAAGTATGTATGTATCTAGTTTTAAATGCATTTTATACGCGATAAATTTTAACAATACATTAATCAACTTATTTGTAGTTTTCCATGAATTGGCGTGGAAGTAAGGTACGTCGAACATTTAGTAATAAAACAACAAAATGTGAACAATAAATCGATCTCGCTACATTAATCATATGACCGTCCACCATTGTTGTTTATACCCGAATATGTACTCTTGTCAGAGCCCGGATGCGACTTAGATAAATCCAGTTCTGGTGCCAAAATAACTTACATGTTTTATGTTTTCTAAAATATATGAAGCTTTAAGGGCAAACTCAGAATTTTCTATAATAACTCTTTGAAAAGTATTTTTGTTATTTATCTTATTCGAGTGCCAATTACAAGATATTTATACATAAAAATATCTTGTAATTTGCATAATACAGTCCATCATCATCATCATCATATCAGCCTAAAGACGTCCACTGCTGAACATAGGCCTCACCTAGTTTACGCCACTGCGAACGGTAATAAGTAGGTATACAGTAGGTATACATATTAGAAATTAAACAGTTTTACAACAACACAATTAAACAGTTTTTCAAGATCCCGTTGTTCGATCGGGTCAGAAATAAATGATAGATAATATTCACTTTGACTTATTGCAAATAGGTTGCCTAGTTAAATCGCGCCTGGATAATATTAATATCGTGCGCAAAGGTTTTTGTTGAAGAGACTTCCAGCATGGTGGAATGAGATTCGAGTGCATACCTTTTATTTTTTTCATAAAGTGCTCTCATCAGTTATTTAGTCGAAAAAAAACAAATGAAAGCCTATTTTATTCTTAATTTAATTGTATTTGGTGCTGGAAGTCTGGAAGGATTATTATCTATCATTTATTTCTTACCACTAATAAATAACAGATGAGGGTAAATATTTCTTAATGGGATCTTGTACTAACAGTCCATAAACGTCCCACTACTGGGCACGGGTCTCCACCAAAGATTGTGGAGGGTATTTAGCCTACTATACCACGCTAGGGACGGCAGATTGTTGCAGGCGGCACAGGATTGCACGCTGTGGCGTAACTTAGGTGAGGCCTAGGTCCTGCAGTGGACGTCGTTGGGTTGATATGATGATGATTCCAAAAGATTTCCTTCCACTTAGGAAGGAAATCTTTCCCAATCAAAAGCCAGACTAGATAATTCATCAATCTTCGTAATATGTTCAAATTTACATGGCGACACGCAAATACCTAGTAGCAACTATACTAAATCAAATGCTCTGTTAAAGTGTGTGTTTATTTGTTTAACGGCCGGTAGTCTTGTACCGTGTTCGTACAAATCTGATAAGTGCGCAAACGCACTCGCACGCGATAGGTGCTCGACGAAAACATCGGACTGGAGCGTGATTGTATCTTGTCACTCTATTTATATCTGACTGAATTTGTGTACTTACTTATTAATTTGAATTATTATAATATGAGGCGTTTGTAGCATTACGTTTTGACAATGACGTCACGATCATCGAGGTTAAGCAATATTCGTCAAGGTTATTCCATGATGGATGACCGTTTCTGGTTCTCAAGCGTCTTCCTGATTCGGAAGACACGTAAAAACCGTTGACTTAGCTATGAGGACATTCCTGATAACATGTCATTGAATATCAGATCTAAAACTCCCTCTCCAATTTTTCCATACTCTTTGGTCCGAGATCTTTTATAAGATTTATTATTTATAAAGGTACTTATTTCATTGTGTTTTGTGGTCAAAAATAATAATTAGACATGCCAAATGACTATATCAAACATGGAATTGATGTCTGGCAACGTCACAATTTAAATTATTGCTGATGGAATATATTATAATGAGTAATGTGGTTTAAAATTATCTTTATCGAGTCAAATAAGAGCGCGATAGGTGTAAAGGTGATATCACTTGAGGACAGCTACCGGTTCGGTAACACGCGACACTGTTTGTACCGAATTCGTGGTCGGATGTAGTGTGTCCATGAAAATGAAGGACAGTTAAGACAGGTGATATTTTAAAACTACAAAGATGCTAAATTATGAAAATCAGACACGTAATTCAGAATGCTTATTTTTTTTTAGATCAATCTGAATAATAACTTTTAGTATCTGATATATAAAAGTGTCTTAATTTCATCAAATGTATAATCGATTGATTTATAGAAAATTTATAACCTAAACTTTCTGCCCCAGTAATCGTATGAAAATCATCTGCTTACACTAATCGTTCATTTTTAAACCTCAAAGCATTGCAACTAGCTTTTATCAGCAAACTAAATTGGTAAACCAGGTTCTCTGCCGCAATTTAAGTTTACGATTTCTTCACAAAAGTCCCATATATTACATCAATTTAATGTATTAAAACCTTGAAACCGCAATCCAAAACTTTAACAGCTTGGCAAATTATAAATTTGGATCGTATCCCATTTAGTTAGTTTCATGGCTACTCTAGTGTATACACCCACAGAAAAGATTGAACGATTAAAGAAGTAATTAAGTATCAACGCTCATTCTGTCGTGGCGACTCTCAAATTTGCATGTTAAACGAAGTTTAACTTTGGTTTTGTTTTAGTCCCTTATTGAGATGCTGCCTGTTCGCGTGCGTAGCCTGGGGACACCTGAAAACACACGTATACAAACGACCTCCACCACTCTTATTATAAAGGGTTAAGGTTAATTTTGGCATGTTTTAAAGTTGTTCTTATAAGGGAGTATTGATGGACTTTTTAATTGTATTGTTAATGTCAGTGTTAAGGCGTAGAGATCGCTTGCTTCGATTGTGTGCGGTCGATGCGGTCTTGTATTTGTATTTGATTGCTTTTACCTGAAAACTAACTACATTATTCTGTTAAGTCTGATTTAAGGAGTGCAAGTTTTATTTAAAGTAGGTCTGCACTTAAGAGATTGTATAGTTGGAATCTTGTGACTAATCTTGTATTTTATAATTTACTTGTGAATTTGTTTGACTATAGTTAAATTCATTTATCAAAGAAATAAACATAAGTACCTACTAGTACTTAATTAAACTACTTATTAATTTATTAACTTCGATTTACTGGAAAGTTTTCTGGGAGTTTGTAAATTTATAGATTTTGATGTGAAAGAACACATTAAAATCTATAAATTAAAACTTGGCCACCTCGCTACTATTTATCCACTTTAGGCCAAAAACAGTTTTTGGCCTAAAGTGACAGTAAAAACAACTTTACCAACTATCCGCGTAGTGACGGATTAAGAATACATAATGTCACTACCCCATCTCAACCCGTGGGTTTCGTAAAAGGCGACTAAGGGAGTTACCTTATACAGACAAGAGCACTGCGAGAGAAGGAAAATTTGAAACAAACCCTATACTGATATAATAGGCTAAATTACCTACAGATTCTTTGGAGGAGACCCGTGCCCAGTAGTGGGACGTTTCATCATCATCATCATTTCTGCCTATTGCAGTCCACTTCTGGACGTAGGCCTCTTCTAACACGCACCTTAGCACTCTGTCCTCCGCCTTCCGCCCCACCACAATTCTGACAAAAGATGTTTTGTATTCCAAGCTACTAACAAACGTTAATATAAGTTTATCCAATACTTAAGTTGTTAAAAATTCCCATTGAATGAAACCAAACACAATAAATAAGTATATCCAGAAGTTCAAATTACAATCACACCTTTGTATGAGGCACATTTATAACACTTACGGAACATAACTCTTAGCGGAGAACGAAATAAATTATGTACTTACGCCGGTAAGCCATATTAAGCGACCCCAATTAGGCGAGATGAGATATATTGTTATAAAATATATATTTTGTTTGGGGGGAGAGAGGATCGATTCCCCGTTAGCGGCCGGTGGTCAGGCATTAAAATATTAAGGGGACTCTAATCTGCCATGATTGAATTTTGCGTTACCGGTGTCCAAGTGTGCGTCTACCCTAACTCGTTCGCTATGTATCATGTTCGCCTACTAGTTGTTCTCGATAGTGTTGACAAGTTTCACACATTAGACGTTAATACGAGACATTCACACACTATTAGAAGTTAACACAAGAAATTTAAATTTGGTACCGTCGTAGTGATAATTCGTGTTAAGTTTTGTGAAAATTTGTGTTATTCTCTTGGAATATGGAAAGACAACATGGAAAGATATTCAATCATTCATTTCAAGTTTACCTTTAAGACAAAAGGAAATCGGTCGGGATCGAACGCGGACCGCGTGATTTGCACGCCGCCGCCGGTCCCTTATTCATTCAGCCACCATATAGCTTCATTCAGCCACCATCGCTTCACACGTACAAAACCCGATTAACGAAATTAGATTTATAAAATTTCAAAGGAAAACCCTTTGAAAGGTATCCTGGAATATAACTTAATATACACACCTTTTTGTAAACTCACCTTTTATGAGGAAAATCGAGAGCCAATAGTAGGTCTGAAACGTATGGTATAAATCTAAAGGCGGCACACAAAGCGTGCGGAGGGCCGATAGCGAAGTATCTAAAGCCTCGCGGAGGAGTACCAAATTAGCATTTTAATAAATACACACCCTTTGAAACTCAACACTCGTAAATTTATACGGATCTCTATAATCAAATACAAACATATAACTCTTCGTTTTGAATGGAAAGTCGGGAAACAAAGTTCCGCGTTGTTTCGCAAATTGATTGAGTGTTTTCGGTGATGGGTATGTGCAAACTTGTAATCGGATTAAGAAGTTGTGCTAACCACCAGCTACTTATGGACACGATAATATTTTGAAAATATCCCTTATGTACTGTTCCGAATTAAAAGTGAGTTGAAGATAGAGCCAGCAAGTATTTTTTGGCGGAAGCACAGTTAACTAGCTAGGTTTTCAATAACGATTATGATTACTAAAATAATACTAGTTGTTAATCAATTACTGACATCTGATTTCAATTGCGTGATATGTACACATACAAACACACAAACACACACACATATTGATCCGATAATTCGTGAAAACGAGACGGAAAGAAAATCAAACAAACGCATACGCTATTCAAAATCTAGACGATTCCAAACTATTCGAAGACCTCTTTATAGTATAGGAATAAAATACAGGTCTACTGTATTTTCCTAAGAACTAAGGCTCTCAAAGAATATTCCGTAAAACACGACATATAATGCCATACACACATTGTAGTTTGTTAGTCGACCTACTTCAGTGATACGTTCTAAAGTGACTGTAGCTCCATAACCAGATGTGTTTGGTTAATGTAGTGTTATCTACCCCACAGAACACAGATTGCGACACTTCCTCTATATAACACTCGACTGGTTATCAATTACCCTTCATATTAAGCACAAGACATTTGCTGTAAGTTTCTAGCTAAAAATAAAACTGTTTAAAATTTTGAGTATAGAGTGATATGCATGGTATTCGGAATGCTTCTTAAATATATGAAATTTTTTGTATTATTTTTTAAGTGACAGAGCCAGCGGCTCACCTTATAAAAAGACATGGCTATTATCAGGTCCTTTGCCTGGATAAATGTTTTTTTTTAAACCAGTTTGAAAAAGCTATATTTGCAATTTGAAACACTGCATAACCAAATAAGGGACGTTCTAAAGAAAGGACAGATCAGGAGTACCTTAAACCGGTCAGAATGTATGAAAAGATTGATGAATATTGAATTGAAGAGAAAGATGTATGTTAGAATTGTCGGGTGGTAGGTAAATAGTCTCTGTCTACCCCTCTGTTTGGAAAGTGGCGTGATCTATATGTATTATTAACAGAGTCTCATATTGAAGACTTGGTTCAATTATAGAAGTGCACTTATGTACGTCAGTCAAATGTATTGACTGACCTAGAAAAGGTAAAACTGTGGTTAGACGCTAATGTTACTAATATTATGAATGCGAAAGCTAGGATATATGAATGGATATATGTTACTCAATTACAAAGGATTTGTATGAAATTTGGCACTCAGATTGATCATAGTCTGGACAGCACATGTGCTACGTTTAGGCGGGCAAAGCCGTGGTTAGACGTTAGTTATACTGTTAAGAGTAAGTTAATCTAATCTCCCATTATTCTATTACTACCACCTTATATACACGAACAAAAAGCAGCAATTTCAACAACACATGCCGCATACGCACTTAATTACAAAGCCAGTGATGTCGGAGTCTAAAGCTAAACAAGTGGATGGCGGTCATCGTAATCTTGGATAAGGGTTGGCGCATAAATCACGCGGGGTGACGTGGCGCCCGGGGCCTTTACTTTATCTACTGTGTGCGGGTGACGCTGTACGGACGTGGATGGGGGACACTGGATGTGGTACAGGCGTGGTTAATTGAGGATTCCAATTTTTTTTATTATTTTAAATATTATCCGTGTAGTAAAAGTCCAATCAAGTTGAAGTACATGATATATTAAATTATTATATAAAGGGTTTACGTCACGTATTATATTTAAGAAATATGAAATACCTTATTTATTTGCCCGACGTTTCGATCGAATTACACCGACCGTGGTCACGGGCTGACTGGAGTGGCGGTGGCGGCCAGAAACAAAAAGCAATCATAATTTTCTAAAATCCATCCAATTCAATCAGCTTTATCTACTGCAGCCGATTTAAAAAAATAGCTCAGATCTAGTTAAAAATGAATTTAGTGCAAAAAAAAAATTTTGAATGCTTGTTGTTTCTATAAATAGCAGTAATATCATATACTTAAATTCACTTTTCCTACTTACACTAAGGTTGACTAAGGGAAAGACCTTATGCAGATAAGAGCACTGCGAGAAAACGTAAATTCGAAACAAACCCTATACCAACCTGTCTGGCCAGCGTGGTATAGTAGGCTAAATTTCCTCCACATCTTTGGAGGAGATCCGTGCCCTGCAGTGAAACGTTAATGGATTGAAATGATGATGATGATGATGACGATTTTAACTACCACCTTTGTGGTGCTATATGAGGCGTATACGATTGGTGTGCAAGAGGTCCCAAGTTTGGTTCCTGAGTCAGGCAAATATGGTATTTAAGTTTTTCTATCGTGAAATTCTCAGTATCATTCCAAAGTTTGGTACCAAATTATTCTCAATTTTTTTTTTAATTTAATTAATTAATATGGGTCCTTTTGAACAACACTGTCACGCAAATTTTGCAAGTTATATTATACAAGTTATATTTTTTTACATAATATACTGTCTTCTCATAAGCCTTTATATGAACATATTCTAACATTAGTTAAGCCTTCCATTCTCTCTATATATTTGATCTCGATAATTGCCGGCCGCCCCGCGCCCCGCCCTGAGCACCTCTGACCCTCTGAAACTTGCAGCCGATCACAATAATTTATTGTACGTGCTAGCACTGGTATTTTGCAAAAACTAATATATTTTGTGCCAAGAGTAATTAGAACAAAATGGACTATATTTATATCTGTAGGTATTCAAATGGAGACCTACTTAGTATCTAATAGTTTTTATGTAGGTACACATAAACTCATAATTATTGCTAAGACTCATTTGAGTTCGGAATTCCATCAAAGTTCAGAGGACAAGAGAACATAAGGAGATGAGGAGAGATGACTCAAAAACAAACAATATAAACAATATGAGTGCGGTAAATAATGTGCGCAGTGTAATATTTAACAAAAACTTTTCATTATATGTTCAGGACACATAATTTAGAATCTATCTTCTCTTCAAGCTTTCTAGTCTAATGTTTAGCCCCGAAAGCCCAATTCCTCCTCCCGATCCCCCACCGTTGTCCTATTCCTCTGTATTTCCCTTTTTCTTTTCGGTAGATTGCCGTTTTTGTTGTGTTTTCTTCGTAACCAATGCTAAAAGAACACAGCTACATATTTATTATGTCTGTGAGCGGTGGGTACCACTTACATTTAGGTGGGCCGCATGTCATAAAAAAATACGTGAAATGTTTTATTACAAAGTAACCTAACTAAGCGTAGAGCCCTACTGAGTATAGGCAGCAGATAAAGTGTTATTTTAGGGAAAACTTTCGTTATCACACAAAAAATCTCACACAACTCACATCTGCCATAAATTATTTAAGCCTCATTTAAAATTACATAACTAAGTGTTAAGGTCTACTACTTTTAATATTATTGTGTTAAAATTCTAATTCTAATTTCAAATATAATTCTTTAATTACTTTTTTAAACAATGATGTCAGCCAGTACATCTTCAATAATTTATGGCTGGTCTATTTCTGTGGCGCATGCGTCAATGTACCCTGATTTACACACAAAACACTACCCCGATCTTATCCTGAGGACAGGGTGGTCGCATAAATAAATGAACTAATTCTGAGATACAACCTCTTTACATGTACCTATAGCGACTTAGAAATTGTTGCAGAAATAAAGATACTTAAAAAAAAATCAAACTAATTCCTATTATAAATGCAAAAGTAGATAATAATTTGAGCAAACATTTTAGCATTTTTCTGCTTGCTGGTGTGGTGGAAGACTTTTGTTAGTTGCCGTGATTTCGATCCCAGGTTAGGTAATTCAGGTGTGGAAAATTGAACGTCAAACCAAAATTTGAAGTGATAGCCAGCAAATGGCACTAGTTACCGTCTGTTGTATAGACCCTTACATAATTACGTTCGTCAACCACGAAAATTATATGTGATGACGTGATGTTATGTTTCTCCTAGTTATCATAATACTTTTTTACTAGAAATTATCTAACAAGGGTAAGTACGGCTAGCATGGTAATAATGGATTTACAAAGTTATGTAAATATTCAAATATGTACTTACAAAGTATAATACCAATATTCAGTTATTATCCACCTTAAGACCTTTATTTTGAGTACTTACTTATTATTAATATCCTATAAAATTAACTGCTCTTTTCCTAGATTGTTAAAAAAAGATTATTTAGCAGTAATCTGTCATTAAAACAATTTTTTCATTGGATAATCGTCTTTAGGCGTAGGAATATATTTAAGTATTACACGTGTTTACTAAATAAACTTAAAAGTTAAGTAATGTCTCCGAGTACGGCAGATAATGTGTCAAAATAACACGCACAATATTTCATTTATTTCTGATACACGTACTCATTTAAGGAATACCTAACGCTTGAGAATACCTTCATTACTTTTAACGTAAGCCTGAAGTAAATAATTTTCCGATTTATATGTACCTAGTAACATTGTGGACTAGCTAAAGGCCCAAAATTAAATATTATACCAATAAAAAGGATAATAATGGCTTCCCTTACATCCGACCGCTGCGATAATTCCTCCTTCAGCCAATAAATATACCTTCGACGTTTTGAAGTTAACTTGGTATATTTCATAATAACCCGAGGCAGACAGGAACCTACGCCCGCCCTATGGCCGATACGGCAATAAAGGGAATCCCTTCAAACGTATCCTTGGCCCTTCGACTTATAAATATCAATTTATCCGGAATGTCAAATACGGCGAAGCCTGGCCATTTTCACATTACGAATTGTCTGCTATCCGTCTTCTACGAACACGGTTTATCTCAATTTTTCTTGAAATTTTTATAAAGAACAGACTTCGGGCGTGCTACTGAAAAACTCGACGTATATTGCTGTTATTAATGGTGTGTTTGCTTTTAATTATTTTGTGTAAAATATAACATACCTTTATATGGACAGCGTTTTTAATTTAAAAATAATTTAAATGTTTACTTAATAAATTTTTGACATTTTTAAAATAACAATTTTTAGGTAAAATTTTGGTAAATGTACCTGGTACACTGTAGGTACAGTCGAGTTCATTAATATATTGGCACCATCAAGGATTCAAAATATTGTGAGCGTTGAAAAGCTCAATAAATACTATAGAACCTATGGATCATAATATATGTCCTGATGTGAATGGTTCAATAAAATATGCTGTACATTATGCAATAACTTATAGTCACCCTTTTCAACAGAAATATCTAGTGATGGTGTCAATATATTATTATTAATGAACTCGACTGTACAAACTGCATAAAAAAATTCAAAATTGGAAGAATTGAAATTTTGTATTTTATAAATACATTTTAAATATGGAGCTGATGATGATCCGATGATGAAAACTAACTATTCACATAAACTTCAAGATATAGAAAGTCTCACTGTGCAAAGCTTTATATATCTGCACAAAAGCTTAGGTAGGAAAGAAGAAAGCTAGACAATCAAATAAATCTCCTTCCATATATCCTATTTCTTTTATTTCTACCACATAAAACACATGGCGCGAACAAATACAAACAACAATTGTGAATGCAGCTTGACATTAACATTCATTAAATAGCAACGTCCCCTTAAATTTTAAGTGTACCAACAAAAATAGAGCGATATATTAAAAGGATTTACGGTACAAATATATGTAAAGTTTGCTGGATATATTATATTTTGGGGTTGGTCCCGAGATGAGGGGGGGTTTACGTGAAAACATTCGGGTACGTGCCTTAGCATAATTCCTTAAGGGCGCTGAGGCTGCTAAGCTTCCGCAATTCGTCTTGAAGGAATCCCTAATTTGAAATGTGGATGAGTTTCTAAATTCCTCATATTAAATAGAACAGTTCTCGTGCAACTATACGATGGGATTTCAAGCGATAATACATTAGGATTTTTGTAGGTGTCCGTGTAGTGACAGATTAAGAATACACATTGTCACTACCCCATTTCAACCCGTGGGTGTCGTAAAGGAGTAAACCTTATGTAGACGAGACCACTACGAGAAAAGGCAAATTCAAAACAAACCCTATACCAACCCGTCTGGCCAGCGTGGTATAGAAGGCTTAATTCCCTCACATTCTTTGGAGAAGACACGTGCCCAGCAGTGGAACGATTATATACATTAGGAATTCACCTTATTGTTGCCTGACGTTTCGATTAGGTTGCACCCGCCGTGGACACAAACTGACTGATGCCGCAACAAAGTAAGCAACAAATTTGTTGCTTACATTTCGTGGCAGTTGGTGATGAATTCAGCAATGAATAAATACATTCTACATTGTTGCTGACCTTTTGTGGAATTTATAATAAAAACAAATAAATAATTGTGGTGTTTCCTTCTGACTTCAACTGCGTTTTAATCAAGAGACTTGTCACGCAACTACTGGCGACTTATATTTAGGTACCACTATGTTATGGTGGCAGTGAAAAAGCATAATCACTAAACGCGGCTATCAATATATCTTGTGGAAATATATTCATTATAATATATCTTTATTAAACCCCATGAAGTGATGGATTAAGAAAACACAATGTCACTACCCCATTTCAATCCATGGGTGTTGTACAGTACAGTTGTGTAGTACATGTCGACTAAGGGAGTAACAGTAGACAATAGCACTGCGAGAAAAGGAAAATACGAAACAAAATCCTATACCAACCCGTCTGGCCAACGTGTATAGTAGGCTAAATTGCCTCCAAAATGTTTGGAGGATGTAATGATGATGATGATGAAAATGATGATGATAATTTAAGTATCAAGCCGTTCAATAAACACACTTAAATTATATGAGGTATAAAATGAAAATAAGTGTTGTAATAATTCAAAGGAAATACTGACTGTATTTCCTTTGAATTATTACAAATAAAATTACATTGCAAATAGTTACTATCTTTTGATTTATCTATTTACATTATTAAATAATTGCATAGTTAAGATATATTTAGCTACTAAGTACAGCCATCTACAATGTAATATCTTAAAGTCACAACGTTTTGAATTAATGGCCGCATATATGACATCAAATAATTATAACCTACGAATCAGTAAGATCTTAGTGGTATTGCATATTATTTTTAACCCCCTAGGTTTATAATCTAAGTTATGATCTAATCCAAAGAGTATCCTTTACGAAGTAAACTAATTTAAAATGTCATCTTTGGCCAATATCCAGTACTGCAACAATATCTAGACGAGACTATGAAGTATTTTGTAATTTTCTAATATTAATGTGTAGTTGATAGATAGATAAAATTAATATATTGTATAGCCAGAATCTATATTTACCTATACGTGTATAAAGTAATGTTGGTGATTATTAAAATTTTTGTAATACCATATCTATGTCGGTAAATAGCCCAGAGAAATCTTGATATTCTGAAAAAGATTTTCGTTGCTGACCAGACCGCGTGGTCGTTCACCACAACCAACATTTCCAGACGACAAAAGGCTTGCTAGGAGTATCGACATTCTACTTCGTCTATTCTGATTTCGTTTTCAAATTCTTTAAAACGATAATGACCATGATTAAATTTTTAAACATTTGATAGCTATATCGAAAACGACTAGTCAAATGTCGAGGTTCCAAGTAGGCTCTCTGACAAATATGGCACGTATCAATATCAATGATCTAGCATTAAGTTAATTGTAGAAACATTACCCAATTATGAACTGTAAAAAGATCACAAATTTATAGCGAGCTACTTCATAATATAAAAGTAAAAAATAATTTTTATTTATTTATTTTATAATAAGGAGACAAGAAACAGTAACCAAATTCCTGTGCACTCAACAACAAACTCCGTATTTTTCTTCATTACAAATCCCGGAATGGTGGGTTTAAATTTTTCGTTTCAAACTTGTTAGGAGATTAGCGACAAAGCGTTCGTGATATCTTAAATGTGGATCTGCTGTAAACAAATTCGCGCTCGCTCCTGCTATTTATGAGTTTATTTATCATTAACAAATTATATTAAAGCTCGCAGGAACACACTTTTTTGTTGTTCTCCACTTTTAGCGTGTAATTTAGAGCCGTAATGTAATATGCGTTTTTGATTCTTATCGTAATTGTTTAAGATCGTTTACGAGTAATGGATGGGCCGTTGTACAGTTTTGTGTAAGTTATCTGTAAGATTGAAATGTTGTCTCTATTGACGTGAATCTTTATTTTCTAAGATCATAATATTTTTCATGGCATTATAGTATCTAAATCTAGCAATAAGCATTTTATTTCCATGCTATAATATTTTTGAATTTATGTATTTCCATCTACCTGAAAATTTCCACTTGTATTGCAGCTAAACACGATGTCCCTGTAAAAACATCGTAAATCATTTACGATTATGTTCAACGGAATGGAACCGTAACCCGCAAATGAATAAAACTAATCACTATAAAACAGTTTACAGGCATTTTACATACATTTCAACAAACATTTAACCTTAATAGCTAACCTCAAGACATTTACAATAACGGTCCCATGTAAAAAGACGTAAAATCATTTACGACAATAATGGCCTGCTTTTAGCGTGTTTGATTAACTGAACAAAAGACGTTCTAGGCGTAAAGATGCCTTAAAACAATTTGCCCTAAGAATTTTTCCTTTGGCTTTAGAAAGGAAAATCCCTTGTGGGGATGATATTTCCGTGGCTCGGCGATACAAAGGAGGTTGCGGAGGTTACGGAACAATACTGCGACCCATCTGCACCCAGCTCCCAGATTCAATTAAATTTTTACTGAAGATTATCACGCAGCCGTTGAGTGTCGACCGATTATGTATTATACATTTTTTTTTTCAGTAAAAAACTAATGAAAATTATAGAAAGTAAAAATTGTACAATTTATACTCAATGATCATGAAAAAAACGTGTTTTTAGCAAAACATAATTATGTTAATAACTATTAGTTCCTTAAAATTGATTAAGATTTTTTTACGATGAATTATATTATATTCAGGTTCGAAAAGTAACGTTTTGTCTACGTATTGAAACAGCCTTCTTTTATCTATACTACTCGTAATAGATATTATAAAGAGGTAAAGTTTGTGTATGGGGTATTCTAGTGAACTACTGACTCGATTTTCAAAATTCTTTTAGTGTTGCATAGCCCATTTATCAAGGAAGGTTATAGGCTATATAACATCACTCTACGAGTAATAGGAGCTGAGAAGTGGCCAAATAAAGAACAACGGGAGCGAAGCCCCGCGTGACTTCTAGTTTGTCATACACTTGTAAAACGCTGTAAGTAGGCACTAGTTTAGTGTAGTAAACTAAAGCATACTTTTCATCCTAACTTTTAATCTTTGCGTTATTTGCACACTTAAGGTTTTTTACGTTGTCATTGTACAAAGAACTGTACCGAATCTTTTTAATATGTAACTTGTCAAAAGATTCTCGGACAAGATAGTACCGCTGAACTTTTTTCTTGAATGTAAAAAAACACAACAACATTAAGTGAATAAACATAGTAATTATCAGTCGTTAAAGTTAAATTTATATGCCTACATAGTCTCCATTTATGAACAAATAGATATGTATCAAAATGTAGTTACAATACTTTACGACGCTACTGAAAAAACTGCATACAAGCGAGGTCTTATCGTACTTGTGCCTCACCTACATACACTACATTATTGTAAACTTATTATGGTAACTGATTAGTGCTACGACAACGGTTTTTATTCATAATCAAAAAAATCGAATCTGACTCTACATTTCAATGACAATACAATTAAGTAGGCCACAGCTTAAATTACATTTTCTTAACAAAATACTGAACTGATTAAATAAATTTATTTCTAATAAGTTTTCTTATATGCTAAAATCCCGAGACTAGCAGTGGGACTTAATGGGTTGCTGATGATGATGATGATAATTTGCTAAAAAATCGATTCAAAACTATTACATCTTGTCGTTAACGAAGGCATTATTTATATTTATTCAATGTACAAATAAAAGTCTCACGGTTAACAAACAAGAAGAAAAAGCTAAAATATTCTCATTATTTAATTAAGTATTTGTGTGCTGTAAATCATATTTATTTTTAAAATTCCTTATTCTAAACAAAAATAAATGCTGTTTCTATCGAATGTCAGAAAGCAATAGACATTGCTGTTACCTTACACGTAATAGTGCCACGACTGTTTGCAATGCCGTAGCTCGTAAATGAAAAATAAACATGCGTGGAGCGCTTTATGCGACTATGTTACACGTACTTATTAACATTGTTTGTCGTTTATTTTATACTTACAGAACAGCAAGATATATAATGTGTATTATGTCTCGCTCATTACAGGTTTAACTTTGGAAAACATACGGATTTAGAACGGTTTTATCACGAACTTTGATTATTTTGTCTAGAGATATAGAGAGGAGAAGATATCCTATAGCTAGCAATGAATAAATTGATATTGTCTATGAAGCAATACGACTCATTTATTCTCAAATTTCACATTATTCATCAGCAACCCATTAATGTGCCACTGCTGGGCTTAGCTCTCCTCTCCTCTATCTAGAGAGCTGAGAGGATTTTAGGCTATAATTCACACACGCTGGTCTAGTGCGCGTTGGTGGACCGGACATAGACTTGAGAATTTCTTCTAGGGTATGTGGGTTTCATCACGATGTTTTCCTTCACCGTTAGCAGATGGTAAGTAACTTGACAAGTCCATATAAATCCCACAAAGTGAAATCCATATTGGTCTGCTGCTGGTTGGAATAGAACTCGCACCGCGTGCTTAGCACGCCGGTCACTTATTCATTGAGCCACCATCGCTACGCATTATTCAATGAATAGGTATGCAACACAATTCTACGACTAGTAAAGATCTGTTATAAATTAAGATTTCTAATTATAAATTTATAATAAATTTTATAATTTAGCTGTGTATGTTTTTAAGTTATGTGTAAATATTTTATTTAATAAAAAAACATAAAAAAGCATATATAATAAAATAGCAAAGCACTCTCAACTACATAATAATATAACATTAATATAATAATAATATTCTACCACATTCACACAGCGCCATCTAGTCCCCAAAGTAAGCAATTATATTTGCTTGTGTTATGGGTACTAAACAACTGATATACTACTTAAATACATTTTTTTTTGTAAATACATACATATTATTATAGATAAATTACACCCAGACACAGAACAAACCTTCATGCTCATCACACAAAGATTTGTCCTGGGTGGGGATCGAACCCACGTCCTCCGGCTTAGCAGTCAGGGTCACTAACCACTAAACCAACAGGCCAGTCATCACATAATATCTATATTTGTGTCACATCGAAAGAAATAAAGAAGGTCGGTACCTAAACCTATAATATAATAATTTAGTTTAACGAAAATGGCGTCCCTGTTTATGCCAATGGAAGACCAGGGAGATGATATTATTTGCCTACATAATATATTTTATAATAATCATACAAAAGACCTTTAGCGCTTTTCACGCTACGGTCATTGTTTGTAGTATTGTCATAATTATAATAATTATCTATAGTAGTTATTCTTCTCTCTTCTCTTTAGCTAATATTAGTTTGAAACTTGTGAGCATATTCCATATATGTTACTTATTATGTCGAATAAAGTATAACAAACACTAATATCTTTATAAGCGCACCCAAAACAAATTACCATAGGAAAGAGATTCAAAAAACTTTTGCTACACTCATACCCATTATAAGTTTCCAAAGAAAAACACTTTTCCTGCACACGTCGGTCTCTCCGCGTTTTTTCTCGGCGCACTTTTCTAAGTGCTATAAATCTTCCACGTAAATAATTGAAGCGATATTTTATGCCAAAACATTCCGCGGGTGGGGATGTCGCGCCACCTGCCGCCCTCTTCTAACTTGTACCACTTTCCACTTTAATTTGGTTGCGTAATGTATTTTCAATTACTTCCAAAGGAACAGTGATTTGTGGTCGGTCTAAAAGAGATTGGAGAATAATTCTTCTTGCCTAATTTAAAGTTGCCTAGGTGGCCCGTTACTTTACTAAATAAGGTCTGGAGATCATTTTAATAAATTGCGGTTTTGCTTTTACTTTAGGTATGCTTTTCTACTATAGTAGGTAAATAATTCGAATGTTTATTCTTTTTTTTGAAAATATACCGCGCCTACGCACTTACATACGAACGGAAAAAGGAAACATTAGTTGACGTCATACGTTGTCGTCGCATTATTATTTTTTCTATCAAAATAATCAGATATGTATTCTTTTGAGTACAGCAATATGCGCTTCGCCGTGTATAACGCATGTCCACTAAGAAGGATCGTTCGTCAAACCGCGACCAATCGTGCATTTAAATGCATGGCCCAACAAGATCTGATAACGACCTTTGTCGAGGCCACAATACACTGGCGTGTCATAAATAAAAGCTCACTTTTTCACTTCCAGCGGGAAATTTATCATTTCGTACGACTTTTTTTCCCCTTTTTCCCTACACTTTTTGTACATCTTGGATCACACTTTTAAATGCCATTTATTTCCTTCGTTCGACGCACCATACCGTTCTACGGCACTGATGAAGGTATCGTTATGTGGTATCTGATAATAAAATGCTTGAGTTGCTTGATTCGATTTGCATGTTTCGGGGCTGCTTTTATTTTATAAATGGTTTATTTTAGTGCTCAGTGATCGAGCGTAGCTTTGTTATACGAGTTATGTTATTGTTATGACAGTTTTATGGTTTGCGACTTCTGTATTAAGAATGTCTTTAACTACATTACAAAGTTATATTTGTAGTCGAACTAATTAGTGTTGTGAAAAATGGCCTCAGTTATACTGTCGTAATTCGTAATTATTTCTACTTACCTATTTAAAGTATACTGCTAGCCGTTGAAAAAAGTCCAGTGGACACTAGAGTTACGACTGAAGGAATATACAGTAAAAAGTTTGTACCTACCACAATGTAAGGAGAAAGGCATTCATTTTAGCGCAGCTGTACACTTTACCTGCTTAATGAAACATCACAGTTTAACAGCTGTCTAATACGCTATGTTTATGGGTTTTTATCCACGCTCTATAACACAAACGTGTATATCCAAACTAACGATTAACAGAACGTTAATTTTTTATACCACCCCACTCGGTGTTGCGACGAAACGTGACTAATGAAGCAGACCAACTCCTTTGTTCAGATGGACTTGTTTTTATAAATCCTCAGCATCCATTGAGGTGAGTCGATTCCATTTCTTTGTGTTCTCTATATAAGTGCATTATAAATTTCAGCCTCTCGCGACCATAAGTCATACGTGTAATGAATAAGGGCGATTTGTTTTGAATCCATCCAAATTTATGGACGATATCGGCGCTTTTTTACAGGCGTTCCTCGCCTCATTCCGCCATTGTGATCGCCTTTTTCTGCCCCTTTTTATCCCGCCAAAGTTTTTTATTGTCCTCAACACTGACACTTTACGAGTTATTAATTGGTTGTCATGAGTTTATTTATTTCTCTATTTTGACATCGGAACGTTTTTCGTCGTATATTATGGAGGCCGGATTGAAAATCTATCATATTCAGGTTGTCGTAAATTTAACGTGATATAGTGCGTTACACGGTAATAATTCTGCGAAACCGTCGCGTAGTGTGGACGGATGTGACGCGCTTTAAATAACGACTTTGGATATTAAAATGGCCGCCGAATATGCATTTTTGTCATAAATTATATATTAATTTACAGAGCGAAAAAAAATGCCATTATATTGTCATCGCCGCAGTATGAATGCGCTTTTAAATATAATTGTGAATTGTATTCGTTCGTGCAAATTAGGTTTTATGCAACTGTAAATATTAAACAGTGTTTGAAAATAAATATGTATGTTGGCAGTTAATGTATGTCATTGATATATGCATCATTAGATCTGATAAACAATAAATTATTTCCATGTCATCGACAACCAGACTGAAATTGGCCTGTCACTAAATTTTAGGGTAACTTGATTTAAAGACGCATTCAAAAATTAAAATGTTCCTAAAAATGGTCCCATATGGAACCCATGGAAACTACAACAGAGAAGTAACTCTAAGTAAGACCAATCACATCAAGGCATTTTCACTCTTAAGTATTCTATTAGTATTGTTCACAATTCTAATCACTCTTCATACAACTTAACTGTTTATACATACATCATAATTCATAACACAGCATTCCCACATGCTTGTCGTTTACATAAATCATTATCTGTTCTCACTTCAGTTTAACCTAATTCAAACTGTTTTTCAATGCAACTGATTTCTTATAATAAAACTTTTACGAAGTAATTTTCTTTAACGACAATATTAACAGAGCACCAGGAGTACATAAGAGCGAAGAAGCACAACACGCCCACCTAACCTGTACGTTACGAAACTTGAAGCTTTCTCTTACGCAACACTAACATTCATAATGTATGTGCGAAGCCCTGTATGCTATTTCCCGTCTTATGTAGGTACTTTTTTTCGCCCATAAAGCATTGTTGGCTGCTTTATTCCTTGATTTATAAGAAACGTTGGAAAGACAAATAGCCGGATTGTGTTCCAAATTTTTAAAGCCACATTTCGTTTCGCGCGCACCCCCGCGTAATACCGTTCGGGCGAAGAATCTTGGTGCTTAGAGGATTGCTAGACGAAGACTTTGCTAGATTTTTGAAGTGTTTTCGTATTCATAAAAAATATTACCTAAGTACGGTTGTAACTGAATATTATGAATTATTAATTCTATTAGCAATGGACTCACAGAAAATATAAGATTAATATAAGACTTCTTTATAGGTACAAAACAGAGTTATATGTACTACTTATTTTATTATTTTTGATGTGATTTTATTATTTGTGCTAGAGATGGTGAAGATGATGATACCTACTACCTTTTTTTAAAGAGACTCGTCATCATCATATTAGTCGCAGGAGGGTCTACAGTTGTACTTTAAGTCTCCCCAGAATGGGATCAAGAAAGTGTGAAGTATATTATATCTTAATTTAATTGTAGCAATTATAATAAAAACGTCACTATATCAGTGTCATGAAAACGTATCAAAACATGTCGTAGAAGTGGTCCCAGTGAGCCACCCTGAGGTGCACCCCTTATTAAAATGTGTTTTCGAAGCGCCATCTCACTGCTTAGTCGAAGCTACCTATCGGCCTGTTACAGAGATTTAATGGAGAATTCTCTCATTTCTATCGGGTCTTACCGCTAAATTTATAAGGCTCCGCTGATCTTTTTTCCATACGAATGTACTTCGACGGATTTATTGGAGTTAGAAGGTATTTTAAATTTGAAAATTAAAGTGGGACTTTTTTCTTATTCGTGGGAACGAATTACTTTAGATGAATACTACAACGTTGGTATTCATCTAAAGCATAGCAGCTAAAGATTAAAAAACTACAAATTAGGTATTTTTTTTAAATATTTTAAATGCAATAATGTTCTATAATTAAAGTTACATGTTGATATAATTAGAACTGAAACTTTTGTTTTAGCATTGCTCTCATAAGTCAGGTTTACCACTTATTGGTTGTTTCTAAATTTTCAAAAGTAATACCTACCACATTGTGTTGTAAAACTATCATTGATTTCATTCACAAAAATCTTTTCATTCAACAGGAGTTATCGAAATATCTGGAACCTTTCGAGAGATTGAGCTAAACCTGTATTTACTAGTTAATATATATTTTTTCTCATATTCGAATGAAGATCAGTGTACTTCTTATCTGATATCACTGTTTAGTTATGCTCATCCCTCAAACGTGACAATGCATACATAAATAGCCAAATCTCGATACCAAGTGCAACATAAATAAGGGTGCTGTGACACTTTCACGATATTCTCTAACCACGTGGTATTACTCAGATACCTACATCATAACGAAAATTACCTTTAAAAATATTATACCTAGGTATAGAAGTTTAATGTTCTGAAACAAGATTTTTTGGATAGATATATTTTTTGTCTACCTCGATGGCGGAGCATTAATGTCGTCGACTGTTGTGTACGTGGTCTGGAAATAATAATTATTATTAAATCTTCCTATCATGAAATTCTCAGTATCACAAAGTCTGGAATTGTAACCGATACTCCTCATTACATGAAATCTTACATTGCTGGCGAAAAGCACCTTTCCCTGCCGTGTAGGAAAAATAACTCACTGTTGTCAATGCAGAGATTCTCCAATAAACCTTAAGTAATTTTAACATCGTATCCATTGCCAAACATTCATTGGTCAATTCAAACAGCAAATTTGAATAATAACTAATTTTTAAATTATGACACTTATCTTTTAAACATATGAGTCTACCTACATTCGCACTATCCAATTGAAAATCAACACGTAACCGTTCGTCGACTTAATTTTTACCCCATAAACGCACCCCACGAATCGCGATACGATATGGAAATTCGTCGCCCGTCGTCGGCAATATTCGGCAATATTCGGGCGGACGTGCGTCCCGAACTAAATTGCCTATTTATTCTTAACTTCATATATTACTTTGCGCGTGTTGTCTGCGCAAAACGATATTTATTGTTTGACCGTTATTGCGTCAAATGACGTATTGGTTGTACGTATTAACGGATAGGTTAAGAATGGCGGGTGCGTGACGTAGGCCTCAATTGTAACTCTACATACAAAGGTATACCTATAGATAGTGAAATCCTTATTGGTACTGCCGGCAGCTCAGAATCGAATTCGAACGGCATCATTTGCATGCCGGTCATTATCTATTCGGCTCCCATCGCTTCGCTTCCCATCGTCCGGGTATTTTTTTCAAAAGAAACAGCCCTGAATGAACCTAACCTACCTAAAGTTCACGTTCACCTATCATCGTCGAACGAGGCGAGGCGAGATCGAAACGCTCGTAGCATTGTGGTACTAAGATGTTCGTTACGATCATCGAGGTCAAGTAACACTCAGCAAGGTCAGTTCATGATGGGTGACCGTTTGTGGCAATTTCATTCTCGAGCATCTCCGTACTTCGGAAGGCACGTAAAGCCGTTGGTTCCGATCACCACTTAATGTGGTAGTCGTTAAGTCAAGTTGGAAGCCTTCTGGGCGACTTGATAAATTCCAACACCAGGGTCTGCCTCAAACCCACACGATAAGAAGAAGATCGTCGGATCAACTGTATCATACGTTACGTAACCACTTGAGTATTTAGTAACGCACTGCTACGAATTCATCAGCATCGATTAATATCAATAGTTCATTTGTTTTGACTGGCCTATTGGTCTAGTGGTTAGTGACCCTGACTGCTAAGTTGGAGGTCGTGGGTTCGATCCCCACCCAGGACAAATCTTTGTGTGATGAGCATAAAGGTTTGTTCTGTGTCTGGGTGTAATTTATCTATTATATGTATGTATTTACAAAAAAAAAATGTATTTAAGTAGTATATCAGTTGTTTAGTACCCATAACACAAGCAAAATACAATTGCTTACTTTGGGACTAGATGGCGCTGTGTGAATGTGGTAGAATATTATTATTATTATTTATTTTCCATAGTACTCTTTTAGAGATCTTTACTCTTAACCAACAAACAGCACTCTATTTCTACTTAACAAAACAGAACCGCTCAAAAGACAATCTTTGTGTCCAAAGCTTAATTGCCCCTTAATAACCGCTGTTACTTATCTCTGTATTCGGCACTAAATATTTTTCTAACATTCATTCAATGGGGGAGTAATGAATTCGTTTTATTTACGAGCCGCAGACTGGCAGTCGACCGATAGCGTCCCACCCAATATCATAACGCCATTACATTCGGTTACCGACTGAAATATTGTAAGTAAGTCTGTTGAGCAAAATATGGACTGTTTTTGTTTTTAGGAGACATGTGTTGCGTTATAGACAAAGTTATTATAGTTCTTAATCATAATATTCTTTCAGTACATTAGTTTCATTGCGCTAAATTAGGGCCTACTCCCAATGATGACATTCGATTGGCCATTTACAATATCGTTGTTAAATGTTTAAAAATGTCATTTCAAATTGCTTCCACTGTAGGGCAGAAGACACCAGAAGAGCGACAGATTTCTGGATCTGTTATTTGTTTGCGAACATAAAAAGTGTGTTATTCATTCCATCATTTATATCAAAATTTATTTGTGTATGACATCAGTTAATATTATAAATATGAAGAACATAAGAGGAAAGACAAACAAACCTAAATTATTTAGAGATGAATAAGTAATTCGACTTGATATTATTATTATATAAACATTGGGCATATTAATACAACAAAATGCATAGTTTTAGCCGTAAATAGATATATCAAGCAAATACTAAGTAGAAGACTGATATAGTTTTAAATTTGTTTATAATTGGAATATCTATATCACTACTTAGTACAAAACAAAGTCGCTTTCTCTGTCCCTATATCCCTATGTATACTTAAATCTTTAAAACTACGCAACGGATTTTGATGCGGTTTTTTTTAATAGATAGACTGATTCAAGAGGAAGGTTTATAGGTATAAAATACATACCACGCGGGCGAAGCAGCGGGCGGAAGCTAATTAATATTATAAAGCTTTAAGAGTTTGTTTGGTTGAATACGCTAATCACAGGAACCGATTTGAAAAATTCTTTCAGTGTTCAGTTCAGTGGGGTATTCCCATTGATCGAGGAAGACTATAATAATAACATAACATCACGCTATGGCTAATAGGAGGCAGTGGCCAAACAAAGAATGACGATAGCAAAGCCCTGCACCATATCTAGTCTATTACAATGAATTCGTAGTAGGTATGTTAATATTTTTAAATTGTTATCTACTAAACTTTAACGCAATTATGGTTCTGAATTGGGATATTTTTTAAATTGGCTTCGTCCTTGGTAAGTACGACATATGCTTGCAATATGGCTCCATTAAATTGTGGTGTCACAGGGAGGTATCAATTTATCATGTAGATAATTAAAGATACTTAATTGAATGATAAATATGAGAATAAAATATTTAATGAATATAATTTTAAACCATCTTTTAAAACAAAATATAAATCAATGACTGTGTCGTTAAGTGCAAAGCTCGAAAACATATACGAGTACATATATTATGGCGTTCAGCGACTAATTCTACTTTTCGGTTCCGTGGTCAGATAGTCATCATCATTATCCTTACAGATGTTGGAAGTCTACTGCTGGACCAATAGGATTAGTTGTGTGTTGTTAACATCCGGCACGATCCTAAGGCTCGTGTTAGATCCTCTATGCACCTTATGGGCGTCTTACTCTGCATTTGCCGGTGCGTGGTCTCTAGTAGAACTTTTCGGCCCCCATTGGCCATTTTCATCCAATTCTGTAAACATGAAATTTAGTTGAGAATCCTCATAGTCTCACTGACGATATTTTATAAAGAAGTATAAGTAGATGCCGTCACCACAACCCTTCACCCAATTCTGTAAACACGAAATTTACAGAATTGGGTGAAAATGGCCAATGGAGTAGTAGGAGGTATCAACTAAAACTTCTTTATAAAATATCGCCAGTGAGACTATGAGGATTGTTAACTCTCTACTAAAACTATACACGTAAAGTATAAAAAGTAAAACATACACCCATTTTACGCTTAGGCGAAAGAATAGGAATAAGTTGACAGAGACTTCGCCCCTGAATTATGTTTCTCAAGATAAACGACGCGGGCGAAATGAAGTCGCACCCCTCCCCGTACACCTCCCTCAACCCCTCGCAGCGCCCTCTAGAGGCAACGCGCGGACATAAATTTTGAAAGAAAAATCCACGACGGTTTCGCTCGGAATGTGTGATTTGGATTTTTAATTGAATTGGATTCTGTTATCTATTTTATGGATTTTTTGAGTATATGTTAATTTTTAGTAATTTTTTACCTGAGTTACAAAGTGAGTACACATCCAAAGTTTTCCTTCAATGTACCTAGCACACCATAATCAAGATATTTTCATTTAGCATACCGAAACTTAAAACATTACTAAGCATTGTAAAAATTAAACTCAAGTAACTAATGTATATTGTTCATTAGTTAATTCACGAATACATTATGATGACTTAGCTGTCTTATCGAAAAAAATATTGTTCTTTGAAATTACATAAACTTTTCTAACAATCAGAAATTATTCTTTCAATAGAAAGTTTTGCCTCAGTTTTGTCCTGCAACCAAAATAAAACCACTACTCAAATTTTTGAAAAGGTATTAAAATTTATTATTGCCCAAAAACGAACTCTCAATATCATAAAGATACTATAGAAATGCAATTAACTCACAGAAGATGCAATTAAGTTCATAATAATACATAAAAATATTACCAAATGCACCTACATACAAACCTATTCAAACTGCACGTTAGTACCTACATTGTTGCTACTTATCTCAGAAAGTAACACATTATCATTATCTATAGCTGCTATACTTAACTCAATATATTACATAACTTAACTTTTTTAATACTTCTTAGGACTATGTAATTTATGTGTGTTTTTGATATTTTATCACTATTCCTTCCATCAACATTATTATTTTTTAGTATTCCTTCATCATCTACAGTGAAAAAGTTCAGTAACAAAATGTACCATTAAAACGTTATACCATCGCTATAAGCATGAAAGAAAGCTCCATATAAACTTCGTCGATATCTTCCATTATTTTATCTAGCGGCGATCAATCGTCTTTTTTCCTGTGTTTTTCTAACATTAATAATGCGTTACTATCTTCGAAGAGATATCTATTGCTGACCTGTATTATTGTCATAGTGATATTTACAACGTTCATTTATTTGTCGGTGTCCCCTCTTATTTTCCGTTCGGGCCCAATCGGATAGACGGGACTGTTGAAAATTTTTCGTAAGCAGCAATACGTCTTGTGAGTCCTATCTCTCAGTGAACATTCGACGGCCGCCCCTATATTGTGGTCATAGAACAGGTAGGACAGAATGGTTCTTTGGGTGACAATAACTTACCTACAAGAAGATGTATCGCATAGGTACATACATCACAAGATCCAAAAAATATCTATGAATATAAAAATAATAATGAAGTAATACAAATATTTTCGATGAAATGAAAAAAAATAATTGTAATAGTTCTTCGCAAAACTGATATAACAAAATTTTAATAATACAGCCAAAATTCCAAAGAAAAATGTTTAAAAAGGTTGTGTTCATTAGGTACCAATCGGGTAATTAATGCAAACTTTCTTCATTTATTTTTTCATGTATTATTTATATATCTTAATAGCTAATTCTACTCGTGACTTCACCCATAGAAGTAGTTTATGTGCTATTCCAGACTATGATCTATCTGTGAGCTAAAATTCGTAAAGATCCTTGCAGCCGTTCTGGTGTGATTGAGTACCTAAAATCCATCCATTCTAACTTTTGCATTTATAACATTAGTAGGATATAACCTCTTCTGCACAAACCTAACAACAACTATTATTGTAAAATTACTGATAATTTTGCCTTTCAAGTTGTTATCTGACATCAACTAAAAAATCCCTCACAGAGACTACCATAAATCATGAATGACTGTCGCATCTGCAACTTACCTATGCTTTTGTTTTTCCCTCCGCGTCCCGCTTCTTGGCGCGCCTCCCGCCCTGGCTAAAACCACTTGTGCCAATTTTCTCGGGGACGCTTTCCACTTTACTTGAGCTACCACCAACACAATACTTAACGACATAACTACACTTTCACTTTACACAAAATTGATTTTTATTGGCAACAAATTAAAGTTCGATTTTGTTTACTCGAGTTTTTATTTATTACGACCTTGTTGACTGACTCCGCGTGTTTCGGGGTACATTTGTAGGCCTAGGCATTTCTTTTCCCGCCCTTTACTAATGTCTTCTGGTTGTAATGAGAAGATTTTAGTGGTGGCTTTCATTTTAATTTGATTCTTGGCAGCTTTAGATTAGTGGTTAAGCGAATTGATATTAAAATGTTAGAGGGTGCCTTCTTTCAAATAAAGTAGGGCAAATTTGGGTAAATAGCTTTTTTCCGCGTGTTTTGTTTGTTGGGTTGGTGCGTAGTCCTTTTCGAAATAATGACATTAATGGTTTTACGTATATGTTTTCAGTCAGTTTTTTTATTTTAAAGATTTCGTTATTTCGCACCAAAACTTTTTGTTTGCAAGAATAACTTATTATAACCGGAACCTAGTCTGATTGCCAAATATGTAAATGCTAGTTTAAAAATGGCGAAAAACCACAAAGTAGCCAAAAAATAACAAACATAAAATGAAAAATCCAAGAAATGAAAAAAACTGAGTCATCCATACACGATCATTATCCGAGAAACTACTTTTATTTCTTGTCACTTGTAACTAGGGTCACCATGAGTTATGGCGTACCGGGATTAGTCTTATAGTAGGCGAATCTACCGTTATAATTTCATATGTCATATTTTGTGCTATGAACATATTTATTTTTATTTCCAAACAGGTCGTTATGACCATTAGTAACTTAACTAAAACCTTGACTAATTACTTATGCTTGTATTTATGATTTATTGTAATTTTATTTAAAAATGGAATGATAAATCAGTATTTAAATTAAAATTTCAGTTGCAGTTTCCCGATTGTCCAATGAAACTTTGGTCGCGCGTTTTCCGGACACGTTCAAGATCATGGGGAGTGCACACGTAGGTAAATTATTACCGGGCGTCATAACTCGAGCTCGACCTTAGCCCGCGGCCACACTGAGTGCAATAAATCCCGCCTGTCGGGATCAGGTGACACCACCTTCTTTATGTTTTTTCCCAAGCCATTTTACGGAAAAGATAAAAATCTTTACATATTTTGACGCTGTCTCGAGAAGGCTTATTCTCAAATTACGCGCGTCCATTACGTAATACGAAGAATGAACCAGTTCTAAAGAGGTAACGTGAGATACTCCTTTAATATATGTAGTTTGTCAGCAATACCTATTCTTGTCGGTTAGTAGGCTCTGTTTATTTAGTGAGATTAATTTTGTGAAAGTTCTTTAATTTGTGTTTGTTTACGTAGGACAGAACACTTCATCAAGGGTCGGCTTGATAATTTAGTAGAGTTAACTGTTTTGTAATGTGTACGTTGTGCCAAAAATGGTTAAAACGCAGTTTGAGGGTGTTTAGTGACTTCTTAACGTGACAGCGTTGAGAACTTTCCAGAAACTTTTGACTATCATTTTCAAAACTGCCGTTTATTTATTTTTTCATATTTAATTACAGACACATTAGGTATTGTATGCTAAAATTTTTTATATTTAAAGAGAGCTGAGATATTGTTTTTTTTTAAAGGTCAAAGAAAAAAGTTAATTGAGATACATTGATCCGCATAACATTATTTATTTCGAAACAATGAAGTATTGTCAACTTATCAACTACATGAATCACCAATCTTAATATCCTTCACAGTCATCCACATTTGCAAGTTCGTCTACTGCACACACCAATATTGTTAGAAAAATCCTTAGAACCATAAACACTATCAACGAAAAATATTCATAACTAAAGTGAACTTTATTACATTTCACTATAAGAAGAGTTTTGTTTGCAGACTAAGCAGAGATAAAACGTAATAACATCGATGCACCCGATTCCCACAATTGGAATGTTAGCGCGAAACAGTCGTAAACGATACAACATGGGATCTGGAAAATACGATCTAAGCAATGAAAAATTTACGACGAGTTTTCATTGCTCCCGATTTAACAGTTAATGCTTAAAAGCTCGAAGCAAAACTGGCAATGTATAAAACATTAGTAGATACAGAAAAGTAGCGGAGCGAACTGACTGGGCGTCTGTGTATGTACCCCACACCGCACTGGGCAAAACGAAAATATATTACTTTTCCGAAGATTTAGGAGTGTTTGGACCGAACAATAATGTCCGGCTTTTGTGGAAAAAGATAGATGGCAATGCATAGGTTACATGGAACGGAGTTTTTCTTTTGTGAACGAATAAAACTTCAGTATGGGACGCTGTTATTAATAATATTTATGTTTGCAATTTAATATGAAGCCTATTGTTAGAGTGGAGAAAAGATTTTTCCTTAATTTTGTCTGAGAACAGTCTGAAAGCACTCTCTACGCTAGACATACCTCCATTACCTCTGGCAATGATGTATGATTTTACGTGAAACATTGTTCAACTGTATTTAAGATTTATCTGTAATAAGTGTATTGGTCTCTTTATTTTTCTCTATTTCATGATTTTTCTCAATTGTGGTTATTATTTTGTCCATCATTCTAAAGCCCAGAACCTTCGTTAAGATAAAGTAAAATTTATTAATACTCAGATACAACTCAACTACATGCACTCATATTACGTTCCGTATTTTTTTTGCAATATTTTTAGAAAGTTGAATTCGTAACTTTCTTAATCTAAATAAAGTAAATATTTGCGACATTTGGCGAATTATCAAACCAGATGTATTTACGACGTAATAATTACTAAGCTAATAAACAAAGAAGATTTATGTTTTTAAAAAACAAAAACCTGTAGACATTATCTAAGTTATGTGTTAAGTTGACTTTAACAAGTACTCTATTTGCTTTATTTATAGAGGAAGTCTATTAATTAATGTTAAATCAATATTAAAATAAGATTTATTTAATTACTATGAACTCGTATCTATTTTGAGACATTTTTATTGTGTCGGCTAATCAAATTTATCAATTCGTAGATTATATTAATTCTAATGTTATCCGGCTAATTTGAATTTGGTTACGGGAATTTTACTCGATGTTCAATTGGGGTTCAATGATCAATGTTCACGGATATCCTTTATCAATATAATATCTATAATACATCGTTCCTTATATTATTTAGATCAAAAAACTTTCATGTCAATTTGCATTTAAACATTAACGGAAGCACCTTAGCTGATGATTTATTTAAATACATTTGTTTTATTTTAATTTTTGTTACTAATTAGATTATTATTGATAACAAAATTAACCTTTCTAAGGCAGGGTGTAAATTAAAAATTAGAGATTTAATCTTCATAAAGCCTTTGATAATTATTTCAAATAATCATCATCTTCACTTGTGTATGTGTCTATTGTTTTAAAACTTTTATACGTCATATGCTTTCAAAGTCATTAATATAAAACAAAAAATGGCTCACTTTATTCGGTACAAACCGTACAACACGTACCTAACTGGAAAGGCATCACCACGGTTGATAAATTGTTAGACGAGAGATAAACAAGACAACGTGGAGCTACCTGCCAATTGTACTACTGTGGAATTTCAAGGCGGTTTCTATTTTACTAATGCAACTTCAATAACAGATTTTCTATCACTGCTTTGTTTTGACTAACAAATTCTTTAGAATCCTGCTAATTCAGTGGCATTCTTGAAGAAACTGAAACAAAAAGTAACTGTAAAAGTGCAAAAGAACTCAAATTATTCGACAAGAAGTTTTCAGTACTGTTATAAAGTTATCAAACTGTACCATTCCACAAACCTGAAACTACTACTAGTTACACAATAAAACCAACTTAAAAATTATACTAACCTTGTAAAAAAAATGCTGTTTAACCTAACTGTAAAACCCAGTACTGTGAGAATGATTTGGCATACACTTAACACGATATTTTTCCATCACATCCAACGCACTGCTTAAAATTTTCAACACGCATATTAAACGGACACATTAACATAGGTATCTAAATGGCCTGCATCTAAAAATAGAAACGAAAAATAAATATAACCCAGTTCTACAACTCGTGTAGTTTGGGCACCAGGTTGGTGCCCAGTGAAACTCCCGCGCACCGTGACTTGAAGCAGAATCGCCGATTATTGTGCCGAGTGTCGCCTCTTTTATTAATCTGCATATTAACTCCATTTCGACGAACTTGGTCACGTATGCACGGGTTTTTATGGTTTTCCTACCTTTGTTTTTATTTATGGTAATGTATTTTTTTGAAGTTGTTACGCGGAGTTTAAAAATCGATTTCGATAACTGCTTCGGTATCGATTGAATATAATGAGCTTCCGTTTTGGTGATGTATTTATTATCATTTAGTGATTGAGTTACAGTCGTAAAAATACTAATTACATGAATTTTATTGCCTACTTCTGCCACAACTTTAATTAATATTAAGTTTTAGTGATATCTTTGTGTAACAATTTTATAGGAGTAATAAAACACTTCAAAACTTTTAATGGATAATCTAATTCTATTCCTTTTATTCAATAGAATAGATGTTTGAAAGAAAAGTAGTATTCACCTATATTTTGGCTTGTTATAATAATATCATCATGAGCCTATCGACCTAACTCTGTTTAATACATATTACAGGGCTTCCTCTAAAATTTCCACATATTTATCTGTTGACACCTTTACACAGTCATATGTAATAATTTTGGAAATTCTAAAATCGTTCCCGTGTCAAGTGCACGTAAAGTTTTAAAACTAAGCACCTAAAGAATTATTGCTTTAAAAATTGATTTAAGAAAATATATATTGAACTCTTTCCATCACCTTGCCAATATAAAATGCTAGCTAAAATAATGTTCTTGAACAACAATGCTTAGGCAACAAATAACCCGAATCCATAGCGAAGTAGGTACACAGGGCTAATTTATTGAGCGCAGGGCGACTCTCATTAAGGGCTGGGTTACACCTTACCACCTGTAGAATGATCCGTTCCATTAGATTTATTGTTTTTAGCACTCTTACTCTCCTTTTTTCTGATATTGACGTCATTGTGGTCGTTTTTACTGGTCTAGGTTGGTACAGTATCACAGATATTGTGTTTAATGACCTTACATCGAATGCCATAGATTTCTTAAAGATAGGTATTTCAAATTTTATCTACCAATTCTAATTAAATTAGTATGCGATATCAAATTGATCGTTACAAATAACTACACGATTTACTTCTTGGCAAATTTTTCGTGCGATATATATTATAGGTACTGTGTAATTCTATGTACTACTTTTAACCTTTAGTTAAACAAAGCTTTGTTTGTACACCTAGTTTATAAGTTTTTAGAAATTTTGTTACGGAAGAGTGGGGTCTCCTGATACAGGCAATTTTAGCTTAAAAGGAGGCTCCTAACACTAATTTTAGATATTGTAAACTTATAAGAAATTAATAAAGTTATTATTATTATTATTATATAATTTTTTGGACTTCTGTCAGTCTTATTATTTTTCTTACTCAATGTCAAACTAAATGTGTCAACATGCCTAAATATAATGCAAGATGCTGTCAACATGTTGTGTTGATGAACCAATTATTAAAAAAAAAACTTCTTATCTTTCTTATATAAAAAAATATTCTTATCCTTATTTCTTCTTTTTTCTTTCTTTTTCGACTTTGTTCTTCATGATGTTTTTTTTATATTTTTCAAATAGGTATGTTACTCGATTACCTACTCGAAGACAGCTGGCCGCTTTATAAAAATGTTTTTGTTTGAAATGGTACCTATATTTTCCTATTGGTCCCATTGCGAACAGGTCGGGATCTGATTATGGAATCCTGAAAAAATCAAAGGCTGTCCTCAAATTTCATACGACCTATGTTTTTTTTTAGAATACTTTTCAGAAATTAGCGTCTAGTAGACATCATCTTAATTTATGTTGCTGGGTTGATGATGGGATGTATGACCACAAAATATATTAAAAACGGTTAGAAGCCTGGAATAAATCCTTAAATATGGAAGGTAAGTAGGTACTACTAGTGTACACGTACAATGATGCCTTCTGTCAAATTATTTGAAATCAGCTCTACTTTTTTTTTTTAACTTATTTTTTTTTACAATAGTAGCCCTCCAGAGCTTCCAGGATATTCTTTAAATTAGATCCATTTAAAGAATATCCTGGAAGCTTTGGTCTTTAATATTTATTTAGAATTTTTTATTTTTTCATGAATTTGTACCACAACTGCCAAATCCTTCAAGATTCTTTACTACTAACTTTACTACTTTTACTTTTGATACCTACCTACCTATTTTAAAATTGATGGGTTTCTATTCGTATCAACTATTTATTACACAGAACACATCTTTCTCTGTTCTGTGATTTATTACTCTTTAAAATTGGGGGTTTCTGATATTATTTTAAGGTAAGTATTTTTTTACTTTTTAAGATGATCAATAAAAATGAATATAATAAAAACATACAAAATAAATATTTTAAAATGCGCTCCCGTGTTGATAACAGCGAGACGCCATGCTCTCAACTGCCGGCTTCCCACTCTATACCGCACGCGGCACCGTACCCCGCCCATAAACATGTCACGCCGTACGCCGCGATTTACGACCTCTCGCTCTAACACACCCATAACTCAGCCAAACAAAAGGGAAAGCTATAACGTTCATCGGTCCCATGCGGATAGTTTAATTTACACACACAAACGTAACGAAATGAGCTAGTATGCGATTCAAGGTGGCCGTATATGTACGTTTTGCAGATAAATTTTGATTGATTGATGTCAAAACTTTTCAATTGAAATTTCATAAGTTTAATTTTAGAAAATAAGTTAATTTTGTATAGTATTATAGATATTTAGACATGTGGTAGTATGGTAGAGATTTAATTTTATCTGTAAATTTTACATTGTCTACAAGAGTCTTGGTCTCGGAGTATCAACGGGCCGGCTACGTTCAAACTCGCCGCCGGCAGAGAGTTTAATGTTTTTATCTCACTCTAACACACAATTCCCAGATCGTAAATCTCGAAATGGCCGCATGTAGGTTACGCACGCCGTCCGCGCAATACCGGCGGGAACGCATAAACTATAGTTTTCTCTGTTTTATTACGTGTTTTACTGCGCGATAAAGGAGATGAGAATATAGGGGGGAAATCAGCTGTTTAGGGCATGCTTTAAACGTGCTGAGGAATGTGGCGAACGAAATGTGCTGTTCGAACGGTACGAATGTTGCTCTACATGGTTATATTTTTTTGTTTTGAAAGATGCATTTTATATGATATGAAGTGTGAACATGTTTAATATAGAAATTTTATTAGGTACTTTGCATTTTAAGTACTGGGGCACTTAGTCACTTACAAATACGAAGACGTAGAATGAATATAGATAGAACCTAATCTACCAAAACAATTTTAAGTAAATAGGAGATGATGTAGTAAGATGAAGATGATGTAATAAGAAGAATGATTCTGTTAATTTTTTTAAATTCCTTTTCATAATACCTTAATTGTTATAGTTACAATAATAGGTATTTACCTCTGCAAATATTTGATAAATTATAATTATTTATTGACTGTTGTATTGTTGATTTTACCTTGGTCTTAATTTCTAATAAATTTCTGATACTTAGGTACCTATGTATTCACTGCCAAGTATGCTTATCAAAGTGAATTGATTACAGGGCGCATCAATAGATACCTACTTTTAATTAATTTAATATATTTACTGACTAAGAAAGCTTTAACACTTGCAATTTTTAACCCTAAAATCTGATATGCGCATGCGCATGAGGTCAAAAAGAATGCAGCATGTCTAATAAGAACATATAAAATACCTGTGATAGCTTTTTGTAATAGGTACTTACCTAGTTTATAAAAAAAAATGTTTGATACCTTAAGTTTTTTCTATGACGAATAAAACTGTCAATTTTTTTTTTATCCCTGTAGTTTGCTAGATAGCATTTGCATAGTTTTTGAAATATCCTGACGTGTTTTAATGATAAACAGGTATAGTTTGTCAAAAATGCTTCATATGGGTTCTAAAGTCTTACCTATAGTTTTTCGGAGTGCTAGCTGCGTTGCTAGGAAACTTGCACAAAAACTTTGGTAAGTGAAGTAAGATCTCTAGTAGGTATATTGTATTTCAATGTAAGTAACCTACATTCCTATGAAACGTTCGGACACGCCACGCCTTTTTTATTTGTAGGTATTTACCTCTTGAGGTTGTTCTGCGACGACTGGTTATAACATTTTGAGCTATGACACACCTAGCAATAGGTATAACTGTTGCTAATGAGTATTTATAAATTATATAATATATGATTACGATTACATTAATTAGAAAATATCATTTATAGTGGTCTTAAATTTTAACACTTCGTTTTCAATAAAATAATTTTGGTGCTACTGCAGCTGCTGCAAAGTCCCTCAAACAAAGGCAATGTACAGTAATTTCACTGAAAATTACTATTTTAAGCCGTTTGGGGTTGAGACTTCAGGTTCATGGAATCCGAGTGCTCTCTATTTCTTCATTTCTTTCTCGTTACCCGTGCGCTGTTCGCTTTTATCACGCTTAGAGTATCTGCGTTTCTAATGTGCATCGCAATGCTGCTAGTTTTTTTGAACTTTTTCCAGAAAATAGTAATACGCACTAATACATCGACGCTTATTTTTATTCTCCCTTCTTTATTATTTTTTTCTTGATAAATATTGTTTTTCATTAGGTATGTTATTAAGTAGATTCTTCTTCCTTGTCGTTACTTTCTTGCTAAAATGGCCGTGATTATAATGTGATAGATGGATGGGCAAATACCTAATATACAGCTTACAATGTCTCTCCAGCTATTTTATTGATACTCTAACTCTAACTCTACAAAATAATTCCCATGACCAATACTTCATACGACTTATAGGTGGTGTTATTTCTTTCCAACAACACATAAAGGCAACAAGTGCAAGCAGGACAGCAATATACCTACCTACCTATTTGAGGATCTTAACTGATGAATTATTATGTAAAAACTAATCATAACAATAAAAACTAGGTAAAAGTATTTTTACTCACTTTTAGCGATAACATAATTACGATAATACACATTTACATATAGCTATTTATAAATTATGTAGGGATTAATTTATAAATTTAAGAATATTGTAGTGTATGGTTAGGTATATTTTCACGCACCTAGGTAGGTATGTAGGTACTCGTATATGGCAAAATTTAGAGTTGTGAAAATCATTATCATCAAATCAGCCCACAGACGTCCACTGTTCAGTTGTGAAAATGTACAGTTATTATTTTTACTTCACTGAAATACCAATTGTATTGTATTAATAGAAATATTTTTGAAACAACAATTAAAATTAAAATAATAAATTAGATCCTTAAAATGTGAACAGGTCACATAATCACAATCTAGGTCTATAATATAATTATCCAAATTTCAATTGTAATAAACTAAAGAACGTTTACCTTTTAATGAATCTCAACTACAGCTCAAAATAAATAATTCACATTCACACAAAACATTGTAGGTATGAAATATGTTATTAATAACGATAGGTCCGGCTTCTTGACGGTGATAGATGAGACTGCCGCCAATTCATCCCACGGTGGAGAGAAATTTAGGTGGGAGACAAGATGGCCGCTGTACGCACGCTTCTCATTGGCTGTAAGTTTGTCCCTTTGTAGTCCTCCATATTGTCCACAATGTTCGTCAGAAACTGGTTGCTTTTGTACTATTGAAATATTGGTGAATAGATTTTTACTATTGTTATATAATAAAAAACATATTTTAATTATTCTTAGTCTATCACTGAATTAGATTAAGATCAGAGTCTATTGAAGGGCGCGTAAGTCAGGTTCTTTTGATGTTCTAAGTTTGAATAAAAATTAATTAATTAAATGTGTTTTTAAAATAAATACCTTTTTAATTTTTTTCAAACAAAGTTGTCCTTGCCTTTGTCTTTAGACTGTTAGGTAGGGTATTTTTTAGGATTTATAATAATATTGTAAAAACTATTTGGATGAAATTATTTTAATTGTACTGGCTCTCTTCTACATATTTTAGTTGTCTGTATACATAATTGATGAAAACTCAAATGGCATTTTCATTGTCTCAAACGTAATTATAATGTATTTTATACATGCATGCTTATACCTTGCCTTCACCTTATACGGATCCGAGTAGAATAAACGCTTCCTAGATAGTGCCAGATATTGTTGACCGCTATAATTGTATCCTAAGTTTATTGAGAATAGACCTTACAGAAGAAAGGTCTATTCTCAATAAACTACAGTACAGAAGTACACAGTAAATTAAGGGTATTGTCTCCTCTACCAAAAGAGCTGAGACGGATAAGGTCGCTGTTCCAATGCCGTTTGGTGAATGTGACATATCCTTAGCATAAATGTGGGTTTCATCATAATATTTTCATTCAACATTGTGAAGTGCAGTGGTAAGGGCATGTACAGAGGCGCCCCGACGATGAAATGGTAAAAGTGGCCCTTGGTATATAAACAATGAAACGAAAACGTGGAAGACCCCCTGTCACTTGGATGACGATTTTTCAAAAAGATCTGAACGAAGCCAATATTGACTCAATGATGACATGCTCTCAATGGAGTAAAATGAAAAAAAAGACAACAGAGAAGAACAAGACAAGAGAGGCCGATTCCAAATTATGGGATAAATGTCAAAGCAAGATTATGATTCAGCAGCACCCATTAATGTCCCACTGCTGGGCTCGGGTCTCCTCTCCTCTAACTAGAGAGCTGAGTGGGTTATGATGATTAGCAGATGGTAAATCACACAAAATAAGAGAAGAAGAAATGCACTTGAGTACTGCTGGTTTGGATTTGAAATAGTATATTTTGCATGCATTACTGTCTACTGGAAAGAAGATTTTGTGCATTTTAGCATACTAGCTAAGAGATAACTGTGATAAGTGAGTACTCGTACAACATCATACTTTGTTATACAAGAGGGCCAAATGGGACACTGTCGTACCGTTACCTACGGCCCTCTACGCATCTAACAAGTCATACTTATGTCGTTGCAGTTCTAGGCTATGCATTCTTGTGCTCCAGAGATAGTAGTACGAATCAGATTGGTTCACCAATTCTTGAATTCTTGGATCCAACCAACCGAACGCAAGAAAGGTACCTTTTGATCATTGACGGTCGATCATTCTAGGAATCGACTGATTTAATTGAAAGATTACTAAAGTGTTTTGAAATAAAATTATCTTCATAAAATAACATGGGTTTTTTTTATTGAATGATTATCAGTGAAATGAAGTAGAGCATCTTTCTCCCCGTACGTACTGGCATCAACGTCTGGTGCATCGAACGATACACGAAGAAACTTTACGACGCCGCACTTGCTTGGATCGGCTGTGCTACGGCCAACCGCCGCCGATACAATTCTATCGCGAGTCGAGACCGGACCGTTCAATTAATCGCTTCGATTAACGTTGTCTCTCGGACATCAATGGTGTTGGATTAACGGAGGGTGGTGGTGTCCTTTTCTGTTGGTCGCAGATTTAGTGCGGCGCCGCGGCGTGTGGCGTCGCCTGGCGGGGGGTGCGGCGTCGCTCGTAAAGCATCGGTCGCCACATTCTACTGACGCGCGCCTCGGCGACTACGCGTTGCGTAATCCACCGCGCCATAAACAACACGACGTGCTCGCCTCCGCACCTGACGGCTGACGGCTACTTACCCACGTGCGCCCGACACATTACGTATTGCGCTCATGCCGCATCTAAAACGTTGACACGTGACTTGACGGAGTGAAACTCTCGGAACTCTTTTTTATTCGGTAGAACTGTGAGTTTTGTGAAGAAGTTTTTAGCGAGCGAGATGGCGCGAGCGCGTTTGCCGTCGGCTAACCGCGGCCGCCCGGCTTAAGGTAAGTTTATTGGCGATTTATCGCTCCCAACTTCACAGGTTCGGGGTACGGACCTCTAAACGGCTGCTTTACAAACTAACTTTTTCCAAGGTCTTCCAATCGTTTATTGACAGTTTAGAAACAATTTGGAACGATGAACTTATTACTAACGAATGATTTCAATAGCCTACAGCGATAAAACAGCTGACATTAAGTTTATTGCGACAAGAAAATAACTTTTGTAAATATTCAATTTTAACAGTAAGTATCATAAAAAGATTGATAAAGGTATGTATAAAATGATAAAGTAAACATGATTGTATGATAAAAATACATGTTAGAAGGATTTAATCAAATAGTCATAGATGTGAGATCTGTTAAAAGTTGTAACATAGGAACTCTTTTCTTCGAACTTTTTGTCTTGAAGTTGTGCCGGCAAATACACAAGTTGGCAATTGTTAATATTCATGAATTACGTAAACTATTATAACCGATATTATCTAGATGTAAAATAACAGTAAAATAAAAGATTTATATGGTCCAGTTAACAAGTTTAAACTGTAACTTGGTTCAATGAAAATCTCTACTAAAACTGGACTTTCCATTGATGGCTATAGGGCGCAAATTTCCTTGTAACTTTTACGGATATGATAGAAAACATTATCATGTATGAAACACAGTTACTGACACGAGATAACTATAGATAAAAGAGTTTCTTATTACTAACAGTCAATTAAAACTAATTTAAAAACTATCTACAACACTAAATCGCTTTTAATTGAAGATGCTACCAATTCTAAATTAACTTTTTATGTGTAATAATATTAAGTATAATGGCCTGATTTAAATATTAATTATTATATAATTGGTGTATAACTTTTATTATGATTATATTTTATTCAGATTTAGTAGTATATAATTAAAATTTGTAGTATATGGTCATCAATGATAATAAAATACCTACTCAAAGCAACATCTTGCGATTGACATAGTAACAGCTAGTTTGATATTATTAAAATTAGATTAATAATAGATTTTATATAATAGATTAATAATATATTTATATATAAATTTATTGTTATTCATAATTATATAAATGTTTACAATAATTTATTCATTTTAATGGTACTTTTAATCAACTTTTCATACCTTATATTAACACTAGTAAAAACACTATAAATATGAATTAATTTATGCAATGGGCTGTTATTGTGTTTACAATTTGTAAGTTTATTGTTTCAATAAAAACATATACAATATTTTTATTTATTTAAAAACTTTATGCAGAAATATTTATAGCTTAATATCATGTGCATTAAGTATAGATTCTCTATATTTTAATGTATAAATAAATTTCTAAGATAGCAGTTGTAATTCTATTATAAGATTTATGTTACAAATATCATAAATATGAAAGTTAGGATGGATGAATGAATAGATGGACGTATGGATAATAATAATAATACCTAATATATAAATGTTTGTTTTCTTCTCACATAGAATGGATGTTTGTTACTCAATCAATAGAGAACGGCTGAAAGGATTTGTATAAAATTTAGCATATAGATAGATTATAGTCTGGAAGTGCTATTCCAGACTAATCTAAACTATACATTCTATAGGCTACTATTTACCGACACACCACGCGAGCCGAAACTAGTAATCTTTATAAAATTTATTTTCACTGTTTAGTTTAATAAAGAACCTACTTCTAAACCATTGAAATGATGAAGGTTTATTCAAAAAAAACATTTATTTATTGAAAAAATTACAAGAAAATAATATTTACAACCAAAACTATACTACTAAAGAAAAATAATAGGTATATGAGAGGAGAAAAAAATTAAAAAGACCTAATTGAAAACACTTTATTTATTATTAAACAATCATTAGTAATAAGTAGATGCCTTTTTATACGCAGTCAAATATCTGTTGGCAGAAAAAAACCTCTAATAGTAGCATCAATAATAATTATTCATGGTACTTTTTATAACATAACAAATAAAGAGACCTAGAGAATAAAGACAGACTTTCAATAGTCATATCTACAGCAAATAAATATACAAAAAAATAGAATGATAAATTAAAAGAAATTAATAAAAAATAAAATATTCTGAAAAAATGCATCGCAGAAAAACCTAATTCACCAGATTCAATCTGAGAATGACATCTTGAATCTTCAACATTGTATCTATGCTATATTTAATTGCATTTAAAAATAAACTATTGTAAAAAGTATACCTACGCACATTCACTGGATTTTCATCTACAAAGTAGACGAACACAAGAACAAATACCAATGATAAATTTGTAACAAAAGCAGAATGAAACCGGCTTAGCAACAAACTTATCTATAACCGACTTCGGACTCCGTAAGATAAAAACTGGTTGCAAACTCAATTTGAAAATCTTATCAGACCTTGATCAGACTTCCTTAAAGTCCAGAAAAAAAAAGAAGTAGTTCAAGGAGTTTGTCGTGCGCGGGCGCAATTTTGTAATTCTGGTCATGCGCGTCGCCATATTTGTCTTATTTCACATCACCCTGTTAGATCTCAATCTCTACTTATTATTCAGTGATGCTGCTGGTTGCTTTTTGTAATATTTAACTTTCCTTGTAGGCAGCAGTGACTCAATTCTCTCTTAACTAACTACTGAATGAATAATATTTACCTACATTGATAGAATAAATTTTCCATAGAATTTGTTATTTATTAGTAAAACTTGTTTGTTTAAAAATAAATTTCATTTAAAACGACTATGACTCATTAGTCTTATCACTAACGTTTTGTACCTATTTTTATTTCCTTATACTTAAGGGTGAGAAATAATAAAATAAATATGAAAAAATAATACAAATTAAAGTACCTACTTAATCAAAAAATAAGTAAATAATTCAAAATTTTGTTTAAAAGGGTCTTTATTGCATACAAGTAAACAATACAGTGTAAGTTAGCAATAGGTGCACTTACAATCATTAAAACTAAAGGAACTTTATACAGGCTAAATTTAAACACCTTTGAAAGCTTAACTAAAATGGTTACCCTACATGTTTTTTATATAATAACAAGTTAAAACTACATACTAGAGTGGCAATAATTAAAATAAGCGCTATGATGCGAGCTATTGTAATAGTTTCGCTTGTAACATAAATGAATAATTCAAAGTCAAATTTTCATTCATATACCTAATAAATTCTATCAAGTATAATTATTTGATTGTTATGACAAGAAAATTTAAGCAAATTGCAATGATTTACTGACTTATCAGGTTTTGACCTAACATTATCAAGAAATTCAATCTACATTTGATAAAGAAATAGAAACTATACCAGTAGTGTATTAAAGACATTCAATAAATGCCAATAATTCTGTTTCTGTCTTTGTACTGATTTAGTCACTGAAATCATAACAAGTTTCTATTTGTTCATAATTCCTTACCTGCCTCAAACTTGTTCAATTCCTTTAAATTTCCTCTCCATATTATTACCATCTCCATATTATACGTTGAGTGTTTTCTTAACCCTTTCCTTAAACCCTCTTCATTGATATTCGAACTGTTCTTGTAACATGCTCCTTAACCCTCCGCTTCAGTAGCCTATACCATTATCATAATGTGCGTATTTGTCGACTTTACGCTTTAATATTCAATATTTCAAAGCTGTGGTTTGAATAACTAGACTGTTTTTCAAACTTATCTAGAGTATCTAATTGAAATAGCGTAGAAAAAATTCTGTAAACACTCACTGGAAAGCTTTCAATGGAATTGTATTATACAAAATAATGGTAATTAATCGAAAACATAAAATTAGAAGCTATAGGTTTTCCATAATGTTTTCTTTTTGGGTCATTTATTTTGGGTAACATAATTAATTCATAATTTAAACTGTAGTTGAAGCAATAGAACAAACAAGTTAAAAAGTAAATTTCTATCTATAACCTACATAATATTTCACTTATACTTGCAAAATCATGCTAGTAATTAAATAGAATTGTCATTAAATAATGAACAATTGAAGTGACAAAGTTGCAACAATAAGATGAATAGGTAATAGTAGTAGTAGTAATACTTCTTGATCATCAAAAAAAAATACAAAGGAATTTGAATCACAATAAAATTATCGTAAAGTCTTGTTTGGATTATAAATTCCCATTAATGTACAAGTTGATCGATGGATTTATTCTACTCGTACCTACTTCCCGTAATTATTATTATGATAATCGGACGAACAAAACCTAAGTAGGTACGCTTGAATGAACAAGATGCTCTCAAATAAATTAATTTAAATACCTAAACAAGGGAAGGTGCTTCCGTATCACTTTTTATTCTAAACAATCGTTTGACGAGACCTTTCTAACAAAAAGTCGTAGAGCAAATTCAAGTGGCAGTATACCATGAAATTGTCTTATCCGCGGTCATAAATTATCATCTTAATAAGCTAATGAGTGATTCCAATAATACTTTTGTTTTTGTAACGCACGCAAGTGCCAATGCTACCGGTCGGCGCACACCCGTTATTGCCTTAAAAGAAGCGCGCGCCGCGCATCTGCCTTTATCGAATTTGATTAAACTTCATGTTTATTTATCGCGTATTTATTTAAACAAGAAACCTTGCGTCGATGCCATTTAGAGACAATAAGTGACTTGAAATGACAAAAATATCGCTAGCTTTTTCTCTGGCTGTTTATTCCTGAGGTCAGTCCCGTTTGTTGAACGACTCGCATGGGACAACTCGCACGTTACTACACTCGCCACTCAACAACTAGTTTGAATCACAATTTGTTAACTCAATGTTGGATTTCTCGTTTGTATTGTTGTGATGATTTCTAGTGAAATCAATTGTTATTAATGCAGCTAGCGAGATGTGCGTTCTAAATGATACGTTTAAACGCTGAGGACTGGTTACGAGTTGTGTGTATTCTAAATTAATTCACGGCACGTTCGGCCGATCAGACGCTGTCGAACTTTTAATTTTAGCAAAAAATCGATCAAGAAGCGTCAAACATTATCCAGTAACAGGTGAGTTGGTTACCTCCCGCGTGCAACAAGCAAAAAACAACATCTGTTAGTGAGAAATTTATGCAAGCATCGGTCGTACACACGATCATATCTACTTGAAATACGTCGCTGGAGACAAATTGCAGTCACTTCAAACGTGGCGAGCGAGTCCCACTGCCGCAACGGAATAAGCAAATAGCCGATTGTTTCGTTCCCGAACGGGGATAGCGCGCCGAATAGATCCTAACCCCAGCGTAACAAAATACAAAGTCGTTCAGTAGTTGTGTGCCGTAAAGTGCCGTAAACCTGAACGTAAAGCACCGCACTTTAGCTTTGAATCCGCATAATTATCGAATAGGCAATAAATCGTGCTGTGTGCCACCGCGTAGTGTTCGTATTGTCATTTCTGTTACGATATTACTGTCTTATGAAGTCAGGGAAAACGAAACCGACAAGATGCTCAATTGCTCACTTTTCTGTCGAATTGTTCTAATCACTATTGTTTGGCACAGTTCACATTCTCAGTGTTAAATCGCATGACAAGGTCTGATAAAACTTGACACTTAACTTCTAACTGATTAATTGCGTTAAACTCGTTTAATGTATCGCATCGGAAGAAGTAATGAACGCTTCTTATAAAATATTGCACCTACAATTTAATTGATGTTTACTTCAAACTCTGTTTAAGTATATTGAATGAATTGGGTGTTGCAAATTAATGATACAAGTCATAAATTAGTTAACATTAGGGTGGTCAAATTGTCGTATGTTTGCTTATCCATAATTTCATCTATGATTTACAGTGATGTTACGACCTCCACGGTTCGATAATGAATGAGGTGGTCGTAAACGGCGAAGTCAAGAGAACATTAATGTCAATAAAAAAGCCATAAACCCTATTAGCCGTCATAAACTTCACCACATCTGGTCAATAACTTGTTTCGCGTACACATACTACTAATAGAATAATTAAATTTTTATTATTGTTCAAATATACCTATTATCGTAATAATAATATATCAGAAAAAATATTAATCTTGACTTTGATCCACTAAGGTATTATTTGTAAGCACATATTTATATCGCAATGAAAATTGACTCATTAGTAGAAAGCTCAGAATCAAGTTGTGTACAGAGATAGTCTTCTGTTAGCACCATCTACCCTCGTAGCTACCATACGTTCAAAATACAAGCATCCATGATTAATTTATTATTAATTCTTTTTCTTTTTTTCTTTTATTTTAAAAGACAACGCCCGCACTAGGGAACAAACCCTGTGTCGGGGAGCTTTACAAACATGCAACTAACGGACACAAAGTACACCCAGACTAGAAACAAATATCTATGAATCACACAAATATTTGTCTCGTGTGGGAATCGAACCCACGTCACCCAGCACGGCGATGTAGTGGCGAGGCGACCACCTTAACCACTGCGCCACGGTGACAGTCAATAAAATTAATGTTAATTTTATCCGTCAACAAGTCAAGTCAAATCTTTTTATTCATTTGGATCACCTACATGATACTTATGAACGTCATACAAAGCCAAAAAAAAGTGTCAGTAAATACGGCTAGTTCACTGACAAGGTTGAGCTCTGAGTAGAACTTGGCAAGAAACTCAGGCCACTCTTTTTAATTGCCATAGTTGTTATAATTTTAATTGGTTACAGTTTGAAATATCACAGAAAGGTACAGAACCAAAACACCATACTAAATCAAATTCAATAAAATTTGGATATGAGAAAATAATAATAATAAGCAATCAAACAAGTAGGATGAGTCCTTAAAGCAAGATCTTCTTTTGCGAATCCCCAAAAAATGCTTGTTTTTAGTTAACTCAGTATTCTATTACACATGCGATATGTCATTAACGTTACAATGTAAGTAAAAAAATAACAAATAATTACCTGCTATTTAACAATAGAAAATAACGTTAAAATAATATATTTTACACAGTTCACTTAACTTGCATTGATATTAAAATTGCATAACCAACACAAAAGGGAACAATCATTTCTTTACAACCTTTCTTAAAAGAGCAGTAAATTTCTATATCTAAGATAAGTCGAACACGGAAACGAACTTTTTGTTATAAATACCGTAAATAGAACAATAAATTACGTCAAGGTGTTGTTACGTTTTGGCCACAATTCTCCAAAACATCACCTTAAACGCAAGTACATTGTCATAGAAATTAGCATAATAATCAGTTACCTGCCTCTGCAAGTGAATTGAGACGGCATTGTTCTACACATTGTGCAATGTTATTCTAATTGTCACAGTTTAAAGCGGTCCTTCTTCATTTTTTATAATAACGGTCGCACAATAAGACGTAAACATAACGGCAAATTTACATCTTTTCACTATTTTACATTACAATAGAGAATAGGCAAGTTTTTGCTGAAGTTGCATCGCAATTTTTAGGAATTCACCACTTAACAGTTTGTTTATTTAATGTAACACATGTTCTTGTTTTGACTACTGTTATTCTTTTAAAACAAATGACTGTATGCTTTGTTCTATATTGTACAGTAATGCTACTGTAACGTTTTTACTGTTTTGTTTTTTACATACTCTAAAACAATATTAAAATTTTCTTAGAATCATAAAGTTTTTGATATTTTTGCCATCTGCAACGATGCCTTTTGTTTTGTTTTTTCTTGTAATATAAAATATTATTTTTAATGATAATTAACTAAGACAAGCATACGTACAAGTAAAGAAATGTGCATAAACCAAACATTATAAATATATGAAAATTTCAGTACATATAGAATATGTTGAATAATAGCTACGTATAAAAATGTATGCCTCGTCTGTCAGCCTGCTTGCTCAAATAATATTTATAAGCTAAAACAAGTTCTGAACAGTAAAACCAACAAGCTTCAATAACAATAAAACATATTTCCACAAAAACTAACACAACAGAAGTTGGAACCGCAAAGAGAAGATTCTAACTATCATATACAAGTATAGAACTATAGACATAAGTAACTCGGTGGTCGTCCGTCGAAGTACGGGGCGGTGCGGTGGTGGCGCGCCTCGAAAATTGTAATATTTCAAAATTACTCAAGAGTCGCGTTCGCTTGAATAATGCGATAACTTTGAGCTGGGGGTGGTACTCCCCTCCCAACCCTCCGTGCGTGCTTCACCCCCCCCGGCCACTTGTTTTTGAACTTCTGCTCCTGAGTTTGATCAAAATATACTTGCGCCGCCCGCTTCATTTGAGCTCGTTTATTTGACCAGAGAACAATATAAACTCTGAAGTTGTTTAAGATGCAAATAAAATGTATCCATGATTAGGTGTCCCATATTTCATTTCATTATATCATTTTAAATGGTCCGCTACTTAGAAGTACTTAAGTCAAATACATTTTATCATACATGCTTTTAGAAGCACCAAATTGAAAGCTTGACTGCTCACATTATAGCTACCTACTCAAATAACAACTGTGTTCTAAAATTCTGAATTCAAAAATTCAAAGACACAGATCTAGAAAATTTATCAAACAACACTTTTGCCAAATTGCTCAATCTGTGGTAAACGTTTTCACTTAAAAGCCTATTTTAGTAACCATATAATCGGTTGCAAATATCATTTATTCAATTAGCTAATACTAAAGTACGAGTAGAAGTAGCAACTTCTAAACAAAGTTTTAAGTTTTAATGGACTTCGGCGAGCACCTGACCTCAGGCCTCTTCGCTAATAGATTTCTTTACAAAATGACTACGTGTAAATGGCAGGTGTGTCCCTGTTATATTGAATGTAATTGCTAAGCCACACATTGTATTGAATTTCTATTAGCTGATAGTTTCTGGTAATTACTGTGTGATAGTAGTTTTTAATTATGAACCTCTTTAGTAGATAATGGATAGCCCGTGTTTTGTTATGTTCAGTTTAGTTTATTGAAACAGGCAGTTTTACCTTGCAATATTCTGAATTTCTATATTTGAGATTGATATATATGTATATTTAAACAGCATCTCCAGAATGAAAAAATAAACATATACCTAACAAGCCTCCAAACTACATTTAATTTATCGTAAAACTTATATCAAATAATTAAATAATGGTCAAGTTATTTAATGTAAATCAAAAATAATCTAATAATTAATATGACAGAAATATACCTATTATTGAATTACTGAACAATAACCCATCACTTACTTTTTTAATCGTCATGGTTCGTGAAAGAGGTAGGGTGAGAATATCGGTTGCATTAGAATAAGTTTTTAGGACTTCATTTTATCGTTTGTAATCAAGTAGTAAATAAACCTATGTTTACAGAATCAATAGCTTCTATCAACCACGCAGTTTGTAGATGAAATGTTATATTCTTTTTTATGATAAACAAGCTTTCGCTCGCTACTTTGCCCGCTTTATATGTCTGTAAAAGGTAGCCTGTCTTTCTACAGGTCAATAACTATATTTGCGTGAAATATCATTAAGATCGGTGCAGTAGTTTTGAAGATCACCCTTACATCCTAATTTACTAACTCACAGACAATAGGAATATACTCGTAGATTTAATTTACATCCTGTCGTTAATTTAGCAAAAAGACAGATTAAGTCATTTTCGTATTTAAGATATTCCTTTAACTTATAACTTATTCATTTTTTGTTTGTCCCAATTTTTAGTCCCATATTCCAAATACATTCATAATTTTTTGGAATTTAAGAAAAAATATTGCGACAAAACGAGGCATTAATCCAAGAATATATCATGTATACAAGCATTAGCTGAACGAAAGCATTTAAAAAGCCGTAAAATCACTCACAACGTCATCGTTCTCGTCTTTATATTCGTATATAGGTTGATATTCACATGTATAATGACGTATAGGAGTATTGTGGACGCCGCACGTGGCCTGTACCATGTGATAAACCGGTTCTGGGCAAGCCTAGTAACCTCTAAACGACACTGTACGTGAGCTCTTGAAGGATTCCATAGCCTCACTTTTATTTTTCATGTAAGTAGTACCGTGAGATATATTTTGTGTGAGAAAATAATAAATCACCCTCGGTTTATGTGCGAATTGTGCGTAAATATTTTCTTATAAACTTTTGTGTAATAAAATTACATGTAATAAATCTATTGTAATTCATGTGCTAATTTTCTTTTAACTCATAATCAATCTCAAATATTTTAAAATTAAGAAAAACTATAGGACAATAATTTTTCTATTTTAAAACACGTGTTGTAGGACTAACTCAGGGACCAAATTTACAGAACGAAACTTTTTTAAATAACAGAGTATCCATTTTAAAATGATTGTCACTGATCAACGATGCAATTTCAGCAAAAAGAAAAGATCCAAAAATAATAAAATATAATAATATAATATTCTACCACATTCACACAGCGCCATCTAGTCCCAAATTAAGCAATTATATTTGATTGTGTCATGAGTACTAAACAACTGATATACCTATGAATACTAAACCTAGTTATGAATTTATTTTTAATTTTTATAATTTCGTCTTTGCTTAGCATTGGTTTATTCTACCTTTCTTGATAAATAATTATTTTGAGTGTATATTTACACACTCTATTTAATGGATTTTATCAGTATAAACATCATAATAATATTACTCTTTATTTGTACATAGGTGCTCTGAGTCATTCATACATTATTTATGGGTTTAATCGTAGAACACGATATATCAGTACCTAGTTATCAGTAAACATCTTGAGGTGACGGCTATGCAAATCATTTGACGTATAAAGAAGATATCCATTTATGTATCCAAGGGAGGATACCTTAGAGCTTGTACACAAAACTACAATGCGATGTCGCATCATCTAGAAGTTTGCACGACGCATCGTAAGAACTTACGAGTTGATTCACATTGCGCATTAAAATTTATGCCAAATTACGTCACATCTATTTGCTGTCCAGTACGGCTGAAGGCCGTCGAAGGAATGGTCTTCAGAATCGTGGATGGGAGGGGAGACGCCTTATTACCGCTAGAAATCTGACCGTTGCAATATTCACCTCGCAGTTTTCTGCGTTGCAAATTCGCATCGGACTGAATCGCAGGCTTATGTACATGCCCTTATTCTGTATGAGATCACAACTATTCACATTCGCATATAGAAGAATATGACCTTCTTCACAAGTATTTTACGTAATTGTACGCAAAATGTTTTACCATTAAATAGCAAGAATTTTTAAAGTTAATTAATCGTGATAAAATTGTGTTACATGCTTTATCTCATTCTTTAAATATATCTGGCTAAGCACAGGTCAGCACAAATGCAATAAAGAAAAGTTTCTAGTAATTTTAATAGTTTATCCATCGATATTAAATTCAATACAATGTGTTGAGCTCAATAAAAATGCTCCTATAAAAATGCTGAATACTTATAATTATGGTTTTCAGGTCACACCTTTAAATTGCCTAAATATGATGCAGATAACGACCCGTTCAATTGTATACTAAATCATGTTTGTGATAAATTAGAACTATGAATACGGTTCAAGTCAATAATTGTTTAAATTGAAAAGGCGAGGATCTTAGCGCAGTTGGTTGTAACCGCATCTGCGAAACTTGAGCTTCACTTGAAGAATTCCCAACTCTTAGAATTCTCGAAGAACTTGCTTCGTCTCGTTAGCTGCTCGCCGCAAAACCTCTTCTTATTTATGTCCCTACTTTATTCCATTTGAAACGAGCTTTACTATTTTAGAGCTATTTTAATTATTCTATAAAATCTGCATACATATATTATTATTATCATGTGGGTGTAAGATATTCACATCATCACTAAAATTTTAATCTAAACAGTGTGTTATTCTGCTTATTGTCAATTGTAGGCGAGTCTGGCGATTAAAAAGAGTGGCCTGAGTTTCTTGCTAGTTCTTCTCATGGCTCTATTCTGTCTGCATACTGATCGTAATCAAATTAGTATATTATATTATTTCCAGATACCTATACTTTCCTAAGAAGTACTTTGTAATCTACATAAATACAGTTCCTTAATTTCATTTTCGTAAATCTTTTGAGATCATATTCCAATGTAAAATTTCTCTTGATGATGAGTATGAAAGAGTGAGTGGTGTATGTGTATGTGTGTGTGTGTCAAATGCCACCAAAGTAATAAAAAATTTACGTATTTAGCTACACGCACCTTTTCCACATAACCCCAAAGACAATCAACAAGCGATTTAACTCTCAACTTGTTGCCACTGAGCACTAACAGACTACGTCGATTAGCGTCTCCGTGGACTACACCTATATTGTTTTCATTTTGAAGTGTGTCTTGTCCGGCCCATATAGTATCTTTTTCGGTGGTACCTACGAAGATGGCCAATGGAATAAGAGCCTACAACCATCTATTAATTCTCTCCCATCAATTTTACTAATGTCTTCAGCTAACCATGTATCAAATATAAAATATAGTGTGTACGATATATCAAAGTAGAAAAACTTGATTAATGTTACAATACTAATGGAGATCTTTGGTTTGCGACAATCTCGTTATGTTAATTCGTTCTTGAGGTAATAATTTCTCGGGGCCATGTATTTTCTATAAGTTTACTTACGTCTTTCGATTATATATTAATAATACTATCGAGTTTTAATTGTCAATGTTACTTTTGTATCAATATACAAAAGTAACAAACAGGTCTTGAGTTTATAGATGGTTGTGTACCAGCAGATGGTATAAACATTGGTCTGTTCGGTTTAGGAGAGGCGTGTTGATGACTTGGTCCATTAGACTTAATAATAATAATAATATAATATTCTACCACATTCACACAGCGCCATCTAGTCCTTAATTAAGCAATTATATTTGCTTGTGTTATGGGTACTAAACAACTGATATACTACTTAAATACATTTTTTTTGTAAATACATACATATTATAGATAAATTACACCCAGACACAGAACAAACCTTTATGCTCATCACACAAAGATTTGTCCTGGGTGGGTTTCGAACCCACGACCTCAGGCTTAGCAGTCAGGGTCACTAACCACTAGACCAACAGGCCAGTCAAAGACTTGGTTTGGGAGTACTAGTCGTACTGGTAGTGGTAGTGGACACAGTTCTGCGTTTACATTGAGTGCTTTTTGACCAATCGCAGATTTTTTTAATCCTGTAAACCATCCTTTAAACTGTCCAAAATACACAACACAACTCAATGTTTGTTTTGTGTATTTTTTATGAGTTAATTAGTTCGAATATTGGTTCTGTTTTATGATTATGTTAGGTAGGTATAAGTTCTACAGACTTCTAGGCTAGCATGAATAATTAAATCTCATCTACCTGCCAAGTCTCTCATGTCTTACACCTTATAGTAATCATATTAATCACCATATACCACAATTATAAAAAGCTCTTTTTTACTCAACACTTAATAACTTAAAGATCTATCATTAAAACAGTAGGTCCAATATAGCTTTCTAGAATTCGAATCATGCATTTGTAAGGTGTTGGAAAAACGCTGGCAATTCCATGAAAATGCATCGATGCAAAGAAACCCGCCGTGGAATGCCACATGCCTTCATTTAATCGATATCACTCATAACACAATCCAATTTAATCTTTGTGAATGATGGATTAATGTTACATTTTTATTGGCCGCCAATTGGTTGTTACGACGTTTTGTCGCATATGTATAATTGTTTCGAGTTTTTATTTGAGCAAGGTGCAGATATAAAATGCGAACGGCGGCTAAACGTTCCGATTATAGCATAGATAGTGTTATACAGTTATTGTTTGTATTATTTATATACAGTACTGAGTAATAAATTATTGGAAATAGTTTTAAAATACAGTCGCCTGTTAGAAGAAAGTTAAAAACTAGTTACTCGTAGCATACCTAAGTAAAAGTGAAAATGATGCAGTATACGAAATGAGTTTAGTAATTTACCTAATTAGGTATATAATATATCTATACATATCTATACAAATAAATAAAATTGGAGTGTCTGTTTGTTATATTAAAATAACCGCTTTTTACTACATGCATAATTATGAATGTATATACGGTACATAGGTATACCAAAATATTTTTTTTTTTAAATTTTGTCTTACTGTCTGTCTGTTTGTTCCGGCTTATCTCTGGAACGGCGGGACGGATTTTGACGGGACTTTCACTGGCACTGGATAGCTGATGCAATAAGGAGTAACTTAGGCTACTTTGAAAAACTAATGTTACTTTTGTTTAATTCCACGCCGACGAAGTAGCTGGTACACTTAGTAATAAATATTAATATATAATAATAAATTTTGTCGTAAAAACAATGCATTGATAAAAGAAACAAAACATCCAAGTTATCGTATTCGATTCGAATCGATCAATTTCGTAATCGATGATAGCGTGACTTGAATCAATAAAGTTATAACTACCTCACGCATACGCATTCAAATTTCATCTGTTTATGTTTTTTAGAAAAGGATGGATATCGAATGAGTTGTTTTTTAGAAACGAGGAACAAACAACTAGTAATTAGATTAAATTTTTCTGTCTCAACATCATCATATCAGCCCAATGACGCCCACCGCTGGACATAGGCCAGGGCCAGGTCGTCGGTCTATCTGGTGGACTGTTAGACTGTACTTTAACAGCTTCAATAATTTAATAGTGCTCGAAATGTCAGTGAAAAAAATGCTGCTACTAAAGTCAGCCTATCAGCCCAATGACGTCTACTGCTGGATGTAGGCCTCACCTAATTTCTGCAAAGGGAGTGATTTTGTGCCAACTGCAACCATCATAAATACAAAAATATAATTATATATAGACATTTTTATAGAGTTTTGTAGTCCCATGACAAGAAACTAAACCTAAGCTAAACCCTCTCAGCTCTCTAGTTAGAGGAGAGGAGACCCGAGCCCAGTAGTGGGACTTAATGGGTTGCTGATAATGACAAGAAACTTACTTATAGTTTCGTAATGTCTGTCTGTCTGTCCACAGCTCACCTCAGAGACTAGTGTAATCTTTGTAGTAATATGGTTTAACATACATAATATATTACTAGTCATGCTGACGAAATCGTAAATGACAACCTTGAATTTTTATTTTATTTTACAAAAATACTCGTTTTTAAGGCTTTAAAAAGTATTGGCAATTCAACTCAACGCAAAATACAGTAACTCATACGGAACAATCTAATCGTGTTAACGGGTGATTATTACAGTAATTATTGCAATTAATTATAAGCTGCTTTTAATAAACAAAGTAACCCTCCGACCCCTATATCATTAGACGTCTCAAACACTGTTATTAATATCCCCCTACTTTAGTTTATTATACGCAAATTGTTACTAATTTGCCGGCTTTCAACGGGTTATCAAGAAGCGATATTATGCGAAGTTTTTAATATTTTTTTACGAAGTGATAATTAAATGGATAAGGAACCGGCGTGCAAATCACCGGTCCGAGTTCGATCCCGACCGGCAGTACCAATGTGGATTCCACTTTGTGGAATTTATATGTACTAGTCAAGTGACTTACCATCTGCTAACGGTGAAGGAAAACATCGTCAGGAAACCCACATACCCTAGAAGAAATTCTATGAGTATGTCTGATCCACCAACCCGCACTAGGCCAGCGTGAGTGGATTATGGCCTAAACCCTCTCAGCTCTCTAGTTAGAGGAGACGAGACCCGAGCCCATCTGGGGGTGGTATGGTGGTGGTAATGGGTTGCTGATGATGATGAAGTGATAATTTAATGCAACAAAGGGGACCTGCAGAATATCCACAGTTATGCTGGATATAAATTGATCTCTTTAACTAATATAATGCGAAGGGTCATTGATCGCAAGCGTAGTAACGTCATTGAACTCATTGATCAACTTAGGAGTCAGCTGATGTTTACTTTGATATATCCAAAGGTTATTTAAATTAAAATTATTTAAAATGCAGTGTTTTTCTAAAGTAGTCGACAGTAAAATTATGGCCAAAAATAATTGCAAAAGATTTTTTATTATATCTACCTATAGAACCCGTCAAAAGTAATATATAATATAATATAATATTCTACCACATTTACACAGCGCCATCTACTTAGTCCCAAACTAAGCAATTAAATTTGCTTGTGTTATGGGTACTAAACAACTGATATACTACTTAAATACATTTATTTTTTTTGTAAATACATACATATTATAGATAAATTACACCCAGACACAGAACAAAACTTTATGCTCATCACACAAAGATTAGTCCTGGGTGGGGATCGAACCCACGACCTCCGGTGTAGCAGTCAGGGTCACTAACCACTAGACCAACAGGCCAGTCAGTCAGTCAATAGATACAAAATGTACTTACATTTGTAATTACTAAAGCCCCTGTTTTAGTTTTTAGTACGTACTATAACGAGGTACAGAACTCGACCTTGTAGACGTATCAAGGCTAACTACAAATTTTATCTATACCTAGCATTAGTCATTTCAGTACAGCTAACACGCAAACTTGTAATAACTTAGTTGTAATAGAACATCCAATCTTTCAGTACACATTCACTAGGATTTATTTACCTACGTTGATTCTTTTCGCTCCCATACTTTTTGCAGATGGTGCAAGAGGGATGGCTATATTACTGAATTGCTATTGTTAATCAAAGAGCAGACTTTGGGGAGAAGGTCATCATTTTAAGTAAAATGAACTTATCGTAATCAATTTAAATAAAGGTATCATACTCACAAGTAGAAAGCGTTATTAAAAAAAAAATTCACACATTACATCCATATACACAAACAAAATACATACACACAGATACAAATAAAAAATAATAATAATTTAGATTAAATTGAATTATTGTATGCAAATCTAATATAAAAATAAATAGCACCACATAATGAGAATGAATTGAATTTTAATTACATAATTGAGCGACAAATAAAATACAAAATAAAAAATAAAATAAAGTCATTAAATTCAAATTACAAAAGATATAAGATGATCGATGCAAATGAGCAATTTTCATCCTTAATTTAATATACAAAAGATAAATATTGCTAGACAGGGAAATTACGAATCATATCAATCTTACATTGTCACAGTGATATGATTCTATAATTATTAATTCCCGGAGTTGTAAGACAGGTCCGTGAAATGGCCCAAAAAAAAAAACCGGTTAAGAGCTTGTCAGACCATGCTCAATGTAGGGTTCCGCAGCAAAAGACCGTATCTTCATAGCCACGCATAAATGTTTGCTGAAAAAGAAAATTAAACTACCGAACCTAGTAACGGCCTACACAAGACAACTATTCTTCAAATTTCATCACTCACTACTTAGTATAAAACAAAGTCGCTTTCTCTGTCCCTATATCCCTATGTATGCTTAAATCTTTAAACTACGCAACGGATTTTGATGCGGCTTTTTTTTAATAGATAGACTGATTCAAGAGGAAGGTATAAAATCCATACCACGCGGGCGAAGCAGCGGGCGGAAGCTAGTATATTATATAACAAATAGTTTTTGAGTAAAATGCCTCTGATTTATGGACATGACGAAACTATAAAGTTTCCGTTTTGGCATTTTCGCTACACGAACCCTAAAAAATGAGACGAAACATGAAAAAAATCACTTTCCATAGGTAAAAAGTTGTAGGTATAAAAATTAAAACAAACAAAGACCTTATTTATAATTATGTTGCACGCGTGAGTAGTCAGCCGTAGACAGTTATTGTTCAAATATATTAATATTCATTACACACTAGCTCTATTTTAATTATTTTATTTTATATAATAAACGAACGATCGTTATTCTAATTATGTGTTAGTTAAATGTCACATAAATTAAATCTATTGTTTAGATAAATAGATTTTATTTTGTATTCATACAGACTTTATCCTTTGTTTAGAAATTTTATAAAAGTTGCATCTCTAATGCAGATAAGTACCTGCATAGGTCATCACGTCTGTGTCTCAATGAAGTCGACAGTATAGTGCGTCGATTAGGTACTTCAATAATATACCAATATAACCTATTCATTACCTATGTTCTGTGCAAGTATTTACTATTCTGGAGACTTAAATGTTTACCCTATTTTACTATGTAGATTTGAAATAGGAAGCATTCATTTTATTAGTTAAGTGCTAAGACAACAACATTGCAGGCCGCAATCCAAGATAATTAAATCAACAATCAAATCGTTATCAGAATAACTACAATCGTTTCACAATCTAAATTCGATTAAATTATTTATTAATATAATATATAATTAATTGAATCGATAAATTTTTACCCTAGGTATAAAAATGTAATGTTACAAATTTTAAAGGAACACAAACTAAAAAATCGATTAATTTGTGAAGAGTATAGTATCATCACAATTAAAACATTTACTTATTTAAGCGTAAGTGCTGAAACGACTCTAACTAAACTTTTTCGAATCGTTATTTAATGTTATACAATTGTTTACCATAGAGAAAATTAAAAACTGCTTAATATAAGATTTTTTCCTAAAACCATCTATTTCTATAACATTATGTTTTTTAACTTTAATTAAACTGACATTTCCGGCCGAAAACATTCCGACAGCTCAGAATCAGGGGGCAGGTAAAATTTCACAAACTACAATAATATATCATGAACAAGCCTAAATTTGTATCTTATGAAACAGATCATTATTCCTACCTATTTCCTCCGATATAAATCCTTAGTCACCGCTTACGACACATACGGGAAGTCACAGATTGTCATATTCTCGTAGACCACACAGTCACATAATGACCGCAATTTTTCTTTGGCACAAGGTGAGGACCTGTAAATCATCAAATAAATGATCACTATCCAACAGCCGTCGAAAACTGAGATTTATCCTTCTTTATGAATTATAACAGCTTGTTAAGATTTTATTTGTTGCAATAAATTATAAAAAAGGCTATTAATCCCAGTGCTAAGTAGACTAAACATTATAGTACGATTGAACCACAAATTGTTATATATTAAATTTAATAATAAATTTTAATAAATTTTTCAGTTCTTTATTTAAATTCGTGCTACATAGGTGCATACAACTTTATATTTAATTTTTAAGTAGTTAATAAAATTTTGACACGATTTGCACAACGCTAAGCTCCTGCTTCGATTCTGAAACGGCATTGGGTTTTACCGTGAATACATAATTTCACTACTCAATCTCTACCCGTACCGCCGGTACCGTACTGCCTCGGTGGCGCAGCGGGAAGTTTATACGACTGCTGTGCAAGAGGTCTCGGGTTCGATTCCCGGGTCGGGTGAAAATGGTATTGGGCTTTTCTAACATGAAATTCCAGTATTGAGATTTTCCCGGATTTTCCGTTTGGTTAACAAATGTTCCCGGTTGATGACAATAGGCTCGCCCCCTATTTCATGGGACCAGATATAGCTGGCGAAATGTGGGTGTGAAAACACCTCTGCCTACCTCTTCGGGGAAAAAGGCGTGATGCTATGTTATGTTATGTTATCTCTACCCGTGGGTGTCGTAAAAGGTGACTAAGAAACTAACCTTATGCAGACAAGAGCATTACAAGAAAAGGAAAATTTGAAACAAACCTTATACCAATCCGTCTGGCCAGCGTGGTATAGTACGCTAAATTCTCTCCACATTCTTTGGAGGAGACCTGTGCCCAGCATAAGACGTTTATGGCTTATAATAATAATTGGGTTTGAAATTATTCTTAGTATCAGTCAAAAACCCGGAAACGTACCCGTTTAATGGCAATAATGGGCCTATTGCCATTAAACTGGGAAAAGCATAGATTAAGAGAGAGAAGAGATTGATTTATATACCAATTAACTTAGCTGGCGAAATGTGGAAGTATTGTACATTTGCGTATCAAAAAGACTTGAGTATATAATAATATTTCCTATATTATAATACGTACGGCGCTCACAGCAAGTCAATTGATTAATATTTATGATACATCTCTCATCTGGACTCGTATTTGCTTTGATGGAACGTTGGCCTTAGTCTCATTCAATTCATTGTGTCATACTATGCTTCGCTCTTTTATCTCTCTATCTCTTTTCTCTCTCTATGTCTGCGATATCTCATTAGTTAGTAGTTACCTACTTTAAGTTGACAAGCCACCTGCATATTGCCATATTCTAAAACTAATTTACTATATTAAGCAATGAAATTTAAAATTAGCATACATTTTATACTGGTAAAATGGGCTGGTTTTCAGACCTCGACGATTGATAAATAACTTATCATTCATAGGAGTTTACAGAAACTTATATCAAAGCATAACCTTTAGCTTCGTATCTAACCTTTTATATTGTCATACAAAAGGATGAGTTAACGCAGTCAGTGGTATAACACAAAATGTTTCACTGACAGCTTCTATAGGCCCTTAAGGACCAAAACCATTGTACACCGATACACAGTGGCTTATCAGCCATCTCTACGAGTAGGAATTTTAACTAATACTAGGTACTTTATCTGTTCTGTATCAGTATTATACCATCACGGACCTCTTTCAACTGACTAGCCGTCATCATGATTGGGATTCTTATCATTTGGGTCAGTAGCTTCGTTTATAACTAGTTTTATAAGGTTTATAGTAATTTACACTTCATTTTCACTGTTTTAATTGTAATTATTATATTGTTTTTAATTGTAATTATGATTATAATTAACAAATTTTTTTATTTTTTTTTATTTACATTTTTTTTTGCAGGCGCCCATAGGCTACGATAACCGCTTACCATCAGGCGGACCGTACGTCTGTTTGCCACCGTCGTGATATAGAAAAAAAAAAAAAATATCATGTTATTGCTTTTTTCTCAAATATCTACTATTGTCTATTGAATTTTTGGTTAACATCATATTTTATTCCTTTAAATTGCTAAGTACTTAAAACAGTTAAGAATACTTATATGTAGCTTAAGTTAAGTTAGGTAATTCAGCCAAAGATATACCTGAAAACATTGTACCTATTCGAAATAAAAAAACGGAGATGAAGACACTTTTTGAATTTTTTTACATCTCATCTTGACCGCGATGAGACATGTATGAAGGTATTTGAATCAATTTTCAATATTAATCATAACATAACACGCTTAATGGTAAGCACACACTGATAACAGCAAGTGCCAAACATCATCACTGTCTGTGTCACATTTCAAGAAGCTTTTCCGTAGATCACAAACAATAGCAAAAACACAAGAAACGAGCACATTTATAAAACAGCATATAATTCTATTAACAACTGAGTTCCAATCGCAAATAATACATTTTTATATTACTTTCCAAGCCATATGGCAGTTACTAACACAATTCAAGTATCAAGCCTTTGATAAACCGCTTAAAACCGGTTCTCAATCCAACAATAAACCTTATTACTAAAGCAACTAACCTATTAGAATTAACCAAAATGGAAGAATACTATGAGGCAATAGAGGCTCACAATCACGGTGGCAAGTTTGCAACGAACCGATACAGCCTTACACACTTGATTGATGGCTAAAAGGACGCCGTGCACAAATTAAATAACAATCCCGAGCCAAGATGGCGAAGGAAAAGTAAAATCGACAATTAAACTCGTTATAATATAAGTGTGTTTACAGACTGAGACACAATATGGTTGAAAGCCACTATAAAATTTATAAGGTAATTTATTATTGCCATATTATGCAGTTATTCAACAAATGAATAGTCTAAAATCATCTGAAAGTAATTTTAATGACATGTCAGTAATCTCAATTGCCACTAGATTTGTGTTTAAAAAGGCACTTATGCAAATCTAAATCGAAATCGGCAGTTTTTTTTCAATAAACAAACAGTAATTGAAGAAATATGACCGTTTGAAGCATTAACACGATTTTACTTTCAATTTATGGTCTTAAAATGCAACAATTGTGTCGCGACATCTGTAATTACCATTAGTTAGAATGCAGTTATAAGTCTTCACTAAATAGATACGATCAACCAGCTTTATGAACCACGAATCTACTGCATAGTTTCATATGAAATCACAGCACCGTGAATAATTTTGACATAAGATGTAATTAAATTTCGTATATGTGACTGTGTACCTATGTAATTATGAACGGTAAAATATGTTAAAAATGAAAATGCATGGTAAGAATTTAGCTAACATTTTTTTAGGTAAAACCGCCTATTATTAACATAGCAAGTTCCCAATTAAAATGTTTTACGATTAACTCGAAGAACATGTTAGTGAATATTAATAAATTTGTATAATTAGGTATTTTATGTATGTACAATTTGATATTAAGGCTCACGCAAGATGTAGAGCAAAGGCGGATAACAAGCATAATACTTTTATGTTTTGTCGGTAATAGTAAGTAATAAAAGGTACTGCTTGATTTTTAAGAATAGATAAAGAATTATAAAAAAATTATGTTACTTAATACATTTTATTCTAGGGGTAGAAAGTAAAGATCTCTTTATAGATGTTCAAGCTAGTTAATTAACGATAGCTTAAATTCGTATGAAAGGCATAATCTAAAGTTTTAATCAGTTTCTATTCAACCTTTATATCCTGTTGCGTGACGTAGCTGAGGCGCTTGTGCATGTCCAGTCTTCGACCTGTCAGCAGAGAATCTTTCCTTCGTCTTAGCTATTTATTTTTATTCATTCATATTTTCCTTTTAAATAAAGCAGATTATTATTATAAATTTTAATTTAATTTAATTTATAGTAGAGGATTATGTATTTGTTGTGTGGACAGATAAATAAATACATTCACGGCTCGCAATCTGAAAGGTGTGTAAAATATAGGTGAATATTTTATTATTAATAAGAAGGTGATGACATGACATCCGTCCTCTCCTGTGGCCTCGGAATGACTGACGTCAAGTCAGCGATGATTTATGCATCGCGGGCGCAGTCTAATTAGATCCAGTCGCATCTTCATTCTATGTAAATTTGAACCAGCCCACTGAATGAATGATATTCTCATCGCGGCGATCTCAAACCTCGTGTAGGTTTAAACAAATAAAGTACGAATAAGCCTGTCGTGATATGAATAAGTAATCACCTTATATTTACTAATATTCATATTATTAACCAAGATGGACAGATGATTTGAACGTACCGCAAGATTACACTGGATGCAAGATACATACGACCGTTCCTACTGGAAATATCTTGGGGGGCCTATGTCCAACAGTAGATGTCCTACATTTGATAATTATGATGATGATATTCTGTTTGTTTAAATTTTTTTAAGAACGTTACATTAACAACACACTTGTTCAACTGCATTTGTACTCGAGTGAATGTATTTTCACACGTCAGAAATTAATTCCGAGTAATTTTAGTACACTCACAAACCAAATAAATAGCTCGTACCCAACGAAAGACTGCTCTTGAAAACTGTGTACCAAGATATAATTTCGTTTATAGATGTCGCTTAAACTTGTACTAGGACGATGTCGGATATCCAAAATCTGCGGAGACTACTCAGTAGCGTAGTACGGGGGCCCGAGGACGAGTAATGTTATGAGCAAGCCATTATTGTCTCGCCCCATACCGTAAAACATTACGCAGTCGTGCCGGGACCGACGAATGCATTTGGAGCTGTCAAATACCCCTAAACAAATTTACAAAATATAAATCACTTATTTTTTAATACAAAGTAAAGTCTGTGTATAAGTCTGTGTATGTGTCTGTAATAGTTGCCTATGTGTGGCCAGGAATATAAGCAAAATGTCCAAAAGGATCAAATTATATTATATAAGTGATGTGGAATGTGTTGGGTCAGTGCAAGGCTAATTATCGTGGCTACACCGGTGCGCGTCATTAATCTGAACGCGTTAAGTTCTTCCTGGGCTCGTTAATTTATGAACTAAGCTAATAAATTAATTGAATAACAGGAAGCGACAACAAAGTGTGTAATAAATAAGCAATCTTAAGACATGTGTTATCTGTCAAATATTTTTCATTTTATTTTTGAGACTTGTATTAACAGCTCTATAGAGATCTGAAGTGAAACCGCTTAGGATCATCTAGTGAATGTGTGTACGTATAGTAAAAGATGCTACGAGCTCATGGGAATAAAAGAGTTATCAATAAGTTTTATTCAATTGGAATTATTTAGTTTGAGATAAAGTGGGTGATTGTGGGGTTTTGGCAAGCTGTTGATTCAAGTTTCGTTGAGAAAACTTTCTAGTATCTTTTTCTGAATTTCTACTTTGTTATGAATTGATTTGTTGGTGTTTTCGTTAGTTGAATTAAATTGAAAAAATTGGATGTTATTATTATATTATAATATAATTATTAATTCAGATTACGAGCAAAAACATAGTGAAATGATAATATATACCTATAGGCAGAATATATACATTGAAAGCATTGCAATTTGAAACAACACATTCGCGCAAATTTTTAATAAAGCAATAAAATCAACTCTATAGCAATTGAACTCAACAAATAAGATATAAAATTTTGTCTGGCAATCGCTTGACAAGCACGAAATCGCGAAACACAAAACGAGCGTCAACATAAACTAACATCCGGCAAACACTGATGTATTGCAGCCGCAGAACTATGGAAACAAATCTCTCGCAGTAATAATTTACGGGCGCAATATGGCTCCGCAGTTCGAAAACAAACAAACAAAACAAAAACAGAAGCGCGACCCGCGATAAAAGATGTCGCCACACTCGCTGGCCTCACTTTAAAGATAGACTAGCTAGAGCTTAGATAGCGGCAAATAAAGGACATGAAGTTGCGCTTGCGACTGTACAGAGCTTGCGGCCAATCAGAGGCCGCCGCGTAATTATAAGCTGCGTTCAAATTAGGACCGACGGCCGTGGCGCGTGCTAATTGAAAATAGAATTCGCTGATTTATATCGTTTTGAGTCGGAAGCCTTTGCTGATTGTTTTTAACATGATTAACGAGCTCTCAAAGTATATTTGAATTTAGATATACCTACATCTAGTTATTAGACAATTTATTAAGCTTTGCTGCTACTGTTGCTAAACGATAATTGATTAATAGAATTGCAATCGAAACTATTGCATTTATCTGTCGAAGGCTATGCAAATATAAATCTTGACACCAACGTTAAATTTTGCAGTAAAATATTATCTAGGTACACGAAAATATAATTTTATCTTGACGTATATACGTTTATAACTTAATATTTATTTTTATAACAAAACTGGTTGCAAATAAATTAAAATATTTTTTAAATCAAAATTTTATAAAACTCACGTTTAACGCCTTTAAACGCATGCATATATCAAGATAAATAGTATGGTAATAAGTTACAAAGTAGACGATTATAATAAAATCTAACTCGTTATGTTTAAATCGATTATCTTCAAAAAATAAAGTCTGATTATAGTGTGTACAATTAATAAACACAGATAAAATTCCCATAAAAGTTATTGGACCTATAATACAAACATGAGTCATGAGGAAACAAATTAAATACCCACTGTCCGTGCTAGGGTTGCCAGCTCGATAAAATGCCTCGAATTGTCGGGTGCCTATCGTCATTCCCGACTCAATTATTTAAAAAACAAACTCCCGTTGCGTGTTCTTCCATCCTTGTCACGCGTGATTTTTGACGGTATTCGCGTCCCTTTCTATCAAATGCGCCCGCGTCGTCGATAACCGCGGAATGTGCCGGCTGACTTCAGTCGAGCGGTGCTCATAGACAATTTAAATTGGAGAAATTGGTAGCCAAGTACTTCGAGGAACTGGTAATAACGGACAACCGTTGGAGTATGCAGATAATGCAGGCACATCATCTATTACCGATGACATAATGTTTGAAAAGTAAAACCTGCTGTACAACGTAACATATTGATTTGTCGGTTGAAATATTAAATTTATATAAATAGTAAAAAATTCTATAAAATAGTATCAAAACTGCTTGAAGTTGAAACATTTTATATTGACCAACGAGACCCTTAATGTGGTGTAGATAGGTAAAGCTTATTTTTATTGTTGTGAGAAACACTTTCACTTATTTATTTACACGAAATTCACATTTGTCTTGATGGAATAGAGATAAAATAAAAAATATTTATTAACTTTTGATAACGTGTTTTTTTTTGCAACGAACACAGAAAACAAAAAATAATACGGAATCATAAAAACTCCCCTCAGGGAGATGTTCCACAGAGCGCCTCAATAATCCGAACAAATTAGAAATCGAGACTGCATGTATCGATAATCAATCGATAAGATATCATATCGACATAATTGGAATAGAATCAATAAAGCTAATCAATCCGCACACGTTACGTGTCGCGAGACTCAATTAAGACTTGTCTCGCCAACTCGTTCGCGCTAAGATTGTAGATAAAAACTGTACGCAATCATAATAGGGATAATTATATTCAGCCCTATATATCATAACCAACTGCTATTTAATTGGCTCTATCACAAATACCGTTTAAATAGTGTTACGTTAAACATTCTTCAAACTATATTGAAAGCTTTAAAAATGCAGTGTTTTGTTTTATAGGTAGAAATCAGCTCTTGTGTTTGCTTTGCTAATTTAACAACTTTATGTATACATATCAAGTGACACCAAAAAAGGTTCATAACTTATCTTTTCTATTTAATTTCATAAGTATTTTTAATATAGTTATTTGCTTTGTTAATGTTAATTGTTTTGAAAAACCGATAATGAAGTGGTTTTAAGAAAAGCCTACGATCAATTCATTAGAATGTAGCATGTATAACGAAGTTAATCCTCCACAGAATCTTACGGCCTGTCACAAAACATAAAACTGCGCGGTCGAAAAGGAAAAAAATAAAATCCCGAACTAAACCGTTTACTTCCCGAGAAAATTTTCAAGTAGTCTTGAGCGCTGTATTAAGGGTAGCATAATAAGGCTTTCTGGATTAGGTGTAGCGCTCTTGAGTGAGAATAAACCCAAGGGAAATCCTGGCGCGCAGCTTTCCTTCTAATTTATTGCTCCTCCAACGGCTAGCGGCCTTTGTATCGGATCTGCCGGGAATGAGAAATATATTTCTAGATGGATTAACATGTTTGCCACTTAGAGGTTAGTAATTAGTGTGCTCAGGTACTTTTGGTATTGTTCGTGTTTTATTATGTATGAAATGCAAGTAATGGTAGGTGCCAAAAAATTTACAATATACCTAGGTTTTTTTACATATTATTTTTTTTAATGAAAAATTTTATTTTATTGGTAGTGAATATCTAAGATAAATAATAGTTATTAACTGTTTTTTAAACACTAATCGTGTGTCACCCTAAAATAATTACAATAAAATCAAAATGTTTAATGTTGTTTTAGACACTGGTCTTACTCCTCAATAACAGAAAATACATTTAGCAAAATTATGACTAATTAACAGTAAAATCTATTTAATAAGGTAAAGTTAAATTAGTTGCCATAATTCAAGCTCATTGAAAATCCAACGTCAGCTTAAAAGATGGCTTAAAACTTCGAGCCTTTTTAGTCAGCAGGAATCGCCAGCTCACCAAAATAACAAATAGTTTGGATAGCAGCCATCGAAAACAAAGAGACGTGGCTAGCTATATGTAACTGTCCGCTAAACAAACTGATTTAATGACTTCTTAAAGTAATTGGATTTACATTTCCACTTGCATTTCGTCTTGGCGACGAGATTAACGCCCTTTTCTCATCTTAACTTACATCTGATGTGTGGACAACGATGTTTGGCTATAAATTGAGAATTATTTGCATTTGTATGTAAAACATTTCATTTAAGATGTATAATGCACTTTAGTGCATAAAGCAGTTTCAGAAAACGATCAAAAGTATTGCAAACATTCTTGAGTAAGTGTATTTTGGAGTCACTCAACATGTGATGAAAGCATATTATTGTAACTTTATTTGTATGTAAAGGTATAAGAATGTATGGGTGAATTGTGTTGAATATTCGTAGTATACATATGTGTTATTGGTTATGTGGGAACTTTTCAATATAATAATATAATGTGTCACAAAACAGCTTCCATGCGCGGCTTTTCCTACGTGATATCTTAGCCAAAGTGCCATTCAAAAATATAATAAAAATGTACCTATGATACAGACCCTTCTCGCTGCTCTGGCAACAGAAATACATCCATTCATCCAAAATTAAGCATTAATAATAATATTAGTAGAATTATTCAATCAATTTTACGTAAAATTATTTGGTGAAAAATGTGTGATAAAGAAATTGTACCTAACAGTATATCGCAGATACAATTTCGTTATACCCTAAGAGCTTCCTACTATTAATCCGTGGTAGTGAATTAATGCGATGCACACACGTTTGTAGTGTGGAGACACTTCATTACGGGGGCAGGGCATAAATCAGGACTTCTAATATTAAACGTGCCTTGGTGAGGCAAATTGCGGGCCTGTCTGCAACTGTGCGGTCGATGCCAGCCGCTGATGAACTGAGTAAAACCTATTCATTATCGTCTCTAAAACGAATCTGAACAATAGCTACAAAAGTAAGGCCCGTAAACTTTACAATGCTACAAAACACGCAGCATTAAAAAGAAGGAATCTCAAAATTAAATCAAGCTAAATTCATTTGTTATCGCCACTTCCATACAATTTACTTTTTTTCTGTTACCACCCAAATGAGATATGAAATGTATAAAGTATTTTTTATTAATTTATTTTTTCCCAGTGCGCGAGATAATTTCGCGGGGCCCCTACCGAGATCTTCTTACTAATGTGATTTTAATGTACTTAAATGTCTCTTCACCTATATTTGTATAATCTGTTTTGTGATTTTATTGTTATCTGTATTTTATTCCGCTTTATTTACGTACTTTTGGCACGGAATATTATTCATGTTTAAGATTTTTTCTTATGTCCGCATGTTTTCATAACACTGCTTATTTAGTAGGTCGGCTTAAGGGTATTTCATTTGGTTTAAAATTTCACGAATCTAGCGTTGATTATGTAAAACATAATGGATAAAGCTGTGAATTCCCCGAAAAGGTTTTTGGCGTACACTTTGCATTTTCCGGAAGTGTCCTGTCATTGTGAGAAATTATTTCAGGCTGTAGATAATATACGCACATAAATACTAAGAAATTACCATGTCTACAAGTAAATACATAGTTATAAACGCCATCTTCGCATGGAGATAAATAAAAATAAGTAATGGAGGGAGAATTTGAGAAAAAGCGCAGTTTATAATATTTTTATCTTTTTTTGACACTATCGGTCCCTCCCTGCTCTGCGTGTTTGAGACAGGGGCGTATCGAGAGTCATTTAGGCTTTGGTCCCCCATCTGACCCCTTAAGAAATATGGGGTCGAAGTGGGGACGCGACTTTCACTGTTAAGTATTCTTGACTCTTAAACATCGATTTAAAAAGCAAGGATTAATTTACCCCAACACGACATAGTTTTGACATCTATACAATTCATTTCTAATGTGTTTTATTCAATTTAATTGAATGACTATTAAAGCTATATATACAATTAGTTACAAAACAAATGAAACTAAAACTTAAAAATGAAATATTAAAAACACCAAAAAAGTTGTATAAGCATCGTAGTTTTCGTCAGCATCACTGTCATCCGGAAACGTAATTTAATTGAAACACTTCTTAGGTACTTGGGCAGTAACCTTATGCAGACAAATGCATTGCGAGAAAGGAAAATTCGAAACAAACCCTATACCAACTCGTCTGGCCAGCGTGGTACAGTAGGCTAAATTCCCTCCATATTTTTTGGAGAAGACCCGTGCCCAGCAGTGGGACGTTTATGGGCAAATAATAAAAAAATAAAAAAACTACTTAGATACTGTGTCTTGTTCTTATAAATATGTGTCAATGTGACACCGTCAAGTCAAGTCTTGTATTAGAGCTCATTTGAGCGATTGATTGTAGAATCGGGGTTCAAATGGATCGGAAAATGTTTGGATGTTTGAAACAATTTCTGTCGCGCCAGCTCCCGTAGCGCAGACGTTTATTCGCCAGTGTATCAACGCCCTACTGATGTATGGTTCAAACATGTACTGTATTAACTTTTTCGTTCTATTGTTTCTGTGTTTGCTTATTCGAGGCTTTTGTTAAAAATTATGTGTTTTTTGTTTGTGTTTTTGGAAAGGTTAACCTACTTTGGCTGGTCGATCCACGGTCTACGTGTATGTCGCCTACACAAATGTTCGACATACTTAATCTTGGAATTTGATTACATTAACTTTGAAAACTCAAAACAGTAATTATAATAATTATTACTTAGTAAATATGTTTTATTTGAAATTACAATTAGATTTATAAGAAAAAAATTCGAAATTATGAAAATAATGGTCTAAATTCGTAGAATATAGTGAAAATGTTATATTAATCAAACTTTTTGAGTTAAATCTTACGTAAAGCTTTTAAGCTAGAGTCTGTGGGTCGCAAATAGACACGGGTTGACCAGGCATGCTCTAAAGTTTATAGACACTTCTTTGAACAGAAATGATATCTATTTACTTATACGTACTTTTAATAAAGAACATCAAAAGAACATAACGTACTATTCAATAGTCAACTTGTTAATTTGATATGTGTCTTTTAATTAGCACATTTTACACAGTAAACTTGAGACCTCCTAAACATCTTAGTAGAACTTCCTCACTTTGTACAAACAATTCAGTTCCCACATTCGTGTCAATGGCTCGTTAGCGGGTGAACTTTAGAAAGGCGGCCGGGCCCAGGAGTGAGCCAAACTCGAGCATTAAAAGTTTCGCCCGAGTACAGCCCTGGTAGGCTCCCAGTACAAACTCGAGCATTAAAACTTCGTACAGAATACGGCCCTGGCCGAATGCGTTGTACAGAAAAATGTACTTAATTAATTAACCTTATTTATGACGAGTCGTAATTTTATTTATTAAGATAATATAAAAGTTAGAAAATGTTTGCAGGTATCTAATATTGTTTGACTTTGATAAAGGTAGTAGAAGGTACATTTTCATAATTAGGTACGTTTACTCATTATAATGTTTTACATTTTGTTTAGTTACGTACATAACATAGGGAAACGTCAATGTACGAAACGGTATAATGAGTTAGGTAGGTAGGTATATGATTTTTATCACTTAATTTGAGCATGTTTCGATAGATGGCAGTGGCTGAAACAAAAAAAAAAATCTATATAAATATCCCTATTTCCGTTGGTTACGGCTACACGCGTGAATGGCTGGATCGATTTGAAAAATTATTTTAGTGTTGGATAGCCCATTTATCGAGGAAGGCTATAGCCTATATAACATCACGCTACAGCAAATAGGAGCTGAGCAGTGGCCTAACAAAGAAGGACTGGAATGAAGCCCCGGGCACACACACAACCATAACTTATATATAAATCCTGTTTCTAGCAGCCCAGAGTGTCAAAACACGCAAAAATTGCCGCCTTCTTTCAAACAAATACTAGAAGTAAAATGAATATAGTAAAATAAGGAATGTACTAAACTTTTGAATTGTAATACTATTTCTTCAGTAATACAAAGCGAATTTAAAGCCTATCTTAAACAGATATAGCAAAAATGATTGATATGAAATAGGTGGTGGCGAACATAATTCAGTGGGTAACTTAAAACAGTGTCTACCATAACACATGGTGCAGACACATAGTTGTAGAAAGCAATAACTTATCCCCCCATCCCAACTATTCCCTTGGCTCAAACATACATCTATGTACTCGTAGTCTACGCATCGTGGATGTAGCTCTAGTACTAGATACGGTAGCAATGTGAGCGTAGATAACAGAAACCAGTGGACAAATTAATTTTATTATTTTAAAATTATGTGTTTATTTATATTTCAATTTGGGTTATTCCCAAAGTACTCCATTCTTTTGTTTCAAAAAGATAAGAATCTCATACATTCATTCCCAAGTTACTCCATTGAATTTGTATTATTTAAAAATACCTATAATTTTGTTCCCGTTTTTCCACTAGAAAAAAATACAAAATTGTTTTTGCGAATTTAAATCTTTACAGAACATTAAACAGCCTACACAAAATAATTTACCTAAACTACCTACTTATGTTCTGGAATTCTACTCGGTACTTAATTATTATTTTAATGTAATTTTTATGAACATTAATATTAATTCGTGTTGTTTAAATAAGTCCATTTATAATTGTATGTGTTTGTAAAAGAATTTGAATAAATATTTTTATTATTATTTATATTTAATAAAAATTAAAATTTTTGTAACCCTGTATTTTAGTGGCTCCTTAAATTATTAAAATTAAACCAATTTTTTTAAAAGCAAGTGCTTCTTGTTTTGATTACTTGAAAAATCACTTGCTTAAACGTTGTTTGTGTACTTAGCATAAATTTTTAAAGTATCTCAAAACAAAGATTTTTCTTTGAAAATAAAATAATAAATGTAAAATATCTAGGTTCATAAAATTCTCCAGACATTGTTATACTATTAAAATTCAGTCTGAAAAAGTGCTCTAGTTGATTGTTGTACCACAGTTCTTTTGCTTAGTACGTGCCTTTAATATTAAAAATTATTGTATTAATTGAAAAGAACGGTTCATGCTTAAAAGGAAGTTATTAACAATATTTATGAAACTATATTTACTTTCTTTTTCATCGCAATTTGGACAGTATTACATTGGATTTATTAAAAATTAATAATACCTATACGAGACCTGGAACTTTTTGAAATTTCTCAAATACCTAGATCTTGTAGGCAGCGCTTCCTTCTAGAGCAAGTAGTAACTGTTAAAACTAATATTATATATCATCATCATCGTATTAGCCTAAGGATGTCGACTGCTGGACATAAGCCTCACCTAATTTCCGCCACTCGAGAACCATTTTGCCCAATCTTCGACCATAATAAAAAAAAACAAAATTGTATTCCCTTTTCCAGCATCACATCTAGCAACCCACACTCTATAACCCTTCCAAATATGAAAGTTACTCGCGAACACCGCGTGCGTTGTTCAATATATCACGTTTTGATTCGGCCGCGCCATAAACAATACAATATATCAATATAAAACAGACGGTGGCGAAATTTGAGCGTAGCGAGTGCGTTATATTTATGTGCACGTTCTTGTATTTATGTACTCCATGTTTCGTTGGGTTTTAAACGTGTTTTGTATTAATATGAAAATGTTAGCTTTTGTTGTGACATAAAGAGGTTAGGGTATTGCTACCGTCGATATTCTTGTTCACGTATTTTATTGTCTTATACATAATATTGGCGTAAACTGCTGGTGGTAAAGTGGGTTAATTCTCGGGTTGGATAAAAATTATATTGTTTTTTTTGTCTTGAAATTTAATTATATTTATTTGTAATTTTTGATGTCGTTGTCAAATGTTTGAAAATTACAGTGATGTAATATTTTTTTTACCACAACAGTGTTAAACATGTATACCTACGTAAGTACGGCACGCCTGATGGTAAGCAGTTACCGTAGCCTATGGGCACCCAATCATTTGACAGGACACCGAAATCGACTAATTTAATGTCGCGATGTCCAATACTTACTAAGATATTTTGTTGTTGACATTAAATCCTCTGAGAAAACAATTATTTTGAATATTAATTGATCTACAATTTAACACTAAAATCAACGACGAAATACTAAACATTTTTTTATTTGCCGACAAATTACTTACAAGTAAACGATTACAAACCTAATAATTTAGAAAAGTCTCGACGCTTCTACTCATTAAGAAATGAAGCAATGTTGATTATAAAATAAATTTGCGAGCTATTCTAAGATACTTCTACGAATGCTGTAGTAATTTCTGATTGACACACGTTCTTTGTTAAACATATTCAAGTGCCAAAACAAATAGGCGTCGCAAACATGCATGGAGTACCTATAATTAATTAATTATTCAATTTGTTCTAAACTAATTGTAGACTATGGTACATTTTTGTTTATACAAAGAAAAGATTAAAGTACTTGTATTAAAATACTATATTCAATTTCACTCCTCAAAACGATTTACTGTCACCGTGGCGCAGTGGTTAAGGTGGTCGCCTCGCCACTACATCGCCGTGCTGGGTGACGTGGGTTCGATTCCCACACGAGACAAACATTTGTGTGATTCATAGATATTTGTTTCTAGTCTGGGTGTACTTTGTGTCCGTTAGTTTCATGTTTGTAAAGCTCCCCGCGACACAGGGCTTGTTCCCTAGTGAGGGCGTTGTCTTTAAAAAAAAAAAAAAACAATTTAGACACGAATAGATTTGTAGTAGGTACAGTCCCTTTCAGTCATATTGTTTTCTTGAATCGCTAAAGAACGATGGCAATCTTTATTTATCAAAGATTAATAAAGTATTTTACGTAGAATATATTTTTCAAAACTCAAAAAAGAACTACTAATTCAAAAGGAATAATAAATAATAATATTCTACCACATTCACACAGCGCCATCTAGACCCAAATTAAGCTATTATATTTGCTTGTGTTATGGGTACTAAACAACTGATATATACTACGTATTTACTTTTTGTAAATACATACATATTATTATAGATAAATTACACCCAGACACAGAACAAACCTTCTTGCTCATCACACAAAGATTTGTCCTGGGTGGGGATCGAACCCACGACCTCCAGCTTAGCAGTCAGGGTCACTAACCGCTAGACCAACCGGCCAGTCAAAAATAAATCAACATACTAAACGTTATAAAACATCGACGATCAATTCAACTGCGATTATTCAAATTATGTAAATATTTGAGAGACCTATAGAATGATTTGTTTAAAATCTAGATATTCTTTGTATAACTGTAGATATAATAGATTTATTAGTTAAAAATCTTTGCGATGTATTACCTAATAGTCTTTCAATACGTGAGTAATCTTCAAGCAATTCAATTGAATGTTTTCTCTTACACAAATTTTCGTATCACGACCAATAAAAAGTAATGCTATGACCGATTCACAGTCAACAAAAATCAATCATGTTCTTATTTATATACTCGAGTCGTTCCAATACATTATGTACACTTTTATTCAGTTCATTTTTAAACACACTTAGAGTAGTTTCAATGAACATGACTTTGTTCGTCCGGTCATTGATCTTGGTTTTGTTTTGGTATTGACTGTTTGGTTTTAAATATCTTGACTTTACTTGGCTCATGTAAAGTCAAAAATAAATGGAGTAAAATATTATCAACGTAATATAGTAATAGCATGTTTAAATAGCGTGCCTATTAAGGATAGAAAAGCTAATAATTTCCTAAGCGCAGATCTACTTTTAAATTATATTTTTTCGTATCATAATAAACTAATCCAGACAATTTATCTCGTTAATCTAATTTATTTTACAAACCTTCTCAAGACTTACTATCAAGAAAATTACTTGTATATGAGCAAAGTTAAAGTTCACATGATTAGAACATTAAATATGACTACCTCTACACATATGAATAATGTACAATCAAGCACCTGGCTGTTGTATTTACATAAATAATATATTTTATTCTAACGAAGACTAGATAATCTTCAGACACAAATATGAAAAACTCATTAAACCTAAGTATTCATTATTGATTACCACGGCCTCTATGACAAATCATGAATATGAAATTAAAATTGACACACAGACAGTGCCAACCCTAAAATTGCAAAAGCCATCTACCTATATGAAAATAATAACTTTAAATTAATTGCTAAGCGCCAAACGGTAATTTGATTTTCAAATTATCATTGAAATGCAAGGAATGTTCTTATGAAAAGAAAAAAATGCACTGATGATTATATATTTATTTTTACCATTGAATCTGTTCATAACTGTCAAAAGCTTTCCACAGAACAACCTGTGTCAGTTCAGCTAATTTATAACAAATATACCAAAGAACTAAGTTGAACCAATTTTACAGGTGCAAGCCCTATGCAATCTCTGCTTGATGAAGTTGTTGTTCAATACGCTGCATCTACCCACACAGTACCCAGTGACGTAGAACATAGTACTGTACTTTGATTTGCATAACTTGAAAGCGACATTGAAGTTGCTAAGTTTCAATGACAAAGTTTTGTTTAAGTTCATTAAGAGTTACTGTTTAGTGTTTTAGCAACTTCTAATACTTTAATGTGGATGAATGGAACATACGAAGCTGAATTAGTTTATAAAAGATTATTAGTCTTGTGTACATTATTTTAGTCTGAGCAGTTTTTCGTGATTACTTAAAATGTACCTATTTTTTCATTAAATTTATAGGAGTCACTTTACATTAAACTCTTTTTTTGGAATTCTTCAAGTCATAACATTCAATACATTACTTTCTCCAGAATATCGGTAAAATCGGAACTCTATGATAAACATCCAAAAATTAAACATTACGCGCGTTCAAGATATGCGTTTTTAAAGTTTTTAGTTTTCAGGAATCGCAAATTGTTTGTAAACGTTTAGTGTTTTCAAAATATACAGGAATTTAATATTAAGTCATCCTGTTGAAGCGTGTTCAATGTTCATATCCACACAGGCGCACAATTCCGTACAAGCACACAAGACATGTTCGCCGCTCGTGCGTTGCGGTGTGTTCGGAGTCTTGTCTCGCCCGCTTCGCCCGCCTCGCCTCACTACATGGAATTGTTTTAAACTTTGATTAATTCCTAGCCAGCGCGGTGATGTTGCCTTGTTTCCATGATGAATACTGTGTACCCAGATACTATTGTAGTTGTTCGTTTTAAAAGGTTGCGGTTCCATTTTTATGACCTATTTTACTCGTATTATGATTTATTCACGGTTCATTTTTAATCATCAGATGTTCTAACTAGCCATACCTATGACTTTGTTCGCGTATAGTGTATCCGCGTATCTATTTGCGTGTATGCTATTCTAGCCTATAATCTATCTGTATGTCTAGTTTATTTTACAAAATTATGTTTTTCCTATGTTATTTTGTAAAGGAAATTAGGCACACGTAAGGGTAAACAAACTTCATTCCCAATTCTCAGCCCAGAAATGCCAATCATCTGATTCTAATTTATTGACATTAATTATAAAATTGTTGCACAATATCATAACATTAATGAGGATCGATTTCACGTCACTACGTAAGTAAAGACTGCAATTGTAATATACAGATAGCATTCTGATCGTAATTAAAAGAATACTTTTATTGATAACCACCTGCAATTCACGAAATCAAACTGACGAAGTGATCAGTCGACAAGTCTACATCGAAAACCACTGAGCTTGACACATTCAAAAGGCGACACGAGTGTTATCTCGAGAATTACATTAATTAGAGGTGTGGCTATAATTAATATTAATTAAAGTCACCTTTTAGCTCGCGACACTGAATGCGTATCGCAGTTAATAAATTTAACGGCATTGGCGGACCACTGGCTAGCAGATAAAGATGCATCAGAAACTAAGCAATATTATTCATTAAATCAACAAACAAAAATGAATCTTAAACACTTGGAATAAAGACCAATACGGTAGTTTAAACGTAATGGTAAATACGTGAGTCCGTTGTAAATTTTGCAAAAAGTATTTATCGTCCCCTCAAAGAATTGTAGGCTTTGAGACACCGAGATAAGATAGCTGACAAATGAATGAATTTACTTTGCATTATGTCCGCTGAAAGTTTACGATCGTAAAGACAGAGTGTAACGGCAAAGAAATTATAATTGTATGTATTTTTGATCCTTACACACGAACCAATTATTGAAATGCCTCTATTTTCGTCGCAATCGAGATAATGGCAGTAGCTTTTAATGAAGAAAGTACTAAAAATAGTCTTGTAGTTGTCAAAATAAGTACATCGATACCTTTAAATGTTAACGTGAAAGTTCCAATATTTTTTTTAAATGTCTTTGGTAATTTAAAACTATGATATGACCTGAACATACTATTAGTTAATAAATTGCATGTTGAAACTTAAATGCAGCTGTTGCCACCTATTTTTTTAAGTTCACAATTAAGAATTGTAACTTATACTGCTATTGAACGTTCAACAGATAATAAATTATACTTTGATGAAGTGAACAAGACAGCTTAATTAAGAAAATAATTATGTAAAACCGAAATTAAAAAAAAAAATTCTATTAACTGTCCTTTTTCTTTAAATTTTGGCATCATGCATCTAAAATTAAAAATTCGTAATTTCTTATAATTAAAAAAAAACCGTTCGTTTCATAATCAATATTCTTCACACACTTTTCATTTACTTTGACTACATAATTATGTACTTAGCATGAAATCGGACGGCGCTTGTTCATACAAATCTGAATAAGAAATACTATATTATTCATTATCACCGCACATTTGCATCATATAAACAATAGCACCTAATCATTCCTCCTAACTATTCCTGACTAACCGAAGTCTACATTAACCCGAGGTATTGTGTAGTGCTGCATACATTGGTGCTTTGTGAACAAAATGCAAATGTATCATAATGTTTGTATTGCATAAATCATCGCGCCCGACCGCGCGGATGCCTCGCGTTGATTATCTCGATATGGATTTCAAGATAAAACCTTTATCGCTACAGTTTTGTTTATAGCGTAGCTTGGATTGAGGAACATGTTAAAAGGTTGAAGAGATAATCTTGCGAGTAGGTTCATAGTACGGATATGTTTAAGACGGGATCTGAGTGCTCTATATTTTTTCTCATCTCTTAGTAAATTTGTATTATTAAAAAAACATGAATATGTTTTAGACTCGAAAACCTTGGTACTTATTTACAAAGTCATTAATATCGATAACATTAATACGAATGAGGTCGAGAATTATATTAAAATGAAATGATAGCTTGTATTTTAACATCTTCTTATTAAATTTTTGTGACGATTTTAATTTGTATCCAACTTTTATTAAAATTATTAACGACCAAATCTAGCGTACAGAATTCTTTTAATAATTACGAAAATATTCTGACGTCTTTTTTGGCTTTGTATGACGTTCATAAATATCATGCATATGATGTTTATGAAATAAAAAAAAATAATATTGATATTGACAATATAAAAAACAACGAAAGTCAGTCCTCGCCAATACAACAAATTCAATAGCCAATAGATATAGCACTTCAGTGAAAGTACTTTACATTGGTCAACTGATTGTCTGCCAAGATCTGCAGCGACCCCATCCAATATAGTTAATTATTTCGCACATACATAGGTGAAGCCACAACTAATAATAAATTAAGCGGTTGAACAACCAAAGCCAATTTTGAAATAGAAAGGGTAAGGATATTATTCGGCCGCAGACATATTAAAACGGTACTCGTTTTATGAAAATTAAATACGGGTCCTTTCTACCCTTTGTATATGACCACATGTGCTGGGATATGCAAATGACGTATTGGATGTCGGGGTACAATACAGACTTGATTAGAGATGTATCTAAGTTACTATGTACATAGTTCTGTAAATGAAATAAGCAAAACCTATTAACTGTTGCTGCTAAGCTTAAGGAGATGCGTCTAATTCATCAGCAACCCATTAAGTCCCACTACTGGGCTCGGGTCTCCTCTCCTCTAACTAGAGAGCTGAGGGTTTAGGCCATAATCCACACACGCTGGCCTAGTGCGGGTTGGTGGATCAGACATACTTATAGAATTTCTTCTAGGGTATGTGGGTATCCTCACGATGTTTTCTTTCACCGTTAGCACATGGTAAGTCACTTGACTAGTACATATAAATTCCACAAAGTGAAATCCACGGTCGGGATCGAACTCGGACCGCGTGATTTGCACGCCGGTCTCTTATCCATTCAGCCACCATCGCTTATCTAATGCGTCTAAACCAACACCCAATTTGTAATAATTTGGCAATAGTCTGATCTGATTGAAAACTAACGGCACCCCTGTGATAATTTAAGCGGCATATCGGTACAAAATAAATATTTTCCAGTATTCAACAAAATTTGTGATTTGAGGCTCTGCGAGGAATCTTGACAATCTGTTTATAGCCGTTTTCAATAATCTATTTATCTACTTAAGTTAGAATTTTGATATACAAAGAAGCTTCATACAAAATATGTCATAATTTCAACTTTAGTAGCCAAATCCACAGATAGATTAATGAAAACGGCCGTAATCTGTTTTGATAATGTTGACAAATATTTGCAAGTGACAGCGACCATGTTTATATCTTCAACCATTTAGCATCGATATCAAGTGAGTAGAAATTTGAGTTTCCGAGTAGGACTTTTGAAGCTCCATTTAGACTCTTATAAAAAATAATAAACATTCTTTAACTATATAAAATTTAAGAGTATTATCCTACAGACTACAATGTTCAACGATACTTCACAATTTTATTTTATTTTAGAAAATCCAAACAGGTAAACAATACATTCTTCTAAATCACTTAAAATTCCGATAACCCCGGTAGATATTCACCAAAGTGGCACAATCGAAGTCAAAATAACCACGTGTTTTCTTTTTCCTCGGGCCTACGCTATAGTGTATGTTGAAATATCAAACATTCTGTCATTAGGGAAGCATGCAAAACATATTTATGTTGCGGAAATATCTCATTCTGTCAACTAAATGCGTTTTGGTTTAACTAAAACTGCATGATAATTTTGATTTCAAAATTCTGCAGCGCCGCGATGATAGATATAAATCTAGAGCGCTATGTATACGCATGACTGCACAATTTGTATTTTATATCGTTGTGTAAATATTTTAGTTGTTCTAGCATTTTTAGATATAAAAATATCATAAATAGATGACTCGCTGGCCCAGTTGAAATATTTACGACTGCTGAGGTTCGATCTCCGGGTCGGGGAAATCGTATTCAGTTTTTCTGTCCTGCCCCTCTCCTCCCCCCCCTCCCCAGACAAGCGACAAATTCGCTGGTTCTATTGGAAATGTCACATCAATACATTTAAACACATCCGTGACATAAGCTATTGACAAGTCACATGATCAATGTGCTAATTTGAAATGTTGTCGTTAAAATAGAGATCGAATAGATTGCCAATTTTCTAGCTGGTTAGGCCTGATATTCTCAGTTCGGTAAATGGTGATAATCTCGCTCCCTATTGAACACAACATAGTTGGCGTACTATGGGTGGGATGCACTTCTGCCTAAGACTTCATGGGAAAAGGCGTGATGTTATGTTGCCTTAGTTTTTTTTTTACATATAAAAATATGGCACGAAATAAATGTATTCAGAGATTGCGTATAAGTTTTGTACTTTGTTGGTGTTACTAGTTATCTTGACAGAGATTTGTTGCTATGACGAAATAGACGTGAAAAGGTGTTGTAAACGATGTTTAACTTGCATTAGCTTGTTAGGTGTTAGTATACACTGTTGTAAGAAGAATATAATATGTGAATTTTATTAGTTGACTTTTCACCTATACGCTGCGTAAAATTCTTGTCGTATTGTAAATTCGCGTTAATATAGCATAATATAATATATAACATAGCATCACGCCTTTTTCCCCGAAGGGGTAGGCAGAGGTGTTTCACACCCACATTTCGCCAGCTATGTTTGGTCCTATGAAATAGAGGGTCATTAACAGGGAAAATTTGTTTACCAAACTCCAGGATAATCTCAATACTGGAATTTCATGATAAAAAAGCCCAATACCATTTTCACCCGACACGGGAATCGAACCCGGGACCCTTTGCACAGCAGTCGTATACACTTCACGCTGTGCCACCGAGGCAGTTTATGAAAGAATGAATAGAAAGAAGTAATTTATGAAAGAAGATTTTTCTATCACGTGCCAACGTTGCGTTGTGTTTGAGTATTTTTTAAAACATTAAATTTATCTACTTATTTATGTACATGTTCAAAATGGCAAGAGCTTTATGATGAAGTTCTTGCCGATAGATAGGAGTAGATGTACTAATCAATAACAAAATAGCATCACTATCATACAACCTGGGCATCACTGTCCTACAAATATCATGCCAATTTATTTTTAAGGTAGGTCCAAATGTCGGCAAATTTCATCATCATCATTATTACAACCCATAAGCGTCCCAATGCTGGGCACGGGTCTCCTCCAAACATAGTCGAGGGAATTTAGCCTACAATATCAAGCTGGCCAGACGAGTTGGTATAGGGTTTTGTAGCTACAATAAATCAATGTTGGTCGAGATAGCAAGGTGGTCGCTAACGGCTTCTAGCCCAACAGATAATAATAATAAAATTTTGTTTCGGATTTTCCTTTTTTCGCAGTGCTCTTGTCTAGGCAAACTTACTCTTTATTAATTGTTGTGGCTTTTACCAAGTAAATCATAATCAAAGTACTTGTATTGGTCTAAACGTAGGTAACTATAGAACGTTCTACGGAGCCTGGGGAGGCCACTTACCCACTGATTAATTTAATTAATCAGTGGGTAAAAAGATGGAAATGATGTTCATAAATTGAAGAGATTTATTTTATTCGTTCTTAATTAAAAACTGAGAATTTCTATTGAAATAAAAATTAAGAAATCGTTTTGCGTAGGTGTTTGGATTTGACGGCTATTAAGACTAATGAGTTACGAAGTTAGTTTATCAATTCATTAGGTACCATATACGGCAAATATATTGCCTATAATACATAAATATATACATAGCAACAGCCTTTTTCCCCGAAGGGGTAGGCAGAGGTATTTCACACCCACATTTTGCCAGCTATGTTTGGTCCCATGAAATAGGGGGCGAGCCTATTGTCATCAACCGGGAGCATTTGTTTACCAAACTTCGGAAAAATCTTAATACTGGAAAGAAAAACCCAATACCATTTTTACCCGACCCGGGAATCGAACCCAGGATCTCTTGCACAGCAGTCTTATACACTTCCCGCTGCACCACCGAGGCAGTATTATTGCCTATAATATATTGTATTTATATTAAATTGTTGGTCTATATAACTTTTACTGCAAATTCTAAAGTCAAACATCCTTTAGATGTTTGACTTTAGAATTTGCGTTAACGTTAGCACAATTTAAAAGAGGACTAAGTTTAACAAGAAGATTGTAGCCATAATAACACTAATATAGAAGTATCATAGTGTTCATTTTCGAATGATTGGGATTTATATTCTGTTTAGTGATACTATACATTGTGAACTCATAATTTTTTTGGCAATAAAGACTTAAATACTGTAAAACAATTTGTGTGAGATATATACCTAAATTAGGAAATACTATTTGATTTATTCAAAACACTTTTTTATTGTATATAATATTCTCATTATTAGGTCTAGCCTAGGTCTTCTAAAGTTGAATGTCCTGAATCTAGGTAAATTGATCGACAGCCGTCAGATGGCATAATTTTCAACGTCAATGTGGACAAATTGAGGAACCCACATATCAAGGCTCGTTGACAAATCTACGATGAGGATCTAACTCCTCGCGATAACCCGAAGTACAAGTTGCGTCAGTGACACCAATATTTTGAGTGATCTAACTACACTATGTCTGCAAATGTGTTAATCTAAATGTCTGTTTGATGTACTGCTGGAAAGTAGGCCACGTGTCTGTGGCGTCTGCCTCAAGTCAGGATTTGAGTGCTAGATAAGTTATTCAGGTCATATGGAATCATTGTAAGAGAATATTAATAAATTGCCTGAAACACAGGTCTAACCTAGTTCAGGCAATAATTTAATATTTGTTAATATATTGTACAACTATACTTTACTACTTCCGAATACAGTAAATACTATTTACAGTCATCAAAAATAGAAAATGTTCATATAAAATTAAGTATATAATTTACCTACCTAAGTTATAAATATGTTTGTTATACATATTTATAAGTAGTCAGTACAATGTTCAATGTATTGATCGACGAATTATTATATCTGAATAAGGGTAATTTTATTATAATTTGTATATAATTGCTTTGGAAAATAGTACCGCGTATAATTCACATTCAAGATAATTCAATCAATATCGCAAACGAAAAATTCATAATCCAATCAGTGCGGTAGCGGTGGTTTAAAATTTACAATACTTTGGAATCGCGACACACTAAAATGATCTTTCTATATAAAGAAACAAAAGGCACAAAACGAACATGTGGGCGCCTCTGTTGTATATAATAGGGCAACTAACTCTAACAAAAGAATTAATAACATTGAATAGTGTTTTATTTAACGCTGACACCAAACACCAAGGGGTGTTATTAGAGGGTGCATTGCATATTGAAAAAAAATGACAATGTGGCATCTAAAAGTTTTATTCGTTCACGAATTGTCTTAACCCTTTAACCCTTTCTATTCGGCTCATAAAGTTGGCGAAACGTACAAAAATACCGACATAATGTCATTTGCATAATGTTTCGAGCTTTGTTTTTTCATAGAGCGGTGGGTTCGAAATGTCACCGCAGACTGGGGTGCGAAAACACCCATTATGGGGTGCCGACTGTATTAAAAATCGTTCGCGTCCTTTGGATTCTTGAGGTTATGGGTTTTCGTGCGTGGATGCCTCGAATGTGAAGAATGGCTCAATGATAGCTTAGAAATAAGTATATCGTTAAGTTGTTTATTAGTCATCAATGATATTATATGTTAAAAAAGGTGTAGATAGGTTATAAGCGCTCGAAAAGTGGCACACTAAAATAGTCTTATTAGCAAACTTCATCTCAATGTCCCGTTGACGGCGAAGGTATTTTGAAATTGCATTATTACGATATCTATGTGTGCGTTTGTGTGCCATTTCCAAAGATCGAACGCTATGTAGGTAACCTATCTACACCTTTTTTAACATACAATATGATATATCTGACTGTCACCGTAGCGCAGTGGTTAAGGTGGTCGCCTCGCCACTACATCGACGTGCTGGGAGACGTGGGTTCGATTCCCACACGAGACAAATATTTATGTGATTCATAGATATTTGTTTATAGTCTGGGTGTACTTTGTGTCCGTTAGTTTCATGTTTGTAAAGCTCCCCGCGACACAGGGCTCGTTCCCTAGTGCGGACGTTGTCTTTTAAAAAAAAAAAAATCATTGTTTAGTCACAATAGTACAATATTAGATAACAGTAGCTTAATATATTGATGTCACATGTTATTGACATTATTATAATAAAATATGAATATTATTTATGAGAAAATTATTAACATACACGTTTTTATCATAATTTTTACGTTTGCGTAGGTGTGGCTCGAAAACAATGTTCTATAGTAGCTCTGTCATTAATACAAAAGTTTTATAAATCTTGTGTGAACGACTAAGCCGTTTTAATCTGATTTTGTGTATGTGTAGGCGTTGTTACAAGTTTTATACAGTAGATAGTAAATTAATCAGTAAGCAATGGTTTAATCATTTTTATGAACAATAAAATTGTATTAAATTTAAAGCTATTAATAAAATTTAATGCGATGGTGGCTGAATGGATAAGGGACCGGCGTGCAAATCACGCGGTCCGAGTTCAATCCCCACCGGTAGTACCAATGTGGATTCCACTTTGTGGAATTTATATGTACTAGTCGAGTGACTTACCATCTGCTAACGGTGAAGGAAAACATCGTGAGGAAACCCACATACCCTACAAGTAATTCTATTATTATGTCTGATCCACCAACCCGCACTAGGCCAGCGTGAGTGGATTATGGCCTAAAACTCTCTCAGCTCTCTAGTTAGAGGAGAGGAGACCCGATCCCAGCAGTGGGACTTAATGGGTTGCTGATGAAGCTATTAAAAATGTTGCTTGAATTTTTACAAACTTTTAACAGGATTTAAATTACTGAAATCTTTCGCATTCATTTTTATAATGATCGTAGTTGTTGGTATTATAATTTATTTCTTGTATTCTTAGTTCACTAGAATAAATATATCAAATATAACGCGGGAACGATGCGCCATCACCTTGGCCATCTTTTAGGACGAACTGTTGAGAATATGATTGTCTATTATGGGCAACCTACTCAACCAAAACCATGGTAATATTTGAACGCGAAAACCAATCTGATCAATACCATTTGCGTCATTTCTTTAATGTACATACATTGATGAAATAAGTTAACATAACGTTTATTTTCATAAAAAAGTGATAGTAGGTATCTAGGTATAGGTACATAGATGCTCTTTATTTTATTTAAAAATAAATTCTTGATTACCATGATGGCAAAGGTACCACCTTTAATTATATTACCTAATAATAATAATAATTTTTTTATTCAATAAAAATAAGTACATACAAATCAAACAAATTAATTCTTAACAATAACTTAGGGCATACATAATGTCTGGGTTATAGTGGTAGATGTATCTATATTTACCCACCCATAAAGAGTTTAGGTAAAATATAAATACATAATTAAAATTAATTTAATTAATTTAAATTTAATTAAATTATATATAACAGTACTTCTTAAGTGAACGTATTTTGTAATATAATAAAATGTAAGTACCTACTGTAGTTCTTTATTAAAATATCTTGGATTACAGCGATGGGTGTGGCGATGGCGTAGCTATAAAATATATTACATAGTTGTAATAATATGTTTTACGATTGCGTAGGTTTCCTACAATTATTCAGCAGCAACATAATAATTTATTCAACACTTTTATAATTAGTTTTGTTTTGTAGTGTTTTAGTAGTAACGAAGTTGGTGAAGGTTGCCAAGACAATAAATCAGGTAAATGATTACTGTCGCGGTTGTAATGTGCTGAAATGATATGTAGACATTCTGATTGTGCCAGGTATATTGACGTAGTCAGGTATAATGAACTACGTATAATTTGTTTGTTTGGTACTATTCCAATAGCGTTGTAAATAGTACATGTTATTTTGTAAACAGATAATAATATTCTACCACAATAATAATATTCTACCATATTCATACAGCGCCATCTACTAAGCAATTATATTTGTTTGTGTTATGGGTACTAAACAACTGATATACTACTTAAATACATTTTTTGTTTTTTGTAAATACATACATAATATAGATAAATTACACCCAGAAACAGAACAAACACACATGCTCATCACACAAAAATTTGTCCTGGGTGGGGATCGAACCCACGACCTCCGGCTTAGCAGTCAGGGTCGCTAGCCACTAAACCAACAGGCCAGTCACAATGTTTTCAATTGGGACAGGGAGCTCCTTATATCTGGGGGCCCCGGGCTGCAGCCCCTATGGCCCCTACATAGATCTGCCACTGACAGGTTACACCATTTTTGAGTCTCACACTGACTCTTCAACAAAAGTACCTACCATACTTCCTTTCTATACTTTCTATTTAACACACTTATACCATAATGCTACGATAAAGCCATACTCTATCCTTAATTCAACTCCATTCATGGCGTCCAAAGTACTACAAAGGTACTCTCAAAAATGGCGAAGACAGTTATCGTCATGGACGCAGACTTGAAGTCTACACGACCGGATGTAGTAGTCGTTCCGGCAATAACACTTCCGGTACCGACACTCGGCATACTTCCGTCGTCTACGAGGGTACTGTTTCCTTCCAATTGTTTATGCCTTCGACAAATACTAAACGACAAGTGTAAATGGATTCGTAAAAGGTTTGGATTTGAATTCGCTGATATATTTCTCCTATCTTCGTGAAAATCTTGGTTGAATAAGTATGAAATAAGATACTATTTGTATCTAATCTAACCCTATTGATATGAGACGTAACACTTCAGAAATAAAAAGCATGCCGCTATGTCACGTTATTTACTGGCCTGTTGGTCTAGTGGTTAGTCACCCTGACTGCTAAGCTGGAGGACGTGGGTTCGATCCCCACCCAGGACAAATCTTTGTGTGATGAGCATGATTGTTTGTTCTGTATCTGGGTGTAATTTATCTATAATATGTATGTATTTACAAAAAAAAAAAGTATTTAAGTATTATATCAGTTGTTTAGTACCCATAGCACAAGCAAATATAATTACTTAATTTGGGACTAGATGGCGCTGTGTAAATGTGGTAGAATATTATTATTTATTTTATGTTGTACAAAATTATAAGTAAGTATTACTTTTTGACAAAGATACTTAAGCCCTATCATCTGAAAGAAAATTTCTATGTGTACTTTTTTACTTTTTCACTATCTAATCTGTAAATTAGCGCTGCAGCAACCATTTTGAAGCAATAGACAGGTTTTTGGCTGCCCAAAGGATCTTATTTTTATTTCAAGATATAAAACTAATTTGATACCTACATGATCACTACTCTTATATGGGTTTAACTTCCTTTTTCTAATTGTCGAAGGCAGTAGACAATACCACACTTCATGGACATTAGCAAGCCATGGGGCTTACTATGAATTTCGACATTTGATATCGCTGTCAAATGTAAAAAAAATTAGATAATAATGGTCGCTGTCACTTTCAATCATTTGACAGTGACATCAAAATCGAATTCAAATGTCGAGATTCATAGTAAGCCCCCAGAAAACAAACATACCAACATTGTGATTCCTCTTCACCTAATGAGATCTGAAGACCTTAACAATCTTGCCCATCTAAGAACGATCAAAAAATGTCCTCAAACCAGTACAAAGAGAAAAGAAAAGAAATGTACCCAATAGTTTGATTTTACGATTATTCAAAGTAATAAATCAACACGGCCCATGTCCACTGCCGAACATGGGTCCTTCAATGAATGATTAGGGTGGTTCATCCCGAGATATATTACCTTGATCACTTGGTTAGCACGAGGATTAATGTTAATTATATAGTCTTAGGGAATTTAGCCTACTATACCACGCTGGCCAGACGGGTTGGTATAGTAGGTTGGACATTCTTTTTTTTTTTTTCTTTTTTTTTTTTCTTTTTCTTTTTTTTTCATTTTTTCATGGGTTGAGATGATGATATAGTCTTAGATGTCCCTCTTTTATACTATTCGTAGTATAACCGGCTTATTTAAGAAAATGGGATTGGTAAAGATCGTATCGAAATTTTCGGGCATAATTTTTCTGAATTATATTTATAAAATTGTATAGCAGCTGTCGTCGTGGTATAACAGTTAAGTAAGTCAACTTGCTACTAACATCGCTTTGCTAAGGGTCGTGAGTTGGATTATCCGACGATACAAATATTTTGGTGATACATAGGTATTCGTAAGCTGAAGAGTTCGTTAGTTTGGTTGAACGCGATAATATCAGGAACTACTGGTCCGGTTTGAATAATTATCCGTGTAGTGACGGATTACGAATACATAATGTCATTACCCCATCTCAACCCGTGGGTGTCGTAAAAGGCGACAAAGGGACCTTATGTAGACAAGGGCACTGCAAGAAAAGGAAAATTCGAAACACACCCTATACCAACCCGTCTGGCCAGCGTGGTCTAGTAGGCTAAATTCCCTCGAAAATGTTTGGAGGAGACTCGTGCCCAGCAGTGGGATATTTATGGGTTGCAGTACTTGAATAATAATTGTTTTATTTTAAATTGGATAGCCCATTTATCGAGAAAAAAACATCACAATCACTAGAAAAAGATTGGAGTGAAGCCCCGCGCGACTTCTAGTATATACAATATACATTTAATTGCGTGTTGTCGTATAGTAGATACACCCACTTGGAAGTGTTTCTCTTCACGCACGAAAAATATTCAATTAAACAAGTTACCGACAGTTTTTATTAGTATCTTGTCTTAATCTATGAAACTATAAAGAAGCCTCAAAAAAGTTAATTGCTTTTACCAGTTTTTCAATTAATCTATCTTTATTGAACTAGCGCTCATTATTATGTACCCAAAATTAAAACTGCCATAGCGCTTGGCAACATGGCTCAACCATCAGATGGCAATTTATTGCCATTAGAATATGGAAATGGCTTCGAATGGCGTCTGTACGAAGTACGAACCGAGGGACTGGCCTGTTTTTAATTTGGCGCTAAATTAATGAAGATTTTGTTGTTTCATTTCTGTACAGTTGTGGTATTCGCCAGTAATTTGGTTTAGCTGTTGTTTTGCTTAATTCGTATTCGGTTGCGTTAAAAATTTTTGGTCTTCGCTTTGCTTGCGCGGAAATTGAGACTGAAATATTTGTGGGTAGTTAAGATTGAAAATTTTTGTGTAGTTTTTTTAATGTACCTAAATAGTGAAATATTTTTTCTATTTTAAAATCTTTTAATGAGATCTTGTCGATCTTGTAGAATTGCTTTAAATAGTCCTACAGTTCTGGTGGAACAAAATATAATTATACTATGTCAGGCTTTGTGTCAGTATCGATCAAAGATACCGATCGGTAAGTGATCAGGATTTTAATTAACCATCTCACTTATCATCGCTTTAGTTGGTTTAAGACACTTTTGTTATTGGCACTACCAACAAAGTTATTCTCGTATTTTTTATTATTAACTTTTTATTAAAACCTAACTCAGGTTTTATACAATGACCGTAATTGTTGGTGGTACCTAATCTCTTATGTATGTGTATTATAAACAAGCTGGAAAGTTTCTTTTGAAATAATTAAATAAATAAATCTAAATGCGGCCTATATGTTCCTGTGGACTTTGACGTGCCTAGTATATAAATTAGAACAGACCTCAGCAGTTTATTTTCTTCTTTATAAGTTTTGAAGTGAGGAAGATTCCTATTTATATCGTTATTTATATCGTTTATTATGTATATCGTTTTTCCTTACTAAGAAAGGAAAGGAAGCTCTAAAAATATCTCTAAGTAGTACATGTGGGTTTTCTCGACTAAATTTGATTAAACAACCTGCCTCGTGATAGTTTATAAGTATATACGTTATACTGTAAGTACATAAATCTTTGGCTCTACCCACTAACCCACTAAGAGAAGCTTCAGGATTAACAGAGCTCAACTGAGGTACGGGAAATTTCATAGGTTTATTGTTGCGATATTCGGTACACACATTAGAAATCTATGGCGCATAAGAAATGACAATATGACACTTACAATTTACATATTGCGGATAATAGTAGACGTAGGACAGATAAATGTACTTGACTACATTTAAAAGGACTTAAGAGTCTAGCATTTCGAACAGCAAAACTGTAGACTCAGGGTTGTAAATAGTCTGATGTTGAAAAAAAATATTTTCTTTGCCAGTAATCAAAATACAACACAATGCTATAACGAAATACTATTACTTACCACCCCTTAGAAAACCAATAAGAACAATAATAAATAACTCTTATCATATTTCGAGTATGCTCCTGGTCGCATCGCGAGAGATCCGAACCTATATATCACTAGGAATTTACGAGGCAAGATACGACAGGAAAATTGCAAGAATGGTGGCGCAATCTATCTTAGTTGGGTTGCTTGGGGAGGCTGGGGTAGCGCGGGACTCCCAGGGGTGAGGGGTGCGCGGCGGAGGCAGGGGGAAACTTCGAGAGGTTATTAGTCCAAGCATCTGTTGTTGAGCGGGGGCGTGATGAAACTCTTCGGGTAGGTACAAGCTAACAAATCTAATTGCTCAGTAGGCGCTCGTGTATACAACGGCTGACAAAACGGTCCCCCCTCATGTGGTCGCCGATGAACGCTATTTGTTAAGCGCCCAGGTGACCGTGGAAGATTTAGGATTTTTCCTAACATACGTGTTGTACACTTCCTTTTATTACAACGATATTTACCTCGTACGAATACCGGACTTTTATTTTTGACTGGAGTTTTTCCTGCATAACCGGTTTTATTTTAAAATCTAGGTAGCTAATCTTAAATATTATATCACTGGACGTAGGTATGTTGGTACAGTCATTCCTTAGTATAACGACAATAATTATTCACATAGTTGCTAGCCACTGGTCGCGACAAAAAAATAGAATAAGAATTATTATGATGGAATTTGAGATAAGAAAATCTAAGTCGTAACAAAATTGCGTGATACTTAACACTTACTGAGAAATTTTGTATTGCCGGCTAAGTTTACGTTAATCTGTGAGCGTGACTAATCTGCGCAGCGACTTACGCATGTAAGTTTATAAACTCTGGATTTTTGGTCTATTACCTAAGTGGTTTTCGAGGAAAGGTGTAGGCGGTACATTTTTTGTAGGCCGCTTGACGCGAGATAACAAAATACGAAAAGTTTAGTTCTACCGTGTACCCACCTCATACAATCTTTTTATGCTTATCTTTCTGTGATTTATGAGTTGTTCGGCGTCCAACAACGGGAAAGAAAGGAGGTATACAAAAGTAATTTATTTTTTACGTTTGTTTTTCTTGTCTTACCATCGGTGCGTGCGGTACTGGCCACGGGGCGAACATGTTTTTGAAGTTGGCATTTTTGAGATGTCGCAATATGATTTATGTCTGACCCCGTGCGTAGGCGGCGCTTACTGCTAAGTCCGATCGGTATTTTGGGCTTTATATAAGATAAATCATAATACATAAATAAATCATATATAAACGTCACCTCTTTATTATTGAGATATATTTATGACGCGACTTTTCCCCGAATATGTTGTCACGGAATAAATATCAAAAGCAAACAGTCACATTATGATTAACGTTTGATGCAGGTATGTTTGTTTAATTCCCAAAGGTACGATTTTTGGTCTATAATGTATTTTACCTTTAATCTTTTAATAATACATGAATACAGGTGTGTTTTATTTACCATCGGAATTAATCTCGAAAACAGAATTACACTTCATAAATCGAAATCTCTGTTCACAAAACAAGACTATAAGGATTCAGAGAAAAAATTCACACGCTTTTATTCGACAGACACACTGTTCTCTCAATTAAGCGTCTTTACTAACCGGACACTGCGAACGGAATAATTCATGATGCGAGCAGTCAGCATGTCACTCGACCAAATTAGAGCCATGTCATAATGGTGTACTTCGAGCCCTGCCTGATGAGCTTTACGTATACCACTGTGCACAAATGGTAATTACTTAATTAGCAACTTGTGGGGAAAAAGTGCTATTCGAATAACGCTCTTTCGGTGCCGTCTTCGTAGAAACCCTCTTAAACGGCCACTGGATGTCGTTTACATGAATTTTGTGTAATTATTCTCGCAGAAATCTTGATTCTTGTGCTAATCCACAATCTTTTTCTTTACAGGTATGTGCCTGAAGATGTTTGTATACGACTATAGCTACATTGTGTAAGTAAATTTAACTTAAAAATATGCACACTATTTCAACAGTATGATGTTTATAAGGTTGAAGGTACACATGCATATATCGCCGTATTATTCGTAAATGAAATGAAATGAAATCTCGTTTATTCATCTAGGTTACAAGGTAACACTTATGAAAGTCACAAGATAAGAATGTAACAGGTTATCCGAAAAGTAGTGTCAGCTAATTTGCCTACGACCAGTTCGCTGACGGGGTGAATTTATGGCAAGAAACTCACGCCACTCTTTTAAAAAAATGGATAGTTACAATCTTTTGTAATTTACAATTTGAGTAGCGTGTAAAGTGATGTAGCAGCATAAACTAACAAAATCCAATTAATTCAGCCACTGAAATGATATTTTTGCCTTAAAATGTAATTGTTATATTTCTCATGACCTATTATAAGCCAGAAATCAGAGAAACTAGTATGCATGTCCTTACTACATCATTATCAGTAACCCTTTAATGTCGAACTGGCTCGGGTCTCCTCTCCTCTATCTAGGGATGTTCGATCTAAATTCAATTAAAAGGAAGCCAAATCGAATAGCGGTCATAGAAGAAACATTTGCATTAAGTAACTTAGATATAATTTGCTCTAAATGCACTAACCGAAGCACTCGAGTGCTTACGTCAGTGGTCACGTCAAAGCGCCGCTGGCGGTATCATACAAAAGAGCATGCATTATGGAGATTACACACGAGCATTGCACATTGCACACATCTAGCTGAGCCAAGTAGCGGGCTAAAGCTTTGTTGCCAAAAATCACACGATAAATAACACAAGGGGCAAACTGTATGCATTATAACCGTACCTTATCTTACTGAATTTGAAGCCAAGAATGGCCCATTAAATATGCATTAAAATTACCTGTCTCAGATGAAAAATAACAGCCAAATTTAAGCTTTATTATTGGTTATAAGAAAAATGACATAATTAAAGACTGTCGTGTTTAATTAAGTAATTATTGTCGTAATACCTGTGGTTATGATGTCTGTACACTAGTGAATGCCCAGATATTAATGGACGTTTTCTAATTGTAAGAATTCGGGCGATGTGGGACGATTGACTTTTTGATACGAGGCCGATATTGCATGCGAATCTGAGGCCGTACATAAATACCCACAAACGTACTGTCACAAATTTAAAATAAGTGCAATCGTTTATAAATCGCAAAACCAAAATGCTAATTAATCGAAATGATAATAAATAAGAAACTAATGACCCATACGTCTCTCTTCGTTGCTGTTTTAGCATTAACTTTTTTTTTTCATGAAAATTCTATATGTACTGCTCCTATACTAGGTAATGTATTATAAAGCAAAAAAGTTAGTAGTTTAGCAAAGCAGATAGTTTGTTTGTTTTATTAAACGCGCAAATAAGGAACGTTGGATAGCCCATTTATCGAGGAAGTCTACATAACATCACGCTATTCCTAGGAACTGAGTAGTGGCCAAACAAAGACACAGAGGAGGAAAGCCTTAAAAAAAATTGAAATAAACTTCTTAATATAAACTTCTTTTCTAAATATTAACTACATAATATGAAGGCTCGTAAATATCAATCTCTTACCATACCGCTGTAGGCTTCACCCGCACTACCTGGAGCCGATATCGTCTAGAACAGTAAGGTTTCATCGATCATTCCTCCCACGTTACGTGCCGGCTCTGGGGTGAACTTCCTACAGCGGTGTTTTCTGAGCGCTATGACATGTCCTTCTTCAAACGAGGTTTAAAGAGAGCTACCCTCTCAAGGTAGGCAGCCGCTTGGCTGTGCCCCTAACATTAACAACATCCATGAGCGGCGGTAACCACTTACTATCAGGTGGGCCGCCAGCTCGTCTGCTACATTAGGCAATAAAAAAAATATATATAAAAAAAAATACATCAGAAGGGCCGGCTGTTTGGTACCCCGTACCATGATGGTATAAAATAATGTCTAGTTAAATTCTACACGTACATCTATAAATTTAAATATAATAAAAGAATCATAAATCTTGTTTGATTCACGATGTCGATTAAAAAGTGATTGTGCAAATATACAGAATAACAACCGCTGCATTTTAATATAAGGCAGAGATTAGTAAACAACAGGTACTGCCGGTGACACGATGAATCAGAATAATCTCATTCTATATACACCACGGTGCCTTTAATTAGAAAAGTCGCAAGCAGATTCTTTAAGCAGATATTTGTTTAACTTACTATTAAAGTTAGGTATATTAATTATTAATTTTATCGTGAAATTTGTAAGCGTGTTTCTGAGGTATCACATGACTCAAAGGCTGGCCTCTACCTGGAGCAACGCATTAGCCTTGCCATCCAACGCGGTAATGTGGCTCGCCACATTTGAGTACGTTTCCTCAGGAATCTGATCTCAATCTGATAATCTATTTATAGGTATTTCCTGTAAATAGAGTATCTGTTTCCTTATTTCTTTTAAATAGGTTAGCTGTGTATAATTTTTAAGTTATGTGTAAATAATTTATTGAATAAATGTTTCTTTGAGTTATATAATTTGTGTTTTTACTTGAAGCTTAGGTACAGAATTATAATAAGGTTTATATAATGGTCGCAGTAGCTATCTTCATTTCCTTATCGTAATATGGAAAAACCTGCATTCAATTGTTCTATATTTCATTTCAAAATCAATGCTAGTTTCTTTCAGAATTTTAATTTAATTGCGAATACTATTCTTGTCTATAATATATACAACTATAATGATTGATCGGTGTGAGTTCATAATAAATATTGATAACTAATTCAGTCAGTAGTTATTATTTGTAATAAATCATAAGTCATTTTGCTGCTAGATCTTATTCAATTTCAGTGAACTTAAGAGGAAATTTGTTTTTTCTTTTTAAAAAGAAACGCTTGGACTAGACAAGTACTTTATTGTAGTAAACTTTAGAAACATACAAGTAACGGAGAAAAAGAAGTCGAAACAAATATTAAAATTTGTCTAGCGTGGGAATCGAAACCACCTCATTCAGAATTGCGATGCTAGTACGAGGCGACTACTAAATAAAATACACCAAATGAATTTGCAAGCAAAATGTTTAAACTCGCAATTCTAGGAGGTTAAATTTATGTCGTGTACCAACAAAGTTTTGGTCCATCCATCAGAAAAAATGTTGCGTGGACATGTAACAATAAATAAATTTAATACCATCGTGCGTGTTCCCATGGGTCGGACACTCGGACAAGCTGACCGGACGACGAGTGCCTGTGTGTCAATTCATTGCCAACATCACTGTCTCCGATACTCCCGTTTCCAAGATTGCTACAATACGAAGTTACTACGAACCCTTTTTTGAATTTTCGAGATTCAATTTTATCGTAAATTTCTTTCGAACATTGATTTGACCCAACTTTATGATAGATTTTTTTTTGTTTTTAAATCGTTTAATAACTTTTTGATTAAGAATACGCCAAAAAAGCTGTAAAGCTTTCATCTAATGATTAAATTAGCTAAATAGCTCAAAGGCTCATCAATCAAAATTACTTACTCAATTTTAATGTCGTTGCCAAAAGTTTTAACATGAAATTAGAATCGACCAAGCTAAAAATGAGACTATTATAGTATCACTCACAAATCAACGTTAATATTGGAGTTAATTCAAATAGGTCAAGTCTTACATGCAACGGTTTTTCACCTCAGGATATCTCGTTAATCTGACTATCCAGTAGTAAGGGCCACTCATCACAGGCTCACTGCCAACAAGTCGTCGTTTGTTATTCTAAAGCACACCTTCTCTTGACACCACACGCATACAGCGAATACTCAATGTGGGGAATTCTTAAGCCTGTCTTACATGAGGCTGAGTTGAACATTGACTGATACCGTCTTTATTTCGGTCTGATAGACATATCAGATAAAAATCACGATGTTTTGGTATTTATAAGACATGCTGAAGTAAAAACCAAGTTTTTAAAGGTTCAAAAAGAATCACAAAATCTTTAATCAATTCATTTATTAAAAACAGCGTAAATTGACATATTTATATGCTCATATACGAGTACTACGTGTCCTAGAGTGGAGACCGCGACTCGGCAAACGTAGAGTAGGACGCCCTCCAGCTAGGTGGACCGATGACCTGAAAAAGGTCGGGTCTGACTGGGTGCGGAAGGCGGAGAATCGAGTGTTATGGCGCGTGTTGGGAGAGGCCTATGTCCAGCAGTGGACTACAATAGGCTGAGATGATGATACGAGTACTGCCTTTCGACCAAATACACATGCGTATGACAAAAACCCGGTGTAGAAAAATGCTAGTTTAAAAATTCTCATAAGACACACAACAAGTGTATGATTACGGTTAATATATTTCAATCAAAAGCTTACTGTCGTACTCAGAGACGTTACTTAACTTTAAAGTTTATTAAGTAAAAACGTGTAATACGTAAGTCTATACGCCTAAAGACGATTATTCAATGAAAAAATTGTGTTAATGACAGATTACTGCTAATTGACATCTCTGAGTGCAAAGTTAGTACAATTTGCTAGTCATTAAATAAACAAAATTTTCAAAATCTTCCATACATGGTAACATTAACGGAGCTAGATTGGTACATAAATTTCTCTCGCACCAATGTTAAGCTACACGCATACTGGTCACGTTTTTATCCATTATGGATTATTGCTGGGCACCAAACAACTTGTACCATTATGCCTCTTAAAGCCATATGCACAGGAAACATGGTAGCTTTTACTATATGAATAAATATATAGTGTCGTTTATTTACTGTTAAGCAAACATTTCACCATTAATGTAGGCTTTATGTAGGTTGCAATTCATAGTCATTCATTAGTTTGATTTTATTTTTAGTTGGTAAACAAACAGTTACAATTCATATTACCTATATAATATCTTAATTAATTAATAATGCATAAAGCAATACAGTTTCCACAATTAATCATAACTAAAACGCCGAAAAATAACTAAGAAAATTATATATAAAATTATATATTCTGAGCTTCAAAATTACGTGTCAATGGAATCTATGTTAACTTTGCCTTCATTTACTATGAGAGGCAGCCCAACCTCAGCAGCTGAGTCGTTGACATGCTGAACTTATAAATCAAATTTAATTCCAGGTATATTATAATAATCATATTATTATAAAAAAATGGTTTCCTTGAAGTGGGTGTGAAATATCTCTGCCTACCCCTTCGGGGAAAAAGGTGTGATGCTATGTTATGTTCCTTGAAGTTTGACTCAAAATTCTCTACCCACTTCGCTGATAAAAATCGCATAATTACCTAAAGGAATAATTATAATACCGTACCTTCTGGTTCCAGTTACATATAATATCACTCATTTCACCGCTATCTAATGAAATAGTCGATAAAAGTGTGATAAAACAAGAGACATTTAAGAAATCCAAGACTTTTGTCATAAAATTTTAAGAGTGAATGAGAGGTATAAATGCCAAAAGCTCAGGAAGTATCAATGACATCACATCCGCAGAAATTCGAAATCGTGGGAATGTAATACGAATTCATTAAAATCTTGTTATTTGAGTGGCTGTAAAATTATTTTATTTTTATGACAATCATATATGTCGCGTTAAATTGTTCTAGTTAACGAGTTTTGTCCGGTTTTCTGTCGCCTACGTGAGTGCCTCTACAACGGTAGTCAAGGACTCTATATACCTCTATAACCTTCCATCGTGGACCTTAAACGACCTTGGTGAATGAAGCCTTAGGCAGGACAACACAGTTTTATAACAGTAGATACATTAATTTAATGAAAACTTGTTAACTATAATCATTACTTAGAATACAGGTTAGATAAGGAAACATGTAGCTAATGATTTGAAATCAGTTTATGCATCATCATCATCATATCAGCCCAATGACGTCTACTGTTGAACATAGGCCGCATAATTTCCGCCACAGATTTTTTTTTTCATTTTATGCATAGTTGAAAGAATTTCTGAAACTTATTCTATTCTACCTAAAAGTTGGGAATCTTAATTATTCATTATATAATCTAAAAAATTACAAGGAAATCGTACAGGCGTATGTCTATTTCACTTATATCATAAATTATATGTTTAGCAGCGAATGTTAATTTTCTAACGAATTAACATTGTCATAAATAAAATACTTACAGTATAAATGCTTAGGTACATTTTCGTACGTCTATTCGTACAGATTAACATAACAGGAAACACCTTGATTAAAAACCCTTTTTCTATTTACTTTTGTATTATGTTAAAAAATAGATAACATCGAATGATTTATTCGCTATTCGTAGGTATCGATTTATACTCTTGTATCGAATAGAAATTTCCAATCGCTTAGAATTCTTTCATATAACATGACATCGAAAAGTTTGGTTAAAACCGGTTTAAGTTTGTATTTGGAAATATGCCGATTCGCGATAAAACCTTTACCGTTTATAGAAAAAAAAACTTCTTCCGATGTCATTGAACGCATAATGACGATAGAATTTAAAATAGCCAGAGGTAAAAGGTTGTATATGATGTATCTATGTAGTAGCTTATCGTGCAACAATATAAAATTTATTTGGCGTATCACCTACATTTTGTTCGTAATTTATTCTTTAGAATATTGATGTTTGAATTTATTGTCTTTAGTTTCTATTTTTTAATCTATAAACTTTTGTAAACCTTTGAATTACAACACGTAAATTTATTACTTTTGAATATTTCTTATATATCATCTGTAGTTACAGATAGGTGGGATTTGGTACCAAACTAAAATAATCTCCGAAAGTTCTAGGGTTAACTTAGCAGTGACGTTAGTTTAGAAATATGAAACAGCTTTTAGGTTGTGACCGTTGGTTTCAAAACTAGCTAGTTCAAAGCGTTTGTATAGATGTTCTAAACAAAAGCTTACGTATATATTATTCCATTCTTAAATTGCTCTAAACAAGTAACAGGCAGATGAATAAATCAAATTTACGAGAACATTTTGTTTCCAGGATCGTAGATAACCTTGGTAAAAATAATCTACTACAACTTCCCAAAAATGCGTGTTCAATTCTGACTTTGCAATCGACTTTTTGCCATATTTATTTTACATTAAATTTATCTAATATTTCCACTTTATATTTCATTGTGAAAATTCAAGAAGTATTTGATATATATAGTTATACTTCTATACTAATATTATAAAGAGGAAAGACTTGTATTTTTGTATATAATACATAAACTTAAAAACTACTGGACCGATTTCAGAAATCTTTTGCCATTAGAAAGCTACATTATCACTCAATAACATAGGCTATATAACTCCACGCTACAGTCAACAGGAGCTGAGCAGTCGCCAAATAAAGTACGACGGGAGCGAACCCCCTTCTTGCACTTCTAGTAAAATATATTCTCAGAAGACTTAAAATTAATTTCCCGGTTGTTATTTACAAACTAGTTAATTGCTTTAGATTAATTGCTGTGACAGTTTATTAATACCTGGTAGCCGTGTAAGTTTTTATTACATAGTAGTTGTTAAACCAGAGTGTAATAGTTGAAGCTATAAATTTTGTGTGATGTGGATAAAACGTGGAGGGACGAGGTTTTGATGTTATCTCTTCATGTAGTCATTACTCCGTGTAGTATGCCAACCCGTCTGGCCAGCGGGGTATAGTAGGCTCAACTCCCTCTACATTGTTTGGAGGAGACCCGTGCCCAGCTGTGGGAAGTTTATGGGTTGAAACGATGATATTACAACTAGGCTGTCTCATGCCACTTCTTCTTCTTCTCGAATGGGTTTGATGCACACCTAGTATTGTACGGAAGCCTAAAACTGAACCTAACCTACCTACAAATAAAATAATAGTAGTCTAACCATTTTCAGGTTTACATTAACTAAACATGAGACTTTATAAATATCATATAAGTATTTTACTAAATCTAAAACTGCATTAAACAACTCTACAAACCAATAACACACTTCATTAATACTCATCATAACAGGTGTCTAATTAAAAGCCAATAACAACATCATCCCCGAATAGCAACGAATAATCGCGACTATTAACGTACCGATCCGGTACCTAATAACAAATAATTTGCGCACAACCAACACAATAAACCGACCAGTTGGTAGGAAGTCAATAAAATAATAGCGGGTCCTGCCCACAATAGCTACGACTGCGGAGTGCAGAGCAAACAATGATGCTCGTAAACAATCTTACAGTAGGTACAGACCGACGCATTATCATATTAAAAGTGCGACTAAAGAAATAATATTCTTCTAAATATACATATTTGCGGACGATTCCGTGTTAATTCCGATTAAATTCGGATTAAGAATACATAATATCACTACTCCCAATCCGGGTGTCGTAAATGCGACTAAGGGAGTAACCTTATGCAGACAAGAGCACTGCAACAAACCCTATACCATCCCGCTTGACCAGCGAAGTATAGTAGGTTAAATTCCTTCCACATTCTGGAGGAGATTCGAGCCCTGCAGAGCGCCGTTTATGGCTTGAAATAGTGATGATGATGTGGATGAAATATTTATTTCGCTTGCTGTTCTGACCACGTCGCACCGGCTGTGGTTCAAAAGCTGACCCAGATTCTGAAGATTCAGTCCTGTTTACCTATAAAATTCAAATATCATGCAAGTTTAAAAGTTAACTATAAGAACATTCTTAAACTTATTAGTTTTTCTAAATTAACCAAGATGTTACCAAACGACCAAGAAGAAGGTTTGTAGTGTTATTTTATTGTACAATTATGTTTATTGGATTAGCGATTTATAAAAAAGTAATTATTAGGTTGTAAATACATTCCAATCAAGCCATAAAACATATTAATTAAAACTACGACAAAGTGTCGCAAATTACGAGTTCAGACTAGTGTCAAGTTTAAAGATATAACAAAATTTATATATTTAATTAAAAATAAATAACGAACGAGACTTATAAACTTCTCAAAAAAAATGGCTGAGATAAGGATCATATAAATATTATATCCAAATAATTTATTTTGATTTAGCACTACCTAACCTAACTAGTTTTTACAGCATATACTAAAAATAACTACATATTTCATAAATGAACGATCATTTAATATGCAAATATTGAAATAAATTAACAGCTTTTTTATTTTCTAGTGAAATAAGTAGCAGATATCAGATAAATATTGCGACGAATCGCAGAGTGCTGAGATTTATACAAACCAGTCGCACGTCTGAAGTCTTACAGTATGAATTGCGTAGAACTTAATACTTTATACTTTGTGGAAGCTCATTGAAAATCAATGGACTTTTACGATTAACAATATTATTGTCGAGACGTGAATTTATTGTTCTCTCTATAGAATGTTTATTGCTGTCTCCAAGCTTATATTTATATACTTAGCTGTTATTTGCTGATAGTGTCTCATTACGATAATTTTGTTTCATGGTTGTTTGACAGGAGGGTCATTGAGTAGTTATCGAGAAATTGTTGTTAATTGTTCGTTTGATTGATGATTGACAATATATTGCAAGCGTTTAAGAGTGAATGGATACATTTAATTTTGAAGATAATATTACTTCAAGGGGTAATAAATCTTTTGATCTTCTAATAACTATATTCAACATTACATAGCTTTTATAAATAATACAATTGGTTTATTTAGTTTAATATTAACTGTTGTGTTAATAGAGCAATTCGTCAAGCTATTTATTTCGTATGAAGAGCTTGAATATAATATAATTCAATTCAATCTGATATTGTATACGCGGCGAACCTTGAGAATTTAAACGGCGCGCCGCGGGTTCGAGGGATCATGAAATATTGTGAACAAATAATAAAATCATCAAACATCCGTATCGACATTTTAAAATTACAGTCGTGACTTTCATTCTAAGACGTTGAAAGCTTACGGCAATGTATTATTTAAAGCCGAGGCGCGACTCACATAAATCATTTAACTGTCTCTCACTACAATCGTATCGATTTTATTTTTAAGAATAATGCGTTACAGAATAAGAACCTAATTGCATTCAGCTATAAAAAGTAAAGTAAGACAACATAACAGAGACATGAAGGGTTAAAAGACAATTTTATGAAGTGTTTCATTAATTATAATCGTGCCGAAATGGTGGGTAATTAATCTTATTTGTTCGTGCCGAGTGCAATTAACATCGGAATTAGGTGAAACTGGTTGTTGTCGCTGACATGAAGTTATAAGAAATCGAGCATTTAAAAATCCTGTTCTCATTACTGATTCAGCGAAGTGCAAAAGCTGACGCGAAAACAATCGTTTATTAATAAAGGCGACAGCAAAACATCGGTTGGAGTCTGAATAAATCGGAAATGAAAATGCCGATTGTCCTTATAGTGCATTAGGGGCACGTACGATTTCGAACGGCGCTCGTCAGTCCGAACAGTTCTTTTACCGGTACACGTAGGGTTGACAACGCCTCCAGTGTTTCGAGTTATGCACCCAATACATTTCTTACATGCTATAGCAATGCTTTATACAGCAGTTGTTTTTCTCTAAATTAAAACAAATTATTTGACTATAATTTACAACTGTTCAGACTTTGACGATGACTGACAAATTTATTATACTAAATAATATGACTTCACATACAATCATCGATTTTTTTTATCAACGATCATTTGAATGAAGAACGTGTCATTCTTCAATTCAAAAGTGCACTGTCATCCTGCTCAACCCTGTGGCTGCGACAGAAAATCTGATATTCAATAATTGTTGTATGGATACGTAAGCTTAATGTCTTCATCAATAACTGATAATTTATGTACAGCACGATCGCTACAAGACGAAATTGCGGCCGCCGGCTCCCCTTTGTAATCAGTGCAGAATTATAAAGCCATTGCAACACCGCAGGGCCAGTTCGCCATGTTATTATAAAAGTTATATCTCAATGAATGTACTGAATGATTGTGTTTTTAATCGAACGGAAATATGTTTACAGTCATAAACGTAAAGTATGAGGTTGGCACTCAGGGGTAAGCACGAAAAGTCATTCAATTCTGGAACACCTCTAAATTAAGTGTCGTGAAAATTCACACAAGGATCGACAAAAGGAATTAAATGGATATTTAGACAGGCAATTAATTTGTACGTTTAACGATAAATTCAACGGCAAAAATTTGTTGATAGAAATGATAAGTCATTCATGAAAGTTACACAACGGCTGTACTAAAAATATATGTTAACAAGTCTATAACAGTTTATTGTATAAGACATTGATAAATCATAACATAGCGTACGAAACGTCTTAAAATAAACGCATTCGGCTCCCAAAGTACACTGACGAACTTGATGGATGTCTATCATTAGCTGGCGGGTGCATGGCTCTTGTTTACTCAAGATAAGCGCAGTATTCGGCCTCTTGAAAATTTTCGGTGGCTATTTCGAACGAGCTCTTTTATTAGTTTTAAAAAAGGTCGTTTAGATTACAACCGCGTTGGAGGGTTGGGTGGCTTATTGGCCTTTGAAATATTAGGTGGTGGGATTAATGGCACTCCCGAGAAATATTGTAGTTATTATGAAGTATCGCTTTCTATATAATTTTGTGGAAAGTCGCACGTTTTTCTTCTTTACACATTTTTCTTACTTCAGCTTTTATGTTTCATTTTATATTTTAAGTGTTTGTTTTATAGAAATATTGCGCGAACTATAAATGAATCATTACTGACATTAAATTTATGAGATGAATCTGATTGAACATTATTTTATATTAATATAATTCTTACATAATTTAAGATTTGTACAAATTTTGAAATTACACAAGGTATTTAAAGAACATCAAAATGACTAGTGTATTTTCGATCTACAGACAAGTTAGCTATTTACCAAATTTTCAGTTTTTTAGTAACTTTTATGAAACACCAAATTGTAACACAATATATATTTTTAAATTTCTTCTAAAACTATAGAAACTATTGCAAAGATATATATCTAAAAACACATAAAACATTAATCTACAGCAACTAAATAAAAACGCTAAATAGCCATTACATTTAAATACAAGATCTTACCCGTGACCTAACAATACACGCCTGTACCATGCCACTTCCATACCTGTAGGTAGATCTAAATGTGTAGGTTATGCATACCGGTCCAGAAATAAACCTAAACCGGGTCCGCCGTAATATCTTCATCAAGAGGTGTGTTCAATCGATTATACCGGTGTACCTTATAAACTATATCGACGCTTGAAAGGCAAAAATGACCAAGCGACATATTGGTAACTTTACACCAGAGCAGTTTAAAGTTTTTTTTTGAAGAAAAAAATTCATTTAAAATCGCCTATTAATAATAACTACTTGATTCTAACGAATTTTTAATGCTATTTGAAGGCTTTATCAACTGGCATTTAAAGATTATAAATTTTCTCAATATTTTAGGAAATAGTGTCGGTTGGTTAAAATTTTAACAAAAACTCAAACAAGTAAAAATTACTTACCGACAGCAAAATTTTAAGATCAAACAAGTAAATTTAGCTAAATCTATTTTTTTTATAATTGAGTTTGAAGCAAAATAACGCATCCAGAAGTAATACACGTTTGTCATTTAGGTAAAATTATTTAAATAGAAAATACAAACACTTTTCAACTAGGCAGTTTTAGTTATACTACAAATTAAATACGAACCGTGTAGGATTTTTTCGAACAAGTAACAACGAATGTAGATTTTAGTACGCAAAATCAAAAACTTTGGAACAAAGGTTTTCGATGGATATCATCATCATCAACATCATCCTTCTCCGTGTGGTAACAGAGATAAAGAATTTATAATGCCACCACTCCCTGTTATTCTCGGGATGTCGCAAGAGGCGACTAAGAGATAAATCGCACTATAGCAACTGCGCTAGAGAAGGAAAACTCGACACAAACCCTATACCAACTGTCTGGCCAGCGTGGTATAAAGGCCAGATTACCTCCCATGAACCATAAACCACAGAATAGGCCCCCCATTCCCAGCGTTAACATCGGGATTCCAGGTAGCGGTAACAGCGGGATAGGGGATGAGGAGAATCTCTAGGCTACGGGAAATGGCTGCCAAAAGTGACCCTGGCTACGTATAACGGACGCTCTCTAGGGCTGGACCAACATGACACTGAACTCGAGGTAGAACTAGGTCGCATAAACTGGCACATATTGGGTTATCTAAAGTCCGTAGACAGGGAGAGGACACGATGATCCTTGAGTCAGGTCACCTGTTCTACTTTCGGCAAGGTGTTCGGGCCCTTCAGGGTGATGTCGGTTTTCTGGAGAACAAAATACTCGCTTTCAACGTTGTAGAGGTCAGCAGTGTGTCGATAAGAGTAGTGTACCTCATACTAAAAATCACCGACAGGTACTCCCTGAAGGTGGTATAGGTATGACCGACCTCAAAGCCATGTATGAAGACATGGCAGCGCTTAATGATACCATCAAGGCTCACAATAACGTTGTTATGGGGGATTTCAATGCCAAAGTGGGAGTACAAAAACGCGGCAAAATGAAAATTGGATACTATAGTGTGGGGCGCCGAAATCACTGGGGGCAGATGCTGAGCAACTTTTTGGAGTCACAGTGGCTCTTCTTAATGAATTCTTTCTTTAGAGAAGAAGACTTATCTTATGGTAGACCAGCGATTGTCTTGGCATAAACATATTGATATGGTTATGGCTCGAACTAGAAAACTCATCTGGTTAGTTAAGACACTGAGACATGTCACTCCGGTGTCTCTATTAAACCAAATATACATCTCATTGGCTCAATCAATCTTGATTTATTGTATAACCCTGTGGGGTGGTGCAACGAAAATAAAACTTTTCGAACTGGAGCGCACACAAAGAGGACTTCTGAAGGTGATGTACTTTAAACTATTTAGATTTCCAACTCAAGATCTTTACTGTCAATGCGGCCTCCTTACAATGAGGAAGTTATACATCCTCCATGCCGTACTCAAGCTACATAAAACTATTCCCTATGATCCTCATCGTCCCCAAAAGAGAAGAAAATATTCTGTTGCACCAACAGTTCGTATGAAATCCACATATGCAAAAAGACAATATGTCTACCAATCGGCTGTATTATATAATAAAATTAACAAAGACGTAAATATTTACCATCTGACATATAGAGAATGCAAAAAGTCTCTTACAGAGTGTCTCAAGATGAAGACCTATGACGATATTGAAAATCTCTTTCACAGTAACACCTAAGTAATTCAACGTTACCAACGTACGTAGTACATAATTATATACCCACATGTAGAAGCACACACATTGAAAGATAAAAATCCCACAAACACACACACACACTTTTGTTTCTCTTGTATCATGTATTTTTGTTTTTCTTTTAAAATGTTTTCAAAAAAGACTTGTAATAATAAGTACCTCTGTAATGATTTCCGGAAGAGTGAAGTTCACCTAGCTTAGCACCTAGGAGCAGGCATATATTTGCTTAAAAGGTGACTTCAAGAACTTGTGTAATATTGTACTTTAGTTATTGCAAATAAATTATTCTTATTCTTACTTATAGACAGTGGACCTGGTGAATCCCCGATACAGTGACGGTGAACGCGAAATAGACTTTATCATGGCTGACCATATATTGAGAGATATCTGGGTGATCTATAGGTTTAATAACAGTAGTGATCACTGACTTGTCTGAGGCGTTTTAAATATAGACTTTAGAGCGGAAAGGCCGGCTTTCGGCTCTGAAGTGTGGTTAAGTCTACTCTCCGACCCACCGCGCCTCAAATTGCATTGGGATACGAAAAGTTCCAACTGGAGCTTCAAAATCGTTGCGACCTGCTGGAAACCCATGGTAATGTTGGCAACCGACACTGTGGTCAAAACGCTATAAGAGGTGTCTCGAAGGGTGTTTCTAACCGGTAAAAGCGTAAAAAGGCAACCTAAACTCTCACTTCAAAACCCGCGCCATTGCGGCTGTGATTGAACAGATTCTCGAGGAAATGAGGGTTTCTATAAACGCCTTTACGCATCAGGGACGACCAATCCTATGAGACCCAGCAATGTTGAACACAGATACCCACTCACGCGCCACTACACGAAAGACATCCGTGATGTCAAACAGGGCGAGGTCAAAGTTGCTCTGGAGCAACTTAAGAATATTAAGTCTCCAGGAGATGATACAGATGACAGGAATTACGACAGAGCACCTTAAAGCACCCGGGGCTCCAATCCTGAACAAGCTAGCGAGTCTGTTTAATTCCGTCATCCGGAGAGCGGGAGCGGGAGTGCGCTGGTTTTGTTCTTCAAAAAAGGTGACAAAACCTTGCTGAAGAACTACAGACCCATCTCACTCCTGCCACATCTATAAGTTATTCTCGAGAGTGTTCACAAATCGCCTCGCCAGAAGACTCAACGAGTTTCAGCCACCAGAAAAAGTCTGGTAACGAAACGGCTACAGCACCGTAGACCACACCTATACTGTTCGGCAGATTGTTCCAAAGCGTACCATCAACCGCTTTGTATGGCTTTCGTGGACTAGGAGAAAGGTTTCGACTCCATCGAAACCTCGGTGGTTCTGGGTACTTTGCAGCGATGTCGTATCTATTGGTGCTATATCGAGGTGCAGAGGTGTCTCTATGAAAGCGTCACTATGACTGTTCAGAACCAGGAGCAAAATACCAACTTCATCGAGTTGCTGAGGGGATGTAATAAGCTCTTCATCTACGCGATCAAAGACGTCTTCAAGACGCTGAACTGGACTGGACGGGGCATTAACAGTAATAGCGAATACATCTCACACCTTCGGTTTGCCGACGATATCGTCATCGTGGCAGAGTCACTGGAACGGTTCAGCGAAATGCTGGGCAGCCTAGATGGAGCCTCTCGACTTGACGTGTGTGATAAAATTCGGAACGAGGCAATCCGACAAAGAACTACAATCACCGAGATAGCTCGTAGAATAAGCAAGCTGAAGAGGCAATGGGCTGGTCATATCTGCAGGAGGACCGATGCACGATGGAGTAAACACAAGCGTAGTGTAGGACGGCTCCCAGCTAGGTGGACTGATGACATATAAAAAGGTCACTGGGTCTGACTGGATGAGGAAGGCGGAGGACCGAGTGTTATGGCGCGTGTTATGAGAGGCCTATGTCCAGCAGTGGACTGCAATAGGCTGATATGATGATGACCAACTTCATACCAGCCCTTGCAGTAATATACACTCAACCACTTAACGATTGTGGACCTTCATCTGATAAGGGACGAATCGGAGCATACTCCATCACGCTACTCTAGAGCAAATTTTTGGCGACGAAGGGCACTTTGTGCAGTGCGCGGGAGCACGCGGGTTATCTATGCGACAGTTTCATGAACACAAATCAAAATTTTTCTTACCAACCGCCAATAAAAATCTTTTTAAGGCGCGCATAAGTGACAAAACAAAATAAATGCAACAGGGATCAGCTCGTTTTTATACAAATTTCATATCAGAAATAGTTAACCAAGTCACGAAAACAATAAAAAAACGGTAGGTAAAATATGACCAAACGACAATATTATATTCTTTTTAGGCAGGTCAAATGTTACTATATAACATTTTAAAGTACTTTGCATTTAGGAAAAAAATACTAAATGAAAACGAGTACATAATTAAGGTGAGTCAAAAAATCTTAAATGCCAAAAAAATAATAATAATAACCGGGTAAAAATTCTTAAGCAATATTTATAATCTAGATACCGTAAGGCAAAAAATACTTTATTTATAAATGCATTTATTCAAGTCAAGGCAAAAATTACTAAATCTAAAAGTTAAAATCAAATACCCTACCAAGTGAAAGTTTTACATAAATCGGTAAATTTTCTGTCGCTTAGTCGCCGAAAACTGCTAAAATGTGCCATTTTTTAAATTACCAAGCGACAACAAAAGTCATCCTAGCGGTATGAGAGTATGATCATTCGACGCGGAAAAATTCGCTGATTTCAATGATATATATAACTCAATATCGCCCAAAATGTCGCTTGGTAACTTTTGCCTTTCAAGCGTCGATATGTACACAGAATACAGCCTACTGAGAGATAATTCTCGTTGTTTGATTTTTATTTGCCAAATGCTACGAGGTATAAATGGGGTTGAACGTTTTGTATCTCAAGTGCGTGAAATGTATTTTATATCCTTTTATTTTCGTTCAGTTATTTTATTACTTTGTTGGTGCTTTATAAGTGCTATGGTACTATAGTAGGTATGTGCGGTATCCTCATGAGTACGATAAAGATGTCGCAATCGAAACATTAATTAATTCTGGAGTGTAAATCAAAGTTCTGTTTTTATGACTTAATCATATGCTACGAACATAATATCTCAGACCAATCAACTTTATTAAATTACTTTTTTAATGAAGTCAGCATGAAAGTAATTCGTTGTAAGATGATATCTAAACTTTTTCATTACCAAAGTAAATGCGGAACAAATAGTAATCAAAAGCAGTTGTTTTGTCTCGATGATCACAAATTACACGTTGCTACCGAAACTGGTAGCGAACAAACATCATGTTAGACTTAATTTTGCAAGGCTAATAATTCATTTTGGAACATTTCACCAAATTATATTGCAAGTATCAAATTTAATATACAAAACGGTGCAAGCATCAATTATAAAAAATCCAGCAAACATTCAGAGCGTGTATAGCGAAAGCCTTTAATCAATGCGCTACGCGCAACTGCGGAGCGAATCGTCGACTCATGCGTCTTTTACTTTAGTATGTAGATGAGCTTAATTCGCTCGTATCCACTCAGAGTATGTTAAACACTCATCGGTGGTATTTTTAATGTGAAATCTCCTTCCAGATCCTGAGATAAACAGTAAAAATTACATCGTTTTAAAGCATTTCTCTCTCGGTCGCAGTTTGTCATTTAGCACACCCTTAATATCGATGCCAGTGCCAGATAGCCTCGTGTTTATGTCGCTTAAATTAAATTGCCTGTGTTGATTATTGTGACACTGCTTTTTGTATGTGTTGACATTTATTTCGTTCCATATTTTATATAGAACGGACTTAGCTTTTTTGGTATTAACTTTTAAAACGCGTTACAAAATTCGAGGCTTGGCGTGAATAAGAAGTACGTGACTCGTGCAAGCTTTACTCGCAACACTTTCATAAAATAATAGTATCATAAAAATCAATATAAACACAATAACATTCTATAAGAGCAACCACGATTTAACTTAACGTCTTCATTAGGGTGCGCACGACCTCCCGATCGCGGGCTCGCGGCGCAATTTTCGACTCGGCTCGTTCCTCAGTCGCGTCCATAATTTGCGTCGTTCGAGGCCCGATTTGTCGGCTGGCTCCGCAATTCTGAAAACGCCGGTCCAACAATTTCCAAGAGGTCTTGTCGAGCAATTTTCGAAGTCAAGCGATTGGTGCACTAGCGATATTCGAGGTGCCCGAGCCCCACGTTGTAATTGAGGCTTGAGGCAGGTCGCAATTTTAAAATTTACCATGATTAAGTGTTCAAGTTTTATTGCAATGAAATTTAAAAGCTTTTAAATTATTGCACGATGCCAGTCATTTTGGTGAAGGGTTAATCAAATTGTTGTTAAAAACAATAAATCGATCGATATGGTCACAATACTGGAATAAATTAAAAAAAAGCACTTGCTCTCTGTCGATAATTTATTCAGGTAAAAAAGAAAAAATATATACTTGATTAAGGTAGTACATCGAAAAACATATTGGCGGATGTGGTTAATTCAAATATTGTAGACTCGCACCTAAATTGAACATCAAAAAGAAACAACAAAAAAAATATTAATTTTTGCGCCAAATTGCGTTTTCTTTTTAAACTTCCAGCTATCGCTCTAATTATCTGCTCTATTCGGCTGACCGTATAAAAAACGCCGCCACAATTTTCTATTAGGGTCACCTTTCTTTTTTATCGAAGAGGCATAATTGTACAACCTGAGCCGCGCATAGAACAGTACTACAAAATGATTTATGCTCTCTGGCTAGTTAATTGTATTTTTCTCCCAAAAAACGACGGGCATTATCTCCCGGCGGTCGACAGGTAACAAATCTTGCTTTTTAAATATTATTACTCATCGTATTCGATTTGGGAACGAGCTCGCTACGAATGCTTTATCACCACCTACTCGGCATCCCGCGGCTCACGATTCTTTGGTCCCCCTAAACTTTATTCAAATGCGACACACACTCATCTGTCTGTCTCAGTTGCACGCGCCGCGATTAGTCGCCTACAAAATATATCCGTCTCGCACTACACTAAAATAGACTGTGCCCAAGCGCAAAGTGTTCGTGTCAAAACTTTTGTATAGAGTCGGATAATGGCTTACGAAATTTTTCCCCTACCTCGTGACTTTTTTTTACAGTCGAGCTTGTATGCTGGGGTCGTGAAGTTGTGTAAAAATATTCTGGATCGGTTGATGCGGTGTTTTATCGTAGCGAAACGTAGTTAGGTTTAATGTGATATCAGGCAGATGCCTTCTCCGCTCTATGTGAGCACAGAACACGACTCTGTTATAGAATGTACAACAGTGTCAGTAGTAAATAAGGATTTGTATAGGCCATACGTATCGTAGTTGTGAACGCGGTCCGATACGCGCCTAATTTTATACGAACTTTAATCGTTCCAAGTTCAAGATTAGCCTTAATTAATTATTGTTTTATATTTATTGTGGTCCAACAAGAAACTTTGATGAATTTATTTTATACTTATTTGTGTTGATAGTGTTATTGATGATTGTTTGTTAGTGTTTAGTGTCATCGTTGATCCAATTAAGTGATTTAATCCAGATTTTAAAAGGATTTTTATTGATTGTGAGTATTATTGCTCTTTTTATTATAATTTATCTTAGAAGTACTTTTGGTTTAGAAATATTCTATTTAATTTAATACAGTTTTAGGACAACACATTTGAATTTAGTTATGATCTTCATTTAGTTCTTTTATTACAAACAGCTTCAAACAGTGCTTAATTTACAGCGACTAAAGAACATAGTTAGTCAAGGATTATTGCAATACATTATAGTCATCTTCCTATAAGAAATGCCGTATATATTTAATGTAAATTATTATCAATAAAGAATACAGTTTACTAATAACCATATGAATACAAAATATTGTGGCTTAGCACAAACTCTTTAAACATCGTCGAGCGGAATGCATCGCGATAAAAGATGTCATCCCGATCCTCAGAGCTAAAGGCGAAATCAAACCATATTGATATCATCCGATCATTCAATAACAGATCCTAACCCAACATGTCAAAGTTCAAAATGGCTCGCCTATACCAAAGGGTCGAATTACTTTTTTTATCAAAGAACCGAAACAAAAGTTCAGACCTAGCTTTGGGAATTCATAAAATCAAAGCTCCATTCGAATCGTTTTGTTATTCCCCGAAATCGTGGTCTTTTGTTTTTACCGAATATTTTTCATTATCATTTTAGTAAATTTTGTGCGTGCCGGTGAACACGCATCACGTTCAACGTGATAGCAGTTCTATGTACGAGCACTTATGTGCTTCGTTCTAACCTCACCAACAAAATAAAAAGCGCTCACGATATTGCCAGCACCTGAATTGAATTCAGTGCTTTTATCACTTAGGTATTTTTGTCAGCGACTTCCTCAGATAGCGCAGCTCTCAAGCGGTAGGAAATGAAATTCTTATCGTGCTTCTGTAGAAAGAAGCTTACTCCTCTTATCCGTACAGGAAATATATCGGGGGGTAGCCGAGCCGCTTGCCTACCTACATCTGATTGCTGAAAGGAATCAAGGGGAAATCTCGGGATCAAACTAAAAATGTATCGAAGCAAATATTTGGGATAACATTGAATGAAATTGATTGAAAACAAAATGAATGTGTTTAGGTTTATACGCTTCGAATTAATAACCACGACCAACTATACATTGTACAAGCTAAAATAATTTAGAATGGTATGAAAGTTTTAAATACCGATTGAACAATTGAAAATAATCTAAAGCTGAATCATTTAGACTAAATAAATGACGTGAAAACGTGAACACACACAAGCAACGCGTTTATTATTGTCATGCAAAGCGACTCGATTACATACGAAATCACAAAATGCGTTCGAAAATTTTCAACAATGATGTCCTCTTTTTCATTCTGACGCTACAGAAAATTTACGAGCGGTTCCCGCGAGCGAGCATTTCGTGCCTGATGTTTCTAAAAATGTGTCAAACTTTTTACAAACTTCTTTCATTTAGCTGCGTCCGGCCTTCCTCTTTAGCCTTGTGAGTTTTTATTTCTATTGTTTATTTTTTAGTCTCTATTGAAATGTCGCCAGGGCAAAGGATTTGAGCAAAACCGTAAAAACTGGGCACCCCGTGAGTAAATGAAAGTTCTCTTTTTAAATGCCTTTTGGTACAAGTGCTTGGCGTTGTCTCTTGTTAACTATTGTTGAATTTTTTGATGTTATCATAAAAAATAACCTTGACAACGTTAGAACAAGTAATATTTTTTATAAACATCGCTATTATAAGTTATTTAAAACAGGCGACGTTAAACAGAATACGTTGTTATTTAGTCAGAACAAAACAATTTTTTATCCCAATGAAAATTAAATTCATTTCATTCATTTCCGCGATTCTAGATTTTCAAGTTAACCGGACCTGCCCTTTAAAAAGGATGTATCATTTAAGTATGGTTAAAATTATTATAGAAATAAATTTAATGTTACTTTTAATAATAAAAATAATAATATGATAGTAATATGTTAATTAATATCCAAGGTTGCTGGGCATAGGTTTTCTTTATATAGAGCGCTGGGAGAGTTCGGCGGTACAGTGGTTAGTATTCCCGCCTGTCTTAAAATCATGCTTTTATTAGATACCTATATTTATAAATAAATAAAGCTTATAAGCTATATTATACATACATACTCAATTTAGGTGTATTAGTGATATAGGTATACATACACATTCAGGAAGTTATCCAAATCACTGGGGCTTGATCATGGCTCTTATATTTGTTTCTTTTATCAAAGTTCCCTTAGCGTTTTGCATAATCGGTTTATTTTAGAATTTACAAAGTGTCCCTCGATGATTTCTTCGGGCTCGGCGATGTTGAAACCGGTCCGTTTGTCACATGTTTTTCTCGTATCTCATAGCAAACATTCTCGATTCTAATTCAAATATTATAAACTAAAAAATCCATGTAGTGACGGATTAAGAATACATAATGCCACTACCCCATCTCAACCCGTGGGTGTCGTAAAAGACGACCTTATGCAGACAAGAGCATTGCGAGATAAGGAAAATTCGAAACAAACCCTATACCAACCCGTCTGGTCAGAGTGGTATTATATAGTAGGTTAAATTCCCTCCACATTCTTTAGAGGAGACCCGTGCCCAGTAGTGGGACCATTATGGGTTAAAATGATGATGATGATGAAGAAATTAGCATCACATTTTCGTACAAACTACTAAATTGCTGTTCAAATAAAGATTATTTACATAATCAATGTTTATATGATTTCCTATTTAAACTATATAATACTAAGTCCAGTAGCATATGATAAAAAAGTTTTTATCTAAAATTAGTTAATAAAAGTTAAAAAAAACACCAAATTCCAAATTTAAATGTTAATATTATAGATTTATTACATATACACATAGTTAATAATAAAATATAACTTTGGTCGCGATTACATTAAAATCTACTTCGCAAACAAAGCGCCATCCAAAGTTTTGACATTTCTCATGAGCAATAAACTTTATATTTGATTATCTTATCGAATTGTTGAATAAATAATGAATCGAATCAATCGAATGATGTAATTCAGTACCGATAGTTGGATAATGTAAACAGAAATTAACATAAGCATCAAAACTGCTATAATATTGAACGTTATATTCGATAAACACTCATTTCTGTTCAAATTCAATATAAAATCTCAAAAAAGCTTCTTGTCGGCTTAACGTTAAGAAACTTTAGAACTATTTGAAGAGAAAACACATCGTGTAAATGGTTATTATTGCTTATAGTCATGAAATCTTATCTAAGATTGAATAATCGAGTCAAAATGTTCAATCTAACTTGTGGAATAAGCACCGTATGGATGACAAAATATTCTACATAGCCTTTATCAGAGGCTGTGTTATGGGACAGACTGAGAACATTTATTTTATAGTTGCTGCCTATCTCGTTAGAAGTGTTAATAGGTAGTAAGATAAGGTTTTAATATATATTACAAGAATATTTATACAGAAACGAATATTTACAAAATTCGTAAGGTTAAAGTTTACCATACATTCAAAAACTTAGGTTTTTGAATGTATGGTAAACTTATCAAATATTTAACAATCCAAAGAAATAAACTAGATAATTTAACTATCGCATAATAAACCAGAAGTCGCGCGGGGCATTGCTCCCGTGCGTTGTTCTCTATTTGGCCACTACCCAGCTCCTATTAGTAGTAGGGTGATGTTATATAGCCTATAGGCTAGGTACTTACCTTCCCAGATAAATGGGCTATCCAACACTAAAAGAAATTTTTAAATCGGATTCGTAGTTCCTGAGACCCTAGCATTTAACCAAACAAACAAACAGCTTTTTAGGGTTCCGTAGTTCTGACTAGGAACCCTTATAGTTTCGTTATGTCCGTCTGTCTGTCTGTCTGTCTGTCTGTCTGTCTGAGGTTTTGCTAAGAGATCGTTAGTACTAGAAAGCTGCAATTTTGTAGGAATGTGTATATCAATTACGTCGACAAAGTGGTAAAATAAAATTTTGGAAAATATTTTTTTTTAGGGTAGCTCCCATACATGTAAAGTGGGGATGAATTTTTTCGTTCGTTGAATAGGTCTTCTAAAATGACTTGGGGGTTACTAACATAATTTTTCGATTTAATGGTCCATTTACGAAGTATTAAACTTTAAAGAGCAAATTTTTGTTCCAGTAGGGCGTCCCCCCCCCTCTAAAATCTAAACTGCTGGCTTGAAAAATCTGGAAAAATTCATGATGATAGTGCATTTCATGAACTTTAAATGAAAATTATAGCGGCTAATGTAACTTTATTAGTTTAACAGTAATAGTCGTTGAACTTGGGTGTTGGATACTTTTGTACCAAATACAAAATCCTTTGCATTAATCCCTTATAGTGACTAAGATAAAGTAGTTGCTTGTTTTGTTTTCTATAAATACTGCGCTTCTCAACAAAAGGACATAAGCGGTGTAAAGATACGCTCTTTTGATGCGGAACCCTACATTGAGCATGGTCTGACATGCTCTTAACCGGTTTTTAATAGTAGTATAGATAGACCTACAACATATAGATAAACAATTTTTTAAATCAATTGTTTGTCAAGTACTAAATTACTAAATAAAATTACTTACAATCAAGCTGAAATCGCAATGACATAAAATAAATTCAATAATTCTAATAATAATCAAAATAAACTGACTTTTCTTTTAATTTGTTTTATCCTATTTGGAAGTACCTACCTAAGTGTAGAAGTAAAAATAAAAATTGCAATTTATTAACTTTTAGCAAATGCTTAAATAAATTTATCAACAACGTTTAACATAGCATTCATCTGTTAATAACTGGGCGTACTTAAACTCACAGTAATCAACATAGTATTGAGTGTATCACAACATTGTGTAGAATATATTATAACGCCATAACTGAAGGAAATAGGTAATAAACAATTTCACCCAGCTTTACTTCACAGGCCGATCATTGCCGAAGGCGAGGCTAGTTATATAAAATAGAAACAAGGTGTTGGAAACGACTTTGTATGCGTTGAATCAGTACATTGACCAGCTTAAATAGACCCTTGAGTTATACAGACGTGCTTTGTAGGTTAGACCTATATATAAATAGTATTTGTATGTGATCTACGTATTAATAACCTGGATACTTTGAAATACGTTCGTGATATTTGATTTTTAAGTTTTGTTTTGAAATAGATTTAAGCGATGGTGGCTGAATGGATAAGGGACCGGCGTGCAAATCACGAGGTCCGAGTTCGATCCCGACCGGCAGTACATATGTGGATTCCACTTTGTGGAATTTACATGTACTAGTCAAGTGACTTACCATCTGCTAACGGTGAAGGAAAACATCTTGAGGGAAACCCACATACACTAGAAGAAATTCTATGAGTATATCTGATCCACCAACCCCCACTAGGCCAACGTGTGTGGATTATGGCTTAATCCCTCTCAGTTCTCTAGTTAGAGGAGAGGAGACCCGAGCCCAGCAGTGGGACTTAATGGGTTGCTGATGAATTGAAATAGGTCCAGTAGGTATAAACTTGGTGATTCTTCAGAATAACTTTATAAATCTATTCATTAATCTTGGTTCTGCCAAGTTAATACAGTTTTTAAAACTAATTAAAGACACTAATTAGCAAAAGGCAGATGAAATTTTTACGCCATTTTATATTAAACAATAAACTTTTAAAATTCTACACTTAACTAAAAGTATTGATAAAGAATGTTGTATGTTTCCTTCGTTAAAAATGCGCTTACGCAGGTACTAGCTTTAATTAATTTAGTAGAATTTCTTCCCTTTGTACACTACCACCTGTTGTATATTTTAAAGATAAGCTTATATAAGGTATCTTTAATTATCTATTATTTTTGCCCCTAATTAGGCAGCAACGCCTACTTCCTGTTTGAGGTTGAAAGAAATATCTACGCCTTGTTTTAAACGAACAATAGTATTTTGTGTAGTGGAATTTTTTAGCTAGCGAGTTACATGTCTAGACTTGTAATTTTTTTTAAACAGTTATAGGTTCGTTGAAAATGTCGATGAAAATAAGACTTTTATTTCAATTAATTAAAAATGGCGGAAATCAAGTGAGGCCTATGTTCAACAGTGGACGTCATTGGGCTGATATGATGATGATGATGAATGTTATAAAGCTGAATAGTTTGTTTGGTTGATCGAGCTAATCTCAGGAACCACTGAACTGAATTGAAAATCTTTTAGTGTTGGATAGCCCATTTATTGAAGAAGGCTTTATAACATCACATTGAGACTTGAGTACTGGCCAAATAGAGAAACACGGAAGATTTATTGAATAGAATATTTAAACTATAAATTTCTCTTTCACTAACCAACTAAAAAGTTCTAGTGAAAAATCCATAAAAAACTATTTTAAGTTATATAACAACTGTATAAGTGATCATACAGATCACTAAATTGTCTCATTTTATTCAATATTGTCGCATAAAACTATGTTTTCGGTAGGTATCGTGTTAGACATCAGACACCGCAGAGGTGTGTTAGACAAGTTTATGTGCATAAGAGGTCATAAAGTGTATTGAGTTATGGGTGACACAGTCCAACAAAATACATATCATAAAATGGACAAGTCGAATTAGTGTCCCCACGAATGGAAAAACCGTTCTCGTGCTAACAAACTTATGCTAATTATAAAACCTCTAACACAAAATGCTATATATTCTAAAAACAGAACCAAAGGTGTTCATATTTCGGCGGTTGAATTTCAAATTTAGAGACGCGTAGGCGCACAAGAATTAGCCGGTGTGTAAAAAGATTTTAATCTGTCCTCAATGTGGGCAGTGAATTATAGTTTTTTTTTATATTATAAATTTTGCTTTTCAACTCGAATATATCAACTAATGAGGTTAGATCTCCACTGTCCAGGGAAACTCAGTTTTCTCATACGCAACCCGGAACGTAAATCAAAGTGACACGGTGAGTTAGTTAATTAATAAGATTTCACGCTTTGAGCTCTGGGCTTAATTTAATAGGTAAGTTGTGAGACTGTCAATTAAAATTTCACGGAATAGTAAAGTTATTTAATAAAATTTTGAAACGGTGGTTTAGTAGGTGCATGTTACCTGCCAGGTATATGTATATTGGATATAAGGAAGGGTGCACACAAGCGGGCAGCGGCCACAGCTGCCTGCCGCGTTAACTGACAGCTTTTAGATTAGGGCTACGGCGTCCCCTGCGCCCCGTACCCCAAGCCCCTCCCAAATTGAGAGCTCCATGCCGTGCCGCCTAAATTAGTAACGGTTACCAAATTGCTTTTTAATTTCGTGTCCGTTATTAAGTAGATATTTTGGAGTAACTGAGCTTTTTTGCTCCATTGTTGTAATGACGAAGTTGTTTAAATTGTTTTTTTTTTATTTCGACTGAAACTATATTTTTCTTAATATGCCGCGTTTAAGAAAGAGCTTTTATCAAATTTAATTATTGCTTAATTTTGTTCCGTAAGTTGGGGTATTTAATAAAACACGTTTTTAACATTAAAGTTCGGTGATTCAACATAAGTAATAATTATTCAATACGTCCTTAGTTACAATAAACATTATGAAGCAATAAAACATACGGTTCAATATTGAGTTACAAGTAATAAGAACAACGGGCGGACATTGAGAAATCTTTCATCTCATCTGTATCGATGCCCGGCAGTTATTCATTGTGTGTATGTTTTTTGTGTCGTTTTTTTTTCGTTGAACCGTGCCCCGGGGCGCGCCGGCCCCGGCCCTGCCCTAGTCGCGAGTTTCGTGGCCCAACCCTAATTTTAATGGCTGCTTACTTCGTCACATCCGGGTAACTAAATATGGAATACGTTTTTGTTTTACGACATTATAATTTGATTTTTGAATCTTTTTTATGAGTTACGATTTTCATAGCAATAAATGAGTATGTAGATGAATTTAATCCTATTAATATTGTAAAAGTGAAAGTTTGGGTGGAAGAATGTTCGCTATACAATTACTCCAGAAAGGCTCAAAGAATTTGCATGTACTTTGGCACACAGAAAGATTATAGTTTGGACTAACACAGACAAATTTTTCCCCGATATACTATACAGGCGGAGCTGTGGACAAAAGCTAGTTTTTGCATATTTAAATATGCAAGGTTAATGCAACCACGACGATTATCTAGGTACGTGTTGATTAGGGGCCGTGTCTAATTGCAATAATTAAACTACTATAAATCAATTACTTCTTTGCAATTTTTAACAATTAATGTGTCTGAAAAACGAGTCTGGCATTCTATGGCTTTTGTATTCCTGGAATTACACCTATAAATACAATTGTAATTCCTACGTAAGAAGTTTTTATAAACAAGTAGCCAATTCGTTTGATTAATAAATGTATGTAGAATTACGCAATTTTTCAACAGCATGCATAGCTTTATACTAGACATAAAAAGTACTAATTTTCTTTAATTAATTAGACGAATTTTTATTTAATTAATAGGTAGGACTTACGGTATATTAATTATTGTTTGTCTTCAAGGTATTTAGCAAGTTTTTCTTTTTAATGTAACTTAAAACTAAACAATAGTGTCATAATTTTATATACCAACTATATATGCATTCAATTATAAAATTGTCCGTTTCAATGCTATTGAATGAAAATGAAAAGTACTATTTTAGTATAATTAATTACAGACCGTCGCATGTAGGTATCAAATCGGATTCTATTATTGAATTATCTAATACATTTTCCCGCATAATTTAATTAATCGGAGTCAGATTGGATTTCTGTGTTCGAAGCGTATTAATACAAACTATAAGTCATCGGGCTGCAGTCGCGGCCAACCCTATCCCGCAAGCTGATGCATGAATTACGAGTGCGTCGGACGGGTCTCATCGACCCCGCTGTACCCACCGTGTCGAATCGACCAACGCTTTTTGTTATATTCAACCCGTAATTGCTGAAAAGTTTTCACGCCGTTCTGCTGGTCACACGTATTTTATTACTATGAAATTGAATTATTTATGACGCAATGCCCGACAGAGCGTCCATTGTGCGTGGTACATGTCGGCTGCTGAATTTTAATATTCGAATTATTATATTTTCACTCCCATAAAGGGGAATTCGCGATTAGTATTGTCCAAATCTGGGTGATACTCGTCACAAAATGACATATCAGCGCGGAGGCTTAATTGCGTCGCCCCTAAAGCCTTGTCCAAGATTTATGTATATCCAATCCCGGCCGCCTAATCCCGCTCCTGCCCGGGTCAATCCGACCCCGGAAAAGGTTTTCCCGGTTATTTTCCGTGGAACTTTTAATCCTGCCGAATACCGACATACATCATAGAGGATTAAGAGGTTTAAATTGGAAGTTACCGACGTCCGAAATAAATTTAAATCGGCTGGCAGTCGGTATTGTGATATCGGTACCGATGCTAAATGGGAGCCAATTTTATCCCACAAGTAAATCTTCTAAAGAACGGACGCTTAGAAAAGTTGTTATACTAATACATGTGTGAGTAATAAATGTAATCACATAAACGAAGCATTGAGGCTTTTCAAAAGAAAAGGGATTGGAAATTTATCTTGTTAAATGGAACAAGATGAACCTTGTGATACAGAGATGAATGTCTGACTGCTGGGCACGGGTCCATCCATCCTAAATTATTATTAAGATGTTTTAAAAATATTTTTGCAAACTAATCTGCAAAATCGCAGGCATTGTATATTGTAAAGTGATGCAACCACAGAGCCTTACTTTTTACTTTCTGTTTAATATTTAGTTTGTAAACATTCATTATAATTCGTTAATCTAACGGTGTAGTGCTCTGCTGCATCACTTTACACGCTACCCAAATTGTAAATTACAAAAGATTGTAACTATCCATTTTTTTAAAAAGAGTGGCGTTAGTTTCTTGCCAGTTCTTCTCATAGCTCCACCCCGTCAACGAACTGGTCGTAGGCAAATTTGCTGACACAACATTTCGGATAACCTGTTACATTCTTGTGACTTTCATAAGTGTTACCTTGTAACCTAGATGAATAAACGAGATTTCATTTCATTTCATTTCATTTCATTGGCAGAAGTTAGGTAAGGCCTATTTCCAGCATGACACGAATCTTCTAATCTTTCAACAGATTTTTAGAAACTTTTAAAGTTTCGGAACTTGTTCACTTTAATAAATTATTATGCAACGGGTCTACGTCACGTATTTATACCTTATTTATTTACCCGACTATTTGATCGAATTACACCGATCGTGATCTATTATTTTCTCTCTCTCTTAATTTAAGTACTGCCTCTTGTCGGTGGCCAATCCTTTACTTCCTGATATGACATCACCTATACCTGCTCCTTGATATGTTCCTCCTCAACCTACCTCTTCCTCTCTTGCCTTCTATAATTATATTCAAATATCCGTAATTTTTAAACACATTTTAATATGCAGCATAAAAAGTTGTCTCACAAACACACGTACCTATATACAAGACCAAATTAAAATGGGTATCAATAAGGGCGTCGTAAATCATACGAAAACGTCTAGCTGGCACAGGGACCCTCTGAAGTGGATCCTTAGGGGACCACCTGACCTGCCACAGTTGTACCCATGTCGCATATGGTACACATAGCTTCACTGTATTCATTGTTCATGTTTGATACTATAGGTTTAGTTATGTAGTGGGCATGTTTTGACCCAGAATTGTAACTAAGTTATCTGAACTTGTTGATGACGAGTTTTCTTATTTTAGATTAGACTTCTTTGCAATGTCACAGCAACTTGAAGATAATACTTAAAGTAAAAAAGCGATGGTAGCTGAATGGATAAGAGACCGGCGCGGCGTGCAAATCACGCGGTCCGAGTTCGATCCCAACCGGCAGTACCAATGTGGATTCCACTTTGTGGAATTTACATGTACTAGTCAAGTGACTTACCATCTGCTAACGGTGAAGGAACACATCTTGAGGAAACCCACATACCCTCGAAGAAATTCTAAGACTATGTCTGATCCACCAACCCGCACTAGGCCAGCGTGAGTGGATTATGGCCTAAACCCTCTCAGCTCTCTAGTTAGAGGAGAGGAGACCCGATCCCAGCAGTGGGACATTAACCTTTTGACCGCCACGTCAAATCGGTATCGCCGTGCCTTGTGCGCCAAGCTTTTAAAATACAGTACATTTTGGACATAACATGCTGTCATTGGCGTGGTGAGCACATTTTCATTTAACATGTATATACGTCTCTGGTGTTCAAAGGGTTAATTGGTTGCTGATGACTTAAAGTTTAAGATAAAATTTTACTGAAATATTTTTGCTACAATTTTGACACAAAAACAATAGCTTATGTAAATTTAAACGTTTAATACTTAGTCCATATTTTGTAATGAGGGGTATATTATGACAAAAACCTACTGTTAACTTCTAATGTAGAAAAAATATTTCAGTCAAAGTCAATAGGTATGTAATTAATCAAAACATAATGCAAAAGCAAAAGGTGTTTCCACAGGCCAAAATAATTATTTTATATTTATATTTGTATATTTTAACCAATTTATGTATTGGGTAGTATGTATTTCAAATAGATATAGCCAAAAAATCGCGCAGCAATATTTTATTAACAAAAAGGTTTCATAAGTAAATGTCACACATTTAAACTTAGCCTTTCCATAAAAAAAAGGACTGCGTCATAAATTTAAATCAATATATTTCGAACAACAAACATTGGTGTTGAATATAATCAAAGCCAACTCCACCATAATAAACCGGTAACAAGTCAACTCCATTACAGTTTTCCACCGATGTAACTGTTTGCGTAAATCTCTAATAGCTACATAAGCACACATACAGTATCTCATACCCATACCCCGTGGACAACACGGAATTGGGTACGTAAATCATTAATCAGCCGCGTCATTTGTTCGCGCCAAAATTATTAATGTCCGCGCGGCCGTTCGTTGCGCTTACGTGGCACGATGCCTCTTTAAAACGCAGTTATTGCCTTATGTGCAAACATTGTCACAGCTTTGCGATGCGAAATAATGCTTTAATTTAAGCTTAATTTAATAATATTAAAGTTTTAAAGATGACTTGCACTATTTTTGTAAAATACACTTCTTTTTTTTATTTCGTTCGTAAAATACATTTCCGTGTAGTGACGGATTAAGAATACATAATGTCACTACCCCATCTCAACCCGTGGGTGTCGTAAAAGAGGACTAAGGGCAGACAAGAGCACTGCAGGAAAAGGAAAACCCATAAACGTACCACTGCTGGGCATGGGTCTCCTCCAAAGAATGTGGAAACAATTTAGCTTACTATACCACGCTGGCCAGACGGGTTGGTATAGGGTTTGTTTCGAATTTTCCTTTACTCGCAGTACTCTTGGCTGCTTAGGATTAGTTCCTTAGTCGCCTTTTACGACACTCACGGGTAGAAAAAGGGTAGTGACATTATGTAATCTTAATCTGTCACTACTGTTACACTTACTGTTAGAAATGTTTATGATTAACGAACATTTCATGCAAGACTTGCATCAAAAATAAAAACTTGTTAAATATAACAAACCAACATTTTAGGGAAACTAACTTTAAACTGGTTTTTAATTTAGACAGTCAGATTAAGTGGAGATTGCGGTTTTATAAAACATATCGATTAAGTTATGCTACATAAATTATCAAGCCCACTGCCATCTATCGGATATTATTTTAAAACACGGAACAGTTTCCTGTTAGAAAAAACATGGATTAGATTATTATTAGATTATTAGTAATTCTTATTTGTGATGCGAAACAGACACTGCGAACGGTTACTTGAGAGAAAACTTGCTTTACAAGAATTACTCTCATACTATTTTATTTTATTTATTTATTTGGGATAACAAATACTAATTAAATATCTTTATCTTATAAGATAAAAACAAAACAATTCATGATAAAACATATACGGCTTATTTACTAGTTCTTTGTTATTTCTTATATAACATCATGCTTAGGATTCTTAATAAATATTTCTACATAAATATTTGACAGTTATTATATCTAATTACGTATTGTATAAACTAATTTGTATGTGAGAACTAGCATGGTGAATTTTTCGCATTATTTCATAAGCGGTGGTTTCCCATTTCAATGGTCAACTATAATAGCATCCATGTTGGTTTAACTTCCATAATTATGATTAATTTAACTTTTAATTTAATTTTTAATTGTAACTTTTTCATTATAAATCGTCGTTTATATTCTTGAGTTGAATGAACTCAACCTATCATTTTAATGGTACTAATTCGATTTCACGCTGCTTCATAAGCTGCTTACCCAAATAGTCTATACATCATAAATCATAATACATAGAGACAAACGGATACACAGAGGCGAACTTTTCCAAAGTCACCATGGCTAATCAAGTGAAAACTTGGAGCAAAGTTAGAGGCCGTTTGAAAAGGGTGTAATTCAACGGGGTAGGGTTACCACCGGAGGGCAGAGAGCCGGAGGCGCAATAAACTGTTGGAGGACTCCTGTGATTAATGAACGTGTAATTGTTCCCACATAATGTACAACAATTCGAATAGATGAATACTGCTTCTGATTACTGATCCGTCAGAAAATATTCATCCGATATTTACGGAATACAACAAGTAAATAATTAAAAAATTTAAATAACCCGACTGCAAAAACGACTGAAAAATTGTTGTAATTATTATTCCTGATAAATTTAAACATTGCATATATTTGTCCATCTCCATTTGATTCCTTTTATTTTGATACAAAAATATTTTTAACTACTTACAATTTGGTGCCAAAAGTCCGCCATCATGTTTTTTATTAATATCTATCTAAGGACACTTGGATTTTTGAGAAGATTTTTTTAACGATACCTTAATTGTTGAAATCAATCCATCTATCAGCCGTTTGGAAGAAACGTGGGAAAAAATAAATTTACAAACATACAAGATACGCGCGAAAAATAATACCCTTCCTGGCAGTCGGGTAAAAAAGTTACACAGCTATAAAAAAGACGTTGATATACATGGAAGCTTAAAAGCATCAAATAAACAGTCTACAAAGTCTAAGAGATTCAAGTGGACCAATAGATAACATCAGTTTTATAATATCCAATTAGCTTTTAATTTCCGAGAAGAAAAAATTCAAATAAGAGACATTAAAAGCTTCCTTTCTGGAAAACGTGGAAGCCTTTGCATCTAATCGTTCTTCGCAAGATACTTTGGAGTAGTAAAATTATTCTGTAACAACGCAATCAACGCCCAAGCCTTAAAGGAGGAGGAATATATTTTAACTGGCATACTTTATGTACTCCCTGCATAGTACACAAATAAGGAACATTAATTTTTAGTCCCTACTAATAGTGAACATTCCTGGAGTACCACAAGGACCAATTCGGGGCCGTTCAAACCCAATGCTTTATAATGAACCCGGGGAACGTTCTAGTAACTAATGTCTTTGTAATTGTTCTTGTATTCTAATGTAGCTACTGCTAGGCATAAAATGCTATTTAGTTTATTTTTATTCTTATAGCGTAGAAATTAAAATAGATAAAAATACTACTTTATAGTTTTACGCCTAATTCATTATTATGGGCTATTGAAGACTTAATCTATCTGTGTGCTAAATTTCATACAGAATTTTTCAGCCGTTTTGGCATGATTGAGTATCAAACAGTCATCTCTATCCTAATTCTTTGCATTTCTAAAATTAGTAAGATATTACAGGAATGTCGAGAGGTCGTCTTGCTCAACTTGGCGAGGGCACTACCGTGCTGCCAAATTAATTAATAGGTATACAGAAAATATAAAAAAAAGAAAAACATATATAGGTACGTCGCATAATGTCGGGATTGAAAAAAATAAAATTATAAATTATAAGATGTTCGACAGATAATATAGAAACAAATAAAATAAATTACTTAGGTCCCTGACCTATCGGTTGCAAAAACGAACGATTAATACAGTAGCTTAGGTATATGTGTTACCTGTAGTATAATTATACACATTAAAGGTAAAAAAAACCAATTAAAAAATTCATTAACAAGTTGTGGAACATTTACTAGAAAATATTAACATATCGACACGTGGAACTTAAAAGAAAGACTGAATAACAAAAAATCTAATTACAATGAGTTCCGTATCTTGTAAAATACTACTCTTAGGTGTATTAAATTTAATTTATTATCTCACGAATTAATCTCAGGGCTAGGTCACGCATCTATTGTCTCCGTTCCGTTTTACGCACACTTAATTATACGTGGTCTTCACAACACCTTAGGCAAAGGTGAAGATTGCACTTCTACCTCTCCTAATTTAGCTAAAGATAAATAATTCAATTACCTACAGTGTAGGGTGGAATTACTGGGTGGCCGAGTAATTGAACTAATTATGTCAGTACCTCAGTGTTATTAGTAATGAATTATTGATGTACAGTAGCGTGTGATAAATGATCTTCGCTTGTTAACTAGACAATAATATTTTTTATTGTCATTCGTTCGATGAATTCAATTTCATTATGCCTCGTACCATAAAGGAAATTATTATACTTTAATGATAGGTTACGTGAAACGTGTTTTAAACTACACCGTTAGAAATTAGGCCATAGTAAATTGACTTAGTCATTCATCTATTCGCCGGCAGATGTCGCTGTTTTTAGTTTTCGCAGCGCGACGCGGGAGAGCGCCACTTCCCGCCACAATAAATGTCGTGTTTTATTATTATTTTATTGCCGCGTTCAGTTATCAACGTTGTTTATTGACATTCTATTACAAAGCAGTAAATAAACAAGCGTGTAACCGCAATAAAAGTGGTCGTTCATCATCCGAGCGAGATTGAGACGATAGTGAAGCGACAAATGTCCCGTAGTTCAGCATTGTGCCGTTAGAGGGCGTGATTTACGTCAACATTGATGTTCGTTTATGGTTCAATTTGTTCTAATCGACGATTATGAGCGCATTAGTTTTTACGACGTATTAAAACTTGATTTTAATGGGCGACTCTTCAAATATTTACGTACTGCTGAGCGTAATCCGAAATAATAAACTTATATCAGGATTTATTGAAGTGAAAAGCTGAGTTGAGCTACTTGATTTAACGTAACTAGATAAAGAGTAGATAGTTACATGTGCCAAGTTATATTTAAAGAGATTTAACATTTGTTTATGTCTATCATTTTACTTGATTTTGGAGATTATGAAACAATTTTTGTCAGCACGTATAACAGTAATAATGTATCTCACTAATAAAGTAAATTCTTAAGATCGTATCGTAAAGCTTAAAGACAAAATATTGAAATTAGAAGTTTACTTTATCTTTTTAGATATTGTATTTTATGATACTACCAGGCTTATAAATACTGTGCAGTTTCACCTTTTCCACATAAAATGTATAAAGTAAATACATCCGTATTACAGAATAAAATTGTATCATTTGGCAGATAAATGTTTGCCTATCTGAAATTTCGTTGACAGAAATTTTACAATATTATTTTTCATAATATTAAATCTATCACTTTAATCTCAGATAATTTATCAGACACTTATTTATCAGTTGTGAAGCAAGGCCTATATAGAGTACTACATTATTATCTTTCAAATAGTAAAAAATTTTTTAACTAAAAAATAAAACTTCCTTTAACGAAAGTTAATATTGCATTTATTTGCCATCCAACTAATTTATCTACTTTGATAGTAGGTATGACTTAAAAATACCTATAGTGTATTCACACACATTCGTCATGTTATCACTACAGCGCACACTTAATAATAATACAGCAAGGGTAGCACCCCTAAAAATTAAAAATGGCCGCTGTCGGGCGCGGCTCGATTGGTGGCAATAACTCATTCGGGCAGCAGGGGTGCGAGTCATTTGTCTACCCCACCCGCTCGAGAAATACTCGCAAGATGGGGATGCTAGTGTCATATTGTTTTATTGTATTTAGTACAACTTTTGTTTTTGAAATTTTGTTCTTTGTTGCATAAATGCACAGTTAATTTGTTTTTGGGAACAGTCCGCTTTTTAATAATTCTTTTTATTTCAAAATTAAAAAAGGAAAATTGAAAACAAACCCTATACCAACCCATTGCCTCCACTATCTTTAGAGGAGACCAGTGCACATGCAATGAAGCGTTTATGGGTTGAAATGATGATTTCATAATAGATTCATTCATTATTCTATATAAAATAAAAAAATAAAATCCCAAGTATTTATTACGTATATCATTCCAAACTGTAAAGACTTGTAATTGACAATCTTCTACATGCCTAAAGCACTATCATTGTCAACTACATCAGCAATTTCTTCTAGATACAAAATATAAAACTTAAAAGTATTGTTATTTAATACATCAAATATTAATGGCTCTACATTGTTCCTTCGATTACAAAATGCAATACAAACATCTAAAAATATACTTATAAGAGAATTCTAATATAATAATAATATATAATATTCTACCACATTCACACAGCGCCATCTAGTCCCAAAGTAAGCAATTATATTTGCTTATGTTATGGGTACTAAACAACTGATATACTTAAATTTTTTTTTTTTTGTAAATACATACATATTATAGATAAATTACACCCAGACACAGAACAAACTTTTATGCTTGTATGCTTATATGCAAAGATTTGTCCTGGGTGGGGATCGAACCCACGACCTCCGGCTTAGCAGTCAGGGTCACTAACCACTACTAAATTTAATATATTTGTAACAAGGTTGACAATATTATACAAAATAAAACTTCCACAAAAAAAATCACATCAGTGATAGTTTCATTATATTTTTCTACTAAGGTTCTACGTAGGTACCAATTTAAACCAAACAGTATATCATGATAATGTCAATAAAACACCGGAAAATTTGATAAATGTAATACTAATATCAGTGTATTGATATAAGTAATCGATAATACAAGCAATAAATTATATACATCATATTGGAACGAAAAACTATTGAGTAAGTCTGTGTGGGAGTCATCAGATAACGGGAGCTTAATTAGTTTCTTCGTTGCTTAAAAGTAATTCTTATCTATCTATGTTTATGAATACAGGGAACCATAACTTTGTGGGACAGGTTTCACTGATTAGGTCTCTATCGACTTACAAACTTATTTTTACATTTCAAGAAAAAAAATCCAGATAAAAATACTAAAGAATTTTGTTACCTTTCACTTTGTCAACGGTAAAGATAAGTTTGCTAGTTTCGTCGCGTGATTGGTGGCAGTTCGGTACCCGGCTCACGCACTCCTCCGAAATTATTTTAATAAAACCAGGTTAGGTGAATGTTTTGATATTTTTTTCCTCAAAAAACCTGGAAAGGGAAATAGACGTCGGTATTATTTAGCGCATTGTTTTTACTCACAAAAATATTCGTGTTTATTTGAAAACGCCACTGTTTCTTGTTTTGATGACAATGATTACTTAATTTTATAATTGTTTGCTTCGTATTTTATACCTAACAAGATATTTATAATTAGAATAGATAATAATATTTATTTTAATTCATTGTTGGCAGTCTTCTGTTCAACTACACTTTTATCTTGATAAATGTTTCGAATCGCCCCAAAAACTAACATCAAATTTAATTAAAACTCTAAGAACTGTTAACAGGAATTTAATGCATATTTTTGAACTTATAATTCTTATTTCGCTTCAGAAAATGCAACTATCTTTCAGACCATTATTCGTACTAACATCATCGTATTTTATAAATTTTCGTTTGATACTAATAGCTAAAACTATTATTTAACAAACAAATAGCCGTATTATGTAGCTATATTCAACTACGCTAGTGCGTATACACAAATGATAATTGAATAATTCCATCCCTTATTAAGTCCAACAATGGTTGACCAAAAATAAATCAACAACAACAACTCTATCTTTGAAACAACAAAGCACTTGCATTCGCAACGATTATTATCTCTAAAACAAACTTAATGCATTTAAGGCTAGTAGCGACACGGTCTAGAGACATTTTACCACCTAGCCAACTTAATTATACACTTACAAACCACCTTAATCGCATTCAAATAAGGTCCGCATTTGGCTGTCTTAATCGCGAGTTTCTTAATCGAAACCGACCAATTTAGCAACACAGTTACGGGGAACTTTAATGATAAAGATATAGTGTCTATTTTAGGTCGTATGAGAGATTTAAATGGATAGTAAAAGGACCAGTCGTGATCGAGGATCGTGATTGCGACACCGTACTGCGTGCCCTTTGAACACGGGTTCCGTTGCCGTGAAAAATCACTTGAACATATGCAAGCTGCCGGGCTGTCCCATAGCGACATTCTAATCCCTTGTAATGGTAGCAGCGAAGTTTTATTACTGTTTATTCTTGTAAATCCAACTTTTACAGCCACTTTGGATTGGTTGACTTAAATTTTAGTTATTAGGCAAACACTTCAATAAATTTCCCCACAGTGTTGGTTGTTAATGAGAATTATCGTTGTTAGAGTTCTGCTTTATTTGAATGATGGAAGGAATTAGTATAATATGGACGTTATGGGTGATGGGCTATAAAGCTGTCAATGTAAATGTCAATGTAATCTTGACACTCGTTGTAATAACCATTAATGCGACATATAATACTTAACACTAATACGATACAGTATTCTAGTTGCCAATAATACAAACATAACGAACAAAAACATTCTGTCACGTTCGTTCGGCCTTTCGTTGCCGGTGCGCTCGCCGTTTGAAAAAGCTCTCCACCTTTTAAAGATTCTTGTACGTGTGCATGATGTTTTCGTTTAATTTTCATTTAAATATTTATATTGCACATATCTTTTAGTTATTTACAGTGTTCTTTGCAATTTGGAAAAAGAGGCTCGTCCCATTCCTTCCCACACTTTTCTATAATTATGTCTTACGCGTCCAATCTCGCGATAGAGGTCGATTGGATAAGTGACCGGCATTCAAATCATGCGATGCGAGTTCTATTCCGACTGGCAGTACTAATGTGGATTTCATAGGTATAATTTATATGTTTGTCCATCTGCTAACGGTGAAGGAAAACATCGTGAGGAAACCTACATATCCTAGAAGAAATTCTAAGGATATCTCTGATCCACCAACCCGTATTAAGCCAGCGTGTGAGGCTTATGGCCTTAACCCTTAGCTATCTACCCTTAGGGAAAGTAATGGGCTGCTGATTATGAAGCCCCAATTTTTGTAAAAAACATTTATATTAATATTTAAAATACAAAATTCTGAAAATCTATTGCTCTACCTTTCTGCTCAAACCGTACTATTCCAAAAGATCGTTTGGTAGTGCACGCAAACATGCACCGGCATTGCCTTTGAGCTGTGTCGAAAGAATTATTACTCTTATCTCAATAACAGTGTCACTATGCTTCTACATCGATACGACAAATGTTGCACAAGATTAATAGCATTCTAAACTTACTTTGAACGCAGTCGACTGTAATACAATACATACATATAGATTGCACCTCTTTCCTAACAGATGGGTAGGCAGAGACCATTTTCTTCCACCTACTACAATTCTGACATACATACATCTTTCGCTTTATGAACATTCATCAATCTTTTCATACATTCTCGCCGGCTTAGAGTACTCCTGACCTGTCCTTTAGAACGTCCGTTGGTCTTGGGACGTTCTTCTAAGTTTTTTTCTTTCATAGTCCATTATGTATATTATAATGGGACGTTGAAAGAAGTTCTGACTGCGTCACTGCGGTAGTTAAAAGTTCAAACTATTAATCTGTATACTCACACATTAAATTACTGTTACAAACATGAGTCACTCGAGTAAGACAGCTAAATACTGTCTTGCTCATCATAATATTATATTCATAGACCAATAAAAAAATCGTCTAATATTTATCGAATCGCCGATATGATCGATACATATGCGCGCGAGTGTTTTGTTTAAAATTCGAACACCGACACATCCAAGTATGGCGGACAAGTGATCATAAAATATTATAGCTCTATTCTATTCGATACGTGATAACTCCTGGATCAAGTGTATAGTGAATATTAATGTAGGGCTGTAAGCTACCGTGACACCGATATACTTCCGGGAAGTATCGATATGGTGTTTCCCTGGGTTTGTCTTTGATATGTCACATCACTATCGAAACATTTTGGCTTCTATTGTCTCTTCACACAGTCTAAATGTAAGAAATGACTGAAATGAATTGCAATAAAATGGTTGAATCGACGATCGATTATTTCGATGTAACTATCTTTATCTCTATCTTTAATTAAAAAGAGAACTCCCGCTCTTGGCAACAAACCCTGTGTCTCTGGCGTCTTTACAAATATAATTTAAATACACCCAGACTCGAAACAAAAATATATATCTGAACTATAAATTTGTCTTGTGCAGGAATCAAATCGACGACAATCGGTACAGCGATGATAGTGACAAGGCAAATACCTCAAGAGCGTTTATACAAACAGAGTGGCAATATCGCAATTATTTTTTTATTTTTATTAAATCATTATTTCGCGGTTTTAAAGGAGCTATATTTAAAAAAAATGTTTAATAAACTTTTTAAAATTAGGTTAAAAGTGTATAAAAGGTAAGAAATAATTGCGTTTACAGTTCTTTTAATAACACATTGGAAACTTCCAGGGCGTAATTTTATAGTAAAATTACTATAATAATATGCATAACGGATACTTACTTTTTAATACAGTTTCACGTAATTCTAAAAAGTGTTTTAAACATATTTTTAAAATATAACTGATCAAATAGTGAAAACCACGAAATATGACATTAAATGTTTACGACGATGCCGCTCTGTTTGTATAAACACTCTTAATCGCTACGACACAATAGACATTCAGTATTTAGATGTATTTCATTTCATATGAAGTAAATTCAACGGTAAAAAAGGCAAATCTTTTTATATTTACCACCCTTTCTAGTTATCTATATAGATACAAGTCAAACAATATAATATATATATATATATATATATATATATATATATATATAATATTCTACCACATTCACACAGCGCCATCTAGTCCCAAAGTGAGCGAGAGAATTATATTTGCTTGTGTTATGGGTACTAAACAACTGATATACTACTTAAATACATTTTTTTTTTGTAAATACATACATATTATAGATAAATTACACCCAGACACAGAACAAACCTTTATGCTCATCACACAAAGTTTTGTTCTGGGTGGGGATCGAACCCATGACCTCTGGTTTAGCAGTCAGGGTCACTAACCACTAGACCAACTGCAGGCCAGTCATCATAACAAAAAACAACTTTATGATAACTCGGTAACGTATGCCCATTTTATAATTAGTGAACTATCGTTGTTTAATTTTTATGGTTTGTTTATATGACTATCAAACCCATATACACTAAAACTGTACTCTTCATAAATAATTTATAGTTCCACTGCGAATATATTTTATTTATTTATATACAAACCTTAACGCCGGCATTAGTACGTGATGGAACTTAATTGAACAAAAAAATCGATCCGCACGTGTTTTGTCGGCGATATTTTATTTGGAACTATAAATAGAATAGGTTATACCTTATTCTAACACCATCCAAGAAAACCTATAAAACATCGAACTCCTATTCAAATAAAGATCTGTTTAAGGCCGTAAAACTTGCTATTTTAATTGTAATTACGAGGCATAATTGCCTATATTAAACTTAGTAGAATTTAGTCATTCATTATTAGATGTAGGTATGGTTAAAATTGGTTTGTATTTAGTTGTAAGTAAATATCAGATCATAATTTTCTCTTTACTAGTCGAGTGACTTACCATCTGCTAACGGTGAAGGAAAACATAGTGAGGAAACCAACATACCCACACAACATAGAAGAAATTCTATGAGTATGTCTGATCCACCAACCCGCACTAGGCCAGCGTGAGTGGATTATGACCTAAAACTCTCTCAGCTCTCTAGTTAGAGGAGAGAAGACCCGATCCCAGCAGTGGGACTTAATGGGTTGCTGATGATGAATTTTCTCTTTTAGAAATTCATAAATAAATTAATAGTAATCGAATTGAACTGATCAAAACAAAACTTAATAGCTAAATTAAAAGATTGTATGGTTTAGTTAGTCTTAGTACAAATTTATCAATTTAAAAATTAAGCTATGTACTAGTAAACGGATACATCATTTAGTTCTTCATCGATAATTATTTATTATTACCATAAAAAATAAGTTTAAATTGGGTTCAGATTACTAACTTTTCTTAAAAACAAAGTGATATGATATCGATTTTTGAAATACGGTCTGTATCGATTCCGTTATGTTAATTAAATGACTGTTACTTAAACCAAATCAACTGAAAGCGGTTATCAGGTTAATGACTTCACATGAAAAACGAAAAATATAATATTTGTGTAATGTTTTAACAGAATTTTAAATGTTTAAAACCAAAATCGAATTGAATGGTGATGTGCTATGAATATTTTAAAAACAGCTTATTTGGCAAATAAAAAAGGAAAAAAACTCTATAAATCACTGTATTTTATTGGATAGTTTGAGCATTCGTCGGTATGCGGCATACATCATCGCGATGCATCGCTCTACCTAGCGGCAAATGGTGCAGAAACTTTATGTGTACTGCATAGTTTGTTATGTGTTATGACATTTGTTTTAAAATATTACAAAATAAATGGCCATCATTTATTTACATTATAGAAAGAAGGAAAAATCATTTATTTGGTACAGACAATCACACGTACAAAAGGTAGGCATTTATAGTTTTACAAAAAAATAAGACAGTAAAGTAAGGAAAAAGTTTGATAAATTAATTAATTCCCTTGCGTGTGCCATATCTCTATCGTCAAAAGGGTGTCCAGCTCAGCATGTGCTAGGTTGATGAAACTTAGCGCTGGTTTTCTGCTAGATCCCAGACATACGGATGTCAAGCAAAGCACAATGTGTTTATGTACAAATAATTGATAAACCTGACTAAATAGGAAAGATGTTTTATGCAATAATTGAGCTTGGTAATTTTTCAATTACTAAGCTCAGATTTTAAGCTTTTAATCAAAATTAAAATTAACCGAATTAATAAATTATATGTAAAGTTTAGTCAAATTTAAACAAAAAGAAAGTACTTTCTAACCTATCAATGTCAAAACAAATGACGGCAACACAGCCTATGTTGTCCCACTCAAAACTCACACACCATCACGTACTTACATACCTATCCATGCGCACAAAAGGTTATTCTTATAGAGGAAGCCGAAGTACGCTTAACGTTTCGATTTATTTTATATGCCAAGTACCTTATTAAGTAATATGAGATCTCAACAATTCAATTCCAACTATTTAATACCGTTCTGCGTGCGTAATCATTATAATGTTAATTAAAATACCTCAATCCAATTCAAGGGCTAATAAATAGCAATTAAATCGTAGATTAGATTGAGTTCATCTACAATGTCTCAAGACAATCAAACTAAATGCCCCGTTTAGACGCGCTGAGATTAATCTAGTACTCGTAAAGCTAATTCAATTTATTATTACATGTAAATGGAAGATATAGTGGTGCAAAAGTACGTAGCAGTAATCATAATAATAATAATATAATATTCTACAACATGTACACAGCGCCATCTAGTCCCAAAGTAAGCAATTATATTTGCTTGTGTTATGGGTACTAAACAACTGATATAGTACATAAATACATTTTTTTTGTAAATACATACATATTATAGATAAATTACACCCAGACACAGAACAAACCTTTATGCTCATCACACAAAGATTTGTCCTGGGTGGGAATCGAACCCACGACCTCCTGCTTAGCAGTCAGGGACACTAACCACTAGACCAACAGGCCAGTCAAACACGTATCAAACATGTAACATGTACCTATGTGTCATGTATTTATGTAGTGTGGTCTTCGGATAATTCTTATTCTTGCATTTAAATAATGAATGAAATTAAGACCTACGAACGATACATTCCAAATTGGACGCGCACTCCAAATTAGTGGAGGCAATTTGAATAAAAATGGAAAATTTGAAACAAAACCCTCTACTAACTCATCTGGTCAGCGTGGTATAGTAAGAACTAAATTCCATCCACAATACGCAATACAATATGTTATTGAAATATAATCGGGAATAAATTAAACCTTAATCTTCGTAATGTATTCATGTAGATAATCACGACTCGATGAATTAGTTTGATATTTTTAAGTCAAAATCTCAGTAAATTAAAACCGTGTTAAGCCAACACATGTCAAACCAAAATAGGGTCAAACATTATGTTTTTTTTTCAGGTCTATCTTGACCTTAATCAGTACACTTTGAAATTAAACAATTTAACACTATGGTTTTATTTACAATATACAATAAATAAGATCTTGTTCTCATCTTGTTGAGTTAAAATTAATTTACCATCTCCCCTTTATAGGTAAAAGGTTAACTTGGAGAACAAAAATAACCACCTAGTTACATTTACGGTATCTTTATTAAATAAATTATGTATCTACCAATGACATTTCTCTGATCTGTAATATGCTAACAGATATTAAAGGTCAAAGTTATGTTTCATACATAACTATACAAAAAAAAAGTTATTGTTTCGTTTATAACAGCAGTTTTAATACATTACTTTTTCTTAGTCGGTTCAGTCGAGTAATAATCTAATGAAAAACCTCATTATAATATTTATAGGCCATAGTATATAGGCCAGGTATATATGACAGCCTGAAGTCGATCGAAATAGAACTCGACTTACTAAAATCATACAGTCAATTGAAATTAAAATGACCATAAATTACAATATCTAAGTTTAAAGAAAAGGTGTAATTTTCAATGAATATTAAAGTAGCAAGGTGTTAAAAACTTTTTAATGTTGATTATGTGCATAAGATCATTCTTGAGAGGCAAGAAGAGGTCTATGCCTTCCATTCAAATAAGATTGTTAATTATTTACAAGAAGTATCTACTAGGAAGTGGTATAATATGACCATTATTGAGTCCTATAAATTTTTATTTTAACTGAATAAAGATGAGAGTTCGTTTTTTCAAAATTCATTGATACCAATAGAAACTTTTAAACTTTAACCCCCTTATTACAAATCACGGACTAAGCATTAAACCAGGTTTAAATTGATACTAAAACAATGACTTATGTCAATTTAAACCTGGTTTAGTACTCAGTCCATATTTTGTAACAAGGGGGATTATGTTCTAAATGTTGGGCAATTTGACAAGGTATTTACGATTCCTTCAAATACATAAATTATATTGCATGTTGTAAATCTGTTTTAAAACATTTAAAAATGCTGTACCGCTCTCGCATTACAAGACCCTTGATCAATTTCAGAGCTGAACTCATCAATCCAAACGCGGCATAAAATCTAACCCTGCGCGTGCACATGCATAGTTTATCATTCGTTAGCATCGCAATCTGCATGCGTAACGTACCCGCGATACACTGCAATTAATAATTTCGACACTCGCCAATTAACATTTAAATCAGAGTCAGATTTGGTCGGGATTGGTCGGGAATGGTCGGGATCAGTCGTGGCCAATCGACCGCGGCTCAGGGGGTGCACACACAGACGTGTGATGGATTGATTTATATTTTTGTTTGTTATAACCAATCGCGTTGGTTTAGGATATCAAGAGCATCAAAATTTTTAAATGGTAAGCATTAGGTACAGTACGAAATATACAAAGTACGAACCTTCACTGTTCAATAATTTATTTGCGACTTTGACGAACCACCTTTGGTAATAAACTATTTCCCAGTAAACTTTCTTAGTACCAAACGGTAAAGTTTTTACTTAAAAATAAAAACAAGAATATGAAGGTAATTTACGAAGCCCACACATAAGGTTTTTTGCACTTGAACTTAAAAAGAGCTATTTTATTCGTACGAACTTGTGTTGATGGTCGAAGCATTGACAGTTAACAATCAATTACCCACATAATAAATGGGGTAAATGTACCGGTTCTTGACGAAGGAATTCCAAGCTTAAAAAATGCCTATGTAAATCTTATTGCGGTTAACAACGTGCAAATGTAGTTGGCTAATCTATCACCATACAATTAGCGTACGTCTAGACGCACGTACCTCCGAGTAGTTGAAAGATAAATAGTGGCTGACAGCTTACTGGCCAGGCGCCTGCTTGATACTGATAACACTATCTGACAAATTACAGTTGTACATTGTAGATACATAACACACTATACTTTGCTGACGTATTTATACAAACAAAACTTTTTTTACTACAAAGCTATTAATCATTTTATCACGATTAATTTTCACTTAGCATCTGCTACAAGATACTTGCATGCCAAAATCTAATTCAAATATCAAACATTAAAACAAACAAAATAGGTAATAGCAACTTCAATTATGAATTTAACGCATATTTTCAACTTAACAGCTTCGTAATGACATCGATAATTGTAGTTCTTGTAATCGTAGCATCTACCCCACATAAGGTTTGACCTACCGCTAACCCTTTCATTGAAGGTATCGGAGCGCGTCCTATAAATTATTGAAGTTAATTATGTTAATATTGTCACTGTGGACGCGGTTTTGCGTTGATCGTCAATCGCGCCAGTTCACGCTTCACGGCGCGACACTGCCGATCATTGGGTAGCACGCCTCATAAACAAGACACCTTCTATTACAGACCGTATGTATTATTGACTGGGAATGTTAGTTACCGCCCCGAGTGTTGATGTTGCATTGTAGATTGTATTCTGCATTGCAGTGATGTTTCAGAACAATTTATATGAAATGCAGGATGAATGAGTTTGGATCTTGTATTTTGAATTTATGGATAATTTCGAATTATGTGCAGAACTCTGTTACTATTTGGATGGCGCTTACCATACCGCTACTATTAATTTTTAAAATATTAGGTACATAATTACATAGTTGGCATTTTTTTTTCCAAATTCTAATAGTCAATAACGGCATATGGTATATAGCTGACAGTAATTTGTATTGTACTCAAATCGTCCCATTAGAAGAATAATGTCTTATCTTCAGATAAAATAAAAATGAAATTATTATAAATTTGGCATTAAAAACCGTAAACTATCAATTGATCAAATTTGTATTTTGTAAAATACTGACTAAAGAATAAAATAAAAATTAGATCAATCGAGTTTACGGTTTTTAATGCCGATTTTTTAATAATTTAGTTTTAGTTTTATGTGAAGATAAAACATTATTCTTCTAATGGGACGAAATATTCAATGGATGGTCTAAACGGAAAATAAGTTCTTTTTATTTTAAATAACGATAAGTTTATCTGCACAAACTTAGAAAACAATCCTTATAACGTTTTATGTAGGTATGGAATTCTTTTCAATTTGAAAAAAACAAAATTCAATGTCTCATATCCTCTAAACAAAAGAAACTAAGCCTCTAAATATATCACATCCGCAACTTTCAAAAGCTGAACAGAAAAACAACAACACAACCGCATTCCAGAACAATTCATAAAATTGGCAGTCCTTCCGGATACGTATTTAATGTGTATGCAAATAAAATTTCGCAATGTTTTCGTGACGATTTATATCTGTCAACTGATGTGCACGTGTCCTAAGTCACGTAGGCCATTATTTCAAGTTTAGATACTGCTACGTCTCCAACAAGAATACTAGGACACGTATCTAAATTATTCGCGGGTCTGGATCCGTTCATCTAAAATACACAATAAATCTCAATTTTAGTTTGATACATATAAAATAGCATGTTTGAAGCACACGTAACTGAACGATTATTTAAAAATCGCGTACAGTAAGCATAGCTCATGTTTGACACGCGCGCTCCGAAGTTTTTTCATCAATCCGTTGACCGCATTGATATGCGAAATGTAGTCGCGAATCGCACGTCGCATACATACGGTTAAAAATCGCCGCGGTAGGTGACCCGCGCGTACTCGGCTTTAATTGAATAGATCCAGCGCCACAGCTCGACTCCTAATTGTCTAATTTGAAGCGAAAACAAGGTATCGTTGACGGACGAATATATTACGATGGTATGCAGAGGTACTTTCTTTTGGTGCGATATAAACAATGACCTGTAGGGAATAACAAACAGTGACGGGTTAGGTATTGTTGACATCGATATTGATTAAGAAATATTTGATGAATTAAGGTCAGTTATCCCGTTATTTTATATCAAATAACCTCATTAGTAGACACACTTTGTATTGTCCAACAATTTTATTATTCCCGATATGTGACCAAGTTCTATTGATTTTATAATACAATCACCGTTCGAAATTATGTTAGATCATGGCACATAAGTGTCTAAAGGAGCTTCATTACTAACGATATGGTTTGGTTTCTGTAGTCCCTAAAATAACACTAAAGCAGAGAGCAGTCGCAACCTCAACTTCAAGGCGTTTCTGGTGCATGTACCGACGTACTTCTTGCACCTTATAATGGACGAGACATTTTGGCCGAAAGGTGTTATGATCCGCCACTTCCGGGGCCAAATACCACCTGACCGCACAAAGAAGTGCAATGTGAAGTAGTTTTTAAATTTGATGTATGTTAGTTCTTAAGGTCTATATCTATGGGAAATTGTTATCCAGATAATAAAGTACCTAATTTTAATTTGATTTAAAACCCAATATCATATCAGTTCCATACTAAGGATTTGGTTGCTTCAAAGATTAAACTTTTAGAACATGTTTTGATCAGCATCGTAATGTAACTCACACCTCAATCATTCAAACAACCATTAAAGGGCACAAAGCAATCAAGACACACTATTGTCTGGACGGCCTTCGTCTAGGTGCAGCATTATTATTCGTTGGTAGCAATCCATAAACCTAAAGGTATGTAGGCAAAGCATGTGGGTGGGCTATGCTAAACTATCAATACTTGCCAAACGGACGATGCTCATGGACGATTGTGGAATAGCTATCGACCACAACGTGGATATTGCGTCTAAGAAAGCGAAGTGCTACTCTAAATGAGAAGGGTGACACAATCCTACGTTGAATAGGCGATTGCACTTGTTGTAGTAGTGAAAAGTTCATTCGTTGCATATGGTAGTCAGGTCTCGGTATTCCAAGACATAAAATACTGAGTGACAGTTTTGTATGTTTCAAATAGAAGCGAATAAACTGTTGATTAGCTGGCAAAACGTATTACATACCATATGATCATAGACATAGGAAATATCATTACTTTGCCAAATACCTATGTCAGCCTGATGCAGGTTAGTTAGGCACGTATATGGATCAATCGATTTCATAATAAAGTTAGACATCTATTTACTTACTCCCATTTTTTGTTTAAAACTCGAGCAGATACAATAACATTTTATGGCTGAATAGATAAATATTTATAACAAACTATATATCTGATTATGACAGTAATACGTTATCGATCAAGCCCGCTGCACATTTATGTCGTAATTTTCAATCTGTCATACAGCCGACACTCGACAAGCCCCCACGCCACCTGCATAACAAATCCAAGCGCCTAATTAGCTTTACGAACGATGTTAACATCATCGAGATATCAATCAACAACGTATAAATGTATTCAAATCGTGACTTCAAATGATTGCCGTGATTTACGACTTTCTTTAGCCATTACGAAGCACTATGGGGCAAGCCCCGAATACTCACTACTATATCACGATGAACAATTCAAAATATACCCAAATAAAACTAAAACAAACCATGTTCTCGCGGCACTAAAATAAAGACAAAAGACGACACCTATAAATTGTCGCTGAAAAGTAACCAAAGCATTATACAGTTGCATAACAGTACACTAACAGTAAATAAAAAGAGGAAAAAGGAGCAAAACTGTGCACGAAACTGTGCGCTTTTAAATACGGACGACGTTGAGCGCGGGTAAGGCAAAGACATTTATGTTCACTAAACAAGTAGTAAAAGTCACTACTTGAGCGTTTTTATGGCACTCATAAATGTCAGATTGTGCGCCGAGGGTTTAGCAGGCTGGCCCGTGCGCGGGACTCCCGACCCACTGAATAAGGCATCCGATTTTACGAACCCGACCGATACTTAATTGATTCCGTTCATTTCTCAATTTGTGTGTATGTTTTTAATGTTTTCGTTTACACTCGTTTGACATTAACGATTGTCATTTGTTGTATAATAAAGTGATTTATTCCTTTTTTTCAGGTAATGATTTCTGCTGCTTAACTGTCCATTAAGAATAAGGCGTCATTAAATGGTAAGTTGCCCGATAGTTTAGGTGCCGCGCGAATGACGAGCGCGAAACGAGATCGAAGCGACTGGCGATATTTAGCACAAAAGTTCACATAACAAGAGTTGCTACTATAAAAGGAAACTTTATAGCCAAAGACAGACGTGAGAATAGCCCGCTTCTCTCAGCAACGGGCCCATATGCAAATGATTGCATCATTAAACACCTCGTTGCGAGCTTTCGTGTTAGATTGACGTTTGCAACACCAGCTAGTTGTCTCAAGCTTAAACTCGATTTGTAAGACCGGATGCGTTTGACTGGCGTTAGTTTGTTCAATTATTGTAAAGAAAACGCAGTGTTCTCATCTACGATTGACGGGGCCAGTTAACGTGTTGTGTATGCATTGATATTTTGCGACTCATACAGTGAATGCAAATTGACTCTGTAATATGATTATGCCGACAACACACCCACCTCGTTGGGTCAAGTCTTAATCATCCATGACTAAGATACTATACATCTTATATTTTATTACAGTACCGTTGAAGCGTTTGATGGTAAATTATTTTAAGGAGCTGCTTTAAATTTAAACGGTTGGAATAGAAGGCGAAAATGGCCTGTTTAAATACTCTGGTATGAAAATGTTGACAGCATCCGTCTATGAGCGGCGTATTTACATAGTACGTGTTTACGACTCAGTAGGGTTATCGCTGTACCACAGAACTTTTTTTATGATAAAACGTCCCGCTACTGATGACTCGTAAAATGAAATATTTTGACTAAAACTTAAGTGTGATAACGGAATAAAATTCTGTAGTAAGTGGCAGATTTAAGTTACGATTTAGATATAAAATATTTACGACTATTTTCCGCACAATTTAGATGTGAATAATAAAATCTTGGCAAAATTCAATTTGTTATTTAGTTCACTACATTTATCTGGTACAAATGTAATATTTTATCCGCAAATTACCTAGATTTTGAAAAATTCGTGATGCCTCTGGTGATGCAGGTATGCTACGAAAACCGCTTAGCATCAGAAGTTAGGCGCAACCATTTAAAAAAAAATCCTTCAACCAATACGTTGCCAGTGCCCGTTTCTCCGAAAAATGCCAAATGCAATTATTTATTTTTAAGGAAACTAGTAACTAGTACTTGTAACTATTAACCGTTTACCATAAAGTAATCTGTTAGGTTATCTTTGACATTCAAGAATTCACACTATACAATCTAATTATTTAAATTCACAAGCTTTACTTAATCTTAGTAGATAGCTAATGAATATTTTTACTTCTCTGTTCCGTAAAAACTAAAGACAATATATCATAACTAGGGTAATAGAAGCTATCTATTATAAAAATATTTTAAAAGCTTCATAAGAAGCAACCCTATAGCCATATCCTAGGCAGTACACCTGCTGGCGGCCTGTGGACATGTGTATGGTGGGACCCTGACTTTTATTGACACGCCCGTGTTTATTACTCGCTGCCTTCTAAAGGCTCGGCTGGAGACAGTTGTACCGCCTGAGGGGTTGCGACTAGGCGATTTAGATCGTAATACTTTTTAATTTTAGATCTTAACGACAATATTAATTTAATCCTTCTATAAATGCCAAAGTTAGGATGGATGAATATTTGTTACTTAGTGGTACCAAAACAGCTGAAATTAGGCACACAATATAAATTAAAGTCTGGAATTGCACTTAAGTTACTTTACCGTCATACGCGGGGTATGTCCGAATAAAATCCATACATACAATGTATAAATAAATTAAATAAACTTGAAAATATTATGTCTTTAGTAAAACGCTTATCATCATAACTAAAACATTACTAAGATGCAAATATTTACGTATGTACCGGCTACTAAAATTTGATTGATTTAACTGTACTCTCATTTTTGAGACATTAATTATTATTGAGTATAGAGAAAGAAAATAATTAAAAATATAATAGCTCATAAGTTAGAAATACATCTGCTGAGCACCAATAGTAATTTTAATTAGTAATGTTTTAAAAATTCGATAAAAGCTATATTATTATGTTTTATGAAGACGCTAAAGCAGATTACAAAAGATTTCCAGCTTTTTTCAGCATTAAAGATCTATTTGCAGAAATAACTACTAACCATTTTAATATTAATGCAAAAATCTGTAAGCGTAACATTTTTTGTGAATAGTCGCTCTCGCTTATGACTTGGGTCATCTCGCAAACTTCGTTTTATGGCTTTTGAATTACGTATGTTAAATAGAAATGAGGCATGGGAATATTCTACTTAAGCCTCTTACCGGGCCCGTTGCAAAGGAATTTGATTGGAATTGAATTGAATCTGTTTTGCATGAATTTTCTGTGCGGTCTTAGTTTACTACAGTAATAAAATAAAATATTTTATTCCTTTTTCTTTTCTCTTTTTATGGCGTTGTCATAAAGTCCATTTTATTGTTATTCAATTAAGATCAAATGTTCAACAAAAACTGGCTTAATAGTCGCTTAATGGGATTTCAACGAATCATGATTACGAGTTGTTTACAATCTCACTTTCATTGGTGACACTAAAATCACTACTTAATAAGAGATAGTTGTCTTCGTTTTTATGTGGAAGTAATAAAAGCTTTTGCACTACACACCATTTTATTGAGGAAGCCGTCATTAAGTGTGAATATCAAGTTCAAATTGGTCGCTGTTCGAATGGTCCTAAAAATCCAAAAATATGTTCTAAAACAGACTTGCCTATTTTAAATGCCATCCTTTCATAAACAGCTAATCATACTGCAGTGAATAGGTGCGTATACTTCGAAAGCACCAATCGTAATGGTGCGAGAGGGCATGTCCGCGATCGTAGCGCCACGATAGCATTGTGCGGTGCGGTGCGCAAGAGTCGATCGCGACGCCGATTGCGAACGCCTGTCGCTTACGTGTCGCCTCCCGCCCGTATCTCGGACCGCATCGCACGCAAATTATAATCGATACCATTATTGTAATATCCGAGTGTAACATTCACACCACTATTGTTCCTTTTCTTTGGCGTAGTCTTAGCTCTTTGTTCGCGCTCGTTTGATGCTGTTACAGATCTATCTAAAAACCCTAGTAACAGATACATTGTTCAATTATAGCTTTCAACTGTTTAATGGTGCCTAATTAAGCTGTGATTTATCAGTCTCTTACACATGTTTTATTAATAAGCTATTTGCAAAGATTTCTTGATCTTTTTTGCTACCGTTGATATTTAAAAAGACAATAAAATTTTGAAATAAAAACATAAAATTATTCATAATTATTGTTGCTGTCATTTTAAAGAATTAAAACGGTGAGTGACATATCTTTTTTGCTTTTGAACACTGTTGTCTTTTAAGTTTATTATCGTGTTTAATGATTTCGTGTGATCATTAACAAGGAGTTCTGACAGACCGCGGCTCGTATCGGCCGAGTTGTCCAATTTAAGTAGTTGTCGACTGAACACGTAGTCAACGAATGTCATCGTTTATAAAAAGTTCATTCGTACTTGCGGTTATTTCAAACTGTCCTTTCTGGTTTCACACTCTGTTCGAATAATGTACTGAATGTTCATTTAATCGGTTCATTTTCTCGTTCCGCACGAGTTATGACTTACGATAATTATTTTTTTAATAGTAATGAGCTGTCAACTCTTGTAGTCATTGCGACTTTTCGATTGTAGTGTAATTGGATAATTCATTCGATCTTTATCTTTTCAATTAGTGTCGTGTCAAGTAATATTAAGTTTTAATGTTTATCTGACAAATTGTTGCAGTTATTTATTTTTCATATATATCATGTTAATTATATTCATCATTTAATATATATATTTTGTCCATTGGCTATTTGGTCTCTTCTCTTTAATTAATACTAGTTATTCGTCTATTTAAATTATTATTTAAATTCTCTCCACATTCTCTGGAGGAGATCCGTGCCCAGCAGTCGGACGTTTATGGGTTGAAATGATGATTCGTCTATTTTCATTTAGCAAAAATACTCATATAGGTATATGACTGGCCTGTTGGTCTAGTGATCCTGACTGCTAAAACCAAAGGTCGTGGGTTCCATCCCCACCCAGGACACATCTTTGTGTGATGAGCATAAAGGTTTGTTCTGTGTCTGGGTGTAATTTATCTATAATATGTATGTATTTACAAAGAAAAAATGTATTTAAGTAGTATATCAGTTGTTTAGTACCCATAACACAAGCAAATATAATTGGTTAATTTGGGACTAGATGGCGCTGTGTAAATGTGGTAGAATATTATTATTATTATGTAGTTTTTTTACGTGACTGCAGGAAAACCAAGTACCTGTATTAAGGTCAACACAATTCTCTGGTGCTGTAATACATAGGTATGATACATGATGATGACATGATGATGATACAGACATGACTTTATAGAAAGTATCAGCTGCAGCAAAGATTCTCCACTCAAAAATACTGATTTACCTATATCTGGTAACTTACACCCTGAATTAACACACAGGCTATATTTTTTATCGCGAGAAACACCGGTGCAGCTAGTAGGTAAGGTATCTATAGTTTTACTATAATATAAAAAACCTGAAAAGTTTGCTTGGTTGAAGGCATTTATCTCAGGAACTACTGGTCCGATTTAGAAAATTCTTTTAGTGTTGGATAGCCCATTTATCGAGTAAAGTTATATAATATCACGCTAGAGCTAAGAGGAGCTGAGCAGTCGCTAAATAAAGAACGACGGGAGCGAAGCCCCGCGCGACTTAACACTCAAACTTCAATTCACATTCAATACATCGATGCATTCATAAAACGAGATAAAGTTGTTTTTTACTTAACAGCTGGGTGTATTCGCGGTGCCACTGTGGTTATAAATCACAGCACTTACAAACATTGTTTCATCTCATAAATACGATGCAACGTCTTTATTCGATACTTCTGATAACACAGCCTCTCAATTCTGTATGAGAGAATGTTGTTCTGAGAAATAGCAATTATCAAACGAAATAAGACGGTCAAAATACTTTAAGCTATTTACTATATTGATAACTACCTCGGTGGCGCAATGAGTGTGTGTGTCGTACACAGCCGAGCGTACGCTGCGCACGATTGATTCTTGAGTCGAGTTTTTCTGTCTTGAAGTTTTTTTTATTGCTTGAAGTGGTAAATGAGCAGACGGCCCAACTGATGAAAAGTGGTTCGTTCATAGACGTTGACAATGTTAGGACACAGCCAACCCGCTGCCTTGAGAGGATAGCTTTCTTTCAAACTTCATTTGAAGAAGGACATATCATAGCGCTCCTTTATTTCCTAAGCGCCGGAAATTCACCTCAGAGCTATTCCGTGCGTGCGAGGCATGACCGCTGGAATCTTATCGTGCAAGACAATATCGGTTCCAGGTAGTGTGGGTGAAGCTTACAGCTGGGCGTCGAGTTCTAAGTAACCTATTCGCCCAGAGTATGGAAATTAGCTCGGTTAATATTACATTTGACCAACCATAGGTATATAATAATAATAATAATAATATTCTACCACATTCACACAGCGCCATTTAGTCCCAAAGTAAGCAATTATATTTGCTTGTGTTATGGGTACTAAACAACTGATATACTACTTAAATACATTTTTTTTTGTTGTAAATACATACATATTATAGATAAATTACACCCAGACACAGAACAAACCTTTATGCTCATCACACAAAGTTTTGTCCTGGGTGGGGATCGAACCCACGACCTCCGGCTTAGCAGTCAGTGTAACTAACCACTAGACCAACAAGTCAGTCAATAGCAATATGTGGGTATATAGCAATATGTGGGTGAGATCATCACTGCCTGGATAGGAAGTGATGATAAAAGGATTTTCAGGGCAACAGCCATATTGCTGTGTCATGTTATATTATATGACTAGGTACGTTAACTGATAATTCAGCGCTTTGAAAATAAACTCAAAATGACTTCTATTGATATTAAGTTCGGTAATTTATCAAAGAGAATGTGAAAAATTCGCTTCGGTTTTCATTGCCATATTTCCAAGCCAAAGCTTTTGATAATATTATAAAATTAGATGTAATGTGATGTAAATATTGGCACCCTTTTTTTGTTGTATTGTTTGTTTTCGTTTAGAAGACGTTGAGAAAATATCATCATTATCATCATCATAGCCCAATGACGTCCACTGTTGAACATAGGGCTCACCTAATTTCCGCCAATAAAAAATGAATAAAACTAATATAAAAAAAAAAAAAACAGGAATAATAATTACAACGATATAAACTATATAAACTAAGGTTATCAACTAACTTAAATTAAAAAAAAAAATAATAATAATAAAAAGAAAATATACTATTTATAAATAGTACCTATACTATCTAATTTTTATAATGCTTTTTAATAAATATTACTACGTAGCTAAATAATTACTTAATAGTGTAGGTATATTGTTAAGAATGCTCGTGCAGAGTTGTGTGTCGCTTTTGATAATATAAAAAATGAATGAAATATGCTATTAATGTCGTTTGGCAATTTAAAGGTCCTAAATTAATACAAAAGTTGCTTTTGAAATGCCAAAGAGATAAAGTATTATCTTTATAGGATACATTGATCGCCCGACCTTCGGTAGGTGAGGCCTCAGTATTAGGCCAACAAACTCATTACTAGTTAGTTAACTTTCCAAACAGCTGAAGAAACAGGTGAAAGTCCTATGCAAAACAGGGTCACTATGCTAAGACATCACGCGAGACAGAACAGCTGTTACGTAAAACACCGTATAACGGCTTTAGAGCTATAAATTGACGCAATATAAGGTCAGGGTCCCCATATAAACGTTCAGTGTTCGACGTTGGATGCACTACGCCGCAAAGTGGTCATTCGTTTCAAATAAATTACCATGTAATGGTGCGTTAATTTGCATACTATACTCGCCGGTGCTATAGCCTTTAAGAGCGGAAAACAGTCTTATTTGTAAAGATTTTAAGTACATTTTCCTTCGTCCAAATGTTTTCATTCAAAAGCTCCGGCGACGGTGCTGCCATGACGGTAGTTCCCGGAACTGCGAGCTTTTATAAAAGTTCTTGCGCCATCCCCGAGATGGCGTTACGATCGCAGGGTGTTTTGTGCCGAAACTAGAACCATTGTGTTTCTTGTTTGTGACGCTAGGGGTTGAAATGGTTCTCGAACGTATCTAGAGGGTTGGTTAACTTGGTTGCAAAATGTTACAGGGGTGAATGAATAGATGGCGCTACAGTATTAGAGCTGAAATTATTATGGAAAGCTTTGCAAACTTTTTCATGCTTTGATAATTGTATCGTGTTGCAAACTTATTTTTATGTTCGATTATAAAAAGAAAACCTAGGTTTTTACTATATGTGATTTAGTATTTTACTTGACAATAACTCAATACATAGAAATAATTTGATATTCATTCTAAGAATAAACTTTCAATTCTACTGCAAAACTTTCAAACAAAGTTGTTTTAAAAACTGTGTTTTCTACCTAAAATAAATCTCCTAATAAGCCTAATTAACTAGTCTATTATAATCTTGTATTTGCATACAACTATTGTTAACCCACTTCAATGGCGACACAAACATTGAGAAAAAAAATAAAGAAATAACAAAGGCCTTTATTCTAATCCTAACAATAAAAAGTGAAAGCTTAAAATTCTATGCAAATTATAATTCGCACAAATACCTGCCTACCGTTGTATTGTTAGTTGCATAAACAATTTAGTTAACAATGAAGTTGTAAATCTCACGTTAGGACTAATTCAGAAGATCCTTTGAGTGACACTTATATTCAGAAACCGAACTACCGCTCTTAAGTTACCTGTCTTACTATAAACTATTGTGCAATTGAATTTTTTGTACAAAGTTTTGAAAGTTTATATTCGTTTCGGAAGACGAACAAAACGGAAAATATTTTGATTTTTTATGTAAATCTTGCAGAAATTTTGAATGGATTTAACATTTAAGAATCTAGTTATATTGGATTCAAAATGAAACTCCTTAATTAAGGTTGCTGGCTACATAAATTCTCATTACCAAATATCTCATAGGTATCACCTATGTAGGTATTGAGTGCAAGTTAGTTATTATTTCTATTTAGTAGATATCAACATATAACTTATAATGTATATAATATATCAATGGATATAATGGATATAATATATCATCTAATAATAGTTAACTTACAAAAATAGCAAGTGTGTATAGTTTCGTTTGAAGTTTGGTTTCATTTGTAATGTGAACAATGAAACATAAGGGATCATTACATCATCATCTTTATTACAACCCATTATTGAATAACCCACTGCTGGGCACGGATTTCCTTCAAATATTTTGGAGGGAATTTGGCCTACTATACCACGCTGGCTATGCGAGTTAGTAGGTAAAGGGTTTTATATTGAATTTTCCTTTTGCTCGCAATGCTCTTGTTGCTTAAGGTTGCTTAGTCGCCTTGTACGACACCTATGGGATGAAATAGGATAGTGATATTATGTATTCCTAATCCGTCACTACACGGACGGATTATTGATTTTATTTAAATAACACATTAATTACAAAATTTTAAAGGGAGCAAACACAGCCGTAAGCGGAGCGTGTATCCGAGAAATTTAGACGTCTCATGCACTAAGCAAACACATATGATTTATATCCAAACACGGGGTCCGATGACGTTTCCACACCATAAATCGCAGCCCTCAAGGCGAGCGGACATATCGGGTGCTTTATGAAGAGCACAGACTCGACGACAGTTCGGATACCACGCGTACCTAACCGGGTATAAATTGGTACACGCTCCGGTCACAGGCCGGTACACCCGGGTGTGCCAGGGTATAAATCTGGCACATCCGGCCGGCTACCGCGCCGGTAGTGCCGACGATTATTCACCCAATATCGAGTTTTGGCTTCACTAGCTAGGTTTCTAATCTTCGCTTTCGTCGAACTGGATTTATGTCTCACGATAAACGTTTTCTGTATTTTAAAAGCTGCTCATGATATTTCTATTCCGACCCGAGTCCTACTCGGAATTTCGATATAGCCACATGTTTGAAAATTCTAATACGGTCGCTGACATTTTCTAACACTAGACAGCGATTTAAAAATCGACCATTCATATATCGAGATTGCGAGTAGGCCCCCCAATGCTGTTTGTATTACAAACATTTAAGTACAACTCCTTATATCTGACCATTCGTTTTCATTTTGAAACAAAAATAACAATACAATACTTATTTCTCCGTGAGTTTCGGTAACACCAAAGAAATTGCGAACAACTTTTAGCAGCCAAGAAAAACCTACCAAATTATGACGTAACTACTAAAAGCTTTCAGTTCGAATACTAGAACGGGCCTTAAATCAACGTCCGTACTCATTAGGGCACGTTCGTGAATCCTTGGCGTAAACAACAGCCGCCCTTCGACTGTCGCTCGTCTAGACGTGACCTAACTCACCTAGGTTTTTTCCACCAAATCCCCAAATCACACGCGGCTAATACGTGGCCGTACTAATAAATCAACTTGCCATTTTTGTTTTCAACGCACCGATAACTCTTTTGTCATAGGGTGATGTAGTAGTAGGTAGGGGTCCGATGGAGTTATTTATATTGTCGTATTTTCCTTGGTGGAAGAAAATTTCCTTTCTGTTTGCTTCATGGGTCAGTGATCAGATTCGTTCGGCGGTGCCTGCTGCTGATGGCAGTGGTTAGCTAGCATAAGGAGGCTAGTGAAAACATAAAACTGTACAGCTATATAAGAAAAGCCAAGATTATCGTTTCATTAAAATTATTTCTAAACAGTTCATTAAGGTCTGTAGACATGCCATATAAGTTAACTGGTATAACTATATTGCCAATAAATATCATGATATACCTACAATATGTACCTAAGTGAGTACATCAGTTCTGATCGGTTGCACATATTTGATTAAATCTTTTTGTGTTGTAATTATCAGGAGAAGGTTCGTAAGAAAATAAAAAACTTGGAAAATCTACAGGGAAAGGGATGGGAGAAAGACGGGACGGGTCGCCAGTATTGAGATATTTAATAAATTTTACTTCAATTACACCAAAAGCAGTCTTGTCACTGTTATATAAAGTTAAGCCATGTTAAATGAAATTTCAGCACTAGTCATTCAAGGCTGTATCTATTGTTACAATTACACAATACTCCTATCGTCCTCCCTTACTAACTACGTGCAAAAACGACACGTGTAAAAGGGAAAGCAGTATAACACGAAGCGCCTCTGAACTGACCCAGCATTGTGAGGTAAAACTTGAATTTACTTTAAACAACAAGGTTTTACAACATTGTAGAATGTAATTATGAGACCCATCACTCATATTGAAACTAAGAGCCGGAAAATTACCTGCCAGTTTATAATCTTACAAGCAATTACATAAATGGTATGGAATTATAAAAATTGTAAAGTGCAATTAATCAATTTAATGGATATTAAATAGAAGCGAGGAGATAGTCATTGGTTAGGTATAGCTGTATTATTAAGTCTGATTACATTTTAAGAGACTCGTTTATTTGCAGAGGTATACTTATATATATATAAGGTCAATACTTAATCGATTGATTAAATTCTATAGCTAATTATTAAATGTTTCTAGATATAAAAACGTTGTTTATTAACCTTATTAATATTATAAATGCAACTAAGTTTGTTATGTTAGTATACTTTAACGACTCAACCGTTGTGCATAATATTTCACAGAAACACTATCAGGATTTGTAGATGGATATAAGACATTCACGCGAGTGAAGTTGAGGGCGGAAGCTAGTTTCATAATTATTTACATCTCGATTCAATACCAGCATTGTAGCAAAATAGAAGTCCAGTTGCGATTTCCTCCCTTCTTCAACAACAGCGTTGGCACCCCACGGTTCCCAGTCCGCAGGCTTGCTCCCTGTACGGGAAATAATTGTTTATTTTCGACAGCCCCGCACTTAAGTCCACTGTGCACTAACAAGAAACGACCATGTACTGAGTGGTCGCAGGAGCTCTCTAATGTGGTTAACTGATTATTTAGATCCATTGGTTCTGTTGAGTGTGTGGCTATACTATGGCTTACATATGAATACCTACTTACTTGTAGGATTCACAGGTATTAAGTCATCATCATTTCAACCCTTAAACGTCCCACTGCGTGGTACGGGTCTCCTCCAAAGAATGTGGAGGGAAATTGGCCTACTATACCACGCTTGCCAGATAGGTTGCTATAGGGTTTGTTTCGAATTTTCCTTTTCTCGCATTGCTCTGTTTCCACAAGGTTTAAAGGTTGGTATGCGATTGGAATTTGGTCGCCGCGAAAGATAGGAGAGGCCTATGAAATAAAATTCAATGAAATCTCGTTTGTTCATCTACGTTAAAAAGTATCTCTTGTTCGTACTTTCACATTTGCCTACAGATAACCAAGTATTAAGTTGCATGATAATCATAATTATGATGATAGAGAAATTTTCCTATCTTATTGTCAAAGACAGAAAGAATACAATAAGAAAATGCAAATTGTACTAAATATTGATGAGCTACTCTATCTATCTTTAAGGAATTTTACAGATTCCATTGATTTGTTTACAGAACAGTCTTAAGCGTTGACACAGATTCTTCAATATAAATGGTAACTCTTATATCTAGGCAAAAATTGAGAGGTAAATTATTGAGTTAAGTATATTAAAACCTAAATTTATAGTCAAAATTTATGCTTGTGATTTAATATCTCGATCAGACAGTAATGAATATAATAAACAATTCTCATGAAAATTGTTGTATGTCATCATCATGGTAAACTGTCATTTTGCCTCCGAATATTAATCATGTCACATTAATAGAAATATAAATGTATAAAGTCAAATCAGTTTAAAAAAGTTTCCTACCCTCAAATAAAAAGCTCTGCCAATTTTATGCGTCTGCACATACAACAAATGCATCGCAAATAAAATTCGGCTAATCTAAAAATAATAATATTAATTTTAGCTTTTTTCCTCGGTCTTTTTTCTAACTTCTTACTCTTCTTTTTCTTATGCTTTTAAATAGCTCCTTCAACTGACCTGAAATTAAATTAATTAAATAAATTTAATATGTTTATCTTCAATCATAATAAATTAAAATTTATTATCGCATATGCATCTCTAAGTCAATCGTTGTGCCAGATTAGTTCGTCCCACGCAGCGTATCGGTTGAAGAGGTAAATGAAATGCTATCCGGAGGGGAAAAGTTAAATTACTGAATTTGAGGGTCAAAGGAATAAGTCTTCGACAGACACGCCTATTGAGATGTCTATTGATTTAAAATGTGTTGTTTTGTTTATGGCTTGTGTTTGGTAAATAGGAGCTTATGTGAAGCACCCTTGGAAACAAACGGAGTTGCACTAATAGTTACATATACTCGTAGCTATAGCGTACTTCACCCATTTAACATTTAGTGTCGTTTGTAACAAGTTCACGATTCTGTACATACATGCATTAGTAGCATAAAAGTATTACTTTTAGTAATATTTTAAGGCTTATATCAAAATACTTGGAGGAAATTGTTATTTAATTGAAATCTAATAAAATTGGAAGATATAAAGTTCTAAATCACAATTTTACAAGTCCACAGTGAAGTGCTGAATTCCAGTAACGTTTTGAAATAGTTGGATTTAAGCAAAGTAGAAAAAATTTTGGAAAACTCTTAACGAAGGCTATGTCCAGCAGTGGACGTCCAAAGGCTGATATGATGAAGCAAAGTGATGCTGACGAATATTACGATGCCTAAACAAGTTTTCTTTGGGTTATTTGTTTTTTTTTTATTGTTTAAGTTTACGTTTTAGTTTCTTTTTTTTGTTTGTAATTAATTGTATGATAGTTTTAATATGTAAGTAGATGTTTAATTTAATTATTTGAAGCAAAGTAGCATTCTGGATATTCTTTTTATATTTGAATTATGAATAAGTAGGTAAATATGATATCATAGTTTGCACATAATCAATACTTCACTTTTAAATAAAATCATTTTCAGAATTCAAACAACTTAAGTTCAAAAATGAATTGCTAATTCAGTTTCATTCATTTCAAGCTTTCCCTCTTTTCTGTATGATTCGATCCTTGCTAACAAATCAACGGGTTCACAAAGGAAAATTGCCTTTATGATCTTGTATTACAATTCATTTTTACATCATCTATATTTTTTAGGGGTTTTCCGCGAATAAGTGGTCAATTCTGAATTTATAGGGTAGCTTACTAATCCCTGGGGTTTTCCCTGCTCTATTTCTAAATTATACTGTACTATAGTTAAAAGGGCGGAGTTAAAATTGCTCCAGTATAACATTCATATCGTCTCATTATTCTAAGTAGACGGTAAAATAAAAGGCATCAAAAATAAAGCAATTAAGTAATTGAAAGCAATAAAATTCATGATATAAACATTTAAAATGAGACGTTTGACAAATATACGCATTTACTAAAAACCTCGAAATTAGGGTAGGGTCGTAGTAATGACCCCGTTTACCGTTATCTATAGCGATCATAGCCACAGACCCTAAATTGCCGCCAAATTTAAATTTCGAACATCATAATCTAACTTCTTGAGGGCGAATAAAAAAGATTAAAATTCGAAAAGTTTTTATAACGTCATCATTTGATTTTATGTTTTGCGTATTGGTTGATATAGCTTAAATTTGTTTGTGTGTAGTCGATGAGAACTCTAACATCTGCCGTTGTCTGGAAGCGGCTCGCGCGCATTTGAAATTTTGAAAAAGGAATCGACGCCACAGCAACAGATGCGACATGGATTCCTAAAAGCAGATGTTTATTAAATACCCTCATAGATTAAAGTGGGGAGTGCTTTTGTTTTTTCATTTCTTGCATTGGACAATATTGTTTAACTGGTTTGACCCTTTATTAACGATATGCGGGCAAGATAACATGATAATTGTTCGTCGTCTTTCATTGTCCCTGATGTACGATACGAAAATTGCTAATAATTGTGCTTATTACTTTATATTGGCTTGAATAATGGATAATTTTTTGTAAGATCGACTCGATGTCTTAAGAATATAAATATCGGGTGCAAAAACTAGATGTAATTGATAATAAGAGGTGTAAAACTGAAGAATGTAGAATTACACGGTCGAATTGTTTTTTTCTGTGTGCAACATTGGAACGTTTATGCCTGTGTTAAATATACGCAGAAAATAGCGTAACATATGCATACCATATTCGATTAAAGAACAGACGTTGAATTAAAACAAAAACAGTACAATCAACGGTCTTTTTAGTACGTTATTCCCGTAGCGAAGGTGAAATTTCACGGCCAATTTTTATATGATTCGTGGAACTTAGCACTGGTTTAATCTAAACTACGGGTTAACTGCCGTATGACATGCAAGCATTGCGTGGAATGGAATTAGATAAAAGTTTCAAAACAATTCCATAGAGGCATTTACGGAATGAGGAAGCCACGGAAATAGGTTGAATTAAATATTTTGCGTAAATTATTACGTCTTATGGAAATTGTTTTTAGTTCTGTTGTGTAAGGTGGTATAGAATACGTTTGTAGTTTTCATTGATCGTTTGATACTTGGCTTATTCGAATTGTTCTAAATTTGAATTCGAAAGTTTCAATTTATGATACTTACCTTTCTGAAAATTTTGACCTTACTTACTTATTTCCTTTGAACCCTAAAATAAAAGTCAGAGGGGTTTTATTTTGTATAAATTAATGAGTTTTACTATCATCTGCCCGCGGCTTCGCTTTCATTGTATATCTAAATAATCTCAAATGAATGTTATTTTTCCAAACTATCTCTTTGTCTTTCATTAAGATTCGTTCACTAGTGTAGCCGTCAAATGGTAGCAAAAAAATCTCACATTCGGATATTTTACAACATCATCATATCAGCCCAATGACGTCCCCTGCTGGACATAGGCCACACCTAATTTTGATTTTACATTATTAGTTAGAATTGTCTAAAACGACCATTGGTACCTGCTACATCTGTCAGAATTGGCGACGAGATAATCTAACCTATGTACTTAAATGAAATGAAAAATATTTATTTGTTCAATCATTATTGTTTCTTATCCTAGTGATTAGAGTCTCCTTTTAGACAAAAAAGGCCTGTATTAGGAGGCTCCGCTCTTCCACAATAGTAAAATGTGATAATCAAACAAATATAAAGCAGTGTGTGTGTTTGTCTGTATGTATTACTTAATATATAATTATTATGTGTACCTACATAATGATGTTGTTAAACTCTTTTAATTACATAGTATTATGTTGATGTTAATAAACGATAAGTTGACAAACATACGCGACATAGCAACACAGTAACCATCATAATAATACTAAAACAATAGACGGTACATTTACCGAGCTTCCTACATCAAAAATTTTCGTGTAGAATGACGTCATCTAACTTACTCGTCCACACAATAGCGGCCACGGGCGAATCCGGCCGCGCCCCCACTACCACTATGGATATAATATTTATGAGGGGTACATTTTACTCTATAATTACATATCGATTCGTCCGTCGGTGTGACGCCCAAATATTATTCATAAGACCTCTTCAATTACTGTTATGTAGGTGTACGAAGGTACTATTTTGTTTAGAATAACCCAACTCATTATTATGATTGGTTACTGTCAGTAGTGAGGTTAAATACGATTATTATGAGTTCTGAAGGTTAGATGTTGTGGTTATATTTCATTATAAATTATGAGGGGTTGATTAAAGGATATCTAATCTACTAGACTGGAAAGCAATTTTTAGTATTTTTGGTATAATTGTGTAGGTATGTGTATATACATAATAGGTGTTCTACACGGTTATAAACTTGCGTTCAAACAGAGTGACCTTAGTGGGAGCTTGGTTGCTATACGCGTAGTTTGTATGAAATTTGGTTTACAACAGCCGGCTACACGGTTGGAATTCACCAAAGGCACCTCTGTCTCTCAAGGCAAGTTTATAACCATGTCGCATATTTTAAATTAAAAAAAATAAGTGTATTTTTATATCATTTTTTAACTAAGTTTTATTAAGTAAATGTCTTACTGCCGCACTCAGAGACGTCAATTAGCAGTAATCTGTCATTAACACAATTTTGTCATTGAATAATCGTCTTTAGGCGTATAGACTTAAGTATTAGGTACACGTTTTTATAAAATAAACTTTAAAGCTAAGTAACAGAGACGTTAAGTAACACTACGGCAGTTAGGTATCACATCAGCAACCCATTATTGTCCTACTGCTGGGCTCGGGTCTTCTCTCCTCTATTCTGAGTGCTGAGAGGGTATTAGGCCGTAATCCACACACCCTGGCCTAATGCGGGTTGGTGGATCAGACATACACTTAGAATTTCTTGTAGGGTATGTGGGTTTCCTCAAGATATTTTCCTTCACCGTTAGCAGATGGTAAGCCAAATGCCTAGTACATATAAATTCCACAAAGTGAAATCCACATTACTGTACTGCTACTACTGCTACTGCTGTAGTACTGCTGGTCGCAATCGAACTCGGACCGCGTGTTTAGCACGCCGAGCTCTTATCCATTGAGCCACCATCGCTTTTAGATATGAATTATTTTAATAACATTGCTATAGGTATCAAATAAAAGATAACACTATAGGAAGACAATTCTTATCTACTTCTTATACGATTTATATATAATAGCATTATAGTATTTCTTAACCCTATGAACGCCAGAGGCGTCTTTACACGTAAAATGAAAATGTGCTCACCACGACAATGATGGCATGGCACGTCAAAAATGTACTGTATTTTAAAAGCTTGGCGCACAAGGCACGGCGATACCGATTTGACGTGGCGGTCAAAAGGTTAATAAGCAGGTATCTGACAGTTTTCCAAACCATGCCTTTTAACAACAATAGAATATTAACAACAAATATTAACAAACACGTTTTTGTTAGAACTGATAAAATAGATAACAATAAAATATTATTCTGTTATTCTATTTACCCTAAAAAATAACCTTGTTCTAGTCTCATTCTAGACTTAGTTGTGACGTCATTACATTACAGTTAATAAAGGTATTATTTATGTAACAGCAACGTTTACTAAAATAGGCCATTATTTTAAAACAACGGGTGATACATGTTATCAACATTTCATGTTAGGCCTTAAAATTAATCAGAATAAGTGCCTACGGTGGCTATTAATTAAGCCAAGGTGCCTATTAGAATGTTTGCATGTCTAACTTCAATACACATTTTTGTCGAAACTTCCCCTTAATAAAATAACCTACAAATATCACCAATAAAAAGATCAATTCATGGAGATAATAAGCAAAAGTGAAAGCTTACACGTGATTTCGGAGTCCCGTTGGCAACATACCTGTTGCAGTCTTATTTACGACCCAAAACAAGCGCTTTATCTCGCCCCGTCCATATAATACGGCCATAAAACGCTCCACACCGATCCATTTACGACTTCTTGCATAACACCCTTTGTTTATAAACAAAAAGATTTTCAAGGTCCTCGCTACCTTGCGATTTTAAGTCGCAATTGAGTTTAGTGACCGTTTTTCGGCCGTCGCGTAAACGTGCCACACGTTGTGTGACAAAAAATATACGCTTAATATTCAGTGCGCATACGTATTTATTAACAGATGTTGATTGATGTATTGTATTCAAAGTGGTTGTAAATAAATATTATAGAAATGTTACCACGGTTCCTTGCCGATAGCTCGCGATTCCTTTTTGTTTCACCTTTAAAGTTTACCTTACTTACCTTTACCATACCTTTACCTTCGCTTATATTTACAGCTTCAATGAATTTACTATTGTGATATTATAAAGAGGTAAAGATTGTGACGTTGTAGGGGTTCTTCCCGGGATCTACTGAACCGATTTGAAAAATTCTTTTAGTGTTGGATAGACCATTTATCGAGGAAGGTTATTAGCTATATCACAGCACGGTACGGCTAATAGGAGCTGAGCAGTGGCCAAATAAAGAACGATGGTAGCGAAGCTCCGCGCGACTTCTAGTAGTGCATAATTGAGTAATATGTGAGTTTTGAAGTGATGCGGACGTTGACAGAAAAATGCTTTGTGTTTATAACAATTAAGGTAGGTAATAATTACATTCTGTTTTAAGTTCCCATCAAATTAAGTTGATGGCGAATAATTTGCATACACTTACCTACATATTTTTTGAGTGTAAACACTTGATTCTGTGATTTTAAACTATGATTGTTGATCGTTAGTACCAAGTTTGAATTGTTATGTGAATTAAGTAATTTGTGTAGATATTCTAGTTAATAGTTAATCTATGCCCGGTATCTGAACCATCAATGCTGCCATTGTTGTTGATAACATATAACTTAAAAAATGTATGGCAGTTGTATGAATAAATTAGGTAGTTCAATTGTTTTACTTTTATATTCAATCAGGTTATAGTTTAATCGATGAATAACTTTTATTTGATGGTTCAGAAATTGGACACTGGTGAAAGAAATAAGTTAAGCCAAAGAGTTAAGCTCGCCTTTGTACATGATTTTTGTATATATTGTATGTATTATTTTCTTGTGTGCAATAAAGTGTTAAAACAAACAAATAAGTGGCAGGCTGGCAGCTTACACAAGTTAGAAATTTGTTTTGATAGCTATATCTTTTAAATGGGTGTGGGTATGAAGTCATACATTAATAGCATCACGTATATTTAATTGAAGGTAAATTAAAAGAATTCACACACAATTCAGGAAGAAGTGCAGCCCATTCACATTTCACAAACTTTGTATTGGTCCCATCACATGTAATAATGGGTGACACAGAACAGAAAAAGAGGATGTTTTGTGGGTGAACCTGTTGCCATTTACTAGACATATTACCAGACGCTATGCTGATACGGAGAATTTTAAGACAAAAAATCAAATAGCAATTTTTCCCAAACAAGAAATCGGACCCCTTGCACAACAGTTGTATATACTCCTGCTTTGTTATCGATACAGTACCTTTAATATTACCATCATAATTATTTCAACCCATAAACCTCCGACTGCTGAGCACGGGTCTCCTCCAAAGAATATGGAGGGTATTTAGCCTATTATACCACGCTGGCCAGACGGGTTGGTATATGGTTTGTTTCAAATTTTCCTTTTCTCGCCGTGCTCTTGTCTGCATAAGGTTCCTCCCTTAGTCGCCTTTTATGACACCCACGGTAGTGACATAATGTGTTCTTAACCCTTTGAACGCCAGAGACGTCTATACACGTAAAATGAAAATGTGCTCACCACGCCAATGACAGCATGGCACGACAAAAATGTACTGTATTTTAAAAGCTTGGCGCTCAAGGCACGGCGATACCGATTTGACGTGGCGGTCAAAAGGTTAATCCGTCACTACAGGGATATTATATATGGTATATATGGTTTTAATTAAGATTTAGATGCTTCCAATCTATCTAAGAAATCAAATGTTAGTAACAGTCACTTACCAGCTTTTCTGCTATTTGTTCAAGAAATACAATATCGATCCTTCTCTCTGTGGTCGGTTCTTCATACCTGAGAATGATTTGTCCCTATTCTGGATGATCTGCATCCACCGGCATGTATACATATTCGGAATTCGATTTCGGACAGTCAAGCAAAAGTTGGTTGACGGCTCTGTTTGGTTGAGAAACGTCTAATACCATTAATATATTTATGTAGATTAGCACAGAAAGTTTTAGTTTATTACTATAACACAATTTGAAATTTGTAAAATAAACCGTTATTAAATTATGATCATAAATCTTTAACCAATCACAATATAATATTCTAATACCAAACAGACTAAAATAAGAACAGTATTCGAATAGAAAGTATAATATAATTATGTATGTAAAAATCGGACAAAAAGTGCGAGTGTGGGGAACATGGCGGCGAGACGCACCGGGAGGGGAGAGCGGGGCGGAGCGGACAACAAAAAACTAATAATAACAGTGTGTGTCACCCCATCAGAGTGGTGTCCCATTCCTGCGTCAGCCGACGTCACTCGTGTGAACTTTGTATGCCATTTTGGATCGAGACGCTTTTGGATGCGAGTTTAATAATAGCGATATATTCGTGTATTCAGCTCGCTAGTCTAGGAAAATTATTTAGTAATATGTTTATTAGATGGGTAGATGGATAGATTAGATAGGTAGGTGTTGGTAGGTAATCTATATATATAAAAATCAATTGCTGTTCGTTAGACTCGCTAAAACTCGAGAACGGTTGAACGGATTTATCTTATCTTGGTCTTCAAATGTTTGTGTTCATGTCGTCTAGGGAAGGTTTAAAAAGTGAGAAAAATTCGAATACCTACCCTAAAAACAGCCCTTTCCTTTTTTCCACATAAACGTTTTCTAAATAAAATGTAGAGTCAATTTGAACTTTTGAGGCAGTACGAAGTCTACCGGGTCAGCTAGTATCCTATATTTATAAAGTAATTAGGAACCTTAATTCATATAACTAATAAAATCTTCTTCTTAGCTTGTCGACAGCAAATCGTTTAAATTGTGTCAGCCCAAAATTTGGCCATTTCCACTGACTGCAGAGACTAAGAATTAACTACCGCACTCAGAGACGTCAATTAGCAGTGATCTGTCATTAACACATTTTTTTCATTGAATAATCGTCCTTAGGCGTATCGACTTAAGTATTACACGTTTTTACTAAATAAACTAAATAAGTAACGTTTCTGAGTACGGCAGTTATACTAATATTATTATTTATTTATTATGTTGTGTCAAGGTTGCGGGCGGCCGTTGCTTGCAGGCGGCACGTGATCGCTCGCTGTGGCGTAAATAGGTGAGGCCTATGTCCAACAGTGGACGTGTGATATGATGATGATGATATTATGTATCTACCTAAGTGCATTAAAATTAAACTCTTTATAAACGCAAACTAAAATAATGTTATTTTTAAATAATTTTAATTAAGAGATTGATGCATCGGTTGCGTCAATCTCTAAATTAAATGTACACGGTATTAAGTATATTATAAAGATTATAAATGTTGTTGCACATTTTGAAGTTTTATTTTAGCGAGTGCAAAATTTTAATTGCACAAAAACGTGTATTCATCGTACTTAAATAATTTTATTTGATAAGAGAACTTACATATTTAATAATTTAATAAACACTGCTTTAAGATGCTATCTTTTATTATTAATTAGTTATATTTTTAGTATGCGCATTATTATAAATTTGTTTTCGTGTATTCAGAATCAGAATAATTTATTGCGATAAATGTAGGTATAGAGATTATAATATAATATGTGTTAGAATTATGACAATATGATCCAATACATTTTACCACACGGTATGCAAAAGTTACAATATTAAATGTTACAGATGATAATAGAATCAGGTCTGAATCAGAATTAGTAAAAATATGTAGGAATACTTTATTTTATATAATAATATGTACGCGAAAGTTTAAAAATTATTATAATATGTGATTTATAATTCGTATCAAAACATTTTAAAGTCGAGACCACCACTATTGCTAATCTCCAACATAAAATTACTTCTATCAATTTGTTCATAGAACATTTTTCAACGGATTTAAATCTCCGTTCACCTATCATTACGAGGGCGAAACTAATCCACCGTGTAATCTAACGTAATTATAACATGCTTCGGCTAGTGTAAGTCACGATTTGTGCTATCTAGGCATGGGGCGAGAGTTTAAAAACTACACTGTCCCTGTGTGTGTTGAGTTCAGATATGTATATAGATACCGTAGCGGGAATCTGATTATCATCGCGGACTTTGTTGAGTTGGAGGCACAAAGGGTACACTTCAATCTGTAGCGATATATTTTCTTGGAATTTGGGCTAAATCAGATGATTTCAAACAGAAAATAATGCGTTATTTTATATAAATTTTAATGCTAAACAAGAAAAGGAAAAATTTAAAAGCACAACGGAACATAAAATCGCGGCAATGGCTTTGTAAATAAATATGCATTACATCTAAGAATTCTGAGTAAATTTATATGCTTCTTATCGTGAAAAACTCAAAATATAATTTTGGAATAAATACATATTATTATGTTCTTTATCTATTTACAACACGATCGGTGCAATTCGATCGAAACTTCAGACAAATAAAAAAGATATTTAATATTCCTTCCATAATCATTTAATAAAGAATGCCATTACCTTGTTGAAGATCACAAACATAATTTCAACTAAACAACACAACAATTTCTACAGTTCATGAGTTTTTCTAGAGCAGTTGAGAGATGCACATTACTCAGAATAGAAATTGTTTTTCAAAACCAAGTACGATTAAGCTTTTGAACGCCACATCATCAGTTTTAATTCAGTTTTATAGGATTTGCTGGCTATAACCGACGTTGTCATTCAAAAGGTTAAAGAAACCATAAAATCGGTTAGCAACAGACTTTCGACTCTAGTCAAGGTATCTTTTTAGCATCAATATCTTTTTTTGATAGAAACCATTATATTGATCCATATTTCCCGGCTAGGTGTGCCACCTTCCTAACATTAAGGCCGTGAGTTAAACCGGCTGATAATCCGGGATGTAAACACGCGAAACACGATCGCCTCCCGAGCCCGCCACCGTCGCTAGCGATGTCAAATATAATCAGAACTTACATAAATAAATATTTATTTATTTTAAACGATATTTTGCCTTTATGGATCCAACAGCAACGGTAGCTGTACCTTTTATTATTGTTAATACATTATCAAATCGCTTGTAATAATTTTTTGACTTTTTTACTTGTAAAACTATGTAAAACAGGTTTCTGATTTCAAACTTTGTCATTAGTTTCATAATGATGAAATATTTAATCAAGTGGTATAAAATAGTTATTCTTTAGAACAAACATGTACAATTTTTTACACATTTACACAACTCATAAATTATAATACACGTTTACGCTTTAATTTAGTTAGTTTTTGATTTAAATTCTGAATTTAAACCTCTTGAAAACAAAAGTGTAAATATTGCGCGTTGAACTACCGAAACAGAAGATTTCTTGGAGATAAACAGCTGATTTCTCGATCATATATTCTTATTTATACAATAACAGGTTTCTCTAGATCTGATTCTTATAGCACGTGATTGACGAGCAGCTGATTCTGATTCACTGCTGCTTATATTATCTACATAAATTATTAAAATCCATAATTGACTCTGTTGATATACTTCTTTTAGGTTGCATAGATTATATTTTAAAGAAAATAGATCAAGGACTGAAGTGTGACGTAAGCTATTTATCACGTTGACACGTTTCTGTGAGTTACATGGGCGAAGCATCGAGGAGAAACCAATAAATAATATTTTATCACATCATGCGAATAGTGCTGAAAGTTGTACTATATAGTTTCATCTGTGGTCGTCTAAAACGGGTCTTATTAATTTTTGATGTGTATGTAGTATGTTTAATCATTAGAATAATTTGAGCTCAATAATTTTTTTATATTTTTTTTTTTTATACCACGACGGTGGCAAACAGACGTACGGTCCAATAATAATAATACCAGGTTATACATATACGGGTACTTGATTGAAAACTTAATCCGCCAAAATGCAAATGAATCAGAAAAGTGGTCCATTCTACCTTTTTCCCCTCAAAAATAAACTGAAAATGATTGATTACGATATCGAGATGCAAAATGCTTATAATCGATACATTTATCGGTATTTCATCAACGTCAGAAACTGATGGTCGTCAAAACATGAACTCGAAAGAGTTATGGGCAATTTACTGTAATAAATTATATGGTTTATCGGCTAATCTAAGAAATCCTTATATTATAACATACGCAGCACTGGTTGGATACGTCGTACGATAATTACTAACACTTTTAATCCAAAAACGTAAAAATTGGGAAGAATATTTCGATTTTATTATTTGCTACATCATTCACTTGGGTATTTTGGAAATACTGGATAATAAATAAAAATATCTATAAATATAAAGTTACTAAACATGTTAGGTATCTATTTTAAAGAATTTTTATTTCATTTCAAATTTATTGCTTGTTTTTAATTGGTTTTGGATTTTCACGTTTGACTTTTAATTTTCAGTAAGAATTTCGATTTAAAAATAAGCGTTTAATGAGCTAGCTGGCCAGATTTATAAATTAAATTTGGAACTTGAAATTCTAACGTCAAAACAAGCGTTCTAAAACATTGAAATTGACAAAAGAAACAATGCAAAACGCTAAATTAAATTCAAATATCGAAAGAGGAAGTCGACGCGCCGCCCCCGCGTCTCTACGAGATTTATTATATTTGTCCTGCGCTTATTTCATTATTGCCAGTCGGCAGTCGCGCGATTCCGAACAGGGCCGTTGAAATTTTAGGAATAGTTTGTAATGTCATTGATCTCTGATAGTCACGAATGTGCGGGTTGCACATTCGTGATTATGTTGTTCTTTGAATTAATGAATTGCTTATTTTGATATAAATTTGGTCGTAGTAAGTATATCATGTTCAAATCATGTTGTGATGTTTACTAATTGATTGCTTTAATCGTTTCAGGTAATTTGAATTGCAATCAACAGTGAAGGTATCATATTCGGTACATTTGATTATTTATCAGCTTTGCAAGTGTCGCTAAAATCCTTTTCAAGGTTTAGCCACAATTAACTAGCAAATATCCAACCAAACATCTTCACGAACTTTCAAATTTATAATAGTATTAGAATTATGGCATTTCCAAACAATTTTATTTCAATAAGAAAAGTAAGGGGAGTTAATGGATTGAACAATTCAAAACAAGAATAACGTGAGAGGGTTAAAACGTTATGTAAATTGCGAAAATAATTTTCTAACTTAACTGTAAAAGCTCACAAAAACTTTTTGATGGGCTCCCACTGAGCACAGTACACTTAACATTTTCCAACAATTCATTCCTGTTTTGTATTTACAATTTAAACATTTTCTGTCCGAAGACACTAAAGTCTATTCGAAAACGAACTTCTTCAAAACATTTAAAAGTTTCAAATTCTTAATTCAAATGTCGATTAAATGTTCGTAAAATTTCGCTTATACAATCACTTATGAATAGAAAGCGTTCAATGGATATCTATCTCGTTCACACTTGGGAATAACCTTATCAATCTAACACGAATCGAACAATAGCGTCGCATGTTTGATTTATACAGTCGCTTAGTAGGAACATTACGGATAATTATAGTGCGATTGAATGATGTTAATGCTTTAGTTGTTTTAGTGGGATAACTTTTAAGTACCTTACAGTGTCACATGATTAATGTGCCACCTGACATATTTATAAAATAATTAAAAAAAAAAAAGGAAAAAACTATTTTGATCATTTTCATTAAAAAATTTAAATCTTAAGAATTAAGTTGATGTTTCGTTCTCGCAACCGCACCACACTTTATAGATTTTTGAGTAAGTTTTTAAAACGTTCACAACATATTGTGGAATTTTGGGTAGGTAGTTTTTAAAACATTTACATCATATTAAAGATATGTGGGTAGTTTTTAATACATTCACGTCATTATTATGTTATTTTGGGTAGAGTTTTAAAATATTTAATATCTTATATATATATTTATTTAATATCCTTTAATGCTTAAAATGTTCTCTTAACTCCTTGCTTAAGCTTTTCGTAAAAACGTTTACCAAATTATTTCAAACTTAGAACTTCAGCCTCTAAAAAGGCAATTTCAAATTGCGAACTGTCAATTGGAGCGTTCGGCAACAAATCCCAAGAGGTTTCGTTCGAACTACACCTCCACAAAAGCCGAACAGAAGTAGGAGCTCAGCTCGCGAGCTTTTCAAGGGTGGTGGCTGCTTTCGGCGGGAAAGCAGCGGCTTGAAGTGAGAGGGGGTGAGGTAGGGTGGTAGAGGGGGGCGTGATGGCTCGTATTGATTTAGTGCCGTCGTCGACGGAGCTATGTACTGTTAGGTAGGTGAGTATCGCCCGATGTCGCTTGATGCGCTTTCTTTGAGTCATGAATGGAGTGCGAGGATAAATGATGAGCTTGCACAGACGTACGGACGTGGAATAGAGAAAATAAAATGGGTTATATTACCGTTGAGTTTGTGTTTGATGTGAATTGAGGATAGGTATAAATCTTGGTACGATGATATTATGAGACAATACATACTTAGCTAAATTTATTTTCTCTCAATATAAAATAAAGTCCACTTTTTGTAAAATACACTTTCAAAGATACTTGAGACCTGTATTTTATATATGAAATTCTCTTTAAAAGACACTAGGCGTGCGAAATTATTATATCAAAATAAATATCAATTTCTTTCAAATCGAAAAGCAAAGAAAGTGAATCCGCTAACAATAGTAATACCTATAAATAGATTCTAGCAATTTTCCAGTGCAGTTAATATAAAAGCGCTTTTCGCTGCTGCAGCGCTTAGGTCCCAGGGGACCTTCTAGCGTCGAAGATTTAAATGGATATTTAACTTTAGTCTCAAGGAACCCAAAGTCTATTGCCTTCGCTCTCGGAGTCTGAATGTTTTTTATTTGAAGAAAAACTTGCGAAGCTCCAAGCAAATGGTTTTAAATAGTCCAGATATACCGTTTTAAAACTTTTGTAATGGTTTTTATTTAAGAGGGTTCATACATTTTCAAGTTGCTCGCAAATAGGTTTTTAAATCACGCACACAGAGCCGAAACATGCACACTTCTCTAATGCTGTGTGGTACAACAATATAGCGCGTACTAATGAGTTTGGTATTTTCTAACCTCGTATTTTGTTAAAGTTGGATAGGACAAAATTTCAAATTAAATTAATCAATAATTAATTGTTATTAATCGTATTGTATTCTATAAACAATTAAAATACAATTTTATTATAAAGAAAGAAAAATACAATTAATTTTATATAACACTAACAATTAATTTCTCAATAATAACTGCGGCTGATATGATGATGATGATGAATGTGACTATTTGAGGTCAAAGTGGTGAAAATGTCCGCCATCTTGAACTTAGTTGTTTTTGGGCTGATCGCCTCCAAAATCGATATCTGACAATCCCACTGATCACTGGGCATAGTTCTGAAGTCAAAATTGTAAAAATGCCCGCCATCTTGAACTTTGTTGTTTTTGGGCTGAGTGATACCAAAATCGATATTTGACGATCCCATTGGTCACTGGGCATAGTTCTGAAGTCAAAATTGTAAAAATGCCCGCCATCTTGAACTTTGTTGTTTTTGGGTTGAATGATACCAAAATCGATATTTGACGATCCCATTAGTCACTGGGCCTAGTTCTGAAGTCAAAATTGTAAAAATGCCCGCCATCTTGAACTTTGTTGTTTTTGGGCTGAGTGATACCAAAATCGATATTTGACGATCTCATTGGTCACTGCCCAAAAACAACAAAGTTCAAGATGGCGGCCATTTTCACAATTTTGGTTTCAGAATTATGCCCAGTCACCAATGGGATCGTCAGATATCGATTTTGGTATCACTCAGCCCGAAAACAACAAAGTTCAAGATGGCGAGCATTTTTACTATTTTGACTTCAGAACTATGCCCAATGAGCTATGGGATAGTCAGATATCGATTTCGGTATCACTCAGCCCAAAAACAACAAAGTTCAAGACGGTGGGCATTTTTACTATTTCGACTTCAGAACTATGCCCGGTGACCAATGAGATCGTCAAATATCGATTTTGGTATCACTCAGCCCAAAAAAAAACAAAGTTCAAGATAGCGGGAATTTTTACAATTTTGACTTCAGAACTATGCCCGGTGACCAATGGGATCGTCAAATATCGATTTTGGTATCACTCAGCCCAAAAAAAACAAAGTTCAAGATGGCGGGCATTTTTACAATTTTGACTTCAGAACTATGCCCAGTGACCAATGGGATCGTCAAATAACGATTATGGTATCACTCAGCCCAAAAACAACAAAGTTCAAGATGGCGGGCATTTTTAAAATTTTGGCTTCAGAATTATGCCCAGTGACCAATGGGATCGTCAGATATCGATTTTGGTATCACTCAGCCCAAAAACAACAAAGTTCAAGATGGCGGACATTTTTACAATTTTTACCTTAGGACCTGGCCCAGTGACTAATGGGATCGTCAAATATCGATTTTGGTATCTCTCAGCCCAAAAACAACAAAGTTCAAGATGGCGGTCATTTTTACAATTTTGACTTCAGAACTAGGCCCAGTGACTAATGGGATCGTCAAATATCGATTTTGGTATCTCTCAGCCCAAAAACAACAAAGTTCAAGATGGCGGTCATTTTTACAATTTTGACTTCAGAACTATGCCAAGTGACCAATGGGATCGTCAGATATCGATTTTAGAGTCCATCAGCCCAAAAACAGCAAAGTTAATAATTTGATCTTTAATAAAAAAAAAATTCCATAACAAAGTATCAACTGGTATTGAACTCTCTTGAAATATACAAATATTACGTAAACATCGGACCGGGAGCGCGGGGAGCAAAGCGTTACGTCCTCTCTCTAGAAGGCCTCAGCCGGTACTGATTTCTCACGGCCTGTGCGCCGAAATATAAGGCGTTTTTAGGCTCTTTTCAAAAATCATTTTAAAATATTTCTAAAGGGTTTTCGAAAATATTATGGACATTTATAAATGACAACATCTTGCTTAATAATTAAATGTAAAAAAATCGACTTTTTAAACACATATAGTGTACCAAAATTCTAATCAAACTTGATCAAAGTTCAACGTTTTTGAGAATTTTAGTTTTTAAGTTTTAGTTATAAAAAAATGAATATTTCTAATATTTTTTCAATACACTAACTAAAGGACTATATGTAGACCTTAAAACAAGCTTTTTTTTCTATGCTTTTCAATTACTTTAGTCCCTGGCGAATCTGAAAGTAGGCTTGTTTCGTAGAATTGCTTAAAACACTGTGCGAAAGAACTGTTCTGACTAAAATACTAATAATAAATAGTTTGTTTTTCTTAATACACTTTTTAGACAAGAAAACTGTTGTCTATGTATGCCAAAAATAACTTCGCTACATATAAAGACATATTCTGTAGCGAACGTGGAAATCTCGTGATTTCATGGATTTCTGTATGAACCCTCTTAAGTTTGTTTTGCTTTTTGTAGTAGGAAAGGCTTTTATAATGTCTATGAGGCTTATAAAATTAAGTGATAAAATCCTTTGTTGTGATTTAGAGGTTATTGAAGGTCATAACATAACTGGCGCAATTTGTGAGTGATGCACTTTTGCCTTCTCCCTTCAGAGAATAAGGCGAGACGCTATGTTGTTATGGCAAAAGGTCATATGTCTCAGACAGGCTCTATATTTAGAAATGAAACCTCTACTGTATCAAAATAATAGATTTTACCAAAAAATATAGATTTATTTGAAGTAAATTGGACAGTTTCGGTCTCATGGTTGTAGTACATATTTGAAAACAATATAAGTTTGAAATAAATCTTTTTATAACTGATTAGATATTTTTCAATAGGTACCTAATAAAATACGCTTTTTGTTGACATTTAATTAAATATTCGAAAAATAAACTATGCTTTTAGAAAATACTGATGAAATACGACATATTCCAAGAAACTAAACACGGAATACCTGTTACAAAATGTACCTACCTAACTGTCACTTATATCATATATAAAGTCAATTGACTTAAGCGAAAATATAAATTGAATAGTCGAACTACGACAAAAATTAATATTTATAGTTTTCTTTCAAGTTGTAGATAATAAATTTCAATAATTTCTAGGTCATCGTTCGTAGTTTAGTAATTCAGTTATAAAAACACGATCCCAATAATGGATTGTTGATACAAAAATAGTTTTAAGAATTCGTACAGAGTAATCAAATTTATGAGCCCACTGAATTACCTGTATTTTTTACGCTCGTATGTTTTAATGATCTTTTAAAATTATTCTAATGCTGTAATTATAGAGATTTTATGACAATACAATATTGGAATCAGTGTTGATCGGTTTATTCCGGCATTACAGCTAAGTTTTGTAGATCTGGAATGAAATCGTTCAGTAATAATGTAAAATTTTGTAGCGGTTTTAAAGATTTTGAATATTAAGGTATCAGTACATTACAAACATTTATCATTTTGCCACTTAAACGGTATACAAATCTATCAATGATCTACTTGTGAATGAAAATAATCTAAAAATAGTAACTAGATCATGACGCAAACAAAGCAATCAACAACTAAAAATAAAACTATGGCAATTTTAAACGAAACCAGACAGTTACCTTTTACACGCAACATTCATTCGAAACACCTCAAAAGCAACTCGCATTCTCTGTGGCAACCTAATCTGTGACGACATAAAGAATTTTATGGTTGTTGTGGCGAAGTCTGCGCCTACTCTTTACACCCGGTTTTGGGTACTCTACCTACTTATTTTAATTACCATTTTAATTGCTATACGACCGCTGATAACGATCTCATAAACATCATTGTTCGAATTCACAAAACCCTTCCCAAAAATATATTTTGACTGCCTCGTTTGCGCAGCGGTTGTGTATACGGTTGCGGTTTATTAGGTGTCGAGTTCGATCCCCGGGTTGGAACTAATATTTCTATGATCTGCAAATTTTTGTTTCGGAGGTTTTGTGTTTTTCTATGTATAATATGTATGTTTATCAGTTCTCTAGATCCCATAATAGTCGACAATACAATTGCTTTACCACCCTTAGAGTAAATGTCGTTTGCATATCACAAAACAATAACGTCTATTTTTGCTTGTAAGCGACAGTTGTCATCAAAGCGTCACGCATTAAAATGAGCCTTATTGATATTTAATTTTGATGGAATTTTTTGTTAGAAGTGGTAAAGTTCATATATGGTCGACTATACTATCTAAAAAATAATGTCTCAAACATTTATATTAACGAACTTCTTCATCATTATTGAGTTTTAGCTACTGAAGGCTTTCACTCAGTATCTGTCTTTAGAGATAAAGGTTTTTTGTCCTTATTTATAACATCAGAAAAATAATAGATTGTCCTACCCCTTTTGAAGATAGTAATAACTTTTTGACGCCTAACCGTGATGTTATTCGGAGTAAAACTTTAAATATACGGTTACTTTACAGTCAGTATTTGCAATTCACAGACAGAAGTCGCTCCGCAGGTAGGACTTTAGAGTTATCTTTTATTTATAACTACGCAAAGAATCCCTCTTTATTGTTTTACTATAGATTGTCGAAACATTCTCACGTAACCGTAATATTCTATTTAACCTTAAGGCGAGTATAGATTAAATCATTTTCTCCAGAATTTTCACGTATTGTACAGTACAATTGGATGCGGGCGGCACGGGGTCGCTCGCTGTGGTGGAAATTATTTAAGGCCTATGTTCAACAGTGGACGTCATTGGGCTGATATGATGATGATGATGTATAGTACAAGGTAAAGCTAATATTAAACGCGATTGCATACTATAAACTGTTTTGAAAGTAATATTCACGAAGAATAAGCACGCCTGTATCATACCTTCGTAACAAAACGTCAACGCATCTCGATGTTTTGCGACTATAAAACGCTCTAGCTAGTGTATATGTTACGGCTAAAGGTAGGTGTGAACATAAACTTAAGATTAGCCGGCTAAACTTAGGTTAGGTTAGGTTATAAACTTAATAAATAAATAGGATAAACTTAATATTAGCCGGCTGAAATTAGGTTTATGTTCACACCTATATTTAGCCGTAACATATACACTCACCCTTATGCTAACAATCTTCTACACATATCTGAAAAATACGCATGTTCAATCTATTTTTCAGGTAGGTACAAACGTTTGTTAGCATAAGGGTGAGTGTATATACCAAGTAGAGCAGGAATATAAATAAACTTTAATATTATTCTACTTCTTTTCTGAGAGCGTAGTATTTATTCATGTAACGATTGATCGTAAGTCTGATTAGATGTATTATCTTCATTTTAATCTTTCACAATCGAGTTCATTGAGTAACCTTATACAGTATGTAGAACATAAAACAGTTACCAACAGAAATAGTAGGGGACAGCAGTCCGGAAACCAGCGGGTGTTCTCTCATAATTATATTCACGTCTGATATTTTTGAACTTTCACGTGGGTATTATTTCGGCAGTTTTTTTTTTCTAAACTCCGTGATTTACATCAGTTCTGTGAACGGTGTCGGATTCTGTGGATGTCAGCGTCGAAAGCTTTATGCGGGGGTAAAATTTATTTTGTTTTAAACGATCCCAAAGTATTGTCTCTATATATTAAGTTGTGATGAATAATCACGTGCTAAATATATTAATGAAATTAAGAATATGTTACTAGAATATATTCGTGTGTGGACATTGTGTAAAATAGGGTCATTAAGCGTGTGGGAGGTAATGAATAATATCTATAATTTTTCACAGATATTTATTTATTTTAGACGAAGAATAACATGACATATTATAATGGCGGAATCCGGTGTAAGAATGTATTCCGAGAATTATTTTGAATCATTCATGAAAATTTCCACATCGCGAGTCATGCACTGTGACAGTGGGTAATTTTCATAACATACCTATGATTATTTTAGTTATATTCATATTAATAAAAAAGTCTATATATAAATGAGAACGTATGTAATTTAAAGAAAATATTATAAATCTAATTTAAATGAATATAGATAAAAATTCTAAATTAATTCTAAAAAACCCTCTCAGCTCTCTAGATAGAGAGAAGGCCCAGCAGTGGGACACTAATGGGTTGCTGATGATGATGATTCTAAATCCACCATTGTTTGTTATACGAATAAGTATTCTTTTAAGGAAAAAAAAATGTTGTCTCTTATTAATATTTGTCTGAAGGTAAGCGGTTACCGTCGCCTATGTAATACATTATATTTCTAAATCATGAAATGTTTGAACCATAATATATAAATCTAAATGAATAATCAGAACACTTATCCGAACCATACAAAGTAAAAACAATTAGTTGCCACAAAGTGTTACAATAAAAGCGAAGCTCTCTTCTTTCCTGTTAGTTTTCGCTCCCTTGCACTTTTCCCGACCAAAACGAACAAAAGATTTACGTCCACCACGTCTGGGCCTTTCTCTTAGACTCTTGCTTCTAGTTATATCTAGTTAAACTGCACCTTTAATGTGGAAGGTAAAATACTTGAGAGTTTTAAACTTGGATAATCGTATTTTATTTTATTTTTTATACTGCTAAAGGTTGATAACTTCTAACCTGCCTGAGTAGATAATATGCTATATATAAGTGCTATTCGGGGACACAGTTTGCCCGCTACTTAAAGTAAATTTCTGTAATATTCGCTGAACCCATCACCATTACTGGGCAACGGTGTCTTCTATCTAGAGAGCTGAAGTGTGATCAATATACACTAGAAAAAAATACGTCTCTAGAAAAACAATATAAAAAAAGTACCTAATAAAAATAATAGTACTAAGCAATGATTTTGTAATAGGTATACAGAAAGAACCAGAAACGTTAATAGCGTGTCAAAGACTCATGGTACATAAACAAACACCTTGCCACAATATGTATTTTCGCAGATTTCGAAGAATATGCACATAACACATGTGCATATTCTTCGAAATCTGCGAAAATGCGCTTGCGTTAATAAAAAAAATCCTGGATACAAATTCAAAGTAATTCCCATAGCATAATCAGCCCAATTCTAATGACACGTGACCCAATCAATCGAACCAATCATGCATGACAATCATATTATGAAATGAAACGTAGATGAATGGGGAACTATCGATACCTATGCGTATTGGAATGCTTCCTTTGAAAATTATTCAATGAAAGAGTAAATAAAAATGTAATCAAATCGTAGTATGATAAAACATGATTTAGGTTGTCTGTAATAAGTGTTACTTAAGTCATTTAGTCAGTGCGAGATGATTGTCAGGACTCTATGTACCGACTACATAGTAGTAACTGAGTGGCTGTGATGTAATTTGCAAAAAAGGTATGATTATACTTTAACTCGGTAAAGGATGTCGTCTAACAATTGGTAGGGGTATCTGTTGATCGTCTGATAAACTGCTTTACAAAACCATAATTCATTCAAAGAGAGTAATTCTTCTTTTCAAATTTTCCAATGGTACAAAAATAGACTTAATTATGATTTATTAATTCTATTTCCATTTCTACAAAGCTGAATCACACTCAACAATGAGTTAATAATCCAATTAAATTTTCCTTCGACTTGTCTTTACCATGTTTCAAATTCGAATAAATCACCAACTCGAACTCGTCCGACGGAAATAGCACTCCGACGGTCCATAAATCCAAGTCTATTTAAGCAATCTCCAACGAAAAATCTGAAATAAGCCGCATAACATGTCACCTAGCACATAACTTTTTCAATTCAAAAAAAGGATAAAACTAAAGAGCCCCTTTTTGAAATTTATCGCGCTTGTTTGAATTAAAAGCGTACCTATGAAAAATAAAAGAGATAGCCTTTTGATTTAAATGAGTGGACAATACTGCTATATTGATGTTCTACGTCTGTGTGTCTTGTTTCACATAACAAATTCTTTATAACTTTCAAAGAATTTACCACCGCACCACTCAACGCAACTCTAGACGGCACCTATACCACCTGGAACCGATTGCGTTTAACATGGTAAGGTTCCAGCGATCATTTCTCCAAAGTACTACATGCCGGCTCAGGGGTAGACTTCTTGCAGCAGTGTTTCCTGAACGTTATGACATGTCCTTCTTCAAACGAGACATATAGAGAGCAAGGAATCATCAATTTCAATCAATGTTGTTGGCATTTCTCTACTTAATATACAGCTTTCAATAGAGAAACAAACCTTGAAAATAACTGCGAGAATCATATCCGTAAAAGCTTCAAAAACAGTAAATTATTTGTCACCATAACATTAAAAGTCCGCTCCAATTATTTAAATGAACAACTTAATATAGCATAATATGACGTAATAACATCTTACAATAATTAATTTTCCATAATAATGTTATCGCACACACGATCAATGCGAACGAACGATACGCATCGGGTTAAAATAATTTATGCAAATTTATGAAATGAGCGGGATTCGGCACGCACAGCCATAGACTTGTTGCTATGGGCTAGTTGTTTTAAGGTTTTATCGAGTTTTGGCTGTATAGAAACATTGATGTTGAGTTTATAAAATACTTTTTGTATTTGTTTCGGTCTCAGCGGGAGTGTTTCCGACTGCTGCTGCTAATAATAATAACAAATAGTACCTAACCGTATAGTGAAGGATTACGAATACATAATGTCACTACCCCATTCGTGTGTCGTGTCATGCAGACAGGAGCATTGCTAGAAAAGGAAAATTCAAAACAAATCCTATACCAACTCGTCTGGCCAGCGTGGTATAGTAGGCTAAATTCCTTCCACGTTCTTTGGAGGAGACTTGCGCCTAGCAGATGTTTATGGGTAGAAATGATGAATAATAAATATTGGTTTTATGAAGCATTGAGATTTTCTATTATAAAAATCTCAGTATCAGCGATGACCATATGAGCGCGGCTGATATATTTTGATTTGCCGATATACTTTTTTAGCATGTTAAATTGCCTATTTAACCATAAACTTTTAATTAAGTAAAGACTGAAAAAAAAAACTTCCCTAGATATACCAAAACACTGTAACCACTCGCAAACATCGTACGTAATATACGTATAGTGTATACGCCTGTAACAAGAAACAAAAATGAATTAAATTATACGACCGTTGAATAAAAACTTGATTGTTTTCAAGTTTTCTCAAAAATTTTAATAATATATCATTTAACTGTAGACAGGAGTTTTAGAATATCTCTTTATGTTGGTAGTATTCAAGGTTGTTAATTATTGTGACATGAATAATTATTTACATGGAAATGTTTCCACGTACATAGTATCGTGTGCGCAAATGGATATAAATTTAGAACATAGATTTAGAAGCCATTTTGTAATGCGCAAACTATGACGCATAAAATAATTAATATAAAAACATTAACGCGAAAAAATAGTTGTGAAATTTAGATTCAAATAAATGTTGACGGTTTTAAATATTCGCATGATTGAATTTAGAAGCCCCTTCTCTTGTTTAATCTGTAGTAATCTGTACTAATATCATAAAGCTGAAGAGTTAATTTGGACGCGCTTTTCTCTGAAACCGTAATCTTTTTGTGTTGGCCTATTTACCGGGGAAGGCTACATAACATCACACTATTGCCAATAAAAGTGAAGTAGTGATCAAACAAAGATCCACACGCAGCAAAGTCTCGGGCAACAGCTAGTATTAGATATTATGATCAGAAGTTCGGTCTGCATTAACGTCTTAAGACAGTATACATTTGAGTGAAACATCTGGCATGTAAATTTAGATTAATAGGATTATAATTTATTAAACCTATAAAAGAAATAGCATTTAACTGTTTCAATATTAAAAACAAATCTTGAATAATTTCGTAAAATATATAATTTATATTTAAAGGCGTGGGAACTAATTAATTGTAGAATAATGAACCAAACTGGTTTTTTTTATTATCAATCAAATTTATAAATATCTTATTCAAGGTTTTCGATTTTGTGTTATTTGTATAACAGATCGTTATCACAACAAATTGGTCAATAATAATTGAAACCAATAAAATCTCGGCTAAAATTTATACATTTGAAATAGGACTTTGTTTGTAATAAATGGGTTGTTTCATTTCAACACATTGGAACTTGCAAGGCGTTATTTTCATAGTAAAATAACTGTAATTATGTGAAAGTGTATTAAAAAGTTGATTGAACATAATATATTTTTAAAATATAGCTCCGATTAAAGAATACAAATTGAAAACCACGAAATATGACATAAATTGCGAAGTAGCCACTCTGTTTGTAAATACGCTCTTAATATCAAAAGTGAGTTTAAAAAAATAGTATTATCTTCAAACAAACACAAAGTAACGTTTACTAAACTTGACATTATCATTGATACTAACATAAATACGTCTTCACTCTTATCTACACTTCGAGTGTTGATCCGCTGTAATTAGTCTCTATAAACCTCCGATACATATTAATTAAGCCTGTTATTCTGGTTACCACATACAGCTTTAAATATACTTCATTTTATTAACCGATATTACCCGATATATTCCGGTTGCATTGTGGTGACATCACTAGATAGGGTTGGATAAATACAGCACTAGGGCTTGGTAAAGGATTTAATATTATCGATAATATTATTATAGACATTAAATCCATTTCGATCAAAGTAGCTTAATAGCTTTAGGAAATGACTAACCTTATAATATAATACGTGTGTGTCATTAATTATAAAATGTGAAGTTAATTTACGTAAATAATTATGTAATTAGTGTGAATACATTTGAATATGAGGATTAACACATCATATTTATTTTGTTTAATATTTGTAATTATTCAGCGAGACTTAACTCATAGTAGTCTCATTAAGTAATTTATCACCTTGGCTAAAATACTTACTTGTTCGTAATTTTTGCACAATAATATTTTGAAAGAAACACACATTAGCGATCAGTAGCTTAAGGCGAAAAGAGTAAACCTTAACATCGACTTACAATTAATTATAACAGCGTGGACCACCTTGTATCGATAAGCATTTATGATCGGTAAATAATCGGCCACGTACATCGATAAAGTATCGATGTTGTGTATAAAAATCGTTGGCGGCACCTATTTAATCATGTCGGCTGTTGTGCACCTGCTTGCATACATATTCATTAGCTCGATATCGGTACGCAGTCACTATCAATGACGGTTTTCGCAACACTACGGTAATATAAAAAATGCGTTTTGAAAATCGAATTCGATTGTTTAATTGAAGGACATGTGTAATGTTACTTTTGACTTGTAGTTGTTAGCATACAATTTATTTTTTAACCCAAAATGAAATGTCAATACCTGTCTCAAAGTTGTAAATCGATTAATAAGAACAAAGAATCAGGATAGAATATTTTTAGGCGAGTCAATAATAACTAATCCATATAATATACTTTTAGCTTGTAATGCAAATCATCATTTTGTTGTCAACACTATTCGCGCATTTCATGTACATATAGATCGTTGGTCAACATCAGGCCTCTGTCCCATATTTATGGGTTTCGTAGTCAAAAGGAACCTTTAGGGCTGCATGTTTCGCATAATATTAGATGCCTTATAATTTTGCCATGGTCTAACATAGACTCGTCGAGTTTATTTCTAAATAAGGTAGTTACAAGTTAACTACCTTCCTAATAGTTTGCAATTTTCGCAGCCTATAAATAACTTTAATTACAGGAGTATAACTAACAGATAACCAATGCCCTAGGGATGAAAAACATAGAACAAAACTTTATGGTGCATAATTTAGGAATCTAATTATGCTGTCTATAAAAATACATAATGCTAACATCATAATATATTCTATGAAAGACAGGCAAAGCTGTCGTGCACTCGTTTTTATTATTTATTACGTTTTATTAAGTTATTGTTTAATTATTCTAACTACTAGTCTTAACCTGGAACTAGATTATATGGGTAGGTTATTAAAGAACATTGGTATTAAGTCGTAGTCAATCACACGAATACATTTAAATTTTCTGACATTTGATCGCTGTCAAAAAAAAATTAAATGTGTTCGTTGACAATTTCAAACATTTGACAATGACACCAATATCGATAAAGCGGATATAACGATCTAGAAAACACAAACACAAAGTACGCTCTAAAACTTCATTCAAAACGAATTGGTCGGAGGTACAAATATTTGTCCTATTTGAATTCGAATCACGATCACTAAGCCAACGAAACGTCAGTTATGGACACCCCTGTTATAATTTAATGTTTGTGGTTAAGCACTATTAACCCAAGCTTACAAAAGTCACAGTCATGAGTATTTAGAACGCATTCGCGATAAGAAACCTATATAAATGAAGAAAGCTCTATAGTTGCTAATCGAACTAAAACGTTGGCGTGCGGGCGCCTATTCGACGCCTCGTTGAAACGTATAACTCACACCTGACTGACCTACTATTATTTTTGCATATCCATATTCAAAGTTCCGTAGAATGGCCATCGACATACTGAAAGGATAATACAAAATTTATAATTTTTTTTCCCATTATTTCGAGGACATTGGTGTGGGTTACACATTTACTGTTTAATCGTAAGTTTTTTGAATTTGTATTTATGTTAATGTGTAACTGTATTATGTCCTAACAAACTAAAATAAAATAAAATCATGTTCATAAACCGAAGATTCTCTAAAACATTCAACACAATAATAATATAGGGATTATCATCATAACGGCTATATATATATATTTATATATTCTAAAAGAGAAATTGTATGCGGAAGAAAATCCGCGGGGCTTATCGTAACAGTACTGTAAATATAGACGTCTGCAAATAATTAGTTATTTCTGGGCTATTAACATTACTAAGAGCAGTTATTAAAGCTATTTGTTAAATCTTAATCTATTTATGAATCAACATGTTGAGTGTCGAATTACATGCTGCACAATTAGAATATTTTAAGCTTTATGAGTTTAGATTGTATATCTTAATTTAGGAAATTAATATGTATGTCAGTGATGTGAGGCGGTGAGTAGCTCTGTTTTAATATTAGTGCAGAAATAAGTATTTAGTTTGCTTGATGGATGCCTAATAAAATTATCATTCAAAATCCGATTGTTAGGTGTATAGGTCATCATCATTTCAACCCATAAACATCCCACTGCTGGGCACGGGTCTCAACCAAAGAATGTGGAGGTAATTTAGCCTACTATACCACGCTGGCCAGACGGGTTAGTATAAGGTTTGTTTCGAATTTTCCTTTTCTTGCAGTGCTCTTGTCTGTATAATGTTATAAGTAAGCTGTTATTATGATTTAATTTAATTAATATGCAGATTGTAAGAAACAAAATGTATTGGCTCTTTAGCGGAATATGGCGACCTAAAACCTTTACTGTAATTAACACCTTTTAACTGTACCTGTATTCGCAATAAATGATTTATGAATTATGATATTACAAACAGACACTTCAATTTTATTTATTATTTGTTATTTATACATATACCTACTTCTAATATTGCATTGTAATTGTTAGAGTTCCAAATTCAACTCAGTATTCAATTAGTCGTACCAATTAGAATGTCATGCATTGTCAGAATCAGTTCAATAAAATTGCAAAAAGATCGTGTATAAAAACGTCTAAACAATATTACCCAGCCCCCTTCGGAAGGAACAATTTCTAATTTGCAAAAAGCTTTCTAGCTACTCAAAGACGACGTTATCACGCAACCATATCGATCAGCTTCACCGTCTGTATTTTTCCACATCTAACGAGCGTTTTCTAATCAAAGCGAACAATGTTATCATGCAAACAACACCAATTAGAATTGTTACATTGGAACGCCAAAGAAAAATGCAAAGAGGAGACGAATTCAATTTAAAATGAGATCCGTCTGCGTTCCGCTTGGTCCCGCGTCGATCGGGGCGAAATTGAAAAAGAGAAAAAAATCCGAGAGTGGAATAAATAAAAATAGAGATCCCGCTACAGCGCAAGTCTCCGTTGAAATGAAAATAAAACAGCAAAAAGCTTTTTGTGGACGAAATAAATTAAAAAGTGTGTCGCGATTTTGCGAGCGGCGCACCGTCGACCAACGCCGGGGCTTGCCACTGTCTATGACTATCATACCTCGCTTGTTTATGTGTTTTTGATTCCGTTTCAATGTTGTGTCGTACATGAATAGCTTTTCGAACGCCTAAACTTTATGTAACAGATTCTTTTGGCTCTGATATATTATATTATAGCAGTTCATAAGATAACTTGTTAACTCCGGTTGACATTTTTACGGCTTGTGTCTAGTTAGTTTCATAGTTTCACAATCGATGTGACGTCGTTATTTCGGTCAGACGAACATTGTTGGTCGTCGCGTTTTGATGACGGACGCTTGTCAAGCGAAATGCAGTTGACGTACAAGTGACGTCAGAATGGTGGAAAATAACGCCAAGATATTGGTTATTTATGGTTTGATTGATTGCTGATATGAACACGTCGTGCCATGTTCGTCGATGAATCGTCTAGGAATTTTTATGGATTTATGTGGAATCTTTATTCTGACTATTTTGTACATAACGCTCATTTGGAGCTACAGTGTCACAACTGCAAAAAAATGCGAAACTGACAATTACATCAAAATGATCTCGATAATAATTTACTTTAGTAGTGAAAATGTCGCATTTATAAGTTCAAAAAACGCCCGCTAGAGAACGAAAACGTTGGTGAAATAATATGTTATGAATCTTCACATAGTTACCAAAATATAAATTTGGCGTAGCGTAAAATTCAAAAATTGCAGTTACGTCACTGTCGATCCAAATGAGCGATAAGTTTTACTTCACACTGATGAGGTATGTAGAAGATTTACATCAGTGCTGTTTGTTGTAACTAGAAGCATTTTCTAAACCATTATCATGATACCGTCTTAAATTTTTAATTCATCAGCTCCCTAAAGCAAAAGCACGTCACCTACTTAATGCACCCAAACTCGGGGCATAACCATCGGGGGAAAGTTTTACCTAAAATTATATTTGTGGGTCGTCACGCTTTTCCGGGGGTGCGGGCTGGATGGAGGGGAGTGCCAGGGGGGCGATTAGAGGGGTCCTTTGTGAGCTCGCCGTAGGTGGCGGCGAGCTGCCGTATGTATAGTTACGCATTGATTGATGTTCGACTTATTAAATAGTATTTTTACGACTTTTTTGATCAAAATATATTTAATAAAAAAAACAAAAAGTAGAGACCGTTACAAGAAAAAAGATAGAAATCGTTTTTCTAAAAATTCAGAATGGATAAAAAAAAACCTAATGTGATTAAGATTCGACTTTATTAGGAACCAATCTAAGAAGTTATTTTATGAACACACTCTTTATAATATGTGTTATAAATTATACACAATTCCATAATTTAGGTGACTAAAGCTAGGTAATAGAGTTTAAAACAGAGCAGTTATAAGTAGAATTTAAAAAACGAGCATGTCCTGTGTAAGTTTCAACAGCTGTCTGAGAACTGGGAGAAATGTTCCTTCTATTTTCCTTTTGCTTTATTTAGTACATGAAACTTGTAAAAATACAAGCTTGCCAAACTCAAAATTCCCTGAAAATTTTATTGAAAAAGCTAAAATTTTTCAAAAACAGTAAATTGTTGATAAAGTCATAAATACAATGAGTTATTACCTCGTGCTTGACTACAGATAGGGTGCAGTACTAATCCGGCCGGCACTTAAGTTGCGGGGGCAATCGGGTGTAATACGCGTTTCTAACATTTACGTAGTTTTCTGTTCTAAACTAAACGTTACGTGCCAACGAAACCTTCGACTACCTTCAACCACGAGCCTCTGAAATGTTCAACAAAATTATAATGAAGTTAAATGGCACCAACAAATTCCTTCGACCTACTATTTATGTGAACAAATAAAACACATAGTTTTAAGTAAACTATGCATATTACAGGCTAGCGTACTAGCTATGAAACTTTCTATAGAAAGTATTCGTGTTCTTACACTACTATAATTTAATTTAAGTGCTGTAATTACCAAAATTGTAGCATTTCTATTACATACGTAGCGTTTAGTTAACGCATATACCGTATGTAATGTACCGTATGTCGCTGGTCGAAATAAGAAACAATTAAGTTGAGCCGAGAAGTTGGCGATATCGTTCTAGTCGCATTCCTGTGTCGCGCTAAGTTTCAAGAAACTTTAAATGGTTCTCCCGTCAAGGTGGCGTCCTGAAAGAAAGTGGCTTACAAAGAAACCATTTACGGCAAGTTGGGGGCTATCCCGACAACAAAGTTTGGTAAGAATTTTTAATGAGCACACACACAGGCGGGCGTGCGGGGGATGTGCGGGGGTGCGTGGGGGCGGCGTCGCGGCGGCGGCGGCGGCCGGCAGTGCGCCGCGCGCGGCCGAGGCGCCGCCCGCCCACAGTCGCCTGCCGCCGCGATGCCGCCCCGCGCGACTCCGCGCGACCACGCGATCTTCGCCGCCGCGATCTTCTGAACTCGCCCGCGACCCCGACCACGCACGAAACTGAATAAGTTCGACAAATCCTCCTCTTACCTGGACCACTACATAGACGGACGAGTGTCAAGTGATAGTTTACATTTTCTTTTACTAGTACAAAATTGTATATCTTCTGTAGAGAGAAAAATATTAGTATTTTTTATTGTTAAAGTACAAAATAATGTAATATAGCGGCACCGTAGCGTCTATAGTTTACATACGAATAAAATACAGGGTCAGTTTTGTATGAATTCAATGTGATTGTAGTTTAAGTCGCCGAGTCGAGATCGCTACTGTTCATACTGCTTATAGATACCTACCGTGAGTAATTCTAGGTAAGTAACTGTCGGTAATGATACGTCTACATACCTTCTACATCTCATTAAGACTCATCGCCTTTATCGCTATGCAATCATTGTTACACTTTCCAACCGAAACATAAATATTAAATTCGTTTTTATTATACAGTCGAAATCTAATAAATCATGATGTGGTACATAAATTCAACTAATACATACTTAGATAATTATAGAACAAGGCACATATTAATAGCAAATTATTGACTAACCACAAACGTGGTATGAATTACGGTGCTAATACTTCGGCTACGGAACGTCTAAATAGAACCAAAACAAACCATATTTCTGTAGCGGCGATGTGGCAGCTGATGGCCAGTGCAACGGTGGCTACATTCAAGCTTTGTAAATGCAAAAAGCATACGTATTCCGGTCTCGAAGACGACACTGGTATGATTTAAGCGCGCCAGTATACTCCTAAATCACGCTAGGTGGCAGAGGCGAGTGCCGCGCGACAGCACTTCGTTGCTCGCAATCCGCAAATTGTTTGTCCCGTGCCTAACAATTTATATTTAGAGCGAACAAATGCCGATCGTAAAACGAACTGTTTGCAATTGTTTTGAATATAGCCACGAAACTTAACAGGGAACAATTGAGGTGCAACGTTGTGTCGAAAGTTTGATGAATCGTTCGCACAACTCGCATTTACTCTAAATATTTATGTGATATTATCAGCCCTCTGATTCTGAGCTTTCGGAAAATTTTCGGCCAGAAATGTCAGTTTAATTAAACTTAAAAATCATACTGTTAAAGAAATAGATGGTTGTAGGAAAAAATCTTAAATTATTTCGTTTTTAATTTTCTATACGGTAGACTATTTTCTAACATTAATTAACTTAAGCCGTAAAAATACGTCTTACTAAGATTCGAAAAATAGCGAGAGCTATCCGATGAGTCAGAATCAGGGGACAGTTCATAAATTGTTTTAGACTTTTAATTATATAGGTATTTGAATAATTATGTTTAGATCAGCGCTTGCATATATAACATTCATGACAGAATGCTCAGTAGATACTTTCTGAACAATTAACCAGGGTTGTCACACGACGTTGTTTTGGAAGTCAAGATAATTCATACAAATTTGAATTCTCACATACAGATTACCTAATTTGCAGCTTAATGTTGCATTAGCTGTGTTCTACACCCATGGGAATATTCGTGGCAGAGTACAGAGTTAAATAACAGCTCTATCTTTTACAAAACAAACAACGAGTCAACGTTAAGACTATTTGAGATAAACCTTCAAATTAATACATTTTATCAGTAAGTTATTACAAAATAGACGGTAGATATAAAAAACGTTTGAAAATAAATTGGTTTGGTCAACATGTGTAACGTTTTTTTTATCATCAGCGTCTCAATAAAACCTTTAACAAAACTGTCAATGGAACATCTTTTATTAACAAAGGCCCAAACATGAGTTTAAAACAAAATCCTCTTTTTAAAAATTTTTTCTATATCTAAGAATGGTGAACCACTAAATCATATTAGTTCTTTTCTTTGGAATCACAAAAGAATAGAAACTAGACTAGTTTTTATGTTTTAGACGCGTGGTGCTAACGGTATACTATGGTGTTACGAAAGCGCCCAACTCAACAATGGCGGCCGAGTGGCCGAGTGGTCGGCAAGAATGCGTTTGCGCAAGGCATTTTTATGTTTTTGTACACGATTTTGGTGGATAAAGCGAAATGTGACGTGTTGGCATTTAGATGCTTTTGTGTTAGGGTGGTCGGTGAAAGCGAAACGAGTCTTTGTTATTTATCAGTTAACAATATTCCTTTGTTGTTACTCACCTTTAAATTTAAGGAACCTTTTGTCAAACAATTTAACATATCGATTGTTGGATCTATACCAATCAGATTAGCCCTTCGTTAACAACTAAAATACACAGTCACAAGGAAATGATGGAAATGAGGAATGATAAAGATTCGTTTTGCCATATTGAGATTTAGAAACAATATTTTTTTATTATGCCTTTTGAAACCATCGAAATATTTACTGACTCAAATTTACTCAGAATGAATGGTATGAATAAATATTTCCATCACTATTTACTTCCCTAGAAACATTCTTTAAAACAAAATATCTTCATATTTTAATTTTCGTTTAAATACAATTTACTATTCATGAAACCTTCGCAATAATTATCTAATGCTCAGAGGTATGAAAAAAATACATTGCCATTTTTAATCGTTTGCCATAACAAATTTATAAAGATGATAATGATTATAATTATATAATCGTAACAAAAAAACATTCCATTTACTAATGCAATTACATTATAATCATGGGAACTAATTAAAAATTTACATACTATTTTATGCGTAGGTACAATATATTTTTTTACTGAAAGGCTTATCTACAAAATTAAGATTTCCTAAAATCTTAATTTTAACAAAAACATCCAAATTTTCCACAGAAAAGGCCAAAATAAACGCAAGTAAAATCGCGAGGACAAATTAGTATAGGTAATTTAATTATAACGTTTTTATTTTCTCACGACTCTATAATTTATGTGATTAACGTCGAAGAACGTTGTATCTTATAGTCTCATAAGTGTCAATTAGTTGTTTTACTAGATTCTTACCCAATAAACTAATAAATTGCCTATTAATTATGACTGTCAATCGTAATGCTCCACAGTGCACACCATTATATATGTAGCATAGAGGTTAAGCAATGATGGTCGAGAACTCACAAGCCCTGACCTCCTTAGTAACCGTTTTATTTTTATTTTCTACTCCAATTTCCTTTCCGACCATGTCTAAGCGTCATAACGACTTCCATATTTTGAAACACCTTTCGAAATGGTAACAGATTTCGTATGTTTTTTACGAAATTTCGTCTCTGTGTACGTTTTGTTCGAGTCGATTGCTCTAGTTACAGACATGTTTTTGTATATAATATGTTAATTGATTTTTAATTATAGTTACAAAATTTTATGATGCCGTAAACAAAACATTGAACTAATACAGGTGTGGCGTTGTTTTATGTGAGAAAATATATATTTTGAGGAGAAATCCATTTCAATGGATACAGTTGAAAAAGTTTTTCAGTCTAAAAATAAAATCGTCACCACAATACCGAGTCTAGTGCCATTCGCGTCTGTGTTGTGATATAAATCATTCTCCAACCGAGTAATTAAAATACTGGTGGACGCCAGAATCAGGCATTTCGAATTTACGCGGCCTCCCCGTGAACAGTGTAAAAATACGAAATTGTACCAGCCTGTACGAAAATAGGGAATATTCCGGTCTGTCCCACCGATCTGTCCCCCGGTGGGACAGAACGGAAAAAAAAGTTCGTTCTGTCCCACCGTGAGCAACGGTGGGACAGATCGAACTTTATTCAGTAACAAAAAGTTCGTTTTGTCCCACCGTGAGCAACGGTGGGACAAATCAAACTTTTTTTTCCTGTTTGTCCCCTCATATAAATTAATATAATTCTTTTAAGAATTAAATAATTGACTATATTAAATTATAAGATTAGTGGCATGGGTTTATAATCATTTTTATTTCAAGAAATTATAAATATTTATTTTCTTTTTCATAGTTTCATAAACCACAGTAGGTGTTACTACTTTAACTACTTATTAGTCATCTGATTTAACTTACTTCAACTTAGCGATAATAATAAAATACTAACAATAAGAGAATTTCTTTCTTTTCTGTATAAATTAGTCACAGTCCAATAAATAAAAGTAGTTTATTAAATTTAATATCTATCGTAACTTATGTAATAACTGATAGTAATTTCCCCAGGCACAAACTGCACTTGACACTGATGTTGTACATATTAGTCTCTATTATTCATTCTGTGCTACTACACAAGTTGCCATATAAATTATCAGATTTTTCTATTCTTTTTTGCCAAGCTGTACATTTTTATCAAATATAGTTCATTATACATAATATTTTTTTATAATAAAGCATCATGAATAATTTTTAGGCAAATACTAACCTTAGTAATTTTGCCGAAAATCTAAAATCTAAAAATATGATAAACTACAAAAATGAAAATAAATGTTATTTATAAAACCTGAAACTCGAGACCGTTAATCCAATTGATATGAAACTTTGCACATATAAAGGGCGATTTGACCACACCGACGAACATAGATACAGTGGAGCTAGTGGGGGTGGAAGCTAGTAATTTATATAAGATAATTATCTTATATTTAATTGTATACAAATTATGTACGTGATTCAATAAATAAACATTTACCAATTATTATTTCGAGAATCGTAATTATTGATTACCTAATTAGCATGTTACTGAATATTCATATCTCATAATATATATACCAATTTAAGAACAGACTGGATAAATATCTTAAGAATCAACGGAAAACTACAAGAGAAAGCTAATAATAATACATATTCTTACCAGAATTTGAAGCGATTCACGACAATGTTAAAATCTTTTATGGTTGAGAATAATTTACACACAATTTTCGTTTTCAAAAAGCCGGCTTTTAGGAATTCACTTGGTGCAAATAAACAATAGATTAAAAAAAAAAGCAAACAAATATCGGTTCTCTCTTTCTAACTCAGCGTTATGAGCCGCACCAGCAGTAATAATGCTTATTCCGCATTACTAAAATTATAGTGCAAATTTACAATCTTTAGAGGTGAGGCGTCATCACGTCAGCGTTAAATTAGTGGTAATAATTTAGATGATTGAATGTTGTTATAGTTATAACTAAATAAAAAGTTTCAAAGTTACCTATTGAAAATTATCAATAAACTGGGATGAAATCACAGATGGGTAAATTCATATTATATGTACTTTGTGTGTAAGGTACACACAAAGTTAACAATTTCAAACGCCGCGATGTTTGAAATTGTTAGCTAGTCTTAATGTTTTTTTTTATATTTATTTTACCACATTCACACAACGCCATCTAGTCCCAAATTAAGGAATTATAATTGCTTGTGTTATAGGTACTAAACAAATGATAAACTACTTAAACACATTTTTTTTTAAATATAATACATCTTATAGATAAATTACACTCAGACACAGAACAAACAATCATGCTCATCACACAAAGATTTATCCTGCATGGGAATCGAACGCACGACCTCCGGCTTAACGGTCAGGGTCACCAACCACTAGACCAACAGGCCAGTCAAAAAATGTAAATGATTAAAACCCCTAGAACAATATAACCAATTTAAGAACAGACTGGATAAATATCTTAAGAATCAACGGAAAACTACAAGAGAAAGCAGGATACAGGCATCATCAGTTGCACGTGCACGCAACTGCCAGCCTGATAATATTTAATAATAATAAAAGATTTTAACATATTGTCGTGAATCGCTTTAAATTCTGGTAAGAATATGTATTATTATTAACTCGTCGATTTCATGTTTGCCATCGGCGGCCATTACAAATTGACGGCTTAGCTTTTGCTTTTGCTGACGATAAAAAAATTATAATTATTATGAGATATGAGTATTTAGTAACATGCTAATTATGTAGGTAATCATGTTTTAATATAATGGGTTTTATTTATTTTTATTATTTTCTTTTATTTAATGTAGTCATTTACTGAATCCATAAAAATAATGTGTAGATTTACCTTTAAGAATTAAATTAAATTCTATAGGGGGACAAACAAGAAAAAAAAGTTTGATCTGTCCCACTGTGAGTAACGGTGGGACAGATCGAACTTTTTAGCAGTGACAAAAGTTTGATCTGTCCCACCATGAGCAACGGTGGGACAGACCAAACTTTTTTTTCCGATCTGTCCCACCGGGGGACAGATCGGTGGGACAGACCGGAATATTCCGAAAATAGCGACAAAAATGCAATTGGAAATTGGTAACATTTTTTTGTTTTAAGTAGATTAAGTATCGATTAACCAATATTTGTCAAACGAATTTTAGATACAATTATATTAATTCAATAAAATATTTACATCATATAAAAAAAATACACAACTAACCTATTAAAAAAAACAACCAGATAGGTACTCTATTCACAGGAATTTCCTGTATATAAATAGAATATCTGATAAATTTTAGATTATAATAAGCCTTTATAATTACATGTTCAATCTTTATTAACTTACATTCCCGGGTAATGCTATGCTCCCTTTGTTCATTATTTTATGATGTACCTAATAACTTTAAATATAAGGTCTAAATTGCTGTAAATTGACAGGTAAATAAAAAGCCTCGGGTATTTGGTCATTTTTACACTTTTATCCAATGGGCATACACAAGAAAAAAAGTATAGATATCTACATCAAACTTTTATGATATTGTCAAAATCGTTAAAATGAATGGATAAAGATAATAATACACTTAATATTAATTCTTAATATGAATAAATACGGTAAGTAGGTACGGGAATTTTATGTTGCTATTAAAATGAATTTATTTTTCAATAACAATATTTTTTTAAACCTAGGTAAGGCCGTTAACCTGCGATTCCACAAAGCTAGAACATAACCAGTAATGAGAAAAAAGTAGTCCCTTTTTATTACCAAAAAGTAATATTACATCTAATTTATCACAATTAATGACGCGAGTAGACAGTCATACATTCATAAGCATATATTTTTAAATTCTTACACTGTTAATAGCTTCATTTGAAGTCATGAAGTGTGAATAAAAACAATGAGGTGCTTACGAATCAATAGGCCGTTGAGAACGTCTGTTATCTGCAAAACGAGTATAAAACAAGCAATTACATGGCTATAATCTCAATATGCCAATTAAGGTTAGTATTACGAGTGCATAAACGGTCGCCGGTTGCGCGGTGGCATCATAAAGTAGGATTTAATGGGCCGCCCGACTGCCGAGGGAATCCCTATACTCACTACAGCTTGTTCCCAACTCTGAACACTTTGTAGTATTATCAATCAACTCGAAATGTTCGTGTGAAAACAAATGATTCGATGTGAAACATTGAACTTTTTGATTCGCATTTTTATTTTATTTTTAACAGGAATTATACTTAATGCAAAACTGGCATTTACTGCCGTACTCAGAGACGTTACTTAACTTTAAAGTTTATTTAGTAAAAACGTGTAATACTTAAGTCTATACGACTAAAGACGATTATTCAATGAAAAAATTGTGTTAATGACAGATTACTGCTAATTGACGTCTCTGAGTGCGGCAGATAGAATTATTTTTATAATTACTTATTTAAGGAATACATTGACTTTCTAGTTTCAGTCGCTATAAGTCTATGTTATGCATCAGGTGTACCTTCCAGTACCTCGTCTAGAAATAATAACAAAACAGACTTCATATTTTGTAATTGTTATTGGTTGCAGCATTTAAGTGATTTAAACTATGTTCTACTCCTTTTTTCGTACACTTCCTTATATCATGAAAATATAATATGACTGTATTATAATTCTATTCATAATATAGTAGGTAAACATAGGTGAGGATACACGCCATTAGGACGGCTTCGTCCTAAAACGAACTTTGATTCCTTGATTTGAAAACGAACTTTTCTTTAAGCGTGCGACTAAAATTTTTGACTTTGGGAAAGCTAAATTGTTACTATACTAATATTTAAAAAATAAAAACATTTATTCAATAAAATATTTACTTTAACTGACCTATTAAAAAAAAAGGATCTAGATACTTTATTCACAGGAATTTCCTATAAATAGAATAGCTGATTGAGGTCAGATTCCTGAGGATACGTACCCAAAAGGACACGTGACACTTTTACGCCTGAAACCTAGATACCGACATAATCAAGAGAGAAAAGCCACATTGCATCGGTAGTCAATAAAATGCTCAATAATTACACAAAGTCAGTAAAGCGACAAAGAATATCATCATTCATCATTTCAACCCATAAACGTCCCACTATTGGGCACGGGTATTCTCCAAAGAATGTGGAGGGAATTTAGCCTATTATAGCTAAATTCCCTCCACATTTTTTGGAGGAGACCCGTGCCCGGTAGTGGGACATTTATGAGTTGAGATGGTGATACCAAGCTAGCCAGACGGGTTGGTATAAGTAAATACAAAGAATATAATCTTGACTAATGTAGTTACAGAAGTAAGTTTACTACCAAAATGAACCATAAAATACATAGTATCGTAACAAAGTTTAGTGTAAACAGCTACTATAGTAATGATGTTACTGTTAACTAGACAAGTTGGAATTCGTCGCGTGACTCTGAACAGAAATTCTTGCCGTAGGACACGCCAACTATTTTATATGTATTTACCATTCAAATATATGTATGTGTTATGAGATTATTTATAATGTGTAACATTTACAGTCGCTATAAATTGAAGTTTTATTATATTTTATGGTCGGCTCATTTGCAATTTGACGCATTTTATTGGAATATAACTTCTGTTTTTGCTAACGAGCGGTTTGAGTACTTTATTTAATGTTAAACACAAGCTATCCAATATATAAATGAAGTTTTCGAAATAAACTGTTTTGAAAGAAGTAAAATCTTTTGTGTCCATGAGATCTATAGTGTCATCATATGAGCCTAATGACGTCCACTGCTGGACGTAGGCCCCACCTAATTCCGCCACACCCATCTATTGTAACATCAGTAAATTAAATTAAATTTGCAAGTAACATGGTGTTAAATTTACGTCAATATAATACAACTAGAAAAAAGTCTCATGTTAAACATACAGAAAACTAATACTTATTTAAATCTAGTAACATTTTATTATTTTTTAAAATGTTAAATAAATCAAATCCAGTATTTAATATTATACATACACACATTCTTCAGTACAAACACGATTTCTTTAAAAGTTCAATATTTACAACGCTGTCAACAAAAAAAAACAGCGATTTTGGACGTTATAAATACATAACGTATATAAAGTCAAACGGTTTTTTATTCTGGATTAACATTCCCCAAGGACATCAGACAGCCGTGCAAACCAACCTTTACATCGATACGAAACTGTGTCCCAAAATTGTTCGTAATTTAAGAACTGCTCGCTATGCTTAGAGCACTTCGATTCACTATCTTTAACGACTATTTCATTTGATTTATATCCATCGAACGCTAAGCAAGACATTCTGTTGATATCTCGCATGAATACGTTCAATGGATACGTAACAAGTAAAATTAAAGTTTCAACTCACGTTTTAATGCTGCTACCAATCAGTCAAGACGATCAGTAGGGTCCGAAATATACATCTGAATATCCAAGTTGTGAACTGCAACCCTTCTCAGCTAAGTTGGTGCTTGGAGCCAATCGCAAGGTTTCATTGGCGAGAAATCGTGAGCTTTTAGAGCTGCTTGCTATGCAGGACAGGACAGCAATGCTCGCCCTGATTTTTGGTGAATGTCGACAGTGAACCCAAAATGTATTAGTGGATTTAACGCCTTCGGAATAAGAGCCTGGATCGAGTTCTGTGATGGGAATACGATATTAGAATATAGGGGTCATATGTGTGCGTTAACTAACTTTAATGTTTTAGTTATTGGTACTTTATATTAGTTTTTCTTTATCAAATATTGAAAGAAGGTTGAATAGATTTTGTCTATCATATTTTGCTTTTTGGCTTACGTATTTGTACATTAATTTTCTTAAAAGAAAAAATGCTGTACTAACTTATTCATATAAACCCAATTTACACATTATTGCGTGTTTGAGCGACAAAGGAAACTACATTAAAATAGATTGGGTCTGTAATCATGGAGGGGACCTAATATCAAATGCAATTTCCTTTATTGTTTTCATCAAATAAGGTTCAGGTGGGGTGGCATTCACGAAACACAAAATAAATGATATTATTAGTCTTAAAAGGAAAATGGATGGCCTTTTATATTTTTTCTCAAACATTACTAGAGATTAAAATGTGAAGATACATTTTATAAACATGTTTTAACATCGAATTGGAACCTGAATTAATTGAAGCCGTCATGTATAAAAACAAATTAACACAGGAAAATCTTCCTTATTTAATTTTCACAAATAAAATCTAACACAATTAGAAAAGCAATTTCGTGTTTTTATCTAAATATTTGTAAGCACAAAACGAGTTTGATGAAAAATTATACATTAATTAATAGTTTTGCTATTTTACTTGATTACCAAAATGATATCGCCCCCTAAAAAGTATAGCGAATCTGAGTTCCACGAAGGCTTCCTCTAGTCATGATTTTATTAGTGAAGATATTTTCGAAAAACTCAAAAATAAAATTGCATTATGGGCAATGATCACCTGCGATGCGCCAGGCTGCGTTCGAAAGAATAATACGAGTGGGAAGTGGGCGTTAACTGCCTTAACAACTTCAGCGATCTATTTGAAGAGTTATTAAATTCACACGGTATTATTAAATAAATTCGCAATGCATAAAATAATCTTGAAAGACTTAATTTTTACCAAATTTTTCGTTTCAATTTTTATTCGAATTTTAATTTGATTATACTTTTTCACGTTTATAAATTAAGCTGAGTATGAGAGTCTTTTTAAATATATTAATTTTAAATATTTAATTTTGGAATCCTATCGAAATCAGATAGTTACACCAGGGTATCTTAAACGTATAGCCGACCATTCAAATACTTGTTCACTCTATTCTCAAAGATTCCGTCTCTAAAATATTTGTGCTAAATTTCACATAAGCTTCATAGGAATATGAGATAGTACATAAAGGTTAATTTACACGTGCGTACATCCCAACAAACATTTATTTGGTCGCCAGAACGTGCGAATTTTAACTTTTGGTTGTATACGCTGGTCGCCAATACGTCGCCATAACGTTGAAACCACCGAAAAAGGGCCCATTTTATACGAATTAGTGCCGCAATGGAGTCACTAAGAAGTCGTATAAGTTGCAAAATGATCGTGTAGTGGTCATTTAGATGTCGGGATATACACTTTTCGTCATCTAATGGTGGTTATTACCGCTGCTTTACGGCATTTTATAGAAAAGCAGTATTCGTTACGATTTATATACGGAATTTTGATGTAAAGAATAATTAATCGTGACTGAAAATAAATATTATAGAACTAAACAGTTACATTTTATATTGTTTTTAATATTGAAAGTATAAGAAGCCATTTTAATTTAGTATTATACATTATTACATCTTCGAAACTTATGTTGAAGTACATAAAAGTGTTGGGAAATAAATTTTATCAAGTGATATACGCTAGTTTTATCAATATAATGAACGCGCCCTGTAAATTCTTTAAATTAAGCAATATTTTTACCTATTATTTTAACGAACGTGCTAAAAGTTACTATTATACGACTTAGGCTGTTGGAAATAACTTTAATACAACATTTTAACGACTCTTCATTGAATGTTCTTAATTTTTTATCTGTTCTATCAGCCATTTAACGAAATTAGGGTTCATTCTAAGATATAGTAAAACAGTTGTATTATTTATTTAATATATTATATTTATTTGTATAGTTGTATATATTCGTTGTGTGACAATTTAAAAGTGTCCGTGGATCTTTTGGAATGGAACCAGGAACTCTTTCGTTTAGAATTTGGTTCAGCTCTCTTAAAGCTTCCTGTGTAATATTAAAACGGATTGCCCATTTTTTTACGTTATCACGAAGTATATCGTTTTTACAGGCTTCGTTTGCTGTTTCATAATCTGAACTATCACTAAGACATAATTTATCATATAATCATCTATTTCGTCTTCTTCCGAGTCCACTGTTAGTGCACCACTAGATCTATTGCCTGTAACAGTACTTCTAGCTACTTCATGCTGATTAAAAATTAAATTTTGTACGGAACCAACTGCAGTTTGATTAAAAATTGAAATTGGTTGAACTTGTGGCAGTTGTATTTTCGATGTAACACAATTCGACGTAAGAAGTGCAGAATAGTTCCTCTTAACTTTTATTTTAAAAGCACCACTTTTTTTTTATATTTGCCCAGCTTTTTCCATCCATTTTATTTATTTTTACAAAGAAAATATAAGAATATGAATCCCTTGTGTTATGGCTGTTATTGTAATAGTTACTAAACTTTTTACACTTATGGGACATCTAGCTGTTAAATAGCAATATAAAAGTGTTGAAGTTTACTTAAAGCCGCATAAGAGGGATATTTATTACTCTTAGACGATTGTAACGTAAAGGTAGTTCTGGTGACTCTAATACAATTAATATGTTGGTGTAAAAGTTGCATAGACGTTACTAATACGACAAAACTGGTTTACGACTGAAAATCGTGTAATCGTCACATAAACAGTTATATAGAAGTTTATACGACGTTTTTAAACGACTGCAAGCTGTATAAATATAAAAGGCAGTAAGTCGTATTATATCCTTAAATTACTTCAATACGACGTATAAAGCGTTTTCAGTCCTGTAACTTACACATACACGACTAAAATGTTTGTTGGGATAAGTCGCCGCGCACACTCGCATCTCATTTCCCGCCGCGCAGCGCCACTTCCGATGGCGTCAGTCGATAGGTGCCTGCTAGCCGTGTTATATGACTAAGACTTTCTTGCAGCCTAGAATAATATTATTTTCTATCCAACTTCAATGGCTATTTTAATACCTTTATCTAAATAAGTACATTTACACTGTTAAATACGCAAGTAATTTTTAAACCCTAATTATTATTTTTAAGACTACCAGAAAACAAGGCGAACAAATTATGACCAAAAAATAGGTTTTTAGTTTGGTTTTGTCTAGTCGCCGAATAAGTTAAAAATAATATTTCATAAAAGTTCAACGTCTTTATAAAAGTTTTCAAAATTCGAACAAGAATTCCTTTGTCATTCTACACGAAATTTAAAAATAGAATGTTTGAAAAGGAGTACTCCCACAACTGATTTCGGATTCAATGCTAATTGACGTAAAAAATCGGTTGAGTAAATCGTTGAAGCGTCCGCATTCGTTACGTTCGTACGTTGGAATAAGATCGCAGGATATGATAGCGAAGCTATCGCCTCGCGATGTAATCAGTCTTTATTTCGCTGTTCGTACTATGCTTCAGTCAAACACGCAAGTTTTCGAATTCAAATTGTGTTTTGGTAAAGTTTAATATATCATTATAAGTATAGGTTAACTTTAGGCTCGTGACTGTGCAGTAAATGTGTTTAACGGAGAACTAAAATTAATAAAGAGTTGCTACTTTAGATTCACAATATTATTTACTATAGAAAGAACAATTTTGCCATAATTATCAGACACAAAAAACAGCGTAGCGCCATCACGAATGGGGTTAAGGAAGTAGAAGGGCAGAAGAGGTTAACCGGGTACTATCCAGACTGAGATGATACTGGAAATTTCATAATAAAAAACTCACCCAACCCTCTCCTCCGTCACAGAGATATAATTAGATCAAGTTTTTAAAATATTTTTTTGTAAAGCACTCAAAGAAAACTTTCTAAATCAAACATCTATATGACATGACAAAACCCAGTAGCGGTCGGTTACTCCCTAATGCGATGTTATCAGACGGAAGGACCGGAGTCGGCGCGCTTTGCCACTTAAAGCTACGCTATTTATATCTTCGGGACCCTTAGACAGATTGGGTGGACGGAGCATCTGTCTGTCTTGCCTTCGCTGAGTTTTGAAAGGAAAAAAGTTTTGGGGAACATGATGGCGGCGGGCTATTCGTGTGTACGTGTAAATGTACGATGCTGTCTAATGATATCAATCGTTTCGGATTTCAGAGGCTTTTTATAAAAGAGGCTACAGTTCACGTTAGTTAAGTGAAATTCTAAAATGCTTTCGAAAACTTTTCTTACTTTAATTTAGATTTATTTTTCATTACAAATACTTTCCTTGGTATTCAACGCTATATTGATCATAAAATATAAGACTAGCTAAGCCTTTCCGAAAGAAAGATATCTCTTTAATCCAACACATTTGTTCCTTGATAGATTCAAAGAGCTTTAAACTAAACTGACCATTGGCACGAGAACGTATTTACTTGTGGTACCTCATCTCTCGCTAAGGCAACTCTTGTAAATAGTCCTTTACTCCTCTCGTAGCTAATAGGACCCCTCGGTTATTCGGTGAACGCGTTAAGCTGTCGAATCCCTATTGCGAATAGTTATAGGAATATTGGTTGGTTAGTGCTAGACGAATTTAAATAACATTTTGTGGCAATTATACCAGTATAAAACGGCTTCAGTGAAACATACCATCATTAAACCTCTTACTTTAAGCTGTCTATAACAGTTGACAAAATTTAAATTATAGCACTTTAGAATTTAAATTTCAATCACGGGGGTTGTACTTGTTGGCAGATATGTATTATATCGCGGGTTTATTTAATAATATACAGTTTATGAATCTTGAAATTAACTAAATTAAATTATCTACTGTTCTGTACTGGGTTGTAATTGTATTGTAGATTATTGAAAACTATTTCAAGCAATATAAGGGACTGATATTTGTAAATTAACGCGTCATAATTTTTAGGTCCTGTAAGTTAATAATAAGAAAAATTCGCGCAGCCATTACGATTACCCAGTAGATTATTTACGTTATTTTGCTTGACGTTTCAAGCAAGCTAAACCAGATAGGATCAACTTGTGACTGCCAGTAACCTTGTCAGAATAATCGCACATATTTTAATATCAAAACAACGCCACAGCTTAAAAAATTATAACTACGTCAATTTGCATATTAAACTAGATGTTTATTGTTTTTTTTACTGTACATACAATCCTTTGATGCCTTATTTTTCTTCTTAGTCGTTGTCACTTTTGGTAGTGTGGTCACTTACTTTTCGTCAAAATTCTTCACGTAATGACTTCGTCTTCTTAGTATAATGTTGTATAATTGTTTCATTATCATCATCCTATCAGCCCAACGACGTCCACTGCTGAACATAGGCCTCACCTAATTTACGCCACTGCCATTTACTTTAAAATAATTGTGTATATATTTTATTTTTTATCTCGCACAGAGAATCAGCATTGCCATCCAGCGTGGCAATGCTGCTAGCCTTCTGGGCACTTTCCCTTGTGACAGTGATGCTGACGAATACTTTGACGCCTGGCCCACATTACCATTTGTATTATTATTTATTTATAGTATTATATATAGTATTATTTATTTATAGTATTTGAAATAAATAAATATAAAGCTAATTCATGAAATTCCTAAGCAAACATGGTAGACACCGTCTCGTATCTGCTTACACAGATCTTAAAATACCGCAATTAGGTTCAAGTAACCGCATGAACTACATCATTATGAAACAGTACATAGTCTTGTTCTACGCCATTACTACACTGTGAGAACATTTGACACGGACTCTAGAATATATTACGAGCCCAAATTGACGGAGATCATAGAAACCATTCATTAAAAACAGATGCTTTTAACCAATTATGTTTGGAGCTTGGTGTCAGAAGTGCTTTTTGGTTTATTTTATATTTTGTTGTTTTAATAGTTGTATATGTTCCACATACCTTTCGAATTTAAAACAAAATAATTATTTATTAACTTCTTTTTTTTCTTTTTCCAGGTATGTATTGCTGAGTATAGAACTACAGAGTCAAAAACGAAATACTTAAATAGGTTTGTATCTAAAATATAAGAGCAAATATTGGTCGTAGCTTTATTTTAAAATGGTCCATCCAATCCTAAAAGTATTATCCAATTCAGTTCAGTAGTCACTAAGATTATCGCATATAACCAAATAATAATAAAGAATAATATATAATATACTTAATGTGTATTAATAATATTAATTAATAAACAAACGAACAGAATTATATTGATTACGGTTTTATACATTAGGTTGACAATTAAAAACTTACTACCAATAGAAAATGTCAAAAATGCTTACCATTCATAATATTCTGAGATATTGTAGACATGAGACAACACACAATGAGAAATCTTGCGTAGGTATTCCATGAATTCGATTTAGAATAATAATATGTTCATAATACAATAACATGATCACGAAGTGCCCCGTACAAATGTTCAAGTCACAAAATCTTTTTACATACAAACTGCATAGAAAAGCGTTGAACTTTTACAAAAGCACTCAGGTAAGTATAACGATAGGTAGTGCCGCATATAGAATAGGATAGAGTCTTATCCGCCGTGTGAAATACAAATACGCGGGCGCGGTGAGTGAGAGGGGGACGGGTGTATGCAACTCTGTTGCGCCCTTGCAAAGCTTAGAGCTCAGCTGTCTGCCCCGAGCGGTGATGTTTGAAACACGGGACAGGCGGAGCTTAGCTACAAATCACTCAATGTCACATTTTGACATTTGAGATATTAGGTCTTTTTTTCTATAACACCGCCATCTCTTATTTCTATGTGAGATTTTAGGTACACATTGTGTTTTATAATAATTTTCTTAATTAGTGAACTTTGTATCGAGTTTACGAATTAAAGTTATTGTTTAGTAACAATGTTGTAAGCGGCTATTAAATATTCACACGACTCATCGCTAAAGCAATAAACTTTACGACGTCAGAGTCGGTCCCGGTTTTAAAATTCGAATACAACAGGACGGAACAAACTGGACCTACGATCTTTAGTGGAACAAACTTAAAAAACTTAACTAATTTACTTGGGCCTTCGTTTATATGGAATTGGGAGTTTTGAAGGGGTCATAAAAAATTGGATGGACACGGTTCAAGGAAGCTCTTTCAAATTGCCCAAATGAGGCCATAAAAGTTCCGCTGATTGACGTCTCAATAAGAGACGTGTTCAGTTGTGCTAATCATATTTTTATTGCCATCATAAATTAGTCGTATAACAAAAGCCGCAACAAAACAGTAAATTAGAGTGCACGCATAGACGACCGCACTATTATACACACTGTTGAAATTTGCTTGTGTAACCTTACTAAATTAAGATGTTACAATGGAAATTATGCATTATACCAAATTAAATTCCTTAAAAAGTCATTCATTATAATCTGTATGATTTATATATTTAAATTTCCAGACAGTTACAGCAATGTCTACAGTAAATAAGAGTGCCGTAAAAGTTACTAATCGAATTTTCACTCGAATTCTGTCAATCTGAATTTCCCAAGACTTTTCTTATTACAGAGCTGGAAGTGCTCCAATACGGCTTTAGGTTCTTATGAAGTTTATACCGTTGCACTTGAAGATTAAATTTCTGTCCTAAAAAGTTTGAGAGAACATTTTTGTACACGTGCGTCTTCACAACTGTTAACTGCATGGAACAATGAAGACCTATTAAATTATCTTTTCAGAAAAACTCACGCCATATGACATAACTGTTTTGTCCGCAAATTACGCAAAACGTCCAAACATGTCCTGGGTTTTGTGAGAAGAAACAATAACCGGAGCTTTTGTTTGCATAATTAATTCTTCAGCCGAAACTCTCAGTTCGACCGCGGACCCGTTATACTCGTAAACACAGCGGGTAACTCAGAATACGGATATCCAAACTTACAGTTGCGTATCACGTAACCTTTATTACCACTCAATAAAGTTGTTTTTGTGTTTTGTGATGTGTAAATAATAATTGTCCTAATATATCTTTGTTTCACGCATTCTAATTCTAACACATTTTTTCCACATACCTACAAAACAATGCTTATAATGAATAAAAATTATATGTTTAATTGCAAGTCCACCATTATTTCATTTGCGTTTTGTTCACGAATTTAATTCGTTACTTTGAATAATTTATGGCGTTGTAAAGATTATCTGAGATAACGGCTAGAATCTGTATTTTTGAAGCAGGTATTGAATGTTAGGGTACTATTACAGTGGATTTTAAAATTAAAGTCCTACTTCTATAAGTAGCTTACAGTAAATTCTTAAAAGAATCATTATCATTAGATATGTAAATATTAAAGTCAAGAATAATAATAATTATAGTTCAAATAAGTTGGCATCTGGAATATTAAAGACAAATTTTAATGCAATTATAACCCTAAAAGTTTTTTTTAACATTGCACCTCTTATAGGAGAAGAAAAATGTGGAAAGAATGTATGGTTTCATCTAAATAATAAGTAAAATAATCATGATTATGCAATTTTAACGAAGGCCTTTTATTACTTTCTTTAATAACTAAATTTTTTTTACAGAGAACATTTAATTCACACATATACATAAAAAATTCAACGCATTATCTAATATTCCCATTGATTCTATAAATCTAATTTATTATACCATTTTTTTATGACAAAAGTCGTAAAATATCATCACGCTATAAAACGAAGCACCTGAACAAGCAGTAAATAAGGCCACAGGCCATACCTAACTACGACGCTAGTTAGCAACTATAATAGCCGCACTCAACTTTTACGATCATCATAAAAATGTTTGAACCAACTTAGTTGGTTAATTAAACAATTATCATTGTTACTAACTGATGTGAAGTTTTTCTAGTCAGTGAAGAAAGGTTACAATATGAGAAATGCCACTGAGCAATTTACAACCTTGTAATTTTTTGCATAAGACTGACATTGCTATCTAAACAGCTATTATCTTAAATCTGTTGTACACTGAGCGTTCGATATTGAAACTGCATTTTATATTTCTTCTTTATCAGTGGTTCTAAACCTATGGTCCGCGGACCACTGGTGGCCCCTGAGGGTAACAAAAGTGGTCCGCGAAGCGAACGCGCAGACTGCGAATTATACTCGGCAGACTTCTGGAGCCTATCACTAAATTGAACTTTTAGTGGATAATGGCAAGACAGTATATTAGTTAAATGGTCTCTCACTGCTAAAAGGTTAAGAACCACTGTTCTAAATACTTATTATTATAGAAATTGAATGTCTTGCAAGGACAGCGAGAGTATATAGGTACAAATATTGCGCAAGACGTTTCAGGTTCATTCCTTAGGTCAAGCAAAACAGGTATTGAATTTTTTATCTTGACGTTCTCAGTATTATTCTGAAGTTTGTACAAGTGCCTAGTTTATGGCAATAGGCTCGCCCTCTTGTTCTTATCGAATGGGCATGAGGCCAATGAACTTATCTAGTCGCCCAGAAGGCTTCCAACTTCACATTAAGTGACAACCGGGACCAACGGCTTTTTATGCCTTCCGGAACACGGAGACGCTCAAGAATGAAATTGCCACAAACGGTCACCCATCATAGAGTCACCTTGCCGAACGTTGCTTAACCTCGGTCATTTCGAACATCTCAGTACCACAATATTACATGAGACCAAACGTAGCTGGTGAATTGTTGAACCCTTTCGGGAACACGACAGACCGTGACACCATAGTCATGCCCTGCCTTTATGGGACACACAGATATTATTTTGGTAACGTTATCAAATGTTCGAAAATGACAGCGACCATATTTAAATTTACAAACATTTTGACTGTGATATCGAAATCGAGTAGGTAGGTAAGTCGAAATTCCGGGACATCTTCTGTACTAACAAACTTACCATTTGATTAGTCTCGTCTAGTTCTACCCATTTCCCCTTATAACAAAATATGGACTCAGTAATAAACCAGGTTTAAATTGACCCATTGTTTTAGTGTCAAAGTTGTCAATTTAAACCTGGTTTAATGCTTAGTCTGTATTTTGTATTAAGGGGTTAGGGACTTGATGGTAAAGGACTATAAATGTAACGGCGATCACGTTTAGTCATTACCGATCATTGCTGTTTACTTTCCACACATGAGTAATCGCTTGTATATAATCATTCATTAGTACACACAAACCAAGAAATAAAATAATCATGCACAATTTCAATTAAAAAGTTGTATAAAATGCTAAAAAAAATAACATTGCCAGGGAGATATATAGGTAATAAATAAAATAATGGTTTTAAAATAATCTTTTTAATAGGCAACAGCACATATCGTCTTATATATTGCAGTACAGACACAGCCAGAGGCATTAATTAGTTTTACGATGATAGTTCATAACGGTGGTATTAATAATTTCATTACGCGTGCAAAAATAATAGTGAGTATCTCTTGTAACAGCTACTACAATTACATTGGATAGGTATTCTTTTTTTCTTAAACCATGTTTTTAAATTAAGAATTAAATTTAAATTTGTAACTAAATTAACGGCCTTAGGTTTTTTAAGATGGTCATTGACCGTTGTACAATAGTGTTGTTACTTCCGATGCATCTGCTATGTAAAATATCGATATGTTATTTTGTATAGCGGCAAGGTGTAGACACATCTGACGAAGGTTTTCTAATATAGTCGCCCCCCGTTGCGTTGAGACGGCTTGATGGATGGTCAGTTTATTGAAACCCAATACATAGCGAGTTCATTTGTGTCTTACACATAGGGTCTGGTCACGCGAGTATTAGCCGGATTACTTCATGGGGTACCACAACTTTATTAATTTTATTAGATCACAGTTTTATTAAGAAAAATCCATGACTATTAATTTTGTTATAACTTCCTAGGTGGCGTATTTGGAATGCATATTACTGTTAAGCAAGAGAAAAACTATATAAATTTTTAATAAAAAATTCTTGAGAAAGTTACATTCATATTTGCAAATTTTGGACTGATTGCCCAAAATTTGAAAAAGTGCCAGTTTAATCGCAATAGACTTGACTCCCTATAACAGGGGAGCAAACTTTGCTGCCTAAATATGGGTTTTATGTATGTCTACCATTTGGGAGAAAAGTGGTGGTGCTAAGTATGATGTTGAATAAATTACGTGATATAAACTGTCTCTATAAAAATTCACGCCCGTCTGAGTACTGACTAATGATAAATTCCATTATACATACATATGTTTTGTAGGTACAAGTTATTTGATTGAAGAATCAAACACAGTAATTAAAGATGCTTTTTTAGACGTATTATCTAATTGTATATCAGCTTTATTATTTTCAACATCTTTAATGGCAAATGTATGTGAAAAGCTTACGCTAACGGCTTTTATTTTAAAGTGTGAATCATATAAGATAATAAAAACTTTAATGGGATATCAGCATCCAAAATGGCTGGATATATAACAGTCGTGGATTGGTGATCGCAGTGTTTAGTAGTTCACAGATGTTTGCCACTGCCCAATCTGAAATAATCCCTTAATCCCCTCTTGCAACACCAGTGAGATATCTATTCATTTGTGTTGCAAGCGTTAAATAAAGTATAAATTCCGTCTTTATAAGAATAAGAACGTTTTGTAAATATCGGGATTAAATATTTTTTACCAAAAGGTTAAAATATTAAATGCTGATATTCACAATACGTCTAATATTCATTCTGATAATGCTCTAACGAATTGGTGGCATGGTTTCTGTATGTGTATTATATGTCTGCTATATGCCTATGTGCTTTTTCTATATCTAATTGAAATATCATGAATATTGGATGAGTAGTTTTGAAGATAACCACTACATATAAGTTCACAAACATTAAATCTTTATATTAGAAGTAGGTATAGGTAGTAAGTAGACGTAAACATAGATTTAGCAGTTACATTAAAGGTGAAATAAAGAAGGAAATATAAATATATATACATATATAATTTATACATAATACATACATTTTGTAATTCCCCCGTACTGTGGTGACAAGCTGACAAGTCAGGTAGTACCACCACCGCTATCATAAATTCCAACTAGGTCGTATGTTATTATTCCATCTGATATTCAAATATCTAAGTGTTTGCAAAATGAATGAACAGAAACACATACATTCTTGATATAAACTCCATCGGTTATTCCAGTTTATTTTGCTTAGTAACAGTCAAAATTTCATTACATATAAAAGCTTTTTACCGATATTACGTTCTCAATTACAAGAACACTCAAGCGAGCAGATGTTTAATAAAAAGCATTTTATTTAAAAGGTTGAGTGTGGAAAACAAGCCGATAATCGCGCAGCGGCTGACTGCGATGTTCTTAGAAAAACAAAGGAGATTACTCATCCCGATGCTCGAACTCTATCTGAGAATTCTTCGAAGCGCACCACCGCACCTCGGGGCGTGTAGCGTTAGCAACGACAACGACGATCAAACCAACCTATACAAATACCAAAAAAAAAAAATTAATAAATCAGTGCCCCATAATATACTTACTTTCATTGTAAATTGCACAGTAAATTTATAATATAATAATAATATAATATTCTACCACTTTCACACAACGCCATCTAGTCCCAAAGTTAGCAATTATATTTGCTTGTGTTATGGGTACTAAACAACTGATATACTACTTAAATACATCTTTTTTTTAAATGATAAATTACACCCAGACACAGAACAAACTTTTATGCTCATCACACAAAGATTTGTCCTGGGTGGGGATCGAACCCAAGACCTCCGGCTTAGCAGTCAGGGTCACTAACCACTAGACCAACAGGCCAGTCGTCATGTCGTAAATCATTATTAATCGATTAGTAAAAATCGTTGATAAGTTAAAAATCGATATAAAAAAAGGTAACGAAGCTCACAACACTATCGTAAAAGAATACAATTCAACCCGTCAACACGACGTGACCGCGTAAAATAAAAAATGTACGTGTGTGGGTCTGTCCGTACCCACCCCTAAAACCGAGACGAGAGAGCGTAAGACGGAGTACAGAGAAAGTTTGAGTGACGTACCCCCTCTACCGCCCCATCTCCCCAAGCGAGGATTTATGGCGCCATATTGGATTGGGACAAGATGACACGAGGCCCGGATAATTTGGGCAACGGTATCACGTGACGGGACCCGAACTGTGAAACGGCACTTTAATTATGATATTCTCGAGTTTATTCCACTTTGAGTTCGCGAATGTTTAGTTATGGCTATAGTTCACTGTACTCGTGTTTGTAGTGTATCAATATTGTTAGTGAGAGTGTTTTAGAGATAATATTAATGTTTATTTATTCACCATAAATTACAGATAGTTTTTAAAATAAATATAAGACGTGTATTTATTTAACACAGAATCTGCTTATATACAATATTTGAACTCTGCCTCTTAAACTAGGATTCTTATCCTGTATCTTAAGAGACACGGTTCGGTAATGAACATAATACATTTCTAAGATTAATAACAGAAAATAGTCTTATATAATTATTTACTCCTATAGTAAATCAGTTTAAATTGTTGTTGAAGTTAAATATAGGTACATAATATTATAAATAATAAAACTTACACTTGACTGGCCTATTGGTCTAGTGGTTAGTGACCCTGACTGCTAAAACAGAGGTCGTGGGTTCGATCTCCACCCAGGACAAATCTTTGTGTGATGAGCATAAAGGTTTGTTCTGTGTCTGGGTGTAATTTATCTATAATATGTATGCATTTACAAAGAAAAAATGTATTTAAGTAGTATATCAGTCGTTTAGTACCCATAACACAAGCAAATATAATTGGTTAATTTGGGACTAGATGGCGCTGTGTAAATGTGGTAGAATATTATTATTATGTAGTTTTTTTACGTAACTGCAGGAAAACCAAGTACCTGTATTAAGTTCAACACAATTTTCTGTTGCTGTAATACATAGGTATGATACATGATGATGACATGATGATGATACAGACATGACTTTATAGAAAGTATATTAACATTATTATTACAGCTGTCTCGCCTTCCAATCAATTTGTTTTGTCAATCGTGTTTACTGTCATTGCATAAAAATTGAACGTTGATTAATGGCTAAAGTCTCGCAGCACAATGTAAAAATGATAACAATAAAAAGTCAATAAAGTATTCATTACGTTTTTAGTTAACCCTCGAATGTAAAGGTGCTATATAAACAAAACTAATTCATCAGTAAGGCAATAAATAACCCGAAGCGGTTGCACGCACTCGCGCGCAGCGTCTGATGTCTTGACACGCATGCGCCGTTTGGCGTGCCAAACCGCATACTATATCTACGAACTCAAATAGACGAAGAAAATAATTGAGTGCATAAAATTTAATAAATCTTTGTCTGAACTTTTATATAAGTTTTCATACAGCGTTGATGAAATAAATCATACCGACACTTCTAACAATGTACACAATTAAATAATAAGCAATTAGTCGCATGAATATTAATTGTCATTAAGTGCAATATTGTATTTGAATGTCATTTAACAAAAAGTGCTGACGCAACAATCCGTGCAATATGAAACAGAGCCGTCACCAAACTCCTAGTATCCGAACACCCGAGAGGGTGCGAATACTGCAAAAACAGAAATCTCGTTAAGATGACAATTTATGGGTTGTTTTTGCTAAATGAAAATAGTCGCAGGCCGTGAACTGAACAGACCTTTTTTGATTTTCTTAATGGAATCTTTCCGCTTGGGATTTGTGTCGAGCGATGCTTTAAGCTCTTCCGTTTACGCACAATACCCCATAGTGGCAGATTTGTATAAACCTATTTTCTTATTCAAGCATATTTTCTTCTCCAAATCTCACCATTCATTCTTGTAATCGACACAAGAAAGCTCGGCGTACAAAGTTACCACAGAACCGTTGTAAACAAGCAACATAATAAACATCTTCACAATTAGAGAAATTTTCATTTCCTCGTGGACAATAAAAGCTTGGTAACATTGATACTAACTTTCTTTGTAATAAGGCAACCAGCCGGAAGCATTTCATGATTTATGACAAAGCAAATTTTTATTTCCATTTCTCTTCGTTCATTGTTTTTTTATTATTATTTTGCCACAATTCCTCGCAGCTTTTCAGTTGAAAAAAGTCACCGTGGAAAGTCGCTTTCGTTTTAGTGGAAATGGAAAATGGAGGAAAAATAAAAGAGTCGACCGCATATGTGCTGCGAGAGAGAAACTTTAGCGTTATGATCACCGGCCGAGTGGACCCGCCTCACAGATTAAATTGTTCTCTATTTTTAAAACACCGAAATTAATTCAACTTATGTGTACTTCATGAATATTTTTATTCTTATTTTAATTTATCATACTAATGTGAAATAGTTGACTGGTCGAATAATTACCACGCAGAATATTTGCGTGACCCGCAGTTACTTATTCTGAGACTTGCTGTAACTGTATCCATTTAATAATATCGTTCAGCCTATACTTTAGGTATCGACGATCTCGAATTTTTTAAACAACCTACACACTGACAGTTCTAAACATTGTAATCCATAGATTACAATGTTTAGAACATACAGATCACAAAACAGCATACTGTTTTGTGATCTATTTTGAACTACGACAAAGACATGTACAAAGTGTAAGTGCATACGAGGAAAACTTGATTTACGTGATAATTGTACGTATTTGCTACGTAGTGCGAGTCCTGCCAAGTCCCCAGAGGTTTCACACAGCAATACCGAGGCGAGTACATGCCACCTTTTTTGCCTCGTTTTCCCGTCAAGTTTTCCTTTTCAAGTCTTGCTATCTCTCTCGCACAACACAAGGAAGGTATAGACCTGTAATTAAGCTATATTAGAGAGAAAAAACATAATTAAATATACTACTTTAATCTTACATTTCAAAGTCAACGGATGGGTCTGTAAATGTAAATAAATTCAATGTTAATTATATGAATATAATAATGTGTGAAATAAATCACTTTAATCTAAAATAAAATAATAAAACAAAAAACGTATTCACACGAAAACAACTCCACAGTTTCACTGTTACAACACGCGTCATTCTATTTTCTTTATTCCACTCTGTTTTGTTGCTTCCCGCTGCTTCCGTACCGTGGACACTTTTGGTTAGTTTGTTCTGTTTTCCGTATAATAAATAATAAAGCCCATACCACTGGACTACTTAGCTCGCTGTTAACTGTGCCTTAAATATATAGTTATACAAAACCAACCCCGTTACTTTTAACTATGAAAGTTTACATGCACACATTTAACTTGAGTAATGTGCAATTGTAGAGACTTTCTGCCGTACTCAACTTTAAAGGTTATTTAGAAAAACGTGTAATTCTTAAGTCGATACGCCTAGAGACGATTATTCAATCAAAAAATTGTGTTAATGACAGATTACTGCTAATTGACGTTTCTGAGTGCGAAAGTTAGATTTTTTATACCACGATGTTCGCAATCAAGCTTTCGACCTGCCTGCCTGATGGTAAGCGGTTACCGTAATCTTTAGACCAAACTGGACTCCATGTTGTTAGTTTTAAAATAAAATCTAATAAAATGCAAATTAAGACTGATTCTTAAAGATAAAACACCAAAATTAATTCAGTAAAATATACCAAAAAATAATAAATAAGTCTATCGAAGTTTAAAATGAGCGTAAAAGCGTCAACCACAGTCATTATGTATGCAGATATAATGCGGACAAAGTCGTGATTTGATCTATAGCGGTTTAATATTCTTTTAACCGATATTCAGTCGTTTATTAGCATCGATGCATTATTTATCAGATTGTGATATATCATTATTGAAAATAAGGGCTACGCTGTCAATGATACTATTTTTCATTGATCAACGATGGGCACGCGTGCACTTTTATAAACTGATAAATAGCGACCATTTCATGGGGCGATACCATTGATATCCAATGTGAACGCATTGATTTATCGTTTTTGCGTATAATTCGCGATTTTAAAAACAAGTTTTTTAATATATATTTTTCGTGTGAAATATTTGATGATCCGTTTATGAAATATAGCTACTTAATGTCACAATATAGTTCAGCCGTATAACAGAATCGAATTTAATTTGAAACTGGTTTATATGGCGTTTTGTAACCTTTGATTTTGTGTATCTACCTATAACATTATTATAACTTGTGCAAGTAAATATTAACATTTTTAAGGCTTGTTATTTTATCTGTACTCAAGAAAAATAAATCTTAATTTTCCAATGAAAGTGTTATCAAAAATGAACAAATTTAACGAATAGAAGTGAAAATTACGTGCTTACAGGCTATATATCAACGTCTGCTAAATAATAAAAAATAAGAAAACGAAAACAAATAGGTTTATTTTAAATTTAGAATATAAAATTCGAAAACTACGTTTGTTGAGCTCGTGATTCGCGAAAGAATCAATTTTATTGGTAAAACAAGCGGCGTCGGTGATTTATGTCGTACGAACGTGGCCCCGCGATAGCATGTCACCGGGCCGGCGTGTTCGCGCCTCGCTCTAGAATTTGCTAGAATATTCTTTTGTGTTTACAAGTACAATGACTTTCTGTTGAATAGAAATTATATCACACACCTTTTATACTGAATTCCACAATCTAATTTTATAGAGAGGTAATAGGCAGACAGTCTCAGTCTTGGAGAAGGACATAGGCTACTTCTTACAGATATACCACAGGGGCAAAACCACGGGCGTAACTTGTCGAATATTGGAATAGCTTGAGCTTTGCGTTCTAAGTACCGTAATCAAAATTAATATATTATAACAAATTTTAATATTGCATATACTATTCTGCATTCAGCATAATCATCATTACAACCTATAAATGGACCGATTTAAGCAAAAATGATCCAATCAAGACAAACCTCATTTTGAGATATTTGACTTTAAAATACATTACAGTATTTCTCTGGCTTTTAGTTAAGGTCATATAGGATTACATAAAATTTAGCATTACAAAGCCAGAGAAATACTGCAATGAATTTTAAAGTCAAATATCTCAAAATGAGGTTTGTGTTGATTGGATCATTTTTGCTTAAATCGGTCCAACTGTCCCACTGCTGGGCACGAGCCTCCTCCAAATATTTTGGTGGGAGTTTAGCCTACTATACCACGCTGGCCAGACGGGTTGATATAGGGAATTTTCCTTTCTCGCAGTGCTCTTGTCTGCTTGAGGTTACTCCCTTAGTCACCTTGTACAACACCCACGGGTTGAAGTGGCATTGTGTATTCTTAATCCCTCACTACACGGACATTCAGCATAGTCAATTCATGAAAATGCTTTGCAAATAATATTTTATATGAAGAACGAATTGAACATGTATTGCCTCGACATTTAAAAAGTTGAAGGTTTGGTCCTAAACGTGAGAAAACAAAGAAACGTACTGACCTTTACGCAAGGTGGCTTGATTAAAATCTAAGCAATAGTGTAAATAAAAAACAAAAACGTTCTTCAACATTTATTTCAACGCCTTTTTAATTGATATCTATTAATTGTAAACACATCAGAGTAACATAAATTCCATGGATTTTTGTAAAAATATATTCGTTTCATAAAATCGAAATAAAAATACTATTCAATTCAAGATAAACATATAAAAAACTGCATAGTTTCTGGATGAGAACATTCTAAAAACTGCGTGTGAAAGAATTTCAGCAAAAACTAGAACGAATTCTCAATAAGCAGGTGCCACATTATTATACCTGTTACAATACATTACCACAAAACAACTACGGACACTAATCTACACGTCAAATATTTGTTCGTAACCCATTTGTCATTATCGACTGCTATTACTATTAATTTGCACGTAAACCCATCAATTACAAAGAGTTTTTTAATCATTTGTCATTCGTAACGAGTCCTGTTACAGTTTAAATGAAGCTCTTATTGTTTTGAATGGTTTTAGGAAACATTAAACTGTCAAAGACAACGTGGAAGCCACTTGCGACTATTCGTAGACATTCTTTAATAGTTATATTTACATTACTAGTCCCTCATATATCTAGTTTTTGCTTCCAATCTACATGTACGATTATAGCATTACTTCGATCGTTATCGTAAAGTACGAATAATGGCGATATTTATAAAGGTTAGGATCGTTTAACAGCATTTTTAACATATAAGTTAGTTTTAGTGTCTCGTCATTCAATATTAAACATCTATTTATTAGCTACCTTTTTTGGTTCCACTAACTAATATTATTGTCAATGTATTTGCCTGAAAGATGCTTTAACTGTTGCTCGTAATCTTTAAGGATATTAAATTAATTTCCTTACTGGCTAGACACAGTGTTGAAGTTACCTGCAGCTTTCTTACTTTTTAATATTCTGTACTGACGCTCTAGAAAGCCACTTACAAGAAAATTACGAGGCATTACTTACATAAATATACCTAGTGAACACCTCTGCAGGTGGATAAAGTAAACCTACAAATTAACGGTCGATGTTTGGTTTTAACTTAGATGTAAGAACTTTCTTTTGTTCGAAAGGAGTAACTTAAGTCTCGTTTTTCATCTAGATTACATTTGGTGAATATATAATAACTCGTTAAAATAAAGTAAGTACAAAATATCTACTTATAACTTCTGAGTATGAAAGCTTTTTTCTTTTTTTCTTGCTTTTTTTTTCAAATTAGGTGAGGCCTATGTTCAACAGTGGACGTCATTGGGCTAATATGGTGGTGATGATGATGAAATCTTATCCGTTGTCGAAACAAAACAGGGGGGTTTACATTCAGCTGTTGACATCTAACAGCTGAAATGGCTTCAACTCTATGGAAATTTGAAATAAAAGTATCAATGATAAAGTAAAACACTATTTGGGTAAAACCCTCTTTAGATTTAAGATTAATCGACTGATAGTCAAAACTTGTTACCTATAAAAAAATGGAATCGGATTAACATATCAACTACGGACTATAAATTTTCCACGCTCCATATTGCAATGCTAAACATTTTATATCAACTTATCGGATTATTTGATTATATTGTAGACTATACGAGGTCCAAAATCAGAGAGGATTGAGGTCACGTCTATTCGATGATATTAAATGTTCCCAGATATGTTGTTTTCGTGACTGAGACAATCGAATAGTTTCCTGGTTGTTTATCGAAGATTTGATACTACTCATTCACATAATAACATAGAATTTTGTTCATACAAATATAAGTGTACCATAGGTTAAATAAAAGAGATTGTAGTCTTACTCTCAGCCCGTTTCCACCGCATTTAAATATGAAAGCGCTTCCTGAATAGAATAATATTCGCGACGTTTTTTTACGACATATAAAACAGTAAATAAAAAGTATTCATAAATTTTAGACAACGCCGACTTTAACTAGAAGAACAAGTGTCCAATAAAGGTCATAACAAGTTTGTGGAAAATTAACAACGGAATCCGGACGATGACTAAGAGACTGCCGCCCGAACCGATTTGGTCAAAACTTGATCAGCTAGCGTGACAGGTAGCAGCATGTATAATTGCTTAAATTTTGTCTGATTTGTAACTTCCTTTGGCCTCGTTAATAAATTAAACTAACGAAATAATCTAATATATACACTCATTTTAATCAATTCTAGAAAGTGTCGAGACCATAAATATATATTTGGAGCAATTTTACTTATTAAAATCAATAACTTGCTGTTGCGGATGACGAAGAAGTAACAAAAAACTTCGATGTATATTTATACATTTCTGATGCAAATATGGCGCCCACCGCTGCTGGGAATCTACATGATTATCATATTCTTAATTAGTTTGACTAATGGCATAAAAGTGTAAAATTTCACTTCCTAAGACACATATCTTCGTATGGTTTCAATTTCTAACAGAACATCGGGAACTGTTTAAATCACGTGTATGCACCGAAAATAAACTGCTCGCGATCACTCCTCCGCCTCGCCGTAAATTCACTGCTAATTTACAGCCCCTCAATGTTATAAATAAATAAATATTCGTCGTAGCACGTACTATCCAGTCCTGACACATTGTGCCACCACTTGCATAGTGCTGTCATAACAGATCCTTCATAGCACGGTTAATGGATCGACACGGCTATTGCTACTGTTACGAAACTTCACCTATTTCACTTCCACACACTATTCTTGATACTTTCAAAATAAATTTTAGAATTGTATCATTTTAAAATGAGTCAGCCTATGTTGATATAATGTTTTCAGTAGCAATTACGACCACAATGTGTGTTGGAAAAGACAATTTGTATTTTAAAGCAATTGATAACTCAGCGGCTCTGACGGTAATATTATCACTTGTTTGTAATACAGAAGTTCGTTCCAAGAAAAAAACAATCAATTACTACATTGTAGTGGTGAACTCACAAATTATTCTGCCACTTGCGACGCTGGTACCCAATGAAAGTTATTGAGTGCCAAGTAGACTGAAGCAAAGGAACAGCCGGGATAGATTCGTGCCAGCGATCATTGGTGGGATTGTGGCCGCCATTGTAATACAAATTCTCCGCCGCTGTTACCATCTGTCTAGTAGCCGAAATTCGAAAAACAATAATAGATAGATACTGCGGCAATGATTAAAACGTGTTACATCCAAGCTGCGTAGTGACGCGTCATAATTCAATCGATTTAATCAACTCTGATCACAGTCGATAGAAAGTCGTCATATCTTTAGCGTGTAGAATAAATTACTATCTTACTATATAAGTAATTTGCACCTGCAACAAATTATCAACGCATGCTTCTGTTTAATGGCATTCTCTCACTTCATCGGCAACCATTAATCGTCGGTTACATTCTTAAGCCTTGAAGACTATTAATCTGATTCTGACCGACTGGCATTATATTCTTGGTTTCTTTTCAAATCACTACGCATTATCACAAGAAACAGCTTAATTCAATAGCATTGAACTTCTTGATTTGTATCGGTCTGTAGCGTGTCTCTGCACATTTATTAGATTGAGACATTAATCATCTCAGCACTTGTCTTGCATGTGATTGATTTTTCAATTATTTCGTTACTTTTTAAACGTTAACGTCAATAATTATTTACGTAAAGCTTCTATTATAAAGCTATCGATAATTTTGTTGCATTTTTATCGACGGCACTGACTTGAGCTATTCATCACTATTGATATTTTGTGTTGCGTGGCGGTTGCCAGCGGGCGGAGTTTGCATGGTGCCAACTATGGCGAGCGCGTTAATGTACCGTCCATACACGCATGTTTTTATTGTCGTCTGCGCAAGAGTCGTCCAGCTATTAGTCGACCTATGCGTTAATGCCACACACAGTGCTGCATGAAGCCACAGGACGTCTCCTCGCCCAAAACCCGTTATTACGTATCATTAATCGGGCTATGGTTGAAATTATTCGATCAGTAATCCTCAAAATTTCAGTGTCTTACGATATAAAGCAGTTGTAGCCTTGTAAGCTTTATTATCGATTTGCTTGAGCTTCAGTCTCACATTAATGTCACGTTATTATTACATTATCGTAAAAAGAAACTGTTCTCTGCATGGGACCGATTGTTATTTAGTTTTATTTGCCTTTGAGAACACTTTTACGATTATTTCAGACAATCTTTTATACTCGTCTGACAACGATGACTTCAATTGTTTTAAATTAAACGTGATTAGAATCTAGATTTTGTGAAGTAGAGACCTGAATTAATATTTTGACATCTCAATTTTAGTTATACAAACTATAAAAAAGTTGAGTGTTGTTTTAGTCTCACGATGAATGTTGTATTTTAAAGTCGATTCGTTAAGGTTACACGGGATCGTGGGACTTACAAGTAGTGCAGTTAAAGTTACGGTCTTTATATAGAAAATAATTGCGCCAGTTATCCGAACATTTCCAAAGCTCGCGGTGAAAGCGCCTCAAATCACATACGCCGAATCAAGATCAGTTAACATCCGCAACACATACATAAACAATATGTACATATGTGTACGTGAGAAGGGCCCGTCATGTTTTATTTATTCGCGGCCGACTCGTAATAGAGTCGTGCCGTGAGAGCCACCGCCAAGTTTTTTGCCGACGGTAGGCCTCGTCGAGTATTGAGACGTCTGGATGCTGATGTCTTGTTGCCTGTCCATACTATCCTTTCGACATGACGGCGACATTTATTTTTCAATGTTTTTTTAAAACATCCGACGCGTACACATGTAAGCACAGCAGTTAGTAAACGAGTGATAGATAACAAAAAGTATAATAGTAATAAGAATTCAGATTCACACTGGAACACGGGGACTGCGAAATCTGGTGAGACGAGGAGGTATTTTCCCACTCCCGGCCTCCTCCGATCCGTAGGGGGAGGGGGTGAACGCCTCCCTTTTGACAGGAAATGATTGTCTAATATTAGCTTTGTTATAAGGTCCCTCTTTTGGGATTTGAGCGTGAGTTTTTGGAGAAACGTTTTGGATGTATCTTCGTAATGTATGTTGTCTTAGCCGTTTGTTTAGGAAGTTCTGCGTCTTGCTACGATTCCTGTTTATACATATTGGAACTGGCAAACGTAACGTGTTTGCATTGTTCACTTGTTTATTTATATTCATGTCTTTATCCGCGATAGTTATCTTGACTATTAATCGTTAGTAACAAAACGAGAGCAATAATTCTGTTGACAATGATCGCTGACTTACACTCCAGTTGCCTTCACTCATTAAAACAAATTTATAGTGTGGGTGATTAGTGATTATCTACTTGCGTTAATATAAATAAACAACAAAAACATTATTCTTTAGAAAAATCGTAAAGTTGAGTCACACAATAAATTAAATTAGACATGACTGAATTATTAGAGGAAGAATTCCGGGTCGTCGACCCCTGCACCGCACGGTGGTCCCGTAATAGGTCATAGGGCTGAAATGTCGATGTTCGAATCACAATGTCATTTTATCGTTACAAGATATATAAATAACCATTCTATCCTCAGATAAATAATATATTGCAAAAACATACTTAGAACATATAATTTTATGCAACCAAAGTGGTAACACTTAATAGTGCTCCGTAGCGTTATCATTTCGCCGAAATTTATATTGCTTTTAAGGGCTGTTTTTCCGAGAAAATTGATTGTCTGTGATATTGTTGTGCCATGGATATTAAAAAAGAAGGTATGTACGACGTTTTAAATCTTAATATGTTCACTTTAGTCCTGTCATTATAGATAACCAGTACTGTCAAAGAGAGACTACTGATTTCCTTGTTTTTTGCCGCTTATTCATATTCAATTAAACTTCTACTTAGGAAGGCACAAATCCCCAAAGATGAAATATGTATAAAAATAATTTCTCGTTTGTCTAGTTTTAAAAACTGTAAGGTCTAGGTGCGCCAAGGTGCGCCGAGGAATGCTATAGGCCATTGAAAGGACTAGGTCGTATGTAGGTAAATTTGATGCCCTATGTTGTTTGTAGTTTTGTTTTATTTTTTATTCGTCAGGGGCCATCATCAATTGTTCTTTTGCTCGAATGCTTGTACTAAGTACCTGGTTATCTGTGATTAATAAAGAAAATGAGGCAGATAGATCTCGTGAAGTGTTTAGAATGCTAGCAGATACTTTACTGGACAATGAAAGTATCCAGACCGATTACTTAAGAAATTTAATTTATAATCTCTGTAAACGGTTTTCTGCATATTGGAAGAAACTAGGGAGGTCTAAAGCTAAGCTGATTGCCAAATACGGTGACTGGTTAAATGAGATCGACATCTGCATACTTGGCAACTCTGACGGAGGACTACGTGAAAACGTCGACGAGGGAAGCGAGCATCTTCATTTTCACATTACATTTAGACGCGATAACACTAGAAAACATTCCCGGGAAGTGACTAATATGGATCTTTTGAACAGATTTCTTTTTAACTCAGACCCACTTATTTCTAGTTTAAGAAAGTTACCGTGTAAGAAGAAGTCTGTATTAGCAAAAGAAGTCTTTGATTTAATATGTACATGAAACATAATTGAAAATGAAATGAAAATTCTGAGTCTGGGTGTACTTTGTGTCCGTTAATTGTATGTCTGTAAAAGTCCCCCGTAAACCTATTTTGTTGTTACCTACTTCCGTAATTATTATATATCACAGATGAATGCTTTTTTTTGAGAGTATAGTTGTCTTGCTTTAAAAAAAATATTTTTTTTTCTTTGTATTGCCCTTAGAACTTTAATATAATCATTTCTTAGGTAAAAAAGTTATTTTTTAATTTTTAAACCGACCTTCAACCCGTATGACCGCCCTTCTTAGGAACCGGGACCACTGTGCACCGCAGAGAAAAATTTTGAACACCCCCGATAATCACAATAAAAAGTCGTCGCGGACTCCACAGAAATAAACCTGAAGCTTTATTTTGTAATTTATTGGTGTAACAGCTATTTCGGTTCGGTTTTCGTCAACGGTCGCTGGGAAGTGACTAGTGTCGACTATGAATAGTCGCGCCTACAGAAACCGACTAACCGTTGACTCCAGTGACAGATTTGTGTGATACAAATGAATTTTGAACGGGTCCGGAACACTATTTTTTGTTTTAATGATAGATTTAGTTTTGTTTTCTACGTAATTTATTCATTTATCTATTAGTTGCCTACCTAATGTAACAAATAAACGTTTATTTATATCAAAAAATTGCTATATTATAACAGAATTTTAGAATGCACGTAATCGTTCTCCATATAGTATGAAAATAATACTGTTTGAAGTGAACACATAATGAATTGAGTTATTATTTATTTAATACAAACTTTGTTGACCGAATCGTCTGCGGTTAGCATAGTGCAGTTTCGAAATAATCCCAACAGATTAAAACAAAAGGTTTGTACAGAATTAAATTACCGATATCCGCGAAACGTTGCCGCAAAATATTTTTGTCGAAATGGCAATAATGTAAAACTCGCATATTGCGCGATTTCGCGTGTAGATAACAGAAATAATGGGGTTCAAAAATGAAATTAATTCCAGGTTGATGATTTCAAATTGAAAAGTCACATCGGCTCGCGCCATAATTCATGATCCTGAAACGTGTCCGGGCCGCTGTGTTGGACGCGCGCGGCAACCCCTAGGGCTGTCAACCGTATTATTTACCTACCAACGCCACGCAAGTTTGATTGTGAATTTAATAACTACCACATTATGCATCATATTTTTAAATAAACGTCACTATATATGCTGAATATTAGCATAAATATGGCAGATATAATAATGTGTATTCTGGTCTGTAAAATAATAGAAAGACATGACTAATCCCTGTTTTAAGTTGGTTGGTAGAACAAAAAAATAATGCAAATATTGGTATTATTACACGGAATCAACCCTATGGGTGCTCGCTCATTGTCGCAGTCCTTTGTCGGAGGTCTCTTCCGCTTCACCACGCGCGATATCTGCACAGAGGTGGCGCATGGCACCCTCCATCCGAATATTCATGAACATAGTCGAGCGGGCGAATAACTTTTATTTACATTAGTACTGCTTAATATAATAAAATATATTATATGAACAATTCACCTATATATTATTTAAATCAAATATACAAGGTTTACCTTGTATATTTGTTTACGAAATGTTGCGTAATATTGACATTTTACGAAATTAAAGAAGCAGTTGGAAAATAAGTATTTGAATAGTAAACCCAAATATTACTTTTTTATCAAAACTGCTGCTAAATTAGCAATATTTTTTTAATAAATTTACATTTTTTTATTCGGGTCAACCCTAATACAAATACGAAGTGCAAATACATCAACATTTATATACAGTTTTCAGTTATTAAATACTTTATATTTTTTATTATTAAGTGGCATTAATTGTTATGCATAACTTTAACTAAAGTTTCAATTCATAAAAATAATTTACAATAACCCTGAGGCAGCCCTACAAACTCTTGACGCAATTTATTTACTTGTAGCATTGAACGAAAAAAAATTCTGAATAAAAATAGTGATCAATTTCATATGACATCGAGAGTCATAATTGTTTCTAATGAGTCAACGGTCAAGAGACCGGTTATTGAATGGTATATTTTGTATTCACAGTAGAAATGTGGAAAGTAAGTTTTTATATGTAAATATAGCGCAGTGGCAGGTCTCATGTTTAATGCAACCGCCATGTCATGAACATTTGTCGGTTGCACCATTTCAGACGGCTGTAGGTACTAGCTCTTGTTTAGCTTAGTTACTACTAAATATTTGCACAAAACCCTGTTACATTCGGAATATCATTTCATCGTCCATATTTTGCATTAGATTTATATCACTAACATTTTGTTTAAAAGCAATTATCCTTTCTAAATTCTAATGAACATAATAGTGTTTTTTTTACTCCCATTCATGGCTTCCGGAATAGTTTAAAAATTTAATTAACATTTGAAAGTTTAATAAGCTCGGTGACTTTGAAAAATATCCATCCTACATGTTAATCTTACTAATTATTGTAGGTACAGAGTAAATTAGAAAAAGGGTAGTAAATCATCACATGCACTGGTCCAAGTCATGTAACGCCGCAAGGCTTTCAAGGAAACACAATAGCTGTTGTTGTCTCTCTATCTACAATACAATGCAATCAAGTGTTAGAAAGAGATGCAGCTATTCATGAAAAACGAGGGCGTAATTTGCCTGCACGAAAATTTGATAATAAATCATAATAGTTTTAGATAGAGCAGAGGTAAAAAAATAAACCAATTTGGAAAGTGAATTGTAAGGCACGGCGAGCACCGCCGCGCGGTCTGTTATTAGAGCAATTATGTTATTATGTTCGCCGTATCTAATCCGAAAAACTAAATTGGAGTCGGCCGCTGCCGGCGAATGCCCGATAGGTTCAATCATTTCGACTTTTGGGTCGCACGAAATTCGTTGCGGAAGCAATAAGAAACACGAAAATTCCGAACGAAATAGTCACAAATTATCCAATAATACATAGTTGCGAGCAAAATATCGATCGGCAGACAAAAAAACCGGTCGCTCTCTAACATATTTCGAGACCCCATTTCGCTACGGTTCATAGTTTAGTACAAATTAAAAAAGGGTGCACTATTGCAGTACATATTTCAAAGTTCACATTTCATAAACAGCCCCGCGTCGCCCTTTGATATCCCTCACTTAACTCATATTTCATTCAATATGACCATAATTGAAGTGATCCGCTGGACTTTATTAGAATAGCACGCTTATTCCTTGTGCGCAAGAGTCGAGTATGGTGCGATGTCCTGTTCGCAGATAAGAAACATTGTATGAACGATTGCCTCTTTCACAATTTGTATCTTTAGCATAGTCTGTTGGTAAAACAGGTTTTTCTCGTGTGTTTTCGTTACAAAACGAGTCGTCCCTTTGTATTATCAAAGTATCAAATATGAATACCAAATAAGGGTTGGGACAAAAGAAAAAGTGACAACTTTTTTAATTTATGCGCAAACGAGTACATGAAAACGTAATAATAGGAGCGTGTTTGGTAAATATATTAATGTAATAATTCTCTGAGGGCGTTTCTGAAGTTGTCGGCTGTTATTTTTCTAAAATTTCACGGTTATACATCATATAGGGCTCGTGGAAAATTGTTTGCGTCTTCATTAAGGTTTCGAGTGGATGCGTTTTGTGGGCACCAAGTGTTGGTTTATGTGATTTGTTTGACAATGGCTGCGTAGTGAAAGCAAATGAACTTGTTATACTGGACTATCGTAGATATACGTTATTTGACTATGAACATGGTAATTAGTTCATAAGTTTGGTCATAAAAACATTTAAGAACGTAAAGAGAATTATGTTTTGTTTTAGGTGTAGTGTCAGTAAAATTTTATTGTCATTCCTACATCTGTACTAAAATCTGTGTAATAATGTGGTATGTGTGTAAATTTAGGAGTAACCTTCGAAACTACTCATTCGATTTACAAAAAATCTTTCAACATAACTAGGTTATCACTGAGTAACATAGGCGACTTTAATCCGACACACCACATGGTTCAATAGAAAAAGTTGATTATAAAAATAAATAAATATGTTAATTGAACTTTTTATAGTAAACCAGCGTAACTTTAACCATCACAGCATCACCGTAGCTTACAGTCTGTGTAAAATACGCTGCTACGTAAATTCATCGAGCAAACAATTCAGTTTCCCATAAATTGCGCAGAAACCATTCACCCCAATGTTTACGTATCTTATATTAGTGTTTATTTTTAAACTTGCACAAAGTAACAATAACATATTTTTTATTAATTATTCTATTGAACTTTTGTTTATAATTATATTTTATATATTAATTTTGTTATCATATTAATTAATGTTAGGCTGATTCTACAAGTGGTTTTTTTTTAATAATTTATTGCTTGCATATCTCGATTAGTGTTAAAGGTTTTTAATTTAATTAATTACTTTTCTGTTCGATAAAAAATAAGTGAAATAAATAGCTCTGCTTTATAACGACATTATTTGAATACTTGACTAAATGAACTTACCTATTTAAAAATTAGCAAAAAGCGCAACTTTGTTGTAGTAGTGTAGTAACCTAATAATTGCGTGAAAGAAGTTTTGTTTATTTAGAAAATCATATTTTAAAATAAATAACACATTGAGATATGAATTGTAATTACTGTATTAAATTTATCTAGAGATATAGTAGTCTTTTTACCCGACTGTCAGGACGGGTATTGTTTTTCGCGCGTATCTTGTATGTTTGTAAATTTCTTTATTCCCACGAATCTTCCAAACGGCTGGATGGATTTTGACAATTAGGGTATCGTTAGATTGGTCGAGAAAATCCAAGTGTCCTAAGATAGGTTTTAAGAATAAAAAGACTTAAACAGCGGGCTTTTGACGCCAAATTGTAAGATGTTCAATTTTTTTTTTAACCAAACCTACCTTTTGCGTATCAAAATAAAGGGAATCAAATGGAGATTACAAATATATACATATGTTATGTATTTAAATTTAATATTACAATAATTTTACGGACTTCTTAGTGCGTTGCTCTCTGTTGTTTTTTTTCAGTCGGGTTATTAATTTTTTTTAATTATATTTACTCGTTGTAAAGTGTACCTACCACAAACATGTAAGTACAGGCTGTGGAAAGGTGTTAGGACTTGACTCGCCTTAATAGAAATTCGCCATAATTATTATTATACTATTATGTAGTTAAGTAAGCAAGTATCAAAGAGTAGTTTTACTATTCGAAATTGTGGTAGCAATGTTTATGGTTCATAAACACAACATCGACATTAAGTCGTAATTTAATAGATAGTTATAATAGAAACTCATTAATGTCCAACTGCTGGGTATGAGTTTTCTCTAAGTTGTCATGTTGGACTATTAATTTTAGCTTTTTTTTTTAAATTTAGAAATATTTTACTGACAACTTTACTGATGTTAAAATTTATAAAAAGATACATAAAATTTTATTTAAACTATCCTTCTTAAATTGAAACAATGCTACTGCCACTGAATATTTATTATAGATGTATATTTAATTACCAATTCTTAAGAGTACTTAAATAAACATTACCTTATTAACAAATTTTGACAGTAAGCTTTGATCTGTCAGATTTGATCTAACAGATCTGACGATCTAACAGACCCATTCTGTTTAAAAAATTCAAACGTATTTTACCAAATACCACCAACAAACTAAATAAACAACCCACTTAATGATAAGACCACACAAATTGAACTAATCACGTCGAAGCACACACAAACAGCTATCTAAACCACAACCACACTCAACAATTACTAGCAAAATATTCAATAGATAAACACGAACTTGACCAGATATTCTTTATTCCTTTATGCACTGACCTATTTATCAGACTATTCTCTCGTGACCCCATCACCTTATCAGCGCTGATAGTAAGGGTCAAAGATATAATGCCAACGACTTTTTGAAAATATTTTTCCGTGGTTTGAGATAATGCATTGTGAATGACGCTCTTGTTTGCTTGTTAGCAGTTTAGTTTAATTACTTTTGTACTGGAAGGGATACGCTATCGGATTTCAAAATTGGTGGCGGTTTTTTGAAAGAATTACATTTTACACAATTATGTTATTATTGTTTTAACTTCAAAAAATAGATAGAACTGCGAGCCAACTGTCTTTGGACCTTTTAAAGATTTTATAAGTTATTGCTCCCTTAGTCGCCTTTTACGACACCCACGGGTTGAGATGGGTAGTGATATTATGTATTCTTAATCCGTTACTACACGGAATGTAATAATTCCGCCGATTACACGAATGTCGAATATTAAATTAATTGTTATTATTTATTAATTTAAATGTATTAAATCGTTGCATAAGGTGTGAAAAATTATGTTAAAGTGAAAATTATTAGCATTTTAATAGTTATTTAATAATATGTTACAAGATTTTTAACATGGTAATTTAAGCTGTTATTTTAATAGTGTTATACGGTAGCTAGATAATAGCTTTTTCGACAGCATAAAGAATTGCCTTTTAAAATGATAATTTGCATTGATTGAAACACATTTAGATTATTTTATTTTTATTTTTAATAATAATTCATTTATTTCAGGCAATAAAATCCATAATATTATATTACATTAATTAAATAAAATTATTAATTAATTCTTTCCTATTATTAAATTTTAAAGCAATTTTCTTGCCTATGGTTTATTTCAACAGTAGGGAAAATCTTACTTTTTAATTATATTTCGTGATTTAACAATATGTATACTATAATGTGAAATATTGAATAAGGTTTACTGCTAAGTACTTGTTTAGATGTCAACTGTAGAGAAAATATGTTATAATTAGTACTTATGTGTCATAAATCCAACAAAGCAAATAATAAAACTTGAAAGCCATAACCAATATTTATTTATAAAGCCTAAATAAATAATTTTATTATAACAAACACAGTACATACCACTGTAACCCATAATTTAACTCTTCGGCTGCATTAACTGAAATTATTCAAATACAGAACAAAATAAACAAATAAATAGAGTTCCATTTTTAACTGACCGTTTTCTTTTTTGTTGCAGGTAAGAAAGAATTCCTGGCCGCATGGATCCTAAGAAAATATGTACGAAATTCAAATTGCAAACTGTGTTGTATGTGTGTGAAGTGATCGTTTATTGTGCCACGCGATTATCGGTCCAATCTCATTATGTTAAAGTCGCAATTAAATAATACTAAAAGCGTGATTTAAGACGCGTGTGTTCGTAAACGACTCGACAGCTGAAATCAAGGGAAGTTTTGAATGTCTGAGGTAACATTTGAAATAAGATTTTTATTTTGTTTTTAAAACATAGTTGATAGAGTCGACTCTACCAAGCTTAAACCTTGCTCATATTAAGGACTGTTACTTGTAATCGGTAGATACATAACAATTCGTGATTATAATAATATATTTTAAGTGCTCATAAACTGCACCTGTACACAACACAAATTTAATGTTATTTCACACGTTTCAGGAAGTAGGGTTTGAATATATTTGAAATTTTAATTGATATTATTATTTATTATTCCTACACGGCGTTGTTCTTAAATGAAAAATAATATTTAAAATAAAATGTTGGCTTTAACTAATGCCCTGATAGGATAAAATATAACTTAAACAAATTAAAAATGACAGCTGCATGAATAAACTAGTTCTATTGTTTTATTTTTATATTCAGTCATTTTATACTTTAATCGATGAATAACTTTAATCTTTTAAACTGACGGCTCAGAAACCGGGTATAAGTCAAACAAAATAATGATTTGCTCGATCTCAATCATACGACAGCGCATCTCTTCATAGCATTTCCCGCCCATACGTGCACCGCTACATGCATTCGCACGCATTCGGCTAATCTCACATGTGATCGGCCACATAGACGCGTATAACCAACCATTTTATAAAACCGATACAGTCCCAAGTCCGTTTCGCAGTTAGGCATCATTTCGTCTGGCCGCGTTAAAAGCACGCTGCATGTTCGCACTCCCACCCGCCACAACACAGACACGGGCTCATGTATGAATCACGAATGCATATGTGTGAGTGCCCGTACGTTCGCGCTCCGCTGGAGTCTGTCAGTGTGTTGGTATCCGTCGACACACGAGCACGCGTGCATGTGTGCAGGCCCACTCATGGCAGCGGACTATGACGGCTCGTAGATTTGACAGCTAGCTCAATGCGGGTTCAGACGTTCATTATACGCCGACCGATGTAATTTTCGTGAAATACTTGACAGTTTTATTTATGTACGATAAAGACATTAGTGTTGTGACGCCGCGCGTATGTGTTTGTGTTTTGGTTTGAACTTAATTTTTGCGCGAACTTGAACTTGCGTTCTTCTGGATTGGAGTCAGCCCAATTTGACGATTGATTTGTGACATGCCCGGTCTCAAGGAGCGTTTATGATGCTCACAATTAGATACGGCTCGTTGAAAATCTGTTTGAGGGGTAACGGAATGAATAAAAAATCGTCGGAAGTTTTGCAGTACAAACTACACGGAACGAAATTACATTCCATGACAGTAAAATATAAATAAAATAAACTTTAATACAAGTGCCTAGAAGACAATAAATTAGTTAAATATGTTAAAAAAGAGGTGATATTTTTATTTTCATTATTAGCGCATTTATTTTGGAACTTTAGTGTATATGGAATATTTTTATAAATAGTGATAACGACTGAAAGTTCACAACGATAAGTGTTTAATTTATGGATTATTTGGAAACTCCTTTTGGACGCAATTTTGCCGCGCAAACCTTCTGGGTGAGTTTAAAAACTATTCAATGTATGTGTGAATTAATTTTAAAAGTACTTTATATATTCAACCAATTTATACTAAGTAATTCAAAACATTACCTACTTAACTATACTTGTGCAAATATAAATGTAGGTATTTAGATGGTTAACACATTATAATAGTCATTATGTAGTTCTTATTATATTTATTACTTACATTAAAAATAAAATTTACTAAAGTTTTTATTTCGTTTCCTTCAGAACTAATAAAACATGAAATTACATTGAAAATTTCCAAAAATATGACATGACTCCAACACTTATTTAACAGTTAAAAACAACATTATTATCTAAAATTATAATAATAAAACTTCTAATTCTATATTTAAGTTGTGCGCAGTTTAATTTCACTAATAAAAACACAATAAAAACGCAAACAAAATCTCAATAAAACATTCGAGATATGAAATATATATCAAACGGAAATATAAAAATGCAAATGAAACAAAACAGCTGGGTCGGCGATTCCAGGTTGAAATTTATTTATAAAAAATAAGGTGTACATGTCACAAAGATTAATAGAGACATTAACACAAATAAGTATAAATTTGATTGTTTTCTTTTATATACTGTGAACCATGGTCACCTTTTTGTAGGAGTTGCCGACAAGCAGGTACCAGAAAGGTTCTTGTGATCATTAATCAAAATCGTTGCGTTATCCTTTTAAATGAGTCGACGAACGGTGAAATAGAGACGTCTACATATACGTCTGACCGGGGGATGAAGTCAGGCACCGCCCTAAGAATAGCCATTTATCACTGTTATTTTGTTTATCTATCTGTCTCTATCTTTTGCAACGAAAAATAATAAAACAGCCATTTTTTTAACCAAATATCGGCATTCGAGGTTTCGTATTAATACTTTTATGATACACATTAGAAATTAAGCGTTACTATGCCATAAAAGTCAATTTACGTCTCAAAATAATATAGCCATATAATATATTTTATATCCCTAATATTGCACCTAATAAAATATTTGGATATGAACGATTAGCACATCTTATTATCTCCCATAAATTATTCATGATAATTAACATCTTATTTGTGGTCATAATTCAATCTTGAAGCTTCGTTTGGTATCTTCGGCAATACTGATTTATATTTAATAGGTACATTGTATTTTATATCACGTAAGTTACAATAATCATTATACAATAAAAAATTAAACAGTGACTGATTCATTTAAAAACTGAATAAAACTCTGTTAATTCATTTAAAATTGAAACTACTGTTGAATAAATGAAGAACTTCAACAGTTAGTATTTGAAGCACATGCTCAAAAAATTCATTCACGAATTAGTTACATACCGTTTCCATTAAATAAAAATAGTCACATCTTCAATGACATCATGCCCAAATTTGGTTTTATTGTGCGTTTAATTGTCTCATTAAATGAATAGGAATTATGTTTTCCTGATGTTTTAACATATTTTATGAGCGTATCGTATAGTAATCTATTTCAATTTTTAAAACGTATATTCGCTCTATATTCGTCTGACTAATCAATATTTATTTGCCAACGTTACGCAAATCAACTATACTGCAATCGTTTAAATACTTAATCATGTGCTCAATTAAAGACGTAGTGTGCGTCTATAAATCAAATGAAAGGTCAATGACAAAAATTGAGCCGTCAAAACTGACTTTATAAGTTGATCCAGATAAACGCAATGAAACTAGGCGGAGATTTTCTAGCGGCTATTATTGTAACGGTCCCTTTCACCGCTATCATCTGACCATCTGATGAACTGCTTTTTTCAACTGCCTTAATAAAGCGAGCAGCATGTAAGATTGTAATGTTCAGTTGAGCCGGAGATTTGGTTGGTGTGATAATGCGCCGTGACTCTGTGCTCACGACTTTCTATGACTGACCGAAAGATCGCGGTACATATTTTTTACTATGTTTTGAAATTGTTCTGCCCTTTAACGTTTGGGTAATTCGAAAGTCGCTTACATGATTTTATCGTTCAGAAACATGAATTCTTTGCCGGACATTGCAGTTAAATGATTCGTAGATAAGGTGCATGTACAGGCGATTTTAAGTCAAAAGCTGAAACAATTGTATAGGTAGGTACTTATTATACGTTGTAGGCTGAAACAGATTTCTTAAAAAAAAAGTCATTACCTTTTTAGCTCATAAATATTAATTTGTTATAATTATTCATTCCTCAAATGCTATACTTAATAGATGGGTGATTATAAAAATGTTTATGACGTGTCACAGAAATGAGGTTTGTTTTCAAAAATTCCTATTATTACACCTATTTATTTTAATCCTATTAAAAGAATGTTCACAAAAAATTCGCCGCGACTTAAATATTTAAACGAATTAAACGATCACGCCTACCTTTGTGTGTAGTTAATTTAATATCATTCGTTTATGTCATCGGCACCCACTAACAGAGCGGACTTCTCATTAAATATTTTAATTAACTTTCAACGTTCATGTAAATGTCAAAAATATATAAATGCTCTGTCAGATGTGTGGTCATATGAGTAATATTTTGACATAGCTTTTATGGACGACTTTTATATTGTAGACTTATCACCTATTAATTAAATTAAAGTAACACTATTACTATTTTACATTAGTCACTGAATAAATTTTTCGATTCTTCAATAAAAAACTTTTTGCACACATACATTTTCAACACGATGTTTTACAGTAGCACGCACTATAACGTGATCAATTGGTAAACCTAGATATTCAAAAGTACAAAGGAATAAGCCAAAAGTATATACAAGCAAGTAGAACGTCAAAAATACAAATACGTGTTAGTCACAGGACCGATGCAGAAAAACAGAAAAAAAATATACCTATTGTTTATCACGTTTCTAATAACAAACATTTATCAACTCAATATCAAAAATTAGAAATAAAAAACATAATAATTACATACAAGATATGACGTTGAATAATTTCCAACAATTTCCCAGTTTAAATTAATACTATATAAAGATCAAGTGAATTGGCGGTTTGACATGTGAAGTCGGTAAAATTAATGTGTATTATAGTCCACCAGCTCGTTGAGGCGAATTTGTAAAATTATCGAGCGAACGATTTGAATATTAATCATGGATGCGCCCGCGTCGATACCCCGCTTGTTGGATTATGAAATTTTTACCTGAGAACCGATTTCTCGGACGATAGGTCGATAGCTCGCAAGATGCAATAGTGATTGATGCCTCCCGTCACCTCTGTGTGATACTCAAGTTGATGATAATACATATTTGATTAAATTAGGAGCCTCATGCTAAACCTCAAAATACAATTTTAATGTACACATAACTTAATAATATAATAAATGTAAAACACAAAAAAAAATCTATTTTTAAGGCACTTCCTATAAAAGGTATTTTAAATTGACGTCATATTTAAAGAAGAAAAAATGTAGACCACGAAATAAGTTTAATTCTAAGTTGTAAAAGTCAATTTATTCATTAAAACTTACGGTACAACTTATTTCACGTAAATAATTAAATTATAAAAAGAATTAATTTCATTGTTCTAAGTATATCTTTTTCTGTTCTTAAAAAATAGCGCTGAATATTAAAATTAGGTTAAATTATCATTGTTTAATTAAGGTACATTATATTTATGTTTAATATAGCGAGTTAACACAAATAAATTATTGCTATACAAGATAAAACCCGGTTCTCGGTAACTTAATATTCGGTAATTACATATTCAAGAAGTCAAATCAATTTATCAGTTTCGGGGATGTGAGTACGTTTAATTGGTACAATATATTTCATTTTATAAGTGTTATAAGTTAAATGTAAAACACAGGAAATAATATGCTTGTTTGGCTTACGTATGCGTTGTTATTTTGTGAGACATTTATTAGGTATGTAGGACGTTTTGATAGATATAACGGAATACTATCGAGGTATATTTTGTTATAGAAGTATCAACTAGTATGTTGAGCTTTAATATAATGATTATTACCATATCTAGGTTACAAAGTATTTTTATAATAATGTTATTACATATTTTAAAACTAAATAAAAACTATCTACTTACATATCTACAAATACTATTTACAATACTATAAATAAATAATAGTACAAAAGGTAATATGGGCTAGGCGTCAAAGTATTCGTAATTCGTATGATTATTTGTATAATAAGTAATTCAGTGATGTATAAAACACCTTAGAATATAAATTAAATTCAAACTTTTTATTCAGCGGTGAATTTTTAAGATTCAATCCCAAAAATTTAATTAAAATTACCACGCATGTAATTTTATTAATTTGTATTTTATGCATAAATTATAATAATATATTTTAATGCTGGTTTATTTTTATTTCTTATTTAAATTAATTAAATTGTTCTAAAATAGATAAAAACAGTCATTAGTTCACTACGCATGCAAAATAATCTTTGTTTCTTCACTGAATAATATAATTATTTATATCTGATGGGTAAATTACACATTACGTTGTTGGGTTAACATTTGCATATTATAACTTAATTAAATAATTTAACAATAAATAAACATAACATGAAATATTATGCCGAATGAGTTATGTACTTCATTTATATTCGTTGAAAGAGAAAGAAAATCAGTAAGTGTAACGATATCTTTAAAATGTTTAAGAATTAATTAATTTTCTTTTATATGAAAATTTAAGGGTCACATAATCCAAATGGCTGAACCTTTTGATATTGAGTGACAAGTTATGAAAAACTTTTTTTTTAAATACCAAGCTTTGGTTAACACACGAATACATTACAAGTACAACATGTTTCAGTGATGAATCTATTTTATCTGTTTTCTTTCAGATCAGATTAGACATAGATTAGTCCTCTTTTAACTTTTGTCTAGCTCATAGTAATCAGATAGGAATAGAATAGGTACATCTCTAGTATGGCAAATATAAATATATAAAAAATCAAGATATCGAAACACAGGCTGAATATAGGAAAATTTGATTTCTTTTTCTTTAACATGGCTATGTCTATTATTTAATAAAATTATCTGATACTATGTCCTAGACAAAGTTTGTAAGGCGACTAAAGCGCTTGCCACACGGTTGGGATCTTGCGTTCCAACAGAGTTGACCTTTGTGGGAGCTTGGATGCTATCTGCGTAGTTTGTATGAAATTTGGATTATATTCGCGGCTAGATGGATGGCATCCCATAATTACATTCAAGGTCACCGCTGTTGGAACGCAAGATTACAGCCATGTGACACTCGCTTAAATATGCACAGTATATAATAAATAAAACTAGCTGTTGAATTAAGTTCCCATGACTAAAAACTTTTTATATTATGTACATTTTTAAACGAATATTAAAAAAAAAAACTAGCCGTATTGGTTTTCTGTCAAGATTTTATTTTATTTTATTTAAAATAAAACTCGTATATTAAAGACTGTACAGCTGTAGATACGTACTTGTATAACAAAACTAATTATACTTATGTAAGCATTGGCTAATTAGATACAACGTCTAAGTCTCAACCGTTTGATATGGGTAAGACAAGACCGTTTTGAGGGTGACCGGACACTTGCAGACCTATTTGTTTATATGTCTTTGTATAGACTGTTTAACTATGTGCGAAAATATTTGGTTTTGACAGTATAAAAGTAGATTTATATAATTATTATTAAATTATAATCATAGATCAGAATAGGTACTTTTTTCATGTACTTTTGCAATGTTCGCTTAGCATGGATATAGGGTGGAGTTGCACTAATTGGACCAGTTCCTAAATTGTACCGCATCAAAATCTACCAAACCGTAATGTTTAGTTTTAAATTGGCTACACTAAAAAGCAGTGCTACCAACATGAAGCAATCGCTGCCATTTTGGATTCAATGACACAAAAGAGTGAAGTGTAGTAAACAAAAATAATTATTACAGCGTTCTGATCGTATTTTATGGATGTTTACCTAAGGATTTCTTGTGGCAACGGTAAGTAAACCGCAGCTATTATATATGTGTTTGGAAAGTAGGCATATTAGTGTACTTTTTTGAGAATATACTTTTATGTTTAGCATTTCCAGGTTATGAAGCCGGCTTACATAAAAATAAAACATAGTGTTGCCTAACTTGTACCAGGTAGGTTACTCCTAAAATGTACCGGTACAATTTGAGGTGTATGGTGGTTCTTCAACTTGATTGTTAACTAGATTGAAATGTTTTCAGATGCTTGGAGAGGATTAAACGTATTTATATTGACGCCAGATGACTTAGAAAAAGCCTTAGATTGTTTGAAAAGAAATCCATGGGAATTCACGAGTGTTCACGCATGTTCAATATACCTACCTACCTAAATCCACTTAAGAGACGTTTATCAAGTTTGAACAAGTATGTGAATGAACATACCATATCCAAGGGTAGGCTAACTGTTTTTCACGATGAACTTGAACAAGAGCTTGTGTCACATTTGTTAAACATGGAAAAGCTTATGTTTGGACCCACAATAAAGATGTTTGAAAACTGGCTTATGACTAGTTATGACACTGCGGAAAAAATGGCATTCCAAACACTGTTAAACTACTCAATATTCAATACCTTTATGGATAATATTTTTTATAAATACCTAAAACGGTAACGCTGATTTCAGATAATAAGAGGCACTTGAATCTCATTTCGACCATGAAGTACAATTTAGGATACCTGTGGTACAATTAAGGAAACCGGTTTCCCAAATTGTACTTTTTCAGACTTTTTTTAAAACTTGAATTGTCGTCTTTCTTTTTAAATTTCCTCATTTTCTAGTAATAAAAAATGAACACCAATAGTACAACCTTTTTATTTCTAGTAATATAATCCTCTTAAGTTAAATAGTTTTTGTGATAGCTTGTAAAGTTTGTTAACTGGTACAATATAGGCAACCTTACCCTACCTAGATAGTTTTTTTTAGCTCCGATATCCGGAAAAAACGTATATTAATATATTTTTAAATGAAAAATATATCCACCTGTGTCTGTGTGTGTATAAAATTCAATTTTATATTCCGGCAATTTATCCATACTTTCATCATCATCGTCATCAGCAACCCATTAAGTCCCACTGCTGGGCTCGGGTCTCCTCTCCTCTAACTAGAGATAGTTAGAGGAGAGGAGACCCGAGCCCAGCAGATTTGAGATCCATACTTTGCTAGCGTTATAATGCAAGTAATAGAAAAAACTCTAGCTATTCTGATCTATGAGTATAGCGCTAAACATAAATACCCATCTATAAACCGATCTAACAGAAGTTCATTAACCTCGAAGTTCATAACAAACATCACAGAAAACTTAATATGGCATCACGTTTTTTTCCCCGAAGTAGAGAAGGCAGAGGTGCACTTTTCGCCAGCTATGTTTGGTTCCGTATAATAGGGGCAAACCTATTGCCATTAACTAGACATATTTCGTGACTGCAGGCTTAGAAATCTAAACAGAAAAATCCAATACTTTCTAGTCTCTGGCGCATCCCTCCCGCTGAGCCTCTGGGCAGTCTCAGTGTCAATCACCAAATCATACGATCAAACTATTGAACCAACTCAACTATAACACATTATCAAAGTGATAAACACCACTATAAAAGAAAGCCACCTACTTTATGTAAATAAACAGTTCACTATGTCAACTCCAACTATATTAATGAGTATTTAAAATAAGCGAAACATTAAATACAAATTAACACAGAGATAAAACCCTCGTATTCAAATTAAAACTAAAACAGCTCTAATTTATTACTATTCTGTATTACATTGTTGTCTATGGTTACTAGAAAAAAAAAACAATAGTTTTGAATTTAGAATATTTATTTTATAGTAATTACGTGACAATTGGTTGTATTGTTGCGACGCTTACAAATTTTGATCTGATAGCATACAGGTACAACAAAATTATTTGATTTCATTGAGATTTAAATATTTATCATGTATCATCAGTGATTATATCTGTTGATTTATTGTTCACGCCCTGTTATTAAATATAGATACAAATTTAAATAGATAATATTAGCTATGTAATGGCGCCTTCGTATAACTCTAGCTTGTCAAAAAACTTGTGTAAACCCCACCGCACGGTCTACAGTGGACTTGATCACACTCAGATCAATTTAATCAAATCTGAGTTTGTAAAAGTCTTACGTATTGTGTGTGGCGGGTTTTATACCAGTTCGTTGAATTGTGTGACTTCATGTTTCAGTAATTCATTTCAAAACTTAACTTTTAATTTTCTTTACCTACCAACAAAATGAATGTATTATGTTTGTCTATATGAGTAATCATTCCTCTTCTATTCGTAGAAAAACAAAAACAATTTCAGCATTCTCTTAAAAAAAAAAATTATTACAAAAAAAACACTTCACTGAAGCAATATTATTATTATGCTGTCCAAATTCAGACAATTTTCTTATGAGATGTAAAAAAATAGATAATAAAACACCACAAAAGTGGTCGCTTTATAAAGTGGTTTCTTGAATGATACGGCCTTGGAGCATATACGGACGTCATCGAAAACTGGATCATGATCGTTTCAATCCAACAATCTGTGGTTCATTTGAATTAGATCCCATTCCACAGACACATCAATCAAGTATTTTTATATACGATATTGATAGATTGAAGCAACGATTGATGAGTGTAGATTTTTATACGTCTTTGGGATAGTAACAAAATGCTTTTTGCAGCAATTGACAGTTAAAATAATTTAGCGTTTTTTGGATAATATCTATTGCCTAAAATATTCTATTCTCTGTTTTCTTCAAGTTGTCTTCAAAACAGACATTACAGTAATGTAGGTCTGTAAGTAGCCATAAAATTGATTTATTTCTATCACTAGCTTCATCTTCTATTATGAAGATGTTTAAAGTAGCTTGTATTCCCCAAATTCTGAGCTGTATTGATACCAAACTTTATCAAAATTCTATCAGTCATTTAATCCTAAAAGCATTTTAAACATACAACCTTATTTTCACATTTGTATGCTAAGCAGAGCCGGATTAGCCACGAAGTAAGAGTAGCAAGTGTTACGGGCTACACACACCACAGGTACCGCCTTTTTTCTGAATGAGAGTTCTTGTGGGACTCGGTGTAATCTCTAACAATCCAGGAACAAATTTCCAACGTAACCTAAACTAAATCAAAGGTTTGATAGAATTTGTTACAAGCCCGACGTTGGCTTGAAGCAACTATTGATTTTAATTAGGTATTCAATCGAACCTAAATGTTTATTGAATTCTCAATACATCCTCTACGCACGACATATATACGACTACTCAATTACCTATATGTTAGACTTATCTTGATTATCGAATAACTTTCTCGAATGAATGAGTCGATGTTTTGATATCGATAGCAACATTATTAAACAACATCTATTGATTTGGTAATACGAAACGGGTTTTAATTACCATTTGACGTAAACTAATTGATTTACGAACGTATTTTATAGCAACGTCCGATACAGATTATATATCTTTACGCTTTATGAATACCGCAATAGAGATAAACTTTTTCTGTGGTTTTGGTTGTTTCTATCCATCAATTATAATATTATTATAAAAGTTATCTTAAATAATGTTTTAGTAAGAATGAATTTGCTTGCTTTGTGAAAATGCTGGGCCTCCCCCCTCTTCATGCCATCTTTCTCGTGATCTAAGAGTACAAGTACAAGAAAATTTGGGATCAATAACAATAAATAATATTGTGAAAAATTAATTAACATATACGTAAATACTTAAATCATAATCGCGTGAATACCAGTTTTATAATATAAATTAATATCAAGCAACGCGAAAGTTTTAAAGTAAATATATGACTTTATAAAAGCCTTTGATACATAAATAATGATTTTATTTATCATCAAGGTTGATTAGAAAGGTTCACATGTCCAATGTTGCACCAATGGCTGTCACCGTGGCGCAGTGGTTAAGGTGGTCGCCTCGCCACTACATCGCCGTGCTGGGTGACGTGGGTTCGATTCCCACACGAGACAAATATTTGTGTGATTCATAGATATTTGTTTCTAGTCTGGGTGTACTTTGTGTCCGTTAGTTTCATGTTTGTAAAGCTCCCCGCGACACAGGGCTAGTTCCCTAGTGTGGGCGTTGTCTTTTAAAAATAATAATAATAAAAATGTTATAAAAACCGGTCTCTGCCTAGTTAACTAACAGCAATAAGCTCGCCCCCATGTAGTACCAGACATAGCTGTCCAAATGTGGGTCTGAAACACCTCTGCCTACCCCTTCCTGGAAAAATTCATGATACAATATTTATGTTATTTTAAATCATACAACAAAAATACTACATTTTTCGATGTGAAAACAAAATTTAATATTGTTAAAATATTCAAATTTAGTCTAGCATTCGAAGTTAATTTATTAGTTGCATTTCCAGTTATAATTAATATAAAATCCTGACAATGAATTCCTTCTGACATTCGTCCGGTTTCACTAACGATTGGTCGCAAGTTCTAGTTTATGTTTTATGATACTAATTTATTTTGTTTTAAATCGGTACACCTTATTTTTATCACCTAAGTAACGGCAGTTTTGACTTAATAAATGATCTAGTTTAGATTGTTATTTATTATCTCGTATATTTGAATTATTGGGTGCAGTAACAAGGAAGGAAGTATGTATGATATGTATGATTGTGTGTGTATAAAATAACTGAAACCATAAAAAAAATAATTACTAGCTGTTGGCTTCGCTCCCGTCGTTCTTTGCTTGTTCTGCTTAGCTTCTATTGGTTAAAGCATAATGTTATATAGCCTTTTTCGATAAATGGGCTATCCAATACTAAAATATTTACAATATTACAAAATATTACAATTCCTGGGTCGAAATAAAACGGATCTTACTGCCTTTTTTTGTCATGACATTCACAATATCAATCCGGAGTTAGACTGTGCTCAGTTATAAAATGCAATAGATTCAGCTTACAAGATACATAGGCTCTAACTTAGCTCTAAATTGACGAAATGTGGGTGGATCAGACATACCTACTAATAGAATTTCTTCTAGGGTATGTGGGTTTCCTCATAATGTTTCCAATACATAAAGTTACATACCTAGTTATAATATAGTAACACAAAGTCTATTCTCAAACGCCCGCCGGCCACGACTATTGGTCTCGTCTCTATAATTTCGGCCTTTGCCTTTTTTAATCGCTCCGATCTCTGATTGCGGCATTTCGGCGTGGATCCTTGGAATTTGATCCAACCAGTGATGTGATGATTTATTACCAAACATTAAATTAAAAATCGGTTTTTGAAGTTCGATTAAAACATAGAACCTGATGCTTCAATTACGGTTTTTTGGTATATTGAAAATTTTGAAAAGATTTTTGTACTTCATCTTTGTATTTACACTTTCTTTATTGAATATATAGATTGAGGAGGGCCTTACAAACATATAATGTTATAAAAAAGACAATTTCAATTATGTTATTATAAATTACTAGCCAAAGTCATGGTGTGTAACTTTATAAAACATTTTTTAGCGTATCAGTCTTACCGAGGCAGTCATAATGTTAAATTTATTGTTAGGTTTACATAGAAAATATTAAAATTAACTAAGCTATTAGATTATAATCGCCAGAAATGTTAATCATTGTAGGTATTAAAAAACAGATATCATCAGACATACATGGATATTTTTTTAAATGCAAATAATGTAAGTACCAGTGCACTCTGACAGATTAAATATATTAATATTAATTAGTATCTAAGATTGACTTATAAAAAACCCATGACGCACGAAAAAGTCAAAAAGTTTTATTGCAAATTTTTTATGACTTTAGTACGTGATTATGCATCTAGTGGAGAGTCGCCGAATTTTTGTATATCTAATTCGTATTTCATAAGCATGTGAACATGCCTACCCATTCCTACTAAAAGTTGGTAAGCTCAATTTTCGCTTGACAAAAAGAAACACCACTCTAATACAGATCATTGAGATAATGATTACAAAAGGCTTGAAAAGAATCTAAATAGGTATTCAATGTTTTGTAGGTTAACCAAAGTACGTATTTTCTAATCGCCAATGTCGCATCCCATTTGTGTAAACAACCAGAAACATAATAAGTCTCATACATTTATAATTCTGTTTACATTGTTCAAAGAAACTACATCTGTTTCGAATCGATTAGATCCAGTGCAAATACACGTCTACGTGGTATTGTAATATTTACTAGTAACATAATTTACTTGTAATCGTACTAAATTAACTCAAAGTAGCAATAAGCGTTAAGAAATGTAATAAAGATCTTCAAATTAAGTACCGGTTTTTCTTTTATCAATAAACCGATATTTTATCGATATCGATTCATAGCTACATAGTGATGGAACAACATTACGTTTTTATTCTTCTTTTTTTTACTTTGATTTATCATTTTTATTTGGCAGCTAGCCGTTGCACCTGTACCTACTTGGCGCAATAGCTATGCAATTTGTTTACACCAAAGATTGTAAGCTCATTAATTAGCATGCAAAAATAACTTCGTACCTATTATATAGGTGGGTACCTATTTACGTATTCGCATGTGAATAAACGTTACCAACGAAACGTTGGAATCATTTTGAAACGTAACCGCGACCAACCGCCAACAACCGGCGGCGTGCAATAGGCGTTGCTAGTGATGTGCCACGCGGCGAGGTGTTCCCGCGCTAACTGCGCACCGTCACGCAAACACCGCTCCGCCCATCCTCACGCACGCGAATGCTTGATTTCTGAAACAACGCTATTTTTACTTCACTTATTAATGCTTGTAATGCTGTTCGAACAACTTGATAGAATCAAAGCTGGGGTCGTTTACAAAAGTTTCAGGGCATGTTTTGATATTGAACCGACTTCCACCAGCAAATATGTTTGTTATTTTGTTCTAATTTTAGGTAACAACACTTCGACACTGTTGTCGAAATAATACTGTTATTATTTAGACGTTACGTGGCGTTCTGTTCTCTGTCAACTTATTTATAGCAAAATGCCGTGTGAACTCAACGCTTTGCAACCAGAGAAAATAAATGTATTTGTGTGCAAATACTATATTCAAATATTCAAAGTGCATTAATTATAATGAAGTACTTTTGAAATCCAAACAGACTGCGACTTACTTTGTAGTATTAGTGAGCATCATGATCACTAGCATCAATCTTCATCGCGATAGAGCATCAATAGTGACAATAAATATAGTCCAAGTGCAGGGAACTAACACTCGTTCTTGATAAACGGCGGCCATCACTGCACGCCACGGCCTATTATGAGAGCATGACGTCACCGCCCCGCCCCCACCTCCTCGCTTCAATCAAACTGGGGAACCCTCGTCATGCCCCCACCCCACGTTCCGCTTTACTGACTCCGCATTTTTTTCTCATAATAATAACGTCGAAAAAATCGCACAAAAAATCTCGACAGACGCGACGATGCTCGTCCCATCCCTATCGGTGCTGTCCTTTTTCAAATCGAGACGTGGAATTCAAAATTTAAATTTAGATAGAATTGGAATGTTTTGTTTTATTTATTAATCCATGCATGTGCATTTAGCAGACAAGACAGTCTACGACAATTTCCAATTTTTTTAAATAACTTTTTTAGAAATTTATGTCAACTATTTTTCTGTATTTATTAATTATAATTATGTTGATGACTTGTTAACACTGTTTAGAAAATATAAATGTAGCCGGTGACGTGTAGGATTGTATCTACAGAAATATATTCGCACTTAAAAACTTAGATGCTTATTTATTAAAATTATTATTTAACGCTCAAATAAGTAAACACTTAATTAATTAAGTATACATATCATTTTCATAATCATTGAATAAAAGAACAATGAGTTATTCTTCGTCTAAACTTTATAAACCTTAGTACCTAGGTACCTCCATACAAATAAGTTTAGGGTTGTCACAAGCTTACTAATTAGAATTTTCTTGGGCAAACCTATAAGACATACATTTTTCAACTATAACTATTGTATTTGATATTTACACACCTTATTGCTGAACAGATAATGAAGCAAATCTACACTACTTATTGTGCAGAAATGCTTATACAGTCGTTACAAATTAACAATAACAGAAGGTCGTGACAGTGGTCACAGGTGTTTCTTTTTAAAAGTAAGGCAAATACTCTTATTGGATTATATTATTAACATTCTATTTAGACAATTGGGTAGGCACGACCTACCTACTCATTGGATTTCCATTATTCTTGTTAGTTTATGATATTACTAATTGGAAATAATTTGCCGATTAAAAAATAATAATAGAAGATTATTTTAAATTCAGATTTTCATTATTTTAGTTTCAGTCATCAATTTTAAATTTATAAGATTATATTTTATTAAAAAAAAAGAAATGCCTGAACGTGGTTTTCTAAATCAGTTTAACAATGCCATCTGTCATCGTACAATCTCTTTCACCGAAGTTAAAGTTAAGGACTCCACTTACTTCGACTACTCATCGATAGAGGTCAGCAGTGTGCAAGTTTTTAAAAGTTTGTTAACTATCTCTTTATTTAGTTCGGGTATACTTTAACAGATGGTGTTGAAATCAATAAATTTTTGAAACTTTTATGATAGTTTTAGTACAGTTAGCCACAAAATTATTTTACACATTGTTTAAGATAAATAATATGTACTTATATTATAAATATATTGAAACGACATTAAGTAGGTCAGCATGGGAGAATTTAAATTCCATAATCGTGTAGCTTAACCCTTGTCAGTTTTGACAGCGTCTAAATTAATAGTGCGTGAAGGTATTTAGCAAAATATGAACTTAATTTATGTATTAAGGATTTATGGCTATTACAATGCTGTCGAACTATGAATATCTATGAAAACTTTAGTAGGCTAAAATGTTGACAGAAAATGTTTTTGTTTTTAAATATTTTTCTTATATTATTATGCATAGTTGACAGTTTTATGCAAAATAAATATTCTTATTCTTAAGGTTTATGGTACTTTATACTATTAAATATTTTTCAGTACTTAAACTTTGTATTTTTATACTAAAACTTTTTATTTTATGTATGTACTTAAGTGTCATAAGTAGGTATATCAGATATATTCTCTAAGGTGAAAGTCACAACTGGTTAAATTTAAATACTGTAGTTTATTGGATTCTAAATTATAGAAATTCTTTATTGTTTTAATATTATATTCACTAATAAAATTTCATCTAATTGTATAGTAAACTTCTCATTATTCGCTACCAGTAAAAAACCTTTGGATAGAAGTTCTAACTTGACATTTATATCTTAGCTAAGCTAAGCATAACCTGTATAATTAAGCAAGAAGATAGTAATAATAGACAGACCTAAAACTATCGTGAATCCCATTAATTGTTTGTTAGAATAATAAATTAGTTAACAGTAGAACAGAATTAATTAACTATTCCTGATAATAGAAGCCTTAATAATTCTAAAAAGTGAAACTATAATGTATTTAAGTACTTATTTGAAAATTTGAATCACTTCTTATGACAGCTTTGCAATGATTGCATTTCAAAAACCAACTTCACCGTTCGTCGAGCTTAAAATTCCATTTTCACCAGCATAGATCTTGCAAAGGAACGTTTATTGAGAGCAACGTGGTGCGACCGAAGCTTGATGAATGATTTTCATCGCCACCGGCGCCAGGGCGGAAACTCAAGAGATACCGGGATACCGCCCGCCCAGGCCAGCTGCGCGTAAATTAACTCGCCCGCCATGTCCCGTTTCCGTTTACATTTCTGTTACATTTAATGTAAAGCTGCGATTTACTGTTTTGATGACGGTCGGGTTATGAAGTTTATTTTCGTTTACTTTTGGATTTTTTTTAATTTTTTTTTAAATATGTCTAGATTTTGCAGTATCAATACTTGTACTAATAATTGTAGTTCCATAGTTACTTCTTTTTTTTTAAATATCAGGCAATGTTTAACAAATAAAAGTTGCGTTTATTTTGGTTAGTTATGCTTTTTTTTAATTTTGAATGAATACATGTATTTTTGGTACCAGCATTATATAAACTCATGAAAAATCGTCGTATTTTTTTAATTTTTTTTTAAACATACATTTATAAAAATTATAAAATACTATAAATAGGAATAAATGTATATTATTACCCAAATAAAATCATATAGAACATTCATCTCCACACAACACATAATAATTTTACACATACATCATTATTAGTTGTAACTAAATTATCATTTTAATTTTAATAATCTAAAAATCTTCAACAAATAAAATGTATTTCTCTCTTATAAAATAATAAAGTAAAAGGTATTCGAGCATAAGTGCTGTGTAGTTAACATTAGATAGATAAATTCTTAGATTTTTTTTCATATTATCTACTCATATTTATTTAAACGTTTTAACAAATTAGATACTTTAGTATCTAATAACTACTATACATAATTACATATAGGTAGGTACTTACCATATTATATATTTTTTTAAAGTAGGTAGTTTATTAACTTTGTACAAGGTATCTATTACTTACCTTGGTAGAAAGATAAATTATAATTTTTACAAGACAATGAAACTTATTTAACCGACATAATCGTATCTAATTTGAAATAACTAAACTTAAAGAAAGAGAAACGCTGGTTATTCTAAATGCGTCTCGAATTATTCAATGTAGCGGGAAAACAACTGTGATAAGAATTTTAATAGAGTTTATGGACATTCCCATTCGCTTTCCGATCTACGTCTATGTTGTTGTTGTACATTTTCATCAAACTTATAAAAAAGAAACTTATATTGTCACTGATGCAGTATGGTTGAGTGTACTTTTTTTGATTAGTTCAATGGTATGCTGTCGATGATAGTAGTTCATTATAAAATGCACAGATGGCGTTGAATAAAGAGTTCTTCATTTGATTGATAGATGGTGCTGTTATAAATTTTCTATTGAACTTATTTTCTAAAAAAATACATGGTAATTTATTAACATGTTGATATTAATTGCTATGTTGTATAATTGCGATAATTGAAAATCAGTAACGCCCACTATTGTCTATACGGCTCACCCCCATCGCCATTGTTCGGCGTATGCATGCAATGTTTGAATCACGTGTGGCAATTACAAAGGTGTCGGCGTTTGTATCTCGCCATAAATCAGCTTTGCGCGATATAACAATTAGCCGGTATGATAGCAATGTTAATTAAACGGGTATAACTCGACCACAGCGCCACGGCGGCCGAATCTCGAACTATAATTCCACGAATAACAGTCGTAGGCCGTGTTCTTACCATTGGAATGTATGATGTTTTTTAAGTTTCTAATTACTGTGCAAAGTAAATTTTTGTGTGTAGTAGTAATTCAATTAGCGTTGTTATTTGAATAATTATTATAACAATGATAAATTACGTACCAAAGTAATTGCACGTATAGGTAAAAATATATTGAAAATATTTATAATTTACGTATAGTTTTAAAAACTTCAAGTACCAACCAATTTTTTTTATAAAATTAAAACGAAAATAATGAACCAACAAATCCTTTATCTATCAATATAAACAATAAAACCTCGCAACGATACCGTCTAATTGCTTTATTATCGGGAACACACAATCGATAAACACAGTGACAGACATCGAGCAGTCTTTGATGCTGCCCCTAACAATAGAATTCCAGACATTTTGATTGCGATGCCCTTAATTGATTGCGCTCGCTTTGATTAACAGATTCCAGCTTACTGTTGCTGCGTAATCGGTGATGTGGTGGCCATTTGCATTTACGAGTATAGGTAACTAACCTGTATAGGGTAGGGTAGATAGAGCATAAATTCCTTTTAACATTATAGCTAGATACCTATTACGGTACTGCCTAGTATTGCGAAGATATAGATCACAATCTTTAAGTTAATTACTTTGATAAGAGACTGTTCGAAATTTTGACATTAGATTGGTTAATTTGAACATAGTTGTCAAAAAATTTGGTATTGTCATTAAAAAAGAAATATCTGTGACTTATATAATGACAAGTAAATATCACCGCTCGTAGCCATAGGTACCAAAGATTCAATTAACCAAATTAAAAACTTTAAGAAAAAGTAACAATATGAATGATTTGGACATAAATTCATTATACTTACTACCCATAGAATTATTTCATTTCTCCACAATAAGCTTTACATACCATTAACCTACTTATCTTCATCATCATCATGATAATTTCACACCATAAATAAATGTCCCATTACCGGGTCTCCTCCAAAGAATGTGGATGGAATTTAGCCTAGTACGTAATACCACGCTGACCAGACAAGTGGGTGTAGGGTTTATTTAGAATTTTCCTTTTCTTGTAATGCTCTTGTCTCTAAAAGGTTACTACTACTATCTTATTAAACACTTACTTTATTTTAAGTTTATTAAACGGTTGTATGTTAGAATATAGGAATAGGATTCTCGGTAAGAATGTTACGATGAATGTAAGAAATAATCTGTAAATGTAAAAATATATTCAAGTTCCAAATGAATTAACAAATAATTTCAAAGATCCATAATGAAATTACTATAAAATCTAATAAATAGCAAATTATGAAACATACAAGTATTTAATTTATCAATTTTATACGATTATTAAATGATAGATAGATACGCACTCAATAAAAATGGTCGTAACATCACTTTAACGATTTGTTAATGTTCACGAAATCAGTTATGTTTTTATATATTCTGACATTTATATAGCATCACATTATATTAAATACCTATGTACGATTTATTACGTAGTGACAACACAAAGGTTAAGAGGTTGTCGTATTTATTTTTAATACTTTGAAAGTCAAAACTTCCGTTGCTGGATTAAGAAAACCAATTTCCATTAGTTTTGGAAGATTAATGGTTTCCTCTACGGAGATTTGATGTTGATTTTGTTATGATAGTTTTCTAACAACTTTTTTGTTTTGATAACTATTTGTTTTTCTGATGAGGCACATTATCGATCGTGCGGTATCAAAGGAGGATGTTTCTTTGCATGATATCGTCAGGCAGATGATGAATGTTCCCAGATCCTGTTAAAAAAAAGTACGTATTTACTATTGTGTTTTTACAGATTTGACACCTAGAATGATAGTGTTTTACATAAGAATTTATAAGTTTTGACCTTGTATTTTTACCGTGCTATGACGCGAAAGTGCTGCCTTGCTGAGGTCTTAAATTTGTTTCTTAGGGCGTGTAAAATGTTATTATATAAGATGCTAGAAATCATGTAGCAATTAGTCTAAAAATAGCTTAATTAATAAGGGTTTGACGACAAACATGAAACATTCTCATTTCACAGAAGTCAGCATTAAAGGTAGCTAACAATATATCAAGATATGCAAAAACTGCACACTAGTGATGCTAACGTAAAACACGGCGTTTATGCGTGAACACGACACGACGTGACAGAAATTTAATGACGTGATAGCAAGCTAGTGCGAAAACAGTAGCCGCAAGTGACACAAGAGCCACAACAGATCTATATCGCACTGATTGTGTGACCAGATATTTACATAAATGTTTGTGAACTCAGGCATTTTTAATAGACTAGAAGGCGCGCGGGGCTTCGCTCCCATAGTTCTTTATTTGGCCACTGTTCAGCTCCTAATGGTAGTAGCGTGTTGGTATATAGTCCATAACCTTCCTCCATAAATGGGCTATCTGACACTAAAAGAATTTTTCAAATCGCGCAAGCTTTACCTCTTTATAATATTAGTGTAGATTTACTTGCGAACATATTTATTCTACATACACTTGTTATTTAATTAAAGATAATGCGCAATGTTTTTAAAACTAGATTTTTGTTAATCAAGTTTGCTAATTAGTTTTTTGTACGTTCATAATTCAGATGGTATTCTTTGTAAACAATCAATGAGTCCCTAGTCTTAGTCCGGAATCCCTGGTCCTACGTGTTACGTCTGTTAGCTACCACAATCAAACTTTTGGAATACGAAATAAACGAAATTGTTGGGCGTCTCATCGAAATGAAGCTACTCACGAAAAATTAGCTTGATAGTAATTAAAAAAAATTTGGACCAGGGATCCTGGACTATCCTACCTTGCATAATTTAATAACAGCTCATAACGAAATGGCATTACTGTTAGAAATATAAGTAATAATAATAATATTCTACCACATTCACACAACGCAGTCTAGTCCCAAAGTAAGCAATTATAATTATTTGCTTGTGTTATGGATACTAAACAACTAATATACTACTTAAATACATTTTTTTTTGTAAATACATACATATTATAGATAAATTACACCCAGACACAGAACAGACCTTTATGCTTATCACACAAAGATTTATCCAGGGTGGAGATCGAACCCACGACCTCCGGCTTAGCAGTCACGGTCACCAACCACTAGATCAACAGGCCAGTCATAAGTATATTTAGATACTGTTAAAGAGGGTAATTGAATCATGGTGCAGACACCCTGAACTTATTTATATATTTGTCGTAGTTTGTTCGTAGTATAAAAAAAAATTGCTGGAAAGTTCAAGTCATACAGCGAGTTTGACAGAACTGCAAGACTGCATGATAACATTGTATTGTACTAAGATGTATAGAAGATGCCACACTGACATCGTGTTCGTGAAGTTTGTTGAGTCGCAATGCACTGATATGACATGCATTGGTGCGATTGGTGGACGCGTTAAGTCTACTCCAGCATCCACTTTGGTGTGACAAAGACTTTCAAAGTAAACCTAGCTCGAAGGTTGTCCAAATTGTCCTCTACTCAACTTCAAATTAACTAAGCTGTACGCACTTCGTGAAAGTCACAATATTTAAATTTGTTCATTGTTTTCAGTAGACCCATGTCATTGTATAAATTCGCTTTAAGAGAGCTAAGTTTTGTCTAGAAAATGGAGTTTCTAAAAACTTTTGCACAATGCCTGGCTATTAAGTGCTTCAATGGAAGCTTAAAGCAGAATTTGAGAGATTTTAACCTAACCTTTCACTTAGCTCTTTGTAGTACTAAATGAAAAAGAACTGTCTTATTTCTCAGCATGTAGTTCTTTTTGTTAAACTTCTTTCTTTGCATTTTCAGTAATTTCATTTCAAGCATATTAGGGAGACACTTAAAGTTTTTAGCTATGCTTAAAATAGATCAGAAAATGTAGTTTGAATTCGCTATCTCAATAGATTATACTGAATTAACAAAAACTTAAATTTTCTACAACTGAATAAATTCGAAGCGTCTTAAAACAAGCTTAATTTTAACTTGTCAACCGTCAGAACTGTCTAATTATGAAGTAAAATACATCATAATTAGTACAACCAAGTTGTAAAACGTTCCCCTACACATAGATGTCACAGTAAACAGCGAAACGTGGTAATCTGAACACCTCTCTTCACCCGTCATGAAAAATTATATACCCACCGCGAAAATTACACAACTTGTCTGATTAAATTTAAAAGTTGGCCGGAGTAATTAGCGGGAACATAGCTATTCACTCAGGCCTCGCTTAGCGCCGGATTTACCCGGGGGTACACGGGGGTTTCAGAGGTTCCACCTAAAAATACGTCCGCTTTTCAATAGAGTGGTACTGTTGTTATTATGCACAGGGGATTATGATGTGTGTGACGTGGCTTTTTGGTAGTGATTTTTTTAAATAGGAATATTTTATTAAAATGTAGTGTTGGCTGAATGTGAAAGAGACAGAGACTGGTAGTCAATAATTTTTTATCATTTTTTACGTTTGCACCTACTACTGTCTACTACATCTCTGCACAGTCCAAGGGTTGACTGGTAGTGAAAGCTTTTGGCTTTAAGTAGAGTTATGAATAGTTAAATGACCTACAATTAGCTAAAGGTTAAAGAAAAAATTGCCTTATGCAGACAAGATCTCTGCAAGAAGCAGCAGGCAGTGTGGTATAGTAGGCTAAATTCCCTCCACATTCTTTGGAGTAGACCCGTGCTCAGCATAGGGACGTTTGTGGGTTATTATGACGGAAAACATTGTCTCACGTGAGGAGACCCATATTATTATTAAATCAATTTAATATTATGGCAAAGAACACATTCCAATTGTTCTTTTCTTAAAACAAATCTTGTTTTATAGGTATAGAATCCAAAAACCTTTTTATAAGTAAACGTTTGTTTAGAAAGTGATATCTACTGTGAAAGCTCACACATTTAGTATTCTAATGAATTAGAACATTAAAATTCAATGCCGAGCAAGGAGAATATGTAATTAAGGTATTTATTCAATAGACGCCATATTATGAACATCAGAGGAACTTTACCGGTAGATTAATGACCAACCATGTTTAATAAATGCAGTGACTGTCTTCTAAGAATAGTGGTTAGACTAATATGAATATTTCTAATTGATCAAACTCCTTTGTGGGAACAAAAAGATGTAAAAGGATAACTTCATCTGTGTATTAGTAATAAATCTGCAACTTTTTCGATGGCGCTGTGGGAGTGTGTTCTAGGTTCGATTCTCAGATTGGGCAAAAATTATGTTCTACTAACTGTCTTTCACTTTGCGTAATCAGCAGTCCAAACCATAAGATATTGGTAATGTTCTTTGTAACTGAACTGAAACACAATTCAAAAAACTAAATCATTACAATACAATACGAACATGTTATAATATCACACAATTCTTGTCTTACTAATTTAAAGCACCTATCGTAAAAAAAATGATCGCGTGTCACAATGACTTTGAACAGAAATATCTTCAAAAGCTCCTCACACTAATTGTTGGACTTAAAAAAGGAGTTACTGAAGCAAAAATTAACTAACATTTATAATGGCCCAAACGAACAGGTTATGAAAAATTCCCAACTCATAAGTAACACCATATACGTTCCATACTAAACACGGTACGTAAGGTGCTCTACTTAAATACAAATTCGAAAAGAATACTCACTGCTTAAGATACAATAATAACATATATACGATACAATACATAATATTATGAAGACAAGCGATGGTAGCCAAACGGATAAGTGACCGGCGTGCAAGTCATGCGATCCAAGTTCGATTCCGACCGGCATCGGCAGTACCAAAGTGGATTTCACTTTGTGGAATTTTTATGTACTAGTCACGTGACTTATCATCTGCTGACGGTATAGGCAAACATTGTGAGGAAACCCACATACTAGTACAATAGATCAGTAGTAACTGGTCGACGTGGCAAAGAAGCCTCTCATGTTAACTAACCCAAAAATAAAATAAAGAGAGATTATATTTATTTCAAACATTTTTTACAAAGAAATAATTATTATCTATGGCCACACAACGTCGTCTGCATAATTTGTTAATGTTATGCGAACCCGATGACACAAAAATTGTTTAAATCACTTTAATTACTGAACGAACAACGATTAATGTCATCAACATTGTCATCTATTGCCGTTATATTTTAAATTAAGAGTACCATAAAATACATCTAAAAAAAAAACTATGTGAAGCGATTCGATGTAAATCTGCGTCAACAATGAGATTTTATTGAGACAAATGGTATAGTGTTCTCCCGTAACCAAAAACAGTGCAATAAAACGAGGTGGAGCAACTTTTCTTGTATACTGTGGCACTAAACTGATACAGAGTGTATAAATCAAAGTACGATGTTCCCACAATAGCTCTCTAATTGACAAATAGTGGAAATGATAAATACACGCGTTGGGAATTTTCCCAAAATACCCATCCTTTGATCGTCGCTTGATTAACAGCTGCCGACTGCTGGTCGCGAAATGTTATTAATTTTCTTTTTAATTTGGTCTCTAGTCTATTAGATAGTGTATTTTTGTATGATTTATTATGTGACTGTTATAAAACAAGATACGAGATAGGCCATCGAATATTTTGCAATTTTTACGTCTGATTAATACATTTCCGAGTGATTTACATACTAGTTCTTCAATGAAATGTTTTAAAAATATAAAGCTAGTACGCATTTTTGATATTTTATCAATAAAATTGTAGTGTCTGCGCAAATTTTATAGAAATATGTCTACGTTTATATATTGCTTAGAAAGTAGTTAAATCATATTTTTATATACAATGTTTCTTAATAATAATATATCAAAGTTGTCGTAGCGGTATTTTGATGGTAATTTTCCGAGATACAACGTAATAAAACAAATGTTTTAGAGAAGTCTCTTGACCTTAAATTACGCATTTCTGTGTAATGCATTTACATGTACAATAATAGACCTCACGCCTCGGCTTGTATGGAGCCTCTACCTAGAACCCAACGCATAAACATTTTGACACACACCTAATTATATAGCCCCGCTTTACTTAGAAGTTTGGGGGCATGAGAACGGAGTGGGCTGACTCACAAACCAGTTATATAAGAAATAAATCAAACTGTAGACGTCCGTTATCAAATTATCAAAAGCACGTGAGACTTAATTTGGACGGCGACGGTCAGTCCGTTGAATGTACGGGGTTGTAACAAGATTCTTATCTCTCATAATTATTGTCGGCTAGAACATTAGCTGTACGTGCGCTAAGATCAAGCACTTGCTATGAGATACTGTTATAATTATTACACATGTTTAAGTATCTGGTTTTTTCGCCGAAAATTCTTTTAAGTTTATATTGAAGTTTTTTTTTTATATGCAATCTCTTAATTGTATTTCTGTTTACATGCGCCGCTGCGCTGTTTTATATTAGATCGCTTATCATTAATTCTAGTAGTATATAGTAATTTGGGTTTCCTTCTGTACCTACCTATTACTCATTTGTATAAAATTATACGGTATTTCATAAGACAAGTATCACAGTATTTATCACAGGGATGGGTTTTCTTCCTCAGCAATACAAAGATACGACATTTAAAAAATCAATTGTTTGAGTTTTTCTAATGGAACAAAACCTAATAAATCACCTCTATTCTACATGTACTTACATTTATAGGACGAGGTTTAGTTGCTGGAATGCAAATGGAAATTGAAAATTAAAAAAAGCGAGGGTCGTGTCGCTTGGGGGCGGCGAAATCGTAAATTTAAATTGTCCAGCCCTGTACATGCAAATTTTCCGAATAGGCATGCCTTTCAATTGGTGTATCTACCCTGCAATGCACGGTCGTTTCAAAATTAATTACCACTGTTATGTCTTTAGAATTTTAGGATATTGTCAACAATATATACGAGTATATGCCTGGCTGTATGTAACTCGTTAACAGTATGAATTTATGGCTAGGATTACGATGATATTACAGTTGACGATCTATTGGTACATGATACTTATGTTTTGTGTTCCCATGCCAATGTTATACAACAGTAGCATCTGCGAGCATATTGTCCCGGCAGCCGCGTCGCCATCATTAAAGACAGCTAATGAGGCTTGAGCTTTTGGTTTTAAATAACTCGAGCCAGCCCTCAGGGGCGGCAACATTTAACTATAAGGATTTTTTACTTACTATATGAAGCTAACAAAGCATGTCCGAAATGTACCAACGTGACTTTGTAATGACGTAAAACTCTTAAAACGAATTTAATATTTTTGAAATAGTAATTTCACACAATAGCCATCACTGTTATATTTTATAAGATGACGCAAGCGCTCGTTTGAAGTCGTCAAAACTCCAAAAATAGCCTCGTTTTTTATTTGCTTAATTGAATTTTTTGTTTCATCATGTTCGCTGCTTGGTAAATTCTGGTAGCTGTCGTATTAAGTACATAATAAATTTTCTATGTTAAACCAGTAGAACGAGATTGGACGATAACGCGGTGGTTTCTGTGACACTTATCCCTTGACGCACAAATTAACGTCCGTGTAAAGTTATATCGTCGGGCGGCGACGCGGTTGTCACTCATGCTCCATCAACTGCTGGGAAATGTTGAGGGTATGACGTCAGGTCAACCACATGTCGATCTCAAGACGTGACACTATTCCATCTGCCATCTCACTTCTCAAGATCCGCATCCTTCAGCCAGACAAAGACGGATTTCAAACATAAACCGCGCTTAAGAATGCATCGCTTAGTTATCTCTAGCGAACGGGGGCTCGTATCGCAGACAGGTTGTCGCTAATAGGCGTTTTACTCGGAACATGAGGTTTTATGACATCGTGTGTGTCCCAGCTTTAGGACACGTGTCAGTCTGTGTCAGCCGACAGATCGGCGGCGTCCGCGATGACTCTGGCGCAGCTATTAGCGAGCTCGCCAACACAAACATTCGATCGATCGATAGCCGCCCTCTTACACCTGACCACCTGAAATATTTAATTATAGCTTTACTAAGTGCTTTAACCTCTCCTTTTCAGATTTGTGCAAGAATCAGATGAGAAGACACCGTCCGTCAGCACCGAGCAACCCGCCAGTGAGATCGATCGCTGTCGTGTAGTGAATGGAATCCGAAGTGTTTGTGTAGTGACTGAACTGTGATAGGTAGTGTCGGCCCGAAGGGCCGAGAATCTGCGACGGAAGATACGGACGTGAGCCGCGCGGGCTGCGGGCCCGCGATGAGCGCCAACAATTGCGACAGCATGACATATTTCTCAAACGCTTACATGCCTGACATGAGAAACGGGGGTGGACATGACCACCAGCAAGCGCACGCGCACTACGGTGCAGTGCCTCAGCAAGGGCACGAGATGGACGGCTGCGACCAGCAGCTTAGGCCGGCACAGCACCACTACCCTGCGCAGCCAGCGCCCGGCATGCCCTATCCCAGGTTTCCACCCTACGATAGATTGGGTTATTACCAGCAGATGGAACAGAACGGCTACCGGCCTGACAGTCCGTCTCAAATGGGGCACATGGGGCCCAAAACCGACGGTTATGGTCCGAACGGTCACCAGCCCCCAGCGCCTGCCGTGTACACCTCATGTAAGCTCCAGGCTGCGGCGGCGACGGCGGGTGGCGTACCGGGCAGCCCGCCGCTGGAGCAGGCTCAGCAGTTGCCGCACCACATGCATCCACAGCAGCACATGGTGCAGCATGGCGTGCCTCCTCACCAGCAGCACCTCATGTACCCGGTGGACGACATGCAGCATCAGACGCAGATGCCTCCCATGCATCAGCAGTCTATGCATGCACAACAACCACCTCCGCAGCAGCCCCCGCCAAACACTAATGCGTCGTTGCCCAGTCCACTTTACCCCTGGATGAGAAGTCAATTTGGTAAGTGTCAACACTTAAATACTTTAATAATGCAATAGTGAATCGATAGGTAGTATCTTTAGCAATATTCCTTGATTTAATACAATAGTATGATGCGAAAAGCGAGGGCAAATACGTGTGTCAGCGTAGACTTTATACAATATACGATACGCGTACTCAGGTAGCGAAAATAGATTCGACAATTTGCAAAAACACTTTCGCTCCACGTGCGCATTGATGAGAAACAATAAGTGCCAGAAACAATACCCTGCCTACTGTTCGGGGATTATTTATGGGTCGAAGAGGCATTCAAAAGGAATTTCACTTTTCATAAAATTTACAACTGCCGACACAAAAGCGCTCACCTTCTGTTTAGCTGACGCCGATGGGGAACAATAAGCGCTCAAGTTGCGCTACCGTCTCCTACTGTTTTTGAATTTGTCTGAGATCTAATTTATGGTGGAGTTGCATGATTTAGGGTTGCCATTGTAATTGGCGATATCATTCGCAATAGAGATGTTTCTTAGAGTTTTGAGTTTAGTTTTCTGTGCATAGTTGTGCGAGGTAGTTTAGCCGGCGTTCGCGTAGTCAAGAATGTTTTGCCACAGTTTAGTTGCCTTATAGTTCTTTTTTCTAATCGATATTAAAATATAAAAAAGTGTATTGTGAGTAACTGCAACAGTAGAACTGCAGGTATGTCAACTTAATTATACTTATATTAGCATTAGCTAGGCTTTCTATAAAGTTTCAAGTAATCAGTCAAAAGCCTGTGTTTTGATTAATCAATACAAGATTCTTCTGTACAAAATAGATAAAATTATACTAGCTATTTTGATAAATAAATCACGAGCGAAATACTCAAGAAAACAACCACTTGCATGATAAAACCTGTATTCTTGCCAAGAAAAGGTAGGTAACATTAATATGGAGAATTATTTACTACAAATACAATAACTAGTAAAGAGCATAAAAATTTCTAAAATATGTCTCATATCCCTTCATGTGGCGTAAGATGGCAATCAAACATATCATGTCTGATTGCTTGTGCACTCTAAGCATATGAACTCTAAGCCTACCAGAGTAAGAGGTTCATATTCAAATTAAACAAGAATTTTAGGTCTGCCACTAAGCTATATTTAGTTTAGTGACAGACACAGCACTTTAAAGTATGTTAATCATTAAATCGTAAATAATCAGTTTGTACGCGCCAGCCAAGTTTGACAAACCTTACGTTGTATTTTCGCAATGTTAAATAGAAGAAACATCATTATGACCTTTTTGATATACCTAGAATATGGTCAGTGTTATTTTCTATACCTACCTATAAAGCTGCATTTATATCTACAGACACGCAACGTTTCAGACGCGTACCTATCATATAAGACAATAAGTATAATTCCATGCCGCACCGACAAAAGCTATCAAATTCTATAGGAAAAATATCATTTTGTCTGAAACGGTACGTTCCGTGTCTGTAGATCACCGCTTATCACACTTATCATTCTGTCTTATTATCGTTTATTTCCAAATCCTGTATTAACGCTTGTGGCGCATGTAATTGCAGTAAGTAACTATTCATCAAATAATGTGTTTTCAAGTATGAATTAATCGAAAAGCTAAGCTATAAACTTAATCCAAACTGTTTCTACTTACCTCATATCCAATATTGGGTACACAAGATGTCTGATAAGACGTGCCAATTCTGACTTAGTAGCTCGCTATGCAAGACTGCCAGACTGCTGGCTAGAGTTGCTAATTAATTCTGAACTTCGATGTTTGATTTAATGAAACAGAGATCGATTGTGTTGGTGCTGACAAACGTATTTCGTGGCTATTTCTTGATTCATTTATAAATATAGATGGCTTACTCGTTTATTTGCACTATGGTAGGCGTCATTATCATCCGTCTTATTACATTCAACAGTATGCGTTATTATAAAATTTTCATCTACAATTTCTTGAGTCATATTTTTTGTAAGATACGTTAAAAGCTTGTGCTTACTTATTTCATTTTAGTAAATCCGACGCAATTAACAATGAATGTGTGAATTTAGCGGTAATTAAATAACCTGGTATAGATGCTACAATTACTGCTATCAAACTTTTTGTCTGTTTCCTAATATCAGAAATAGTTTTCAAAAATTGCAAATTCTAGTATTGTTGGTTATATAATGTATATTTTCATCTTAAATGCTAATACAACAAAAACATCTTTACCAGAAGTATGTACCATTAATAATCAAAACTAAGTTCAAATGATTGAATAAATGACACGTCGTAATCTTGTAATCAGCAGTGTCCTGTTTATCTTGATTTTCTTCTTTATGATGTCATTTGTCCATTGCACACGCAACTACGTATTCGATCTTATCTTAATCTGTCATTATCTTACTTGTGCAGTTTCATAAATATCAAAGTCAGTCAACAGATAAAAGTTTAAAACCCAATTACTGACACAAATATTAATTGCAACAGCAAAATTAAAACCGGCCAGTAAAGAACAAATCTCAGAAACTATATCTTAAAGACTACGTATTTAGCATAATGAAATATATACGTGCTTAAATGATACAGTAGCAAATACTCGCACTCGAGCCAAACCTCGTTAAAGCTCTTATGTTATCTACCCATATCTACTTGAGAACGTTCTTTCATTAATTATCTTCAAATATCGGCTGCCATTTTGTAATAAAAAACCAACCAATAGGAACGCCGCCTGCGTTTGTTTGAAAATAGAACGATGTTTCGTTTGGTGCTTACGAATCATTAATCATTAACTGTAGCAACGTGTAAGCAATGATTATATACTGATTTGATTTGTTTGAACATCAATATAATATAGCGAATATATATGATGAAACTACCTTTAATAAATGTAATTCGGAAGAAGTGGACACTAATAAACAGAAATATTGGGAAATACGAGTGAATTCGCAGGAAGATATTAGAGTTCCATGACAATGATAAAGTTTAATTTTGATTATTCAACTGAGAGTAGTTTTAATGAGAATTCGTGTTCATATCATGAAGTTTACTGATAGAATTATGTTTGTCATTAGTTTCAAAAGACGTTTGATGTATCCGAAGTAATTTTTTATTTCACTGGAGCTGATGGAGATATCAAATAAATGTAAAATTTAAAATAGTTGCTCTGTTTCATATTGAAATCAAAATTGATGCGTATTATTTGGCAGATATTTTTAAATAAAACTGTCTTCTCACCTGGAACAAATATCAAATGAAATATCGAGAAAATGTATTTGCAAATTTATTTAAGTGAAATATCAGATGAATAGGTACTATCTTTATTTATCCTACATTTGTAAGTAATCATTATTTTGCTACTAACAAATTAACCAGATAACCATAAACTCCTTTATCAAAATCATGACCATTAATTTCCAGGCCTTTATTTCGAGAAGTTTCTTTATTAGCTCAACCGGTCTTATTTTCCTTTGAATTCACACAAAAACACCTTTATTTCTTTACGATTTGACGTATAGCCGCACTGACTAACGGCAAAGAAAGATAGACTTACCTAGTCCGAGAGGTAGGCCGCGATAAGTCGCGAGGAATCGAGGTGGAAATGGAAATATAATGGAAATCCCCCCCTACGCGCCGCCTTCTTCCCATCCGCATACAATGCCGGATAGACGACTTGTTACATTTCATTGTTCGGTTATCAGGCCCGAGGCCTTTGTGAATGCCAGATGATTGAATACAAGTATTTGTTCTCGTGCCTGCTTCTGATTTTCCTCGCTTGCCACTGAAAGCTCGAATCGTTTCGTATTAAACATAGAAACGTATAATACAATTATAAATGTGTTGCGGTCGACTTGTTTATTTTTTCAAGTAAACACCGAAGTAATGTTATGTATCAATAGATAGAGCCTATTTGTTTTGCAGCAGTGGGAATGTAATATAAAAATATTTATATAGCAGTCTCGCTAATGAAAGATAATCTCTATTAAATTGTAGAAATGTAACACCCTCAAGAAGCTGATGGTTTCCAGCTACATATAAATTAATTGTGCTTTATAATATCCTAAGGCACAAGGCATTCGAAAAAAATATTGTGAATATTTTCTTCAACTTTCACCACATCATTTATTACTTTTCAGTAAATGCTCTCGCCATCTTTAACAAAACCTAGTGATTTTCACAGTAATGTAGGCGATAAGTCGCATTGTCGGCAACTTGATCGATTGTCGATTGTCGTTCAGTAACAATGACGATAAATGCGTCACTAAATTGGAAGCCAGACTCTTTTTCTACCTAACTTTCTTCAACAATTCAAATTTTTAGGCGTATTTATTTCGTACCATTTTCTTTAATACGACTTTTTTAAAATTTATTTTGAATTAATTTTCTACAAGTATATACATGTCAATACCTATATTAAATAATGGTCCAGGAGCTTCATTGGTAATTGCGTAGGACGAAATATTCAGAGCCCAGTAAAATCACTTTAGCTTATTTAAAAATCTGTACTTACCTAAACAGCGCTTTGAAGAAGTGATCCTTAACAAACATAAAACTCTCGATCATAAACGAAATTGCATCTCTTCTATCAATTTTTAAGGAAAGTTCCTTGAGGTTGAGGCTTGTATGTTATTGAATACAATCATGCTAGAATTTTACTATTATATTCATATATAGGTGCTTGATAGTATAATTTTTAAAACAATTATACTGTAGCAATTACGTCGTAACAAATTAAAACTTAATTTGTCGTCAACATTCCGCACCATTACTCGGCACCCTCCAAAACGATGAAGTCAAAAATTTCCACAAAATGTTTTTATTTATTTAAAGCAAGAGATGGTCCGCATTTCCCTAACTTCCCCTTGTATTTACACGTGCTATTATTTGCATAAAGATTTTTTTACACAGTGGGGTAGCTGGGTACAGTAAGGGATAAAAATATATTTCTAATTCTGTTCGGTGGTGACTTTCCGGTTCGGTCTGCTAGTGCGACGTTGACGAATGGCGCCTGTACTCTTTTTTGATATTATTTTTTTGATGTTGGCTTAGGATTTGGTTGGTTTAGTTAGTTTAGTACTGAATAAGATCACATAATCTGAATATTGTTGATAGAACTTGTAATTATGTAATTGACATAAGAATTACGTTCGTTTCGATTATTTTTGATTTTCCCATATCTATAGAGGCACTTAAAAATAAAGCTTTAGGTATCTAAGATAAAAACTATTATAAAACTATAGATTTTTCTAAAATCATATTGGTACCTTATATTTTTCAGTCATTTAGTGTTTCAACCCAAACATGTATCTTATTTTCAGTAGCATAAAGAGTATTTTTCCACTGAAGTGTTTTCTTATAATTAGTTAAAGTAAACTTTGAAATTTGAACCTTCATTTAATTACATCTTTATAATAAGATACGAACATGTATCTATACATTCTTATAAAATACATAAATATTAAAAAACTCGGTAGGTATATAGATAATTATATACACATACTTAAACGAAATATGAATATGATTACCATGTAACAAAAAAGAAACCAGGAACACAAAAAGTTTGGAGCTTATTAAAAAACCATTACAGTCCTATAATTACATACACCCACATTGAAATACACCAATCCCATTAATATACGTCTAACACACAGGGAAAGATTTCAACGCACACTAACAAAATCACTTCTCACGATTACTACTTCTCACGAATGGGATGTAACACACATTGACGCGTTGAATGAAGTATGATGTATGTGTGCGTAGATAGAGTTGCCAGTTAACGTATTTTACCGCTAATTGTTGGTAAAAATGTGAATGAGATTTTTTGTTTTTTGTAAATATGATAGCTGTTGTCGTAACAGTAAATACTTAATTAGAAAAAAAATAGGTTTTTTTTTTGCTTTTTCAGTCTTACTATAAAAGCAGTAATATCTGAAGGCAAATTAATAATACAATGTCTATTCTGGTCGGTAAATGATTATGTAGGTATTTATGCCCCATTTTTTCAAATATAACTCAAGCTAATCGTTTTCATCTCGTAATATGGGTTTAATCTTGACTAATAGCAGGCGGAGTCAGAGCATTAGATAATTAGTAATGACTGTTAATTATACAAATCTTTTGGAAAATATTCAATAGGGACTACATTCACAGTATTGTATAGAATATTCTCACAATTTACATTTGTGTAGATAAGAGATTAATCTTAATTATTTTACAGCTACCTTCCTCTTTATTTAATGACTTAATTTAACTTTTGATGAGATAATAAAATTATGAATACACGCTTTAAGAATTAAAAAGCTACTAAATTTAAACAAATTTATCAAAAATCAAATGCTGTGCTATAAATCGGTTCGTAATTAATCAAGTTCCCACAATACATTCATTCAGTTTCGAAACTTGAGTAAAGTTCACTAAATAACAAGGTGCCTTTCTTGGACCCTCTTTCAAGTTCCACTAAGTTCAGACCAATAATTTCCCCGAACTACGTCCTTTTACTTCAAAAGTAACTTGTGTCCAATTAACTGGCAACATTGTCAGAAATCACCTCTCACTGTCTAGCGCACGCTCGCTTTCTCTCTCTCACTCGAGGTTAGGTTAGCTTGGCCCACATTAATTAAACGTCGGGATAGAACGCCAATCAAACTTTGACCGCCGCTAAGCCGATGAAGCCGAACTTATTATGTGGTATTAAAATTCCATTTTCGAATACTAACCGCTGTAAATTGAAATGGATCCATAACATTATGCCATGATAACTGCTAATTCAATAAATGCGAGTGTACAGGGCTATTAAACGTATAAAAACTATGACTTATTGCTTTTCCGTTGGTAATTACTACCTTAGCTAATTACAGTACTAATAGAAGGGCACTACTACATATCGAAATTAATGTCTATCATCACTCGATACTCATTAATGTGATATTAAGTCTGTTCGTATCATTAGTCTTGTATAAAAAGAGTGGCGTCACATGATGCGTGCACATGTGCGAGTTGACGGTACCACATAAATCATAAACCGTATCTTTGTACTTGTGCCGGTAGGCAGGGAGTAGCCACGACGGAGGAGCGGAAAAAAGCCCCCCCGTTTCCTGCCCGGGGATCACACATGACCGGCCTGTCTATCTGCCAGACCCGTGTCAAATATTCTCTGGAGCGGAGATCGCCCCCCACCCGGCTAACGGGGGCAGGGGAAGCCCCCTGGGGCACGCTGTCCCGCGGCGAAGCTCATCTTGGAGCCCTAATGCGTTCCGCGTTCGGCATTATGTTGAGATGAATTTTTAGGCGCCTGCCGACCACTACTTGTATTAGTTACGTTCACGGATAATCTAAACTAGGCTGCTCGTTATACCTTCTACATTTCAGTTTTAATATCGACGCGGGAGTAACATGATTGAATATTTTCTTTTTCATTAAGATTTTCGCTTTCACAGGGCGGGCGGTGAAAAATCACCCACCCCGGCACCTTTCATAACTTTTCACTTCGTGATCCAACGCAATTACTCACTTTCTATCGCCTTCTCAAATATTCATTCGTGCTTTTCCTGCTGCAAATTATAGTAATGGCCCGAACAAAACTGGTAATTAGCCCCCTACGTGTAAGGGAGGCAGTCATTTTTATAAAAGCTTTCAACTCATAAAAAAGTATGTTTTTCAAAACATGATAGTTTTAATTAATAAAATTAAGGCTTTCATTCTGTATACCGCTGTAACAAACTGATGGACTTCGATAATCTTGTGCATATAACAATACGTTATATCGAAGGTGTGGATGTGAGTAGTAGTAGGTGTATGTATCGGGAACAGAGGTCGGGATAGGATGTCGCGTCGACGGGCGGAGCCGGGCACAGAACAAAGCTCTGCAAGCCTAACAAAGACGTCACCGGCCGTGGCTGCGACGCGGAGTTATGGCACCCATTGTGCGCAACAATACCCAACAAACGAGTTTGTATAAGCTATTAGGTACGCGCATTAATATATATTTTTTGTTCGCCCGAAAATTTAGCATTCCATTACGAGGGAGAGAAATGAAACGCCCGCCGCATGAATTATATTAAAATATATTTGAATATTTCATTTGACACCTTTTTTGCGGGCGGTATTTCGTTCAATCCCGGCGGGGAGCGCGTAATTTTTAGCATACACCAAAGCTAAATTTTCGGTGAATAACATTCCATTTGGGATGCGAAACACGACGGGTATCAGCGTCAACACAACACTGAGTGATGGCTGTGTGTTCGCGTTATAAATTCTTTTTGAGATCCGCTCGGATTTGTGATGAAGCCTTTCTACTATATGTACTCATTTTTGGTTATTAATTCGTTCGTTACCGACCTTTTAGTATACATAGTCTAAATTTTAGACACTCGTTAACATTTAGTTATAAATTTTCTTCTGCAGGTATTTTTTCCTCGTGTCTGTGAAAATTAAAAACAAAGTATATCAATACAACCAATATTACTAATAAATGTTCACCATTAAAAACAAGTCATTAGACGAGTACATATATAGAACACTAACGGTTCGGTACATAGTCAAAGTGCCCGCCCAAAACACGCAGATGATTAATGAATATCAGAACTTGCAACGCTACCATTTTCTTTTATGTTTTTTAGTAGCATACTTCCCTTTTGCGATAGATGACAGAACAACGTCCGTACGTCAATATAAATTATCTAAATATATGGATGATAAAGGACTGAAATGAATTAAGATTAAGGATATACAATAGAAATAGAAACAGCCTACGAAAAGAAAATGCACCAAAGTGATTATTGAATTTAAGTTATGTCAACTGATTTTATTTTTAGATCATTCTTTTTCAGATGGTGTGAAATTGATGTTTTTGCTAGTTAATGGAATAAAAACTACATAAATATGGCATTGCAATCAAATGCTATACCGAAATCTATTTCTTTAACTTAATTAAATTCAATCAAATGCAATCAAATGCTATACCGAAATCTATTTCTTTAACTTAATTAAATTTTTAATCAAAATAAGCAGTAATGTAGAGCTACAGGAATTTTTCATACAATTTAGTAAAATATACCGTTAAATATGTACACTCACGACACATAAATCATACATGAGGTACCCATAATTATGATGTTGCGTGTTTTGTCATAGGTACATCGCATTTTGGCCGTGGATTTTATCATGTTTCTATACAAATTGCTTTAGGTCATTAGTGTAGTCAATGACGTATTTACAATGCCACTGCCATGTTTAGTTATAATTGAAGTATATGTTTATTTGTTTTTACTTCAATTATTTTTCTTTCATCAAGATTTTTGAGCTTCCATTGTAAATATTGTATCTAACCTACTTTTTCTTCAAAATTTGCCAGTATCTTTTCAAAACAAGTAAGCGTACCTAGAGGTACTTTAGAGATTCAAATTAGTAAGTGTATTTGCCCTTCGATTCGATTTCTCTATGTAAGGAGTTTATGTCAAATTATATTTTACCTTACGTTCTAACATGAATAAACTTGTGGAGATATTTTTTATTTTAATGCGCCTGTAATATCAATTATACACTATAAACATGGATCGACCTTCGGTTCCGAAGCGTCGGAAACCAGCAATTTTATTTACGACGTGTAAGCGTTTAAGAGAAATTGCATTAATCTGAATACCCGTTTGATATCATGTACGATGTTGCAATACAGTGAATGATCTTCACATACCTATAGGATTTAACAAACAACTCATAACAGCGTATTTCCAATTCAATGGAGGCGTAAATAAAGTAAAAAATCGTTTGGTTTTCGTCATCCAAATACAACGTTGCCGCAGAGTTGAAATGTATGAAATTGTACGACATGAATTATGGATTGTCGATATCGCTTCAAGCTGTTGCTGTATTTTTTTCGTGTTCCTGTGGCGCGATACCGCAACGAATTAAATTAAAAGCTCTTTTCACTTGTCATCCCTTGATGAATTTGGTATTTAGGCTTGCGCGCCCGCTGCCTGTTATTATTTTTTAAACTCGCGGTCGCGATAAATGTTTGAGCTATTTCGTTCCATTATTAATAATATAAAAAACTAGTTTACTTTGTTCAAATTCATATGAAGTAATTTATTTGCGAGCTTCATATTATTACATAGGTGATTACAATGATTTCAGTACTCGCTTACTTTTACCTGCATGTCTGTCGCCTTTGTATGTATGTCACGTGCTTATCGTAATATGAAAATATATCTGATATCCATAAACTATTGTTTGTTCTCATAAAGTATCTTTTCCATTTTTTGTCTAGAGTTCTAGACTAGTCCATATCTTGTAAATTTGGAAGAAAAACAAAAATTAAAGTATATTCTCCACATAACTTCTTGTTGTTGGTGTTGAAGTAACAATGTTCACCAGCATAGTTCTCATAGTACGTAGAAACACCTGCCGTCACCGTAGAATGTATTGTACTTAATGGCTGTATTTGTGAAAGTTTTATACCAGAAAAATGTGAACATATTCCGTTGCAGTGTATAATTAATCCATAGTTAATTTATAATTAGTTTTCGTGTCGAACGCTTAATCAATTAATGTGTAATAACCTGTAATAAAACAAAATATTATAATTGTAGCTTCAAGATAAGAAACAAAATGAAAAAACTTATCAAAGATGAAAGTTTGCGACCCAACAATGTCGATAAACATCGAAATACTTCCAAGAAATAAAATTACGTCTCAATTCGTTTTAAATTCGGACTGGTCCGGCTGACCGCATTTTTTGACCCTTTACCTTTGTACACTTCGTACAACCATGTAATCAGTACAAATGCGATCTGAGATAGCGCACGCCTCTCAATATTTTAGCACGCACTTTATCCAGATAAATGTAAGCCAACCTTTGCGCTCTCAAGGGATTAGTGCTGTATGGATTGTGTTGCAACCGCCTCAGAAAAGGCATTTATGGTGTACTTAATAGTTCTAACGATAATCCCTATTCGTTAAATATTGCTGAAAACCAAATTCCTGGGGTATTTTACGTAGTATTATTTCTTAAAATGCTTTGCTAACTAGGAAATTTATCCACGAATACTTATTTTACTATCCATTCTAAAATATAACAAGTCTGATTTCAATATCATAGTTTGAGCTTCGATCATCATTATAATGACATGAATAAAAATATTATTTAAGTACTTTATTTTTCCTTCCTTTCTGAAAATAATTGCTTTTCGTCAGGATTTCTTTTACATTATCATTCAAAAGTGTTGTTTCTAGGAAAATATTAGAGTTTATTAAGTTCACTTCAGAATCCAATCCTACATCATTACCAATCACTTTTCCCCTCCGTCCATACCCAATTTTCAACAATACCCGGTGTGTTTGTCCACATCGTCGTGAAAGTAAGCCGGCCCCTTCCCCGGCGATGATTTATGTTCTCCCGACGACACATGCAGCGCTGCGCCCGACGCTCCTAAAGCTGCGATTTTGTTGATGGTAGTAGACCAGCAGCTGAAACGTGACGGTTTGAACGTTCGTCTGATTTTTGAAAACATAGCAGACAAAACAAAAATTAAAACACAGAAAAAATATGAAACATGAGTCTAATTGGTGTAGAACATTCATCAATACAATGCCAAATCAAATCGTCATCATTAAAACAACCCTTCTGGCATTGTTTGTGGCAGTTAATTATATTTGTATCGAGGAAAGACAAAAACTTATAATTTATTAGAATAAATCTTCATCTCCTTTTTTTTTATTGTGGTAATATAGCACATTATTTTGAAAGAATCAAAATTAAAAATCAAAAGAACTTCTTTGTTTTCTGTTTCCATCATCACATTCTAACGTTTTAACCTTTTCTTTCATCCATATCACATCTATCTTGAAATCAATTTAGTCAATTTCAAACACCTAGAGCTATTACTCGTCTAAATTAAGAAGCGTCGCTATTCTCTAGCGTCTCGCCCGCCTTCCGTGCCCTCTTTAATGCTCTTATTACGGACGGTTTAAATCTGACGTTGGGATCATGTTTTATGCATCTGAGTGTGCGATGAAACCGCCACTGTAATATATAAAGCCCGCTAGGAAGGGGATTTCATGAGCTATATCGCTATACGACATTGTTTCGGAATTTTCGGCACAATATGAGAGATGATAGCGTATGTTACTTGTTTATTGATGAAATTTGTTTAAGCTTTAGTTTTAAATTACTTTCAGTTGTTGGTTGTAGATTGTGCCCTTAAATTATTGACGTATTATTTTCTGAAGGACTGGAATCCTTAATAGCTGCTGTTATTTTTGTAATAACGCATGATTTTACCAGAGTTATTTCCCATATCAAGGTAGTCAGTTACAATATTCGGAACTATAATCTGAAGATATCATTCGATTTCGAGTAACCTGAGATCGAGGCAGTAACTTTCATACGTGGAAGATGGTTATTTCCAACTATGTAATGTTCTGAGTGCCCCAAAAGTGTAATGTTCATTTGGCGATAACAGGAGAGCACTTGAATGCGTCCCAAATCCCGGCAACAGGACGATGAGGCTGTTATCAATTTCCCAAGCAACAAGTGGGCGATAATTTTGAATCCGTTGCACCAACCCTAGCAGACTGACTCTTTTACATCACTCTGTTAAATTCGTCTAGAAATCTTAAGATTTATGTTAGCCGGTCAAAGGTTATCTATATTGATGACGTTGTACTCAGTAGCTCATTTGTCAAAAAACAAACTGTCTTGTTTGTCAACGGCTACTTTCTTGGTTTTTGAAGGCAATTATGAATGTTGTGTTTCTTGGAAAATGTCGGTGGTAGTGTGATTCGCAATGTAATCCCCGAGTTTCGTGTCTGCGTATTTCTTCGAAGTTAGCGTGTTTATCTTGTATGGCAAGTCGTTTCGCGTGTTACTGAACTGAAAATAATCAGCTAACTTTTGCTTTGTTTCAACTTTACGAACTTCAACTGTTTCAATTTCAATTTTGAATGTAGTTATTTATACTTCTTGGGTTAATGTAGTTTCTGGTTTGGGGTTAATAGCATCGTGTTTGGGTAAATCATTATTTCTTTTTTAACTATTTCGCAAAGATTATTGATGTATCAACAAGTAAGTTCTAATTTATCTATCAGTCTTAGTTAAAAGCTTAGTGTACTTATTCTGTTATACTCGTATATACCATTTAAACCAACAGCTGATATTCTGTCTATCTATTAATACCATTTAACCGCATTTGATGCGTGTAGTTTCGCTTATCTTGTCCAGTTTGACTTTTTTCATATCAAATAAATTACTGTTCAGTGCTTCATCTAAACCGTGTATAATAGGCTTCGCATCTTCCTCGAAGAATAATGATTACAAAATGAAAAAGCCCCGCGGCGTCTTAAATTATTTTAATTGGCTTCGGTAGCGGTTTGGTCCGAGTATTCAGACACAAACACATTTACAAATAATTCTACGTCATACACACATACTCGTATGAAAACGTAGTAATATATCAGAATTATTAAATATCTGTAAATTTATTACAGGCGTCTACTTATGTCTCACTAATAGCTGCATGTAATTATGGAACTAAAACCACAGAGTGCGTCCATTGTCGTTAGTAAGAAGCTGCTGTAAGATTGATGATAAGTTTATACTGCTCAGAATATAGTTCTAATTCATACTCAGTTTTATTGCACTAAAATGTATCTCCCGGATTAAAATAATTACCAATATCAATTATTAAAACTGGTACTAAGTACTTGATTGAATTGCTTTTCATTAGAGACACGATATATATTTATAGAATACTTTATTATAAAACACGCTACAATGATGTATTATAAATAGCCTGTATTGTCTATATTAAACATTTCGTAAACCGGTAAGCAAAACAACGTTTCTGCGCTTTGTAACTTTTGTCGATTGCAAATTAATGTACCTTAATTAGATTACCTTCCACTGGCGCAGTGATTTCTACAAGACTCCCAAGTTCTTGACAGCCGAGAGAGATGCCCAACAAGCAAAAACAATTAACAAATTGATAAGCTCAAAACAATTTTCAATTAACTCGGCGCGGGAGTGTTCGCTGTTTACAAATAACCAACATTTATCAGAAATGCCTATGCAGTTTTTAACGTCTGCCGTCTGTCAGGGCTGCCTCCCGGTCGTAAAAAACAATCCAAATTAATCTGTTGCTATTTTTTCTCGAATCGTATTAACATTTACCGTTATCTCATTTCAGAAAGGAAGCGGGGACGACAAACATACACTCGATACCAGACGCTCGAGCTGGAGAAAGAGTTCCACTTCAACCGGTACCTGACGCGAAGGAGACGGATCGAGATCGCACACGCGCTCTGCCTCACCGAGCGCCAGATCAAGATCTGGTTCCAGAACCGCCGCATGAAGTGGAAGAAGGAGAATAAGACCAAAGGCGAACCCGGCTCCGGGGACGAGCCGGACAACATGAGTCCGCCCACCTCGCCACAGTAAAGGCCTCTAGCTTAGTTCGCGCGGTCCAAGCTAGGGACGTGTTGTTTCAAATTGCCTCGCTAGAACCACAGCTCCGTTTCCGAGTTTTATTTTGTGTATACGAATGTTCCGTTGAACAGCTTCGAATGCAAATCTGAAACAATACGCCCCGAGACCGAAGTTACTAGAACAGTTTAATTTGTATAAATTGTATGTTGGACTTTTCATGATAATATTACATTATAACTAATACGTAACCTAGTGATTTCGAATAAAGAGTAATGATAGTGTGATGAAGAGATTTTTACAGTTGTTAAGTATAAATTAATTTATAGAAACAATCTCAATACCAATAATTACCAAAAACGCAGTGTATATGAGTAGTAAGCTGCATCATTTATGTGATTATTATAGTTGATTAATTATCATTTTTCGGTATGAACTACTGATTTCCAATCGGTCATTATGTTTTTATTATATTCTTCACAAAGTGCTTGATACAATATTTATTGTATAGCTACTTAAAGTTGGCATCTGTAGTATTTACATTTTGGTATTTACTAAAAACTAATGTAAAATCATGACGTCCATAATTTATTGATTTAATTCCGTGTCAAGCACTATGTAAGAAATTCCAAAAATGAAATTTTTCTGATTATGTTGAATCACAAAACCATAAGGACCTCTTATAATTAACCATTGATAAGAAGGCAATTAGTATCCATATTGTTATTATTTAATATATTTGATGTTTTATTTCTTAAATAAGCTATCTAAATACTATTCTGTACATACATACATGATAATTTTAGATTATATGATGTACAATTATTGTTTTAGTGTGAATAATTATTACTGAGATTAATTTGGGACACAACGATTAGTTTCGTGTTTGAGTTTTTTGCGATATGAGTGTTTTGATATGTCAATCGTCTCTTTTATATTTCGTTATTCAATAAACTCGTAGTGTGGAAGGCCAGTTTACAAGTGCAATGTATACGATTTTTGATGACACATATACGTAATGAATACTGATAATAAACGTCATAGGAAATCTATTATTATTGTAAAATGTTACGAGATCGAAGCTTATAATTTAGGAAATTACTTAAAATGAACAAAAGAGATATTCTTTGAACTTCTATTGAGGGATGGCGTGTGCCTCACTGTGGGTGCATGTTGCATACGATACGATGAACGAATGGAATCACTTTATTTATAATGAAACAAAAGTTACCTTCAATGTTGTAGGTGCAGAACTTGATACTTTGATTTATAAATCTCTTGTGGAACGTAGGTTTGAGGTTACATGTACACTGTATACCAAAGTTAGAAAATATACTGGTGGTGTTTATACGAACGATATACGTAAATACGTAGATACAGGAACGCTTGCCCTGGTATAACCGTAATACATCATTTTGAAAAGGTATTTTTATAAAATCATTGATTAAGAAACCCGATATACGTAAATGAAAATATCTAATATATATACTCGTAACACGTTAGTTTTACGAATATTATTATATAATTGGCGAGTGATAGAAAGGAGAACTTGTCAGGATTCAAGTTATACGTTTTTTCGTAATAATGTATAAAAAATACTATTTGTAAATTATTTTTCACATAGATTGTAATTAGTAAATGTTTTAATAAGAACTCAGTGAGCCGGTTCTATAAATATTTTCTTCTTTTTTAATTTTGTGCTGTGTTCGTTAAGTGAAAGTGTAAATTGTACATTGTCGATATATTCAATATTTATTTATTGATTTTTAATTAGGTTCGCTTACGTTTTCTTCTCTTGCGATTGGTGAAGAATATTTGATACTGTCTGGCTGGGATGCATTTTGTTGGATTATTTTGAATTGCTCAATACTATTTGTGTTATTTTTATTAGAAATAAGCAGTGTTAATTTGTTGTAACTTTTAAAAAGTATACTTCAAGTTGGATGGTAAAGAAATTTACTGTCTAAAATAATTATGTAAACAATTATCCCAGTGCAATTGTGACAGAACAAAATTATTTAATCCCTCGCCAGATAGAACATTGAGTTTGAACTGTAAAATTAAAAATTAAATTAGTTTTACTTATAAAATTAAGTTCTGGTTCTTAAGTCTGTCGGGAACTGTCCTCAAGAAACAAAATTTAGGTCTATAGAGACATCGGAATCTAATTTGAACGATTTTATTTACCATTTTATGTCCTATCGATTCAAAATTTATGAAATATAACTATAATTAGTAACATAATAAGGTTAGGCGAGACGATATTGTCATAAATATATAAATACATGAAATTAATAAAGCATAATGATTGTACTTTCAGATTTTTATTATTACAATCCTTTACGTGTAAGATTTAATTTAGCAGATTAATTAAGTATTTTTAGTGCTAAAATCATATATGTTTATATCAAACAATACATGGTTTTGTAGCCAATGGTTAATTAGAACAATTAGCGTCTGTTTCACCACTGGCAAATAAGTGCTACTAAGATAGCCTATATGAAACTTACTTGACTGATTTTTAACGTATTTTTCATATAAAATCTGTCAAAAAAGTCTCAGGTAGTTTATTAGACACTTATTTGAAGGAAGGAAAAAGGAGAAACACACAAAAAGAATTCAGAATTCTTTGATACAACTGAAACGTGTAGGTTATAAGATTTCCTTTGTAAAAATGTGTCTAAAATTGAATTCTGGCAATCATATAAGGAAACCTAGTTAATAGAAGTAATGATTATATTTAGGTATGCCTCATTTTGGAAATGTTGCCTCAACATAAACTTTGAACATAGGCACAAATTTTCGCCACTTATTCTTTATACATAGCAATTTTTCCAAAGTTAACCCTAAAAAGGTCAGGGCTCAGCTGTTGCTAATGCTGTCCTAATCTGAACTTTCCAAACTATAAAATAAAGGCATTCTTAGATCGTGGGCCTAGATACCGTCATTATAATACGTTAGGCTAACGACAAAATAATGATTTTGCGTGATATCGTGGTACCTTCCGTGTCAGTTACGGTTGATTGGTGCCTCCCTACCTTACAAATCTCAAATTACTTTTTTTTACAAATGCTATATAATATATACTAGGTGTGGCCGCCTCTAATGCGTTTTTAATAATCCCCCGCGTCCAATGGCCGCTGGGCGTCGTACTGTTGCTTGTACAATCTCAACTAATGTGATTTTGACAAGTTTGAAATTGAGGCAATTATGGTTTTGCAGGGTTTTTAATGGCGTTGTATTTGTCTGGTGATTTCAGTTCTCCGGAAGTTATTAAACTATTTTTTGTTGTAATTACTTTGTTGTGTTATGACCTTATTTTAGAGGCTTATGTTAGAAAGATTGCTATGTTAAGAATGGTTCTTACTTTTGAATTTAAATACATACTCAACCAATATTCACATTGTTAATCAAGTTTGAAGTATATTCATAATACATGTAAATTAAATTTAATAAAAAAAAAAATAAGATCTGATATTATAATCTCGTCGTATTCTTAGAGCAAAATAGCATAGTTAAACGCAAATATAGCATGGTGAATGGTTATAGTAAAATATTTATATATTTTTTTATATGAATCCAATTTGATGGCGCAGGCGCAGTTCTTTATTATTCAATGTTATAATTCTCTTATTTAGTTGTGTTGTTATATCTACCGTATTGTCCTATCACCTTAATGATGTCTGTATTTTTTAAATTCTCTTAAAACGCTACAACTTAGGTAAGCATTTAGGTACTGTTTCTGTCGTACCTTATATAATATTGTTACCTTAGCCAATCTCATTATAAAAGACTATAAATTAAATTCACATCGTATTTCCAAGACATTTGGCCAGCATCTATTTACCAACAATACCTACACAAAATTGGCACCAATATATTTACTATTTTTATCATACTCCAACGGATGTAAACAATCCAATTTCTTTCAATTCCCCTTCCAATAAAGCTGGAGCTCTGATAGATTATAGTGATAGAACAAATTTGTTTTGTACGAGGGGTCGTTGTATTTTGGTGGATGTCTGGTCTCGGTGTGGATGATAAGTGTTATTTATGATGTTCGTCAATGTGCCATTGCACTTGCTTCAGATTGGGTTCACGGTCATGTCCAGATAACGCAATCATCTACATATTGCCCGCAATTGGACCGATCGTTCTTTGATTCTTGATCTCTTCATATTTCTTTGCAAAGAAATAATTTTATTTTTCATTTATGAGGATATAAATTTGGATTGCTTTTGTTGATTTATTTAAGTAAGCTATAAAGATTCATCATCAGTTACTCATTAATGTTCCACTCCTGGGCTCGGGTCTCCTCTCCTCTATCTAGAGAGCTGAGAGGGTTTAGGCCAAACTCACAAACACTACCTACATTAGAAGGAATTCTAAGGTATGTCTGATCCACCAACCGGCACAAAGCCAGTGTCTGTCTGGATTATATTAAGGGCTGATAAAAATATTATGATAATAAATTATCATATCATTCAGCTCACTTTTGTAGCAAATTAAGTGTAATAGATCTAATAATATTTGATAAAAAAATTGTTACTGTCCTTGACTAACTTTTAGATTGCGCTTACGCATATTGGTGTTTTCCAGCCTTGTTTTTTACAATTTGAAGTATTCTTTCTTTTGTTATCAGCACAGGTCATTGTTCCAACTTGTTTATTGAAGAAGATTATGTACGAAGGATTATTAACATTGAATGAAATAATCTTCTGTAAAGAATATATTATCATGATTGACATTTTAATTGTTTCTTTATTGAAATTAAAAGTTACAGTTACATGGCCTTTTTACATAGGAAAACAGAATTATTTTCTTAACTTGTAAGCTAGCCCTGACTTAACAATTATCTATATTAATATGTTTATATTTTCTATTTAATCTAGTCAGTAAAGAGTTCACTGAAGATACAGTAAAAACCTTTATTTCGTAATTTGATTTCAATCATCATTTTCATCTTAAATGTGATATTTTTTCTAACAAGAGTTCACTTGAGAAACTTATCAATTTCTCTCACCTGGAATCAAAAAATCTGATATAGTAGATACTACTATTGGTGTCTATGAGGAAATTTCCTTATAAAATGAATTAAATATACTTACAAGATCAAATAAGAAACCTTTATAGGTACTATTGCACCAAGTTGATATTGTAAAGAATAACCATACAAAACCTGTTCCAATTACGATTTATTCACGATACAAATTAAGTACCTACATATAAATAATGCCTAAACACTAGGGAAATTTAGTACTTACAATGAGATAAAAAATCCTGAAAAAGACCAAAACAAATTCTCTCCAAAACAATAACTACTTAAAAGCACAAATAATTGTCACTAGATACTGAAGATAAATACCTATTTTGTCTAGCAAAACTAAGGCATCTGACTCATCGACCAGACGTTCCATTCAAAAGTCTAACATTACAAAACACGTATAATTTTGAACAAAAACCTCAAGTGTCCCTGGATAAAGACATAAATCATTGACGATTTTTCACTTTCGACCTTGCCTCATAACGCTCAATTTTATTGACTGCAATAAACCAAAGCAATGGTTAAATCAACGCCGCTGTATCGATATAAACACCTCGTAAATATTGCCTCTCCTTTTCACGCAAATTGAATATTAAACGCGTGTGAGCGAGAGCGAAAATGCGCTTCTTCATTTAGCTGTTACTGGAAATAGTTTATGAGAGCTAAGGTGTCTTATATTATCGATTGAACATGAGCTTTATTGAGCTGTTGTTAAGAATTATATTTGCTTGTATAGGTACTTAAATTTATAGCTTTTAAATGGGTCCTTAAATCGCAATAACGATTTGTTTATAGATGCTTGCGTTGTCGGCAAACCTTTGTATGAATATTGTTAATTTATGGTTTTATATTAAGATATAAGTCAACTCGATAATTGATTTTATTGGCTTTTGACACGTTTGATAACATGTGTCACTTTCTGTTATTAATTGACTTGTCTCTTCGTGTGAGAGCTTTGGATTGCTTTCGAAGAATTATGGATTATGACTACACAACAATATCTGTATTTTGTTTTCAGATATATTAATTTTATAGTAAACATTATTTACTTATGTAGGTAGCTATATAAATGTAGGATAACAATTTTCATTCCAACTTTCTAAGCAGTTGAGTATAGCACTAATCCCAATTCTTATTGATTTTCTTTAAACGAAACCCTTTAAACTTATTCTAGAATTCCAAATAGGAATTCAAAAATTGGCGCGCGCGCGTCCGCCATTTTGTATGGGGCGGTGCCCCCGCACGCCCCGCCCTTGTCGCGCCACTCCCACGCGCCAGCCACTCGGACGCAGCCCAACTCATTTGTTATTGTGTACAGTATGCCCAACAGGTTGTAACTGTAATCTTATTTTTCATTAGGAATAATTTTACATTATTAAAAATTTGTCTAGATTGCAACTGAAATTACTTACTACTGAATGTTTATTTATATTAATAGCAACTATTAAATGCACTCATTTAACAGAAAGTAAATTGGTCGGTTACTTAGATGTAGAGTCAGAGTAGAGTAGAGTACACGTTTACAGAAAAAGTAAAAAAAAAAATTAAACAAATAGGAAAATAATTAACTTAGAAATATCTACTAAAACAATTTAGTACCAAAATAAAATAAAAAAATTAAATTATTAGATTGTCCCATCAGTCATGAAATAGTTAAAGTTGAAGGTCAAATTTAGTGTCAATGATCTTTCTTTGTAAAGTAAAAATATTTATCATATCATAAACATTAATCAGCTAATTCAAAATATCATGAACAGAACCTACAAATACTCTTTGAAAATCTACAAACACTTTTTTCAAATCACCAAACTGACAGCAAAACTTGTGCTGCCTGGATACACGTCAAACGCTGCATTCAAAGATGACACCGATCGAGCTACAACCGTCCTATTCCCATATATGGTAAGTTATATCTATCTGTCCTTCTTAATTAGGACTTTTTCTCAGTTCAACTTCAAACAGAACAGCCTTAGGGGAACTGTTACGTCACTTAAGGGAAGCACTTACCAACTATACGTAGGTATTATAGGTAGGTATGTATTGCTTCTAGGTATATTATATGGCAATCTCTTGAATTTTTTAACTTGAATGGAATAGGTATACAGCTTCTTACGATAGTACCTAAGTACTTGAATAGATTTAGGTATTTGGTTGAGTATTAATATGAATAGGGTGAAATGAGGTTTGTTTGATAATGCCGTAGCTTCGAGTAACTTGATTGTTAATCATAAATGGTTAATCTCAGTAGGTAAGTATTACAGTGTTTTGACAGTCATTTGATTAAGTTACATAGAGAGATTACTTGGAATCTTAATATTTAACCTATAATTTGATATCATTGTCAAATGTTTGAAATGACAGCAACCATAACTTTATTTTCAAACAATTGACAGAGATATTAAAATCCTTTAAGTCGAATGTCAAGATTTCAAGTTTAAAAATATAAAAGTAGACAGGTAAGTACCTATGCCATGACTAATAGCAAACCAACTATTTCATCTTTTTTATTTTATAAGATTAGGAATTATATATATATACAGCACAAAGCAAGTCGACGAATCAGACAGTTTTACTCTTAGAAGTTCTTTTGATAAATACAAGTTCAATATGTTTCTTTGCTATGTTTTACTTCACCGCACAGCAGATGCTAACAAAAAAAATAGAATAAAAACAATATTTAACTACACCTTCACTAACGAACTAATACCGTGTTATAGCTAATAAAATAATTACAATAACAGTTCCTAATAACAGGTCCTAATAACAGGTTACTAATACTGGATATCAGTATAATTAGCATCGACACATTCTTACAAAAAAGAGCATAAAATGAAGTGTAATAAGAAAGGTAGGTAGATACTTACATTTATATCATCACCTCCACTGACACCATTAATCGTGTTGGCAGATAGCTCTATAGCAATGTGCAACATTGTTGATAAGGTACTAAATTAAACGCTACGGTAAAAAATAAAAACTGTGTCTAGTGAAGCGTAGCACGATTTAAATTTAGCACCTCATAGTATTTAAGTACTTACATACGTTTTTATGTAATATTTAAACTAGGAATATTATTAATAGCAATATTTTATTGACTGGCCTGTTGGTCTAGTGGTTAGTGACCCTGACTGCTAAGCCGGAGGTCGTGGGTTCTATCCCCACCCAGGACAAATCTTTGTGTGATGAGCATAAAAGGTTTGTTCTGTGTCTGGGTGTAATTTATCTATAATATGTATGTATTTAAAAAAAAAATGTATTTAAGTAGTATATCAGTTGATTAGTACCCATAACACAAGCAAATATAATTGCTTAATTTGGGACTAGATGGCGCTGTGTGAATGTGGCAGAATATTATTATATTATTATTATTTGTAAATTTACCATATACAGATTTATTTACGAATTAGGTATCCCAGATTGGGATTTAGATTGAATTGGTAGGTACGTTGATAAAAAAAACTTAACTTTTGATGATAAAGTGGAAGGTATCTTCCAATAAACAGAAGTAAAAAAAAAAAATTGTAATAGGTACGCACAGTTAATCTTTTGAAGTCTGTAGTTTCATACATATTTTTCACTTTCACACGTACTTGATACCTACTAATTATCGGCTATCATGAATGTATCAAATTGCATTGCATTGCATTTAAATTTGCATATTATGCAAAACATTACAACGGCAAAATAAACAAAAAAGGTCCTTTCATAGAACCTTTATAAAGCTTGATTTCGTAAAAGCAAATGTTAAAACTAGAGTTATACAAATTCTTATGATGGTATCGAGGGTAAGTAAATGTCACAAGCTTTAAACAAATACGGGATTTAGGTATAATGGACATGACGGTAACACGTAATAATTTAATTATAAGCACTTAATTACACTTTATAACTGATCATCATCGAGTAATTAATACCAATATTTGGAATTTAACTGAACTGAATTTAATTTAACTGAACTTTAACTTGTACATAAATTATTATTGATGCAAAAATAAAAGATTCTTAACGAGAAATGGAGTTATGAAAAATTATTAGCAGTAACACCTACCTTTTGTTTTCTATAGTATTTATCACTTACAGAATAACAGAAAATTGATATTCCTTGACTAACCTTGAATAAATCTCACAAAAAAAGCAGGTCTGGACTAATTTTGTTTCGGGCAAGTATAGTGCACTATTAAATTAAATAAAAACAAGAAATTCAATCGCAATCGTGGTATTTGAAACGCACAGTGCATTCCAGCCGGTATTTTTTAAAGCTTTAGATATTTCTCAAGTGGCAAATTGACAAAAGTCCAGACAATAAAATTTGCTGACTATTTGTCAGCAAATTTTATTGTCTGGACTTTAACGGCATAAAATCTTGAAGTAACCTATACATAAATATCCTACCTACTTACATATAAGGTTCATATTATTATGCTATTCAAAGGCCGCTTGGATGTTTGGTTTCATTTAAGAAAGTCATTAATTCAATTCCAGGCTGCACGTTCAACACAATTTACCTAAAATAATGCAATTTGCCTGTCAAAACAATTGATAGAATTTTAAATCGGTTGTTTTTACAGATGTTTTTTTTTACAACCTTCAATGATTACTTAAAGAAATGAGATAGTTATCCTTTGTTGAAAATACAAGGATTACATAATTAAAGAGCACTAGTAGTACAGAATAGATTAGAAAGCTTAAACCTTTGACTTGGCAGACGATCGGTCACGCCATTAGGCAGTTTTATTGATTGGTAATTGTATTATTTTTATCTGACTCCAATTTGTAGGTATTTATATTGGATTGTTAATGTCACTTCCGATTGAGCTGTCGATTTGTTTGTCACGATGCCAACTTTCGTGTTTTATTAGCTCTCTGATATTTTACTGTGAGAACGACTACCGTGTTTATATAAGCTTTGATGGTTGGTTTTATTCGTGGTTAAGAAAAAGAGCAGGTAGAATGTAGGCCGGCCGACGGTTATTCACAAAATGGAAGCCGCCCGACGGAACGTGTGTGATTTTTTGGAAGTCTAGCGCCATTTTAATGTTATTTTTGTAATATTCAACTTTGAAATTCATGCAGATAAATTTGGATTTAATAAAACCTTGAATTGACGGTTTAAACAAACCTTATCATGAAAAATCATTACTTGTTAGCTATATAATAAACGTTCTAATCCTTTAGTGTCAAGTAAGTGTATACTTCTACCCTATAGTTAAACTAAACCAGTAATTTGTCGTAATATCTAGTAGCTAGTTATTTGAGTTCCAAATTTAAATATAATATGATTGTTTAAAACATTTTAATATTTTACCAATAACTCAAACTACCACCATTCTTAAGTTACTGAGCGATCCTTCTAAATGTAATTTTACACACTAAAAGAAAGAATTACGTTACAATTGCTCATACGCAGCTGATCCACAACAAGTTTCGGCGCTAATATTCAAAAACACACACATACAAAGAAAATAAACTGAATAATCGCACCATATGTCATTCGCAGTGCCGTTTTACAAACACAAATAATCTTTAAATGTAATGTGATGTTATTTAGCGGTATTCATTCAATGATTGATGATCGCACCCCGAAATACGACACAGTGTTTTACAGTGTACGTTTTATCTTACACTTGTAAGGCAATTGTTCTGTTCAGTCGTAGTTGGAAAACAATGGTTTGTATGTCGGCCGTGTTGGCTTTGTCGGCTCAAGGCTGGTTCACATCATTTGCATAGGCATCTTGATGCAAAGTGTGTAGTCACGATCTTCTAATGCCATTTTTATGTTGCTCAAAATCTTGCACTTTCTAATTCTTGATGTTCTGTTTTGCGTACAGTTTAATGTTAAATAATTTTTTTTTAGCGACTATTTCTGTGCTATCTAATGAGTCTGTGTAGGTAAAGTATTAGCACTTTCGAAAATGTACTTAAATAAATTGTTTACTTGATGCATCGAATTCAAAGAAATATTATATTATCTTGTTTCTTATTGCACTTCAGAGTTTAGACTATTATAAAGAACTTATCAAGAATGACCTTCTCCACTACAATGTACAGAAGCATTCAGTTCCAAATTGCACAATTCTCTCCCAAAATTTATTTTAGAATAACATGGTAGGTTCTGATTTAGTGGTACTTACCTAATGCTATTAGGAAAATTCACCACCTAAATCTCCTTTGATTCATCAGGTTTACGTGCATTAAAACCTTTCTCTATTTTAAATTTTTTATCTTTCATAAGATATATACCTACATTTTGATAGGTACTGGCCGCAAATAAATATACCCATTGTATAAGCAGTATTTACAGTTCTAAAAACACCTTACATAAAGTTCACTTCTCATCCTTTCAATAGACATCCGCCTTGTGGCTCCTACGCTTCACAATCTCAATTGAACGATACTAACTACATGTCTCCATAATGGTTAAATCACTAGACATCGCAATGATAGTCAAGGGCATATAAAACTGGTAGTTGTGTAATTGAGAGTAGTATTACCGATTATTGCTATATCGCAACTTATAAATCAATAAATTAATTGGCCAGTCTCTCTCTGCTGTTGGTGAGAGATTATTTAGTTTACAAATGCAATAGTATATTGTGAGGTTTTATAAGTTTTCGCTAAAAGTACACTAGTAAAATTTTTACAAAACGGTTGTAGGTTACTAATTAAAAAATACCGACTTAAATCGTACGTTTTGATCGAATTCTAACGACCATGGCTTAATGTTGACTCAATCACACATCTACGTAAACAGTATTATGGAACATTTCCAATTTATACTGGTAAATATTCTAAAAAAAACGTTGTTTTTCTTACAATTTCTTTACTCAAATAATAATTCGTTACTAAAATAACTACGTATAATAATATAAGGCCGGTGCTGCAACGATAGTAAGTTATGTCGGACGGCGTGCTGCGACCAGCGTGTGGTATTCAATAAAGATAATCCGAGATACTCGGCTAGGGAGGCTAGCGTAATCAGAAGTACGGCTTTCTTATTATAGAAGCTGGATTTTTGGAAGGTATAACTTGATTTATATGAAGAAAATTTCTCTTTTAAAAGATTAATGTGAGCTTAACTTAGCTCAAGTGGTTTTGAACCTATTTATTTTTGTACCCCTAACTTGGCCATCGTCCATGAGCGTGGGTAACCAGGTAACAACTTACCATCAGGAGAGCCGTCTGCTTGTCTGCCACTTCAGGCAATAAAAAAAACGAACTTTTTCAACATTTTCCATATACAGGTATACAATAGCTTCCGCCTGTGTGGTATGTCGGATAAAAGTAACCTATGTGCTATTTCAGTCTATAATCTATCTGTGTGCCAAATTTCATGCAGATCCTTACAGCCGTTCTCGCGTGATTGAGGAAAAAATATTCATCCTAACTCTTGCATTTACAGTACTAAATTACGTATTAATAAGATTACGATATTTTTTCAATTTAAACGTACATATTTGTTTAAAATTCTTTTGTATTCTTCTTTCTGTACTTGCTCTGTTCGTTCAAGCGCTTGCGGCTGTCATCGTATACAATAATACGGTGTTCCGATTTCTCTAATATCACTGCGTGTCTACGGACAAGCTCAGCGGGGTTTCCTAATATTTTTGTTGCCCCACTTTTTATTTATTTCCCTTTGCCCACATTTTCAAACTTCGGCTCGAGCAAAGAAATGAAACGAGAATATACATAATGTAATTGAGTTTAAGACTTCCTAACCAAATTTTATGAAAAGCTTCCTTAAGCTGAATTAATATGAAATTGTCTTTATTTTGATACAGTTAATATCAAACCAAACTTTTGTTTAGGTACTAACAACTATACGATGTCTTTTAGCTGTAATTTATCTGGCTTTGATTTCTGCTTACTTTATGACGATTAGCAAGTATATGCTCGATATTCAGTATATATCACATCTGTGTATAAAAATAACTTTTCAAGACGATAATGAATACTTACAGAACATCACTTTCAGATACACCTACTTACACAATATCGATAATGGTGATGCAGTCCCAACAAAGGCCGATACTAAAGTGTCGCGGCAACCAATCTCGTTCCACGCCGACAATGGGCAAGTTTTTCGTTTGCCACATACACGTATTTCTTACCTCTCACTTAGGTACGATATTTACCTTAGATACTACTAACTGTTTTCGAAGTATTCATTTAGGTGTTAGTTAAGTTTGTTATTATTTTGTCGAGTTTAAGCAGCTATCTCATATGTGTCATATACTTAAGAACGATTTCCACGTTCGTTTTCAAAGTATTTAAATAGTCGGAATATTCCGCTTTCGACACCAATTTTTTTAGCACCTATTGTTTGAACACCTACGCTATTCCTCTTACTACCAATAGGTGCAAATATTAGGTCTATTATATCCCACATTCATCCCAAGCTGATACCTATTTAATTGATGCTATAAGTGGAATAGCTTAGGGCTCAAATCATAGATGGTTAAAAAATAAGTGCCGAAAGCGGAATACTCTAAATAGTCCTTTGGAAATTGTTGAATTTAGATACGAACAAATCTGTAAATTTCTTTTAGGTAAAACTCAATAGGGGTGCCTATTGCACTTACTCATCATCATCATCATCATCATCAGAAACAGCAACTCATTGAGTCCCACTGTTGGGCTCAAGTCTCCTCTCCTCTAACTAGACAGCTGAGAGGGTTTTAGGCCATAATCCACTCACGCTGGCCTCTAGTGCGGGTTGGTGGATCAGACACACTCATAGAATTTCTTCTACGGTATGTGGGTTTCCTAACGATGTTTTCATTCACCGTTAGCGTATGGTAAGTCACTTGACTTGTACTACGTATTTTACTATATTGCACTTACTAAACTGGTTAAATTACCTAATATTTTTTCATCATGTTAACTTTTCAGCATCAATAATGTTATATTCGTTCTAAGTCTTATCATAAATTAGGTAAACAGCTTTTATAAAAAAATATCATCCAAGTTTTCAAGTCCATTCTAAACAATGTACAAGAATATTTAAATTCGACATTTTCTTAAAATCGAGAGCCCGTAGTAAACTCTTTGGCAAGTTAACCGAACGAATGACATGCTTCCAGACGAAGGGGTTAGATATATGATTAATGCTAACTTTCCGTTGATACGGTAGGTGCTACATACTCGCAAGTCGCAAGTAAGATCTCAGTATACTCGTGTGCTAATGAAATTATCTGTTTTCGCATAGGGTGGTGATTAACGATCTCTGTGAAATGGCGGGGAAACGAATCTGATTTTGCATATTACAAATTAATTCTTGGTTGGATCGGGATTGGTGTTTATTGTTATTTGTTTAAGAGGGAAATTTGATACATGTATATTATCTTTCACGGTGTATTTTGTTTCTTCCGTTAATGAGTTAAGGTATACTATTAGATGAATATTTTTGTTAATATTGTAGCTTACCTTATTTCAGCAATACCATAAAGGTACATAAAATATACAATATGTAACATAATAAAATTATAACTTTAAAACGAAATCACTATGGTCATCAATATCAAATGAAAATATATAACAAATATAAACATAGCAAAAGTAATTTTGAAACTAAATAAAAACAAATGAAGATTTTAATCTTCATTTATTTTCCAACATATCAACCAATTTTGTAAAATCAGTTTATTACTGCTGGTATTATTGTAGTTTCTACTAAAATCTTCTAATAAATATGCGCAAGTCTATATTGGAAATTGAATGGTATTATTTTTTTGGTTAGATGCCATGAATGGCTTCTTTGCTACGTCCAGTTACTGCTACACACTTAGAATTTCTTCTAGTAACTATATGTAGGTTTCCTCACGAAGTTTTCCTTCACCGTCAGCAGATAAGTCATTTGACTAGTACATATAAATTGCACAAAGTGAAATCCACATTAGTACTGCTGGTCGGAATCGAAATCGAACCGCAAGATTTGCATTCTAGTCAAATATCTATTCCGCCACCATCGCTTTTAAGATATATTAAAGCCCTTACACATACACATAATAGACTGGTCGTACAGTGTAAGGTGCTGACATGGCTGAATTATAGTGATTGAAGAGGTAACATTCTTGACTCTAGGCATCCTTCTTACATGGCTTAGTAAATAAAACAAAAACACACAGTTAGTAACCACATATATTCTTAGTTTCCAATAAAAGCGTAGGCAGAATCGGATTGTCGTCACAAAAACACACACAAACCGTTATCTAGTGTTGTGCTTTGCTTACATTATGTAGATGTATTCACTTGATACATACGACCAACGTATCTTGAAACCTCAAGTACAAATAACCGTTCACGTTTTACTCAACCTGGTGGGTCTTGTTACATTGGTATTTCGGGTATGGTTTGAGGTGAGCGGGAGTATTGTCGTCTTCCATTGATTAATGTCATAGTTTATCCGTGATATGACAACAATGGTGTCTTGCCCGAATACCTTAATGTGTTTCTGCCTATAGGTTTTATTTACCCTTCCTTAATGATTATAGGGTGTTTTTTAAATCGTAAGTAATTGATGTTTCTCTTTTGCAGATCAATGGCTGCTTCAACGGGATCTGTGAAAGAAAATAATTGCATTAATAAAGTGAATAAGTTGAATTAATCTATTCGTTTTATTTGTATTGTGTAATTGAAGAGATTGATGTAATAACTGTCGTTTTATTATTGTGAAAACTTTATATTGATAAGGTATTATTACTAAAGAATCTGTAAGTTTCATAGTTAGTTTATCCTGCATAAAAAAACATCAAATTACAGTTGCTTTCAGCGTAAAATACCTATTAGAATGGTCTTTTTTAGACAATGAGGTATTATCACTAGGTGTTTGTTGTACATCCATATATATATATATATATCATAGTGACGGCTTTAAGAATACATAAAGCACGTATTATAAAAGTAAAACTAACAATAAAGTATATAATAATGAGAATCCCATTATTTAAATTGGCAACATTTTTAGTGTCACAATTGCAATTTGACAGATGTCATACACACGACACGTCTCACGCCACGTCATGTAAACAGAAAGTAAGATTTTCAATGAGACAATTTTTTTTATATACCTAATAAAATATAAGTTTTAATATTTAGGAATCGAACTCGGGCATGATTAGCATGCCGGTTAAAGTTCATTAAAATTCACCAAGGATTTCCTCCTCCTACTTTGGGTGTACACAAGAGCGATACCTATGCTGCTGCAATGACTAGAACTATATTCATGGTTGCTGTCTTAAGTAATGCAATATAATACCTCTCCGAAATTATTAAAATTTGTACATCCTCTATATACAGGTACGGTATTCCATCAAAGTATAAAATTTGATGGATGGTATCGCGACGCACCATTATATGCAAATGTTCAACAGCATGTACACCAACACGATGCGAGATAACCTTCTGATGATCATCTAAGAAATGCCTCTGGTGTTGATGATGAATCACCTGACATTTGTGAAAAATATGTGACAATGACATTTGGTTTACAGATTCTTCATGTGAAATAGTGTGAGTATTTGGTGAGAGCGATCTATTGAAGGAACTGCAATTGTTGAGATAGTTATTGTTAAGAGAGAAAAAATTTAAACCGCGGAGCAGTTTTCGTGTATATTCGGGCCGTAGTCACAGAAGGAAGGGAGGAGGGAAGGAAGTTGCCACAAACAATATTTGTTTTACACTTAATGTTGGTGTTGCACTTTAATATTTAAAATATCCAACAGTTATCGTTGTAATTAAAGGCGGATCATTACCTCGGTGATATATGGTTAGTAATATAATGGTTGCGATTTTGAAGTCTGCAGGTTCGTTCGAAAAAAACACGCAATAAAACCCAGCACCGACCCGACAGTAATAGACGCACGCATAGTAATAGAAGGCCTCTATGAGGTGCTACTCAGCTGAAAGACGTTATGGATTTTAAAATGATATTGATGTCATATTCGATGAAGTAATTCTAGGGCAGTAGGTATACCATAATGAACCTAAGTTTCTCTGTTAGAAAGTTCATTTTTCTTTACCAACAGCAAAAACAACCCTCTACTTGTAGGTATGTGTCATGATCGTTGACGTACACACTTCAGCACTCTGTGACATTTTACACGTGCGTTCCTTACGGTTAGCGTTAACGCTGCAGGCGTAGTGTTGATATATCAGTTTGTTTAATAAACGTTATATACATAGAATAATAAACACTAAGGCTATTGGAATAACTATACAGATTAGGAAGAATTTGGTTTGAATATAAATTTGGTAATTTTAGTCCTTTTTTGTTTGGATATAAATTTAGAGAATTAATAATTCATTTTTACTTTATAATTATGATGGGGTACAGCCAAACGTAATTTAATTTATCATATATAAGAGGCCGATATAAGTAGGTCTCATATATATAGATAATAAACATAGATATATTATAGCTGCTGTAAAAAATATTGTTTCGTAATTTAAAATTATACCTGCAAAATACATACTTAAATATTGACACCCACGTTCATGTCCTTCTGTTTCTTATAATTACTTGCAGTTATTGATGATAAATAGAGACGATAAGAGCTTTTAAAAATAGAACAGAATCACTGCTTTCACTGTGAAAGGATTGGGTCATATAAATACTTACCTACCTATAACTTTGAATGACTAAGAGCGACATTAGGTATATTATTTTATTAAGGAAACATAAAAAACAGTACCTATAACTTGAGGGTTTAATATAAATTCTTATAATACCAGTATTCATCTTAGAATTAACTATTTCCAATGATTTGAAAATACAGAATAATTTACTTCAAGATAATTAAATCAAATGCCTTCCGCCGCGGCTCCTAATATTTTAGTTCATAAAACAAAAGTGTAAATGTAATCTATCCACTTAATTGAGTTGTCTAAAAACCTTTTACTATCAAGGAAATGGTGAAACTAATGATTACGAGATAATGCGTAAGAAATGGACGAAGGAAGGAACGCTTTCTACGTCTATTCTGAAAAAGCGAAAAAAGGATCTTTGATGGAGAGACGGAAAAAAAGACCGAATTTCGTCTCAGGAGAGTAAGACTGCAGAACCTGAGCGGAATCAAACAAAGAAAAAGGTAACAAGAAAAACAATATACCAAATGAAATTAGGACTAAGGATTAACTTAATAGGGATTGTTTTCGTTTGATTGACTATGTGTTTTAGAAAGATACTTGGCAACAAATAAAAACGAGATATCCGTGACTAGTGAGAGAGGAACGACGGTACAAAAGAAGCGAGACAAAAATATGGCATTTTGATTAATACGTAGCCATTGCTCAGAGCGGGCTGTGTACCATTGCTAAGTAATGACCACTCCATAAAGACATGGTTAAGGTTAAAAGAAAATTACTTTATCAACGCCTTGTTTTAAATAAATATCCTGTTTCAGGAAATATTATTGTTGTTTCCAATACAAGAAATTGAGATGTTAGTAAGATGTTAAGATTTGGCCGCCATATTGATAGCTACACAAATGATGTATTATAACTCTCGTTTATTTTGTTACCAACTTTTGTTTCGAACGTTTTATTTGAAACATGGCGGGTTAATTTTATTACCGCTATTAATTACGCGATTGTGAATAGATAACGATAATTAAAATGTGTTTATTGTTGTAATAAATTATATTATTGGGTGTTTTTTTATTAGCTAATGGGTGTCGCGTTTCATGTTTGTTATTTAATTAATGGATAGTACGTAAACAGTTTTAACACATGTTTCTAAATGAGGTAATATTAACAATGAATTTATGACCGTTCAAAAATATTTTTTGTCTCAATACAGCTCGTAAAATGATGCGAACCATACATCGTTCTTCGGGTCAAAGCTCTTTCAATGTATACATACAATTTTATGTTAGGTTCAAGTTTATTTTAAAGAGTGTTGTTTAAAGGCTCTTAAATTCCCGTATTTATTACGTGGTAGCCAATATCCGCTTTCCAAATCCTATATATATGTATATATAGCAACGTAATAATTAAACCCCTTCCCAGCCAAACAAATCAAACAAAAAACCAGGATATTAAAACGCAATAAAAAAGTACTTAGTATACCGAGATGCGACAGAAAAAAATATCTCAATGTAAATCGTGCGCCTATGACATTCTCATTGGTTAAAAAGGGTTAAGACAGCTGTCACACTGCTGCTCCACCAAAGGAATGAAAAATTGCTCAAGATAATCTGTGACAGATCCGTCTTACTAAAAAAGTCGGCATGTGACGCAGACAAATATTATTCAGCCTATCCAACCTTGAATTTTGTTCCTGTTATAATTACCTGAATTCTCACAATGTGTGTCATAGCTTTGTTCAGTTTTTATACGATTTTTGATTTGATAATTTTAAGGGTTAACTTTTTACGGCAATGTTTTGAATTAAGAAAACATTAAAGTCATTAGTTCTTTTGTTTTGCGAGTTAGGGGGAGTTTGTCATTTGGAAAGAGGAGTTAATTTGTAGAAAATGGTTTGTTTTTTGCCGACTATTACGGAAGGGGACGGTTTTTCGACGTTACTTGAAATTTACTAATTTTATTATGGAAAATTTAACTGCCTCGGTGGCGCTGCGGGAAGTGTATACGACTGCTGTGCAAGAGGTCCCGGGTTCGATTCCCAGGTCGGGTGAAAATGGTATTGGACTTTTCTAACATAAAATTCCAGTATTGAGATTTTCCCGGAGTTTGGTTAACAAATGTTCCCGGTTGATGACAATAGGCTCGCCCCCTATTTCATGGGACCAAACATAGCTGGCGAAATGTAGGTGTGAAACACCTCTGCCTACCCCTTCGGGGAAAAAGGCGTGATGCTGTTATGTTATGTTATGTTATTATGGAAAATTTATCATCTGTTAACTTTTTATTCACTACGAGAAAATATTAATAGTTATATTAATTTATAATAAACATTGACATTCAGTATGTTGTATCTAAGTAAGTATTTTTTTTTTACACGGAACGTGTTACCCAAAATATCTATGAGGTCGAGTGGTAGAGAGGTAGTATTTATTTCATAAATAATAAATCGAAATATGAATAAACCCAAACAAAAAAAAAAGAAAGAAATATCAAAGATTAATGATTTTATTTTAAACAGATCTGAGTAACATAAAACCCAATTACAAAACCACCCCATCACAAGACACTTAAAAAACACTGCCAAAAACGCTCCTGAAACTGTAAAACGGCAAAGGGTTGAGTTTGGATAATCAATTATGTATGTCTAGGTGAGGCCACCGAAGCAGTTAGGCACAATGGTGTCGCCATTACCAACTAATTCCTTGTCATTTGCCTGCGGCCGCTCAGCGACGATGGTCAACCGATTGTGTACTCTCTATGTACTAGGGGATTGCTTTGATTGCTTGTTTCAGTATGTGTTTTAAGGTTCAGTTATGTAACCCTTGATTGGTATGGAAATTAGATTCTTGGTATATAGATTTTGTTTTGTTTCTTTGTTTAGATACTGCTGCCTACAATTTAAATGAATGAAATAGGATTTAAAGTTTTGGAATTTTTTTATTGTACTTTCAGGATAAAACAAGTATAAAAGCAGACTTAATGCCTGAGACATTATCTACCAGTAAACTTTAGGGTGATGTAGAGACAAAACAATCTAACTTTCGTAACTAATAAACATATATTATATATATTTTTTTATAGGAAAATTACATAATAAAGACAATTACTTCCCCGACGTTTCGATTGGATTTCACTGAAGTTTTAAACGTTGGCTAGGCTTTCAAAATCAACAGTATTTTCTTCACAATGATGACCATAAACGTTAAAGAAAACCTGTATCTCAGATCACCAGGCCTCCATCTGATTCAGCGTTCAGATTAATAAGAGAAGGTATTATTATTGCACACACATAGCAACTAGGTACTTAATAAATAACAAATCGATAACAAATAAATATATATTAATATGAAAAAACTTTGTCAAATCTAATAAAGAGATAATGTAAATATAATTAAAATTAAGTGTGTATCATAAATATTCGCAACTAATATAATATATTATGCAAATATCACATAAAAAAAGGATACACAGAAATCAATTTATTTTAATAAGATAATTTTTCTTTCATATTAGGGCTTTTTAATTTTATTGTCATGTTATTAATGTGGGAATAAACATACATCTATAATTAGGATGATTAATGCATGAACTGAAAACAGTTTGTTCAGAACTAGTTGCAAAATTGATTACCATTTTCTTTGTCATGTTAGACAACAGTTAATTAAAATCTTGCAGGGGAGTACCTGAGTACTTATTCAAATTTAAGCTCTCTCTATAAATTTGGAAATGATATATTTTCTCTTAAAAATTAATGCAACAAATTGAAAGATTTTTATCAGGCTGTCCACTTTCGGTGACCACTGAAACTGACTGATGTTTCCAATGTTTCTCCTTGTTAGATCCTTCCTCGGACTTCAACAATCTATTAATCCAGCCATTCTGGAGTTTTGTTCTTAACAACACATTACGTCATTCAGTTTTATTTATATATTAATTAATGTATTTTATTAGATATAGTTTCCCTGCGTGATCGAATCAGAAATGAGGAGATCCGCAGGAGAACTAAAGTTGCCGACATAGTTCACCGAATCGCATCACTGAAGTGGCAGTGGGCAGGCCACATAGCTCGCAGAACTGATGGCCGATGGGGCAAAAAAGTTCTCGAGTGGCGGCCACGTATTGGAAAGCGCAGCGTAGGGCGGCCCCCCACCAGATGAACCGACGACCTGGTATGGGTTGCGGATGGCCGTTGGATGCGGACGGCACAAAATCGCTCGTTGTGGCGGAAATTAGGTGAGGCCTATGTTCAGCAGTGGACGTCATTGGGCTGATATGATGATGATGATGATTAGATATAGGTAAAGCATACTGTTCCGTAAATATAATTCCCACTATGTATTAAAATCCCGTCAAAAATCATTTTAAAACTTCGCAAATTGTAATATTATACTAAGTACTTTCCATTTGAGAGACAAATCCCTAGACTTTATAAAACTGGTTATCAAGGCAAGTTTAAAATATAAAACGTAAAGTTCTATAAGTTTCATGTCATACGAACTCAATTACATTCGACCACAAACCTTGACCCTGCTTACAATGCGTGGTCGTCGTACGCAAATGGTCGGGATTATCCAGTAATGGTGCGACCATTCCATCTAAGTGTTCCGTAGTGTTAGCTACCGTAGACAATCGATCTTGCTCCTGTAATAGGTACTACTGCGCTTTTATATGGGATAAGAGTTCTGAAGAATATCTAACTAAGATATGAATGTATGTAGGTACCATTTTAAATTATCAATTAACACTTATAATATATAAGATTCAAAATCTTCTGGCAAGGTTTCGCACACTATTTACATTGATAAGATAAAAATAATGGTGGAAAACTTATGTTACCCATTTTGTAGAGTCTGTTGTCAAATTTTGCAACTGGTTTCATAAAACTCTAACTGTGTATTATATGGCAGAATATACTTAATTAATCCTTCCAATACTGTTATGGCTGTGGCCAATAACCTGTCTGTGATTCAACATTAATATAATAACGACTTATATTTTAATAAGGAGCAGTTCAATTTAAATCTTATTTATCCTTAAGAGGCCAAATTGATCAAAAATAAATCACAAAAAAACATATTAATTTTGTTGCGATCATCTCATACTTTGTCACCTTCATTCCACCACAATTCATCAAACTCGTTGGAATTTTCGTAAGAAAAACAAAAGAACAAAGCAAAGAAATGGCACATCCACAGAGGCGTCTCGCCTTCATCAATCATTTACAATATTTGCTATTGGCCGTAATCTGTGTGCCCAAACTCTCACTCGAGGGACACACACACTATGGGACAAAAATCGACTCTCACGGAAATTATATTGATATTCAATACACAATAAATGGGCCCTGTCAAAAACTTGCTGTTCGCTCCTACGGTCATCCCTAAGCTATCTGTGTCATTTGCTATTGGAAACGCAGCATCTATCCGTCTCTTTTCCCCTCACTGCACTCTGCAAGATAGAACGAGATAACCGTGTATAGTGGGTTTAGCTCGCCTTTGTCACGAGGACTGAACTAATTTTTCATCATAGGGCCCACGACAGTTACAAATGCGGCCCGAACTGTCTCCTTCTTTAATAATACTTTTTATATTTTTTCAAGGGTAGTTCGCCCTCCGAGTGAAGATTTTCATCTGGACGCTCAAGGGAAAAAATTGGAAGAAGCTTAAAATGCAATTTGTTTGTTTAAACTCTTTAATGCCGCTTTAATTAGGAAAAAAAGAGTCCAATTTTTTGGATGTCTAAAATTGACAAAACACGGTTCCTGTAACTAATTAAACGTGCTTAGAAATATATTTCTAAGCACGTTTATTAACCGTACTCTAGAACACTTTATTTTATTTAGGTTTTTGTTTTTTACTTATTTAGTATACATATTGACGTATTATATTTGGAACTGCTTTCTTAATCTACAAATATATTTTATTGCAATTTAATATCCTTTACAGTTTAATAACGTTTGATAATAGAATTTGACATAACACATACTTCTAAAACTAATGTTAAAAAAATAAATGTTATTATAAAATTTATCGTAACATTGGCAGCCATCTCGTGAAACCAAAACACCCTCTGCATTATAATTCGGCACCCCATCAGATCAACTGCGCGCGTCCGATCAATCTCTGTACGAATCTGTCATGTTCGGTTTATGAGAAAAATTGTTAGGATGCGCAAAGAAACCCTCCCCCTTCTGTGGGTTTATGTAGGGTATTGGTATGTTAAATAAATAATATCGATATTCAATATTTAGTTCATGAAAATATTGCTTTTACAACAGATATTGCAAGGGTTGTTTTATTTACTTTATTTGAATAAACCGTAGCTTGCTTTAAGATAAATAATGACTACAAAATTACATGTATAATGTATAATGGAATACTGAATTAACTAAAAATAAGCATATTTTGTTTATTCGCAAAAGAAGATCTTGCTTTGAGGACACATCATATTTGTTGATGGACAAAATTAAGACTATTTTGTAATTAATTAATCATGGATGCTTGTATTTTGAATGTATGGTATACGTATACGATGGTAGATGGTGCTAACAAAAGCCTGTCTTGTACGTAACTTAATTCTGAGCTAGCTAGTAGATACTAATGATTCAATTTTCCATTTAGCATGCGATGTATGCTTTGCTTGTTTTTGCTGATTATTATTACGAATCTTTTTTTTGGTATCTTATATACCTACTTACCTGATAAATAGATATCGAAATATAGAGTCTAAACGTAAAAAACATTGGAGAAAATTCTTGGTTGGAAATCATTTGTCTAAGCATCGGAGGGGTCAATGCGACGCGGCCGTTCCCACGCCGAACTTACGGACAAATACCAACATATATCTTTCTTCTCGAAGCTTAAGGTGGTCAGATTTAATCTTTAAATGTGTGCCTTAAGGTTGTGAATAGATAAAACTATTTTTCTGACTGTAAATATAACATTGTTGTGGTGTAGGTATTTCGAGAGAGTTTCCGCTAATCGTCTAGAAAAAATATTTGCCGATTCAGCTCCGGTTCTTTTTCCACTGATAAATGTGCTCAGAATATGTATCTGGCAATTTGTGTAGTTCGGATCCTTTTGTTTCATTAAGTGCTTTAGTGGTGGAGGTTTTTTTGTTCTCCCTGGGAAATCGGGCACATGTTGACGCAGTAAGAAAGTGAGGCATTTATCTCCTGATTTTATTTCTTTGTAGATAAACAAACTTACTTTTAGTATTAGAATAAAATATTATTTTAGGTAGACTGATCAAAATATGCGTTATATGAAATTAACTTTCATCCGCGTGTTATGTCGGTAAAAAGAAGCCTGTGTGTTATTTCAGACTGCATAATCTATTAGAGTACCAAATTTCATACACATCCTATGTCAGGATTTGTTTTAAATTTGTAACAAATTCATATCCTAATTTTAGCATTTATAATGTTAGTATATAGTGACGGATTAAGAATTTTGAGCGACTAAGGGACTACAGAGAAGAGCACTGCAAGAAAAGGAAAACTCTATACTAACCCATCTTAGCAGCTTGCTATAGAAGGCTAAACTCCCTCCACATTCTTTGGAGGAGACCCGTGCCTTGCATTGGGACGTTTATGAGTTAAAATGAAAAATTCATATTATTATAATTGTATAAGTCAAGATATTTGAAAACTTTTTTATTTTGTTATTCTTATTTGTTTTTTTTTTATGTTCTAAGATGTGTTGTATTTATATTGTGTAATGATAGTATTTTGTGAAAATAAATAAATAAATAAAATATTTTTATAATAATATATTATGTATTTTGCGCCGTTTGATTCGATTTGTCGTACATAATAAAACATTTTTCTTTATTTCTTTCTAAAACCATAGTCAATTATTTACCATATGGAAAAGGGATATAAAAATATTGGAAAAAAATGTAGCTGTGTATCTATATCAAAGACCCACAACACGAGACCACGCATTAGGCCAGCGGGCATACTGAGAGGATAGATATTGAAATTCAAATGGCCACCCGTGATTTAGTATTCATTTGACGTGATGGAGGCTTTACTACGGTTTAGGTTTCGCCAGGCGTCGTCTTCTCGTACATCATAGCGTGCTACGCTTCAGATCGTTGAGATGGTTATACACTGGGAATGCTATTTAATTTTCTTTTCATGTTGATAAAACCTTGCTATAAAATATATAAAAGCTTGGAAACAAAATAAAAGATGATAGACAACGGAATATTTGTCCATTGTGAAAAATAGAAATATTAAATGCTCAGCTAGTATATACCCAGTTTTTTAAGATACATTTATGAAAAATCTAGAAGAAAATCTTAAATTTAAAAAAAAATAAGTACCTATATACCTATGACACAAAAAAAATAATTAAAAGACCGAAATTGCTGTCCGCCAGAAGCCAAGTAATATTTATCAAGATAGTTGTAATCTTTAAATTTCTCTTCTAGGTTATTAAATATGACAACAAAACTACATAAGAACGTACTTTTATTTAAATCGTTCCAGCAAGCCAAGCCTTAACCCGTCAACACACAATTTATCTTTTCCACAAACGAGAACTTTCTGTATTTTTAAGTTAGTTTACTTATAAATAAACCATAATTTAAACCTTAATCAAAACTTAATCGGTTCTGTAATACTATGTGATAAATACTTAGTGTACCAACAGCCTCGTTCGGTTGACGGCGGCGTAATCCCAAAAGATTTCCACTTGGAGCGCGCATCAAGTCGCGTCGCCCCCCGCTACACATTCTAAATAATAAACAGCTCTACCTACACGACTGTACATACGACATACACTGATATTTACTCACTCGATGTTAAAATCAATGAAAATTTAGTTTAGAAGATTTCATTAGCAATTTTTGATATTGACTGGCCCATAATTATTGACTGGCCTGTTGGTTAGTGACCCTGACTGCTAAGCCGGAGGTCATGGGTTCGATCCCCACACAAGACAAATCTTTGTGTGATGAGCATAAAGGTTTGTTCTGTGTCTGGGTGTAATTTATCTATAATATGTATGTATGTATTTACAAAAAAAATATGTATTTAAGTAGTATATCAGTTGTTTAGTACCCATAACAAAAGCAAATATAAGTTCTTATTTTGGGACTAGATGGCGCTGTGTGAATGTGGTAGAATATTGTATTATATTATTTATAGCGATGGTGGCTGAATAGGTAAGGAATAGGCGTGCAAATCACGCGGTCCGAGTTCGATCCCGACCAGCAGTACCAATGTGGATTTCACTTTGTGGAATTTATATGTACTAGTCAAGTGACTTACCATCTGCTAACGGTGAAGGAAAACATCGTGAGGAAATCCACATACCCTAGAAGAAATTCTATGAATATGTCTGAACCACCAACCCGCATTAGGCCAGCGTGAGTGAATTATGGCATAAACCCTCTCAGCTCTTTAGTTAGAGGAGAGGAGACCCGAGCCCAGCAGTGGGACTTAATAGGTTGCTGATGATATAATTTATAAACTATATCACGTAATAATTTGACAAATGATCCCGGTAAATGACAATAGGCTCGCCCCCTATTTCATTGGATTGGTCCCATGAAATAGGGGCCAGCTATGTTTGGACATAGCTGGCGAAATGTGGGTGTGAATGTGAAACACCTATGCCTACCCCTTCGGGGAAAAAGGCGTGATGCTATGCTATGATCACGTAATATTATGAGTTGTTCCATCATTTCAACCCATAAACGTCCCATTGCTGGGCACGGGTCTCCTCCAAAGATTTTGGAGAATATTTGGCCTACTATATACCACGCTGTAAGTACAACATTTGCAATATAATTTATATTTTTGCAAGTCATTATGTTTTGACGGAGAGTGCCCTGAAAAAGAACTGGCAACACATTCATATCCGCACATACGAGTAAGCGCGTCTGTTGTACCGAAAAAAATATTAATAACATCACTTATCTGCTTTTACCAAAATTGTTCGCATTCTGTATAGGTAGGTACCAATGTACCTATTTACTCATATCACATATTATTATGCGTGTATCCGTCTAGAATGCTTAGGCACATGAAATTATTTCGATTTAAGTAAGACATTATGTAGTTTAACCCGTGGGTTGAGGGTTGTAGATCGAATTGACCCTGAGGTAATTCTGTAATGTTACCAGCAAATTGTTGCTTTAAACAAGTAATTTCTAAACACAAGGAAACTTAGTTTAGCCGTGAATTGAGCCAGGCAAGATCATTATTTATGTTTACACTTTGAGTTTTAATAGCAAAAACGCGAGCATTAAAAATCTAGACGAAATCAATCGTGCTGAAAACAATAAAATTATTGCTGGTATAGAAATTGATATCTTATACATATAGAATAGAGCCGACTTTTTCATATCAATAAAACAATTGCAAGACTTTTCACAGTCGTGAATCGCCAGCAGGTATAAATGGTCGAGGAAGGACAGAAAACTACACTTCTTTCGTTGACCTTAGAATATAAATGTCCTCTTCACGGAGTCTTATTCAACTAAATCGCTACAACAAAGTCCATTGCTGACTTTGAATACGGTAAACTTGGTAGTGATGTTCACAAGAGACAATGGATAAAGAACTAATGAAAATGTTTGTGTATTAGAGGAGTATTGGATTACAGGGGATGTCCATTGATGCATTCGCTCAGGGCCTTAGTGCATGCGATTGATGCAGCGCCGACGGTCGACGTATTACAATCGTTATGTACCTAATGTCAATGCGATCCTGTTCGACTACTGTTTGTCTGTGTCCACGTTTAAGGAGTTTTATTTTAGAGTTAGATAGAGTAATGTTTGGAGAGGAAATGGGGGAAATTTTGCATGCTTTCGGCATGCACTGCATTAACGTTGATTATCAAGTCGGCAGAAGGAAAAACAATATGTGTATTCAATCTTATGTACTGAATAATATTACATTTATGAAAATTAAATCATTTTTTTTTGGATGTGAAATTTCAACAATATATAACGAAGGACTGAATATAGCAAACGAAATGTGTAGTGCGTCTCCTCCTATGCGGAAAAAGCGCGATGTTATTTTTTTTCAAATCATAAAAATAAAATACTTATCAATTTTGCCACTAATTAGCTATTAGAAACAAATAGAACTTTCCTTTATTCTAGTAAACTTCTATTAGTCGTATTTGATTTGACAAAGATATTTCGATTTCAATTTCTTATCAATTATGTGCTTAAACATCAAACCAACCTTCACTTAAAACAAGAGTCCCCTATTCTCCGTTCAACTATTAAAAGTGTAGTTTAGCAAAAGCAATTTAAACGTTTAGATAGAATAACCAAGAAGTTGTTCTTTTCAAGAAACAAAAAGCAAAGTTTTCGGAGGTAGTCGTGTGAGGGAACTGGTGAGCGCAGACTTAAAGCTACAATTGCTTAAAAAGAATGCAATTTAAATTGGATATACGGAAAAAATACAAAATATTTTTAATTATAGGCAATCAATATCTTGTGAACTAAACATTGAGGATTAATTAGTACAAGAAGCTGCTGGCAAAGTTACTTTGCCGATTATACAAGGAATTTAAAATCTATGAAGTATAAACTGAAGTTATTCATTATTGAAAGGGTTTGATGATTAAAAACAAAATTTATGAACTAAATAATAATATATAGAGCAAGTAAGGTATAACCTTTGAATTTTTTTATCTTATAATATATTTTATAGTTTATCGAAACTAAAAACCAGCTGCGTTATAACAATGATACTGAAACATATTAAATACTACATACAAAAACCATCGAATTTATTGCATTTACTTTTTATCTTTTCTATGGATTTGATGAAAAATAATGCTTAAAGAGTTACATTTGGATAATCTTCGTTGCGTATCTCAATACAAAATGAGCTTTCAGTATATTTGCGATAAGATATAAATAGGTACATTTACAATGTAGCCGTAAACAAATCACTTGCCATTCTCTTATGTTGGCACTGAGACTTTGACATATATGAAATAATATCCAACAAGTAAATATAAGAAAAAAAAATTAATAACCCGACTGCAACAAATCAACAGAGAGAAACGCAATAATAAAAAAAATATTGTAATACCTATTATTATACCTGATTAAATTTAAATACATAACATATGGATATATTTATAATCTCCATTTGATTCCCTTTATTTTGATACTGTAATCGATAGGTTTGGTTAAAAAAAATAGACCTTCTTACAATTTGGAACCATTCAATTATATCTTTTTGAATATATGTAATCTCCTTTTGATTCTCTTTAGTTATTTTGATACCAAACTCGATAGGTTTGATTAAAAAAAAAATTGAACTAACAATTTGGCGTCAAAAGCCCGCCGTTTAAGTCTTATTGTTCTTAAAACCTATCTAAGGACACTTGGGTTTTCTAGACGAATCTAATGATACCGTAATTGTCAAAATCCATCCAGCCGTTTGGAGGATTCATGGGAATAAAGAAATTTATAAACATACAAGATACGCGCGAAAAACAATACCCGTCCTGACAGTCGGGTAAAAAGGTATCGCACATTATAATTATAAGTAATCTACAGAGTCAATATTAATCTAAATATATTAGGTATGTGGGTACCTAAATGGTTGTTGGTGATGGTTGGTTGGTTTTTAAATGATTAAAATATTATTTTAATAACGTCTAGAAAGGGATAACGCCAAAACAGAATATTGGCAAAATTCGTTTAAGAGGGTTCATACATGAATGACAACGTTGCAATTTAGTGTATTGTTTCTGGGTTTTCGAATTTAATTTTTTAATTGGAATTATTTTTTTGAAATGTTTCAATATACTGCGATTCCTCTGTATGAACCCTCTTAGGTATGAGTGATATAATATTCAAATAACCAAATAATTAACAAAATAGGTGAACTTTTTCTAAGAGCTTTCAACCACCCGTACTTATAAAATATCTGAACCGTTATTAAACTAACGAGATTTCATAGCTACTTATAACAAGAAATTAGCTGCAATATTCGCCTCAAAAAGGTTATCCTATCCCTTCTAGCTAACTAGAACAACGTAGGAAGCATTCACAAGACTGGTTGAAACATAAATCTGGCTTGGCGGCTCGGTCGCGCGGAAACTTTTTGAATTATTAGTTTTAATTTCCGCCTAAGATCCGCCGCGTCCCCGTATCTGTCAGTGGTCATATACAATCCGTGGGTATGTGTTTGTGTAAGCCTTATACGTGAAATGTTATGAAGCAGAGAATTTAATTAGGTGTGGATTGTGGTCTGGTGGATTCGATGCTTTATCATCTTTGCTAAAATTTGGCTAGAGATTATTTGAATGGGATATGATTTATCTAAACTGGAATACCTAGAGATTTTATAAATATTTATAATTATACGATAAGTGCTGCTGCTGCAGCCGCAGAGACCCTCAAACGGCGAAAATACCATAATTTAATTGGTAATTATATTTTTGAGCCGTTTGGGGTCGAGACTTTAGGTACGTGGGGTCCGAGTGCTAGGTCTTTGTTTAAAGATCTGGCAAAAAGGCTTATCGACGCTTCACGTGATCAGAGGGCTGGTGTGTTTCTCGCTCAGAGAATTAGCATTGCCATTCAACGTGGCAATGCTGCCAGCCTTTTGGGTACGTTTCCGGTTGACAGTGATGCTGACGAATATTACGATGCCTAAACAAGTTTTCTTTGGGTTATTTGATTTTTTTATTGTTTAAGTTTTCGTTTTAGTTTCCTTTTTTTTGTTTGTAATTAATATATAGTTTTATGTAAGTAGATGTTTAATTTAATTATTTTCATTATTATAATTATCAATAAGTTAATTAATATCAAAACGAAAATAAATATTCTGGCTCCTGATACAATGTTACAACTTTTTAATTTGAAAGTTATACAAAATATAGAACAAAGAATTAAGGAAATACTTTATACAATGGACAAACAGAAGGGGTTTTGTGTAGAACAGACGATCAAAACAAAACCAGAAGTTAAAGAAAAGTGGGGAGTGCTTTGTCAACAAGATTTACAGATAATCCAAGTTTGTGCATAAGGATGTACATCCTTATGCACAAACTTCGATTAGGTATCTGTAAATCTTGTTGACAGTACCTAACAATAATTTGAGTAAAATATATAATTCATATTTTCTTTTGAATCATGCCTTAAGAATCTTTGACTACTAAACAATGAGTAGTGCACGTAGAGTTTAATACTATGTTCTTATTTGTAATGAATGTGTTAGTGTAGTAACTACTGGTAAAACAATAAATAAATAAATAAAAATAGTCCCGTCTAACTATTTGGTTCTAAATCTTGAATCATATCATGCATAGGCAAATTTGCTGACACAATTTTTCGAAAAACCTGTTACATTGTTAACTTGTAACTTTCATAACAATTACTTTGTAACCTAGAAGAATAAACGATATTTCATTTCATACATACAACCGCACAATAACAGCATTATGTAATATAATCTAACCAAAACCAATATCCTAAAACATAACCAACATTGTAGGGCCACGGTGACTTTACATATTGCAGCATTAAATCAGACATCAGTAACATTCTTAGCACTCTATTAAGATACCAGTTTGTTATTGAATGGTAGCGTAATTACATACCACGGTTGGACGCCACTGGCCGAAGCGCTGTTGATTTTAGTACCTCTGCAGATCGAATCTGAGATACGTGAGCAAATAATGTATATGTGTTAATACGTGCTTGGTTGAATAGCAATCGCTTAGAAGTTGGGTTTTATCTTCGAAATGATACCTTCTGTTGTAACGAGATGCATGGTTATTAGAGATTTGAGCAATAGTACGTGGTTTATTAATGGCATATTTTGGTAGCTAATAGTATGTTATTTTATGGAGTGTTGAGTTGTAGATATGAGTTATTACTTAACCAATAAATGTTTTATTTTTGAATAATTTAACTACATTTAATCATCAGTAACCCATTAAGTCCCACTGCTGGGCTCGGGTCTCTTCTCTAACTAGAGAGCTAAGAGGGTTTAGGCCATAATCCACACACGCTGGCCTAGTGCGGGTTGGTGGATCAGACATACTCATAGAATTTCTTCTAGAGTATGTGGGTTTCCGCACGATGTTTTTTTTCACCGTTAAACTACATTTAATATTTTGATAAAATGCAATCGGTTAGTTACACACTTCATTTTATTTCACTCAAATTGCATTGTTTATTCTTCAAGAAGTTGACACACTTGTCGAATTGCCTTAATGTCTTTTTTCTGCTTTAGCAATTTGTACTAACTTATTACCTCATTTTATTTTAGTTTATATTAAAATAATTCATGTAAGAAGTGTTTATCTTTATACAATTATGCTTTAATCAAAGCCTCCTAGAAGGTTAAAATTATTTTAAATATTAGCTACAGTGTCATATTTATGTAGTAAGTAAATACAAGCTATATTTACATACTAAGGCACATTTAAACAGATATAAATTCTTTATATAAACGTTTTCCGTAACATAAAAATATTCCACGATGACGACATTGGCTATCAATGATATATTAAAGAGGAAAGTCGTGTCGATAAAAAAATGTAAATCAATAAGGTTGTCTAGCGTTACTAAAAGATATAAAAATAAAAAGTCGATACAAACACAAACACACGAGGCCGGCCGATAGGATTAATAAATTTGTCTAGTGGAAACGCCACGCTTTCACCGTTCTCCCTTTTTGCGTGTGTTTCCACATTTTTCACGCGATAAATCATATTTTTTCACCGGTAGCGCTTTTTGCGCTGGCGTCCTTTCGGTTTGCCCGAGCGTACTGTCATTTTTTTCATTCGGACATGGGAGTTTGCACTTGCTCATTTCGCTTTTGTTTTGTCAAGAGAATTTATGATTAATTTGTACCGACGATGACGCATAGTTGAATGACCTAGCTGTTGATACGGTAGTTTTTGGACAACAAGTTTGTAAATTTTATGTCATATTGTAATAATGATGTTATCATTAATTAAAACGCTTAATTATAGATAAATATAAACACAGTAAAGCAAATTCCCTTAACGCCGACATGACAAATATATTCACAGTAGACAGCAGGGGCGATGGCGCACCGCTTAAAATCTCTCATCGCTGTAAATTTTAATTTAGCTACCACAACGAGAACAATTTAATTTAATTGCCAAATCATTAAGTTAAGCACGAAAATATTAGTCGGCACTAGTGCGACAGAATTAATAAACTCGCCCGTACAAATAAAGAAATCAATGACGTTTCTATCTTCGGAAAAAATGGCGGAGACCGTACATTAATACGTGGCCATAAATTAAAGCGTGGCTTAAAATTAAGACAACAAGCCTCTTTAATCTACAATAAATGGTGGTCGTCGCTCGGAGACCGGTTTTGAGATGGAGGCGCAAAAGAAAAAAGAATAATCCGGTCCGGAGCGGGTCCAAAATATGATAGGCATCCATAATACAACATGGCCGCTAAGCTCCTATATCTGTCTCTGTCGCACGCGTGACCCTTCAGTATAGCTATCACACTTTATTAAGGTTGACCACATGTGGAGTGTTCCGCTAAGCCTAACCTTGATATCATACTCTTCGCTGTACGGGGTGTCCTGGCGTGGCTTTCATCTCGCGCTTTTTGAAATTTATGGCATAACTGGTGAGTGTGTTTTATTATATTTTTTAATTTTCAAAGTTAGTTAAATCTCTGATGTTATTTATTCTTTAAGATAGAACGTCTAAATTCCTTAATTATCTACTCTGCAAGATGACACTTTTTCTTTTTAGACTAATTAAAGTTTGATAATGTATGTAGTTATTCTAAACACACATATATGGTATGTGTAATTAGCTACTAAAGATGGGTGGTGAATCATATCCATCGTCGTATGTCCCCTTCTAAAACACCCTATACGCGGCTCCCTGCCGGCCAAGTGGCGACCACAGCATTCCACATTACTACTAACACCACGTTATAAATAAAACCGCTTATATGCCTACCTGAAGTGCCGATATTCGAATAACATAAGGTAGGAACACTGTTGACATCAATAACGTTACAAACATGCTTGTCATGCGGCCTTTTACCGTCGGCCATTTAAATTTGACCACTTATCTTTTTAATACATTATTTCTTAGTATAAAGTTTGATAATGGATATTAAAGATGCCGCCTATATTTATCCTATTACTTCTTAAGCGATCTTTATTCAGTTTTACAACACTCATACTTTTAAGTAGAATGATGCATCAAAAACTTATTTCAATATCTGCTATTCTACTAGCATAAGTAGATAGATAGAAAACATAAAAACTTATTGTTACACATACTTTTCTACGTTAACTGTAAGGCAAACAGTCTACTTACATTTTAACTGTGTCAAATTGACATATTGTTAAATTTCCAGCACTACCTTATTGACCACAATTAAAAGGGGTAAATGAGAATATCACACTCACACTTAAATATTATCAATTAAATTACGCAAATAAACACTGAACTTGAACTGAGTGAACCAAAGTATTCCATTAGACTGGCTCATACTTCAAGTGAAATCGAAACCGGGCATTTCTTGCGAATAATATGCAAATAGTCCTTATCGGCAGGTGGTCAATAGTCATTGTCACAGGCCACTTTTGTTTCTTTGTCCCACGCATTCTTTCGAAATAACAATTTAAAATAAGAACACTTTCGCTCGCATTCTTGCAAATTTTGTCACACCTTTACTTTCAGCTTTTTTCTTTCTTTTCTAGAATTTGTTTAACGTTTGCGGCCTGTAATGCCCTTAATGCGGTTGTAAATAAAAATAAAACACTTTCTATGCAATAAAAGTTGTAAAGAAAGTACCTGTTACAATTTTGTACAGTTCTAGTGTAATAAATTATGTCGGCCTTTTCTGTTGGCACTCTTTGGTTGCTTTAAGTAATATTCGCAATTAGTTGAAGTAAAACGAGCATTAATCTTTTTTTTTAATCGTCGTCATCAGTATTCCAAGGTTTTTTAAAGATTACTTTGATCAATGAATAGACTGTTTAGCAACAGGATATAATTTTCTTTCCGTTTTCAAACAATATCTCTTTCATATTAGTCACATCTGTTGATTGAGGTTGTGATATATCACAAACTATAAACTATATTACGCGATTATTTTTATACAAAAATAATGTTAAGTTTTTTAAAGTTATTTGAACTCGTCATTTAGGTATAATGATCTTCGATCTTAGTATGTAATTGTGATTTATTTAGTTTATATAAGAAAAGTAATGAGGAAAGTTACTCCTGTATAACGGGATACCTTTTTATCGAAGTATTTCTTTTATATTATAATGATGATAATAATATATAATAATATAATGTACTCTGAATAACAGCTCAATAAGGCTAGAGTAATAAAATCAATAAAGTTTCAAAAAAAGGAGTCAGACTTACCTTTAAGACTGTAAATAATAATTAATTAATATTTGTCAGGATCATATTAACTAAATAGTTATGGGCGTCCAGGCGCAAAACTTAATCGGCAGTAAATTTTCTACATAGGATCTTTTCATATCATATAAAATGTATCGCTTGGAGTGTATCACATGCCTTAAATAACTCATTATCACGCCGACTGCAATAACAGATGTTTTGCTGTTATTAATACTCTACGAATTAAAACTATTAGTTATAAAACTGCGTTTTGTTTCGGACTAAGAATATGAATTTATCAACTTTGTAGTGAGTTAGTGCATTTATGCGTTTGCGCCGAAATAGTTTGCAAGTTTGTTGCTTTGCTTCATAAATAATAAAGTATTTTAGGAGATTGATTATTTTTTTATATACTTTTATAAATCGTAATTTAATTCGTACATTATATCATTAAGTACTTTCATTTTGTTGATTATCGGGACACTTAATATGCTTAATTAACAATAAACATGGGACAATTATAGTTACCATTTTATTCCTCTAAACCATTTTTATAATATTTACAAATTTAAAACTTTATTCAATTTTAACAAAATATCTTTCTTACTGCCGCACTCAGAGACGTCAATTAGCAGTAATCTGTCATTAAAACAATTTTTTCATTGAATAATCGTCTTTAGGCGTATAGACTTAAGTATTACACGTTTTTACTAAACAAACTTTAACGTCTCTGAGTACGGCAGTTACTATGTTTTATTTATATTTTAAAGCACATTTTTATTTTATACCTGCCACGGTGTTGATACCGTTAACGCCGCACTTTTGACCCATCGCAAGGGCATGAAGAACAAAGCGTCTAATTCTATTGAAACACCATTATCTAATAAGTTGTCGGTTCATCCATCATCATGGCGAGGTCCCCTCTGCACTTCCATGTCATTAATCAGTATCTATAAATGTTGTGCCGACACTTGTGTATCGAATTTTGGGCTTTTTTGGGCATGATTCCGGCCGCAGTGTAATGTATATACGTATTAGAAGCAAATGGTTCGTTGATTTAATATTACAGTTGTAGACGTAAGTATATGTTGTTATTTTTACAAGCTTTTTATTTTGCAATGTTTGCATGTTCGGGTCACGTTTTGCAAAGTGAATTTTAAAGCATTTGTCCTCAACCGATTGAGATGAAATTTTGAATGCAAGTTTCAAATTGGATGACAATGCAATATTTTTATGAAATGGAGCTGATTTGATGATGGAGTTGGAAGTTGGCCAGGGGAACTCGTTATAAAATGACGGTTTATCATTCAGTTTAGGCTCATTTGATTTGTCTTGAAGAGGGCTCCAATCTGTATTAAATGAATCTAAAAGCTTGTCTGAAAAATAAATATTTTCCTATTTAAACCTTATTATGTAAGTTAAATTTGTAGTACTTTTAAGTATAATATTAATGTTACAGTACTTCGAAAATTGAATCGAATATATTGATAAATCAATAATAATATACTCATTACAACGCGAAACTTAACTATAAATTTTATTTTATTAAACATAATTGAACTTATGACTACATATTCAATTGAAATGATCAGCCCAAATCGATTCAAATTAAACGATCATTTAACCTAATCTAATATCGATTTGCCAGTCAGTAAGCAAGCGGGCAATGACTAAATCGACATGCTAACTAATGCCGTGCATTTCTGAAGGCATTAAGAGTAAGTGCTTGAACATAAAACTGATAGGTATGCAATATATCCGAGCGGCCATCAATCTGGACTGATTCGAATAACATCTCGATATTTAGAATGGATAAAAAGGAGCATCGAGTGCGGTGCTTTTGTTCTCTTATGTAACACAATGGATTAGTGACGATACTGATATTTGTTAATTTAAATTAATTACTTACTAAATGTTGACTTCTGCAAATAATATAGGATTATATCTTTGAATTTATTTCTTTTTTTAGAATAACGTAGGTATTATTATTATACTGATTGTTTATCTAGCTCGACGAATTCATTTCATTTTGTTATATTTTTTCCTTAAATTTTCACTGTTTTTTTTATGGATGTGTCAATAAAATATACATAAGGTATAGTAACCAAAAATGTCAGTCTTACTCACCTTCCATTACAAGGAACCTAATAAAGCTGACGAAATTTGGATGTGATACAATTCGGCCTCCCGCTTCGGGGAAAATATCTTAATGTAAAGTTATGTTATACGTCATCGTATCATATTTAATAGTTTCATCATCATCATCATCATCATATCAGCCCAACGACGTCCACTGCTGAACATAGGCCTCACCTAATTTACGCCACTGCGAACGGTCCTGTGCCGCCTGCAACCAACGGCTGCCCGCCACCCTGACCAGGTCGTCGGTCCATCTGGTGGGGGGCCGTCCCACGCTGCGCCTTCCAATACTTTAATAGTTTACTTAAATATTAATAATATCAATAATAAAAATCAAAAAACTAGTTATTCATCCAACAAATCTTTAAAAGCAAAACAAAAGCAACTATGTCCAAATCATAGGCAGGAAGTTAGATTAAAATCGGGCGTCACTTGAGCGTCATGACGTGAATAATTCTATCCAATAATAGGGGACTCCACCCTACGGCATGCGGGCATTTGAGTCATGTACTATGGCATGCAATCGTACAACTGCATACCGCATACCGATCGCGTGTACAACAGGCTTTATACACGCTTGCGACTTTTTGCTATAAATATTTTAAAGAAAGAAAGTAGGAGAGATATACACGATATTATGAAGTTTAGTTTAGATAGTGTTAAAAAGCAGTTGTAGATATGTAGATTACGATGATAGAGTAAAACGTTGTGTAAATCATAATGAAATTTAAATGAGCTTTTTTATTACTGAAGATTAATATATTTATGTGATAGCTTCGTGATAGCTTGAAGTTTAATAACAGTCATTCATGTTTTTTTTATGAAAGCAGTAGGTTAGGTTTATGACGTATTAACTAAACGAACTTTATATAACAGATTTACTTTATTTTAAACAGAGAATTATGAGAGTTATTAGAAAATTTCTTCAAATATATTCAGTATAATGTTAAACTGTGTATAATATGCATGAGTACCTAAAACTTTCAAGCTTCCATAAAATTTCTGTATAGTCGTTTTTTCTGATCCAAGCCAAGACTATACCAAAACGTAGAAAAGAGAAGATGTATTTCAAACGACCAATAACTAAGCAAAGTTTGAAATGTTATGATACTCGTATAAGTATCTAGTTAATATCAAAATTAAATTGTTTGTTAACGACCCATCTCTATTCTGTACTAACCCACAAACTGTCAACTGTTATTCTTGTAAGACGAACATTTGCGATTTGTCGTCAGTCGATATTTTAATCCAGACATTTTTGTCTTAGCGTGTGTACAGCCGGTACTCGTGTGTCGACATCAATTTGTCACCATCGATCGTATTCGCCATCAGTCTGCCTGCCTAGACGTGCGAACCACTTCTACAATGTTTATAGGTAATTGTTTTATTTGAAACGAATGTTTTGATATATCGCCAATACAAGACGACTATTAAAAGAGTTTAAGATACTTAATGGGCTATTAATGCCCGACGAATTGTAAACAACCCGACAAATTATGTTCTTAAAGGATTAAGAGATTTTGTTCGGTTTTAGAATTAGTTGTTTAGGATTAAGCAATGGTTTATATTCAGGTAGTTTACACATAAAATTTCCTAACAGATTAATTCTTTCAAACGTTTGAAATCATTAATGTTATAGTTGAATTTTATTGCTTAACCTCAAATATTTTGTAGCTAAATAAAAATTACGAGAGGTTAATTATTTTCTTAAATTATTTTTATCAAAATAATGAACTAGAAAATAGATAGAATCATATCCACATGATGTTGTATAATTACATTCATACCTACATACTATACATACGATTTATGGAAATTTAAGTACATAAATACTTAAATATTTTGTTCCATAAATCGTGTTGCATATGTGTAAGAAAAACCTACTAAGAGCAATCTATTTTTTCATCACAAACTGTACCTTGCGCAGTCACTATATAGGAGTAATTAAATATAAAAACATTCCATGATATTAGCTTAAATAGTTCAATTAAAACACGCATAGCAGTCGTCACGAATCTTTAACTCTTTATTTTTTTATCTTAGACAAGAGGTTTACAAGTGCATTGTATTGAGGAAAGTGGGCGTATATGGTATTTATTGTGTGGAAATTATAGATTAATAACGCCAATCATTAACAACTCCATTAATTCCAGTGATTCGCGATGGTTATAAATGGAGAACACTTAATTAAGCGATCAATTAATTTTGCCTTTTACTTCACGTTCAAACTAACTAGTGAGTACTAGCTTTATAATCTTTATAAGGATTTACAGGTGTTGGTAATATTGTAAGGATAATCCCTATATTATATCATGGTTGTACTACTTTGAAATATAAATTGAAGGTGAATATTGTCGGTATTCTGAAGAAGCTTCGCAATTTATTTTCTGGCATTCTTTCGCGTTGACATTTAATTTCCTGTTTACTGATTATTTGACTCATCAATTACTATTACCTTTAAAGAAAAACTATTGACATACGATTATGAGATTACAAAATTAAAGGCAAATGTAATATTGAAATGTTTTTTTTCTTTTATACTCGTAAATCTGTTTAGTTAAAAAATTTCTCCGCTAAATTTTTAAGCATCCACCAATTTAAGCTTTCAATAATCACACTACTTAATTTACGTAATAAGTCTTTCAAAAACACGTAGCGTGGGCGGTAAAAACTCCCTTTGTTGCCGCTTGAGCGAGCTGATTTCTTAAATAATGTCGGTTTGTGTAGGTAGGAGGGCTGGGCGAACCACATAGGCAGGCATAGGCGAGCCGTGGTGCAATCAGTCTTATTCCACGCGGACGCGCCTCGATTAGTCAACGCCTGGTGCAGAGACAACCGTTCCCATTCCCCCCGACCTCCTCTCGGGACGAGAGTATCGACTGTTCGTAATCGATTTTGGTTTGGCGGCGTACTATCGATTCGAGTCGTTTTAATTGAATATTTTTAAAACAGTTTCAAATTTCTGTTATGGTATTAATTAACATGTAATTTATTCAAATAAATACAGTGTTTATGTTCCCATATTTATTTTAATGAAACGGTAGAGATGGGAATAATAATAGCTTCTAAGATTAAGCTGATATTAATATAGAAGCAATTTATTGTGTTCTGTCACTTGGATATAAATAAATTTTATCTTTGACAATGTGATGACGCCACCGACATACATGGTGTGTATAAAATATATAGTATCATATTACCTACGATATATTCTATGAAGAAATCGACGGCATCATTATAAAATCGTTGGATCACGTAATATGAGTATCAAAGATCAAACACAAACTTCCTTCTTTCACCCATCTCGAAGACATGACACAACCTATAGATGAGCTATTAAAGTCGACCACCGGAGCTTGCACAGGTCACATGATCACGTCAACTATACGGCAATAACCTGAGCGTTTTGCCGTTTTGCGCATAAGCTGAATGGGGTAAACAGTATTATCGAGCAGTCGTGCTCTAATCAAGAATAGCCCGGCCTCCAGATAGCCCTCGGTAAATTACTGTTGTTGAGGACGATACCTAGCCATTATGTAAGGTGAGCTTATAAAAATGTTTATGATGAAAATATGAATTTAAAATTTTAGAAGTTTAGTTGTCTGGATTAATAAACAAATTATTAATTATTATATTTTGACTTTTGTTTCTTTTTGTTCACTAAAATAACTTAAATTAAAATGTAACTATTGTTTTTTTTTTCTCATACTTTTTTTTCTTGTTATTTCGTCATGGTATTATGGCATTAAGCATTATGTCATGGCAGGAACAGAAAACAAAAGAAATATTATGATGGCATTAATTTTTACCTGAAATAGAATAAAAATGTACCTAACTGCCAATTCAACTTTTGAACTTTGTGATTCAACCACATACAAGTATACAACACGATGAAGACAGTTAAAATTTTCATTTGTAGTTAATAATTAACTACGAACGAAAATTTTAACTATAGATTATTATTATATGTATGTAAATTCAAAGTAGTTTCATATACTTTGTTAAGTAAAAAGTGCCTATCGATATCTCGATCGCATTTCCCTTATACAACTTAACACACCACATTATCTATCCGCAAGTGTTCACCTTTATCAAAATTCATTACCTATATATTATTCACACGAGCTGTTATCGCCAGTTTTCTCACTGCGGCATTATAATGAAGAGTTTAAATTTAGGAGTAATGGTTGACCAATAAGATAAAAGCGAGAGGGCTGCGCTTGCAAACGTAATCAGACACGTACTGAGGACTCTACTTACTAAAGAATAGGGAGTAAATTTGAATGGCTAGATCGCAAATAAAGGGTGGTTATTTGGTAATGACGGACGCATCGACGTCCGCATACAAAGCAGGCGGCTACCAGAATAAAGTTATCTCGCGATACATCCCCGTATTAATGGCCAACTCGTTACTTGGGTATTGAGACGTTTTGGATCACTAAACTTGATGATTTTAAGGCATCGAACTTTTGAAAAAATAAACAGTGCTTCGTTTTATTTAGTAACTGGTTTATGTTGTCCGAGGATATAAAGGGCGTGTGTCGGGGTTGATCTTGATTTTATTGTTTTGCTGAAGAAATGGAGAGAACTTTTAAAATTTCGTTTATTTATTCTATATTTTTGGGCGAGATAAGACGCAGGAAAATTTCACGCTTAAATTTAAGAGCCAGACTGGGAATGTTCTTTCACTAGAGAAAGTGATAATAACAATTCTATCTGCTGTTAGGTAATTCGATTCCAAGCAGTATCATCAATGTGAATTACACTTTGTATAGTTAAATATTATTAGTAAGTATAATTCACATTGTTGTTGTTTAAATGTCAGTCACTTATTTCAGGGTAGTTTGCCTGCTTACCCGATTAAAACATTATCTTTTTGGTCCAATCCTTAACTGAAAATTCCAAGAACCCGCTTCAGTTCAGTATAATACACGTGCAAAAATTATAATCGTTTATAATTTCATCTCTGAATTCATCGTGGTCATTAACCACTTTTGCTGATGGATCAATTTGCAACATGCTTATATCACATTATATTAGTTCTATAATCGCTATATAACGGAAATAATTAATCGTAATAACCCGTCGTAAAATAAAGTTGTCACTACTTATTATCAGATCATAACTGGTATATTGAGGCTTTAAGGTGTTAATACCTGTTTAGGAGTTTAGCGTAAATATAAAGTGTAGACTAAAGAGAAGGAAGTTTCAGTTATTTTTAACCTCCAACGAAAAAGAGGGGTGTTATAAGTTTGAGGTGTCCGTTTGTCTGTGACATCGTAGCTCATAAACGTTTCGATCGATTTAGATGCAGTTTTTTTTTGTTTAAAAGCTGACATGATCGTGAATTCGTGATGGTTCTTAGACATGTTTTATCAAAATCTGTGCAGCCAATTCAAAGTTGTTAGCGCCGGGGATTTAGTCAAATTTTTAATGTTAGTTTTTTCATTTATACCGCGAAGGCGGCAAATATACCTACAGCGCACCTAATCGAAACGGTTACCGTAGCTTATGGATGATTGCAATACGACGAGCATGATATACGCGAAGCCGAGCCTTTAAAACCCCTCCCTTCTCAATGAGCTCTTGACACCACTACTCACCAGCATGAACACAACAAAGACATTATAGCTTCAGTTTTCAGACCGTACATTAATAATATCAAAATATCTCGTAATAGTAAAATGATCTTCAGATATCTTAAAATAAACAAGGTACGTCTGAGGTAATACTTATATTGTTCTAAGCATTTAGTTAGTCACCATAATGGTTCGTTCACAATAGTCCGGTACGCAATCACCGCGATCTCTATCGGCCGCTCAGACTCGTAACCGCGGCCAATGTCTGCGGTTCCAGACTATAATTTGCCAGTTTTCGCCGCCTAGCTGACTGTAATTTCGTAACAACGTCGAGCCCACTTGAAGACTTCATTTTGATATTTTAAACTTGATTTTTTTTATTGTGGATAGGCTCGTAATCATTGGCTTTCGGTTATGTAACGATGGAGAAAGTCCGCCATAATGCCACAGGGTTGACCATCATTTTATCATACTAATGAGCGAGTACCCTCACTCATTCAGATGTAAATCAAACCTTGTTTTGTCGAAGAATAACACATTAGGAATTGAAGTTAATGAGTCAATGTGACTCGTTGTTTACACACGTAAAGTCTCGGTTCATAGAAAACTAATCTGGTAACCAAATGTCCATTCAAATGCTAAGGACTTGAGCACGTATTGCGCAGTTCTATTGGAAAAAATCACTATGGGCGAGCGTTTAAATGTGCAAAGCAGAAGACGTCGTATTTAAATGAGGCATGTGCCATAAACATCAAAGAAACGTCACATAAATCATAAAAGGTTGTAGAGACAAAGGCTCCTGGCGTCTGCAGTAGTCCCTTAATAGGATTTCGTGAAATCAGGTCAGGATAACATGTGCTTCTGCCGTATTGTTTTGTATTGTGCAATCTTCCGGGTTCCGTGCCGACCATTGTCGGTGCATCAGCATGCAAATTTTTTGCACCATTTTCGAAAGTGACTTCGTTGTTTGATTTTTGCATTGTTCAGTTTTTGTCACTGTTATTAATATTTCAAAACTAGAATACTCAAAAATTTGCGTACCACATGGATCATATTTTTAGCCCTACTTATAAAATGTTATAATGTCAGAATTTCGATCGCATGTCTGATATCTATTTGTATAGTAGTGTCTAAATTCAACGTACAGGCAATTTTCGGCACTTTATGATAATATCACGTATTTGGCAGGTTCGGTAAAGCCACATTACCATTTCTATAACGTAACACGCAAAGACCAAGAATCGAATTCGTGGGAAGTCTGACGCGTCCAACAAAACAAATCACCGTGTCAATCCAACCATTTACTTGCAAATTTCGTGCAAAAGTATCGAAAAAATCCCAAGATAAAGGCACAAAAGTGTTCTATTCTAGTCGTCAAATGAATAATTACCTTTCACGTCTCTCTTTTCAATCTGCGCTGTGCGATCGATCAGCGTCGCAGAACTCTTTCAGCGACGTCACCCTTGCCGCGCTCAGGTAACGTACAATTAATCTGAAACATCCCAAATCAGTATTACATTAAAAACGAAATAAAAACCCCGCAGCCTGCCGTTTTTTCGCCGCCACGTTTTCTTTTCCATTCAGATTTTTTTGACAGCACGAAAAATGAGACTCATTTATTTGACTCGTACACAATGTAGGACTGTTTGAGTACGAGTATTTGCTATAAATACGCATTTTTCTCTACATCTCCTTCCTCCGTGGGGTGAACATTAGCCTTGGAAGCGAAGGGAGTCTCACGTGTTCCCTTTGTTCGATTTCGAGATTTTAGGGGAGTACTGATGCTTATATTCTCATGGAATCCATCAAAATAATCGCACTCTCATGTATAATGGATTCGTGGTGTCAACAAAGTTGCTTTGATTAATTTGCTTCGAATATGAATGAATATTGAATGTTTAGACTAAACGAAGCGAAGACAACGTTAGGTAAGTGAAATCTTGAAAAATTTTGAAGTACTGGTACGAGATATTTTTTTATAATATTATAAAGCTGTGTGCTATGTTCAGCAGTGGACATCGTTGGGCTTATATGATGAAGATGATGATGATTATAAAGCTGAAGAGTTTGTTTGTTTTAACGCCCTAATCTCAGGAACTTACTGGTCGAATTTAAAAACTCATTTAGTGATGGATAGCCTATTCTCGGGGGCCATAGGCAGCGACCAATAGGAACTGGGAAGGAGAGCGAAACTTCGAGCAACAGCTAGGTTGTATTAATATTAATATATTTATATATATATGTATTGTTTATATAGTTATTTCTTATAAGTATTTAATTTGGTAACCTACTTTTTAAAATCTCTGTACCACCAGGTTGACTGGTAGAGAATGCCTCTGGCATTAAGTCCGCCTTACTACAAATTTGTGTATTCTAAGTAGGTAAATAATATAAATTTATCTAATATGGATAATAACGAGAATCATCCGTATTAGATAAGAATAATACACATTTCAATTAATGCACACATACGAGCACTCGTATATTGATCAAGTACTTAACATTTAAGTAGTCAACAACAATAGTAGCTCAACATATTAACCAAAATTTCAAAACGCATGTATACCGTAGCATACATAAAGTACTTAAAAATATTAGTCAGAATTAAATTTACGATGATAATTCAATTCTGGCACTAGTCTTCTTTTGCTTTTGTTGTACTTCGAGTGCAATATTTCATGTGTGACGAATGCATAAACACCACAATATTAAATTCACCAAACTCTGTGTCTTAAATCAATAACAGACTCACATTATTCAACCTTCAAAATAACTAAAAAGGAAGCAGTCTTAATTTCAACCCAGCCTTTAATTGAAACGGCGTCGAACCCAAGACCATATCATCCATACAAGTTACACAGCGCGTGCTCACTCCCATTAGCTCACACATAAAAGGCAATTGTTTCTTTATACTTATCCTTTTGTTTAAATGAACACCGTGCACTAGCAATGTCATATTTCGACTTACCAACATTTGTTATATGCTAATAGTTTTTCTAAGCTCGATTTTAAGGTTCTCGCAAGTTATTGTCGAACCGAGCAGCCGAAACATCGCCTCATTGTTTGATAAATAGTTGCACATAAATACTGTTTTGTCTTAGCTCATTGAGCTGTAATTAGGTAGCACAATTTGCTCTGTTGAATCATTAATGAGGAGTTTGTGAGGTACAATAAGCGGTAAATCAATTAGACAATGCGTTCACTGATTTTTACGCTTTTGACAGTGTGTGTTATGAATATGAAGTGGAAGGCAAATGGTTTGGAGGTGATGCCCATATTGAACAGGTATTTGAACTATTTTATCATTGCGTGTGTTCTATTTTCATGGTTTTGTTTACAATTTCATGGTTTACGAAGAGGTTAAATAGAAAAATTCTTTCTACGGATACGGTTGCTAGAAATAACAGCTTCATATATGTAAAAATGTTGCCCTTGGCTTCGCACCCGTCGTTCTATCTTTAGCTACTGTTCAGTTCCTATATGTCGTAGCGTGATGTTATATCACATACAAAAATATATTTTTTAATTCCATCAGAACCTGAGATTATCGCGTTCAATCTTACAAACTAAGTCTTCAGCTTTATAATCATAATCATTTATTAATTTTTAAAACATAGGTAAATGTAAAAAACTGCCTCGGTGGCGCAGCGGGAAGTGTATACGACTGCTGTGCAAGAGGTCCCAGGTTCGATTCCCGGGTCGGGTGAAAATGGTATTGGACTTTTCTAACATGAAATTTCAGTAGTGAAATTTACCCGGAGTTTGGTAAACAAATGTTCCCGGTTGATGACAATAGGCTCGCCCCCTATTTCATGGGACCAAACATAGCTGGCGAAATGTGGGTGTGAAACACGTCTGCCTACCCCTTCGGGGAAAAAGGCGTGATGCTATGTTATGTTATGTTATGTTTAAGATTTTAAATAAGAAATATAATAGAAATATAGGGGACTATTTACATAAGTACTTAATATCTATTCTTCTATACTACGTAAAAACTAATACTATAATAACTTATCATAGTATAGTAGTAGTCTATGTCAATTAGCTCAATCTTTTTTTGAAACTTTATTTTGTTGACATATTTTAGATTTTTATATATTTTCTAAAATCTATTATAGCTACACAAAATCTTATTCAAAACTCTAGTTATCAATCAAAAACAAAATACATTTGTAGAGACCACTCGGCGATTTGTCCAAATGAAAAATTAATTTTCCCGATGATTAATATAATGGCTTACAATAAAACGTAATTGGTGTTTGGAACTTTTTACATCTTCCTCTTGTCCAAATTAATTTGTTTCAACAGTAGCAGAATTATTTTAACGTTGTTTAACTGCCTGTGAAAACATCGTATTTTTTAAACAATCTTTGTAGTTTTATGTATATTGTTACAATGTGATATTTTGAAATTAATTGTTTATGCTTAGTTCGGACTCGTATTTATGCAAATTAAATAATACAGATCTTAAATTATGTTCTGAAAGAATACTGATACAAGATAAACGAGACTCTCTCCTTGACAAATTCCATTTCGCAAACCACAAAATTCATTCAATTCCAAGCATAAACTAGAAGACACCTCCCATTGAAACCTGTGAACCAAAACAATCAGGTGACAGAATGAGATATGACGTTTCGTAAAACAATGACCGGGATCTCGAATAATAATGGGATGAAATATCTGTGGTAACAATTTATATTCTAACGCTGGATTCAACTTGACAATTTATTAATCAAACCGATTACCTCCCCTGCAAAACCGGGGCCTATTGTGAAAATATTGTCGCCCAAACAATCCTATGAATAATTAAGGATTTAAATTTTAACACAACAAAGGCATAAAACAATAAACGCCCTTCAAACTGGACAAAGGCATAACTGTGAGTGGCATTTTAGGTGCCCCTCGTAAAAATTTTAATATGCGGGGACGGTCACTTGATTGTTGGGCACTAGCTGACCGTTAACACCTATTTAGCACACATATTCTCTTGAAACTAAGTAGTACAGCTAAAGGGATAATAGTACCTACTATCTAAGTTGATTCAAGGTTTTATTATTATGATCGTATCTTGGTATTCGCCCGCGGCACAATTCGCGTGACTTTCAAAATTGAAATGGTGTAAATCAAGATTGTGAAGACGTTTTAAATAATAGAAACATAATAAGGATAATAATATTAAATAAAAATATTAAGCCTATATATATAGTAGTATATAGTAAACTATAGGCTCGATAAATAGTGGTAATTATAAGTATTGCAAAAATAATATAATTCATAAATAAAAATTAATTTAAAGAGCTGTTTTGATTACTTTTACGAATAATTTTCAAAACACATGTGTATGCATATGAGCTAATTAATAAAAACATTTTCAGATTAATCCTTAAATCAATTAAGCCCACCATCGGTTTGGTCTACGTCTCCGACACATGTCGGTCCCCACTTCCCTCAGCTTTTTCCATAACGACCTGTGAGCCCCTCCCTTCTTTAGAGAGAAAAGCATAATCCATCACTGTACGTCACCCCTATTTTGGTACTTGCTCTCCCTTTCTCACACATTATCGAAAAGTATATCCTTCTTCGTCTCGCCCGCTAGGGGTAGTTTCTCTCAGTCGCCGCTTGACGGGTGATCATTTTTCTTGTGGCGCGTTCAATCATCGCGTCACTATCGCCTTCCCTTTCATCCGAGGGCCTGTTTTATCGGCGTCTCGCTCACACAGGCCCTTCCTGTCTTTCTGTGTGTCCCTTATTTTCTGTTAGCGGTGCGTGTTCCACTACGTACCCGTCGACCAAATATGGCGTCTTTTGTGTTTGATTTTGACGTTTTAATTTTTGTTAATAAAGTAGTCGGTTTTTTAATTACATTCCTTTTGTTGTACACTTTTATTATTATATCAATCAAAGAGCCGGTTGGATAAGGTAAATTTGAGCATATAAAAAAATTATTTGTATTAAGTTTCTCGAATAGGTAACCTATATAACTTTTAAGAGTATTTATTGAATGAGATACTAATTGCATACAACAGTAGTTAGATTATCTATTTGATTGGTACATTAGTTTGCAATGCTAATATTAATCAAGTCTCAAACATTGTTAATATATCCAACACACGTAATGTTTAATTAATTTTGCTATTAATTCATATCTCCTACTGGCTTAATGCTAAGATCCAGATTACAGAGTATTAATCCGGCAGTCATAGGTACTCCGTATAGAAACGTATGCAAATGCACTGAGTGTGTTTAATGGCTGTAGAATATGAGAGGAAAGAAGATAAATATTTCTAGACATCTAGGTATTTTGACATTCAGTTTCACGTTTTAACAATGACAATGTTCAAAGACTATGTCTTTTGAGGTCATAATTTTGTAAATTAATAACAAATTATTATATTTTATTATTTGGTATTTTAATTAATCTGGACAATATTGCTCGCTCACTACTTCAACGATCAAAATGAAAAATGGAAAAATTTCACCAAAAACGGAAAAAACAGCACATAATTTTTTAAAGTTTTGATTAATTAATAAAACGACAAACAAACCTGTCAATTATTATAACGATTTGAATAGTTGATTAGTCCTATTTAATAATTTTATTTTCGTTGCTTTAAAATTTACGTATACGTATCATCTACTTATTTTTAAAACAATTCTTGACTTTACATAGATACATAGAGTCTAAAATTCAAGTATTAAGTATACAAGACCAATCTATATAATTTATTTAAATTTTTTTTAAATAATGTACTGGAGTAGTACTTACTACATTATATACGTATTATTTGCCCGAAAGATTAGAAGACAATATTTAAGTAAGTATCGCGTTTTTTAGCTTATACTGCGTTATATGCATGGCTCTAACGCTGTCCGCGGGCCGGGACCGCCCGGGAACGCCGTAGATTGACTTGTCAGAATATTTGAATTTTAATCCCGACCAAACGTTACATAAACACCACTTTATTTATTCATGAGCCTACCAATGCACTGCCTTTGTTGTCAAGTGGAATCTTAAATTTTCTGATAAATTTTATTCCTGATAAATCAATTCAGTTTAGTGGAATTATAGACATATAGGCTTATAGACACAAAATTCATGTTATTTAGTTTTATTTTATTTTTTGAAAGTAAAACCTATTTTTCAATTTTTATTTTTATTATGTTGTAAACTGTTTTCTTTATTAAATTTGACATATTTTTTGCCCGCAGGTTATCTCAATTCTTTGTAGCAGCATTTTAGTACGCTCTAGTGAACAGATGAACACTGCGGCAACTGTTTACGTAAGTATTTGTTAGTTTCTGCATTTATTTTTGTTAACCACTGTTTAAAACTGTTTTATATTGATTAAATTCATAAAACTTACAAATATTGTCAAAAAAGCTCCAATACGAAAGATGTATCGAATTTATTTGACTTATATTTTTATTTTTTTTATATTTTTTTTGACTTAGTTATTATTACATTTTTTCATAGTAAATCCATCATTACTATTTTAATGACATTTAAAAAATATATTTCAATATTATTGTATACCCAGTCAATATTGTTATTATTACCTACCAACCAAAGGAGCCATTAAATTTACTTCATTCAATATGGAATATACTTATAATATTTCTTCTATACCAAATAATAAAATAATATGTTATTTTTATAAAAGGTTGGAACACGAGCGGTGCTGATTGCGAAATTCGCCTCTAGCCTCGGGAGAGGCGCGGTCGGGCGGCAAGCTACACTCCTTCGAAGCTTGTGGTGTTTTCCACTTGGCTCTTGATAAGCGTTACGTGAGTGATTTTTTTTTTGGATTAACTTCTGCCTCCTCTTTCGCGTGTGTGGTAGATATGGTACAAAGAAACCTATGACCATTTCTTTTTAAAACTTTATAATAGTTACCTAGTGGTTTAGTCGTGAAAGTGTAGCATACAAACATACAGTCACATTTGTATTATAAATTGAAGATATTTTTTAGATTAATTTATTTAACAGCATTTACTGCGTTAAAGCTTTTTAGTTGAAAGGATGAAAGTCAAAACAGTTGTTTCTGTTGCCCACATGTTTGTGGATACTTTATTTCGAATGAAATACATAATAAATATAATTGTATTAATAGGGATATTATACAATTGCGAATTAGGTACTTAAATTTAATATAATATAGCATTTTTATTAATAGTAATAATAATACTTTATTTCCTCACAAATTATAAGTAGGTTGTTACATAGTATCTGTCTTACCATTTTTAGTTAAATTAAAAAAAAAAAGTTAATTTTGTGATGTAAGCTATTTTGATTAACTACAAAACATTTTTATTACGTTAGATTAATTTAAGTTTTACTAAATACCCAATATTATAGATGAGTACTATGCTAGAGTAGCATTACATAGTACTTCAGTAGTACGAGTAATACAGAAGATAAGCTCTAAACATTTCGTATTACAATAGTTTACCCACCGCTTTCTAACTTGTTTATTTACTCTAATGCGAGTTACTCTGTGACGAACGGTGCCCTATTCATAGTCCCGGTTCAATGAGAATTTTAGGTGACGTTGATTTACATACAAAAAATGATTGAATGAAAAATTAATATGAAAATTAATCTGTCATACATCATCCAATAAAGCTTCATTAAAAGCACTTATAAATTAATTGTGAAAGAATGTTAATTAGAACAGAACCAATAACTTCTTGTCACTCCTATTAGTATTTTAACGGCATAATAATTCCGATTAGAATTTATTACAATTATTAATGGTACCAAGTGGAATATACCTCCAAGCCGCGCTGAGTTAAGAAACCTTGGGGCTGTAAACGATTTGATGGCTTTTTAATAAGTTACCTTACGCGGCTCGCATGAAATTTAATTGAATGACCATAACTAATAGCCCCTGATGCAGACGAGTCAAAAGGAAAACTCTAGTGTGTTAATTATAAGCTTCTTTTTATAATTAATGACTTTATATAAGAAATGGCAATTAAAAGTATGGCGATGTGTGGCAGTATCGATTTGTTTTATAGAGGTATAATCAATTGGTCGTCTTTATATGCAAAACATAAAACGTCGATAAAGTCAATGCAATGATGCATAGTAGCAAAAGTGATGTAATCATAATTACAACTCATAAATTAAGGACCCATTGCTGGGCACGGGTCTCCTCCAAACTTTTGGAGGGAATTTAGCCTACAATACCACGCTGGCCAGACGGGTTGGTATTTGGTATAGGGTTTGTTTAGAATTTTTCTTTTTTCGCAGTGCTCTTGTTGCTTTTAAGTGAGTCCCTTAGTCGCCTTGTACGACATCTATGGGTTGAAATTGGGTAGTAACCTTATGTATTCTTAATCCGTTACTACACGGACAAGTGGGTCTTTCCCCTTTGGGACCACGACACTTTGGGACTATGGTGTCAATCGCGGAACGGCCTTTTTTGAATTGGCTGTTTCACACCAAAACCAAACGGACAACGGTTTGGTCTTGGTGTGAAACAGTCAATTCAAAAAAGGCCGTTCCGCGATTGACACCGTAGTCCCAAAGTGTCGTGGTCCCAAAGGGGAAAGACCCGGACAAGTTATAATAATCGTCGAAACAAAAAAATAATGATTTGTCGCTCGAAGCACTGTGGTACTGAGATGTTCGTTAAGATCATCAAGGTTACGCAACGTTCTGCAAGGTTAGTCCATGATGGGTAACCATTTGTGGGATTTCATTCTTGAACGTCTCCGTGCTTCGGAAGGCAAGCAAAAGCCGTTGATCCCGGTTATCACTTAATGTGTTATGACTGGCCTGTTGGTCTAATGGTTAGTGACCCTGACTGCTAAGCTGGAGGTCGTGGGTTCGATCCCCACCTAGGGCAAATCTTTGTGTGACGAGCATGAAGGTTTGTTCTGTGTCTGGGTGTAATTTATCAATAATATCAGTTGTTTAGTACCCATAACACAAGCAAATATAATTGCTTAATTTGGGACTAGATGGCGCTGTGCGAATGTGATGAAAAAAAAAGAAAAAAAATGTGGAGGTCGTTAAGTCAAGTCGGGAGCCTTCTGGGCGACTGGATATATTCAAACACTATAGTTCCTCGAGCCCATTAGATAAGAGAAAAAATATGTTTTGTCAAGTCAATAGTCAGTTTAATAGACGTGTAATTGACTTATTAATTCTGAATATTAATACGCGAACAAAACTGTTAAGTTATAAAATTACGGTACATTTGTAGTACTTTTAATACTTTTACATTTTGTTCCAGCTTTTTTTGTCGTTTCCGAGGTCAGTCCACAAAAAACAAAAAAAAAAATTGCATATTTCATATTGAAATTTAAAAGAGACTTCTACTTCTTTTTAATTCTAAAAATAATAGTATGTTTTAAAATATTTTCGTAGAGACCGAAGTGTAGGTTGCACTTGGCTTTGTGATTTATATGGTTGAAGTACATTTTCATTTTATGTAAATAGAACCGAAATTCTTACTTTGAAATTTCCAAAATGGACGACGTTTTATATGAGTTTGTTCTTTTATTCAGATATTCAGTTGTTTTTCTTATTGTAATTAGATAGCAAGAGAGCCACAAAGGTAGGCCGCTAATCCAATTTTTTGTTTTTGTTTTGACGCGTACAGGAGAAAGATAGTGGCATCCATTAGGGCTACAAGGCTGAGTAAAACGCCGACACCAGTTGTCGGGGAGTATCCAACACAATATAAATATTCAATAGGGGTTTGAATATGTTAATACAACGTCTCCTCATTGGGTTGTAGATTGCGTCGTCGTTTTTATCTTATACGACATTTAACTCCGGTAATTCAATTCAATTTACTTTATTTGCATAATGTCGCCTGCTTTCTAAAGTAGGTGAGTATGGAAATCTCACTGAATGGGAACGCAATTCGTTTGTCCTTTGAAGTGTATAAATAGAAAATTTATGTTGATTTTTTTTTGATAAAACTGTTCTAATTGAGTGCATGTGCACTTGGTAGAACAAAAAAATTGAATATTGATTACAAAAAGTGCGTAGTGATATTTTACCCTTGTTTCTACCCACACTCGTTGTTAACACTAGTCGAATCAAAAAGGTTTCATCACACTATTACGTATAGGCGAATGGAGATATCTAGAATTAATCGGCCTCTGAAGGCATACAAAGCCGTGAAATATTGCTCGCTCGTTGTTCACAATGGCTACGTCTTCATCACGACCCTATTGTTTTTTTTTTCTTTAGGCACCACACGCGGGTTTGTTTTCTGTTACAGCTATGGAGTTGGGAAACGTGTTCTTCTGTCTCTGTGCTCATTTATCAGGGACTACGCACATCGACGACTTAGCCTCGCCGAGATAAAAATATCTTTGTACTTAAAATAAAATACTTACATACTTGTTAATAATATTTATGGACGGTGACCCTTCGATAGTGGTCCGAGGTGTAGACTACAAAGTACAATTTATTTTATCTTAGTTTTGTAATCTGTCAACGGGATTGTTCAGTACCAACATTTACATATATAACGTATTTTTTAGAATGGCTCACAATAATTTTAAGACTCTTTACTAGTTACTAAGAACCCGTACCACAAACATTACTAAAAATCTATTCCATGAATTTATATGTAATATTCCGATACTAATTGATATGTAGGTATAAATTCACAGGCTACTCAAACAACTGTGCCATATGTGGAGGAAGTACGTTTAACGACATACCTGTAGTAGGTATACGGTAACAAAGCCGTACAATAGAACGGTGCTCTTCATTCCCCGTTATCAATCTACCATGATGCCATCTGTGACGCCTCCATTACTCAATTTCCTTTCCCGCCAAAAAAGAACGTAACATAAAAAAGAATTCAAAGAAAGAATTCAAACAACCGTTTAGAAACGCGGAATAGAGACGCGGCGCGACTGTCGTGTCGTTTGATGTTTCATTTTGATTTATGAACGAATAAATAGAGTTTGGAATATACCTTTAAATCTAGATTTAGGCTTTATAACTGACGTCTCTATTCAAATATCATGTTCTCAGAATTTATAATGAAAAAAAAAGAACATTAATGTTTTAATTTGTTTCTGTTAACAACTATTTAGATATCGTTCTTATGTGATATTTACAAAAGTTATTACACGACATTGTCTGTAATAATTTATTATCTGTTACTTTTACAAAATTGGTGAACGTTATTAATCCGATGCTTAGTATCGAAGGTACTTCGTAGCTTTAGTTAGGCTACGACACATCTACGAATTATGATACGTAACGCTAAACGCCGATATATTCTTAACAATATCCATTCCTCTTCACCAGCCGGCATATGGAAGTTTCTTGGTACGATTGGTATCGGGAAATCACAACATCTCGAATTGCCAAAAACGATCAACTTGAACGATATCAATCGCCATTTTGTCGGTTCCCATAAGTTTGACTCTTTGACCATAGATCAAACTATCAGTTACATTTGTAATTTACCTTGTCCTGTTACAGATCCTTTCACCTTTTCTCCCGTGCTTCAGAGTGAGATCAGAACAATTATCCTTTCCATCCTATCCAAAGCGGTGGGATGCGATGGTATCAGTCGTCGTATGATAACACTCGCACTCGACGAGCTACTACCACCCATTACCCATATCCTCAATTTTTCCCTGTTCACTGGGCAATTTCCCACATTATGGCAGAAAGCGTATATACGCCCTCTGCCTAAAATATCCAATCCCTCACTTCCCTCCCATTTTCGTCCGATTTCTATTCTTCCTTTCCTTTCCAAGGTTATGGAGGCATGTGTGCATAGACAACTGTCCGGGTTTGTCCATCGGAATAACCTACTTTCTCCACTCCAATCTGGGTTCAGACCCGGACATAGCACTGTCACCGCCTTGCTCAAAGTGACTGGCGATGTGAGGGCGGGTGTGGAGGACACTATGGCCACTGTTCTAGTCTTGGTGGACTTCTCAAACGCCTTCAATACCGTCAGTCACGATATCCTCTTATCCATCCTCTCTCACCTTAAGATCTCTTCTGAGGCACGGGAATGGCTCTCTTCCTATCTTCGAGGACGTCAGCAGTCTGTTAGATCGGAAGACAATACATCAGATTGGTGTAATTTAAATGCTGGCGTTCCTCAAGGCGGTATACTTTCTCCTCTTCTATTCTCTTTATTTATCAATTTTGTAACCTACGAGCTTCATAGTACGTATCATCTGTATGCCGATGATCTGCAAATTTATGCACAGGAAAGGGTGGAGAATCTCTCTGCAGCCATAGATAAACTGAACCATGACTTGGCGTCTCTCAAGGATTGGTCTGATAGATTCGGTTTGGCAGTGAATCCAACCAAATGTCAAGCTATTGTTATAGGGGGGGTTCGTGCCATTAGCAAGCTTGACATAAATTCACTGCCACCATTGATATTTAATGGGACCGCCATTCCATTCACTAAGAGTGTTAAGGATCTGGGGCTGCAGATTGATTCTACACTGAGTTGGCAAGAACAGGTTGCCAATGTCAGCCGGAAGGTCACAGGAACGCTGCGGTCTTTGTATCGTCTCAAGAATTTCCTCCCGTCTAAAACGAAGATAATGCTGGTGCAGACCTTAATTTTCCCAATAGTCGACTATGGTGATGTGTGTTATTTCGACCTGAATGCAGATCTGCTCAATAAACTTGACCGACTTCTCAATAATTGCATTCGATTCGTTTTTAATCTCCGTAAGTATGATCACGTATCATCTTACCGTTCCCAATTAAATTGGCTTCCCATCCGCCAACGTCGCAGTTGGCGAGCGTTGACTACTCTTTACTCCCTTTTGAATTCTCCTAATGCTCCTTCATATCTAACTCATCAGTTTCAATATCTTTGCTCTAGTCATAACCTTAACCTTCGCTCCTCTAATAACCTTCTCCTACTTTGCCCCCCTCATAGCTCAAGTCTTGTCCACTCTTCCTTCAACATTCAATCTATTCTTCTTTGGAATGCGCTCCCTCTCGAAATCAGGACGGCCACAAACCGTGAATCTTTTAAGACCAAAGTTCGTCATCTTTATATTAAATATATTATGGCAGAATCATAAATCTTGTACCTATCTCTTGCACATTATAGTATGTATGTATATTTATAATTTATATATTAATATTTATATATCTATATATTCGTATTTATATATCTATATATTTAATTTATTTTAATGTATATACTTTATTATATTATGTACCTATTTTGTAATTGTTTATTGTGATTAGAATATTTATTCTCTGATATTAACTTTAAGCACCTACCTCAGTTTTGTCTCTACATCACCCTAAAGTTGACTGGTAGATAATGCCTCAGGCATTAAGTCCGCTTGTGTACTTGTTTGTGCAGAAAGTTTAATAAATAAATAAAAAATAAAATTATAGTAATTTTGAAATGACTCTGAAGAATAAACACAAACATTTAATAAAATTATTAAATATTATATTGTATTAGTACCTTAAAGTACCATGTTTTTATTTACTATTGCAATTGGATGAGTAATGAACAATATATTGATCAGTTAAAATAACGAAAGTAAAATCTAAATATTTATATCACTAAAAAGCCTCTTCCATTAGTGATTCGTTTATTATGATTTATGAATTCATATTTATATAGATTAGAATAATGATCTGATAGAATTATTATGTGTAGAATCAATATAAATGATTACGATTGACCAAATAAAGGAATCGCGGTCAACTAACAATAAGCACTGTAAGAAATAAATCGATTCTTATCAGATTCGCATATAAATTTTCGGTTTCTAAACGGAATGTAGTGGTGCACCCACACAACACCGAATTTGGACACTCTTGCACTGTATGTTGGTACCACTGAATGATAATTTAAATTCATTCTCTCCGCCGCCCGCGCCATCATTTGGACAAATGCTACGTCATTTGTCTAAGGGAATGTACTGAAGCACGGGGCGGGAAAACCACGACAAGTAAACAAGGAAATTCAACCTAGAGCCACGAAAATAAACGTAGTTTTGCAATATCAACAACTGATCAGATTCCAAAATCTTCTGTTGATGTTATGTTACGCAAAATTGATATTTACGAGCTGAAATATAGAGTTCATTCAGCCTCTACTATGCCAAATCTCATTTAGTAAGCTTCCGAAAACATTTTCACAATGAAAAATGAAACTTATAAAGAATGTTAGTCGGTTGATTTTTGGTCGGCAAAGTTTCCATTCAATGGGTATTGAATTAAAACTTAACGTATTTGTGCTACGTTACTAATTAATTTAATTATTTATCTCATTGTGCGCATGTTTATTCAATAATCATAATTTTATTTACTAGGTAATTATAAAATAGCTTCTGTTTCTGCATCATCAATAAATTAATTTGATTATGAATCTCTAATACTTGAAACACCAAACAATAGAAAAATGTTGTCTTTTTACACTCCACTACACTCCTGCTATATAATGGACTTGATTTTCTACACAGTAGATATAATATGCTCAGAACATAAAGTTTTTTGCTACTTGAATGAATGAACCTTTACATTTACATTTAGGTAAATTTTCTTGAGAGAACGACTTAAAATACTAATAAAATAGATATGAAAGATTTCTAAACAAGTTAAATTTATATAAAAATATTCCAGTTTTGAAATGTAGTAGTCATCTTATTCAATACAATTCACTATAAACAAAACTATTAACTTACTATTGTCACCGACTGCAGTAAATAGTGGAACATTTTGCATTGATTCTCATAACCTGACGTTAAGAGGAAATGAAAGGCATCCATTACAGAAAGCATTGAACGTAATACGTACAGACAATCGGGCTTTGTATCTATTTATTACATACTAGTATGGAAAAACAAGATTAAATTAAATTTAAATCGGTATCTATTTTGGTTAACGTTGGTCATGCATGATTATTAGATAAAAATAACTTATCAATGAAAACAATTTTCGTAGCTATGTTATCATTAACAAATAGAAATTAATTTTGATGCCTTTTTATCACGGATTTAATTGAGTATAGGTTGCGAAGTACTTATTTGTGGTACTTTTGGGAGGCTTAAGAGGCTTAACCTTATTATTATTCAGATAATGTATTATTTTCTTTTACGTTCTTATGATATGTGTGTGAATGATGACAGGTTGGCCTTCAATTCATCTGTAAATCTTTTACAAAACTTCTGTCTAAATACTACCTGACATCCGAAATAGAAATTAACTTATTTTTTTTTTGTTATAAACACATATCCTATTGTATCTATTATACTGCTAGATAATACAGAACGAATTAATGAAAATTTATGAATATTTAGAAAATACTCGGTATAATTTTGCCAATTTTCCTCGCAAGTGAAACCGCGGGTAGAAACAAGTAGTACATAAATATAGGTGTGCATTACCCCGGCTCATTTGTACCGGGAGGGTAGTCAGTGTAAAATAATCGTATACCGTAAATGTTAAATTAATGATAGTCCATTTGTTGGAGTGAAATAAATTTGATGAAATTAAAAGGAAAAAAAATCAGTATGAATAATTGCTGTTCGCTTATTGTATGTCCGCCTTCTGTTATTAAATTCCACGCAGGTTTTATATGTAGCGATGGAAATATGTTTTTTGCAAATATGGAAAACTGGAGGTTAGAATTATTATTATGGGTGGAAAGATATTAAGGATAAGCAAAAGGTAGGCAGTCATAATTCGTCTGGCCAGCGTGGTATAATAGGCTAAATTCCCTCCACATTCTTTGGAGAAGACACGTGCCCAGCAGTGGAACGATTAAAATCACGTTTAAACTATAGTTATTGGATACCTATCTACGGTACTCAGTGACTAGGTACCTATACTATTTAAGACTTTTTGGTCTTTCTTAAAAAATAATAATGGCAACTTACCAGATATCTACCGAAAAAATTTAAATAGTACTACTAATATAGTTCTTATAGAATTTACTGTCAACACTCATTTTTATTGAAAATAAATTTCACTTTTCAAATGCAAGCAAAGTTTAGCATAGTAGAGAAATAAATTAAATTATTTTAAAATATTTAGTGAATATAAGTTACTCCAATACTTCGTATAAGTCAGAAGAGTTGGGATGCAGTATCTAAAATTCTTCAAAATCTAATCAAAGCCTATAATTTATTACTACCAATACCTCTCGTCGTTCTGCGAATTTGATGTTATCTAACATTTTTTGATCCAACCCCAGTCCCGAAAGCAATCTAGTTGGGCGCAGGATTACTCGTTTCTTTTTTTTTTATTTTATCTAATTGTGCCGGCGGTATGCCCCAGAGATGGGGCTATGTGTCGCGGAGTATCTCCGGTGCCCTGCGCGGAAACCAATTTCAAAAGACCCAGAAACTGTGCAGAGACGGCTTTCGTATGTTTTTTAAGAGGTAAAGTTTGCGAAGTTGATTTTTGTTGAAATCTTAGATATACTTGTAGGATAGAAAATATTTTTATCTTATGTTTATTTTAAGAAATAATATTAAGGAAATATCAAATTATATAAAATTTATATTCTAAATTGAATAGTAAAAGATATTTTAGCACTTGCAACTTAGGTATGTTGATGCTAAAAAATCTTTGATTTTGTCCTTAATGTTAAGATTTGTGCTTACCGCACTGCATATTTATATACAGCAATTTGATACTGTTAATTTAAATTTAATTAAAAAACGATACATATCTTAATGAAGGTAAAACAAGCTACCAATGTTAAGGCATGCGTAGTTTCCGTAACAAGTTTAATTTGTTTAACTAAAACTATTTTATTTTGAAATTGTTTACACTATCAATCTCTCAAACATTCAACCCTAAGAACCAAAAATCCGTATTAACATAGAGATGTATATCAAATCGTAGGGTAAATATTATTCCGAAAGGATATTCTGCTCCGGCCCTGGCGAGCGTGCGTCCCCCCTCAGCCCGGGAGTGACACTGACGGATCGCGGGACATTAGTCATAGTCGAGACCTCCCGCCCTCCCCTCCCGAACACCCCACTACCCCCCGCATATACCCTGTTTATTTACTTTTTGTAATACTATTGATGTTTAATTATAGAGCACCCTAATGTAACTTGCCTAATTTTGACGCGTCATGTTTTGCTCGTAATATTTCATTACACCATGAATGTATTTTTGTTAGTGCATGTCGTTTATACTGTGCTATTTCTAAGCAATTCTTGTCTACAGTTAATATTTCAAGGGAATTCAGAGGCGTGAGCTGAGTGCTGGCTTGCTATTATCGAAATAGATTTTGTTGGATAGATGAATATGAAGTAGATATATTGTAATTTTGATTTTCTCACACTTTACTTGCATATCTGATCTTCCCCAAACAACGCTATGATAAGTTCTTCCTTAAAATATTGAAGAGAACACCTCCTTCAAGTTTGTAGCAAACACGTAACATTACTGAGCAAATAAGGTAATCAACGCAAGGTATAAATAGCGAATCAGAGTGTTGAATAAACATTAATTATCATTTTATTAATATAATCATTATTAACATTACTGAGCAAATAAGGTAATCAACGCAAGATATAAATAGCGAATCAGAGTGTTGAATAATCATTAATTATCATTTTATTAATATAATCATTATTAAAATGATAAGATCAATCATATAAAAATCATAATTTGACCGTGTAGTGACGGGTTAAGAATACGTATTGTCACTAACGTATTTCAAAAGACGACTAAGTGAGTAACTTGAAGTAAACATGAGCACTTCGAGAAAAGGAAAATTCGAAACAAAACCCTATACCTGAACCTGCATATATTAGGCTTTTTCATATATTTTGCAACTGAATCGTGTAAAGTAAAACATTTTTAACGGTAGATTATTGATTTTCATTTGAAATCTTTTATTATTACACGTATAACATGTAGAAAACGTTTGGTTGAAATTCTTCAACTTTACGGTCTGTTCGTAAATAATGACATTTATGCACGGATAAAATTAATATTTTTCAAAAAATATAAGTCAGTTAGATTACTAAAATAAACAAGCAGAAACAGCATTATCACCAATCACACATCAATCATTAGTCTGTCATCACTTTACGATACCTGAGTTTACCAGCGCCCCTTATCACATAGCGCCATGATAAATGACTGCCGCCTATCTGTTAATTAAGATTTTCGCGAGTCTCACGTGTAGACGGATGCTGGTAATTTAACTTAGAATTTTGCTGACGACGAAAAATTGAATTTAGATAAGTATTCGAAATGATAGGGCTTGGATATACAGCAAGGGTGAGTGGTGTACTTATGTAAGCGGTCGTTGCATTGTGTTTGGTATTCAAGAATGTAACTAATAGTCATTTTGTGTCTTTATTTTACGCTCCCATCGTTCTGAATTTGGCCCACTGCTCCGCTCCTATTAGTTATAGCATAATGTTATAAGCTATAGCCTATAGGCTATAGCCTTCCTAGATTAATGGGCTATCTAACACTAAAAGAGTTATTCAAATCGGACTAGTAGTTCTTGAGATATCTATCTTAATTTATTACATTAGTCTGCAAGAAACTTATACTCGTACCAGCTTCGTTCGCGGTGTACATTAATTTTTTTTATATCTGTTAAGCGATTTCATGATTATCGTGAAACTGTGACAAACACAGGCGTATGTTTACTTTCGTATGTATTAAATTCGTTCGTTTCAACCCATAAACGTCCTACTGCTGGGCACGGGTGTCCTCCAAAGAATGTGGAGGGAATTTAGCCTACTATACCACGCTGGCCAGACGGGTTGGTATAGGGTTTGTTTCGTATTTTCTCTTTCTCGCGGTGTTCTTCTCTGCATAAGGTTACTCCCTTAGACGCCTTTTACGACACCCACGGGATGAGATGGGGTAGTGACATGTATTACATTAGTATAGAATTAATATGCTCGAACTTGACTATATAACTGATAACAGGTTTCCAAGTCTCCAAACATGTTGCGTGCGTAAAAATGATCTGATGTTCAATTATTTTTATTCAAAAAATTCCTACAAACTGCAGATAATCACCATCCCATCAAACACTCATCAAACTAAAGAAACGGCTGCAAGTGCAAAGTGTATCAAGACTTAGATAGTTCGCTGATCACCGATAGAGGGCGGGCTCGAACACCCATTTGTCAGACAGAGGCTCATTAGGGTCGAATCTGGTTGAGTCTCAAGGGATTATGCGTCTCAGTACGGCTGTGGATACCTACAGTACAGTTATTGAGCTTGAAGAAATTTTTAGTAAACATTACAGGCCTTAATTTAAGTTATAGTTGATTGACACAGAATATAAAAGAAAGAAAACCAAAGGGAAGTTAAATTTAACGTTAAACTAAGATTATATTGCTCTCCCTAAAATGAGTGTACTTAAAACGGGTTGAAATATTTTGGACAAAATTTAGTTATTCAGAGTCTTACTACACAGTCCACTAAATATATTTAACTCAATCCTTGATTCTAGTTCTTAGGGATTTCTCCATACTAAGTCTCTTTATGTTGAAAATCGTACCCCTAAATGTGGAAACCCCTCTAAGAAATTATGTTGATGACGTGTGAAAATGTGTACTGCTCTGAGGACAAAATTATAATTTAAATTTTTGATATTACCAAAGCTATACTCTATATAATAATAATAATTTTCTACCACATTCACACAGCGCCATCTAGTCCCAAAGTAAGCAATTATATTTGCTTGTGTTATGGGTACTAAACAACTGATATAGTACTACTTAAATACATTTTTTTGTTTTTTTTGTAAATACATACATATTATAGATAAATTACACCCAGACAAAGAACAAATCTTTATGATCATCACACAAAGATTTGTCCTGGGTGGGGATCGAACCCACGACCTCCGGTTTAGCAGTCAGGGTCACTAACCACTAGACCAACAGGCCAGTCAAATATTGTTATTACTTAGTATTGTTATTTAAATTTTGAACATTACCAAAGCTAGATACCTGCTCTTAAAAGTTTACCGTTTTACAAAATAATGTATGTGTTAGCATTAAATGATGACTATCCATAACTTGAATTCAATTTTAATACAACTCATTAGTAATTTTGCAAAAGAACTTCCGTAAAACATTAAAGTCACAAACCAAATAAGTACCCAGCGGACATCTTTATCCAAGAAAACGTAATACCTATCATTAATAAACAAACGTCTGTGTGCTTAATAAGATTTCCTTATAAAGCAAAACTCATTTATTAACAGTTTCATTTATTGAAAGCCGCACCCATATAATCAGTAGCAAATACCTCATTTAAAATATTACCTTGTTTATAATATTTGTTTTTGCTGGTAGCCGTTACAGGCAAACATAAAATCTGTCATATATACGTATTAGATACTAGCTTTTGCCCGCGACTTCGTCCGCGTAGATTTCGATATTACATAGGTCTTTGTTTTAAGTGCAATTCATTAATTCTACAACACCCCACTACTGGAGTTGAATTTCATCAGCGTCCCTGAAAACCTCGAAAATGACATCCATATCAATTTCTAATAATTTTCACAACTATTTCATCCCCCTATTTCATGGGACGAAACATAGCTGGCAAAATGTGGGTGCGAAACAACTCTGCAAAGGGGTAGCCTTCGGAAAAAAGGCGTGATGCTATGTATGTATTTCATCCCTTAGGGTAAGTTTTTATTATTATATTTCACCCCCTGAAATATTAAAAACAACATTTTAAGTTCCTATCCCAATACTAATTTGCAAAACGTTAACTTCAAAACAAAGATCTTTTCATACAACGTTTCATCCCTAATTTCACCCTTCCAAAGCCACCCTTGTCAAAAATATTGATGAGGGTATTTTTTATTTTGATAGTAGTATCCCAAAACAAATGTTCAAATCTATAAGTTAAAAAATAAAGAAGTTTCATACAATCGTTTTTATCCCTTTTCACCCCCTTAGGGGTTGAATTTTAAAAAACCCTTTCTTAGTACACCCCTAAACATTAGGACAAACACACCCTCCAAATTTCAAGTCGCTACGACCAGCAGTTTAGGCTGTGCGTTGTCTGTCAGTCAGTCAGTCAGTCAGGACAAAGCCTTTTATAATATGTATGGATTACAATGTTAATCGACATGAGCAAAAAAGGTATTATAACCAGAAATTGTGCTTAGCCCAACTATAATTTACAGTATACGATGTAAATCTGTGTACAGCGATTATAAAAACATTACACGATAGATATAAACTTATCGCGACCGCCAATCACAAACGAGAAGTCGAAATAAATCGATGTTACATCCAATCATTACTCTGTGTCAGGATCGACTCAATTAAAATATCGTTAATGCAATAACATTAAAGTAAAATGAACCTTATTGTTTAAAGTTAGGTTTTGTTTTTGGATGTCAATATTTTACCTTGCAATGGTCATTATGGTAAATGTACTATAGTATAAAACCACGAAATCGCCGTGTCGGAATCGGAATAAAGGCAAAATAAACAGTTGTTTGAGCCGCACTGGACACGAGGCTGTAACTTTTAAATAATATAAAGGTGGTCATTATTACAATATCAGCTTGAGATCATGAGGCAATGTTTATTTAAACATTTTACCTACAAATAGACGAGTAGAAACGATGCAAAAAAGGCTATTCGTTGGGTTCTGTAAAAGAAAAAGCCAAGACATCAAAGACGTGAAGTAGTACCTATTATTAAATATCAATCCACTAAGACACTTTAATATTATTATTATATAAACCCAATAAGATCTCACCGCTAGCCCAAGTCTCCTTACCTCTGTCTGGAGAGCTGAGAGACCATCATATCATAATTATCATCTGAAAATCCACACACGTTGTCAGCCCAGTGTCAGTTGGTAGATCAGCCAAACCCTTAGAATTGTATTACTTATCACTTGCAAAGAAATTCTAGTTAATTTATGACTGTTAACGAGTCTTCTTTTCAAACATTATTATTTTGTCTTCAAGAGCTTTGAATACTAACACGAGGCTGTCTTTTACGCTCTGACGTCAAAAATTATGACGTCAGTGATCATTGCCTCAGCCTATTGCAGTCAGTTAAAATAATTGTAGATACAAAACACACGTTTTGCTCTTGTAAATCATTCCATCAATAAATGTGTTTATCATTTTCAAAGTAGACATTAAATTAATGGAATAAGTATAGCTTACAAAACTATAATCCATTAAAATTACTCCAATACTACAATATCTTAAAACTGTATTTCTCTAATTTATATCTTGCCACTCTATCAAATTATTCTAGAACATTACCGAAGTATTACGTAGGTATCTATTTTTCGTAATCAACGCTAGCTACGAAGTAATTTATCAAAGCACTTACCCAAGTAAACAACTCACTATATTCTATATCTTATGTTTTTAAAATTATGTTTATATAAATATTATATTTACTTTAGAAAGGGTTTACCCTGCAACGCGAAAGTTTATAATATTAATAGTACTGCCAACATAAGCAATTTCAACGTTTAATTAATATTTTGTCAGCAATAGTCAAAGCTGTGCTACATGGTTATAAACTTGCCTTCCACAGAGGTGCTCTTGGTGGATTCCAACCGTGTAGCCGGCTGTTGTAAACCAAATTTCATACAAACTATGTGGATGGCAACCAAGCTCCCACCAAGTTCACTCTGTTGGAACGCAAGTTTATAACCGTGTAGAACACCTATTAAGATTAATTTAATTATATAAAATAAATACCAATAGCAATAGAAACCGCGTGTATATACACTCTAATTCTACAAAAATGCCTGAGTATGTACATGATTTTTATTATTATATTATTTTCATATAATATTCTATAATATATAATATTCTACCACATTTACACAGCGCCATCTAGTCCCAAAGTAAGCAATTATATTTGCTTGTGTTATGGGTACTAAACAACATACTACTTAAATACATTTTTACTTTTTGTAAATTCATACATATTATAGATAAATTACAACCAGACACAGAACAAACCTTCTCGTCGTCGTCGCTCGTCACACAAGATTTGTCCAGGGTGGGGATCGAACCCACGACCTCTGGTTTAGCAGTCAGGGTCACTAACCACTAGACCAACAGGCCAGCCGTATAGTGATGGATTAAGAATAATGTCACTACCCCATCTCAACCCGTGGGTGTCGTAAAAGGTGTCTAAGGAAGTAATCTTATGCAGACAACAGCACTGCGAGAAAAGAAAAATTCGAAACAAACCCTATAGGTACCAACCAGTCTGGCCAGAGCGTGGTATAGTAAGCTTAATTCCCTCCACATTTTTTGGAGGAGATCTGGAGGGGATGGATGTTGAAATAATGATGATGATATACCTAATGTAAGTCTTACGTGTTTAGTAAACTACAGAACACGGCATTATGTGTGTATAATGTATTTTTTATTACCCGACTGTCAGGACGGGTATTGTTTTTCGCGCGTATCTTGTATGTTTGTAAATTTCTTTATTCCCACGAATCTTCCAAACGGCTGGATGGATTTTGACAATTAGGGTATCGTTAGATTCGTCTAGAAAACCCAAGTGTCTTTAGATAGGTTTTAAGAATAAAAAGACTTAGACGGCGGGCTTTTGACGCCAAATTGTAAGAAGTTAAATTTTTTTTTTAACCATACGTATCGAGTAGAGTATCAAAATAAAGGGAATCAAATGGAGATTACAAATATATACATATGTTATGTATTTAAATTTAATCAGGTATAATAATATTACAAGAATTTTACGGTATTTTTAGTGCGTTGCTCTCTGTTGATTTTTTGCAGTCGGGTTATTAAATTTTTTTAATTATATTTACTTGTTTTATATAAGTATTGACTGACATCTTTATTATCAACATCAGCTTGACACAGTCCAGTGTTGGACATAAGCTAGCCATTAGGGATGAGTCCATAATTTTTTGCTTTAGCTACACCAATTCCATCCTAACACCTACAACAAACCCTGTAGGTCACGATTGACAAGGATGAACCCTTGTAAACACCACGTTATGACACTAAAGAGTTTTAGAGAATTCCTAACCTATAGTTTCCAGTAGAGATTCCCTGAGAACATCTATTGGAACCTACAACGAAATTAACCGATGTAAATGGACAAGTTGGAAATAAATTCGATTTAATTTAGCAAACTAAACTAACTAGACTGGCCTGTTGGTCTAGTGGTTAGTGACCCTGACTGCTAAGCCGGAGGTCGTGGGTTCGATCCCCACCCAGGACAAATCTTTGTGTGATGAGCATAAAGGTTTGTTCTGTGTCTGGGTGTAATTTATCTTTAATATGTATGTATTTACAAAACAAAAATATTTAAGTAGTATATCAGTTGTTTAGTACCCATAACACAAGCACCCATAACTAGATGGCGCTGTGTGAATGTGGTAGAATATTATTATTATTATTAACGTAAATATCAAAAGAACCTAGAAATAAAATTCAAATTGCAAACTCACTTACTCATCTAAAAAGATTGCCACTTAATACTCCATTATGATCTTAGAACACCGAAACACAGACACCTATATGTAATTTTTTAAAGAAAATATTTACCAACCTTATCCCAGTGTACGGGCGATAAATTACTAGTAATTTCGTACTCGGGTGATACCTGAGCTCAGTGAAAAAACACGAGACATAGACGTCTTGGTGCGTCGCAAATTACGGTCATCATCTTCTCATCAAGGCGTGGGTACGCGTTGATGTATAGCAGTTCGGCTGGAGGGTACCGGAGTATACGACACAAAGATAAAAAAATTGTAAAGATATGACAAAATAATTTATTAAAATAATGAATATAATTAAATTAAACATCTACTTATATATTAAAACTATATATATACGATGGGGTCGAGACTTTAGGTATGTGGGGTCCGAGTGCTAGGTCTTTGTTTAAAGACCTGGCAAAAAGGCTTATCGACGCTTCACGTGATCAGAGGACTGGTGTGTTTCTCGCTCAGAGAATTAGCATTGCCATTCAACGTGGCAATGCCGCCAGCCTTTTGGGTACGTTTCCGGTTGACAGTGATGCTGACGAATATTACGATGCCTAAACAAGTTTTCTTTGGGTTATTTGTTTTTTTTAATTGTTTAAGTTTACGTTTTAGTTTCTTTTTTTTTTGTTTGTAATTAATTAGATATGACATAATATTTTTATAATATACTACATTTTTTCAAAATGGCAAAAAGAATAATTAGGGGACACCCGGGTTTGAACCGGGGACCTCTCGATCTGCAGTCGAATGCTCTACCACTGAGCTATATCCCCGCTGCGTCTGTGAGTCAATTATGTGTATCAATGCTTAACAAAGTATCTATTGCTCTTCTTCAGTCAATCGAGTACAATATTTTTATTAAATCAAAGACCCAGAGTCAATCAATATTAATATCCGTGTAGTAACGGTTTAAGAATATATAATGTCACTACCCCATCTCAACCCGTGTGTGTCATAAAAGGCGACTAGGGAAGTATCTTAATGCAGATAAGAACACTGCGAGAAAAGAAAAATTCGAAACAAACCCTATGCCAAACCGTCTGACCAGCGTGGTATAGTAGGCTAAATTCCCTCCACATTCTTTGGAGGAGATTCGTGCCTAGCAGTGGGATGTTTATGGGTTCAAATGATGAAGCAGTGTCAAATTAACCTCGAAACATCCTGTCTTATCTATTAAATTTAACTACTCTTTGAAGTAAACATGAGCACTTCAGAGAGAGAGTTGGCTTAAAGAGTAAATCGTTTGCGTTCAGCATTAGGTTTTAAACTCTAAAGTTGCTCGCAAGAAACAAATGATGGGGAAACGAAATCACCGTAGTAATACACCGTTATACAACATTATGTTAGTATTGCCACCTGCAAATATATTGAAGTGCATAAGGTCGATAGTTGATTAATATTCACCGATTGCAGTATTAAACGATGTGTCAAGTTTAGTTAGAATAGACTTGTATTGTGCTGCAGCCTATTATGAATCTTACTGATATAGTAATCTGGAAGATCAACGTGTATGAATGTATTAATTTTCGTCATAATCCGGGCTTTGGAGATACAATTAGATTATAGATAGATACACATATTTATGTAAAGTGATAATCACCGCGAATGGATATCAACATTTGACCAAAAAGCAGATCTTAAAATTAAATCACTCTACTAGCATCTTATGAGACAAAATTCTCAACAGAACCTACAGCAATTCCCCATCCCCCAATGAACTTATTACCAATTCGACTCTTATAACTTTAAGAATATCTTAGAATTTTAATGTTAGAACCATCTTTCACTTAGTCTTTCACAATCATTACATAATATATAATGCCTTAAACGATATTACGCAGCATTCAAATAGCCCGCTCTTTTGGCATTTGTAGCTTTCTTAATAAAAATTATTTGCACAAAAAAAAGTCCACATATAACTCATTTAGGCAAAACGGAAAGACAGGCATTACAATATAATATATCAACCGAAGGTATTAGAAAGGCAGCAGCAAGCGTACGACGTTTACTAATCGACGCGCATGCGTGTCAAATCTGAATGACGTTGAAACAATTGCTTCTATTCACGCTTACAGAAGGTAGGCATGGGTGCACGATTTGATATGGGAAAATTTATAGAGGTTCCCTGTTTTTGACATGTTTTTATATAGGAAATAGTTTGTAAGTAAAACAGCTAGCCTTCAGAGGAAATATCTTTTGATATTGTCTTGCATGCAAATGAGTTCAAAGTGTGTAAGTAGGTTCTGAGGATCTCCTCTGAATCTCAATTTGAACTTAGTGGATTTCGATATCGCTGTCAAATGTCTGAAAATGTAATTAATAATGTAATTATTGTCACTATCGTATTCAAAAAAATTACAACTAGTTATATGAAAATGATTAAGTCAATTGTCGAAATTCCAAGTATCTGAATCAATTCCTGTTGATTTTTTTTTTGACAAAAATCTGTACTCTGTTGCTTAAAAAATTGTATTTCTTCTTCAAATGATGTCATTGTAAAAAGAAAATCAATACAGTCTTGCTTAAAAACTATTTACTCTTAAAATGCAATCAATTAGGTAAGTATAGTTATTAGACTCAAGTTATGGCTGCATTTTTATGTTTTTGAATCGGGTTTAAACATTTAAAAAAAAGTGATACGATTGGTTTAGTTAAACCAAATGATTACAACTTGAATAATAAATTTGATGCCACAGTTTTGATAAATTATATATTTAATCTGATTAAATACGCAACGTAGCCCAGCTCAAATGGATTACAGCAAAACATTGAGTGGCAAATTTCTAAATCCATCGTGAAATCATAAAATTCTCCGATATACAAAAAACATTAGATCTAACTTCCATCCGTCCTTCTTGTGGAAAGGCATAAATTTTCCTATTTTTTCACGTCCACCCACCTAATAGTTTTTACGCATCAAGCGGTAGTCGTATAGAAAAACGTAAATTACCAAAACGGATCGCCGGTAAAAAAGTGGGTTGGACGTTAGATCATTAGTGAGAGCCAATGGTCGTTACCTAAAAGTCATTAGCGTCAACTTTTACCGTAATTTGAGGTTGTATACCAACCTATATAAGTACCTACGCATATATATGTGATGCGCATTTTCATTATCATAATTTATGTAAAAGAACCAATTTTGTATTATTAGTTGCAACTTTCGATGATGACTTGATGGGGTGATCTTGATTGCAAAATTGAACCGGACTTGTTCTTGTGACTTTTGTTAGTGTTTTTTGTATAATTTGCTCGTCGGCTCCTCGAGTTTTAATCGAAATTGCAATGTTTTACATGTAATAACAGCATTTATATAGATGAGGAATTATCTTCAAATGTTTATTGCAAGTTATTAATAAGGTTCGCACGCCAGTTAATTTGTGTACCATTACAATTCCTATTAATCTCATTCTACATGCTTAGAATCATTATCATTATCATCATATCAGCCCAATGACGTCATTCTCACTCATACTCACTGTGGCGAAAATTATGGACCTAATTTTCGCCACAGTGAGTGAAAGATACCTAGATAGATGCTCAGAATACCGCAAAAAATAGATTTTGTGGCCTTTTATGAGCTATTAAATGTACATAAATACATATAGATCACGCTTCTTTCCCAAGAGCCCCCTTCTAGCGAAAGAAGCGTAGGCAGAGACTATTTCTTTCCACTTGCTACGATTCTGACAAACATCTTTGGCTTCTTCAACATTCATCAGTCTTTTCATGCATTCTCGCCGGTTTAGGGAACTCCTGATCTGTCCCTTCTTTAGTTAGATTTTTTAACTCATATTCTTTAAAAAAATTAACTCAATTAATGTTTATATCTCATGAGTTATAAAGATTTAAACTTCTCCTTTACTTATAATAAAATTATTTAACTTAAAATTTTCTTTTTAAAAGAATTAATTTTAAAGAATCACCTTGATTAGAGTGAATACGAATAATATAAACTTTAATAGAAATGGAATAACTACTCAGAATTATGGATTTTATTGTCATTTGCCGCCCAACTTTTACAATGGCATAACTTTTTACGCTATTCGGTGCAGTCAATTGTTCTAATTGTGCGGTACCATTACAATAATGTCTTATAATCACTGAGCTATTTGTAAACGCCGCGTCGGGCTGCAATGAGGTGTGGAAACGGACCGTTTTGCGGTGTGCGCTTTCAGTAAAGTTACCGTGGTACAATATGTTAGATGTAGCGAACTGTAGCTTCTAAGGATAACAGCTAATCTGTAAAACGTTACAATATTTAATATTGAAGCTGAAATGAAAAGACTGGTGAATGTTGAAGAAGCCGAAGATGTATGTCGTAGCAAGTGGAAGAAATAGTCTCTGCCTACCCTCTGTTGGGAAAGAGGCGTGATCTATATGTTTGTATTTAAGTATGTATGAAGCTATTTATTTCGAAAAAATAAAATCTGGTTTCATATTCCAAGTATGTATAATTATGTATAAGTATAAAAACATAACACACCCTGTACCCCTAATGGGCTTCTTTTTTAAAATCTGTATCACACTTACATTTCGTCAGCTATGTTAATAGGGGCAAAGAGCTTATTGTTATTTGCCAGGCTGCGGGTTGTTACTAAGAATTTCATGACAGAAAACTGCAACACTGGATTTCTGCAAGGTAATTACAATGATTATCAAGAAAATTTGTTTATAGACACATTCTGTAATGATTCCTACTACTTCATTGATCGACAATCAATGTGATTATCAAGGATCTTCTGACCTAGATTGACAGCTGTCTGGATCCAGCTCGATAATGTAACATTTTCGGACAGATCGATTTAGGGACCTTCAAGAAATCAGCATACCTACTCCTTTTTAAAAGATCGGTAAAACTGTAATGCATTTGTGGTGCATTTCGTGTTGCATATGCCCATGGATAGCCAAGATCACTTACCATCATATTTATGTTGAATGAATTAAAATGAATTTTCCAAAATTTAATAGCGGATTTTAATTCGCTAATTCCTATAACTTGTGACCACCACGTTAGCTGCATTACAGTAACGTTGCTGGCCGCACTGATGGCCAGTAGCTGTGCGGTTTAGAAATCGATTCAGCTATTCATTAATTTAATATATTTCCTGTTATTGAGCCCCTTTGTAATTGATATCTAGTTTAATAACGGACAGTTTTTTAATGTTTTACAAATTTCAAAACTATTTCATAATCGTGTAATACTTACTTTAAAAAGTTTTTGTTACATAATTACGATGAATATTTCGTTCAATTGCTATAGTGATAAGATTATTGCAGTTTAAAATAAAAATTGTGATATTTTTCACTTTAAGTTGTCTCAATTTTTTTCAATTCATAGGAAAACCACTCTTGTAATTTGGAGTCCGTGCAGTGACGGATTATCAAAACATATGTATTCATAATCTGCCCCATTTCAATCCGTGGGTGTCCTAAAAGGCGATTAAGGGAGAAACCTTAAACAAACAAGAGCACTGCGAGAAAAGGAAAATTCGAAACAAAACCCTATTTCAACTCGTCTGGCCAGCAGCGTGATAAATTCCCTCCAAAATCTTTGGAAGAGACCTGTGCCCTGCAGTCGGACGTTTATGGGTTGTAGTGGTTCTGGATTAAATTTTGTATTCATTTAGAATATTTTACACAAATCTAAATTATGAAGCAACTGCGCAGATATAAAACAAGAAACATACTTTAACCATTATTTTCCTATAAAAGTGGCATATCCAACATCTTCCCTTGGAATTGCTAAAATAAAATAAATTATGAATTCACAAAATTAAATACTTCATGTAATGAAAACTCACTTTAAAAATCATTATTTGTAAATTAAATCAATATACAATTCGTTTTGGTCCATTTAGATTGATTATTTCAAGTTCAAAGATATTAGGTAAATTATTTCACATACTATTTTAATCACATCAGTGTAACATTTAATTTAAAAGAGTCCAGTGTCATACAATTTAACTTCGTTACTATTAATATAGCGACAAGTCGCTTATAAATTATAATATTAATTACTGATAAGTATCACTACAGGACATGTTTGACGCTTAATACATAATGCAATACAACAGTTGTTGTACACTAATTAAAACAAATTATTTACTAAATGTTAATGACATACGCATAAACAATGTATTTTTTAAAGCTAGGGTAGCACTAGGGTATAAGCTCGGTATCGCGGGGACTTTACAAATACTATTCATCATTTCAACCTATTGCGGTCCACTGCTGGACATAGGCCGCTCCTAACACGCGCCATAACACTGTCCTCCGCTTTCCACATCCAATCAGACCCAGCGACCTTTTTTAGGTCGTCGGACCATCTCGCGGTCTCCACTCTAGGACACGCTTGCTCCACCGTCCATCGGTCCTTCTGCTGATATGACCACTGCCATTTCAACTTACTTATTATAACTTACTTCTAATAAATCAAACCCAGCAGCAATTTGGGTAATCGGTCCATCTAGTTTGGCGTCCTACTCTACGCTTGCCGAGTCGCAGTCTCCACTCCAGGACACGCTTGCTTTATATGGAGCGAATATACCTAGACTGGAGACAAATATCTATGAATCACATTTTACATGCACGAGGCGACAGTAGAGTTAAACAGTCCGAATATCAGTACAGAAGAAGATTCAGCAGTCCAGTAATTCACAGCAAATGTTTGAAAACTGGTTGAGCGGGAACTTGGCTGATTTTACGTTGGCTACTTATTACAAAAACACACTTTTTAAATTTTTGTCAGTCTGTCCGTCTGTCTGTTTGTTTGAGATTAACTTAGAAACGACTGAACTGATTTCTTTGATATATAAGTAAATGTTGTGAAAAAAAAAATTAAACCAATGAATATTGCAATGCGGGATTATTTGTCCACGCGAACGAAGTCGTGGGGACAGCTAATTAATTTATTTATATAAACAATATAAATACTTTGAAACTTTCTATTTTCGTATACAACAATAGGGTTATGCAAAATAATGATGACGTGTCTAAAATATAAGTGAAATTGTGTCGCATGTCAGCAGTGAGACGTTCACTCGTCACATATAATAATTAGTTTGTAAGACAAACGGGGCTCCGGAAACGAAGTAGGGTTGTCACAACATATTAGAAGGTGGTTTCATTGAAAATACGAAAAGACAGTAGTTTAAATTACATTAATTATTATTAATGTCTGAATTATCTGTTCAGACATTGTAGCAATACAATTGGTGTTATTGCTAAGAATGAGCAAAAGACATTACAAATATAATTTTAAAGAGTCTACAGATTATAAAGTACTGAAAATGAGATAATATAGGTAATACTTAATTTCGAGGGTAATTTGAAACTAAGTAATTACATGTATTTGATGACTTTCGTTGTTAATTTTCGGCAAAAAAATTTCAACTAACTTATTATTAATTATTCAACAAAATTAATAATAAATCTTGCCTGTGTTTAAGAAACACGATTTCTCATCAAAACATCTTGCAAGCAAATGCAAATTCTTGACGCGTTAATCCAGCACCTTTTATGTTAATTATTGTAGACATACAGAGGGGCTTAGAGTCCCCTTAGGGGTTTGCTAGAATAGTGATTAAATGTGCAAAGGCAGTGTCATTCAATTCAAGCAACAAGCTTTTGAATATTATTTAGACAATGTGTATTGTACCTTCAATAAGGGGGAAATTGTAAGGGAGTAAGAATTTCATAGTTCTATCTATACATAAGATTAATTGATAACGTACGCACCATTGCATTTGATTTTGATGCATTGATCATGTACTCGTATCATTATACATTCAATAATATTTTTAGTAGTATTAAGAATATAACTATTTCTAACTATTACGTTTCTTTCTGTGCATAAAAATGGCTGACGGAAAACTTACCATTTTCCTAGGAATTAATCTTAATGATTACAGAAACTCTAAACAAGTCCTTATTTTCTCAAATACACGAAAATAAGACTTGGATCATTATGTCTCTAACGTCGGTTAATATAACTACACATATCATAATTTTAATTTGAAGAATAACTTCTATATAATAATAAAACCTCGTCAATGTATAAAAAATTGTAGTCAAAACACGAAATTAGCTGTAGGCTCATTGCCCTTTTCAAGATATGATGAAAAAATTGCTTAATAGCTTAGTGTCAAAGTGAGTTGAAGTATTACGCGTTTGATGACATTTGCTGATAACTTCATTACAGAAGAAAATAATGGTACTAAATATACTATGCGTGATCAATAACTAATCAATACTGCAGTTTATATCAAAGTAATTAAAGTATGTAAAGTTATACCTTGTAAGGAAACAGCTGGCAATACATAAATTAAAAAAAAATATGTTGTAGCAATAGGTGGTAGAAGGCCTTCATTATCAATAAAGCTTTCAACTATTTAGATTTTCATTGCTGATAAAACGTTGGATAGTTATTCATGAGGTTGGAATTATTAGTTTATTATTATTTTCCATTAGGTAATTCCATCGCCATCAATTGAAATATTTATTGAGCAACTTTGTATCAATCACTCACCAGTCTAAATAAAGAAAAATATACAATCAAGTTAAATTTTTTACCAATTGCTGTAATTATAGTTTAATCAATAAAATCAATCCAAAAACCATAAATTTCACTAATTTAAAACGACACGAATTAAACTAGGAAATTACTCTAAATTTATATAATCATTAAACACACACACATCCAGAAAATCCTCATTTAAAATTGTTAATTTAAGTCCATTAACTTAAGTTAGTGTATTGCAATTGTAAGAACCAGATGTCAAGAATCAATAAACAGTTATTTCGTAATTTGATCTCGTCAACTATCACTATAGACTCCTCCCACTCCTTAACCCTCATTTTTAGTATTATAACGATTTCAAAATAGTAATAATATAATTAAGTAGCATTGAACAAATACATATTATGATGATTGATGAATTTAGAATACCTAGATTAATTACTATTTAGAATCCTTCTAAACTAGAATTTCTTCAAGTCGGTTCTATAGTCTGTAAATTCAGAAAATGTCGTTCATTTTATAACTAGAAGTAGCGCGGGGCATTACTCCCATGCGTTGTTCTTTATTTGGCCACTGCTCAGCGCCTATTGGCCGTAGAATGATGTTATATAGACCTTCGTCAATAAATTGGCTATCCAACAATGAATATTTTTTAAATGGGACCAGTAGTTCTGAGATTCCAGCGAACACACTAACTCTTCAGCTCTATAATGTTAATATAGATTATGTAAGGTTTTTAACCTGCTTGATGAATTTACAATACCTCTCCACCTAGATATTCCATTCATTTTAAGAAGAAAACACATCATTATAATATTACGAAACAGATTATGATTGTTTCAAGTTTGAAGCAACCCTAGTATCAAGCGTCGACACTAACGAGTCGACAGTGCTCGGCCGTTATCCAAATGCGGGTAAACCCGAAAATCCACTTAGCCTGCCTCAGAGAGGAAAACTTGCAAAAGGGTTGCAACGCATAGCTTAAAAACAAAGGGGTGTTTATTAAATTATTTTGTTGATATTTGATCTTCAACCATCTCATGTAAGGAAATTCCTACTAGTAATGTAGGTTAGTCATTCGAGGAGAGATTTATTTCAGAGTAGGAACATTATTGAAAATTTGGACTCAGAAAAAAAAGGTAAAGCTCAACTAATTCAGATGAAATTTTCGAAAGAGTTGATCAAATATTAAGGTTGATAACGTGAATATCATCTAATTGAATTAACTAATTGAAAGATAATAAAAGATAACTAACAATTTTATTGAGGAAGCGATAACGTAGTAATTTTATGAAAATGTGGCGCTACCTATAGACGTGTAGATTAGAATCACTTTGTACATTATTCCCCAAATAAAAATATGTCTTCAATGAATGATTACTCCATAAAACAGTAATCAAATCTTACAACGACATGGATGCAAGGACTAATAGTATAGGTGCATCAAGCCTAATCCGCTACATCTAATAAGGCAAGCCCTAAGCGCATTCCCACTGCCTAATTAGCCTCAACGTGCGAACATGTCCCAACTGTTGTCTCTTGTATAACGACATGATATTAAAACTTTGTACTTGTGTCAGGTGCCTTAAGAGAGTGCTAAGTTGTCGCCCAAATGACGCTTGTTTTGAATTACACTTGACTTTATCAACTTCTGTAACTATGGAAGTGGGTCAGGATATATTATTTTACTTATACTCGTAATTTAATGAAAGCGTGCATTGCCGATTGTTGGTGGTGTGTTTTATAAACTTCCGAAAAAACAAATCATTATTTTTATTATTCATCATTTCAACCCATAAACGTCCCACTGCTGGGCACGGGTCTCCTTCAGAGAATGTGGAGGGAGTAGCCTACTATACTACGCTAGCCAGACGAGTTGGTATAGGGTTTGTTTCTAATTTTCCTTTTCTAGAAGTGCTCTTATCTGCTTATGGTTCCCTTAGTCGCATTTTACGACACCCACGGGTTGAGTTGTGGTAATGACATTAAGTATTCTTAAACCGTCACTACACGGAAAAAGCAAATTGCTGTGAAGACATTGTTTTTTTTTATTTAGGTATAGGAAAAATCCAGTAAGAAAAATACATTCAAAAATATAAATAAGAAGCAGGAATAAATTATAATATCATTAGATGAACAATACAATATGTGTCTTTCAGTTGGACAAAATTTTGCCGTGATAATTAGTATTTTCATCATCATCATTAGCAACCCATTAAGTCCCACTGCTGGGCTCGGGTCTCCTCTCCTCTAACTAGAGAGCTGAGAGGGTTTAGGCCATAATCCACTCACGCTGGCCTAGTGCGGATTGGTGGAGCAGACATACTCATAGAATCTCTTCTAGAGTATGTGGGTTTCCTCACGATGTTTTCCTTCATCCTTAGCAGATGGCAAGTCACTTGACTAGTACATATAAATTCCACAAAGTGGAATCCACATTGGTACTGCCGGTCGGGATCGAACTCGGACCGCGTGATTAGCACGCCGGTCACTTATCCATTCAGCCACCATCGCATAATACTAATCGCAAATCCATGCGATTAGTATTTTACTTAAGTATAATTATTTTACCATAAGTTATCAGAACTCAAAAACTGTTTCCACAACATAACCGTCAATATAGCATCGGCAGCCAAATCCCCATCGAGTTGAACAGACGCGACATCAAAATGCTAATACCGAAAACTACGAGCGCGCTCTGAACACTCGAATAAACTACATTATGCTGGGATGTTCAGCTGTTCAGTTTTACAGCCCAGTCCGGGTAACAATCCTCGGCGGGGGTACAGAGCAAACTTTTAATTGGCATGCCATTAGGACGGGCGGTAGCACTAAGCGATTTGTGGTGTACCGGCCCCTCTCTCTCCCGAGGTTTTAATTTCTCTCTCACCTCTTAGGGTGTGTTGATTACGTATTCTGGATTTGGATTACTTGAGCCTTAGACGCGGCTCTGACGTAATTGTCGTTGATTGTCGACTGCACAAGTTTGATTCTTACTTGAATTAGGTTTGAACTTTGGAGTAATTATAATTTTTGAGTATGATTTGTGCTTGAGATGGGTATATTTCTTAACTGAATTCTATTTAGAAATAGTAAATCATTATATTCTGCATTTCACAGTTCACATTTTTCTGAAATCATAGGCACATCATAATCATACTACAGTCTATCAGATCACGGTCTTTAGAAATTAAATGTAACAAATTCGAATTTCCAACTAATTGAGACAATTGCAGCTTGGAAAAGCAAAATAAAATAAACATTAGCATTTACTCTACAAATAGGATTTCCAATATGACCATTTTCACATGGAAGTTCTAATTCACAAAGGGTTTTTCCAAACACTTTCCATTCACAAAATATTTAGTAGGCGAGTGACAAAACAAAACAAATCTTTTGTGCAAACAAAACAATGCAACTCTCAATTTTTAAATTAGTCAATTAGAAGTGGCGAGTTATTGTTGAACGTTGTTCACAAGCAGGACGGTCATGTCTTGAGCTAATGATACCTCGTTACCGCCACAAATCTCCAACATTACAACGTATTAAAACTCTAAAACTTCACTCGGCTCGCCATTTGGCTTCAACAAAAACTTTCTTACATCACAAAGATTTAAATTCTAGTCTCGGAGCGCGCGAACTCATGAAAATATTGCAAGGTTGTCTGAATTACGAAAGATTTTTGTATTCTTTAATTCATTGTTTTTATTTAAAAGTCTATTGATAAGTTAATTTCCAAATAGTGTTTAGACTAGACGCTTGTGTGAATTACCTAGATTAGATGTAGCCAAATGCGTAATACTCACCCACCTAAAGCAAGCTATAATAGAAATTATCAGATGATTGTAAGTAAATTTAGTATGTTAAAATATAAGGGTATTAATAATGGGGCAAAATCGCTATACTTATGCCATTAAGCTATGATTTATTAAAGACTAGTTGCTGCCCGGAGCTTCACTCCCGTGCCTTTTTGATTGACCACAACCCAGCTCCTATTGGTCAAAGAGTGACGTTATATAGCCGATAGCCTTCCTCGATAAATGGGCTATCTGACATTTAAGACTTTTTTCAAATCGGACCAGTGGTTACTGAGATAAGTGCGTTCAACCAACCAAACAAACTGGTTACTTATTGGCACTTGAATGGAAAAATAATTCTGTTACCAGTAAGATACTTGTACTAGAATTTAACAAACATAGGTACTTGTGATATTGGTAAGTACTTGTATTAGAATTGGTACCTACTTATGGTCTTATTGGATCACAACCATTACCAGCATTATTTGAATATGCATAAACACTTATAATTAGAACGGGTGATGTACGCAAAAGGAGATGAATCTAATTAGGTATCGTTAAATTTTTGTCAGGAAAGTTCAGTTTTTCATCTATTAGTACCCATGTACTCTTACATGAACAAGAGTAATTGTGATGTGTATAATTAAATTATGTTCTACATACCTACTGTATTTTTCTTTTAATTTTAAATATTTTTTTTAATAAATCAGTTTCATGACTCAGTAAAACTTTTTGAGAAAACATTAAAATCTATTTGAAAATCATTTTCTTCTATAGAAATTTGCAAGTGGCGCCACATGGCAACAGTTTGCAGATTTTCTTTCGCAACCCCTAGCTACGAAGGGATGATTATCGTTCACTATGCCTTCGATAGATGGCGCGCAGATGAAGTAATTCTGTTACGTTGCTTCGAGATGGCGTTGGCTTAAAAAATAAAATTTTATTAATGTTTTGCGCATCGAAATTAACAAAAAACATTACAAAAACGATTGGAATTATTTGAATATTTGAAAAATAAGTTTATAAAATTAATCAAAATAAATCACAAAATATCTTACGCTATTTTAAATGCATTCAGATAATATTTAAAAACAAATCACATTCAAAAATTAAAAATATTATTATTAAAATCAAAAATGTTTGTTATTAACAATTTTTTGAAACAAGAGTTCCATTTATTCTAAATTCAAATAGACGTGTGAGCGGGCGTCGCGCGCCGGCTGTCGTAGATTAGACACGCTAGCCGGAACAATTTTTTAATATCCCCAAACAAGGAAGGCGAGTTGCTCACGTGTTTGAAAAATGTGGACGTGGCGGCATACATTGACACAACAACAGTTTAGCAATTGAACTTTGTATGTAAGTAAAAAAAAAAAAATACAATATTAAATAGAACTACTAAGTACGAGCAGTTTATTTCTCATAACACATTTGCAAAAATAATATTTTTTCATTAAAAACAGTAATTCTATATTGAAATTTTCAGTATAAGCATGTGTGTGTGGCAAGTGGCAAATTGGCAATATGCTCACCCCCAATGGTGTCAGACCAAACATAGCTTGTAAAATATGAGTGTGTTGCACCTCTTTCTACCCCTTCGGGAAAAAGGCGAGATGCTATTTTTTTATAAATATTGATTTAATTTTGATAAACATTGATAACATATACGTTATAATTTTTCGATTGTCTTTACTTAAATGTTGTTTAAAGCTAAACAAATTAAGAAAAAGCAAGATGTTTTCATTACAACAAAGTGACATAAATTGATCGAATAGAAGCATATAGATATTTATATAGAGGAGTGCACATAAATGGTTGTGAGAAGTAAAGTATAGTAAGTATAATACTAGTTACTATGAACACCAACAATACCTTCATGCCTATTATAATTAAACCGTGAAACAGTAATTCATATCATTTCATAAATCAGGTTCACTCAAATATAAAATCTGCAAAATGTACTTTTTTGCTATTTTAATAAAACACTTTTTGCATTGTGGCTTTAGCTAATTGCAATTGCATTCTATATTCGAAATTGTTTTCTATATTCGAAATTACATAACATAATCTATTTCATGGAACAATCGGAACATGTACTCCTTTCACAGTAAACTGTCATGTCTACACTAAGACAGCACGAAAGGGATATTAACAGTGCGCCAGTTTGACAGGGACAATACGTGTCGTGGTCGGAATTAGCATACACACTTGTCGCATGCACTTGTCGACTGTTACTATATCTATTTCGTTCGCAAACGACTATTTCTGTAAGTGTGAGTAGGACAGAACACGCACTAGGTGCTATGTAAGACGTTGGTAGTATGCATACCGTAATTCTTTTGTTTGAATTTGATTAGATTATTTTTAGCTCGTCATACTTGTACGTTCTAAAGTTTATCTGAATAGCAATATCAAATAATTGTTCTATGTATGAAATACCATGGTATCTCGTAGAGTTCTGCAAATTCATGTAATAGAAATTTTACAAACAGTACTCTTCACTCCGTTGCTAAGCACAACTATAAAATCATCTCCCAAGAAAACAAATTATCAGTAAATTAGGCATTGTAAACATTTTTTATTGCATTTAATTTAGACACAAAGGTAGAGTAGTATTGTACTAGGTACCCGTAATCAGTAAATTCTGTTGACGATTGATAATGTTATAAATGACGTAATTGAATTGTAGATTTCGCTGTTCTGGTCATAGAGGCTATTCAAACACCTGTGTAAAATTTACACTTACAGCATAATGGCGCACCCACACTACATTTAAAAAATATAGCGAACATTTACAAATTATTGCAAAAAAGATACCATTATTATGAAAAACTTTGAACGTTTGTTTTTATTTTCTAAAAGTCATGATGTTATCTAATATTGAACAACGTTTGAAAACATTTCGTAAAAGAAGTTTTTGGCACCATTAAAACTAATTCAATATTATGTAAGTAAATATAGTAGGTACATACATACTATAAAAATGTCCGTGTAGTGACGGATTAAGAATACATAATGTCACTACCCCATCTCAAACCGTGGGTGTCGTAAAAGGCACCTTAAGCAGACAAGAACACTGCGAGAAAAGAAAAATTCGAAACAAACCCTATACCAACCCGTCGGGCCAGCGTGGTATAGTACCTAGGCTAAATTTCCTCCAGATTCTTTGGAGGAGTTCTGTGCCCAGCAGTGGGACGTTTATGGGTTGAAATGAATAGAGTAGGTAAGCAATAATACATTTCAATTTCAAATAGATTAACAAAATCTAAACCTCTTAACTTAACTATTTACACTAACTAGTAACTCTCAGTCTCATTGCTCAAAATACAGTAATAATATTCAAATTCCGTTTAATTTTTAGCAACAAAGCTTCAAGGAGGGAGTGGCTCCACAAACACGGATTTCCAATTAAGCTAGGGTCTGATTGGCAGGTCGTTAGTCAACGTTGCACTGTGAATGTGGGCGAACGTCTCGGCACCGATGCTTCGCTATTATTGATGACTTATATACAACGTGTTTAGGCTTCAAGTATTTTCTCTGGTGTTCTTCGTTATTGTGCCTGGAGAAGCTTAGGCTTTGATTTTAATAAGAGATGGTTTGATTATTGCCAAAATTATACTAAAATAAGGATTTTATAAGAACCTGAATAAAATCCAAGTTCTATCGATTGCAATATTCGATGCCATGTACAAAGTTCGTTTATAATAGTATATATATAGTATATATATATATATACTATTATAAACTATAGTTCTAGAAGTCGTAATACTTATTGGCGAAATAGTTTGTCAAGATGTATTTGTGTGTCTGAGTAAAAAAAAAAATTTAATCTAACAGCAAAATTTTAATTTGAACCTTTTTTTTGCGATAAAACTAATGTGACCCATTTCACTATTCATCATCATCTGTTAATCTATGTTTATGCATACAGGGTAGAAAAACAAAACGGGCACTTGCATTACTTAAGTACTCTTATAATCAAGCCAAAAATTTTTGAGTCTGTTCCTAATATAATTAAATGATTTAACCTCAAATAACCTCAAAGTTGAATTCTTTCCTACAGTAATAAATATGTCTTGAAATTCCTAACAACTGTTCCAATTTAAGCTCTGGGAAATATTAGCGGTCTCTATTAGGCATCATTATTTAAATGTAACTAATCAGTCTAACATTTCCCGGAAACTATATACTACGCATCATAAAACAACTTTTATCAAATAGCTTTTAATTTGAAATTTCATTGACTGGCGTACAAAAGGCACGAGCGAGTTACGCTTCAGTTCACTGTCGTTAATTATCGGTGTCTATATAAACATGATCGATTACTTACCAACGTACGAAGAGTGAAGATATCAGAGGAAAAAACATTAAGTGTATTCCTATGTAGGCTGTGATATCACTTTCATAGGCCGATGTTCATGCAGCCCCTTTGAATGTTTGCGAACAGAGATTATCATGGAGATGGAGTCTTTTGAACTCAACTTTAGCAGTTTTGCTTGTAAACTTACGTGAGGTGATGGAATAAGGATACAATCTAGACAATATGTAATAATAATAATAATAATATTCTACCACAATTACACAGCGCCATCTAGTCCCAAATTAAGCAATTATATTTGCTTGTGTTATGGGTACTAAACAACTGATATACTACTTAAATACATTTTTTTTTTGTAAATACATACATATAATAGATAAATTACACCCAGACACTGAACAAACCTTTATGCTCATCACACAAAGATTTGTCCTGGGTGGGGATCGAACCCACGACCTCCGGTTTAGCAGTCAGGGTCACTAACCACTAGACCAACAGGCCAGTCACCTCTTCTTGTCTTTCTCAGATAGTTGCAAGAGGTAATAACGGGAATCTCTAAACAAAAGGAGTGAATAGGTTTCTTAAAGGTTGACAATGCACTCGTGATGCCCTATGTTGCAGGCGCCCATAGGCTACGGTAACCGCTTACCATCAGGTGTCTGCCACCGTCGTGGTATGAAAAAGTAAAACCAGCATTTATGTTTACAGCATGGGAATAGTAGGTTATTATACTCGACTTGTGAGAAGAGTCCTATGCCTACTAGAACGTAATGGGTTGTTTTTTGTAAATACGTGATGGTATTGTAGAAGATTTTGAAGACATTCATATATTTAAGATTTATTATAGCATTAATTAATGTGTTTCAGAAATGGAATAGAACTCAATTAGTTCAAGATGTGCTAGTAGTATGTAGTACTATTTATAGCAATACGTAAACCAACATAGTTTAGATATATTGGCAATGACTAAAAATAGTTTAGTTTTTTACCAATATCATTCAAAATAAGCATACGATGTCAAATAGCAAGCCATCATAGCAGCTAATAAACGCCTGAAATTCCAGAAATATGACTGGAACTTTGTTAAATTCTTTTATTTAAGAGTTTATTCCTTGGCGGTGGAGTAAACGCGACAGTTCACTACCTTCTACCTTCTTTTTGATATCTTGATACGATACAATACTCGTATACCTATTATATAGTATATGTAAATATTGAAAAATAAACGAAGCACTACTTGCAATAATCGACTCTATTCCGCCCATGTTCCGATCCTACGTTACTGAAACTATATTATAGTAAGGCGTCGGGAAAAAAGCAAAATGATTCAATCGACCACTCTCCACTGTCGATCTGTCTTCGTCACTGTATCGTGTGTTTAGTCGTCTATCGATTTATTGTTACTATGAAAAACTGACGATTTAGAAACCGTTTGGCGATTTGGAAACAGTTTTAGGTTGTATTTTAGGCATTTTGGGTACTAAAGTTTGGTTATGTGCGATGTTTCAAGCCACATTTTCACATATTTGTTTTGCAATTTAGTTTGCAATTTACGTTTTATATCAGTTGTCTAGTATCCATATTACAAGCATTAGCTTAGTTTGGGACTAGATGGCGCTTTGTGTGAATGTCCAAATAATATTTTAAAAAAAATGTAGTTTCCCAGTACCTTCTATCAGATATTAAGCACATTGTACTTAATAGCTTTTTTATAAGTTTATTTTATTTGTTTTTTTTTTAGGTTTTAGAATAACAACAGTCTAATAGAAATAATTAACAAATTTAAATTACTAACTAACGACCAATTATAGTTATTGACAATTATACATATGAAGGTATGTACACATAGGTTTCAACCATTTTTTCCGCTCTAAGCAGTGACTAAGGGAAGGTTTACTTCTGGCTTAAATTAGTTGAACTTAAGTTTCATCTTTGTAGAGTCATAGACATCGATATTTTATAAATACATTACACCTACGTTACCTAAAAATATTGAATAAGTTGGCAGTTGATTTAAATTTATTTCAACATAAACTATTTTCCCAAGTTCCACTATTTTCTTATGCAAATCTATGTTAATCCGACATTTTCACGTTTAATTTTATTTCTGGCCACATTTCTCGAATGATATTGTCTCGTAAATCAGTCGTCGGGTGTTTTTCTTGGAGAGGCCGCGTCCGCCATGTTTTGTTTAGAATCACGCACACCCTGTCTGTGTTGCTTCTGCGATTGTGATTTACAACTCTTGAATTGTTTTATCACTAGTTTTACACGTAATTTGAATGTGTTTTTAAATAACATTGATATTATTGTCGTTTATTAGACAGGTGACATAGTTAATATACATTTCCTGTTTGTAAATTAATATTATTTGCACATTATTTTTACATGGTGTTGCAAGTCGTGTATATAAAAAAGTTTATAAAATACCCTGACTCTATAATAATGAAATACCTATTGGAAAATAATTAAATAGGTTATAAGTTTAAATTACTGTCAATCTTGTCCCATTATTTGACATACTTACTAATTTTAATAAAAACTTGTATCTGAAGTACTAGCATTTACCTATTTAATGAATAGTGCTCGAAACATTGTTTATAATGATTATGAAAAAAAAAAATAACAATTGATTTATCCACCCGAGCAAAGACAATATTAAAAAAATATTTCTCTACTTATATTATTATGTATTATCGTAACCTAAATATGCCGCCAATCTATACTTACCACCTTGACTCAACATATACAAACAGGCTCAGAATATTAAATGACCGGTCATTTTAGATTTTTACTACTTTTGGATCCATTGGGCCAGCTATGACGTAGTTCGGTAGAAAGTAATTATTGTTATTCTAATGGATCGTACGGGCATTCTGAACATTCCCTATTGTAAGGAGTCCAGGATCGAAGCTCTGATTAATGATTGTGCAGCGAGGGACGAGCTAGGGGCAACTTACACAGTGACAAATTTTTTAGTACAAATAATGTTTGTCTAGTTTTAAAACCAAACTAATATTATAACATTTAATAGGTTCTTAAAAGTTGATGTTCTGGGTGTTATTGACGTCAATTGGATAAGGTAACTACTTACCATCACTTGCTTTCCATCATTGAGACATAAAAATAATGTTGGTTTAGAATTAGATTTTTTATGTAGGAAAAAGAAGTATTGTGACTAATATACAAATATACTTAAAAAGTTCAATATACGTATATATTGAACTTTTTAAGTATATTTGTCACGAAACCTCTATTTTTCACATAAAAAAACTGTATTTTTATATAAAATCCTCATTCGAAAAAAGCGATTATGATGAGTTTTATTTGGTCCAGAATACAGAAGATTTTTTTAAATATTTTTTTAAGGAAAACCAAAATGCTAACAAATTATAAAAACTTAAATAATTGACTGCATTATGACAAAGTTCGTATAAAATTGAACATCACTAAATATTAATATGAAGGAGGAAGGGAAAAAAGTTCATAAAATAAAAAAAAAATCACCACCATTTATTTAGTCATGTCACTAAAGAAGCAGGCATAATGGGTTGTCGATGATGATGTAGCTGAAGAAGCGTGATATGCATCTCTGCCTACCCCGGGGATAATCAAAAGTTAATTGATTTTATTATTTAAAATATGCTCCGTATACGTGTCCCTTAACTCCGGTATCAGGGCATTATGCCGAACGAAGAGATTATGCCATACAGTTGACCGACCGTGTTTGTTTGCTGAAATCGACAAGCATAGGCCCCACCGACATCACACGATGGGAATACTGATCTTTGATAGCCATTGATTTTCTGTACATTTGGAAATCAGTCCAAAAGCGGAAGGTACATTTTGACGGGTGTACCAAATATTCGCATAATTAATTCAAAAGTTAACTGTATGACAAGAGCGTAAGGTTGATTGTTGTTCACAGTATTAATTCATGTTGAATCTGAATGACTGGCCTGTTGGTCTAGTGGTTAGTGACCCTGACTGCTAAGCCGGAGGTTGTGGGTTCGATCCCCACCCAGGACAAATCTTTGTGTGATGAGCATAAAGGTTTGTTCTGTGTCTGGGTGTAATTTATCTATAATATGTATGTATTCACAAAAAAAAATGTATTTAAGTAGTATATCAGTTGTTTAGTACCCATAACACAAGCAAATATAATTGCTTACTTTGGGACTAGATGGCGCTGTGTGAATGTAGTAGAATATTATTATTATTATCTCAACCTATAAACGTCCCACTGCTGGGCACGGGTCTCTTCCAAAGAATATGGAGCGAATTTAGCCTACTATACCAAGCTGGCCAGACGGGTTGATTAGGGTTTGTTTTGAATTTTTCTTTTCTCACAATGCTCTTGTCTGCATACTCACTCTGTTAGTCCCTTAGTCGTCTCTTGCAACACCCACGGGTTGAAATGGGGTAGTGACATTATGTATTGTATTCTTAATCCGTCACTACACGGATTGTATTAATTACAGTATTCATTACCTATTTAAAAATACTTTTTATGAATTTTAAATAGAATTAAAATTATTTAAGTAAGTATATAAATTGTCATATAAATTTTATACATAATTTAAATGCGTATTAAATACATAATTAAAAAATAATAATTACTAGGGGTGTGAACTTTGTGGTATTTAAACGGAAAATAATGCAATAAAGCTGTCATAACTAGTTCATTATAAACAATAAATAATTAATCGACTGACATATCATCGAAAACATCTATAATTAATAGAACAACAAAAAAAAACAGATAATTAAACCCCGTTTAAATAATAAACGAGTCACTCTATTTTTGCCACAGCTATTTTTAATATCAACCAAGCATATCTACCTACATACAACAGTGACACTCTTCGTAATCATGCGTGTAACTCTATGACAAATGTTTCTAAAAATACAACAATAAGACAAAAAGATAAACAAACATCTTTATTTTTCTTTTGTGTTGTAAAAAGCTTTTCAATTTACTCACTTTGAGAGTCGCCGAAACTTTTTCCATTGCTTAGGAAGTCATAATTGTCTTTATTTATAGTATTGTCGTATTTTTAAATGTTTGTTGTGAAATTGGCTAAGGGTATACAAAACAATAGTGATGATGTTATGCGAAATTTTGTTGTAATACAAATCTGTCGGCAACACACCTGTCTTGTCTGGCTAGCGAAAAACACTAGTGTAAGGTGGGTTATGAAAAATTAAATCTAAATTGCCTTCCTTAGATGTGTTTTTTGTGGAACATTTGTTATGTAGTTATATTGTTTTTATTACAATGGTAGTGTTTAATGATAATACGTATATCCCCGTATGTATAAATTAACGTTCATGTTAACTAAAATGATAATTTACTTTCAATTGAAAATACACACAAAACAATTGGATTTAGGACAATATTATCGATAAAAGTTCAAGACTAAAGAACTTTTAATAGAAATATGGAGTTGCAAGAAACTGATATTTTATCATGTTAAAATTGTATGTTTTCAGAACAAAGTCTTGCATACAAGCATGGTATGAAGTGACCTGAACACTGGACATGTCTCGTTGAAACAACCCACAATCGGTCGAGCAAACTGAACATAGCTTTACAGTTCCAAGTTTTACAAATATTCTACGTAAAACGGGTTACTCACACTGACTGTATTAGGAACTAAACAAAAGAACTTCCGTACGGTACGTCTTTCTAGGATCCCGTTCTCAGTACAGGCCATAAATCTTCAAATTTACCACTTTAACTGTTAGTCGGCGAGTTTACAAAATAATGGTGTTAGACAATGTCCTGATAATTGTCCAATTGTCAATACGAAGCGAGACTAAATTCAGCTTTGTTTACATATTTTTGAAGCAGTTTGAAAGACATGGACACACGTCTTGAGTTGGTGACATATATATTTACTCTTACTGTTTTAAATTTATACCTTTTAATACTTATATAAAACGTCACAATTTTTTCCACTAGGTAATAGATAAACAAAGGTGCTAGTCCGGGATCCCTGGTCCAAATTTTTTTTTTATTACTATCAAGCAAATTTTTCGTGAGTAGCTTCATTTCGATGAGACGCCCAATAATTTCGTATTCCAAAAGTTTGATTGTGGTAGCTAATAGACGTAGCAAGGGTATACCGGACCGGGAAGGAAATACCGGGATAACGTACCACGCAATTTGTAGGACACTATGACTGTTCAATTACATAAAAAATAATAATACTTAAATAATTTATTTATTAACTTTGTCCTAATAATTAAATATTTAGCATACTACAATACGAGAAAGGTAAAATAGAATACCTACTTCAGTGCAGGAGGGCATTATTCAAAAATATAGAAACCTCGCTAAAAGTATTTACAACACATTTTTCAGCAAAATATTTTCGGCAATTTTGGTTTGAGTAAAAAAATCGCAAAACACGAAAGCAGGTAAAATCCCGGTTTTATGGCAGGCGGCATACGACCTTCAAAGGACTGTGAGACAGAACTAGAAAGTATTTTATTGTTTTAAGGCCCCAATAAACTGCATATTTGTATTCAAGAAGCCGCCTTCCATGTTTGCAATGGGCATACCGACAAACAAAACAATGGAATATACTAGACTACTTAGGTAGGTTTTAGATATTAGGCTTTGTTTAATGAAAAGGGCCGACATCGGCAGCCTTAGTAGCTGATTGGTAAAAGATAAAGCTTAGATGAAACAATGTTAAAAAAGTTTTGTTTTACCCGTCCTGTTTTCTCAGTAGATGGAATATGCCGACTCTTCTAAAATATTCGTATCAATTGTTATAGCTGACAAAATATACTGGATTGTATTTTGTAGGTTATTTGGTTTTACATCATAATGATTATTTTTTGACTGGGAACCAAACATCTAGAGAAAGAAATTGTACCTACGCACTTTGAATCCATTGAAATATGTGGATACTCCCTTTCAGGTGTTCACCTAAATCTCCTTTTGTATTTTATTGATACTGTACAAATATCACTAAAACGACAGATGTCAAAATTTTTTCGCGCGAACCATAAATTAGAGAAAAAGATCCAAAGTAAATATCAACCGAAAAGCCCCGCGGCAAAACCAAATACAATATTCTGAATAAGCCATCGATTGATTTCGCAAGATTAATGGTTGCACATTGTCAGCGCCACAGTATGACGAGAACGCTGCCCAAATTTGCGCAACCAAAATGTATTTTATAACAGTAAGTATAAGGACTAACAAATTCTATTTTTGAAATCTGTTTGAACTGACATAGCAATGAATGGTGTGCACTGTTTTTATTTGGAGCGTTAGAAAAATATGCCTTATACGTTAGGTCACAAAATACAGAATCGATTTCTCAAATATTTAAGATTTAAATCTTTTTGATACTGGCCAGTAAAACTTGGGGTTCGGTAGAAATTGATTTTGGAATTCAGTGTGAAATTGAAATAAAAGTTTTTTATTTGAAAGCAGAGTCGACACAAAGTGGAAGATTGGCTCTACGGTTAATCTGACGATTAAATATTTATTTGTTTGGATTTAAAAACCAATGATGTTATTTGCTTCGATTTAAATTATAAGTAACATTAGCGTGTAATGGGTTGAACTTGATGTTTATGATTTACGATTTGTTTTTTGTATTTTATTTCAGCCTCTGTATTTCACCTGAATATTTAGAAGGCAATGAACAATATTAACATTATAAATATGAGGACAAATTTATTTTTATAGCAATATGCACTTATTTAAAAGTATTTATTTTATAATATAAAATAGGGCTATAAAATCTTTTAAACTTTCGTCTTCTTCTTTTAAATTATTATTAATCTTTTAATTTTTCTATTCCTTAAATATAATACGTGACGTAGACTCATTATATAATAATTTAATAAATATGGCTAATGTTTGATTAAAATAAAACACTAAAGTCTAACTTAATGTCATTGTTCTAAAGGCCTTTTTTTATTCATAACTCATAGTTTACTTCAAACATTGTTTTTTAAACTTACAATATGTCACAATATGTAGTTCATTTTTGTAAACTAATATACTTAATATTGTGTCAAGAAAGTAATAAAAATATCTAACATTTTAAAACAAAATGTCAAAAAATTTAACTAATATTAACTAGTACATATCACTAGCCGACAGAAAATTCGTTCTAAATGTAAGGCGGCAAACAATAGAGCCATTCTGGTGGGTGTGCGTGTGTAACAGATGTTCGTCCACTCTGTTAGGAGGTGTGTACTGTGACAAAGAATGCATATGTCGTCCTTGCCACCGATATAGTGTGTGCGCGGCTTTACTATTGGACGAAGAATAATGCGAACGTTGCATGAGCTTGCAATTATACTGTAGGTATTGTACGTACTCGTATGTAATGTTTGTGTTGCTACAGTTTATATGAGTATTTACTTGTAAAAATATTAAATAAAGGATTAAAATAACAGTTTATAGAAATTAATTATTGTTACAGGTATAGGGATTTTCGATTACCAAAGTACCGCCAGTCTTTCATCAATTAATACCACGAACTTTTTATACCAGGGTGTAAATCGGACAGAACCCGTGAACCCCACACAGTGAACGATGGGAAGATATCCATTTTTTTAAAACGACATCAGCGACTATTGGCGACTATATTCATCTAAATCAAGAGTCCAAGGTTTAATTTGTTATTTTAACTACGTAACAATATCATCATCTTAGCGTATTGTAGTCCACTGCTGGACGTAGGCCTCTCCTAACACGCGTCATATCACTCGGTACTCCGCCTTCCGCCTCCAGTCCAATCTAACGATCCTTTTCAGGTCATCAGTCCATTTAGATGGCTGGCATCCTACTCTATTCTTACCGAGTTGCGGTCTCCACTCCAGGACACGCTTGCTCCATCGTACATTTGTCTTTCTGCAGAAATAACTAGCCTACTGCCACTTCAGCTTACTATGTGCTATTCTATGAGCTAACAATATGAAGAATTGTATTTACTAACAAAATACTTTAATAAAACTATAGATACTTACTTCAAAACTAGAAGATTCTCAATTACTTGCTATTTTTGGAGTTGAAATTAAACCTCTTAACCCGCTGCGTGGCCTCAATGTAAACAAAAAAGATGAACTAGCTATGTACTTACTTTTTGTTATGAGCCTTATCAATAATATTGTTTAGTTTTAATTGACAGCTTATTTTGTTAATGGAATGATAAAAGGGCGATTGTGAAACTTATTCATATGCTAATAAAGTTTAAATAACAGCGAGAGCAAGGATTTAAATAAATTAAATTTGAACAAAACTGTTAATTGCAATTTAATTCATAACTGTCTTTATAAACACACTGGAGAATAAAATTATGAAGATTCAAAATTTGAGGGTTACCTCGGAATCTCGACAGATTGGTCGATTCCAAAATCGTTTGAAAATAACAATTGATATTGCTTTTTGCTTGATGGTAAGTGTTTACCGCAGCCTATGTATGCCTTCAACTCCAGGAATAATACATTCGTACCGATTCTTTCGGAACAATTTAACACGCTAGATTTGTGATGCGTATTTCATTATTGGTTAGATAACTTTTTACGAAATGTGTGCGCTAATAAAATAAAATAAAACTTAAATGAGTACCTTTTACCGACAGACTACACGGGCAAGCTAATTGTACCTATTTAAAGACAATAATTTAAAATGAAAATAACTTTACTACAACAGAACTATTGGAAATCTCTCGGAGAGGAGAGGATTCTATGATGATAAAATACTAACTAAGGACAAGTCGCAAGTCGTGTCGTCGCCACATCGTGTCGCGTCGCACGCGCATGCATGCTGCGCTATTGTACCGACCCCCGATTGAACTGTTACACGTCTCTATGAATTATGTTCCTTTACTTGAATTGTTGAATACAGAGTGTGGTCTTTTAGAAGTATGCAAAACTAGTAGGTATAGAATAATCAACAGCTTTATAGAGTAGGCATTTTATGAAAGTATTTAAGTTACTTATAACAAAAAATACACTAACTAAAATTTTTATCTTTCTGTCTGTTTGTTTGATGTAAACTCGGAAACAACTTAACCGATTTCGAAGGGACTTTTACTGGTGGATAGCTAAAGTCACAAGGAGTACTTTGGGCTAATTTGGACAACTAAATTAGCTGTCATCTATACGTATTTGAGTCGTACTAAATTACGTTTCAGCGAATATTTTTTCTGTATTACTTGGTACGCAAATTTAGAAACACTGACTACTAGGTAATTACATGAAGTTTCACTCACACAAAGCCTCACACGGAAACCGTATAGTATTTGCCTTTTTTGCTTCATCATGACTAATCAAATTCTAACAAGATACAATAATAATGTAACGACTTAGTATATAATTGTACAGATATGAGTATTGAGTAAGTATTATCATTTCGATCAGTCTGTCTGGTTGATAAAATTAAATAGGATTGTTCTGTCGAATTGTGCAAAACTTGTAGTCTTTCATTTTGTGAAAAAATGAGTCTAATCTTTATATATATAATTCTTCTGTACGTGTGTTGACAGTGAACTCCTCCTAAACGGCTGAACAGATTTGAATGAATTTTTGTGTATGTGTTCAAATGGATTCGAAGATGGTTTAGATTCACAAATAAACCCAGCAGATGGCACTGCAATCAATTGGTATATTATATAAAGTATTTTATTATCCTTAGAAATTTCATTGAAAAATGTATTTCTTATAAAATTATGTAGGTACCCTAAATCAATATCCAAATAATTGTATTTTATCACAGATGAAAACAGGTTTTAAAAACACCCTTTATAAAATACAAGCGCAAATGCAGCACAGTGACACACATACGTGGCTTAACACTAAACCAATAATAGAATAAAATCAATCCATGCCACCCTCTCACACGCACACCAATGCAATCAAGAAATTACCTATGCCTACGCGCACACACGTACAGATTATTGGAAATATTGGCTTTGTAAACATTTAAGGAATATTCGCAAAATGTTCCGCCAATCGGACCATCTATACCCTTCTCACTCACCCTAATTCAACAAAGGAATAAAAGAACGAGACAACGCACCCAGTTTTACAACTCTGCGGAGGGACAATAGTGACGCTATTGTTGAAAGTACCCCAACTTTTTTTTAGGTCATATAAAAGTATTACATTTGTTAGGGTCGTGCGTCTGTATACACTTACATCATTCGTTTCGCAGTCAACTCGGGAAACGGACATCGTCTCCTACGCAGTTTATTTTGTGTGAAATATATGAAACCAGTAAAAGTGATAATAAGTTTAATAACATTATGTCTTTAGCGGCAACTTCCAATCGTGCTAGTGAAATGTGGAACAATAATACAGATGTGAACGCTCAAAGTGCAAGACATTCAAAACCGAATGGATACAAGCCACATCCAACAATGATGCCAGAATACTACAATTATCAAAATAATTACTATGCTCAAAACTGTGATTACTCTGCTATGATAAGTACTGGTTTCAGTAAATCCTATGGACATAATGATGAAATTGTAAAGTCAGAGCCTACCTCTTGGCCAGGTTATCATCAAAACTACATGAATGGAAGTCAATCTAATATGGAAATGATCAACAGATGGAGAGAAATGAATTACTATGCACAACAACAGCAACAAGAACACTACGGATATGAACAAATAGTGAACCAAGTAAATCAAGTTAGTAATAGTTTAGAACCTAAACACGATGATACAAGAATTAACTCGCCTAGTCAGTGCAGTATTACTGATACTAGTTACGGATCTCCACAAAGCACAACAAGTAATTTCAAACCACCAACACCAGAGGTTGATGATTCACCAAAACTAAGAGCCTTAATAACAAAGCCAAAGAACAGAAACCCGTCTCCTTATTTTATCAAATGTGACAAAGCGTATACGCAAGATATGCTGCAGCGGATAATGTTTAATCCAGGCGATGTGAGTGATTGGGAAAAAAATAATGAGAACGCAGAGAAAGAATGCAATTTGTCGCAATTTCATGGTGGATACGAGACCGTAGAGAGTCAAACGTCAATCAAAAAAGATACTGTGGGTGGGGCGGCGGAAGGCGCACAGTCATCGCAGGAGTCCGCGGAACCCTGTCAGGACATGACGAGGGTTGAAGCAGGCGGGGACAATGCGGATTACGCTGAGAACAAAATGGCCGCTGCACATGATTCGCAAGCCTTCTACCCTTGGATGAAGAGCGTCAATGGTAAGTTCAATATACTTATTTGTTTTTTCTTATTGATTTTATCCTTAGGAGATGATATTTTGTTTCCATAGCCATGATTTAACTAATAAATTGTTCTTGTTGATTGCAGGAGATGACAAAAAGGAGGGCTCAAAACGAACAAGACAGACGTATACTAGATTTCAGACATTAGAATTGGAAAAGGAATTTCATTTTAACAAATATCTGTCAAGAAGACGGAGAATTGAAGTATCGCATGCTTTAGGACTTACAGAAAGACAGATCAAGATTTGGTTTCAAAACAGAAGAATGAAAGCCAAAAAAGACGGTAAGCTGACCACATCACCTGATCCTTATGGTGTTGATGATATCAGTGCCACGAAATTAGGTAACCTACCTGAAAATATGGACACTAGACATCGCATGCCACTTATGGGTGAATATCCAAATATGGCTAATTTCCACATGAATGCTCCATCAAATATCCCTTATATTCCAGAAAATATACCTCAAAATTTCATGATGCCTTCGTATGATGGTGTCAAAATGTGACATTAGAAATAAGCACGTTTTGTAAAATATATATTATTACGATTAATTCAATAATTTATAATTTCAATGTTATGCATCCTGATGAAAAGCCTCATAACATAACTGGGTAAGCCGTTCTGCTGGACATGGCTACTTCCAGTTAACGCGAAATTATCGCAAAATCAATGATACTTATTAATCGATTGCTCAATCAATATAGTTAGTCATAATTACATATACCATCTTATAGTATTGTCAACGTTGGAGTTAAAACACGTAATTATGTAAAAAAATGTTTCCAACTTGATGCAGCTGCTAAAATATTGTGATTTTTTCTTATTCAGAAGATTAGTTGATTTATTATCATGTACCTATGTATAATTATTTTGGGAATGTCAGGTAAATTTGAACATGAAGAATTTTTAATTAAGAAAACAATATTATTTTTGGAATTCATGTTGAACCAGTCGATATAATCAGTCAGATAATGATAATTTTAAAGGTAAGATAAATCATTTTGATCATTATCAATCTTTTTTTTAATATTATATTAAATTTTAGATTATTTAGAATAATAATATAAAAAATATAAGTTATAATAATGTAAATATTAAATTTAGTTATAAGAAGATGGTTCCTATACTTAGATAAGTACTTATATTATAATGTACATAGGTTTAAGATTGATTATTTATGGAAAATTATTTTTGTACTTCTCTAGTCAGACTCAAAGGCGCTAATAAAGAAAGAGGAGTTGTGATTCCTGATTATTAAAATACCGGTTTTTTATTTCACTATCTCTCCTTAAAGTAAAGTATACCAATATATTGTCATCTCTCTAGCATTCCCAAATACAATATAGATAGAATGAGACAGCAATACATAGGAGATACTGATTCTTTGCAGAATAAAAGCATAATTTTATTTATCCCACCAATTTCAGTATCCAAATTTCAAAATTTTTTTGATGGTCCTAATTTTTGGGATTCACATAATGTTATTTTCACTAATAAAATCATCATTAACAAATATATCCAGATATTGAACATAGTGACACATACATTTTCTGCCTATTACTATTTCTAACGTATTTAAATAAGATTATAATAGTACGAAAACAGCAAACATGGTTAACAAAAGCTAAAGACCAGATCCGTTTAAAGTTAACTCTTAACACAATAGGATAATCGTTAACAATGTGTAGAACCCTTTCGGCCTCAGTTTAAAGGGTTTGGTGAACAACCAAGCAATCCCTAGGGGCCAGTTGTCTGTGCAAATGTTGTCCGTAAATTTGACATGTTTTGACTGGTTATTGTATTTTAAAAGTATTAGAGAAAAAACTGCAAAGTAATCCTCTCTTACGTTGCTACCTGTGTTTGTCGGCATTTGTTTTGTAGTTTGGGTATTGTTTTATATTTGTTAATATTTAAGGTGTATATTCTGGTAAACTCTACGTAGGTGTGTGGAATATGCATAGCACTGCAGTTCCAGGTTAAGAGGTTTTGTAAGGTTCTTTAATAAAATATTATTAAAGTAACAAATCAGAGCAATGATCGATGTATTTATGATTGTTATGGAGATAGCACCTTAACGATCGAAAGTCTTGATCGGTAAGTTGTTTTGGCTTATAGTATTATAATTTAAGAGGGTTTCTACAGAGGAATGGCAATGTCGCAATTTAGTGTTAAATTTTGTGGTTTTCGATTTTTATTATTTAATCTGAGCTATTTTTTTTTTCAATACACTTTTTTAGAATGTGGTGAAAAGTGTGTAAAAAGTGTGTTCCCTTTTTTAATAGGTAACCAGAATTTTAAAGAATTTTGGTATTCAAACGAACGCGAAAGTTTATTATGACTACGGAACCCTTCACTGTGTGTGGTCCAACGCACTTAAACGTTTTTATTTTTCTGTTTTTTTGGTGATGAATGACATTCATATCACTTATACCAATAATTATATTATCAAGTGTCTATTGTCTTATCAATGACGGGTGTCAAATGCATTTCTGCAAATACATAATATTCAAAAAGAAAAAGCTCTGACTTGGCATAATAGTTACCTATTAGGTACATTGATTAAATTTTCAAAAATATTTACAAATGTAGGTAATATTGGTGTGTACATACAATTTACTTTATTTATCTTTATGCTTCAAAACACAACAATTAATCCATTCGTAACTCACTTCACATTGCTTTGCTCCCCAGCATTAGAAAGTCGACCCTTTTGCCTATTGAATAGAGAATAACAATAGAAATCGAATGAAAGAGACAGCAATAAATACATCAACCACTGGCCAAAATGAGAAAGCAATACAATCATCCCTCAATACAAGGGTAAATTGTTACTACGCATGCGCGGCGGACATTCAGCCAAGATGGCTGCCAGTGTTAAGTTCGTGTTTCGTTTGTTTATTATATTTTATTTTAGAATTAATACGGGATAAATCCATGAAATTCCATGTTATTTTTTTTTATAAACATCTAAATATTTTCATCAAATAGATAGTGATTTTATTCATTAAAAAGATGGTAAGTTCTTTGTATTTGCAATAATTTCAGAGGTTACCTTATTGAAGTGTCAAAATGTTGCACGAATTAACTCAAATGGATATTTGTGGAAAAAAATAACCTAAGCAGATGCTGATAGCTGAATTGAAGAAATCATAGTGTAGGAAGTGCAAATACTTGGGTGTTGCAATAAATATGTAGAAAGTTAGCAGACATAACTGAGTCAGGTGTGTTTTTTTTAAACTTCGATCTAGAGCCAATTATGATTTTCAACGGTGTGTTTACTGTTAAGAGTTATTTGTTCACTTGTTTGCCATATAGTTTGAAAGAAGATAACCAGCATGTACCTATCAAAATTCGCTGCAAATAGAAATAGTTTGGTGCTGATAATTTTATGCTTAATCAGTTATATAAGCGATGGTGTCTGAATGGATAAGGGACCGGCGTGCAAATCACGCGGTCCGAGTTCGATCCCAACCGGCAGTACCAAAGTGGATTCCACTTTGTGGAATTTATATGTAAGTACTAGTCAAATGACTTACCATCTGCTATCGGTGAAGGAAAACATTGTGAGGAAACCCACATACCCTAGAAGAAATTCTATGAGTATGTCTGATCCACCAACCCGCACTAGGCCAGCGTGAGTGGATTATGGCCTAAACCCTCTCAGCTCTCTAGTTAGAGGAGAGGAGACCCGAGCCCAGCAGTGGGCCTAAATGAGTTGCTGATGAGTTATATTCTCAAAGTCAAGTATGATATAGCTGTATTAACAATGATCGTGATAACTGATGTTCATTTGTTGGTTGATAATGATGAATATGATGAACTATGTATTATATTATGTCGCCGTTAGTTCGTACCTAACGCCATATCAATCCACTCTTTGCTTTCCTTGCTCCTTGCCAGCACTGATTAGGTATGATATTTTGAATGGCACGAAAATTATATAATTATTTTTTTTGACTTATTGTGAATACTAACTGACGAATGGGATATATGTAAGAATGAAATTAATCTGTATGACAACTTTGATGAATAGTTAACTGTGCACTAGGTACTTATTAACTAACATTATTCTTGACCTTGTACTAATCATTTTTATTTTATTCTTATTTGTTTGATGAAATATGACATTATTCTGCTATGAGATAATTGTAATTGAATTGATTAGTTTTTGTCTTAATAAAATAAATTTGAATAAATCTGAAATTTGAATAGAGATCTAGTTTAGTTATAGAATAACTCAGTGTCTCTTTCAATAAACCATGATTTGTACCAATATCATGCCTTCTTACGTAGTAAACTAAATAGGAGTTAAAAGCTTTGATTTATTTATAGCAAGGTTCTAAGTGACCTTAGTACCTACAATGACAATAAATAGTCACACATGGAAATCCCAATTTTTTATGCCAATCAACTAAATTCCATACTCATCAAAGCGCCGGTTTTACCATGTTACATTTATATAAAAAATCTTTTGTTACCAATCAAACGAAAACAAGAACATTCGGTCCACTAACCAACACACCTTGGCATTGTGAACTAAATTACAACTGCTACTATCAAACCAACACGATAGTTTGAAATAGCCATTAATATTACAGCACTAATGTTCTCTCACTTCTCTCAGACTTCAAATTTCAGTTCGCCAACAGCAAACTTAAGTTGGTCTGTCCAGGCATTGAATACGTAGCTTGAATGACGGCTCTAATTAATCCTAACGTTGAACGAGCCAGCGCTCATTGAAGGCGGATCAAAAGAAACCTCTTAATGGATATTTGAATACACTATAGTATTTACCTTTAGAATGTATCGACTTAGTAAGGTTTATAAACCAGTGACTCATTCACAAAAAATAAATATATGGCTCATCAGCCAACCTCATCAGGTTGGGTGCGGACCACATTATGAATGTGTCAAAATCGATCATACACTCATTTGTATTTTTTTAGACACAAGTAGGCTATTGTATATAGCTGTGTAGGTTTAATGTCAATATACCAAAGCCTACCTACATAATTGGATCGGTTCAATTTTATTACAGTTAAAAGATTGATATACCGACTAAGCTAAGTAGAGCAATCGCAAATTATAATTATCTAGCATTTTTCATCTAAACGTCATGTTAAGTAATTAAATTTGACTGGCCTGTTGGTCTAGTGGTTAGTGGCCCTGACTGCTAAGCCAGAGGTCGTGGGTTCGATCCCCACCCAGGACAAATCTTTATGTGATGAGCATGAAGGTTTGTTCTGTGTCTACAAAAAAAAAATGTATATAATTAGTATATCAGTTGTTTAGTACCCATACCCAACACAAGCAAATATAATTGCTTAATTTGGGACTAGGTGGCGCTGGGTGAGTGTGGTAGAATAAAAAAAGAATAAAATAAAAAAAATAAGTTTAACAACTGTTACTTTTTCTACATAAATAAATGCCAATCAAATTCGATGGATTTCTATTATATTTCTATTTGTAGGTAATGAAACTGCAGATGCATGCAGGTAGGCATTAATACAATAATAACAACCAAATTATCTCCACCTTTGTATTAATTCTTATCAATACTGAAGCAAACACGTGTTTTCTCCAACTTTGATCCCACTCCGACCAAAGTGGTGTTTATCAGCGGTCGTAAATTATATTGTAATTAAATATTACGACCAATTAGTATTAAAGAGGGCTGAATTACTTCTCATGACAAATTACTGTGATAACGATATACTTTGATGTGTCTGCATGTACGCTGTCGATAACTTTTAATTTATTTTTAAGTCTCAGTTAATTTTATATTACGTCTTTTTTGTTGGTTACTTCAATACTGCATGAAATGTAAGACAAAATCATATGAAATTGAATTTGTTTTTTTAATTTATTTTTAATGGATTCAATAGACAGAAATATGTATCCAAATTATTTATAATTATACGTTGTGTGTTTATATATTCATAGTATTCTTTAAGATTTCCTAACATTTACACCCACCCACGTTCAACTCTGCATTGACCAAGAGTAGACTTGTAGAGAATGCTTTTGGTATTAAGTTAGCCTTGGAACGGTTCAATGTACAAAAATTTGAAATAACAAACTCAAAACTAAAAAAAATTTGAAATAACAAAAAAACTTCAGGTCAATTTAGTTTACCTCTAATTTAATATTGCCCGATCATAAGATAAGCTGTTATACCAGATACCAGTAACAATATTGAAATATTATTTAAGGAAATAGATCATCAAATTATTTTAACTAAGGCTTCGTACGTAATATATGCACTAGGCCAGCGTGTGTGAATCAAGGCCTAAACCCTCGCAGCTCTCTAGATAGAGGAGAGAGGACCCATGCCTTTAGGTAATCAAATATTAAATGTTTGGTCTTTCATTTAGACCAAATATGTACCCCCCGCCAGATGGACCGACGACCTGGTAAAGGTTGCGGGTGGCCGTTGGATGCGGGCAGCACAAAATCGCTCGCTGTTGCAGAAATTATAAAAAAAAAATTGTTTATTGTCACAAACGGTACAGTTTAGGTACAATATGAAGACACAGTAAGAGGTTATTATATATATTTAACAAATAGTTGCTGATTCTGATTCCCAAACTAGACTAGAAGTCTGTATCTTGAGAAACAGTGTTCAGTCGAACAAATTATGTGAGGCCTATGTTCAACAGTGGACGTCATTGGGCTGTTATGATGATGATGATGATGATGTAACAAAATAAAACACAATAACGCGAGTTTTAGGAATCTGATAATAAATAATTATGTTTCTTCTATTGTATTTTATCTATCAGACCAATATACGGTATCGTGTTTCTAGTTACGATACACACGGCAAATACATAATAAAAAAATCGAATACCTAATATCTTCTGTGTTTAATTTAGGATCAGCCGTCGTCGCTTAGACTAAATCGATACAGCATAACACGATCAGTACATGCACGTTTCGGACACGCTAGAAACATCAATGTGGACACAAAAAGTGTGGGATCAACAAAAGAATCTGCAGGGCGCATTGTCCCAGCCGTGGTTGATCATTTATCAACAACGCTCCACTGACGCGTTCGAGAGCAGATCGCTTGATCAATGTGAGACCAACATAGACCGCGATTAAAATTTTTGCATTGTTATATGAGTTTGTTTAGTATATTTCCTGATTATTGCTACTGCTTGAGGCACAAATTAATCGCTCAACTGAAGCGACAGTAACACACATTCAAATTAAATTTGTAAATTGTACACTACGCTAGTTTTAAAGATAGATTCTTTCTTTTCAATTTGTATGAATTGGATGGGTAAGCAAACACTCTTTCTTAGTATATACGGTGGATATTGCATCGTAATATTCTACTGTTTTTATTCTCTCATTATTTTTTAAATGGGCACTAAGTTGCAGGGCCGTCAAATGACGCCTTGGGAGAGGTTTGTATTTAGCAATATATTGTAGAGTAGAGCTATGATGATAACATATGATAATGAAGTTAATTCTAAATTTGAACGTACAGTAAACTCTAAAACTACTGTCCAGTTCAGAAAGCTATTTGTGCCCTGACTTTTATTGTACTAATAATAAGAATTATAATGGGGTCTTGCAAACCGTATAAGTATTCGGGAGTAAAAGCCAGTACTGAATAAACTAACCATTATTGCCTTTGATTATAATGAAAGTCGTAATCTTTAAGATCCAAATCCATATTTTATGTGATCTTTTTGTCATTACAACATTTACAGTCTATTTTATTTTATATCCTAGATATTATTTTGCCTTATTAAAAGCACTAACGGACAAATGAATAATAAGAAGGCTATTAAATTTTCAAAAGTTATTCTATAAGAACATCTTTAGTTATTCAATAGCAATCAAGTATCATACCTAAGTGTTGTTATTGCTCAAAGTAAGGACTGATCAGGCCAGCCACCGTATAATAACCATTATTATAATTCTGCAATTTAACGCCTTTGCGAAATTCATAATGACTCAATTTATGCACTCTGTATTTTTTTTCCTTTGGCAAAACAACGATAGGCTCCCGTTGAATGGGTCATTATATTAATTTCATTTTGAACGTCGAATCAGCATATTTTTTATCAGTAGGCTTGAAATTGAGATGTCTGGACGATGAGAGGCCTCTATAGTTTGAAGTTGCTCGATGAAAAAGGTCTTGTTCTGAATTCTAATCTCCAATACTATTCCATAAATTTTCAGATGTTAATTCCGTACAATTTCTGCTACACGCCAAGTCAATGAAGTAAGAAATTAGTAGTAGTAGGAGTAGGTAACTAATATTTTATTTGCCTAATGCTTATGTAACTAAAGATCTCTGACAGCTTATTCCGACCACTTTATACTTTTAATAAAATACGGCAAGTTTTAGCAAATGTTCGCTATGCATATTCACGCTAAGACTGTTTGAAGACCTAAAATATTACTAAGTATTTTTAATAAAAATATTAATTTAACCAAACATCTGCATGTTAGTAATTCTACAATGTCCGAGAAAATATTATGACGACCGCTTTGACATTCCGTCTTTGTATTCAATAACGATGGTATTACTTATAAGTAGCGCAGTAATGAACGTAATTAAGTCAATTGATGTAAAAGATCTTGTTGTTTCATACCAACAAAGTGCTGTATAGGCTAAAAGAACATCTAAATAAGTACAAACAGACTGGCGTATAATACCCAACACTCGTGACTTAGTTATTCTTATATGTACAGATATCGATATAAAAAAAGCCGTAGCGATATTCTCGGTTCACCTAATTTTGTACACATCTCAAGCAAAATTGTCAGTCACAGTTCAAATCAAAATCATAACGTCATTTACCTGACTGTAACCTAGCGTGACGTGCCCGGCAAAAATGTCCATTGACCGCCCAATTTCTGTAGACCTCGGTATTGTTAAAGAAAACGCTAACATTGTTTAGTTTTATATGAAAGAGAGTTCATGTGTGGCTGGTCGTGTCGGCGTCAATGTCACTTATGTGCTTAACCCGGCGAGTGGATGGAGGAAATGATGGATGGTAGCAACCCGCCCGTTGCTGTAACGTCAACTATTAGGAGATGCATAGAGCTGTGAAAACCGATAAGTTCAAATATTAGAAAATAATATGATTTAAGTTAACAGACTTAGGTGTGTGTTTACCTTACTGTATTAGTTTATTTTTCATTCAAAAATCAATTATTTTATTTTAAACGGATTCTAAAAAAAAATCTTTACACGTAATTTATTTCTGTTAGTTGCAGTGAGGGCATAAATTGTCTCGGTACCAATATTTTTCAGTCTTAATATTGAAACTATCCACAGTCACGTTATGAAGTACTTTTAAGGATTATTGAGACAAATTCCAAAAAAAAAATACGTAGTGTATTTACCAGCTCTAGATAAATACAATTTTCCCACAGCGTAGTTCGAACCCTCCGCGCGCACAAATTCCAAATTGTTTTTGACTGACAGCTAAATGTAAGTTAGCATTGTTTGAACGACGCACCACAGCCTGCCAGGCTCTCTCTCTAATTATTTCTCAGATACTCTACTGGCGCTTGTAATATCTATTGGAAAACAATGTTACAAGTTCAGTGGGTATTCGAACAAAGTTGAGCGTGGATTTTTATTTGTTTTTCCAGCTTTTTGTATGGAATTGGAAGTAAGGAGTTCTTTTTTACTCTAAGAGCGGTTTTTAATTACATAAAGAGATTTGTATTTTGATAATACAGTTTTTAAATTATTAACCCTTTGAACGCCAGAGACGTCTATACACGTAAAATGAAAATGTGCTCACCACGCCAATGACGGCATGGCACGTCACAAATGTACTGTATTTTAAAAGCTTGGCGCACTGGGCACGGTGATATCGATTTGACGTGGCGGTCAAAAGGTTAAGGTTAAAGAGGTTAAGGTTTAAGACATAGATTGCATAAATAGCATAATAATAATATTTTAGCACATTCACACAGCGCCATCTAGTCCCAAAGTAAGCAATTATATTTGTTTGTGTTATGGGTACTAAACAACTGATATACTACTTAAATACTTATTTTTTGTAAATTCATACATATTATAGATAAATTACACCCAGCCACAGAACAAACCTTTATGTTCATCACACAAAGATTTGTCCTGGGTGGGGATCGAACCCACAACCTCTGGCTTAGTAGTCAGGGTCACTAACCACTAGATCAACAGGCCAATCAATAAGCAATAGCATAAGAAAGGATTTTTAGAAATTTCCACGGGATCAGGAATAAACAGGATTTACATTTTTGCTTTAAGGTGGCTCTATAATTATTGCCGTAAATATGGTTCTAATTCTAAACACTACAAATTTGGAATGTTTGATTTTGAAATGCTAACCTTTAGTAATTCAGATTTGTTTTGAAATTCCACTGGCATAGAGAACATGGCAACTTTTTATCGACATACCACGTGGGTGAGCTGTGGGTGCGAGTTAGTATATTATATCTATTAATTTTTAATTAAAAAAAATCGGAATTATTACTCCAAATATTAATTTGGAGTAATAATTCCGATTTTGAGAAAAAAGTTAATCGGATCGATGATCCACGTTAATATTAATTATGTATAAGGAGTTTTTTTGTTATCTTTAACCGTAACTTTATTGCTATAATTGTTTGACTGTAAAGTATAATTGTTTAAATATATCAGATATATCATTTTAAGAAGTTAATCAATAAATTAATGTAGTCAAAATCAGTGTAGGTAAATTTGTATTGAGTAATTTGACTATGCATAATTATAAAATTGATTTATAAGTATACTAAAACAAAAACGTGTTTCTTAATTTCAGTCATTTATTTTGTGACAAGCCCTAGTAAGGCGAAAATATAAAATACAAATTAAATCCTAAGAACTGCGTGACCAAAGTTAAAAATAGCAAAAAATATCCGACAAATAAATGGCTGTAACGTCTAAAGGTTAAAATTAATTAAGTAAAAGTCCACTCGCCAAATTCTTGAACAAACTCGTCATGGATTGACGGCCAAACAAACAAAATTCTTGAGAGGAATTCTTCAAGTTTGTAGCCATTTTTATTTACTAAAGAAATCTCATTAAAGTGAACACTTCTTGATCTATTTTTGCGGACAAGTTTCAGTCTTGTCGGTTTTTGTTAGATATGCTAAATCTAATCGATATTTTTGTAGCTGTAGACATTCAATCAGTATGTTTGAATTATAATTAGGAATCTATATAATTATGTAAAAGCAGAGCAAAAGCAGCTGACTGACAAATATATGTATATCAACGCACAGCCCAAACCATTGGGTCTAGTTGCTTCAACTTGAAATTTCGTACACAGATTCCTTGTATCATATCGCGTCCTGAGAAAGGATTTTAGAAATTCCCCCGGGGTAGGGAAGATTTTTGCTTTAATGTGGCTCTATTGGCGTAACTATAGTAACGTAGTAAAATATAACTGTAATCTTAAGCATTTATTTTATTAATGATAATGAAAATATAAATAGAAGCGTGAGACATAATTTTTATAAATTTTTTTATTTTATCTTTTTTATTTATTTCAACTTTATGCACAAAGAACTATACAAAGGCGGACTTGATGCCAGAGGCATTCTCTACCAGTCGACCTTTGGGCGATGCAGAGAAGAGAGTTGTAGGTGCAAATGAAAAAGAATTAAAAATTGATATTTACTCGTATTCATTTAAACTTATTTTCAACGCAAAAAAACATGTTTTGTACCTAATTATAAAAATACATAATATATATTATAATTATGTTATCCAATAATACGTATAAAATCCAAAAATACATGTACCTAATAAAATATATTATTATAACCTATAATTTTTTTTATCCTTATTTAAATTAATACCTCATGTAATCTTTTAGTTTCTTTTTACTTGTTTATAATTTTTTTTTGTTTATTAATAAAATAGAGTGTCATTGTATTTAATTGCAATTAAATAATAAAATATTTTCGTACTCGTTATACAGGTTGTTCAGTTTTCAATTAATTATAATAGAGATATTACTATTCTAAATAATAATTAAAATTAATGTTGGAAACATTAATCAGTTATTTTTTTGTTTCAGATTTAACGCAGGCGAAATTTGGAAGAATAAATAAGCGCCTTGTTACAACCAGTTTTTTTAATACCAAAGTAATTTTATTTATGATTATCATTAGAAAATATTAAATTAATTATAATATAAAATATTGTAATGCTATTGGTATATAAATTGATTATGAACATGATGACTGGTATTGCGAGTAAGCGTGGCTTGTCCATTTGTTGAATTATTAAAATGGACACAAATGTATTGGTGATTTGTTAGTATAGTGTAACTTATGGACTATCATCAGTATTAATTTTATACTTCATTGTATCTTTGTATTATAATAATATTATAATTTTACAATCTATATTATAATAATAATGCTATCCCTGTAAGTTTTTTATTAAAGTACAATTTGTCGCTTGTTTCGCAAGTGTCGCTTTTTTTACTATTTTCTAATATTTTATTTACAAAATCGTTAAATATTAAATAAATCTATTTATATATTCAATAAATCTACTAATATATGACTATAGTAGGTAATAATGTTATTGAATTGTTTTGAAACGGGTCTACGTCACGTATTTTCAAAATTAATACATACCTTACTTATTTTCTCGAAGTTGCGATCGTGGGCTCGGTATGACTCATTTAATATACTTTTAAAATATAATCCGTGACGTAAATCCATTTCAAAACAATTTATATGTATACCAGTTGCGGAAGTTTAAAATAATTAATTTTTCTTTTTTTTTTCTGTGTTAAAAACATCCAAATTTCACCGTGTATAATCAGGTAAGTATATAATATATCACGCAGTATGAACTTGAGCTGCTAAAGAAAAGTGTTAGTTCGTAAGAAAAATTACATAAACATAATAAATATTCAAAAGCAGGTCATGTGGTTTTGTTCAAAGTAAATCACAATTAGTGTCTTAGATACTGAGTTGTTCGGGGTAACGTGTGTGGTCTCCACTTGTAGTTTTTTTTTTATATTTAAGGCTATTGGTAGCTCTCCTTCAAGTACTTTAAAAACGTAAAAAAATACAAGAACTTGCTAATTAATGATCGGTTGGCTATTTTTTTTTACAAATGTTTTATTTAAAACAGAAGGGTCATAATCCGCAAACCTTGGTTGATGTTTTTTGGGTTAGAAAAATTGCCAAGATTTACTCTCAGTGCTTGAGTTTCATCGCGAAATTAGTCCTTTAGAAGATCTTACGTCGATTGAAGAGGTAAGTCAGATTTCTTTTTATAAGTACTAGGTAGTATGTACTCACTATTAGAGTTACATATAACAATTAAAAATACAAAATAGCCTGCACTATTTACCTTTGTCGCGGGATTCGTTATAAATATACCATAAAATGCACTTAGAGCTAAAACAACTGTTTAGATATGGACCATACAATTTGTTGTTCAAAATGCATGGATAAAACATTGGTTCGCCTGACTAGACTAGAATTAAGTGACAATTATGATGAAATTTGTTATATTGAACAACAGAAGAAGTGATAACCTAACTAAAAAAAGCTGCATACCTAATTACAAAGTAGAATTCTTACATACACCAGCAGTAGACGTAGGTTCTGAGTAAAGGAAAGTGGTGCGGCTGAGAGAAATTAATATCTGTATTGAGAAAGGCGTGATTTTCAATATTCAAAGGTAACAGGGAAAAAATGGATTTATAATGCCCGGGATCAGTTGCTGTGAAAATCCTTTGGAGAGGCTAGAGGCGAACAGCATACGTCTACAGACTGGTAGTAGCGTATAAGATTTAATTAGTGCAAAACTTTATGTAATAGATAATAAATACAAACACTTAATGTTAAACTTGTTAAACATATTTTATTCCGTGTAGTGACGGATTAAGAATACATAATGCCACTACCCCATCTCAACCCGTGGGTGTCGTAAAAGGCGACTAAGGGAGTAGTAACCTAATGCAGACAAGAGCACTGCGAGAAAAGGAAAATTCGAAACAAACCCTATATACCAATCCGTCTGGCCAGCTTGGTATAGTAGGCTAAATTCCCTTCACATTTTTTGGAGGAGACCCGTGCCCAGCAGTGGGACGTTTATGGGTTGAAATGATGATGATAATGGTGATGTAAAGCATTAGACGTTACAAGTAGGTAAGTACAAACGAAGGTAAGTAGTAACGAGGTTTTCCCAAGGAACTACAGTATGGGGTTCTTCAAAAAGGGAGTGAATAGGTTTATTAAGGGTCGGCAACGCGCTCGTGATGCCCCTGGTGTTGCAGGCGCCCATAGGCTACGGTAACCGCTTACCATCAGGCGGACCGTACGTCTGTTTGCCACCGTCGTGGTATAAAAAGTACACTTATATAGCTAGCATCGCTGTACCGCTAGCATCGCTGTACCGCTAGCATGACGTAATTTGTTAGAAAAAATGGAAATTTGAATATTACAGTCAGCCTGATCTGTAATACTAAACCAAGCACAATGCTAAAAGAATGTCATTAAACATAAGCACTTAATAACATCACACGCTGTCATTGCGAGTGTTTAGCAGCGGTATTAGTAAGGTCGGCGGGGCCGAGTTGGAACGTTTGACAAGGGGCGACAGTTTGACTAATGGTGTTCCACGTCACTCTCTTACTTTCGCCGAGACGGTGAACGCGAAGTGTCTGGAGTTAGCCAAGTTTGGTATTTTTAGCGGCTCCCAGGAGCAAATAAACATCTAGGAATCAATACTGCAAGCAAGGTGCAACAGATTTTAGTTCAATTTCAATTGAACAGCTTTAATAAAATTAAAATATCTAAATGGATTTCAATTGGTATATTATAGAGGATAATATACAGGTATTCTTATTAATATTACTACAATAATCAACTCATAGAATGTGAATTAAATTAAAAAAAATAAATTAATAGATTGAAAGATAATTTTCGATTGACAACTAAGTCTGAAGAAGTCTTCAAAGTTAGAGTCCACAAGTAGACGACATTGGGATGATTTGATGATGATGATGAGAACTAGAATTAAATTTTACGCTATAGTAGTTTATTCTAGATGGTATTTATGAACATCTTATATTCCAAAACGGTGCGAGCAAATATTCCTAAAGCCACTTCGCTGATAAGGTTAAGCCCTAAGAAGAGCTGGAAAACTCAGGTTTTTTAATCGCCAAATAATTTGGATTTCCGTTGGTTACAATTAGAAATATCTAAGAATGGTAGGTACAGGTACTGAAATATATGAAAGACTGAATTAATTTGTACGAATTTATCTACACACTAGAAGTCACACGGGGCTTTGCTCTCGTCTCTTTTGTTTGGCCACTGCTCAGCTCCTATTGGCCTATATAACCTTCCTCGATAAATGGGCTATCTGACACTAAAAGAATATTTCAAATGGGATCACTAGTTCCTGAGACCTAAGCGTTCAAACAAACAAACTCTTTAGCTTTATAAGATCAGTATACTTGTAGATTCAATAAAATGTTAATAACAGCACTCAAATTTAAATAGCATATACTGTCTTGGAATAAATTTAGGTCTAATCTGTGGATCATGCAAATTTTTGTCTTATCTGAAAACTGCTGTGGCACGAAAATCTTTTCCATGGTGTAAAAGACTGCTAAGTTTTTAACATTTTCTTGAAAACCTGTTAATTATATAGCCAAGTAATCCCCTTTGTACATTAACTATTAGTTTAAATATAGATGAAATATTAATATAAATCAGAGTATAATCAGAGTAAAGCATAATTTAAACAGATTTACTACTGGATGAGCGGAATTTCCAAACACAAGCAAATTCGGTACAACTTTTAAATATACAGCTTACTCAAACATTAATAAAGAAACATTCTTTTTTTTTAATGTGGAAGTGAATAGGCTATTTAATTCAAACCATGGAGAAATTATTGTCCTGGGGCCCAACTCGTAATTTCAATATTCGTAAAGTTGATTATGATGGTGATATTCTTGTCAAATGTTTAAAAAAACAGCGACTAGGAATGTTTTCAATTATTTGGCAGCAAAATCTAAATCAAATAATCAAATTTCGAGATTTCAAGAAGGCCCTCTGAGTACTTCCGTTGAGTTTTACTATGTAATCACGAATTGAACTAAACTATCCCAAGTCTACACTTTTCGAAGTGACATTGTGCTGCCGACTTCTTTCCACGGCAGCAGTCGGGTACCAGTACACATTTATTGGACGGTGCCGAACGTGAGTGAACGCTATTGTTTTGAGCTCCCTAGCTTTGCATATTATTTATATTGATTTTACACAGTTTGTGTGGAATCAGGCCATTTTTATAGGAGATTATTGAAGTTGCGAATGAAACTTTACAAGATTTTGCAAACTTACTACCTATTTATGTGATAACTGATAATACACAGATTTATAGTGGATTTTATAACCTTCAATGGAGAACAAGTATACCACTACACCTATCGAAATCAACCAAACGAATCATCTCCTCTATCTAGATAGCTGAGATGGTTTGGGCTACGCTTTTAGGCACGCTGGCCTAATACAGTTTGGTGGATCAGACATCCATAGAATTTCTTCTAGGGTCTCCTCACGATGTTTGCCTTCACCGTTAGCAGATGGTAACTCACTTGACTAGTACATACAAAATTCCACAAAGTTAAATCCACATTGATACTGCCAGTCGGAACCGAACAACAGGCTCGCTCAATGCAAAATGTGGGTGCAATTGCCTACTCCTTCGTGGTCATGTCTAGGTTACCACATAAAAATTTCTCACGCTATTAAATTATATATCACTATTATAAACTCATCATCATCAGTAACCCATTAAGTTCCACTACTCTGCTCGGGTCTCCTCTCCTCTAACTAGAGAGGGTTTAGGCCATAATCCACTCACGCTGGCCTAGTGCAGGTTGGTGGATCAGACATACTCATAGAATTTCTTCTAGGATATGTGGATTTCCTCACGATGTTTTCCTTCACCATTAGCAGATCGTAAGCACTTGACTAGTACTTACATATAAATTCCACAAAGAGAAATCCATATTGGTACTGCCGGTTGGGATCGAACTCGGACCGCGTGATTTGCACGCCAGTCCCTTATCCATTCATCCACCATGGCTTTATTATATGAATGTCTTAATTATATTTATGCTAAATTAATTACCTCATTTTACATAATGAAATTTTATTTACATAATTAAGACGTATGTTATACTAAACTGATATGGCATAAAAACTTAATTATGAATAATTATATTTATGGGGTCAGTGACTTTATGTATAAAGTCTATGTGTTTAATTCTATCAAATGAAAATCAACTGGTTTAGCAACGAATATGTTACAAATTAGTAATGACATCATTAGCTTACCAAATCACATTGAAATCTCGTTAATTTTGGTAATATTTTCAAGCAATTTATTTAGAAATTATAACATAACATTTCAAAGTGATACTGCGCTCCGTTGGATACCAGCGCGTGCCTGAACGGTCTGACGACCGTTCTTTTGAGTAGAACCGATGTTCTACTCAGAAGACCTACTCACAATCTCAGTTGCTTGGCGAATGTGGAGAACAGAAGTGGAGGCTTGAAACACCAGAGTTACCAATTTAGCAAACCCCATTCTTTAAAAGACTGTAGTCATAATAACATGGTGTTTAATTGGCTCTTTAGATAAATACTTATAGGGTTAAATAGCCAATACAGCGCCATCTTTGGCAGAAACGTAACCATAGGTGCAAACGTAAAAGATTGACAGAGGCTTCTGTAACTGAATATTTAATTTTAAACAGTAGGTACCCCAGTTGAACAGTGACAAATCAAAGATGGAAAGGTATTTTTAAATACTATTGATTTATTTTATAATATTTTTATATCTTTCATCTACAGTGTTAACGATATCTGATATCTACATAAGAGCTCTTCCATTTGGATTACATTGATATGATCTAATAAGATTGGTAAGTAACTTTTTCAAGTTGCATTAATAGGCAAAACAAGCAAGTAGGTAGTGTAAGGTTTCTGACATGAAAACTTCCAGTAGGTAGACCTCGTAGTAGAATCTCTAGACAAACCTATAGGATTTACTTATAGAAACAGTATTATAAGTATCAAGTAGTAATATGTGATTATATAAATTAAATGCAGTATATTCTTAAATAAAATAGTTTCTTTTTTAAAACAGTTTGTTTTTTTTATAGTGTACAAAATATTATTGTTGCACATGCCTGTAATAATTATTGACGAGAGATAAATATCTTCTATGTCTTTTTTATAAATTTGTGGCAACTTTATGTGTAACTCTATGGCAGAACATAGACTGTGATTTAATAAATAAGATATTTATTATAAATACATACCTATGTTTAACAAATCTTATAAATAAACTAGCCGACCCGACAGACGTTGTCTTGCATGATATACCAATCGATCGCATTTTTTTTTATTTGTGAATCTATACCATCCTCGAATCCACTTGAACACAAACACAAAAATTCATTCATGGAGGAGTTCACTGTCAACACACGTAGGTACAGAAGAATTAATATATATAAAGATGATAATGAATCTTTCAATGCCAATGACTACATAACAGAGGGGGACATATTTCATATTATGATGGTAATCCAACACTATTTATTGAGGTAGTAACTGGATAAGTATTAATTCCCAATGTCGAGTGAGAAAGTTTTATGTTGTTATAATCAAATAGTACGGATCTAATAATTGCAGATTCTGGTAAGAAAAAACGTAAAGTAAGGCATAATAAATGGGTTGTTAGGTAAATTTATAGTACGGGTATGAAAAATATTAAGTTACAATGAAAATAAATTGTATATTTGTTCTAATTCTACTAACTCTACTAATTAAAGTTATAAGATGTAGTAGGAACATTTATGATAGTTAGATTGGTAAATGAAAAATATAAAATTCTCTACTAAAAGGATTTAGTATAATGCGATTAATGTAGTCTTTAAAATCTTCAAATAAGTATGGAACTTTCAATATGTATTTTTATTTCTTATAAGGGATACATTTTGTGACTGCTCATCTCTATTAAGTAGGTATAATATTTACTTTTTAATTCTATTCTAGTGTTATTTATATTAAAATGATATTGAGATATTGTTCAGTTAAATCTCATCTACCTATTTTCCAATACTTTTCTTAAAGATCGGAAATGAATTTATCTATGTGAATACATATACCTATTAACCGATAAAAGAGATAGTTCTTTAAAGAATTATTTCATTGTAGGTATATGTTTATATTCTTTGATAAAATAGAGTAAGATTTAGATACTATTAAAAAGGCAATAAAAAGTTAGTTTTAAGATACAAAATATGAATGATTTTAAATCAACATTTTTCAGATAGCAAGTAGTAAGTATTTGTCTGTGTAAAAACTAGATTCAGTTATTCTCTTTCTTAATAGGAATATTAAATAGGTACCTAATGCCAAAATAAATCTAACAAAAATGCAATTAATTTATTATTCTTTATACATTTTAAATTCTCAAATGTAAATGAAGTAATAGATTATATTTTACGTGATCAAATACAGGCTTTAATTCCCAGCTGGCATATTATTATCAGTTATTTACAAAGTTTGTCACTTACCCTTGACTGAAACACGACAAACTATCATTTAATAACTACTGGATTCCAATCACGTCGCCAAAAAACGATAGAAAGTAGAAAATTTTTGTATAATTTCATAAAGTTTTCAACTATAAAACTGTTTGAAGTTTCTTCATTGACACCCCACTTCAGCGGGTATCCGGACCAATCGTGAGCCGTCGGGGCACGCAACAAGCCGCGCCCACGGCCACTGCAATACGCATGCTTCATTTACCGTGGAGCGCTCACCGAAGCAACGTCTCTCTCCCTCGCATACTAAAACAGAAGGTGCGATAGAGACAGAAACATATTTGCCATTATGATTAAATGCAAATTTTTTATTCATTTGCAAATTAAGTGTTGCATTAAGTAATTATGTGGGTATCACGGATCGTGTTGGTCGTTTAGTTAAAGAAACGCGTGACGATCCGGTCACACTCAAGGGTTGTGCAATGAATGCTATTAGGTCCACAATTATAGACAATGAACTTCAAAGAGCAAGTATATTATTATTATTATTTCACTTATAATTACATCGTTAATGCAATACAGGTGGAGCAAAAAGTAAATAGTTTTAACAGAATATGTAATTGTGATGAACAACTGGTATAAGTATTTTTGTTAAAAAAATATTAAAACATTTGTAATAACAGACTAAACTCGAAATGAACATCTTCTGTCAATTATTTTTAAATGAAGATACATACATACTTTTATGGGAATTGAATGAAAACGTGAGTATACTAAAGTACTTACCTATGCTATTTTATTATCTGACATTGAGACCCGGGTAAATGAATTATAAGATTAAAATTTATATAAAATTTTTTTATTTATAAAATATATAATTATTTTAAGACTAGAAGTCACGCGGGGCTTCACTCCCATCGTTCTTTATTGGGCCACTGCTCAGCTCCTCTTGGCCGAAACGTGATGTTACTTAGGGATAATGTAGCTTTCTAACGGCAAAAGAATTTTTGAAATCGGTCTAAAGAACTTTGCTATATAGACTGGGAAAATAATTAACATTATTGCCTTAAAGGTAATTTTTTAATGACATCAATTTACTACCAGCTTTTATATAGTCCAGAATCCAATAAGATATAGTCCTGTCAGATCGATAATCTGGTACAACTACCGACATTTTCCAAATTCCTATACTTTACAATAAATTATATCTAAAACCAGTTTAAATAAATACCAATAAGCGATTTCTGAACAAACATTTACATAGTCTTTTTCTTTTTATCGGTGAATGATAGGGACAGGTATAGTCACCCTAAAGTCGTAAATTATTTTGAGGTGCTTGTGGCAACATGTGTTGTCGCGTGACTAGCTGATTATTAAGTCGTAATAAATTTTATTGCCCACGAGACTGGGGTAGGTGTCTTTTGGGACATACAACAGACCTCATAATTTTTCGTGTGATTAACAAAATAGTCTAACTTGGTAGGTAAATATTTTATATACAAAATTAAAGAATTGCACAATAAAAACCGAAAAAGAATCGATCTATGATATTGAAGGCTTCGTTTTCAGAGTTGTACAATAAAACCTATATACCTACTGAAAATTGTATTTTATAAAGGTCACTTAATTTTTTAATCAAATGTCAAAATGACTCTAATTAAGTGACACATTTATATGACGACTTTTCGCAATGTATTAGCCGATAAATCTAAAAAAATTGAAGCAAAATTTGTCATAGAAATAAGGTAATAAGTAATAAAACTATTGTAACATAATTATCATGGAATAGAACACCCCAACTACATAGCAAAGACCTACCTCATATACGGCTATTTTAAGTTAATTTAGATTAAAAACTAAGCAGTTAGAGACGTCAATTAGCAGTAATCTGTCATTAACACAATTTTTTCATTGCATAAACGTCTTTAGGCATATAGACTTAAGTATTACACGTTTTTCCTAAATAAAACTTTAAAGTTAAGTAACGTCTCTGCCAAAACATAAATTAACCCGAAGTATGAACAATACTATTTGATAAAATTATAAATCGTGTGAAAAACGATAAGTTCACGCAATAGGTACATAGTTTATCACTACTCATATAAGAGGCGAAGCATCGTCATAATTAGCACTTAATTCTTATTAAGCCACAAATCTGTGAGATGTATGTGTGTGTCAGTTTTTCGTTAGTGAAGTAAGTATACAATGTTCACTGTATATTGTTTTGTCTCATTTCAATTTGAATATAGGTACAAGGAATTTCAGTATTTTTGATGTTTCCGTAGCTTGGATGTCTGCATGACGCAGTTAAACTTTAAATGTCTCTTCAACTACTGTTTTCTAAACCATTTGATTCGTATGTCCAATATCTGACCTTATTATTATTTCTTTGTTTATATTAAAAAAATTGTCAAACAGTAAGACAAGCTGCCTAACATGCTAAATTGTCAACAAAATTATTCACTGATTGTATGCAACTAACTGCTTATTTTTTCATAATCACCATAGCCTATTATGAAAATGTGCCATGTCTATGGAACTTGCGAAAAAAACGAGTTTGGAAAACTCCAAACGTCAAAAGAAAATGAAAAAAATTTGAAGTGTCCAAACATAATGTAATAAATGCGTATCAGTGTAGCGCCATCATTCAGCTTGATACAAGCGGCGTAACATCGCTATAATTAGCACTTAATTATAATTAAGCTACTACAAGACAAATGTGTGAGGTCAAGGATTCATGGATCAACTGAAATGTTACTACACTTCTGACTCGTGTAAGATATTATATGTAGATTATTTCTTTAACTCAACTTTTGTGACTTATGTTGATTTTGCAATATATATTAAGTATTTTGACATTAGGCTTATTTTCGTCTGCCAAATCATGTGCATAGCTAATTACAGTGCAATATGCTGATTGATACAATAATATATAACATTTGGATAATTTTCTTCGTAAATTTTCGCTCATGTTAGAAACGTGACGTTGAAAAGCATCTACTACTTTTCGAGTAGCTAATTTAATATTATGACAAACTTTTGAAGCCAAGTTTATCACAACTTTTACGTTTAATGGGCACATTTTAAGTATGCATAACTACTACATACGTATATAAAAAATAATATGAAGGATCATGTACATTCTAGAGTGTATAAAATACATTTTGATATTAACAACTCGAAAAATAGCCATTTTCTAAAAGAAAATTGCTCGTGTACTGATTAAATGGTAAATATAGTACTTAAGTATTTAATTTTAAGTTTAATATAAATGATCACTTGATACCTACTGAAGTTTAACAAGATCGTCTTAAAGAAAAATCACAACAATATTGTTACTTATACTTAGACTACAATACACTCACACAAAACTAAACTTTTACAGACTGACACTGTCACACGCCAGTCTGAATTCTTTTCAAAGAAATTTCCCTTTGAACTCATCAACATACATCAGCATATGATTATGAATATACAGTGATACATTTATGTGGTCTGCAGTCATTTTTACTCCTCACCAAGACGTCGTTACGTCAGCAGTGATGCATTGCCCTTGTCCGCTCATCTAGACTTGGACTAAGCACTTAGCTTGAGGAATTATGATACTGCTTCTGGCATATGTTTTGTTATTGTAATTATGTTAATGCGAATGTAATTGTTAATGAGGAACACATACATATATAGGACGGTAATCATTGTACTGTTAAGTAAACGTATTATAGAGCTTTATAAATACCTGCGGTATAATCTGAATTGATTACAATTTCCGTTTAGTGGAAACTTATGTATGATTTTAAAACACAATGGCCTTTAATTTTTTTTTTTTTTTAATTTTAGCTTATGAAAATGAATTAGCTTATTCTCAAGTAATATTTTTTTTAACTTTGATGATTACCCAAAAATGAACGAAACCGTTAACAGAGCCGAGTTTCGTTATTCTAACCATTGTTTCTTTAAAAAAAACAATCCCAAACTTACACAAAATATAGACTTATTTCAGAATAAACCTATTCAGAAATAAAAATATGAATATTTTATATTATTTCAAAAGAATCTGGTGTTAAATAGGATGGCACCTTTTTAAAGTCATGTCAATGTAAAAGGCGGACAATATAATATTCTGTTACCTTTTTCTTCAGCCGGTCATTATTTAAAGAGAAAGAGAGATCCTAGAAATACACTTTCAGTTCAACAAGTCAATTTATAAAGCACATCTTAATAATAATAATAATGTTAACGCATTCTTTTTAATCATAGAAATACTACGTAATAAATCAAACGTAGACTGGAAAATAATTAATTTTACCGACAAGAAAACAAACATATAAACACCTGAAAAAGTACCCATAAAAGCTCAATAAACTTTTCAACGCGGAAAAGACAATAAAAATCGTAAAGAGATTGCAGTTCACGGGAACCGACGATCGTTTACCATCCATAATCATCAATCGGTCCATTGAAATCGGATACGTGGTGTTGCGACGGTGTACCCTAATTACGCTAATCGAAGAAGCGACGAGCGAGGAGCAGCAGTCAAGCGGCAGCGGGAGCGGGCGCGAGAGCGCACGTGGCGGGCTCAGGTGCGCCCCGCCCCGCTCGCCCCGCCTGCCTCTAGTTTGACGCCGCGTCAACTCAACCGCTCACCTCATCGTCAGACGCGCGCTGCATTCGACGCTCGAACGCCGGGAAAACACGAGTCGTTTTTCGCCGCGTAGACACGCACCGAAGTTTTCCGAATTCGAATTTTTGAAGTTCGATCCCTTGAAGGACTCGTAACGGTCGTATTTGAATTTAGTAAATTTTGTTGTTCTATGATTATTTTTTTTAATATTATTTTATGTGAAAAAGTGTTTTCGAAATAAACTTGTGGGATGTTTTGTGATCTTATCAACGAAACGATTGATTGTGATTTTTCGTAAAGTTGGCTGAAGCTGTTGGTCACTCTTTATCTTTAATTGGAGTGAGTATTTAAAATTAAAGTTTTATTTTTTGTTTAAAATTATATCTCGGTATACAAAATTATCGGCAATTGATAAAGTCGAAGTTGAAAAGGCAAGAGTCGGGAATTCAAAGCGTATCGCAGTAAATCTCCCAGGACGCAGTGGATTCGAACTGTCCACTTGACACGGAACATTAAAAGTTATTATATCCAGAGAGCTTTTGGCATTAGCGGTTATTAAAATAATTTTATTGCTTCATTTATATTTATTATGTTATATTTATAACATAGATGAGCTGTAATTATTTTGGTTGCGGTGGATATTATTTAAATGGATAGTGTAGTTATTTTGATGATTTACTGACTATTTAAATTGATATGTAATTTTTTTGAAGTATTAAAATAGTTTCTCATAATACTATCGCAAGGATTAAGCAGAAATTACTACTTCTTTTAAAATAAATACCGATTATGTTTAGTAATCACGGTAGTAATTTTGAACAGAAAAACATTAGAATATAAGAGCAGGCTCGTGAACCTCATATGGCATTATCGTTGATTCCAAATGACACAATAAAAGCTATCAAAGTGCCGAATTAAAATTAAAACAGACATCCGAGGCATGCTCATCAAAGGATGTCTGGGAATACACAACTGTGCTGTGAGAAAAAAAAAAGGAAAAAAGACAAAAAGCAATGAAATCGTTCGGCCCATTTAATGTGGACCGGACGGGAGTGACAAAAATTCTAAACTGAAATAAACTGAACACATGTGTCTGCATGTCACACGATAAAGCAAAGAACAATAAGTAACTCTAAGACAAATAGTCCAAATTGTATCTATTGTATATAATCTTGCGATTAAAAAGAGCGACGTGGGTTTCTTTTCAGTTCTTTTGATAGCTTCACTCTGTTAGCAAACTAGTCGTAGGTAAATTTGGCTGATACTATTTTTCAGATAACCTGTTATATTCAAAAGAGTTACTCTGTAATTTAGATGAATAAATGATTTTCTTTTCTTACTGTTCTGTGTGTGAAAATACGACACGAAACTAGGTACGGGAAATCGTTACTATAATGTTCTGATATTGGCCTAATTTAGATAAAATTAGCTTAAAATGAAGCAGATAGGCAGCCATATTTAGTACATAATTGATAGGTTGATTTGTTCATAAAACTCGGAGAATTTAAATAAATATGTTCTAGAATAGCATTTCCATACTGATTATTATTTATTTATTAGATACATACAGTACCTGCTTCCTACCTATCATGCTATATATAATAGTTCCTTATAACTGATTATCCGTAGTAAAAGACACAGAAGTAAATTTAAGTAGGGAACTTTGAAATGATATAATTATGAAATAATTGTAATAGAGGAAATTTGGTTTCAAACAAAATTGTAAGAAAATTAATTCTTTATTATACATATTTGCTTTATTTTGTTGTAATTATATATTTTTTAAATTAGAATTTACACTTATAATTCTAACAATATCTTGCATTGTATTAATTGCGTTTTATTTTGTGATGTAAGTACTTATCATAAATCGCATAAAGTTATTTTTCTTTAAACTTCGAAAAAACTATTTTCTGCCAGACATATCACGTTAATAGTAACCAAAGCTTTATAATAAAGTTTTTATATATTGTTGGTATAACTCTAGAAATAAAATTATGACTACTTATTACATATTTGAGTTAGATAATGATCTGCATAGTGAGTTATAAATCAAGTAGAGTGCTACGTTTTATTATTTAATTATGAATATCTTGTCGTTATGCTAATGTTATGAGATGGTATAGATTAATATTTTGTTTACATTATATGAAGTATAATTCATACTTAATGTCTCTAAACTACTATTAAAATAAATTGTAGAAATAAAACAGGAATATATTTCATACAACCGAATAATATCAAGTTTATAATTGTAACATTTTCAATTGAATGAATGAACGGCTAAAAGAAGCAATTTTTGATATAAAACAAATTGCAAATTTCCTTAATTTCCGAACGTAGTACATTAAAAACTTTATTTATATGCATAAAATTTATGATAACGGCGATGTTCGAACAAAATTCACACATTTGTCATTCAGCGAGTAAATGCGACAAATAAATCGGGTGCACAATGACTGCTAATTTGCTCATAAAGATGTATGCACTGCGCGAGTTCATAAATCCGCCGAAGTCACATTCGGCCTACCGCTTACACCCATAAACCTCTGCGGACACTTTTATAGCTCTACCACGTGGCGGAGACGCAGTTTTTTCCGCACTTGACTTGACATATGTAGACTGCGCCTTAGGAAGTCACAACCCTATATTAATTTATTGTTTTAGAATAGACCCCCAGCATGATGCAAGTGGTACACGTGTTTAGTGATTTATGCAACTCTACCAATGAGTACTGCGCAAAAACGAAAGTGACCGTAAAATGAACCACGTTGCGAACTTACGTTATCGACGGTGATTAGAGCCCACCCTGGCGACTACTTGTAGCCGACTTTATTACAAGAGCTTTTTTGCCACGTTCTTGTATAGATAGTAAACCTATTTCAATTCACAACTGTAAGAAAAGTCATAAATTTATCATTCTTGCAAAAAATATACATTGGTTTTTCCGCAACATACCTATCATGCCACATCAAATATTTTCATTTAGAACATAAATCATATTCGATACAATACAATAAATATTTAAATCAAACACTTAAGATATGGTCCGTGATACAACATCTATCACGTATAACGAGGCGACGCTCTTGACCAACTAATGTGTCTCATTTTATCACAGGTCCATCAATCAAGCTCCACTCTACGGGGACAATTGAAGCGGACCGCGAACATCAGTAGCACTTAACATGTCCAACTAGACTATTCAGTGCTCGTCCAAATGATGACAAGTGTCGAGTGATCTTGAGAAAGAGGATAAAACATACTGTTATCGATGAACGAATTAAATTATAACGCAGGGATGAGCTCCTACCAGTTTGTCAACTCGCTTGCTTCCTGCTATGGAAATCAAGGCCCGGGCCGCACTGGGACACCAGTTGAGCAGACCGGCCACCCAGGCTTACCGACGCCAGGAGCTGACTACTACAATCCAAATGCAGCAGCAACGGCCTATCCTAACACTTGCTATTCTCCACCACAAGTTGGTCATCACTATCCTCAACATCCATACGGGACACCCGCTTCTGGGGCTCACATGCAGCCTCAAACAATGATAGATTATACACAACTGCATCCTCAAAGATTGGGTAGTGCTGCAAGTCATATGCACCAACACTCAAATCCGAGTCCGGGAGCGTTATCTCCCAACCTGATGTCCACACCACCGAGTCAAGCTGCTGGTGCTAGTTGTAAATTTGCGGATTCTACTTCTACAACAGGAATAGCGTCCCCTCAAGACTTGTCTACATCATCTGGACCTGGAAGAACTTCACCTGGATTTGGAGGTGTGGGACAAAATTCAACTGGAGCTACCAGCACCAAATTAGGATTGACTACACCGATTGCATCTCCTGTGGAACACAAAGCTAGTGTGAATCAGAATATATCGAGCCCTGCCTCTAGTACATCTAGCAATGAGAGTAACGACGCCAATAACTCTAGCTCAACTAACACGAAGAATTCTAAGTCGTCGGCATCAAACTCCTCAGCTAACCCTCCGCAAATATACCCTTGGATGAAGCGAGTACATCTAGGACAAAGTAAGTGAAATTTGTTTTATTAATTTCTAATGCTAAGATAAAGATTACTTCGTGGTAATTAATAATTTCTCAAACACTTATTTAAAATTATGAACGGCACGATTCACACTTTTTTACCGCAAGCGTGAAATCATAAATGATTTGGCCTCATCCAAGTCAGTTTAACTAATAACGGCAGCAATGACCACGCCTCTATCAAAAACCAACAGTTTGATGTAATAGAAATAAAACAATCCATCAATTGGATGCCGAGGTGGAGACAAAACAAATTATATATCTATTTATAAAGCATTAGCATGCATTAATGTTGGATCGATATGGTCGGCTGATAGATGGTGTCCATAATAAGGCATAATGGCTTTGTTGGCGGGCGCTTACAACTGAACATCCGAAGCTTTTTTCTTCACGTATCCTAATGATGGGGAAAGTGCCTAGTCACAGTGACGTTTCATTTGACGGATATAACCTTAAAGCGTGAATTGGGTTATTCAAGGGTTAATCTGTTTTAAATTAAGAATCGGGAGCATCCAGTAGTATTTTTTATGCTTCTGTATTTAAAAATAAGAATTCGAATGTTTGACTTACGGAATTTAAAATTTATAGGATTTATAGTTCTAAATATTGATTGTTAATTGATTCTGGTCAAATGGAATTAAAAAAAATACACTTAAGTAGTAGTAGATAATAATATGTAACAAGATGCAGTATGGCAGAGCGCCTGTCACTAAGATGTCGCGATATAAAGACAAGAGCAGATGTTGTCAGCCCACTGCTTCGGAGAATCATTCCAGTATTGTTGCGTGTAGAACAAATCTATTGCGACTTTGTCAAGGTTCACACAGCTCTCTTAATTGGTTTATTTTTGCTGTTGTCCCATTTTATGTTATAATAAAAGTGACCGTGTTTTCTATTATCTATTACTATTCGTCCTCGCTAATTTGGTGGACACTACAAATTCAATGTGACAATTTTCGTGCTTGTTACGCTTTGTTTACATCAACATGAATTTTCTCAATTACTTGCCTACAATTCAAAATTTAGATTTTAAAAATACATTGCTTAAACACTGGCATAAACTAGAACTAGCTTTATATAATTATAATCGTCATTATCGTCACGTTTATTATAAGATTGTAAACTTAAATACCTAAAACGCTGCAAACAGATAGATACGAGAATTATGAATTTATTACCTAGGGTTTGAATAGAGCGTTCTAATTTATATAACCAATCATTGATTGAAGGAGATTGATAATGAAATTACAGCGCTTAATATCGTAGGTACTAAAATTTATTATCTAAGTGATACAAAGTCCGTTAATGTTGTAATTCCAGAAAAATATTGCAAAACGTAAGACATAAATGTAAGTAATGTTATTTATTACTCATAACAGTGTCATCGGAGATAATTATAAGCACCCGGTGCATCATGACATTCATTACAAATCACCTAGGACCCGTTTTACAAAATAAATAGGACTCTTCCATTCGAACGGCAGAACCCTGTTATTACAGACCGAGTCTGTAGGTTTGACAAAGCCTTATTAAAATGTAGAATTCAGCCGTTAGGCCTATTGCATACCGACGACTGTCTGTCTTTTGTCTTATTACAAATACTTTGTGGTAAGGATATCGCATATACCTATGCAAGAAAGAAGAAATTATGTAACATTGAAAATTCAGAGCAAACATAGATTTCACGTTTTATAAACATGACATAAGTAACTGGATTGGTCGAATTTAATTTATATGTACGCGTTTCATTAGGAGTACCTATTTCCCCATTGCCTTTCATTATATGTTGTCACCCATGGCTCCTCTCATGGGGAATGCAGCTACTGTAGCCACGTGACTTTATTGTAAAGGAACGTATTTTCAAAAATCCATTCTTAGTCCTTTTCACTTTATCTATCGAAACTGTGCAACATTTTAAACCTCTAAGCCCAGTAGTTTCAACTTGGCGTTGGTTATTCAGTCAGATTCTATTTTTATACACATTATAGGTATTAAATATAGAAGATTTGTTGATAATTAAGGTCCCTGCTTCGCCTCTGGTTAGCCACGATTTTTTATAAACTAAAACTTTTCAACAAACATGCTATCTAGTGAAACAGTTGGCAGAAAACAGATTTTGTTCATCGTTCTGATAGTTCATCAGGTTATAAGATTAGTATGTTCATATAAACTCATTAATTAAATGATTTCGAATCGATATCTGCGTCTTATTCTAGATTCATTAATTGCTTCAAAGCTGTTGACAACAAAACAACGAAACCAATTGATAAATTGATACTTTATCAAACAATGTATCAATATATTGTACATCAACTATGTAGGTACATGCGTTACATCTCTATTATAAAGTCTATATTTTTGAGAACAGTGCGTGGGAGACCATTGAAATGTATAGCATTGTTAATAGATGAATTGCAAACATTAAAGATAGGTAACAGGACTTTGATGAGACTTCAGAAGAAGATTTAGGCTCTAACATGCATAACAAACTTGAATGAATTCGCTTCAAAATTATTTATTCACAAGAAACTTTATTAATTTATTTTTACTTTGTGAAGATAAAAGCAAATTCGAAATGTATCATTTACTTATTCACTGTTTTATAATTTAGTACTAATAATACCTATAAAACATGTCGAAAACTATTGGAACGACGTAGTTCAACTCAACAAATAATTAATATCTAATAAAAAATATATGTGTCTTTAATACTCGACTTTGAAAATAGAAGTAGTAAGTCGCGCAAATGTAGCCAGCTGAAATATGCAAATAGAGTCGGCAGGCTAGGTCGCGGCCCTTACATGTTTGGTGGTAATAACTCAAGGAGTGGAAGCCACCCCACGTGCGTGCCGTCTGACTGCTTATAAGAATTCAATACACTGTTATTTAGCACTAGTTACATACTCGAGTAACGTATTAACACGTGAAATTAAAATTGAGCTGTCAGAAAGAAAAAAGTACGTTGTACGTTTAAGCGGCGATGTTTTTGTATCTCATAAACATCGCCGTTAAACCGAAGTGCATATGGTTAAATTTGAATACGTTTCATTAAAATTCTTATTCTTGTGTAAAGGAAGTCCTGTGCATAGTAGTTAGATGTTGTTGGGAACTAAATGATAGGAAGTAATTATCTAATATTTTCAAAGAATTACTCCAAGTTTGTTGCAATTCCATACCCATTCCATAATATTTGACAAAGATGGTACAACTTCGATAGGGATACAATATGAGTAGGCCATGCTATAAACTATTCAATAGTTACAAGTTACTGCTTAAGTGACTAATTAAAGAATAAGAAACAAAATAAATTAGACATCATCAAAACCATAATCGTCAAAAATAATATAATAATATCCAGATACACAGACTGAAAACCTAAAACTAAAAAACTATTTTATAGCTCCTCATGAGAAATCATATTTCTCAAGTAAAGTAGAAATAGGAAGGGTCCTGTCGATAGCACAACGAAGGAATAAGAATCGGTGTATTTCTAGTTATGCAAGCCAGCGGCATTGTGTTCGAACTCATCCAATGAAATATTGCTGAACTTGTTCCATGCAGTAAACCGATTTATAGACTGAAGCTACAATTTGGTAAACATTTAACTCAAATTTTCAATGGCTCAGACAAGACATAATTTTTCCAGACTAAACATGACCAAATAGGTGACGTTCTAAAGAAGGAACAGATGAGGAGTACCCTCAACCGAAAATGCATGAAAAGATTGATGAATGTTCAAAGATGTATGTCAGAATCGTAGCAAGTGGAAGGAAATAGTCTCTGCTTACCTTTCTGTTGGGAAAGAGGTGTGATCTATATGTGTGTACACATTAATCGATACAAGCTGCATTTAGGTTTGGGATGTCTATCTTTGAGTCACACAAGTTTATGTCCTTCATGGCAAGCGGGCCTACTAGGTATAGTCGAAACTATTTTAAAGACGAAATGACCTTGGCTTTTTTAACTATTAAAAAATACCTACATGTCTTTTGATGTTTTTAATTTCACAAGTATTTGCTTTTCTTTAAAAAATAGATAAATGTTTTCTTACATAACAGGCTACTTTTACAGAATAATTTATTATTACATACATATTTGAGACATTTGTATCAAACAAGAAAATAAACAAGCATCGTACCAAACATTCCTTTGTAACGCGATAGGGCACACGCGAAAATCGTACACAGAAGTTTTACTGCGAACGGGTTGACGTTAATCTCGAGCAATTATTTTAAATACTACACCAATGGTCTTTATAAGGATAAGGAAAAACAGTATCAGAATATTAATTATCGCAAGTAGTTAAACAGCAACAAAGGGGGTTTACCACGCCAATATTCCAGACCCAAATTAACTATGCTATAATTATCTCATATTAGCTGTTGTTCAGGGCTTCGCTTCTGTCTTTGTTGGGCCACTACTTACAGTTCTTATTAGATATTAGTATTGATCTTTGTAAACCTTATTGACATATGAAGACGAGACATAGATCAAACTGTGATGTGCATTTCATTTGCATTTGCATTCAAATTTCAAGTTTATTGACTTCATGATTTAAGTGATTCCGAATTGAATTAACAGCACTAACATTTTATACCAAGGAATCTAAAGAAATAAAAACTCGTAGTGTATAGAAATCTTTAATTCGATTCGAACAAAATGCTAAGCAATTTAGTATAGGCAATTGGTCGCTATTGTGAGCCAAACGGTCTATTCACAACATGTTCTTGCCCCCAAGTCTTACATAATTTAATATGAATCGTAACACACGTTATGAATGCATTCTTCTTAACATAGAACAGAAGGAATATTACGAATTATTATACAATATGTGTAAATTAATTTATGAGAATATACATCGGTTCACTTAAAAATAATTAATTGTTCTGCGAAACTTTAGTTCATATTTTAGAGCTAAAATAGCAATTCGCATATTTCTTTGCTTCGCATATAGGTCGGGATACTAAATCTTTGATGGTAGACTGAACTGATCCTTCATCATATCGATTAAGATGTTTAGATAAACTAATATATTAGAATAAGTACTTCTATCTTCTGGTAGCTTATAAATACAACGTGGCCTATGTACGGGCTAAAGTTACGACTAACTATTAATCGGGTCCTATGTCTGTTTTCCACAAAAATCATTTACATTGCTGATATGCAGTACTATGATACTGAGATATTTTTACGATCATGGAAGTGTCGAGGTTAAGCAATGTTCAGCAAAGTCAGTCCGTAGATGGGTGACTGTTTGTGGCAGTTTCATTCGTGCGTCTCCGTCATCTCCGTGATTCGGAAGGCATGTAAAGCCGTTGGTCCCGGTTACCGCTTAATGTGGTAGTTGTTAAATCAAGTTGGAAGTCTTCTGGGCGACTTGATATTTCAACACCAGGGTCTGTCTCAAGCCCACTCGAAAAGAAAAACATTGCTTATTATATATGTATAAAGTTATATATGCCACATATAATAATATATTCACAAGATGCATATAACCTTCTCAAAGACATTAATGTGTAGGTATACATTTTTACATCATACGAAAACTTATAGGTATCACACATCATCAATAAATTTATGTAATATCTGCGTTAAGTTTTGTAAGAAATAAATGAACTGTTAAAACAACAATGCTCTAAGAAGTATATTAAATCTTCATTTTACAAAACCTGTTTGAAATTACCGCCGCCGTCGAAAGGCTAGCTCTTTCAGTTCATCGATTCGCACGCTCCTAAGACCTACTCCTAAATAAGAGTCAGGTAGGATATCTGCCAGTGACAGTTGTATACCTATTGTTATTTGAAATAATTATAGATACTGAAAATAACTATTATTTTAAGCAGCTACAACTCACTATTTTGTTATTTAGTTTGCAACGTACATTTTTTACACAAATTAAAACAAATTTTAATTTACGCTATATGGTGTTCTGGAGCAGAGTACTGCTGCGTCACTGCACGCTATCTAAATAAATTTTAAAATCACAGATTAAAAATTAAAAATTAATCTGTGATTTTAGATTTTAGCTTTGATAGCGTGAGTTTCTTACCAGTTTTTCTCATACCCTGTCAGCGAACTGGTCATACGCAAATTGGCTGACAATATTTTTTATAAACTTTAATTATTCAATTATAATTTTTTTTATTAACTAATAACTTCATATTTTTTTACCTAAATGAATAAGTTAATTTGTTACCTAGATGAATAACTGAGATTTAGTTTTTAATACATAGGCTTAAAGTACTTAGTTCTTACACGGTGACGAAAAGTCTTCCAATGTTGAACAACAAACAACAAGTTAAGATATGCTGTCTCTGTTTGTCTCTGCAAATATGGATGACGAAGTCTATAGTAGACCATTTTTTTGTTGTTGTTGCAGTTGCCTTTCAATTTGTATGAATAAGCAATCCTCATAAATTTCAATACGTCGATATCATTTTTAAATAATTTTGCTTGCCTACGACACTTTTTTTGGTGTATTATTTTTACATTATGTTTTATTAGTACCTCCTGAGCGGAGAACATTTAAGCAGGACCTAGTTGTTTGTAACAAGTCAATTTGACTAGATGCCAAATTTGGAAAGCCTTGCAATTATTTATTTTGTACATTTTTAACAGCAAATAAATTTAAAATTTATGTTATACTTGTTAAGCTATTCCAGCCTTAGGTTCTTTAGACCGAGTACCAGTTTAGATACCATTATTAAACATATACCTAACTATAATATCAATAACTTTTGTTACTACAAAATTACTGTTAATATATCTATCCTACTCGTAAAATGATTTCGTAAAATTTTAAATTATTTCACTTATAGAAAACATCATTATCGCTAAGTGTAGTAAATCATTGTTACAACAGAGGGTGAAGTTGCTGATAAAAGTCAGTGCCCAATACATACTCATACGAGTAAAACAAAATTCTATGTAAATTTATGTTACTAATATTTTTTTACCCGACTGCCAAAAAGGAGGATAATGTTTTACACGCGTATGTATGTATGTATGTGGGCATTTCTGTTCCATTGTGACCTTCAGTAGTCTAAACGGCTTGGCTGATTTTAAAGTGTGAGGTGTCATTAGATTTGTATTTTTCCCCCAAGTGTCATAGGCTATGTGACGTGAACAAAAAACCAATATGGCGGCCTTAAACTGTCAAAACAAACGTTTTTTTAGTGCTATCGCAATATGGGTATCAGATGAAAGCTAATTAATAGCCTAATTCAATTATATATGCACTAACTATTGTCCGCGGCTCCACTTGTCTCTTGTAACCTAAATAGTTTGACCGATTTTGAGGTGCAAGGTGTTATAATATTCGTATTAATCACCGAATCTCTATATCTATACTAATACATATTATAAAGTATATTTGTTTGTAAGCTATATAACATCATTCTTTATTTAGCCACTGATTAGTAAGTGAAACAGTTAAACGATTTTGATAAATCATTTATAAGAACAATCGCTAGAAAAAGTGCTTTCAAATAAATAAAAAAAACAATTTAACCGACTGCCTAAAAAAATCTAAAACGATGGAAATAAGTCACATTCATAATTAAATACCTAAATAGCACTATAGAAATTCACAAAGTTGTAATATACATAATAATTAATAATATTGACTGACAAAGGCTACTTTTTTGGCAAGGCAAGGCAGTCGGGATTTTTGTTTTTTTTTAAATAAACACTTGTGTCTATTAGCTATAATAATAGTTCCCTGAAAGTTAAAACTATTCAGCGCCACGATTCAGTGTCAGTATTATGAAACCTGTCAGTTGTTTTTAGTATAATTTCAGTAGGAATGACTCACTGATTCTAAATTTGGAGTTGTCAACAAGTAATGGAAAATTTTACCCCTTTGTGGGTTCATAATTTTCCATAATATACAACATAAACATAAACATAGCATCACGCCTTTTTCCCCGAAGGGGTAGGCAGAGGTGTTTCACACCCACATTTCGCCAGCTATGTTTGGTCCCATGAAATTTTCCATATCTTCTACAATATAAGTATAATGCTATATTAAAGCAAAGGAAATCCATATATAGTATGAAATAAAGTCACTTAACTCTGTAAGCACACTTAGATCTTCTAAACTACGCAACGGATTATGATGCAGTTTTTACTAATATAGCCAATTTGATGGGGTGGAGTCCAAATAAATATACTGGGTACATTAAGCGATGGTGGCTGAATGGATGAGTGACCGGCGTGCAAATCACGCGGTCCGAGTTCGATCCTGACCGGCAGTACTAATGTGAATTCCACTTTGTGGAATTTATATGTACTAGTCAAGTAACTTACCATCTGCTAACGGTGAAGGAAAACATCGTGAGGAAACCCACATACTCTAGAAGAAATTCTATGAGTATGTCTGATCCACCAACCCGCACTAGGCCAGCGTGAGTGGATTATGGCCTAAACCCCCTCCCTCTCTCTAGTTAGAGGAGAGGAGACCGGATCCCAGCAGTGGGACTTAATGGGTTGCTGATGATGATTTATTATTAAGAGAACGGTTTATTATAATAAAATACCTCTATACTTAATGTAGTAAGCCACTAAAAAAAAATCTAATTGATATTCTTCTTTTAGTCGTATTTTCATATCCATAGACGAGTATGGATAAAATCTGATTTATACCACGGAATAGTTTTGCGTCTATCATCACATCAATCCATGAGAAAAACTTCTTAGTATATCATTTTATTATGTACCAAGCAGGCAAAGCCAAGGGTGAAAGATAGTTGTTTTATATTTAATAATAATAATATTCTAAGTACCACATTCACACAGCGCCATCTAGTCCCAAAGTAAGCAATTATATTTGCTTGTGTTATGGGTACTAAACAACTGAATATACTACTTAAATACATTTTTTATTTTGTAAATACATACATATTATAGATTAATTACACCCAGACACAGAACAAACCTTTATGCTCATCACACAAAGATTTGTCGTGGGTGGGGATCGAACCCACGACCTCCGGCTTAGCAGTCAGGGTGACTAACCACTAGGCGAACAGGCCAGTCGCCATTTAATGTAAATATTATGTTGCTATTTTCATTACGCTATTTACAAGCAAAAAATGTATATGATATCGTCCGTATGTATTCTGTAACGAGCCACAATAAGTTGCACACGTCATCATGACGTCAGCAATATAACAAGTAAAGGTTATTTACATGGCAAGTTTGTATGATACTTTTCGTGCTCTCTTTGTCTTACTCGTGGAGAAAAACAGGGAAGGCATGAGAATTGCCTGGCAAAAGTTGCATATACTAAATGAGGTTTAATGGATAAGTTTGATCTTAGTGACATTCGTCCGTATATCTCTGTAGGAAGAGCACTAGACACTGAATGTAGGATCGCGCGTTCATGTCGCTTTGTGGGTTCAAATTTTATATTTTTTATTTACCATACGTTAAATCAAAGCAAAGGAAATTGCTTGAAATTTACCGTAAACTATTTTTATTTTTGAAATACGCCATCAATTTATTATAGGCAATCAAATTTAAATTCTGTAGCAGCAATTTACTAATCACCTATTCACAAAAACACAAAGCGTGAAATGAATTGAAAAATGGTTCCAAATATTTCTTCACTAGCCACAAAAAAATGCAAACGTACTATATACGGTAACCAAATACGTTGAACTCTGTACACTAATCATTTCGTTATATTAAGAGGTCAACTTATAGTGGTTTTTGTGTATAGAGAGCGAAGTCGCATACACCAACTTTTACATGCACATTTTGCTATAACAGGTTTATATAAAAATACCTCAATACACAGCTAATTAAACTTATATATAAAACTTTAAACTTAAAACTAATTTTAACTTTAAACTTTATATTCTAAAAAAATATTATGCGTTTAAACTAATTATTGTATTTACAGTTTAACGACCATAAAAACAGAAGTCATTAACCACCAAAATTTTATATTTAGTGCACTCTTAAAAGACTTTATATAATAATTATATATTCTAGTCACATACTTTCAAGAAACCAGATCTGCTGATATAAACCACTCACACTGGTCCCGACTACCTACTCAAGTTAAATATGCAAAGGGTACAAAAATAAACTTCTAAAACTTGAATGGTGAAAAACGAACAAATAAAGGGATTAACTGACGCCGGGTTGGTTGGTGGCTTATAATGGCCGCGATGAGATTGCAATAATCATGCAAACTTCTATGTAATATATAGATTTTTATGTTGCTAGCAGGAATGTTACAAATGTTATAAGCGCCACCAATGGAGATAATAGAATGATGGATTTTGACTAGATTTAAGCTAATTATGTTTTTATGGTAGCCAAATTAACTGCCTCGGTGGCACAGCGAGAAGTGTATTCGACTGCTGTGCAAGAGGTCCCGGGTTCGATTCTCGGGTTGGGTAAAAATGGTATTGGGTTTTTCTATCAGGAAATTCCAGTATTTAAATTTTCCCGAAGTTTGGTAAATAAATGTTCCCGGTTGATGACAATAGGCTCGCCACCTATTTCATGGGACCCCTTCGGGGAAAAAGGCGTGATGCTATGTTTATGATGCTTTGAATTGATAAGTGACCAGCAAATCACGCGGTAGGAGTTCGATTCCGACCAGGCAGACTAATATGGATTTGACTTTGTGGAATTTATAATACTAGTCAAGTGAATTACCATCTACTAACGATGACGGAAAACATCGTGAGGTAACCCACATACCCTAGAAGAAATTCTAAGTGTATATCTGATCCGCCAACCCCCATTGGCCAGCCTGTGTGGATTACGGCCTAAACACTCTCAAATCTCTAGATAGAGAAGAGGCCACCTGAGCCCGGCTGTGGGACATTAATGAGTTGCTGATGGTGATGTTTTTAAATTTTGCTTTGGAAATTATTCATATTTTTTTTTACTCGGGTACAGAAAGAGTAAATATTAGGGTAAAACCGGTAGAGATGGCCGTACGGGAGAGATGGCCAGTCGAAATATTTTCTAGTAATATTCGCTAGGTGGTGTTGTTTTGCGATTAGTTGGCAGGACGCATTGCTCGGGAGCAGCAGCTAATCGAAACTACGCACAAATAAAAAACTAAAAGTAAGTAAAATTGGATTTAATATAAATAGTACTGCTAAAATTTTATACAAGGTTCATATTTTTTCTTGAAATTGTATTTTTTCAATAAGTTTCTTGTATTTTTATACGTTTTTTGTAGTTTGCATAAACATGTGTTCGTTCTAATCTCAAAATGGCAGTCAATTAGTTTCTTGTTACTTTAATATTCGGTATGGCCATCTCTCCCATGCAAAAAGGAGAGATGGCCGTATGCACTTTGGCTTAGATGGCCATATTAGTTCGTGGTATTTTCTTATATATATTTTTTTTTTTTGTTTCAGATGCCAAATAAGTATCAAAGAAAAGCTATTGCCTCTCGTGGCAACTGGAGTGAGGATTCGTTGAAAGCCGCTATTGACAGCGTAAAAAATGGAGAATTGTCAGTATACAAAGCTTCTATCATCTATAACATACCTCGAAAAACACTTGAAAGACGGTATAAAAATAATAATGATAAAAAAGGGCTAATGGGGCCCACGTCAATGCTTGGGGATGAAAACAGAAGAAAAAAACTGATATCAAACAAGAAAGAATTAGTGGAAAAGGAAAGGGAAAAGGGAAATCTAGCAATGGCCATCTATCCCGTACACCTAAGGCCAACTCCCCCTGATGTGCCGGGTGAGATGGCCAACTACGTTTTTTTTTTAAATATTTTTTATATGTCATTTTTATTGTAAAACCTTTATGTCATGTTGATTTTTCGAAGACTGATTATTGTTAATTATTTTAAAAATAAAGATTCGATTATAACATAATTATTTTTCATTTTATGATGCTTCAAAAAAACTATGGCCATCTCTAACGAACTTACCCTATATATTTTTGGTAATACATAATTGAAACAAAATTATGATAATAATAATAATAATATTCTACCACATTCACACAGCGCCATCTAGTCCCATAGTAAGCAATTATATTTGCTTGTGTTATGGGTACTAAACAACTGATATACTACTTAAATACATTTTTTTTTTGTAAATACGTACATATTATAGATAAATTACACCCAGACACAGAACAAACCTTTATGCTCATCACACAAAGATTTGTCCTGGGTGGGGATCGAACCCACGACCTCCGGCTTAGCAGTCAGGGTCACTAACCACTAAACCAACAGGCCAGTCAATTATATTCGTATTATATTAGATAGTTTTTATTTTAAATTTTAGTAATTAACAAGACTAATGGCAGAATTAGTCTTGATAAGTATGGTAGGCATGGTATGCTATGGTATAGCGTTTAGAAATTATGAATGTGTTCAGCTATTTTTGTTGCTGAATGTACACAAAAGTTTCTTCTTCCTTACAAGTACACTCAAGGCATCGATTTATTAAATTTAAAAACGCAACCGGTCTGCAAAAGTGCTGTTATTTTGGCGCTTCAACCATTTTGTATTGAGACTCGATAAGATACATGAATGCATACAATAATGTATACACTACAGGTTTGCAAGTATTGTGGTTGTTCTCATTGCCACGTACGTTAATTTCGAAAGCAATTTACTTCGTATTTTTAAAAACCTTTGTATTCAAAACTTGAGGCCTCGTTGGAAGATGTTTTTATTGGTGACAGGTTTTTATTACAAGTAATTAAAAACATATTGGAATACTAGTATTTTAACGCGGTGTGGGCCGCAATTGCCGATCCGAATAAGGCCCATGTTACTTACTATCAAGTTTTTCAATTATTCCTATGCAAAAAATAAATAAATAATAAAAAATATATTTTTGCATAATATTTGCGATTGTATAATATCACATTGATCAATGGGAGTAAAAAGAAACAATGCACCTGTGTTTGCAGTTTTTACCCACAAAATAGAGCACTATAATATCTCCACGGTAGTTAATTGCTTGAAATGGAAGTTATATTTTTAATAAATATTTTAAAATGCAATTAATAGCGCTTTATTTTTTGTAGGCCACTCAATTATTTATGCTGTATACGTATTACTATACACCATTCAATAGCTACCAATTTATCAATATTGATTAAAATGTAGTTTTTTTATTTAATACCAGTAGCTTTTCTACAGAATAATAATAAATAATAATAATTAATGTAATTTTTAAAGTAAGTTATTTAATTGTTAGTTATTTGGTGGCAATTAACATGCAATTAATCATTAATTGTTAATTGCAACTAAAATGTGACGTTACGTTTAACGTTTTATTACAGGCAAACTAACTATTACAATGCTGAGATAAAACTATAGATTCCAAAACAATGTTTAAGTTGTCCCAATATCGGTATCTGTAATAAAACTTCATTTAAAATCTTAACACAAGTTCGAAAGTAAGGGCACGTACACATGATATTAACTGACCCGTCAACTAGAAGTACCCACATGTTAGAAATACCACTAAGCCCTGCTCCCTTGAGACACCAACTTCAATTATTGATGGCAACTTTTAGCCGCTATAAAATGTGGGGAAGGCAATGCCATTTTTCATCTGGTTCAGGTTTAAATGACTTGTATGCTACAAGTTCGTGTTATATTTTCTTTTCATTTGCTTGTAATTTATTGAGTTTTATTTTTAAAATTGTGTTTCAAATCTTGATCCAACGTCACGACTGCCGCAGGTGTGTTCCATTATTATTTCTATGTTAGTGTGTATACTATTTCTTTGTTTATGTTCTTGAAAAAATCTAAAAAGTTATGCATTTTATCTATACTAATATTATAAAGCCAAAAAGTTTGTTTGTCTAATTGTTTGTTTGGTCGAACGCGCGAATCTCAGACATTACAGGTCCGATTTGAAAAATTTTTTTAGTGTTGGATAGCCCATTTATCGAGGAAGGCTATAGGCTATATTACATCACGCTACGACTAATAGGCGCTGAATAGTGACTGAACGGATGAACTAATCCACGGGTGCGAAGCTCCGGGCAACAGCTAGAATTTTATAATTGCAAACTATCGAATTTATATGTACTAGTCAAGTGACTTACCATCTGCTAACAGTGAAGGAAAACATTGTGAGGAAACCCACATACCCTAGAAGAAATTCTATGAGTATGTCTGATCCCCAACCGGCACTAGGCCAGCGTGAGTGGATTATGGCCTAAACCTTCTCAGCTCTCTAGTTAGAGGAGAGGAGACCCGAGCCCAACAGTAGGACTTAATGGGATGCTAATGACGTTAGCAAATAATATTGCCATACAAATTTCTGCGTCTCTCTTTTTATCAGAAAAAGCAAAGTTAAAGCTCGAAAAAATCGATTTATTTTATGGTATATTTTGTAATTCACTGTTGAATAATGAATAACCGATACAAGTACAAATAAGTTTTGTAGCACCTTGAGGTTATTTTTGTATTCACAACCTTCGACGTGGACGTCAGAAGTTAAGATGCAAAAATAAAAAAAAAATATCCATAAGCTACGGTAACTGCTTACCATCAGCTATTTGCTACCATTGCGGTATAAAAAACAATCTCCTCTAATAGCAAAGCAGGAGAAAAAATTCAATAAAATATCTATCCTAGTTTTCAATTTAAACCGTATCTAGACAGACATATTTAACAGTCTCTCCACTATTATTAGTTTTCAATCAAGTCCTGTTTAAAGACCTTCAAAGGCATTTACCCTATTTGGTCATAATAGTCCAATTATTGTCTAAAGCCCTTCACTCTAGCCAATTTTGTCTAGTTAAGGTATATAAACTAACGCTAATTCAATAAAACACTGTATTATAATAATTATATCCTAAAGGCAGGTTTTCACGATTTCGTGTCTTTTTTAATGAACACCTATATAAATATAATAATGAAGCCATATCACTCCTTACCTATAAATACATAATATACATATTAATTAGGTTATTATAGTTCCAAAATACGTTGGATTACTATTTAGGTATTATTTTTATCATTCAAACTAGAAGTCGCGCGGGGCTTCCCTCCCGTCGTTCTTTATTTGGACACTGCTCAATTTCTATTTGCCGTACCGTGATGTTAAGTAACCTTCCTCGATATTATGGTCTAACCAACACTAAAATAATTTTTCAAATCGGACCAGTAATTTAGAGTATATAATTATAAATTCTACAAAGTGAAATCCATATTTAGTACTATTGCTCGGAATCTCTCTTCTTTCTTTCTTTTCTTTCTTTCTGATGGTGGCTGAATGGATAAAGGATTGCTATTAGGTCACTTTTAAAAATTCATACTCAACACCACCTTTTAATAACTTAAAAAAATGTGGATGTTTATTTCCACTTTGATCTTAATCTTTTTTCTAACCTTTATCACCTTTGACTTCAGCTTAACTTTACATAAAAATAAAATAAATAAATATTACAACATGAGCCTAAAACCAGTTTCATATAAATTAGTTTCGCACAAATTAATCATAGTTAATTTAACATTTAGATTTTATTGCCTTATAATAGATTTTTCCTCTTAAATATTCAAATTAGGAAACCTGCAATGAACGTAGCTAACCTTAGCAACGCACGGGTCAAACAAAAATGATCGCTATTATTATTACATTACAATTGTCCATTCATGCTATTTCCTTTTAATTAAACTCTGTAATAACGACTCATGTGTTTTAATTTCGTTTCAATAACCCATGTCGACGCTCAGACACTGATTAAGCTTCAAATAAGAGCCATTCGTACGCACATCCTCGAATGCGCATGTGCGAAACTGCGCGCGCGCTGTATTGCATATTCGGAATTAGCATAGGAATCTTGGGCCGTTTGTCAAACAATGTAGGCAGGTATCAGATTGTATTACGGTTAGAAGTAATTATTTGCTTTGTATAATACATTGCTGTGGTATAAACTTGAGCCATCAAGGTTATTTGATAAGAATATCCTATTGATTTAAATAACTCATTAGGTACATTCTTTCGTCTTTTTGATCTATAAACATTTTTTATACATAAATAATATTCGCATTTCAATAAAAAACAACTCAGTTGTCAAAAAGTTCCGTTGGCTGTCAAATATTATGCTCCAGTAATACTGGCCGCTTTTAAAGTATTTAGTTTCTCTTAAAATTTTAAAAAGCGAATTCAAGTCTCTCACGTTACGCTTAATTGAAATCAATATTCGTGATATTACTGTACTATACAAGCAACAGATTTTGTTATTTCCAAAAAAAAAAACTCCTAAGCCCCAATATAAAAACACAGTAAAGTTAATATCAGTCAATCGAAACACTTCACGCACAATAACATACTATTGTTGAACGTTCACTGTGAACGAAACGTCTTCATTTTGGACAAAAAAAATAATACAGTTATTGCTGTCAAATGTGATATAATGGTAACACTGCAATTGTTTTGGTGACCATAAATAACTTTTTACAAAAGATTCGCGGTTTCCTTAAAAGCTAAACGGGCTGATAAACATTTTTTTTTCTTCCGTCTCGAGTCGCCTTTCCTGCGGCGGTACAAAACCTATAAATATTAATACAATCAAATGTTTTGACGTGAGCCTTTTTTAAACTTTTATCTTGTACCTTCGCTTATTTTTTTTGGATCGATTCCGTTTTTATTTCGTGTTAATTTGGACAGCGAATTCGGTCTTTTAACAGATCGTAAAGTATATGGAATGAGGCGAGGAACGCGAAGTGGCGCCAGGTGCATTAAAACATTATTTAGAGGAAATTTTAGAAGAATCTGCAGGAATACATTGCTTTTACACTCTAAGCTTTTGTACGTTTAGTATTTAACGTAAATAACATTATAAAATAGGATTTTGCGAAGTGATCTAATTACCTAAATAAAATTTTAAGTACCTACTGCTCGTAAAATTGTCGCGTTAGCTACCAATCTGTCTCCATACATACGTCGTCAGGTTTTATGTAATTTACGATTTGTAAATAATAAAAATTACTCTGGAAGTGAGAACATTATAATGATTATGAAAATTTATGGTACCACATAATATATGCCAAACAAACATTTTTATTCATAATCAGATATCATTAATGCATAAAATTAAAATAACGGCGATTACTCACACTATACCATTAATTCTTAAATAAAAACATAAATCTTTACTCTGACTAAAAACTGTTGAACAAACACCCACTAACACGTCGTAAAATTAATAAAATTCTACTTTATTGCTTTAGACATAAAGTTTAAATGCCTATGTCTCTGTTAATACAAGTTGGGTTTCGACAAGATCTGATCAAAGTATCTAAAATGGTCACAGTTAGTGGGTTAACCACTTTAAATTGTCATCTGTCTGATTTATTTCTGTATCTTTTGCGGCCAACACATTTTTGTCTCAGTTTCGTTCTGATAAAACATTTTTTACATCTATTTGGAAAGTTTTATTTCCTGAATCACGTAATAAAAATTATTTATTTATGTCAAATTTGACTGGCGGTACAGGGCATTTGTATTTAACACTTCAAATCAATTCCATAATATTTCCGTCATTGCTAATTTATGTCCTCAGAAAGGAAATCTATAAAATCGTAAACGTAATCATTAAGCTGCTTCAGTTTGATCATTACCAAACCATTGATCCATTGATGATGAAAGTGAACCATTGGTCACAATTAATAATATTTGCAACAGTAAAAAAAAATTGTGCTTAGTTTCTTTAGAGAGAAAAAGCTCAGATATGTGAAGTACTATGAAAGATAACTTTATTATATTATACCTTATTTAGCAACGATAAAGCAAAACCCTTACTGCCAAAAGCCTTGTACCTCATTATATAAATCGCATACATTCTCCAATTTTCCTCAAAAGGTATCCAAGAGCACAGTATATTAAAAATTAATATTTTGTCCAAAGTGTCACGAATCGCGGCTCACTGTGCGCGCCAGAGGCTGACCTATCAAACGCTCGTAAACTATAATCATTCGCGGACTCCATAAATAATTGCGCGGTCCGACCCCGGTTTTTGTCGGACGATGCGCCGGAGCAGGTAATATAGTCATAAATTTCCATAACCGCCACTCGATCTTATCAAACATGATTTTAATTTGATTTCGGAGCCACACGTGTTGTGGCCGTTTAAAGTCGAGTTATGATCTTAGGTATATAGTGACTCGGTCAAATGTTGATGAATATTTTGTTTATAAATACATACATATTATAGACAAATTACACCCAGACACAGAACAAACAATCATGCTCATCACACAAAGATTTGTCCTGGGTGGGGATCGAACCCACGACCTCCGGCTTAGCAGTCAGGGTCACTAACCACTAGACCAACAGGTCAGTCAAGGTCAGTTTTATACGGACTTTTACCCTAAATAGGTATTATATCATCATCAGCAACCCATTTAGTCTCACTGCCGGGACTAGGTCTCCTCTCCTCTAACTAGAGAGCTATGAGGGTTTAGGCCATAATCCACTCACGCTGGCCTAGTGCGGGTTGGTGGATCAGACATACTCATAGAATTTCTTCTAGGGTATGTGGGTTTCCTCACGATGTTTTCCTTCACCGTTAGCAGATGGTAAGTCACTTGACTAGTACATACAAATTCCACAAAGTGGAATCCACATTGGTACTGCCGGTCGGGATCGAACTCAGACCGCGTGATTTGCACGCGCCGGTCCCTTATCCATTCAACCACCATCGCATCTATTGTATAGGCCAACTTAAAAACAGGTACACTATAATATTTTTAAGGGATTAACACCTTTACGTATTTATTTGCATTAGAGAGGAACGGAATCGTGACTTCAATCACTATGCCTGGTATAGCTTGATCAGAAGGTTAACAAGCGAATGTAACATTACAAACAATCAAGATGTTTCGAGCTGCCTAGTGAACCTTGTCAATAGAAAAGTGGACTTTATATAAAAGAAAATAGGACTTACATCTGCTACCACTTTGGCAAGAATTTTTGAATTCTAAATGTGTCAAAATAGATTCTGAGGGTTTTTGATTGGTCGGTTTCTATCACTTTCAAAAACTGATATAATTGCAATGAAAATGGTCCCAGGAAACTGAGTATCACCAGATACCAGTATCCAGGAGAGCCTAGATTGGTTTCATATCGATTTTGTATATTTAAAAATGCCGAGAAAAGCCCCTGAATTCTACTAGTATTATTGGCCTAATCGAAAACTTAAATGTAATTTTTTTTCTTAAGCTGAATAAATTATTGCCCAATGCGGATGTTAAGGTTAGCGGGCAATATTTGAAGGTTTAATGTACTTATCATATATGATACATACTACTGGATTCCAACGTAACAGGTTGTTTGACAACTTTGAATTTTGTACCGTTGCAGACCAGTCAGATTATATTTGAATGAAAAAATATTATTTAGTATTAGCTAAAACCTTTCTTTTATATATTTTAAAAACAATGAAAAAAAATTTGTGTAGTGTTCTTATTAGTAAGTAGTGGTATCTAGAACTTTGTGGAGGGAAGAGGTTTTAAAGGGTCGGCAAAACGTATGTGATGCTTTTTGGTATTGCAGGCTATGAAAATGAGTAAACCATCAGGTGGGCGCTTGGGCAGTACCTAATCTTTTTTGCCACGATCGTGACATAAAAATAAAACCCTTCCTCCCCTTACTTATCATCATCATTGACCATCTTCTATCACATCTATGCTAATATTATAAAGCTGAAGAGTTTGTTTGTTTAGTTGAGCGCTAGAACTACTGGTCCGATTTGAAAAATTCTTTTAGTATTGGATAGCCCATTTATCGAGGAAGGTTATAGGCTATAAGAAGGGTATACGCCACGGGCAATAGGAGCAGAGTAGTGGCCAAATAAAGAACGTCATGAGCGAAGCCCCGCGGGATTTCTAGTATTTTATATTTTAAGTACCTTCTAAATCTTTTTTGCTTTAGTATACCAATCTAATTATAAAAGAGATCAGTTTTTTTCAAGACAAAAGTATTTTTTGAGATATTAGAAATAATAAAATTATGTCTCACTTATCATATCTCAAACCTAATACTTACCTGTTTATATTATTACATCACACAATGAAAGTGGCCTTTCCACACACTAAACGCGTATCAACCTCTGTCCTAATTCCCACACAGTCAAACAATGATTATTGTCAAACGTAATCAATAACAGCAAAAAACGTAAATCGACTTCTAATGACAGGTTTTAACGAAACCCGTAACGCCTTCAATGTATCAAGGTATATTTGACAGATAATATGTCATTGAATTCAAAACGGTATGATATAACTTCGTCTCGTATCACACCGAAATGTAATATTAAAACAAAAGAATCAGAAGCGATCATAATCACTCATACTTTAGCTGTTCGGTGATTAATAAAAAGCATTGTTTGTTCGTTCTCACTTCTAATATATTTATTTGTATGTGTTTTGATCCATATCACAGGTTTGCAAACCGACAGTCATTTGTTTTCTTTGCCTTTTTACTTTCATTCGGGCATATACATATGCTATTCGACATTTAAACTAATTAAATTATTGTATACTGCGTTTTACATTGATGTTTTATGCACTCGAATGTGAATGCGTAAATTGCGTAAATTAAAATACTAGCTTTTTAAAACGGTTATATGAAAGCGAATTTATAGTTGTGTCAAAGCTTTGTTTATTAGTACTTACGTTAGTTTTTCATCATCAGCAACCCATTATTGTCCCACTGCTGGGCTCGGTTCTCCTCTCCTCTATCTAGAGAGCTGAGAGGGTTTTAGGCCGTAATCCACACACGCTGGCCTAATGCGGGTTGGTGGATCAGACATACACTTAGAATTTCTTCTAGTTAGCAGATGGTAAGTTCTACGACTAGTACATATAAATTTCACAAAGTGAAATTCACTTTGGTACTGCTGGTCGGAAACGAACTCGGACCGCGTGTTTAGCACGCCCGCCGGTCTCTTATCCATTCAGCCACCATCGCAATTTGCAACGTTAGTTTTTACTTATAAATAAATTATGAAAACATCTATTCAGATTTATTTTATATTATTCATAAATATAAAACTAGTTCTTACACGTGAGTTCATATCTAGTGTTAAGACGTTCAAATTCAATGATACACGTCCGTATAACAGAGATCCATTCTAAAATCTAAAAAGTGACCACCGCTTACGAAACCACGATTTACAACCCACAGTTCTTATTATCTAGTATCAGACTTTAATCCATTTATCACCGCTTTTGTTTACGATCCTCGCGTATCATCGACTATTAATTATAATGCGTTCCTCACTTCGAACTTTGACGTTCTCGCTGTGTGACAGACCAGAGATAAGAATTTTAATGTTACTCGATACCACTGTACTTCATTTATTACACAATGTTACCGAATATTCAACTCTAAATATAGCCAGTTAAGATTCAACAACCAATCCTTACGGTTACGTTCAAGCGTCGATACAGTTTGAACTCTTTCGAACATGATTATAGGGTTGCTTATTCATTTTAATGGTAGAAGAATTTGAATGCTTCTGATGCAAAGCTGAGTTTAGAATTTTGATGGATGTGGTTATAATTGTTTCTGTATCGATTATGCCATTGATAAATATTTCGACTATTGCTCATTTTATTAATGACGTGGAAGCGGAAGAACGTTTTGGACGATGCCCTAACGACAGTGTAATGTCACAATTAATAATATTGAAGCTGTCAAAACATCTGTCAGCGGGCGCGCACGGAACGTCTGCTATTCATTTGTGAAGCAATAAAATATATTAAAAATATCTATACTACTATTAATATACAAACTAGAATAATTTAGCAAGACATTATTTTATTAACTATAATTATGTCACGTGGGGCTTCGCACCTGTGACTCTTTATTTCGCTACTACTTAGTTTCTATTGATTGAAGCGTGATGTTTAAAAGCCTATAGCCTGAGTCAATAACTGGCTATTTAATACCAAAAGACGTGATGTTATATGCCTTCCTTAATAATCGGGCTATCCAACACCAAAAGAATTTTTCAAATCAGACCAGTAATTCCTGTGATTAGCGTTCGTTCAACCAAACAAAAACAGTCTTTATAATATTAGTAGGTATGGATTACCTAGATTTCTAGAATTTCAATTAGGTTCTCTAGAAACAGTAATGTCACTGATATCATAATCCCTAATAGATATTTAACGAATACTCAATGTTATGGCATGTATCTGTGATCTCCTGCAAACGAAGAAATTTTATTTTCTCGTGGTACTAAAAATAATTATTACGAACTCCAAGCTTAGCTGTCCAATCTTATTATTGGGCCGTATTTGGCGAATGAAAATAAATTTTCTCTGCGCATTGCAGTGTCAGTGTGTTTCAGTGGTACATTTTTTATTTTAAAATAATGAGTTTTGACATTTGTATGCAATATTTTGTATGCTTGCATCGTTGCCACTATTATCGTTAAGACTGAGTAAATTCTTGTAACAATATAGGTGTGTGTAATTTTCTTGCATTTAGCAAGCTAACCACAGCGGTGGCGCCAGACTTAACCAGTTTTTCTGATTAGATCTTACACTTAGACCGATATTTATGTAAAGTGCCTTGGTATCGTGGTTACTCTTCTTTATTAAACTTTCCTAATTATGGTTCTTTAAGTTTGAAGTAACTGTCTATCATCACATCACATCAGCAACCCATTTAGTATCACTGCTGGGATCGGGTCTCCTCTCCTGTAACTAAAGAGCTTTAGGTTTAGGCCATAATCCACTCACTCTGACCTAATACGGGTTGGTGGATCAGACATAATAATATAGACAGAATTATTGTAACCGTCTATATTAATCATAATTACACAAAATTTAGTTCTTCATCCACGACCTGTAAAAAATAGATAAAAAATTATAAAAGATTTACTCATAATGACTTTTAGTATAGACCTATCCTTGCGAATAGAATTGCGATCGATCGCGATCATAATATATATATTATTATTCATGTTTACACTGTAAAATATATTGTTGCAATACATTGACGTATGGTCAATGTATTGCACAACAATTTTAATAATTGAGTAAGCAAACTTATGGTCAAAGGTTTTTAAAAATAGAAATTACAATTTTATTATGAAGTTATTTCTCCTATCGTACCATAAACTCAATAAATATCCATCAACTTCTTGATAACTTCTAGCGGTACGCAAATTTATGGGGACGTAATATGGCAATTTTGTATAAGTGGTGTCTAAGACCAGCCTTTAAACAGCAAATAGGTAGCACTAGGTGTATAGCAATCACGGAACCGGTCACCTCGACGGTAGGCTTAGTACCCATCGGGTCATGATCTTTGAAACTACGCCTCCTTACGCCTATGCACCTCATTATAATCTCTGCCAATCGTTTATTGTGTTTCACCCTCATCTTAGATATACCGAAGAATGGAGCATCAATTAATTTTAATTGGATAGAAGTTTTTGCTATCTAGCCTTTGGGGTTTTCCCTATACCTTCCTTATACCAGATTCAATGCGAACTTTGTTTTGTTAAATTGTTTCGATCAGAGCAGATCGAATTGTGATTTCAGTCAGTTCTCTTTGTTGGACTATCTTTGCATTTTAAGTTGTCGCAGTTTTTTGTTTGTATATTATTATTTATGTTTGCTTGAATAAGCAATGTACATATCTAGCAAAAAAAAAATTTTCATTGGTATATTCATGTCTAAAAAATTAAATATTCAGCATTTTAGTTTATATACTCGCATTTGGTTTCTAAAATTACCTTACATCGTGATATTTATAGAAGGTTGGTTAGATTATTGGAGACGAGCAGTGCTCAACCTCCCATAATTTGTTATTATAATAAAGTGCCCCTTGAAACTGTACCCTATTATCAGAAGATGTGCATTTTAAACGGCACCAAAATCAGGAGTTAATAACTGCAATTTTAAACGAATTTTTTTTTAAATATTATGTTCATTGAATTTAAATTGGTCAACTTTCATTAAGTAATGGCATTTCAAAATTTTAAATCTGCAAGTTTGAATTCAACTACGCTTTTAATTTTGTTGGCACTGTGGTTTATAAAGTTGATAAAGTATTGCAAGCGTCTAATTTCTAAATCGATACTGTCGCTTAGTTCAATTTCCACCAAAATTAACGGCACGGTATAAACCAGGGAAGCAACGAACCGTAACGGAATTTAAATAGTCTAAAGACGCCTTTAGTGCCGCGGACTCGAACACCCGGAATCTATCGGTACTTAAATGGTCTATCTCAATAATATAACCACGTATTTTAACACTTATTGTGATGGATATAAGGTGCCTTTTGGATCAGTTTCATATCAAAAAAGTTTTCCGATATTGCTCGGGAAAAATCATTATTAAGTTTAGCGAACTCTGTTACTAAAATTATTATTAAAATTCTCATAAGATTTATCGAATAGTTTAGTGGGAACTGATTTTTGAATTTTAGCGTTTTGATATTGTATCAATCGATTAAAATATTTCTTGTTTGTTCAACTGTGACAGTGACTGATTTATTTTATGATTGTTTATATTATTATTGTTTATCCACGTTGATTTGAAAATGAAAATTTGTAAAAGATTTGATGAAGATATTTTCAAACTATCTGGTTTAAAACCAAACTAACACATCACAGATTAGTATTAAAATCATTTTAGCATAATACCTATATTATTACGTTTGCTGCATATCGCAAGCTTCATTACACACCGTTTAAGATGCCACTATATTATGATGAGCATGCATAATAATATAAAGATTATGAGGTTATTAGAATTCCTACAAGATAAAGCTAGCTATTAGAAACATTTCTTTTTGATTAAATTTTTTGTAATAACAAAATCATATTTTCTTTATCAAATCTTCGATGTATCTATCTGTTTGATTTTATATTAAGAACACTTCTTCATCAACATCATCATATCAGATTTTCAATAGCACCGGTTCTGTGCGGCTTGCTTGCTTTATTTAAGAACACTTACTTGAAACGAATTAAAAATTAACATCTCGGTTAGTCTAGCCATCGGAGTACATCGACCCTTTTAATTTAAACTTTGTAAGTTCTCGTGTTGTTTACAAGTGCGTGTTTAGAAGCTAGTTTATTGGTGTTATTTTAGCACTTCAATAAATTAATGATATATAACTTGCCTAAAAGTACAATTTGGATTATACTTAAATCGTGCTAATTAATAATTTTTACGTAGAATATGGTTTTAAAGTAAAATTTAAATTAATAATTAGTAATTCTAATCATCCATCGGTCAAAGCAACAAAGCATAAAATTAATTGGTAATGTTACGAATACTTAGTTAAATTTTTACTGTGTCAGTTTGATATATTATTTTTACGGGATATTTTTACGTCAATTGTTATCTTACATTAGTGAGTCTCAAAACTTATTTCTTACCACTTGCTAGTATAAATAACAGGTTACTACTACCACTAAGATTTAGGTTAATATAGTAAAACGGATACAGTTTACAGTACAGTACAGCTGGAGGTAGATCCCTAGGGTTACCCACCCTGGAACAACCTCCAATCCACATCACAGATAAAGAGGTTTTAAATACAATCTACAGAATAAAACAGCCATAATAACATTATTTCTTTATTTTGTTGAGAAGTGGTGAGTAGTTGTATCTAGAACTCATGGGCAGGGAAGAAGTTTGAAGTATTGGCAACGTGTTTCTGGTGTTAACCGCATGAGGTGGAGCCGTACGCTAATTTACCTCCGTGCGTCGTGGTATAAAAAAAAACTTAAAATACCATTGAGATAAGATAACTTTATCATAATAAACGTCTAAACTTACAAACCTATCTAAGAATATACAAACAATCTCGGATGTCGAACAGTCAATGAATCGTGCTATAAATATACACGAGAATTTGATCAATATTTACATTTTCGCGTGTGCTTATACAGCGATCAGTTGCTGTTGATGGCAAGTTGCGGTGGAAACCTGTGTTTTCTGATATCATTACCATGATAGAAATTTCCTTCAGATGGTTTTTTAGCTTCTTTAATTGGATATTTTCGCATATCAAATTAGGTTAGTGTATCTGGGCTGAAATTCTCAAATCATGGTTACCATGATTTCACTTTTTTTTAAAACTTAAATTAAAAAATTATTAATATCATAGGTACTTGTTTTAAATCAATATTTTGTGACTAAATATTGGAACATCCCTACTCTTCTGTATAGCGAAGAGCGTTAATACACATAACTTTATGTAAATTAATAGATACAAAAATGCAGTTATCATAGGCCACAACTAATGGTGCGTTTGAAAAGAAAAACTGAGGCATAGCGTATGAGATCGTTACCTCTACAGTGGTCTCATTTATTTTGTTAAACCACTTCAATATGAAACATTCTTTGTAACAAATTCAAAAATCAATATTAAGCAAATATGTTGCTTGAATTTGAACTTGCAAGCTGTAGCTTTGCCCTCAAACATCAAATAAGTCTTTAAAATCGATTTTATGTCAATTTAATCGATTCTTATGTATCACACCAATTATTCCTGAAGAGCCAAGTGTATCAGACTAAACGACTCTATTTAATTTTTACCTAATATTATGTTAGGTCCCATTCTATAGAGGGCAAGCCTATTCCCAGTAGATTGATAATATTATCTTTACAAGTAGGTAGATAATATAGGTGCTTTCTAATTCAACAAATAGTTGTGACACGTAGTGTATCGACATTCCGACAGAGGGTGCTGTCGTAGCGGAGGCTCGACAGAATGTGACAGGGGTCGACATGCTCAATTCATTAATTCTTGAACTACCCTGATCAATGACGGCTTCGGGCATGTTTAGTGAAGTAATGTAAGTGAAATCATTTGACAATCAGCCCGGATCTTGGAAGCTTATAGAGGTGCCCGTGAAAGGTGAGCTTGCGGCTAACATACTGCTGTTTTTATCTGCAAATAATTTATTAGAAAATTAATTTATTTTAATTATTTAAAATTAACCCAGCACATTTGCGAACTTTAGGCTGATAGTGACAATTACATGACCTCAAAACGAATACCGTTTCTATCCAAGCCGGGAATCGAATTCAAACTGCTGCGCAAGAGGAGCGCAGAGAGGAAACCAGTCGCATACACTCGCTGTATCACAAAATTTCTGAGACAGTAAAATATATCAAATAAAGTTGATTAACGAATAAAATAAAACATTATCCATAAGAAAAGAGATAGATAGTTGATATACAAAAAGAATCGACACAGCAATTGTTAGTCAGAGTACAACTGGCCCGACCGCACAGTGGGGCGAACCGCGTCCACGGAGGAAACAAAACCGACAGATATTAATGGTTATATGGAAAAAATATTGTGTTGCGTTTTCGTTTCCCCAGCTTTTAAAGCGCAATAAACATTGTGCAATTAAAACGCCAATAGCAGATTGATGGATTGATTAATTGAAATGACAAAAAATGTTGTTATGTTTAACATAATATATGTTTCCAGAGGAAATGTCTGAAAGGTCTTTTAGATTCGTTTATATCAAAAAGACTACCAAATAAATATTAATACAGGGATGCGAGCCATAAGCAGACTAGGGCACTGCGAGAAAAGGAAAATTTGAAACAAACCTTACCTAAATTCCTTCCATATTCTTTGGAGGAGGTCCGTGCCCAGCAGTGGGTTGGAATGTTATAGCTATGCGAAAGGTTAGATTCATCCATTGAGTATATTGTATTGAATACAATAGCGCTAAAACGATTGAAAGGATCTGTACGAAATTTGGAACACAGGTTTATAGTCTAGACTAGCATATAGGCTGTTTACATTTTATTGATTTTAGTTTATTTGACATACGACACACGAAGCGGGCGGAGGTTCGTATTTTCGTATAATAGGAAAGCTATAGTTATACTTGTACATTGAATACGGTGAAAAAAATGTAAATGTCCTTAATACTATTTTGTAAGATTTATTCGTCAACTCCCAAGCGTGGAAACTCGCGTGTGCGCCCTAGTTGACACCTTCAGATTTTACCAATTTTATTTTTGTTTTTACTCACGCGCATTTCTAAAACATAGTCATAAAAACAAAATAGAGACGCGCTCGCGAGTTGACGAATAAGTCTTTTGCAAAACCGGAATCGTTATATACCTTATCAAGGTAAAACAAAATGTCTACCACCCATTTATTTTACACAAACACTAAATAAGCCCAAAATAAACTAAAAGTTAAACCAGTCCGCTACCTGATACGAAGTCCAATTATAAGATATCAGGATACAACGCTAAACTGGACCTATAGATTTATGAACCAATGCATAGTGAATCGCGAACCGATTATAATGGCGGCGAAGGCTTGTCATTCTGTAATTGGTTAATTATTATCTGCAGACTAGGCGGGGCTTCGTGTGCATGCAATCACAGTAGGCTTTAATGTAAACTCAGGGCCTATCTAAAGTAGTTCGTCTTACACCTAGACAATGATTAGAAAATATATTTATAGCCACCTTTCCATTATTCTCGTGATTAAAAATGTTAAAGTTTAAATTTAACTTTAACCAATAAAATTAAAGGATGCCAAAGTTATATTACACAGATATATTCGTTGCTGAATGAACCTAAAAAATAGAAATATTACTTGCTTTCTAAAAGGGAAAACACTGACCGTTATAGCAATTATCGAGCCTAATGAATTTTGTCAAACACAAAAATCATTATTATCTCTCATTACTGTGAAAGGGCTATTTGAATTATTGTAAATCTAGTCTAAAGAATTTTGATTAAATTTATTTTGAAAATAAATAATGTGGCCCAGCAGTAGCTAATAATATCTAGAAATATTAAATAAATCATTATTAGGAAATGGACATTTAGATACGACTTCCAAGCGACAATAAGAATAACAAGCATTAGGTATAACTTATTTACTAATATGGATCGTAAAAAAGTTAACTACACACACACACAATTCATTTTTTACAATACTAAGATCTATCGTCTTTGAACCTATTAAAAAAGGTGTTATACCACCCACATAATAGACAACCAAATAAGAAATAGCAAATAAATAAAAATTAAATAATCTTTATAGAAACGCTTTGATAACCTCATGTCGAGTCTAAACACATCATTAGGTACATGATTAATGAGGTATGGCCCACAAGCCAGGGGAGTCTAGGCGTCAAATGTAATGTACAATTCATAATTATGCTTTTTATTGTGCTTCGTTATAGACTTAAACACCCCTGTCAGCTGTCGCTTTATAGCAAAATGAAGTGAGAATTTATTTTAATGAAATTTTTAACCATACCCAGTTTAATGTTAATATGGGAATGTAATTAACTTTTCGATCTTAGATTTTCTTTTTAATTAATTCAAAGTAGTTGGTTAGGGCTTTTTAGTATTTTTATGCTGGTTTTACTCGTATATTATGTTTATTGGCTCAATTTTCACATGTGATATCATCATCATCAGCAACCCATTAAGTCCCACTGCTGGGCTCAGGTCTCCTCTCCTCTATATAATCACTGTAATATACCTAATCTGTTTCATACTAAATTATTTTCTAAGATAAATAATTTTATGCCAACATAATGTTGTAATGGTCTAACTCAACGGCGCAGTATTCAAAGTTTAAAAAATAATATAATTGTATAATCCATGGCACAGTGGTTTAATCGTCGATAGAGCTAGTCAAAATATGTACAAACAATATCAAGATGGTGTGAGGAACGCATGTCGGTGTTCTGACGTTGAACTGTGAGGAGTGATCAGTTTGTTTTCAAATGTCGTGCCAGTGGGAGCCACTCGCTTCATGTCATGGCGAACGTTTATTTGTTCTCTACTCAATTATTTATAAATTTAGATAATTAAAATAATTTGCAAACTGTGTTGAATCTTCACATCTTCTCTTTACATCTATTTTTATAGTTTATAAACATTTATTTATAATTAGCTAGACATTATATTAATATATATTTCACACACAAAGTTATGAAAGTTGTTTTGGAATATTAATATCACTTTTCAAAAGTGTCAAAATATAAAAATAAATATATATTTTAGAACTGTTACGGGAACAGTTTGATGTAAACGACCATGTCCGATTTAATATAGAGTTAAGTTGAACATATCTTTGCATGCCTACTGTCCAGTGATGTGAAGAGAAGCGCGCGTGCGCACACTCGGCTGTCACTCGTCGAAGCGACGCGACGTCTGCGTGGACACGCACTCACGTGGATTAAATAAATCCAAGAGCTAAGAACTAAATCTCGTATAAAATCTGTTATTAGCCATTTAAACATTAAAATGAATTAGAAACGTTTAAATTTGAATGTTAGAAAGTAGGTATACAAAAAAGATTACTTGGTTTAAACGAAACATAAAAATTGCTCCCTAAATCAAGACTACCAACAGCGGATATCTAATTCAACTTTACGTACGTACATTCATATATCGCTCCGAGTTCTAGTTTATAATATTTTTGTGTGGGATAATCTGCTACACGTTTCGAGTTAATATAGTAAAACATAAACAATCTCTTTCCTTGCAACTTGGCTCATCAGTCGGCCAACAAATTAGTCGGTGTCACTAGAATAATATACAATAAGGAGTGCACAGTGCTACGCACGCCTCAGGCCGTCGCATAAATCGCTCAACACAACCGAGTAATGTTTTGTATGGAGATTTCTTTCGACAATACCCCGCTAGCCGTGTGGTGGCCTTTATCTAGTCTTAGATTGATGTTAGAAATTCATAAAACGTTCCTTGTTTAATCGCCAATGTATTATGCATTTTCTCGCTTGTTAATAAAGTGGCCTCGCTATTTGGTACAATTATATTATCGTCTACTTTATCTCCATATGAAATCTTATGCTATTGATAGGATTATAGCCAAATTGCTTACTAGATATTATGATATCATGTTCTATTCCTGGATCAGTATAACATGTCCAGTCTCGCTAACCTCGAGGTCTTCATACTGTACAGTCTACGTCATCTTTGTTTGTGGATACAATGCAAACGACCGGGTACTTAATACATTCATTATATTTTCCTTAGACGTATAATGTCCATACTATTCTTTTAGAATGTTACTATAAGAACACCGCAAGTGGTCTTATTTAAAACAACTCGGGTTTATAACAAAACGGGTCTTCAAAGACGTCATAAATCATGACGTGTTTGTGCGAAAATTACCAAATGTTGCAAAACGACGTGGTGGCGTGCTTTTGCAAGGTCACTTGCATACAAAATTGTAACATTTTTTGTCCAAATTTAGACGCATTGTGCTCTAAAAGAAAGTTTGAAAGACTTTCATTTGAAAATGTCACAGTAATTAATTTACTAATGCATCTATTGATGACAATGTGCTCCACTAATACTTTTACTTTCTTAAAAGTGAGTGATAATAATTGGTTCAAAAGCAAAAAAGGCTTTTGAAATTTGCATGGTATGGACCCACCGCGGGCAGGTAGTGTCTCGTAATCGAACGATTTGTCTTATTGTCGGAGATGTCGTGTGTTTGTGTGCATCGACCGCGACTGTGCTCGAGATAAAAGTAATAAATTAACTGAAACGGAAGGTGTTTGTAATGGTCGCCGCAGTAGGTGTGGCTCGCAACATTAGGCTTTGACTAACTTAAACAAAAACATCTTACAATTAAAGTTTTATTATACCTATGTGACAACAATAAATCGGAGATCGTTTAAATCTATTAATATTATGGTATTGCCAAAGGTTGAGTTAAGTTATAAATAAGAGAGGTTGAAAAGACTGGTTCTACCAGATTTATTATTAAATTAATATTCAATTAGCTTTCCGCACATGATGCCGTTGCGTTGGGCGTACGTATTATTAAACTTAATTTATGGCATCATTTACTGGGCGATATTTTTTAAATTATTACCGGTCCCACGGCGTCGATGGTAATTGTGCTGAGAACGATAGGAAGTCATCGAATAGTTTTCAAATATTTTTTCTTTCCTTCTATTTGGTTTTACATTTATCAAATGTATGATATTGTAAGTAAAGCACAGACTTTGTTTTTAGATAATATTTAGACTGTGGGCAATTGTTTTATCTGTGTGTGAAAATTTTACACGAATAAACTTATTTTAAATTTTGCTCTACGTCTCTTTTGTTTTCTAGAAAATTTCAGACTTCATTAATCACAGTTTTTTATTTTGTTAAAATATTCTTTGGCTTTACAGTATTGACCTGGAGACAACCAAGCACTGAAACACGATTTTTATTTTTCACAAGAAATTATTTATTTTTAAATTAGGAATTTCCGAACAATGAATAAATACATAAATCAAACAGCTTACTTCCAACCAATAAACTAACCAGACAATACTTTATAAACTGCATAAAAAATCAAACATTTACGATTATAATTATGACAAATGTTCAGCGAGACATACGACGATAAATCACAATAAGATCATACATAGCTTGCTTAACCAAGGTTTTATACTTAACTTCCTATAAATAACTGGCTTCGGTTACCGGTTTGATCCGCTAAGCTACTCGTACTAAGTAAACGTAGATAGATAGGCGATTAGTCTCGCAGATACTGATCTGAACTTAAGTCACACAGTAAAATCTAGTAGTTAGGTATACAGTGTGTTGGAACAAATATTTTAGATTATTAAAGGATTATTGAAGTCGGTTTTCATATTGAAGTAAATAACTTCAATATGAAAACCGACTTCAAAAACAGCAATTATTGTACATTATATTCCTAACAATTTTAGTGTAATGTCAGCTGTATTAGATAATTTTTATTTTAGTGAATATTATAGAAAAGTGGTTGATTGTATTTTGTAAATAAAAAACTAGTAGGTACAATTATTTTTGAAGTCGGTATTTTTTATCAAAATCCTTATTTTACTTATAATTCAAGACGTTTATTTTTTTGTTTATGAATTAACAAATCAATACTAGTTTAATAATTATAATAGTTAAGCTAGTTCCTTTTTAGACGAGAATAAGTGCACGCACTTATCCTCGTCTAAAAAGGAGTAAAGAACTATATTTTCGCACTCTGTATATAAAACCTTTACTAAATCACATCGCTAAACTAATAACACTTGATTGCGTATAAATGTATAATATATTCCAATAATTAATAATATAGCTATTATATAGCGTGAACATAATTACACTATCAGAGTGACGAATTATATATAAATATAAGTTAGTAAAATCTGAACAGTAGCAAGGAGAACAAACGTAGAAGCCATCTAAATAGATCATTGAAAAAGCTCCAATAAGAATTTATCAACGGCGCCGTCTGCAATACCGGCGTGCGCGCACATACAGATTTATTGCGTGTTATGTAAATGTGTACAAGATATTAGTGTCTTTAATATTTCTACGTCGTGATTAGTTCACCATGAACGTGAGAAATCCACTCTTAATGTAGCCGCTTCGTGCCGGCTTCGGGATCCAATCGGGACAATCTTCGGATTCTCTTTATGGATCGACGATTACGTACCCGCGCTTGCGCCGCGCAACTATCCACCTCTATTTGTAAATCCACATTCCTACATTACAAATCTGGAATTGTTATCTTTAGAGTATTAACTAATTTCCTCTGTATGTTAAAGTTAATAATCGTAAGGCAACGAGCCAAATAATAACTAGCTCCGACTAGAGCCAGTGACATTTGAAGTAACATAACACGATCTAGCGGGTTGGCTGATGACATAATTTGAAACATGCGTGCGTGTAGACATCATCGTTATAATTCATTACGTTTGAAACACTACCATGACTCTCAGTCGTGTGTGGCGTCTTCATAAATGTACATTAAATAATAGCTTTAGCAGATTGTAACTCGCAAGTACATTAAAACTGTACTAGAAATAAATCATATGTTTCAACATTACTAAATTAAATACTACATATAACTAGATAATATATCTAACGTCGGACAAATTGAAATCACGTCGTAACATCAAAACAGCCGAAAACTTTTTCAACTTATAAAAGTAGAATCTAACGCTCAAGGGGTTCCATTAAAAATAAAAGGCGAAACTCGTTGGTTAAGTAAATCAAAAGTTCCGTAAAGTGGCACCGCGGGACGGACTGACACATTGCAGCGATAGCTGGCTGGAGATATAACCAGAAAAAATACAAATAAAAGTTATTTGAAAGCGGGTAGCTTTAAAAAGACCCGATAGGTAGGCGACATGTACGAATAATTGCCTATCCGGTAGAATACGGTTCGTATCAAGGAAATTAAACTTTGCATTGGATAAGGTTACTCTCATGCAACCGTTTCTCTATGTTGAGGCAATATAAAATCAGTTAAACGCCAGTTGGGCAGTATCAAAAACTCAAGTGAATTTAAAAAATAATATATACTTAAACTTTACATTTATCGTAAGATTGTATTAATAAAAACTGAATAAAGCTTACAGCAAGAATTTTATTTGTCGGTTATGAATTCCTTTTAGGTGTAAAAATAATTTATTGTGTTGTTTCTAAAATTTTGGTTTTTTCTCTTTAACTTTTTCTTAAGGTTTATAGGTTTACCGGTTTACCTGTTACCACAGTACAGAGATAGGTTCATCTATTCTGTGCCTGTTGCCTATTATTTAAACTGTCGTAGGTATGACAAGTCGTGTCATTGATTTTTTTAACAGAAAAATAACTCAAAATTATTTTAATCAGGTGCTTTAATCTTCAATTTTGAGGCAATATTGCGTTGATTTGCCTACAGCTTGTATTTTGTTAAACATTGTTATATGGGTTACACTTCGTGATAGTGTAATATCTTTGACCAAAGTAAACATCCACACACGTTAAAAGATATCAAGAACAACCAGTAACTGAAAGAAGCAGTCATGTAATGCAAAATAAATTGGGCTTTAAAGTCATAAACGTTAAAGCTCTCATTTGTTTGTTCAATTACTAAGAGTGTGATAACCTAAGGTCCTAAAAAGTTGCTGCTTCACGATTGATTCTAGATATTTCTTTGTGTTTATGCTAAAACTATTTTATAAACAAGACATTCAGATAATATCCACTTATTTTGAAAAACAAAGTACGGCAGTTACTCATTGCCAAAGCGCCTTCCGTGCATATAAGTCAACGGCGAATGATAAATCCAAAATGAATGACACATCAACATGAGTAATTCATCAAAATAATCAGAAATTTATTTGCAGCCGATTGTGTCAACGATACGTGCAATATGTAGCCAAAACCGTTAAAGAAAAAGTTGTTTTTTTATCAAAAGCAATAAGTTAGCAAATAGGTTGTATGGAAATCGTCTGAGTCCACCTTGCGACTGTCATGGCGATGTAGTATGATTATACTTGTAGCTAGCTCTTCCCATGACTTCGTTCGCGTGCAATTTCATAGCTTTTTTTTACGGAACCCTGATATTTTTTAAAATATTAAAGTATCTGAAGTTACTTCTATTAGCTATCCGCCAGTAACAGTCTCGTTGAAATCGGTTCAGTAGTTTCGGAATTTACCTAAAACAAACAGACAGATGAACAGAGAGACAAAAATTTTACAAAGTTTGTTTTTGTTTAAAGTAACGTACATACTCTCATATGCTTACTCTAAAAAGCTGATATGTTGATATTACAAACAGACACTTCAATTTTATTTGTATGTATGTATAGATAAACATCAAACTTACTAGTTTCTTCGTGGCAAGTTGACAACCCGCTTTGTGCTACAAACTGGTGAACAGGTGAATTGGTAGCTTTTATTATTCTAGAATATTCTGCTAAAAATGCAAATGGCAAAATAGATATTCATATATTACCTACTGACTCTGTATTAATTTTAAAAGTCGAAAAATATAATAATATATAAATATAATAGCTACAAAACATTGTTTCAATCTTATTGAAAACCCACTAAGGAACTTTTTATCATAATATTACCTACATATATAAAATAACATTGCAACTGCAGGGGCATATAATAAATTCAAATTTGTTTTGAAGCCATCAGAAAAACTAGGTTTATTTATTATACATTCAAGTAACCACACATATTTCCTGATAATACCTAACATGAAGGTGTGTAAAAAATTGAATTCTAGCTTAAAATTTAAAACACTAGTCTGGGTTACGAATTTAAAAATCACCCGCTATTCAAGATTGATGTGTCTGTTAGTGTGTATTGAATATTGTCGGATGACCTGTTTGACGATGCACTGACTACTCTTAATGGGCAGATGTTATTCATTCAACTTCAACCTAGACTCCATGGCAACTGATTTAATTGTCTATTTATGTGTAATGAATTTGCTTGGATGTATAATATTTCGCTCGATGAACTAGGCTTCCGTTGCAGCTGAGAGTTGTGTAAATTTATTGTGAATTTTTTTGAAAAACATTTACAAAAATATCGGTTTGATAACCTAGTGATTGATACTGTCCGCTATTTCGTTTGCTACTGAAAGATATATCTTCTTGACAGTTTCACCTGACCCGCCGAAACTGATTTTAATTTTAACTTGTAAGTTGGTGAAAGAACAGGATTATCACTTATAAATGAATTAGAAATTGCAGCTATAAAATGTTGGATTTCTTTTGTAAACGATTTTGTTTTTAACAATTTGATGCGGTCCACGGATACGTTTGTATTTAAATCTTGGTTTAGTTCACAGGAACTATGCATTATTCCGGAACGACAGTTTCCGATGTTACATCAATCCATCAAACTATGCGTGGCTATAGTATTAATTAAATAAGTACTTAAATAGGCTTAAGATTTCTTTGAATTAATTTGATAAGTATTATATTATATTATATTGTTATATTATAAGTATTATATTATTTAGTTATTCGATTTAGATTTAATTTGTGCTGATGTATGAAAATAACTGCAAAATTAACTGATCCTGCTTTCGTGTAACGCAGGTATAATATTTAAACTTAGAAACGTTTTACTGGGATAATGACTTGCTTGCCAATTAGTGACTTACAAGCAATATATCAATTAATAACGGCAAAATAGTGTGAATTTCACGTAACGATACAATCTACAATTATACGGCCTATGTATAACTTCAGATAAAAATGTATTTTTGACGTTTTTATTGCATACTCTGTTCTCATCTAGATATCATTAGTCAATCTCTTTGATCTTGTATCTTGAAACATTTTTATGTTGGCATCCACGAGTGCTGATGGAAGGATCCTAACATTTGATAGAATAAATATTCATGTTGTTATTGCTTATTATATTTCATATACATTTTATTTTATGTCTTAGATAATAAATCATTTTGGAAATAAAAAATGTACCTAGTAATGGATTGATGCGGTTGAATCTTTAAATTTGAATTTAAATAATTAAGTATGTTGAAATGAAGGAAAAAAGGATGACGGAATAAGCTTAATATTAAATCTAGGTGATAAATAAAATACGTATGTATTACTTACAGTTACAGCCAGGATTTCAATCTTATTATTCATAAGCTGAAGAAAAATTGTCCGAAAGACATTCAGTATAAAATATGATGATTTTTCAGTTCCCCATTGACTAAGATAAACTGTGCTTTGTTGAGAAAATGTAGATCACATTTATTTAGTAGGTAGGTGTTTATAGAGTCAGGTGATCATGAACCAAACATATTTTATATTGCAGCAATGGAACTTTTATTATGGATTCTGATAAGCAATGACTCTTTATCGCTACGTGAGCCCTGAATTTTAATGTCATTTATTTATTTAGACATATAGCAGTATAAGCTTACAGTATACTCCAAATCGCTTATATGCTATACTATCTTAATTAATTAACAAATATAATATTTAAATTATTACTAGCAACATACATTAAATTCAGAAGATACATAAAATAAAATAAAACAATGACAACAATAAATTCAAAACATAATTATAGCAAATTTAGGCACAGTATCACTTTCCTGGCCATTACCCTTACGCTATCAAAAAATACGTCTGCATCTAGATTAGAATTTAAAACATTATTTAATAACTGGACAGCCTTTCCTGTGGGGCAGTTGAAGTTTTGATCATATATTTGTCAATGAATACCTGTTGTACGGGCTTCGCTACCGTGACTCTTTGTTTAGCCACTACTCAGTGCATATTGGTTGCAGCGTGATGTTATAAAGCCTATAGCCTTCCTCGGTAAATGGGCTTTTCAAAACTAAAAGTTTTTTTCAATTCGAACCTGAGATTAGTGCATTCAATTAAAGTACTATTTTCTTTTGTTTCTTTCAAACTCATTTGCTTTGCCGCACTCAGAGACGTCAATGCAGTAATCTGTCATTAACACAATTTTTTCATTGAATAATAGTCTTTAGGCGTATAGACTTAAGTATTATACGTTTTTACTAAATAACTTTAAAGTTAAGTAACGTCTTTTAGTACGGCAGTAAGACATTTAGTAGCTATCAATTAGGTTTTCTTGATGGATACCTTTAATGGTTACTTCTAAAGACAATAGCTATTAGGTATTAATCTAAATAAAACCTTTGGTAATTTACTATGGGGATGACATGCCCGATTATGTGCTTATCTCTAAACTAGCTTCTGTCCGCGGGTCTGCCCACGTGTTATGTAGTTAGTAAAATTATCCTTATGAATAACTCTATTTACTGAAAACCACACGAAAATCCGTTCAGTAGTGCGTACAGCCGCGGTGAAGGATTTCATTTTATACTATGTAGTGGTTCTTGCAAAAATATAATGTAATAAGCAGTTTAAAAAATTCTACCACAAATTAATTCATCTTTCATGTTGCAATGGAGCAACGGATATAAGTTGTATAAAACTAAATTTAACATTTTAAGTCACCCCCGACAAGAGAAGAGACCTATTACCTTGAAAGGGGTGCACCATGACATGACAAAATATGTCAAAGCCATCATGATTACATCAGCCTTCAAACAAAAAAAATCGCATCCAAATCGGCCAATTCGTTTAAAAGCTTGGATGCCACAGACATACAGGCATATCAAAGTTATGACACCCCTCTTTGGGTCAGGGGTTAAAAAGAAATACCGATTCAATAAAAATGATAGATGAAATCGCAATGCAATTTAAAATTAGGTAACGTGTCTGTTTATCAAATATTCACGTTTTATCACAAACTGTCTCCAGACGTTGTCTATTTTAGATTTCAAATTTTCTTGTCTCATCCATTGGTAATGCGATGTCATTCATTTAAAATTCGACCATGCAATATGTCTAGACTATGGCAGACGGAATATAAATGGTCTGTGACCTAGAATTATTTGCTTTAGATAAAAAGATGATTACCGTTTTCGTATAAGTTGGTGCAATTTGGTACTTGATATTTGACAAGTAGGTTTTCGTTGCACAAAACGTGTTTTTTTCCAGTAAAAACATATTTAAATGGGACTATTTTTGTTTTCAATACTTTGAATAAAATTCTATTTTCAGAATATTTCTTATAGGTACTTATTAAGTAAACAACTTCTGATATACTTAAGGTTATTTTGAACTATGGAGTGAGTGACTTTATTGAAACTTTAGTGTTGAGCGCACTGGATATGGATGGATGTATGAATGGATAATAATTGTTACTCAATCACATCATAGCAGCTGAAACGATCTGTATGAAATTTGGTACAAATCGATTAAAGTCTGGATTTTAAAAAATCACACACACACAAACACACTGTGTTGGCGTGCGTGTGTTACAGTCAGATGTACTTTAACCGGCAACGGTGGGTAAACTATGGCACGTATAATATGGCACAAGATTATTAAACTACTATTATCACTGGGTTCCAGTTGAAAACTAGTCCCAGGTTCTGTTTACCTGGCTCACGCTAAACTGTATACCCGTTTGTATACGGATGGTGTTGGGTTCGATCCCCGGGTCGGAACAAATATTGGTGAGATCTGCAAATATTTGTTTCGGAGTTAGGGTGTTCATCATTCATCAGCAACCCATTAAGTCGCACTGCTGGGCTCGGCTCTCCTCTCCTCTAACTAGAGAGCTCTCGGTTTAGGCCATAATCCACTCACGCTGGCCTAGTGCGGGTTGGACTAGTGGATCAGACACTCATAGAATTTCTTCTAGGGTATGTGGGTTTCCTCACGATGTTTTCCTTCATCGTTAGCAGATTGTAAGTCACTTGACTAGTACATACAATCACCATCGCTTTTTGATAAGGGTATTATGTAACATAATATGTATGTATCTAGAAATATATTATGTACGTTTATCAGTTGTCTAGATCTCATAGCACAAGTTAATATTAACTTACATTGGACTAGATGGCACTATGTAAAAATGTAACAATATTTATAAAAACAGTTCACACGTCATACATTACAATCATTATTATTCCATACACAATTATATCGTTTAACACAATTGATTTGCTAACTCGATTTAAACGTTTAATCAAGATCAACGTATTCCTGTATTCATATTGAAATTCAAATGGCCCGTATTGTATCCATTCGTTTCGTACAAGGATTATTTATGTTAAAATAATGCTGTCTGTCTGTTGTTTGTGCATCGGGCTGTCACTAACATTTCAATCGGCTCGGTTTTTGCTGCAGCTTCGCTCGTACGCTTATAAACTCGTACAACATCGAATATTTATACTATTTTAAACATCTTTATAGACGCGGGACTGACAACTGAAGCCGGCGAAAGCTTCGAACGCTTACCTTGAATCTATCACGAGACATTGTCCTGGTAGACAATTGTTCTATAATTATAGTTAAGATAGATTATTTTCAGCCAGTACAGCGCACCTAGATGACACAACAACAAACACTATCATGATTCAATAGGTTAATAATAATGACGAGGCTACTCATTAGTGGACCAATCTCCTTAAAGAAATATAATAAATGGCGCAGTTTAATTTGGTAGACACACCCGAGACGGGCAGCGTATCTATCACAAGAACACTGGCGGCCGTCCAAGCCGGACCAAGTGGTGGGCCGTGCCGTCGACATGCCGTGACAGGTGCGGCATGCAACCCATGACTCGCGCGCCGTCGCCATACCGTTCACTCTACTCCCCCTTTGATATTCATTTGCTAACTGCATTTCATACTTTAAGTGCTTTCTAAATAAACACTCGGTTGAACCGCTCAGTATCGGGGCTGATAAAAAGTAATACTTCAATTGCCTGTTACATGTAGGTATATATGTATAACTTTCATGAGCGTCCTTTTTGCATGTTATTATAACCCAGCGTAAAGTTTATCTTGGCCAAAAGTTTGCACTAGCAAACAGGAATAAGCATGTGCCAAAACAATCATTAGATAAGGTGTCGTACTGCGTTGCGAAACAAGATATAAATTAAGAAAAATGTGACAGTTAGAGGTTATAAATTAAAATTAATTGCACCATAGTGTTTATGTTTCGGAATAGAAGTATCTTTCTTAGCCGAGCATGTTGCCGCAAGCAGTACATCACAATCGAGCAAGCGTGGCAAGGCACGAAGTCGATCGAGCCAACTATTCATTGGCGCTCAAACGAACATTCAGTTCTAAATATTAACGTGCCTTGCGTTTTGTGACTAGAATAATTCTTAATAATGTGCACTAAATCAAGGCTTGTTGAATGTATGTTTATGTTTTAATGTATGTTTTCAGGTACGGTGAACGCCAATGGGGAGACGAAGCGTCAAAGAACTTCATACACCCGATACCAAACACTTGAGCTCGAGAAGGAGTTCCACTTCAACCGATACTTGACCCGGAGGAGACGGATCGAGATCGCACACGCGCTCTGCCTCACCGAGCGCCAGATCAAAATCTGGTTCCAGAACCGCCGCATGAAGTGGAAGAAGGAGCACAAGATGGCGTCGATGAACATAGTACCGTACCATATGAGTCCGTACGGACACCCCTACCAGTTCGACATTCACCCGAGCCAGTTTGCGCATCTCTCCGCATAGGATCAGTGGAATTTTTCGAACAGCGGATAACTGATTTATTAAATTAGACAGTCGTCCGCAAATGCGGGGTTGTGTGTAACATTGTGGTGAACATTAATGTTACAGCAACCAGACTGGGTCAGTTATTCGCTGTTCGAAAAATTTCAATAGTGTAGTCTAATTTTGTTATTGTTATTGTGACGTTACGAGTGACGTGAACAGTGTTTGTGCGGCAACATACCGTGGTAAAGGACCCAAGTGACGAGCGAGAAAAGTTCATTGTGACGAATGTGAACTGTAACATTAAAGTTTATTCCAGTTTTACATACCTGTACTAACTCATGAAATGAAATCATCAAAAATTCTTGTCACAAAGTGTTAATGTATTAACTACAACGGTGTTAAAATTTAAAGTAGAATTGAATTTTACCTAGTCATAAGCTGTATCGATTTGCATTATTCTTAAAACTGTAAGATAAATCCAACTGAAAACCGATATGATGTACTGTGGTGGCTAGAAAGTGTCGACAGCAACTACAAGGCGTGAACATTAAGGGTTTCGATTATATTCCACTGATTCTGACATTTGACTATCGATAGCGTAGAAGCAACTCAATGGACTGTAACACGAAACACGAAGGTTCACGCTCTGTGGATGCATTTGACACACTTGTTTAATTAAGATAGACATAATAGCCAGCGTAAGTAGTCATCACAAGAATAAAACAAATTCGGAATTGTACAGGGATAGAGATATGGCGTACGAACAACATATTGTTAAAGACAAAATGTATCAGAAAATATTATATTTAGGTCATTTCATAATCTAGTAACGAATATTAGAGAGGGCTTGTAAAAGCGCTGTGAAACTTAACGAAATAAGCTCAGTTAATGTGAATAGGCGATTCCTTCCTATTATTGTAAATAACTTGTCATGTAGTAGGTACGGTGAAGAAATTTAATATATATCATTACGTCTCCCGAACTGTTTTATGTTCCTGTCCTTAGTTTGTAAATAACAAAGTATTTATCTCATTATAAATACATACTATAGTTAACTTCATAAGTAATAATTAATAGTGATTTTTTAAAGTTTCCACAAAAGATACCATTTTAAAATTTCATGTGGCTCTATTGCGTACTTTAAAATCTTTAATGTCGTATATGTAAAATGTACTTAAAATAATTATAGTGATTAATAAAATATTTCCTTTTTTCATATGTTTCTTCAGTTGTTTTGAATTGTTTTAAATTTTGCTAAAATAGCAGTTATTATTTACCAGTTAAAATACTATTTTTAAGGTACTAAAATGATGAATCAGACGCCCTAACAAGATTCATTTTCTTCATAATTAGATGTCATACAACTTGCGTGTTGCAGTACCTTGTCAGAACGTCGAATGATACATAATTTATATATGGTAATTCGACCTTATTATGATTTTATAAATAATATCGCCGCTTAAAGTTTTGTTATCACATTTTTATTAGAAAACGTCGTGGTCAACTGTGATATTTTGTTAAATTTTTATTCTTAAGTGAACAGCGCGATCTTGGTTCGTATATTTGGTTTAACGTCAAGGAGTATGTTTGTAATGCTTATTTTCCTCGATTGGTTCTTTTGTTGCTTTATTTATTGTTTGTAAATATTAGATAATATAGTGTAAACTAAAAAAAAATGTTCAAATTTTAAGTAATACTTCTCTTCTTGATTCTTTTGTAAAAAACCTGTGCAATAGTCTGTGGCCTGACTTTCCTCTCTTCATTTTGTAAAATACTTTCCTCTTAATTTAGTTATGTTATTTCTTTATTAACTAATAAAATAACGTTTATCGTTCATTCCAGTTTAAATGAGGACTCTAGTAAAGTATGCTACTGATCATTTAAATTATTGTATTGTATTAATAAAGTGTATTAAATTTGAAAAATTGGTGAAGATGATAAAATAAATTATGATGATAACAATGTGTTTCATTACGAAAACATTACAGAATATAATTAGAATTATTTAGCATATTAATACATATCTTGATATATTGTTTTATTTTGCGTAGACAGTAAATGCAAATGCTCTTAATAAACTTATGCAAAATGTAAATGTAAGATCATAGTTCAATGTGAAGACAGATGGTGACAGTGAATGAGTTAATATTGAGTTGGAATATGTGCTGGCACCCAATCTGAACAGTTAAAACACAAAATAATCGTTACCAATAGAAAGTATTGAACTATTGTTGAAACGGCGAGCGCCAGTGAGACGCCGGCAGGCTGATGGCAGTATTGAGCGATGATAAATGATCTCCATAGCAATGACATGACAGGCGAACCTGTGAGGGGCGAACAGCGTTCACCACGTGCCAACAAAGAGTGTCGAAAAATGTGAAGGTTGCCTTAGTTTGTAGGTCGTTCGGAGGCTGTATAAATCATTCTGTCGGAATATTGTACAATGTTTTGATGTGTAGCTGAAACTGAAAGGTTTATGGTTAAATTGGTTGCTAAGTTACGTATTAGAGCGAAGGAATGAAACTCGTAGTATATTCTGTACCCTGACTTTCTACTTGTATGGAATAGTCTAAATCTTAAATAATCATAAAACTTTAAATCCTTCTTACATTCCATTTTCTATAACAACAGCTGCACAAAGCAAAGATTTGTTTTGGCACCTAACACATGTTTCATAAATGGAGATCTATCTTTATTTCAAATGGGTTCTTCTAACTATATAGTGGTTTCACAAAAAAAAAAACATTAGTTTTTATATTTCAATATTGGTCCGCATTAACGCTATGCCTGAATTTGTAGCATTTGATAATAAATTCGTCACTTAGTTTACATGCCACCACGTATGGTGGCGAGCAAGGATATAGGGTGAGTTGAATATTTCCTGTCCTAGTGTAGAAATGAATTTAAAGGTCAGTAAAAAATGGAAACCATTATAAATAAAAACAAGTAAAATATATTTATTGCGACCATATAAAACTACAGTAGATTGTTAGGATCCTTAATCCAATCCTTAATCCCACAATATGATTCCCTTTGTCTCATCATCATCAGCAACCCATTAAGTCCCACTGCTGGGCTCGGGTCTCCTCTCCTCTAACTAGAGAGCTGAGAGGGTTTAGGCCATAATCCACTCACGCTGGCCTAGTGCGAGTTGGTGGATCAGACATACTCATAGAGTTACTTCTAGGGTATGTGGGTTTCCTCACGATGTTTTCCTTCACCGTTGGCAGATGGTAAGTCACTTGACTAGTACATATAAATTCCACAAAGTGGAATCCACATTGGTACTGCCGGTCGGGTCGGTTCCCTTTGTCTAGTTTAGCTTTACTATTATAATTGTGACTGTCACCGTGGCGCAGTGGTTAAGGTGGTCGCCTCGCCACTACATCGCCGTGCTGGGTGACGTGGGTTCGATTCCCACAGGAGACAAATATTTGTGTGATTCATAGATATTTGTTTCTAGTCTGGGTGTACTTTGTGTCCGTTAGTTTCATGTTTGTAAAGCTCCCCGATACACAGGGCTTGTTCCCTAGTGCGGGCGTTGTTTAAAAAAAAAAAAAAATTGTTAGTAAAATTGTTGATGGCTTGAAACTTGAGATCTAATATGACATAAGACGTGTCAATGAACTAGCATTACTGGTTTTGGTTAGTATAATAGATGAACCATTTGCTTATGTATAAAGTAAAACATAGTTGTATCTACAAAGACACTTAAAAATGTAATAAAAATTCATAAAATACATTACAAATTTTAATACTACGTACATCATAAGCCCGTATCAGCTGATCTACCATCCGAAAAATTCGAAGTATTCCCCAAGAATCTTAAAGACACAAACATTAAAGTTATTTCAGAGATATGTATCAGTCGTGTCGTGTTACAATGAGTAATATTATTAATGTACCACTGTCCACGCGTGGACAATCCTTGATACAACTCACAAGACACCTTACATTAGGTTTGTCGAAGTCGCAAACCATTTGTCAAACGACGATGCGTCCGCGACACAGTTTTGACAGCAGTGATAAGGTTTCACCTGACTGTGAATAATCGGTAAGGAAATACTTATATTGTTTTGTTGATATGTGATAAAATACTGTTATTCGTTTAGACAAATCTAGTATTACATAGTTCAGTTAATGTCTGTTCAGCAAAGGACTTAAGTGACACAATACACAGACTCAAATTGAACCGTATTCTGTACAAATATTGGAGAAATATACTATTAAAAGTTGGTCTGTGTGATAACGCTATGTTGGCAATTTTAAGTTTGTAAGGATTTTGTATTTTCCGATGATCATCAATAAAATGATAAGTGGTCATCAGATCGACAGCGAGCTTGAGCGTGAGCTAATGCAGCCACACAATGAATTAAATTTAAATTACCACCTGCACATTTCATCATACCCATTTCACACTATATTTAGATTTTTTTTTACATTTTATTATCTTTTATTTCAATGCTGAAAAGAAATTACTTATGTACTTTCTTACTCCAATTTACTCTATCACATATTCATTGAGACCATTCTACAAAACTCAGGCACATTAACAACTTAACCTTCATGGCTCTGTTGTAAGTTCATGGGGGAATTGGTTTTTAAAGTTTCATAGCTTCAGTAATAAGTCTAGGAATAACAACAACTAATAAAAATACATTACTAACAAATGAATAAATAGGTAAGTACTTACCTAGCTTAAATTAACAAACAAATTAATTCTGATAGATAGACAGCAAAAATGGCACTTACCTACATAGGTAGATTTTTCCTTATATACTTATACTTAGGTAAGTTTATAAGGAAAATTCAATAAAATCGTGGCAAACTGTCTTCATCAATCATATCTTCATTTCGCAGCCTCAATGTACGCTAGTGATACGTAACAGATTTTTATTTTCCTATGAAACTTGCTCCCCTAGAACTTTGTTTGACTACTACTCAGCCCCTTTTGGTCATATCGTGATGTTATATCGCCTTAGCGTTCCTGGATAAATGGGCTAAATCCAAAAGTAAAATATTTTTTCAATGCGTACAGTAGTTTCTGAGTAGAGCGCGGTCAACCAAACAAACTCTATCCCCCTTATTACAAAAAACGGATTAAGCATTAAACCAGGTTTAAATTGACAACTTTGACACTAAAACAATGGCTTATGTCAATTTAAACCTGGTTTAATACTTAGTCCATATTCTGTAATAAGGGGGTAAAGCTTTATAATATTAGAATAGATAATTAGTAACTTTATTATCTAATATCTACATCCAGTTTCTCTTCTCTTTCACTTTCCAATTAACTAACTAACTAAAGCTACGATATTTATGTTTATATTTTTTTTTTTGAAAAAGCAATAAATAAAAAAGAATTTCTATAAATTTCATCATTATGTTCAAGGTAATGTGACGCCTATGTTGCAGCAGTACATAATAGCCTGAGACGATATTGTTGTGTTCCTGCTTGAGGGTGGGTCTGCTCTGCAACTCGTATGTGATTCGCCTGATGTTGCAGGCTTCCATAGGCTACTACGGTAACCGCTATCAATAAGGCTAACCGCAAGCTTGATAACCTATACCTAACAAGTGTTTATTTATAAAAACAAAAAAACCTGACTGCCTTGCCAAAAAGTAGCCTTCGTCAGTCAATATTATTAATTATTATATTATAACTTTGTGAATTTTGATACTTAGTTCAAAATCGGTCAAGCTATTTAGGTTACCAAAGACAAGTGGAGTCGCGGGCAATAGTTAGTGCATATATAATTGAATTAGGCTATTAATTAGCTTTCATCTGATACCCATATTGCGATAACACTAAAAAAAATCTGTTTTGACAGTCTACGGCCGCCATATTGGTTTTTTGTTGACGTCACATAGCCTATGACACTCGGGGGAAAAATACAAATCTAATGACACCCACACTTTAAAATCAGCCAAGCCGTTTAGGTTACAGAAGGTCACAATGGAACAGAAATGCCCGATACATACATACACGCGAAAAACATTACCCTCCTTTTTGGCGGTCGGGTAAAAATTAAACAATATTCGGGCAGCGTAAAGCCCGTGTGGAGGATTAAGAATATGATTTGTCTCATGTGTCACCTGATGGCCTACTTGCAAGCACGACATTCAAAAACGCAAAAACGAGGAACTTCCAGATTTTCTTAGCAGATAGATTCAGTAGATGCTGTCCTAAATGGATAATTAGGTACTTATATCTTTTGTGCATGAATGGTCCAAATGAGTAGAAGACATGCATTGCAGTTTCCTCTGACTCTTGGCGACTCTTGGCTCAGGCTAAGTTTTAAAGCTCAGGTTAAGTTACCTGAGTTATAGTCCTTATAATTTATTATAACTCCTTCATGATTCCTTACCAAGATTGTGTCCCTAAAAAGTACCTTACAACTACTAACGCATACAACACACTGACTGAGAACAACTATATTTTGTGGACAAACAAAATTAAATGTTTGTTCTACGAAAATCGAAAAAAATACGAAGTCACGGTCTTAAAGTTCCGTAGTCGCAAACTATGTTCAAATACAAACAAATTTAAAATAGCGCCATCTGTCAAATAAAGCACGAACTACTACAGCTACTTCTGCTACTTCTTTCTCACAAGTAGTACACAGTGCCGCCATCTAGGCAGAATAAGCGTATGTTTTGTAACTCACTAAATGGACCCTCTCTTATAATGTTTTGCTTTCCCGTAGATGTCGCATTATGCATTCATTAGGAAAACTCCCATTGTGAACAGGGGTTGCGCGTAGCTAGTGAAATTAAATTCTTATTGCTGTATTTCTGAGAATTCTTCTGATTCTTATTGAAATTCTAATAGATTTAGTGTTATATTACAACCAGTGCATATAGATTTTTCAAAAAACATTAAGATTTCTGCATTTGGGGGCTGTTCGCTGTTCCACCCTTTCAGCGTCGCAGTCATGTAAGAGGTAAGTACCTTTTTTCTCTTCATTACTCACAAAGCTTCCAATTTCATACTTATTACATTACAGTGTTGTTATTTGTGCTAATCATTCATAAAATGTTTTAAATAATAGATAAAATCTAATAGGATTGTACATTATTCAATTCTAATAAGACCAAGCTCATTTGCATAATGTTTAGTTTCTCTATTCGCTACTAGATGGCGCTGTAAGATACAGACGGTAAAGCAGGGTTGTTGTAATGTCAAGCTTGAAGGGAGCTTTTATTCATTTAAAAAGCTCTGATATTAGCGTACGGACGAACTCTGAATATCTAGTTATTATGTACTGTCTAGATTAGATTTTTATCATTGAAAAGGTCGACGACGATGCATTGCGGCGTGCGACAACTCAAAGGTAAGACTTTTTTTTAATAATTTTGAATGTTTGCTTTGAATTTTTGTAATTTTTTTCAGACAATTTGATACAGTTTGCACAATTTTTTATCTTCCCATCGGTCAATTATAATTGATTTATTGTTGCAAATTTCAATTATTTTTCACAACATATTTTGTAAAATCAATTATATTATAGAGAGATACTTATTACATATACCTACCTTACTTTATATAATACGTGGATAACTACTTACTGATAAATGGTTTATATACTTAATTAAAATGAATACATAGCTATGGATATTATAACAAAATAAGATAGTACCTATTCATTTCTAGTAAAATGAATTTATAGTCAAAGATAAGTCCAAGAAGAACTTTTTTTTTTAAACCAATCAATATCTTTTCACAATATTTTAATAAATAGGTAGATAAAGAGTATAGACAGGTACTTGATAATTATATTATCTATAACCAAACCGTGTAAACATTTAGGTTTTTTTTTAATTACCCTGGCTAAAGTTAAATGTATATTGTGTAATTACCTCAAAAATTTTAAATCCTTTTATATCGTTTTTATATTTTATATATAAAAAACAAATAGTTAGCTATTTGTTTTTAATTGAATTGAAATATTAAAGTATTTACTAAAAAACCTGATAGTTTATTCTTAGTATTTTCCTAAAAATTGAATACCTATCTGATTGAGGTTTCACTTCTGACGGAAGGTACCTGAAAGTCTGGCCATAGTACCACGCTGGAAATTAAGTACCTCTAGGTATAATTAAATTCATTAACTCAATGTATTATTTGAAATTGCTTTGAAAAATGAAATACAGCTTCGGCCGCGTCTCTCACAGAAACACTATCGATTTTTCCTTTGCTTTCAACGTTAAGAAAAATATACAAATTAACCTTTAATTAATTTAAAAAATTACGACCTACCGAAATAGTAAAAAAAATAAATAATGAATTTTATTCTAATTTTGAAATGTTGTGTCTCTACAAAACGGCCGGGTAGTGATCGTAATGACAAGGGATAACAAATAAAATTGAAATATAAAATAATAAAACAAATTGTAAGAAAATTAGACATACCTAAGCTACGGGCCATTCAAAAAATCAGGGATTTCAGCTTGAGTGAAAAATATTTGATTGGAAAACATTTAAAAAATCTGTCATCATCATCATTATTAGTCATTGACTGCCATGGAGTTGACTATCTTCTCACACTGGTATAAGGTTCAAGATGCCATTAAATTATTTAAACATCCAAACGGGGACACTGACAATACTTGATAAAAAACATTACCCTCCTTTTTTGGCAGTCGGGTAAAAAACAAGAAAAACATTCTAATCTCCCAGAAAACAATATACACCCTTTTTTCTATTTATTTACTGTCTGCCAATTTTCAGAAATAACTATATTGTAGTATAGAAGTTTGAATATTTCATTTCTTTATATTTCATGAGTTTATGGGACTAAAATACAATTTAGATAAAGGCATTTCTTGTGTATTACGTGTTCGGTTAATGATTTTCGCATTATTTGATATTATCTATCGACATTATTATATAACGATGTTAATTCATTCTCTACAACAAACATGGTGTACTGAAGTATTGGTATCATACAATGTATCGATGTGTAAATATGTGTGTAGATTCAGTATCACATATAACTAGGACTATTAGATACCTCTGACTCGTTATAATAATATTTTATAAATCCTTATTGTTGTTTTTATTGCAATTAGCTTCAGTCAGTAGCATTTAACTAATCCTATTTTCAAATATAATCTTGTTTTATAAAACTACATCTTTACAAAGCGTTTTAATCCTATAACTAAACTGACCTTTGCGTTATAAAACTCAAACAAAAACATTTTTGTACCTGACTTCTATGAATGGATATTTGAGTTCGTCCCGAAAAAAGGGCAATAAAATATGGCCGCCACAAAGGCACCTCTGCGCCTGCGCTGAACTCGGACTTGCGCATTGGGATATCGACTGTTCGTACTAAGAATTCTCGAACGCAACTCGAATTGGTACTCACCCAGGTACACAACATATTCGTTCAATTCGAGTAATAATTATATTAGTATTGTATTGTATTACAGTTATAAAATTTCATTAAAATTATGTGACATTCTTTAAGGCAATTAGGGAACTGACTTGTGTGCCCTGCGTCACGAATTTGATATTTACGGTGCATTAAATACAGTTTATGTTTTGTTTTAATAAAAAGGTATAATTTAGATTTTATGTTAAGTTGAATTATAATACTGTTGCTATTTATAATGTTCCTTTATCACATAAGCTGAAAAACAATGTAGGTAATGAATTACCATCAGAATCACCATTTTAATTAACACTAAGAGCTTTTGTCTGTAGCTTGTCTACGCGGTCTTTATTTTAACATATTTTTTTGGAAGCTGTACATTATATCAGGATAAAAGGTTTTTTGTATTATTTCTCAAAATTTAAGGATGAAATGGAAGCTGAGAAATATGCTGGCGTGTTTTAACAAGCTTTTATTAGCTTCACTTGTGTGTGTAAGACACTTTGTATCACAACTCTACAATACTCTACATATACCAATCTGTAGATAGAATAATATATTATATACAGTACCACACCTTTTTTTTTTACAAAATAAATTATTTTTCAAAATTATTATTTCCTTTTTACTTTAGTATTCTTTTTGAGCTTGTTTTTTTAACTACTATATATTTATTACAGACCCTTGTCTGTAATAAATACATACAACAACATATACCTACCTAACTTTCATCAATTAACCATTTGTGATGCATCAAATCTAAAACTTAAAACACAAATTGTTGTTGACCGAATATTCGTGCTATAACAATAATGTCATTGAAATTCTTAAATACAAATATAGCATTCCTACACGACAAATACCTTAATAATTATTAAATAACCTTTGTTACATGTTTTGGTTGAATTATAAATAAGTTGTGCACGTTATTTTATAACCATAATTAATTTGGTTTATTTATTAATCTTAATCCAATTTACTCACCGTCAGCAAAAACTAACGTTTTTTTTACAAAAACTTTTCTGTGTGCCGTTTTAAATATTCTTTGTTCAACTTGCCTTGAGTCTTCTGTTTCAAATGTACATACCTACTTAATAATTTAAAAATCATCGATATGGAAACATTGAATTTGAGTACCAAAAATTGTATTTTGAACACAAACAGGATAATTTACAGATATGATAATTTTATGTTGATAAAAACATCTTATACTACGGAATCTTTGCTCCGCTAATCTAAACTTATATTGACCGTTTTTTTTTTTGCGTAACCGTAATGAAATAAATTGTTTTAAAAATTTCTTCAGTAAAATAAGAAAATTCAATAAGAAAAAATTTGGCAGCAAAATCAAATTGTTAAAAGCTTTTGAAAATAATGTAAATTAGCCAAACGAAGAAATTGAATATTATGTTCTTTAAAAGAATTTTATCCAAACTGTGTTTACAGAATATAACTTGGTGCCTACCCTTATATTATAATTTTCTTTAAATACCTTTTTTTATTTATTTGTGACTTAGGAGTATCTCTTCGCCATCGTTAAATGAAAGCGAAAAAGAATAACTGCCCCTCGTAAAAAGAAAATATAAAACTCACAATTTATGCGATTCCTACTTACTTGGACAATTTAAATAATTGTTTTAAAGACAAAGAGTATATTGACTAAAATCGATATCGTTGCGTTGCGAGTATCATAGCAACTGTGGTAGCGGCCATCTTGACGAATCCTGTTGCCCCTATTTATTATACAATCCGCTTTCGTTTCGTTAATACTTAGGTAAGGACATGTTTTTATTTTAATATAGGTACTTACCTATGCAGGTATTTCAAATTGAAAATTGCAAAAAGAAAATTTACTGTTCATACCTTAAAATATAATTAAGTAAATATTTTTTTAATGATTTTACAACAAAACAAAATTTGTTAACCTCAATAGCTAATACCTATATATAAATACAACATAATATGGAGTCAAACAGAAATAAATAGGCATTGAAAGGTAACGCCATAGGCTTCAGCAGTGTTTCTCTATTACTATTTCTTCTACTATAAATTAAAAAAAATGACTATCTCCAATGGCTATAAACAAAGATTTGATAATTATGTACTACAAAATAGAACCAGGTTTTGCCAAATATTTGGGAAATAAACAAGTCCGTATGGTGTGTAAAACCTAGAAAAATTTGCCAAATTTCTTTTGCCTGCGACCTCTTGTTCTAGGTTTTCATCCACAGTTGGAAAACACTGGGCTACGGTAACCCCTTACCATCAGGCGAGTAGTAAACTTGTTTGCCACCTATCGTGGTAAATCAAAATGAGTTCTTTTGCAATCATTAAATCGCACCTTCCCAGGAAAAGAGGAGTACCCAACATGATTAACAACTGGTCTTTTAAATTACAACCTTAAAGCTATTTATTTAAGATTTAAATTGCTAAATGGACTCATTTTCACTTATAACCTTTTTCAACAAGGGTACGAAATGATGAATTGAAGAAGAAAAAATATATTATAGAAGTAGTATAAGGCTTAACGGTGTAGACCACAGCAACCGCCATATAATAATAATTAACTATGAATATAATAATTCAACAGATGTTTTTGTGATAACAATCGTGATCTCCTTCGTAGTATCAGAGTTTTGACATAATGACTCATTGGTTTATAAAAATAAATTTTATAGACTACTTGTTCAAATATCACATGCTACGGTTGTTGTAGCAACGAACTTATGGGTAAACATAAAATTTCCTATCTGATCTGAATTTGATCGTTAAAATCTTGCATGCTCTATTAAAAACGGAATTGGAAACGCTAATTGCAACGATAACATTATAAATATAAACGAAATCAAATGGATTACTTAAATATTTTGTACCCAACTATCTTTATTATGTACTAGCATCCTTAAATCAAAGTCGTTTTCCCCGTCTGTGTGTTATCCGCTAACTCATTCTCAAGCACTCAATCACGGAATGCTTATAATTAATATACTTGACCGACAAATTAAAGAAAGTATTTATAAAAAAGCTAGTATTTATTAAAGAACTATTAATATTTTACTCAAAATTTTTGGTACTCATAGAACAAGCTCTGCTGAATTTTTAAGAACAAGAGCTAAAATCAAATTTAAAATCTTTATAGTTTAGAAATTAGAAACGAAAACTTTGAACCAGAGTACACTCAATAATAATCCGTTCGGGAACGACACTCGGCAAAGCACCGCCTGTCAGCTATATTCGAGGGGAGAGGATTAAATTAAAATTCCTTTTTTAAATTCACCAATAAGGGGAGGGGTGACGTCGGATTGGCTGCGAGCGTCCGAGCGCAAATAATCCTTCGTCTGACTGACGTGGGACATTGCAGTCTAGTGCAACATAATATTTTTTTCCATTTTTAAATTTCTGTCAATATCTTTCTATTGACCAGCACTAGGTATATACTTGTTTTTGTATAACAAAAACTTCATCAGTGTCATATCATCTTGCCCATCATAAGATTACCACAAAGCCTACAATTAATTTCTAGATTTCATCATTAAATATACAAAGTATATATGTAGTGTAGGTATTTATATATAGGTATTATACCTACTTAATATCTTAAATCTAAGCAAATCAAAGCTGGAATGGTAGCCATTATAACCAAAATAGAATTCTTTGATTTTTTCCGAAGATATAAAAGTCCTACGCGTTCGTTTACTAGTTCTATCATAGTTTTATGGCTATTTAATTTCTGTTTAAGTTTACTTTTAAAATTAACATTACTAAAAGCGGCATTGAGACTCGTTACTTTGTTAGTTTTATTATCACCATACATGCTCTTCGATTTGAGCAAACATTATAACGAGGCAAGACTAAAATAGGCAAGAGGATTTTAAAATTCGTTGCTGACAAAATCTCGATATTGTTTTAAACTTCACCGTTGTAATCAGAAGCTATTGTCAAGTTTTAGTCGTCAAACTTCTTAATTTAATAACTTTTCTTTCGAAATATATTCCTTTTAGCTACAGATAAGTATTAAGTACATTATTTTAAATCCAACATAACGTTTTTACTACGTCACATTCATACGTCATCCAATTCTATATTTCGAAAAAGATTAACAGCAACTGGTTTAACAAAACACGCCCAAACAAGTCCTCCATCTTACGGCCGATCTAAATCATAAAACATGATCGCCTCTTTTAATTTTAAAACTTTGTACCTTATGTTGCAACTGCCGCGAGTCGCGACCCATATGCAGAATTAAGGGCAAGTAATAGCAATAAATCTAATATATGCATTGCGTAATTTTAATATGAACGTCTTTGAACGTATAATCGTACGCACCAACGATTTCAAAGAGTTACATACAAAAATGTATTGAGTCATTGGGCCGTGAACGCCATATGGCGTCTTGTTAGTTGGACATAGACACCGGACGGACGTGTCGTGATGGATAAGCGGCGTTTAGAATGACAATTCATACATTACGACAATTTTGACGGAAACATTTTGCCGACAAACGTAATTTTAATTACATTCCACGAGCACGGCAGATTGTTTAACGGCTGATTCCATGAATTTGGTGCAAAACTTTGTAGTCTTAAACCGGTTTAGAATACAAACATTTAGAGGTTATTTTTCAATTTTATTTGACGGTTAAAACGATGTTAACTGTCCTTACTTTAAACAATGAGTTTAATTAATCACCGATTAAGTAGGACCGGTCTGTTTTGTTAACGTTCCGTTTTATTATAATAAAGTCATATATAATAATGTAGCATGTGAACTCGTCCTGCGGAGCCGACAGGCTTTGGTTACGTCACTGCACACGCCCGACAACGTTAACGGTTTCACTGTCAATAGGTAAGCACGTATTTAACTTTGTTTGTACATCTTTGTACACGCATACTATTGCGTAATTTTTCCGCTGCACAACGTTTTACTTCTAACCTTTTGTTTTATTGTATAATGGCATTTTCAGTCACCTGTATCTACATAGTTTTCTAACAATGTTTGCTAATAGCGAAAATATTGACTCAAGCAATCGTATTACTGAGCCTAATAAAGGATAATTAATAGGTATTATTAGATATAGAGCCTGTTAACTCGGTAGCGAGGGGTTGTGTAGACAAATCTGTGAGAGGCTAAGGAGTAGGGCGGGGCGGCGCGGGGAGGGGGAAGGGTGCCGTAGTAGGCTTGTGTCGTCGGTCGCACTTCGCAACGCGCAGCTGCCCAACACGCCTCCGCCTTCTACGGTAAGCGTAATTTTGAAATTTGAATTTTTCTGTTCCAACCTCGCGATATCGCCGTACGATAATCAAATTATGATTTATATTGTAATGAATATAAATTACAAGGTTCTTCGATTTAATACCTTTGCGTGTTCTAGATGATTAAAATTTCAAGTTGTTTTAAAATAAATGTGATAAGTTGTCATCTTTTTCAATTATTTGAAACATATTTGATTACCGTTGTAATTGATATCACGATTTTCAATTTATCTTTTATTGTTTTTTGTAAATACCTACTCTAAGTAGGTAGGTACTTACCTACTTATTTGTGTTATTTTAAAAAGAATTAACCATTTTATAGCGGAGAAATTTTAACAAGTAAAATAACAATATAGAAGAAGCGGTTCTGGTGACATTTAACCCGTTCACTGCAGCGTAAGGTCAAATGTTCCAAAGCACATCTGTTTGAGGCGGGTGGAACAAATTACGTTTATTTTTTACTTTGAAACTGTACGAAACGAGTTTAGCTTTGATTATGCGAATTACCGAAGAGATTAGAAGCGAATTATTAATTAGTTCTTCTTTATTACAATACCTACATAGTTTAGGCAAATTAAAAACCCATTTAAGTACCTAATTGGGGAACTAATTATTGTTACTAAAGTCTTATGTTACATAAACACGTATTCAATTTTAACTTTTTTTATCGAATTAGATCTGAATCAAACCTAAGCAGCCTAATATGTCATACTTAATCCCTACGTATGTATATGTGTTATAATTCCTTTGCTTAGAAACATTTTTTTTCTAATCAACTTTCATGTTTCCTTTGTACGTATAAATTGCTATATTATTTGCCAAGTTCACCATGACAAAACCTCGTTTAACAAAGCGGCCATCAGCCAGTTTCATACAAAGACTAATCTAGTAAAATTTCCCTTGTCAATATTGATACAAACACCCGTTTTCTGTCGTTGAGGTCAGCCCATCAATTATACTGTCGTCGTAAAAAAGTCTTATAGTCGCAACAAAATCTCGTATCGAGGGCCGCTATAACAGTCCATCAAGCTGACTCGCAACCTACGTAGAGCAGAAGACATTCAAATCGAGTGGGATTGTATTATTTTTATTGTATTATTTACGTTATCGGGGTTCTTGGGAGCCTGCGCGCGACGCCTGCCGCCCGTCGATATTGGCCCTCGAAGTACGCATGTGCGGAACTCCGTGGCACACTGATAATATTCTGATTTCTCCTTTTATGCATGTTAATGCGTGATATCAAAAAAGGTCTGACCTTTCTTTTCTCCGCCCATCGTTACGCGCTTCATAAGTACATACCTATTATTAGAATTATTTATGACAATATTTATGTTGAATTATCTTTATTTTTATTATGATATTATTCTTAGTTATCTACCTAATTTACTCTGAATTATCTTTCAAAACTATATTTTTAGTAAGTATCTCTTTATCCACAAAATTAGATTCACTGCCCATCGGTAATATCTTTTCAATATCATCAAAAAACTATTTTTCAGATACGTTTAAAAGTCTTTTTTTTTTCAATCTAGCCATCTGCCTTTGATGTCCTAGAAAAGAAACTATATATGTACTGTCTAGACACCCTGTACCACGTATGAAATAATATTACATAACGAATACACACAAGACTAGATAGAAAACTCAGCACTAAACACTACCTTTTTCTTGAATACCTAGCCAGCTTAACCAGTTTCAGCAAATGCAACGAATATTCGTTTCCTGAAGTGTAATCCACTTAATGGTACCACAAACACCAGTTTATTACCTTCCTTATTGCCCCAAAATACCTACCTACTTAGGTGAAAAACCACTAAATTTAAATCAACCAGCATTTTTCCGTTGCGATGAATTATTATGCAATTATTAAAAACATTCCGTTTTCCCGGGGAATACCTAACAAATAATAATTACCAGTGGCTGTTGCTTGTATGTAATAGGAATATATTTTCTGTGGTATTACCGTAACGTTTGATATTAGCTTTATTAATAATTATGTTTCAGAACGCGGTTATTTATTAGAGAATATATATCTTCTACTTTTTAATTTTATTCTTACTTACCTACTTCTTATTAGATTGTTATTTATATTATATAGATATAGTCCAGAATGAAAGTGACATAATAATTTTATCATCACGTATTAGTTGAAGGGTTAAATGTCAAACTAAATTGAATAGGTAAAATTCCTATATACTTATACAGTTACATACGGCTTCGGTAGATCTTATCTCCGCAATTTTTAAAAAAATTAATGTGTGTTCTCTTGTTAACCTTTTGACCGCCACGTCAAATCGGTATCGCCGTGCCTTGTGCGCCAAGCTTTTAAAATACAGTACATTTTTGAAGTGCCATGCTGTCATTGGCGTGGTGAGCACATTTTCATTTCACATGTATAGACGTCTCTGGCGTTCAAAGGGTTAATGTGATGACTAAGATATTGCAAAATTAATTTAATGAAGTCATTTATCATTCCGGAACTAATTGAAATGGATCGTGATCTCAAAGTGAGTGATATTCTCATGCGCTGATGTTCAACAGTAGGCAGAAGACAGAACAAGAAGACAGAAGTCTATAAGTTGATGATGATAATTTAAAATAGGTAATATTTTTTTATTAAATGATAACTTCTCAAACAAAATAACAATAACGTTAAAATGTATCCAGAAATAGACAATGTAGGTATCTATTTCGAAACAATGTTTAGTAGATGAGCCTGCAAATAAAAATTCAATCGTTCACACTATACAACGTGACTCGAATGATTCAGTTTACGACGGTGTGTCATGAACCAGCCACTGGCTGAACACTTTGTTACCCATGTCTGTATTTACATAAAAATAATTACTCATAAAGGTTTGGTACCTTAGTTACGAAGTACCTATGCATAAATCCTATTTGTAGCTTCCTCGTTTCTCCCTGAAATCCGTTGAAAAGTTTTTATTCAGAAATCAATTTTTTTCATTTTTGATCCCCTTTTTTTCAATTTTTTTTTCGAGAAAGTATGTACTTCTTATTGGACCTCTTCGCGGAAAAAGTCGCGTGACAAACTTGTATAAGAATTAATGTATTTTTATTACCAGCGTAAGTTATTTTCATTGTCATTAAAACTTCCAGAGTTCATAAACAGCCTTGTGAATAAATAATATGTTCTCAAGGATCGCGTGTCTGTTCAGATATTTTCTGTTTGACATTATCATGACCAAGTTTTACAGTCCCTAAATATTTTATTATAAAAAAATCGTTGGTTTATCGTTACCTCCGTGTAACTTTTATTTAGGGAGCCGGTGCTACTTGCTTACTTTTTAAAAGAATACTGAAATTGCGTGATGCATTAATAATGCCTTCCTTTCAACATTAAGTGTTCTTGTCGGAATAGCTTTAGCGCGCTCGCTTGGAAAGTTTTTGATTCACATTTTGCACCGTATACAGTATCGGTGTAAATTGGCGATAATTATTGGCATACCAAATTGTCTTAATTGAAGTAGAAATTCCTCACACATTGTACAGAACAAAAACTGACTCAATCTTAAAAAAACTTATTTTAAGAAGGTTTAAGGAAAAGCGCCATATTTACCACCCAACGATCGATAACCTGGACGCACTGTACCATATTCCTCAGTAAAGTAATACAAACAGAGCCTTATAATAATATTAAGTTATCTCAATTCAAATTCACACCATTTTCGCGTTGAATACCAACATTCTTACTCCATCAGAAAATCTATATACATTCCCGCAAAATTCGAAGCTTTCGTTGATACGAATCGATGGAATTGGCACACTTTAGCTACATTCGGAAGTCGTCCATGTCAAAATATATTCTTGTTGATAATACTGATGGTAGAAAAATGGTATGACATTACATGTGGTGATTTGGAAACGATGTATGAATTATAAAACCGTAGATTGCTTTTTTGGCCCAGTGGTCATAAATTTGTTGTGACTACTGAACACTATGTGGTTAGGTCATCCGGACATAAGATCGATCGGCAAATAGTTGTTTTCTTGAGTTTGGGTGTTCTTTTGTTTGTTTTTATAAAGTCTTTGTATGTAAGGCTTCTACTCTAATATGGGCGTCGTCTTTGTAGAAAAAAGGTCGGTTCTCACCTACAGCGATGATGAAATAAACAATTTTAATTTCTCTTTCTGCTTATTCGATATTTAGTCATATACTATGGTCTGTTTGGTTTCTTATTTAAGTATTATAAGTGTCCTTTCTACCTTAATAAGCTCAAAAGATTAAAGGCAAATAAAATCATGATATATATAAAATGTTCTTACTTTAATAAATAAATATAGCAATTGCTAAAGGTGTACAGTTACTCGATATACATAATAATTAAAGTTATTAAATATAATTGTGACAGTTCTGTAAATTTTTTTTTTGACAGATGTGACTAACCCTTTTTTTTTTCATTTGGTAATGTAGATATATCAATATTTTTTAAAAGGATGTCAGGTTTTTCTTAAATTAAATATGGATATTATATATCTACCTATATGTAACACACTGGCTCTGTTTCATCACTGGCAGTGTCTGATAAATTATAAGAAAAAATATAAAAATATTCAGAACAATAAGACAGGAGTTGCCTTTGCACTAACCTTACTCTACAATTTTTCTGCCATTTTCTGGGGGGAGGAGTAATATACGAACTTCCCCACACTCATGAAAAAAATCTGTGTCTATAAATGCATACCAAACTTAATAGGTAAGGTAATTCAGTAAATTTTAAATAGTCGCTTAGAGGCAATGATCAGTGGTACTTACCTATAAGGTAGACTAAGCAATTTCTAGACGCATCCTTAAATAGATATTAATATGTGATAGAACAGTTGTAACATGTGACTTAGTATAGAAATATGACGCGTCATTGTTGGATTTTTCCTTATCCTATATTTGTTAATCTGTTGATATCGTTCCATAATGTACCGAAGTAGTATTTCACGGTAGTCACTATCTAAGTTAAATAAAGATTTATCAGCACACTACAGGTGACAAACTATACAACCTTAATCTTACTTGATACGATATAATAATGTGAACGCAAACATGGGGCGGCAGCTTCCGTTGCTATAATCTCTTATCTATGAACAGTTTAACATAAACCAGGCTAAGACAATATCTTTAATCTTATCTTTTGAAGCCATGTAATTTTACTAAGCGAAATATCAAAAGGTATATTTCCATGTCTAAAAAATGCCTTCTTGCTTCCACATGTCATTTTTTTATGACTATTAATGATAAACGGTACTTAAAAAATAGATGTGGCCTTTTTGGAACTACTTGACAGATGTTTCGAATGTTAAATTTAAAAATACCGCACAGGCGCCAACCTTATGCACATACACAAAAAATCGTCAGTAAATTAATTACACCAGTCAAATGATGTAAATATTTAAACTTTTATTGATTTCTAAACGATGGCTAACTGAATCGGATGTATCGATAAAATAATTCATAATGTTGAATCGATTTCGCGTATTGTATCAAACCCGTTTGATGATAATAACTTGCAGGGAGTTAAAATGAACTTAAATGAAACCAGTTTATCTCTATTACAATTTGATTATTGCCTCTCAAAGTAGTGAAAATTAACGCTATATTACTTATATAGAAGATAATTATTTTTTTATATATATGTAAAAAATCAATTATAAAAGCTAGTTGTTTGCTGATAAAGTGAATCTCTTATATAGTACAAGGACTTTATGATATATTCGTAAGAGGAGCTTCAGAGGGCGGAAGAATGTGTGAATACTTATTACATTCTCTCATTCATATATTTTATATAATGAAATATTTTAGAATAGTGGTTATCTCTTTATTGAAATATTCTGTCTGAAATTTGAACTGTATATTTACACGTTTAAGATGAAATGCAATAACCAAAAACTAAAAATATTCAGATCTAATGATTAAATATTTTAATCTTCGTTTTATATTTTGTAATCGATCTTGAACACACGATTTTAATGTACCTAATCTATATATTAATTTATGTAAAGTCAATTTCAATTATGTATTTGATAAATAAGAAGTAGTTATACATAATCTCAATTAACTGTTCAATAATGCCAACCATTTAATTAATCAGACTTATTATAAAATAAATATTAGACTTCGAAGTATATAATTATATATATCGAAGTATTTAATTTTTCCTAAAAATTTAATTAGCGAGAAAAATTTAGATATATAGATAATGATGTATCATGAATATTGTAACTAGGTACTTGAAATTACATAAATAACCACCAAAAATGGAACTACAAATGATACCTAGTCGGAATATAAAAAAAATCGGAAGACAAATTTGGCCGACGAACGTGTGTTTAGGAAAAAATATGAAGTTTAATAAAACGGCAGGAAACCAACAATAAATCCTGAGTCAGTGACCCCGTGACTTGAATACAGCTAATTCTGTTATGCGAAACGTGTTTTGTTAGAACAAATACGTCCACATGTTAAAATTAACATACTAGAAAAGAATTCCGTTTGATTAATAAAGATATGAATAGTTAATGTACATTTTAATCAGAGTATTTGTATAATTAAATTATTATTGTGTTTTATTTAATCTCCTTTTAACTTGAAATATAGAAATAATAACGTCAGGTCTAAACGATTCTGTCCATTTCGAGACGATGGACGGCCTCGCAGCAATGTGGCAAAAATGTCGTTCAATTTATGCCCAAATTTTAGTCCCGACTGGTCCCTTTTTGTTACCATCTGCGCGTCTCGCCGACCCGAAAGTCCAGACAGCTCCACCCTAAAAACCGTTTAGATGAGATTCTTATCCTTTCGCACTCCTGTCAAATCGCATATTGTTATCTCTTTCTAAAGTTTGAAACTGCCAGGACCTGTCGTCCGTCTCTTTTTTGCACGTGCGTACAGATTGTTCTATCCTTTCTGGCTCGTAGTAATTCGTGTATTTCCGCTTCCCACACGAGCGGCAGCCATGTTTGGCGGGACTGTCAAGTCAACGCCAGTTTGGCGCGTATCAAGCAGGATGAACAAGGTCGGTTTCCATCGCTGGAAGCTTTTTGTAATTCCTCTACATTTAATCGTGCTACAGTACTTTCATCTTCAGACCAAATATTTTATATAAATATTAATGAATTATGTGAAAATCGTTTCAGATGGCGCCGTGGTTAATAAGATGCCGAAAAGCAGATTCTGTTATAACAATGTAAGTAATTTATTGATTGTTTTTATTATTTATATGTATACATTCATTTTAATGAGTTTTACACTATAGTTTCGCGTAATGTTAAAGTTTCCCCCAGACGTTTTGGCATCGTGCCAAAGGACATTTTAACCATCTATATATTTTATGAGCAATTGTCTGGTTCCTTTATTTGTAATTGTCTGGTTAGCTGTGGTAAAAACTGTGATGCTCTTATATAATTATGAATCTGTGAAGTATTTATCATTCCAGAATTTCATTCATTAGTTTTGGTGTTACATAATTATTATACACTAGATGCCTAATCTTAACTCTTATTACGCATTCAAGTCATTCAATTGTATGTTAACTTAAGAGGCAATTTATGTTTTATGTATTATACCGTATTTTGCAATAACTTATTCTAAAATATCACATTTATCACTATGCCGACATTCGCTTCTTCTTTGTGCATTTTCCTATCTTGAAAGGCAATATACCGATACAATATAGCAATAAATCGGTGTCTTCTTTGATGTTTCAACTCAGGTATTTAAAACAAACAAAGATGTTTGAAATAAACTCATAGAATCTATGAAAGGTAAAGATTGTTAAACAATAGATCCAATGTGTTTGGTCTTAAAAGATGTAACAAAGCGCGCCCCGTTAATTGTTTGCGCTCGAAGAAACTTTCTGGGTCGGTATTTATTAGCACTATAACTATGGCATTAGTCATTGCCTCTGTTATTTTTGGATATGGTTTAAAATACTTTCTAATACTTCATCTGTTTCGCTAAGAATTCTTTAGCATCCTCTACAATATTTGAAATATGATTCATAATCAAAATTATTAAAATGACAATCAAATTTACATACACGTCCTAAATAATACTAAGGCTTTTGTCAAGCAAACTAACGTAAATTTATGCACCTATTACGTAGTTAATTTGAATGCTACCTAACGTTTTTGTTCGTCACCATGTCACAACTGTTCCAACACTATTGTAAATGATCTAAGTGACTCCATTGTCTACTCATAAACATATTCAATAGCATATGCAAATGTTCTAACCGATCACCCAGATGCTGTAACTACTATTTATATTATTCATATTTATATTTATACATGACCCGAGTTCATGGATATTTTCAAATTTTAATATTACCTATTATCGTAGGCATATGTGCATATGTGTTGCATAATCATGTTTTTACTAAGTACGAGTATACCGTCCGCGCGCGAATTTCTGAATATTAAAAACTTTGTAAATAGCTAGGCCAACGCCTAGAAGTAATCCAGGAGAAATGGGCAGAATTCAGACTTTCTCTAACAAATCTAATACTCTCAATAATATTCAGTCATAATATTTGCATTAAAAATTCAGCCAAGAAACAAAGAACAATAAACGGTTTTGTAACTTATTAGACCTTTTACTGGCTTCATAATTGTTCAAATGTACTTATTAACACCTAAATTCGTTGCTTCAAAGCCTGCTTATAATTTTCAACTTTTTCACCGTTCGTGGTTGGCACATTCATATCATCTCCCTTGTAAACAGGCAACAATTATGTACGCTGGACTAACGAAATGTGTAAATGGGCCAATTACCGCCGTTTATGTAGGCTGCTGTACAATTAGTGGCTTACTAATAGTTTTCATCACCAATAGTTTCAAACGCTTCATCGCATGGGAACGCATCATACCGTGATCGTCTCTCGTAGTGCTCGCATCTAAATTTGTTGTGGTTTTTTATCATTTTTGTTTAAATTATAATTCTCTCGTTCTTTAAATTTTGTGCTAGCTGTTGTATTGGTGGTGCTTGATCAATAAAACGGTGAGCATTAAAATTTCCAAATTAATTGTTTAAATAAATTTGTTCATACATTCTTGTAGGTTTTTGGTCTAGCTTCCGCAAAATTAGATTTATTTGACGTAAATAGGTCACCAGTGCAGGCTTCTAAGTTCGAAATGTACAGCTTTGCATTTAGAGCGTATGAAATTTATGTTAACGACTATGAAATATAGTTGAATCCATTGCATAAATCTTTGAGTTTTTTAGTTTTATTCTGCTAACGACCAGTCCAATTGTTCTCCAGAATTTTATTTTATTTTATTACTTGTTTGTTTAGAATGTTCTTTCTTGTTTTACTGATTTTAACTGCACTGTGTTTCCTTACTGGAAGTGTCCCTTATCTTCATATACTTTTGGGGACTTCAATACCCGGCTTTAAGGTTTAGCTTATATAAAGATGAATATTTTCGCATTGAAGCAAAAAAAATTAAGAGGTTATGAATTCTATTTCTTTTTTACTTAAGCTACGACGCTCTTACTTTAGAATTTAAATTGCATGACAACTTAAATAAAAACAACTGATGGTTTTACGTTCTTTCATCACGTAAATTCAGTTGATTTTTAATTTTGTTTGCACGGTAAAATTCTCCAGCGACGACTCTGATAAAATATATCTGGGTGAAGTGGTTTTTTATGAAAAAATATTAGATAGTTGGTTTATGTAACTCAAATTCTAGAAAACAAGAGAATAAAATGGAGATAATGTAGGTACAAAGGTACCTAGTGAGTGATGTCGTTGTCTTCAAACATAGATAAGTTGACAGATTAATTAAATGAAAGAAATTATATTATGAAATAAAAACACGAAGTTGACATGAATTTCTAGTAGGTTTTTACTATGAGTCCTAATATATAGGCTTTAAATATTGTTCTGAATTGAAAACGGAAAACAATATAATTTTACAGACGAGACAAAGAAGGTCCCCGTGCTTGATATACATGATATTCTTCCTAATAAATAAATGAAATAATATAAAGATCTGATTGGTAACTGGACTAGTATAAAATATCTAGTGATGACATAATAAATATTTACATATTGATTAATACACTGAAATCTTCGAACTGAAAAAACATTAATCTTCGCCTTTCAGTAGGCGTGATATTATTGTGTAGTAGGGAGTAATGAAATACCTACATAGACAATAGACAAAATCAAACATCCCAAGATTCGCTTAGCAACTAGTGGGCCGAGCGCTCAACAGATTTGTACAACAGCTGCTTGGGCTAGCAACCAAATAAGATAGAGCTCTTCCAGCCTTTGAGCTACCCCAATCATGCTGTCATCGTAAATAAGAACTAAGGAAGGGGAGGTCACGTTATGTCGGTGGGTGAGAATAAAGTGGGGGGTCCAGACCATTCATTCGAGGGCGGGGGCGGTGCTCATTGCTTGTGTCCGGAGTGCGCATGCGTGTCCCCTGACCCACTTGCCAGCGCCGCGCCGCCGCCGGGCGGATGGCGACCTCGTTACGCCAAGGTTGGCGAATCAACCAACGAATTCGCGGCCCGTACAGACGTAGTGACGCGCCGATTGCTTCAAGTTCGATGAACAGTGATTAAATATAGAAAAGATGTCGATGTCGACGTTATCGACGCGCCAGATCGCAGTTACGAGCAGATTAATAGTGCAATAAAACATTACGTAAATTCAGTGGTAATATAAAAATATCATTAAACTGCTCAATTTATATTAAAGTCAAATATATTAAAGGTATAAAATAAATACAGTACATTTGAAGTATTAGTTTCAAAAACAGGTACCGTATATATATAATGAATAATGAATCATAAATTCAAATTTTCGTGAATCAGTGTGATGCTACATTTGCAAAGTAATATTACGTGTGTGTAAAACAAACGAATCTTTTTGGTATTGATTAGCGGGCACTGACTAAAACGCTTTGATGCTAACAAGTTCCTTCCTCTGTAGTTCTAACCTTTCCCCCACTTTCAGCCTTGTACTAGTGCAATCACTAAGCCATTTTTCATCTGCCGACAGTAAGGCTATTTAAACATTAACGTCCTTACCTGTCTCTGATGTTTACCTTACTCTCGTCTATGGATGAACAGGTGCAATTACGATGATCGATTACGACACTTGGCTACTGTTACACGCTTAATATGGAATCTGATTGTGTAGGTGACGCGCCGTACCATGATTCTAATCGATAAAATTATTTATCTACCACACGTTGACATCACTATTAATTCTGATCGATGTATGTTTTGACGTTATTTAAAAACTAAGTTTAGAAATGATTTATTGGGTGTTAAAATCGTTTTTGCTTGAATAATGATAGTTAATAAATTTATCTAATATCGTTGTATTTTTTATTTCAGGACCGAAGTGGCGACAGCTTGTGGCAACGACTTCGATGGATACAGAGAAGTTTATTTTAATTTATTTAATGTTAAAAACTTCATTTTATTCAACCTTTTCATGTATCGATCTTTTTATCAATTTTCTATTAATATTAGATCTCTTGATATTGATCAGTATTCTCTCTTTTGTCACTTGTATCCAAAAAGATGAATCAGAATCTCTAAAATCAATAACCACCGACAACTGATCCTAATTTCGTGTATTTACACTAAGTACTCATTTCACTGTGAAAAAGCCAAATTTATCTATGGCAAAGATATCTAAATTTAATTGCTATAAAAATAGGATTGTTTAATATTATTTATTTAAAATCTAAAAATACGCATGATCCAAATATCTCAGACCGAGTACAATATTCAAACATTGAAACTATTATTCAACGAGACCAATTAACAACAGGAAACTTCTAATCATAGCTGTGTTTAGCGTTAACCTGTGAAATTCAACTATTTCAGAACAGTTGTTAGAAGAAATGGAAGAGAATTCAAGTTCAGAATCCTTTTGGTGCCCATCGGCATCAATATTAGTGCCCTACATCTACCCTGTAGATCCGAATTTGTTTGAAGTGAGGCGACAAATTCGGTTCTAGAGAGGTTTGTGTGGTGCATGCACTGCAACGCTTCAAGACAATGGATGAAGAAGATTTATGTCCACCACTTTGATTATTTAGTATGTGTCTATAATATATGTTACAACCAAATCTTATGCGGTTATTATAGTATTCATTGCTGTATCCAAATTTCAATCGAATCATTGTTTTCAAAAATTTTCATTATGAAACAGCCAAAATTTGCATAAATATTTCAAACGTAAATGACGCTAATTCAATTTCAATATTACTTTTTGGTGAAACATTAAATTTAACTAGTATGTGACAATATTTTCCGTAATTTAACTATTATGTTCAAGACTGAAGTTATTGTAGATATAAATTATATTCGTAATGAAATACCAAATTTCAAATATAAATTCGTTTAAAATATCAATTCGTAATGCTTATGTACAGTACAGTTACAGTAATCATTACATTTTTGGGCCGGAACAAAAGATATATTTAAAAAAATATCTAAGACACCTTAACACATAAAATGAACACTAATATTACTTCTAAGTGCAACCGTCGGCCACAATCATTTGTTACAGAAGCTAGCTATTTATTAGGTTCTTTTGCAGTTTGCAGTTATATCTGCAAACAATGCTCACAATATTTATAAAAATAATCATCCTAATATAATAATATCCTGTGCCTTATAATAATTGAAAATACAATATAAATTTATGAAAGCTGCTAAAGATGTGATATGAATAGCGAAATATTCCAACTACGTAGAATAAAAGAGAAAAAAACCAGACACGTAATCTATAAAATTCATCCAATGCTATTTAGGAATATGAAATTCCAGACACGTATTAAGAAAATTGTATACTAGACACTCATACCAAATGAGTTCTGAATAGCTGGCAGGAAATTGTAGTAGCTGTATATTACTAAAACAATTTTATTTGCTCCACTTTTCCTCACAATACTAATTAAATTGTTAATTTCATATTGATTTTCACCATCATTGAGACAAGCTTTTCAATCAAGCCATAGTTGATAATATGTAATTTGATTTGATGTAATGGGTTATTTGAATCATAGACTTGTCTAAAGTTAATTTTAACTAGTTTTATCTTTAGTGGTAGCGCTAAATATTCAAACAGTACCATTTAACATAATTTTCTTCATTAACTTAATGTTGGCTTGAGTAATTGAGTTCAAGAACTGTTTTAAGATGCTTTTCTTGTGACTGCACTTAGAATATTTGTTTCAACTAACCTATCGTATTGTATTTCTTAAATTATTGTTTTATTATCCAATGTGATCATTAATTATTTAAAAGAGTCATCTTGTTTCAATGTTCCAATCAGTTTATTCAATTTATCATCACCACTTTGTCATTTGTACTATCACTTTCGTGATTCTTTCAAATATTGTTTTACATTTTACAAATATTGTTACTGCTGTTATTGTATACCATGTTTTATTGTCATCAAATATTTTATCATCGAATGTCAGGCGATCAGTATCTTCTATCACATAATGCAAGTGCACCGATTTTATCATTATATTCGTTCTACTTGCATACGATGTGTAATCGATATCTACGATTGGATCTAGATTGTCTGCATTTGATGAAACTATGTAGATTTTGTGTTAAAAATAAGTACTATCTATTAAAATTGACTGATTAAGATTTATAAATTTAGTATGTTTAGTTGGTTACTAATCACGCGATATTGTTAATAACAGTAATAACTCAGCCTTACAATGTGTAAAATTGTTTTCTTTAACTTGTTTGTATACTTTAAATAAATCTATCATGGTCATCACTGATGCAATTTAAAATAATTTTGTTTGCTTTATTACATATAGGTATTGATTTCTGGTCCAACTTGACTACAGTTCATTAGTATTCAATTGTTTCTCATTGATTGCCTTAGTTTACTTTCTATTAGATCTGTTTTATATTAAATATAATATTAACTAACATCTTCATTATCATTACAACTCATAAATAATCCACTGCTGGGCACTGGTCTCCTCCAAAGAATATGAAAGGAATTTAGCCTATTATATCACTCTGGCCAGATAATGCTATAGGGTTTGTTTCGAATTTTCCTTTTCTCTTCAAAACTTAAATACACTTGCCCTACAGCATACATAATCCTCACATACTTGTAGAATGCCTCAATAAACCAGACGTTTCATTTCAACTACTTGACCACTTACTCCATAATTTACTTCGGCAATTTCTCTTTATGGTCTACGGTGTTCCCATAAAACTTTATTCGACATTAATTGCCATTTAACACCTTAGTACAGTAGGAACCACTTAGCAGATAATTAAATGTAACCATAAATGTCTGGTTATTCTTACTGTTATTGTTATTGTCATGATTGTATCCACTTGTTTTTGTACGTTTTTGTATTCACACTGAAACTATGTTATGTAATTCAAATGTTCTATGTTTGTTGCAAAGTTTATGTATCTATTGTAATTTTCAAGGAATAAATGGATATGAAAATTTACTGTTGCATTTATTTTAGTTGGTATTGTAGTATCTGCCTTTCTGTAAGAGTAGCATGGCAGAGGAAATTGTATCAAAAGTTGATCTTTTCCGTAGCTTATATAATGAAACTGCGCCTTCTTTTATTAGCAAGACATGTCTTGTTTAGACCACTAAAACTAAGAGATTTAGACACCAGTCTATAGCTCTTTTGGGAATTGGTCTGCTATCTGCAGAGAGTAAATTCTGCTCATCTATTTTTTTAAAGTTGGCAATGACAACAGTAAAACTAAGTTCCTAGGGTAAAAGGACTGATAACCGTTTGCCATCAGGGAGACCAAATTTTAATGTTGTGAAATAGTATAGATCCAAGCAAATTCAATTTTAGAATAAACTCGGAGGAGTAATACCGTTATAGTACATTCATACACAGGGTTTGACTGCAGAAATTTAAGAGTATCTGCAAGATTGTTAAAGAAACTAAACTAATGAATATTTAATTCTAGAAGTCGCACGGGGCTTCGCCCCCATTCGTTCTTTTTTTAAGCCACTACTTTTTTAGCCTATAACCTTCATGGTTTAGCCAACACTAAAAGAATCCTAGCATTCAACAAAACAAACTCTTCAGCTTTTTAATAGTATAAAGAAAAGTATCTAACATATTGCCTGCAGGATATACAAAATGTAGTTTATCATACATTCTTATTTCTGTCTCCTTTTTAAAGTACCAAGATAGAGAGTTAAAGGCTACTAGTATTTCACAATTATTTCACAATTCACTATTTCATAATAAAACGCAATGCCTGGAAAATCATACATTTTCATGCTATTTCTTTACACACAAAAGTTAAAACCTAGGTCTTATCGTATATATTATTTCTCGCAAAGCATTTGTAGAGTTCGTTTATTGAACAAAATGCTACAGCAATAAATTAAGCTCAGCAGACAACGCGATAATGTATTCATGGCCAGAAAATCAATACTTTTAGAAGCTCTATTAACTGTTCTACTTCCCAATAGATGGCGTTAGTAGCACCAAGCTCTGGCTCATTAACCAATTTAACAGTTTGGTTTGAAATCTACTCAACGATAGATGGCAGCCCTGATGCAAAATTACAAAAAAATGTATATCTACCATGCGTGAATAATGTAAGCCCAAATTTAATCAATACAAAGGACACTAGCTGAGTACTTCGAATTGTTGCTAGGTAATGTCGGTATGGATTAGAATTCTAAATAAAGTTGGTTTTTATGTCGGTTCAGGGGGTTTTGGAAGATAGTTATAAAATGCTTTAATTATGATTGTGGTATCTGTTTATCGCGTATTAGGTAGACTATGTATATCTACTGAAAATTTATGGATAATAATAATATTGTAATTACTGAATTTTTCTCGGTGGTGTGCTGTGTGGGCACAATTTTTGTTTAAATAATAAAAAATCATTCAGTTCAACTAAATATGCTATTGTTTTTAGGTTTTAAGAACATATGTTTGTCTTTACTTTGGTTTCCGTTCTTCCGGTTACATCAGTAGGTATCTAAGTAAGTTGGTTAATTACCGTAATATTACACCTAAACCTACGATACTATTGTATCGTAGGTTTAGGTGTTCGCCTCGCCACTAACTTCACCGTGTGTTCGATTCCCACATAACACAAATATTTTTGTGATTTATGGTAATTGTTTTGAATCTGGGTGTACTTTGTGTCCGTAAATTATATGTTTGTTAAGTCCCCCACGACATACAAGGGGTAATTTTATTCACCTACTTCAAAATAAATTTCAAGAGACTTATTGAACATTATTTTTACATTATTTACCAAAAAATAATAATCTAAAATAAAACCAATATCTATTTGTGTCGAACAATTTCATAGAGCGGAGAGCCGGGTGGGTACTAGGAATGTATAAAGTATAAGGAGTGAAAAGATTAATGACTATGGCAGGACGGCAGACAACCGCGCGGCCGCGTTTGACAAGCGCAGGTGCGCTATTTTCATAATTGGCCCGACCCGCGCCCTTTCAGCTTTCAGGAAACTAGTGAGTGTGGTCATGTGAGTACATAAATATAGTATGTTCTTTGTTTTATTAAAAAATATAAGGTTCTGTTTTTTTTATTGTCTGAAGCGGACCCCCTGATGGAATTTGATGGGAATTTAATAAAATAAAATAATTATTTAAAGTTTATATTTCACCAACCCGTGTATAATAATTATGTCAAGATGGTGGGTGCATGTAAAGGTGTTGTAAGTCATTTAAAATAAAAGAAAATCTATCATTGAAGAACTTATCTTTGAATACAAATATTTCAATGTCAATGCTAAAACTCTTAAAAACAATTTTAAATTTGTTTTTGAATTAAATAAACTAATAAGTTGTAGGCACATAAACGTAAAATTCTAATTTAAATTGATATTTTTCCAAACCGAACACCTAATTATATTATAGCCACTCTAAAGTTAACTCGGTAAACTGCCTCACTACTTCGGTGGCGCAGCGGAAAACATGTGACTTCGAAGAGGTCCCGGGTCCGGGATTTTTCTATCATGAAATTCCAGTAGATTGAGATTTTCCCGGAGTTTGGAAAACAAATGTTCCCGATTGATGACAATAGACTCGCCTCCTATTTCATGGAACATAGCTGGCGAAATGTGGGTGTGATAAAGCTCTGCCTTCGAGAAAAAGGCGTGATGCTATGTTATATGATGCTATGATGTTGTGTGTTATATGAAAACTAACTTTTAGTTCTTCGGCGAAAATTCACTAGTCTCAAAATTTTTATCAACTGAAAAATATAAAACCATAAATAGGTATTATATTACTAGCTGTGCCCGCGACTTCGTTCGCGTGGACAACTTATCCCGCATTCATGGAGTTTTAATTTTTTTTTCAAAACCAAAGTAGCCTAAGTTACTCTTTGTGACATTAGCTATCTGCCAGTGAAAGTCCCGTCGAAATCGGTCCAACCGTTCCAAAGATTAGCTGGAACAAACAGACAGACAGACAAAAATTTTAAAAAATGTTATTTTGGTATATGTACCGTATACACATTCAAATGTAGTAAAAAGCGGTTATTTTATTATTACAAACAGACACACCAATTTTATTTATTTGTATAGATATGTAACTCACATTCACAAAATTCTATTTTCTAAGTGGATTACTTCACTAATCTCAAGACCGGACAGGGGTGCCACGTGTGTGAAGATGAAAATCTGACGTGCAGGGGCTCACCTTTATACGTAATGAGTACTATTAATCACGTGAAGACCCTGCCTTGTTCGGCGAAACTTAAGCAGTACTTGACAAGGATCTTGGGCCCTACATCTGGGCCAAAACTAATGGTATGTAGACTCAAAAAATACTGGCAAACTCTATAAGAATAGGTAGCTTTTTCTACTTTTGTGCTTTTAGAAGTGAATTCAATATTCTTTTTTTTTAATAAATAAAGTTTAAAAAAAATTATAACATAACTTGGATTGTTCGAATGATAAGTTTTCAATAATTATAGTAACCATATTTAATTTTAATTATGGCTGGTTATGTGTAAATTATTTCATCAAAGATATTACTTTCAAATGTTCATGTTCTACTGCTACCTATCATCTCACCTACTGCTGGCCAAGCGTTACATTTCCTCTATCTAGAGAACTGAGAGGGGTGGCTTAACCACAATCTACACTCTAACCCAATGAGGATTGGTTAATCAGAAGTACCCAAAAAATTGCGTCTAGGTTATGTAAGTTTTTTCCACTGTGTTTCTTCACCATAAGCAGATCATCATCATCATCATTAAAAAAAGTCCCAATGCTGGGTATAAGTCTCCTCCAAACATTTACTATACGACGCTGGCCAGAAGGGTTCGTTTAGGGTTTTATTACGAATTTTCCTTTTCTCGCAGTGCTCTTATCTGCTTAAAGTTACTTACTCCCTTAGTCGCCTTTTACGACACCCACGAGTTGAAAAACGTCATATGCCTAGTAAAAAATTTGCATATTATTCCATTTTTATCAAGTCATGTTTGTTCATTAAATCTTAACAATAATATAAATATCGTCGTGTACGAAACCTCACATTGCCAGACCTCGCAGCGTTTTAAATATTAGAGCTACCATCGAAAAATTGTGTAACTTAGCGAAAGCATTGAAAGCAGGAAGGGCCACGTCAAAAATTACTATTATACCCCCGACATATAATTAATGAACTGCTTATTCAAATACATTTAAAACTATTATTCATGCCGTTTACGTTTGAAACGTTCCGACCTTTTCTTTGAAAGGACTCCTTTATGTTATTAATTTAAAAAAAGTTGCCTTATGCGATTTTTAAATAGTTCAGAATAAGTCCGGAACGAATTTTAAGGATAAATATTTTTTGTTCGACAATAGTTCGTTATTAGATTACAATATTACTAATGATCTTTGCATAATTTAATGTACATTGAATCGCAATTAATAGGCGGCTGGTAATTCTTCATGCCTTGTTGAATTTTTGATTGTAAGTAACAAAATGTTGTGTTCTTAATTGGTTATCTTTGTTATCCTGTATTTAAAAATATCTTCATCAAATCAGTTCCAGCATTTGACTAATTAACGAAAGTATGAAAAGTAAAAAATCCTGTACTATAAACGTTAATTAATTAATTATAATAAAAACCTACACCGAACGAAAAAAAAAATTACTTAAAAAATCTTAGCATCATCATAAAATAAGTAGGATTTAACAGAAATAAATATTCAATATTAAAAAGCTTTAAAAATAAGGTTTAATAATTACTTTATGATGGTACCTACTTTGCCTATTTCAATTTTACAAAGTCACCGCAAAAGCGAGCAATCAAAGATAAAAAATATAATCATAAAAAATACTAACGTAAAGTGATTCTTAACGAACGTAATCAAATAACAATATTATACACATCGTTTACCACCACAAATAAGAAACAATAGGAAAAAACTTCAGCTACGTTACAAGAAAATGTTCTCTGCAAAAATGGAGTTTGCTTGCTTGATACCAGGCGACCAAAATAGAGAGAGCTCCTCCACCCCCTCGTCTTCTACAAAACTGGTTGAGGAATGAGGTGGAGTGTTATTCTTTGAGGTGTCTACTTACGTTGGTTTGTAGAGATTTCCCGGATGTTTTTTTTTCCTTTTGATATTTTCGCTATTCGTCGGCTTAGTAGGTACTTTCTCATTATTATTATTCGGATGAATCCTTGGGAAAAGTGACTGGTGTTTCTCTTATTCATAGGTTTGTATAGAAACACAGTTTCCATTAGCCCTGTATTTCTTTAATATGGTCACATATTTGATTAATAAAACTTATTAAATTTGGAAATTTATGTTAAGAAATCCATTCTCATTCTTTGAATAATTTAGAATGAGAATGGATTTATACGTTACCTGTTTAATTCGTTTAATTCTTTAACGATTTCTTTAGTCCTAAGTTAGTATTTCAGTGCCTTAATAGTAGTATCGAAAGTTTTCAAGTTTGTAAGTAAAATTATTCGATAGAAAATAGCTGATACTATTTATTAGTAGTTAACTGTTAAGTACTTTAGTACCTTATCGAATTAAAGTGACGTTTTATGGTTTTTCTATGAAATGTTCCATTTTCATTGTTCCCAAGTTGTAAAATAAATTATATTTTTCCTGTCTGGAGACTTGTATTGCTGTTTCCATATCGAAGTCCCAATGCAACATTGCACAGCGAACTTTTAATCAAGTCCTGGAGAAACGATTTACTACAAATAAAGATTAAATATCTAAACACACAGACTGGACAGTGCTTGTGTTTTCTGCCCCTTACCTTTTAAGCGAAGCCCCGTGCGACGTCTAATATATGTGTGAGCTGTGTAAAGCCCTGGGATTCAAAGCCTGGACCTCTTGTGCTGCAGTCGTCTTAACTTCCGATGCGCTACCGTGACAGTAGAAGAAAATGACAGTTAATGCAGTAAAATTTAATGGAATAATAAATAACAAAGCTAAAAACTAAATTTCTTAGTTAGATAGAAATACAAATAAAAATCGAAATTTCTGTAAAATACTAGGCATTGACGATATACTTGGGTTAGACATCAAAATAAATATATTTCAAATAAAATAATTTCCTTAAAAGTAGTATATATACGAGTATGACTTTGAGGCAAAAAAAACCTTATTTGGTGTTAAAAAAAAAATTCTCACAATATTATAACTTTTAATTTTAACATTAGTTACCAAATTAAAATAAAATTACATAAATATAATTAAAAGATAAGTATACTAAATATAATTATGCCACACACGTAATTATATCGCTAACAGCACGTCTACTCTAGAGACAGCTGTTCAAAACGTGCACTTATATTTAATTTCACCGACGACGCGACGACTTACGAGTTAACGACCCACTCTGAAATATCAACATATATTATACACCCAAATCTAAATCTCGATCGCAGACATCGACATCACTCAAAATAGGCAGTAAACTGGCATCAGCCAAACATCTGCTGTTCCCTTGGTCTATGGTCCCAGCCGCAGTCGTCGGCCGGCGCCCGCGGCGGGCACCAATCATTAATCACTAGGTTTAGCTGCACGATGCCGACGTTGACTAGCCGCCTAGCCGCTCTCTACCTACTGCACTGCAATGTACAGCTTTGCGGTGCTACGGTGCTGCGGAAAATTGGTTTTGTTAAGTTATTTGTTATATTCCTATATGTAGTACATTTAAAATCACAGAAATACAATACTTATATAGTATTATTTCTGGTGTTTTATCGTAATATTTAGATATAGTATACAAACAACAATTTTGTAACTTGTTTGTTTGTATATCTTGATCCTAATAATAATAATCTGGATAGATACATATGTATCAACATTTTTCTCTAGCTAGCTTAGCTTTCGAAATTAAGAAAAAATATAAGCGAAGGCATGACTTTACCGGTAACACTCGCAAATAAACTGTAAGAAGATGGTTTTACAGACTAGGCTCCTGGTGCCTACATTACAGAACATGAAGTTCTAAAGACGTAAACTTACTATATTAATAAAAGTTGTTAAAAAAGGCCCATCAAAATGTGTATATTATTATTAGGAACACACTAGATATCTAAGGGTAAATCTACTGTCTACTGAGGAAGAGATTTAGAATTTAGCACTGGTGATTTCTAAGTCACCCATCTGACAAAGAATAAAAAAAAATATGCAGGCACCAATGTCACTTCATGTTCAAAGCTAGTACCACTCGTTTTTTGAATTAAACATAATAAAAAATTACGAACATAGTAGACAGTCTAATGGCAAGAGGTCATATGACATCTATAGAAGGTCACCTCACAAAAATGTTTGAAAGTCCTTCGTGTAATACTAAAATCGATTGCAGTGTAAACAGAAACTTAATCGAATGTCAGTCAAGCTATCTAATGTACCAATAGTTTATTCTGACAGCTAGCTAGCTACCTATCTCGTCAATCCTCTTTAGAAATATGAATGTGTGTTCGTTGGACTCGAAATAGAGCAACATAGCTACCTGACGTGATTTAGAATGATATAAGTTTATGGAAGACGATATCTGGACATAGTGTGCTGGTGAAGTCAAATATGAAAATTACTGGTATTTGTTTCGTTCTCTTCTCTTCTTATTAAATCAAATCAAATCATTTATTAATTTGTAAACATAGGTAATACAAGTTGTAATTGTAAATTTACAGTTTGCCATTGCTTGGCGTACAAATTTTGAATTATATAAAGCTACTTGATGACATATTTACTTATAATATAAATTACTAATTATTTAAATTACATAATCTCATGTTATGTAATCTATTACACTATATAATTATTGTATTAGTTCAACAAATTATATTTAAACAAAAATGTCAAATATTTGATAACAACAATAACATTTTAGGTTAGAGTTAATTAAAGAGAAGAGTATTACCCACTAGTGGGAAACTGATGGGATTTTGGTGTGTTTGTAATCTTTGTTTATTTTACTATGTATCAATTGCGAGTGTATCTACTATGTAAACATCACTAAGATATGTTTCTACTGTATTTTTAATTATGTAAATCTTGTCGAGAACGCTATTATTATCTTTACTATCCTTATTAATATTACAAATGCACTGCTTTTATTTTTATTACGTAATAACTGAGCAACGCATCAATCTGATTTGTTGCATAGGAATAGCTGGAGAGAAGGACGATTTATATCTACACTAATATTGTAAAGAGGAAAGCTTTGTATTTTTGTATGTAACGAATAAACTTATAAACGACTGGACCGATTTCAAAACTTCTTTTGCCGTAATAAAGCTACATTATCGCTGAGTTACATAGGCTGTATGACACTACGCTACGGCCAGTAGCAGCTGAGCAGTGGCCAAATAAAGAACGACGCGACGCGACGGGAGCGAAGCTTCGCACGACTTCAAGTATTCTAATAAAGCATTCCCTTGGCATGAATCTAGTGCATTTATTCGAGTGAATTAACTGCAGAATAATTTTAACTAACTATTTATTTATTTATTTAGTGCAATTCTTGAAACTTAATACTTTTTGTAGAGCTCTAGTAAATTCAGTAGTGTCTATACATCTCATATAGCACAGAGAAGCGTGCTTAAAGTCATGACACGAAAACACTTCCGATACCCTACCTTAAAAAACTCCTAATTGATAATTTAGCTAATAATAATATGTAAAAGTAAATAATGTAAAAGTAACCTTCTAAAACTAACCTTCTTTTCCCTCTTGATATTTGTATAAAATTAACTTGCTCACTGTTCCTCACTTAAAATCCTTTAAATATAAAAAAAAAAAAAAAAAATTATTCATTCATTTTTTTTTTGTATTTTGTAATAAATAATTAGATTTAAATTATATAGATTTACATTTAATAATCTAATATAAGTACTTAATTGTTAATATGTGGTAAATGTCGCTGGTGCCACAATTATTTAAAATAGTTAAGTTATTACTTATAAGGTATATATTGTATTGTGGCATTGTTTGTTTACCTTAATAAATAATAATATAAAAAAAAAACAGTTTTACTTGGACTGTAGGGTTCTAACAGTCCGACAGCTATATGTCTTCCACGCAGCTCATTATATAGATTCTCATCCCTGTTTACAAATTCCCAACTGTATTAATGACGAGAGCATTGTTCCACCTTAGTAGTCCAATATCAGTAACACCAAACCTAATAGCAACATGAGATATCTTGCATCTACGAGTAATCGGTGCGTTTGTCTGTTTAACATTGTTAATAGTTGCTGAATCACCTAGAGGGAGCCGGTATCGAACAGTAGTAAGTAATGCCGATCACTGCCATATGGGGTTATAGGGTTCTACTCTTTGTACAAACGAATTAGATATGCTTTTGTTGTTTGTGAAAATTGGGAATTAATATTGCAGTTGTTGGTGTGAGACGAGAGAGGGAGAGACATGATGAACTATCATAATATATAGAGAAAGTATTAAATATTATAAACACAAAATCTTGTATGTATGTTACTGCTTCAAGCTCAAACGGCTGGACCAATTATGTACAATTTGTGCAATTTTTGATACTTAGACTTTTTTAAACAGCTGATAACACCGTAGTGCGCAGCTAGTTCACTTATGTATAACAATAAGTATTTGAAAAATGCCAGAATTTAATTGGTCGATGGTATACGATATATTATTGTTGCCAACCACTCTATCTATTGATGAAAACCGAATGAAAATCCGTTCAGTAGATTTTGAATTTATCGTGTTATTACGTGGCGGATTACTTTGTAATAATATAGGTAACCTATCCGTGTTTTGTAATCTTTAAAACTTCTTTTAAAGATTACAAAACGGATAAAATATTTTATTTTCTTCTTTTATCTAATATATACAATATCATAATTATACAATATGTATCTTGGTGACCTTGCATATTCTATTGTACTCACGTTTTCCAGCTAGTATAGGTATTCAATTAACTTCTCACAACGCTAAACCAATTTATATAATCTACCTACACGTATATGTTCATATAAGCAATGAAAAAAGTGTTTCTTTCTATTATGCCTTCGATCTACCTACATCATTAAGTTTGCCATTTTGCATACAAAAGACAGTACAGTAGCACAGGATGATATATAGCTTCAAAACAATATGTCTTTGTAACTATTTATTGTTACAATTTGCAACAAAAACAACCCTTTTCTTGTAATTTTGGCAAACTACCGTTGGTAACTGTTACAATTTTTGTATATTGCAAATAATTTATGGCGACTTAAAGGTGGTCTTTTGTGTATATAGAACAGTTTTTGCAAGTCAGAGCCCTTTGTAGGTCAGTTACTGGCTCGTTTAATATGTCGATAGTGATAATGGGACAGTGATATTCAAACTTGATGTAAATATCATTTGGATTAAGTAATTTGTGCCTCTTTCATGCCACTAAGATTTGTCCCATAAAATAATACTCCAACGTCCCACTTTGTATGTCCATACGTCCCAAAATAATTTCGTCATTATTTGTTCCCTATTGGTTTGACCCTATTCATATGCCTATTTCGTCCCACTCTTATTTTATATTTTTGTTAGAGCCAGTCTTTAAATAAACAGTCAATCTTTATTACTAAAGTAAAGTTATTTTTAGTTTTGCTAACTCTTTGTTTAAAGACTTAGAGGAATTCGGTACAAAGGAGGAATTTAATATTCATACGTGATGAAGTAGCATTTTTTTGGAATGCGTGACTAAATTTTGGAACAAACAAGGCATGAATCAAATTAGTTGACATTGATTTTGGTTATGAATCATCTTTACACAATGAGATCAAAAACTACTATGATAGAAACAAAATAAGACACACGCTTATTCATACATAGACACTTACATGTTTCATATTTGGCTCGAGCTTATTTCAAAGCAGTAAACGATATAAACAATAGATCTTTTAACTTTGTCTAGTACCGCCTACACAAGCGACAAGACAAACATTTTTTCTCCAACTATTAGCGTCATACATAAAATATGATTTCTTTTAATTGAATTCAATAACCTCGCGGATAATAGTAGAATTAACCCTAAGTACTGTAAGGCATTGATGGTGTACAATGTGAGTTTGAGTACCGCCGACGTACGGAGTGGCATTCACCACAATGGGGGACTAATGATCGTCTTAACATTCAAATCGCCCACGCAGCCTTTTGTCTCCAAAATCCGTAGTTTTTCTGACTATTTTTCAAGCAGCACGATACTAAATAAAAATTGCCAAGTGAGTGAAAGATTTAGGTCAACGGGTTACGTTGAATGGGCGTATATTGCGACATAAAAACTTTTTTAAAAGGTTGATTAGTTCAGGGACATTCATTGTTTTGCTACTGACTGTTAATTAAGCCACTATAGTGTGCAAACACATTAGGTTTCCTATTAACTTTTGTTTGCTAGTGTTTAAAATATAGCCAACAGCTAGCTGCACGTGTAGATTATATGAAAAAGTATAAATATATAAGAAAGGGTATGTGTCATTTGAAATCTTATAAACAATATTGATTGATATTAGACCTGAGTTGCTCTGTTCTGTGATGTAACTGATCATAAATCGATCAATGAGGCTTACAACAATGGTTGATGAGGAGAGCCTAAAAAGGAGTTGTTTCATTGGTTCCTTGTATGAATATATACTGACAGACTAAATAAAGAGGTAGTTTAAAATGGGTGTAAAATGAGTGAATAAGTTTCAATAAAATCGAGAAAATGTAAAAAAAAATGATTAAAATTAGATATACGTGAACTAGGAAATGAAGTTCTCTAATTCTGTTTTATCACCTCAAATATAAAATGTGTTATGTTGTCTTAAACAAAAGGATTTAAAGTTGTTCTGAGTCGGGGTCTATCTTGTGCCCATTAATTGTACGAGTTTATTTAATTTTGATTCATATTTAGTTCGTCGTGAAACAGAGCTCGTTCCCTACACACCAAAAAAAATTTAGAAATATATATGATCAACTAAGTAAACGCAACTATAATAATAATTAATAAATGTGTTACCTACTGGAGCTCAGTTTCCAGTAACAAAGATCATCGGAGTCAATAAGCAAGCTGTTTCTCCGAACGATTAAAGTCAAGCACCATAAAGTACGTAAATACCTAAATCATAATCGCGTGAATTCCCTGTTTTAAATCAATAAATATATATTATCATACAGTTCTTCCGTGTAGTGACAGATTAAGAATACATAATGTCACTACCCCATCTCCACCCGTGTTTGTCGTAAAAGGCAACTTGGGGAACCATAAGCAGACAAGAGCACTGCGAGAAAATGAAAATTCGAAATCCTGTACCAACCCGTCTAGCCAGCGTGGTATAGTAGGCTAAATTCCCTCCACATTTTTTGGAGGAGACGCGCGCCCAGCAGTGGTACGATATAGGTTGAAATGATGATGATGATGATGTATTATAGAAAGAACATTTTGCAACAAACTACCTCCGACTGGTGGGCGTGGCTTATGCTGTTGCCAACAAGTTGTTCTCCTTCATGCACTTGCTGTCATGCATCTAACAAGATTACAAATGCAATTGTTTTTGGGAACGTAAACTAGGAAGTGGAGTTCTCTATAATTAGTCGTATAAACAATATTATGCGCATGAATTTTGGTCGAAGCGACCGGTGACTTGGACCCTGGAAGCTTGTGGTAATTTAGCGTTTCATATAAATTCATATTAAAAAATCACGCTATTCATATTGTCTCCAATCAGTTGCAGCAGCTGGCGCTGGTTGACAGTTTTAAAAGCTTAGATGTGTTTCGCTGCCCCATTATTTAATAAGTTCTATTCTGGTAGCCAATGAGATAAAATTCACCCGAATATCATCAATTCTCCGTCTTTGCAACGAGCTCTAGAGACCTATAATTTAAGTTCCTCATTACGCATGTTTTATATTATCAAAAGTTTTTAATTTGTTTAACACAATAATTAAAGAGCTACCTCGATTTCTTTACTCAAAATGTTACAACAGAGTTTATCGATGCACATTCCTCTAAAACTTGGAATGCGGCTCAGTTTCCATGTGCTCTGTATAAATAATAAGCAATGCGTGTTAAGGATGAGCCGTGACGTCATTGCCATGTGACATTGCCAGCTATTAATCATGGTACGCGTGCGATCAAGGATGGAAAATCGAGCAAACATCCGACTCTTGAAATATCGTTGTCGGTTTTTGGTTTGTGGTTCTGCTTTGAGAATATGAATCGTGATTTATTTTAAACTAATCTACTCTTAATTTTTATAAGTCTCGTGTTCGGTAATTTCAAAAGTATTTAGGTTTTTATAGGTAGCTAATTAATAACGTCTAAAATTCATTTTTTCAGCAGGATCGCGCTGGATGGAGGCCGCATACAACCGGCCCTATTGGAAATCTCTTGAAGAGGCCTATGTCCAGCAATGGACTTCCTACGGCTGATATGATGATGATGATGAAAATTCATTTGCAACTAACATATAAGTTTAATAAACTATTATTTATTGATTATAAACAGTATTGTTAGTACCAAATCATAAATACTTTTTATTTTAAGAAAATTGACTGTTTCACAAATTCTTAATAATTACCGACTAGATACCTAATAATAATTTTCGATATCATTATACATACTAAATAAAATAATAATAATTTGTGCTCAAACATAACACAAACGCTACTTCAGTTCATTAACAAACAGTTATATTTACCCACTTATATAAATAAACTTCTTGGTATATTTATTTTTACAAATGACTATTCAACCCAGTGACGTGTCACGAACACACATACACATTCACAGTCATGTCAAGTCAGACACGATGCCCTGAAAAAAGAGAGAAAAATAGATGAAATAGGTCACTTATCAGAATTTCAATTAATTAACTGTTTAATAAAATTATACAAGAAATGATGTTTACATTTATTCAATAAAATATTTACACATAACTTAAAAATATACACAGCTAACCTATAAAAAAAAAAGAACCAGATACTCTATTTACAGGAAATTCCTATAAATAGAATATCTGATTAAGATACAAGAAATATCTCATAATAGCATTCTTCAACAAGAGATGTTATTTATATGAATCGAACACTATTTTAAACTTCCTGAACAATGTGATAAGTTTTTTTTAATACTGAATTTATAGGTCTAATAATTTATAATCTAATAAAAAAAATCTTATGTACGAAGTACGACGTACCCTACATACCTTTAATACCAGGTGGTAATAACATAAACGATTTTCATTATTGTTAAAAAATATGTTATCGTATCCTGTCAAACTGAACGTTTTATCATTATTTTAAAGTGAAATCGTGAGAATAGACAGAGATCATTAACAACGTACGTCTAAACCGAATTGTATTGTCGAAGTGGAAATGGAAAACCCGTCGGTCCATGCAAGAATCCGCACAATGCAACAATTTCATGCGTCATAAAACATCTCTACGGCATCCGAACTTAAACGCGAGATGAAAACGAAACGAGTGGCGTCCGTATCGAATAAAATAAATCTATTTATTTTCAAAAATGATTTCGTTATTTTCTTGACACGGGATTGAGGGGCGTCGATGACAGCATTTGTTATTTACCAAAAATTCAAGATCGATGATTGTGGATGTTTTCAACGAATGTCACTGGCCATCGAGATTCTACAAGATTTTTGTTTGCTATGATTACTTAAAATAGAATTTGATTATCAATAAATTATTACGAAGGAAATAATTCAAGTACCCCCTAATATAAAATAATATGTTCTATAGTTTTTAATGGATAACGAATATTTTATCAGTAAAACTTTACTAAATTAAAATGCTTAATATTTTATTACATACATAAATTATATGAGTTGAAATATTAATGTTCGGAGCGTTTCTTGACGAAACTGACTTAAGTTTTTTTTTTGATAAAAAGGTAGGTATTTAACAATGATGAATATTTTCAATGTAGTGAGTGTAGTTTTATGTAGCTTTGATGCGTCGACTTGGAACAAGTCTACAGATATTATGACTAAACAAGAAACTTAAATACTCACCTACAAAACCGATAATACTTACTGACCATTGGTAATTTTCAAGATAAGTATAGTTTCTTTTCCGTGTACGCTTAATTGGTATACCTACCTATTCTCTACATAAAGTCCCCATCTCTCCGGTGTTAATTCCTTAATTCCCAAGCGGCCAGTGGTCATCACTGCCCCTCAGTAATCCAGTGAAGCTATGCCAATCAGCACGGTTCAACGAAGGGATATATATCCCAGAGGGATGTGAGGGACACAGTACTAAGGGAGTGACAGGAGAATGCGAGGGAAGAGAGGGAATGAACGATAAATTATAGGGGACAGAAAAGAGGGGGAGTTTTTAAAATCACTCGTATGGAATGGGAAAATTGTTCAAGTGTAAATTTGTCGCCGCCAAAAAAAGATGGCGAGTTTTGTTTAGAATTGCACTTACTTTTTGCAATGTTTTTTTTTTAAATATACCCTATATTTATCTTGACTGAATGATTGATGTTTAGGGAAGTTGGCGACGTAAGTAAATTGGAATGAAAGATGTAAGAACTTTATTTGAAATTCAATGAATTAAATTCAATTTTAACCAACTCCCTTACGAATTACTTAGCAAATAATTATCTGATTTGCTTCATCGTAGCCGTAGGTTGCCGTAGCTTGAAGAAGTCTACAATGCCAGGCCTTTGTTCATGCGACAAAATGCATATGACGTGTCAAAGACAAAATTGAGTTAACTATCTTTGTCACGACACCGTTTAAAGAGTTTTAGATTTTACTTAGACCTTCTGAATAAAAATTTAGATAAAAATGTGTAACTAAATAATTAATCATTCATTTCAACTCTAACCTAAAAGTAAAATAGTTTATAAAACTTTCCACATTAACTCGTGAACATGTTCACTATATTGCCAACTTTGCTTTCAATCTATTTGTTTAACTTTTAATCATTCGAGTAACGCCACACCCTTTGTAGGTGCTAATTAATTGTGAAAGTGTCCAGAGACTATCCAACATAGTCCATTAAGCATAAAGCCGTAGCTTAACTGTTACTGTTGTTTTTCCATGACCCTTCGAGCGAAATCCCTAAAGTCCAGTCGAGTGACCATTGATAAAGACCTACCCCTCCCCTCATCCGCACCTGAAATTATGACGATATCGGTGTAAGCAAGATGAAATTAGGGATCAAGGAAAACTGGTTAGACTGACCACAACTTTTGTTTTATTCAACACTGGGTACCTGCTGAGAGGTGGCCTTTAATTGGATTAAAGATGGTTGATAAAAGCGCTTTTAATGTAAGCGCTGGTGAGGTGTACGTGCTCGTTGACATTTAATTATGGGTGGCTATTGATTTTAATGCCCTGCACGCTATTGGCTTATTTTATAAGAACTCGGAAGCGTATACAAAAATAAGATACTATATTGAGGCCTTGTTTACAACTGGTATCTAAGTGTCTGATAAACTATATGAGACAAAATGTAGGATGCGCTGTGTATGTGTAGCGAGGGTTATGTGTACCTACTCCTACGAAGCTCAGGTGTTGAGAATGAAAGACTAGAAAAGGTTTAGACATACGTGGACTGTAATCTATTCGGTATAATAAAATAATTTCAAATATACTTACTACGAGAACAATTTGTGAGGTTAAAGAATGCGCGAGCGCAGGCGTTTGATGTAACTCGTAAATGATAAAGTGACAGATTTTGTATGAAAATACAAGCAAAAAATTCGGTAGCGTAATATGGATAAAAAACAAGGGGTGTCAATGACTTTCTAAAAGCCATGAGATACACAATACCAATTTAAAATCTCATAATAATATCCCGTTGACATCAAAGTTCGGTGGACAACCATGAATGTCAAAATCGGCCAATAAAGTTTAAGATTGTCTATCAGACACTTGGTGGCGAAACGCTGTTATTTTTTGGATAATCTGTTTAATCGTTAATTACAATATGCTACTAGTGATTTCACATTTTTAATTGTAAAAAATCTTGGTGCTCTTGACACCTACCACTTTCTCTATGTAAAATAATTTAGTGCAGATCACGAATTATGATTAGAAAATAAGTATGTTTTATTTGAAATTAATTCAGGTCAGATGTAACCTTTCACGCCTTCTAGAATAGGAGCAAAGAAATAATGATTAATTTTGTTTACTTACGTCCACAAACGACTGGTTAAAAAGCTACCTACATGTTATTAAACATTAGATAGGAAATATGTCTTAATTGTGTTTTTTTTTTAATAAAGTACATAATATAACCTACTATCAAAGTCCAATTTTAGTTTTCTTGGCATCATCATTACAGCCCAACGACGTCCACTGGTGGCCTCACCTAATTTACAGCACCGCAAGCGATCCTGTGCCGCCTGCAACCAACGCCAAGTCCAACTCGCCGTCGTCGGTCCATCTGATGTTTCCCTGCGTGATCGAATCCTTGGCACAGTTTAATTAAAATTAGTAATAAAAATTCATTAAAATAAATGTGATTTATTCACATTTATTTTAATGAATTTACTAATTACTAAACTCAGTTGCTAAGCTAAATACGACAGATTAGCACAAACTTAATGAAAACTAAAAAATATCACATTTCGTTACATATATTTTGAGAAGCCGCGGGCTATATTAAAGTTTATAATTTATGTATGTCATATTTATATCTGTGCAGGCATTCTTAGGCAACGTTTATTTTTAAAGAAAATTGTTCTATTGCACATAAATACAGACAAAGCCATCAACACAAAAACAAACAAGCCAACAAATCATAAACGGAAATCATGGGAGTTTATTTCAAAATAGAGTTCTTGGAATGTGCCATTGGACTTCATTTACGGTATTCATTTAGGAACTACATATTTTAAGTAAGAATTGCACGATCTTTCGTATGAATTATAAACTTCACGATTTTTCGTATGAAATGATAATGATGATAGGGATCTCACTAGATAGAGACATATTATACTTTTTAATTTCAAATCGAAAAGCACCATGAATTAATATGTTTACAAAATATATTTAGCTGCCTATTTTTATATTATGGGGATCACACATAAAACGCCGTATGAAACCTTAAAATCTTACTAATTAAGCGGTTTATTTTACAAAAATAAATCGGTTAATAGAAGTAGAACAAGGTTAAAGCCGTACCCAAAAACAGAGTTTCGATTTGAAACTTTATTAATACTATATACAAATGAAAACGGAAATAAAATCTACATAATATATCAAGCGGTGGGCGCATGGCCGGCGTGGAAGGCTCGCCAGGCGGCATGTCAAGCAGCGGGAGTTCCCCGGTTAAATTGAAAAACAATCTCCCACCATTTTCGCTCGCCGAACGTAATAAATCTATGTACAAAAATTCTACACGTTATTTATGAAATCTATCAGACAGAACCGAACTATGCGTTTGTTGTGGCGGCCATCAGCAGGTACACAGTGTTGGGAATCACGATTTTTTATTGTTTTTTAAAACCGAATAGATGAAATCAGGTAGTTACTCGTATCATTGTATTTTTGATACATCGCCAGGAATTTAATTAATTCAGAAGTAATTCTTCAGTCATTCTTGGTTATCAGATAATATAACAATTTAAAAACCAACTTTGATTCACATCATCAAACCAAAAGTAATTTAAATAATAAATGAGTATTGTAAGTTAATTATAAAATATTTATTAAGTATTTTCCGCAGTGGACAATAATAATTATCATATAAAAAAACTACAAAATGATTTAAAATACATTTTGCACTAGTTATTATTAATATTTATAATTATTTTGCAAGACAAAATGTCTGTTTTTACCGGATTTCTATTGGCTTGCAATGTTTGTATGCTCTAGTCAAATCTTGCAAGTAGCTATATCCTTAACCGATTTATGAGATAAAATTTTGCATGCATACTAAAATTGGAAAACGATGCAATATTTTATAAAATAACGCTAATCTGGTTATGGAGATGGTGGCCATGGAAACTCTGTTATAAAACGACGGTATACCATTGAGTTTGGACTCATTTGATTTATCCAATCTGCAATAACCGAATCTAAAATAGCTTTTTTAAAATTTCATCATCGGCAACCCATTAAGTCCCACTGCTGGGCTCGGGATCTCCTCTCCTCTATATAGAGAGCTGAGAGGGTTTTAGACTATGATCCACTCACGCTGGCCTAGTGCGGGTTGGTGGATCAGACGTACTCTAGAAGAATAGAATTTCTCCTAGGGTATGTGGGTTTCCTCACGATGTTTTCCTTCACCGTTAGCAGATGGTAAGTCACATGACTAGTACATATAAATCCCACAAAGTGGAATCCACATTGGTATTGCCATTATAATTCAAACTTATGTAAATATCAAATGAAAATTTTAAAACGAAAAGAATTTTAAAATTAAAAGAAAGTTTAACTTTTAGCTGTATCTAACAGAACGGCCGACAGTGTACTGCGATGTGGCTATTGTGGGATTAATTGTATTAATCATGGCCAGTGACAGCTATTACATTTTTGGTGCTCGACTTTTGGCTCGACTCAACAAACCGAGTTTCACTAAACAATAAAACAATGTACCATTTTCGTTTTAAAACAATTACGAATCTATTTCGATTGTCTGTCAAAGGTCTGAAATTGATTGAAACATATTTCTAAGGTCTAGTGCACAGTGAAATTTATTATTTTTAATTGATTTTCTAACTGTTTTACTTAGTAATTCCCACGATTAGTATCAGATGCAAGTTTACAACTATTTTCTTTTGAGTGATCTTGGACGCTTCAGATTGTTCTTGTAATATTTTTAATTAGTAGATAGGCAAAATATAAGTCTTAAAAATATCGTTGTCAAATTTATCGAGGAAACTGTAAAATCTGTTAGAAATCTAAATCAAATCAATGTTGATGATAATGTTAGATGATGGTTAATTTGTTATATGATAACACCCGATAGTTAAGCCACACCTTAAATATCGGGTGTTGCTAAAAAAACGTACCTATCGAAACATTGTGCTATCTAAAAATATTAAAGAAGCGACAAAAAAAATATCGAAAAATATTATGAGTCACGTAGGGGAGAAATTGATTGGGAAAATACTGCTATTTCTTACTAACATTACAGCTTACTATAAAACGGCACTATTTCTACCTGTGCTGAAAAGTTGTATTACTCGTAGCAGAACTGTTAAGCTTCGTTTTCGTTTAAATAAGTGTCTATGTTACAGGCGAAACTCGTCAGAAATTAAAGAGAAATTAAAGAAAAAGTATTTAACGGAACTAACTATTTAGGTTAGATTAGATTTTATAATAATTATAAAACTAACCTTTTTTTTTAAAGGGCGTTAATGCGTTACGCATACTACCCCGTGTGGATAACCTAACCTAACACAACCAGTTTTGAAAACTCGTTTAGTACCGACCTCTTTACTTTTTAAGAGTTTTGACTGATATAACCAGTCAAAAGTAATTTTGACTGGTTAAGAGTTTCGACTGTAACTTATAATTTACGTAATTTTTACACAAGCAACGTCCCAATGGCACTTGGTAATTTTAATAAACAGCCCTAATAACCGCTTACCTAAACCTCTTAGGAATAATGTCTGTAATTTTAAATTGCAACATGACTGAAAAACGAAGATCGATTAAGTTTTAAGAGCTTTTATCCATTAAGCTGATGGCTCCTTGTAATGACTTCATCATAGCAATTTTCCATGCCGTAATCGTCGCGAGACGCTCCTTCAAAGAGGATTGAAAATTAATATACCTTGTATATAATGAGGTACTCTACGTATAATTATATTTGTTGCATATTAATTTTGTTTTTATGCAGTGGTGTTAGAATATAAGTAGGTTTGCAAAACTGGGCAATCATTATGAGAATGTCTTGATCATCATGAACTGGGAAACTATCACAGAGTCCCAAATTGTATGTGCAACGTTTAAAATTTAGCTAAATAACAATAGGTCATTCAAAGTAAACGTACAATACGTTCTAGCATTCAATTCATAATATTTTTTAATATCACTGCTGTTTCTAAATTTAGCTCAAAATAAATAAACTTGGTAGATATTTCAATCATCTAAAATGCACAGTATATAAAATTATAATTTAACATGTGATATTTCATCCGTCATTATAGTATTTTAAACATCATCATCATCATCATATCAGCCCATTGACGTCCACTGCTAGACATAGGCCTCACCTAAATAGGTGGTAGTTAGCATACTGTTACCACGCCGCCCGGCTAGACGGGTGGGTGTAGAGTTTTGTTTCGAGTTTTCCTTCTCTAGCGCAGTTGTTATGGCGCGATTATCCCTTAAATCGCCTCTTTTGACATTCCGGGAATGAGAGGGAGTGAGGACACACGTAGGTATTCTTTATCTCCGTTATATTAAACCTAGATTTATTATTTTATACATTTTATTTAGTCGAAATTCTTTTCGTTTTTTCAACTTTACATATACTTATCTCTTATGCTATTGCACTTGGTTACAACAAAATGCATTAACATATAGCCAGACATACTTTGCGGTTGATCGCGTGCATGCTGCTCGCACAACTGACTGACGATGGCGTGACAGCGTGAGCGCGCGCGCATCCGATTGGTCGCGCAGGTCACGCTAACTCTCGCCATACACGGAGCTGCAGAGTTGGCGCGCAATCATCAATTACGACCGATTGTAACGGAGATCAAAGCGACCGGCCACTCATGCGCAACGTGAATGTAAATTATGATATACATACAGGATCGCATGAAAATTTGTTGAAATGCCTGCATTATAGACATGTCAATAGAGGCAGTGCAACAATGCGACACACATTGGTGTAAGGTAATCGAACCAATAAATAATGTTATTAAGTTACGTTGTATCTGCAGGCTTCGTATTCGTAAGTGCAATCAAAGTTAGTTGCACTAAAGACAGCAAAAAAAAAAGTAACATCTCTGTGAGTACCTACAGGATAATAATTCTTTATGTAGCTTTTTTAACTAAACTATAATAATAATAAAAAGAAAATAGGTTTGTGCTTGAAAAATATTTTGATTTAAAGAAATAGCTTTAGGTGCAAAAGCATTCACACTATTTCAATAAAATAATAACGGTGCAGTTGAAAATTAATTGCTTTGTAACAAATAATAAAATCTATTCACAGAACTTTTCAAAGATGTAACGTTTCGTATTTCACACAGATATAGTAACTGGGTTAACAGATATGAAATCACTCATATTATGTTGCGTACAAAACAAAGGGATTCAGTGATCGGTCGTGAGGCACCAAGCTGATTTGATATATTCAGTGCTGCAGAATCGTGCGCACGAATGCGCTCTTTGATTTATTACCTATCAATCGCCGTTTTCACATTAGGCGATAAAGGTAACGACACGATATCGTGGAACTTTAAAATTTAATACAACGACCATGTGATTTTGGAGATCTGGAGGCCCAATTCATTTTCTCAGTCTGCTTATTTTTCCATTTCCTCCATATTTTCCATTTTTTTTTCTTCTTCTTTTCTTTCTTCTTATAGTTGCTCAGTATAGTGGCTCCTCTTTGCCTGGAAATTAAAAGAAGGGCCCCGCCAGCTGTCAGGATACCGAAGTCCATGGGCCATTACCACTTAACATCAGATGGGCAGCCAGATCGCGTGTCTCTAAACTGCAATAAAAAAAAAAAAAGGTCCTTTATCACGCTTTGCTAGAAGGATCCCATGTTGTAGAAAGGAGGAAAGATATGATCTGGCAATGCGTTCCACATTTTAATAGAACAGATAGAAGTTGCCGAACTTTTTAGTGCGTATAGAGATGTTATCTACCGTAAACATACATTATTTCGGTAGGCCGCGGCTTGATTATGTTTTTAGTATTGTTTAGCCAATGCTAAGAAAAAAAAGTCGGCTATTGCGATTTACGGTAGTAAAGCGGCTAGTATCAGGTGAGCCACTGGCTTGTCTGCCAATACAGGCAAAATAAAAACAATGTCTAGGCAAAATTTGTATGAAACTACAAGTACCACGATATCGTGTCGTTATCGTTATCGCCTAATGTTAAAACAACCAATACTCACACAGCAAAACCACACACATGGGCATTTACAACTCAGTGATATACATTAACAGTTTTTTTACGAAAAATCCAAATATACACACTATTAATTGATTACTTGAACTGCAGTAATGACAGGTAATAAATAATTTATTTTCGACATACAGATTTTATAAGTGATTGATTATATTTTATGGATATAACTGTATGTATTACGCTTCTGGCTACAATATATTTGATATAAAATTTGATTTTAGGGTACAAATTAACTATAAATTAGCTACATGCATAAATGTGTCGTGTGTTATGATTGCAATTTATATTTTTTTTTAACAGTAGAGATACTTATAATGGGTACAATGATTATTATTTTAGAAATCCTCAGTCTAGTTTTAAAATGCATTAAATATTCTTTAAATACAGAATAGCAAATTTTTTTGCATGCTAAAAAATCATAGAAAATAAACATCTTAATTGTCAAGTTTGCGTTTATAATAATTATAAAAGCTAATATAAAAACTCACAATATCATATAAATTAAACCAAAATTTAAGCTGCGTTTGAAGATTTTCCTTGACACCTCACCCAAATGAGTCAGAACAAAGATGTTCTACTAGTTTTTCAAGTGACCCAATTACACGGGATGTGTTGAATGGAGGCTATGTTTACAAACATCCTAACCTAGGCTAATGATGAACGACAGGGCGTGAGCGGTAATCAGCGTGCCGTTGACCCCGGTAATGACTGCCCGATGACGTTGCATGTACCTATCTACCAAGCACGTGCTCAACACACAATGGGAAATGAGACAGATGCCAGTTTTTATGCTAATTCTGATTGGATGTTATTGATTGGTTTTTAATTTTGTTTTTTCGTGAATAAAGGGGTTTTATAGATTATTTGAAGGTTCATGGAATTGTGGTAATTTAACTGTTGTCTATCTGAAATAGTTTAATGATGCTTCTATTATATTATCATCATTAGCCTGTAGTACAAGTCCACGCTTTATATATTGCCTATTTATTTATAGTGATTTCATGTGTGCAGTTTTAGTTGTGTCATTTACAATTGTCATAATATTTCTGGAAATCCTATGGAACACATGCGTGGTCATAAAAAACAATATTATTACTTTTATCTTTAGAATATAAATATAATGTTTATAAAAAATAAATCCACAAATTACAATTCATAAATAATTCTACAACATTTACGTTCCGTTCCAAAAACAAAAGAACAAATTTTGCATCAAGTGCAATTATTATTAAAGCAAAGAATATTAAAAAGTGTAACAATACGGATTACGAGCACAGTGATAAGTAGAATATCATCCACTCATTTGTCACTATAAACAAGACAGTTGCCACAGTTTTTTATCGTTTTTAATTCACGCTATTGTCTTGCTGTGTGTCAATTCCGTCAGATTTCTGGTCATGGCGTCCAGTATTGAGCCGTCACTGGAATGAAGACAAATAGTGAGCATGACTTTCGAAAAGAAAGTGTTTGCGCAAATTGAATAAAGTGCAGTTATGGTGGTCTACGTCTCTGTTAGTTTTGGGTCATATTAATTAATGTGTCGGTTTCTTCATATATGCATATTTTTGGATGTTGGAAGACTATTTGTGTATTATAATTATGGGTATTTGTATTTTTATGTCCAATTAATACGTGTTTATGTTTTCTACAGTTTATTTTAAGAGGTCTATCCTTATGGATAGATAATGACCTTATGGTCATTATCGCTTTGTAATGTATACTTTATTTTCATTGATTTTCAATAATTTTCATTACTAGAGTAGCCATCCCAAAAATAATCTTAGCTTACACGTTCTTAGTACCTATTGGAAAATAAGTAAAATAAGTATACATTTAATACCAAACTACTTATGATACATGCTTGACTTAAAATCTAAATAATTTACTGAAATAATGTAGAATATGGATAGTACGAACTGAAAAAAAACTTTTATAGTTATGGCCAGGAGAAGGAGAAAAATGTTTTTTTTAATACTGCAAATGCCTCTGTGAAGAAGGACATACTACAATCAGGCTAAGTATATAATCGTGTCGGGTAGGCCATGCATTTCTACGACTAAATCATGGACATCAGTGGTTGAAATTGTGAAAACTTTAATATTACGATTCAGGCTTCTAGTACATTTTGTAAAGAGAATTTAGAATGTCTTGTATATTTTACTATTAACTCTATTTGTTGGTTGGCTGTCTTACTACGTTGTGATACGTATTCGCTTTTGATGTACATCATGTTACCATACATTTATTTTATAGGTAATATAAATTCAAATATTCCTATTCGATATGACGTCATTTATATATGAGTCGAGCGTCACTGCATGTAGTTTTATAAAGCCCTCATCTAAATGGCATTGTTGGTAGTGACCGCTAGCATTCAGCCGAGTTATTGGATACAATTGATATGTCCGTCTTCATAACGGAAGCTTCGTTCAGCCCGAATACTATAACGATTGTAATGCTAGATATAAATAAAATAATTGTTGGTTTATTTGTGACAGAATAGTTATTGACTAGTGTAAAACAACTTTATTTTTTATACTAATTTTATAATGAGGAAAGATTTGTATTTTTGTATGTGACGAATAAATTCAAAAACTACTGGATCGGTTTCAAAAAAATATTTTGCTTTTAGAAAGCTATATTATCACTGTGTAACATAGGCTATTTAACACAACGCTACGGCCAATAGGAGCTGAGCAGTGGCCAAATAAAGAATGACGGGAGCGAAGACCCGTGCGACTTTTATACGGCAATAATTTTTGAAATCGGTCCAGGAGTTTTTAAGTTTATTCATTACATACAAAGATACAAATCTTTTCTCTTATAATATTAGTGTAGATATTCTATAATATACCTATGTAGATTAGGTATAAGTTAAAGATTCTATGCAATAAGTATTTTAGGTCTTTCGTTCTTACTTCGACCTGTTCATATCACGGTATGAATCGTGAAGGGCATTTTAACTGTTTTCAACTTTTCCATTGTGCACCAGTTTTTTAGATAATCCATCCATACACAGCGCCATCTAGCCCCTAAGTAAGCAATTATGTTTGCTTGTGTTAAGGGTACTAAACAACTGATATACTACTGAAATAATTTTTTTTTGTAAATACATACATTACAGATAAATTACACCCAGACACAGAACAAAACTTTATGCTCGATATTTCGCCTGGGTGGGGATCGAACCCACGATCTCCGGCTTAGCAGTCAGGGTCACTAACCACTAGAACAACAGGCCAGTCTATACATAAAAAGATTTATACACAAGAAGTCTTACTAAAACACTGTAAAATACATATAGGCTTATGCATTAGAACAAAATACGACGATTCGATTTCCAAAATATTGTTATCAACCTTGACGTCAGTGTACAACCAAAATCCACATTACCATAATCGTATTTTCATAGATACGGCGATGACTGGCATAGTTCAAACAATCGGATATCAAGCGGCGCAACTGACATGTAAATCGTGATCGACCGGGATTCGAACCCGCTACCACGGACTACCGGTGCCACCGCGCTGACTCAGCATTACAAACACACCTGCCTTGGTGACCGACAAATGGAAAAAATTGGAATTTAGTTACTATGGTAAATGTGTTTAGAAATTAATTTTCAATAAATTGTTTATGGAAATGGTTTTGGTTGTGTGATTTTAGCGATAGATAAATTTATTATAGCACAGTTAAAAAATAAATCCGTTTCTACGGAAAATTACTCCAGCACAATATTTTTTACCCTGGTAGGTAGGTAGGTATTTCTCTCTTTTATTTAAGAGCTTCGCTCTTGTCGGTGACGTAGTCGCCATTCTTCTACACGACTCCCACGTTTTCCTTCACTGGCTGGATGAAACTTCTCCTAGGTCTACCAATTCCTCTCCTTTCTTCTATGTCTGTAAAATTGTTGGTCCCGGTTAACACTTAAAGTGATCGGAGAGAGATAACTCAAGTTGGAAATCTTCTGAACGACTTTATAAATTCCAACAAGAAGGTCTGCCTTAAATCTACAAATTTAATAATTATACATTATTATGTCAGAAAATTTAAAATTTTTAAGATAAACTGGCCTTGGAGCAGAAACAATCTTTTTAATTTAGTAACTTAGTACCTGGCAGCACATTTTTGAATGAAAATATGGATACAAAGAACTTGCATATGTTCTTAATCCCCAAAATAAATAAAAACATGTTATTACCTGCTTTATATATTTACATACAATACATAGGATTCCCATCGACCTTCGTCAAAATTTTATCTAACGCCTTATAATCACCTCGTTTTTTGATACCTTGATCCTCTTAATGCTAAAAAAAATAAAGATGATGTTTTTAATCTATGGTTTGAGAGATTGACAGGTCGGTTCGTTCCCACCGAGCGTCGGGCTCGCGGCTCGCGGCCCAGGTAACCAGTTTGATTAAAAATATTTCAGCAAAAGCTTGCGATGCTATCTTGGATATCTTTTATTTTCGTAGTAGTTTTTTTACTATTTCGATTCAGCTGTCTTCATTTTTTTATGTTTGGGGTTTGCTAGAATATTGCCATGTTTTTTGAAAGGTAGTTATTATTTTTGTCTAGTCCGATATAATAGTAATAGTAATAGATTTTTAAGTTAAGCAAAAATAATTAAGTACCTAGATTATGTTTAAGTAGGTACTTACGTATATAACAACTGTTCTGTTACTTTTAGCTAATTGGAAAATTATATTATACAAATAAATATACATTTAATTTACTATCATAGTCTATCAGATGAAGTAAAAATTTGAGTGACTGACTAGGGTACCTACGTACCTACGTACGTACTAGGTATACGTAAACAAATTAAAAAATCTATACAGAATATAGAATACATTCACCAATAAAATAAATAAAGCTTAAAATATCTATAACAGTTGCAAACATCTCAACCACTAGTAAATGCACCCCAACAGGCGGCCATTTCTCAAATTGAAGGAGCGCATTCAACGCAAGGGGAACTTAGTAAAAAAATATCGAACTAAAACCATCCCCTAAAATTATTTTAGTGAAAAGAAAGGAACTTAATACAGTCCCCACCATGCCTCCAAGGCGCACCCCTGTGGTGTGGATGTGTGTGCCGATGTCATATTGAGTTGTGTGTGTGTGAGTGCCCTCGGAAAGAACGGCTGACAGCTGAGTACGGGTGGAAAGAAAGTACTGGTTGGATGAAAATAAAAATAAAATGTGAACAAAGGAGACAATTTCTGTAGTGCTAATAGAAATAGTATACATATGTATGGATACCAAAACAATCCGATTCATTTACTAAACAACTATTATATGCACGAGTTAGTTATTACCTACCTGTTTATAATCAAACCGGAATCATGCAAACATAATAAAAATGTGATGTTTTAATATCTCTTTTACAGGGTTTACTATTGTTTGATAAAAAAGTATGACAAATTATCATTTTAAAAACAACTTTAGAAGAACTAATCATCTGACAAACTTACATTTCTAAAACATATTACTTTAAAAACAATCGTTTGACAAAATACAGGTTTCGCAAATGTAATATAAGACAGTTAAATTTACTGAATTTTAAGAAAACCCTAAAAAATTTATTAATTGAGCGTTGTTTCTATAACCTAAAGGAGTACTACAATAAAAAGCTAAGTTAAGAACATAAATGTAAGAAAATTTAAATTAATATTATGTCATTAAATCTACTAACACTAATATACTTAATAACATAAATCTGGATAACATTGTACTATTGCATGCCTGATTAGGTAAATTGTGTTGTACTTTTTACTTTTAAGATCACACTTGTTGTATTACCACAATATTACGCAATAAAGATATTTGAATTTGAATTTGTTCTACTTCGCAAATATTCCACTTGTTAAAATATTATTTTCATAATGTTCATTTGACTAAATAATTCGTAAAAAACACACACTGCTTTAACTAAGCGAAACAAGTAAAACGGTTCGGTTCTGGTCGTTGTGGTCGCAGTTCTAACCTAACATTGTTTTGCCTTCTACATGTTTAAAAAATAATCCATTATATGAAATGAAGTTTTGACATAACAAAATTTTGTCTGGTTAATAATTTGTCAAATGAGTAGTTTGTTAAACAATAGTTTGTAAAATGATAAATTTATCAAGTATAATTTTGTCAAACGTTGTTTTATAGATGGAAATTTTTTCATTGATTTTTTGTCAAATGATTGGACACCCAGTCTACATCTAAGTCTACATCTCACGTCAGTTTTCATAATTGATAATTTTCCAATTTCAATTTTATAATTTACAAAAGTCAAGTGATAGCTGAAACGTGTAAAGTAAAATATTGTAACTGAAAGTTTGTTGAGATCCAATTTATACAGCCAATTTTTTTAAATTATTTATTTATTATAAATTCAAGGAACAAACATTTATTAATAGAAAAACACTTTCTTCTGACCGTACTTCGGAACTGTATCGGGCGGGAGCGGCGTCGTCGGTCGGGAAATCAACGCACACATAATACACACACATACAAACATTCATACACGCACACACTTAATATACAACTCGTCGCACGTCGCCCCACAGAAGGGCATAAAAGCTTGGCCAACTGACTACTGAGATATGTGTTATAGGTACAATACATACGTACAACTGTGATATATTGCGATGGTATATGTGCGGCTTGAATTTGCGTCTTGTGTTTATTGGTTTGTTAAAAGCTCAAGTTGATGATTTCTTTATAGTCTTTATTATTATTCTTTATTTTTAGGCTTAATTTTAACTTTGAAGGAAAAATACGGATAGACAATGTAAATGGCGTTTAAAAATAAAATAGGATTAAATTGTATCGGTTTGCATTCTTAACAGAGGTAACCAGCAATCAGTATTTTATAAGAATTACCATGGCTGACCGGACATATAATCACAGTTAAAAGTAAAAAGTACTTAAAATTGACCATCTCTAACAATCTAAATATCGTTGACGCATGCAGGTCGCATTAAATGCAGCTATACGTCTGTTGTACATTTACAAATAATATTCCAGCTACTAACTTACAGAAAGATCCCTTTCATTGGACTATAATGTATCCTGATGATACCCAAATTAAAATTTACAAAAAAGAAGATTTTTTTAAATCGGTCCAGTAGTTTCTAAATTTATTAGTAACATACAAAAATTTGTATTTTTTACATACAAATCTTTCCTCTTTATTATATTAGTACCTAGACTAACAGTAACAACATTATAATTTAATATTTTACAAACAAACTACAACCCACCCTCCCATATGTTGTCTTCTCACATTTCTGCAGCTCTCAAATCGACTCGAGTATGGATTACATACAGCAGACGACTTGAGCCACCCTATAACGACTATAACGTACAAACACAATTTACAAGCTAAAGCGTTGCGAGAATATAAATATTTATAACTAGCCAATCCCCAATGTTGGCCGCGGTAAAAAAATAATATTATGCCTATGTGTTAATCCAGGGCTTCAGCCACCTCCATAACAAATTTTATCAAAATTGGTTTGGCCGTTTGAGCGAGAAGGAGTAACTTACTTACACACTCACTAACTTTCGGCTTTTTATTATTATTAGTGTGATTTTGTTGGCAATGTAAAGAACAAGTTATTTAAAAAGCACACCACATCTCTCACTCCACATGTTAATTGTTACAAATAAAAATAAAACAAATTTACAATTTTTTTTTATATAAATATAATTACAAATATTTTAAATTTCAAAGTCAAAATCGCTCTCGCTTGTACGATTACACCACCCATCTTCCATCCGCCATATTCAGTCGTGGCTCACCCTACATAAGACGATGTATTGAAATTTGTCGCGTCGCCGTACAGTTGAAATTTCAGCCCTTTGAGCACTTTTGACACTAGCAAACTTGCTGACTGTCGCTACATGAAATACATCTAACAAGTTTGCCTTAAATTTAAAGCTTCTATTGTTTATTTTGACATGAATTGATATAATTAAGTTATGAATAGACTTACGTACGTAATGTCATCTTAATAGGTATGTAAGGAATAACATAGTGCTCCGTAAAAGATCCCGAGTCCGAAAGAAACGAGCAGGCGGCTCACCTGATAGTAAGCGGTTCCCGACGTTAAATTTTTTATTGAGACACGATTTTGTCCCTGTCTCCAAGTCTGGAACCAGAAACATAATCTCTAACCTTGTTATCGTTAGCAATGTTAGGCACAGCTAAGCCACTGCCAAGAGTCGATAGCTCTCTTTAAACTTCGTTTGAAGAAGGACAGCACTCAGAAAACACCGTTGCAGGAAGTTTATCCCAGAGCCGGCACGTTTGTGGGAAGTATGATCGCTAGAACTTTACTGTGCTAGGTGGCCAAAAGGGTACTTATAGGTATCGATATTTTTCTGTCATGAAATTATGAATACCAGCCGGTAAATGGCTATAGGCTCACTCCCTAATACATGAGACCTAAAATAGCTGGCGACATGTAGATGTGATATAACCCCTCTGCCTACTCCTTAGTGGAAAAATACGTGACGCTATGTTATATTTGGAATAGCAAGCTTCATGTTTTAATACACAATATACTCTGAAAATATCAGAGGCATAAGAACTAAGTTGGCTATCAACAACAATTTTTCTTCAATATAATCCAGGACGTCAGACTAGCTAACAGTTGCAGGTAACAATATTACCTGATTCTATACTCACACCAGATTAGCAAGTCATTGCGATACGCAACAACGTTGTAGGGGCCATAAGATTGGCCTGCTTGTGATATTTGTTAAATGTATTACTTTCGTTAATTTTAAAATACATACATTTGTGAATAATAAAATCTGTCAGTAATTTGCACTTGCAAGACCTTGATACCTATAGGACGATGTAAAAAATGAGCATATAATTAGATGCAGCAACGTTACGTTTAAATTTGGATTTAATTCGTACAAATATATTTTTAAGATCCATCATCACTCCCAAGACCTTCATCATCATCATCTGCTATTAAACATCCCCAAGAGATTTCAAATAAAACAAAATTCGGTACACTGTTTGTAATTTGTAATTACATTGGTGTACCGAATAAAACAAAATTCGGTACACCGATTGTAATTTGTAATTACAATTGGTGTACCGAATTTTGTTTATAAATTTAAAAAGTTTGAATGTTTTGTTTTATTGTAGACCATAAATACGCTTGATACTTACTTGGCAACTATATCAGCATTATCAGCTAACTGCTTCGTTCAGCAAGTCACCGTCTCGACGGCTCGGCGGCTCTTTTACTTCACTTCCTACAACAAGTCCCTCGGGAGAACCTCACCTGCCGAACTGCCTACACGATAGACCTTTTACTTTACCGCCTTTTGTTTTCAAATGTTACAAGCTTGCTAAATAATGCTTCAATCCCTTAGGAACGGTAGCTTTTAGTTTTGGCTACCAGGGTATTTGAGAGCTTTTATTTGGTAAAGAATATTTGCTCAAAGTGGTAGGGGTTGAGATTCTAGTTTCTTATGCAGTTTGAAATTAAATTTCGATATTAATAGAATGTACGCCTAGGCAAGTTTTTCCTAACTCTGGCTTTGTTATTCTGGACAGTATATAATAATATCCAACATATAAAATAAGTGACCTAAATATTTTCTAACTCATTTTAAAGCTTTAAGAAACATATTATTAAAGCTTTAAAATGAGTTACAAAATATATAGGGTCGAACATTTAAATTTGTTTCTATATCCCCAACTTTTACACCAAAAATAAATAATTGATTCCTCAAAATAATACTAAAACAATAAAATAACTTCTATTACTGTAAAACAACGTCTGGCTACCGTCTGATAGGTTTGACAAAAGAGCCTCTAGGGACATGAAATACACTAAACATTTGACAAGCGGTAAAGTACAATAAATCCTTCAACGAAGACGGTAGCATAATCCTGTTATTTGCATACAAATCTTACAAACAAAACAACCTTTGTCTAGTCGTCGCTAAGTTCTGCAAAAATTATAACTCTTTAACGCGCCGTGCAAAAAAAGGGTTATTGTGAACTGCCTTGTAAGTATTTCTCGAATGAATAAGAAAATTTTTCGGCTAATTTGTGAGTTTTTGCCAACATTTTTTGCACATCATCTGTATAAGGCAAAAAAATAATATTTTGTATTATTTTTCGAAGCTTTTCTGGCTATAAACGTACTTTTGATATACCGGCTATTGTTGAGGCAATTTATTAATATGCGTCATAGAATTATATCGCTTTACAATTTTGTAGACCAAATAATATAATGTACCTAATAAGATTAGTCAGTAATTTTCAAATGAGGCACGCGACAATTCTATTGACCGATATGTAAGTAAATTAAAGGTACCTTTGATAATGAAAGTGTACACTACAACGGTGTATAAATCATTTTCGAATTTAAAAATAAAAATTAGTTACTTAAAAACTTGCTAATGATGTTATAATGTGTAAATGCTAGCCTAAGCTAATCTTTTAAATTTTTGAACAAAATGTTCCATTTAGATACTAAATTTAAAAGAATATAGCTACTAACAAAATTTGAAATATTTTTTATTTTGCTATTAACTTATTATTAACCGACCTTGCATAAATCTTCAGAAAACTATCTCTCATACTAATCTTGTCCTGGCAATTAACGAATAGAACAAAAAGAAAATTAGCCAAATTGTCAAGCCATTCTCAAGTGCTCTGTCACACATATTTTCATTTAAATAGATTTAGCATTTTCAATGATATTTTATCTTTCCGAAAAAGTAAAAATAAATCCAAGTGTTAAAATTCACTGGAGTTGAATGTAAGACTGTGAAGTATAGCTATATCGGTGTTGTGATAAAACTGTAGTCCGCGTAGGAGATGTTGCGTGCCGGCCACACAATGAGCCGGCGACGTTGATTAATGACTTCACATTCAACGAATACATTACGATTTTTGCTTTCATTTCGTTCGATACGAATGTCACAAGGTTATGATATCGATGCGGTACGAATGATCGGAGCCTTGGCGACTATCGATACGATGCATCGATATACTTGATGAGATTTTGGTGAATTTAAATTATGCACACTTACGAGATTTTTTGGCTATATGTTGAATAAAATTTCTACCACTTTCATCTACTTCTATGTTTTGGGGAATTCACTAGTAAGACAACTAAATGGACCGGCAAAGAGGCAAGATAAGTTAATTTCCATTGGTTAAAAATGTGAAATAGGTAATTTCTTTTTTTAATTGATAAAGATCGTGATTTACAAGGTCCAAATTATCATCTACACAATGTTTTTTTTTTCAAAATTTATCTTTTTTAAGATATTGCTACAGGGGCAAAATAAAAGACTGAAAGTTTTTTCATATCATTACTATATTTATTGGTTTTGTATTCACATTTTGCCTATTTCAGTTACAAAACAATGTTTTCTTTAAAATTAAATCCACATTTGTACCTAAGCCTAAGTCATTGTCTACATAACTTAAGTCTTGCTTATGAACGACACTTGATACATGATTATTTTATTCATACATACCAATATCTACCCATTTGCGTGTTTGTGTATTTTAGGAACAATATTTTTATACAATCTAAGACAGAATTCACACAAGTTGCTAATAAAACAGTATAAAAAGCCACAGTAGATGCTTGTATAAGTGTGTGTAAAAAAGTACAGAAGCTCGATGGTAATGTTAAAAAGAAATAAAAATATTAAAGGATTAAGTATAAGTTATAATTGATTATAGTCAGGATTGAAAGAAACAATACCTAAAATTAGAACGGTAACTGATAAAAAAGCTGGAACTACGGCCAACAACACTTATGGTAAGATTATTTTTTACAATATTATAGAAAAAACTGTAGCTGTGTTTTGAATATGAAACTATTACTGACAATGACTTAAAATAAAATGTACAAGTCCAACACTCAGAAGATGTTTTCCTACCCTAAAATAATAATAATCACACTTTTGACATTGTAAAGTTTTCCACCTAACTATCCAAACATCCGATTATGACTGTTATTCTAAAATACTTACACAACTTAATAATAATTCTTAAATTAATTTAATCACTTTATTACACCTTAGACACAAAGGAATGGTAAGAATTACAGTTCGATAATGAAAAATATAGTTTTCTTCTTTACACATCTAAAGATTATAAGGCGGTTAGACCGTAGTCTGATTTGATGACTGGTTGATTGGGGATGCCTGTGCCACAACCGGCTGAGCCAACGGGGGAACCGTGTGCCGATAAGTTAGCAAGCATCGCCGGATCCATACCTGCGTGCATACCCATCATGTGTAAGTGATGAGGCGTCATAGGATGACCCGGATTCATCTGACCTCCGTGATGTGACATTGGACTAATCGCAGGATCGTGCGATAAATTTTGCTGCGCCCCAACACAGTGCAAATCGTTCATAATATTATCTGTAACATTTTCTATACTGTCTGGCCTTCCGTTATTGTTCGATTTCTTCTTATCATTGTTATTTGTATTCTTATTTGATCTACTCTTTGGTGTGGAGCCCTTTGCCGTGGTTGTGGTCACGCCAGCTGGATTGGTTTTTCTTCTAACGTTTTTGGTGTTCGGCAACTTATTGTCCTTCTTCCACTTCATTCTCCTGTTCTGAAACCAGATTTTAATCTGCCTTTCTGACAGGACTAGAGTGTGAGCTATCTCTATTCTTCTTCTTCTTGTTAGGTATCTGTTGTAATGAAATTCTTTCTCCAGTTCTAATATTTGGTGTCTCGTGTAGGCCGTGCGTTGGCGCTTCGGTTCCATTCCAGGTTGAAAAGAGCCATTAGCTGTAAAGAAAAAAAAAACTTTAGCACGTAGGTATTTCATTGAAGGTAAGAATATTTAGTTAGTTTTTAGTTAAATTTAATGCCAATACCAATCAAAACAGACTAACAAAATCAACCTCTTCGATAGTTGAATAAAATACTTAATTGGAAAAATAGTCTCTATTTTTAACTAAAAAGATTATAAATTTGCTTAATACAAGCATGACTTAATACGAGTATAACCTAACTAATTATAATAAAGGTGTGTGTTCTAACAATATATAAATAATAGGCGTCTACCCAACATCGGTAGCATTACCAACGTTGCGTGCCGTCGTACTTGTTAATTTATGTACCAGGGTCCACTGTTAATTAATGTGCATAATAATTACACATGCATGCGCCTGAGCTTCCTTTTTTGTTGTGATTAATTACGCCTAGTAAATTAGTTGGTCAGACAATGTAGAAACTGATACGGTTTATACCTAACATGGAGGTATTATTTCGCATTGCTTCTAGAACGTCCATTAGCAGGAAGTTGTTTGCCGTATGTGAAATTTATTCATGTGTTATTATTGGAATACTGGCCATGATTTCGACAGTTTTAATTGTCTTGTCAAATTTCTATTAATCATGCTTATAATTGAATTTTGAATATTGCCCACTGGTGTTGTTTTAACATTAATATTTGCTTGTACATTGTTTTTATTAAGGTAATTTATCAAGCTATTTAGTATCATCATAGATTGTGGTCAAAGAATGGAATCATTTATTAAGAAAGCACATTATTATTATTTTAAATCTTATGAATTTACCTACTTATATTGACTTCAAAAAAGCGATACAATACGCAAAGAACGAAATGACAGTTCCAGAGTCAAGATGAATATTTATAATCCTATTTACACTAATATTATTATGTATAAAATTTGTGTTAGATGACCTTGAAAACTACTGAATTATTCTATTTTTAAAATTGCTTAACTAATTGATAGGAAGCAGTATTTTTCTTGAGTAAAACCTACATGCCGAAAATGTCTATCTAAGGAATATAAAGTCGTAACCGCGGGCAGAAATTGTTCGAGTATGTCAGCAACTCACTAAGTTTTTATCTAAGATTAAAGTCTCTCACTTTAGGCGAAATGTGACAACCCACGACCAATCTACTGATGCTGTCAGTTAGTAGGCGTCAATCAGTGTATTACGCTACGCAACATCATAAACTAGTCCAACAAACGATGGACGAGGATGGATGGACAACAGATAGTTTTTCTATCATGAAACCTAGAGTATGAAAATGTTGCCACTTAATGGCAATAGCTTCGTATTCCATTACGTAAGCTTAACATAGCTGGTGAAATGTAGGTGCGATGCGCCCTTGGGAGAAACGCATCCTACAAACCTTATCCATGTTTTTACCCGACTGACAGGACGGGTAATGTTTTTCGCGCGTATCTTGTATGTTTGTAAATTTCTTTATTCCCACGTTTCTTCTAAACGGCTGGATGGATTTTGACAATTAGGGTATCGTTAGATTCTTCTCAAAAACCTAAGTGTCCTTAGATAAGTATTATAAAAAAAAAGACAAAATGGCGGACTTTTGGTGCCAAAAACTAAGAAGTTAGATTATTTTTTAACCAAACGTATCGAGTAGAGTATCAAAATAAAGGGAATCAAATGGAGATTACAAATATATACATATGTTATTATATTTAAATTTAATCAGGAATAATAATTACAACAATGTTTCGGTCTTGTTAGTGGGTCATGATTTTTTGCAGTCGGGTTATTTTAATTTTTTAATTATATTTACTTGTTATATATATGAGAATACATAATGTCACTACTCCATTTTAACCCGTGGGTGTCTTACAAGGCGACTAAGGGTAAGTACCTTAAGCAAAGAGAGCACTGCGAGAAAAGTCAAATTCTAAACAAAACGCTATACCAACCCGTCTAGCCAGCGTGGTATAGTAGGCTACATTCCCTAAAAAATATTTAAAGGAAACCCGTGCCCAGCAGTGGAACATTAATTTATGGATGATGATGAAGAATTATAACCTATAGCGTAATGGTATTATCAATACTGATATCTAATCAAAATTATAATATGTGAACCAGCTTTTTGCTTCCTTGGAATGATGTTAAAAAGTATTAATAATATATATTATTTTAAACTAAATTTGTGTCAAGTTTTATCAGGATCCATTCGGTAGTTCAGTTGTTAACTAAGAGTGTCCAATAAATACACATTCACATTTATAACGTACGATAGTAAAGGTATATTTTCTGCATGTTAAAACAGAATAGAAATTCTATTGTACGGCAGAAAGGGCGTTCAAAGACCTTGAGAGAAAAAGAATAAAGAAAATATTTTTCTTTGATAAATCTAATGCCTTTATCTAAAAATCTATAGAACTAATTTTCCCATTTCTTTTAACACTTTCCAGGTAACAGGTTGTAATTAACTAGACAATAAAAAAATCAAGTTCAAAAACCGCAATAAAAGTAATAATATTACTATATTAGCTTAGTAACAACCTTCAATAGCGAAACATAGTAGAGCTAATAGCTTTAACAAAATGGTCTATTGTCGACTGAGTCCTAGTAATTTTGTAATTTCCTTCGAAGGAAATTGCCTTTATACTCGACGTTGTAAGAGCTTTGAAACTGACGTCTTTATACTTTAGTTACTGAAATTTTGCAATCTATTTACATATTTATTATATTATATTCAAAAAGGCTTGAAAAGTTGTAAACTCACATTGCTGAAATAGTTAAAAATGATTTTTTTGTAACAGACGATAACTAATAGGTATTATTTAACTTTATTTGGAAACTTTACTTAATTTACTTTACTTTATTAGTTGGTAATAATAAATGCAATAACCCCGAAATTTTTCACATAATATTATTAACAAATTGCTATGTTAAAAAATGTCTAAAAGCATACTTATAAGTAGAGATATTATATTATAATTTACAGTTAAAAATGGGTAAAACTTAAAGATCAGCTATGTGGAAAACATTAGTTGGTGAACTTATTGAAACTTAAGAGAAATCACTACTTTTTATAATACTTTTTATCATTTATAATCTAATTAGTCCATTTTTGACTGTCACCGTGGCGCAGTGGTTAAGGTGGTCGCCTCGCCACTACATCGCCGTGCTGGGTGACGTGGGTTCGATTCCCACACGAGACAAATATTTGTGTGATTCATATATATTTGTTTCTAGTCTGGGTGTACTTTGTGTCCGTTAGTTTCATGTTTGTAAAAGCTCCCCGCGACACAGGGCTTGTTCCCTAGTGCGGGCGTTGTCTTTTATTTAATAAATAAAAAAAATAAAAAAATATTATAAGGATACACCTTAACCTAACTTATTAGTACTTTTTCATGGAATACATCACATTACCTATAGATATTATTATGCAAGTAAGCACATGACCCCGACTACGTGTCAAAGAGATACGTAGCCGTACATAATATTCGATCTACCGTCAAGAAACTTACAATCAGTCGAACTTCCTTCCCCATATTAATATCGATAAAACAAAAAGATAATCTAGAGCGAGTTCGAGAACCTTATATATGAAAAGCAACCTATGTGAGAGGGGGATAGAAACATTTCTGTGGGGTCCGTAGTGGCATTTCTTTGAATCTCCGCGGCTGTGGTATGTGCGGTCATCTCGGGTACGCGCTGAGATTCCTACTGACCACTGACATCACCACATTGATCCGGGTCTAGGGACCGGACGAGTAAATATGGAGATATAAGTACCTACTATATACGTTAGCTTCTTAGTATCAGTAAAATGAAACTTTGTGAGCACCAGTTCTCTATTTTCATGTGGGTAAAAGATGTAATTCTGTTAAAAGCTGCTTTTTGAAAAGACTCTTTTTATAATATATGGCTTACTACTTGTACTTTGTAACATCATGAAGTAAAATATAGTTTATTAGGATTAGGTATAAAAACTATAGTTATAAGTAACTATAGTTTTTAGATTAAGAATTAAAATTGTAAATTTAAGCTTGTATATTGTATTCTCTAAAAACTGTTGTACCCGACGGGGTCCATAGAGAACTAACTATATTTAAGTCTACCTTGTAATACCTATGGAATGGCAATAAAGTAATTCTTATTTTTTAATTTGTAAAAATTACAAAACATCACAACACAAGAGAAAAGACATGTACAGTACATAGGCAAGCTTAACGCAAATTTAAGTTTTCTACAAGCAAACCCCAAAGTGTAGAGAAAAGAAAAATATTATAGCGAAAGAGCAAAAGAAGTGTACCATGTATGTAGTACAACAAAATAAAGGTGAAAGGAAAATCAGAATAGAGTAGATTTGGTATACCATAATGTATACCGTCGAAAAAAGTACATAAAACTAAAAATATTAAAAAAATTGAGTATGAGTATTAATCCACACACAGACTGCGTAGCTCAAAAATGTACTTATCAAAATCTAATCCTATTTAACAACCAGTAGCGACGAAAACAATAGCTACCGACTAGTTATATCTCATTGTGTAAGCATAATCAATTACCTACAAATTATACAAACGTCCGAGACGACAAACTATGTCTTTGCTGACTGATTGCCCGTGAAAACTATTAACATTTTTTTTTTGGTTCGAATAATCAACTGAAGTGTAAAGTGAAGTTACAAATGAGTCTTCTAGTAGTTTTTAAACAGGTTTTTTTACTATAACAAATACAGGCAGTGGCTTACCTATGTAGCAATGCCGATGTCTCTGAGCAGCCTCTACCACTATCTACAGGTGGTCTCTGGCTTGTCTGTTGCCACAAGCAACAAGATATCAAAACTTTAGTAGTATGGGAAATAGCATTATCAGAAAATATTAAATTCTTGGTGGGATAAGAACACTACATGTCGACACTCATTTTCATCTGCAGCATGTAACATGTGACTAACAGCGGCGTATAGAGAATAAATCTCTAAATATCGAAAACAATAGAAGAAAATCTTAATAAAATCTAGGTACAGCAACCCGTCTGGTCAGTGTGGTAACAGTAGGCTAATAGTCTACTGTTGTGAACAGAGATCTGTGCCTAGCAGTGGCATAATAGGCTCATGATGAATTCAAACCGTTCTAGATAATGAGTGGTGTTCGTTGGAGGCTATACTACGCATATATAATATCAGACAGCCATGTCAATAGCTACCAAAAAAAATGTGTTGAAGACAGCAATAACCACCATTATAAATAATGTAATTACGGCTCCATTTGGCTCCAAGAAATAAGCTATTGTTGAAGGACTACAAATTCTAATCAATATACAGACCTGTCATCTGTGCATAAATCGAAAAACTTGCCTGTCATTTTTTTTTCTTCTTTTTCTAATGTCAACAGATACAACAAGAAGATAATTATGTTGTAATTTGTAATATACTTGTTTATTTAAATGTATTTATGCATAGATATTTACTATTAAACTAGATCCGTGAACATAATGGGAATTTGAAACACTTTTATAAATAAAAATAAAAATGTCAATTGAAAGCGTATAAAAGATCATTACACTCCATTGATATTTGATAGTACTTTTAATACGTTGTAAAAAGCCACGTCACCATGGAACATAAAACTCAAACAACTCATTATTTTAACAAGCCGCAGAACTGGCCCGTTACGGCTACTGGCCGTTCCATCTTCGCTTCGTTAGCCACTATCACGTCATCACGACGATGACAATCTCAATTGAATTACGAGCTACCTGCGACCAACGTGTGGTCCATCTGTTAATCTCCAGTCGATCTCGCGACGCATGCGCTATCGAAACCACGAGGTGGTCCCGCCTCATTACGTCAAACTTACGATGGATCTAAAGCCTCTTTGTCCCACTATTGTGTACCAGTGAAAAATGTTAGGCCAATGACAGGTGTCGATAAGCCAACAGACTTTTTTAAATTCCGAATAAAGTTGGTGCGAATGTGATACCAGCAATTTCTTTGGCGATCAATCAATTCGACCAGTTCATTAATTTTTCCTTTGATTCCTTTGATGTTTGTCGTTTTGATTATGAAAGATTTCACTCTTGTATGCTAACTAACCTTGGGTTCGATTTAGGTTGGAATCTTATTAATTTATTTTATATTTTTATATATATATATATAGATAGTTTTTCCTAGTATAGCATAACGATTTTTCCTTGCCCTTATTGAGTTTTATTATACAAGTCGGAAAACATACCACTGACATATTAAGTTTGATTTTCTGCTTTTCATCAAGTTTGCAGTATCTATGTCGTACACATATTTATAAAGCTATTTTTCAGCAGAAGTTTCTTGATAGAATCAGTTGTCTGAAATTATTAAGTCCGTTAATCAACCAATAAATAGAGCGATCTACAATAGCCGCAAATGCTACAATTTAGGTATAGGTATGTATGTTCTTGTATGAATTTCCTTTTTGCAGATATTTTATTAAAAAATATTTTGTTTTAATGGAATCCATCTTTAACTCAACAATGTAAGTACTTGAATTCTTGCCATATAAAAAACTTGTCGACAGCAAATTCTCGAAACAAGTGCTAAAGGTCTCCTACGATGATTTGTTACGTACTTTGTAATCTACTGCTGATTACAAATAGAATTATTATCATTATTTATATTTGTATGTCAGCAGCCTTGCTGACATACAAATATGGGAAAATAATATTATATACATAATGGGCTATTCGTGACTATTCATAGCAATTGTATTTGTTTAAGTGGTATTCATGGTAATAATTGCAAATTGCTTTATTTATCACTTTGTTGGAATGCAGAAATTACCCACTTATTATTTATCTCATAGATTATTTATTATAAATGTGTGTATGTATGAAAATTAAATAGTGACGTATTATACAAAATGTCTGGTTCTCGTCATGTTTGGGCGTACTTCGGAAAAGAGGCTACAATTTTACAAAAATCTAATATTAATATTTTACTTTGTGATCATCATCATCATCATCATATCAGCCCAATGACTTTGTGATAATTTCAATATATTATGATTTTTGGTTTTTTCTCTATAACATTACAAAGAATTACAAAGATTTTAAAATTCATATTGACCGAGCATCAATTTAGCCATCCAGAAAAATATGAAGTTTTGTAAGGAACATTGTTTTAACAGATTTTTGTTATGAAGTAGATAGACAATAAAATGTACGCAGAAAGTAACTATATCATTAATTGATTACTTTGAAATTACTAATAAATTAACTTAAAAATTTGCGATACATTATTGTTTAAATCGTCGAGCATTTTAGAATAATATTAAGTATTAATAATACTTACAGATTTGCAGGCAAATTTTAATGTATTATTAACCAAATGTAAAAAGTGTTAAAAGACAGAAGTATTGAAATTAAAATGCAGCAATAACCGTTAATAACTTCTCAATTAGATATTTAATAGTTTATAAGACAAATGATTTGACTAATGACTGCATGCACACTTTATAAATTTACGGAAATTTTATCTTTACTGTAATGATTTTTCTGTCTACTTTCTAGAATTATGAATAATTTAGAGAGCTAGTAATTTCTGCTAGAGATTCGTGCATAATATACAGGTCAGACCTATACCTTTCACTGTTAGTCTGTAACATTCATTAAGGTTTAGATGACAAAATCTTTTATCTTGACCTTGTCAGGTTATCAAGATTTATCGAATTTAATATAAAAATTAGATTTTATTTAAAATAGATATTAAAAACTATAGAACCAGAATATTTTAAGTCTTTAAAGCCATGTTGGACACTGTAGTCCGACAAACAATATAATATCGGTCTGGCTTTCAATGTGCTAATAAAAACTTAGCAATTAAATGCTAATCAGATACAGTTTCGGCTAACGCTTCTTTTGAGAAGATATACATAACAATTCTGCAAAAAAAAACCGTGGTTTTTTGGCATACCAGAACATAACAATAGAAAGTAAACTTTTGAAAGATTAGTACTACTTCGATATCAATAATCTTCACGGCAAATGTGCAACCACAAACAGCTATTTAAAAGCTATAAAAATAAACGACACTCATTAACATGAGTGTTGGGACCATTGTAACTTTACAAAGAACCTGGCGTCTTAGGACCTTTATAATGACATCGCATTAGTAAAATGTCAAAACAGAAAGGACACACTCGAAGAAGAGTGTTCGTCAACATTCGTTAATATTCGTAACATTTCGGATAGTTATTAATTGCATGTGATTTGTTAATTCTTTTATTAAACGTACCGCGAACATAAATACGTTTAAAATACTTCATGTTTATAGTGACACAATGGAACAAAATTAATGTGAGTGTATTAATCTTGGTGAAATTTACTTTTATATTCATTTGTACGTCATTAAATGGTTTTGACTTGTGATTTGGGATCATTGTGAAGTTTTTGCGGTAGTTTTAACTCTTAAAGCCCCGTCTATCTGACCTTTTTTTCTGAATAATGTTTAATAATTTTGAGTTGCAGAAGTTAGTAATAAGCTTTTCATATTTTTAACAATAACGATAAATAACGCTCCTTTTTGCCATATTTTTATTGGTGATGACTGAACCGTTGGGAGTTGAAACTCTTGGACCGTACGGACCAAATGACCACAAACTTTATTGTGAGAAAGTCTTCGCACATATCGATCTGAAGACTGGTTTTTGTCTGAGGCAACGAACAACCTTGCCATCCAGCGTGATTGGCTAATAAATAATAATTTGGCTGGTCTTTTGAGAACCTCTTTTCAGAATCCATGCAAATCCTATGAATTGACTATGAGATTTTATTTATAATACTTTAAGTTTAGCCCGGATATAATTATGAGTATTTTATGTTGTTGTGAATATTTTATTCAATAAATAGTTATGAATCATTTAATTATTTTTTTTCATTCGGTTTATAATTTATAGTCAACGTTTTAGGTCCAAATCGATGTTTGGTTAAAGTATAATTACGACCTTACATAAAATCAGGTGATTTCTTTTAATTAAAATCATAATTAATATACTAAACAATAAAAACCTTGCATCATTCGAAGATCAATTTATTTGATTTGGAATTCGGTTAAAGGAACTTTTCATCGTTTGGACAAAATAACACTCGGTCTATTTTAAAATATGAAATGTGTCGTTCTATTTTGCTTTAGTTTCAAAACTAGTGATGAATCTATTTTTGAATAAACATGTGTTGTATAAAAGCTGTAGCTACAATTTACGTATTATTAATTTACATATTTTTTGCGTAAAATAACTGGCTCATTCTTATCGCATATTCCATCAAAGCTCGTTTTCTGTACATTGTGCATTATATCGTTTCACATATCAAAGTGGGTATGAGTCAAACTTTATTACATTAGATAAGAGTTTCATATAACTGCTAGCTTCCGCTCACGGTTCCGCCTACGTCGTATGTCAGTAAGGAATTCATGTTTCTGCGCAGAATACTAAATATATATTTTTCGAAAATAAAAATTGCAAATTAGTCCCTTCTAACATTTAACAAAACAACATTTGCATTATTTTGTTAATTAGTACTGAATTACTTTCAGACGCATGTAGTAAAACTTTCACATTTTATCATTACAAACAGATACCTCAATTTTATTTACTATGTAACAATAATTTTCTAGTATTAAAAAACGGAAAAAATGGATGGATGGATGCGGGCAGTACAAAATTGCTCGCCGTGGCGGAAATTAGGTAAGGCCTATGTTCAACAGTGGAAGTCATTGGGCTGATATGATGATGATTAAAATACACCAGAAAGCTATTACCAGAAGAATTGTAGTTAGAGACGCCAGCTCAAGTACGTAGGTAATCTAGGAAGCAAACTATATGCGGGAAGACTGTTAATATTTAGATGGAGTAACATTTTATATCTATTTGATTCTTATTTTATAATATTACCATTTAAAGTTTTGATACTTCGATTGTATTGGTTGGTATTTCCTACAACATTTTTTTCTTTGCTCTTGTTTTAGTCTATTCATTCGTTTTCAGTCTTTTTGAAAATTAATGATAGAGAAATTCAAGGATTACAAAACAGCATAAGTTATTACTGTTAGCCCAATTCATTCGATTGCTGGTAATTGGCTTATTAGAACATAGGTAAGTACTGCAAGAAATTCATTTTGGATCTAACTTTACCTAATTCATATTCATATTCTCAGAGAACTAACATTTAATTCAATTACTTCACAGTTATACTGTCTTTATACCAGAATAATCCATCGTTCCATAATTTTTTGACTGTTTTTACGAGTATGTATCTACGCTTTTTATTTATGCTTTCATCCGTCATTATTATTACCGTGGCGTAGCGATTAAGATGGTCGCCTCGTCACTAACATCACCGCATCGAGTGACGTGGGTTCGATTTCCACACGAGACATATTTAAAATTTTTGTGAATCATAGATATTTGTTTGGAGTTTGGGTGTACTTTGTGTCCGTTTTGTATATTTTTAAAGTCTCCCGCGACACACACGGCTTGTTCTCTAAAGTGGGCGTTGGCTTTTTAATGAGAAAAAAAAATGTACCTATATTACATTGTCTCAGGATTCAGCTTTAGATCCGGAATGTTGCTGAAAATATAATATTTGATACATTGTGATACTTACAAGCACCTGCAACGTGAATTTTCTTCATCCATGGATAAATAACCCTGTCTGTATTATCGGAACATATAGAAGAGTCATCGTCTTCAACGGGAGGACTGTCCAGCAGTAGTCTTTCATCATCCAGCTCAGATGCTGGTGAACCTTCTCGACCCAATGCATGCAGCTTTCTCCCAGCTGGAGCAGCTTCTTCAATATGTCTTTCTAACCGCAGTCCCAGTTCTGCTAAGCCTGGGGTACTATCAGCGTTGTGAGCAGGGTAACCATGATCGGCATCTGACGGATGAGAAGGCTCTGGAGGTCTTGGAGGTGGCGCAACAGGAGGATGCTGTGGCAAAGGATGGTAGTATCCACCATATCCATAACCTGTTCCAATCTGAACAGGGGCATATTGATGTTGGTAACTGTACTGTAGATGCTGATGCTGGTAGTATTCCCCTGGTGGTATGTAGTCTGCTTGGCTGTATTCCTCGGAGGGCGGGAACTTGGGGTCCGGCTGCGGTTGGTATCCGCCGTTTGTGAGGAATGAGCTCATGGTGGGCGTGGTTCTCTCCGCGCATCACCTCTCACACAACACGCCTGTTAATATGGCCGCCATTCAGTTTGACCACATTATGCATGTTTCTCAGTAACTTTATATACTTTAGACTATGTAAATATGATCATAACATAGGAAGCATAAGTTGGAATGTTAAAGAACATGCATTTACCAGTGACTTCATGTATTGTTATTTAAAAATACAAAACACAAGTTCTGCCTGTAAAGGATAGTTCTCTGGTATTTAGAAACAATTTGCATTAATTCTCATGCACAACAGATTAATGATCATCACGATAATTTATATTGTTTTTTTTTTCATAAACGTATATTGATCTAGTAAAACTTAAACCAATTTGATTTTTGAAAATATCAATATAAAATTACTATATTGTTCTTTTGTTCACTTTTCTTTTTAATAATGTCCAATATTGTCCTCTACTTAACCAGTTCTAAATGTCCACAAACCTTTACGTTCAGTTTCTGTTTCTTGTAGTGTAGTAATTTTATTATCACTTTTAGTATCCACTATTTGCACTTCATTTACAAGTTTTGTCCCGCAAAACACAAGCACACAAACATCAGTTCGATTCACAGTTTACTAACGCCAAAGTTTTAGAACAGCATTATTGCAAAGTCATTTGATTTATCACTTTTTGATAATAAACAATGGTGCTGGAGGCGCGCTGTCCTGCAACATTTTGAGACAATATACACTGCCCAACACGCCAGCACACTCTGTCACTTTAAGGACTCCTATACATGTTCATCAATTTTTACATACCACCTTCCATTTTTAAGGCGGAGCTGTTCTTCTTGCATCTTGCTCAAAACTACACAAATAATTTTCAACTTTGAGTCCGTATATTAAAGCTCAATTCAAGTTGTAGTTGTACACAAAAGCATTAAGCTGCTAACATGCCTTTCCCCCTCCCGCTCATAAATACTCCAATGCGTGCGAATGAAATAGAGACATAAATCGTTCGTCGACATCGTAACTGTTTTCGTGTAGCCGTCTCGTTCTATCCAATAAAGTTTTGAATTAGAGTAAATGAGAACTAAGTTTAAAGAGAACTTTAGTATAGAAGAGATTAAGAAGCTGTTTAATAATAATACAGAACCAACATGGTCTCTGTTCGTAGCGACACGGCTTGTTTTAAATATTTAATATGCAATTTCCTTTATTTTTCATTATTATACTATTCATTATTATAATGGACGTCAAATGAGATATAATTAGGTTGAAATTAATAGTTTTAATACAACCGTGTACGGCTATCATACGGTCATTTGCATTTTAGTCACCCATATTTCTCGCAATATTAATGATTGTAATTTTTCCCCTTTTGCCTGCCTATGTTTAGTTATCAAATAAAATACAAACGCATGTTAAGCTAATATTTCATGATAAATTAATTCAACGTGACGAAGAAATGAAATTAGATCGTGATAATAATACCTTATCTTACCTAATTTTCGTATCACCTCTAACAAATTACATTGTCAAAAAATATAAACTAAGGTCCAATCTAGAAAGATTACAAACCTTACGTATTAGTGAGAAAGCTATATTATTAAACTTCATAAGACTAATGTATTTGGATTACAGTGATATTAATCTAGATACCGACTTGCTGTTTCAGCCATTATATTAGCCACGTCCAAGAAAATTAATTCTTTCAGTGACGCAGGATAAAATATTAAAAATAAGCATGACGTAGAACGACAAAACCTTCTTCGAATTAAAGACTAGAGAAAATGTCTTACAGTATTAAAATAAAAACAGTATCTCCTTTATTATAACAGCGCTACGCTGTTACGCTGCAATGCTACACATCACAGAAATTACACTAGACAAATCCGATTAAAATCCAAATGACATTGAAACAAAAAACAAAGCACCTCGTCACGATACACTATGATAGCGTCTAAGCCTCTAATGCTACACTAAGACCCGACAAGGGAGCCGACTCGACCAGCAAATAAACAAAAATGGTGATTTTATTGAATTAGATGATCACAATGGATCACGGAAGGTTTGCGCTGAGTCATGCTAGCTCCCGGCCCGACCACAAAAGGTGGTAACACCCGATCAATGGATGTTTGATCAATAAATAGACGTGTATCTGGTTTGCTTCGGATTTTTTGATACTGATTCTGTTTTGTGTGGCTGATGTTCAAAGGAGATGATATTTACTACTTCTAGCCCTATTTAAATATAAAATATCGAAACTGACAGTTGTACTGCAGATATAGGTATCGGTTATTTATTAAATAATTTTTCTTGGGATCAGTTAATCTAAGAAAATGACGGAAATTTCTATAATACTTATTTCCGATTATAAAGATTTTTTAAAGAATTTAGCACAAACCTTATTCTAATTCTTTTGCAACGTTGTCAGCATAGCAGTCTAACGTTTGTACAATTCGATAAAATAATGTACCTGATTTATTTTATGAGTAAGCCAAGATATGACTTATAGATAGGTCCTATTAATAAATAAAATAAGAGTGTTACTACTAACTAAGCGCAAAATTCAAAAACGGCTGGACCAATTCGGCTAATTCTTACTTTAGATATTCGATGAAGTCCTAAGGGTTTTATAAAAAATAATGTATGGCAACCGAATTCTACACTGTCAGATCCGCGGGCAACAGCAAGTTTAAAATATCTATTTATTGCCATCATAGTAAAAATTTTATCAAAAGATCCTGTTTTCCTATAAATAATTTAATGTTATTCGTGAAACATTCTTCCATTAATTCAGTTTAAAATTGCCCAAACTTAAAAATAACAAACATTATTACAAAATCATTTTTACAAAAATATCTTAATTTAATTTTGATTGACGCACAAAGTTTGAAATTTAATTCATTTGCTTATAAGAGATAAGTGTCCCCGATGAAGACATCCTTATCGGCGCAAACTTTCTTCGACAAACTTGTTCACTCCCGTTGTGTTTTTTCCCGTGACGCTAACTGCCTGCCAGCTCGTTCTATCCAGCGCAAACTTAATCCAAGTTTAATGAACAATACGACAGGCCCTTAATCAAACTTTGGACTTCCTAACTTTACCAACACGCCATTTAGAACTCTAAAACTTGAGCATACGTATTTAAATTCGTTTAAGCACCTTAACATCTATAAGCTGTTTCTCTTTTCGTATTCTCAGCTGGAGAAAAACCTATTTAGCTGACTTTGATCGTATTATTTGTTTCTTGTTTTGCCTTTTAGATGTAGTCCCGAAATAAACAAAGTTTATTGAATTTGGATTTTCTTAATATTTAAAGATGGTTTATGCAATTTGAATTTGCTACCTTTGATCAGTATTTAATAATTTTTAATTTTGTTTTGGGAATATTTAACTGGAAGTGCATCATTAAAGTTAAGAACAAAAAATGTATACTAAATTTCGCAGTCGTGTTTCCAATCACACGTTGTGAAGGGGATCGTATGGCCAATTTTCTGTAATGGCGGGTTGCGTTTCCTATCTTTGTTGGGTCGAGTGCCGACATTTTTTGCAATGTCTCGCCCCTCCCATGCCGAGGGCTGGCTTCGATGAAATTTATGGGCTATATACGTGTCTACATGCTTTTATTTTTTGCTTCAGATTCTACGCCTTACTTTCGTATAGCCCCATAGCTACGTATTACACTTCATACACCTTAGTACCTAATTTACCTTACACATTTTGTTATTCTATATTTAGAATATAATTTCATGATCCGTATACACGTATAGTCTAAATTCATATAATGTGTTTGTCAAGCGAGCTTCTCAAAGCCACGCACAAGTTTCTGACGCGGGTACGTCATCGTATGTCAAACGTTTGACAGCCGACACCAGTCTTGTTTCCCCACCTCCCACGCTCCCCCAATGACGTCATCTCAGAGAGAATATTCTAGAGATACTGTAAGTACCTAGAAAGGATTAAGATTCTGAAATGAAGACCTTTTGAATGGATTATGGTAATATTTTTTCATTAACATGACAGTTATGTAAGTTAAGGTTAAGCTTTTATATGCTTCTTTTACAGAATAGGAACCTAAGAAACTTGAAATAGTATGCATAAAATATAATAATATAGCTATAACAGTATCTTCCAAAACTATGTTTTTTTTTACTCTTAAAAATGAAATGCCATTGTATTTATTCTCATAGCATAGCAGCTAAAGTTTCACTCATGTTTCAATATTTTTGCCAAAACACATACCTTTTCGCTATGATTTATACGACACTTTTCTACCACGACAAAGTTCATATTTTGCCATTTTATGTGTATGTATGCCTCACAAAAACGTCAAATGTTACAGCGTCGAGGGGGAACGTTTGGTATTCCGGACTATCCAAAACCAAAGCGACTACATTACAGCGCTCAACACACTCTTCTATGTCTTATTCTTTAGACAGCAAAGTCCAATTTTCCTTATATTTTGTTTGTCAGTTGCGATGGTTTCCAGTTGAGTGAGCAGATGTTTCATTAATCAGCAAGCAGTCGCGACAGTGCAACGGCGCTGGCGTCGCGGCTCAATTTTTTTCCTCTTGCGCCCTTAGATTGGATATTGGACACGATTTCCTGGGAAACTTGGCAAAGGCTGGGTGGTCGCTTCTAATCAATAGAACCTATATCTATTATATGGATTTATACCTACTGAGACAGATTAATAATTGTTCCCGTTATCCGTGCGATGTTTATATTCCCACTGTGCTTCAGTGAATTTTATTCAATTGTATTTGGGCTTATTTCTTATCTTATAGAATAATATTATGGATTAAGTATATAGATTAGTACAAATTTGGAAGAAATTGTATCTGATTGCGTAATGGTTGAAACTATTATAATATTTTCAGTGAAACTTAAATTTTGATGGTGAATTTAGGGCTAATATTTACACTACAACAATACTATTGAACTTAAAGTCATAATTAAACATTTAGCACCTTCATCGCCTAACAAAGATGCTATATTTTAATATGACCGCTTTTACTTTTAGAAGCAAAAACAAAAGTAGGTTTGTCTAAGTAAGTACTCACCTGCATAGACAAATCGACTAAATTTTAAGTAGACTTAACTAAAAAGAAAAACAATTAATAAATCACGATCAATCTCACATTTATACAACACATAATACTATATAGAAAGAATCCGTTCAATCCGGCATTATCAGTTCACTACACACATCATCTTAAATTAAATATCTCATCTTGTCGGCTCCCAAACCGAATGAAATCTTTTAACCCTCTTCAACTTTATCTAAAAGCAAAAGCAATTTGCATTTCAATGCATAAATTTATCCAACACACGATATCCTTGTGTAAGTATTGCTATCTCCATTCTTCACCCCTCAGTGTGCACTTTGAGAATTATCCCTCTCAGAGGGTGAGCTTTTGTTGGTGCATTTTCATATTGTAATATTGCTGGGTGCTATATAGCTCCGTATACGAGTCATAAAGGGTTTTATTTGTTGGTTGCTATTTACTTTTAACAACAATAAATAGATGTGAGATGTTTTTTTTGAGAAGAATAAGCAAGTGTAAGCTCATTTTTGAAAAAAAAAACAGAGATTCTCTTAATTTATTAGGTATACAATAATGACATTATTTTCGTTGAATTTTGCCATATTCTTTAGATTTGATATTAAGTCATAACTTAAGTCACAACCTATGTTAATTTAAATATTTATTTATTAGGTTAACCAACGATTGTTTACACAGTACATTTTAAAACTTATTTACGAAAGTTGATACATTTACATGTGTAACAACCACTTACTGGCTAACACTGCATTTACAATATACGATCCAAATTAAATTGAACACATAATATATTAAAAATTGTTCTTAAAAAATTATAATATTGGTTTTAAAAATTATAAGTATTAGAACGTTAAACTACTACTTAAATAAAGAGTGTTCTTAAAAATAAATATTCATAAACCGTGCTATTAACAATAAACACATCATTATGCTATAGATATCCCAACGTACAATCATAAAGACAGATTTGCAAGTTAATGCCGATCGATCAAACACTGACTGTTACATTAAACTTAAATAAACTAAAATTTCACGCTCACATCTTACTTTCTAACGTTTGATCGATTGTCTGGAAAATTGTACTGATTCGACGTAAATATTTTGACATCAACGAGGAATCGAATGACGAAACAATCGCTTTCGTATCTAAGGGGAATGTTAGAAAACTTAATATCGCAGACATTTGATAGATCGGTCTCAGGGGTTCACACTGTTCACTGCTCGGTCCAAACAGTAGCAATTCGGTTGTGTTCGGCACACAATGGTGCGATTTAGAAACAACGTGCCGCTTGGGACTTCTCTAAGATTGCTAGTGAATCTTTAAAAGCAATGCACCTTTGAAGTTTCCTGAACAATCTTGACAAAACGTACAAAAGTAGAGATAAAAAAACTTCAATTAAATTAAAAATAAAGCGTCTAAGTAACTAATCCTGTAAACATGTTATTTATGTGAGATTCCATGTCATTGCATCTAAAGCTAGACTAGACAAATACCACCTCTAGCTAAAAATCTAAGTCTAATATATAGACTTAGATTTTTAGGGTATAGTGTTCATTCTTCCATAATCCTAAGCAAAGGAGTTATTATATTGTAAGTAGCACTAGAAGGCCCTCTTGGGATATTCGTAGCCAGTTCACTTTGTTTGGCAGCAAACGTTTCGTAGGCCCCGAATATTTTCATATACTGTAGACGACAGTAGACATAATTTTCTTTGAGTAACTACATTCATCATCATCATCATCAGCAACCTATTAATGTCCCACTGCTGGGCTTGAGTCTTCTCTCCTCTATCTAGACAGCTGAGAGGGTTTAGACCATAATCCACACACGCTGGCCTAATGCGGCTTGGTGGATCAGACATACACTTAGAATTTCTTCTAGTGGATGTGGGTTTCCTCACGATGTTTTCCTTCACCGTCAGCAGATGGTAAGTCACATGACTAGTACATATAAATTCCACAAAGTGAAATTCACATTGGTGCTGCTCGTGGGAATCGAACTCGGACCGCGTGTTTAGCACGCCGGTCGCTTATCCATTCAGCCACCATCGCTTACTACATTCACTTCTGATTAATTTAATTGCGGGTAAAACCTAAAATCTTAGAACTAGCTATTAAATTAATACGCATTTACTAGGATTTTTGAAAGTTACAACTCGGTGTTTGCAAGGCTTATTATTTGCTCTTCTTTGTTACGTCGACCAATTACTAATCTAATGTAATGCCCACACATACATTTAGAATTTCTTCGTGAGTTTTCTCACAAGGTTCTTCCTCACCGTCAGCAGATGGAAAGGCACTTGACTAGTACATAAACAATCCACAAAGTGAAATCATTGGTACTATCGGTTGGAATCGGACTCGGGCCGCATGTACAAGAGCTATTGTGGTACTAAGAATTGCCTTTAAAAAACTAGTAGACATACATTTTAAAGAAGGAGCATCTACGGCTTTAAAATATGTCATTGATTAGCACCAAACAGAAAGTAGCAGTAAATTTAAAAGTTAGACAGAAATCTTTAGTCTTTCATGAAACAAAGATTTGTTTCCAAAATAAAACTGAAAGCAAAACACTCGCTCACCAATCGATTTGCCAATGCACATCGTCAGTTTGGTTGCATCAGTACTACATTTGCAAAAGCGCCTCTCGGTGGTGCCTCACAATGACTAATGATTGTGGTGGAACAGTCTGCAGTGGATTTCGAAAAATACCTCGCACTCGCTACCCGTAGACAATGACGATTGAAATAACTATAATTGGGTAAAAATGTTCAAAGACACCGCGTTTTTTGAAATAATTTGAAAGGTTTTGTGGGAATGAGATTGGAGACGTAAATGTTTTGTCTCAGAGCGACAAGCGAATTTGCATGCAACTGACTAGTTAAATTTCAGTCGCGAAATATTCAAAGATATTCTAATTGAAATAAAAATGAGAACGTTATCAGCAAATGAAATAATACAATACCTATGACATAAATATTAATAAAACACTAATTTTATCCTTTTGGAAATTTGGTGCAAACCCTATACCAACCCGTCTGGCCAGCGTAGTATAGTATGGTGGTATGGTATAGTAGGCTCCCTCCACATTCCTTGGAGGAGATTCGTATCCAGCAGTGGAATATTGCTGGGTTGAAAACATTAAAATGATGACTCCTTTTTTGGGCAGTCGCGTGAAAATAAATCAAGATCTTCTTTTATATCTTTATTTTATTCTATTCTATTTTGTATCATATTGATTCTTCAAGATTCATTTTATGTAGGCTTTGCTCTCTGGAAATGTCTGCGTGGATAAGGCGTGGATATATATAGTGCAAGACTACGTTTCAAAAAATACATTGTAATAATTTATAGGTTCCTAGTAGTCATGTTAGTAACATTGCCTATTAAACGCAATCTGTCTTATACTGACATTTTCATAGAAATAAACAACACAAATTAAAGTCACATTAACAATAACTCTAAGCTACGTTGTATATAGAATACCGAGTTTTCAAATAGGAACGGAACAAAGACTAGGACTGTAGGTATAAAGTATAAACCGATCCTTTGCTGGCAAGAAAAATAGTAGGAAATCCATTAATAACTGTCACACAGGCTCCTTGTTAAATGCATACAATACTTGAAGCTTTTTAAAAGGTTCACAATGGGACTTGGCTAAATTAAAAGTTTTTCGATACAGCCGCTCGCGCGACATTGCACGGAACTGGAGACGGTAATTATTGTACGCTACTGGTACAGACAGCAAAAAAAAACACATTACAAATAAAAAGACAGATTACAAAATTGAAACTCATTAAAATACTTAATTTTATTTTATGCTTATTTATTAAATTCAAAATCTGATAATTCGATTACTATAAATGTAATAATAATAAACCTATTTTGGACAATAACACATTCGATTAAGCTGTTTTCTAAACGAGTACCTATAAATAATAATAAAGATAATTTATATTATGTATTATTTACAATAATACATAAATTACCCATGTTTTACTATCTGTTCCATAAGAAACAAAATATTATTAGCATTTAAAATATATATATTGCATAATAATTATTGCTATGTACTTGTGAGTAATTTGCTTCTCAACAATATTTATATACCATAGAAAATTAAAAGATAAATTATACCAGGAAAATTGATAGATAAAGTACTAATAATGTTTGAATTAAAGCAGTCAGCATTGTTATTCTATGTTATTTGTCTAGCATGATCCACAACAGTGACTAGAATCACAAGCACTTTTTATAATAAATCTCGTTGAGTTGTTTCATAGCAGGTTTGAATTTTCGAAAAACGTATCATACATTCCTATGTACATTTTCACTACATTTTAGAATATCTGTGAAAATATGTCAAATTTATTTTTCTCTTAAAACTTAACATACCTTAAGCTTAGAGCTTTGGCCGTTTACTGGGCCATTATTCATCAAAAAATCTCTAAATTCCTAAATCTTATAAAAAGTAATGTCGTTAAAATTTAACTGATTTCGGTATTTTCTTTTGCGTACCATACATCCTAGGTTCGTACGTCAACTGACACTGGTTTGTAAAGACACATTTAAGCGGAAAAAAATCAAAATTAATGATATCGGTGGCAGCTAGTAGGGCACAGTTGAATACACTCTTTCATAGTTGTTCCTCAGTACGTACCTTCTGTGATTTTCCTTGTCCTAGAGATTTTTGTCGAAACTACGTAATCAGTAGAAAAAAGCGGTATTCATAAATGCTTAATGGTTGAAACAAGGTTGTACCTATTGTTCAATAGTTTTTCAGCAGACGGTAGCACTTTTAGTTATTATTGCTAAAAAGAAATAGCACCAAGCCAAATGTTTAATTTCATTCCACTACTATGAACTATAAGCTCTGATTGGCCGACACTTAATTTAGATGTAAAAAGTCTTCTTGTCTTTTAATATAAGTAATTAAAATCCTAACTATTTATAAGAGTAATTATATACCTCTTAAATATACTTTATCTTATAGTATACTTGCTAGAGTTTTCACAAGGTAGCTTTTTGGGACCTTTATTAATCATAATCATAAGTAATCTAACTCAAACGTGTTAAGTATTTCTTGTAATTTTATAAAATGAAAATCGGTACACATATCACTAAAGTAACAAGTAAATATAATTAAAAAATATTGATAACCCGACTGCAAAATATCAACAGAGAGCACCGCACCAAAAAGACCGTAAAATTATTGTAATATTATTATACCTGTTTAAATTTAAATACATAACATATGTATATATTTGTAATCTCCATTTGATTCCCTTTATTTTAATACTCTACTCGATAGGTTTGGTTAAAAAAAAAATAGAACTACTTACAATTTGGAACCATTCAATTATGTATAATCTCTTTTTGAATATATGTAATCTTCTTTTGATTCTCTTTATTTTGATAATAAACTCGATATGTTTGGTTAAAAAAAAAAATTGAACTTCTTACAATTTGGCGTCAAAAGCCCGCCTTTTAAGTCTTTTTATTCTTAAAACCTATCTAAGGACACTTGGGTTTTCTAGACGAATCTATCGATACCCTAATTGTCAAAATCCATCCAGCCGTTTGGAAGATTCGTGGGAATAAAGAAATTTACAAACATACAAGATACGCGCGAAAAACAATACCCGTCCTGACAGTCGGATAAAAAGAGCACTAAACGTCGTTAAAGTGCAACAAACTTTTAACAAGCTTCATTGACGGACATTCAATTAAAAAAACGGACACTTCATGCAAACCCAGGGACCAACTTTTAATATTGTAAAGAAAAACCTGACAGCATTGTGAACCGTGAAAATGTATGCATATTTATAAAAATATTCTACACTAGATTACTCTAGTGTAGACTATTTTTATAAATTATTTATTAACTATTTGGTAAAATGTCCAAAATGTCAAACAAATTCAGACTCAATCGACTGAGTTGAGGGAACTTTTGTACGGAATACGTAACTATTTTTCTCTTAAATATACATTGGAAAACTAAATTAATACAGTTAATTAAAATTAGGCAGATTTTTATAATTATGCATAAATTTACACGGTTCAAAAAAGGTGTCAGGTGTTTTTTTTTACAATATTAAAATTATAAAATAATGTTCTTCTTGCATTGTTTGATATGAAAATGTGGCTATAAAATTAACGCCATTCTAATTGTGTTTTTCATTCTTACATTTTGACTAGTCACTTCAATCACACACATAAAGTTCACAAAACTGCCAATTGTCCTATGTCAAACGATCTGGATAGTACCTTGATTGACTTATCATTTCAATCTGAAGACTGCCTCGGGAAACAACACAACTGTATTCAACAATCACATCGCATAAAACTAAACTTCGCTATCCATTACTTCTTTTGGATGTGAAACCAAAGAAGATTGAGCTAGAAAACACTCAATGTATAACTAAGATATGATAGAATTACATGTTATACATGTTATGCATGGTTATCAGGGTGGAAGGATATCTGTCGAGTTTACGCGGGGGCGCCTTGCCTCACCATCATCAGTCGATACCATCTCCAGACAGCCGGTGTAACGTTGACTTGATTTGCCGTCAATGTTTTGACGTGGGCCTTGCATATATGTATACCTACGCAGACTATATCTATATAAAAAACTCTTATTATTTCTTGGTAATCGGAGAATTTATGTGAAGTTTATATCAGATATAATCATCACCAGCAGTGAGTGGATCTCTATAAAAATCGCTTAGGTCTATCGATGTGATTGTTCATGGCTTTTTCATGCTCGAGCGTATCTTTCCTTTGAAGACATGTAAAGTCATTGGGCCCGATTACACCATAATGTGGTAGCGTCCTGGGCGACTTGATAAATTAAAACACTAGATCTATCTCAAGTACATTCGCTAAGTAGTAGTAGTGACAATACTGAGACTTTTCTTTGTAACATTTATTTTTACAGCAATAAAAAATATATTTATATTTAATAGGATATAAACAGACCCTATACCAACCCATTAGGCCAGTGTGGTATAGTAGGCTAAATTCTCTCCACATTCTTTGCAGGAGACCCGTGCTCAGCAGTTGGACATTATTTTACTGGTTAAAATGATGATGATCATTTAATAGGTTCACTTCTATATAATTTATATATGTACCATAAAGTAGTGAATCCTGAGTCAGTCCTTACAATTTTATAACATATATATTTTGCTAGCTTCCACCCGGCGCTGTTCCGTCAGCTAGGTTTGTCGGTAAAATCTAGCCTTTGTTATTTCAGACTAATAAATCTATCTGTGTGCCAATTTTTCGCATTTTAAAATAATAATAGGTTTCACATCTCCAATCTCATACAATGTATATCTAAAAAATTATAATATAAAATAATCCATCATCAAAAGATTCAAACACAATTACAACTTAATTTAATCCATTCCCCTTCCAGACGATCCCAAGAAATGGCATATCGATTTTCAAATTTTAATTACTCAAACAGTGAGTGAAGCAATCAAGCAAAGACCCTGTGACCCATTTAAAAAGTTTTATACGTGAGGCAACAAGGGGAGTGATAAATGAACAACATCAATCAGAAGAATAAGTGTTGCAAATTTTCACCCGGCATCGAGTTATCGCGTCTCTCTTTGAGTCCGGTTTGTTTTAAACGATAAAAATGATCGAGTGCGTCCCGATTACCGATGTGTTAGCGATGACGGTAGGTGATCAGGCTAATTTTAGATACAACACATTTTGTTGTTGTGTATCAGTGTCAATTTTATATCGTTTTGAGATAATACATCTTATAAACAAAATAATATTAAGTGTTTTATTTCTGGATTGCAGTACGTTTAGGCGCTTAATTTTTAAATCTACTCTAAGTAAATATTTGCTTTCCTGTTTACGGCAATAATATTTATGGGTCCATGATAATATATGTTCAAAAGTTGTAATATTTTAGTCGATTCGTCTCAAGCAACCGATCATCTGTTGGAGTATGATTAAACTGTAACAAAATTATTTGTATTTATGACACACATTTTGACCACCACATGGCACTACTTCAATGTGATAATAAAACGATCTAATATTTTAAAATAACAACATCTGACTTCACTAATCTGGAAATTTTCTTGGAAAGAAGCTGAAGATATTTAGCAGCTTGGTAAACAAAGTTGCTCAAAAAAGGTATTACTTTTTAAACAAACATTTCAGATTTTTTATATCAATCATGTTTTAAAATAAATTTCGTAGATAGCTTCTTTTATATCTCAACTTGTATTTATTTCTCCTTTAAAGCCAGATAACAAGTATTAAGCTTTGATAGCCATCTCATGTTACACGCGGTTTCGGAAGGTATCCACATCAATAATCCGTTATCGCTGTCGACTGACATTCGGCTACTGTGGGCATTGCCACTGTCACCACTGCGGCTATCTATAGAGATGTTTTATAGCCACTTTTAAATTAAATGTTAGGAACTATTACTTAGATAAAATTCATTAATCCCAGTACAATCAGCTAAGTATTAAAGTGTGGAGGTTGAAGATGACGAATATAATGTGTTAATCCGTAATAGTGACGTAATTGTTTTTTACATTACATTAAAAGTTTGTTTATTCTAGTGTATGTACTTAATATATATATAAAATTCTACCACATTTACACAGCGCCATCTAGTCCCAAATTAAGCAATTATATTTGCTTGTGTTATGGGTACTAAACAACTGATATACTACTTAAATCCTTTTTTTTTTGTAAATATATACATATTATAGGTAAATTACACCCAGACACAGAACAAACCTTTATGCTCATCACACAAAGATTTGTCCTGGGTGGGGATCGAACCCACGACTTCCGGTTTAGCAGTCAGGGTCACTAACCACTAGACCAACAGGCCAGTTTTTACTTTTTTATACCACGACGGGGAGGCAAACAGACGAACGACCCGCCTGATGGTAAGCGATTATCGTAACCTATGGGCGCCTACAACACTAGGGGCATCACTTTCTACTTTGAGAAATGATTTTTTGTTAAACAAAATACGATAATTTTTTTTTATCGTCGCAAACTACGGCAATATTTGATTATTCAGTACATTTGCTTTATTTTACACAAGAAGCTGCTGCCGTTGCCTGTAATGTGATAATCTTCAAAGCTGTAAATGCTTTTTTGCAGGTTTTATAAACAGATTGAGGTGAATTTGGAGCAATATTTACGCTGTGTTTAATTGAAATGTCAGTAAAAAAAGTTATCGTGATCGTACAGAGTGTTATGTTATATTATATCTTATAGCCTTCTTGGATAAATGGGCTATCCGATCTAAATAATATTCAATTTGGTTCAGTAGTTCCTGAGATTAGTGGGTTAAAACAAATAAATTCTTCAGCTTATAGGTAATATTATTAGTAGATATAGTTATTGTATTATTATAAAGATCAGAAACAGAATCAGATTTTTTTTTCAGAATCAGAATAACATTTATTTGCCTACTTTGTGTTACAAAATGTCTCTGTGGCCTGTGGGCCGTGCAGAGGTGAGTCAGCTAACTTATGTCCTAATGGATATTATAAAGACGAGCTCGAAGAAAGTCAAGTAATATTTTCTCTGAATGATCTAAATTCTGATACACAAACGCAATATACAAATGAACCAAATTCAATCATATCCAACGTAACATCAACTCATTACATTTCACGTAGCATATCTAGCAAGAGTAACCGAGGCCAGATTTAGGCAGAACTATTAAAAAATAACCCTGTCATACGCTATTAATCAATGTTCGATAACGCTCAAAATGGGCGGTCTGTGTTGTAAGGTGATTTATTTTATAAGTCCGAATGCGATTGAAAGACTAACTGAACCAGTGAGACTTGAACTCTTCAATGACATACAGTTCCGCTTTTACATGGCTTTTGTGTATGAATGAGGAGGCGGGAGAGGTCATTCGAACTGGTCATTTTATATTACCGATGAGCGATAGTAACAGTTGTATTGACAACGTCGTATGGACAATAGGCAATATATTTATCGGGACATCACATGATTTTATGTGTACCGTCGTATAAAATCGATCAGTAGGTATAGGTTTTAAGAATGCCGTAGATCGGATGATTGAAGTTGTTGCAATAGGTACGTTACTTAAATCTCTCGAAGGATAAGCTATTTTAAGAAAACAATACCTATATTTAAATAGGTACCTATCTACAAACCCGCACTAGACCAGCGTGTGTGGATTATGGCCTAAACCCTCTCGGCTCCCTAGATAGAGGAGAGGAGACCCGAGCCACAGAATAGGAGGTATCCGAGTCCAGCAGTGAGACATTAATGGGTTGCTGATGATTAAATAGGTACTTACCCATACTATTGGAAATTAAATTCGTTTACTCTTCTAACTTTGCACCTACCTTTTTTTTTTTTTTTTTTAAAGTTCTAATCTCTGCATCACCCAAAGGTTGGCTGGTAGAGAATGCTTTTAGCATTAAGCCCTCCTTTTGTATATTTACTGTACATGTACATTTGTACTTTGTATTTTGTACAATAAAGTTTTTAAATAAATAAATAACTAGAATCATAAAAGAAGAGTTAGGTACCTACTACAATATTTTTTTCTTATATTTGACTGTCTCCACAGAGCAGCGGGACTGTGTCTGTCTACTGACTTATAGCGCAAGTGGTCTCGGGTTCGATCTCCTCATCTCTTGGTTAGGTAAAATGGTATTGTGTTTTTCCGTCTCCTCAGTATGGAAAAGTGCCTCGCGGATGGACTGTGGAAACGTGCTTAGTTAATAAACCAAGCACGTTTCCACAGTCCATCCGCGAGATTATTGCCATTAGCCAGATCCACCTCCTATTGCTTGGAATCAATTAAAGCTGACGATTTAAGGTTGTTATCCATCTCTACCAACCCCTACGAGAAAAAGGCGTGAGACTATGTAACACCAAAATTTTTTCAATCTTCATAATTTCATATACCTAAACTTTATCGTAGAATTTTTAATCAATCAATCAATCAACCCGTACATTTGCCACAAAACACTGTAAAGAAGATGAGATTTCTGGCACCAGGAAAAAGTTAATAATAAGCAGTGTGGCGCCACCTAACGAATTCAAAAGAAACACGAACACAGTAACATGTGCAACAGTTTTACTCAATATCCGGTAGTGTGCTGCACTGTATAATATTATTACTGCCATCTGTTGTCGAGTAGCGATTATAACAAAGTATATGACGCCTAGTTATGTACAATTCTATGTACAACATAATCTTTGATACATGTCGGTATGTTGAACTTATAATTTTATATTGCTTTTCGTTTATTTACTTATATATCTTGCACTTTTAATGGACTTTTAAACTTTGTCTTAGTCATAGTGATCAGGTATATAATAGATCTAGTCATAATAAACAAAAATAATCAAAATTTTATCAGGAATCTTAATAGAAACACGAGCCGTGTAGAGGAAAACTAGAATTATTTTCTTTTTCTATCCTTGAAAAAATGTAAGTCTAGTAAAAGTGTGCGTATATTACTATTAATACGTGTTGTAAGTATTTCCATTTTGTTAAATCTATTTCCAGACTGTGGTAGGTATAATATAAACATTCCAGTACCCATTTATGTAAGTATTATCTTTATTGAAGTATGTTGCATTGCGGCACCGAAGTGTACGCGAAGAATATGAAGGCTTAGTACATTCTGCATGGTGAATCCATAGAAGCATTCATAGTATGTAACTTACATAATTATATTCGTAGGCTGTGTTTATTGAGAGACTCTATACCTGGGGTAATTCCACTACGCTCCAGGAATACATTCCACTGCGCTCCAAATTTGTATTACGTATGTTATTTTTAGGGATTAGGTGAGGCCTCTGTTCAGCAGTAGGCGTCATTGGGCTGATATGATGATGATGATGTTATTTTTTTGCCAACTTTACTCACAATTTCTTGGAGCGCGGTGGAACTAATATATTGAAATAGTTTATTGCTAGAAAATCTTCGGAACGTGTGTGTGTAGATTAACTCTCTCAGACCCTATTTGCTCCTGATTCTGGCTATCATTTTATGTGATAAGCTTTACTAATTATTGTATGTATCATTCAGTGACAGGTTCATTTTCTTAGCGAGTTAAAATGGTTTTTAGCGTACCTACAATCTACTTACGAGTAACTATTAACTAATCTGTAGTACCATCCTGTTTTTGATAAAGAAGCATTGATGTAAGACTCGCTGGACTGAAGTTGCCGGCTGACCGTACACATACTACACACCCAATAAACCCAACTGTGTACCAACAACTCATATGGCATATGAACAGTTTTAGTATCAATGTGTAACAGGAAATATGATGATTAAGTTTGTAACCATTCCTTTAATTAAATTTCAGTTTAATCTACACGATGCGGTATTCTGCTGCGTCACTTTAAATACAAACCTGATTGTTGAAATTATCATTTTATTTTAAAAAGCCGGCCAGCGAATAAACAAAATTGCATTTCATTTCAGAGATGTTATTATGCATATTTATATTACTGCGTAATTGTAAATATTCTGAGTTCTCACACCAATTTATTAAAGAGATTGGAATAACCTAAACGAATGGACATTATTTATGTATCGGCATAAATTCTTCATATTCGCTTAAAGCCAATTTATAATCTACACACAGAACTGTAACTCTCGAATGTGAAATATTTATGTTCAGACGTTAGTTTATTTGATAATGATTTAAATGATTGTGCTGTTTTAATATTGGTCCAGTAAATTTACTGTCGAGACTAATAATATTTCTTTATTTTATTAGTGAATTAAGTGAGTAAGAAATAATTTTAGATACAATTGAACCTTATTGTTAACTACTCTTGTAGAACTTGGGCTTCCTCTATTGCGTGTAGATACATCTGATGAGATGTCCATCTAATTTTTTAATATATGAATAGATAATTATATCTTAACAATCATAATACTGGGTGGCGCAAAAGTAGTGGCACTAAAGAAAATGCTTTTTTTTTTTTTATTATACATTTTCTGTCATTCTGTTGTTGAAAATTGTGTAGTGAACAAATGTAAAATACACTGAAAATAAACATGGACCGTTTTACTCCCCAAGAACGTGGAATATCAGTGATAAGAACACAACGTGAATTTCGTCGACGATTTCCCCACCGTCCGGCACCGATTGGTCGCACAATTCGACGCTTTGCCACACACCCACTAAAAGTTACTGTATGGTGTGGCATCTGTGTTGACAGAGTGATCGGACCCTATTTTTTCGAAGACGCTGGAGGCAATGCGATAACTGTCACTGGAGAACGCTACAGAACCATGTTACGTGAGTTTTTGATACCCAGTTTGGACGAATTGGGGCTGGAGCACATCTGGTTTCAACAAGACGGCGCTACGGCACACACAGCGCGCGACACTATGGACTTAGTGAGGGACGCTTTTCCAGGCCGAGTTATCTCTCGTTTTGGCGATTTGCCTTGGCCTGCAAGATCACCCGATCTGACCAGTCCAGACTTTTTTCTTTGGGGTTTTTTGAAATCTCGGGTGTATGTGAACAAGCCACAGACTCTCGCAGCTCTAAAAGAAAACATTCGTCAAGAAATAACGAACATATCGCAGGAAGTGTTACGGCAAGTTATGCAAAATGTCATAAATAGGGCTCAAATGTGTATCAACTCTGGAGGTCACCATTTAAAAGACATCATCTTTAAATCCTAATGGTACGAAATTTAATGGCACAAATATACATTTAAAAAAATCTAAATCTAGTTTTCTAATTTAGAAAAAATGTTATAGCTGAACCAAATAGGGTCTTTACTTTTGCGCCACCCGTTATATGACGCCTACATCTAAAAGTCGCTTGGTGTGGCGGAAATCAGGTGAGGCTTATGTAAAGCAATGGACGGTCATTTGGCTGATATGATGACGATAAATTAATCACATTAATCCAATGATAGTTTCTGTATTATGAACAGTTAGGAATAAAATTAATCAGAATTATTCTTTTATTTAAAAGAGTACAGTAAGTTATTTAGGTGGAAATTAAGGGGGATGAAGAATGGGTAAATAAAAAAGAATCGTGGTTTTATTTATTTTATAATCATGTTTATTAATGTACTGCCAGGTAATTGATTTCTGAGCCTTTTATAATAATTTCTGGTGATAAGGTTTGGTGCAACCAGATATGTAGGTATTTAATACTTCAAAAATCTTTATAGACTGCTCGATGAAAAACAGGACTGCACCTGAAACAGATTACCTAGACAAAAACATAACATAAAACATTAAATAAAAAGAAAACACATTTTCACATACATAATACACATTACATAAGTCTAATATCAGTAGTAAAAATAAATTTATTACTTTCTTAACGTAAAAAAAATAGAAATACTTATATTTAATAAACATTAAGATACCTATCTACCTATAAGTATATTATATGAGTCTTATCTTAGTCCAATAGATTGGGTTAAATGCAAACAAAAATAATTGAAAAATTGCATTTTTCATAACCTAAAATTAACTATATACAAACTTTTTTAATTTCACGCAGTAATAAATATGTAGTTTCACCCTTTTTTATAATTACTACAATTGCTTCAAAGTCATTTGTAATCGCCAAATTGTATAGTCATAGCACTTTCCCAATAAAATAGTCGCTACACCCAATATATTATTCTCATGAAAGCAACAAAGTAGTATTCATCCCAACAAGTGCATTTCTATACATCATAAATTACTCTAAATCCTCCCTCTAAAGCCTATAACGACTTTACTATAGCAATACAAGGGCAATAAAGCACTCGAGAGCTATCATTGTCTCCGCTCTCTTTATAGGATATCATAACTAAGTAACGATAGTGAATTAGGAAATAAAATGTTATGCCCGTAGATGAGATTGAACGAGAATAACGTATGTCTATTGGATGCTTTTGGGGTTTGATTTGAAGGAAATATGCTCTTATTTTTATTTGTAGAATTGTGAGAGAAATCAAATAAACAAATCATAGGATTTATGTTTAAAATCTGTACCAACATGTAACTGATTCTGAAGATGTATAAATAATTTAATTAATTTATAGTAATTATTTAATAGGTCGCCAAATATTAAAAATAAATTCCTAAGTTTGAAAATTTAACAAATAAAAGAAATCGCATGACCTTCGGAAGACAATCATTTGAAATATATAATACAAAATGAAATATAGGTATATAAAATTTAAAATATTACATATTTATACAATGGAAGGTTTGTCGAGATCAGAGAACACAAGTTTAGATTTTAAAAAAGAATGTCAAGTTTTTATTTTTCTTGATCTAACCAACAACCTAAAAAACAATTATGTTCTCAAAATATTTATAGATTCTCGTATCTCGATAAACATAATCTGTAAAATAAGACAACAATCTATTGTTGATCAGCAACTTTAAGCAGGGGCCGCTACCACCAGTCTTCTTTCTTCAAACTCGAATGATGATAAAGTAGCGAGGTCTTCCAGCCGTGAGATACCTGTAGAGACGAGCTTCTGATGTGAACTAAACTACAAAAGCCCGGATCTACAGGGTAGATCACGAATGTGCCATTATAATCTTCAAAGTTCGAGTTTTCATAGTAGAAGTTTTGCGAAGTATTCAGTTACAGCTGTTATCGTGACCTCGGGAATACGACCTGAAACTGTAAGCGATTTTTTTCCATTATATTCTTTTCTTGTCAGCGTTATAAAGTTGTTATGAATGAAATTTTCGTCTTTACGACAAAAGTCTTTTGATTTGGGGTTAACAAAGTCGCCTTAGATACTATTAAAAGCGGCAAGTACCTATCCTAAAAACATTGTAAGGGTAAGCTAAAGTAACCAAGTAGGACTTCAAGGCTGACCTTTTAAAGACTTATTTAAAGGGGAGGTTTTGCGAGGGTTCGTTTTCAGTGTACCTATCTCTAATAACAAAACCGCTATCTCAAACCGTTTTCTTGATTGAATACCAGATGTTATTTACTACGACACAGAAAACTATTTAAATAGTTTGAAGGATAAGTACAGATATAACTATGTGCTTAGTGAAAGTATTTTCCATATGAGATTCAATAACAAAATGTCGTTAAATGGTACAATGCGAATGACGCCCATAAGCCGCAAATTTTACAGATTACGAAAACTTTACGCTTACTTAAGTTACTTTATTTCTTTTTAATTTAAACTAATAAGTTTTAATTTTAAATTAGCAATTCTATTTATAAACAGGCCCTTTACAAGAACGTCTCATATACAAAATAATATAATTAGCACATAAAAGAACAGCCGAATAACAGCGAACAAAACGTAATGTATTAAGACCCGCAGAACAAAACCTTCCCAAATGAGCTAAACGTGTAATTAATATGATATATCCGTTTAATATGGAAATCTCGTTACTTGTGACGTGTATAATCTATCATATATTACTGAAATATCTCGCTTGTTAGTAGGCTTTGCACAGGAATTTTCATTAGAGCTTGTGCCACGTTTGTGTAAATGTGTATGTCAATCTAGGAAATCATTCATGTTGATACATTGTGCTTCCGTTGTGTGTAATAGTTGCTGTGCACCACATTCCACACTAATGGGAACTACATATGTACCGTATATATGTATATCCTGTACTGGGCTTTTGGCGTTGGCTGTTGTGTTGTTAATTCAAGTCAGATAAATACAACAAAATAGAAGTAACATGGATGGCGTTGCCTTTACACCAGAGACTACTAAATTAATTAAATTAAAAGAGCTTAATTTAAAGTTGCAGAAAAATATTTAAAAATCAAAAATGAATGTCATCTTCATTATCAAATCCTTTTTAAATCGTGTACAAAGTTGCAGCCACTTCATACCTTTTAAAAAATAAATTAAACAACAAAACCCATAACCCTTTTCCGCAGACTTTTTACGGATCAGCACCTACCGAAATTCAATTTACACGCAACAATACAAGTTTCACCCTAACCTGATAGCATGACGAAGGATCACAAATCAGTGGAATCGGCATAGAAGACTCGCGGGATCCGCAAAAAAAATCTCGTCGCATTTCCGCAAATCATTGTGACCATTGTATACTCGATAATGTAGTTGAGGAAAGCGGGCCTAACAAAAAGGTTCACTTAATTGCACGGGGGAAGAACGCTGAAAGGCGAGCGGCATTGTTTCCCGCGAGGCCTTTATACGAACTCACCCGATCGCCTGACTCATCAATTTCGCTAAGATTGACGGAGAATGTTTGAGACTTAGATTTCGCTAATAGAAACTGATGTATACAAGTTGTGTCGATGAAATATCTGATTTCATTTCTGCCATTGATCTTTTTATTTTAGGCATTTTCAGTCATAGCTTTCAAACGATTTAGATTAGCTGAATGTATGTTGTTTCTAATAGTGCAGATATAAATAGGATTCGGTAACCGCGAATAATATAAAATAGTACCTAACAACTAACATTAAATAACACACACTTTTGAAATATGCAAGCACACTCATATTCGCTTTGTGAACAAGTAGATTAACATATTTAGTCCACTCATTAAAAACTAAACCAGTTAATTGGCTACACATGAACGTAATAAAAGACAACTACACACTGGAGTACTACAGAAGCTTCATAATGAAACCATTACAATAGTTAACTGTGCAAACAAGGTAAACAGGGTACTTGAACTATATTAACTATCGGTTCTAACAACGTACACCAAGTAAGCCTTAATTGAGCCTCATTTATAAATCTAACAAGGAGCCCGTATAGGTGCCGTTTACGTAAATATCTACAAGCAATTAGCCCAAATAGAACTAACGTATTACGATGTTCGGGGGATTGAACGGAATCCCTCGAAGATTGTGTGCCCCCTAACCTCCCTCTTCTATGTAGTGTCGTCCTGCCATCATTAATCTTGCGCCGAGCAAACAGTCCTCCACAAGAGCAAGTTTAGAGCTGTACTGTGTCGATAATGTAAGTAAACTATTGTAGATATGAACGATAATTATTGCTAGGAGGCTTTCCCGCCGCACGCCGTGCGCTGCTCACAGCCAGCCCGCGCCGACGATGCTTAATTAATTGGATTTTAGATACAGGCCCGAGAAATTTTGCCTTCAACAGAATTTAATGGCTATTAATTTTGATTTGTATTAAAGCTGAGTAATAAAATATTTATTAATTTAGCAATTTATTTGGGAATATCTTAATGATCTGTATTTTATATTCATAAATGAGTGAAACTTGATGCTAATTCAAACATCAACAGCTCTTTACTTTCATAATAATAGTAGTAAAGATAAATAATCCATATATATTTACTTTTATCTCTTTCATTTGGCTTTTGAACAATCTATTTACTTAACAGTCGGGTAAAAAATATAAGTAACAAGCTACATTTTTTTATTTCATTTAGGTTTTCCAATTAATTCTTAACTTTGTAATCTCTTTTAATCTTACAGTTTGAACTGTTTATCTACCCGTAAAAGTTAATCTTATTACATTTTAGATTGTTTTTACTTTTCGCCTTAATTTTGTGCGTGATTTTTTCGAAACGAATACTGCAATATAAGAGTCTTTGTATTCATAAAAGGGCCGACTACAAACTAGGCAAAAGGTTGAAACGTAATCAATATTTGCAACAAAACCTTCACAAAGTTGAACAAAACACGAACGAAGCAATCAACACAAAATGTTCGTACGTGATGAAAAATACAAGTTAATATACATACGCTCTTATACACAATATACGAGGTACCTGCAATGTTTGGGCTGTTTTTTCATATCAGCGTGTTTTCCCTTGAGAGCGTACTCTGAAACATTCAGTACCAAATGTTACGTTTCAATATGCTGACTACAAATGTAACTTTTACTTTGGCCGTTCGACGTGTTTTATTTGAAAACAATATGTCTCCACGTGTCTCTAAGCACATATTTTTATATTTGGGTTCAGATAAAGTTTTTGTGTAGGCAGTAAAATTGATGGTTTATTTTATTTTGTATTATAAATTCGGGAGATAAAAAAAAGATTGGGAGGCGACAGCGAAATCTACGAAGTAAATATTTTTATGGATATTGATACTATTAAGTATCGTGACAATATTGCTAGGAATCCAGAATTTTATACGTTTGTGTATGTTCAGAATTGTTCAGTATGAACGATAAGAGTTCTACATATTTTTGTTCGGATGAAACGCATCGGTTTTTCATTAATGGTATGTCCGACGTAATTAACAATTTCATATTTTCTAATAAAAATTGTAAATAAACACATAGGTCAACTTAAGCCGTAAACATTTTATAACGGTTCAATTAAGTTTTTCTATTTTCATCCAAGTTTAATCATAAAACTTACTGGATTTTATGTGCTAACAATTTTCAGTATAAATTGCGAATTAAAACCAACTCTTCAACACAGTTTTATGACTCTAACTCTCTCTCTCGCCAAAAAAATAAAATACTAGTATATACGAGCATTATATAACCCTCATCGCTCTGTTTTTTAATTCATAGATTGAAATAGAAGAACATAAAGAATACTTTTAAGGGATAATTTTTGGGTAAAGCCAAAACACTTCTCTATTTTCTCCAACTGCTAAAAACAAAACCAGTTGGAAAATAACTGGTATTAGTTAGGGTAACTCTCCATACGAACGTCGTCATAATAATTACAAATTAAATAAGTTAAAGTGAACAATACATTACTGTGGAGTGTGTATGACCCGTAATATCTAGTCACATTAAACTTGGCACCATTAAACGAAAACTTTGCTCTTAATATTTTAGCTAACGAGTTAACTTCCATACGCCCTTTTACTCTTATTCTAATGTTGACATTACATTTCACGTTTTAAAATAGCAGCAGGTGTAAGCAAGGCTTACTTGTTTTGATAAAGTCTTATAGTTCTAACTACATGTAAGTAAGAGTGGGGCGTGGCGACACATTTCATTAATAGCCTTTCTTTTGTTTAACAAATTCTTTGTTCTTTAGTCTATATTTAATTCGTATACTTAATTATATCTAATTGGTCACAACGTCTAATTTATAACTACATCTATAACTTTTGAACTTTACCATACACCAACAACACTAACAAATATTTTATATACCTCCCCACATGCTTATCACAAGTTCCATAAGTACATAATACCAAAAATTATAAACATAACCTCGTTGCGAACGTTATTAACTATCACTTAAATCAGAGAGCAGAGGGCAATGCTTGGCGAATAGCCAAGGACCGCCAACATTTTATATTTGCGAACATATTTACATACACCAGACAGACGCGATCAATACAGCCTATCATATACGGGAGGGTTCACTACAACATGTGCTTTTATTCGACGTTGCAGTTACCATATTTTAACACGTTTTTGAGCTTTGTGTATTGGTATTCCTGATTGCAGTAGCTGTATTTTATGTATGGATAGTGCCGAAACTTTGTGTAATCGAAATATATGGATGTTTGGAAATTCAAATAATACAGTGGAGTATGGAAGTAATGGGGAAAGCTTTTGTATAGCAGTGAAATGACGCAAGCTAACCATAACTAAATACGATATTTCGCTACATTTTTGACAGTAAAGCTTTGGGAAATAATGAAAGAATTTATTAACAGTCATGAAAATTCAAAACATTTCTCGATTAAAGAGAGTTCACTCATCAGTAAATTCAGATTCAGTAGACAAAAAACCAAATCTAAACGACAAAGCAACTATTTCAACCTAATGCATATAAATTTTGGTATCCGCAAACAGTCTAAAAGGAAAACTATCCCAAGATTTGGAGCATTTGTCGACTGTGTTCAGACTTGTGACAGCTCGTAACAAGTTAATGACTGTCATAGAAGGGACAGACGGCTTATCGTTGTATCCCACGCACAAAAGGGTTTTGAAATGTAAACAGCGATCAACCAATGCTAACAATATAATCATATATTGACAATCCTTATGTAAGTTGCAGATTTGTGCGAATTTTGAAATGGCTAAAATAAAATAGTATCATATATTTAGAGTTCTATACAATAGTATAACAGAACTTATGTCTAAGATGATACGATAACAATTTCTGTTACCTGTGACTATTTTATCCAGTGACGACTGGATAAGATAGTCACATAACTTTTTAATAAAATTGTAAGTGTACTTTTATTTAGGTATTCATTTTACATTAATTCAAATTTGTAGTTTCTCAAACTATACTAAAAATAGTAAAATAATAAATAACTGTTGTTGTTTGTATATTTATTTAGTACGTGAGGTAAAACATGACTAATCACAACGCCTTGGAAAGGAATATTGCGCTAAACTTAAACAAACAATCTCATAAGGCCGTTTTTACAGAACCGAAGAGCAAAATTCAATCCAAGAACAAGATGCGATGGTGACTAGAACTTTTGAAATTGTTTTTCTTTTAAACACAAACAGAGGGTGGAGCCGAGAAAATTAAATGTAAAGTCAAATAAAACAAAAACGAGTACTGGAGGTTTAATCGGATAACACTGCTGTGAGGTTACCGATTACAAGACTAATTGGAATCATGATTTTTTTAAGATTATCTTTAAATTTGAGGTAATATACATATTTTGTGAAGATTTTGAAACTACTTTACCTATATATTAAATACTACACGCAAAAGTTTAAAACTACTCTTTACATAACGTGTTTAACGATATTTTAATCATTACAAATTAATTCAATAGTTTTCATAAAGTTTTCTCTTCACAATATGTGTCCAAGTGGTAATAATTCATACACTAAACATAAAAATTGATACCCTGACTTATAAAAAATATTTTAAACTACTCGTAACTAGAAATCTCACGAGACTTCGCTCCCGTCTTTCTTTATTTGGCCTCTGCTCAGCTACTATTAGCCGTAGCGTGATGTTATATATCCTATAGCCTTTCTCGATAAATTGGCTATCCAATACTAAAAATAAATTTAAAATAAGACCAGTAGTACCTGTGATCCTAGCGTTCAACCAAACAAAAAAAACTCTTCAGATTTATAATATTAAGTATAGATTTAACTTATACAACAACAAACTTGTAAATGTCAAGTTTCCTAAATCACAACATATTTACTAAGCCCAGTATATGCACAATTAACCATAAAACTCTAGTCACGAACCATTAACAATACAAGCGACTAAAACCATTGCAACAACTAAAACAAACAACAGTATTCGTACTAAACCAGGACAAAGACAATATATTATTTCCCAGTGGAACTTTCGAGAACTATCTCAGTATATAACTAACTAGGTATATATGCAAATGAGGCAATTGCTGGAACGCCTGAAACTGGATCTTAATTTAGTGCATAGCTGCAGTCGCTTTATCTGCATAATGGAACATGTAACAAACCTGGTTTAGTTAGGCGTGGTTATGTATAACGGGCCTACGATGAAGTATGTACACAAATATGTATTTATGTTTAGAAACTAGATGATTTAAAATACTAACATTTGTTAAGGAATACGCAGTTAAATAATTTAAGATATATTTTACTAAAGGTATCAGGTAGAAAACCGTAGGAAGTAGTATACTTGGGAAAATTAAAGTCATCATCATCATTATTATTAAAAACAAACTTATTTATAATTTAAGTTTTTAAATAGATAGAATCTAACTAAAGTAGGTATTTTATATATTTTTTGTTTCAAGCCGACTTATTACGATTTGCGAAATAGGTTGGTTAACTGGTCGATGATTTTTAAATCCACAATTAAATAAACCCAATAAAATACGACACCTATATTTCAGATGAAAATATTTTCTTGTTAAAATTAATCCCAAGGACAAACATTTACTTATAAGCGAACCGTAACATAAATTTTATGTAAAACTTCGGATTTCTTTTCATGATATATCCTCAACTCATGAATAAAATAAGTCCCCCATATAATATAATAGATATACTTGAACAAAGAAAAAAATACTACAAATAAAAAAAACACTATCCAATAATAATATGCTAGATTACTTATGTTTGTAAACTAGTACGACTAAGTAAGTTTAAGTATGGGATACGTACCCTGGGCTTTAGGGAGCGCACTTCACTGCTGTTACTTCAAATTACATTTGCATAGCGCACTCACCCTGTGTGGTGCATTACAATATAGTGAAGATTAATGTTGGTATAGAAATTCCGAGTAATCTTCTTTGTACCTATATACTACGTTCTGTATGGTTTTCGTATCGAAATATAAATATTCCTAGGTTTACATACGCTAATTTCTTCATTGACATTATTGGAAGTTACAAAATATATAAGATTTAAAACATCAAATTTCTCAGTGATATTACAGAATTTTTATATAATGATATATACGAGTACGCAACTTTCAGTGTGAAGCCCGACGTGGCTACGTAAGTTGCGCACGCGCCCTGATGATGGTTCCCTAAAGGAACCGAAACCCAGTCGGCAGTTCCGACTTCCTTACGTGAGTGACCCGTATCATTACATAAAAATATGACTACATCTCATAGGTATATAAATATTTGGATTAAATCTTCTTAAGTACCTATAAAGTAACGAGATGTAAAGTTTTACAAACTGAAGGTAACTTACAAATCTAATATTAAAAAGCTTAATAATCTGAATAATCAATGGAAACATTAACGTAAGTGACGTCAGTTTAGCAGAGCCCTCATCAAAGGCATTTTACTTATATATTTTTCTAGGTCAATTTGCAACACAGAGAATAATATTTACATTAGTAGTCCAGTCGTAAAACTCGTTCTTATATATAAGTTCCTCAACATAGTGGAATAACTAGGAGACAATATCCATGTAAAGTTCATATAATACAAGGGAAAGAAATAAGTACCTACTTCGTGCTTTACGTATTATGTCATTCTGTATTCACAGACTGTACACAATCTACATTTGATAATTGCTTCGAAACGTAGTAAACATTCTAATAACGTTATAGAACTTGGATCAAAAATGTATGCATATATAGTACACTTACTACCACCAGCAGCTTTGCTGGCGTTATTTTTTTTTTGCCTGGCGTGACAATGTGCGTATGGCCAATCTGTTGGTAAAAGTTATCGCCGCCCATGGAAGTGGGCTCCCTTATAGCATTGGTTGCGAAGAAAACACAACCAAGCCGCTGCCTACAGAAAATAAAAAGGCAAAAGGAAAATATGTAGAAAAAGAAAACGATAGTAATCGGGTGAAGGATTGGGAGGAGGAATTGGGCTTCCAGCGCTTCCACTCACCAGACGAAACGCAACAGTACCTCTATACATTATACTGCTACTTAGCGTTGATATTTTGTGGATAATTCCCTAGACGTGTCGAACCATTCATGCTGCATGCAAATATGCCAGCGAATACTACTAATAAATGAATTTGATTAGAAAAAAAAGACTAGTCTAAGTCTATGGTTGCTATGTACTGTCATTATGTACGAGTATATAATCCCTCAAACATTTTACATACGACTGCGGGTAAGCCAAGCCCACGACCAATATAAAAAATTCACTGTGCCAGCCCTTCTATGGTTCCTGAGAGTCGGGATCCACGAAACACGACGCACAATACCGAAAAATCTTGAATAATGTATCGACTACTTTGAATAGAATATTAAAATAAAAAGGCAGTGAAAATGGCGAACAACGAAAAGGCAAAAACACTAACGATGAAGATATAAAATGTTCTATAATATTTACGTGAAAAAGTATTTGATGTGACCGTTGATTTCAAAATGTAAAGAGGGTTTTTTGCTGTTTCTAAAAAGCTTTTATGCGAGAACTTATTGCGCGTTTGATACCGACAAGATATAGTGGTGAAATGTTGAGGTTTCTTTTAAAAAGAAAACTGTAAATTTTGCTGATACGGTAGAATAATGGACTATATATATAGACAAAACTAATCAGACCTGTTTTCCTTCAAGAATTTCTATATAAAATAGAACCAACAATATAGTAGAAATTTCTTTTTTTTAAACAAAACAATAAGATAGATACATATTTAGGAAAGATTTTTTTTGCTAAAAAGTAAGCTCGCTTTGGCTTGCTTCTACTGGTAGAATAACTGTAGAAGTGTAATTTACCACAAAAAGAACATTATCAAACTAGTGTACCTACTATGTTTACTGCATTTAAATAATTGTGCCCGCGTGATGAGTCAAATACCAAGATGGCGGACACGGACACCGAATGGCGGGTGAGAGAAAGGGGATCGTAATTTCGTGCCTAGGGTGACATCTATAATTCCTGCGAGCTATCATAATTTAGCATACGTATTAGATTACGCAGCAAAGACAAATTCCGCGCACGATCGTGCACAAATCAGAATGATTTAGTAAATTAAAATCATCAGAAAAATCGTTAAGAAAATGCTCCCTGAAATAAAATTCATACTCAGAGACAGGTATTTTTTAAGAAACCCAATTCGTACTTTTTTGTAAAATATTTTATAAACTCTCCTTGCCACTATTTTTATTAAGAATTATAACACGTTTTTAAATCTATTTAAATAAGGTGCGCCCACAAAGTGTAACTAGTTCTTACCTTCATAAAATCATCTTCATTTCAAAAGTATAGGTACAATATATATTACAAATAAAAATAAATCAATGTAAGCTATTAAAACGATTCCCAAACGACAACATCGAAATAATTAACATTATCAAAGAACAAATACGTAGAAATCAAATATAAATCAGAAAAGTTAAAAAGGTTGGTGGAATAGGTGTGTGACATTTTATGAATGACGGATCTGTACAGTTCAATGATTCTTATAAGATGTTCTGCAACTACTTTAATCAATGCTTCTTATGAGACAACTATTTTATTACTCAAAGTTGAAAGATCAAACAAAAGAAGACGTAAAAACTTGCTTTATGACGATTGGGAACGGTCATGAGGGCAATTCATGTGAGTTTAATAGTAGTCAGTTGAACAAATGATGTAATTAATAATTTAAATTTGCGAAGAACGAATTCATTTAGACATCTTAGATTAAAATTAAAGTCTGGAACGCTCAGGATGGGATGAGGGCAAGATAAAATGAATTTGCGCTGGTCCGTAATAAAAGATCCCTTTCTAAGACTTGTTGAGCATACTCATTAGTTATTCATTTTCATTTTCTTAGTTATGACTGTAATTTTATACATCTTACATTTTACGCTAAGAAGTGATAAAATTTTAGTATAATAATAAAGATAGCACCATGTGAACTACTCAGTGACGCAGCTGATCTTCTCTGGTCGGTAAATGGACTCCTATAAATTGTGAGCTCGTAAATTTTGGTGAGACTGTCTTAAACTTGCTCGAGTAAAGCTATTGGCAAAATTATGTTTTAGTATTCTATTGAATACAAAACGACAGATGAGAGTAAATTATATTTTGTAATAGATTTATTTTGATAGAGATTTTATTATCTCCACACCGATGTTTAAGTCTAGCATAACTTTAATTTTGATTAGCAATTTGTATTCAATATTTTATTTTGTCATTCAATTCCTATCTAGCAATTAAATGCTTTCGAACAAAACCGCAAAGATGTCCCTTTAGAATACCTACCATAGCCGGTCGCTTTATTTCTACAATATCCACAAGAACCGCTAAACTCCACCCAGAGGAACGTAAAACCGTGTTAGTATTGTAAATTTCCTTCATTCTTCTGTAAGTAAACAAAAGGAATCCACAGAGTCTTATAAAGTGCGGTGCGTATACCAAATTGTTTCGGCCATATTGCCGGCCACCCGAGGATTAGTACAGGGTAGCTCGCAGTACAACCACACAGCAGTATTTTGGCAATAAAGAGAAGTAATATTTGTCTAGAGAACTGTATTCAGGTTTAAGCTTAAAGACAAATCTCTTGGCAATAAGAACTATCTCTGCTGGACATAAGCCTCACCTAATTTCGGTCACAGCGAGCGATTTTGTTGATTTCGAATACCTGTCGTAAAAAATGTTACTTAAACTAAGGTATTTTTAAATCAACTCTCAAATCCATCCGTTTTTACAGTTATATATATTATATATGTCATAAATAAGAAGTAAAAAAACTAGGGCCTCTTCAAATACCGATCACAAGAAACATTTTAAAATTTAAATAGGAATTTAAATATTCAAAGGCGATTCTCTTTAACAGCGATTAAAGACAGCATTGCGCACATCGATCGATGGACGCAAGGGCTCTTAAATATGGATATTTGAAAGGAAGCACTTATACTAAAGACATTTATTTCCCTCAATTCCTTTATTCAAATAGGACTATATTTCAGAGAGTAAGTAGTCGAAAGGGATACTGGAAATCCATTGTAATATCTATTTAATACTTTTTCCTTTCAAAAATCTTTTTTCGGAACAAGTTAAATAATACTGTTATCCGGTATTTCGTGCCCGATTCATTGCAATCTTGGAAGTGAGTAGGTATTAATCTCGGCCACTTCCCGGCGGGGCACTATAATGAATGGCAGCACGATGGCGACCAAACAACCTCTTTGTACTGTTGAAAACTGTTCGTTATATGCTCATAAATTATCCTTATACTTAAGTGGTTCATATATCATAAGTAAATGGTGGAAAATGTATGGCTCTTAATCTTTGATTCCGACAATTGGATCTTGGGGATATTACGTGGTGAAATTGGTTGGGTGCCAATAAATCGTAATATGCGCGCCTTTTCTTGTTTTAAGCAATATTTATGTAGGTTTACGTAATCACTCTAAGTCAAGGGAAGACTGGATTTTTTCTTTGATTCTTTCAATAAAAATTCGCACTCGTTGCGAATGAAGGAGGACAAAAGATTTTAATTTAGAGGCGAATTCAATTAACATATATTATATTTATTGTTAAAATATTGCTTTGAATTACAAATCGCTGACAATCATATAGTAAGACTGATATTATTCGGGTGTTATACGTAGTAAATAGATCCTTATATTATGTTTTTATTAACCAAAGAGACAATTTATTTCACAATATGTTTTTAATTTTTTTTTTGCATTAACATAAAACAAGAATTTGAATAACTTTAGTCTTGCAATAAGTCAGCGATGTATTCCAATTTGAAAAAAGAATAGTGAAAACTTCGAATTAAAAATTAATTTCATTGAAAGATACGCTTTAATTGTTTAATTCCTTTATGACATTTATAAAGTAAATAAAAAAGCCGTTTATCTTAAGTGACTATGCCTCGTGAAAAATATATTTGCTTATTTCCTTAAGGATTCCTTTGTATACTTATGTAAATTATTACTGTAGTTGGATTGATGTTCTTAATGGTTTCAAGAAGAATTTAGAACAAGATGAAGTCAGACTTTCCATATAAAGTAAGTAATAAAAGTATTGTAAGCAGACTTTTATTACTTACTTATTATTTTCTCATTTATAAAATAACAATATAGCTACGGTATTGACGATTAAAAAATGTTAAGATGAAAATTTCCAATAAGATTATTGTGCAATGTTTAAAAGTATTGCTCTTAATGTTCCAGTTTCCTGTTTGAAACCCGAAAAGTATCTAATATTCTTCTTTCATTGCTATCAGCATTCAAATTACAAATACAAAAGAAATCTAATTAAAAGTAAATACCCGATGGGGAAAAGAATTTTTACCTAAAGACTGTTGTATAAATATAAAGGTTTACAGAACTCGGCGACACGAAATCCTTATTTGCTTTTGTTATTACATTGTTCTCAGCCTTCATAAATATGGCTCTTCTGGGATCGTTTGGTAACGTTGCTATGATATGAAAAGGGGAAAATGCCTATTTAAGCTTTTTTATATTTATTTGGTCATTTGATATTAATGTATTGTGTTCCCAATTACCCATAACGAACCGGATCGCTTTTGCTAAGATGGTTTTCATGATTTAAAATAAGATACAAAATGTATTGTTCGATTTTTTTTAAATTTTCTTTTTATTCAAATTAAATGTGAGTATTTAGTTTTTTTTTACATGATTTCTTGGTAACCAGTTACCGGACCGGGCTTAATAAAATGTAAATAGGATTTTGTTTTTGTCTTTAGCACTCTATTAGCCATATTAATTTGAAATAAGCCAACCCAGTTTCAGAATTACAAATATGATGACTAAATATTTGAAGTTTTCAGTTAAAAAAATTAATAAGTATAAATATTTTGTCTTGGTAATATTCAAATTGCTTTTTTTGCAAACAAATTATTTGGTAATTAGATTTTTTAAAGTTATTTGAATTTTTCATTTATTACTTTCATTTAAACAACATAAACTTTGCAGTTTAAGTTTATACAGACTTTGTTCTGAATAAATCAAAATAATATGGCTGCTTAAGTTATTAAAATTGCGTCTTTAGCAGTCAATAAAGAGGAAAGTATATTAAAAAGTTTTAATCCCCGGTATCAACAAGAGCTTTCTAACTTTCGAATTCGGAGTAATAATATTAAATCGAAGAGCGATACGAAATAATAATTGTATTAACAAAAACTTAATTAAAACGGAATTTTGATCAAACATAAGTTACAAATTACATAAAATTAAATAAATCCATCAATAACTTTCATGAAATGAAAGAAAAACTTGAAACATTAATTTTTAAAAATATTAAAAAGAAAATCAATAAAAAAAAACAAAATATTATACATCACCTGACTGCGACACCACCCTGTTGAGAACGCACCCACCAGATCTGTAAAAAGAAAATATTGAATCAACAAATCTCCTAAATAAAAAGAAAAACTTCGTATAGCAAAAGAAAGTAAAGATAAATGCCAGATAGAATCCAAGTCAAAACAAAATAGAAACAACAAGTCAACAACACTTGTGCGCGTCACGACTCAAGCGGGGAAAAGGTGAGGGCACCAAATAATCGCATTAGGGAGCGTTTGACGCAATCAAATTATACGGAAACTTCGGACGTCGAAAAATACGCGAACTGACCACATATAATATTCACAGATACGTACCTCGCATTCTCCTCGCTTTCCCCGTTGATTTTTCTAAAGTATTACATTTAAAATTCTAAACTGAATGTAACATGAAGTGTCGTTATCGGCAAGAGCTCAGTTGCGTCTAACTTTGCGGCGAGCCGCGCCCCTACACGCTACTTGTACTGAATCTGTACCCCTATTCCGGGCTTCGGGACGCAAGCAACGGCTTATATGCTTTAGATCACAAGAGCAACATTTAACTGTAAAAGAATTTCAACCTAAACTCTATACACATAAGGTTCAATTTAAATTATAGATATTCCCGGTTAAGCTGCTTCGGAGTCTGCGCACTACATTTGGGTACCCGGGGATGCTGCGCAAAATAGGAACACGAAATATGAACGAGACTGCTAGGCGCTGGCGGGTGAGGAGGGGTGTGAACAGACAGGGGATATTTGAATAGACCTCGCCGGCTCTTTCCCGCGGCAGGCGATAGAGGGGTTGGTAGCGCGGTGAGGTGGGGAGGGGGAGACCGCCGCTGTTGTGTCGGAAGCACGCTCCGAGGTACAAATCGCCAATGTTATACTGAGCAACGAATGTGCACTTCTATCAGTTTTTACTAAGCCCTTGGTTTGGCAAGGAAAAAACAAAGAGAGGCAGTAATTGAATTCGCTCTCATTACATTATCTGTGAAGCAAGATGTTCTGTTGAGGAAATTTATTCAAGTATTTTCTACCAGACATGAATACTTGCTGTACCTTCGCGCACATACAAATGACTAAGCAAAATAGAAAGAAATGAAAATACCCAATTGTTTTTTACTACATAAATTAAGTTCTCTGATAATAAAATACAGACAACCAAAAAATACAAACAAAAAATATTTCAAGATGTTCGCGAAAGGTCTCAAATATAGCCAACATTTTTAGAATTATTAATAAAAGACCATAGTTTATCCAGACTACGATTTCTAAAAGAACATTCTTTCTACTACAAACGAAACATAATACTTTAGCAAGGATTTGCTACTGACAGAGTAGTAATTCGACAAACGATCTTCGCTGCAGTACCAGTGAGCAGCCGCAAATCATGCTCAGTAGCATACAATTGAAGAGACCTATGTCCAACAGTGGTAAACAGATGATGATGAAAGTAGAATTTTATTTCAATGCAATAGTCTTCGAAATTATCTTAAAAATTGGACATTGTATAAAAAACAGACAAATATTTAAATTTAAGTAAAACTAAAACAAAATCAGATATTGTGGCATCACACCTTTTTTACCGAAGGAGTAATTCTATCACAATTCAAACCCACTTTTTACCAGATAATATATAAAATATAATGTTTTTAAAAAAATCAAATATTTTAATAAAAGTGGGACAACACAGGTTGATTAAAAAAAAAAAAAAAAAAAATTTTTTTTAATAAAAGCTTCATGTATCAATATTTGTCTTCAGTCGATTTATTAAGCTTAAAAGCTTTCCTAGACATTTCGGTCGCAATTTTATCATTTAAGCGAAATATAATGGTGCACGCGGTGTTTCTGCTCGGTCTATCAATTTATCAACCCATGCCACTACACAGCCTCAGTTGATTGAGATCAAACGAGTGGCAATTTAATTACAGGACAATTTACAAGATCAACAAGACTGAAGATGAAATAGGGTTTCAAATTGTTGTCACTTGTAAAATTTTTCATGAAAATATTAACATCCTAAAAGTCTAAAAATATGCAGCAATGAATGTCGTATTTTATTTAAATAATTTTATCAAAGAAAAAGCACATATACTGTTGGTAATATCAAAGCAGTATTTTAAATAAGTCCTCTTAATTATTTTATTATCAAAATTGACTATAACGACTCGTAATATTATAATGCTACTGTAGAGATTCAAATTATTATCTGTGATACCTTGAAAGCATTGGCAAAAACAAATATTTCTAAATTTCTAATAATATAATCTAAGAAAACATCTTTATGTTATATAGATGTTTCATATAAATAATTTGAATGAAACTAACCGAGCACTATTATCATTTCAACACAATGACATATAAGAATAGATAATCGAAAAAGGTCATCAAATTTACTATTTCAAAGTAAATCTTAAAAGAAAAGAGATTAAGATTTAGAGAAAGGAATCTAATACGACTTGAAACACCACCTAAAATGTAAAGTACTTCATTTTGGTGTCCGAGATTCCTTGGGTGGACATGGCTTAGAAATAACTTATGACCTGGGTGCAACTACGGAGGGTGCCTTAGACTTGCAGCGTCTAAAGTCTACTAAAGTAAATCGCAGTATTGTCCAGACAAACGGCTCGTTCGTGCGAAATCTCAAGATATCTCACAACACCTTGCAAGCCAAGCAAGTGCACTGGGCGGATGCCAATACACTTGGACGTTCGTTTTATGATAATGGTGTACGTTCATAACTTTGTAGCTAAGTTTGCTTATGTCAATGTTATTTTGATTTGTGAAATAAATCTCTTTCTTTGTTCTATGTGTGAAATCTAAATTTAAATTTGCAAAGCAATTTGAACCATGAATGCACGACTCATCGACTACTGAATTTCTTAACCTTAGAATAATAAATGACAGCAATTCATTAGTATCTATGCCGCTGATGGGTAAGGGTTTCCTCTCTTCTACCTAAAAAACTGAGAGGGATTAGACCAGACTAGCCTAATTCTGGTTAGTGGATCAGTCATACCCATAGATTTTTTTCTACGGTATGTGGGTTTTATCACGATGGTTTGCCTGGTATATCTCTAAAGAGTATGTTATATACAAAGTGAAATTCACATTGCTACTGGCCAGTCTGAAACAAACTCGGTCCATGTGTTTTTTTTTTTATTACTAAAAATTACTAAAAGTGAACTCTAATGTGAATAAAATAGTTTGAAAGAAAAAATATACCATAACAGTAACATTTCAATTTCAAACCAAATCGGATTGACTGGATTGAAGGGTGAAGCAATCATGTGGCTGGAATAAGTTGTTCACGTCATTTTGACTTTGATATCATTACTTTTATTCGACTGGCGTCGACGACGTGTCAATGAGATTTCATGTTAGCAATATCCACATTACAATACAAAAATTAAAACCATCAATTCAGCCAGAATGAATGACAAAAATAATGTAATATTTTTATAATACAAATGAAAATGCAATCTATTAATAACAAAATATTTTATAGTAGTAAGTAGTTTTTGTAGTAGAAAACCTGACAAATAAGTATGATGAAAGCTTTTAATATTACGTAACAATAACAAAAGCAGAATGCCATAGAGACATTTAAAGCAAACAGAACCAAGATGGGAACTAAATAAGCAGAGCATTTCAAACTGAGCCTGCTTCGTAAAGGCCCATTAATTGGGCAGAAGGCTATGCACTTGGGCTCCAGCCAATTTAATGTATTGCTTGGCACGAATACGCTTCGTAATCCAATGTTGAATAGAAATTATGGTCGTGCACTAACAATGTATTGGGAGTTGTAACCTGAATGTTTCGGAATGTGTTCATGTTCTACACCAGGACTGATTTATAAACAGAACACAAAACCTATTCTATTCTGTGAATTTATATGGACGAATGTTTAACTGCAGCAGGTGCAGGTTTATCTGTAATTATGTAGTTTAAAATTATTTTATTTTCATGAAACTGATTTTAAAGTTTGCTAGCTTGATTTTAACTGAGCTTTTGCAATTTTTGTGAACTTATGGTAAAGGATTACCAATAATATACCGTAATGAAGTTCTAAATTTGATTTGATTTCACTTTAATGGTGGTCTATCACCTATCGTATTTGGTCCCAAATTCTAGCAACACAAAATACTTTAAACATCAATTTTTTTTTTTAAACAAAAAAAAACATTTATTTTGAGATTTTGATAATTAGGCATATCAAAGTATTTTGTAGACTTGAAAAACATATATCATTTATCGTACTGTCCTTGATACCAAAACTATAGCTGACTGCTTTATGAAAACTGAGTATCGTATAAACAATATTTATAACAAGTAAATAATTAAAAAATTATAATAACCCGACTGCAATAAATCAACAGATAAGCAACGCACTAAAGAGACCTAAAAATGGTTGTAATTATTATTCCTGATTAAATTTAAATATATAACATATGTATATATTTGTAATCTCCATTTCATTCCCTTTATTTTGATACCAAACTCGATAGATTCAGTTAAAAAAATAAATTTAACTACTTACAATTTGGTGCCAAAAGTCCGCTGTTTTGTTTTTTATTGTTTAATACCTATTTAAGGACACTTGGGTTTTTGAGACGAATCTAACGATACCATAACTGTCGAAATCCACCCAGCCGTTTGGATAACGTAGGAATAAAGAAGAAGAAAGAAAGAAAACACATTTATTTGTCACAAACCATACATACAAATACAGAGTATACATTTAAGTTTTTACAGCTATTTTACTAATACTATTCGAATGCCATGGTCGCGACAAAAAGGTAGCCACTCAGCTTGTTGCTGTGCCATGACATAAAATCACGGTACAGCGCTGATTTTCAGTAGCCACCTGTAGGTAGTGACGTACGGACATCAAGCCAGCAGTTATAAAGAAAGTTATAAAGAAATTTACAAACATACAAGATACGCGCAAAAAACAATACCCGTCCTGTCAGTCGGGTAAAAAGACGTAAAAAAATATTGACTACACTTTTCAGCCCACGGACTATACTAAAATATAAAAACATATTTGATTTTTTTTAGATGTAACGTAGACAAAACAATGTTGCGTAAAAGCCTTAAATACAATAAAATCATTGTGTATACAGGGTGGGCAATAAATTTTATGTTATTAGCTTATAAAGCAACGCTTACTGCTTCAGTTATTTGGTGATCGTAAAACGAAACTTCAACAACTGTTCTGTTCTTCAATCTATTTTATATTTGTATCTGGTACGGGGTAATTTTCGAAATAATTCATTTAATTATCATGAAATTACATATAGGTATAGTCCGATAAAAAGCGATGGTGGCTGAATGGATAAAAGACCGGCGTGTTAAACACGCGGTCCGAGTTCGATTCCGACCAGCAGTATCAATGTGGATTTCACTTTGTGGAATTTATATGTACTAGTCATGTGATTTACCATCTGCTAACGGTGAAGGAAAACATCGTGAGGTAACCCACATACCCTAGAAGAAATTCTATGGGTATGTCTGATCCACCAACCCGCGCTAGGCCAGCGTGTGTGGATTATGGCCTAAACCCTCTCAGCTCTCTAGATAGAAGAGAGGAGACCCGAGCCCAGCAGTGGGACATTAATGGGTTGCTGATGAATGATGATGGATGAATAGTCCGATACTTTTTACCGATTTACCGATATACCATGAAGGAGAAATAATATATGCTGCATAATATAGAGAATTAAAAATATTGTACCATATATAATTGCTCTAATATATAAATGTTCTATCATTCAGTTCAAGTAAAGTTTTTTATCTGTAATAGTTTGAACATTGAAGAACAATATAGGCTCAATTTATCGTATATGCGAGGCATGTCGTGGGTGGAAACTGTATTACCATAATCCTAATACCCTTTCGTTCGGAACGTATCCGATCACAATACAACATTATTGTTGCCTTTATTAATGTCTTTTCATCTGCTACGTAAAATATTATGCCGTAGTGGAGATTATTCTTAAATCCAAAAAGATTAAGACCTAGTTTTGCTTAGCAGATGTCTTTTATTAAATTAGTTGAAAGATTCTTGTAAAGAAGCTAAGGCATAGCGGATGTCTAAAAATAAAAATAAGTAATTTTGTAATAGTAAAAAAAATTACCTAATATTTATTATAACAATAATTAATTTATATATAATTATCTAACTAAACCAAGTTTAATAAGATAAGTATATTTCTAGCTTAAAACTAAATACTTTGCATTACTACTTATATAATTTTATTAATAACTAGTACATTATTATTATGTAAATAGCTACTCTTACTTTTAAATGTAGCCCTCTTCCTCTCTCCTAACTATTGTGCTGTGCCCGACAGGGTCCATAATTGTAACCTACATTATACCTACCACCTATTTGTACATTATGGAAGCAATAAATGATTGAGTATTGAGTATGTAGTGTTTGCACCTACTTTGTAGATGCAGTACATTATCTCAAACATACAAGTTGGTTTGGTAATCACATGACAGATCGCAAAGTTTAAAAAAATCCTGAAACTTGGTGTGTAGGTGAGCCAGTGAAGGTATAAGCTAGTATTAAGAATCTTACTGTGGGTAACTCCCGCTAAAACTGAACTTAGGTAAGTACCTCCCTCCTACAGAAGATTGCAGGACTGCATCTTATCTCATCTGCATAACATTAGTGTTGTGTTCCTACTGATGAACAGTAGTAAGGGAAGGGTTTCTAAAGGTTCGGAAACGCGCAAGTGATCCTAGCGTTCAACCAAACACTTACCGCGACTGGCCTGTTGGTCTAGTGGTTATGGTTGACCCTGACTGGTAAACTGGAGGTCGTGGGTTCGATCCCCACCCAGGACAAATCTTTGTGTGATGAGCATAATGGTTTGTTCTGTGTCTGGGTGTAATTTATCTATAATATGTATGTATTTACAAAAAAAAATGTATTTAAGTAGTACCTATATCAGTTGTTTAGTACCCATAACACAAGCAAATATAATTGTTTAATTTGGGACTAGATGGCGCTGTGTAAATGTGGTAGAATATTATATTATTACCATCAGTTTCTGTGGACCGTAAGATTGTTTGCTACCAGCGTGGTATAAAAAACATATTAATATACAGTCCGTCACTTAAAGAGTCAGGCGTCACGTTTTTGACCCGCCAGCCCCGTTCGCTAAAAGCTTAAATTCTTGTATAATATCATTTATCAGACACTAATCAGCCAGGAGTTGTAACAAAAGGTTTTTTAAAAACACTAGTCGTACAAACTTTTCGCAGCAAAAGAAGTTCCAAATTTAAATATTTGTTTCATCGTATTTTTACCCACGACGGAACGGAGACGGTATATGCGTTTGGGGTGAGAGGCTGTGTGTTTGTGAGTTTGTGTGTTTGTGTGTTTGTGTGTTCCAACATAATGCCTTATATCACGGAAACGGTTTGACCGATTTAGATGCGGTTTTCTGTAAAGTGTGTGCGGCTCTTGGGGACAGGTTATTAGATAGGTGTTATGTTAATAGCTCGCCAGGGGGCGCTACAATACACTGATTTCTTTGAATCCTTTGTGCCCTCCTATCTTTAAAACGATTAGACTGATTTCGATACGGTTTTCTGTAATGTATTTGTGATTTATCGAGGATTGTTTTTGGATTCAAGATTTTGTATTTTTTCGCCAGAGGGCGCTGCAATAGACTAGGCAAACCTATGTTGATTTCGTTGAAACCTTTGTGCCCTCCTATCTTTAAGACGATTAAACCGATTTCGATACGGTTTTCTGTAATGTATTTGTGATTTATCGAGAATGACTTTCGGATACAAGATATTGTATTTTTTCGCCAGGGGGCGCTGCAATAGACTAAGCAAACTTATGTTTACAGTTATCTGTAAAATAATTAGACCTGTTACTGTATAGGGACACGTAGCATTGTAGTACTGAGATATTGATTACACTCATGAGGTTAAGCAACTTCGGATAAGGTCAGTTCATAGATGGGTGACCGTTTATGCAATTTTAGGGTTCTGTACCTCAAAAGAAAAAAACGGAACCCTTATAGGATCACTCCGTATGTATGTACTGTCTGTCTGTCTGTCCGTCTGTCTAGAATATTTTTCTCAAGAACGCATAGAGGTATAAAGCTGAAATTAATATCATTTACTTGGGTCTGCAAACCCTCGGCGTAAAATAAAAATCAAAATTCTAAGTTAACGCAATCAAAAGATACAGCTGTTTATGCTCCATTTTTGACGATTTATCTTGACGATCATAATCTATAGGGAACTTACCGTTGACCTAGAATCATGAAATTTGGCCAGAAGCAATAACAAGTTGCACAAGTAAAGGAAAAAATCCGAAAATCGATCTCGTGTTGTTATATCACTGAATATTAGTACTGAGGTATACAATGATAAGCCCAAAAAAAATTAGTAAGAGTGAGAGTTTATTCCAGACTGACGTTATATAAACACTTACCTACCTTATTTATTCTAACTTATAGGTATCCCGTGCTCGGGGTGTAACCAAATTTTCATCATTTTTGCGATAGCACGCACCGTTTTCGAGATACAAGCTATTATTGGTGGAAATCTGCGCTAACGCCGAAGGCAGTCCGGCTACGGCAATCAATGTGCGATAGCTAAACTTAACACCCCCCGATTTCCCGGTTAGGTTAGGGTTATTTTTTTTTCAAACCACCCAGAAGTAGTAGGCGATCTTTGTGCGACGGATGAGCACACAAGTCAACAAAAAATAAAATACATATAATATAGTCGAAGCTCCATGCAAATTCCATTCATTCTAGAGCTTACATGGTAAGATAAGGCGCTCCTTAAAACGTTTAAAATAAGAAAATTAAAATGATAATTTCAAGTTATAAGACTTACTGCAACAGTAATTTAAAAAAAAATGTGTTTGTTCTATAACTTAGTATAAAACTGTTATTTATCTGTCACGGTTCTTACAATTTTATACGAGTTACTTACAGTTAGTAAGATAGGGCGCTCTTTGAAAATATTTAAAATAAAAAACAAAATTAAAAATTTTGAAAAAACCCACGACGATAACATGTATACAAAATAAGAAACGTAACATATAAAAAGGTTTAAATAACTTCATTTTAAATCCCCGACGAAAAGATAATAAGTAGCGTAAAAACAATCCCAAGAAAATTCGTCGGGGGCTGCCAATATCATTACTGTTTCTAGTATTAAATATATATTGTAAACTAAATATTGATAATAATTAGGTAGGTATCAAATACATAAAACTGCAATACTTTCGTTCATTTCAAGTCAGGGTATGGCAGCCCCCGACGGATTTTCTTGAGATTGTTTTTACGCTACTTATTATCTTTTCGTCGGGGATTTAAAATGAAGTTATTTAAACCTTTTTATATGTTACGTTTCTTATTTTGTATACATGTTATCGTCGTGGGTTTTTTCAAAATTTTTAATTTTGTTTTTTTTACAAAAGAAATTCTGGAATAAAAATCTCTTTGGAATGTAGCTGTCTAAAATGGTCTAATTACATTAAAGTTATTGCACCCTTTCTGTTGGCAATGTTCAGTATAGACGCCACTGAATGTACAAAAAGAGTAGTTAGTTTTATTATCAACATGTTAATTGGACCCGAACGCGCTTGCTTGGTGCCTGGCCAAATGGGCAGACTTATTCTATGAAATGCCAAAGGTATAGTTAAGATAGTAGTCTGGTGAGAATGTAGGCATTATTTGTTTTTATATATGCCGCTAATTATCTTGTATGTAAAGACAAAATAATAATAAATAAATATATTTATGTAGGTAACAAAAGAAAAGACAGAATTATCAAAAAGAAAACAAAAGAATAGTTAACGTAACGACAATGTTTGATAGCTGTGCAGTGGAACTAAATGCGGTCCTACTGTTATAATGTCATAATTGATAGCATTTGAATCACAATAACGCTCTCTTTGTGACGTCATTGCTGCACAAAAAGCCCTGAACTTTCATCTCTGATTTTTCGTCCTCTGAAAAAATAAAGTACTTACTTATTCATATATTCCAATAAATTATGTGCTGTGATAATCAGCTTAGGGTTAAAATTACTTAACAACAATTCTCTTGATTTTGTACTTTAGCAATTTAGTTGTAAAATGCACACAAATGCACAAAATGCGAATTAGGAAAAACTCGTGCCTATATATTATGTTTCGAGGAATATTTCATGTTATGCAATATGCCTTAAATTCATTCGGCTCCATAATATTTCACTGCACAGAATAAGGTCACAATACTAAATGGGGTCAGCTCTGTCAATGGAGGTTGGAACGGAGCGGCTTCCGTCGCTTAAATGCTTTTATTTTACATATTGTATGTTACATAAATTTGATGTACACGCCGGGCACTTATTTGAGATTATGAAAAGCAATTGTATGAAATATCTTTTGGACTTTTAAATTATTTCAAATATATAGTAATACTAGAAGTCACGTAAGGCTTTTTGCTTTTTACTCCGGTCGTTCTTTATTTGGCCACTGTTCAGCTCCTATTGGCCACAGCGTGATGTTATACAGCGTATAACCTTCCTATATAATGGCCAACACTAAAAGAATTCTTCAAACAAACCAGTAGTTTCTGAGATCCTAGCATTCCTAACGTTAAACTAAACATTCAAACTCTTTATAATATTCTATAGAAAGGAAAGTAACGTTGATTCCATACATTGCCTGAATAATTTAGGCTTAGTTTATAATGCCTAGGTATTTTGTAGAATACCAGCTTTCATTAATTACCGGCAACTTCTATATGTTAAACATTATCAGAATAAATAACGTTCTCATAAGACTATTCTTATGAGACAGTTATTTATTCTGATAATGTTTTAAATATTATGAATAAAAAATATTAAGTATTTACTTACTTAAAAAAATTTAAAGATTAGATTTTGTTCAATTAATTTTTACCAACACTTCAGGCATCGTGTAGCACAGAATAGATATAACTTTTGACTTTCAAACAAAATAACATTGCCCTCGCAGGGTAGACAGTTCAAGATACCCATCAGACTAAATTTACACAGCGTGCGTAATACTTACTAATTTAATACATAATAACATCTCAAGCTTAATATATAAACTATGTTTTTTAAATTGAGATTAGCTTTTAAAACTTTAAATTGAAGATATGAAAACGTAATAAGACTGGCCTGTTGGTCTAGTGGTTAGTGACCCTGACTGCTAAGCCGGAGGTTGTGGGTTCGATCCCCACCCAGGACAAATCTTTGTGTGATGAGCATAAAGGTTTGTTCTGTGTCTGGGTGTAATTTATCTATAATATGTATGTATTTACAAAAAAAAATGTATTTAAGTAGTATATCAGTTGTTTAGTACCCATAACACAAGCAAATATAATTGGTTACTTTGGGGCTAGATGGCGCTGTGTGAATGTGATAGAGACGAAGACGTAACTTTAACTAACATTTTATATGGGCAGGCTAGGCAATAGTCGTATATATATGAATCTCGACAGCGACATAGTCGAAAATTTAAATAAGGTCGACAGCCATGGTCGAATATGGTCGAAGTCAATACTTCGACCATAGACCTAAAATCCGGTGCGCTACTCCGATATTGAGATTCATAGTAGGTTTTCTGAGCTCGTTAAAATGGAAGAGGCGTACGCACTATCAGTGTACCTCGTAATCACCTACCAAATCATGGAACAAAGACATGTATTAATACTAGCTGTGCGCGAGACTAATCTTTGAAAACTGAGTAAGTTTCACGTTATACCCAGAGGTTAGAACCGAGTGCGGTTTTGTCTCATAATAAGTTGCTAACAGTTGCTGGGAGCATAAACTGCTAACTTACAAAGTAATACCAGTAGGGTGCAGTTTTTCCTTGAACGTTCTCACTCGTTCCAAACTTGCTTACTATTAGCGTCCGACTCGAACGACGACTTTAGAACTCCACCGAGATTCTCCGTTGTCTTTGTTGAATACAAAATAGTAACAGATTACTATTTATATATTGCAATTTAATGTTTTCTTTTATTTCAAATACAAGTGATAAAAGTAAATAAAAGCCCTCTAGATTCAAGACCATTGATATTATCTAATTTCCAAACCATTGACAAAAAGTTAAAGCTGCTTATATTGCGTATTTTAATAATTTTGATAAATTCGTTTTTTGTTACAACGGTGCTTAAATATTTCAAAATTTTAAAGCAAAACGTCACCTGTTTATACCGTAAACATGTCACCAAAAGTGACCGCCCACTGTGTTCGCATTATCAACATCATCTTACTGAAAACGTAAAATAATACATAGACAGTTTCTATTATAAAATTGTTTGCTATTTTATGTCAGCGACTATAATCGATTCAGGGACCTTACTTTGAATTTCGATTTCGAATAAATCGATTTCGATATCGCTGTCAAAAGTTTTAAAATTATATAGGTAGTAATGGTCGCTGTAATTTTGACATTAAAATCTCTGTTCAGTGCCGCTTTGATCGATATCTCCATGTGTGCGAGACATTGCACAGCACGCAGAATTATGTTTTTATATGCCACCGTCTTAGTGTAAAAAAATGTATGAATATTACTTCTACAGCAGCTTTACAGTAAACATCTGTAACTTGTACACTACCGAGAAATGTTCCACATATTTCACGGGCAAATCTCACCGATGCCGAAGTTATTAGGAACACGCTCACAACTTTCCTGTGTTACTCGGAACGAAACACGTCGTACAAGTTTTATTCATTCGCTTTTATATTGCACTACATGTTGCTTTTAAAGACTTGTATATTGATGTAATAAATTTGCTTATTTGTGTTAGACTTTTAATAAAAGCTTTTTATATATAAGTTTTACGTAGTCTCAGTGAGATATAGGGAATGTGTAGTAATGCTGCACTAGGTCCTGGATTCGATTCCAAGGTTGGACAAAAACGGTACTAGCTAAATTTTTTCTGCGAAGATTTTGTTTTCATAATATAATATTTTATTAGGAGAAGAAAGAAAGGTGACAAACCAAGAGTTCAATAATATTTTGAATCTTATGCCAACATGCTTAAATTAATTTACGAACGTAAATCTATTAACAAACATTGTTTCCAGTTTAAAAACGAAAATGTTAAGCCTAGCAATCCCTATATTTATAGACGTAAACAAATATTGATAGAACATTCCAAATACGATTTTTTCCTAGCACAATCAGTCGGAGCCGGTTAAAGTTTTGCTCGTAGAGAAATCACAAAACGCAGCTGCTCGGCAACTGGCAGGATGAAATCTCTGCCAAATGTTGATGCAAGCGTCACAGAGTTGGGATTTATTGGAACAAATTTTCTCAATTTGCTATTTTAGAATGTACCCAATTTAATATTTTAGAATGTAAAAATTTCATCCAGGGATTCGAAATTTAATCTCAAATCTCTGGATGAAATTTTTGATGTTGCAAATCTCCTTTTTATTAGTAAACGCGAATTTTATGTTTGGATAATAATATTATTATGTTGATAATAATATTATATGAAAAACCGAACCGGGTAAATTGAAGTCATTACTTACTCTAACATCATTTTAGTAGGTACCTATTTACAGGCTTAAATATACTTTTGTATATTCTTAGTTCATTACGTAGAAAAATGATTAACACCAATTAAAAAGTTGGATAAAAGTTCTAAACGTACCTACATATCCATTTCAATTTAACTGATATCGTAATTAATAAATATAATACAATAAATACCTTTTGTTCTAATGACATCCAAACAAAACGCAGCAGTAGTCCGCAAAATTCCCAACGGTTTCTCGAATATTCCAAGCTGTAATAATTAAACAAAACCTTAGTTAAAGAACTAAATTAAACAGGGCTTTTAGCTCTAAAAGCGGGAATGGAGAATAAATCACAAGAAAAGCTAATAACTATTCAGCTAATTAGTTTTATGTTGTTATAATACCGTATATCTGGCGAAGGCACATGCAGCCTGAATTTAATTGAGAATTTATGACGTCATTAAATTGATGCAGAAATAGTGCAGCGCCAAACATCAGGGACAGTCAGCACAATAAGAATATTAAACTTATTGAGTACCTACTACAATATTGTCAGAATATATGTAATATTTCAGCTAGATAATTTCCTGGTGTTGCAAGCGTTCATAGGCTACGGTAACCGCTTACCATCAGGCGGGTTGTAGGCCAATTTGCCACCGTGTCGTGGTATACAAAAAATAAAACAACTTACAAAAAAATCGTAAAAAAAAAAGGAAGCAATATTGCTTTATTTTGAAAACAGGTGACATTGTAACAAATCTTGGTTTTCAATAAATTATAATTATGTAAGTATGCGTAGTAGCATCGAACAATTTAAATCTAAGTTAAAAAAGCTGCTAAATTAGGTGTTTTAAAAACTAGACCTTTTTCAAATTTTACAATACACGTCCTAGGTCAGACAATGCGAACCATTATCACACGTGCTACAAATGGCGCAGGATAAATTCTTGTTCCGTATAATATAAATAAATTGATATAATAATAATAACTGCCTCGGTGGCGCAGCGGGAAGTGTATACGACTGCTGTGCAAGAGGTCCCGGGTTCGATTCCTGGGTCAGGTAAAAAGATTTTTCTATCAGGAAATTCCAGTATTTAGATTTTCCCGGAGTTTGGTAAACAAATGTTCCCGGTTGATGACAAGAGGCTCGCCCCCTATTTCATGGAACCAAACATAGCTGGCGAAATGTGGGTGTAATACACCTCTGCCTATCCCTTCGGGGAAAAAGGCGTGATGCTATGTTATGTTAATAAAAATAAATTGATGTATTAAAAGAAGTAAATTTACTTTTATTTTTGTTCATAATATCACAAAAATAGAATTAGACGGCATATCGTGGCAATATTTTATAAAATATGGCACTTTCTTAACAAAAAATTTGCAATTCCTGTTCGGCGCAATATATTTCGTTAATACGTACTCCCTTAAAGGAGACCTTAATAACTTTATACAACTACAATAGCAGCAAAACACTAACACCTTTGTCACACGTAACATCTAAGTAACAGATATAACGTAATTATGGCAACCATAATCAACCAGCTTGGTACGGAAGGAGCTCGTAATGTTACCGTTTATATTCTGCTAACGGTACCTCTGCTATAAATCAGTGCGATAATAATTATACGCCGACCATTTGTAGCCATAAGGGTTACAACAGAGGTGTCTGATAATATTTGACGCACACCAATGTTCCAGTAATACTACTAATTTGTATTGATGTGACGACAAACAACGTTAATATGATTGGTGACTGTAGGTTTTTGGATAATCTATGTGAAATTGTTTGATTTTGGACTGATCATTCAATGTTAGTTTCAATATTTAACTGCCTATGTGGCTAAAATATTTTATGTAAATTCTAGATTCAAATTGTAGCTGCATATTATTTTATTTTCGTATCAGAAGTCAGGGAAAGAGCGAAGCTGTTGAATATTAACAGTATTTATTAGGCTCGAAGTACACTGTGCGTATTTCAGGATGGTGATGAAGTATTCATCAATGATGATGTCACACAACATTCCGGAGTAGTGCTCGGCATGATAATCACAGAACAACTACCCGATTCTCATTGCAGGCTGCCCTGTTGTTCGCTGTAGGTACAGCCCCCTGATTCTAAGCTTTCGGAATATTTTCTGCCTGAACTGTCAGTTTATTTAAAGTTAAAAAACTGAATGTTGTAAAAATAGATGGATGTAGAGAAAAATCCTATATTAATCAGTTTTTAATTTTCCATACGATAAACTAGTTTCTAACACTTAATAACTTAAGCTGTAAAAATTCGTCGTTCTAAGATTCGAAAAAGTTTACAATCCGGAAGGAATCCGATGAGTCAGAATCAGGGCCCTGGTCATAGGTTGGTTTACTTTGTTATTGTAGTCTTATATTTTAAGCTGTCTGTTATTTAAAATATAGATAAGAAAATTTAAGGTAAGAATTGCAAAATACATAGAAAATCTTGGGTCAGGATTATTAACCGTCCTTATGATCAAATCAATCAATCAAATCAATCAAATCGTTTTATTTGTTAAAACACAGGTGATAAGGATGGTTACAATATTAACTGTTGTACATTTCTGTGTTTTGCCAATGTTGGCATCATATTGTCCTACAAATTGCGTGATACGTTATCCCGGTATTTCCATCCCGGTCCGGTATACCCTTGCTACGTCTGTTAGCTACCACAATCAAACTTTTGGAAAACGAAATTGTTGGGAGTCTCATCGAAATAAAGCTACTCAAGAAAAGTTAGCTTGATAGTAATAAAAAAAAATTTGGACCAGGGATCCTGGACTATTAGTACCCTAATCAAAGCATAAGAATACACGGACCCTATTAATGAAACAATTATTTTCAATTCTATTTAATATGCACACTCGAATACTATCTGAACCATTTCTAAAACATCCCCAGAATCAAAATTCTAATTTTACTTCTATCTCTATCCCTCCCATTAATAGTAAAAGAGATGGCATCAATTACAATTCGTGTAGTATCAGGATTCGTGACGTCAGAGCTTGTGTGAGCATGTTGGGCACGGAACCCTTTTCCGAGAGATTACGCGTATCATGGCCGAGGCAGGGTAAATAGCCCAGCGTTCTACCCTCCTTACATTTATCGGAATACTCATGTAAATAACGGGATCGAGGATTCGTGTCCTTTCATACTCTCTGTAAAGTATGAAACTTATCATATTGTAAATAATTCAGTGTGACAGGTTATCGAATTGAGGAATTTATTTTGACGTAACCAACAAAGATTGTCACTAAATTGGGAATAGCTTTTATATGTCAAACTATTAATACTTTATCTACAAAACAAATAAAAATTGTAGCATTTTGCGCATCTGTATTAATATTATAAAGCTGAAGAGTTTGTTTGTTTGATTGAACGCTAGGATATCAGGAACTACTGGTCCGATTTGAAAAATTATTTTAGTGTTAGATAGTCCATTTATTGAGGAAGGCTATAGACTTTATAACATCATGCTACGGTCAATAGAAGTTTAGCAGTGACCAAATAAACAACTATGGCAGTGAAACCCCGCGTGTTTTATATATTTTGTTACTATTTCATTATTTTATTCCAATTATTTTAAAAGCCAAGCTTATAGCTTATATCTGTGAAAAGTTACTCAAAATGAATACTCATTACAGATACAAAGATTATCTCTGGTTCGTCTCCATATTTGCCAGCCTTTTCGTCACATTACCAAAGTATACTAAAATACACATATTAATATACAGGATATTGGATTTAAGGGCGACATAATATGCTGCTATCCTATTTGTTTTAATCATACTGTATTTTGTATTATCAACGAATGTATACCACAATTATTATTCAAATTTACACAAGCCAGTATTCATGCCATATCTAAATACACACTCAGTTAAAAGACAGTCAAATTGGTAGCGCAGTACTCGGGCATCACCGGCCCCGCATTATTACCCCACTCTGCGCACCCTTTTTATCTGGACCCGACCCTCACAAACTTTCTCAGAAATCATCGCTTCAATCCCACCCTTTAATATTGTTATATAATATTTTCAAGATAACCCCCATATCAACCCAATTTATGAATATAAAAGGATCACCAACGAGGCTGATGACCAATAAACATACAACGTACAAACCCCTATGCTAAATCTCCTCATCAAATAAGAGTATTTCGCACAATCGTAGTCACCCAATCCCTTGAAAACATTTTATTTTCAACAATTCTTATTTGCTTTGTGAAACTGACAGAAAAGCGTGTCATTAAGATAATGCATTGTGACTATTATGATTTTTGGCTAGCACAACACATTCGCAACAACAAATATTGGCTTGGCAGGCTCAGAATATCAATATTTTTACTCATCGTGTTTCATCGTCGCGTGTGTTGGTTTTGGTATAGCAGCTATAGGCTAAGATAACCGCTAACCACCAGGCAAACTCGATATCTAATTTGCCACCATCGTGGTGATAAAAAATACATCAAGTCTAATTGGAATGGCGCTCGGTATAAGAAAATTTCACTTTTCACTTGCTATGATTCTGACATACATCTTTGGCTTCTCCAACATTCATCAGTCTTTTTATGAAATATATAATATAATGTACCTATATTGTTTCAATTTTGGACCTCCTCCTTGCAGCAACTACATTGAACATGTACATTTACACTTTAATATACGAAAGATTCTACTTATTTCTTTATTTAAATAAATCTATATAAGAACAAATATTATTCGAGGTGAGTAATCCGTTCGCCTATCAAATATACCTAACACATTCTAATATAAATAAAATATCGCACTTTCTAAAGTATAGCGCTTTTACGAAAGGGGCCGGTATTCTTTAACACAAGGAAATCGATTTTTTTTCTTCAGTCCTGTTTAACACAATCTGTTCTTCAGATTTAGCTGCTGTTTTTACGGACTAGCCCCCAATCAAAGTTGTACTTTTAATCGATGTACATAATTATACTTATAGATATAGTAGATTGCTTTAATTTAATAATTTACTTTGAACCTATTTTCTATGTAAAATATAATCTCCCAAAAATTTTAATATTATGTTTCAGTACGCGGTCAACAAAATCGCACATACCGAAACCCACATAAATGTATCAAGTAAGTTACATGCAAACAGCTATTACAACAAAACAAAATATTTTACGAAACCAGCCTTGTCGATATCGGTAAGCAGATATTTCCCACGTTTCCTTTCAAGTAGATATTTGCATATTCAATGTCATATTATTTACGTAACATCCATACTTATATTATGATATATGTATGTATATCAGTCAATTACTATTACTAAAAGAACCTCGTGTATCAACATGTCAACATATTCCTATTTGCAAATAACGTATTTTTATAGGGCTGTATGTTTGATCGACCAAATAGGAAATTGTTGCCACTCCCAAAACGCGTACCATGTCGCAAGATATGTACGCGAATTATTCAGTTTTTTTATCTCCTCAAGGGATGATCCGCGCTACATTTCAAGTGACGTAACCATTAACGCTGTAATGTAGTAAAATAAACTTTAATATCTACCACATAAAGAACAAATTGCAATGGTAATAAAACAGGAGTTATGTTTGATAAGTGACGAGTGTAGACTCCTTGTTTTTACTCTTGCGGTGGGATTCGAGGAGCTTTTGTTAAATGTTCAGACTGTTCAAAATGACAGAACGGGAAAAAATCCTAGCTCGATTAAGCTCCGAGAAAAAACATTCGGTGTTTCATTTGAATTTAATTTACAACAATTGGCAGTATTGAATCGGTAATTTATTCAGAGTGGCTTAATGGCGCTTGGGAAATTTCGATAAACATTACGGTAGAAACTTGATTACTTTTAGTTTTATTTTATATCTAGGCGGTATATTTTTTCGTTACGGATCTCCGGTTGTAGCATCAGATTCGATGAGAGCCGGCTATAAATCGGGTAGCTTCGTGTCCGCACTAACTCTTCGATTACCAGCGACCCGCGAGCGACCCTAATGTAAAGCTTTAATGAAGATATAAAATTGGATTCGATTCTCGGACCTGTATACTAGGCCAATATAAAGTATCGTAACATATGGCTATCATTACATTTAACGGGAAAATAACGTAATAAAACAAATGACCAATTCAATGATTCCGTGTTTACATTTTTAAACATTATTCCAATTTATTTTCATTGTATTTACGTTAGTAACACTTTATTTTAATGTGAGGGTCTTGTTTACAGCAAGAGCCTAAATACATAATAAAAACTTGAGGTAAAAGGTGAGGCATTCTTAACCCTAAACCATTACAAACTCACCACACATGCCTACAAACCTCCTTACCTTGGAAGGGACAAAGGGATCTTTTATACAATAAAATGTTACTTTTCATCGTGTACGCACAAACCGCAGAAATGTATATTTACGCAACTTGACTTTTTTCCTAGTTACAATAACGATATATTTTGTATTTTCGTGATATAACGCTACGGATTAGATTAAACAATTTGCGATAAACCACCTCAAGAATGTCCTATTCCCCTATTTGCTGAAACCGTAGACAGAAAATTTTCTAATATCACAGCTTACGTGTGTGGAACATCTCAACCGTTGATGTTTGCACCCCATGTTACTACCATCTCTTTAGATAACATAATACCATGAGAATCTAACACATTTTCAATACCAGCAGCTTAAACTAATTCGCTTAACCCTCGGTAACAAAATATCGTAGACAGGCGAACACAAAGTTTCGGCACATCTATAAATCAACGTTAATATTTTCTGAAGTTTTTACAACACAATTTTTACTCAGGCCATGTCTAAATAAGTTTTAAGAACCTTTAATAAAGAATATTTTTCCTCAACGCCTGCTGTACTAAAGGGATAAGCAGAAACGAGTTTACCTTTAATTTTTGATAGCTTTGGTTAGATCGTCGACTTTGTTATTTTAATTCCGGAAGACCGTAGCAGAAGTTCAATTAACAAAATTGCCAATTAAATGTTTACACTCCGTAAAATAATTTTAAATGCTCGAATTTTCATAATCAAGCATTATCTCTAGAGCCGACGTACTCACATTCACCGCAAATCGCTAATCGCTTTACAAACATAACTCGCCGTCTAGAACTCTAAAAGATTCACATGTCGAAGTTCTCTGGGAAAATTTGCAACTAAAATCTGCACTCTCATACGACATATCGTTACTGTGACACAGCAATGTGTGCGACAAAGATAGAGAAATAAAACCTTAAAGTGCGAAAGGGACAGGATTACCTTTTGGTAGGTCATATTGATCTTTCACCCGCCATTTTAGACCGAACCATTTTCGCTTCGGGCGTCACATGTATACCAGGGCTCGACGCGCTGAAAAAAGAGAAAACCTTTTATTCGCCTGTCATTTCGTGTTTTAATGAAATATTCCACAAAAACGAGGATAAAGGTGGAATTTGATGTAAAAAAATTAGCATTTTTGATGTTGTGTAAATGAAGACTTGTCTGCGTACAGCGATATTTACATAATGTTTAATTTAACGCCAAATATTAACATCAGAAGCTGAAAGCGCATTATAATAATACCAATATTACATAATTTGGTATGACCAATATTCAAACACAACATTTCAAAAATCCAATTTCCATTAAGTACATACATCGTGTTCATAACAAACCAAAAGCTCGCATATAACAGCGAAAATCAATTACACTTAATATCACAAACATGAAGAGTTATATGGTTTTTAATACTGATATTGGACGAGGCCGAATAAACTGGGGTTAATAAAAAATAATGCCAATATTAAACTGGCTACACGAACCTCGTCCCCATGGGAGTCTCGGGCGGTGAATATAAGCAATTTCACATTCCTAAACTGTAAAAGGTGTCTACAGTGTTGAAATTTATGAAAATTCTATGCAATTTTTTGTTTAAAAAAAGCTTTTACATTAATCTCTCGCAAATGGAACGTAAAAATATATTGACTGAGCCCGGCATTTGTTTGTCGGCATCTAGAGGATGTTTTAAAATTAGTATTTGATTTATTTTCTGCACGGCTGCCATTTCATCTAATTTGTTTTTGTTAGTCTAGACTGCTAGACTTAATCTAAAACGGATTGTTTTAGAGTATTCTTAGCCGTGTATTTTTAAACTAAACGTATTACTTAAATAAATTAAAATTAGATGTGGTTTAAAATTTATAAATGTAAGACACAATAATAATTCTTTTTGAAATTAAAGTTAATTTAAATTATGCATTTATTAATAAATAATAATAGTAAATTAATAGTATGATAATATCATTAATAGAGATGATCATTTAATTTATATCAATCTATCGTGAGTAATTGGAAGACTCAATTTGCATGTGGAGAAGGCTCTTCCAATCAGGTATTTCTTAGTGTTTATAAATATTGTAGTTCATATATTAGGTTTTCAATTTGCAATAAATGCAAATTAATTTTGTTTATAATATGATTATGGACGCCGTTAGTTGAATTAATCTAAAATGTGAACCGACACGTAATATTAAAAAGTATTACAACATGGTCCTTATATAATATAATATTCTACCACATGATTTGTATCATCTGAACAGATGATTTTTCAATAAACAAAAAGTATCTGACAGTAGGTAGTCAATATTACACATATAAAAAAGTCATGTAAAATATTTTTCGTATCAATTGCGAAGTCAATATGGCGACCTAACCTAAAACAGTAAAAGTTTATAAAATTAACGTGGACAATATGACGTTACGCAACCTCGCTATCTATTATAATAACAACAAAACGATATCTAAAATAAAGATAACTCCACTAAACAAACATTTGACAAGGTCCGTACCAAAATCAGATACACCAAAATGCTATTACAGAATATTATGACCGAGCGATAGGCAGTTTCCAATTTGTGGAAGCATCGAAGCCAGCCGCTGTGACAATTAGCCGTGATTTAGCACCACTAATAAACAAAGTACCGATTCTATGCGATATACACATACGTGAGATAAATAGGAAACACCCTATAGTCCTATCAATGTACCGTTAATTAATTATATAAATCAGCGTTATTGTTGTGTTTGATACAGGTTGAAATTAATATAATACTGATTACTGATATCAAAGTCTTATAAGTCAATATTTCATTGCTTTCCTTTCTAATTGAACTACTTATAAGTCTTTTGAGGCAAGAGAGCTGGCAACAACAAGTCTTTCATTCTCAAAATCAGTAAAAACTCACGTATTTTATTACAATTCAAAACATTTATCTGCTAAATGTCTAGAGAAATACGATAAAGGAATATGAATTTGTTTTAACAATACAGTGACTAGCTTTTTTGTTTACTCAATACTTGTAATCAAAAGATCTGCCTGTTTCACAATGAAGATTCTTGATATCGTAAATGTTAGGACGTATCTACTGATACAATCGGAGATTATTTAAAATACTACAGTATGAGATTATTGTTCGCTATGATAAAATATTTTACAGGACTCTATGGAATAATCATCAAAATAATTGCACTCAGTGATAAGTAAATATGGTTAAAAGAGCGGAGATATACGTACTAATTACACTCTTAGACTTTGAGCAATGTCATCACATTGAAACAATCCCTACCACACACACCTATCCCTGTAATTCTTGTAAGCCAGGATTAGCAGTGATGAACCCTTGCAAACACTGAATTAACCTTAGGTACTGTCTCGCAACGAATTTAATCAGAAGTAAGATGAAAGATTTGAAAGCAAAGTTAAGATTGTCGCCTCGCAAATAAAATTGCACTCTCTGATATCGTGCTCGATTTCGACACTAGATAATTATTTGTGTGATTATTTCGAGTCAGAAATAAATTTTGATAAAAACACGACGACGGCGACGACTAAATACGCATATTATGTGGGTGTATGAACGCAAGTTTTATGTATAACACAATATGTGATAAGCTCAGAACTGTAATAAATATCCCTTTTTTTGTATTTTGGGGAAACGACAAATTTATAAAAAACTACTTAAATATTTTACTTACTGCAAACTTTTTCATAATCACTCCACAACTAAAACCGAGTGAACTAACATAATTTTTAAAAGTAGATATAGTTTTAGTTCGTTCAGTAGAAACACTAAAAAAGGTATAAAGCTTGAGCATAGTCCTAACAGACCAACCATTTTAAAGTGAACTATGGGTTTTGTAACACCCTCTTCGTGTTAAATCTGTAGTCTATTGTTGAAGGGAGGTAGGGGAGGTCTTGTTAAGTTAGCGAGACAGATTCACATTGGCTAGCATAGGGATGAGCCCCTTGGATAATTGTCACTGGCAATGGGAACAATGACCCGAAAATATGGTTAGGGTATTTAGTACGCACCTTGTGTTATGGTGGGTTGTTCGTAATTTGTATACTACATTAGCAATATACAACTACAGCAATATCCATTGGATTAAACTAAACTGGGTAAAAGGGCTTTTGAAAATTTAAAGTATGATATGAACAATACCTAGGTATATAGAATCAGCCACATAACCTCCTTCTCACATAAGTTACTCATGAAGTTATTGTCTTTAGTAAATAGTAAAAAAATAACATGAATCATTAACTATACGATATAAAAATTAATTAACTCAACCAAAGCATGCCGAAGTAAATCATGAAAAGAAATCATTATTTCGCAGTATTTTTAGTTATCTAACCTGTATACCTATTTGTATACGAACATCGTGTTTAAAAATAAAAATCCCTTCCATAATTGCATGGTAAACTTTATAGCAGTCGTAAAATTACCATGAAGCATTTAAGAGTGTTTCCAATGAAAGTATTTGTTCGAGATTTAAAGAAAGCAGTAAACTTAAATTCGTAAATGTAGCCACAAGGTATAAAACCAATCTTGTGATAAAAGAAATTCACTGACGAATAATTTTATGGATAGATTTCGGGAAAATTTTTATTTTAAAGAGAAGACTATTTTCTCGTCACTGTCTCACAAGTTAGTTATTCAACCAAGTACTAAGAAAGATCTTGTGCGCCATCAAAAAACACAATGAGCTGAATTAAAACTCACAATCTTCACATTATATGATTTGTAGATCGAAGATTATAGAAATCATCAAAAATATATTTGCCAACAGTAAAATAGCACAAGTTAAAAGTAACAGTACAGAGCTATGAAGGCAACACGCCGAAATAACTGACTATCAAACCATATAATTATGCACTTCAGTCAGATAAGACTACGAAACATCAAGCAAAATAAGGAAGGGTTTGAATACCTAATGCATAAACGCGTGAAGGCCTGTTCTCTGTTTCTAAAATCTGAATATTTTACCATTGTGTTAAAAATTCCAAAACATTTCAGCCGTTCACAAATTTACAAAGCCCACAATCATGCTCATGCCGCTAGTTATAGTAATAAAAGTCGATACGGCATTCGCTGCGTATCAAGTTCTGGCATGAGTTCAGAACTGGGGCGTTAACAGCCACATTTGCAGCATCTGTCTACTGCGAGTGGCCCAAACGTTTTTAATATAAAGCCTCCACTTGTGTGTGGATGATAACACCAGAGATATTACTGAAGCTTTGATTTAGGAATGACAAATAGTTTGTAGTTATTATTGTTGAATAAAGTTTTCGTTGTCACATATATATCATGCTTACAATAGAAACAGTCGTATCTCACGACGCATCTGTTTAGCACTTTCTATCTTATGGTCATTATTATAGTGTTAAAATTGGAAGATGACTCGAAAACCGATCGGTTCTAAGTGCTCAGTGCGAAACGGCCCGCCTCGAATGAGTGATCGGTGTTTACCTATAGACACCTTTCTCGAGCGACAGAGTACATTAGGACATTGAGCCTGCTTGTTTAAACAACGCTGACCGTCGTCACAGGTCAGAAGTTAATCAGACGACAGGCGGTTTCGGTAAATAATCTTGTTACACGTTATGGAAGCGGAATGCTACGAAAATGATTCTGAAATATCAATTTCTTTATTTATTGTTGTTGGATGCTGTTTTTTATTTTGAGTATAATTTTTTCCAACCTATAGGAACTTAACATAGGTAATAAAAATAACAAAAAATTAATAAAATTATTATATGTATCGATCTGCTATTGCCGAGCTTTGGTCATCGAAGAAAGAAACTCCGTTAGTCTAAAAAAATCAGTTGTCATAGTTTAGTCATAAATGAATTAAAATTTTGAGCAATATTACAATACACCGGCATAATGTGAATCTTTTAAACAATCTAAGTTTACTAATACAAAACTTGTAAGCGCTCAACAAACAAACAATCTACCTTTACCAGACATTCCCACATAATACCTAGATTTTATCGCTGTCTCTCCAATTAGCCACCTAATACTAGAAAGAGACAGAGCTCACTAAACAACACAACTTTAGATTCGCTCAACACGAGACATTTAAACTTGTATACCTATGGTTAGCGAGCGTAGTAAAGAATTAACGTGAAAGTTGGAAATCTGCGTAATGGGATGGAATGGACCATTAGGTGCTTTACACCTATATATTTCGTATTGTTTAATACTAAAATAATTATTTTTGAAAATTATTTTTATCAATATTAGCTACTTTCATAAATGTAAAATAATTGTAAAGTAAAATGATAAAATTGTAAAAATATCCTTGCATTCCAATAAGATACAAATACGATCATTAATAATGTGACAGTAAGAGTATGTACCTACCTAATTAGATCGTAACTTTGCTGCCATACTATGGCATTACTAATGTTCTGCACGTAGTAACAAAATAGTAGCTCTTAAACTATGGTACGTGTTCAAAATCCAGAAACTGCATGGTTACAACTGTAAATTTGCAAGAACAAAATTAATTTCAAGTGGCGGTTTTTACAGTACTCGAACATTTCTTTTGCGAAAACCCTACTAACGGTACAATGTTATCTTTGTTCAGTTGGGATTTATCTAGAACTATTTATTTTTGATGTGAGATTTGTTCGCATTGATCAGATCTATATTAAGATATGGCCATCATCATCATCATATCACTCCAATGACTCTAGTGCTGGACATAGGCCTCATCTAATTTCCGCTACAGAGAGCGAAACTGTACCGCCTGCAACCAATGGCGATGCTGGTTACTAATAGAACTTCAACAATTTTTTTTTCGCATATTAACTAAATACAAATTTGTTAAATACAAGTTCCTAAAAGACAGTTCTCATGTAAACATTAAATGAATTTCTTGTACACGTTATCTTGGTTTATCTGGTATCTCTTCTAAGTATTTCAGTTTTAATTACCCAACACTTGCAAGTCTCCAATTGGATTGCTCGAGTTGGATACCCAACTTGTACGTTCTATATTGGCGTCTGTTGGTCCAACTGATTAGTTTCCTACACGCAACCGTAGTAGGGTACCACTCTTAGCACTTGAAAATTTCTTTCGCGATTTATGTATCGTAGGCGACGGACCAACTTGTACAATTACCGCGCCAACTCGCAAATCTCGTGCTCTGCAGTCTTGGTAAAAAATATTACCCTTCGTTGTTTTAGATGGAAAATTTCAGTGAAATATCTGAAGTAATTATTATTAGTACTGTTGAATTTGCAAATGATTGCTGAATTTTTAGGGAAATAATTTCAACCAATTTTGTTGTTATGAGTCTATATTAGAATATAGTTACAGCGCATATAGGTATTGCCACTGTCAGCTTTTGCTAAAAATACATCTTAGGGATAGTGCCAAGTTTTTAAAATAAATAAAACCTATTTAATTGGTCCCTTTATTTAGATTTATAATACCTAGGATAATGCACAATATATTCAATCAATCTTTTCTCTTTGTCCACCGGGGACAACGGGAATACAATATTAAATTTACTTAGGATAACCCAACTCAAGTGTCTTTAATGAAATTAACTGACCATCATTTTAATAAAAATAGTAAAAAGTATAAAACTGTCAAAGCAAACTTAAACTATATTATAGTAAAGAGCTTGTTCAACGATTCGTTTCATCCGGAGTGCTACACTTAATCCTTTCATATGATAACATGATTTTATATAAGCACATACTTAAAGCAGCATAATTTCCTTCCACATTGCAGAATTTTATCTAGTGTAGGTACCATAGATAAAACTGGATTAGACTATTTGATCTTTTTACTTTAATTTCGTTTAGTTTTACTATTTCTGTTTTCATTTCTGTTAAAAAACACATTATATGTTACATTTGATACGAAATTCCTGAATATGTTTTCATTTGTTTTAAAGTTTTTTTTTGTTGCTATTGTTTGTTTTATCTATACTAAAGTTTAAAGAGGTATAGTTTGTGAGTTTGTGACGTTGTAGGGCTTAATCTCGGAAGCTACTGAATCGATTTTCAAAATTCTTTTAGTGTTGAATAGCCCATTTATCTAGAAAGGTTATTGGCTATATAACATCACGCTACGGCCAATAGGAGCTGAGCAGTGGCCAAATAAAGAACGACGGCAGCGTAGCCCCGCGACGTCTAGTAAATGAAATTATGTATTTAATTCCGTCCGTGTGGTGATTAAGAATACATAATGTACTACCCATTTCAACCCATGAGTGTCGTACAAGGGGACTAAGGAAGTAACCTTTAGCAACAAGAGCACTGCGAGAAAAGGAAAATTCGTAACAAAACCCTTTCCTATACCAACTCGTCTAGCCATTGTTGTATCATTATCATTTCAACCCATAAACGTCCCATTGCTGGGCACGGGTCTCCTCCAAACATTTTGGAGGGAATTTAGCCTGCTATACACAGAACAGAGATAGTTTTTTTTAGCTACAGTACCAGTACATGATATTTAATTCTGTAAGCACAAAGTACTTCATGTAATGTAACTATTTAGTAATCATAATTTTTTTCTCCAGCCGTTATGATTTCCGTATTTAAAATGGTGAATTTGTAATACATAGGTAGTTAATTGAACATAATCAGACAGTACCATTATTAAAAAAAAAACCTGATAAAATGACATTCTAATACCTAACGTATTTAATGGGATTATATGCTAAACCTATGAAGGTTATAGGTAACATGTCGAAAACAGCTTTAAAACATGAGTTTTTAAAGCTGTTTTCGACATGTTACTAAGTAAGACGAGTTTTGTCTTTAAATTTATCTATCAAGCATTACGAGCACAAGATTAGTCGAAGTTATTCCTAAATATCTTATACCTAGCTCCATATTCATAATAGATGTCGTCACAGTGCTACAAGAGCCGAAAGGTTCTGAGTTTGAAACAGTACAATGAAGGCACCACTTTGTTACTGAATGCCTACGAAAGATGGCGCCACTCAAATTAAATCGTAATGTTAACTTAAAAAAAATATTATTTTGTAAAATACTTCAATAGTTCTGAATTATCACTGAAAATTCAAATTACAAAACTTTGTAAATATATTATTATATTGAACTTTCATATTCATAAGCAGTATCAGCGCCATCTACCACTGACGAGAACACTACAAAAATAACTAAAGCCTTCGCGAACAAAGCCTTGTATGAAAACACACCATTTTACTGAAGTACTGGTAGTCGGTATTACTAACTTTATACAGATGGCATTACTTTTGTATGCGGATAGTCATGCAGATAAATTTTATTTGTGTTCGTACACTTCTTATAATTCAAAGCTTACCTTTTGATTCCACAAATTCTGTACCATTTAACTAAGTTTCTCAATAACTATATTCACAGCTCCTTATATTTGAAAGGTAACATTTTAGCAACAATTATTACTAAAATACTTTAATAAAATACGTTCACAAACACCACTAACAGAAGTCTACAGCGAACTGTTGATAGTCAACCAAACACCAGTTCAGGGCTCAGCTTGAATCACTTTCCTCTATGGCGGGAACAGATACGCTTATCATTGCGTCTCACTTCCACTCATTGTAAATCCTATTTCTATCCCTCATCGGTGTCGATTAAAGTAAAACCATTACGGTGAGAACAAAAAAGGGTCCCCTTTGAGCAAATCGTAATATATCATCTCTTTGACATCATGAGCTTTAGGGTCTTCGGACCAGTCTGCTTTGTCCAGAAGCAGTAAATTTTATTATAGGTAACGGTTTCGGTGCGGAACGAATACAGTTTTTGACTATTTTTGTACCAGATCGTGAGTCGTGACTTGCACAAATTATGATATAAAATATATGTTTGGGAAGTGCTTGCTTTTAATTTTATTATACGAGTACTTCATGAATAATTAATTCTTACGAATATTTGATTGTACTAAGCAACTGTTTTTGTAATATTTATCGAATACAAAATGAAGTTTGCTTATAGCATCATAAATATCATATAGCATCACGCCTTTTTCCCCGAAGGGGTAGGCAGAGGTGTTTCACACCCACATTTCGCTACTATGTTTGGTCCCATGAAATAGAGGACGAGCCTATTGTCATCAACCGGGAACATTTGTTAACCAAACTCCAGGAAAATCTAAATACTGGAATTGCACGATAGAAAAACCCAAAACAATTTTTACCCGACCCGGGAATCGAACCCGAGACCTCTTGCACAGCAGTCGTATACACTTCTCGCTGTGCCACCGAGGCAGTTTGTTTATAGATATGACCAAAACGAAATAAAAATATCTATACTTTTATAACAAAATAAAATTTTACTTGTTTGTAAAACTACATAGAAACTAATACAATAATAATAATATAATACTAAGAGCCTGTTTCACCACTGACATATAAGTGTCTAATAAACTATTTGAGACTTTTTTGACAGATTTTATAAAAAAAAAAACGTCAAAAATCTGTCATATTATATCTGTTTCATATAGACTACCTAACACTTATTTGCCAGGGGTGAAACAGACCCTAATATTATTGAATGTTAAATCTAAACCTCTTTATAAAATAAAAAAGAATAGGTACACTGAATTCGAAAAACAACATCAACTAAAATGTTATACCAAATTCAAAACTATCTCAATACAACAATATTTTCAACGGTACATAATTCGAATTTATGAGGTCTTAATCCGCTGGTTTTTAGTTTGGAGCGGAACAACGTAAGCTACGAAAGCTCCCTACCCTCACGGATGAAGCTCATCCATCATGTCAGACAATGGCTCAGGGTCGCCGGTTCAATGCCGGCGCAGCAGCTGATTGTGCACAATCGAACATTTAGCTAGCTACACCACTTTATTGTTGGGAAGGTCATAAACTAGGATTTGTATTTTTCATTTTTGTATTTTTATTGATTTCATTTCGGATATAAAAATGTTATATTTATTATATTTATATTTGTGTTAAATGTTTACTTTAATTTTTAGCAAACAACATTTATTATACTAAGACATTTATAACACTTATCGAGTCGAAACTTTTGTATTCGGGTTTGGGAAAGTTCTACCACCCAACTGGATTTATTTCGGATATATTCAATATACCTACACCCAAAACAAATAAACTTATAAAAAATAACTTTAGTCAAAATACAATTTTATTTTACTAGTGTCTGTTTCAATGTCGGCTCGGTATACTGAGAATTTCAAGACCAAAAAGCCCCTTCTTGCCCGATCCAGGGATCGAACCTGGGAGCTTTTGAAACCGGTCGTACACAGTCCCGCTGAGCCACCGGGAAAGGCAATTTTTCAACACACTAAATTTCTCAAATTGTGTTTAATTTATTTAATATTATATATATTTTTCCACTCACGTTCTAACTGCATCCTTGTCAACTATTTGTCCAGCACGTGCCATCATACGTTAAGTACATATCTGATACAAACTCAATAGGTTTCTGATTGTCTCAACGAGAAACGTCTTCAACTATATTACTTAGCACGTTATGGTAATTGTTATGACCATTATAATCCATTTTAATTTCTAAAACACTTATTGGATTAGCGAAATCTACACCTTCTTTAAATTCAGACTTTAGGAAATATATTACCTAAATAAAAATAAAAACTTGTTAGCTTGACATAGGTATGTAGACTTGCCGTCTATCTTAATGGGTTTAGTATCAGTATAAGTAGGTAGAGACCTACATTACCTACGTAAGAACTTGTGGTTTTAAATTTATCTATTGAAGCTTCTACTAGCAGACTCAAATCAAATTATAATGACGTTGATAAAATTTCCCAAAGATAAGAGTCATAGTTATTGTTAGAAACCAAATACTTTGTAGAATATATTTTTATGATTACACTGCTGCACTATAATACAAGCTTTGTGGCTCGGTGGGCCTTACAAAATTATAACTGCAGACACAAAATATACGTAGACTTAAACCTCGCGATCTTTATCATATTATTATAAAAAGAATAATTCAGGTAACCACGTTTTATCTGCTAAATTGTTCACATACCGATACAAATATATTTCTAATAAGAATAGGTAGCATTTTTTTTTTGTTACAAGCATTGCAATATGCGATTACTGTCAATACTGTACTAAACCACAACAGATAAATAAAAGCAGCGAGTAAAGCTGATGTGAACAAAACGATATGTCTACATGAGTTCTTTTTATAGAATATCTCTAAAGCTGACTACACATACAGTAAGTACATGTTAGATAAAACAACTAAAACCAAGACAACTATTTAGGATAAATAGTTGTGACAGGCGTTTTAGCTACCGAAACAGATTTTTAACTATTATCTATTGTATGCACTATCGGAGGCCCGGTATGTCTGCCTTATCGGTTCCACACAAACGCAGTAGCCCCTAAAAACTATGCACACAGAGACATAAAGTCATTACCAAATTAACGACATTCAGGTGACGAAAAAGCATTTTGTAAACAAGTCTCATTCTGTGCAGTCGTATAAGTGCTTAGTGATTGAACAATTTTATGTGCTCACATTAAGGGTATTACGAGTTCCGGATAAAAGTTCATACACATGTTAGTGCTAATTTAATCAGTGTAAACATGTCTACATCTACCCCATCGCCACCAAGTCTGCATTCTGATCATGATGAATCAAGAGATAGTACATCTTCAGAGTTTTCAAATACAAATATTCCCAAATATGACCCAAACGAAATATGTCACAAAAATGATTGTAAATCTGGTGGGGTAACATCACATGGTGTAGAAGATATTCTATCAGAAGGAGTGAACTACAATGTTAATGACAACGTATTCTCTGACTGCAAGCCTGAAGTTCTATCATCAATACCTAACTCTTTTGTACAAGACTACAATTCTAGAGACTCAACAGGATTCAGTATTCAGGACATTCTCGGGTTGCATCAATCATATAATCCAGTCAATAGTCAAGAGGAGTTAGAAGCGCGATATGAATATGAAATGCCTCATTACGAAAATATCAGCAATAATTCTAATAATTATGGATCAGGAACAGAGGAGGTCATTACTGAAGATTGCAATGACAAAAATGACAACATGTTTGGTTCGACCACAACACACGTTAACAATCAAGTTATTTATCCAAGAAGTTACACCGCTAATGAACTTGTTCGGTATCATGACCGTAGTGGTCTAGGCAACGATGTCGTAAAAGATCCTACAAGAGAAATCAACGACGTCCACGATACAAGTTTTCCCAATCAGGTAAGTGCCACGGTAAAATACACTTTATTTGGTAGACAAAAAGACGGATACTAACAATTGGCACACGTTCAAATAATATAACGAGTGTGATTTACCGCAGAACAACCGGATTCTTAATGACATTTTAATTTTCTTGTAGATAGTAGCAATTAACAATTAGGTCGAACTTACCTTTATTATATTACTGCACCTTACTAAAGCAACACGTTTTGATTTACTATTTGTTATATTATTCCAGAATTCTTCCTGGAGTAATAAGTCGGCATCGAGCACTCCTATGAGAACATCGTCAACCATATCAGCTACAGGTAAATTGATTTATTATTTTTGTATTTCTTTTACTTATTTATTCAATTTATTCAAAATTATATGCAGTGTTTACCAATTTAAGTTCTTTTTTCACAATAATTATTAATATTTTCTCGTGTCGAAAGCCATTAAAATGTGCATAACTTAAGTGAATGTTTTTTTATATTTCAGATATGTCTACTGACTCATCTTATCAAAAAGCATTTACAAAACGAGCTCGCACAGCTTACACTAGCTCGCAACTTGTGGAATTAGAAAATGAGTTTCATCAAAACCGCTACCTCTGCCGCCCAAGACGCATCGAACTCGCTAACTACTTACAACTATCGGAACGACAGATCAAGATATGGTTCCAGAATAGAAGAATGAAATATAAGAAAGACAACAAGCATAATAAACCGTCCTCCTCTGTAGATGACAGCAGTCCGTCAAGTTCAAAAGAGATGTCACCTAGTCAAGACCATAAAATGAGTCACGGAAGAAGCTGCGGTGGGCATGATCGACACAGAAGGTTACTGACAGACAGTCATGCTTCTCACCATAAACTTTACCTCACATCCAACGACAGCATTTCAAGACCACCGGAATACTCATCAATTAGTCCATTGAAGTCAGTGATAAAAGGACCTCAAAGTACAATAGAACTACCATCGTATACACCAAACTTGTCTTATTCATCGTACTACACAACGGGACAAAATCGACCGGCTTACTCACCGATGTCTGAGGTTTATCGATACAGTAACGATGAGTCACTGCCACCGAATTCTAACACTCTGCCTTCGTTAACATCTGATAGTTACGTGCCGAATGGAAGTAATTTGAAGTTAAACGATGACTTAGTAAGGTTCAGTTCTAGTTCAACTTATTACAATCCGTTGTCAAATGCTATAGTGATGCCTCCAACAACAACTGATAGTTACGGGTTCGGCTCATCTATGCCAACTGGGACTATACCGACGTATGAAGACAGCAGTCTTCACTCAAGGGGATCTAATTTGGGGCTCTCTCAGGATCCTTACTTTTCGTATTTGCCGCCTACTGAACCCCCAGCACAACATTCATCTACTTCTGCTAGCAAATACTCCTCATACATATCTTTATAATATTTGTTTAATAATAAGTTTTGTATCATTTGTTTATTTCTTTCTCTTTGTTAATTTGAGTATTTTCAATATTAAAATAAAAAATTGTTATTTCATAGTATCTATTGCTTTTTTGATGCATTGACTGTGTATAAATAAATGTTTTGTAATGAAATAAAAATTAATGCATTTTATATTAGTGCTAAATTTTTTTGTAATAAATGTATGTTGTATTGTGTTTTTGTAATAAATGTAATATAAATATTGTTTAATAATTTTATCTGTGTCGATTATTTTACCATCAAGAAATAACTATGATTATGTTTTCAATTAAAGTCACCTATGATATTTCCAATTTGAAGTATTAAAGCGTTTAATGTTAATTTAGTTTAGCTAGTTACTATATATCATATGTCACCACCGTCACCGTGGCGTAGCGCTTAAGTAATAGTCGCGTCATCACTAGCAATGCCGTGGCGAGTTACGTAGGTTCGATTCCCAAATTTGACAAGCGATGGTGGCCATACGGAAAAGTAACTGGCGCTGTAGTACCGGCAGTACCAATGGGGATTTCACTTTCTGGAATTTATAGGTACCTATGTACTGGTAATAATAATAATTATAATTAATAATTATAACTAAAAAAGGTCACCTTAATAATATAATTCAAGACATGAAGTACGAAGTTCAATTTTCTGCCAAGGACGAATAGTCGTATACAGGGTGTATACGACGATACGACATTAAATGACAAGGTAGCCAGTGTTAACCCTTATAAACATATTCTAATATAAATTATTAAAAAAAAAAGGAAAAAAAATAAAAAAAATAAAAAAAAAGCTACACATTATTTAAAGTCAAAAAATTTAAGAATATAAAACTACACATTATTTTTCTATCATGTCGTTTTCGGCATGACGACGACAACTGTGCGGAACAGAGTAAGAGATAAGATAATATGAAAGAGTCAGAGATATTTAAATTAATTGAATGACGTAATGACAACATACGATCAACGTAAATACCTACAGGTTGTTTAAAACTGTGAACAACTGTGACATAAAGAAAGTACATTTGCGTCTAAACTATTGCAAATTTCTGTTTAATTTTTTTGGTATAGCCTTCTAACATCACATGCTACACGTGGTTTCATTTAATGTCGTATCGTCGTATACACCCTGTATACCTACCTATTATGCTATTCTTGTAACGCTATTGATTAGATGCATAGTTACTCACAATACTCGCCAAATAAGTTTGCGTCAACGAAGTCAGTTACAATAACACGATTTTAGAGTTTAATATTATAACTTACGCGTAAGAGACTTTCGGCGTCAGGTGAAATTAATTAGTATTTAGTTTTTCTATCATGAAATTCCAGTATTATGATTTTCCCGGAGTTTGGTTAACAATAAATATTCCCGGTTCATGACAAGGCTCGCCCCTTATTTCATGAGATCAAACATACCTGGCGAAATGTGGGTGTAATATAATATACCTCTGCCTACACCATCGGTGAATTTGTTATGTTTAAAAATCTCTTATGACGGCACCATTGGATATTTTATAATTATTGAAAATAAACTGTGCCTCCTTGTATGTACAAACTAACACATTAAGTAAGTAATGATTTTTCGTATGCCTATGAACACATTGACGGCACTATATTCTGTGGCACTATATGTCCCTTATAGTGATGGATTAAGAATACATAATGTCACTACCCTATCTCAACCCGTGGGTGTCGTAAGAAGCGACTAAGGGAGTAAACTTATGCAGACAAGAGCACTGCGAGAAAAGGAAAATTTTAAACAAACTCTATAACAACCCGTCTGGCTAGCGTGGTATAGTAGGCTAAATTCCCTCCACATTCTTTGGAGGAGACCCGTGCCCAATAGTGGAACGTTTATGGGTTGATATGATGAAGATGATGATATGTATGTTGTACAACCACAAAAAGCTACTGAACAATAACATAAATAAATCTGTTTACTTGATTCGTCCAAAGAGTAAACATGTTATTGGCCTTCTGGACACTAATTAGGGTTAATTAAGGGATTAGGACCTACTAATTACAAAAATTTTCACCTGTGGAAGGGGTAGCTAATTAGTAATTATTCAAGGACCCGATGTATAAAAGGATTATGGATATTTCAAGTGTCATCACTCGATCCCAGTTCACAAAGTCATCATGTCTTCGTGTCACAACACTCCTGAATTTAACTGCAACGAAACCACTATGTATCAGCATATTGAACAATTGTCCTATAATCAGGCACCAGAGTCATCGCAATATCAGGTAATTTTTCATTTTCATACTTAATGCTGAAGTATTAAAGTTCAAATTTGTATAATCAATAATTAACTATATGTTTATTATTTTCAGGATTCTCTTATTGGGACGACTGATAACTATAGTCCAAGCAATCAATTGGTATGGACTTCAGAGCATTCTGTGCAAGAGACAGCACTGTTCAACCGGAACTTATGTTTTGGTCCTCACAATTTTCATAATGATTCGTTAAACCAACATTATTCAGTCCAGGTAAATATTATTTAAGCATATTCTTTGCATTAATCATAAGATATGTATATCTGTACATGTTTGTATTAGGTATGTGCTTAAATTTTTCATTTAATAATAAAATATTCTCTATTTCAGTACACTCCACTCACACCCGAGCCAGTATCACATCCAGTTTTTAATATGCCAAGACCATACCAGAACAACAATCTTATGTCAAAGAAACACCAAGGCCGTATTACTTGTAAGTATCAAAATTTACTTCATTTCAACTTCTTCTAATTCTATTCTAATATTTGAAGATTAAATATATAATAATATGCTCCTCTTAATAACATGAATTTGTTTATTGTTTCAGTTGTACCAACAAAAACGGGTAACTTTAAAGCAATAGTGAAAAGCAAGCGCAAACGTACAATTTTTACTAGAAAGCAAGTAGAGGATTTAGAAGATATTTTCAAAATAAAACAATACATAACTCGCGAAGAAAGAGAAGTAATAGTCAACCAACTGCAACTCAGTGACAAGTCTGTAAAAATTTGGTTTCAAAATCGCCGGTTGAAAGACAAGAAAGGATCAGAACAAATTGATGAAGACATGGATAATGTACCACCAGTAGAAGAAAGAACTTCACCTGATATTGCAAGACTGAACTATGTAGAATCCAAAATAAATGAAAAAACAGATGAATTTGGATACGTCACGCTTGATGATGGTGTAATGAGAGACCTGATTGACGTCATAGATGACTTTTTGACAAATAGATCGCATCAAGTTGAAAATATATCAGAAGATGGTGGTAGTCCTGTATATGAACCGATTTCTCCGGCCAGTGATAGCAACGATGAAGAAAATGCTACGGGATGGAAACCTTCTGAGCCTAACGAGTCCCTACAAAGACTGTTCGATTTGCAAACTATGCTTTGATTGTAACATAAAAATTTATAAATTGACACTAGCACGTATTGTATGTATGCTTAACATTAAATTATTTAAAAAAATCTTTGGGTTTCTTTGTTCCGATTTGATCTTTACAAGCATGTTAATGGCAACATTACAATAATTATTCTGCAGTATGAATTTTAATCTTCTAATAGAATTAAAAATTAAATAATGTTCTTGTCGTTTGTTGATGTTTCTAAAAATCATACAACTAGTCACCTTAACAAATGGAAGTTTTTTTTTTTTTTTATACCACGACGGTGGCAAACAGACGTACGGTCCGCCTGATGGTAAGCGGTTACCGTAGCCTATGGGCGCCTGCAACAGCTGCTGCCAGGAGCATCACGAGCGCGTTGCCGACCATTAAGAAACCTATAGTAGTTCCTAGTTTCTGTTATTGATAAACATTGTATGCATAAAATACAAGTACCTACCTGACTTACTATTATCCTCATATTTTATATGACACATTGCTTTCATGTACAAATATGAAAATACAAAACTTTCCCCATAATATTCTGCAACATTTATTCCTTTCCCCACATTTATAATTCCTTATTTACTGGGACTATTTTTAGTGTTATAACAGGTGTGTGGCAAGCATTAAGGTTTATTAAATTACGTAAGTAATCCTAAACAAAGTACTGTGCTAGTCTATACTAATACAAAATTGTGCAAACAGTCCCCACATACGATACGGTAGACTTGCACAAGTCTGAAATTGTGCAGTATACATGAGGTTGTGCGGTGAAGACTAGACTTTTCAAAATCAATCTCTAAATGAAAAAAGTTGCTGCGGTTAATGAGAACCGAATTCTACGAAGGCAAACCCTGAGATATCAGCTATACTCGAGCCAAAATATAATATCTAGGATAATATTGAAAACATCTTTTAGTGTCTGTTTTTGTAAAACCGATTTTTGGATTATTATGAAATGTATAAAATAAGCTGCACTGTTTCAGCTTAATGCCACTAATGCCTAAGAAAATATACTAAAAATTAAATTTTACGTGATATTAAGTAATTGAGAGTGATTTGTTTACAAACACAACATTGATTATGCTCTGAGTGTAGGAAAACAAATAACCATTTACTATGCAATTCACATATAGACTACATCATTATTCACTCAGTATAACGGAATATATAAAACTCATAATTTTAAGGTAGTTTTAAAATATATTCTCATCTACTACATTCATACAGCTGCAATCGTTACATCGTTCATAGTTGAAAGTGATCGTTTGCTGGGTGAAGTAACGTCTTTTTTAAGAAGTTATTTAAAAATTAATATGCTACAAAATATGTTATTGACTGCATTAACGCCTCTGAGTGTAAAGAATGAGGTAAATATATACTTATATATTATGAATTAATTTTAGTATTTAGATGATTCCTGGTAGCCTTATATTTTGTATTAGTTGTAATTATAAATTTTCACACGTAAATTATTTACATGTAAATGTTGTTAAGTACTAAGATATAATACGAAATTATAATAAATATTATTTAATTAAGTAGAATTATGTAATGTCCTAGCGGGATTTCCGATTAACTTAATGCTAGTATTTTATTGTATGTGTGGGTCAAGAACTATACAATTGACTACCGCTGTTATTATATCAAATTTAACGACTTTGTTTCAGGCAAACAGCTGGGAAAACCAACCATTTGCGACTGTGTGGCCTGAAAAACAACAATTGAAATCAAAAGGTGGGTTATATTTTATTATTTTGTTTTATCGATACGTTTGCCCAAAATGAGCCAATATCAATCAAAGTGTAGGTACGTATCTTAATTCTAATGATTAATTATAAACCAGTACGTACCTATCTTAATTCTAATGATAAATAATTATTATAAACCAGTTTAATAGTGCTTAAATGAAATAAAACCGATTTTATTTATGCTGTGCCCTATTGCCTTAAGTTGGCACAACATGTGAAGGTGGATTTAACTTCCAATGGAAAAAAGTTCGAAGGTATTTGTATCTCAATGTATAGATAGGATTGATTAAAATACAATTATTACAGTATTACATTGATTTTTGTTTATGAAACTTAGCTATATTTGATAGAAGTCACTTGTAACGTTTTAATACCAAATGAAAATATTTAATCGACAATTATAATGAAGTACAATTGTTACTTTTTCTATATGTAACGATCAACTTTCCAAGCTATTTTCTACCTATATTGTTTAAAAAACATCCTTAAAATGTTTAATTTGTCTGCATCATAAATATACTTATCTATAGTTCGTCGAACAAAATAGATTTTTCTTTCTATCCAAATGTGATCAAAGTTTACTTGACCAGTGATTTATTCAAAATTTATATGTGTATTATTTTCAGATATAACAAGAACAATAAAGAAGAAACCGAAACGCGTCCGTACTGCATTCTCAACTGAGCAACTACGGACTTTAGAAAGAACATACTCTCGCTACAAATACATAGATTCGGATAAAAGAAGCGAATTGGCCAAATACCTAAATATCGGAGAGAAAAGTATAAAGGTATGGTTCCAGAATAGACGTATGAAAGAAAAGAAAGAGTCATCGGAATCCAGCTGCGATTCATCAAGTGAATCTTTAGGTAATGAAACACAATCAGTAACTGCCTCGCCTCCACTTCAAACAAAGCCTGAACAAGATATTCAATATAATAATAATCATTATTATCCTTGTAATACAGCAGAACATTCTTACCAACTACCCTCTTATTATGTTCATCAAAACATACAAGAGACACAGGCACCTAATTTTTCTGCATTTTATAATGATAGTAACATCTATCCAACACATTACTATCCTATTGATATGAATTACGCATGTGTAGAAGGCAATGGTTTCAATCAATATGGCAATGAAATGAACCAATATTGGGCATCAAATTTTAGTTCATATTATACTCCAATTTAGTTAATATTTTGTATGAGTATAAGGTTATAAATAATTAATATATTTTTCTATTTATTTCTTCATTATTAAATTGTGTTCGCCTATGTTTTATAGGGTTAAAATAAATATTTAATTTATTTCTTAAGCTTGACTTGTATGTTTCTAATTTAATTTATAGATAATTTTATTATGTTTTTATTAATAAGTTAAACCAGTGTATAAAGCTTATTTTTGTATGTAAGAAAATAGGTTAGATTTTATTTTATTAATCTAAATAAAGGAAATGTTTATCGTGTTTGTTTATTAACTATAATTGTATTATTTATTTTAACTTAGAATGAACTATTTATTTTAATTTATTCTTTAAATACCTTGTTTTTAATTTATGAAGTTTTATACTATTGTAAATAAAATTGGTCATTTAATTGAAAATAATTGTAAGTTAAATAATACATTCATGCACTTTCTATTCTATACTTTAATATTCTAATCCTGAGTCTATAACATAAAATCTTTGTTTCCATAAATTCATAAACTTATCTTATTTCTAAAATTATGTAAAAAGATAAGAAATTTCTTGTAACAATTGTAACTAGTGTACTGAAAAATATTTTTTAAATAAAATGTCTACAATTTATTATTGTCGTGTCATTTGAATACCTTCATTTGATTAAAAAAAATATATTTTTTAATTTAAACACAAGATTTACTTGATTTTGATTTGACTGAAATTTATAGTAGGTATTTTAAGCTACCGCTAAATTTTTACTTGACATAAAATAAGTAACCATTTTCCAATCCATTGATCAATTTCAATATCGTTGTCAAATGTTTGAAAAATTGTATTTTTTTATCCTATCCAATATCAAAATTGTGAGGTTAATAGATAGTTTGTAAATGAAACCATATATATTATTATAAATACTTACAATAATTTATTAAAATATACATTTAACCTTATTTATACTATAATATAAAAATACCTAAACCACTAACTACACTATTTCTATTGGGATTTATTTAACAATAAAAATGTTAACAAACAAATTAACTTAAAACTAGATCATTATCTAAAGACTAGATTATCATATTCGTCTATGTGATGCAGATCAAGTTCAAACATTGTTTTTTGAAACTCACTCGACCGATAACTCACTTGTGTGTTTAAGACTCTGTTATTTGACCCCTCAAGTTTCAATAATTAGCAATAATTTGATACATTTCAATTTCTATATATGTTAAACTAAAGTATTATTTGCTCGATTTTATCTTTAATGTTCATAGTTTAAGACCAAATATAAAATGTTTCAATATTTAGTAGCATTAGCATTGGGATACTGAACAGCAGTAAAAATATACTGAGGGCTAGGTGACTGCTGCTGAAAATTATAAGGTATTATAGGTTTAACATGACAATCACAATTACAGCACTTTTTCGGAAGACTTTCTTGGATCACAGGTGGTATTGATGTACCAGAAGGTGTAGACACCATGTTCACAGGTTTCCAAATAACTCCACCAGTAGTATAGTATGGTTGAGCATAAAAAGGTGACACTGTCGGTACCACAGATATATAACCTGGATTATTTGGAATTATGTTTGGAACTTGCATTTGCTCTGCTACAGAAACGTTGACTTTTCGACTTGAAAGGTCTTCTGGTAACATCTGTTCCATAGATTTCATTTTCTTTGGTTTTTCATCAATAGCTGGTTTGATTTCTTGTTCTTTAACTATAGGTTTATCGAAATTTAGTTTGTTATTCGATTCTTTATATTTCTTACACAAATTCATAGAATATTCTGCCGAACTGATGTTCCTATTTGGTGTGTTTGGATGCCGTGGTCTAACAAAATAAGGTGAACTATTCATGTTAACTTTTGTTCCTTCAAAGGCCTTAAATCCTGAATCTGCAATAAGTAGTCCTGTTTTTCTACTACATGATGCATTGGTCATCATAGTTTCGTCACTATTAGTCTTATTAGCGTCAATCAGTAATGGTAATGAGTACGGTTGTTGATCATTAACTGATGGTTTACCAACATTATTTAATTGATCTTTAGCAAATTCCTGTGACTGTCGATTACTTGGTTCGTCATCAAATTCCTTGCCTGTCATATCTTTTTTTTCTTTCATACGTCGGTTTTGGAACCATATTTTGACGGCTCTTTCTGGTATATTCAAAGCTAAAGCTACTTCCTTACGTTGGGCGTTGCCAATGTAAGGGAACTTCTTGAACTGCACCTCTAAATAGTTCACTTGGTCAGTTGTAAACGCGCTCCGGAATCTCTTCACTTTTTTAGGGCTCATTCTTTGTTGATTTTCCATCTGAAACAAACAAAGTAAATAAATTGAAAAAATACATCCGAATATTTAATTAGGTACGTTATCAAATTAAGTAGATGAATTAGTCCTCCCAGATTTAACATCATTCATTGCCATTGTTTTTATATGTCCACTAATCAATTAAATTAATATACCTATAATTAAATATAGGTAATGCTAAAGAATACAAAATTAAAAAATATTAAATTATTGTGTAATTTATTTTAAACTACAAAACTGGTACGCAATAAGTTAAAGCTAACAGTCGTTACTATTTATAAGATTGATATTGCGTATTTGTTTCAAGTTTTTTGGCACTATATCAATTAGTAGATACAAAAAAAACAACCAAAGGAAATGTAAATAAATAAATAGAAAGATATATAAATAAATATAAACAAAAATCTTACCATATTCATTTTATAATCCGTATTTACAACAAAACCATTTCCAGTATGCATATTCACAAAGTCGGTTCCTTCATTCGACCACATGTATTTCATTATCAATGAATAAAGACACCACTGAACAAGCAACTAAGCATTTTAAACTGATTACCTACTATATATAGTTATGATTGGAAAACCATTATTTAATTACAATATTACTAATCATATACAATTAACTAATTGTTAATAGAGATAGTACATTATATCGTAATGTGGGTAATTAAATGTTGAATTATTTAATGTCTGTTGTTGTAATGATATTCTAATTTACACGCGACCTATATCTAATTACATGCTGTTGATAATTTTTGAATAATATTGGGTAGGTACCCGTAATTATCGCTTTTGTTGTGTATTATCCAATAATGCCAAATCGAATGTCAAATATAATCGAATAACAATAAAATTGTGTGTGATTTTAGTGAATATAATTTTTTAAATTTTGAGTTTTTCTTCATTCAATCAAACAACCATTCGATATTTTGAACACTCGATTTATTGAGTCTACGTTTTTATAAATGTTAGATTTATTAATTACTGGATATTTTGAACGTTCGAGTAATTAGACTTTCGATGTATAGTGTTCGATCAATTTATATTCGATTAGATATTTGTTGCAATTCGATTTGGCATGATAGTACACCCGTTTTATGTAAACTATTTATTATATTTATAATCTATACTAATATCATAAAGCTGTAGATTTTCTTTGTTTGTTTGGTTGAACGCTAGGATCTCAGGAACTACAGGTCTGATTTGAAAAAATCTTTTACTGTTGTATAGCCCATTTATCGAGAAAGGCTATCACGCTACGGACGGATGGAGGGATGGTCATGACGAAACTATAAGGATTCCGTTTTTGCCATTTTCCTAAAAACACTTTGCATGTGGTTTTTTCCTATAATTGGTTGTGCAGTTAGATTTAAGACACAAATACATGTAGATCCTATCTGTGTAACATCATAATATATGCCTATCTACTATATTATTATAAAGCTGAAGAGTTTGTTTGTTTGCTTGTCTTTTTTTTTTTTTTTAAACAACGCCCGCACTAGGGAACAAGCCCTGTGTCGCGGGGAGCTTTACAAACATGAAACTAACGGACACAAAGTAGACTAGAAACAAATATCTATGAATCACACAAATATTTGTCTCGTGTGGGAATCGAACCCACGTCACCCAGCACGGCGATGTAGTGGCGAGGCGACCACCTTAACCACTGCGCCACGGTGACAGTTGACAGTTGTTTGTTTGGTTGATCGCTTGGATCTCAGGAACTACTGATCCGATTTGAAAAATTCCCTTAGAGTTCGATAGTCCATTTATCGAGGAAGGTTATAGGCTATAAGGCTATATAACATCACGCTACAGACAATAGGAACTGAGCAGTAGCCAAATAAAGAACGAGGGGAGCGTAGTCCCGCACGACTTAAAGTAATGTAAAATAGATACTTTTTATGATATCTTGATAATGAAAAGGATGATTAAATATATAGGTATCATAACAGTCTTTCCGATCTCTAAATAGTATAAAACTAAGTCTTTTTTTGTTTGTCTATATGATCGCAAAGGTTTCCCCCAAATTAGGCATGCGCGTTCCTCGGGCTTGTGAGCGACGCATTTTGCTGCCCTACGGCCGGCGTGTGTGGAGAATGCACGCGACGTACACACGGCGCCCGCGCTACTCACACGCTCGAGGAACGCGCACGCCTAATGTGGGGTCAGCCTTACTCCTCCTTCAACTCAAGCATTCAACCTATTCTGATGTGGTTTTCGCCATCAGTTATTATAATCAGATAATTCACGGACTGTTTTAGGTTAAAAACTACTATTATATATTATTATAGTTATTGTCTATAATAAGAATATGGTACGTTACCAATAAAGTACGCTAAAAACTTAGTTTGGTTTTAATAAATTAAGTAAGTATGCAAGAATATAGAATATATCAAGCAGTTAATGTAATGTAAAATTAACTTTTTAAGAACATCTTTAACTAAACATCTATACAAATATATAAAATCGATTTTCTACAACCCTCTCTAGTTAGAGGAGAGGAGACCCGAGCCCAGCAGTGGGACTTAAGGGGTTGCTGATGATGATGATGAATAAGTATGTACTTATATAAAATGCTATTCTTTCTATATAAAATTGAGGACACAATCATAGTTTTTTGTGTTGCTATGATTTTAGATTATAAGCGTTTTATATGTTATAATACGTTGAATGGTTGAGTTTCTACTCAACCATTCAACGTATATTTTGATGCGGTTTTTGCTGTCAGTTAGATAATTTTTTTACAGAATGTTTTTAAGTTAAACACTTCATTGATTGCCTAGTATAATAATCATATAGTAATTGTCTATATATACTAAGAATAGATTGTCTCTCGTAATGGTGGAAATAAGGTGTGGCCTTTGTCTAACAGTGGACGTTATTGACCTGATATGTTGATGATGATGATGATAGAAATAATTAAATTTAATGAGTAATTAACAGGATTTTTTTTTTATAAATGTACTAGACTAAAAACTTGGTAAGTAAGTTGTGATAAAGATATTAAATTATTGATTAACATTTAATATTTCATTTTTTTTTATATATTAGAAATAAAACTCTCTTATCTCCTGAAATTCTAGTAACTAATTTAGTAGTTTTAGATAACTTAAAATTCTTTCAAATTTAAAGTTTTTGTGGATAACTATTTTGAAATAGAAATGTAGTATATACTCGTAGTATACAGGTAGGTACGAATGAAAACTTAGTTATTGAATCTGGGAACAAATTATTTATTTACAATATTGACAATAATAATTAGTACTTAAAACTATCTTAACACTAATATTCTTCCTCATTTTGTATACTCCTAATCCAAGATAAGTCCCAACTCTTCTCAATGATATCACTTGGCGCACTTGTTGAAGACACTTCCTCTGTTTTCATTGCATTCACTGATTCGGATGATAACTCTTTAACCTCGTTCTCATATGCAGGATAATGTTGTACTTGAAGATGTACTTGCTGGTAATGAGCGTGGCATTGATCCTCCGAAATGTACTCAGGAGGCTGATACATATTCTGAACTGGGACCGGAATATGTGACATCGTTGTAGACAAATTTGCAACGGGCATCGATGTAGAAGTAGAAGATGTTGGAAACTGTTCAATGTAAACACCTCCCTGGTTGTAAATTTCATTTGGAATACTCGGATACTGTTCGTGAATGAGCATGGGTGTCTGGATATTACCCATTTCAGGTGACAGTTCTGAAGTACTAGCTTCTTCAGAGTCTTCCAAACTCTCAGCCCTGTCCTTCTTTTCCTTCATACGGCGATTTTGGAACCAAATTTTAATGGTTCTTTCATTTAAATGTAGAACATCTGCAAGCTCGATGCGGCGGGCTCGGTCCAAGTAACGGGTTCTCGCATACTCTTGTTCAAGCTCCATCATTTGCTGACTCGTGAATGCAGTCCTGATTCGCTTCTGCTTTTTCACTCCTCCAGATGTTTTGTTACTGGTCCATGTAGGTGTCTGAGACACAAATCTTCCAACAGCTGATTGATTTGACCAGTGGGATCCACCGATAAGTTGACCATTTTGAGTACGGATAAGGTTTGGTGTGCCAACAATTTGACCGTTAATGCCTCTTGTGACGTTCACGCTGTTGTAACCGTTCGGCATCACATTTCTTTGGTAAGGGATGTTCATATAACTTGGTGGGTTGTATACGATCTGCTGGTTCAACCCGTTGACATTGTTGAAGCCGCTGGCGACATGTTGCACGGCAGGGACGGTGCTTGTATCCACTTGCACTGGTATAGTGCTTTGAGACGGCAACTCCGTCCATTCTAACGGCTGTAGAAGAAAAGAAAAAAACATTATTAATTACAAGTAAATATATTTTTCTGAAAAATTGCTGAAGATTAACACTTGAAATGGGAAAGTTAAAGTCAAATAACTTCTAGTGATTATCAAGCAAAAACCTCTAAAACTGAAAATTTAATTAAAATTCAAATTACCGTTGTATTCTGCAAATGATCTGGACTGATTGACTGGATATTATTCCACTGATCATCACTCCCGTTGCTAGTACCATTGGTCCCAGCATACGGGGTTGGAGTCGAACATTGACTGGACGTAGACTCAGGCATAATGAAAACTAATTAAAGTAGGTAGTAACGTTCACTACGAAAGCTCAAGTGATTATGATAATTTTCCAAATTGTCCTTGATTTTTATATGTTTTGGCGAGTCCTCTAAGTCAGGGTAATTAGCAAACTAGAAAGCTTGATCCTTCGCTAGGTCATTAGTGATTAGGGTTGTTGACAACTTACGGTGTTATTGTTATCACTATTGGTGGTTTTTATTTTAAACTATTCTATATCTGTTAGATTATTTTTATCATATATATCATAATAAATTCAAATACATAAATTGTATATGTTTAAAAAAATCACGTGCATCTCTTGAGATAGATTCAAATACGTGTATGGTAATTATGCGAATGTTTACTTAGGTATATATATTATGAGTTTTGATTTAAACAAGATGTTAACAGCTATTAAAATTTTGTATATTTCATACCTGTAAAATAATACTGTTATCTAAGCCTACTAAAGTATCCTATTGCTGGACAAATCCACAAAATTTTTAATTTTAATATTCTGAAACGAAACATTATTCTCATTCCTTTTAATGCCTTCCGTGTATATTTAGTGTTCTATATTGGCAAAACAAAAAAAATAGACTTCTTCATCAATAAAATACCAAAATACTGGGTGACTGATGTTCTATGACTAAATTTATATTTGTGAAACACAATACTTTATACTAGATGTAATCACTAATCTAATGAACAATTAAATGCAATAAGTTTAAGTACCTCATCTTAACTACACCACGACTCTAACTGCGCGTTTATTAGGGTCATTCATTATTACCTATAATGTGTTATTTTACTACAAATAACTATTAAAAAACAGAAGATATTTTGAGCCTTGATTATAATGATATGAATTTCGCTACTAGATTAAGTTATTCTTTTGCACACAGAAAACTATTACTTTTTATTTTTTACGACACGCTTTCATTTAACCGGTAATAAAAAATTGTATCTACAAATATTTTTCTGATTGAGATACGAGAGAGAACAGAGGTATGAAAACTACAATAAAGAAAAATCTGTGAAAAGCTGTAAAAACGCCATCTAGTAGTAAACTTGGTTATTACAGAGAAGGCTTTGAAACGAGCTTGCCAGCGTACAAGGGAATGTCTGCACCCCAACGGTTCTTACTGTACAAAGATGGTTGAATTCTAAATATATACATTTCAAAATAAAATACTGAATGCATCACTATATTATTATATTATGTTTTTTTTTTTTTCTAAAAAAAATGTACACTGGCTGGTTTCGCGTTTCAGTGGTTTACAACGTTCGTGCATTCTGTATTATGTTTGAAATGCGTACAGATGGCGTAGTCCGCATGTTTGAGATGAAAAGCTCGATAAATAAGAAATCTCTTAAATAAAAAATAGGACAATTTCGATATCCCGACAAGCAAGAAGACGTATACGAGTATATGGTATTCAATAACATACTATGAATGACTTAATAGGTACTAAACCGAATCCATTATTATCAAAAATTAATAGTTAAGTGGAAGCTACGTATTAGTAGTCTGTAGTGATTAAAGAATCGTAAAAATACTATTTTTACCTGATAATAGTCCTAATAACGATTAGGTCTAGTTAATTGCGTACAAGATATAGTAGAGGTGTACGTAACTACAAGTAATAACTTTTTTTTTAATACATAATAGGATAACAATTTTCCCTAAATCATGTTAATTTGATTAGCTAAGAAACCTAGGGCTCTTTCCTTAATTGATAAATTAATTTCCAAGCAAATACCATAGTTTGACTTTAATCAAATTATACATTTTATGTACAACTTAATAATTGGCTAATATATAATATATATAGATTTACTACCTAATAACATCAGAAATCTTATTCAAAACAAATCAACCTGATTTCCTTACACTTTCATATCAATATCAACCGTATACATACCTATCTATCTACATAATGTATGTACAATAGACCGACGAATCCAGACATGTACTTACATACGAATCGTCGCAACGGTTGACGAATGTAGAATATTTCGGCAAAGTACTTTTACTGTGGCCTATGCCTGAGTTTGCTTATATTGAATAAACGTGAGTTGAATAGAGAACTAGGGCTGCCACCCGTGTTGGTGTTCGTTTATTTATTTTTAAAATAGATAACTTATTCTTGTCTATCTATCTTAATAAAATGTATATGATATGTTTGCATAATAAGTAAATTATTACATCAAATGGAATTAAAAGTCAGTACCTATGTCCTATAAAAATTAGTATATAAAAACAAAAGAAATGCAATCAGTTTCAAAATCCACATAAATGAAATAAAATAATTGAGCTATGGTGGCTGAATGGATAAGAAACCGGCGTGCAAATCACGCGGTCCGAGTTCGATCCCGACCGGCAGTACCAATGTGGATACCACTTTGTGGAATTTATATGTACTAGTCAAGTGACTTACCATGTGCTAACGGTGAAGGAAAACATCGTGAGGAAACCCACATACCCTAGAAGAAATTCTATGAGTATGTCTGATCCACCAACCCGCACTAGGCCAGCGTGTGTGGATTATGGCCTAAACCCTCTCAGCTCTCTAGTTAGAGGAGAGGAGACCCGAGCCCAGCAGTGGGACTTAATGAGTTGCTGATGATGATGATGTGATTAGTAAAATGTCCCAATGAAGAATTCATTGAGAAATTTTAAACAAAGAAATCTTAGATTATTAGAAGTATTTTGATAAAAATATCCTCAGTTAAAGTTTAAAGCTATCAAAGCTAAGAACTATTTAACTATAGCGGACGAAATTTAAAAACTAAAACTCATTGAATCAAAAATATATCCACATAAGCCAACAACAAATAGGTAAATGGATAAAAGGCGGAGTCTTCAACAAAAGAATAAAAAGAGACGAAGAGAACTGTCAATCATGACAACAAAAGGGATTATCCGGCACTGTGGATACTTGTTTATATCTCTGTATGGGTACATCACAAGTATTTACACTCTTATCTTAGTAAACAACAATAGAAATAGATACACTAATCACTCTGTTTATTGAATTTGAACATTATTTTTTCTTCTCTTAATTAGTTTGTTTACATATTTGTGAGATAAGTTGGGTTATGTAGGTAAATAATCGGTTATGCTACCTGTTCTCGGTAAAGTAAACATGAAATTTTTACTTGTGTAAAATATAAAAAAAATTTGCTAAATATTGTTTTTATTTAGCAGTTTTGCACGGGTTTGCTAAAAATGTTAGGTAAAATTAATATTCCGTACGCTTTGTCGGGCAGTTAGAGTTATATTATCTAGTTAGAGTTAAACAACTTACTGTCTTAAATTTACCTAAATGTAGCAAAATCAAAACTGAATATTAGTATAGCGACTTCAATATTAGAATAGCAAAGACGGCCAAATTAGCAAACCTTTTTCCTAACAGGTAAGTACAAAATATGTTAGTACTGCAAGTAGTTATTTGCTTTAGGGCCGGTTTTACTACAACCTCTATCATATATCTCTATATATGGCAGATGGTGATACACAGACTATTATACTAATGCTAGATAGCTTATCTGAAACTTGATTGACACAATATTGACGTAGTTTCAGATATAAAAGTCTTACTTTACAAGACACTTGTCTACCAGTCGTGAAACAGGGCTTTAGAGTACAATTTTATTCCTAATACCATCTATCTATATAATATATCTATCTATTAGATTATAAAAATCATTCAATTAGCCATTTTATCTAGTATCATCGAAAAAAAAACTTTTCTCGATACGTGACAGCCCTGGATCACAGCCGCCGCGGAAGATCATCAATCATCGCGGCAAGACAATCACAACCGGTGGCACATCTGCCACGCTCGTCGCCGCTATGCCGCGTCGCGTCGTACCGCGTCATACCGCGTCGTGCCGCATGCCACGCCGCGCCATGCAAGCACTGTGACGATGCAAACTGCGACTATAAGGGATGCGTGATACTTCCACAATTGAGTTGATATTATTACGGAGAAACATAAGTAGGTATATTACTTATAACTGTAATGAATATCTGTAAATGAAATTTTCTATAAAACGAATAATTTCAGGAATATCTCATGTAAAACATTTTATAAGTATCTTACAAAATGTAAACACATATATTTCGTCATAGTAAAATTTACAAAAGCAAATTCTCTACCTATATGGCCAGGAGATAGGTGTAGATACTAATATCATTTTATAGTCTATTGAATGGCTACTTGTTTAAAGGCATTAATTGTCTTTTCTTTGTAATGTGACCGTTGTTTTTAAATTACCGTGAATTTTCACCACAAATTCGCATAATAAAAGTTGTGTTCAAACATTTCTAAACAAAAAACACGTAATTTTTAATAAAACCTACAACACAGCTATGTACATAAACATTAATAAGGCCAACCCTCTCGGTTTTAATCTCGCCATACGCACCTTGTTATTTTCTCGTAAAATATCACTTTCCATATTTCACTAGTGGAAAATTGTAATATCGTGGGCCGTCGTCTTAATAAACATTTTTTTTCGTCATATGAAAATGACATTTGGGCGTCACGTGTCACATTGATGAAAAAATATAAAAGAAATGATGGGATCGACGGGAGCCAGCTACCCGGAGGTTATTCCTTGTCTTTATAAGGTATTGTGTCTAGCTATGTGTATATGTGTATGGTACATACAGATATGTGAAGATGATTACTGTACAAGTGTAGAATTATATTCTTGTTATTAACAGCAAAATGGTGAAATATATTGTCAAAAAAAAACGTAAAATTGATGTCATAATCAAAATACGTTCGTGATTTGCATGAATACGGTAATATAAAAAAGTTTCTCGTGTAATTTGTATAATCTTTGGACTTATTAGTAATTTTATTTAAAACTAGCTGTTATCCCCGGTTCCACCGTGTGTAATGCGGTTCCTATGACCACAGAATCTCAAATCAGAATCAGTACAATTTTCTCATTTTTCTTCATTAGAATTTTCGTCAGAATTCATGAAAATTTTAAAAACGATCTAGTTTTGCACACAGCAAGAGCATAGGTAATTCCTTTTAGAGATACTTCCATGCTTAATGTAAGCTACATTTTAATCTGAAAATCTAATAGGTAAACATATTTTAAGTAAAAAATCCTTTGCAAAAGTAAATAAAAAACTATCATACTAATATTACAGTACATTTGCCCACGTATTACAGAATAAAGAATATCGCAGACGGGCCGATTGCGTTTGACAAATGAGTATCATTATTTGACAGACGTTAGATCGGGCCGCAGTGTCGACATGCTGTTGTCTTTTGTTTTATTAAACCCACCCCACAACATTGATGCTGTGAGGGATGACGGTACATAATACGATGTAAGTGTTATGAGGTAAACTTTCTTGTAAGTGCTCGGAATATTTCGGTCGGATTTGTGATCAAAGTGATTTATTTTAGAAATGAAATCAAACAGCATGTATTCATCTAGATTACAAAGTAACTCTAAGCCGAAAATCGTCAGTTAAAAATGATTGAAAAATTATTGTCATATTACCAAGCTAATGGAACGTTTTTTATAACGTAACCGAAAAATACAAATAAGGTTCTATCAAATATCGTCTAATATTGCAAAGCTAAATATATTATGTTTTATCTAACTTTTTTGTAACGCATCTTAGGTACTTCACAAGACAATTTCACATCCGAATGTAGTAGGTATTTTTAACCTGAAATAATGTATAAAGTCTTTATAAAGCACACGAATAGATTCAAATTAAAGAAACATAAAGTTTATGTATGTATTAATTTCGCTTTAGGCTATCAAACTAACTTGCACTGAATCTCATAAAGATTTTAGAAACCAATTTTTCATAACTATGTTACTTATAATCTTATTTTTTTAAAAAGAAAAGCCAATGTATCTCCGCTGTAATTGAATCGTTAAACTCCATTAAGCATATTAATTAAGCTAAAACAACTATATAAAGGCAAGAACGCACCGTGAATTCATTATAGGAACGAATCATCGGCTGTCTATTATACAGCCAGGGCTGCCACAAAGCCGGATACAGCGACAAAAGGAAACGCGAGCCCGAAGCGAAATCTCGCGAGCCATAAATCATATACGGAAGCAACCCTAGATTCAAACTCAAGGGGTTCATTTTAATGCTTTAATATTTATCTGATATTATTATTTTTAATAATGTTCTATTTATAAAAATAATGTATATTTATTTCTTTATAAAATTTAACAAAACTTATGTAAGTAGAATTGAATTTTGTTCTAGAATTATAACGATCTCTTTCAAGATACTGTTCAATTATTATTATACCTATGTATTTCTTTTATTCGTATAAAAATTACAATAAAATTTTTGTTTATTGTCTTAGTGTCAATAATATTTATAATTTTGTGGTCTGATTCTTGAAACAAAGTAAGTATCTATTTGCTTACTTTAAACTTTCGCGTTGCATGATCACATGAATTTCTGTTATATAATTCAAATAACAACTTTGTGCTATTGTCAGTTTTTTTATTTGATTTTTTTAAACATTTAATTATTCTGCTAATCCAAAAAAATGTTAATAATGATGAGCACGTACTTATATTACTGTCAATTTAAAACCTCCATGGAATTCGACATACAAATTACGAATAGCAATATGCAAATGGTCAATTAGATGACAACATTAAGTAATAGTTACCCGTAATATTAGCATTTGCGTAATAGCCTACTAATTATAAAATATATCACGACTTGTAATTAGGTAGTTATATATAGGTACCTTGTTAATTGGGCCCACTTATAATGAGTACGTAATTAATTAATTTTGCAATATGTCATTACAATCATTAGATAATATTGTATGTAGGTAAATTGAAGGTAATTAACAAAATAAGTGAATGATTTTTCTATGAAAAAATAATTAATGTAATTTAATTAATTAATTACACTTACCTGAATAATTTAGGGAATATTAATTGTATCCTAGGCAATTTAGAAATAGATACATTTTGCGAAAATAATTTGCAAGTAATTATGTAGTTACCAGTAGTGCGCAGTTAAATAATAATTTGTTGATAAAATACTTTTGGATAGTATTATTAGTATTATTTAATATTATTTAGCCTACCTTATTACAAAAACATAATACTTATCTTTATAAATAAGGCATACTATGAACAATAATATAGCATTATTGGCAATAGCAATTGATTAATAATGTATGAATAAATCGTAATTATTTATTGTGTGTTAATTAAGAAGAAGATTTTAAAAATATTTTTTGTTCAGATTGGTGCTACTAATTTTCCAAAAGATATCCCCATGTGGACTTTACAAAGTAACTTTTGTGTAATCTGCGGTGGAGTTTTCCTTTAGTAGATAAATCTTTTCTTTAAAGCGTCCACATTAGCTAGAGAATGCCTAAGTATAAAGTATAATACTTCTCTAGATAATGTAAATAGTAGTTGTAAATAGTAAGCATTTTACTGATCCTGAAGTTTGCAATTTTCAATTGATTGCATATATTATTCATGTCCCTAAATAATATTAGTTTCCAAATTCTTGCTTAAGAACGTATAACTATGGTATACATCAAAATTGTTTTGTTTCTGTAATATAAAGTGTCCTACTTCGATCACTTCGTATATATCTATGGTGTAATAGTGAAAGATTTCACACAGTGTTCATTTTTGATTATTCTAAAGTTTGGGTTTCGCACTAGCTATAAATGTTTAATACATTGCCAAAACAAATTAAAAATATAACTGAAGGTGAAAAAACGTTTGACGACGTTGAATTCAAACGAAATTCGTTTATTCGCAAGAATCTTCCCACTCTACAAATCCTGTATCGATGATTAGTATCCTTGTAAACCGTCGAGCTCTCCGCGCTCTTGATAAATAGTCAGAGGCTGGCGATAGGCCAACGTCGCGGAATAATCAAATTTTGTTCCCAACGCTGCCTCTGCGTCGTGTCTTTTATGGATTTTATTCCCCCTAACAAGATGCTTGAGGGTTGCGGTTGCTTGAATTAAATTGTCGTTGATAAACTCCTACGTGCTTCTGGAATAAAAGTGCAACTTGAGTAGGTCGACGCCATATCGTAAACACCGCGGTTTACGGTTTTGTTTACAGTTTTTACCCGACTGTCAGGACGGGTATTGTTTTTCGCGCGTATCTTGTATGTTTGTAAATTTCTTTATTCCCACGAATCTTCCAAACGGCTGGATGGATTTTGACAATCAGGGTATTGTTATATTATCCTAGAAAACTCAAGTGTCCTTAGATTTTAAGAATAAAAAGACTTAAACGGCTGGCTCTCGACGCCAAATTGTAAGTATTAGTGGTTGTCAAAATAAAGAGAATCAAAAGGAGATTACATATTATTCAAAAATACATTATACATAATTGAATGGTTCCAAATTGTAAGTAGTTCTATTTTTTTTTTTAACCAAACCTATCGAGTAGAGTATCAAAATAAAGGGAATCAAATGGAGATTACAAATATATACATACTATGTTATGTATATTTTAAATTTAATCAGGTATAATAATATTACAATAATTTTACGGTCTTTTTAGTGCTCTCTGTTGATTTTTTGCAGTCGAGTTATTAAAATTATTTTATTATATTTACTTGTTATTTATTTTTTGTGCAGTGTTTTTATATAAATTTGGAACAAAAAGATGCTTCAAGTATTAGACTGATTTTTACGTAGACTTCTTAATCTAATAAGATTTCAAATTTCTATTCCAACTAGAACGATAGCAAGTTTTAATATGATTCTAACAAGAAAACTAAGGCCAATAAGAGTAGGCATCATTCATATCCATACACGTCAATAGTAACGACGTGTTTATTTTCCAACTGAAGTTCACTGGGCCCGTGTTCGGGCTAACAATCTTTATAAATAAAGCGAGCCCATTGCCTATTCATGACCGGGCAGAATTCACCCCCCTCCCCGCTGTCAGTTCACCCCCGTATCAAACAAGCCCCTTCATGTCAAATACTCCGCGCCCCGCGTCTGTCAAACTCTTCGCCAGCGTTTGACAGGGATCCTCCCTCGCCCGCGGGGAGGCGGAGAGCCACCTTTCCCAGAGTAATACCAATCGAAAACATACCTTGACTGTAAGTAACAAAGTGTAATTTTACTTCAGTGGTTGTTCTTCCACCCGCGCTGTCACGAGTCTAGGTGCAGGCGCCACGTCGAATGATGGATGACGTCAGGGAAGGTCGGCAGCATCACATGTCATTCATGTGTACACAGGCGTAAGGGATACGTTTTTCGCGTGACGATATAATATTGGTGATATGCAAATTTGCTGTCGTTCGCGTCGAACTGCCACCGATTGTATCGGTATTATAGTTTAACGCAGTATTGAGTTTATTAGTACACTCATAGCTCTAAAAAGGCTCAAATTATTTAGATTCAAATGTAATCTTATGAAATATAAACGATTAGACATTTGTATCAAATTTATATCATTAATTAGTAATTTACCTTCATTAGAAAGAGGAGAGGCCTATGTCCAGCAGTGGACTGCAATAGGCTGAGATGATGATGAAAATAATGAAGAATCGGATCATTAACACGTTATTATAAGTTCATGATATACTATCGTATTCATACACAATTAATTTATTAATTTATTCTCTACTATTACTATAACTCACTATATCGATCTGGACTTTCATCTTTCCAAACCTATAGGTATGTCAGATTTTCTGCCATGTTTTGAGCAGTCGTTTATTGCAGAGATACGTAGACGATGTCATTTCATTCAATTAAATGTTTGAATTATGAACTAACGGCTTCAGTTAGCCTCATTTAATATAAGTTTATAATAAGTGTTTGTGCGGTTCAGTTAACAAGAGCGTTGCCCCCACGAGTTCTCTAATGTATACTTTATGAAAATTAAATATTTCACTCTGAGCTCTGAGCCAGGGTGCCGCGGAGTGGGGATTACAACAAATTTGCATTATTTAATGGATACCGTGCGTGAGGATTTGTCAACAAATTTACTTGTTTTGAACACACTTTGTTATTAATTTTGTATATTATAATAGAATTCTATAGAGAATACTTTTATTATTCACATTAGAAACAATATTGCTGCTAAAAATTCTCTGAAGTGAATACCTATTTAAATATTTTTATAAGATTATAAGTTTAAATTTAATTTTATAACACCTTTGTTGATATTTCAAAATGTCAGACCAATTAAATTACTTATAATTTGCCTATCATGACTCATGAAGAAACATTAAATTTCAAAATACATTATGTTATACCTATGCAATGTATAGCCTTATTAGATTTTTCTTATAAGATACGCAACTAGTTGGATTTTATTTATACTTATATTATAAAGCTGAAGTTTGTTTGGTTGGACATCTAATCTCAGGAACTACAGGTCCAATTTCAAAAAATATGTTAGTGTTGGATAGCTCATTTATCGACGAATGTTATGGGCTATATTTATAATGAGCTGATTATTATAGTGGCCAAACAAAGAAAGGCGGGAGCGAAGACCCGTGTAACGACTAGTTATACTATGGGATTGTACTAAGTTCAGTTGGAAATCTCTTAGTAAAGGTAGGGCTATGTCCAACAGTGAACATTCTACGATTGACATGATGATGATGGTTACTTACTTAAGTATTTTTAATGCTAATAATGTCTAGCAAGTTCACAGCTCACCTGATTATAAGTGCTAACCATTCAATATACCCACTTAAGGGTTATGTCAAACTAATTAATCATAATTATGTGTATAATGTCATAATGTTAGAATTAATTGCCAACGTTACTTGGAAACATAAGTACAAACAAGTAATTCTATAGCACATGTTTTTCTTATAAGATTATCCATGGCTTAGTGTTCAATGTTTACCTGTTTTAAATTTTAAATAGCCAAGTCTAGGTTTTGTTTGGCAGCAAACTTGAACTTAGTTCAGAAACAAACCGTTTGCCATACCACATTTTTCCCTTCTTTATTTTTTCATGAATAAAACAACAGATTTCTACTTCCTGCGGGTAAGTTCTCCCTTCCACCTTCGATTTATTCGTTGGATAAAGAAAACTTCTTTTAAAAATGTAGGTAAAGTTCCCTTTAATATTTTCCGTCTGTTAAATATTTCGCGGCCTGCCGTTCAAATTATGTGCATTTAAAATTGTGTTTTTATTTTCATTTTCTTTATTGTAAATAGCGCTTTTATTTTCACTTTTTGTTCAAGGTCATATTATTTTGCCAGAACCACTAATTTTATTAAAAAACCTATCTCTGTTCTGAGTATTAAACGGTAGAAATCATCATCATTGCAACCCATAAACGTTGCTGGGCACTGGTCTCCTCCAAAGAATGTGGAGGGAATTTATTACACACTGACGTCATATATAGCTAATAATTCACAATTATTATTTTAGCACTTATATGTAACGAGACGAGAGTATAAATAGCCCATAGACTAACATATTTGCTAAAAAAGTAGTTGATCCCTGTATATATTATTGTGAAAGTAATTGTCTAATTTATATCCTTTTATAATACAATAAATAAATCGAATCATTTCACATACAATAAAAAACAAAATTAAAAATTTTGAAAAAACCCACGACGATAACATCTATACAAAATAAGAAACGTAACATATAAAAAGGTTTAAATAACTTTATTTTAAATCCCCGACGAAAAGATAATAAGTAGCGTAAAAACAATCCCAAGAAAATCCGTCGGGGGCTGCCATACCCTGACTTAAAATGAACGAAAGTATTGCAGTTTTATGTATTTGATACCTACCTAATTATTAATAATATTATTAATATATATTTAATACTAGAAACAGTAATGATATTGGCAGCCCCCGACGAATTTTCTTGGGATTGTTTTTACGCTACTTATTATCTTTTCGTCGGGGATTTAAAATAAAGTTATTTAAACCTTTTTATATGTTACGTTTCTTATTTTGTATAGATGTTATCGTCGTGGGTTTTTTCAAAATTTTTAATTTTGTTTTTTATTTTAAATATTTTCAAAGAGCGCCCTATCTTACTAACTGTAAGTAACTCGTATAAAATTTTAGAACCTTGACAGATAAATAAAAGTTTTATACTAAGTTATAGTACAAACACATTTTTTTTTTAATTTGATGTTGCAGTAAGTCTTATAACTTGAAATTATCATTTTAATTTTCTTATTTTAAACTTTTTAATGAGCGCCTTATCTTACCATGTAAGCTCTAGAATGAATGGAATTTGCATGGAGCTTCGACTATATTATATATATTTTAATTTTTATTGACTTGTGTGCTCATCCGTCGCACAAAAGTCGCCGGAGCCCCGCTTCGCGGGGCTCCTACTTCTGGGTGGTTTGAAAAAAAAAATAACCCTAACCTAACCAGTCCGATTCGGATTGCTCTGAATCCGGGGTGTTAAGTTTAGCTATCGCACATTGATTGCCGTAGCCGGACTGCCTTTGGCGTTAGCGCAGATTTCCACCTATAATAGTTTGTATCTCGAAAACGGTGAGTGCTATCGCAAAAATGATGAAAATTTGGTTACACCCCGAGCACGGGATACCTGTAAGTTAGAATAAATAAGGTAGGTAGGTGTTTATATAACGTCAGTCTGGAATAAACTCTCACTCTTACTAATTTTTTTTAGGCTTATCATTGTATACCTCAGTACTAATATTCAGTGATATAACAACACGAGATCGGTTTTCGGATTTATTCCTTTACTTGTGCAACTTGTTATTGCTTCTGGCCAAATTTCATGATTCTAGGTCAACGGTAAGTTCCCTATAGATTATGATCGTCAAGATAAATCGTCAAAAATGGAGCATAAACAGCTGTATCTTTTGATTGCGTTAACTTAGAATTTTGATTTTTATTTTACGCCGAGGTTTTGCAGACCCAAGTATATGATATTAATTTCAGCTTTATACCTCTATGCGTTCTTGAGAAAAATATTCTAGACAGACGGACAGACAGACAGACAGACAGACATACAACGGAGTGATCCTATAAGGGTTCCGTTTTTTTCTTTTGAGGTACAGAACCCTAAAATTGCATAAACGGTCACCCATCTATGAACTGACCTTATCTGAAGTTGCTTAACCTCATGAGTGTAATCAATATCTCAGTACTACAATGCTACGTGTCCCTATACAGTAACAGGTATAATTATTTTACAGATAACTGTAACTATAAGTTTGCTTAGTCTATTGCAGCGCCCCCTGGCGAAAAAATACAATATCGTGTATCCAAAAGTTATCCTCGATAAATCACAAATACATTACAGAAAACCGTATCGAAATCGCTTTAATCGTTTTAAAGATAGGAGGGCACAAAGGTTTCAACGAAATCAACATAGGTTTGCCTAGTCTATAGCAGCGCCCCCTGGCGAAAAATTACAAAATCTTGAATCCAAAAACAATCCTCGATAAATCACAAATACATTACAGAAAACCGTATCGAAATCAGTCTAATCGTTTTAAAGATAGGAGGGCACAAAGGATTCAATGAAATCAGTGTATTGTAGCGCCCCCTGGCGAGCTATTAACATAACACCTATCTAATAACCTGTCCCCAAGAGCCGCACACACTTTACAGAAAACCGCATCTAAATCGGTCAAACCGTTTCCGTGATATAAGGCATTATGTTGGAACACACAAACACACAAACACACAAACACACAGCCTCTCACCCCAAACGCATATACCGTCTCCGTTCCGTCGTGGGTAAAAATACCGTACTTAATATTAATGAAGTTAGTTTTGTCTTTAAATAAAAATGCATGCAGGTATAAAGATTATGTTAGTGTTGTATGTGTCGATTGGTTTCGATACAATCATCGATCTATCATGCTCGCGACATGAGTGACACTTGTTAGATAGAGGCGCTGCAATTTAAATTTAAATCCTAGAAAATCCCAACCTCCCCTATTGTAATACACAATCGGAGATACGCATCGCTTTTAGCTAATATAATCCTAGTTTCTAAGCCGTTTAGGTAGTTTATCGTTTTTGTGTGTGCTGTAGCTTTCTTATTTTCTTTTTAAAGACTTATTCCCATTTTTTAAAAATCGAGAATAGTTATTTACACAGCTGCAAAGTGGACTTTGAACACCTATTACAGAATCTGGCACATTATTTTCAACATACAAAGCAAATACAATTCTATAATAATATATGTATGTATATAAGTGCACGAGAAAAATTATAGAAATGGAGATTCCGAACTCTCGGAGACTTGTTTTCCACGTCAAATGTTTGAAAGTTTTCAAACAGTGATATTTTCGAAGTCGAATGTCGAGTTTTTGAGTAGGTATGTTATCACAAAGAGTTTTAAATGAGTAAGTTCTAGTTCATCTAAATGTCACGAGTAAATGTCTATGTTAAATTTTAATTGAATTCACGAACTAATGCAGTGTCATCGACCTAGATAAATAGTAGTTAGAGGGCAAAGAGGACGCCGAAATCATTATCTTTAATAAAACTCAACAAAACCCAACGCCTATTAATATTATTTTAGCAAAACAAAAACTGTTCATAAACATTGTTGGTCCGATCAATTTTTTCTTTAGTGTCGGATGACGTTTATAAATATTCATGGTACAGTATTAGCATGCGAGAGGACGTGGTAAAGCCGCGCGTACGGCTATCATTATTTCGCCATTTGTACGCAAAAACCAAGCACACCTTTGTACAATTCACCGCGCCATCGGGCTACGGCGTCACACCCACGCCGTCCCGTATTGACTATTGTATGCTGTTCTGATATTTATAGGAATATATGTACGTAAACCAACGAATGGGCAATTGAGATGTATTATTGTATTAATAGGCAGAAGGCCTACCCTTAATAGCGACGTCGAATTGGTCGGTTGCTGAAATGTTGTATGATTTGTAACTGTGTGAATTTCTGAAATGTTTGCAAATGTTAGCGACAAAATTTTCAAACAATTGACAGCGATTTCGACTCCAACTAAGTCGATGGTGATGAGGATTGTACCTAATCTCTGAGATAACAACTAAATTAAATATTTCTTAAAATTCCGTTTACAGAGAGCCCCAACTGTTAATTGAAGCAAGACTCAGGAGCGACATGTGTGTAAAAGTACACGGCACCAGTGTCTATTCTATAAGATGATTAATTTCTTAAGCGGTTTGAAGTTTCGCGATACAAAACTTTGCCACAATCTGAAAGCTTACACGATTAATCTATGTAAATTTGATGGTGAATTTTTGCTTTAATAATAGTCTTTTTTTTTCAGCAGTATTTTAGTTTAAGTACATCGATGTTATATAATTAGCAATCTAATAGGTTAGTTTACTCTGCTTACTGTCTTTCACGTCTAACCCGATAGTGGGCCCGATTTTGTTTCTCTTAAATAAAGATGAACTTAAATTTGTAAAATAAGGACACATTCTTAAATTTATGCGATCGCGTTAGTACTTAATTAAGGATACGTTCTTAAAAAACTACCAAATGCTAAAAACCTTATTTAAGGACACTACCATAGATTATAATCGGAAAAAGTGTCATAAACGTCATGTTGTTTATTTACTTTTAGATGTTAAAGTCAAAGTATAAGTTTGTAGATTTGATTGAGATTGTAGATAGACAAGTGATATTTATATACCTAGTTTACATAAATCTAATATGCCGATACATAAGCCTTCTTTTTAATCTAAAAAATAAAAAGGACCAAAATCAGAACTCGACAAAAGTGAGGTTAGATCATTAATAAAACAAGTTAAAACAAAGTAACACTTGCCGTCGAAGATCTTCATTATACTTTCTTTGTAAAATAACAGCATGAAAAGGGAATATTTTAAATAATAAGTGTTTAATTGAGCCAAGAAATATGAGTGAAATATTTAGTACACGCAAATTAGGTGCGACTTAAATTAAGGTTGCACTAAGATCACAGAACTGTCCAATAAGTCGAAAGGCAATACCAATTAAGAAACTACCATCTCTAATTAAGTCAAACCATACTTATTTAAGGTCACGTCCTTAAATAACACAAACGCAAATACCAATAAGGGCTTAAAATTTTAGATCAAGTTTTACACTTATTTAAGTGCATTTTTTGCACTTATTTAAGATCGGATAAGAAACGCGATCGGCCCCAATGTTGATCTTTATAAAAACTTAATTAATTATGCCATATCTTTCCATGAAATGTTTATTCAAAATTATAAGCCATCTAAAGTAGCTTACTTTACCTAAAATCTAATCATATATAATAAGTAAACAAGGAAAAAAACGATCTCCATTTTAGCGAAGAAAGTGAGTTTCACAACAACAAAAAATCTTTAAACAAGTCGGCTGAATTAATAAAAGATCCCCGCCTAAGAGTAAAAGAAATTATAATCCTTTCTTTTAAAATGCAATGAGGTGGTTGTTAAAAACGTTTGCGGGGATATTTAAAATGCGCCGTCCGCCATCCCTGGGTCCCTGGCAATTAGTGATTCGGGATAGGGAGCGGTCCCTCTAGACAAACCATTTGTGGCTAAGTGTCGTTAGTTGGCTGGCTGTGAGTAGGTAAGGTTCGTAGTAGTCTTTTGTTATGCCGTTTTCGATTTGGAAATCAATAAAGTCGAATGTCAAAATTCACCGTAGGCCCATAGTTTCATAACTAAAGATTTGGGCTAACTTAGGATCTGTTTTATTATCTTATATAAGTTTGTGAGTCATATTTCTAAAGCATTAAAAAAGTTGTAGGTATCTTATACTATCCCGGACGTGGTCAGTCAGTTTCTATGTATTAATTTTTAGTGCCTAAGGCTAATAATTGTTTAATAATAGCACTAGATATAACAGACCAGAGAAAATTGCATAGCTCTAGCATCTAACTACGCTGTTTAAAATTTGTAGTTGTTTAGGAAAAAATAGTCACATACTTATCTACGCAACACAATGAAAGAAAGGAAAGTATAGATCTAATAATACTTATTAGAATACAGTTAAGTATGAGAGTATCTAGTCAAAAATCGTTTGCCTCATGAGAATCTGTCCTAAAATTAAAACAATGAGAACGGGGTAGGGCACGCAACCCATTGTGAGACAGTGAATAGCCATCTGATTCTTTGAAATAAAACTTGTTATAGACACCACTATTGCACCTTATTGTCTACTCATTTTATTTATTGCTTTTTTATTATTATTTTCTGAATTTACCTTGATACAAAATATATGGAAGTAATTAGTATATAGTAGTAGTATAGTTTAATATATCAGTGACCTAAAGAGGAAAACATAACACTGTCTAGCTGTCTACGTGGTATTGCGTTTCTTGTAATATATAATTATCACCAAATCTCACCTGAGAGCCTGTCTAAGCAACAAGTTCTTGATATAAATCACTAAAATATAAACTAGAATAGCGATTCAGAATTGCAACATTCAATTAAATCAATTTTAATAGTTGTGGTTTTTTTTTTTAAGTCGATATAAGATGTACAATGCGGCTACTGGGCTCTTTGTAAGGAATAAACTCATAGAAGTTACTCACAGTTTTTGGTAGTAAAGTTTTGTTTTTTCAAATCAATTTCGAATATAGGTAACGTATGCTGTTGTAATACAGGTTATATAGGTAACATATACTGTTGTAAAACAAAGTCATTCATTCAATTCATATTATCTAGTTTCTTATGGTTCTAATTTTAACAAGAGTAAAATCTCGTTGTGGCGGAAATTAGGTGAAGCCTATTTTGAACAGTTGACGTCATTGGGCTGATATGATGATGATGAAATGAAAGATCAACGAACGTGACCGAAAAAAACGCGCTCAAAGTCAGTCAATCGCTGACAGAAAATGACAGACGTAGTAACACTAATACTTTTTTATTTTTATTTGACTGGCCTGTTGGTCTAGTGGTTAGTGTCCCTAACTGCTAAGCCGGAGGTCGTGGGTTCGATCCCCACCCAGGACAAATCTTTGTGTGATGAGCATAAAGCTTTGTTCAGTGTCTGGGTGTAATTTATCTATAATATGTATGTATTTACAAAAAAAATATATTTAAGTAGTATATCAGTTGTTTAGTACCCATAACACAAGCAAATATAATTGCTTAATTTGGGACTAGATGGCGCTGTGTAAATGTGGTAGAATATATGTGGTAGAATATTACTCTCGGTTATATTGTATTTCTGATAGAAAGTAATAGTATCTAGAAACTCCTTGCAGATTTCTATTCTGGCAAGACGAAGTTTTATTTTCTCTTTGAATGCCAGCTATGGAGGCTTCAACAAGAGAAGATAAATACTTACGTCTAGAGCCGTACACTATTTTGCAACTAGACAAATTTTTACGACCCAAAAAATGTCTGTATCTAATGAGAAAATGTTGTTCAAATCTTACATAGGTACTTTTATTCATTTTATCGAACAAATTTACCCAACCTATATGACGTAATCTTGCAAAGCTAATAACACCGTAATAAGGGCGTTTTACTTCACATAGGTATACGTATCTTGAGGGTCTATTCTCAAAGTTCGTTCGTTATCAGAGCCGACGACGGGTTTATGAGCAATCAGCTTGGTAGATAGCAGCTTTGACGTCACATCCCGTCGTGCACCTCGTCCAATCGTAGGAAGTGCCCGAAGATATTGTGTTTTATATCTGTTAGCAACTTCAGGAGGTTGGTAATAATTTTTAGTATAGTGATGTGGAAAACCTTCGTATCAAGATTAGGTATGTACATTGCTAGTTTATAACTATATCATAAATATTATACCATCATTAAAGAAGAGATCCTATGATTAGACAATCACCGAACTTTTATAGAATCATTTGTAAAGTATTGTAAAAGAAATGTGTTGGAGGCTTACTCTGAATTTCGACATTCGTATGTTCGGTTTTGATGTCGCTGTCAAATGTTTAAAAATCACAGCGACCATATCTAAATTTCCTTCCATTTTCAGCGACATCAAAATCGAACATTTGAATATCGAAATTCAGAGTAAACCCCCTAGTGACATTCCTTTTACTGCTGCAGTATCATTGCAAGTCCTTTACTACCATACAAAGGCCTCCCTGTTTTGCTTTTGCGACACCTAAGACTGATTTTAGGGTACTTGTATCCTTCGTCTCCCAGCTGCAACTGCGTTAACTCAAGGTCTTGAAACTTTAAACACGGAATACTCAGTAATACTTGCGTAGCCCAGTTTCTTGGAACAAAAAAAATATTCTATCACCTTGCACCTCTATGTACAAAGATAGATAACCAGATTTAGATGTACGTACCTACTTATTTATGACCACGATGTAAAGGGGTCTCCAACTACACCATTCTACCGGAAATGATTATAATATAAAACAATTTCCAAGATATTCCACATTTTGCCATGTCATCGCGTCATCCAGCAATATCTGGAGGTACCCATAAATATTCCCTACACAAATCTGTTAGAAGCTCGTTATCTTTGTCTCACTCTTCAGAGCGGGAGGGGTGATGTCAGTGACGTCATCATCTCACTGTCAGCCTCAATTGACATTGTTTTGTGTCTTTGGGGGGTGTAGTAGCGGTGCTGTGAATTGGCGTTGGAATTATTTCGGTACATCGTTGTTTTAACAGTAGCGGAATATCCTTCTCAACTGAAGAGAACCCCTTACCCAGTTATGACTGGGTAAAGGGTTCTCCCTCAAAAATAACGAAAAAAAAATTTTCTCAATTTTTATTTCGTTACGTTTAATGGTATTCTTGAAATATTTGCAAAGAATAAACTTATTGAATATTAGAACTCATAGCAGACGATATTTATTTAATAAACGTCTAATAATACAATCTATGCAATCACTTTTGTTAACTTTACATTAAAAACTACTTAGGTATTACTACTTTAAAAATATACATAGTGTTAGTAACTTGTCTACGACAATCATTTAAACTTCAGAATATTTATATAATTGCGAATATGGTATATATAATGGTGTTTTAGAAAAAGATTTGGTTTCACCACATTCTGCGTTACAGCTTGCAATACAGTCTTATTAACTATAATTTAATATAATTTAGAGCATACACACATCTATTCTTGAAATTTACAGTTGTCAATACACAAAAAATAATATTGAACTGTACAAAATTACAGCATGTCACAAAAATATTCCTTGTCTAAGACATTAATTGTTTATGCCAATCCACATAGCGCGCATTACGTAGCCTATTCGCGCCGCGCGATGCTACAAGCATCGTACTCATTTATCATAGTACACCGACACCGTGCAGACACAACACGCAGACATCCCAATCACAATAATTAGCGACATCTATATTATTTTGTAACAAACAACATTATTGATGGAAATACAAGATTATTCCACCAGGTATGTGTGAGGTAGCTGACCGAAGTGCGAGGATGCGTAAAAAGGCTGTGAAACATTGTGAGGGCGCCACCAGATATGTGCTAGGCCGCTTGCTGTGTACGTACTAAAACCTCGCTCCACTAAGCCGTTTCCATAGAAACTGTTGAGCAACATAAGATAAAAGTTTAGTTTATTTTCTTTATCTATTAGAAACAATGGGTTGCAGGCGGCACAGGACGGCTCGCGGTGGTATAAATTAGGTAAGGCCTATGTCCAGCAGTGGACGTTGCATTGGGCTGATATGATGATGATGATGATTAGAAACAAAACCTCTAACAAAAAACTTAAGTACATAAAGATAGAATGTGTATAATTGTAGACCTAAAGTGTCTAATATTAGATACATAATAATATATGCTAAATAAAATTCAAAATTCAAAATTCAAATCATTTATTGCGAACACAGGTTACATATTTGGTGTTACATTTTATATTAGATGCGCCATATTCCGCCTTTTTAGCATGCAATTTATTTATTAGGTAGAGATACAGATATTAATCATTATAAACTAATTTACATAATAATAAATAATCAAAAAGGTTTTAATAATGTCCAATAAAATATTTAAATGTCATGATGAGGTATAATTATGTCACAGATGAATGTCAAAATAATAATGTCAAAATAAAAAATAAAAAAATAATAATAATATAAATAGTTAAGAATTAATTAGCATGTCATTCAAATATTCATTTACAGTATAATAAGCTTTCTCTATTAGAACCTTTTTTAGTTCATAATTAAATTGATTGCTACTTTCCAATTCTAACAAACTCTTAGGAACATGGTTAAAAAAAAGAAATAAAAAAGAAATAGAAAAGATTCTATAAGTTCTTAATAAACAAGGGGCCCCTTCGTATTCTCGCACATTCCTGTTGGAAACGCAGAATAAGATAAATGTCTGATTGCCTATATCAAACTTAGTTGACAGATTTTTGGCAGATCGGACACTTATGTGCTAGTGATAAAACACAGCTAGTACAAGTCCAACTCCTGTTTCAGGAGACAGATCCAATGTCAAGTGAGATTACAGAACGTTATCTGCCGAAAGGTATGCACATGCATGAGTGTCTATATCACATACATAATGATGAATGATGATGAATTGAATGATGATATAGATAAATGATGATTCAAAATAAAACAGTTGAATGAATTTAAAGATTAGTAATATGGATGGTTTTTCCAGAATTATATAAGTAAATTTATGTTCTCTAGCCAAGAACAAATTTGAAAGAAGATATTTGCATTTGCATCATAAAGGTTGTCATTAATCTCGAAACTGTTTCCTCATATTATCCTAGGTGTGCACACATAACATTAATTCGCAAACTTACTTTCAGAGCACCGTTTCCCTCAACATAATTCTGACCTCTATTAAAGTCATTATGTACTTAGACGTATAATTGCAGATAACATATTTATGTTATTATCTCACACACATCGCTACCTATATGAAGTTATTTTAAAATCCGGCCATTTTAGCTAATGTTTTTACGGCTGACATCACAATATGAAAATAACTACATGCTTATATAAAGACATTGAAATAATTGTTTTAATGGTTCACTATTACATATATATGATATCTTCTTTTATTTAAAATAACATTATCCGTGTAGGTCTAGTTTGGTGATTGTTATTCGAGATTTTTATCGTAAAAGCACTGTATCATTGTGAGATAATAATGGCGGATGACAACGTATTATTCGCGGTTATTCATTCCCACGGAGGCCGCTTCGATTCAGCCAATCTCAGCGGGACTCCGAAATTTTCACGAAAGGGATTCAACCACAATTGGATTTTTGGTTAGGAAACCGGAATAATACAATCGGGTATCGTCCTGAAATCTCTGATTTGAATCGTTTCAACGAGGCTTTGGTGTGAATTGGGGCCGGGAAGGTGTTATTTTCCGTGAGTTTCGCCGCGTCACGCCGAGCCGAGCCACAGCCCGCGTAGGCGGACTTAACGCAACGAATAAGATATCTGTTTCCACAAAATTTTGCTAATATATGGTTCACACTTACGTATGAAGATGTTTCAAGGAACAAAGTCAACTGAAACATTGCACAACCATTTTTAAAGGGTTGTTTGCCTAATGTAGCATGTAACTTGCAGCAATTTTGAGGTAATAGATAGCCTTTTTTCATTGAGAAGCCATAAAAGATTTAGTGCTATTTAAGGATTGTTAAATAACAGTGAGATATCTTACTCCAATTCGGCAATTTGATAAGGCATGTACCTTCAGCAGTGTCTTAGTAAGAGAGAAAGTATTTATGTTAAGGTATAATTTATATGGTATGCGACACCTAGGCTGTACTGCTGACATTCGTAGTCATTAACCAGAACATTTCATAGGTCTCCTGCAGGATGAAATATATTTTAAAAGTCTCTTCTGTCTTAAATCAGCCGTTCGAGTGACGGCTGATTTAAGACATTTCATTGTATAGAAGCCAGACAGGCAGCGGTCGTGGGTTCAATTCCCACCCGGGACAACTCTTTGTGTGGTACAATTATTTGTTCGGTTTCTGGGTGTAATGTGGTGTAATATGTATTGTATTTACAAAAAAAAGTTATCTAAGTATTATATCAGTTCTGTTGTCTAGTATCCATATTACAAGCATTAGCTTAGTTTGGGATTAGATGGCGCTTCGTGTGAATGTCTAAACATTGTAATTCACTACGATCTCTACGCATACAAAGACTTCCAAATACCATATTCATATTTGTTACAAATTAAACAGTAGTAACTATTAACCCTTCCAACATTTTTACTTTAACAAAGAATACCTTAGCAACCATTCTGACAGAAAACATTCATAGATTACAATGTTCTTATATTGTGTATCGTGCATTACTTTTATCTCCGTCACAATGGCGCGCTCAGCCGGGATAACGTTGGCTTTGTGATCACTTCATATGCTACTGCTTGTGAGCATTACTTACAATAGCGTGAGGATCTTTTATGTAGATATCTAACTTGCGGAAATGTTGTGTAACTATTTGAAACGTTGTGTAAGGTAACTTTTTCTTCTGTCGTAAGAAATTTTTTATTTTCATTTTTAAACCACAGAATTGTAATGCTATGACCGTGACGTTTTTGCAAGTATATCTCACTGTTCTTTGATATTCTTTTAGTCTATATGACCTTGATAGTTATTTAGTTAATGTCATTTTTATATTCGGCAATTTCTTTTGTGACTGGTTTAAATAACTGCGCTGATTTTTATAAGCATGTGTTACTGGGTGTACGAGTATCTGTTGCGCTTTAATGTCTTGTTTCCTTAAGGCCTTTGCCCTAGCGCCTAACATCAGCTTCTTTTGTCTATAATGATAATAACAGTGTGAAAATCAAAGCTGGTTCCTAAACTAGCAAGCCTTTTCAAGCAACTAGGCCTAATAAATATACAATATTCATCCATATTAAATTACTATAAAAAGGGTCTACGTCACGTATTATATTATAAGGAATAGTAAATACCTTATTTATTTGCCCGACGTTTCGATCGACCACGATCGGCGTAATTCGATAATACGTGACGTAGACCCGTTTTATAGTAATTTAATATGTGTACAAGTCGGGAAAGTTTAAAAATATTCATCCAGCTAGAAACTTAGAGGTACCCACTTATAAAGTAAGTACATTACGAATTTAGAAAGTATTTCCCATGAAATGTGGTAGACATTGAAGGGCGTCAGATGAAATATTGCATAGAACCTCAATACCGTTAAAGGTATTCCATTATTGTACGTACGTTACGGGTACGTACGGGCTTGTAATGTTGCGCGGCTATGGTCAAAGTGAGGCGTGACCTCAAAGGCGTGAGAACGGCCCGGCACCGCCCGCGTTGAGATGTACTGAACCCAGCTCCCTCCTCACCCCGCTCACTGCCTGACCTCAACATAGTCTCCCCTCCCGCCCGCATACCTGACCACTTCCACCAGTCACGAATAAAACAGTCCAGAGGTGAGCTCTGAGAAATCTTTGCTATTGCACAAACGCATGAAACGTTAATAAATTTCAAAGTACTTTGAGATAATCGCGCACGAACTTGAATAGTGAAATAGTCACTTTGGTTAATTAAATTTAGAGCACCACGATGTTAGCACACAGAACAGAGAAAGATCTTTGATGTTAGCAGACAAACCCGCCTGATGGTAATCAGTTTATAACATATATTGAAGCCTCTGGTACATATAATTTTGTCATAATGTCTTTCTTAAAAATAAAAGTAAATACGAGTATACCAAGTATAATTAGAAATTTAAATACAGCATCACAATCCAGCGAGAAGCAGCATAATTTTAGATTCAAAGTATGGGATCTCAAAATTGAACTTCCAGCTCATCTATAAAACAATTATACGAAGTATTTATTCTTCTGAAACTTACACGTTTCTGAAGGGACAGCAACGTGCTCGTGATGTGCCTGCTGTTGCAGGCGACCATAGGCTGCGGTAACTTAGCATCAGGTGGATTGTGAAAAAAAAGAAACTTACATCACAAACAAATATTGTATAATTTATTTTATTAGCCAAAACATCACGCAACAGACTACAGGAAATAGCACTATTAAATACGCCAAGCATCACCGCGGGCAGTAACAAATGGTCTCCCAGCGTACTAGGTAACCCTTCCGCGCGAACGTTTAATTCTATTAAACGCTGTCCGACCTCATTAGGTGCGGGTTAATGCTCGCGTCCGCGACGCATATTGATGATAGCAATACGTCATCGTATCACCCTTGAATGTTACTTTTGTTGCTTAAACTAAGGTTAGTTGACATATTGCAATAATCTGGTGTATGTCATAAGAAAAACTTGTATGGGAATAGTGTGTGTGTGTGATAAAAAATGAAAATATCTTTAGTACCAAATTTTTTTTTATTTAAACTGGTCGCATTTTAGTTATTATTTTAGAATTCTGCATATAATACGAAAACATAATATGAATACATTGCTTTATAAGAAGAACTTATAAGGGAATGGTGTGTAATAAAAAATGAAAATATCTCTAGTACCAATTTTATTTTTTGGCAATAGGATTTACCTATAACTAGATAGATTTTATTAAATTCTGCATTTAATGCGAACAGTTAATTTTAATTATATTATCTAAAGGAAGGAAGTCAGATTGACATCTGATGAAACTTAATTGCGGCAAATAAAACCGCTGATTTGGCATTTAAATTTTAAACACAACTTCCACACTAGGGAAGGAGCCCTGTGTCGCGAAGTACACCCAGACTGAAAACAAATATCTATGAATCAAATAATTATTTGTCTCGTGCGAGAATCGAACCCACGGCAGTTGGCACGGCGATGATACTAGCGAGGCGACCACCTTTATCGCTATGCCCCAATGACAGATTTTCGGTTCAATGGCCAAGGTAGCGCGTATGTTGAGTGCTTCTAACTTTCACTGCATTTGGGGAATAAATACAGTGGTAAACAAATAATTTATCATTCTTAGGCAGTAACGTATAAAACTAAAAAAAATTATGTAATCAAGTTTGCAATTATTTTTTTTGCTTTCTCGGCATGTGGGTGTATATCTTGTAATATAATTAATGATACCTCTATTGCTTCCACCTTACCTAATTATAACAATCTATCGCCAGAAAAGGCAGCACTTTATCACTACATAATATGCCATACAAACAACCCAGCTGCCAGTTTTTCACTACAAGAGAATGCAACTGCAAAATGTAAACACACCCACTTGGGTGTAACATCAGCTAATTATTGTAAAATATTGGAACTATGGTACCTCTCATCGCTACAACCCAGAAACGTCCCACTGCTGGGCACGGGTCTCCTCCAAAGATTGTGGAGGGAATTTAACCTACATACGAATTCGAATGTGAAAACTAGTATAAAATAAAAATTAGAAATAAAAGTAAAAAAATCACAAGCTAAAAACAAAGGTAGAAACAAAATATAATTTGATTAATAAACTAAATTTTACTAAAAGATGAAACAACAATCTACCGGATATTCTAATATCTTAAAACCCCCACACACAGCGGTATAAGCAGATATAAAGAAATAAAATGGCCATGAAATGCTTCACACGTTCGATTTGTCATGTAACATATTTTGTAAAATTTATATTTCACGCGTCACGAAATAAAGTACGACAAGAAATCGTAACGAATTTGTACATGCGTGACGATATATCCGTGTTCTATAAAAAATATTTTGTTTATTACGGTTCTGTATATTATAGCCTAGAGTACTGCTAGAGCTGACCTTGAAACCAGGTTACCGTAGTAGAAGTAGTACTGTAATTATATAATTATTTCATAGGCGTAAGTACAGAAAAATAGGTAGTCAGCGACCTTATATGGTAACATTGTTGATAAGAAAGGAAAAATTCCATATTTTATATTAAATTTTAAATTCGTTGGTTTTTCATTCAATAATAAGTATTTTGACTATAATATTTTTTTAATTTCGAATACAAGATGTTGATATGACGTAATTTTTGGTTGTATTTGTAATATTACGACAGAACCCTGAAAGTTCTTGTACGGCTTATAATGGAATTAGTGACGGTCGCTAGACAAATGCGTTGCTTGACAGTCCACGTTTTTATTATAATATCATTTAATTCATGTTTTTATTACATACTCGTCCCAGACTCGTGTCAATATTTTGTCACGAATCCCATTTGTGGTGACGTGTACTAATGACGTCATTAATATGTTTCTAACGAAATTAACAAACCGACTCGCTTTGATGTCCTTTATCTGGTCATAGTCGAGCATTTATTGCTCTGTGTATGAACGAACAATGATGCTTACGTTTAAAGAGGTTTATCTGTTTTAAAATATGCATTGTATAGATTTTATTATGTCCCTAGCTTTTTTGGTTCATTTTTGGTTTGGAACAGTTTTTTTAAGTAAATGAATAATTAGGTTTTTACATTTTCCAGCGCAAATTTTCCAAACTTTCCTCTTCATATACCTTCCTCGGACTTTAACTAACTAATATTTAAAACGGTAGCCGAATTGGTCCATCCGTTCTCGAGTTTAAGCTACACATCTAGTCATACCTACATTTAAATTTATTTAGAATATTACTATCGTCGTTATCTACCATTATACCATAAATTAGATATCAACATTGTCCACTCGGCAAACATAGTGTTATTTTGTGATTTCTAAAGATCCTTACTATAAACATAAAAAACACTTAATTACTTGGTCCAAGCACTATGATTAAACGCGGATGTAGGTAGGTAAGGTACACAGCATTATGTGAAACAATTAGGTATCAACAAATGATAAAATCATTTTGGTACTACATATAACTATATGTAGGAAAGAATTGTTAATATACTTACAAAGATTTTTGATCAAATTCTGAATAGGTAGGTTTTTTACATTGGAATAAGCAAGCATCGAACAATGTTTTAATTGTAATCGCATGCCACGCCTCATAGTCACGCAAGATCGCGTTCCGTACCACGACCCACCAAAATATATACAAAATTCACTGTTATCATGATAAACTAGTTTCTACACGAAAACGAATAAGAATTACAATTGGAGTCGAATAATTACGTCAATTATCTTATACATATCGATCTCCCACCCCATTGGACCTCAACCGACCAATAGTCGACACCGATCGACCGATACCAATCGATATTTCGAATAATAACTAACATTCCACCTGCTATAAATTTTATTTCATCTCGAACAAAAAATATTATAATTTCCTTGCGGCCAATAGGAAAAAGTTTATTAAGGCTTGAGTAAAAAAGGTTGGATAAAAAAATACGGGCGCTTGCAGCCGTTGGGGGCGGATCGAATGTTCACAGCGGCTCAGTTTCAACTACAACCTGTTTTTGTTTTAAATATCACTATGCGTATATGCACGCTGTATATTTTACCTACAGAGAGGTGTAATTCGTTTTGGATTAAAATAAAAAGAAGAATGGTCACGGAGTATTAAAGATTATTCTCGATTTCACCTCAAGCGATTCCTAAGGAGTTTGGTGGTTGAGTGGAGCTCGTCCAAATTTGAAGAAAATCAACATTTGTAGTATGTTATTTAAGAAGCATTTTTACTGACTTGGCCGACGCCAAGCTAGTATTTTAGAATGCCTACCTATCATTTGGAAGTCGTGAATATTTTAACTCAACAACGATTGGCTGAGGCCAGGACCAACCTGTTTATCGTTATTTATGTTCCACGAAGCCATCGAAAGATCCTCGGGCACTAAACACATACATAATTTACCAATTAGATCGATAACTGGACAAACCATTACCGCTAGGGCTGGTAGGAATCTAGCCCGCTTCGGGTAAAGACTGATGGTAGAAAATTATAGATAATTGACCGATTATGGGGCGGCCCTAAGGCGGCATGGTCGAGACGTAATGTACTGATTATAAATGGGACCAGACATGTAATAGCATCGATTTCGATTCAGCGATGCTTATTATATTAAGTGGGGACCGAATACGAGTTTGGTGACGAGGTAATCGTTCGTAATCACAGTGTCGAGCGCTCTGCTGGACGGCCGAGAGCTCGTCTCCTATCATGTTATAAATGTTCGTGTCGTACTCTGTTATGTGGTATTTATTAGTTGACGTATTAAAATAATGGCACATCGATCATACCTTTGTATAGTTATAAATTTATATGAGCAGTAATTTAACATGAGCAACACGGTTTATGTGAAACTGAGCCACTATATTGTTACTTATAATGCTCTACGATACTGAATAAAGGTTTTTCTTTCACGTTTTTCTATACGGAATGTGGACCAGTCTTTGTAACATTTGACTAAATTTTCTGGCTACGAATTTTATGGTCTGTAATGCTTCTATTCGCGTGATCTGCCATAATACTAAATCGCTGTCTTGGACTTTCATTTGGTTATAAAACATCAGGCATTTTATGGACGTAATCAGCCCAATATCTCTTAACTACTATGGCCTTAAATAATAAAATACATAGTACATGACCTTTACCTATAGCCATTATTTTGCCATATATAAAGTTTAAGGTACAAGGTCAACGATCCTTTTTCGTTATTAAAAACAAAACAACAAAATCTGAGGATCAAATACTGACTACAGGAAAACTGCCTTTTAAAAGCTTCTCTAATATAGTTGAGCAGATAACCTGACGTCCCCGAAGGGTCATCCCTTTATTTCTGCAACAATCGCTGGGAAATTGATATTGATGTGGAAAGGGCAAGTTTTCCATAAAAATAGGGTTTATTTGAATAAAGGATGGCCGACGGGTCCGGGATCTGACGTGTGATACCCGGGTACTTTATAAGATTGTCTAGTCCCCTTCAACGAGCGTGATGCATGGACCCGCTACAAATATCCGACGATGACTGAACCATAACCTATATCTTCAATCATGAAGCTGAAATTGGGTTCTCTAATATTGAACAGGCATGCCTTGCTTGGTGTTTTACCTTGGTAATACAAATAAGATTTTACATAATTCTGAAATATTTTTGAAAAATAAAAACCCCAAAATCATAAACCTTCATCACCAAATCAGCCCAATGACGTCCACCGCTGAACATAGACCTCACCTAATTTCCGCCATTCCATAATCCTTTAAAAATATTTTTAAATCATTGCTCGAATTTATCTTTACCTAATTCACTTGGATTTATAGAATCGAATGAACTGTAAATCACCAGAATAACTTAATTTTACAGTTTACACGCTGATATCATCTGCCCTGCGTAATTCAGTTTCATTTAAACAGTGTAAAGGTTAAATATACGAAATCATTCACGAACGATTGTTTAACTCCAATGAAATTCGATCAAATACGTTCAAATGACACATTGAGATGAAATACAAACAAACGCCAGGGGATATAATGAACTCCCAAATGAACAGAAATCCACCGAAATGAAAATATTGACGCGAACGGAAGATATATCGGCTAATAATAGGCGTGACATTAGAGACGCGGTTCCCCCGCGGGAATCGAATACAGGACCCACACATGGCGAGCTTGTGCTGACCGGACACAAATTAGTTTTACCCCATTTCACGGAACTTCGTTATAGTCCTAACACTATCTGTCGTTATTTTAACAAATTCATTTTATAAGTCCTCTGCTAAAGTTTTGTTCGATGAAAGTTTTTAATATCATATTATTTCATAAAACCTGGGAGTTTTGTTCTTACTATTTTTGAATAGACGTATATTACATTTGGTATTTAAACGTTGAGAACTTCACACAGAATTAATAATTAATATAATATGCACTCTTTCGGTCTTTGCAGGGCGGATGGCATGTGCTGGATAAGAGTAGCCGTAAATCGTGCTTAGTGTGCGTGCAATTGGAGAGGCTTATGCTCAGCAGTAGATTGCTCATCATCATCATCATTACAACCCTTAAATTTCCCACTGCTGGACATAGGGCTACTCCAAATATTGTGGAGGGAATTTAGCGTAACCACACTGGCTAGAAGGGTAGGTATAGGATTTTGTATCGAATTTTCCTTTTCTCGAAGTGGTCTTGTCTGCATAGTCGCCTTGTACGACACCCACGGGTTATTCTTAATCTGTCACTACACGACTTACTACAAGCTAATAATTACGATGATGATGAATATTTTTTCATATTGGGGTATTCCGAAATAAGTAGCAACCTTCATTTTAAAGGTAAAGTTTCATGTAAAACGTAAGCTCTTTTCTCTCTCTGCTAAACCCTGAACAGAGCCTGCAAACCTTCATCGTCCTAAAAGCTAACCCAATGTCACGTAACATAAAAGCTCAATTCAGTTTACTCATAATACCGATTAACTTATAATGCAAGGCTTTTAAAATTGTTAGTATAATAACATTATTTCATCATAGACCGTCCACACAATAACTCTAGTGAATGTTGTAAAGTTTAAACGACCAAATTTAGGCGGTCTTTGTGTCCAAGCAATGGCGATGCCATGAAAAGGATGTGCGTGTCAGCAGCGTGTTTGTCAATACAATCACTATACAAATAAATTCGCAGTAGTTTTAGTTACCCGAGCGTTATGTCAAAGTTTGCCTACCACCAGTCAAACTTCTTTTAACACATTTATGTTTAAAAGCATTAATCTCATCATCATAAAATTGGCAACCCTAAATAACGATCTCATGACTTCTTTAATGAGAAGGTACTTCTAAATGCCTTACCGAGGAAGTGATACAGATAAGACTGGATATTTATGATTTTAGACCTCCTATGACCTTTATTATAATCGTAATCTCAAAGTTGACTTAGACATCGCTGTCAAATTAAAAATGGTTACAAATATCGTATTTCAAGGTAATATATGGTACGCTTGATTTAAGTTGACTGGCCTGAACATCGCGCGAGTGGCTGCGCAGTAAACAAATGCGGAACTCACTGGTGACAGAAACGGTGGATGTATCATAATTTTAAACCAGATATACGCGAAAGCTACGTTCAAGCCGGCCAAGTTAGATCATACGTATTGACTTACTGTTCGTCATCTCTACCGTGGACAAAGCAAACAAAATTCTTGTTTACAGAGACGCCCTATTGACGAACGCTGATTGCTTTTAATTCAAAGTCTCTTTACAAATAAAACGTATGAGGTTATATTTATTTAAAGTATTCAAATTTATTTGATTTATAAGTAATTAAAACATATTTACCAATCTATTAAAAAAAATTGAAAATAATTTTTTTTATCTCTCGCTTACAGAACTCTCAGTCTCAGCAGTGCTCTTGTCTATTTAAGGTCATGATTCCCTTAGTCAACTTTTCCGACACCCACTGGTAGGAAGGTGATAGTGACATTATGTATTCTTAATCCGTCACTACACGGATATGAGCAGCTGCTCATATCCGTGGTGCTCATATTACCAGCTGGTTATGATGATATAATATTCATTTGAGTACCATGGAACCATTAAAATAATAACGCTCACCTACTTGAATACAGGACTTCTTTATCGAAGTTGGTAAAAATAACACAAGCCATAATTATGAACTCTAGTTGATGCTAGTAATTTTATTCGACCTTTCTTTAAGTGTGTGTTCATTAGTAACTTTATACAAATATACCGTATTTATACAACGAAGTGGGTAGTTCAAACAAGGTAAAAATTGAGTTATCATGCTTTATCTTTACTTAGCTACGTTATTTACTTTTACTTAAAATAACATGTTATTTTATACATTACTGTTATTTATGTTTTATCGGTAAAACAATGTCTTATTTTCGGTCACGATACACACAATCTTTTCAAATAAATATTACATTTGGGGCAAATAAGGAATAAAATGTAGGGCGAACACGGATTTTTTAACGTGGGACGAAACTTCGCGAGGCGAATGCGGAACAAATCACTTTTCATAATTATTTTGGTCGACTTTTCTAATTATATTTCAGGACATGTCACCCATTCTATATTATCTGTCTTAAAAACTATAACTTCGTAACAAATAACTAATTTTAGTCTAATTCGATTAAGTTAAGAGTTTATTTTAAGCCTCGCTTAGCTAAAATGAATTTTAGCTTTCTTGGTTAAGAATTACTGGCTTAGACTCCGCTCGCCCCGTGGATTCACTTGTTTCGAAATTAGATGCTTATGTTAAATACATATTACGTATATAGGTATATACATATTTTCATTCTTTCTACTCGATATTCTACTCCTATATATTATAGATTCGTTCATGAAGATACAGATACTAACTCTAGGCATTATCTATAAAAACATGACCCTATGGACTACAATATTTTACAATTTATCTGACCTTCTTTCCACTTGAACTTCTATTAGGTACACTTGAACCCCACAGGTGGATCATGGAAACTTGGTGTTACTGTAAGACCCACTCAACATCTGAGACATTTTTGAAAAGATTTTTTTGAAACTTATTAGAATTGAACACTTATGCAAAATGCTACAAAGTATGCCCCTCATATCATTAACATGGCACTTACTTCATGGACAATCGGGCAACTCAAAACGCATTCTATTTCGACAGAAATAAGAATCAAAATCGATATCTCGTTCAGTAGAACAGAAGCAAAGAATTGACATGTACACCGCAGTTCAATTAGGCTAATGGGGTAGGGCTCGAAGGGATTAAATTAATTAGTAAGAAAGTTTCGCTCCATTTCGTGACGCCGCCTTTGTTTGCCGCCGTGTCTTGGATTTTTGTTTTCTGTACTAAGCAAATTAGATACATCGACAACCGAGCTTCAGTAAATGGGTAATTCCGTTTTAGTCACCACGTAATTTTACTGTGAAATATGGTATGATAATTGCGTATTTCTAAAAGATATGTATGCTGCTCTAGTTCTTGCAAACACAAAAAGGAAGCAACTATTTTTCAAAAGTTTGGGAAAAGCCCATTTTATTATTGATGCTAATTAGTATTTTTAGCACTCTTTGTTAGTAGGGCAACAACCATAGTACCTACTTCACCGAAACTTATGACCTAAATAGTAAGTTGACGTATTAATACCTACTTCAATAACCCAAAAATTATTAATATTAGGTGCTGTACTCGGACGAAACTCCAACCATATTTTATTAAGCATTTTAGCATCATATTAAAAAAATATATAAAATTCCAACGCAAAATTCCAAACAGATTTACTCTTATTAGAACCTAACACGCGCTTCCAAAATTCATCGCGCATTATACAAAATAGAACACATTTTAAACGAGCCCAAAGCACTCGTAAAAGCTCGTAACACCTAATTAACGATATTAAAATACGTTGGCGACCGCAAAGGAGCGTCACAAACATTGCATTCGCACATTGTAAGCCATAAAACGCAAACGCTACCCTCCTTATTTATACGAGTGAGAATTTTAAATTAACTGTGTAAAGCATCCCTGGTGAGGACGCTGCCCCGAGTCCCCGAGAGGTATCGGCGGACCCGACGTGTTTTAGTATTGTTCTACTTGGAACCTCAAGTTACATTAAGGTTATTATATTGTTAAAAAAACATGGTATGCACACTGGCATAGCCTGACTATTAAATACTAAAGTACTGTTGGATTTGTGATTGATTGTCACCTCTTAAATTAAATCATATTATTATTATCTTATTAAGTAAACGTACAGTTGTAAGTGAGCTTGTCAACTGGTCCTATAAAACTTTATTATAATTAACACCTTTATGTAAGTTACTTACATTTATCAATATACGTGATTGCAAATTGTTTCATTGTTATTTTTTAATTGGTAATAAATTTTATTCTTATCACGTAATTATTATTGCACAAAAGACCCTAACAACTATATACCGTAAGCTCACAAAACATAGTTTTCAATTAATTTCAATCAATGTTATTTCATGCCTATGAGGGTCGCATTCAAGAGTCTTATAAGGAACAGAGCTATGTTTTCCACTAAGGCCATTATTTTATATTCTTGTAAACAAGTCGCAGCCACTTGTCCCTGATATATCTTGGCGCGGTCATCTCTCCACATTAAAACTTACTGATTATCCAGCCTCATTGTTAATACCGGTTATGAAGATATTTATACCCGTATCGTAAATTAGTGGAACGCAAATCGAGAATAAATAAGTTAGCAATTATCCTGGAGGATAGACTATTTATCATACCTATTATAATTGTATGGACAAGGTTTGCTTAGTGTTTCTTTGTAGAACGAAATTAATACAGGTATTTAATTGTTTTAGTTGCTCTACTTAATGTTAAAACTACAGATGGACAATATTCCAGATTTTAATTGCATTGGATTATATTGCCAAAAATCGTGACAATCGTCAAAATGATCACCTTCGTTTGTTTAACATGCCACATAGATAATTTTTAGGCCCATTGTATAAAAAACTATGACAGTTTTAATGAAAAATACATTTAGATAGATAAGAATAGTATTCCTGTACGAAATCAATGATCCATTTTATTGAGTAGCAAGAGTTATGAAGCAAACTGAGAGAGGGCGCGCTCCTATCAATCATTGGAGGCTTTTTTTGAATTTAATAAAATAAAATTTGTATTTTGTCATCGACGCTCCCTCGCGTTTTATTACAGGGTCGGATTTGGGTGGCAAGAAATACTTTTGTGGGCCAAATAAAAAAAATAGTTAAATTTAAATTAGAATAACAATATATAGGTACAATTGGTGCAACTACATTTTTATTAAATTTTATTAGATTAGGTACACAAGCCGGAAAACGGAAAATTTTATAGTATTTTAATAATAAAATTTTCCGTATTTTGTGGAACTAATATAATCTGTACATTCATATATTGCACGCATTGACATTGAATGATGTTAATTATGTGGCTAGGTTGATAAACGTCAAACTACTGGTACTTACATTGATTTTTAGATCATCATCTATTCTGCCTAATTGTTTTGTAGCGAGACATAAGGCATAACGGAGTGCCAATCAAATATTACAGAACACTTAAACAACACACACACAAAAAGCTTAGCTGGGTGACTAGCAAACGCGAGACTGAAACTAGACAATGTTCAAAACAGCTCTCGATTGAACCACATAAATCTGCATAATTTAGAGGAAGCTTCCGTTACGCAGCGTCCAAAATTTGGAACAACATACCGCCACCATTAAGAACCCTTAATTCCGTAATGACATTCAAAAAAAAATTACGGCAGTATCTTTTGGATGCGCAACGGAAGCTGGTTAATGTTAATATCAATTTATCAATTATATGAATTTTATTTTATTTCGCTTTTTAATTTATGTGATATAATTATTATTAATTTATTAATAATTATAATGTTATTAATATAAATATATATAATATTTAATATATTTTCACACATACATACACACAAACACACACACATTAATTATTACCAATTTACTATTAATTTATTATTTTTTACTACAATTTATTACCTACAAATTTGGTTGGCGTGCGTGCGTCACTCACTACTGGGTTCCAGTTGAAAATCAGCGCCAGGTTTTGTTTAACTGGCACACGCTGAACTGGACACCCGTTCGGTGCAACTGCGAGGTTCTTAATCTATATTCTTGTTATTTATTTCTTTTCACATTATGTTTTTATTATTATTATTTCTGTATTGTTTATTTAATGTTGTTAATAATAATAATATAATAAATGTATCTTTCTTTCTTTCTTCACTTTTGTCTCCGTTAATTGTGTTTTTAAAGTCGATACAGGCTTTGTTATCTGTGAAAAGACTAATTATTACCTACTTACTTATAAATAATAAAAAACAGAAATATTTTACAATTCTAAACTTAAATATACCTTTGCTTGACAGTGATGCTGGCGAATATTACGATGCCTTAACAAGTTTTAATGGGGTTTTTTTATTGTTTAATTTTACGTTTTAGTTTTTTTTTGGATTGTAAATAATTGTATATAGTTTTAATACTTAAGTAGGTATTTAATTTAATTATTTTCATTATTATAGTTTTAATGGCAATATATCAGAGATTTACAAATAAAAATCTTTGTTTGAATTTACCTTTCCGAAAAAACCCTTTTCCATGTTCTAAATCCGTAGCTGTAGTTCGGCAGGAGTTGGCACGGCGGCAATGCAGCGCATCTGTTACCGTACCGGGCGTCCCCCGCGCCGCACCGCGCATCCGACCCGCCTGCAACTATACGAGTACGTATGTACTGCACTCACCTTACCCTTACAGATGGAACAATTTGTGAAACATACCGATAAATGTAACTATACACCTTTATAACTTGGATAACTTGCTTCAAAAGTGCAGAGATAAGATTTACTAGTGAAAGCAACTATGCTATGGGGAAAAGTAAAATAGTAATCTAAAGTTATAGGTACTCAAAAATTTTAGTTCCTCCTTTTTTTATTACCTGAAGTGGCAGACGAGCTGGCGGCCCATCTGATGGTAAGTGGTTACCGCCGCTCATGGACAATGTTAATGAGGATAGCTCTCTTTAAACCTCGTTTGAAGAAAGATTTAGTACCAATAATTCTCGAGAACCTAGCTATAAAAATATACCAAACTAGAAGTCGCGTGGAGCTTCGCTATCGTCGTTCTTTATTTGGCCACTGCTCAGCTCCTTTTGGCCGTAGCATGAAGTTATATAGCCTATAACCTTCCTTGATAAATGGGCTATCCTAAAAGAGTTTTTCAAATTAGTTCAGTAGGTCTCGAGATTACCCCTACAACCTCACAAACTCACAAACTTTACTCTTTATAATATTAGTATAGATTTATGAATAAACTTTAATTAAGTGATAGTAAAAAACTTATGATTCAGGTAGAAAAGTTCCGTAAATTGTTATATTAACACAGCTACGAGTAGCTAGCCTCTTTTGATATATCGTACAGTTTACTGCCTGAGTCAGATCTCAGTCTATCCAAATGTATGGGTAATAAAGATGCGATTCGTTTCAGACAGCAGCTACACATCGCACCTGTGCACCGAACCGAACTTTATGAAATACTTTATGTTTACTTATTTTTGCAGATTTTTGAGTATTCAGCTCTATATTGTTTCAACAAACTCACTCACAATTCACTGTTTTAAAGATGTGAGTGTGACTAGAAAAATATCTCCTCTCTCTCCTCGTGGTCGCTAGTTCAAAAGAGGTAAGGTTGAAATTTCTGCACAGCACTCTTTAGGTTGCCATTTCATTTAAGGTATGCTACTTTCTTAACCTGTCTGTCGTCTTCAGCAATAAATAGGTATATTACACTCTAAAGAAGATATCAACCATGATATTAGTAGCTTAGTAGTATTGAAAGTAATGATTCTAAGAGTTCAATAGTGCGAGAAACATTGTGGGGAGACTTACTCTTGCACTACCAGCATGTAGTTATTGGTATCTCCAAAATTGTTACCAACATCACTTGGAATTGCCAACGTAAAAATTATCATCACGTAGGCGTTAAAATAAAATTATTGGGTCTCTAAAGAATATAAGGTAGTATTTAGGTAATTTATAGATTTACAAAAATCTATAGTGATGGATTAAGAATCCGTATAGAGACAGATTAAGAATACATAATGAAAAATTCGAAACAAACCCTATACCAACCCGTCTGGCCAGCGTGGTGTAGTAGGTTGAATTCCACGTTCTCTTGAGGAGACCCGTGCCCAGCAGTGGAACTTTTATGGGTTGAAATGACAAAAATCTGCTTCAGTTATTGTGATCCAAGGTTTGAAATCAGGTGCAGCCAAGCATTTCTCTATTTCGTAAACTTTGACAAATGTATATAATAATAATTTTCTTGATACTTAATCTTCAGTTATTTAGTACACATCGCAGTAGAAACAACTTCATTTATAAGAAAACAGTCGGTGTACATAATTATTCATACAAGTTGCCTGTCTTGATACGATCCGAGTGAGAACATAGCGGCCGACATCATCGATACCATCGTATAACCATAATTAGGGCATTTACATGAAGGTGAGCTGGTAGGACTTTCATTGTTACAAATGATGTAAATAGGTTTTGGATTTAAAAAAATATTTATATTAAAAATTTTCAATATTCATAATATTCACTGTTACCCACACGTAGACATTTTCATGTGTCTATTGTACTTTTGAGCAAATTATTTTAATTTTTTTTTAATTAACGACCATTGACATAAGTTAGTCACTATGGCTATCTACCCACAACCTCAACAAAGACTCTGTTGCACTGCGCTTCTTGCTCCTTCCCAATGTGCAGAATCCGATTGGGACCAAACGGATTCTGCAAATTGGGGTTTACCATCAGAGGCACGATCGGTTCGATCTTTTTCAGAGTGTAGCTACTTACCGTAGTTACGAAGTGTATTCTGTATACTAACTGAGCATACTTGCGATTTAAAATCAGTATTTTGCTACTACTTCTGACACTATCAATCTTACATCAATATTTTTATCGAAATTAACAAAAAAGGGTACAGGTTTCTCTAATGTAATTCTCACATTGTTACCCATGTTAACCGGAAAGGATACCCATCATTAATTTTTCAACGCAAAGGAAGTTAAATAAAATAAAAATATCAAAAACATTACCCACCTTTTTGGCAGTCGGGTAAAAAACAAAACACCTGATAAATTGTTTAGCTGAAGTGTAGCCATATTCACATGAATATTATCAATGCAGTTTACGAATAATATGATACATTCTGTAAACCAACCTTAGAACAAAATAGGTACAGTCATGTAAGTACTAATCGCATCGACTTTAAGTTTGTAGCGTATATGTAGAGTGTATACACTATATCGTTTATCATTGGAAGTTATCTGCATATATTAATTTATTATAAAACGGGTCTACGTCACTTATTATATTATAAGGAATAGAAAATACCTTATTTATTTGCATATTCTTGTAAGTTACATGCATTAATTGTAATATCTGTTGTACGTTATCTAAAATTGCTTAGTTTTGGTTGGTTTTTTTTTTTACAAGTTTTGTTTTTGATGGCATAACTTGTTACAGTACATAATTATCTTGACTTCATATAGGTATTGTTGTATGTATGTTACTTGGAAGGAAAAGAGGACGCCTAAGATACAGTATTTATTTTCTAGTTTGGGGGTCACTGGTTCATCGCTGTTTTTCTTGCAGAAAGTCACATTTGTACGTTGCTATTTTATTTTTGTACCATATAATTCAAATTGTGTAATTTTAAAAACAAACTATTATTATTATTAAAAAAAATTAAACAAAGGTTATAGTGTACTTAACTTAATTGACTTCTCCATTATCTCTTTGCTGGATAAATCTACATAACATAATATTTTATATATCATTTTCACCATAAACGATTCTCGGTATCAAATCAGCACCATTATCTTAGGCTCTGTATGCATAATTTAAATTATACGCATACAACCGCCACGCTCCGAGGACTGTATTGCAAACCGACTTACTTAAAATACAAAAAAGGGTTATTTTCTCAAATTGTGAGGCATACAGCGGTCCATCGTTGGGCCGAAATAATGATTAATGATGGCAAATAAGCGGGTGTGTGTACGAGACGGTACAAAAAACGGTGGCCGTGCAGCGAGGTGCACTGAACTGCCCCGGGATGACTCTTGATACATTATGGCCATTTAAATTGTGTTCGAACGAAGAAAAATGTTTTATAGGAATGTATAACATTGGTTGACAACAATGTTTAACAATAAACAAATATTTTTGTAATACTTAGGTATTTGTAGTTTGTGAATATTGACGTTTCTGTTCGCAATTGAATCAGAAATCTGAAACACCAGGTTTCAGATTTCTGATTCAATTGCGTCGGTGGCGCGGTGGTTATTGACTCGGTGTACAATTGCGGTTATTGATTGATTAAATTATGATTTATTGATTTATCTAGATCCCATAACACAGGCTTATATTAGCTCATTTTAGGCTAGATGGCATTGCGTAAAAATATACCAAACATCTATTCAAAAAGTCGGTTAAAAAATATATAACTAGCAATTTTTTAGTTTTAAAATTGGAATTGTCTTCAGTCCACTTGATGTTTCTCACTTATCTTACCAAAGGACGTTTCCAGCAACAATGTCAGCTACCTGTCATAAATCGGTTGAGAATCATTTTTCACAACGTTCATGAAATAAATTTTATAAACACAACCTCAGAATAACAAGGGAACTCATGCAACAAAAACTCGCGAAATAATTTCTCCGTATAATTAAGTTTTGGCGGATGCTTGGGTATTAATCAATGGGTATAATTAATTTCGGTGGCAAGCCGGCGATAGGTACGTCAGACGCACTACGACAGGTGGGAGCAAACGCCGCAAATGGGCGCAAATCTACAGGAAACTGAGTCTAATTAAGGGCCGCAGACCAGCGGATTAATAAATGAAACAAATGTACCGTTATGTTTTACATCTTATGATTATTAGGTTTGTTTGTTAATGGTACGAGGGATTTTTTTTCTTGTTTTTATTTTGTTATTAGCTTGGTCACATTTTAGTATCAATAGACAATTTAATTTGAGTGTAGAAAACATATTTTTAAATACATATATCTCAGATTAAATAATATAAATTGAAAACCACGAAATATGACACTAAAATGCGACGTTGCAGCATTGCCACTCTGTTTGTAAATATGTACTTACGCTCAAGAAAAGCAAACAGTTACAATTTTCTATATAATAATAATATAAAAGTAAGGAGGAAGAAGAAATTTATTTATTTAACAAAGTTACAAAGTATTTTTATAATAATGTTATTACATATTTTAAAACTAAATAAAAACTGATCTACTTACATATCTACAAATACTATTTACTATAAATAAACCTAACCTCAAAAAATTATAGAGCAGCTGCAATTAATGAACTTCTGTCAAAATAATTGTGATGGTTTTTTTGAGTTTGTATCTTTGTTACTCGAGGGCAACACGCCACAATAATATTATTATGGAGCTCACAACGTTGGGCTTAAGTCATTGAATGGCCTCTTAAATATTTTTATATTGTAGATCCACCTGTGTTTATTTATATTTTGAGCACATAAATCGTTTAAATGATTTTTTTTTTATTTCGGCTAAATTGCACACAATATTTCGATGCATAAAGAAATGTAAAAACGATGTCATCAGAATCGTTCACCTTGACTCCGAATGTGCAAGATGTAACCCGTTGACTGTCTCGTCACGGTGACAGACGGTCGAAGCATATGATACTAATGACAGCCAACCCTCTGATGCACATGTCATGTGTAAAGCTAAATTATACCTACCTTATCATTTGTCGCCTGCCGATAGCTTATATTTTTGTTTATGGAGTGAAGCGTGTGAAATTGTTAGCACTGCTATGAGCCCAACTTATTTACGCTAGCTAAAAGAAAAAAAAAAACTATTTCTCAGACTTGGGTACAATTTTATTCATAAACTATATTACTTTTGTAACTGATGTAAAGTGTGATTTTGCGAAATATTTCAAAGGTACCATATACCTTTGAAATATTAATATTTTTGCAAAATGAGGTTGAGGAACTTTGCTCTGTATTGATATATTCTTTTAAACAAGTTGTCAATTGTTCAGGAAAGTATATTTCTTTTGAATGAAAAATTACATTCAAAAGTGAAGCCTTCATGTTCATTCAGTACAATATTGACAATGTAAAACAAACTTAAAATTGAAGAAGTTAAAGTTAAAAATTGTTTGAAAAAAATTTGCGCACATGCACAACAAACATCAAGTATGATCTAATTGTACAGCCTTCTATCTGTACTCTTCCACACGCAAGCACATATTATTATTACCATACATACAATACCATACAATCCCACATTACTCCCCTAATTACCACAAATTAACGTTTGATACACTCTAATTAAAATCTGTATCGCGATTCGAACATTAATCATAGACGATATTGTAACACTAAGTTACAATTACTATAAACGTTTTATGTAATTGATGTGTTTTTCACTTCCCGTAGGTAACTAAGCAAAACGGAAAAGTATTACCTTCATAAACACGTTTGATAGGTATTTGCTAACATTATGGCCACTCTCCTTAATGCTCTAAGGGTTCTTGGATTTAAATTTTAATAAACACGGGATATGGCGTTTTTGAAAAATCAACCCATAAAGGGTTAAAATAAAATATAAAAGTTTGTATGAAACTCCGTCAGTAAAGTTAGTTTAATGAACGCGTTCATTTAAGAAGTGAAGCATCCGCTGGGTTCTGCTAAAATGTTACTCAAAATAGGCGTGTTAATTTCCCGTTATTGGACAGCAAAATGAACATAGCCCTTAAGATATAGATATAGTAGTTACCTCCCTATCAGAGTTAACAGCTGAAATATCCTGATATGAGCAGCACAAAGGCAAAACCCACAGAATGGCTATGAGAACGAGCTGTTTTAACCTCAAGAAATTATAGAGCAGCCGCAATTAATGAACTTCTATCAAAATAATTGTGTTGTTGTTTTAGATTTGGTGTCTCTGTTACTCGAGGGCAACAGGCCACAAACATAGCACAGGGGCATGGTGGTACTGTTTTTCAAGATGGGTGATAACACTCGTCTTAAAAATTGCAGGCCCATCACGGTGCTGAGCCATGTCTACAAGCTGTTTTCAAGAGTCATCACGAATCGAATCACGCGCAGGCTGGACGACTTCCAGCCTCCCGAACAAGCCGGTTTCCGAAGAGGCTATAGTACCATAGACCACATACATGTCATACGCTGTGGCAGGTTATACAGAAGACCGAGGAGTATAACCGGCCACTATGCTTAGCGTTTGTGGACTATGAGGAAGCCATTGATTCGGTGGAAACATGGACAGTGCTACAGGCATTCAACAGATGTCGAATTGACCACCGGTAAATCGAGGAGCTGATGTATTTGTACAGAAACACCACCTGTTCGACTCCAGGATCAGAGCTCGCAATTGAAAATTTTTAAATTTTTATCCAAATAAACACTATTTATGCAAAAATACTAGGAACATACATGGAGGAACGAGTTGATGAATAAAAATAAATTAAAATATTTCGGGGCAATTGGAACCCAGTTGCTTAGTTTTTAAGAGCCGATATGACGAAGAAGTCTTTCATACGACTATCCTAACATTCGCATTTATTATATAAGTAGGATTCGTATAATATATTCCTTCATATTATAGTAACTAGGCATTAAGCTTGTCATTGTATCAAGTATGTCTAGATAACTAATGATTAAAACAAGTTCTGAATAGCTGATGGGTGTAGAACGCCGCTCTGCGAATACTTAAATAACTTTATAGCATCATTTAATTATTCCTTTTAAGTCTCCTTTTGCATATTCAACGATGCACAGAGCCAGTGCTAAAGGCTACTGGACATTAACTTTAATTTATAAATTCTAACCGACTACGCATATAAAAAGACACACATTAATTAGTACTTGATATTAAGTTTGCAAATTAAAATAGGTACATCTGTCCTATCTTAAGCTTGTGCTATGCAATTACAATACATTTATCTAGTGACTTAATTTTATTAAGAATTGTTAAAAAGTACAGACTGCACAAGAATTTCTACATTTCATAATTTATTTTATATTTTCATTCATCATCATCATCATCATTTCAACCCATTAACGTCCCACTGCTGGGCACAGGTCTCCTCCAAAGTATGTGGAGGGAATTTAGCCTACTATAGCACGCTGGCCAGACGGGTGCGTATAGGGTTTGTTTCGAATTTTCTTTTTCTTGCAGTGCTCTTGTCTGCATAACGTTACTCCCTTACTCGCCTCTTACACCCATGGGTTGAAATGAAGTAGTGACATTATGTATTCTTAATCGGTCACTAAATGGTACATCATACATACATCCGTCATACATACATACACTGATACGTGTTATGATTTTGATGACTATCTTAGATCTTCGATAGTATTATTTTAATTGTAGATACCTAACTGAAAACCAATCTTTCTCACCAAATTTCATTTTGAAACATTTTACAAACACAATTATTAGATATTAAGGTTAGATCATCGAAGTTCTAAGATAGTTATTAAAATCATAAAACGTATCAGTGTGAAATAAGTAACATTAGCTTCTATCAATTTTAATAACACTACCAACATGTTTTCTTTTTTTGTTATTTCTAATATTTCTTAACAATGTAGACGCGTAAGTTATAAAAAAATATCACGAGAGTCATACGTCTGCAGTCTCAAGAATGTAGCCATGAGGCAAGAACACAATGTACGAGAAAGAAGTCCTAAATCGTAGGGTGTAATTAAGGCAGCCACCCACCGCGGCGACCTCGAGGCCTTGACCGACACCCGTAATGAGTTCACCCGACGAACAGACGACGACACCAGACGAACAGCTAGATATCCCCAATATAAGTACTTACTTATCAAGCTTGTACTTACGTCATGTGGAAGAAAAAATGTTGATTGCAGATTTATCAATTTGACTGTGACTGCCAGTTTAATATAAGTCCAGTGAGTAGAATAAAAATATAAACTGTCTTATCTATATTCATACCTCATGAATGTCAATAATCCATGAAAATTGCATACGTACGGTAAAGATGAATACGACGCCATATTGTTGCATTGCATTTCTCATGCAATGTCCCGTTCACAAAACAAAAATCAAACAAAAGGAAAATACCGACAAGCCGGTTACTAAAGTTTTTTACTTTATTTCAGCGGGACTAGCTTGTGTTGCGTCCCATGACGAAAGGTTCTATGTCGCTCCCAACGCTAAACTTAAAACTTCCGTACATAAAAGGCTTAAGTTTCTCAAAACAGGTTTTCGTTAAAGACATTTTGTTTTTCAATATAAAAGCTCCGACACGAGAGCTCCGCCTACACTTGATTTAAAATTAGAACTCTTGCGTGACAAACGCCGGTAACTCGGAATTAAACGGTAAAAAGTTAAACTTTATTCAGAAGTGATAGAGCACAATATTCCGCGTTAGTTTATACGCCGTAAGGTGGGTTGCTCCGTAAATGCTATTGGCCCAATCGCACGATGTGAAACAAACAAGAAATATGAGAGTAAATGAGACGGCGCTACTCGGTCGGTACGCGATGTGCCACCGAAACAACTTTTATCTTCAATAAGTCCTAGATTTCTGCCGAATACAGCCAAAACCGAGCGATCTTCTTTTATTGTTTAATAAATATTTTTCTAGAGTACCAAAAAAATATTTAGTAAAACTAAAAACTATTCCCTATTTTAAAACTGACATTCCAAACATTGAATGAAAGAGACGGCAGATTACGTTGTGCGTTGGCGTGAACGACGCAGAAAATATATTTTATATCGAAGCTAACTACTCAGAGTGACGTAAGAAGCAAAAATGTAGAGTCTAATTTTGAATCATTTGTAGTTTGGATAAGGCTAAATTTTGTGTGGGTGTTGTTGAGTGTTGTTGCTTGTTGTTGCACTGTGTTGTATAGAAGTGGGCATGGCGGCAAGCAAGCAGTGACGATTCGTTTAGTAGACAGTTGACAGTCGCCACGCCACACTGACATTCCGATAGTAACTCTGATAACAATTATTTTGTACTGATCATTTTTTTTTCTGACTGTTGTTGCCTAGTGTTTTACGAACTGTGTGAACTATATGTGATCGGATACAATAATATAGGTACTTAAGTTTAAGTGAAGTGCTGTGTTTTGTGATTGGATAATGACTAAAATTTTTGTGTTGGCTGTACCTATGCAAAGGTGAAATTGAATCGTGCTTTTGTGTAAGTTTTTATTTTATTTACATTATTATTTACTAGGAACCAATAACGTCCAAAATACAATATTTATATTTTTTTTTTGCTAACCATACCCACTGCACATAAATGAATAGGAAAGTATAAATTTGTAAATAAGCATCTACATTTATCAACATATTTATTATTTATACCTAACTTTACAGTCATACCAACCTAATTGGATAATTTATAGCTACTTGTACCTATTAATTTTATTTGCTTTACTTTAAGGTTTTTAAACTGATTAAGTACTACAGGTAGGTATAATTTATTTATGTAGATAGGTAGTTATTGAGACAGATAGCTAATAATTTTATAACGATTATTTTTAAATTATCTATCTGATTAAAACGATATAAATATAAGTTTATTAATGTACTCATTTACATAATTTGAACGGATGGAACAACTAAGGAAAACAATAGGGTTTTCCTTGGATTGACTAATATTATTATTATTATCTACATCAATACCTGCCAGGTATCGTAAATAAACCCGTGATAATATATAATATCAACTCCAGAGAACTACAGAGCAAGGTTCTGCTCTATCTAGAGAGCTAAAATCACCTAAAGCAACATATTTAGGAGGTTATATGTACTTTTCGTTATACATACATAATAATTTCTGTATAGGTTACTAAACATACCAGCCCCTTGATTCTGAGCTGTCGGAATATTTTCGGCCAGAACTGTCAGTTTATTTAAAGTTAAAAAACAGAATGTTAAAAAAATAGATGGATGTAGAAAAAAATCCTATATTAATCAGTTTTTAATTTTCTATACGGTAAACTAATTTCTAACACTTAATAACTTAAGCTGTAAAAATATATCGTTCTAAGATTCGAAAAAGTTTGCGATCCGGGAGCAATCCGATTAGTCAGAATCAGGGCCATGATCTGTATGAAGTACTCTACTGCATGTTTGGATAAATCAGCCTGGAGCTTTAAATTTTATTCAAACTATTACAAAAGACTTATTTCACCAGTCAACGTAGAAGATGCCCGGGCTTCGCTCCCGTCGTTCTTTATTTGGCTACTGCTCAGCTTCTATTGGCCCTAGCGTGATGTTATATAGCCTTCCTCGATAATTGCGCTATCTTTTTTATATTATATAGGACTAAATATAGCAAGAGAAACATAGACGCGATACCTATGCCTCTGGAAGTTCTTTGAAAGATAGATTTTCATCTGGATGGGTATCCTGAGATGAAAATCTTTCTTTGAAATGAACTTTTTGGGTGAACAGGAATGAAATCGTCTATTTTTTGTATTCCTTTTTAGTTTCCGTAGAACTTAATTTTGTATTGAAGTGTTTAATATTTTCCAGTATGAAAACTATTACAGTTTTAAATTTATACACTTAGGTGTAATATCTTTTCTTATTTTTAATATTCATATAGTATCTGTCGTACCTTTACCAATATAGTTACATAATGTTAAGAATCTCTTGCACTATCAACCCACCTTGGTACTGGATTGACCTTGAGAGGCGTTCATTTTATTGTCCGTTCATTCAATATAGAACAAATCACAATCTTAGAATACAAATTACTCCAGAATTCAAAAGCCAGTTTAATCCCATTCACCAGCTATTTCTTTTCACCCAATATTAGGTACATAAAACTTGTACGCCATTCCAATACCTATAACAAATGATAGCTAAACCTGACCAATAGTACCTATTGTAACTAATTCTCACGTAAGCACTAGGTATCTGAAGGTTTTGTTAGTAGGGCGGGTCGGCTGGGCGGTTACACGGCAGACACGCCCACCGTCGCTTCCCACAGCCAAGTGCCGACGCTCGCCGTGTGAATCCGAATGTTCAGACTTTAGTATATAATATGTGTTCCGTGATCTGAATATGATAGCGTGGGAATTGTACGTATTGTTTAAATATACTGGCTGGATTTTGTTCTATGTGTTTTGAATTTGTTTTGTTTTCAAAAGGTATGTGCTTTGTTTTGTTTTTGGTGTACTAATGTAGTAAATTCTTCATATTTGGTTTGATAATTAAAATTTTACCTACTCTATAGCCATTTTTAACAATCAACTTGTTAATAGAATGCTACGAATTAAGTGTAAATATGTCCTGTATACCCACCTATTTTACGTTTATGAAACCATTTATCGTCTCACCACCTAATTCCAAATTATACATACATGCATATTAACAGCGTAATGCACTCAACTTCAGGGCATAAACATTCTTGTACGCCTCATAGCAATTCCTAATAATATTGACTTAAAATTCATGTTGCAAATAATGTTAATAAAAAATAACTTTTCTAAGTAGGTATTCTATTGGTAGGTACTAAATTCCTCACAAATACACATGCTGGCATTATAAAAAAAAGAATTGTTCATTAAAAATAGCCCAACAGTAATACTTGTATATGAATACACAAACTCAATAAATCTCATATTAAAATGTTCATGTGACGAATCTGTGCGGCAGGATGCGTGTTCTGAATTTATATTAGACATAAACAGTAGTGTTGTGTGTTTTCACAGCCATCACATGGTTTTATGAGCTAACTTTCACCCTTGTGATGCTAACAATATTATTATTCGACTATACAAAGTATTAGAATGATAAATAGTGTGCTAGCAAATGGAAAATCGTCTAAAAGGTGATGCATAATTATGTACTTACAGTACGTGATGTTCTTCAGTTTGAGACAAAATTTATTTTAAAATTTAGGTGTGATTTTGAAAATTAGGAAAAAGTTCCACCAACCAAATATGAATTCAGTCTATGGAAGTGATGCATGGACTATGGCACAAACAGACAGAGAAAGATTGGAAGCTTTCGAAATGTTGACAAAGAATAGGGGGTGTAAGCTTCACATAAATGATTTCAGACATAAAGGTACTCGAGAGAATATAATAAAATAGAACCATCTTAGAAAGTACTGAAGAAGAAAAGTCATTGGCTGCCTGATACGACACGATTTGTTTTTAAAAACAATATAGAAAGAAAGACTAAATGCAGGAGAGAAAGAAGTAGACCAGAGAGGAGATTTATGGAACAAATCACGTAGAAAATTGCAGATAGTGTCGTATCAAGAGGTGACAGAAGTATGAGAGGATTGGCGTTAACTCCACCTACAAAAGAGCAGCTCTCAAATTAAGACAAAGGTTCTGGCATTCCCTGGTTCTCCAGAGAGTCATAACTTGGTGTTTGCAAAGGGTTCATCACTATTAATCCTAGCTTACAGAAGTTTTAGTGGTGGTTATGAGGGTGAGATTGTCCTGTTTACTTTCTTTCCATGTTATCTCACTTCTCTTACAAAATACTCAAATATACAAGTAGATATTTCATAATTGACACCAAAAATTTACTCATACTTGACTTCTCTGTTGCCGAATTCCTTGAATATCCTTAGTTGGGAAGTCAAATATAAATTATATCTTAAATAAATTTATACGAAATTCATTTTCCCGTATATTCCCCGTGTCGAAGACAAAAGTAAGTGTATACCAATGTTAAGTAATAAGCGAGGGATCTACCCCTTCCGTGATCCATCACGCTCTTCAATCAGAGTGAACGCTGAGACACTCTTCCCTGAGATATCTCGAAATAATTAGTTAGCTAATACAAAAGTTTTGATTATAAGTATCTAGTTTTGTAACTTAAGAAGATTAAGCAATTCCCTGTGATAATTATAATTATGTGAAATAGCGGACACCGAGGTTTTATTATTTAACTGCTGCTTCTCTGTCTTATTGATAAAATTCAAACTTCTAATTACATTTTACTTCATGTCTTGCATGCACTTCTTCTTCTTCTTCTTATCGTGTGGGTTTGAGGCAGACCCTGGTGTTTGAATTTATCATGTCGCCCAGAAGGCTTTCAACTTGACTTAACGAATACCACATTAAGTGGTAACCGGGACTAACGGCTTTACGTGCCTTCCGAAACACGGAGACGCTCGAAAATGAAATTGCCACAAACGGTCACCCATCATGGACTGACCTTGCCTAGAGTTGCTTAACCTCGATGATCGTAACGAATATCTAAGTACCATAATGCTACGAGCGCCTCGTAAAGGTATATCCCAGTACCTAATAGGGGATTTATTGCCACTAACCAGACACAATTCCAAACTTCGAGTTGATACTGAAACTTGCAAGTCAGAGACATTTTACATATACCTGATCAGGAGAGCGAACCCGAGATCGCCTGCGAATAACTCGTATCTACACACTCTTGCTGAGGCTTCAAAACGCATTTTATGTCTATTTTACTACTTAGTTAAAGCCAAGCCATGCAGAGTTAGGGCGAGATTCACAGTCATGACTTTACTTTACAACAAAGGCGTCTTCTCAAAGTATACTTTGAACGCCGAAGTTTACTTTACGTTTTTTGAAATTCATAGACAGTTTCTTGACTTTTCTAAGCAAAGTATGAACCCAAAGTAAAGCACGTGGAGAGACAGAAATTGTTACGTTTACATGTCCTTAGATAAAACAACAACGACATACGTCAAAAATCACTATATGAAAGGAACGTATAACCCGACTAAAATAAAATGTCGTTTGATTTGTAGAAAACATTGATAAGGTAAAGGTCTACAATAATTGTCCGTATATTATTGCAAACCATACTTTGCGGCCAAAGTCGCCAATATCGTCGACTTCGCCTTTACTAAGCAAAGTATGGTTTCGGAAAGTAAAGTAAGGGTTTGACAGGACTGTGACATAATTTTGGTTGAAAGTTGAACTTTTCCTCAAAGTAAAGTCAAAGTACAGTCTGTGAATCTCGCCCTTAAAGCCGAGCCATGCAGTCAAAGACCTACCAGAAAAAATCTGAAATACTAAGTTCAAATCGCCCTCATAAATAACTTTACATACCTACAAACAAAACACACATCCATATATAGTTATGGTAATAACAGTTCTTATGTACATAGTAATTAAAAGTTTGTCGACCCACAGATTACATGCTACCGAAGGTACGTAGTCAGAGCTATAAATACATTTACTCGTTGGCGACAGAATTAAATTCGTTTACTTGTTTGTAATGTTTTGCATACGTAAAGAATTAGCGAAACGTGGAATTTCTGCTCTTGGAACAACATTATTTTAGTTAGACTCTCTATCTTTCAGCACAAAATCGCTCGCTGTGGCGGAAATTAGGTGAGGCTTATATCCAGTGGATGTCGTTGGGCTGGTATGATAATGATGACGATCTTTCAGAAGGTTGTCTTCTGAAGGATATCAACATAGAGGCATACCTTTTTCCCCAAAGATAGCAGAGGCAGAAATGCATCACACCTGCATTTCACCAGCTATGTTTATTTCACTACCAGCATGTATAGGTTCTTATCAATATTGTTAGCCTATGGCAGCCTTAAATACGTGTAATAATTACGACTCTACCTATATAATTTATAAACATTTTCATATTTTACAGGCAGGTGAATAAAACAATAAGCAGTCAAATAGTAAGCCAAAGTTAGTCTCATGTATCTCAGTTTCCCAACATGACCCTCTCGCGATCCATCACAAATCAGCGCGTACCCGACCCGGGTGATGTTCCTCGACGTTTACGAGCTGAATTATGACGCATACCTTCCGCCACACCGTTTTGTCACAATACACCCTCACAACCTCCTTCGCTTTATTTATTGCTTAATATTGGTTGGAGTAAAATCCTTTTTTGATAGCAAATTCGATATTCAATTTGTGTTAAAATTAAATAATGACATTTGAGATTTTATTTTCAATGCGAAGTATAGACAGTTTTCAATGCCAAGAATAGGCATTGATTTGTTTACAAACATTCTACATCAATTGATATATAATGTTTGTAAATATATAAATTTCAAAATGCTGTCAAATTGTATTTAATTTGTAATATATTTTCTTATGCATATATCAGTGGTTTTAACTTCAAACTAATCTAAAAGTTATTTCTATTAATTTAATTAATTAACATTTTTTACAATTAAACTTAACAACTTATTTAAAACCTTAAAAAAACATTGGATTTACAAAAACAGACATTAAAAGAAACACAAATGTTGTTATTGATTGTTCTACATCAATTTCGGATCGAGTATAATGTTTCAATTTTATTATTTTATTTCATCACTGGTCTAGTCTGTCACAGCTTTCTGTGCAGTAATAACGTCAAAAGGAGGGCGCACCTATACTTTAAATGCTATCAATTCAAAAATGAAAAAACATTATAACAATAGGACAGTATTTAGTTCCACTCAATTCTACTGCACAGCCATTTGTGTCAGACTGAAAGACTATCTGAGACTTAAGTGACAGATTTGATTAATGACAGTGTGTAAAAATTTTGTCACCAAAATTTCAAATAAGCACATATCAGCTAGTGGTAAAACAAAGCCTAAATTTAAGGAATAAGAAAACTTTTTTTTAATTCTAATGAATCACTTTTGTTATTGAACATGCAAAATATTACACAGAATTCATACACAAATAAAACCATATTCAAAGAAGTTCTTGTCGAAATCATTTAATTACACTCGCACTGAAAACTCTATTTAATTCAATAAATGAAAGACACAAAGTATGCAACATTTACAAAATAATATAAAGCCTTGAATTGAATATTTTCAGCCAATATTGATATTAGGAATTCTATTGATTGTATTGTGTAGGTGCCACTCACAAATTCTGCGTTTGTTGTAATGTCAATGAGTCTATTGTCTAGACTACTTGTGGTGACTAATGAGCTATTAAAACTCATATAGCTAGCGATATTTATTCTGTATAGTGTTATGTGGCTCTGCTAATTTACATTAATTTATTGTTTTGTTATCATTCGTAGATGAAACTGGCCAGTAATTTACTGTTATATTTATTTATTTTTTAAGTTTTGTTTCATGGAACCTGCATGGTTTATAGCATATTTTTATTAAAATTTTATCATGACGTATACTTGAGATAAATATATAACCTTCAGTCATATATTGTTTATTTGTACTGAGGCGTTAGTTGTTGATCTCTTCTATAGAATTATACCTACATTTTGTTATTTTTCTGTTTCTAATGAGATATTTTTCGAGATGTGGATAAGTCAGACACATTTCTTCCTAATTAAAATTTAATCTTAATTAGTTTAAACATATATCTAGACTCGGTATTTTAAAGGTCAATTAATATGTATATAAAATATATCCTATTTGATGTATCACACAATATTACTATGATTAACTACATACTGTCTATGTTAGTATATGAACGTTAACTAAAAACCTTAGCTGTCAAGTTGGTTTTCATGTCAACAAGTTTTTGTCCCACGACTTACACTCTCTTGAACATAACTAGTATAATTTGTTATTGCCACATAAAAAAATAATTACTCCCCTGCCTATTAGGTATGGTCAGACCAGATGGGAATGGAAAGTTAATACCACATGAAATAGGCAAATTTCTAATGGAGTTGAACCTTTTAGTTTTCTTATCTTAGTTTCACCAGCTTATGTTAAATTTCTATGTTTTTCTTAGTGGTTACTATGAGCAAAAAGTTTGTATATTTACGAGTTGATGTTTTGGTTTTCCTAACCGATCTCATAGTACCTTTAAGTATTACTGTAATGTCAAACTTACAACTTGGTTGAATAGATTCTATTCTCATCCGTTATCCTTTTGCGTTTTGTTTATTACATTTTACTGTATGCAGCCTTTGTCATGAGCGTAACTTCATGCCTGTCTGAAACAGTCTAAAGGTAAATATAACTGAAATTGTAAGAGCTCTTTTCAAGGGACTGAAAGCCAGAGTAATGTTGAATTAAATACTTATTTGTTTATTAGACTACGCGGATCGAATTGGTTGTAGAACGTTTGTAAAAATTTAAGGCTCGGTTAATAATTTTAAGGTTTCTGTATAACCGGGGCTTAATTTATAATATATTTTATTATTTCAATATAAGTGACAATAAACTGTAACTTGTTATTATAAAGAATTCAAAACAAGACAAAAATATATTTATTAATTTAATTGGTTTTACAAAGACATTAAGAGAAGTTTTATAAGATAGTCGAATGTTTTTTTTATTCATTCTACACCCAATACAGTGCGAATATACTTAGTTATATTTTTTGCATGTCACAGAACGATAGTGGTTTAGTATGATCTTATGTAATGATGAGATGACTGACACTATTAACTTGTACCATTCGAATTCATAAGCATGACGAAACAATGACATTTACTATCTACATTTTGTACAGAAAGCTACCAAGACAGCGAACAATCTAGAATTGAAAACATTTATTCGTTTTGTTTTTTACTCTGGCATTTTGTATTTAGAGTGATTATTACACCAGATAATAACCGTATGTCCATCAACTGAGATGTAAAATAGGGAAGCCTACCGTGACTTATTTGATAAGGTGACGTGTTAATGAAAAATTTTCAAGTTTTGGGCGTTTCATCGTGTCATACCACAAACCATAGTAACGGATTAAGAATACGTAATATCACCACCCTATTTCAACCTGTGGATTTCGTAAAAGGCGACTAAAGAAGTAACCTTAACCGACAAGAGCACAGTAAGAAAAGGAAAATTCGAAACAAAACCGTATACCAATCCGTCTGGCCATAGTAGTATATGGCATATAGTAGGCTAAATTCCCTCCACAAAGTATAGAGGAGACCCATGCCCAACAGTGGGACGTTGTTGTACCGACTTGTTGATAAAAAAATCTCATACCAAACGAAAATAAACTATAACGCTCACACACAAGGTTAAATATATTTTGGCTCAATAACACAATTGAATAGATACATCAATTTAAGTCCTACCAGTTTAACTCTGCCACTAAGTTGCCTATTTTATGTAATGTTAGCTATAATTTGGTACATAATAACAGGTTTCATGTCCGTGTAATTATAAAGCTTCCGTTTGTAAATTACCTGTTTTTTAGCTTATTAACAAATGTTGTATTTGTTTTGCATGATGCTGTTTTTCCGCTTCTGTTCTGACTACTTAAAAACATAATTATTTGTACAAGAACAACCTTCAAGATTGACTTTGTTATGTAGAAGTTTACTAACTGATATACCTAATGAAATGAAATGAAATCTCGTTTATTCATCTAGGTTACAAGGTAACACTTATGAAAGTCACAAGAATGTAACAGGTTATCCTACTTTTCTGAATAACATAAAAAATCTAAGTTTAACCAAGGTGACCCAAGTACCTAAGTTATTAAATAAATTTCTCTACTAAAGTATATTGAAGTATTACATCTGATATCCTGCTATGAGCTTGTTATTTGTCTACATGTGTATATTTTAATTAACATTGTAACTAATAAAAGAACTGGTCTGCAAATAACTTGAAAAATCCAAATACATAATTCTATTACTATATGTTTTTTTTTTATTGACGCCGCTCTATTAGTACTTTTTTTTTAACCAAACGAATTTACCAAATAATGAAATAAATACAGTATTGATTATATAATTCATCGTACTCTAATCAATAAATTGGATTAATATGACAAACTATCGTAACATACAAACTATATTGGTAGAAGAAACGAGCTAGAGAAATATCATTACAGAAATTATGATTATGCCATACCAGACTCCACACTTCCACAGCTGTAATACCTAATTACTCCACACTACTACAAACTCCACAACCGCAATGCCTATTATTCCACTCCTTCTATAGGTATTACATGACATTTAACATCGCTGATGAAATGTAAATATCTACAACACTTAAGGCATGAAAATAAAAATGTTAATACAAACTTATTATATAAAATTATAATTATATAAAAACAAAAATACTTCTTGTTTCATGCGATTGCTATAATAATCCAATTGTTAAACATTTCAAATAATTCTATCACAACGTTAACTTCAGACATTCCAAGTACATTTATCTAACATCAATTACATGCTATATTAACAGCCCTGCATTCCTGTCCCTCAGACGTCATGAGCACCAATATAACAAAGATTGACAAATAAGCGCATACGCCAATTGTCCAAGATTGTTGCGTGGACGCATCGCGTGAGAACAGGGTAATAACCAACAGTAACGGACAAGATAACTACTGATTGTATGACATGGACATACATTTACCGTTCGTTTGAAACTTGTGTGGGATTATTTATGTCAGCATTCTTTGGACGTCTAACAATCAAATGTCTAATATATAATTTAAACTTTTTGACTATTACGGGGACAGACTTCTTTCTTTGACTCTTTGGTGGAATTTGGTTTCAAAAATGGCTACCTGAACTAATTTAATCAATTAATTAAGTATTTTATATAGGATTAGGAATATTATAACACTTTATATTCAGTAATCAGCGGCAATAATCGTCTTGGTTGTGTGTAACTCGAATAAAATGGCTTAAAGCTTCTCGTCAGATTTTTTCATTAAGATTCGTTCAGTGGTTTATAGAAAGATGGTGATAAAAAGATTTTACAAATATAAACCGCAAGTATTTAGCCTTTTTATTATCAAATATTAGGAGGTACGAGTATATTATAGGTTCGACTACATCAACTACCTTAATAACGAAGAGTAACATAACTTGATGTGAGAAGTTTTGGTAAAATCGCCTCAAAAGACAAATGCTGTAGATACCATTTTCCGATTGCATATTATTATTTTATAGAGGTACATCAGTCGTTCTTAGCAGGCAGACACTTAAGTATATAACCTCCTTTCTTGATAACCACAGCCTAAACCCACTTATTCTCATAATACCATATTTCATTGTATAATTTTCAAATGCCTTTGTTACAACAGAAAAGGTACGGCTAAACCTAGTATTTTCTGCTTTCTTATGTAAACTCAATCATAATTGAAGCTTTCTTCGTACATTGAGCTACATACAGGTTTCGTGCAATATGTACTATACAATGTATGTATAGTGTGGGCGGCATCCGGACTCACGCCATTCGATTCCCCGAAGAGGAAATCGTTACGGCCGGCAAATTGGACCCTAACCACTAGTTTGGAAGGCAACGCACGCAGATGTTCACTTATTTACTCTACACTGTGTACGTAAATAACAAAATTGACGATAATAGCTACTTATCCCTTGCCTTTATTATAATACTGGTTTTTGTTGCACGATACTTCAGAATAGTTGTTTAAAATTTAAATTAAGAATGCTTTTTGTGGAAATGTGCTGCTAGATTTTGTTATTTTTTTGGTGTTCTAATTTGTATATTTCTCGATTTCATTTCGGTAAGGTGGAATTAATTTTTTTATTTTTTGTATAATAGAACTTTTCACCATGACAATTGAAAAATATAATAATTAAATAATCATAGGTATTGAATACCGAAGAGGTAGAGGTATATAACTAAATCTCGTAAACCGTGTGAGTTAGATCTCATATAAGTATGTACATAATTATGTATTATACAGGGTGGAATTTTGTAATGCCACCTGAAGGGTTAGTACTCTAAATACTGGGGATAGATCATTTTACTCAAAGGAAGTTAAACTATCTAAGTCCAATAGGTATTTAAAGTACTTTCCCTCCTGGTAGCATCACAAAAACTCCACCCTGTATATTCGAGAAGAGGCACTCATAATGCGCCAGAGAAATACAATTTTTGATGCGAAAACCTAACATAGATCCTCTTTATCTTAATACAAATGCAAATTAGTATATTTTAAGGATTTAAATAATAATAACAAAGATTCTAAATCTTGCATTACCCTTACCTTAAGAGCGTATTTACAAACAGAGTGGCAACGTCGCAATTTAGTGTCATATTTAGTGGTTTTCAATTTTTATTATTTAATTGGTGTTATGAGCGATGGGGGCTGAATGGATAAGGGACCAGCGCACAGCGCGCAAATCACGCGGTCAGAGTTCGAGCCGATCCCGACCAGGGCAGTACCAATGTGGATTCCACTTTGTGGAATTTATATGTACTAGCCAACTGACTTACCATATGCTAACGGTGAAGAAAAACATCGTGAGGAAACCCACATACCCTAGAAGAAATTTCATGAGTATGTCTGATCCACCAACTCGCACTAGGCCAGCGTGAGTGGATTATGGCCTAAACCCTCTCAGCTCTCTAATTAGAGGAGAGAAGACCCGAGCCCAACAGTGAGACTTAATGGGTTGCTGATGAAATCGGAGTTATATTTTAAAAATATGTTTGTTACACTTTTGAGAATTACATACACACTCCCTATGTGTGCGTCCGATTCAGTAACGCTTTACAATACCTCTCAAGAAATTTCATGATCATACATAAACAGCTCATATCAATAAAGATTTAGTGGCATTAAATTAGGAATATTGTTATTTCGTAAGCCCCAAGATTTTAAAGTCGACTACTTCAAAAATGGGGCCATAAACAAATTCATAAGTAGGCTCTGCTCGCGTTTTACGCTTTTTTAAAGGGGGCCTTTAGGGCCTTGAGGGCGCGCCAGTAAAGTGAAACGCGGCGTAAAACCTGCGATACCCTGCTGGGAAACAAGGGGTAAGGGGGCTTAAACATTCTCTTTATTTTTTGCTAAAGAGCTCTGATTTGGAACTTGGAGAGGGTTTTTTACTGAGACTGAGCTTAAATTTACTTGTGAATAAAATATTATTAAATAATTTATCTATTTATCTATTAGTCTTGAAATCATCACTATTATGAATTAAAGATTTTGACTATTTGACTACTCTATCTACATGTAAATATTATTATATAATAAAATTTAGTTTCTTGAAAATATTAATACTTAAATATATAATTTTTTTAATTAACCTCTATTTATTACTATAAATAAACATAAGGTGTTCTATCTAATATTTATAAAAATAAATTAATCAAAATGGTTACCTATTTTAAATTGTTATGTAATTAGCTATTAAAGTAAGGTATGTTTTATTCTAGCTACTATAAAAGATTTCTATGACATTGACGTCTTTTCTATAACCCCCAAGACATAGTAAAATATTAAAAAAATAACTCTGTTATTACAGAGCTTCAGACATATCTATAATTTCCTACACACGTAGGTTAAAGGAAATTACATTTTATTGTCCGTCCACGCGCAAAGAGAACAGACAGAAAATTTTTAATTCAAAACACACAGCAACCCATACGCATTAAAATAGGTTTAACCGCCAGCCGTTCCACTTTCAAAAAAATAAAATAAAACAAAAAGGCGCGTTCCCGCCATTTCTCCGGGCCGCACCGCAAATTCCAGTGGAAAAAATCGTATTTCGAACGCGGTTTGAATTTTAATTGACGTTGAGGCAACAACGCGATCAGCGCGACGAACATTTTCGACTTTACATCGTTTTCGGCCGGGGTTGTACTCGTACGTGCAACGTGGGGCCACAACATGTGGCCTATCAAGTGACGCCACACGTCCGCAACCTCGACCTCCCTCGGTCGCTGCTGTATACCCCCATAACTGTTAGCTTGTCAATCTTTTAAACATATCCCTCTTAGCATCTGTTGCTTGACACTTAACTTCTTAGAAAAATATTAACACAACAATACGGTACATTCACATGGTTAGCATACTATACTTTAACCATGAAAATGTCTAAAAACGCCTCTATATAGACAACCTTCATTCTAAACAACCGGACCTGCTTAAACAAACGTGTTCATAATATACATCATATAAATAGGTAAACGTCAACATAATACGCTATACATTACCTATTAAATAATTTTCATTTTATCTACATCTGAGTTTCATAATTTTCAGTGGCGTTCATAAAAATTTTAATAGCTTTATTGTTGTCAGTCACGTGCAATAGAGTTCATGGAGGCCGCTAAATTACAATAAACAATTTGGTGCGCTCATTATTCGCGAGTTCATCACGACGTTAGCCGTACAAATTATTCAACACAAAGCCGGTAATGTCGAATGTCCGCGAGTAATTGCGAAATAACCGCGAAACAGCCTCCTCCCGTTACATTTAATTTGGCGTCTCTCTATTTGCGCCAAATTGTCGACGATTAGGCATCACTCCGACTTATATTGTGGTACTAACCTTCTTTTGATGGAACCTTCAAATACTGGATAGTGCATAAAGTTTTATGAGATCTTTTTCCTACTGCCTTGTTTTCTGGTTGAATTTTATTCGTCATCATTAAAAACGTATTTTCAAATGGCTAAGTTAGCCGATATACTGATTATGGTGACGATATTGTCCTTAAAACTTTCCTTTTCTTTTTCAGATAGCACGATGCAATCATTTGTGTCTAGAGCATCGAGCAGGACCAAAGAGCTCCACTTCAAATAAACTCGAATTATGTCAAACATGCCGTATGTGACAAAACGTAGAAAGAGCATATCACATGAATGATCACGCGTTGGATAAAGGCGTGGTACACCGATAGCGATGCAAGAGATATGCAACACCGCTGCCTTGCCGCTCGACACTAACCCCCTGGTGCGCAAGATAAAATGCGAAGAGTTTCCCGCGATCAGAGGGAAGCAACACACAAGAGTTGGTATGGGGGTTCGCGATGAGATGGAAGAGGAGTTCGCCGTGAAGACGAGGAATACGCCGCCGATGGGGCCGGCGCCGGGACAGGAGCACCCGCGCATGGAACATGGCGGCAACGGCTTTTGGCTAGCCGCAGTAACTACCGCGGGTGCGCCACATCCAATGCTTGAAACATGCACCGAAACCGGGTTCATCAACAGCCAACCTTCAATGGCAGAGTTCATGACTGCCTTACCCCAGCTAGGTGGAGGTGATCTCAGTCCACAACATACTCCTCCTGGATACGCGCCAGACTTACCGTCACCTGGTGGTGGCCTCAATGTTCCTGAATACCCTTGGATGAAAGAGAAAAAAACAACCAGAAAAAGCAGTCAACAAGGTACGTAATATTGTAAAACCTAATTTTAAAAAACCTAGGTTTTTATAATTTGTTTTTCCGAATAGCTAACAGCAGTCGGAAACATTTACCAAGCACCGCCATCTCGCAGTCCACCAATAAGAAAATGGCTGCTCCATCAAACGCGGACATTTTTGTTTCGTAAGTGCGCCTAACTGCTCCGTGAATAACTACTTCGGAATTATTATTATGCCTTTCAACGGCAACAACAAATGGCTATTCAACCATTGTGTTCTGGTTCACGGTCCCAGAGGTTCTTTAATGAACATCAAATTACTCTGAAATATATTGAATTGTTTGGCGCGACGACGTTTTGTGTCTGTAACTGTTGTTAGGTGTGGGAGTGGTATCGCTACGCGTCGGCAGTGGTATTATCCGAGCCACCGACCCGCTCCAACATGGCGTGTAACGGAACGGAATACCCGACATGCACTATAACCACAAATTATAAGTGAGAACATTTTAGAATACAATTTCTATGCGCTGACAAGCCTTGTAGGTAAATAATGCCAAGAAAAAATTTGTAGGTACTTTATTCTCTACTGACAGAAAAGTTTTAGGTTTCATATAATATACGGAGTTTAAGTCAAATAAAAAACAAACTTCAACCCAGACATCCAAAAAACATACCTAATCCTAATTAATGTTCAGATACGAATTTCGAAACGTATCAACGGTCATGCCGTTAAGTCGAACTAAAACATACGATTACTTTTTCGTTCAATCAAATGCTGTAGGTTTTTTGTACAATTAAATAATAGCTCATAAAAGATAGAGTGACCCTAAATTTGTCGCTGGGACAAAGGTCTGGTGCAAAGAACAATGATCGGTGGATGATCCATCACCATCCGTCGTGGCGTCGTGGCCCGACCCTCACCTGGTAACCGATACATCAACAGCATGTGATACAAATTGCGACACTTCTCTGGGAAAATATTGGCACAAATTATTATTTGACATGATTACACATTGTTTGGTATAATTATTGTGTCATTGACTTTCAATTTTTTAATGTAGCTATTTTATTCAATTACATAATTATTACATTATATTTGTAACGCAATTATGTAAATTTTGATTTTAACTTGAAACATGATTATACTGAATTGATCAATTTATGTAGTGACTGTGCATCTATAAGGTTTTATGAGATTTACCATACAAAACCCAATGAAAATATGTACAGTATTTTCTGAAAAATATCAATCCTGCATACATAATTAATTTGCTGACTGTTCTATCAACGTATCATTTAATGCTATAACTTAAATTACTAAAATAAGCTATGGTTCGAGCCTAATGAAATTTCAACAACGCAACAAAAACATCTGTATTCTACTAAAGTGAAATCACTAGCACACTAAAATTTCAACGCAACGGTAAGTATAACTTACCGACTTATTATATTTAAAACATACTCTTAATACTAAAAACCGTTGTAATATGAACTGATTACCCGTTCACCTTTCTATATAAATCACAAGACCAATCAGACGCGATGATTGTACACTTTCGTCTCGGTCGTTCACATTTGCGACGTTCAGCGCTGTTCCAAAGTTTTAGCACAAAAGTTGAACAATTTTATAGCATGTAATAGATAATATTTTCATATTTAAGACGATTAAAGCTTGTTGGCGAACAGGAGCGGTCTCCCGCGGGGCTCCCCGGGGGGTCTCGCCGACAAAACGCACAAGTAACAACGTCTTATAATATGGACGATGTGGCACTTCTGTCTAGAGCTGCCTAATAGAATACACGTGTTTCGAGAATGTGTTGACTGACTTGAATCCATCACTAATGAATGGAGAGAAAAGAAACTATACATTCCGGAACTTTTTTAAGTTTACAGAGTGTAAGTGTTACATCAATTTTAATATTGTAATCATATATAAGTTCTGTATAGAGCAACACTATTTATGAAAATGCTCTTCTTGGTTTTTGCATAGGTGAATTTCAGTGGTATTTTCAGATAATATTGTGAGACATTCGTCTAATATATATTCGTATAATATCTGTAATAAATTAAATGATGTCCTAAAAACACTTCGCTAATATTTTAGAATTATCAAGTGTAATTATTATATAATTTGAAGGCAATTATGTACGTATCATACAATTCAACATTACAAATCAGCTCTAAACTATTGCAAAGGCAAAATAAAAAATAAAAACCGGCCAAGAGCGTGTCGGGCCACGCTCAGTGTAGGGTTCCGTAGTTTCCCGTCCGTCACAATAAAATATTATGTAAACGAAGTTAAAAAAAAAATACGGGCAAATGAAACTTGACCTCTGGATTGTATAGGCGCTCATACGATTCAGGGACCAAATTATATTGGTTAACTGCAGTTTCCATCTGTTGTTTCCATCCAAGTTCAAAATAATTTTCCTAGAAAGTCCTTATAAAGTTCTACTTTTCAGATTTTTTTCGTATTTTCTAAACTTATGGTTCAAAAGTTAGAGGGGGGGGACGCTTTGTTTTTTACTTTTGGAGCGATTATTTCCGAAATTATTGACATTATCAAAAAATGATTTTAGTAAACCCCTATTCATTTTTAAATACCTTTCCAACAATATATCACACATTAGGGTTAAAATTAAAAAAAAAAACACTTCCCACTTTACATATAGGGGGGCTACCCTAATAAAACATTTTTTTCCAATTTTTATTTTAGCACTTTGTCGGCGTGATTGATACACATATTGGTCCCAAATTTCAGCTTTCTAGTGCTAACGGTCACAGAGATTAAGCGAGGACGGACAGACGGACAGACAGACATGGCGAAACTATAAGGGTTCCTAGTTGACTACGGAACCCTAAAAAGGATAGTTAAAGTTTTTCTTTTTGTATTTACCAAGTAAGACAATGAAATTAACAATCTTTTATCATTAGCAAATGAAAAATCCAAAATACATTATATTAAACCATAGTTTCGCTTACTTACATTGTTGGAGATATTATTCAACACAAACTTACGCTTATAGGCACTCAGATGATACCACTCCAAATATAAGTTTGCACAAACATGTAGGGTTGTCACTATTAAAAATACTAAAAGCAATTGACATATTATTTTCGCTTTGAAAATAAGAAAAATCGAATGGTGATAGGTTAAATTTTTTACTATAAACTGAAGATGTTAGGTACTCTATGTAGATTCTACATTGTATATATTAAGAGCTAATCTGTCAAGTCTAAACACAAGTTTTTGCTTCGATTGAAATACTAGAATTAAGTACACATAATGCTCATCTTGTTGCTATTCTATGTAGGCGCAATATTCTTAAATTAAATAATTTGAATTGGCAGCATATTTCAAATAGTATTAGAAGAGTTTGATTAGAAGTTCTTTGCTCAAATAAAAAGGGATTTTTTCATTGTTAAAAAAATATTGGTGACAACCTTAGAGCTAAGGGCTGTCGAGTCGGCCGTGAACCGGCGCTACCGGGGTAATCCGTCACTGTCAGCGCTATCGAGCGATGCACGCCCGCGCGCTCTCGATGCACCACGGTTCGCTCCGCTCCGCACCGCACCGCACCGCATTGCGCTGACACCGCACAACGCTTTTGTACGACTAAACTTAGATATTGCCTTCACCAACTTTGAGTGATTCCCGCGTCTATTTCCAAATGTCGCCCGTATCCGGATTATTTTTCAATACAGTATCCTGTTTTGTTTCCGATCTAAGAATACTCTGAACAAAGAACTATTATGTAAGAAAAACAACGATGAACGCAATCTCAAAATACTGAAATGTTTCTATTGTCATTATTTTTAGAAACCTACTTATTCAGCCTGAGATTTCAAGGATCTAAATATGACAATAAAAAGTTTTTCTTAGCGGAGTTCCGGTAATCTCATTGTTAACGGAACTGCGTAAGATGAACACGGGGATATACGTTATTTGATAAATGTGGAGATAGGAAGGTATATCAGGGACATGAAACAAATTGTTCGCAGAACCACGCCCCGGGCCGTGTCTCGAGATCGAAATTAAAATGAACGCCCTGACTCGATCGATCATTCCGATTCTTCAATACAATGCGGCGTTATTTCTGCACTGTCTCAATTTGTTCAGACGATCGAATGAGTGACGTGCTCAGTTGCTCACTCGCGATTTGACTCCCTTATTCACTGTAATGAGGTTTGAGTAACAAAAGAATTTATTAAATGTGTGAACTGCTTCGAGTTATTGTAAGATGTTATGCGAAGATGAAATTTATACAACTAAACTGAATTCAAAGACAGTCAGTACCAATTCGGTCTTATATCTTAGGGTTCCTTAGCAACTTTGCTTGCCTTATAGCGATCCTTTTGGCTCGCATCTTTCTCAGGTTGACTAACTATATTCATATAGCTGTGCCCGCGACTTCGTTCGCTTGCGATTTCAAAGATTTTTAATTTTTTCACGGGACCCTTACAGAGACGTTAGCTATTCGCCAGTAAAACTCCCTTCGAAATCGGTTCAGTAATTTCGGAGTTTACCTCAAATAAACAGACAAAAATATTACAAAGTGTGTTTTGTTATATGTAACACACATACCTACTTTCATATCCCTACTCTAAAAAGCTGTTACTTTGATATTACAAATGGACACTTCAATTTTATTTATTTCTACAGAAATGTAGATATTGGTTAGTTACGTTTTATAGTAACAAAACGTAACTAAGCAATACCTTCATCCATAATCTAAGTTAAAAATGAACTCATTTCCTCAGCGTGAAAGTTCGTTATATACAAACTCAAGTAAATATTAATACATACTTTTCTAATACCAATAACATAATATAACTCCCCTAAATTTATAAAAATAGATAGAAACGAAGCGAAATCGCGTGTGGGGCACACCGTATCGCGTTCTGTAAATAAGCAACTGAAATATTCACTGTAATACGAACCTATTAAACGTAATGATGATGGCATGGGAACTTTGTCATTCTGCCTTCTTACCGGCACAATACCGTTACACTAGTTGTTTCAAGGTTTATAAATATTTTTTAGGCTTAATTTTTTAGTTATTTGACATACGATCGAGCAAAGATATCATCTCTTTATAACTTTCAATACACTTTCATAGAATATAATAATTCCTCAATATCATCATTATCATTAAAATTATTAAATAGAATAAGTGTCTTTAAAAAGCTATAGATATAGCATATAGATCATATTAATAATAATAATAATAAATTATTTAAGGGCCTCTGCGTGTTGGACCTGTGTCCCCGCGTAAGCCTTCCAAAAGGACCGGGTATACTTCTCACCTTAGAGACAAGTATAGCCGTGAGAAAAGAGACATAATAATAATAATATTCTACCACATTCACACAGCGCCATCTAGTCCCAAAGTAAGCAATTATATTTGCTTGTGTTATGGGTACTAAACAACTGATATACTACTTAAATACTTTTTTTTTTGTAAATACATACATATTATAGATAAATTACACCCAGACACAGAACAAACCTTTATGCTCATCACACAAAAATTTTTCCTGGGTGGGGATCGAACCCACGACCTCCGGCTTAGCAGTCAGGGTCACTAACCACTAGACCAAGAGGCCAGTCTCATATTAATGATCATAATACTTTTTAATGACAAACGCCAAAAATATGTCACTAAATTTTCCTAAAGCCAGTTCACTGACATGATTGAAAAAAACTGGCAAGAAACTCAGGCCACTCTTTTATAAGCCAAAATAGTTTCAATTTAAAATATCATAGAATGATACAGAACCAAAATACCATATCAAGGTAACCAAGATACGTAATTTGTAAATAAATTTAAACCTGTATAATTTTATCAAATACCAAATTAATATTTAATAATCATTCAAAAACTAAAGTAATATATTTATGAGCATATATTAAGATTTATCAAACAAAACAAACTAATGTCGTAACCACAAGCAACTTACTTTCCATTTCAAAAGATACGAGTAAGTGTCCTTGCACAATTAGTTCCAAATATCAATAGAAGCACAGGTTGCACTTTCAATTTCAATGCAAAAATACACATAAATTGTGCAAATTAACCACGGTTACGAACAAACGTCCTCAGGTAGTCTTTTATCTAGCCATTGACCACATCTCGCAAATATAGCAATAAATCTTTTAGTCGGCCTGCTTTGATTTATGTGAAAAATGATCGTAAATTTAAGGTTACAGCGATATCCGAAAGGCGGGAACTTCGGTCACCACTTAAGGTATCTCATACCTATTATGTTTTATTGAGTTCTAGTTATTATCTTTAGGTAGACAGAGTATATTGGCCTTATAATTTGGGTACGACTCATTCTTGTTGATTTCTGTTCTTTAAATAAAATAATTAAAATACTTATCTGCAAACAAGTGTAAACTTTGGACAAATTTTTATATTAAAGATTTTTATATCAGATTTAAAACGGAATCGAAAAAAATGTGTACAATTCTATTATTTGCTTTAACATGAATAGGAAATACAATTTAATATGAATATTAGAATATATTATGTTAGTTTAATCCAATAATATAATGTGTCACAAAACTACCTAAAAGTCAAACATAAAACCAAAAACAATCTATCAAACAGAATGAGCACATACAATTTCTATTAATACTTTTAAAACACCACAAAACCCTTCTACCACAATAATAGTATCTAATTACCGAAACAGACACTAAAACACGATAATTTTTCGGCTATAACAATGGTATTCAGTGGCTGTCAATACACCATTGGTTATGATTTACACGATGGGCAACACTTTCACCGCGACTGGGCTGCCCCGGGCTATCATCGGAGGGACATAAATCAATGTGGCGACGTTTAAACCTTTGTGCCATCGTATAATATACCGACAACCGAAGGTTAGAGCTAACATGATATGTTTAATGTAGCTCTGTTTGATTTTAGGATGTTTTCAAGTGTTTTATTGATTTGTTAGAATAGCTTTTCAATAATAATTTCAGAGGGACTTTATTTCTTTGATAGCCACAGTGGTCGATGTTTTATAAAATCTTCTTGTTTAGTCGACTTTGTTTATCGTTGTTAAATCTATGATAATATCAATATTTTCAAGCTTTTGAAATGAAATGAAATCTCGTTTATTCATCTGGGTTACAAGGTAACACTTATGAAAGTCACAAGAATGTAACAGGTTATCCGAAAAGTAGTGTCAGCAAATTTGCCTACGACCAGTTCGCTTTGACTTTGCAATATAGCATTTTAAAGCCGAAAAGGTCGAGTGTCGAGATTAATTTACTTTGAGCTTTCTTGTTTTACATCCCATAAATAATGTTAACAATGATTTTAAGGAAAACGGCATCGATGACGAAATTATAATTAGTATAATAATGTAGCACAATATTTCTATTATGATATTCACACATGATCAATCTAATACATGATCATACAAAAACTGCACAAAGAAAACGGGAGCCGCTCACCTGCAGCTAACAAACAAACAAACAAAACATAATCCGTCTAAGCCGACATAAAGAACGCGCCAATCAATAAATCACTCTCAGTAAGGGCGGCCGCGCACTGGGCGCCGGCACCTTGTCTCTTTGTGGCCCACATTGTCGGCGCCGATTTTTACAGCAATTAGAGACACTTACCTGCCACGGTCCACTGTAATCCTATTAGGAGATTGGTGAGTGAGACAGAGGTATCGGCGTGGGCGGTCGCGCTTACAAGACAGCCACTTCTTGCTCAGCGCTTTTCTAACAAACCTTTTTTCAATGAACAGCGCGATGAAAACGTTGTTTTAAACCGGTTACCATACGTCAATGCTGTTTGTACCAGCGTATCTACTGTGAGAAACTTGAACTCCTTTCAATAATATTTTTTGAATTTATTATTAAAAAAAGAACTCCATTTCGTGGTACTGAATAATTAGTTCGGCTATAGAAACCATTAATAATGAAACTTGTATGAGTTAGTCATCGATCCGAAGCAATAAAACATTCCTCATATCAAAGTTTAAAATAAATTACACTCCCCATACAATGAAATATCCTACAGCTATGACAAAACAATTGTGCATAATCAATTTGTTCATTTAACACAAGATTGTTTAGCATTTCACACCCCTCGTACGAGTCTCGAGTGAGCTGTTTGGTGGCTCTAAACTGATTTATCATATCAGCAAGAGTTCCAAACAAGCATCATCTTACACGCATAAACCCTCATATCGCGGTTGGGAACTATTGTTGACCGCAACAAAACATTCTCAACACTATGCACTAAAACTTGGAGCACATATTTGGATAACATAGTCGGATGATCTTTACCATATTCACTAATTTAAAACAGTGTAACGTCTACTAAGTGTACGTACAAATTTGAACTTTTTGACGTCGCTTTAGAGTTGAAGTTGGGTTGAAAGTTAGAGGATGTTGTTTTGTTGCTCGGGACTTGGCTGTCGACAAACAGAAGCATGTCTGAGACGAGGGTGCGACGCCCGACGTATCGTGTTGTCCGGTTTCCGGACACGAGTTTGCTGGCCGCGGGTAATTAACTAAGTTTCTGTGCTCTGCATACATAATCACATATTGATATAACTGAAATTGCTACTTAGACGGTGATATTCAGACTACTATCGACTGTTTTCTGAGGCGTCTCGCAATTTCCACATTTGCTTGCTCGATTTCAATATCTCTGTCAAACATTTAAAAATCTAAGTAGGTACGGTTGCTGTCACTTTCATACATTGGACAACGATATTAAAATCAACCAATTTAATATAGAAATAGTGAATAGAGTCCCAGTTATAATAGTACCTTATCAGTATTTGATATTTTATTGTCAATCTGTCCCATATCAATTGGTCTTACAAACCACCAACCAACTGTATATTAGACACTTCAGTTTTCTCAGTAACTGTACTGTTAGACAGTAATAATAAGTCAGACGTCAAGTTGCGATATAAAATATTCACACCGACACACATGTACAGAAAGCCTCGACACCGCATATTAAGCTATAACGTATAAATCAAAGGCGAACATCTTAGAGCTAAGCCGCGAAATCCGTTTAATCACCTCGCAAGTTATTAATAACGCCTTTGAAATTAAACAATAAATTTAGCGGGGCTAATCGCGCGAGGAGACCGCAAGCGAACCGCACGCTGAGTCAACATTTATAGAGACAAATTGTTGCACCACTAACACGGCCTCTACGATGTATTAATCTTAAGACGTAGCTCGTAGCGACGCTACGCCTGTCGTAGCAAGGGAGATCCCTGCTACGAGTGTACGCACACACTACGACACTTGTAAGTAAACGTCCTGCCCGTGACGTGGTAATAACTCACGTCTTCATACAAAAATATATCTTGTCAAGTGATTGTATAAAGTATGAACGTACATAAAAGTACTTTATTTATGCTAATGTTAATGTGACCAGTGACTTGTTTAGAAACGAATGTCATTTATATGATGCGTGTCGTTATTTTAATGTTGTTCGTGTTTAATACTTTATTGCATCAATTTTGTACTACTACGTTCTGTTTAAATGAAGTGACGATGTATTTGTATTACTTTTGAACGAGGTCTCATCATGATAAATTGCAATATAACAATAATTGATTGACAAATCATTTCAACCTGTAAACGTCCTACTACTCGTACTGGTCACGGGTCTCCTCCAAAGAATGTGGAGGGAATTTAGCCTACTATACTTATGGCTAGACGGGTTGGTATAGGGTTTGTTAAGAAATTGGCCTGTTGTTGTGTTGTGGAAACTGGCCTGTTGGTCTAGTGGTTAGTGACCCTGACTGCTAAGCCAGAGGTCGTGGGTTCGATCCCCACCCAGAACAATTCTTTGTGTGATGAGCATAAAGGTTTGTTCTGTGTCTGGGTGTAATTTATCTATAATATATGTATGTATTTACAATAAAAAAAAGTAATAAGTAGTAAGTATATCAATTGTTTAGTACCCATAACACAAGCAAATATAATTGCTTAATTTGGGACTAGATGGCGCTGTGTGAATGTGGTAGATTATTATATTATAATTTTCTTTTTCTCGCAGTACCCTTGTCTGCATAAGGTAAAACGTCTTAGCAACAAAATCTTGTAACTCACTTGAGAAAATAAAAATAACACAATCACATTGTAATATCCTTAAACTTGAATGTTTATTAAAAGCGCGTTTCTAATCTAACAAGTTGTTATTATAAATACCTGTTAAAACATCCATATAACAATGAATAATCTCCGTCAAATTCCAAAAAATATCGGCTAAAATATCTTGTAGACAAACGATTCTTGACCTTATCACGTCCGAGGGTGATAGTAGCGTTTTCCCCCCATTACCCTCGCATGATATATGGTGAGGAGCGAGGAGCGTTGGCGAATGCGACACAACTATTAGTGCATCCGTCATTAGTCTCCGTCAGACGAACATTTAGCCAACAGGCCCCGCTGCATAAACAACTACATATCCCCAAGCGTACGTCTTTGTCAATACATTATTTTGTACTGGCTGTTGCGCACGCTCCGCCCGCTTGCAATTCCGAAAAAAAAATCTTCTCATAAAATGTATGATTTTAATAAGAATCTTAGAAGGAAATTTTGGTAAGAATCGAACTGAAAAACTGCAAGAAATATTTGAAAAAAAATTAGGAATTTGGCATTTTTTTCTTTGGATTTAAATGAATATTTGGTATTGTTTTCATCTTAATTCACCTCGTAGTGATTCAGTCTCCAGAAAGTTACCTCGGAATCTCGATAATCACATTGCAATTTGTCGATTTTGATGTCGATGTCAAATGTTTGAAAACATTCGCGATCATTATATTATTATGTAAAATATTTGGCTGCTATATCGAGATGTCGTGTAGGCCATCTCATAGAACTAAGATAGGTGGCCATCTAAGCCTTTTTTTTGTTTAGAAAGATTTTGAATAAAAATATTCATAGTTAGACCTGATTTTGTAACGAGCTCTTCTGAATGCTGAACCTTATCAGCAAAGTGGGAAAATTTGCTTTTTTGGCTTTGTATGACGTTTCTAAGCATCATGTATGTGATCTTTATGAATAAACAACTTTTGACTTTGACTTTCAATTTAGGCCGTTGGTAAATTAATCAGCTTAACTTTATTTTCGACATTACAGGTCAATACTTGTCTGTCACAACAAGCAAAATAAAAAATCAATGTGTTGCCTTGCTGTAAGCCACATTCATTTGTTTTTTATTTGATCTAAATTTCTTGGTCCTAAATGTAGTTTTAATAAAACACTGATATAAAAATAATATCGCCAGCGAGCACAAAACTAGATTAAAGTTTGATGAATGCGATAATAGGAAAAAGATCGGTTAGAACATTCACACAAAAAAATGTAGATAGTGTTTATTCAAATAAACCTTGTAGGTGCGGATCTTTGGCGTTGTAAAAGTTGGCGAATAAAATGGATTTGATTCAAACCACCAATTTTATAACCTAAAGATACTTATTTAATAAATAAATGAGCAAAATAATCCAATTCATTAGCACAAAATATACCAAAACTAGTAACTTTAATAAAAGATATATGTCATTTGGAACTGTAACATTTTCTCAGTAAGTATTTAGAAAGGTATCAAATATTTGGTAAGCACCATTCTCAAATCTCCCAAAGGACCGTGAAAAAAATTTCATTAAAAGGCACTAAAAATGAAATCCAAATAAGAGAAACGTGCTATGAACATTAAACACACGAGAGTGTCACCATGATTAGTATAGTTCCCAAATATCATTAACAACGGTGTTACGGGGGACCTTGTCTGCAGTAAGTGGGCACGAGTAGCACGAGTAGGTACATGCCCCGGGGCTCGTTCGTCTCGTCACGAGGGTGTTAATTTGCTAAGACCCGGCTGCTAATGAAACCCGCGACTTACCGCTGACGTCTCGCCCGATCGCCCAACGCGATAAATGCTCGCAAGAATCCCTCAGGAAATTGGCGTTTTGAACCAACTCCAACTTGTTCGCCGAACCTCGATAACATCTATACCATTACATCTCACGTAATAGTTAAAAAATGCAATGTTTAATTAAGCGAACACGCATGCTATTCAAATAAAGCGGCTTCCACCCTCGGGATCGTAATATTGAGAGTGGGCGATCGATTGGCGCGAGGGAATCACTCCGCTTTGGAACTAATTTGATTTTAGCATATTAAGGGGGTGTAACATCTAGATATAAGGAGCGCGTCTTGTGGCGCCTTACCCTCCCCCCCCTCGCCACCTCTCCAGCTCGCGCACCGCGGCGTGCGGGCGGCGGGTAATAACGCAAATGATGTAAGGTGTGCCCTTAATATCCATCACACGCGTCCCCGTATTTGCTTATCTATGGAAACACGGAAGTGTAAAAATCGTCGTGAAAAAAGCTACGAGGGTTTCAAATGTTATGTTCAACACACAATACACTTAAGATTATTAGATTCACCAAATGAAACTTATTACTTTATCTTTTCGATACGGCTTGAAAGTCCCTTGTAGAAAGGAATCATTCGACTTAAAAATACATCGTCGAGTACCCAAATGGACCGAGGTCGAGGACCAAAATGCACATTATAATTTATGATACATATTTTTAGATTCATTAACTGGGTTTTGGTACACATGGTAAAATATGTATTTTATAAAAAGCTATAAACACATAATTATAGTTTATTTAAACGGGTTCGAAACGGGCACGGCGGGCTTAGAAATCTTAAGTAAACATTTCTGAAATAAATAACAGAATCAAGCGAAGCGTATCGACAATTTTATCAGATCCTGTAACGCAACAAAGGCACGATTACTCGGTGCCAACAAACTCATTTAACTTTACGAAGCTCCCACTCAAAAATACCTCCTTAAATATTTCTCGCTTTGATTTTATTGTTCTCTGTTTCATTTTTTTTCGTTTGTATTTATCAAATCTATAGATTAAAATGTATTGGTAATTGAGAACGTGGTCTCGAATTTTGAATAGGTAGTTTCAGACAGGTAAGGTTCGTTTTGAAAGTAGGCAAAGGTATGCACAATCAGCCTGTGGGAAGTTCAACGGAAATAAATGTAGGGTCGGAGGGTAGATAAGTGTTCGCGTTCAAATGCCGGCCTCTCTCGTCGAGCTCTCAATCGGATGCTGGGCTACATAAATAAGAGTGGATGAAGGTGGCCCTTATCTCAACAGTTTTGTCGCCTCACTTCTTACTTTTGAATGCGGTTGTAAACGTGTTGTCTGCTCGAAAGGTTTCCGTTCACTTCCTTATATACATGTAGGAACATGTATTTGTGGAGATGGAAAAGAAAAACATTGCTTCATAATAATGTATTGTGCTCGTTTTGTAGCTATCTATCACTGCATGACTATCAACCTACATATTAGATATGCAACAGTGCTTGTAGATCTTTTTTCTTTTACATATAAATTGTTTTTACTGCAATGCGAAGAATGCAAATCATACTCTTTTTTATGTTTCTACTAAGTATAAAATTGTATTAAAAAAATATTAGAAAAAAAGTACTTCTAAATATAAAACGTAAGTAATTCTACTAAGACGCTGGTTTCCTCCATCGGATTGTTTATTGAACCGCGAAGCATTTGTAATCGTTTAATACCCTCAATTCTTTATCAGTGCCGGGGGTGTATCACACTGGGCCGGATTCACCCCCGCCACAACCTCGTACTCTAATGTATAGCTCGATGACAGCGATTCGATTATCTCTTTTAATGCAACATTGAAATTTGATTAAAATCACACTTTACTACCGATGGAACACTAAAATTTTATTTTTGTAAACCAATAACGAGATATTTTTATTAGTCCCAAAGTCCCCTCGTTTCGCGAAAGTGAAATGGAACGCGAGCGATACAAACTAAGACTGTCTCAATAATGACATCATTTGCTTATCAGCTGACCATTACCGAAAATCGAATGCTACATTAGGCACGCACAGTCCGAAACCTAACTGTCCCTAAATCTAATAAAAACTCCTTATCGAAGCTTCACCATTGTAAACTGCCATCGATTGCAATATTTACTTTTAAAAGCGAACATAAATTCTTTCCATTTAAAAAAATAAAAACATTTCGGCTCTTATCGTGTTCGATTTTTAAATAACGGTGTGCCATTGGTAGCTAAGTTGAAGACAAGGTTTTGTCCCCGGTTCCCCTTTTTTCTTGGGGAGGAATTTCTTTTCGGCAATTTAGAGGCGAGCAGATAATAAAAGGGCTCTAACTGCCCCGATCGCACCCTAATGAAAACTGGAAAACTCCTCATTTCAGTATCGATAACTTTTCTATTTACAAAGACACACGCCGAGCGTAACTCAAACGACAATGTTAATAACTCAATTGAAAGGACTCACTTTCCTTAACCTATAAGTGGATAATCTTTACGATAGTCCATATAAATTTTAGCTTATATATAGATATTTATGTGATTGTGACTAGGTTGCGATAATCCATTAAGCATTATTGTTTTTTGTTAATTAAAAAAAACTATCTTATAATGTGTTTCTCTTATTTCGGAGTGAAAAACTACGTTGCAATCGTAAATTTTAAGATATTTATGTACATAAGATTAAGATTCAAAATTTTTATTTGCTTTATCAAATCGGCTAAATAAATGCTCTATTAGCGTTACCGCCCGCAGAAACACTGCTATACTCATTTTTTATTCTTTTGATGAAACTGTCATCAGCTTTCAGTAAAACCACTAAATGTTTTTGTTACTAGATAAATGGCTTATATAATGCAAAACAACTGATTCAAAGAACTACGATACCATATAGAAGACATATAGAAATACGATTCAGAGAAATCATCAAATGTAGCTAGATAACGTACTGTACCTTTTTTATTATACGTAGCTAATTTGTTAATTGAAAAGTATTTCACTGTAAATATTAAAAAAACTCTTTGCCCAACTACAGGAATTGTGTAAAAAAACAATTAAGTACCTACAATTTTTTTTTTCGTATTCGTAGGTCTATCAAAGTTATTGTTACATTCATCGCAGAGGTAGGCAAGCAAACAGATATGAATATATATTAGAAAATATACACGAAGATGCAGGATCAGATGATGGTGATCCACTGGCACTTGACCCAGTTCGGGTGCAGCGGGTGTAAATCGAAAATCGATGTGGCAACGACCCTCGCTCGCTGACGGTGCGCTGTCATAGGCTAGTCACTCCCGCGCTTACTACACGACTATGCATACAATGCTATTGACTGGCATAACATTTGTATTCGTTTTTTAAACTTTTTCATAAGAGGTCGCGAACTCCTAGATGGAAACCCTGCCACAATTTTTGGAGTTTATTTCTTTGGCTTTACTTTATGTAGCTATAGTTTTTTTTTCCAATTTGAAATTTGGAATCATAGTACATTATTAGATATTTTTAGATCTTCATTGGTTCAAAGTTTTATCTTTATATTACCAACTCAAAAATCTGACGTTTTCCTTATTGTTTTAAGCCACCGGCATTGTTTTCAAGTTAACCTGGTTTACGATTTGTCAAACTATAATACCATAATACTCAATAATTATTTACTATAAAATAGGAACTAATATAAAAATAAATGCATCAAAACGTTTGCTGCTACAATAAAAAAATCTCACAATAAAAAGAACACTCACACAATTCACATCGGCTGTATATCTACATCAAAATTGAATGTGTTATTACAGTAATTATCGTGTACAACACGGTATATTTTCGAACCTATAATCTACAACAAGACCTCACAATAATTTGGTCAGTACGAGTGTACCTTTTTCTTTTACCTCGACTCCCCCCGGACACGTGGTGGCCACTAATTGCACAGCTGGGACAACCCACGCTACTAAATGTGAGTTTTCCACTTAAATAAATACATGTATTTCATATAATATATGCTTTAATAATTACAAAGGGAAGGACTGCTTATAAATAAACGTAATTAAATGAATGTAGACCGTGTTAGCTGTCTTTAAATGACTACAAATGGAATAAAGAATAAAAAAGATTGGTAAAAAATTGCTACATGAGTTGAACACATTTTAAAAATGGAGTCTCTCAAAAAGATAGATACTTTTTTATGTCAGAATTAATTTACAATAACATGACATGTAAATCATTTTAATATAAAATGTAATATGCTAAGTTTTGCGAACACAGATTAGGTATGTTATTATTACATTATTTATTCCAAGAACACCGTCAAAAGTTACCACGAGAAAATTAACGCACACCCCGTCATATTGAGATTGTTTAAACTTGGATATTATGTACAAGCAACCGCCACATGTCCTTCTCGGAACCCGGGAACTTCGCTACGCGTATTCGAATTCCTGTATGGAGTAGAAATACGGCTTTATAGGAGTAAAATCATACTTTCTCCTGGCGCGGGCGGGGGCTGCGGTACTAATGACCGCGCGGGGAGAGGCGCTGCCTACCTATACCTACACATGCCACGACAACCACACTTTATATTGCGTTTAGCAGGCTGGCTACCCACACTCCTACACACACAGACGCCAAGGTTTGTTTTTTTTAGTTATTATTCCGACGTGCACTATTTTCTTTTCTGACCGCCGCCACTGCGGTCGGCAGCGAATATACGACTTCATAAAATATACCTATATCAAAGAAAATGGTAAGGAAATCCAGTAACATTTTTAATTTTAGAGACTGTGTTTGGGAGGTCGTTTTAAGCGTAATGGGTTTTATGAATATGTTTTACGATTATCTGAAGCTTTTTGAAATTGTTCTGGTTCTCACGAGGTTCAATTTCAAATGAGTCTTATTACATTTTGCGACCGGCAATTAACAAAAGAAAATGTTTGCAAAAAGTAGCATCTATGGTTTTTTGAACGACAAAAAGGCTTACAAGATTGTGGTTTAACAAAATACAATATGTTGGATAGAGTCGTCAGCCAGTATTGAATTGTCTAAGTTACAAGCAATTAAAAATGCCTGTCAAAGATTGTTGCAAGTCATGTTTCGTGCATGTGTTATACAGAAGTCGGTAGCTACTGCTGACTCACTGACCCCGTGTCAAATCTCGATGGACAGTCAACCCGGTGTTTAGCACGTGTGGACTATTTCTACACGCTTTGGATATATTTTGCACTAATAATTATTTTGAATGTATAAGAGTTCAATTATTTCAACTAAAATTAATTTTCCTCTCTCACATAAAAGAACTACGTGGTTTTCCGAGACTGATTTATTAAAATATAGACATTCATAAATAATAAATAAACACGCAATAATTACGATTTGACTGTCACCGTGGCGCAGTGGTTAAGGTGGTCGCCTCGCCATTACATCACCGTGCTGGGTGACGTGGGTTCGATTCCCACACGAGACAAATATTTGTGTGATTCATAGATATTTGTTGCTAGTCTGGGTGTACTTTGTGTCCGTTAGTTTCATGTTTGTAAAGCTCCCCGCGACACAGGGCTTGTTCCCTAGTGCGGGCGTTGTTTTTTTAAAAAAAAAAAAAAAAAAAAAAAAAAAAAGATTATCATGTAATGTGATTGAAATGAGTAAATATTAAAAGTAATAAAAACCGATGTCATCGTCGATAGAGTAAATGTGTGACAGCTATAAAATATCCGTTCGCACGGAGTTACACGATTACCGAGAACTAACGTGTTCACCTCATCTACTTATGGCTCGCCAGCGTTGATTACTAATATACACCACTACGGCCACCATTCCTAGGAAATTACACCGGTTACAGCAAAAATTGTCGACAATTTACCTTTATTTATATAGTTTTTCAATTTCCTAATAGTGTTGTTAAGAAATTGACAATATACTCAACGTTTCACAACATGATATATGTTTAGAAGAATGAAAGCGCAACGGAAAAGCAGTATCCATTCATATAAAATACGTTTCTGACTTTCAAATGTTCAACATACGATATCCAAATTGTTATTGGAATAACGCATCATCCATCAGACATCGCGCGCGTCTGTGGGGTGAACGTAACGTTGCGAGAGAGCGAGATGACTAGACGCATATAAATCTGTGCTGGAAAGGGACAAAGATTGAATTTGAAGAATTTGCATAATCTGCTCGGGTACTTTATCATAGAACCACGTGGCAGTGACTAGTGCAGTCGCGGATTACTCGGGCCCGGATTAAATCGGCACGTCTCCCGTCTCGGCGCGAGGTCGTTTGACTCACGCGTCTGTTCACGATGTGTCAATTTTCAACACAACTTCCAGTATTAAATATTACCTAATACTTTTATGAATTCAACGACCCGTACAAAAACTAAATAATAGTAACTCAATATTTAATTTGAAATCCAGTGGCCGAAATCAAAGTAAGAACACAATCAGAGATCCGACTTTTATATCAAATGATAAATATCACACCGCCAGCCTCGGCCGTCCAAAAAACGCTTAACTTGTCCCGCTACAAAAGGAAAAAGCCAGCGTCTTCCGTTCGGCCGGAGCCAAAGAAAAAATCTTCGCGAGGGATTCGAGCCTTCCATTTATCATATTCCATATTCATTTATTCGTCAAGTTCTGGATTCATTTATTCGTCATGTCTTGATTTCGTCTCATTTATTATTAAAAATGAACTGTCCGGAGCAGAACGTGAATACGACATCGGCCGGGGGCCACTGTTTCAATCTAAGTATAATTTCATGGTGAATTAGGTCAGTGTGGTAGAAGGCAATTTTTGCATTGTTCTATGTAAAAATATCGCAAGTAATTAATGTGTATGTTACCTGGAATATTTTCCGTGAGGTTTGCTTGTTGATAGGGGCTTGGGTGATGAGGAGGTCAGCGGGTGAGGGATATCGGTCGATCTGGGCCGGTGCTTCGCTGACCTGGGACTTCCGTGCGATGATGTACGGCGGGACAAGAGCCCTATCACGCCTGTTGTACCAATTTATTTAAATGTTATTTATGGAATGGTTAGGGATAACATTAAAATTTGTTAATTGTTTTTAATGTTATTATTACTTCTTTTACGAGCGAAAGTGGTTTCCTCAGCCGTATTGTGATTTTTGCTAGTGCATAGTAATTTCTGTAGTTTATAAAAAGGAGTTGATTACTACTACGCAGATGAGCCAATAGTTTGTGTAGACACACAAATTCATAACGTAATTTTCATAACGTGTTAAAATTATTACAATTACAAATTTATGTTTAGATCTTGGCTGTATCTACAATCATTCTTATAAATACAAATCAGTTATAGAATTAAACAATTGAAGGAAATACATCATACATACAAAGCTGATCAAAGCTCTTATAATGCCAATCAATAAAAATGTCCGAAGTTCAGTAACGAAATCACGGTGGGGCCCAAACGCGGAATATATGCGATCCATTTGTAGGCAATCTCAACAATAAAACGTTGTCAGGCTTTGTGTCGGCTGTCGGCGGGCTCGTAATACGGCCATTTCGCAAACATAACAAATGAGGCCACATTACGAGTGACCGACCGAGCCGCACTACATACGTCATACACCGAACAAGGAAGTGGAATACTTATATAGATTTTACTTGCGTGTTAAAGTTTTTTTAAAGACAAGTTCAAGGTCTCCAGAGGTCATTTCATTACATCATGAGTGTCTCCGAGGCATCGTTCGATCGAATAAAAAACTGCGGCGCTCAGTTTGATGGGTGCTCCGACGGACAGCCGAGGACCCGCCCCGGGCGCCGCCGGAGCCCGCACCGCGACAAGAACAAATGACCCCGACGCATCATAATAAATAAAACAATTTGTTCTTAATTAGATTTCGTGAATTTAATTTTCATGCCAGTAATTGGTCGGTGGCCACAAAGAAGGCCTCTATTCGTGATGGATGATCGAACATCGCCTTCATACTATTTACCTTCGTTCATCCTACAGTAATTAGGGGGATCCGAAGTTTACTTTCATCATTGCTTATGAACCTATTACTGTTTCTAATATAGATTTCATTTGCTGTTCTTCTATTTTTATGACGAGCGTGAGACCATTTTGAAGTGTACGAAAAATAAATAGAGTATCAACTGTTATTAATAATACAAAATGATTCTACTTCAGTGAAGTATAGCAATATAATAATAAGTAGGTAACCACATTTTTACTTCAGTGGAATTAAAACACATAAAACCTTTATATTTTCCGTATTCCCGACGCCTCTATAAAAAGGAATGGAACGAAATAAATAAAAGAAGGAAAACAAAAGACAAATCGGAAAACGTTCGCTTTTATATACTCGCTACAGAACTGCGCCGGGCGTAAAGTTTAAAAAATAAACGCCGAAAAAATCTTGAAAAGTCACGGACGCTTAACTTTCTTCCCCTGTTTTATTTTTCGTTCCCTCTTGTGCAATCTTCTATCTCTTTCCAACTTTTAGATACATAATAAAGCTGTCCCACTCTTCTTAACTGATAAGTTACTTTTTTAAACTGCAGGAAAATCGAAGTCGTTTACTGGGCGAAATTAAAAGCTGGCAGTCCCAGACATAAGTCATAAAAAGAAAATATGGAAGTTAATCTTGTGATTTATTTTGAAACTGTAATTATTATTTTTAAACATGGTATACGTAGTAACCTCATAATAGCTAGTAATATATCGGCATTTAAATTTCGAGCTGGAAATCTTTGTACTCAACTTTTTCAGAAACATGTTACGCAATTATTTCTTATTTTCTTTGTTAAATAAATTAATAAATATAAATAAATAGGCAGTATGTTTGATTTTTATTTCGCAAACAGACACAAACATTAGAGTGAGTTGGGGTCAAAAGTGCAAAATCACGGTGAAAGAAGTAACGATAGCATGCAAAATTGATAAAATAATAAGTACGCACTTAGCCATATTTATTTCGATATAATTTCTTAATTTTAAAGAATTTGACAGAAAAATAGTACAATATAAACATTTTATACTATTACAATATTTACTATCTATTAAAAGCTGGCTTACTTACGATAGATAGTATGTAAAAATTTTAGGAAAATTTGAAAATTAAGCATTATTTGTGTTTGTACACCTACTTAATATTAGTACTTTTACTATTGTATACATAAATCAATCAACATTATTAAATCAAGATTTTTTCATAAATGTAAGGTGAACAGTAATAGAATATAGGTCTGAACAAGTCTGAACTGAAAGTACTGAACAGCAAATAATCTCGTAAATAATAACTTTCTTTTCTCTAATTTAATTTCCTGTATTAGGTTTTTCACACATGCATGCATCAATCTTTTGCCGACCGTATCAACAATGATGCAATGCAAATGTAACGGTCTTGCTCCGTCACCGCAATCGGATGCCTACCGTCAAAGCGGAAAAAATTTACTATACTCTAGTGCAGGAAACCCCCACCTCCCCTCATTACGACAAATAGATGGAGAAAAAAATGTCAAGAGTTGCAGCGGCCGAGTGCTATGTAGGGTACCGTTTGTACCACATCAACGTCATTACTCCACTAATATCGAGTACACGGTGAAAGTTGATGCGAAACCTTTCTATATTATTTCTAGAGTTACGAGTACATTCGTAAAAATATTTTATACTAGATATTGAGAAGTGATTTTGTACAGAAATATATTTCAAGTTGTAGTTTTTATAGACATGTCATATAATATAGCCGCAAACTTTATTGTAATGTTATTATTTATTGTAATAATTTACTATTGAAATAATGTACTAGTATTTTTATATCCACGGTCAAGCAGACGTTCCGCTTGATAGCTGGATTACAATAATATTTTCACAAGTCTACATGCGCAGGCAATCCCGACTAAGTTAGCTGTTGAGAAGAGGCCTTGTTCATTAGTGTAATAATTCAACAAAACCCACATGTGATATTCAAACTCTCACCGTATTTATTTTACGAGTAGCATGTTGCGACAATTTCTTTCAAAACATTTGTATCGAAATCACAAACAAAATCTGCTTTATCCAAGAGCCTTCAACTCTAACGTTTTGTACCGATAACTCTTGGTGCAAAGTTTAAAACGGAGTCAAGCTTACAAGTTAGGCAAAAAGTGGTGAAACAAAACGGGCCACGATGCCCCCGGGGCGACGGCTGATATTGATATGAGTGACTTGCACTTACCTCCCTTTGTCGGAGCTCCGATGTTATGGGCAACTAGCACCCTTCGCTCCCTACTGAATGTTTGCCTTACAAATATTGTCGTAACAAACAATACTCACAACGTAATCTTACTTAAGTGTAGGAATAATGTGTTAATCCGTTGAATTGATGGCAATTATTACATAATAAAGGCATTTGTTTACGAATACTACTACATCGATAGGTATTATTTATACTACCTATTGCTTTAAAGTGGAATAGGTGCCAGAAAGTCCAATAAGGAATAAGCTTGATAATACTTATTTGCATTTGAGAAATAGCTTGTATAAAGAGTTTTTATGTTACTAACAACCCAATCCAATGCTCTATGAACTCCTTTGATTACATGTCTACATAATTTCGCTTTAGCAGTAACAGATGCAATAACACATAACTTCAATATTTCTCAACAAAATAATATTTGACAGTATAATTTGCTATCTAAATCTTTTACACTTATCTGAACATTTTCAGTAAGTTGTGAAACCACAAAAACGGGGTGAACTGCCGCAGGACGTCCATAAACAAGGTAGGGAGGCGCGAGAGGAATATTCAAGAGGAAAGTTGGTCGGTGTCCACTCAATGGGCAACACTTGCATGTAACGGGCCGAGTTTGGCCCATGTTGGTCCTCGTTGTCCACCGCTCGTACGTCACGCCTTGCATTGTCCCCTTAATGAAGCCCAAAACAAGTTTGCGATACTAACTTATTGCGATCTAAGCGCACTTTGATGGCCACTTAAATGTTCTGCCACCACTTAATAGTTTGCAACTTTCGCCATTATAAACTGAACAGATTTCACGTCATGATAACGTGATAACTTTGTAAAATACTTGACATGATTTGCTGCTGAGCTATGTGAAATTTTAACATCATCAGCGTTACATATTTCAAGAATATTTGAAGAATCTTTCGCCAAATAAAATACAACTTAAATAATATTAAATTACAGTCGAAAAGACTATGACTTGACTTTTACTCAAAACTGCAAGGCGCGAATATCGTACGTTTTGCAATTGATTACGATATTGATTTATCATAAGGCTGACCTTATTCCAACGTTGCACTAAAAGAAAAAGTAAGTATGACTAACTTGTAGACAGTTAGGTATTGTACCTACTTTATCTTTACAGCCCCTTATCATTCTCTTTTATCTAATAGGTATATTGTAACCGATACCCAACCAAATATTTTATCTACAAAGGATATAAGTAAGGAACAAAACATGTCAACAATTCCGGATACTTTGTGATGTTATAACCGAATGTTGGAAACTTTATTTGGTCTATATTGCAAAGGCGTCCACGAACAAACTTCAGAACGACCCAACTGTGAATATGAATCCTATTATTTGCTGCAATAAAAAGTTCTCAGAGCACATCGGGAGCAGGACTTAGAAATATATAGCTACGTATTATTTTATATTACCTAATGTGTTCAATAAATATCTATTGCTGTATATTACATACAAACATTTCGGAACATACATTTATTAACACTGTGTACAGTAATAGAAACAAATGATTAGTAGTAGGTAGTAGGTAGGTACCTAATAACAAATTTTATCATACAAGTAATTATGTATATAATTATACATAATGCATATCTTTTAGACAACTGTTAGAAATTTATATAATAATATGTAGATAAAATATAAATATAAATAAAAATTGAGCAACTCGTAAAACTTAACTTAAGTAACTTTATTACATTTAACTCAAATAAAAATATCGATTTTTAAAGGAGAATATTCAGAAGGCTAGTTATAATATGGATAGTGTTAATAAGTGATCCAACTGATCTTCAACAACATACTTATTAATGAATTTTCAGATTAAAGGACAGAAAAATCTTAATTTTTATTATTAACTTGGATCACTTGTATATTTTGAATTTGACAAATTAATGATCCAACAACAAAAACTTGGACATATTTTTTGAAAATATCAAACATCCACTACAATCAAAAATAAAAAGAAAACATCCACGACTCTCCTTGATGGACACTTTGAAGTCTATTTCTTTACACAGAAACACCAAAACATGAATTGTTATTTTCATCATTAAATTTCATCAGCATTGTATTTGTATAGAATTAAATAAAAATGTTAGTTTTGTGTGACAAGAGGACGTGTGGCATCACTCATCGATACGACCGACGCGACGCGACATGCTGGCGTTGGCAGATATCTGCGTTTTTAGCCTTACGTCGGCGTCGCATCTAAGCAAATAAAAACTTGTCACCATGTTGATTGCTATGAAGTCTGGTTGTTTAGAATATATATTATGTGAACAACATGCTTATTGTGACAGAAGGTTTTTAGTAACGGTAGAGAATTAAAAACTATTGTTTTATTAGAAAACTCGGATTTAAGTATAATCAATATTATTATTAATTGCCATAGTATTGGTTTCTTCCTCCCCCCCCCCAAAATAAAAAATGCATGTAGAATTATAAACAGAATTGGCAAAAATGTCTAATCTAAAATCTTATATATATAGTATATTATATAATAGTTTATTAGTGCCTAGCCTAAATTGTTGGGTAGCATATAATATGTATATATTTTTATACGTATTATATTTTCAATATATAGAACGAGTATAAATATATATATTGGTGAGTCTGCCGGGAATATTTGGACGTCCGGAAAGTCCTCACTGACGCATCAATCGACACTTCAGACGTACGGTAAAATAGCAACACAGTAGAAAAAACAAAACATCGGATATAGTTCACTTGTGTATAGATAAATGTTTATTTCACGGTTCGACGAATGTATTTCTTCGATTTGCACCATTTTGAACATAAGTTTTGTACTTTTTAATAAGGATTGATACAGAATTTTTCGGATATAATATCTAAGATTTTAGGTATTTTAAGGATAGTGTAGTACTCACTTATAAGGAGAAAAGAAAGTGATATTTAAAATATTGTTTTCATTTAATGCTTTTCTCATGAATTAATAATACTTTAAAGAGAAGTTCTCTTTAAAGCATACAGTCGTTGTATATGCCAGTAACTCACCTCTTAGTTTAGGCATACCTTCTGTTATAAAACCTACTTGCAACTTGTAATACATATAGGTACTTTCTCTGATTTAGAAAAAAGACTGTAACATTTTGAAAGAAGTGCATGTCTTGAATAAACAATTCCTTTCTCTCTTTAAAAGCTGAGTTAGAAAACTTTAAGTTCGCGGATCGAAAATCTTAGACAAAGTTTCCTACTATCTTCCAGTAACCACGACATATGAATACGAATATGTTTGTATGATAACATTATTACTTAATATTAAGAAATTAATATATTGCTATTATTTAACCTGAAGTCAAAAACATAATTAATTTTTAACACTAAAAAGCCAATGGATGAAAAACTTCAAAATAATAGATAAAACGTAGATGCCGACCATGTATAGACTTCCGTTCCGTTGTTTTGTGTTGTCGGATTGTTTCTTTTAATCTGTGCCGTGAATGAAGCTAATGATGGCGTTGGACCGCGGCCGGCTCAGCGCAAGCGCATGTAACGGTCGCGCTCATTCATCAACGCTGTCAGCGACATCTATTGACAGCCGGCTTCTGTGCCACGCTGCCACGCTAAAAGATATTGTTGTTATTAAAACAGCTTCATAAACAGCAGCATGATTTTAGATTTTTGTATCCTTCTTCTTTCTGATTCACTAAACACATCGTCTGCTTGAAGTAAATAGAGATAATTGATTACTACTACTAACTTTAAACTTTTTTTTTGTTAGATGCTATGAGCGGCATAGGGCATATACTGCTCACACATACACTTAGACTTTCTTCTATGATATGTGGGTTTCTTCACGATCGGTATGTTTACCTTCACCGTCAGCAGATGGTAAGTCACTTGACTAGTACATACCTAATTAATATAAAATTCCACAAAGTGAAATCCACATTAGTACTGCCGGTTGGAGTCGAATTCGGAACGCATGATTTTCATGCCGGAGACTTATCTATTTGGCCACCATCGCTTTTGTCCTTCAAACAGATACTGACCCCCTTGATTTGATTCACCAGCCTCTGAGGCAATGTCAATAGTTATACTCTCTTGGAAATGAAAATAAGTAGGTAAGCAACAGTGCAATATAAGAATAAGGGTGAACATCAGGATGACGGGTGTACGTCAATAAACAGTGATTCTATACACATGAAAGCAATGTTCTAGCAATGTGAGGAATGTGCGTAAAATTTGAAGCAATGTGCTATTAAAAAACCAGAGTTATTTCAGAAAGTTAGTGAGCCGCCAGCCTGATATCAGAATGACGGGTGAATTTTTAATACGAGCAAATTGCTTACTATCTAAAGATGAAAACATTACCGTAGCAATGTTCCGACAATGTGCTCTCGAACGTACCAAAACAGAATCAGATGCGGTGAAAGGTTTAAAAGTTATTTAGAAAATAAAATTTCTAAACTCTAACGCCTGCTGATTTCATACAGGCAATCTGACGAATAGTGTAAAGAAATATTTATGCCACAGGAGTTTCCCTGCAGTGCAATGCAAATGAGATACCTAACAATTTCTTCATTTTCCTTTTATTGTTAAATACCGTGTATGTATAATAAGTTGAATCATAAAACGTATTCGATATATTATAGAACTAAAATAAAAATGCATACCTACATACTTCGGATGTGATTTTTAATTTTCTCTTTTGTTAAATGTGGGTACTTGTAAAATACTTTGTGATATAATTTACACTATTTTTTATACTGTTCTCATAAGTACACCGTGTAAATAAATTAAAATGAAGAGAAGAGTTGGTAAAAAGAGCGTGGTTGAATTAAGTGACCAAAAAGATGTGTTTATTAAGTATAATGAAATGAAAATAAATGAATTATGACATGAAACCCTTGTAATTTAAATGTTCCTTTACACTATTCGTCGAATTGCCTGTATGAAATCAACAGGCGTTTAAATTTATAATTTTTATTTTCAAAATTACTTTTAAACCTTTCACCGCATCGGATTCTCTTTTGGTACGTTCGAGAGCACATTGCCGGAACATTGCTACGGTAATTTTTTCATCTTTAGATAGTAAGCAATTTGCTCGTATTAAAAATTCACCCGTCATTCTGATATCAGGCTGGCGGCTCACTAACTTTCTGAAATAACTCTGGTTTTTTAAAAGCACATTGCTTCAAATTTTACGCACATTCCTCACATTGCTAGAACATTGCTTTCATGTGTATAGAATCACTGTTTATTGACGTACACCCGTCATCCTGATGTTCACGAATAATGTCCTATCTACTGACACAGAACGGTACTAGACTATGGCTGCCCTTTTTTATAAGGTGGAGGTATTCCGCAGTACTTTACCTCTCTAAAATAACAGTATTTGAATATTCACAAATCGAAATGAAAATAGTGATGCCAAAATTCAGAAATATCATCTTTTGTATTCGTCCACACGCTGGCCACTACAATAGTTAGTGATAACAATGTTAAAGAAAAATAAACCATTAAAATATCATCAGTCATAGCGACCCCCGCGGTGGGCAGGTCAGCGGCAAGAAAAAACCTCACAATTCTGAGCCTAATTCAAATGAAGAATGATTCATTTATGAAAATGAAATGACAGATTGAATGAATGCGAAGAAACGTACAAAGAAGACGGCTACTGGCCACTGCTTTGTGCTTGCTGACACGTGCTCCCCGCACCTCAGGGATTTTTTAGGAACTGTGCCTTGCAACAGAACTGTGAGAAAATGTTCAAGCTACTGTCCAGTTTGTTACGTATGATACCTACTGTTAAAATAAGATTTGACAGATAGACAATGATATAATTTAAATACCAGAATTTAAAAAGGTACTTCTTAAAGTCGTTAAAGTAAATAACATAAGATTTCCGTGTCATCCAAGAAAAAGTACGATCCTCAAGATTACGAGTATCTTCGGATTTTTTTATTACATAATGTAAACTCAATACTATTTAATGTTTCTTGAGTATATTTTAAAATCAAATCTAACATTCATGATATCAAATTAATAAAAATCGCTAAACAAAAAAAAAGCTCTTTAAATGCAGCATAAAATATGTTCGACATCAAAATTGGAACCTTATCTCGTAAAAATAGCAATTACAGCTACCCTTGCAATCTCGTCGGGACCAAGAGTTAGTGAACTCCAACAAACACTAAGAAAGAAGGAATGGGCAATGAAATTAAAAATATGTCTTAAGGGCAATTAGCTTTAACTTTTACAGTAAGTGCCCTATCTACTCGGTGAGCTCCCCCGCGCTTTTCAATTGTGGGGAACGCGGCCAGCTTTTCGGTTCGAGTGAATTTTATGAACTCGCAAAGAGTTGTGACTTTCGAACGAGTTCACTTACCTCGCTACGATGAACTCATTTATGTTTTAAAAAGTACCCCTAAAACAGCGTAAACAGTGAGTTAAAAAAATAACTTTGTATAATATTCGACAGTAGTGCGTGCATTTTTAGACCACACTCTGCTATCATAAAAGCCAGAGCCCCGAACCAAAGCTGTGAAAATGCAATCAAGCATTGAATTTTTAGTATGTCAGCACTTGATTTTTATTTGGAACTAACTGTTGTCCGCGGTTATACCTGCTTGAAATTCGATTCCGGTACACATAAAACATTCGTGTAGACTTCAACGTATATCTTAAAAAAGAATTAACCGAATTAGTTCTGCCGTTCTCGATTTTTGCGCTTGGCAACACATTAAGTTATTCATTATTATTTAATATAATATATTGATATAGAGCTCAGTCCATTTATCTCACTTGGAATATAAATAACGTACGTTATCAACTGTTTCTATCAGAATTTTGCTGTGAGGTCAGCACATTTAAACAAAGGGCTTACCGAGCTGTGAGTCAAGGCTAGGGAGCGAATCTAGGCAGCGATTGTTATGCGAGATACTTTGGCATACTGACGAAGTGTTTAACAATAAATTTCCATTTAAAAAGCCGCAAGGTGGTCGCGGGGGTGTATTGTAGGGGGTGGGGGACGAGGGCCACAGCTTCCGCCGCTTTTTTCCTTCATTTCCTTAAGGCCGCGTGCCTAGGGCGCCACCCTAGCTAGAATTAAAACGTTTGTTTTTTTTTCTATGTAATTATATAAACATGCAATAAGGTACTTAATATGTTGGTTTTGTATTAATTTATGCTGTTGATATACATAAATGTTGAATTAATGAAAGCATAAGTGTATGCCGATAGAAGTAATATGAATTCTTTTTAAATTTTGATTTTAAATAGGTACGTTTTTTTTTTTTCAACTAGCTATACTAGATACAAAATATTTAACCGGCAATATATAAAAAGTTCTTGGCCTTTACACTAATCAAATTTATCACAATAAAAAGAAATATAATGTTATTTAAAATGCATCGCCAATTTATAACATTTTCTAACTTACTATTTAAATCACATATTTACTATTTATAAATGTTAAATTATTTTCATTAATTCCAAATTTTCAACGAAAAGCAATCCATTCTATTTGAAAATATTTAAACATAATTTAAAATATATCTAATAATCGCTCATAGGAATGAACAAGCAACAATCGGAACAGAGGCATCTTAAACGTAGTATTTATTGCAGGGTCCCCTCTGCGGTTTACGCATCGCAAGTACAAGAGGAGGCATAGTGTACTGGCATAAAATATCGGCGGGATAATAATTAAAAGAAGCGATAATGTCCGTAGAGCGGTGAAAAACGAGCGCGCCATCCTTTTTATTTGATAAATAAAATTTATTCCCCGCCGCCTGCCTTACCGCTTCTTTGTGGGATTTCACTTCCTATAAACCGCTGTCTTTGTTTATAGAAAAAAGAAATGCAAAGACAATTGCTCCTTTATGTAATTTTCTTTAAACGTTTATTAAGGTTTGAACCTTAATAAACGTCATACCCTTAACCCTAAAAATCATACCCTTGAGGGTATGAACACAATCGCAACTATACATAATCCTAAACTAAAAACCAAAACATAATTTATTATAAATATCCAAGACACTCAAATGCAATTTAAATAACGCCTTATGCCTTGAAAAAATAGCATGTTCTAAATTTATCCTAGGCGAGAATTCTTTACAGTATTTAGCTATCAGTTTTATCTTTAGGTAATAACCAAATTAAACATAAATGTATTATATCTAAACAATCCTCATTAAACCTTCGTGAACCCCAACAGTTTCAACACCACCTGTCATTTTCAGCCCGATAAGGTTGCACTTGCATCTTGTTAGAAAAAAGTCAAACTTCCGAAGCCCCTCAACTATTAACCCTCGTCTCCCTAAGGATCGCAATCGGGACGCTTTTACTGCGCACTAAATATTCTCCCAGCGACAATTGCGATTATGAAAAGTGCACCGTTATTTATATCCACCATCGTTTATTTTTTGTCGCCCCTTTTCAAGGGCAATTAAATACCGGCAGTCTTGGCTCTTTGCATATTCCACTTTATTATCGACCAGCTAATAAAGATAGTAAATGTCGCCCAAGGAAAAATGTCGTAGGATGTTTGTTTGATCTTTACACTATATTAATGGGTATCCTTTTAATTTCGGGTGAGTCGTAGGTATGTATATATATACATTTTAATATTTTATAAATAATGTAGTTTTCCGTGTAGTGACGGATTAAGAATACATATTGTGACTACCCCATCTAAATCCGTGGGTGTCGTAAAAGGCGACTAAGACTAAACTTAAGCAGACAATCATCATCATCATCATCACCATTTTAGCTTATTGCAGTCCAATGCTGGAAGTAAGCCTCTCCTAACACGCGCCATAGCACTCTATCCTCCGCCTTCCGCATCCAGTCAGACCCAGCGACCTTTTTTAGGTCGTCGGACCATCTAGCTAGAGGGCGTCCTAATCTACGCTTGCCGAGTCGCGGTCTCCACAATAGCTAAGCAGACAATAGCTCTGCAAAAAAGGAAAATTCGGTACAAACCCTATACCAACCCGTCTGGCTAGAGTGGTATAGTAGGTTAAATTCCCTCCAGATTCTTTGGAGGAGACCCGTGCCTTGCAGAGGAACGTTTATGGGTTGAAATGATGAATGAAGCTTTTTATTAAAATTAAAAGATACTGCTGTAATATATTTGAAACGGTTAATCGAACAATCCCATTCTATAGTAGAATTGATCATTTAAAAAGTCAAACAACTGATTCAACACAAAAAGAACCCAACTAAAATATACAAGTACTTACATATGAACAGTTTTTTCATCATCATATCAGCCCGATGACGTCATCTGCTAGACATAGGCCTCACCTAATTTCCGACACTTTGAGCGATTTTGTGATTGCAGTTTACACGAAACAAATTATAGGAGACTGAAATGAACGATTAGGAAAATAGAACTTCTTAATAAAGGGATTAATGAAATTTCCTAGTCGGTGGAATCGAACCGCGTTCCGTTCCCCCGGGACGAGCTGTCAAAGTGCTCCAAACTTGCGCCGCGCCGCCTGTCTCTGCGACAACTTTTAATAACCTTCTGTATCAGCCAAATGGATTTGGGACCCAGCTAAAATCCGCCACTCGCTACGTTCCTAACAAACTTGATGTGAACACAAAACTTTGATAAAAGGGTGGTGTATCTACCTGATCGTTTCTGAATTTAATTTTAAAGTAAAGCGTAGCATGTGGTACCTCTTACAGTCTGAGAAATATAATTACATGTAACAATCTTCAGTTTTGCGTAGAATTATAGGTCTGCTAAAAAAGCATTTTTTTCTTATTAGATATTAGAAATGCCGTCACTACTATGAAATAAGATAATTGTAACATCTAGCTTGGGAAACTCTTTAACTCTTTTTAGGGTTCCGTAGTTCTGACTAGGAACCCTTATAGTTTCGTTATGTCCGTCTTGTTGTCTGTCTGTTTGTCCATACATAGAAAGCTGTAATTTTGTAGAAGTGTGTATATCAATTACGTCGACAAAGTGGTTGGATAATTTTGTACCAAATACAAAATCCTTAGCATTAACCCCTAATATCTTTACCATTACTTATATTCAGAATAAAGAACAACAGAATTGTACTATATTGTGATAACAGGCTACTACGGAACCCTACACTGTGCGTGGCCCGACACGCACTTGGCCAGTTTTTTACTCTTAATTTGTGATAAAACTGTTATGTAACATTGAAGTATCTCACTTACCTACATGTTCAATGTTACACAACAGTTTTGTCACAAATTAGGTTTTCATAAAAAATTACTCTGCTCGTATTAATTTTAGTTAAATTTAGAATTAGGAACGATCAATTTTAGTTCTTGTATCCGACACTTCATATCATAACAATTTTTACTCTCAAAACTACAAAAAGACACTCGGAATTTTGCAAGCGTACATAATGGGGAACATCAGGCCTTCATCAAGCCCTGATAACGCAATCTCGAGTCACTTCCTGGTATCACCCTTCGGTTCTTGACTACCCCACTCGTACCGAGACGAAATTGAACCGTCTTAGATCTGTCTCGTTGTAATCCACGCTTATAATTGATGCGACAATGTCAAACAGGGCTCGATACAGCCGACTAATCGGAAAAATACAAATCCGCCACAGCATGATCGATTGTTGCTACTGTGACACACTCAAGCACAAATTGATAAGCAAGTCAATCTCTTCGCGGTCTCTTTGACAGATTCGTTACAAACATTTTATGGAGGACTTACTAAGTTTTGGATGGGAAACAAATAGATAAGATTTCGAGTTGCTTTTAACTTTATATAATATACTTAGTAGGTACCTAATGAAAGTAAAGAATTATAGAAAGGCAGAAGGTTACCTTATGTATCTTCTGCCATATTCCTTCTTTATTTCTTTACCTACCACTGATTTTTTAACAAATTGTAACATGTTCTTATAAAGTGATAAAAAAATCATACTTCAGTTTTACAAAAATGCTGTGGCACATTACAATCAACTCATCGACTATATATAAACAAAGTAAATATCAACCATATCACTTAAATTCCTTACGAACCCAATGGCATTGTTATACACAAGAAATTGAGGAAAATTTAGCTTTTTTTCTTTTGAAATATTGAATTTTTACATTTATGTCTTTCACACCTCATAACGTAATAATTCTTGGTGGGAACCCCTCGCTCGGTAACTTTTCCGTTGCAGCGGCAACATTCAAAATAAATGTTTGGCACTTTATCATCTCCGTCAGTGTGTGGAGAACGGCTTGTGTTACACTAGTATTATTGGCTAACTTGCCTACCTACTCTTTATTCCATACCTACATAAATAATGTCTTTAACTCGACAGAAAGTAAAATATTTTTAAAATTAAAACAGGTCTGAATTTATAAATAAGAATAATTCTGTACAATTTTTGACACAAACATAATATATAATTTTTAATTTGCCTAGAATGCTTGTCATGATGGCTGCTTCAAGACTGAGAAAAAACAAGAAATTGAAGTCTACCTAGGTACTTAAATTTCTTGTTTTATAGACTCATTTTATATCAATCGCTAGAAAATTTCAACATTATTTACCTAGTAGGTAATTAACTAATTAATAAGAATATGATAAATATGTATATTCATAGCTTTGAGACTGTATAGGACATTTAATAAGGGTTTTTTGATTTGATTTTTAGAATTGAAATAAAATTTTTATATCTACTTTTAAGTCTCTATCGTATATTATTTTGTTTTGTAAATAAAAAACAGTAACCTTAACTTATTAAAACTACTTACACTCTGACACATACACATGTTAAGAAAACCAATTAAGCACGTGTAGTTGGCAACACCCAACACCCTCAATGCCTCACGTCGACACAAATAATGTGACCGCAGCATTTAGTCTGGTGTTCCAGCCCTCGTCGGAACATCGAACGATCTCTAATGGCATCCAACCACCAACTGGCCACCACATTAATCCTTTACCGACTCTTGATTAATTATTTAAACTTGCCCGAGGGACGCCCTCGGCTACTCCGCAAATTGTTTACAACTGCTTGTTATGTTGCCTAGTTTAACTACACATTTACTACAATAGACCTTAGTTTCTTTATAAGAATATAATATGATAAAAATGCCTCAAAAATATAGGTAGGTATGCAATATTTTACATCAAATTAACACGTTAAATCAACTTTTTTGTTGATGTTTCTCTTATTTGCGAATGGCCAAGTGTATTCGATCCTGACGCATTTCATCGTTTGATTTTAGTGATGCCTACCCAATTTATGGACATCGGTTAATTCAGAGCCATATCCAATCCTAAAACTGCCTAAAAGTAGATACTTTCTTTGACACTTGTTTGAAATCCTTTCTATAGAAATAGATCTTAAGATAGAATTTTCTTTAAACTTTGTAGGTACACATAAGTATAACAGCTATATAACTTGACAATTTAACACTTTCAACTTACAAAGTGCTTTACTAACAAAATAATTCAATGTGAAGTTTATCCCAGAGATATTATCAAATTAAGTCTCACAAGCGGACTCTTGACTTGACCGATGTAGTGACCCTTAATCCGCAGTAAATCTTTGGTCCATACCCTGTCCGCGAAGCATGGAGGGTTAAACAACCTACTTGGCAATCATTTGTTACACCCTGTAGACAAGACAGGGGATCGCAATAAAGAAATATTTACATACGTTCATAATTTAATACTGGCCGCTCGTTTAGATTGCCTCGCTTTTATACTGAAAAAGAAAATTAAATAGACATGGTACCTTTTTAGTATATCTAGTGATTGATCGAATTATTTCTTGTTTAAATTGTATAACTGATATTTATAGTGTATTTACGTAGACGAAAAAATCATACCTATCTTATAGTGTTAATAGCTAGGTTTTGCTGCAATCCTTGTAGCGCATAGACTCATTACTAAAGCCATATCCATACTTGAGCCATCTTAAGCTAATTTAGGACAGATGCAACTTACCGTCAATATATGAAACTGAAAATTTATACTTGATTGATGGCGGCAACGTATGATCGCGTCATTAGGCATATTAGCTGACGCCGTTTAATATTTTTGTCTAATTATTGTTCTCTATCATAATAACTCTTAATTACGTGGGAATAAAGTCAACATTATTAGCATATTAGATACTGTCTCACGATAAAACTAGCCTATTTTACGCTTCTGTTACCTTAGCAATTTCCGTTTAAACGTCATGTTATTTTGTTGTCTATTTTGCACATTTAATATACTGTTGATAACTAAACGCCGCCGGCTGCATCGGAACAACTAAACGCCGGGCGACCGCGGGTTGGCGGCCGTCGCGGAGAGGAGGGGGCGCGCCGGGCGCGCTGTCATCGGAGTGACAGAACTGAACTACTGCGTCATCGTCCATCGCCATAAACTCACGCGCATAATATTGTATTATTGTCACTTTAAATTATATTATACAGTCCACTCATTAATATCAGAGTTTCTATTACGCCAACCTATTAACAGCTTTAGGATAGGACACCCCATTACATATACATGTAACAAATCTTAACGATTTGAATTAAATATCAAACATAATAGTGTCACGCCTTTTATACCTACTGGAAGAGCTAAGCAGAGGTCCATCGCATCCACATTTGCCAGCTATTTCAAGTCCCGTGTAATAGGCACAGAGCCTACAGCTATTAACTGAGAACTTCATAGTAGAAAAGCCACTTCCTTTCTTACCTGCCCCGGGAATAGAACCTGGGGAACCTTGTGTTGCAATCATAACTCTTCCGTTAATGTACCATGATTCTGACTCGTCGGATTGTTTCCGGATCGATAACTTTTTCGAATCTTGGAAAGACGTACGAGTATTTTTACGGCTTATGATAATAGGATATAAAATAGTTTAGTGTTTAGAAAATTAAAAACTGAGTAATATTAGATATTTTTTCTACAACCATTTATTTCTTAATCCTTTTTTTTTGCCGATCGAAACTTTTCCAACAACTCAGAATCAGGGGGATGATTGCATTGCAATCCAGTCCTACCGAATTCATAACTCCTTAAATACGTAGGTATCGTGTGACAACCATAAGTATCAACATCTCGACACATATCTAAACGTCCCACTGCTGAAACAGGTCTCCTCCAAACAATGTGGAGGGAATTTAACCTCCTATACCACGCTGGCCAGACGTGTTGGTATAGGGTTTGTATCGATTTTTCCTTTATATGCCATAATTATATAGCAATAAAATAATATCATTAATTAGGTATTCCAAGAATTAGAACTTCCACCGCTAGATATTGTATTTGAATGGTAAAAATTCAACATAAAGGTGTCAATCATGCATCACAATTCATAAGTCAACACAATTGAATAGTAGGAAATATTCATGGAACTTATTCGAATGGTATTTGGCTACAAGGGGAAGACCATCAAAAATGGTTGTTCAGTGGTTCGGAAGTGTGTACGTAGCGATAATGTGAACATTATACGAAGCTCTCGAGCCCGCATAATCACGCCTATTATACCGCGCACTGTGACCCGCAAAAACTTACCAACTTGCATCTTTTGCACATTCATCCTCGGATATGCGTGCACACAACTTCATGATATTATTTAATCTGAAGACTATAATCTATAGGTAGGTACTATTATTATAAAACTTTAGAGTTTGTTTGTTGATTTCAAGCACTAAGTACTGTTCCGATTTGTAAAATTCTTTTAGTGTTATAAATAGTTGGATCCATAAATATAAATGTATAGCCCATTTATCGAGGAAGATTACAGGCTATATAATATCATGCTACAGCCAATAGGAACAGAGCAGTGGCCAAATAAAGAACGACGGGAGCGAAACCATGCGCGACTTATGTTGTGTGTTGATATTTGTGACAAGCAGAATTAAATTGATCTAGCAATATCGTAATGTTTAGTCATATAATTTTATATAAAGAAATTGGATGGAAGAAACAAAATTGAAATACCTCAGCCATACCTAAATCATACAAATAGGTATCTAGACATAACTAACCTAAATCCACCCATTTACCTAAATCCACCTTTTTTAACATATAATATCATTGTATAACTTATTCATTGTGAATGTATTTCGTGCCATAAAAAAATATTTTTTTGTTTATTGACCTTATTGGATATCCAGATTTATTTAGGTACTCGTAAAGGGGTCACGTTTTCAAAAAGAAAAAGAAACGTGAAGATAATGTGTTAGTCTAATAAAAATAGAGTCAACTAAAGACCTAGATATAAGTAAGTAGGTATATTAGTTAAATAGGTATATTTGCTGCAAACACGTTTGTATGTAACCCCTATGAAGATATGTTAATTCTACTGGATGACCAAGGGCTATCGAGTTTCGGGTCCAGTAAACCGATAATTTACTAACATGTTCAAGCACTTAAACTTACCAACTTGTGTTAACTGAATTAATTTCTCTTGCACCAAACTTTAAACGACAAACTTTGATAATAAATTATTCCAAAGAATTCTAGTTTAAGTAGTGACCATTGCAATTGTTACAATACATAAGGGTTCATATTCGTCCAAATTAAAAGCAGTATTTACCTAAGTGCAGCGAGGCATAACCGAGGGCTGTTACGTTTGATTGACAAGTGCCCTTGTCCAATGGCAGAGCTGAATACTGACGAATACGTCAATCAAACGGCAACCCTACCTTATCAGCAAAACCAACACGACATACTAACCCTTATTGTTAATGAAGTAAGAGTTACTACTGATGCACAGATGACATCGCACGCGCGAGCCCTGCGGCCAAAACCATCACATGAACGCGATCGCCCCATTATTCGCCGCCCTTTTGTAATTTGAATTTCGAATTCCAATTCGTATTTTGTGGTAAAATAAAAAGAACACCGTTTCGACACAATGGCGTCAAGGGCGGTGCTCTGACATGCGATCAAGTTATTACATTAAAGGAAAGCGTACCCACCTCGCCACCACGGTATTGAAAGCTTCCAGGAATAGCATCTATAATATTAATTTGAAACTTGCCTTTCATATTTTATAGGACACAGTTTAAGCAGTTCTACTAATGGAATAGTTTTAAAATACATCGATAGACGAACAATTAATAACTTCGATAATTTCTATTTCAGAAAATGGACTGCCCCGAAGGCTACGCACAGCTTACACTAACACACAATTGCTGGAATTGGAAAAAGAGTTCCACTTCAATAAGTATCTATGTCGACCTAGAAGAATCGAAATCGCTGCTTCGTTGGACCTTACTGAGAGACAGGTATCATTTTATTCCTGCATGCGTTTCCTAATTTTACCTAGGTAATCCAGGTAAAGAAATCTCTACAATTACATATTTACAATTGTTACAGGTAAAGGTCTGGTTCCAAAACAGGCGTATGAAGCACAAGAGGCAAACACTAAGCAAAACTGAAGATGGCGACGATAAGGATTCGACAACATCTGAAGGTGGTAAAAGTTCTAAGACAGGACTGGATAAATTCTTAGACGATGACGGTCCGTTGTCAGGCAAGAAGAGTTGCCAGGGCTGTGAATTACCTCCAGGCGCGCTATGCTCTCCTGCTGAGGACTTACCGGAGTTAGCATCACGCACTCGGAACAATAATACACCGAGCGCCACAAATAACAACAGTTTTGCAAGCGATGGAGCTTCTAGCGTCGCCTCTTCTTCATCGCTCGATAAACTAGCAGAGGACGACTCTCGTGATGGTCATCCTCCAACTACCATCATGACTACGGCACCTAGAAATCTCACAAAGAGAATCAAACAAGAATCAAGGAAACGTTCACCGTCACTAGATGCCGCATGTAAAATATCACCATCTTCCTCGAAGGATGGTCTTGGACCTGTGCCAGGTCTACCAGACAGTGGAAAATTCTCTTCAGTGAATTTAACACCGTCATCAACACCAGGGACTCCATCTAGTATGCACCCGAGTCCACTAGGCCAATATCCTCGACCTTCGCCGCCAAATGCCGCGTCTGGGCCTCCACATCCCCAGGCTGTACCTAATGCAATGCCACCCTACGTTATAAGGGGTAACGCACCACCCGGGCAATTCGTACCTCATCCAGACTTCCGCATGGATTCGAAACAATTTATTGGGAAATTGGCTCAATATCCTCAAGGTAACAGAAACTACGAAAACTACGGTCCCGGAGTTCAATCTGCCGAACAACACGCATACACACGGAATCAGCAGCATACAAGGCTAGATGGATCACCTTCTACGAGACCGACTAATGGAATAGGTTCGAGGCAAGCGTACCCACATGAGATGTACCAAAACTATGGATACCCCGGGTACAGCAAAGATCAGGTGGCATACGGGCACCCGGGATACGAGCAAGCTCAGGGATATGGTGGGGAGCACATGGCGTATCCGAATAGCCACTATGGTTATCACTATCACGAAGGTGCACAGCATGATCATAGCCACAACTACTATGCTGCTGACGGACCCAAAAATACTCATGGAACGGACTATACCAAGAATTATTACGATGGAAATACTTACGCTCAGCAAGCGGCGTACGGTCCTAGTAGTACGCAGGCGTCTGCTTCAGGTGACGCGTACAGCGCTGGTGGCGCAGAATGCAGTGATGGTTACGGCTCGTTCCAGCAGTTCTATGAGGCCACGCACGCTGCACCCGGCACGGCTGGCGACAACTCCAACTCGTCCTCCGATTTCCATTTCCTCAGCAATCTCGCTAATGACTTCGCACCAGAGTACTACACCATTTGAGATAAGGATTTCGCCGAGCAGGCGAGTGATCTGTTCGTGTAAGCTTACTTATTGATAACGTTGTGTACGGAAGGTTTAAATAATATTAAGGGTTGCGGTGTTGACGCTGGAGTGTTCGCCCAAGGCGATGAGGTATAATGATTGCTATTCATGGCTAAACCTAATCCAATTTAAGTTCATTATATTATAATTACAATAATGAAATTGAAAGATAATGTAATAAATTGTAAATATATTTCTATCTTATCTTAATGTTAATAGGTAAAACTAATATTTTTACTCTGATGCGTACCTACTTGAAGGAAACAAAAGCAATTAATTTCATTGTTATCTAAATAAACAGTATGTAGGTAACAGGAATATTGTTTGAGAATATATTTATGATAGGTGCGAATGAGAAATATGCATTTTTCCAATCGACAAGCCATCACTTACGAGCATTTAATACTCTTTGTTAAAACATTATTGTACAATTTGTAATTAAAACCTGGTGTCGTTGTAAATTTCTTACAAATATTTAATACCTAGTATCTTGTATCCAAACACCCTTTCACGTGTTCATGTTATGAGATATTTGAATAAAATATAAAATTTCATTTTACGATACTTAATAATAGAAATTGTTTACAAATTTAAGGAATAGTCGTTGCCTTATTTAGTTAATATTGTTTTGTGACTATAAGACATACTGTAGATACATTTAGGATAGTTTATTATAAGTCATTATTATTGTAGATATCATCAGCGCTATCATTTTGGCCTATTAAAAAAATAAATCATTTGGTGTCACATTCATTTCGTATTTAATGTTCCTCCTTGCATTCCTTAATCCCTCAGAAGTTGAATACGTGTAGCATCCTCCCAAATTTAACTAACTGAATAGACCAAAAGATAACGCCTGCACTAAGAATCGAGTTCTGGGCCGCAGAGGATTATTTGCACTTGTATGGGGGAACTCACACCATCGTGTAGCAACCGAACTACAAGGCCTCTTGGGCCACAAGGCCCTATGTCGTGGCCCACATCGAACACGCCATCGTTACTGGCTCCATATTATATCTCTAGTGATTATGTATTAAATGAATGAATGTAATCTGATGAGATTACCTTCATTATCGAAGAAACGTAATCTGATGACTATAGACTAAATTATTATTTATAATAAATAGCTGGGAATATAGTGTCAGCATTAGTAGGACCACTGTTGAACATAGGCCTCACCTAATTTCTGCCACAGTGAGCGATGTTGTGCCGCTCACATCCAACGGCCACCCGCAACCTTTACTAGGTCGTCGGTCCATCTGGCGGGGGGCCGCCCCAACATGTGTTCAACAGTGGACGTAATTGGGCTGCAGCCCAATTACGTACTACTAATAACTACTACTACTAATCAGCCGGCTGATATGATGATGATTATTAGTAGGTACTTACTAAGGTAATACCATAATCTTAACTAATTTATATTTTTAACGTCACCAATCACACTGGTTGTCACCAGACACACTGGTGACCCCAAAACAATAGATTTCTGAAAGCTTGTCGTTCAAAGACAACTCCCGCACTAGTGAACAAGCTGTGTCAGGGAACTTTAACAACATACAATTAACGTACACAACTTCTTTTCTTCAACTATCTTAACCAAATCTTTCAACTTTCAACTATCTTAACCGCTATGTCACGGTGACAGTCAAAATTAAGCCCCAGGCACACCAGGTACATAAGCTTAAACGTAAGCGTAGAAGTGGACATACCCTTGAGGGAACTGGGGCTACACACCCTACACACACTTCGTCTATATGCAAGCGGTGTGTCATCTCTCATACAGTTCCATACATTATAACTCAGTGGTAAGTGCACGTCTACACTTACGCAACCAGTGTGTCCGGCCTCGTATTGGGAAAGTGAGTTTATTACGCTTTCAAGACGAAATTATAAACAAATCTCAACAAAATTTTTCATAGATAGTCCAGAACCTTGAAACATAAAGAGGCTAGGTACTTTTTAGTGCAAATATAAATTAGATTTTATAAAAATGAAGAATCTTGGCTGAGAATCAATAAAGTGTCTGTGATTCACATGCTATCAAAGAGGAGCTCACTACATATGGTTAACAGCTAAAACAAATATAGAATACTGATATAATTTTATTTCTGAACTAAACCATGCACAATAGAGATATTACCAAAACGTGATCATTTAAGAAAACAACATTATACAGTTTTAATTATTAATATAATATTAATTAGAAACAGAAATGCATTTTTGTTGTGTTATTCCAATAATAAATTCTTTTAAAGAGAACATTAGAATCTTAATAATTTGAGTACTAAAGGACTGTGCTTTAGCTGTTAGCTGATCTTACAAAATAGAAAATTCTAGAATAATATTGTAGATAGAGGATATCAAATGCCTGACACATTCCTACATTTTGAGAGGAACATTAAATATACTTGTGATCTGCACTACCCTGATACAAAACTGTATGAATACCAAAGTAATCAAGATTCTAACGCACAAATGCAATAAAATCCTTCATGTCTAGAGGTAAAGCAAGTTATAACTCCGAGATATCAAATGTTATGACGTTGAAGGCTTGGAGGCTTGCATCTGAGCTTGTAGTTTCATCTCCATCATCATGCAGATAGCTTTGTGGACCTTTGACTTCTCCATACCCAATATTTTTATTTTTTCCATTTGTTCTGTTACAAATGCTACTTTTCGCTTGAAGTAGTCTTTAGCACCAGCTATGTCCTGAAATGGTAATGTTTAAAATTATAATCTTAGGATATAAATTTCATTCGATTTTTTCTTTAAAAGACAACATCCCATACTCACTTTCTGTGCATAATATCCTGTGCCAATATCTATGAGTACATTTTCTGTGTCTGATATAGCCCCAGGTACATACATAGATCCTGTCAATGGTACTAATATAGTTTTGCCTTTAGACTCGGGTGTCATCTTCTCAACACATTCCCCAGATTCCATAAACTTACTCTGAGCTATCTTCAATGTCTGCAGCGAGTCTTGGAATACATTTATCTCCTGGAAAAACAAAAGGTAATGATCAGAGACAAAGCTGTCTGCAATATGAAAAAAACCGTAATTGAGTTTTTATATAAAATAGTAGTAATAGTTTATTATTTTTTATCCTTTGCAATTATTCACCTGATCCAATTGAGACTTCAGTTGAGCCAACTGTTGTATATTTAGCTTGGATAAATCTATTTGGTGCATACCAGGAGCCGGAGCACTTGATACAGTAGCCATTGTTTAAAAAATATATATTTTTCGCTTTTATTCAAGTAAATTAATCGGCTGAGATATTTTATTTAATTATTTTTCAGCATAATATTCGCCAATCCTAACCTAAAACCGTAACCTCAAAGCAACTGTCAAAATCTACGAGCTAGAGATGTACTATGTCCATTTTCAAAATCTGCCGTAGAGACCCTCTGCGACACTGCTGCCTGGTTCACTAGTCGACTTTTACGACACCCACGCGGCGTGGGTGTCGTAAAAGTGAGCCCGTGGGCGTGGGTCCCGCCCACGGGTTGAAATGGGGTGGTGATATTATGTTTTCTTAATGTGTCACTACGCCATTATAAAAAGTATTGTATGCACTGACCTGTAATACCTCATTGTATGAGAAATGAGAATCGACTACTTTTTGAATGAACTAAAATAATGTCAGAATGATGTCAAATCAGCACTACTACTTTATTGCTGAACGAAAGACATACAGCGGTTGTTTCTAAAGAATCGTTTTGTGCTCTTATTTTTTATAACACTTCGTAAAACACTGTTCAACTATTGTATTGTTTCGTTAAAGTCACTACAGTTATAACTTGTATTATTTCAGGAATATTATACTATATATAGTGAAATTCTAACCTTATTTTACCATCGTCATGTCTGTCATTAATTTGGACACAGTATCAAATTTTGAAAATTTCATTAGGTAAGGGTCTAACAATATATTAACTGTAGTTAAATTAAACTACCCAGATATCACATACTGAATTTTAAATTTGAGACTAGAAACATAATGAAAAAAAAAAATAGAATTGAGCTTTTGTACACCTACATAATTTTCTTTATACTTTATAAAACACAATTCCTCTTATTGAGCGGTCGGTTTTCTGTATATTTTTAGTACTTTTATAGTTATCCATTATTTTTCAAACGCGTACGTATTAAGTTTCAACATTTTATCAATTGTATTTAACCTTTTCAGGTCACCATTGATAAAGCGATTATAGATTTTCTATTCTCATTATGTTTATTGATACTCATATATATATATATATGAGTATATATATACTCATAATGTTTTAATTTATTTAAAAGTTAATTAATAATATACATTATACCCATACATGAAGACATCAATTAATGTAGCTTATTTAAGTCCACTGCTGGACATAGGCCTCCCCTAATATATAGAGATTATTTCTACGTCGTTTATAGATTTATATTTAATAAGAAATAAGATTGTGTCAAGAACATCTATACAAATATATTTTATCAGAAAATATGTAAATGCTATAAATGCATATCATTAATTCAATAATTATATTTTTAGAACACCTGTGCTAACAGTAGTACACTTCTCTGCTGACTGGGCAGATCAATGCAAACAAGTTACAGAAGTCTTAGAAGAACTGTTAAAGCTACCTGAAATACAAAGCAGCGGTAGCAAAGTTGCTGTTTGTGACGCTGAAAAATTATCTGAAATCTCATTGCAATATAAGGTAAACATAATCTTATTACACAATAAATTATGTCAAGTTTTTTTTTCTTTATCCTGCAACACAGTAATCTGTTCATTTAACATTTTGCTGGCTACTTAGAAAAATCTAATGATTTTCTCTTCCTACTGACTGATGAGTGTATGTAGAACAACTAGTAACTTGCCTTATCAAAAAATTGAATTTCCTACCAATAAAAAGTTTTACATCTAATCGGCACAACCTATTAATTAATTCTGTTATCATTTCAGATTGACTCAGTTCCTACGGTTATATTATTCAAGAATGGCACACAAGTAGACAGAGTAGATGGTGCTGACGCCGCTCAAATATCTTCCAAAGTGAAGTCTCATAACCATATTAAGGCTTTTGTTGGGGATTTAGCTCCCCAAAAGCTAGAAGATAGATTAAAAGCCTTGATTAATAGACATAATGTTATGATATTTATGAAAGGCAATCGAGAACAACCAAGATGTGGATTTAGCAAAACTTTAATCCAGATTATGAATGGAACAGGGTGAGTAGAGACTCCTAGATATTTATGTAAGAAAACCTTTTAACCAATGCTGTCTTTTCAACAAATCAAAACAGGAAAATATGTTCTTGTCTCTTTGAAAATAGGGTGCATGTTTAATTTCCTGTAGTATAAATGTACAGTTTCGTTCAAGAAATTTAAAATGTGACTATTGGTTACTTAAAATAATCAATATTTACGATTAAATAAATATTTTTATATGTTACTTAGCACCACATAACTTAAAAGTTTTAAAATTTAGTTTAATTTTATTCATTTTACACACAATGAATAATGTGACTTGTTCTTTGTATTAAATGCTTGGCTATAAGTAATAATTGAAACGCTTGGTGCTAAAATAATCTGCAATCAAGTTATGCAATATTCTTATTACACACAATAATGGACTTTTTTTGAATTTAGGTATTTTCATTTATATTTGATAAAGCATGGCACAATAAAGGTCTTATATTAAATCGCCTTTCATTTGTATTCTGCCATACAATAGCATGCAAATACAAAGATATTCCTATGACAAAGTGATTTTAAATACATGTCAAAGTACCGTACACTATTAATTACAACTTTTGTATATGTCACTCCATTGTACTTGAAATATCAAATTGAATATTAATTATATCAGTTACATAGATGTAACATAAATTTTTAATTTATTTGTTAGGTCTTTAAATGCCATGTCGAACAATGGTGTCCAAACTATACAATTTTTTATATGCAACAACAGCCTGGCATACAATGTGTTAATTGTCTTTTCTTTTTCCTTTCAGAGTACAATATGATACTTTTGATATATTGACTGATGAAGAGGTACGTCAAGGCCTAAAGGATTATTCAGACTGGCCTACCTATCCCCAATTGTATGTTAAAGGGGAATTAGTTGGAGGGTTGGATATTATTAAGGAACTACTAGAAAGTGGAGAGCTGGCTCCTACTCTCGATTCTTAAATATTGGTCCTGAATAATGTAGGTATTTTAATTTATTGCAATAAATGGTTTAAATATTTTAATAGTTTAATTTTTTTTAATTTATAATTAATATAGTATAATAATATTCTACCACATTCACACAGCGCCATCTAGTCCCAAAGTAAGCAATTATATTTGCTTGTGTTATGGGTACTAAACAACTGATATACTACTTAAATACTTTTTTTTTATTGTAAATACATACATATTATAGATAAATTACACCCAGACACAGAACAAACCTTTATGCTCATCACACAAAGATTTGTCCTGGGTGGGGATCAAACCCACGACCTCCGGCTTAGCAGTCAGCGTCACTAACCACTAGACCAACAGGCCAGTCTAAATTTGAATTAATTTAAAAAATTAAATTTTTGTATAAATTGCTGCTGGATGCTCCATTTCGTGGAAAAAGGTTCTCGAGTGGCGGCCACGTATTGGAAGGTGCAGTGTAAGATGGCCTCCCACCAGATGGAAAGACGACCTGCCCCCTGATTCCGTCTCGTCGGATTGCTCCCGGATCGTAAACTTTTTCGAATCTTAGTACGACGTATTTTTACGGCTTAAGTTATTTAATGTTATAAAATTGTCTACCGTATAGAAAATTAAAAACTGATTAATATAAGATTATTTCCTACATCTATTTCTTTAACATAATGTTTTTTAACTCTAATTAAACTGACATTTCCGGCCGAAAATATTCAGACAGCTAAGAATCAGGGGGCTGGTCAAGGTTGCAGGCGGCGCAAAACCGCTCGCAGTGGCGTAAATTAGGTAAAGCCTATGTCCACCAGTGGACGTCGTGGGGTGATATGATGAAAGAAGTGAATAGGTTTCTTAAGGGTAACGCGCTCGTGATGCCTCCTGGTGTTGCAGGTGCCCATAGGCTACCGATTACCATCAGGCGGGCCCTAGTGGGTTCCAAGGTTCCAACTATATTCTTTTCACATTAATTCTAAATAATCATATTAGTTCTATACGAGGAAACAAAAGATAAAGATATTTTGTTTTGTTTAGTCAAATGATCGTGAAATCAGTAAAATAAAGCTTCAGTCTAGTTGCTAGAATGAACATGTTCAGCCGTCAAATAAAACTGACAGTCCTGACAGCAGGATTTAGTTTTGACACTTGACTGACAGTTTACATACAAATAAAGTAAAGTAGAAATCCACTCCCTGAAAGTAAAATTTTATGAAAGTAATATTCTTGACACACTAAATCTAAATTTGTACCTATTACTTTTATTATCTATTCTGATCTTCCTGTATTTCTAACTCATAAATATGGATAACCGTTATGCTTACCACACAAGTATGTTTTGTACCGTCAACCTATTTCTATCTGCATTCGTGTACAATTGCTAAGTAACTGATTGTGTATCAAAGTATCAATCACCGTTATCAGATAAATATTTAATTAACTTTTGTATTGTAGAAATAATGAACAAAACAAGGACAGCAGGCGATGGAATGGAATCGGATGTAAGTACAACTGAAAGGGGTCAGGAAGTTGACTCAAAAGCTAATGTTGGCCTCATTAGGAAGGACAGTCTTCTACTGTCACGTCTAGTTCAAGTTTATCCCACTAGTATTATAAGATCAGAGAAACGGAAGCCAATAAATATGAAAACACCCAAGTTTGTTCCGTATGAACCTTATGCAGCTGCGGTGAAGCCTATTACACCTAGAGCAGTTAAGGTAGGCTCTAAAAAATCTAGAAATAACATGGACATAAACACATTGATAACACAAATGTCTCAGATGGATACTAGTTTGAGTGAATTTAAACCTAGACCAAAGCTAAATTCCACAAGTGACAAAAGTGGTTTTGAGACTGACAAACCGAGTTCCGAAAAAGTTGAAATGCAAAAGAAGATTGATAACTTAGCATTGGAAAATGAATCTCTCAAAGAACAGCTCAAACAACAAGTACAGGTAAGATAAATGAATACCTACTTATTTACAAATAATAATGATGAGAACATTGTCATTGTCACTTATTTCCTATTGTCATTGTTGTATAAATAATATCATGCAAGTTATATCAACAGTTTCAAGTCATCTTTAAAAACAAAGTTATGAATATTTTAGTTGAATTTTAATTTGTTTACAGACAGCATAATCACAAACAACCTTGAGAAGTTGTTGAAAGATTGTTCGAGAACTAAATTATGCATTCAATTATGACTGTCATTCAGAGTAATTCTGTCATATTACATTGCCCTGTGACCGCCAATTGCTAATTAACCAATCTAATTGAGTCTGTCATCAATTTAAAACATTATTAAAATAACAAAAAAAATTAGCTCGTTCATATAGAAAAGCATAATTATCAATGTTCTTAATGGTTCAAATAAATGAATTACTCCCTTTATGTCGAGTCCCGTTATGTCGAGCCGAAAACCTTGTCTCGCTTCTATTACCCCTATGTCGAGTCTACGTTTTCTGTCCCGTTTCTATTCCCTTTATGTCGAGTTTCTTTACCACGCTTCTATTACCTTTATGTCGAGTTTAATAATATCATATTTAGAAGTACAGTTAGATGAAAAAGTATCTTTTAAAATAAAAAGTTTATTTATTATATGTCATCATCATGCATATGCAATTTCAGCCTATTGTAGTCCACTGCTGGACGTAGGACTCTCCTAGCACGCGCACTAGCACTCTGTCATACGTTCTAGACTATAATTAACTAACCGAAATTCAATGACGCATTGGTGATTTTACATAAATTAAGTACATCAGTATTAAGACGTGTTGTCGGTGTACCTAAAATAATATGTAATGTAGGGTACAATCCGCTATAGACCCTCATTACCATTAGCACACGTAGAGATGAGGCTAAAGAAACTAGGTCGTCTATAACGACAACAATCAGAACCTAAGAAAAAAAAATGCTTGGCTATTTGATATGCGTATAAATAAAATACTTGAAGATTTTCCAAGTAACAGAATTGATTTAATGATTTGTCTTAAACGCCTATTGATAAGTGAATGTCTTTTAATTATTTAAATTATGCATGTTACCTAGATTGGATACAACAATATCATCATTTCAGCCTATTGCAGTCCACTGCTGGACGTAGGCCTCTCCTAACACGCGTCATAGCACTCTGTCCTCCGCCTTCCGCATCCAGTCAGACCCAGCGACCTTTTTTAGGTCGTGGGACCATCTAGCTGGAGGGCGTCCTACTCTACGCTTGCCGAGTCGCGGTCGCCACTCTAGGACACGCTTGCTCCACCGTCCATCGGTCCTTCTGCAGATATGACCAGCCCACTGCCACTTCAACTGACTTATTCTACGAGCTATGTCGGTAACTTTGGTCCTTTGTCGGATTACCTCGTTGCGAAGTTTGTCCTTCAAAGAGATGCCGAGCTCGTTCCATAGCTCGCTGAGTAACTTTCAGTTTGTGGGCTAGTCCTGCAGTGAGTGTCCACGTCATGACAGATACGACACATTGGTCGAAGATTTTGGTCTTCTGGTATTACGGTAAAGGCGAAGAGAAAACCCGACGTAGTTTGGATTGGATCCTGCGGTCGATTTCTCTCTCGAAGTTGTTTCTACCGAGCTAGATAACTTGTCCAAGGTAAACATCTTGAACAACTTCGAGAACCGATCCGTCGACATAAATCGGCCTCGGTATGATATGTTCGTTGAACATACTCTTGGTTTTATCCAAGTTCATGCCGAGACCAACACGTCGAGGAGCTCCATCTAGGCTGCACAGCATTTCGCTCAACTGTGACTCTGCCACTAGAGCACGAGCCATGAGAAACGATATGAATAACGTAAATTTAATAACGCTAATTTAAAGAAAAATATTTTTTAAAAAGAAATATTTACTTGCTGTAAATATCCCATTATTCTATATTTATATCCTTTTTTACATTTTCACTTATAGTGATGATTATACTGTGATTTATATGTATTAAGAAAAATTATATATTTGAAAATAACTTATAGAACAAATAATAAAACAATGTTTTAATGAAACTGGATTTAAATTATATCCTGACTGTACCTGTTCAGCAAACTCGACATAACGGTAATAGAAAGCGTAAAATATCAATACTTTGGAGAACAATAGACTCCCAGACTCGACATAACGGGACTCGACATAAAGGGAGTAAACCAAATAAATAATGCACTCCACATACATGTTTAATAAGTATCTAATATAGTTTCTCAGACCAACAAAAATATAGTTTTGAGAACATTGTAAATATAAAGACAAAAATATTTGCCAATTTTGTTTAAAAAAATTAACATTTACATAATCTCGGTCTATATTCAAATAAAATACTCTTAACTTAGGTTATTATTACTTTTGATTTAATTGTAAATGTTATCTTCAGGTCAATAAAGAGTTGAAAACAATGTTGGTGGCATCAATGGGTGAAGACCTTGAGATACAAGTTCAATCATTGAATGAAGATAAGAAACATTTGGCCAATGCTTTGCTTAGTTCAGCACAACATTTGTCTACACATCAGGTACATAATGTTTTTTCTCTTTAAAAATAGTAACTCTTACACCAGGGGACAAGCCGTCTCATACGGAATAAAACCACTTATATGCAGAATAATCTGTTATTAAATATTTGTATTTAGCTTACCATTGTTACTTACACTGTTATTTATACCTTTATTTTAAAATTTTGCTGGCTATAAATAATCAATTGTTTCACTCAAATAAGGCGGAAAGCAGATAGTGTAAACATAATAGACTTTTCTAATTAGGGATTAAGTTTATCTGCACGAAATTACAAAATGCCTGCGTTTTGCCTAGAAAGTTAGGTAGACGAATCTTTTCCAGGCAAAATTTGCGACTTAAGTTGAATTTGCTAAACTGAGCTAAAATTTTATAAAATTCGATCATATGTCTGTACACAGCCACCTGCTGTATAATCAAGGTATTAATTATAGTTATACTTGTAACGGTTGCACTCGTTGCAGGCTACGTCCTGCACGACTGCACCTCTTTTGACCAACTTTTGGATCTCTTTTGATTTCTTTTTAATTTACTTTTAATAATTTAAAATTCAAAATCCTAAATTAATTCAAATTCGAACCGAGTCTTCGTCGGACCACCCGTCGAAGACTAAAGGCTCACTATTATTCCGATTTCTTGTACAGTGCACACACTTCTTGACATTTAAAATTAATACTATAACTTCATAAGATCAGTTGTGTTTTATTGTGAGGGCCCCACGCCCTTCCCCATATATTATAGCCGGATCCTACTACCATATTCTTGCCTAGCGCCCACTGGAGGGGACGGTGGAGACGCTAGATACTAAGCACTACATACTGACTTTCACACTTGCAGTGAGTAAACTGAAGGTCAAATATTGGTATGATGTGAAAAGTTACCAATCGTCGACGTTCCGTGAACAGTTAAAAACCTTGTACTAGTAGCACATGTTAAATAAATAGGTATATTTCATGAACAAATAATACATTCATATCAATTCTATACATATAAATAATGTTGATTTATTGTATGTATAATCAATGTCTCAAGTGTCTGGAAAATGGCAATGCTGTGAGCTTTTAAGCTTGTTGTAGTTTTTAAGATCTTAGCAAAGGGGTTGAGGGAGTTTCTCTATTGATTTACCGAATATCTCTCCCCAATATCTAGGTATATTATTATAGACTAGTATAAAATATAAATTCAATTTTACCCGACTGACGTAACAACACAGGGCAGGTGATGTATTTATTTAATCAAATAAACTCACATGATTTCTTTGTTTGTTAGGAACAAACTGAATGGTTAGCAGGCCAATGTGAAGTATGGAGGAGCAAGTTTCTAGCGAGCAGGTAAGCTTTATTTATAATTTTCACAAGAGAATACACATATTATTATGTTTACACAAAAGTATTATGAAAATCTATAAGACGCAGCGAGCTCCCGTCGTTCTTTATTTGTCCACTACTCAGCCCCTATTGGCTTTAGCGTGATGTTATAATTATAGCCTATAACCTTCCTCCATAAATGGGCTATCCAACACTAAAATATTTTTTCAAATCGGACCAATAGTTCCTGAGATCCTAGCGTTCAACCAAACAATTAAACTCTTCGGCTTTATAATATTAGTATAGAAGAGCATTGATTTAATAATGGACAGGAAGTCACAGCAATCTATAAATATTTACTGTATAAAAATACTATAACTTTTGGTTTATATATTTGCAGTCTAATGGTAGAAGAACTGGCCCAGTGTAAGAAACTGTTAACGGAAAAGACTGAAAACTTGCAACAAGCAATAAAACAGTTGTTGGACGAGAGATGTCGCGCAAGAGACATGATGTTGTGTACATATAAGAACTTGTACAGTCTACATGAAAAATGGCTAGAGAATATCACCATATCTGAGTACACGGGAACTAATAAGATGTTCAATCGACCTATTGGGAACCTCAACTTTAACGCTACAATGCCACATTCAACAAACATATTAGACATGTCATCTGTTAACTTAAAGTTGTCGGAGAATATCAGCAGTTCAGTTGACAAACAAGATATCAGCCATCTTAATAATTTACACACTATTACTGATGGTGAGAAAAATGCTGAAAATGTGAGTATAATATGAATATATTCTGACTTTCAAAATTATTAATAATTTATTGGTAGCCAAATAAAAAACTGACATGAAATATATGAGGCCTAAGTTTGATTAAGACTAACAGAATCAATTTAGATTTTAATTTAGGAAGTTTTTTTTAATTTCTTGCTATTTACCGTCAGCTATTAGTGAAGGAAAGCTTTGTGATGCAAGCTCATGCCCTATGAGACATTCTATGATCCACCAACTTTTTGCTCTTGAGACAGAGTAAAGGAGGAGTTAATTAATATATTTAATTCCACAGATAATGGCGATGCCGTTAGAAGTCAAGACAGTGAATGAAACTCCTGTGAACGCGTTAGTTCACCACGCTTACAACAACAGCGGCAACACAGTACGTCCTATTGCCTCTTGCGTCCATTGTCACGGGAAGGTCCAACTATTGTAATGTTAGTCGATTTTATTTCATCTTATTTTATACTCGACTAAAACATACACTAGTCCATAGTGTTGTACTACATAATATTATAAAAATGTGTTTCTGCTATCCAGAGGTCATTGGGCCTTTTAGTTTGGTTTATTTGTATGAAGCAGCATGTTACTGGCATATCAAGTGTACATAGGCTAGGGTAACTACATATTTCTCATCAAGCAAGCAATTTATAGATAGATATATTTATAGGTCTATAGTCCGTTCGCGTTAAGAAAATAGTAATTCACTAGAAACTCATCGCTGTCATTCAGTTTGGCCACGCCACTTGACCAATTATATCTTAGGAAATTATAAAGCCGTGTTCACATTGACCCTTAAAATATAAATCATACCTTAACCAAGTCAGTTACTATTTTCTTAACGCGAACGGACTATAGTACTCTTTAATAAACTTTTTTTATACTTACCTAATAGGGGAATTTGAAAAGGTGTGCAGAGCAATCTAACAAAACAAAACTCGTCAAAACTCTGCTAGCTCAGTCTCTGATGTAGCTGATATCTACGAACAGGGGTTACCACTTACCATCGCTTGTTGTAAAACAAAATTTTTGAATCTGTATCAACCACTAGAAGTAAAACGAGGTAATATTCCCTCTCCACCTTATTACAAAACACGGACTAAGCATTAAACCAGGTTTAAATTGACAACTTTGACACTAAAACAATGGCTTATGTCAATTTAAACCTGATTTAAAAGTCCATATTTTGTAATAAGGTCTGACATTGGTTGACCTCTGACTGAAGTTTTAATATTTTGGCCAACATGTTGCTATAAAAAAAATTGGGTTCATTTTTAGCAAAAATATTTCAATAAGTTTTTTTTATAGTGTAGTCAATTTGAATAATAGGAAACTTTAGACTTTATAATTTCATGTTTGAAAACGATGACTGTTCAGAAATGATATTATAATCGGAATTTGTTCAAATAGGATTGAAATTGAGTTGGAGACATAGTTATTACAAATATTTGAATTGTAGTCATCATTATCATCAGCAACCCATTAATGTCCCACTGCAGGGTTCGGGTCTCTTCTCCTCTATATATGCTCTATTTAGGCCATAATCCACACACGAAAAAAAATAATAAAAAGATTACTGATTCTTATATTCTTGATTCCACGACAGCCATCCATCGGAAGAACGTGTCATTAAATGAAATTGCTGTGATAACAGCATGGTATGTTTGTGTTGGAATGGAATTTAAGATTTATACAGAGTAGAATTTTGTAATGCCACCTGGAGGGAAAGTACTTTAAATACTGGAGATAGATCATTTTATTCAAAAGAAACATTAGTTTTTTGGATTTTAGCTGGTTCTATTCCCGGGTGTGGCAAACGAATTTCCGAAAAAAATTGAATGCAATTTTGTTTGGAATGTTTCTTTGAGTAAAATTATCTATCTCTAGTATTAAGAGTACTTTCCCTCCAAGTGGCATTACAAAATTCCACCCTGTATTGGAATTTATTCATATAATACGATCGTCTACTAAATTATCTTATCAAAAGTATTCAATATGGCATTTTAAATACATTGTTTCGTTGCGAAATTATGCTTAAGTACTAAAACCATTTAGTAAGAAACCATCGTTCAGCCTGCAGAAAAGAATACGCCTAACAGTGGCCTCATGCGGGTTGGTGGATCTAACAAATACTTAGATTTACTTCTAGGGTATGTGGGTTTCCTCACGATGTTTTCCTTGATAGTACATATAAATTCCACAATGTTCCAAAAATTGGAGTATTTATAATGTAAAGGCTAGTTTCCAAACGTATTGTACAGAAATTGACTGTAAGTATTGAATACTTAGGTTAACAGAGTAGGTAGTTATATTGACGTGAGAAAGTTGTGCGATGATGGTCAATTTACTCCAAAGTAATATTAGTTATGTTTATATGGTGCTTTATAAGAATATTTTATATAATTAATAAGCATGTTATATAGCTCAAATTTTATTTGATATTTTAATTTTGTAATTAATACCATTTTTTAATTAGATCCTATACAGACTTGTTACCTATTAATAAATGGAAACAATGTAAACTAACTATCCTTTGTACTTTTTTAGTAAGCTATCATAGTGACTAAAATTGCTTGCACCTATCATTCAGCAGGGACACGACAAATTCTTAAAGTTGGAAATTGCAAGCGATTTTCGCCTCATGATGATGATAATAATAATAATATTCTAACACATTTACACAGCGCCATATAGTCCCAAATTGAGCAATTATATTTGCTTGTGTTATGGGTACTAAACAACTGATATAATACTTATATATTTTTTTTTGTAAATACATACATATTATAGATAAATTACACCCAGACACAGTACAAATCATCATGCTCATCACACAAAGATTTGTCCTGAGGATCGAACCCACGACTTCCAGCTTAGCAGTCAGGGTCACTAACCACTAGACCAACAGGCCAGTCAAATTCATTTTATATTTACCATAGACCACGGTAACCGCTTACCATCACGCGGACCGTATGTCTGTTTGCCACCGTAGTGGTATAAAAAAAAATACCATTAATGAAACAGTAAACCAACAGCTCTGTTGTGACTAATATTTCCTGACGTATATATTAACGTTGACCTTACATACCAAATATATTATGTATGCAGTAGATGCGCAGCAAAAAATGCTGTTTTATACGAAGTTGGTTACTTACCTGTACTATAATTGGAAATTTACAACAAATAAGGAAAATAAATGGTTGGATTTTAACTACGCAATTTTATAAACAAGTTTTTCCTAATAGGTATGTTAGTAATCCTTGTATTGACAAAGCAAAGCGTTCTTAATAAATGATATATAAAAATTATAGACCAAGTATGTTGTATGTCTAAAAACGTGTCTACGTAATTTATTAATCTCTAAGGACTTAATATTTGACGTGGAATCATTTTAAAACAATTGAATGATATATTATATATGGGTGCAGGCGGCACGAAATTGTCCCGTGTGGCGGAAATTAGGTGAGACTTGTGTCCAGTAGCAGACGTCATTTGGTTGTTACGGTTTTTTGGTTCAAATAATGCACAAAGAGTAACCTCTTTGTGCATTATTTGAACTGAGTGCTATATTGATTACCTATGCATGTCAATACATAATCGATATTGTATCGTAATACTATCAAAATAGCCGCTTTAAGTTTACAAATTTTCCATTTATTGATAGGAATGGTTAATAAACTAAGTCCTATATCTCACTAGGACAACTGGTGGGGTAATCAGTCGCGCTACAAATAAAATTGTATGGAGGGTACTTCATCTGATGTTCGCTTGAAGTTCTCGTCAAACTCAGTCGCATCCCGGCCGTCTCACGCTGCGACCGATGCATACAAGTATAATTCCTTCAATTGCGTAATGTGGCGGCAACAGGTGTCCTAGTGAGATCTATGACTTAGTTCATTAGTTGTGTGCCAAATGTGTATAAACGACGAGGCATTGCAACACAACCAAATGTAATGCTCTCCATTCCAATTTGTATAAAATGTAAATAAAAAAAAAATAAAAAAACTTTATGTATTGTTACTGTTTGTATTTTATTTTTATATTTTACGAAAACGATTATATTTCGCATGGTGTCTTGACCATCTTCCATTTGTCACAGGTTTGATAAATTATATTAATATTATTTTTTATACATAAAACTATTGCATTAATATTTCATTATTGTTTTAGAAAAAAAATTACAAAATTGTAACCTGTGGACTCAAAAGCAATTTCGTTTCGACTAAATATTGTCATCCTTCTCAAAAAATCTGCGAAAACAAGACGAACGATAGGGATAATGTACTATCGTAGCGAAATCGTTTTTGAGAATAGCGCCACGTTTCTTCACGAAGACTAGTTATGTACACACAAAATACCCAATTAGTAGTAAAATATAGCCGATATTAATAATCGATTTAAAAAAAGCATTCCTATCCACTAAGGCACTGTTTCACACCACTGACAGATAGGTGTCTGATATCTATCTGAAACTTAATTCAAAGATTTTTTTCATTTAATAAAATCTGTCACATAAGTCTCAGATAGTTTATCAGACACTTATATGCCAGTGCTGAATAGGGTATAAAACTACCAATTCTTGCTTCACTTTTCAAAAGCATGGGAATCTCGGAAAAGAAGTAATAAACCAACAAATTACAAACCTCTAGTCATACTTATAACTTTGCGGATAAATTAGATCTTGTAATATTTACGTAATTCCTTACCGCAAACCTATTTACTACGTCAAAAACTCATCATCATCAACACCCAAAGGAAATATGCAGGCTGTGGCGAGAGAGCGTTGATCTGCCCTGGGCCTTTTGTCAAACTAAAGATTATTTATTAGGCCAGGTGGGGATATTGTGATGGTTCCGACTTGAAGTGTAAGTGTGGTGCCATTTCACAAACGATGTGCCTTTAACAGCGTGCCTTTCGTGCCCGAACAACTGCACGCAGGAGGACCTAATGGACGCTACTTGGAATGCAATAAACGTCGCTAAGTTTTGGGCCGATTCAGTATAAAAGATTTGCTGTCGATATACCATAGACCTAAAAACCGCGCTTTTCCGCAGGTCGATACTACGATAAGAAGTCAGGTGTATCATTGTAAAAGAAGGGCTGTTAGAATATTCTGAGGGCCTAGTGCGAGTTTTTGCGAAGGCCAATGGCGTTCGATCGTGACAACGTTACACTAATTTTAATGGACAAAATTAATAATTTCAAATTATTGTGGTTTACGTTGTTAGGATCGATGGTCTTGGCCACTCGAAAAAACTCGCACTAGGCGCTCTAGCTTTCCAAAAAATATGCGATTTCGGATAAGATTATTAATTTCGGCCATAAAACAATGTTTTCTCAAGGAATTATAGCTTGCTGTATGTGTTGATTGTGATACTGCAGCATTTCTGTTCCAGTGTAGTTGTAGGCGAGGTAATCCCGAACTGGGATGAACTTAGCGCCTCCGTACCAGTCCACCATGGCGATCTGAGCGATCTTCAACTTTGCTACGAACCAGTCGTGATCTGGAAAAAGCATTTTAATTTAAACCCTGTTGCATATGCTACAATAGTAGGTAGAAAGGGAACCGAAAACCAGTTAATTAATATTAGTAACTAGTTCATAACGTGTTTATGTTATTTCCTACATAACAAACCATCTATATAAATAAAATTGAAGTGTCTGTTTGTAATATAAAAATAACCGCTTTTTACTACATACAAAATACGATGATATACGTAAATATTTTTTTTTACTATTTGTGTCTGTTTGTTCCGGCTAATCGCTGGAGGAGAGGAGTAACATAGGCTACTTTTGTTATAGAAAGATTCTAAAATTATTATAAAACAACTAATCGAAAGGACGAAGTCGTGGGCACAGCCAGTTTGTAATAGAGCTGTTTTACACAAAATAAAACAGTTATTATATGCCGAAAGAAACACACAGCGTTTATAATGAAGAAGCTGCTTATGAACCTGCCATTTCAAGAGCATAAACTACAACATACCTGTATTGTCTATGGTTTCTTATGTCGCTTGTTACCTTTCTGTCATGCAGCAGGGGCGCTGAGAGCGCGCGATCTCTGACTTTTCATAGTGTCTTCATTCACCAGCAAGGTACTTGCTCTAACGCTGTGTGTTTCTTTCGGCATATAATAACTGTTTTATTTTGTGTAAAACAGCTCTATTATTTGTCTACTGGAAACACACAGCGTTTATAATGAAGACTTGTTTGGTTTCTGCTGGTGACATTATAACGACAAACGCTATGTGAAGAAAATTAAAAGTATGAATTATTATCAAAGATTGGTTAACAATAATTCAATGTACAATAAATAAGGACAATAAACTGTGATGATATTTCAATTCGTGTATCCTGAAGACATTTATTATTATGTATCTTTTTAATAAGGTAGTATCTAATCACTGTTACTGCGTATAGTAACTGTATAACATCTATAATGCAGAAACTTAATAGATATGTTAAGTTTTAAGGACCCAGACCCTAGAGAGAAGGACAATTCTCAACAATTAAAGAGTACCTACTTATAGTACTTTATAAAAACTAAGTCTTGGTTATAGGCACTTGCACTGTCACCATCAAAATGCATGGACATCATGTAATTTCAAATGAGATGCAAAGAATTAGCAGCTCTTTTCTGCTGCTAATTTACATAATATTTTTTACCTAGTACTAGGAGCCATTGCCCCTTTTCCACTTACCTCAATTAAGTAGATATTCTACAGATTAATTTCACCCAACAACCAATGAGAGTCCTCAATGCTGACTCATGAAACCTTTTAAGGCAAGGAATTAACCTTATGTTGGTATCCAAATGTCTACTTAAAGTAACCTGAACAAAAAAAAATGTTTAATATCAGTATCAGGATGTTGTGGCAATGGCCTTTCGACTGCCTAGGGTATTTGAGCCTTTTTAGCCATTTTTTATTTAGTTGACTTCCTGAATATACTAGTTTTCTGCATTTCCTCTGGAAATATAAAACATTAAATTCAATTTTGTACATGACACTGTCTTTTGTATCTTCAACAGATTGATAAGAAGTTTCAGAACTTTCTCATTGTTAGTGCCATGAGTTTAGGTTTATAGCTATCCTTATAACCTATATTATAAGGGGTATATATTGTACCTATATTGTTATCGAATTTAGGTAGGCAAGATAGGTGTTTGGTTATTACTTGTCTATGCATATTTTAATTAGGCGATTTTGTAATGGCAAAGTAATTTAACCAAGTTCCTGGTAAATAAATATTTGGTTCCTAAAATATAATTTTGTATTCTAACTTAAATTTTTTAAACAGCGAAAGTGTGCTGTTTACACAATTCTATGAAGCTATGAAGGCTTCACAATCTAGCCATATGAATGCCATCATTACTTAATGGAGCAACAACATATTGGTAGTTACAATACTTGAAAGTTGATTACCAAATTTAAAATTAATATAAAATTCTTTATTGTATTAGTGCTCCTGGACACTGATAGTGCTCACCCCCCCCCCCCCCTCCCCGTTTGCTAGCCTCAAGAGACAGTTTGATCACTAGATCGAGGAAAGGGTTTTTGTGTATATTCGCCATTGGTATTGGCTTGTCAGAGACATATTGTTTCTAATGTGGGGCTATTAGGCTATAGTAGGTATGTATAAGCCCAAGCTGTTCAAATGAGGTAGGTAGCACATACAGAATTAGATTTGGTTGATTTATCTTAAGTCCCATGTAAATTAGGACAAGTGCTTTAACTTTAAGTAGTACAGACCATGACTAACATAATAATCTTTAATTTGTGTAATTGTACTTAAGTGTAATTCGGATATTTGTCCAGTTATTGACAAGTCAGTGGTCTGTTATCCTGTTCAACCATCTGTTATTCTATCCAACCTCTCCGCGAGGTTGCCTGCCGAAAGCGTCATACTGAGTCAATCGGCTAGGAGGAGCTCATATATTAAGGCCACAAGTCAGTGGTTACTTATTTTGTTCAACCTCTCCGCGAGGTTGCCTGCCGAAAGCTTCACACTAAGTCAGTCGGCTAGGAGGAGCTCATATGTTAAGGCCACAAATCAGTGGTTACTTATTTTGTTCAACCTCTCCGCGAGGTTGCCTGCCGAAAGCTTCACACTAAGTCAGTCGGCTAGGAGGAGCTCATTATGTTAAGGCCACAAATCAGTGGTTACTTATTTTGTTCAACCTCTCCGCGAGGTTGCCTGCCGAAAGCTTCACACTAAGTCAGTCGGCTAGGAGGAGCTCATATGTTAAGGTGACAAGTTAGTTGTTTGTTATCTTGTTCAACCGCTCCAAGAGATAGCCTGCCGAAAGCGTTACATTGAGTCAATCTGCTAGGAGGAGCTGATATATTAAGGTGACAAGTTAGTTGTTTGTTATCTTGTTCAACCGCTCCGAGAGATAGCCTGCCAAAGGCGTCACATTTAGTCGATAGGCTAGAAGGAGCTAATATATCAAGGTAAGAAGGTTGTGCTGTTGAATTAGTGCACCCTTCGTTTCTTATGTATACCATTTAAGTCCTGGAGGGTTATTCTTATGCAGATCACAGATCTATAGGTTAGGCATTACCTCTAAGTAAAAGGTTTCCGCAACGATTTACTCATAAAGCTTTGATCAGTATGTATGTAATTTAATGAAAATAAATTTAAAATTTTGAAAATAAATAGTCTTGGATAAGTCATTAAAATCCATCATTATAATTATATTTATCATTTAAGTACCCATTGATAGAATATCAATGTTTTGTTTTGAACTAACATAATTAGTTTACATATTACTTCAAATACCTACTGATCTGGGCAAATAATTGAATTTTATGTATTCAAATAAGGGACACTTTTTTATTTAGTATCTAAAGCTGTTCTATTTCTAGGTATACATAAGTACATACAAACACTGTGCATCTAGGAAACGATGCATCTTCAGATGTATAAAATGCAAATTAATTATACTAATAATACTATTAATTTTTTGCCAATGGGCAGTGACTATTCTGCTTGCTACTAGATTCATTTTAGGAATAATTATTCTAAATTTGACTTAAACTATGGAATTATGATTTTCAAGATGCTCCTGTAGTGACTGGCTATTACCAGTACTATGTAATAGGAATCTTGTTTCCATAATCCTGTTGACATTAAGGTGAAAATTACTGCGATGAAAGGACAACCAGTACTGCTACCCGTTACAAAAATTTCATTATCCTATTTTACATGCCTATTAGGTTAAGTGTGGAGGACTAGTCCAATTTATTGTAACGGCTTATAATCTACACATTTTAGTGAATTAATGATTTTATTAATTCATTGAACACATATAAAGCTTGCTCAATTATTTTATAATTCATTCATCACTTTTGAAGTCTATTAAGTCCCACTGCTGGGCTCGGGCCTCTTTTCCTCTAATTAGGGAGCTGAGAGTGCTTAGGCCATAATCTATTCCATAATTACCAAATGAATATAGATTTGTTGAAACTCCCTGAGAGGTAGTCTGCTGACAGCATCATATTGATGTGATCGGCTAGGCAAATGAGCAGTTATGAAAAGGTCTACTTCATTATCTGCTATCATATTCCATGTCTTTAGGGATCTCACAATCATTTCCTACACCATTTGAGTAGCACATAATATCATCTCAGCCCCCAATATTTATTTTTATATTTGTTATTTATATTCAGAGTACATATAAATTGAAATCCACTTTGCCCATGGGAATCAAATCCGACCACATGATTTGCATGTCTGAAATGTATTGCATGCTGTCGGCATCAATCAATCTTATTGGTATAGGTCCGCCCAAAACCAATGTCCTGCTGGCTTTATCATTAGGGATAATTTGCCTATTTTCAGGATCTTGATTGAATAAAGCTGCAAGTATTTATGTAATACCTTGCACTTAATCGCTTAACTGTCATGATTATATTATAGACTAGGTACGCAATTTCTGCTTAGAACGAAATATGATTTATTGTAGATATATATATTTTTATGTTTTCACACATGAAGTTAATAATTCACAGGTATTTGCATTTCATGGTAAATTTATGAGTTTAAATAACTCTTATTTCAAACTATTTGTGCTTGATAAAGTTGATGATAGGTACGTAGATACTTAATTAATATCTTTTACTTCTTTAACTAGGTAGGTACCTATTATGCCAGTTTAATGGCATTTAGTTTTGAAACTTCACTGTTTCCGATTGTATTTATATTAATAAACAAATAAGTAAAGTACTTACCAGTTACGGAGTAAGCAGTCAGCATTTGGATGTAAGTAAACGCGCTAATACGCAGGTTCTGACACGTGAACTCGTCTCGCTCGACATGTATTGTTACGTTCGGTGGCGGTGATGCGAAGCTTTTCTCATCTCCGAAGATGAGGAATTGTTACACGATTTGTATAATAAACGTACATTTTGGCTTCAATCCTGATCTGAGCCGCAATAGGCAGGCACTCAGAATATTAGGTATTGAGTAGGTATAGGTAGAAACCATTACCGCCCTTACCACCAGCCAAAATACTTACATCTTCATATTTTAACAATAATTCGTGAAAAAGAAACTTGTTTCAACTAGATTCTAAGTAGAATCATCACTTTTACACATAAATTAACTTCAAAGAACACACTTCGAAAATTTCGTTGCTCTTGCGGCGAAATTCACAAACGCTATGAAAAGTCAGAGATCGCGCGCTCTCAGCGCCCCTGCTGCATGACAGAAAGGTAACAAGCGACATAAGAAACCATAGACAATACAGGTATGTTGTAGTTTATGCTCTTGAAATGGCAGGTTCATAAGCAGCTTCTTCATTATAAACGCTGTGTGTTTCCAGTAGGCAAATAATAAAACAATACGTGGGTACCTACACAATTGACTTCAAACACTATTAGCATATTAGGTAAGTATTTGTTAGCTACTCAACTACTACTCATCAAATTTGACCCTTAAGGTCGCGCGTACGTTGCCCGAGACCTTGTAGCGACAGTCGCAATCTGGCGAATGTTTGTTTGTTTCATATCTTCAAGACATATTTTATTCTACGATTGTGTATTCACTGCAGGGTGCTTAGTCTCAACTGCCTGTGGTTGGGGACAGCCACTTGACAGGTTTTTTCAAACTGTACCGCAGTGTTTCTCAAAATGGTTGCCCATTATGAGTCCATACAAAGTGTATGTACTATGAAACGTGGCTGTCACTGGCAACGAAGGTGGCTCTGTGTGATGGCTTGTTTGCGTCCAGCCTAAATGAGCCCCGTTTTCGGCACGTCATCCATTAATTGTGAACGTGCATAGCAGTAGCACTGCGTGTAGATTTTGAGGGCATCTAACATTCAATCCACCCGGTTAAGCACTTTCAAAATAGTTATTAAATAATCTTCTTCTTCTTATCGTATGGGCTTGAGGCAGAGAGGTGTTGGAATTTATCAAGTCGCCTAGAAAGCTTCCAACTTGACTTAACGAGTACCACATTAAGTGATAACCGGGACGAACGGCTTTACGTGCCTTCCGAAGCAAGGAGACGCTCGAGAATGAAATTGCCACAAACGGTCACCCATCATGGACTGACCTTGTGGAACGTTGCTTAACCTCGATATTCGTAACGAACATAGTACCATAATGCTACGAGCGCCTCCTTTTATCCTTACATGATATTAAACCTTGAAACAAAAGTACAATTACTTAGTTGTTACTTTGTAAGCAATATACATACCGGGAGGGAAGTTAGCCATAGCCGGATGTCTCTCGAACAAGGCGGCCTTTGCAAATGTGTACTCCGGTGTCTTCTCCCGCAACTAAACAAGAAACATGTTATATTTTCAAACAATGAACATTGACTCAAACGAATAATAACACTCTGTCTAACGGAATAGATCACAAAGCCGTTTGTACTTTATTAATAACTGTTATTTATATACCCAGATATGTAAATATGTAGGTTTATATGTTTTTGCAAAATTGTTCAACCCGAAAATTAGGTACAACATGACTTTTACAGGCAAACATTTACCTATCTATCTATAAATCAACTTCTGGCACTTGCCGATAAAGCTATCGTTATTGATCAATGCTTCGTTTGAAAACTTTCTACTATCAACACATTCCATTATATCAGGCAGCGCCGACCATAGTTTCAAGTCAACTGCATAATCTAATTGTTCACAAATTATTTTTAATCGAAGAAGATTGAAGAAAGGGACCTAGCCAGTATTTTCATTAATATCAATCTTTTAAAACATTATACAAAAATATATTTTAATCGGGAGGACTAAATGTTTGGTCTCAGTCAACTTTCTTAATTTAGAATCAGAATAAATATATTCGTCTCGCTCGACTATCATTAGCTTCCGACAATCTCAAAGTCACGTTACACGAAGCGTCAAACGTAGTCTAATTTTGGCAACTACCGAAACAAGAGCATTCGCTATGTTGACATCGGTTAAGTTAAAAACATGACCCTCCTTTTTGGCAGTCGAGTAAAAATACGAAAGGTATGACGTAATAGTTGATTACATTTTACGATACATACCTTTCATATTTCGCCAGTTATGTTAAATCAGGTATATATTGCCATCAAGGCTTTTTGATACCTGTGATACTGAGAATTTCACGGCAGATTAAAAAGTACCTAATACTTAGTGATTTACCGATATCGAATCATGAGCATGTTATACTATGGATGAGTATTCGCCCGGTTTTCCACCTTCTAGTTTCACTAGACCCGGAGATTGACCGTAGGACCTCTCGCACAGCAGTAGTACCTACATACTTCCATTATCAACCAAGGCAATTTTCTTTATTGACACTTAAAAAAATATTTTAAAAAGCATTTGACGAACCTTCTTCATTTTCCCTGATAGCATAAGGCGAGTGCACCTCGGGTCTTCTGGATCCATATCATTGTTCTCACAATACCTCGTCTCTTCAAGTGAGACTAGGACAGTGGCGCGGTTGTTTTTCTGTCGATAATACGTTACATATTAATTTATCTTGTTTGCGTGCTAAACAAAATATCGCTTTGTTATTTGGAATGTAAGAAGATTAAATATAGCTATCAATAATAGGTAGTAGCCAATAACTTAAATTTATTTATTTATTGCTATACATACATTGCAGGTACTTAACCTAATGCAATGGTGTAGATTAGAATTTAAAAACAATGGAAAAGAACTTAACCTACTTATTATTAGGTATAATTAATTAGGATAACTTAAAAACTACGATAGTGTACACATAAGATATTGCTAAACTTTAAAAATGATATACCCATTTAGCGACGTCAATACCTAAACAGGGATGAAGGAACTGAAGAACACATAGTAACCCATCAGCCGTATCAACGTTATGTGACCTCACACTACACTCTACAGACAGGGACACTGTTACAATTTTATTGTAATAAACACTCCTTTTTTGAATTTTTCAGATTGGATTGAATAAGTGATACTGGCTGAATGGATAAGTAGCATGCAAATCATGCGGTCCGAGTTCAATTCCGACCGGCATGCGGCAGTACCTACCAATGTGGAATTTTATGTGTAGTACTAGTTAAGAAACTTACCATCTGCTAACGGTGAAGGAAAACATCGTGAGGAAATCCACATACCTACCCTAGAAGAAATTCTAAGTGTATGTTTGATCCACCAACCCGCATTAGGCCAGCGTGTGTGGATTATGGCCTCTCAGCTCTCTAGATAGAGGAGAGGAGGCCCGAGCAGAGCAGTGGGACATATAATGGGTGGCTGATGAAATATGATGGACTAATTTTATACAGGATGCATTTGGGACTAAAGGACACAACATAGTATACTGTTGTATGTATATATAGGTTTGTATATTAGGTATAAATTAATTATCTACAGTTAGTTTTTATTTAACTAACTGCCGCACTCAGAGACCTCAATTAACAGTAATCTAATCTGTCATTAACACAATTTTTTAATTAAATAATCTTCTTTAGGCGTATCGACTTAGTACTTATAACACGTTTTTATTTAATAAACTTTAAAGTTAAGTACCGTCTCTGAGTACGACAGTAAGTAATTGGTATGACTACTTACTGTTAAATCCTTAGCACTGAAGTCTAAAGGTGAGATATAAAAGTACGGAATACCCGTAGAATTCGCAAGCGATCCATCTACTACCGACTTTACGTTTGAGAACGGGAATCCTTCGATTGCAGGTAAAACTGAAATTGTTGCTAAAGACGCCCAGTCTGTGTACAAAAATAAACTTCTATTACTTCGCACAAGTAGAGGATATTTCCGTGTAGTGACGGATTAAAAATACATAATGTCACTACCCCATCTCAACCCGTGGGTCGACTAAGGGAGTATAACCATGCAGACAAGGAAAATTCGAAATAAACCCTATACCAACCCGTCTGGCCAGCGTGGTATAGTAGGCTAAATTCCCTCCACATCTTTGGAGGATACCCGTGCCCAGCAGTGACGTTTATGGGTTGAAATGATAATGATGACTTCGTACAATGTGTGCATAATTAAATGCAATAGGTATAACCATGAGGTGTACACAATTAACTTTACTTTACAATACAATATGTATGTATTATTATAATATATAATGTATACAAAGACTTTACAGTCATAGGTATTTGTGAATTGAACAAATAAGTGACATATTATGAGGGAATCGAACCCGCGATACCTACATAAGTACATACTCTCTTTTTATTATTCCGGCACTAGAGAACAGAACAGCCTTGTGTTGCGAGTAGGGTTACCAGATGTAAAAATAAGACTGGAGAAAAGGCCTGATTTCCATGGAAAAGTCCTGAGATTTTATACAGTTCGAGAATTTTCTCTCAAAAACGTATTATTATCATTTTATACACTGCGGCTCTAGCTCACGCGTTGCAACTTGCACGCAACTTACTTAGATAAATAAGTATTGATTTTAACTGCAATTGTTACCCAAAAAAAGATTATTTTAGTAGGTTTAACTTTTAATTAAAGAGATCTTTAAAATGTAACCTGTGTTTTATTGAAAATCCTGAGATATCACGTGATTTGCAAAATCCGGCCGCAATCCTGAGAAAAGTCGAAAATTCCTGAAATCTCAGGACAAATCCTGAGATATGGTAACCCTAGTTGCGAGGGACTTTACAAACATACAATTAACAGACACAAAGTACTCTCATACTTTAAACATATATCTATGAATCACAAAACATAGGTTTCATATGGGAAATTCAAAATCGAAATCGAACCCACGACCTTAGTGCCGCCGTGGCGATGATCTTAACCGCTACATCATGGTGACAGTCATAATGTAATATAATCATTCATTCATTCTCTTTACCACTATTTGCCTTTTGTAGAGCATCCTGTACTACGTACCTAATACATGCATGGTACAGGGTGCACTTTTCTATACTTTTATCTATAATAATAGAAAGCTGAAAACGACTAGTTTTTAATATTCCATGATATTATATTTTTTACAGTTTATTATTTAACTACCACTTTTCTTTCTTCTTTTTTTCAAAAGAAAAACACCTAAGTAGGTGTATATTTCCCACAATTGATATGGATCCATACTTAGTTAACGAAGAATGTAAATTCTATACCTCGTTAATTAGTTATCAGACACATTAATTACAATAATTAACTTGATACATTCTGTAGATAATATTAATATTTGATAATTCGGTAGGTATCGATCTAGTTATTATAAGTACCTACTTACCTACCTACATTTAACGGTTTAAGTACCCACATAATAAAGTTTTGTACGTAGTAAGTACCAGTTTGTACCTACGTAGTACCAGTAAAGAACCAGATTAATTTTTTTCAAGTTCACCTTATACATTATTATTTGATTACAAACACGAACAATTACCTTTTGTTAATTCAACCGTAGTGGCTTTAGTGATTTATAAATTAATAACAAAGGCAAGGTGCCTTTAACGTGCATATAGATATAATATACCTATTAGTTAAAGGTATTAAGAATAACGTTGTGTGTAGGTACCTACTAAATATCTAATTAAAATTGCAATGTATGAACATAGAAAATGTTTATATATTTAATATTTCATATTACCTGCATTATGAAGCACATATCTGGCCATCGCGATCAACTTGGTATGGTCAGGAGGGTTTTGCTTCTGGTGAGCTCTCGTAGGCACCGTGTTAGCAGTTTCCTGCCAGTTTCCACTATGCTTCTCATTGTTCGGTTTCCACTTACATTCTCCGTACGAGTTCAGAAAACACAAACACGCAAATAAAATTACTTCCCACTTCATTTCGTTAAGCTACAAATAAAATACAATGGTTAAAAACTCTTCCTCAATTTACGGTTTTAAAAGATTTGTGCGAATTATTCCTAAAAAGTGTTTAGGGTTAGATTAATATTGTATTATTGTAAGAAGATAGATGTACCCAAGTTTTGAAATCAGTGCCAAAAACTCTAGACACGAGTGTATGTTTATTTTTAACTTTTCGTAATTATGCGCAAATTATGGGTAAACACGTACTAAAGTTGTAAACACGTTCAATTTCACCGAACGCCAAACAGCAACTGAATGATTTTGCACAATGGATAAATGAATGGATGCGTGCGAATGAACTCAGAAATCACAAACTCACGATAATGTCAAAGTAAAAAAGGTTAAGTTCTAAGGGTTACATATGTAGATGAAATTACTTTCTCAATAGGCACAAAATGCATTTTATTTATTTTTTGTTTAACACTCATCAACTTTTTTTTAATAAACAACAAGGTCAACAAAGAAATAGTCAATTTTGATGCCACAGCTGAAAAGTACACAATGAGTGCAACAAACTTGTTTGTATTGTTGACGTTTATCACGTTTCCAACCCAATTTATACATGGTGTGCCGGGAACGTAACGACATGCTTGCGTAGTAACAGTAGGCGCTTTCAAATTTCTCATGAGTCTAACAAATAACGATAGGTTAATTCAAATGATTCTAAATGCGAAAATGGGTAGGTACTTAGGTGGTGGGTAGGTTAATATAGTAGAATGCTTTTTCGTTCTAAAATCACAAAACAAAACCGCAGCAAAAGCAGATAGAAATTCTATTTTTGTATTCGCTATTTTAACACACTCCGATGTCTCGTGTGCTCCACCTGCCTTTTATTCTGTTACCTGAGGAAATCTACACTATGATTTTATTTAGGTTCCCTTCCTTTGCTATAGGTACTAGTTTGTAGTTTTGAAATGTTATGTACCTATTCCCAATGATAGTGTATGTTAAAAAACATACAATATCATTGCCTATTCCAAAATAGTTTGAAATACACTTCGGCGACGCGCGACGTACCTAAACTCACCTCGTAAAGAAGAACTATTCGACGACGAAACAACAAAATAACTGAATACAAAGGAGCTTGTCAATACGTCATTATTATCTTTAGGTAATAGCAATTACTAATATTTATTTTTAATATATTATCACATGCATCACATCACGTACGTGATAAGGAGACTGATTTGACCTACAATTAATAATTTTAAGGTTCCGTTCGTCCGCCAAATATGGAAATGGAACCCTAATGATTATTTTCTCCCTCTTCTGTCCATTAATTTCTTGTTATGCAGTGTCATCCATTTTTCTTCTTAACATGTATGGACGTATACTCCCTTAGTCACCTTTTACGACGCCCACGGGTTAAGATGTAGTAGTTATATTATGTACTAGCTTCCGTCCGCTGCCTCGCCCGCGTGGTATGTATTTAATGGGTACCTATAAACCTTCCTCCTGAATCACTCTATCTATTAAAAAAAACCGCATCAAAATCCGTTGCGTAATTTTAAAGATTTAAGCATACATAGGGATATAGGGACAGAGAAAGCGACTTTGTTTTATACTAAGTAGGTATTCTTAATCCGCCACTACACGGATAAAGTTCACTAAACTTATGAATATTAACTAAACTAAAATTTATGTGCGGAACCCCTTAGTGCACGGGTTCCATTTTTTTATTATCGAATAAGTAATTATAAAAACAAACATAATATGTATCTACTGGGCCTTAATTACGTTACGCTGAGAAATTAAAAACAAGAACAGCATTAAATGATTGTATCAACTTTGACAATGGTTTCATAAATTAAATAACATCTAGACCATAGTTTAGGTGTATTTTTATATACCTATATTAAGATTTATTACAAAAAATATACTGAAAAAATAAAAATATTATAGAGATGGGATAGTTAATTAAATGTTTAAATAAACACCTCCATTTGAAAAGGATTTAAAAATGAAAAACAACAGTGATAAGATACAAAGCTTTATTTAATTATTTAATACGTATATCTAACATTAACGTTGTTGAGTGCTCTTGGCTATTTGTTCCTTGAGCATCAGGATACTGGCGCGTTGTTCTGGCGGCAACAAAGCGATCTGTTCATCAGAGAGCTGCAATACTTGCATGATCAGCGCGGCCTGGTAAAAATTAATAAAGTTAATTAATTCGATTTGCCTTTCTTTTAGATATAAAAAAAGAACTTGAATGATGATAATATTAAAGTAGTATTGGGATCTTGATTAAAACGATATAAATTTGCAATCTCTTTGTTTATTGAAATTCTACAACACCTTTTTATAATTTTTATCTTTCACAACTACCTTTCTCATCCTCTCTCAAAATTCGTCTCTCTATCCATCTTTTTTTTCCATCTTCCATCCCTCTCATATATGAAGAGAGGGATTGAAGATGGATGGAAGATATTTATGAAGTATGCTTCATAAATATAATACTGTCTCGCTCACACAATCGCGTTTTTGTTCCTTCATAATTCTTACGTTTAGTTTCATTTATCCTACATTAATATACCTAGAGTAACAGATTTTTTGATTGAACACTCTAATCCCTGGAATTACTGGTTCGAATGAACTGTTGGATACTACTACTATATTGAAATATATTTTATAACTCACCTTCTCTTGATCAGAAGCTCCAGATGGAATGCCTTGGATAGTTCTAGCCTGAGCGGCGCTCGGCATACCGGGCGGCATCGCTGTTTATAAAATATTATGTTGTAAGATTCTTATTCAAAACTTATCACAACGTTTAATAGGTTAAGTCTTTGAGCGCCATGGGGGTCACCGGTGCCCCCAAACAATAGATTTTCCATGTTTGGAAGTTTGACGTTCAAAATGTTAAGTACCTAAATCATTATAATTTTTTTTTAAACAAAAGAGATTCATAGTTAATCTTACAAAGTATTTGTCATTGTGCCCATTATTAAAACTTGGTGGAATTCGCATTTCGCTCGAGTGCTGTGAGATATCAAAGTTCAAATACTAGATTTAAAGTTCAGTAAAACTTTAAACTGAAAACCTACATAATTTGAAAAAATGTTTTGTTCTCTTCCCGCCACCTATCACCGAAAAACTAAACTCGATATATTTTTTTCTAAGATCTTATAAAGGTAATATAGAAAATAATATAATAGATGGTATTGTATGTAGATAATAGTACGGTGATAAGGTGTGGTGACAACTTACGAGGTGGCAGCTTCGGTTGGTTGCGCGGATCGTTGGGCCTGACGCGCGGGTCCGAGTTGAACGGCTGCGACTGCATGTTCGCCAGACGCGGGTCTCGGGGAAAACCGCTAACAAATCAAATACAAACAATACATTAACTTTATACGTAGACAGCCAAATTAACCTCCTTGATGGTTGTGAGATAAAGGATATTACTCGTTAAATCCTGATTGAAGTTAATTAATATGCATATTAATACGAAACTATACTCTTCATAGTTTTCTTAAGCTATCACTATCATGGAGTTAAGTACTTCTTTTCAAGATCTTTAAATAATACTAATTATGTAAAAAAATATTTGTCAATATGGATCAAATGATTAATAAAATTGAAGCCATTATATATAATTTACATTGGGCATTATGAAATTACACTTTTCGCTAGCCCCCCAAGTCCCTTCAATAAAAGTCGCGCATATTATTGACTGATATACGCAATATCTTGATTGATTGAAAAATTCACATTATTCGGCCCAAACGTATTTGGGTTTTCGGCACAGCTGTAAGGCAATCATATTCTGTTAGCCATACTTATTATCTAACACTTATTTGTTAATAACCTAATAAAACAGATTGTTTATTGATTAGTGATTACAATAGCCCTGAACTAAATTATATCAGATTTTAATAACCTTGTACCAGTTAGTAAATACACCATAAGTTCCGTGATTATGTAAATAAAATGGGCACCTCGTATATGTCGATAGGGATACAGGTGAACGCATATTGGCTACTATATATATTATACAATAAGGTGAGTCGAGGCCCAGGACACAGAAGTAAAGGTGTCAATGAAATATAAAAAAAAAACAGTGTTGACTTTATGTGCTTGTGATGAAATTGTATTCACAAATGGGTAGGTAGTTTCTTTACCAATAAATTATCATCTGAAAGAAATTTCAAGCGATAGGTACCCACTGCATTGCTTGGGTACATAGAGACCCACAATTAAAATGAATGCAAAATGTCAGTGTGGTAATCCACTTGGTGTACGTACGTGTTAGATCGACGAACGAGAAATTGAGTTGACAATGTGCAATGTGGAAAACAAATAGAACAATAATGATATTATGATTAATGATATGCTAACAAATGATATGTGCATAGAGGAAGAATAAAAAATTTAACATATATTATTAAGAAAGACCACTTACATTTCAGGCAGTAAGCCCTCCCTTGGAGGAGTAGTACTTGAGGAAAAATTGTAAATTTACAATACAATAAATCATGATATAAATTTATAACAATTAAATACATTACTATAAATTATTAACTTCAAGTGTATAAGTGTAAAATATATTATAATGTTAATGGCGGTATTATGTGAATTATTTCAAACTGCTTGCGGAACATATGTACTTATAATACCTAGAGAATACATTTACAAACTTCACATTTGCATGAAATAATGAATTTTTAATATATAGAGAGATATATAGAGATAGAATAATCATTGCATAGAGTCAGTCAAAAGAAATTGCCTCTCCCTACATGAATATTTGTCTGTCTATCTGTCTGTATTTATGTACGCGCATCCCGTAAAAACTACTGAATGAATATAGTTTACACCAATGTATTGCTAGAGGTCTAATTTAAAATATGGGCCCCATTTTACCGATTTTTTCTACTGTTGTAAGTAACGCGAACCGAATTACGACGGAGACGCGGACGACCGCTAGTTTTTCAAATAAAATCAGCCATATAAGCCTGACAGGATGACGTTTTGCGAAAAGGACGTTTCGCGTCAAGCTCCCAGTGGTCTCAGTTTATCAGTCATTGGTGAAACAGGGTTTTAAAATAGAATAATAAATTGAACCATACCCATCCCCGCCATGATGTTGTGGAGGCGGTACAGGGTGTGGAGGCACGGGCGGCAGGCTGCGCATGTCCTGGTCCAGTAGAGCCGCCGGTACCCCGCCGGACGGCCGCCCGCCGCGCAGGTCTACGTCACCCATTGCGGGACGTGCTGGGAATATAACCATTCATTTTGGTTACTTAGATGATGAGAATAAAAGATAGTTATTTATAAGAAGTATAATTAATAATAATAATAATAATAATAATCTACCACATTCACACAGCGCCATCTAGTGCCACAGTAAGCAATTATATTTGCTTGTGTTATGGGTACTAAACAACTGATATACTACTTAAATACAGTTTTTCTTTTTTCAGACTTTCAAGAAACCCCTTATTGTTGCGGATGTCTATGGGTAGGAGGTGGTGCCAATACATTTAAAAAAAAAATGAGATGTACTTACGCGCATATTGAGCTGGTGGTGGCACAGGAGTACTAAGCAACGGCGGCATTTGTTGCTGTGGAGCTGTAAATAATATATTATTATTAGGTAGGTATAATATTCAATGTGCCTTCTACTTACAAGGTGAAAAGAATGACAATGAGAGAGGTTTCAAATACAAGCTAATACTTTAATTATGTAGAATATTTTATTGGGGGATATTTTGGTTCCGTTTCAAAACGCTTGATAAACTTTTGCGAAACTTAAGTGACAGATTTTTCATATTAAATAATTTACTTACGCTTTAGATAGCTTTATCATCATCATCTCAGCCTATTGCAGTCCACTGCTGGACATAGGCCTCTCCCAACACTCTCTATTAGATAGCTTATTAGACACTTATTTGAATCTGCCTATAGTGCAAAAGCGATGATAATGTCAAAACATTATAATTTATCAGCTTTTTACCCCCAATGTAAATAGAGCGGTGTTATAAGTTTGACATGTCTGTATGTTTGTCTGTAGAATAGTATAAACCAATGTTGATAGGGCTTTTTTTATAATACAGCGGTGATGTTGATGTCATATTATGTCTAGAAAAAATAATAAATGATCTTACGTGGCGGATTATACACATTTTGGGGTGGAGGCTTGTCTCCAGGCTGTAGCACTGGAGGCACCGGGTTGCTCGGGTGCAACATACTCTGTGGTAATAAAAAAAAACTTACATGAAATAGACAAATATGTAATAAAAAACCGGCCCAGTGCGAGTCGAACTCGCGCGCCGAGGGTTCCGTATGATTATGAATTTTTTTTAATATTTTTATTGAAATGTAAGATAGTAGTAGGTTACGGGATAGCTATAAGTTAGAATAAACATTCAGATAAAGGTAGGTTCGGATCACCATCTGATACTGATACCCCTTCCATTAATATACTAATAATAATTTATATAAGTTCACAAGTACGGTTTTCATGATTCTAGGTCAACAGGAAGTTTCTTATAGGTTTTGACTTTTTTAATCGCCAAGATATACACAAAAATAGAGCATAAACGGCTGTATGTTAGAGAGTAGTACTGAGATGTTCTTTACAATCATCAAGGTTAAGCAACGTTTGGCAAGGTCAGTCCATGATGTGTGACCGTTTGTGGCAATTTTATTCTCGAGCATCTCTGTGCTTCGGAAGGCACGTAAAGCCGTTGGTACCGGTTATCACTTAATGTGGTAGTTGTCAAGTCAAGTTGGAAGCCTTCTAGGCAACTTGATTAATTCCAACACCAGGGTCTGCCTCAAGCCCATACAATAAGAGAGAGATAGAATAAAACAACTGAAATACTCACAACAGCAGTAGCAGGATCAACAATTCTCATGATCACTTGAGCCTGCAGTAATGCATAAGCCAGTTGTGGATTTTGTAGCAGCATGTTCCTCGCTTCATTTGGATTGTTCTGGAAATATTATTTTATAATTATACAGGGTGGTTTATCACTCCATATAAAATGTCAATTGGAATCTCTGTGAAAATAGCCTTAGAGCCAAAGTCTACTCCTACATAGGACAACAATGACTTATACTCATAAAACATTTCCAGCTACTTCTCCCAGTCTTTTACAGCCAATATCATTATGGCTGATATAGATAAATTCCTAATGAATCACTGATATAGTGTTAGATCTGCAATCTTTTTGATTAATTATTGATAGGGGAGAGTCAAAGGCACTAAATATTTTTATCTCTGGGATCATGCCAAGAACAACTTGATGCGACTCCTAGTCTAATACTCAATGACAAAAGCCCACTAAAGTAGCAAAACTTCCATAACTGTGATAGCTATAAAATTAAAATGTGGCCTATAGTCAAAGCGAAAAGAGCTATAGTCGATTCATAAGATAGGTGTTACAAAAGTTAATAAATCCTCAGTAATAATTACCTGTATGCAAAGCTTCATCTGCTTCATCAATTCAAACATTTGTTCAGGTGGTAATGTAGCAACTGCCTTACTGATCGCCTCAGGAGCTTTCTCAGGCTCCACAGGCTCTCCATATGGATTCTCTACCTGCAAATAAGTACAGCATAGTCTAAAGCAACCATATTCAAAGCCGCTAGTGATAAGTGGTTATATTATCAACAGCATCGAGGTAACAAAAAAGAACGGGAAGCTAAGAATATATTCGAAATAATGTTTAAAACGTTTACCTGAGGCCCCTGCATCAATGCTTGCATCTCCATTCTTGACTTTTCCGTACAAGCATTATCAACTCTTAGCGAACGTCCACCGATTTCATAACCATTAAGATTACGCATAGCACTGAGGGCTGTTTCTTGGTCCTTGTATTCACAGAATCCATATCCTTTCGGTTTGCCGGTCTCGCGATCAAATACAAGTTTGAATGAGAGCACAGGACCAACTTCACTAAATATATCTTTTAATTTTTCTTCTGTAGCTTCGTATGGTATGTTACCAACTAAAACGAACGATTTTTTGATAAACTCTTTGGAAATATAATATTATGTATTTATGTTTACATGCTGGTTGACAACTTACCGAATACTGATCTCATGGATTTATCCATGATACTTTGTTCCTCCTTTTCCTTACTTTTATCCATGGTTAATGCTTTTTCTTTTACTTTTCACTTAAAACTCTTACACAGAACTTCAGGTAAATTCTTCGGAAATGGTAATTTTATAATATAACTTTTGGTTTTGCTAACCTAATTTATCTATGACATTGACTGACTGACAGTTCCGAGCACAGAACACCACTAAAACGTACATTGTACCACAGGCTAATAAGGGATACTACGTTATTGTACTCTGTGAACACCACAGAGGCACAGACTAATAAGGGATACTAATACTACAGAACACTACCCCACTACCCGTTCCGATAATACAAATTTATTAAATAAAATATTTACACATAACTTAAAAACATACACAGCTAACCTATTAAAAGAAAAAAGAACCAGATACTCTATTTACAGGGAATTCCTATAAATAGAATATCTGATTAAGATCAGATTCCTGAGGAAACGTACCCAAAAGGCTAGCCACATTACCGCGTTGGATAGCAAGGCTTATGCGTTGCCCCAGGTAGAGGCCAGCCCTTGGATCATGTGATACCTCAGAAACACGCTTACAAATTTCACGATAAAATTTGTGAGCGTTTGGCCCCGAAGGTCCAAGAGTTTCAACCCCAAAAGGCTCAAAAATGTAAGTCTCACCAAGACTTTCATATTTACGCCTCTTGAGGCACTCTGCAGAATTGGCAGCAGAACCCGCTTTAATACCAGTCCGTGAAAGATGTTCCGATCTTTTAATATTATAAAGTAGTCTATGGTTATTTTTTTGAAGACACATTTGGGGCAAAGTATTTTTAGCAATTTTAGGGATGGAGGGGATAGCGGTATTATCTGTGCCATAATAGTTATGTTTCAGGGATATTTAAATTTATAAAATTGGGTAAAAGCCCTCCCAAGAGATTTCTATTATCGCGATGTACGTTACAGCGAAAGTTTACTACTGCGACGGACGTTGTCGCGAAAGTTCTATATTGCGATGTATATACAGCGAAAGTTTACTATTGCGACGTACGTTATCGCGAAAATTCTAAACTGTCTAACGTTTAATATGTATATTGTTTATTTAATCGAAAACCATTAGGTCTAACGTTTAATATAAAAAACGTCATTATTGTTAACAGTAGTTAACACCCCGACTCAGAGTACCCCGACTCGGATAGGTTAGATTAGAAGGCTAGCCTTCTAGGTTTTTTTTAAACCACCCTGAAATAGGAGCCCCGCTAAGTGGGACTCCGTCAACCTATCGTGACCTATCATTTTCACGATAACGTACGTCGCAGTAGTAAACTTTCGCTGTAACGTACATCGTGATAATGAACTTTCGCGACAACGTCCGTCGCAATAGTAAACTTTCGCTGTAACGTACATCGCGATATTGAACTTCGCAACTATGAATTACACTCAGTAATAAGTTACTTTGCAAAAAAACAGAATTAGCTATAAAAATGAACATTCGCGACAACGTCCGTCGCAATAGTAACCTTTCGCTGTAACGTACATCGTGATATTGAACTTCGAACCTATGAATTACACTGCTTATTACTCTAGGTTCCTCTTCATCATTCATCATTTCCTATAAATAAATGTCCCACTGCTGGGCACGGGTCTCCTCCAAAAGTTCCTCTTATTTACCTACAATGACGTACGATAACTGCGACTGCGGACTGAGGGCCCTAACGGCTCTTTTTTTGTTATTATAATGCCCGATTCTAAGTCCATGTAGAGATTTTAATAATAAACCCACCTCTCTTTGCCTTTTAATACCATCCCGATTTAGGAAAAGAGTCCTGAAACCCGTGTAGTAGTAATACACCCTTTACTGCTCAAAAAGGAAGTCAATGTTTAACTCATTTCATGATATAAATTTTACCTTATATTTATAATCAATATATATACTCGACTAACACTATATCGATTTTAATGAATCTGAATTATTTGTTTCTTTGTATGTTATCTGTCAACCCTGAAATTTGGGTTGTGGATGGAGGAATAAGAATAATTAGGATTCTGTTCCATTTTTGTTACAGAATTGTGTTTTCATAAAAATCATTATTTTTGGGTGTAATACAGTTTGTAACAATTATAGTTCAAAAGATTTGACTTAAAAATGCGTAATTAGTGTGTAATTTAGTGTGGCTGTAGTAAGTGTGAAGTAAATCAGGAAATCGTTCATTTCATACCACTCTGAAATAGGTATTGATTTGTTTCTAATGCGATGAGATGACAAAACCATGTCAAGTGTATTTTAGTAAATAATCTTCGAGGAGGTAATAGATCGTCACTAGCAGTATCAGTGATTTGATATACGGAATGAATCTCGATAATTCATCGAGAGATAATTCTGAAGCATTAGATTCCATTGGTACCGTGAGCCCGAGAGAAAAATATCAAAACATGAGAGAAAAGAAGTTATCAACTGCGTCGTTGACCAACACGGAGGGTGCGCGCCCTAAAGTAGTCACAGTCAAACACCCCGAGTCCAACAAACCCAAACCGACCGCTAAGAAGAACAAACCCATTCAAGCTGATTTAGATGTTATCAAAGAGTTCATGAGATGTCGCGACGAAGGCGTGAAACGTCTGGATCTCAGTAAATCGTCTATTACGTCGCTACCACCAAATGTTAGAGATTTAACACACTTGGTTGAATTTTATTTATATGGAAACAAGCTTGTTGCGCTACCCGCTGAATTTGGTTGTCTAACAAATTTACAGACTCTAGCATTGAATGAAAATTCGCTCACAAGTTTGCCAGACTCACTTGCCAACTTGAGATGTTTAAAAGTATTAGATTTGCGACACAACAAACTCAGTGACATACCTGATGTAGTGTACAAACTTACATCTTTGACTACACTCTTCTTGAGATTCAATAGGATTCGTGTTGTTGGTGATGGCATAGCCAGCCTCACAAATTTAACAATGCTGAGCTTAAGAGAAAACAAAATCAAGGAATTATCCTCAGGGATTGGGAATTTGGTAAACCTAGTGACGTTTGATGTATCACATAATCATTTAGAGCACTTACCTAAGGAGATTGGTAATTGTGTTAATTTATCTACATTAGACTTGCAGCACAATGATCTTCTAGATATACCAGAGACTATTGGAAATCTTCATGCAATTAGTCGCCTGGGTTTGAGGTACAACAGGCTGACTGGCATCCCAGCTACACTGAGCAACTGTAAACATATGGATGAATTCAATGTTGAAGGAAACTCAATATCTCAGCTGCCTGAAGGTCTTCTGTCAAGTTTAAATGAACTAACAAGCATTACTCTGTCCCGCAACTCATTTCAGAGTTACCCATCAGGAGGACCTTCTCAATTTACTAATGTATTCTCAATCAATCTGGAACATAACCAGATTGATAAAATCCCTTATGGCATGTTTTCTAGGGCAAAGAATTTGACTAAACTAAATATGAAAGAAAATTTACTAACATCACTGCCTCTGGATATTGGAACTTGGTTGAACATGGTTGAGCTCAACTTAGGAACTAATCAACTGGCAAAACTGCCTGATGATATACAATGCTTGCAGAATTTAGAAATTCTAATATTGTCAAACAATTGTTTGAAGCGTGTCCCTCCTAGCATTGGAAGTCTAAGAAAGCTGAGAGTTTTGGATTTGGAAGAGAATAAATTGGAAGTGCTGCCAAATGAAATTGGATTTCTGCATGATTTACAAAAGCTTATTGTTCAGTCTAACCAGTTGACCTCCCTCCCTAGATCTATTGGCCATCTTACCAATCTTACATTCCTGAGTGTTGGGGAGAACAACCTGCAGTATTTACCTGAAGAGATTGGTACATTGGAGAACTTGGAGTCACTGTACCTAAATGATAATCCTAATTTGTGCAATTTACCATTTGAACTGGCACTGTGTGTAAGTTTGCAAATCATGAGCATTGAGAATTGTCCACTGACTGCCATCCCACCTGAAGTTGTATCTTCAGGACCATCACTAGTAATCCAATATTTAAAATCTCAAGGCCCTTACAGGGCTATGTGATATCAGGAAGATGATTACTTACCAAGCAGTGAGGGCACTTAAGTTTGGTAGATGCTTGAGAATGCAAGCTTTTTCAGAAAATGTATACTCAAAAATTCTGTTGTCAAATAAAACAAAAAAAAAATATAAAAACTATAACCATATTATGCTACAAGTAATATTTAAATGTAAGAATTTCTCTATTCGTGGATTATAATGTTTTATATATTGGATTTATGTCTATCAATTTATTTCATATCTGTTTGTGTCCAGTTTATTAGGTATATTTATAACTTCCAATAATTATGCTATTTAATGTTTTCATTACTTAGATGTTTAAGATTTATGTCATTGTTTTATCTGTATCACAAAAATTATAAAAACAAGTAGTAAAAAAAAAATAGTAAGTAGATAAAATTTATAACTATTTTAATTGTAAAATGCTGTACATATTGTAAATGCACAATAATCAATATCAATGTTTTCATAATCCATTAATGGATTTTTAACATTCAAAATTGAAAATGTCTTTGAATATCATCATGTCATAAAAGCTTCTAATTTCCGATTGTTATATCATTGGTTATCCATATTAGAAGGGATGTGCAATTTACTGCTTTATCGTCGTATGATACCCAACCGATTACTAAGAAATAAGTAAAGTATAAAATTTGTTCAAAGCCATTTGCAGAGAAACTGTTAGTTTGGACAATATCTAGGGATACCATGAAATAATTGTTATATGAAAATATTTTCTCATTTAGATATATTTTGTAGATTTCGTAAATTGATAAATCATTTATAAGTTTAAACACTGAAGTTTTGTAATCAGTATTTTACATGTAAATTAGATTTTGATGTTTTATAGATGTGTTAATTCTAATAGAGATATTGAAACCTGTAAAGATCTCATGATAATGCAAACGGAGTTGTGGCATGTAAGCTGCTGTTGAATCTAAAGTACGATTTACACCAAGTTTTTTTCTTTTGAGAAATGCTCATTCCTTAGTATCAATTATAGCCCTGCCCCTTTGTGTTATATTACATAGGATTGGGAAGTACATAAGAGTGGAATTCAAAAATAAAGTTTTGATTTAAAAAGTAATTGTTAAATTATAGCCCTTAAAATTTTCTCGTAACACACGCATGGTGTAAATGGTGCTTTATGTTATATAGAAATTCACACATGACATGACAAATTTTATATGAATAATTTATTATAGGTTTTCCTATTTGTTGCATTTAATATTCTATGTTTATAAATCTTAGAAATTAGTTACAATATTGATGTTATTTTAGGCTATATTCAAGTCAGTGTATTCTACTTTTCAAATTTATACTTAGACTGTAATGTCGCGCACACACATTTTAGTTACATAGCAGTGTATTGCATTTGACTAAATTTTTTATATTCCTAGTGCTAAAAGAAAATTGATGTTAATATTTTATACGATAAACATAGTTTTCTAGTCACAAATTGTTTTCCAAGTGAACTACATATTATTACGTTTTCCATGACATTCTAACACAAATGTAAACAATAACACCTAATTGACTCTATAAAATCTTTATATTATTTATTTATAAAAGGATTTTGCTGTTTTCGCAACATGTGCTAAGCGCTCTGGTAAAACCTATTCTAATTTAAATGTTGATCCGTGTGTAGGTATTTGTTTATAATCAATGTTTCAGTGACATGTAAACGTGTTATATGAAATAAATTAATTATATAGCATTTAGTGTTTCAATTAATTTAAAAACCATCACTAGAATATTCTTGCATATTGGTACACAGATGTTGGCTAACATGGAGATAAGATTCGTACTTTTAGAAATAAAATACCACTTTTTCGCCGATGTAGTCAATAAACGATTTGCAGGTTCAATTCCCGAATCCTTACACATCCCGATCCCATCACAGTCTTTGTAGGAAAACTCAGCTTCTTTTGCGGAAATGCAATTTAATGTAAGCAACGTCGTTGCTTGTGGCCGAGCCCTGTTATTTTGCATGTCTGGTATATGGCGAATCCGGTGTTTTGAGAGTCTGGTAATTTGCGAATCTGGTATTTTGCGATTCTGGTATTATGCTTCGGAGCCGTGGCAGGCTAGACCACTTGGACATTCAGCCAATCATTAGCAAACACCTAGAGTCCTATACACAATGATACAATTTTTATAAGGCAGTCCTCATAAAAAAAAATAACAGGCTTACAAAACCGTTTTATGAAGGATAGGATAGAAATGACAAGATCTCATTAAAGTTCAATAATTTATGAAGTGCATAATACACAAGTTTCATTTAGCTCTTACATAAATAGGTATATACACGAATTATTTTTGAAGCTTTACATGTAAATCAAAGCAGTCTACAAATAATATCAATAAATCGATGGTGCATAATTATTATTATCAACATGCACACCAATTTTCATAATATAAACATTGGGCTTGTAGCCAGAGTTCATAAGGCCCACCAGAGTAGTCAAACACTAGCTCATAATTGTATTACCAATGATATTATAACATAAAATATATTCCATAATACTGAACGTTTACAAAGGAATTATAATTTGAATTAAACAACGAACTTCCGCACTAGGGCATAAGCCGTGTCGCGGGGATTTTACATACAATTAACGGACAAGTATACCCAGACTAGAAACAACGCGTTCACACCAAACCTTTATAGATATGAACTATGATTCTGACTGAGGGGGTGATGTAACTTGGAGAGAAGGGGCCTGCGCAAACGACGCGACAGCGCGGCAATAAAGACCGAGTCTGACCGTGCCTGCTCGCGCAAACTGGTTTTGTCAGCCACGGTCACGCTGCGGCGGGTACAGTCGGTGCGGTCTTTTTGCCGCCGTGTGAGTTAGCAGTATAGGATTCCCTTTGCTCTTTGGCAGTGAAAATAACCGTTCTGCGCCTAACTGCACTGTATTTATAGACAGCGTAGTCTATACTCGAGCCGACGCATGAACAAACTACATATATATTGACACTAGGGATTTATAGTTTACCAATTGAATAACTACAATGATAAAATAAACTGGTCCCGGTCACATCTGTCTGTCTGTATTGCAATGATCTCAAAAACTACTGAATGGTTTTTCATGCGGGTTTTATCTATCAACAGAATAATTCCTGAGGGAGGTTTATGTCTGTGATTTATAAATATATTGTGCAAATTGACTGACTGCCGATATTTGTTGATCAAGTCAGAGAAAAATACTACCAAATTGAACCCGTGTGAAGCTGGGCTGGGTCACTAGTAATTTATAAAAAAATTCAGACGCTACTAGACTACTCTTGACTGGCCTGTTGGCGTAGTAGTTAGTGACCCTGACTGCTAAGCCGAAGGCCGTGGATTCGATTCCAACCCAGGACAAATTTTAGTGTGATGAGCATGCTTGTTTGTTCTGTGTCTGGGTATAATTTATCTTTATTATATACGTATTTACAAAATAAAAATGTATTTAAGTAGTATATCAGTTGTTTAGTACATACTCATAACACAAGCAAATATAATTGCTTAATTTGGGACTAGATGGCGCTGTGTGAAAAGATTATATTATATGGTCTACCACATTTTTTTCTTATAATATCATTGGTTTTATTAGTTAATTTATACGTATGAGCAATTATGTGAGTTGTGCTCTATCTTCGTTGAGAAATTAGTATTTTTTAAATGCATTATAATTCTTATATCTAAGATTTTCACATACAAAAATATTTCGCCCTAATAAATCACTATAAACACACTTTGTCTAATCACAAACATTATTCAAAATAATATAATAAAATTATAAGTAATATAGAATCGAAAATATCTGTAAAATAATGCAGTTTTTTTATTTCACCATTACTAAAGCATACAATTCTCATGTCAGCTGCCGATAGAGTTATTTCAGTTTTTAACAACATAAAATTACGTATGTAATACATTTCTAAAAAACGTTATTAACTTTAAAAAGTTATTGACTTTACAAATTGTTAGATCCGAAATCAGCATTGATCGATAACGCTTCATTAAATAATAGTAAATATAATAACACCAGGTATTTTTTGAACAGGCAATTTTATACAATATTATATTTATTTATATTTGGTAGCAATCTTGTTCAGTTTGGTAGAAATCTTGTTCAGTTAGGTAAAAATCTTGTTCAGTTTGTTAGAAACCTTGTTCAGTTTGGTAGACTTTATGAAATTGTATCTTCCTACTCCTTAACATATATTGTTAGGTCGTCTTACAAAATGCAATGAACGAAGGTATTTTCTTTTGTTTTCCAGTCAAAAAACTTTTGTTTTTGGAATTTAAAATTTTATCTATTTTTATTGTAAATAATTTTTTTTTTCACTTACAATTAACAAAATTTATAGACAATAATTTTCTAATTTGGAAAACTTATATTTTACCACAGCTTTCTCAAGTGCTACAAAGAATAATGGACAAACGAAATATGCTAGAATTGACAGAAATAAATAAGGAACTGGCAAACCTTGATAATTCCTAGTTATATACCTGATGTTATCATATTACTTATCAAATGAGAATAAAGCACGAACTCTACAAGTTATTATAAGCATGGATATATTAAATACATATCTAAATAAAATATCGCTTAACATATACGTCGTTCCACTGGATAATAAATGCTTAATATCATCAAATAATTCGAGATTAAATTGAGTATGTTATAACTAGCATCTACTGTCAGTCGTTATTCACAAGTTGCATAAGAATATATTTCAAAACTTCGAATATTGAGGTCCAGTTGCATATAAAAAATAACATTATAGTCAATTTATATAACAGTAACAATTTGTTTCTAACCATTGGTGATTTTTTTTTCACTAAAACATACTAAATTATATATTGAGTCTTACAATCTATTCATATAAATCTTTGGCATTTTCATATGCTTAAATATAAGCAGAAAATATAACTAAAATAAATGTGTGATGTTCTGATGAGATATAATAATAATATAGTGACTAAGCAGTATGGAGAATGTGTCTATGGCACTTACCGGCTTACAATACTTGCGCTCTGCATGCGTTTAAATCGGACTGCGCATTCATTCGCTTTGACTTGGACATTCATTATTCATCATAATCATCATCATATTAGCCCAATGACGTCCACTGTTGAACATAAGCCTCACCTAATTTCCGCCACAGCGAGTGCTTTTATGCCGCCCGCATCCAACGACAACCTCTACTAGGACATTTAATGTGAATTTATTTTGAACTATATAATTATTTTTTGACAACCAATACCCCATGAAGACAAGCCTTGTATTTGGTATTTAAGGACGGTATTTACAAACAAGAAGAAAATTACATCCCTAGGTACTGTCTGTAAATCTATGGTCTAGTTCAAATATTGGTATTTTTTCAGAATCGAAACTATAACCCCCTTATTACAAAATACTTAGTACGTATTATGTAATAAGGAGGTTTAAGTCAAAAATCTGTTAAACAAAAATACCATAATTGTTTTTTATTGTTCACCAACCTATTCTATAGCATATTTTGCGCGTTCCGATTATCACGTACGCAGGCGCCGAATAACTGAAATTTAGTTCAACATGTTAATTAAATAAAGAGATGCGAAGTTGGAAGTACATATTGGTATAGAAACACATTATTACTGTCGATGTCGTGTAGAGATTCCTGCATGTATTGTTGTCAAATTTGTCATGGAGTTACTTATTTACATAATTAAACACTTCCTCTGGTGTCTCTTTTGTGGTTCAGGTCTTAATACAGCACGCACAGCTTCGTCAAATACCTGCGACAAATATTTTAAATTAGTACTTATCTATATTCTTATATTTCTTATTTTATAAAGGTGAAGAGTTTGTTTGGATGAACACGCTAATTTCAGAAATAGAACCGAATTGAATAAATATTTTAGTGGGTGTAGTAAATAGCGACTAAGGTTGTAACCATATACAGACAAGAGCACTGCAAAGAAAGGAAAATTCGAAACAATTCAAATTATACCCTATACCAACCCGTCTGGGCAGCGTGGTATAGTAGGCAAAATTCCCTTCACATTCTTTGGAGGAGACCCGTGCCCAGCAGTGGGACGTTTATGAGTTGAAATTTTGATGGTGATGATGAGAATAAAATACTCTTTACAAAACAGACCGAAAAAATATAAAACAAATCATTGTCTGCTGTTTAAACTAAACAAAAATAAATGTCACTACAATTCATTGTATTTGACCTTTAAGACAAAGGTCGTAGAGTTCAAAATAATTTGACATTAGAATTCAATCAACCGCAAAATGAAGTAATTGCGTATTTTGGCCATGACTCAGTTGATTAATCCAAAACAACACATAATTACCATTGATTAAAATAATTTAGTTTTATTTACATACCATAGTAATGAATCATTGTGGGAAATATTTGCTATAATTAGTATATGGTATACTCAACTAACTTATCCACCTTAGTTGACTCATACATAAATACTATGGAAGTATAACACTGTTTCACAGGATACGCTTTTTCGATACAACATATTAACATAGCATTACGTTTATAAGGTCGACGGTGTAGGCAGATGTATTATTATTATTTTACCACATTCACACAGCGCCATCTACTCCCAAATGAAGCAATTATATTTGCTTGAAGGTAATATTTTTTTTTTGGTAAATACATACATTTTATAAATACATTACACCTAGACACAGAACAAACAATCATGCTCATCACACAAAGATTTGTCCTGGGTGGGGATCGAACCCACGACCTCCGGCGTAGCAGTCAGGGTCACTAATCACTAGACCAAGAGCCCCAAAAGGCTAGTCAATCAGCAAGATCCCGCTCAATCAGTTTCCAAATATTTGCTGTGTATTACTGCACTGTATACTGTGCTGTGTTATTGGGACTATTGAACGCTCTGCTGTCGACTCGGGCATGTTACGAGTAAATGGACTTGAACTTTCCTCATCACGAATAAAACATAGAAAAATCTTTGGAAACTGGTTCAGTAGGAAATTGTTGACAGTACATCGCCTCCAGATTTCGACAGCTACATAATTATATTATGTCCCGTGTAATAGGGGCGAGCCCATTGTCATTTATTGGGTCTAATACTGAGAATTTCATGATTGAATTTTGAATTGGGCCGGGGCGGCCGGTAAAGGAAAGAAAATATAAAAAAAAATGAGGTGGCAAAAAAATAAAAAAGTTTGAGAAACACTGATGTAAGTTAAATGATTAAAGAATAAACATTCTTTTCACCTGTTTGAGACCACGCTGAGTGAGTGCAGAACATTCCATATATTTTACAGCTCTAATTTTGTTGGCCAACTTCTGACCCTGTTCTCTCTTTAACGGAGACATGCCTTGTTCAGACAGTAAGCTGAGAGTTTCACGGTCATCTCTCAAATCAATCTTTGTACCTGGAAATAATATTAGTATGTATCAACATAAGAAGGAAACATTTTGAGTCTTAATAATGTAATGTAAGATATCAAAATGAAATATTATCATATTTATGCTTATTAACCGACTTCATTTATTGTCCAAATGAATAAATAATTGTAGCTGTATTGAATTGTGATTACTAATGTTAGTTATGAGTTAAAATTAATAATAACAATTTTCAGAAACTAGTATTTTATTTAGAAGTTTTTGTTCCATAGAACTTTATTGTTCTAAAGAATTGCTCTTGTTACAAGCGTACAACTCTCGATTTTAGGCACTCCATAAGAATGTATAGAATTTTGCAATCATTTACCTATTCATGACTAAGCTCAGTCCAGATTCTAAACAACTTTATTCACAGAGCCAATTATGTCTGCACTCTGCAGTGCATTAGCTTTTGTTGTCTATCTCATTCATAATCATAACTCAAGCCGTGGCAAACATTTATCTTTGGTTTCACATGACCACAAAGTTACATAAAACCTGATAATCTAATGTTATGTGTAACTAATACAATAATAGTAATTGTGTGAGTCATATTACTGAATTTAATTATCAATCAATATTAAGACTGAGAAGAATGCAAGTTATCCACTTATGTGCATATCGTGAGCATTATTAAAAAGAATTTAAAAGATGTTGTGACATTTATTATTTTTGGGGCGGGCGGGCCGGTCATTTTTACCGCGAACGTTAGAACAACGCGTACCCGGCGACGTCATTAGACTGATATGATGATATAACATTTAAAACACAACACTATAAGGCCAGGCCCGCCCTAAGAGTGTGCCGATACAGTGCTGCAGCATGTAACTTTTAGTTATTTTGTTGTTAAATATGTGGATGCATTAGAATTTAAAAATTACAATTTTATGAAGATATAATAATATCAAGCCTTAAATAAATAATAATAATAATATTTATATAAAATAAATATGGCCTCCAAATCGGTTTAAGTATTGTATTGTATTTTTCATGTATTTTATTTGGGGTATATAGGGCTATGTGTTGTTATTTAATGAATAATATCAACTATATAGTAATGATAAAAATCTTCACATGATATGTAATCATCATCATCAGCAACCCATTAAGTCCCACTGCTGGGCTCGGATCTCCTCTCCTCTAACTAGAGAGCTGAGAGGGTTTAGGCCATAATCCACCCATGCTGGCCGCTGGCAATAGAATTTCTTCTAGGGTATGTGGGTTTCCTCACGATGTTTTCCTTCACAGTTAGCAGATGGTCAGCCACTTGACTAGCACATATAAATTCCACAAAGTGGAATTCACATTAGTACAGCCGGTCGGGATCGAACTCGGACCGCGTGATCTGCATGCCGGTTCCTTATCCCTTCAGCCACCAACGCTATGTAATAGTAGTAAAGTAAATAATTACAACCTGTTACTCACCAACCAATATTATTGGAGCATCAGGGCAATGATGTTTTATTTCAGGATACCACTTAGAAGTTACATTTTCATAAGATGAAGGACTGGAAATAGATTTTATGTACATTTATTAACATTTTGTTGACAGATTTATATGCAAAACAAAAATGTAGGTTGGTATTTTTAAATTGTAATAGAATTGAAATAGTTGAAAAACACCCACAACTGCAGTGAAATCATACTCTAAAGCTGTGTTTATAATTTTGCAGACATGGAATATACTGTTTCAGACAAAATCATATTTTTTCTATAGAATTTGACAGTTCTGGTTGGTATGTATATGCCACATTCCGATAGACATAAATAGGTTAATACAAACTGTATTGAAGAATATATTTTGTCTGATACACTGTACTTCTGAAACATTTGGTGTCTGAAGATATAAATGCAGCTTAATAGTTGCTTAAGATAATCTTTAATCACATGCAGATAAGTATCTGACAGCTTAAACTTAGTTGACCGATTTTCTATATTCACATCTAATCTGTCAAGTCTATGAGAGTTTATCAGTGTGAAATAGGGTAAATGTAAAAAGCATCTTGATATACACAAAGTTAAAAAAATACTTGTAAAGAGGTTCATACATGGTGCAAGTTTTGTTTGCTATAAATTTCATGCCTATTTTGTCTTTTGCCAAGAAAAACAGAGGCATGCCTTGCAAAGTCTAAATGGCCCTTAACATCTTTAACACTCTATCATAGCCCAATAGATTTAGATGCACTTAGCCAAACAATGTAATTATGTCTGCTGCTTTGTTGTTATAACAAATAATAAACTAGTTCTTACATCCATCAATGTTTACAGAACAAACAAACAACAATTCATCAATGTATGTATTTGTATTTAACACAAATACATACATTGCTAATATCACTAATAATAAAGTTTGTATATACAGCATAATCTTTTAAACTACTGATCTTGTTCAGGAAATTCTGTTGATTATAGGAAGCTAGGTTATTTTTTCATAATGAGTTCCTGTGAGTTTCTATATATTATGTTCTATGTATGTTTTGGTCGAGTAGTACTAAATATATTATTATAGGAATTTATACTACTAAGTATTAATAAAACGATTTCATAGTCAAATAATATGCAAATAAGGATAATTCATAAGCAAATCAGGTATTTGATTTAAAATTTCCTGTAGGCGGAACCTGATATAAGAAAGGACATTTTGAAGGTGACTAAATCTAGCTCAAAGTCAGAAAACATTCATAGTTAATCATTCATACACCTAAAACAAGATCACTAACCTTGTAACACTGAAGCATATAAGGAAGACATCTGTTTGTGGATAACTTAATGGTCTAAGTCTGTCATAATCTTCTTGTCCTGCAGTATCCCATAATCCTAGAGACACAGCTACTCCATCCACTACCATTGGCGCTGAATAATTATCAAATCTGGAAGGTTTAGAATTCAAATAACATCACTGTTTTACAAAGAATTTGACAAAAGTAGAGTTGGACGCAACTTACACTGTAGGGACATATTCGCCCGGAAAACTATCTGTGGTGTATGATATTAACATACAAGTTTTTCCAACCGTACCATCACCAACAACCACGCACTTGATTGGCCTTCCTGATGACATCTACGGAACAGAATATTATTGATAAATAAAGGCGAACCTATGACTCATTGTAAAACCAAAACGTATGAAAACAATACCGTATAAAAAGTTTCAAAGACTCCTTTTGAATTATAAAAACTTTATTAAGCAGCGAAGAATTGAAACACTGACAAACTATTTATAGAAGAAACAAATTTTCAGAAATTTTACATCGAATTGGAATAGGAAACGCATTGAAAGATGGATGGAGACATTACGGAAGAGATACACAGATTAAAAATATAACTGAATTGACCGAATTGACGGATGATGGTGTTGGTGCGTTCATTTATAAGCACAATGTAATCGAAATTAATGCGATCCATCAACGTTTCAATTTTTAGGTGAGTAATGGTTTGTACATAAAATATTACATATAATTATGTAGGTACTCATATGGATTTATTTTCACAGATTTTTGCAGGTTACAGTACAGTCCGCACTTTCTTAGCCATCATAATAAAATCCATTGATAAAAATCGTTTCAAATGAATCGGTAACAATCGATAAAAAAGTTTTATAATATTATTGTAATTGTGGCCAGAAGCAGGTTAGCCGCGTGAATTTATGTTTTCTTTTTTTTTACAAGACAACGCGCACACCAGAGCCCTGATTCTGACTCATCGGATTGCTCCCGGATCGTAAACTTTTTCGAATTTTAGAACGACGTATTTTTACAGCTTAAGTTATTAAGTGTTAGAAATTAGTTTACCGTATAGAAAATTAAAAACTGATTAATATAGGATTTTTTTCAATATCGATAAATTTTTTTAACACTGTTTTTTTAACTTTAAATAAACTGACAGTTCTGGCCGAAAATATTCCGACAGCTCAAAATCAGGGGGTAGAAGTTGAAAAGGTTGGAACTCTGAGTATAATTATAAGTAGGTAGGTACAGGTACCAACCGTAATAATAAATAAATCATTTTATATTTCGAACCGAAAGTTTTTATTCTATCCTTACTTTAGAAGCTAACGTTATAATTTAATAATAGGGTAAAAGCTCCTAGACTATACCTTAAAAATTCAACTCCTCGTATCTTTTAAACTAAGACTCGACATATTCTGATATTTGGTGACCAATTTCGGCCAATTAGCGACAAATTCTGGGAGAAAACAGATCTTCGCTAGGTGTCCTAGTTTTTGAGATACAAATGTGGTCAAGCTGGGAAGACTCTCCTCAGATCGGCCAAATAAAAACGCTTATAACTTTTGAACCATTGAAGGTCCAATTCTGATATTTGATGACCAATTTCGACCAATTATCGACTCATTTTTTGCATCATCAAAATCAAAATCCATGATGGTGGCCAAGCCAGTGTCAGCCACACATCAAATTAGCCAAAAAAGAGGATCAAGTCAACCTCGAAATTTCAGCTATATAGCTGCAAACTTGGTTATGGCTTTATTTTGTCTCAAAAGTCGACAACAATCTTATGTCTGTGACAGCGCTTGGCAAGCACTGCGCAAGAGCAAGTCCAGTTTTGTATACATTTACTTAACTATCTAGAATCTCCCTATGTCATTAACAACTTAGTTGTGATTTATGTAATAATTTATCAATATTAATCGCTTATTTCATGATATAAATAATGATTTCTATTCTAATTTTATTTATCGATTCCTTAGTATTCCATCGAGTAATCAACATTCACATCCCTTATTTAACCGATATCGATACTTAGTCGATAGCGGACAGCTCAGCTCATGAGCTCACTCTCACATGCATGAATTGATGCATGAGTAATGGAATAAACTTTTATTATTGTAGTTTTATTTCTATTGAAGTTAATTTTATTTATTTATCTTGAACATTTAATGTAGCTAAACAGCTTCATGGCTAGTAAACACGATAAAAAGGTAAGAACACTTGCAAAGAAAGTTTTGACCATGTAAAACTTAGAAGTTTCAAGTTATTGTTTGATGCGGATGTTCATTTAGATACAGACTGATGTTTTTTTGGTAACAAAGTTTTATTAAATATTAATTTAAAGATGAGTGGATCGTGTGTGGAGACACCAGAGGCTCCAGCGTGGCTATCAAAACTTGAAAGTCAAAGAGAGAAATTAAGTAAAGCGCGCCTTGGACATGATAGTGGTGCCGGTGCTTCTTGCAACTCTTGCGGTAAGTTCTATTCATTAAATTTGTTTTTGGCGAAATTAAATTAAATCATTAAAAGTTGTTTCTTATTAATAAATAGTGTTAGTTTATTTCGTCGCAATAAAATCATGGAAATACATTTTATGAAGATTATGACGTCATTCAACAACAAAGCGAATCAAATTATAACTTTATTATTTACGTTGATAATATTTTATGCTAACTATACTACTATTTAGTTGATGTATTTATAATATAAAAAAAACATTTTTCAGTCAGTTCAGTGACACAGAATTCATTATTGCACATTTATAATTTTTTTTTATTAAATCATCATCATATTTATCAGCCCAATGACGTCCCCTGCTGGACGTCATCGGGCTAATATTTTTACTACTTAGTCATCATCATCATATCAGCCCATTGACATCCACTGCTGAACATAGGCCTCGCTTAATTTCTGCCACAGTAAGTGATTTTACTTACTGATATAAAATTGTTTTGTGATCATTCAGGACCATTATGCCCTGGTTTGGATCTACATTTTTGGAGGAAGGTGTGTCGATCATGTCATTGCAGCAAAGATGTCCACGATGTCCAGGATGATGACTTGTCCGGTTGGGCACAGTTTGAGCTACTTGGCACGGCCAAACCCAAAAAGGGCTCATGTAAGTACATCTTAAACCTTTATGTTGTTGTGTATAATGACACTGGAAGATCATTTAGTTATAAAGAATCTGCTCTAATTTAGATAAATATTCAAATAATCTGAAATATCAACCAGACATTTATGTGTAACTATTTTGATATATTCTGACTTTCTGAAAACTAGTCCTGAATGAGTGAATTATACGTATAATTATACATATATTTTAGTAACAGGAAATATAAATTCTGCTTAACTTGTATGTTATTACAAATAAAGAGGATAAAAAAGGCATATACTAGACAAGGATATAACAGCTTCCTATCAAGTTATGAATTTTATTGTGCTTCCACCTATTAGACATGCACTTCGCCTCAGGAAACATCATCATATGTATGTACTAATCGACCAAAACAATTATTTATAGGCACATGACAGTGAAACATTTTTATTTTTATACAACTTACTAAACCAGAAATTGAAAAGCGCTAAAGTGATCACTGTCGAGAGTGAGTACACTGGTATGGTATGGTATGGTATGGCGGGCTGTTTTCCGCAACTCCACGTCAAGGCGCGGTTTTTGCGTGAGGGTGGATAGCTCACTCGATCCACCCTAGCTCGCCGAAGAACGCCAGCAGTCTATTGACGTTGCTGGCGATCTGTCGGAGTGTACCTGTGTTGTTGAAGTACTTAGCCCTGTATGTGACGGTTTCAGGGCAGTGTAGGAGCACATGAGCTGCTGTTTCCTCCTCACTCATGCAGGCTCTGCAGAGAGGGCTGTCTGTGATGCCTAGAACGAAAAGGTGTTTATTAAAGGAACCATGTCCTGTGATAACGGCTGTGGCTGTCCGCAATTGCCGTTTGGACAGCTGTCTTAGACGCCTAGTTAGTTTGTGGTCGAGCATAGGAAGGGCCTCCCTGATGATCCCCTTCTTGCGAGCTCATCCGCTGCATCATTACCTCTAGATCCGCTGTGTCCCTTGATCCATTGCAAGATTATGTTGTTGGTGTGGCTTATCAGATTTAGGTTCTGATGGCATTCCAGTATTAGTCCTGAGTTCACTGTGTGGCTGTTTAGAGCCTGAAGCACGGCCCTGCTGTCCGAGAGTATGCGAATCGAGTGACCTTCCACTCTTCTGGCCATGATCGCTGAGGCGGCCAGAGTTATACCCATACACTCGGCTTGGAAGACCGTGTTGTATATGCCCAAGGGTTTTGAAATGTTGATATTAAGATCCTCGGAGAAGATGCCAGCTCCAGTTCCCATATATGTTTTTGAACCGTCTGTGAAAACCCGTAGTTCCGCTAGGTTTTGGGATTCGTAGCGGTGGTCTTCAAAGAGTTGGATTTTGTATTTTTTGTCGAAAACGTATTGTTTGGGTACACGGTCACACGCTGCTCCTATTATGGGCAGCTCCTCTACCAGTTCTTTTAGTAGGGATGTGTGTTTCGTGTGTGTGTGAGTGAGTACACTACTGCAGTCATATCACTAGGGGAGAGCAGTGGTAAAAGACAGGGTGCAGGTGCCGTAACCGCATTTCTGTCATGCGCCTAGTTGTATTGGTCGATTAGTACCAAGTAGCAGTACTACCACTCTGCTACATACTCTCTTAACTTGCGTCTAACCCATATAAATACCTTTACTTTACGTTTAATTTTCTGAATCAGTAATACAGTTATAAAAAATCTCTAATTTTTCTTTAGGCTTTTGAGTCCATATAATCATAGAAACCTATCTTAATTAAATTATAATGTAACCGATACATATAATGTACTGTAATAAGATTAGAAGTTCACTGGTGTGTTATTAAAGAAATCTTCTGTTCTTAACATGTTTAACATGCTTTTTGCAGTGCCCCTCATCAAAATCCGTGGTGTGACAGACAAACCTGTGAAACTAGACTGGGTGCCTCCAAATGCATCAACCGAGTTGGTAAGTCATACTGACAGTTATAGAACAAAATTGATACATTTACACACAATAATGCACTGATACATAATATGATTAGTAAGTGATTAAAAGATAGCAGTATTATTATTTATTTATCAGTTCTTAACTATGTATAATAAAATAATGTTACCGTGTGAAAGTATTCCTAGAATAATGTTTTAATTTATTATGTGTGGAAATTATTTTAGTTTTAATCACAATCTTTATCAAAATGATTTGTACTTTTTGGATATTGGCATATTGTGTAAGTGATATTATTAGAAGCTAGGTCTGAATGTGTATTTACTGATAAGATAACGCCGATAATCAATACCATTGGACTAAAGGTCAAGTGAAGTGGCCAACCAATGTTGAATCATTTGTAAAGATTAGTTTTAATCCATAACAGAATCGTTTTCGCGGGTTTAAGGCGCGTTGATAAGGAATATAGTCCTCTTCTATGAAATGTATGAGACATTCTAAGGAACATACCAATCATTACATGCAGTTTAATTAACTACTTTTCGAAACTGTAGTCCTTTTCTATAAAATATATGGCACATTCTAAGGAACATACCAATCATTACATGCAGTTTAATTAACTACTTTTCGAAACTGTAGTCCTCTCCTATAAAATGTATGGGACATTCTAAGGAACATAGTAATCATTACATGCAGTTTAATTAACTACTTTTTCGAAACTGTGTGTTGTAGAAATAAGGATTACTTAGCAGCAAGAATAATAGTTTGATTTAACAGTATCAAATATTAAGCTATTTCCTTTGCTTTGGTTTAATATTTTATATATAAATGCAAATTTTTTTGCTGAATTTTTCCATTACATGTTTAGCATTTATTAATATTAATATTTTATTCATAGGATGTCTGATCATAATGTATGGTCATAGGTAAATTGGCTGACACTATTCAGCTTATCTGTTAAATACCTTATTTATATAAGAGTTACATAGATTTGTCAAGATTTTTATTATGGGTTACTATGTAATAATGATAAAATGAGTTTGTTAGTTACATAGGGCTCCTAGGTTACAAATTATTAACTGATCTGAATTTAACACATACGTTTTGTGGAAAAGATATATTAAGTATAGACTCGAGATTTTATACCCATGTTTTTATATCACGCAAATTTCTCTCATGTGAAGCTTGGTCACGAATACACAACTTCGACTATTAACTATTAGATATGACTTGCAGTCTCTGTACACACACCATTTTCTTCCATATACTATGTACTATTATTATCTGTATAATAATAATAATATATAAAAAAAAATAACTTATTTTGTGTTATAATTATGATTTATTTTTTATTATTATTACAGGTGTCAGAGTACATGTCCTGCTTGGGCTCGCTAGCGCCAGTATCAGGTTCAGAAGCAGCAAAAAAGAGACGCGCACAGCTCCGTACACAGTTGCCGCCGCACGATGTCGCGCCTGCCATTAGACAACACGCTTCCGATTTCGAAAAGACCGAACATACTGTGAGTATACCCCATATAATTGCCTTTTTTATCTGTAAACAGTCATACCTGTATGACTATAATAATAATAATAAAACGTTTATTTATTGGCAACAGGGGCCCAATGGTTAGTAATATCTTAATCTATGTGTTAGTAGTAAATTTATAAATTCGAAAAGTATAAAGTATTTACATTTAATTTAACAAAATGCCTCCATACAGGTGCATCCTGTTTCACCGCCAATGTGTTAAGAATGCTGTTGGTGCTAACCCAGGCTCTGCTTAATAATGAGGCTGACTATGTCATAGGCAATAAATTGTTTACTCTAGAATCTAGATAGTCTAGAATTTTAGATGCATCATTATTTGTCTGGAGAGGCGAGGAAGGGGAACATGATTTTGCCACAAAGACTCCTTTTGGTCTTTTTTTATAGATTTATCAGAAAAAAAAAACAACATAAGTCGGTGCATTCATTCGACAGTAGCTATGCTTCTGGTCAAAGTTGAAAGTTCAATGACCGTAGCACGAGTTTCACGGCGATTTATAAAATAAAGATGTGGCCATACGCCTGCCTACAGAACGAAATGGGTAGCTTCCTTTGATGAATAGACACGCGTTAAAAGCCCACGCATTTTGACGTTATCAACAGCGGAATAGGGCTAGACTGGTTTATATATGGTATGCAGTATCAGAAGTAATTCATCATAAATATGTAGTTCAACACTGATAATTATTATAATAAGTTATATTTTTTTTAGTTTATTAACTTCCGCCCTCAAACTTGGGCATTTATACAGGGTATAACATTTAGAACGGTTAGTACATCCGCGTGGCATCTCGGCAAAAGTATCCTTTGTCTTACTTCAGGTTTCAATTTTATCAGGATCTGTTAAATGGGCGTCAAAAGTCACACACAGTAGTACACATTGTCATGCCTACTCTAGAAGGTCACAGTTCTAGTGTTGGGCTGTTTGATTATTCAAATAATCTTAAAAATATTTGATAACACTTCCAGCTGCTCAAACTTCTTTAGATCTTTTTATTTATATGAGCTCCAATATGAGATCAATAAAACTTCAAATTAGCAAATTTAGTGAATTTAAATAACAACACACTGAAAGTTACGACTTTATGTAGTTGAACATTAAAAAAATATAATTTTAATTTCTAATTCTGTTATTCTCTTATTCTAGGAATACATCACGCGCATCAAAGACCATGTTGTTGGTATGGGTAACGTAGTCAGGGTCGGCCCTTTGCAGAATGGTGAAGTTGTATCAATCGAGAACAGCAAAATTCATTCGGCACCTAAATCTTATGCACTCCCACTCAAAATATCCAATGTTTCTCGAGGAGTCAAATACAATATTGTACCGAAAAATGCTTCGGATAAAAAGTTGGTGCTGGATTCACAAGGAAATATTGTCAGCAGTGCTGCCAATCTCCCAGATTACAAATCTAGTCCCATACTAAGTCGTATCGTGAAAGACAAGCTTCATATCATGCGTATTGAATCAGATAGAATCAAGAGTGCTGTTGAAAATGGACCTGTGTACGACAAGCTCTTCAAAAACTTGGATGATCTAAACATGCCAGTTGCAAATGATGTATACCTACAACCCATCAAGCTCTTCCGTGAAGAGTACAACAATAATCCTCAATTCAAGGAGGAAACTAATGAATTCTCCAATAAAGCCCTCGGGGCTCAAATCATGCCAGATTTGTGGTCAATCAGCAACAATAATGTTATGAACACAGCCAAATTGATGGATAGTAGAATACAAAAGGGTACCATATTTGCACCAAATGGTGAAATATGGAGCTGGAAACATGAGCCAGTTACTCCAGAACACAGTGGCACTTTATGTTCGACGAAGATTAATCCTCAGTACTCAACTGTCACAAAGCCAATAAATCAAGTTGAACCACAACAGACTGCGCCTTTGAGAGAGTACCTTCGTACTCACTCTGAGGATGAGCTGCATCCGCCACCACTGCCAAATTACAGCACATATCCAGGTGGTGTTCCACCGCCATCCAACCCAGAATGGAATAACCAACCTGTTGACAACATCTCACCAAATGATAATTCTGAATACTTGGTGCAGCCACACAACTATGGAGAAAATACAGAGCAGATTCTTGGCCAACTGGCAGATTTAGCATTGTCTCCTGATGAGATAGAATTTAACAGAAAACTTTATAATGAAGGAGTGCCTTGCCAACGTTGTGAGAAATCAATGTTTGCTGGTGAAGTTGCTGTGAAGGCTGAAAGAGCTGGACAAGAGGCAATATGGCATCCACAATGTTTCACCTGCAGCAAATGCGGAGAGTTATTGGCTGACCTGGTGTATTTCTACTACAAAGGCGAGATTTATTGTGCTAGAGATTTGGCTAACGTGTTGGAGATACCGCGTTGTGCTGGTTGCGACGAGTTAATATTCACGCGTCCATACACAGCTGCTGAAGGAAGAGCATTCCATGTTCAACATTTTTGTTGCTATCACTGCGATGCCCCCCTGGGCGGGAAAAAGTATGTACCGGATGATAAGACAGGTCTTCCAATTTGTTTACAGTGCTATGATCAGTTCTATGCTGAACGTTGTCGTGCGTGTGGGGGAGTTATTGGCCCGGAGCAACAAGGAGTGTCGTGGGGTAACTTGCACTGGCATGCAGACTGCTTTATATGTTCCGGTCGAATGTGCGGAAAAAGTTTGCTCAGCGGTCGTTTTGTCGTGAAGCAAGAGATGCCATTTTGTAGTGTGCCATGTGTTCAGAGCAGAATTAAGTAAGGAAATTGAAAGTTATTATAATATTCTTCAAAACAAATAGTTTTGAAATCAGTATCATATTATAAGAAAAATAATTATTATCTAATGGAATATGGCACTTGTTATTAAAGCAATAGAGATTTCTCATATCCATTGGAATAAAGACAAAATGCTGTCATGGTTCAACTGGGTATATCAATGTTTTGTCACTATTGACCTTACAATAATTATAATATTGGGTAAAATATTATATTATTTCCATTTTAGAAATGCCATACTAATATTTTTTTATTGTATAGTATAAGTGTAAATATTTATTACGATGTATTTTTTATAAAATATTACTTTGGGGATATACAAATGTAAGTCTCTATATATTAGTAAAAAGACTTAATTAAACTGAAGACTTCAGATACCACTGTAATGTGGGTCAAAATGTGAATGTTCCTGATCTTTGGGACCAATGTATAGATAAGTAATTTATTTTTGGTATTTCATAGCCATTTTATTATTATACAACTAGACTTTTAAGAAAAGATTCTTTGTTGAAAGCTATTTTTGAGGTCTATTATTCTAAATTTAATGTAAAAGTTTGTTGTTTATGCATAATTCTATATATTTAAATGTGATACAAAGAAATCATAAATGGCGCTCTATGATATAATATAAAGAATTATAATTATGAAAGTAAGATTATATTTTGTAGTGGGTGTAATAGAAATATAGTGCCATTGTATTATTTTGGGTAATATACAACAATAAAGATTCTAAATGAATCCTAGTTTTATTTAATACTAACTGTCGCAACAATACAACCAATCTTAATAATGGCCAAAGAAAGATCCACTGAGTGAAGCCAGACGCAACAGCTAGTCTAATATTTGAGTAAAACAATAATAAAATAAAGTTTACCGTATTATTAGCATTTTAATAATATTTGTAAAGTTACTTAAATACAGTTTATATAATGCAAAAGTAGTTATTAATTTGCAAATAGAAGCATTAGTTAGTCAGTACCAGGTACTGGTTCGGGACCTGTTACAACCTACACCATTCCTCAAGCCTTTAGTTTAAGTTTACTTAGATCATTCTTTAGCTTGTTCAAGTTCTCTTGGTGAGCTTCTTGTTTATTTTCTAAAGCGGATATGTGATCATCTGCTCTCTTAATCTCTCTGCTAATGTAATCCATACGTTTTGCGACATTTTGTGTGGCCTCCTCTAAATCTTGCTTCACTAACACAGGCCCAATTAACTTGTATACCTCTGCATCTTTCTTCAACAATGCTAGTTCTTCTTTTACAGCTTTATTTTCATTTAACTGGCTATCTAATTGTTGTTTCTGTCCTACTGCCTTACGGTACTCTTTTTGTATACCTCCTAGTAATTCGAGCTCTTTCTGCATTTTCTTTTGGATTTCTTCCGCCATTGTAGCAAAATATTCACGTTAATTACTCTCCGATGGTAAATAACTGCTTTTTGTTCGAGTATTTATTGTTTTTTCAGAACACAATTATTGATGTATTTTTAAAGAAAGAAATTTATATTTTTAGGTTAGGTTTGAGTTTGACCTCTTTGATTTTGACATAACGTTTCGTTATTTTGTGTTAAAACCTGACCTGTATTATTAGTGGTTAAAACGAATTGAATGTTATATTAGTATTATTCTCACAACTTAACTTTCTTTCTAGACAGTACAAAATATTATGAAATACTAATAAATGACCACTATAATTTATTATGGTAAGGCAACATTGTTCGTGGAGGAATGGCTTATATGTTACGGCTAATAGCTGAAGTGCGGCTACAAGTAGATACAGCCGGTCACATGTGGTTAAACTTAGATGTTTAAACTTATATAGATGTAAGATGTGTATACGATTTAGATTTGCTATGAACTAGCTATTTTATTATAGCGTAGTCCGAAAAGAGCTTAATCCTTCGAACTGTTTTTGCAGCCCTGGTGCTACGGTGGAACTATCATGTAGACTAAAATTTAAAAAGGTATCTACACTACCGTATTCGGTCTCGACAGTGATCACTTTAGAGCGCTTTAAAGTTTTGGGAGTTTTATAATATAAATGTCTAGCTGTCAAGAGCTTTGCTTTGGTCGAGTAGTACATTTGAAATTTTGAATTTAAAATAGAAAAAATAAATTCCTTCCCAAAGGCCAGATGTTTGAAATGGAAGTGGCCAGTTCCAGTTCAACAAAACGCCAACGCCAATTTTGCATGTAAAGGACCCTCTATCACAGACCCACCAGACATCTGTGAAAGGACCTAATACTTATTTAAAATATTGTTACCCGGCCGGGTCTTCGCACGGTTGCAATAATACCTAAATATAAAGTATTCTATTTACCTAAATATAAATTTAAAGTATTTAGGTAATATTGCACCTCTAATTCGTAGAGACGGCAATAATTCCGTTGTATTTTTATTAAATTACTATCTGCTTAGTCGTTATGATTAGACAGCGTTTTTCAGTCCATTACGATGCGGTTTTTAATATACCTATTGTATAGAGCAGATTAGATTATTTATTTCAAGTTTAATCATGTTCTTATGGATACTCGTGTTTTTTGTAGACCTCTGGCTATCTACTCAAATAAATAAAATTGGTGTGTCTGTTTGTAGTAATAAAATATAATGAAGTAGGTAATTCAACTTTAATTAAAGTGAGTATGTACATAGGTTTTTTACCATTGGAATATACTCAAATATCTACTTGTTGGCTTACTACAAATAAAAACTGTACCTACTGATTAAGAACACAAGTTGGCAGATATTTGGTCCAGATGGAAGATATTATGAAGAATTCAATTCATATGAATAAGATGAGATACCTACGTTAGCACTGAAATTCAAGTTATGGTGGAAGACAAATTAGTCAGTTAAGTCAATTAGTATTTTGTTAGCTTAAAATACGTCAAATTAAACTCAAAAATCCCCATATTAGTCATAGTGAAATATTTTTGATCGTACGTTAAGTGAGTCATGCTCATCACAGAGTATTGCATTGCCACCATAATCAAGGTCAACAAGCTTGGTTTGTTGAGACGCGAGGGAGGATCTGTTCTGTTCTGACGTAAAAGAGAGAGGTCGTAGCTACACATAATACAAAAATGTATTCATTTCCATTCGCAAATTTGAGAAGACAACAAACAAAAAGTGATACTCTGTAACATACGATTAAGTGTTTAAAAGTGTTAATGCATCTATGATGTTTGAAGAATGAAATGTGTTTATAAAGTTATAAAGCCTACCCAATAAACTATAAGTGTAGAGGAACGCAGGGTACCCTTGCTGACTTCAGTGCCCGTCGGTTCTTAGCGTCGGACAATGACAAGCAACATAGGAAACCTGCCGCCTTTTGAAAAATTAAAAGATGACTCAAACTACCCCATCTGGAAGTTCCAGATGGAATTATATTTAACACATGATGACTTATGGAAATACACTCAAAACACACCAGAAAATGATGAGATAGAGAAAAGAGAAGATCAACTGACCCGTGCTAAAATTGGCTTAATGGTAGAGAAAGAATGTTTAATTTATCTAAAGCAAACCCGTAATGCTCGAGAAGCCTGGGCAGCGCTAGAAAAAGCGTTTGAAGGTATTGGAACTAACAAAAAGGGCCGGTTACTAGCTAAGCTTGCAAGTCTAAAGTTAAAACAATTTGGGAATATGAGACAGTATGTGTCAGCAATAATGTCCACCGCACAGGAACTTAAAGACATTGGTAAAGAGGTGGACGACGACCTCTTAGCGACAATATTACTTCGAGGACTTTCCCAAGAATATGCTGCCATCCGTATTACAATCGAAAACTCCAATCATGCCTTGACCACGGAAGATATAAAAAAAATGCTTTTAAATTTTGAAGCACAAAACATACACGTGGATGATGATTATTATGTCTTAAATAAACCAATAAATCGTCAACGGAAGGTAAGAACAGACAAACAAGCTAAATGCCGAATTTGTCGTGGCTATCATGCGATGCGAGATTGTCCAGAATTGTCGAGTACAGTATCATGGAATGATAGAGTAGAGGGTAATAGAATGAGAGGAAGCAGGTCAAACAAAGCTTTCAGATCAGTGTTCCAGCCATCTGATGGTGCTGGCAAGTCACCTTCCGAATGGATTATGGACTCTGGTGATTATGCATACATGGCAACCCGGCGGGATTATCCATGGTTTCTAGTTGTTGCGCAATTATCTGTATGCTGTTTAGTGAAAATGTTTAAATTGTGGTAATTATTTATTTAGTTAAACTTAAATTAAATAATGTTACACGTTAATGCCATTTATATTGATATTATTGCATTCCTATAATGGTGCTAACATCGGCCAGTGTCATGGCCCATTATTCTTCATTTTAAGAAGTTGGACCGGAAAATTGTTTTCTTCAGCTTTATAAAACCTAACCTAGTTTTAATTAACTGCCTACTTAATTTATAACACTTCAATTAACGTACGTTAATTTTATTTATAAGTAAATATTTACGTTAATTATTTATAACTACTAAATAAATAATGCATGATAATTGTAAATAAAATATTAACTAGGTACCTACTTATGACGAGTGTGTAGAAATTAATTATCAATCTTTAACTCTGAAACCGTAGAAAAAATTCTTCTTAGTTTCAGTTAATTGAAATTTAAGAATATAAAAATAGATACCTACCTTTCTGTAACTAAATTTATTAGATCATCATGAATTAAATGGAAATACAATTTTATACGTGTTATGTAAGGTTTTGTTGGACCATTCTTAGTAATAGCTGTGATTTAACAATAAGTAGGTCTAAGTATTTATGTTAGTACACTAAACGGTGATGGTACTTACTACTTAAATTGTACGCACAAATGTTTTGGGTTGGTGGTAAGAATATTCTTAGTAGATATCAGCTAGATATAGACAAAATAAGGACTTTCTATTACTCTTACATTGCTCAACTAAAATTAAAATATCAAGCCTACGATCGCGATCTCCCAAGTCCCGACACGCTGAGCTGCACCACGCCCTATGTGCGTTTGGTCACGTAGGACACCAGATAATGAAGACATAATAATATAGTTAGTAGTAAACATATTTATGAATTCGGTGTTAGCACATATTGGATAAATTCAATCTCAGGACCGCGACCCTGGCATTCCGTGTCCAGTCCTCTTCCAACTGAGTTATGACCCGTTGTGGGTTTGAATTTTTCCATTACTTGTTTCGCATTTATATAAAAAGTTATATGTTATTTATGTTCTTGTTTTAAGTTATTAGATATAAGAAATTAAATTAGTGCACTTAATATGTTATATCATTCTTTTCTCGAGTTGTTATTTTTAAACGACTTCAAAAAAGGAGGAGGTTATATGTTCGACTGTATGTATTTTTTTTTTTTTTTATGTATGTTCATCGATTACTCGGAGATGCCTGAACCGATTTAAAAAATTCTTTTTTTGTTTGAAAGGGTATACCTCCGAATTGGTCCCCTATGTATCACGTCAAGTTCTGATGATGGAATCTCAGGGAAATCGAAGGCAACCCTCAAATTTTATAGGCACATGTTACGTGTTTCATATATTTTTTAAAGTTATTCAAGTATTTACGTCTGATAGTCAACATCTCATGTTGATGAGCTGTTGATGGAAGGTATAACTCCTTAACTGTTAGGAGTTGGAGGATAATTCTTTCGAAATTATAGGTTCTTATAAACCAATAGTTGTATTCTTGTAGGTTATTTAGGTGAGCTGATACTGGAAGGTATAACTCCTTAACTATTAGGAGTTGGAGGATAATTCTTTCAATATTATAGGTATTTATAAACCTATAGTTGTATTCTTGTAGGTTATTTAGGTGAGCTGTCAGTGGAAGGTATAACTCCTTGACTCTTAGGAGTTGGAGGATAATTCTTTCGACATTATAGGTACTTATAAACCTATAGTTGTATTCTTGAAGGTTATTCAGGTGAGCTGTCACTGGAAGGTATAACTCCTTAACTTTTAGGAGTTGGAGGATAATTCTTTCAACATTATAGGTACTTATAAACCTATTGTTGTATTCTTGTAGGTTATTTAGGTGAGCTGTCACTGGAAAGGAAACTTCTTAATGTTAAGGAGTAAGAAGATGATTTCTTTAAATATCACATCCATGTATAAACCTTAAGTTGTGTTATTTCAAGTGTCTGAGGTGAGAGCTCTTGATGGAAGATAAAGTTGTATAATTCAAAGGAATTCTTAGATGATATTTTAAGTTTTCGATATAGTATCCAACCTGCATTGTATACCTATACTTGTAACCTATCGCATTTTATAGGAAAAAAGAAAGACATAAAAAGCTGAGAGTTTTGAGATTCCTCTATTCTACAATCAGGTTGTGTTGTTAGAATATTTAAATAGACGTTCCCTTCTATCGAAGATTCTTTATTTCGGTTTTCCGTCTTAGTTTGCCAGCCAGTATTATTAAATCTGCTAGATAAAAAGTACACTGAAAATGGAAAAATAAACTGTTTTTAACAAAAAAATATTAAAACGACTTCAAATCAGTACTAAAAAGCGAAAAATAAACTGAATTAGATATTTAATTCCAAGCTAAAAAATACCTACCTACCTGTTTGAAGTATAATACCCTATTACTAATCTGTTTGAAGTCGGTGCCAGCCTAATGAGGTTGTATCACTCAGTTTGAGCCGTCCACTAGGTACGATCACACGCAAGTGCGAGGTGGTGTGAAGTAGCGAGCGGTAAAAGATGTACGTACTAAGTAGTACGTAGCTTAACAAACTCTTTAGGCTTGGCACCGACTTCAAACAGATTAGTAATAGGGTATTATACTTCAAACAGGTAGGTAGGTATTTTTTAGCTTGGAATTAAATATCTAATTCAGTTTATTTTTCGCTTTTTAGTACTGATTTGAAGTCGTTTTAATATTTTTTTGTTAAAAACAGTTTTATAGGTAAAGGTTTTTTTAAAATAAGATGTAGCAAATTATACTGAATTTCTTAGTTTTGCTACTTACTAAAACGTCATGACGTCATCATGTTAGCACGTAATGGATAAATTAACAGTGTAGAAAAAGCTTGGCTTGGTTTTATTTATTGGGCAGTTAGAACTATACCACCTGCAGTCTAGACTCCAAGTTCAATATCGAACTTATTTTTTGTTAATAAAACACCCAATTCGGGATTGAGAACAATTTTGAAACGAAAATGATGAATCATCTCCAAAAAAACATTGAGATAATTATTCAATATTGACCTCCTTCTCAAACATAATATATGTAAAAATGTATAAAGTTACAAAAAAACTAATTGGCCAATTACGTAACGATTATTGGGTATCTAAGGTCGTCGAATAAACACTACTACCTAAGTAACATATTTTTGTCGATTTCCTTCCGAATGTCAAAATAGTCTGCGACAAAAGCGGAGCATAATAGGCTGGATCTTTTCATTGCGTTTAAGTACTTAGAACTCTGATATTTTCACTGTTCCGAGAGAGCTAAATCAACGAGTTCTTGAGAAAATGGGTCTTGACGGACAGACAGACACGTACGGACAACGGAGTGATCCTATATAAGGGTATTTTTTTATGGAGTAAACGTGTCCTAGAGTGGAGACTGCGACTCGGCAAGCGTTGTGTAGAACGGCCCCCAGGTAGGTATTAAAACATCAAATTAAGTAAAAAGTCATTTATTTAAATAATTTCATAATATTTAAACCCTTTTAAGGTATGTAGGTAATATGTATTATTTGCTAGTTATTAAAAAAATAGTATCATCATCATCATTTCACGTTGGGCACGGGTCTCCTCCAAAGAATGTGGAGGGAATAAAATGGTATAAAGGAGTTTAATTTTCTTCAAATTTAAAGTCGTTAGATTGCGTTTTTTGTTATTCCCGGTGTTTGTTAAGTCGAATTTTACAAACGTGCTTTATAGGTATTATTGGATTTGAAAACAATAGAGTACTTATTTCATAGAAATGTTTGTTGTTCGATTTATGAATGCAAATAATTCTATGATACAGTGGCCTGATCAATATGAAACTGCAATAATTTCGTTACAATGACAAATAAATATATTTTAATTTATTAAATCATATTCCATTCTACCACAAAGGGATTGTGGTTTTTATAAAAGAAACTTAAAACTATCAGCCTATATAATTATTATAATAATATTCAGTTAGTGCTTGATTATACGATGTAAATTATCCAAATTTTAATATTGCCTATTTTCCCCTATACGCAGAAATGGCATGAGACATGAGTTTCTAAATTATCACCGTACAATTAGCTTTTTAATTAACTTATTAGTTTATTACAACAAATTAAAGATTTTCTCCATATTCCAGTGTCCACATGTAATTTGCTTTGGGATCTCCACTCTTCTTAGCTTGTTCGTCAATTGAAGCAGTTTTCATAAGAATATTCTGTAACTTCTGTGTTAGTTCTGGATTTAAGGGGCGTTGTTCCAATCGTTCAGATCTTTTTTCGAAAGTTCCACGCTTACCAAATCTTTCACGGACAAATTTCTCGTACAAATCTTCATCTTCATTGTTTTCTTCTTCGTCATATTCTTCTTCATCATCTTCGTCTGTGCTTTTCTTTTTATAGTCTTGACTTTTTTCTTTGTCATCGCCGTAATATCCATAATATGCTGGAATATATTCACGATCATCATTATCATCATCATCATCACCTTTATCACCTTTCTGTTTACGAGATTTGTACCTATCATAAGTATTGCCACTTGTACCTTTATCACTGTCGTAATGTTGATAAAATGGTTTTTTGTTCTCTTCAGTATCATCTTCATTTTTATATGGTGAATTCGATTTAGTATAAGTTAATATATCATCTGGTAATTGAATTTCAGGTAACTTAATTTGTATGTCATCGAATTTAATATTTAAATTTTCGTCATACTTTATATCGTCTGGTATAAATACATCGACGGTATCATCAGCTTTTGTTACAGCAATGTCTTCTTTAGGAGCTTCTTCAACTTTAGGCAGCTCTTCTTGCTTAGGGGAGTCATTAATTTCAGTTCCATTTTGTGGTAATTTCACATTATGATTATAATTTAAGGGTATTCGTTCAACCTGTTCTTTAACGTTTCCAGTTTGCTCCTTTTCTGTTTCTGTTTGTGTAAATATTTTTCCATTTTGATCACTTTCTTTTGTACTTGACTCATTTGTACCTAGAAGTGTTTCTAGGCTTTCAGAATTATTTATATTTTCTTTATTATTTTCTTCACTTGAATCATCTTCTCTTTCCGCATATATTTCCACAACAGGTTTGACTTCTCCGTCGTTAATATTAATTAATTTATCCGAATATGGTTTTACTGGTGTATGGATACTTGTCACTAATTGCAACACGTCATTTACCTTTGTATCAGGTTTTGCGGTAATGGTGCTGGGTGATATTATTTCAACAGCAGAATTAGGATCACCATTATCATGGTTATCGTTTACAGCCTCTACTTTTCCGTTTTTATTTACTTGTATTCTCTCGTAACTAAAATCACCCAAGTCAATATCTTGTAAACTTATGGATGAAGTTTTATTAACAGAATTTGTTAAATCACTTGTTAATTTTTCTTTATTTGGTGGCAAATTGGGATCAGTATCGCTACTTTCATTACCATTTCTGTCATTAGATCTCTGATTTTCACTGCGGTAATTTTGTTTGCTATTATCGTATTTATGTTGATTAGACCTGCTATTGTTTTCATTAGATCTTACATTAACATTTTCACTGCTATTTTCATTAGAGCTTTCTTGGGAATCACTGTGGTGGTTTTCTTTACTTTCTTCTGAATTGTGCCCTTGTTGAGATTTATAAGGTTTAGTGGTACTATACCTCTCACCTTTACTTTCATTACTATCTTCCTTGGAAGATTCCAGGTTTTCTCTAGGGTAATTTTCTTTATTCTGATCAAGGTCATGGCGAGACTCATAAGGTTTGGCATTATATCTAACACTTCCTCTATTTTCTCGATTTTTATTAACATACTTTTCATTGCTGGCATAGTCACCTCTTTCTCTACTATCTTCGCTTTCAGAACTTTGACGCTCCGGTTTTCTGTTTTCATTATTTTCCAAACTTTCTCTGTTAACATCATTTACCGAAGAAAATTTAGAATTTTTTCTGTTACTTCTTTCGCTACTTTCATCACTGTCTTGATTACTTTGATGATTCGTTTTATAGTCTCGCTGTTCTCCACTTTCATCACTTTCACGAATATATTCATTTCTGTGATCTCTATGGTTTCTTTCATTACTTTCGTCACTATTTTCATTTACATTTCTTTGCTGTGTATTTATATTATCATTTTGTTTTGTATTTGGATGTAAATGGCGAGTTTGAAGTTCAAAATCAGCTATGTCAGCCTGTTTAACAAACTTTGCCGGGCGCAGAGGAGGAGACCAAATTGCTGGAGCTGTTGGTGCATGGGAAGTCTCATAATTAACAATAAGAGCTGGACTTTGGAATTTACCTGGTTGTGGGCTAAATGGATCTTCAGGTGATCTTTTCTTGCGTTTCAAACTATTTTTGATGTGCCCTTTATTTTTTTGGTCCGGTTCGACCTTATCACCTTTCTTATAAACGTATTTCAGTATTGTATCTTTAACTGTACGCTCATTACCCTTGGTTGGATTTTCTTGAGTATTATTTACAGAGACATCAGAAGGTACACTTTCAGTAATAACTTCAACTGTGACATTTAAGTTTTCTACTTGAAGATCTACTGAACTGGAACTAGAAGTGGTCGTAGTAATATCTGTCTCATAATCTTCTCCATCTTTGACAATTTCTCCATCTTTCGTGACGTTAGTCTCAACGACAGTAGCATTGGTCATCTGAGAATGAAATAGGGTGTTAATCAAAGTTCTTTAAGTATAATGAATACTTACCGTGTAAAATCCTCTATCTGCGTCATATGGTGAATTGTAGTAAATAAAACCAGTGCTATGTATACTAATTATTATTTATTACATTGTACTTTTATTTACACTACTTGCTGCAGTATAACCACGTGTTTTACATAATAACTTGGACTAAAAATAAATAAAGAATAACAATCTGAGTACTTAAATTAAATTAACACCAGTATCTACGAAGAGAAGTATCTAGGTGTATCAGGTTTTAATCAACTAGACTCTGAGTAAATCAAAGTTGTCTTTGATTTTGTAAAATAAATTCATTTAAATTGCTTCACTTCTCTTAGTAAATGAGTTGCAATATAATTAACCATTTATTTATTATAAAATTTGTATTTTCTGTCCAATTTTGTAATTACATTTAACCATAGGGGGACCAAAAAGCTATAAAATAATTATGTCGAATAACTGGAAAAATCAAAGCCCTCTAAAAGAAAAAGGTGTTTAGTGTGTTTGGATTTGCATAAACAGCAAATGGATTATTAAAATGATTTTTTTTTATATGTAAATATAATAAAACTGATTTTCAAATAAGAATTATCAGAATCTTGCATTGCTCGTTTTTGTTACGAAAATACAAACTTTATAACAGAAAAGTAAGCAAGAATCAAATCTACTCTACTATGCGTATTACTATTTACTACTTTACTTAGAACTACTGTGATAATACTGGAGGTGACACAAACTAAGTTGAGTGAAGGATATTTATAAACGACGCTTCAAAATCGTATGTACCAACCCCAGCTCAATTAAATTTGACTTTTTATTACCTACTACAAATGGCTGGCACCAAAGTGGTCTATGTAACATTGACTAATTAATCTATGACCATTTTTTAATCTAAAAACAATAAATAAATATATTATGCATCATCATGAATATATTATTATAAAATCTTAATTGTGGATAGAAGTTATCTACATAGCTACCATATGCCTTCTTGAGCACACAGCGATTTAAAACGTGTTTCGTTTCTTTTTTATAATATTGATTTTTTATCATAGACCACTTAAGTTCAGACTAGCCAAATATGTATGCGATATGTGAACAGCTTTATATTTAAACTACAGCGACATAACATAGGTATGGCAATTAAAAGCAACTAACTTTATCTAACGCCATATCTTCTAAATTTTGTACAAAATCCTTAATCTATTTATAAATATTTCTTACTTTAATATGCATGGAGTATCATTGCACTTAGCTATTTTAACTAAAGAGACACAACTACATTCAAACCAAAGACCACCATCATTTGAAGATGTAGTCGACAATTAAATGTAATTTTTTATTAAACGATGACTTGAAATTACACTCTAATTAATTTGATAAAACAGCTGGGTAACAAAACATAGCAGTGCATATTTTGCAGGCTCAGACATCAGGGATGGTCATGGTCATGGCTAGATTATCAAGTAAATTAACTCTCTACCAGATAAATTGAAAAATGACCCATATGCTTTGGTCTAGATATTTCGAATGGAGGTTATACAATATATTGATTTATGAAGTAGATACTTCTTTAATGCATCTCTTTTCAAACGGCGCGGCTGTTTCATCAAAGTAATCTCTAACTCAGTTTATTTACACTATTCTAATCTAGAACAACATTTTAACAAAGACCTCAACAAAAAAAGATTTAAACAAAACGCAAACAAAGATAAAAACGTTTAGAATATTATACAAAGTGAAATGAGGTCGATGTTAAGGTTCAAGCTAAATACAAACTACATCTAAAAGTGGTCTTAATATTGATTTTCAAATGAGTATTTAGCTTGAAGAGTGAACATAGAACAATATGTGTTGACTAAATCTTATACTACGTGAATACTCTATATGGTGCGACTACTTCTTTCCCAAGTACGGATTATTGTATGCGAAGCTACTCACAAACTGTTTGGCGGATCCGTGGAAAGGCACGGGCTCAGCCCACTTGCTGAAGTCCATTTGTGGAAGGATACCACTCCTGCATGGTACACGGGGATTTCTGAAAAACAAATTAAGAAAATTATATAACCACATTCTTCTTAGTATACTTAATATAAGTAATCTTTAGAATCCAAAGACTAAACATTCTTTGTTTAGTCTTTGGTATAAATGATGTTATATAGTAGGTATGCAAAGTTCAAGCATAATATGTTTTGGACCTGCCAGTTCATCAATCTGAAAAACAAACAAGTACCTACCTAAGTCTATAAACTAAGTCAGGTCTATTAATAGCCTTTATAAATACCGCTTTTAAATTAGCAGATATATTTTTTAAATCTGTAAGTAAGGACTTACAGTTCGTGATCAGGCAACACCATGGGGTAGAGCTGAACAGTGTCAATAATATCAGTGTTGTCGCAAATGACACGCGCTAAACGAGATTTCCTGATCTCAACCAGCTGTTCTGGGGTAAACGATGATGGTTGGTTGGGCAACTCGAACCTGAAACAAGGTAAAATAAATTAAAATATGAAAACGAGTTATCAATAATGCATGATTTTACGGTGAATATACGTTACGGTTAGGTACTTACCAGAATCTGTCTCCACGTCTGGAGTAAGAGAATTGAGTGGCGATGACACACGCGAAAGTGGGTCCTAGCATAGAGCCAGCCAATGGCCGTTCAGATACACCACCAGACCACAGATCAACATCAATAGGATGATCAAATATAGTTTCATATTTCTGGACAGTTTGATTGGGCATAGATCCAAACAGATCCTGGAAGGTTTCAGCGGGAGGAAGACCACAGAACTTTCTGAATTCCATGTATCCAGGCAGACCAAATTCACGTCCTCTTTGCATGTTGAAGGAGACCAAGTCCATTCCGAATCTAGCGCCAACTTTCTTGAACAAGTGGTTGGTGACTTCTTGAGTGATTGAGTCGTCCATAGCTTGAGCAACTTGGTTCATCAGACCCATGACATATTCGTCCAGAACACCAGCTCGGTACAAGTCGTACGGTCTGCGAATAAGATCCGACAATCTCTTGGAGGCTGAAATTGATTAAGTTTTTATAAATATTAATTAATACATTTCTAGATATTCATATTCATGTTTTTGTCTAAGATTTCTAATGTTTACTATTTGAAGAGAATGGCCATGCAATGTAACCCTGTGTCTATTGTATATTATATGAGGTTTCTATCTACATTTGCATAGAGTTGTTTACCAATGAATTTGTGAGCTTTCGACCATCTTTCTACGGCAGTGGGCAACAATGAGTGACCGAAACGGTAGGCAGCGGCGGCAAACGAGGCAATGACGTCAGGATTTACTTCTGGATCGTAACCTTTCCAGTAACCCTGAAACAATAAGTTTGATGAGTTATTGCAATTGTTTGATGAAGAAATTTAAAATTGGCAATCACTGATAAGTTTTTTTGTAAAGAAACGATTACATAATCAATCGATTTGTTCATTCGATACCTTATGAGGCAAACAAATTCAAACAATAGTACCAATAATTATGAAGCAAACGGTTTCTACACAATAAATGTATAATTCTTTACAGTTGGTTAATTAAGCCCTTCTATTTGAAATTGCATTATCTATTTCTCACCTCTTTCTCAAGCACCAAACCGAATTTTTCCATAACGTCCTTTCCAAGTAGAATAGGCAAGAACTCGTTGTAAGTGATATGTTGGATCTCAGCGATATTAATACGTCTGGCTTCTTGGAACAGAGTCTCGTCATCCCAGTGCGGGTTCACTTCAGCTAAAGCGTTAGCAACACGGTTGTGTTCACGAGCCATAAGGGTATGCATGACGGTCAAGACCAGTTGCTCATTTACACGGATTTCACCTGAAATTGTTCATTCAATATAATATAATGTTTATCGACATGATATTTTTCTTTTAATATCTATTTCTGCCCAAATAGTTCCATGGATTTATTAGTTTGTTTTGAAAGCGGTTGTTATTTTGAGGATCAAAGAAAACAATTTAACAGCGTCTGGCTCAATTATGGAGGAGTAGACATATTCCAAGTCTTAAAATCAAATGCAAAATTTTACTCATATTGGCTAAATGCCGAGCATGATAATAAACATCAGATATTAAATAGTAAATCGTTACTGAAGTAGTGCTTACCAGCTTCGAAGCAATACATATTCTTGTTAGGCCTAGTGCAACCTTCATCGGGGATGTCAAGCTTCAAAGGCAATAAGTCCCTGAGACCATATTCTTTGAAGACTGGGTTCATACGCAGAAGACCACCGAATCCAGTTCGCAGCTTCCTGTAATATTATAGTGTTGTAAGTAAGATGCAGTGTTGCTTCCAATTTCGTTATATGCTTGTAATTTAAAAAGAGCCTACTACTCACCACCCTGCAAAGTTTTGTAGGAGTATTATAATAGCTATTTTAAAATAACATACGCAATCTAATGACTCTTGAAAACGTTACGAATTTTTCGTATAAATCTCAAATCATGTGTAATATTTTGTAATTTGGAAATAATAGACAAATTTTCTAACAAATATTTAAGTGGCAAGTGTGTTTTTTTAATTATGTAACTATCTCTAAGATAAATTAGACATCTCAATTTTCAGATCTCAATGATAGTGAATCAACTTGGAATAAAATTATTTCAGCGGCACGTACTTTAGGTACCTACACACAAACTTATTATATTTTTTCGTTATTGAGAAACGAAAGTAGACATTGAACAACATTTCTTTTTTTATGTCTGGACTTCAAACAAAATTGCCCATAACATAATGTTTATAACAATGCACTTATAAAACTTGTTATTCATATAGGTAAATGTTACCTGGAGAATTTCTCTGTGACACCGTAGACTGTGTTTCCGTCAATAACACCAGTCAGTGTGTTGTAAGGCACTCTTGAACCTGAAACGTAACATTTCCTTATGTCATAAAAATAAATATAAAATAATGTTAATTTTACCTACATTGACAAATAAATATTTCTGTTTCATACTGAACATTTTCGAAAGGACCACTTTTATTTTATTTATGTATTAAAATTATAGCTCTATTTAATGTATACTGTCTTATAATTTAATAAGTTTAGATAGGGGAATGATCATCGCCATGGTATACATGAAAGTCATCCGGAGAGTCTGGTTACCGAAATAGAAAAGGTAACATTGGACCTAAGGAATGGAAAATTGTGTAAATAGTGAAAACACATACTCTAAAAACAATACATGTATCACTATTATCTGGTCTAACTTATTAGAATCAGGAAACTTTCAATATGGCACACGGGTACTAGAACTTGTATTATTTTTAAGGAAGTATCCATAAGAAAAAAAACATTGGCGGAAAGTTTCAAAGCGGAATCTTTTTACTTTACTATATAATATATTTAAAAAATCCAGAATCATTCAAATCCATTCACTACAACTGGGTTCCGTCATTTTTCAGTTATTAGGTCTAATTGTAATAGACTAATTTATAGTTGACAAATTCGCTAAGAATAGAAGTTATAGGTATATCGTACGGCGTTGGCAAAGATCATTAAGAGATATGGTAGTGTAACTGTATTATTTTATTCATTAAATTAATATATGTTGAGATGTATGTCTGCAAAATTCATCATCACTCAAATTCTATCACATAATTATAGAGTTCCTTTTTTGTCATGAAAAAGGGTGAGATAATGATTGAAATCTCTTCGACGAGTGAGATGTTAATAGCTAATACTGGTAATTTTATTGTGAAAGTGGCGCCTTCTTAGTCTGTGCTATTTTAGTCTTCGGTATTACAACGAACAACGTTATGTGAGATCTCTATCTCAATTTTAAATTATACAACTGGTTTTTTACTTATTTGTGTCGTTTACATGTTAACGGTGTTATATAATGCCAATTAGGTACATTATAGATTTTAATTTGATTGTCATTCATTGTATTGTGTTACGCGTATTGTAGATATTGTCTTAGTTTCTGAATTTGGTAATTAAGTTTTTGATACAATAAACACATTTTGGATTTTTGTTAAGTTATTTAGTTTTTACTTTATTTGTAAATATTAAATATTTAGGTATTATGTACTAAAATGGTATTAATTACGTCATTTCTGCAAAATATGGACTTATGCTTGCCGTTATATGTAGAAGTATAGGAAATTTTGGAATCAGATTTATTTGTTAGTTATTAAAATTTGTAGGGCAGTGTTTTGAGGTTCATCATTTGCAGATGCTGGTCAGAGCTTAAAATCCGTTATCTATTGTAACTTTTAGGTATCAGCGAGCAACTTTTACTGTAAAGTTTATGATCGTGTCGAACTGTTGAAGAATCTAATTGGCCGTGTTTCTTCCGAAGTGAAGGCACAATTTATTGAAGAGAAAGGTACAATTCCGTATGTTACTCCTGTTTGTATGTTACACGCCTTCAAATAACATTTAGCAGTTAGGTAATGCGAGAACAGGGGCAACACGTAATATCGCACTTTCGCTATAGGCGTGGCAGATGATGCCAACGTACGATAACAATCTGATCTAACATTAACAACCATTGTTGGTCACTGAGGTCATCCTGTATGTCTATCTAAGTGCCGTAAGCGCCGGCCCGTATATAATGTGCGACTTAATAACACTATTTGTATGCGGTTTCCTTTGTAATACACTTTTAATAGCACCAGGAAACGAAAGTTAAGCAATCTCGACTTTAAAAATGAAACAAGAAAATTAATTTTGACTAGAATTTGTAATTTAGATGCAAAATTTAGCTAACGTTATACAGATTGAACACTAAATTTAAAGAGTTAATAATAATGAATGATGGTTGGGTTAGCCCAGCTAGTTAATAAAATTGGACGAAATTATTGATCATGCTAATAAATCATAGATGGGAATCCGAGCAAAAGATGCTTTTTAGACATAGTCGTGGACAGTTAGATATAAATCTAACTAATTTAAAGTCTCATCTTATAAAATCCAACCTAACGTATAGTTGTTTATGAATAGCATAATCGGATCGAAAGCTAATTGATTATTTTATAAATATAAAAGCAATGGATAGAATCTACATCTATAGGTATATCCAGATCGCTAAGACATCGTATTGGTATCTGGACTTGGACTTGTTTGAAACTTAGGTCAAAATGTATCTAAACTATTATTATAAACTGGTCTGATTTGAAAAATATTTTAGTGTTAGATAGCCCATTTATCGAGTTAGGCTAATAGCATTACGCTGCGGCTAATAGGAGTTGAGTAGTGGCCAAAAAAAGAATGACGGGAGCGAAGCCCCGGGTGACTTCTAGTTACTTTTATAAGGATATAGTAATCTAACAAAAATACAACAGCCACTCATTAATGTCCCATCATTGAGCTCAAGTCTCCTCTCCTCTATCTAGAGAGCTGAGAGGAGTTTAATATTTATATAATATGACGACCTAAAAAAGGTCGCTGGGTCCAACTGGATGCGGAAGGCGGAGGGCAGAGTGTTATGGCGTGTGCTAGGAGATGTCTAAGTCCATGATGATAATGTCCGGTGATGATAATGATGACATATTTTAATTAAACATAAAAAGTGTCTGATAAGAAGTGTTACTTACCCAGACGGCAGCCGGGTCTCGGCGAGGGGAATCCTCTCACGAAGTCGATGCACTTGACTCCAAACAGACGGTAGAAGTAGTCGTCATCAGGGATACGGAGCTCATTGCAGTAAGGATGCTTCAAATGAGGTGGACGCTTGCAGCACTCTTCAGGGTCGTTACGGTTGACCGGATCTGTTAGAAAAAAAAATTAAAGATATTTTGTTTATAAAATTCCGAATTATACCTATTATTGTTCCCAGTCGTAACTAATCTAATCGTAAATAATCTATCTATAAGTAAAAACAAAGTAACGAATATAAGTAAGCGCTACTTGAGAACATTACGAACTATTTGCCGGATTTTTTTCATTTATTTTTTCATTGTTTGTTTATCGACAAAGTGCAGCATCAGACAGACAAACTTTTCCTTCATAGATAAAGACTAATCAACTGATACACGAGCTTTACTTTTACTTTGGTAGGTCAAGGAGAATTGTAGGGTTTCCCTTTGTACGGTCACAATCAAATTGAAAAATAAAGTGTACTTATATTAGTCTCTAAAATTTTGATTGGTTCACTCAGTTACTTAAACTTAAGTTTAAGATAATCCGTCTTACCCAGAGGAGTAGCAGTGAGCGTGTAATCGTGGTCCATGAACTGTCCCCAAGCGATGACCATGACAGTTCCCGCGTGGTCATGGAAACCTTCATCAGGGTGCATGGTACGAGATACTACACGAGAAAGTGGCAGGTCGCGACCGTGATGGGCAATACGGGGAGCATTGATACTGTCAGCGAAAAGCGGTCCTATTAATCTGCAAAGAGGAAACATTTGTTGAATGACTGTTACGTTTTAAATGAGTTACCTGGTTCTGCAGGCTCATACTGTATACGAAGCCTTTGACTTTCACTAGTGAGGTTTGTATGCCTTATATGATATTACGGAACCTTTCTGTTAGTGTCTGTAGTTTGCATTACAGTTTGGTCTAATGGTTTGACCTTCCGTGAGTCACGTCACACGTGTATGAAAGTTAAATCGCAATCCATGTGGGGTTTCACAGAATTATGTATATGAGACGGAAATGTGTAATTTGTAATTATTAATTTATATCCTAAAATTGAGTTTTTGTTTATTTATGGCTAATAATAAAACAGTGCCGTGAATAATAATACATTCTAATTCTTATGTAATACTAAAACATAAAAAATAAATAAAAATATCGTGAATACGGTTTATATTTATAACGGTATACATCGATTTTTGTTTGGTTGGGGCCTATTGAATCCCACATAGTTATTGGAGAGTTAAGTGATCGTTGTTGTGATAAGCAGGTAGAATCCGTGTCTATATTTAAATTATGTACTTATATCAAGTCCCTTTCAAAGACATAATATAACAAAATAACAAATCTCTTTAGAATTATGATTAACCAAGTGCAAACATACGTAAATCATTATACACAGTTGTGAATACGAATTGTCTTGATTCAACGATATTTTGGCTTCTATATCTATCATAATTATTCATATATATTTACCTTTGGAAAGGAGCCATGGTCGCGCCCCAAGTGGGATGCTCCAAGTTGTTACAGAGTCCATCCAAACGCCTGTACTTGCCGGCTCTACATTCCACATGAGAGAACACTGGTGGGCACACTTCACGGATTAACGTGCGAGATGTGTCGATAAGTGGAAGACCTTTCTCGATCTCTTCGTATGTAAGACCGTATCTGTAAATAAAATCAAGGATTAAAATAACATAATATAACTTGGTATCATGGTGTTTTCCCAGAAGGGGTCGGCTGAGTTTATAGTACACCCACATTTACATAATAGGGGGCGAGCCTATTGCCATAAACCAGGCACATTTCCGCATTCTAAGCTAATACCTACGGAGAATTTCTAGACAGAAAAAAGCCCAATATTATTTTTGCCCGACTTGGGGTGGAAACTGAGACTTCTTGCTCAGAATTCGTACATACTTCTGCTGCACCGCGAGGACGTTGTTGATAATTTAAAAAATCAATAGAATTATTTATTAGTATTGGTACCCAATGAGAAGTTTATAAAGTACGTTTTTTACCAACGCGCCCTTTTTGTGTGTAGTTACCGTTCTTATCTTATGATAATTTTTACAAATAAAAATAAACAAAAAAAGATACAAAGACTAGTAATATTAGAAGAGTAGTAAATAACAAAATTCGACACAATACATGAGCAATAAAAGCAATTAGTAACTGTTCTGCTATAGGCAGTTCAATGTGTCCATTGCTACACATAATCGAATGATACACTTTTAACATGTTTATTACCGCAATTTAGTAACGGATACATTAAATGTCAAGGTTTATTGCAAACAACTGTTTGTTCAATGATTTATTTCTGTGCATCAGATATTTGTTACTACTTAATGTACATGAATTAGTTGAGCCATTTAGATATTTAAAAGTCATGAGATCATCGCAGTTTCGTCGTGAGTACTAGTTAACTGATTTAATCAATTGGTTGGGATATATAAATCAATTTAATGCATTAGACATTGAGAAGGGAAGGACTTGAAAACGACGTTTGTAGTTTCAATGACAGGCTGAGTACATCATGGTTTGTTTAGTTATAGGATATGTCCTTGTTTTTGTTTATTAGCTTTTTATTTTTGTGCCTTCAAAAACCGAAATAAATATATAATTGTCTTTGTAATCTATAAAGATCTAATAGGATGAAAATGTATATGCTATATGGATGTTAAAGTCATTTATAGTAGTGCCTTTTATCATATCAATTACTAGCTTCCACCCACGGCTTCAAATTTTATAGCTATAAAGCTTCTTCATGAATCATTCTGTCTATTGGTGAAAACCACATAAAAATCCATTGCATAGTAGTAGTAAAAGATTTAAGTGTGTGGAAGGATGTAAAAAATTTAATGAGAATCAAATCAAATCAAAAGGTAAGCTATTTTTGGAAACTGAATTTTATCTTTCTGTCTCACGTTTTTTTTTGATCGAGCCGAAGTCTTGTTTTTATATGATTTATACTTAGTCAGATGTCAAAGAAGACAGAATTCGTAATCGGGATGTTCAGAATAATCACAACTACTCGATATTTTCTTTACGATTTGTAATGAAAACTGCACAAGGTGCCTGCACTTGGTACAAAAGTAATATTAGCGGCAAGCACGGAATAGGGATGTGCTAGAGAAAAATATTATATCTATTTTATTAGAAAGAATTACACAAATTTGAAACCGAATATAGCTCAAAATGTACGTAGCAGTTCAGTATGTAACAGTTCAAAATGTAGCTCTTCACGAATCTTCCACGATTTTTATTGCATAAACTTCTAAACAAATAGGTATCGAATCTTTCATGAGTATAATCCCAGACATGAGACCGTTCCTGTACAAAATTGAAGACTAAAACATGGCTAAAAATATCTAATTAATAATATAATGAGAACAGCTGTACATGTGTCTCTTATTAAACAGAGGTTAGTTACATCCACATGTATGTAGTTCAAGGTCTCCCTGTACAACTTTTTAATTGAATTTAATATTAGACAATACGCTCTAGGTCATTGGCCATGATCGGCAAGATTTGCACGAATATTTTTATACCAATTTATTGCATTTATAATGGTGAAATAATAGCAATAAATAGTATTACTGTATCTTAGGTTCCAGTGATGTCGCAGTGGGTTTAGATTGGTGATTTTGGGGTTAAGTTGCTTAGAGAGTACACTTATTTCTTGGTGAGAACCAAGTTATTCTTTGGATATCTACAAGCTGAAATTTAGGAAATAAACTACATTATTATTATGATAATGTTGTTTTACCTATAGTTCATTTCATAGAAGCTTTTACAATAAATTAAAATATCTTTATTAATAAACATAAGCGAATTCTTACCAAGGAGTTTCTACATCATAACAACGCAATAGGTACTATTGAAATTCTCGGTGCCTGGACTGGTGCTTGAAACTGCCTCGGTGGAAGTGTATACCGTGTGACTGTTGTGCAAGAGGTCCCGGGTTCGATTCCTGGGTCGGGTGAAAATGGTATTGGGCTTGTCTATCATGAAATTTCAGTATTGAGATTTTACCGGAGTTTGGTCACCAAATGTCCCCGGTAGATGATGCCCCCTATTTCATGGGACGAAAGATAGCTGGCGAAATGTGGGTGTGAAACACTTCTGCCTACCCCTAAGGCGTGATGCTATGTTAAGTTATGTTATTATTGAAATTCAGAATAAAGTATAAATTATTTGTTTAACTACGTGTTATTTGAATGAGTGTTATGATGTTAAACATACGTGGTTTATGCTATTCGATTGAAAAGACATCAACGATGCTATAGCCCTTCTGACGACTTATTTTGTAGGCGAGTTGCTTTCTTATTTAATTATTTATAAGAAAACTGTCGTTCTATGACCAAAATTAACATACATAATTATTTATCAACTTACTTATGTATTTTCAAAAGTTATAATTTCAGATTCGGTTAGCAAAGTGTGTGGCCATCTTAAAAATATTGCCACATTTTTCCCACAATACAATCACGATTAAACAATAAAATCGACATTTATATCGATTCATATTCTAAAATAATGTAGCATGGAGATGTTCCATAAACAATACCCTTCTATTAACTTACATAACGTATTATAGAAAAGTTTCATCAGAACAAATCGAAGATTACAATAAATTACGTAATAAGTACATATTGGACCGTTATTTTCCTTTTAATGTATATTTGAATACCAATATGCATACTTTAAACATATTAGTGAAATAAAGAAACGAACTTGATTTAAATAATTATATCTATTATTCGCCCACTTCTTTAAACTATAGGTAAAGGTATCTATTATGTATTGCTTAGTAAATACATAATATATACAAGATTACCCACTGCAGTAATGTGACAATAACTAATTTTATTAATCCTTAAAGTTATTATAGGAAAACTAGAACCCGGAACGAAAGCCTACCCGTTGGATTGAACAAATTAAAGCTGTAACTGATCTCCCTATTACTGCAGTCATGCCGAAGATACTCTGAATTAAGAAGAAGTAATAAGTACATCAAAAGCGACGCTGCGCTGGTCTTTGTCTTTTAAGACATGACCTTCAGTAATGAAGTGCGGGTTATAAAATTGCTTTTAAATCGCCGTTGGTAGCAGACGAGCTCGCTGTTTCTGCGCGCAGATTCTAGGTCTATGGTTTCAACGGACAGGAACAGTGAAGCTGCTGTCTACCTTTTAAACGAAATCTGATAAAGAAGACCAAGTCTTCTCGCTTATTGATTCCTGCTTCTCAAATAAAAATCCTTTCTGGAGACTATAACCTACTTGGTTAAAATAGAAACACAACACTACAAGGAAATTGATATGATGTATTACGAGGCAGAGTTACTTCGCAATCCGTGTATAAATAACTAGTTTCTGTCCGCGGCTTTGCCCGCATGGTATGGCCATAAAAAGTATACATATAAATCCTTCTCCAGGTCTTAGACCATCTTTATATTAAATTTAAATAATTTCCATACCTACAGTGGTTTATCTGTGAAAGTGTAACAACCAAACACTAAGTTTACTTTCACTTTTATAATAAGCCTTAGTAAGGATTTAATGCAAAAAAAAAGAATTGTGTTATTAATAGTTTGCTTTTGTTACTCATTGTAACAACTAATTAAAGTTGCAGAGCTTCCATTAATTTATATAAGAGCCCGCAATCTCCAAATGAATCATAATTCTCACTAATTTATTGTTACAAGGAATTGAAACACAAATATGTTTATGCATTTCGTGTTTCTATTAAGTCTTTATAAGTGAATGTACAAATGGTTGAATAATATGATGAATAATATTTGGTGCTTCTTTATTCAGTAACAATTGAACTGCCCGTGCCGATTTACTCGTGTACAATTATAGGTTTCTTACATAATATACATAATATGTATGTATATCTCATTATTTGCTCTTGATTTTTATGTATTTATTTTGGATTTTTATGGTTTAAACTCAAGTTTAAAATTAAATCAATTATTCAAATTTAAAATATGTAGGTACCTACCATTATTAAGGTCAGGTATTTATTTTAACAACGCTCAAAATTAAATATAGATTGGTTTTACATTTAAACCAGATCAGAGCAACAATAGACCAATATATCCTTATCAAGTGAAAGTAACATTTTCTCCCTTGTAACATATTGACTATTGATTATATATGAAATTTTATACGAGCAATTAGATTCGTATCTATTCAGTAGCATGACAAGTTATACTTGAAACAATACGAGTATCACGTATCGACCTAATTCTGTCATTCGTTAGAGACAGACGTGAAATCAAATTCTTTGTTCTACGACCTTCGAGATGATGCTTAATGATAACCAGCACTTTTTATTAATGCATTAATCTCTCAATTAGCAGACGGATTACGACATATTGTGTTTAAATTGTAATTAATTACAGTTAAAACATTGCATTTGCTTATGAGTGAGTAAATATTGTTATATGAAGTCTCAATTAAAATACAGATTACGACATATTATGTTCGAAATATAATTTTATATTTTAACATTGTGAATTGAAAGGTGCTTAGGAAATTCTCATAAAAAAGAAGTTAGTTTTAAAATATTGTTTGGTAAAGACATTATTGTTATCTTGAAATCAGTTTTATTAAATTTCGTATATTATTATCTACGTTTTAATAATTAAAATTACAGAAGTAAATGTTTGTTACATACAACGGTTTATTAAATTTAAATTCAAGCAATTTTATTAATAGCTTATTTTATCATTTCAATCTCCCAAAAAATTCGTAGTAATTGAACGGTTCTCTTAAAGGATTTCTTCTTTAATTTCTCATTTATCTTTAATATACATTAACCACCTCGTTTATAGTTAAAATTGGTCATTACTATCACTTTTTATCAAGAGATTATGATATATATTTCGTACTAAGCTATGCATATAATATTAATAATCTCCATGGCCTTGATAGTAAGTAAACCAAACATCTTATTAATCAAAATCAACACGTCTTTTGCAACTAGTTTCTCAAGACTCAACAGATATAACAGTACTCTTCTTTGCTCATAGCATTCGATAGCATCTCTCTACATCTATATTACATGGCCTTGTATTGCTATCTTAATATTTGCAAAACAACATGTCGTAATGCAATAAACAAATGTAAAAAAACAACAGTTAAATTCTCTCATAATGAGCCTCTAAATTATACAGAACCTCTGCATTTAATTTATACATTTTATTATTAAATGTAATTGTTTTTTTGTGTTAGCATGTGTATCTAGTTTAAAATGTGCATGTTAAATTATGTATGAAATTTATTTGGCGTTTCGTGAGAAGTTTGTTATATTTTTTTTAATTATGGTTTTTTTTATACTAGTGGTAATTAGATTGCGAATATTATGAGTTATTTTGATATCTTGATATACTACGCAAAAAGGCCTGAGTTCGATACCCGAGTCGGAGAAAAAAGGTGTCCGGGCAGTGGTAATAGGTCCGCCCTCTCTATTACATTAGACCTAACATAACTGGCAAAATTTGGGTGTAAATGTGTAATGTACCTTAATATAAGGTTAATTATTAACACTGGTTCATCATCGTTTCAACCTATAAACGTCCCACTGCTGGGCACGGGTCTCCTCCAAAGAATGTGGAGGGAATTTAGCCTACTATGGGGTATAATAGGCTAAATTATTAACACATAGGGCTTGGTTGGGTCTTGTTATCAATTTTCCTTTTCTTGCAGTGATTTTGTCTGCTTAAGGTTACTCCACCCACGGGTTGAGATGGGGTAGTGACATTATGTATTCTTAATCCATCACTACACGAATGATACTAGTTCATCTGGAGTTATTATTGACATTATCAGTATAAATAGACATCGCCAGTTGGTTTTGAGTCAGTTAATAATATACATATTCTACTATCAAGCTCGTCTGTACAATGTACACTGTCAACGATCTGGTCGCAGGCAAATTGGCTGACACAACCTACTTTTTTCGGATTATAATTTTTGTTACATTCATAACTTATGACTTTCATAAAGGTTACATTATTATAAACTTGATAAATAAACGAAATCTCTTTTATTCTCTACGTCTACACGTACAGACGACCTATATAATTATACAACCTAATACACGGAAGTGAATGCCCATCGACTACACTTGGCACTAGACGCCATGTGTAGTTCCGTAGCTACGCTCAGCTAGCACTGTGCTCCAGTTACCGATAATGAGTCAAGATGACATTTGCGCAGTCCGCTCACTGCAAAGGTCAGGAGACCACGTAGGCGACCACACGACAGTAAGATCAAGGACTAAGTTTAACAGGGTCTTTTACGCTAAGGTCATACGTAATTATTGGACAGTTACCATGTATATACTCATACTTAATCGCGAATATTAAAAATTAATATATTATAGGTGCATTGTCAGATTATGTTATGGATAATTTTATCATATTGAGAGTCTTTATTTAAAGAAATATTTCTAAAAAAATATTAATTAATTTATGGAAAAATGTGGGTTATTATTGGTTCTATTTATCGGCCCGTCTCCAACAAAGCGAACGAGAAAAAAATGAGCAATGCATACAATTCTTTTTGTATACCTATTGGTTATTTATAAAATTATTCTCGTCTGTCTCTGAAACCACTTTTCTGAAGTCCGGGCTTCACTCTATTGGAATATAGGAAAAAAACATTTAAGGATAAATCAATCACAATCTGTGTTTAAGTTTCCCCTAACTTTACACAATATACCTACACTTAATCTAAATCTGTGTTACGTTATGCAATGCAAATATTGTGGTTGTGGTTTCAAATGAAATGATCATTTTACTGGTCATTTGATTGTGAGTCACATGAATGCCTATTGTTACGGCTGTATTTAAGTAGGTCTCCACAGTTGTATATAATGATTCATGCGCTTTAGGGTCACAGAATAGTTTAAAGCTTTTCAGACCCTGCCCATCTTTTAATATACCATGAAATACTTTCCTACCCTATTACTATATCCTACAAAATTTTTATGAATATTTTGTTGTATTGTGCGCCAGCACATTAGAGGAATTAGCCGTTTTTACGTGGTTGGTGAGCAAACTTAATGTAATTGGCTTCGATGGATTATTATTACCGTATGATTGTAATCACAGAACAGATATAGGTTTTCACTATTTATTTTACTTTACAGACATTTCAATACAACAGCCCCCCTAGACAACTGGCAATCGCTGCAATCTGTCTATTCTATATGACATGTCACTTCAATACATTTGAAGACATCTTTGACATAAATAATCGATATGTCACGTGATCAATGTACTAATTTGACATGACGATCGAATAGATTGCCACTTGTCTAACCTCCCAGACCCCCCTTTTAAATGAGACAATATCGATTCTTAATTGTTTTCTCTCCGTGTCGTGAGTGGATATAACCATGAACACATTGAACGATATCAACAAGAATGTATTTGAAAGAAGATTAGCCTTGTACATTCGCGTGTATTGTTTTCAATTAAAAAATCGTGTTCGGTTAAGCAGATCATGTTGTTGCAAGGTTATAAGTTCAGTAGGTGATTGCCGAATGAAAGTTTACTTGAATAAAGAATATTATTAATAACTTCTTAAGGGCAAGCTGGGTTAATTTTTCTCTTAATATTTGTCAACGCCCCAGTGTTGACAATTCAATTAAAAGTTACTTGGATTGATAATGACTTATTTTTTATTGTAATGCTTGTCATCGATTAGGAAAATATCAAAAAATATCAATTTGAACCATAACACTACTTAGTTTAAGCTTAAACTTATTAGAAGCGGAAATAATTAGGCGAATAGGAAACTACTATTACTTTAGTTCCTAATGACGACGTGTCTGAATATTGATCTCATAATCTTATTTAAGTACGCCTTATATTTTCAATGTTAAGGCAGTATAATTAAGGTTCAGATTTAAATCAACTTCCTTATTACTATGTGCACATAATGCAATTTGTCCAAGGACAAAAACCAGATTTTTAAAAAGTTAATATTAGTATTACCTAGTCTTAAAAGATACGCAAACGTTTTTGACTTAATACTGCTGTAAACTTTGTTCCGTCATAGGACAATATGGTGTTGACCTTATATGACACATTAAATATTTGAGTGATTGTGTTTTACTCAAATCTAAGTAACAGAGCCTGCATTGAATCGAATTCCACGCGGGTGTAGTCGGTGCCAACAGTTGGTATAAAATGTTTTTGGCAATTACATATTTTAAAACGGCGAAATGATGAATGAAAATATTTTTTTGGGAAAATTCTTCTTCTTCCATGGAAGGCTCCTATAAAGTATCTCAAGGTGCGTTCTTTTAATTATTTTATTTAGGTTTGCTGTAATTGATTCAATGTGTAGCGGTTTAAAGTGAAACTCCTTCGACTAGGCAAAATAAAAATCAATCTAAAGGTCGGTTGGCGATAAATCTTACTAGTTTACCTTTGTTGACATTATCGCTGTAGAAAGTAGTTGATATTAGTGCAAACAGACTCACCTTCGGGCCAGATTGATGGAAATATCCAGGACCAGTTCACCGACGCTAGCGAAATCCTCTGCCTTCCAGTCTCCTTTCGGCTGTGCCACCACTATGGACAAAAAAATTATTCGAGAATTAAAACAAGCTATTTTAAAAAATACTATACAATCTGCTATTTCGCATTAAGCACTAAGAAATGATCGAAGGTTAAGTTTAGATTGACTATAATTTAGTATTTTTTACAGTGACGATGACAAAGAGGCATACGGCGCGCTTGATCCACTCATGGATTCGATTGGAACAAGAAGTAGACAGGGATCCCTGTCCGACCGATGAATTAAAGTGGAATAAAAACTAGAAACAGATCCATTGATGGATTTGTTCAGTGGATTAGAGTGGAATAGAGGAATGATGGTAAGCGGCTACCGTAGCATACGGATACCTGCAAAATCTAGATCTTTCGCTTAAAACTAATGATATTTTAGTTAAAATGGCATGAGTCATGCCATGACAAAGCATTATACAAGTGTATAATTTACGTCTTATTACATTATACATATTATATCACATATTATCATGATACCAGCTGTTGTCGATTACGAGCAAAATTTATGAATCATTTCCGTGGCCGTATGATTTATAGATAAAATCTTTTGTAATAAATGGGTAATTTAGCGCAATTAGGTTATTTAATTTAGACTTACAATAACTTCAATAAGATAAGCTCATAACAACAGCTATTTTTATAATATCAAGGATACATACGAGTATGTGTGACACTTTCAGATAACACGTGACATGACGTCTTCCGCCTCATGCACTTGATGACACGGTAATTTGAGGTGCGTGTACATTTGTACTACTTTCAAATAAAATGTATGCTGATTCGTGTTACGTAAAGGTTATTATTATTTATTATTGCCACATTGTGTCTAGATTTTTATTACCAAATTACTTTTTATCACTGAAAATTGCTGACGAGCAAGTGACTGGATAGTAAACCTTTATAGAAGTCGTCAGTCTTAGAGACACACGAGATAACTCATTCCTCATCATCATCATAATCATCATCATCTCAGCCTATTGCAGTCTACTGCTGGATATAAGGCCTCCTAAAAGATTTCCAATAGGGCCGGTTGTATGTGGCCTGCATCCAGCGCGATCCTGCTGTTTGGATAAGATCGTCTGTCCACCTTGTGGGTCGACGTCCTACGCTGCGCTTGCGGTGCACGGTCTCTGTACTACAGATAAATAGATCCCTAACTAATTCTTACATATGACTAGAAATAAAACATTTCAAATTTGAATTTGCCTATTTGAAGGTTCTAGTAACCATAGTTACGGCAATAGAGCCACTTTAAAGCAAAAATATAAATACTGTTTATTCTCTATCCCATGGGCATTTCGAAAATCCTTTCCTTTGTACGAAATTTCAAGTTACCCAGCGGTTTGGACTATGTGTTGATATATCAATCAGTCAGTCAGTTTGTCCTTTTATATAAATAGATTTACTTTTATCTGCAACTACAAACAAACGTAGTAAATCACGTCATGAGTACTTCGCTTTAACTCCAAGTATGTATAAATAATTAAAAAAAAAATGATGATGATACTTACGTATTCTATTTCTGGCTTCCAGATAAGCTTGATTAATGGCCTCGTATGTGATGCAATTCGACTGTCCTTCATAACCGCTGAAACAAAAAACAAGTACACTCAATTAGTTAATTACTAAATGCCATATATATTACAACTTGATGACTACTGCGCTATGTCTCTTATTTATTGGACGAGTAACAGTTATGCCATATATAATCCATAAAGACTTATTTGTCAGACCAATAACTGTTTAAAATTATCTTTGTGTTCAATCCATTAAGATACTGTTTATGATAGTGATTATCGATGCTTATGGTATTGGAATTTATTGTTGATTTAAGTAGGTATTGTGCTTATTTTTTGTCTCGTAAAAGCTTGCCTTGCTCCATGATACGTAGTATGAAAATTTCCCTTGTTTATTATTGTTCTTTTTTTTCAATTTCCTTCCACATAAAAACCAACCTTGGACTTTAACGAATATTAAAAAAAAATAGTCAAATAAAATTGGTCCTTCTGTTTTCGATTTTTGCACAACACCAGACATTTATTTTATTTGAATAGATTCACTCAATTTAAAATAAGATATTTATTTATTTGCTAAATGCAATCAGCCTCTTGGCCTACATAGAATAACATCGTAAGACATCTAAGGCCGTTACTTAACATGATTATAATCGTTGTTATTCAACATAGCTTTAAGTGATTTCACGTGATTCTTAAATTTTGTAATGTTAGTGATGGTACGATAGATACCGAAGCCATTATAGTTGTAGACAGTGAAACAAATAGTTTCTTATGTAAGTACGCCGTCTGAACTTGTTTGTGAGAAGAGTTAAGAAAGGATTCAATTGAAAAAGACTATTATCATATTATAAAGATAACAATAGTTCTTTTTTTCGAAGTAAGTGTTTCTATCTGACATTTTGAGTATCTTGACGTAATCTCGGGGCGTCGCGAAATATTATGAGATTTTGAATTTGATAGATTGATTATTATCTACCTAGGAATAAACTAATTTAAATAAGTGTTCGTATAATTAACCTCAAATTAAAATATAGCGTTACGTCTTATAAATCCGAAAGGCATAGGCTAAGGTATATAAGTCTATATTTCGGCCAGCTAGGAATCGAGGTCGGTACGATGAATTACATTGCAAAACTTTAAAGAACTCTTATTCATATATTCATGCAAATTAATAATCGTTTTAAAGACGTATTATCATCGTCACCATAAAACTTTAGATTTACAATGATTATGAACAAAAAGATCAACTCTGAACCCATCCTTTCATTTTCTTGAGTCATTATGCAAAACATTGACTTCATTGATTTTATGAATAATATTAAATAAATTAGACAGAACCACTGTTAGCACGAATACTAAGACATAAGTCCTACATTTTATTAACATTTCAAATTCGTTCCGGTTTCCGTGTCACATGACTGAGCTAATTTACATAAATATGCAATAAAAACATGTTACATCTCACTAGACTCCTGCTGTATTTATTAGAAAATAACTTTCATTGTATTTTTATGAACAACTTATAGCGTGAATGTTATAATTGGAAAAATTTAAGATGAGTTCATAAAAAGGAATAATTGTGTGGTCTTCAATAAAAAGACTAAAGTAATACATTAAATCACACTTGGTATTTTGAACCTTATGTAAATAAAACAGACTTAAACTTTAAAAGCGGTAGGGCACAGCGGGTAGCATCGGCTCAAACTGAGCTCCGTCTGAGGAAGTACTTACGCCTTACAGATGACCACAGTCATGATTGCATTGTACATTGTATTGTATTCCTATTGATGAGTAATGGTATACAGAGTTTTTTGAAAAGGGAAGGTTTTAAAGGGCTATCAATAAGTATGTGATGCTCGTGGTGTTGCAGGCGTCCATAGGCAACGGTAACTTACCATCAAGCGGGTCGTAAGCTGGTTTGCCACGATCATGGTACAAAAAATTGCTATCGGAATGCACAGGCAATATATGTGCTTTATCTAATATGATTTCTGACTGGCCTGTTGGTCTAGTGGTTAGTGACCCTCACTGCTAAGCCGGAGGTCGTGGGTTCGATCCCCACCCAGGACAAATCTTTGTGTGATAAGCATGAAGGTTTGTTCTGTGTCTGGTTGTAATTACATGATGATTAATTAATCTATAATATGTATGTATTTACAAAAAAAAATATGTATTTAAGCAGTATACCAGTTGTTTAGTATCCATAACACAAGCAAATATAATTGCTTAATTTGTGACTAGATGGCGCTGTGTGAATCTATTATTATTATTATTTCTATTACAGATTTTTCAATATTGTTCTATGATTCATTTCAAAACTTCTATGAATTACAATTGAACTTTTCAACAAAATAATATTTGTGGCTATTGAACATTGTTCTGCAACAACAACTTAATCAAGTTCTGTTTAGAAACATCCCGTTCTCACGTCTTCATAGACAAGGAGTCTTCGATTCTCACGATTAACTTTTTCTTTAGAATGCTCTTGCAACCTACGCTTGTTACGTTATTCTAAATGGTATGCGAAAACATTTGCATAGTGATTATATTATTTGACTTCTGTTAAAGGTTTTATGTATTTTCTTAACCTTATTTCTATGTAGCTTTTTGCTAAAATAAACATATACGGCTACCGTTAAATGTGTGAAGTTTGCATAATTATGTATTTACTTACGTACTGTTTTAAGAGTAAGAATTCTAATGAGTTTAAACAAAAACCGGGTTTAGGTTGATCTGATTGGTAGCAAAAACTTATTTAAAAGGGTTTTGTATTCAAGAATTTGTTTACCAATTATATGATTTAAGGGTGGCCTTATTCTACTAGTTTTAAATCTACATGTTTTTCAAGTACCTCGCTATGTCCATGGTTTGTCATAATGCAACTTTTTGCCTATAGTCCTATATTCTCGACTAATAGAAAGTAAAATTAAATATACTTTGACATTTTGCACTGAACTTTAATTTGAATTAGGACTATCCATAAATCCTTATCCGTATAATTGTTTAATCAAATAAGTGATAAGCTCACTAGATATTGAAAAAGAAAGTAGAAATGCACTACATACTTATAATTATAATCTATTTAAAAATGTATTTCTATGCACGTACATATAACCACGTCTCATTAGTGTAAGCTAATTCTTGCTATTCAAACTTAAAGCCTTATCTTTATCTCTAATATCTTTCTAACACAAGCTGTCACTGAAATGACAAATGCATCCGTTTATTGTCTAGACTTACAGACAATTAATAAGTTGTTTTGAAAAGAAGAATATATAATACTACTCATAGTGGGTGGGACTCATAAAAACGATCACCGATTCTTTGAATAAGATTATGTAGAATCCGAATATAAAATAACCGTTTTCAAAGCGATTATCACGTAAACTTTGTTTGGCTATTAGGTGCTTCGAATAGATACCGCTATGAGCATATAACTGCCAGAGCTAGTAGACAAACGTGACTAAGTGTTTGACAAACGACGTGAGAGGTTTACCGGGAACAGGTCGCGCCGTTACCCGGACATATTTTGTACTATTGCCATCAAAAGTTCAACCTCAAAGCGAATTGTGTTCATTTATTACCTTCAAGTCAAAATGACGGACTGAGAAATAAGTCCTAGTTTTGCATGTTTATATAGATAATCTTTCATGAATCTGCAGCGTCAGATAATATTTCATGAAAATGTAGAATAAATCAATATAAACATTGTAAGGTAACATTGATTACTACGCACAATCATAAATATATACTCCTTTCACTGTCGAACATAACGTTTATACATTTTATTAGAAAGGAACAAAACTAATGAGATTTTTGTGGTCGTCTGTATTGGTTTCGCGTACCTAATAGTTCAATGGCCCGTGGAAGGCGTTAATTTATTTTCTAAATATCTATATTGATATTTATCTTTGAAGCGATAATATATGGAATTAAGTTAGTTAAATGAATGTTTCATATATGTCTGATGGTGTCCAACACTATTTCCGTGACTACGATAATAATATACTGCAGTTCAAATTTGATGAAGCCTAGGTTTAATGATCTTGAGAATGTGTTTTTATATCGTAAAGTTTTATTCTGTTTTTTTAAAAATTTAAAACTTATTAATTCTTTTGTTATAAAAGTTTTTATTTATTTAAAACTTATTAAATCTTTTATAACAATTTATTTAAAGGTCTAATTCTTGTTATCGTCTATTCGGTTTATTTGAACAAATCACGGGTCAATGATTCAGAGTACGAGAAATGTAAACAGAAGAAACTACGACAACATTTATCCAATTCATTATACAAGTTCTAATTCACAACTCTTTACCCGTACTTACGTTAATCAATAAAGCTAACTTAAACGTCATACGTAACATAAAGATGAGTTGCTTACAAATAAAGATAAGTACATTACTACAAGCCAATCTTAAGGTACGTAGGTACTCACAATTAAGCGAAAGGATTTTGAAAGTGAACGTGAGCTATTCAGTTGGCTAACTCGGAGATGAAAGCATTATGGACCTACGTTATGTCACATTGCGTCATAGAGGTCAATTAGGTGAACGGACCGTTTACAATATAACAAAGCTTGATAATTGTTACTTCTGCTTTACTTTCGTAAACGAAAGTTGGTTAAAGAGGAACTAGTTTTGTATTGTACACATAGGGTTCCATTAGATACAGTCTTGTATTATATCCGGAAAATGTAAGCACATAACATTTAGTAGTTTATAGTATTTGAACTCACAAATCTCAAAAATAACTCTGCTGAACTAATAAAATATTGTTAAATAATATTTTTTATAGATTTAGCCAGTTTATATTAAAATCTTTTAAACTTTCGCGACTTGTAGATACATAATCTAAGGCTAAGTCTGGGAGAATAATAATGGTATTTTTCCTTAAAATAGACTTATTTGATGTTTATTTCATTATTAAATAAATAGTCTTATTGTATTGCTATTTGCATGATAGGTAAAAATTACCCTGCCATTTATGCTTGTAAGCGCCGTGTAAGCTCTCGTCAAAGTTAACGAATGTCAAACCGCGGGGCACCGTAAGTATACTACTATTATGAAAGTGCAACATTAAGTGAGAGTTTGTCAAAATATATTATATTATGATGTTTAAATTATACATTGCAAATTAAAAAAACAAGTGACGGAACTTTCAATTTCATTCCAAGACGGAAATTCTCACGGAATTTGCAAAGCGAATGTCTTGTTGATGAGCGGATATAGCAATATAAATTGTAGGAAATATACATATGTCTAATTAAGAAAGGTGGGTACAGTAAGATATCTTGTGTAAATTGTAGAATGCTCCACTCTATACGACATTGGCATCAAGGAGATGCGTCTGCATAAAGATCTACACGTGGGACCGATACTCGCAATTTCGACATTCGATTGTTTATTTGTTTTTCATGTTTGAATAAATATAAAAATTTAATTAAATGTTGCCAACCAAATTTGTTTTACGCCTTGTAAAAAAAATAGATTTGCATTCTATTTTTGGCTTCTATTTTGAGATCGTTACAAAATGTTTGAAAATTACGTAAGAGAGTAAAGTTAGCAAGAAATAGTTACTTTGTAAACATGTTGTTGAAAACAATTAAAATCAATACCATTTATAAAATTTCATGTACCAATCAATTAATATAAATTAACATTCATTGTTTATCTAAACCTTTCTCGATAATAATATAATTATAGAGAAAGGTGACGCGACAGCGAGCGTGATGTTGTCGTGGATGTATGTCAAGTTTGCATCGACTCGTGATGTAACATAACATGATGATAATGATGGTGTACGTACTCCCGTGTATGGAGGTGACATTGGCCCAAGATCTGCTCAAAGAACTACTCACAACATAATGTATAATTCATACTTCTAGTTTTTACTTCCTTGAATTATAGAGGTCCAACTTATTAATTGCAATAAAGTTGGCTACGGAAATTTAAGTTTTTTTTTATTTCTTAAATTTATGGACCCTAATATAACGTAATATTTCAATATACTATTTTAGTAATGAGCATAAACACTATATGAGGATTCTGTTCAGTGTAATGATTGGTAAATTCGATGCTAAAGTATGTATATAGTAAATAATATTGGTTCACTCTGTCGGCAAAGACTAGACTAAGTCATCATAGATATATTAGACATCATAAGTTCATTTTCATAGTTCATCACGTATGGAGCATAAGTAATAACATATGTTTGAATTTGTTGATGAAAGTCAAAATCTTCATCTCATTTTGATATTCGAGTAGCTGATCTGCATGTAAGTTGAGCAAGCTAGATCACGTGAAAGCGTGACGCATGCTCTAGAAATCAACCTTGTAATTGCAATTCTATACATAGTAATCTTCAAGTATTTAAAAAGCTCAGATATCACTCATTATTACATAAACTACTTACTGCTAATATGTGAAATGCTATTAACATTAGACAAGATGCTGTGTGTCGAAATACGATTACGGTTTATCTATTAACAACTATAATGCTAGGTATATATCTAGAGTTGTCTGATACAGTTTCTCCTATATACGTGCTACGTAGAAAATACAATATGTACCTAAAATATACTCTATTTACTTACCTACCTTACCTATACTATTCGCCAACAGGCAATTAAAGTCGTTTCGTTACTGTTAAGCTTGTAATTTTCTGTGGGGTCTATTAGAAGGAACCATTTGAACGGAGATTCATTTCGAAACTTATCTTTGTTTGTAGTAAACAATTATATTATTTCTAACTAATACTATAAATTGCGAAAGTTTTTGAGGATCGATGTTTGGATCTTTGTTACTCTTTCACGCAGTAGATACTAAATAGATTCTGAACTTGGCGCACATAATTATATTTATGTATAAGGCACTTTTCATATGGGTAATGTGTTTCTATGGGTCACATGGACAACAATACGCCCCCGTATTGTTGTATTATATTATATTGCGAAGTAGCTGGAGCCGAATATCAAGAAACACAATATAAAGCTAAAATACTGAAATACTCACAAGTTTCCCTTAAGCAGGTTGATACTGTAGTCATAGGCGGATGTGCGGCCTGGCCCATTGAGATACAGCGCACAGTCGTTGCTGTCGCCCACCGCCTGCAGCGGCGCTATAGGTGACAGCGCCCATGAACACGCGCATAATAGCGCCAACGCTGTCGTCCTGGAGAACAAAACAAATAAATTAACATTGGAATTGATTGGAATTATAGAGGTATTGTATTTTGGATCATATCCATATTCATCATCATCATTTCAACCCATAAACGTCCCACTGCTGGGCACGATTCTCCTCCAAAGAATGTGGAGGGAATTCAGCCTACTATACCACGCTGACAAGATGGGTTAGTATAGGATTTGTTTCGAATTTTCCTTTTCTCGCAGTGCTCTTGGTTTTGACTCCCTTAGTCGCCTTTTACGTCACCCACGGGTACAAATGGGGTAGTAACATTATGTATTCTTAATCCGTCACTACACGGATTATTATCCTATTTATTTTAGTGTATTTAGAACATAAATGCTGCACTTGACTCTTGACTTATACAGAACTCACTTAGAATAAATATTTATAGACCGCTCAATTGTTGATACGATTCAGGAGATCAGTTTCCTTAAATTTTGTAACAAAACAGTTGACATTCAATCGTATAAAATTGATTGATCTACGAGTATGTAAACGTAATTAAACACGCTACTGAGGCGTTGTCAGTGCTGGCGCCACTAGTCTGAAACTGGGTCGATCAGACCCGATGTCACTTTTGTATAACCGCATAATATCGTTATTGAATAACACTATCATTTATCTAACTAAATAGTGGCTTAAATACGCTCCTATTTAATTTGGTGTTTAACTTGTTTAATCTATCGTGAAGCTAATAAATTGTAAGTATTCGTTTTATAAACTTCTGTTAAATTGTAATCATCAAGATTGCATCATATTGATTGTAAAAAGTTATACTTATTGAAGACTTCTAAAAGTTCATTTACAACTTTATATAATCACGCCAATTATGAAATAATTTGGTTGATTACACTCTGCTATACCATTATGTACAAAATGTATAACTGATATTTGAGGAATGGCAAAGAGTTTGTTGCAAAAAAATATCGACGCTTTAAACGCGCAGCAAATATGTCACTTATTTGTCGTACTGTGGTGTTTTTTACAGAACGAACAGAATGAAGTACGCGTGCGTTTATATTTGAAGCACAACAATTTTGTTCTTCGAATATCAATAAACGCACGCGGTCATAATAACAAAGAACTTTGTATATTCATGACATTAAAGAGAAATAAGCCGCAGTAATATTTCGCAGTCTTATTCGAAGTTTTAACTAGAGAAATATCATAAGAGAGTCTAATCTACTACTCGATAATGGATAGGTCAATTTCAAGTTACAATAAATATGGCCATTGTCATTTTCAAACATTTGATAGCTAAATCGAAATTAAACAATTGAATTTCGAGGATGCGAGTAAAAAAGCCTACAGAAAATCGCAGTCATAATATCAATAGCTATATTCGGTGCTCCAAAATCGTCCAACTGCTGGGCACGGGTCTCCTCCAGATATTGTGGAAGGAATTAAGCCTACTATACCACGCTGGCCTGGCCAGACGGGTTGGTTTAGGATTTATTTCGATTAATTCTCTTTTCTCGCAGTGCTCTTGTCTGCAAAGGTTACTCCCTGAGTTGGAAGAGCACTGGACACGGAATGCTAAGGTCACGGGTTCAAGTCTCGTTGTTGGTTTTAATTTTTCCATTACTTGTTTAGAATTTATATAAAATATATTAACATAGTTGACAAAAACATTGGATAGATCGATTACTGAACTAAACCGTTTAACAGAACGTCCTTGTACCTTCCAAGTTACGCCATACAACATACTTAATAACATACTATGTTAAATATTTGTTAGGAAAATTCCCATTATGTGATGAAACATTATAATTTTCTATAGGACACATTGACACATAGATCATTAAAATATTTAGTTATTAATATAAATGTCAACAGAAAAACGAATATAATGTGAACAAGATAAATGAATGTCTCTTATTCAATAACGTCAGAACTCACTAAAGAGATTAGCTAAGTATGATTAGTGTAAAAACTTAATACTAAAGCATCTATGTTTTAGTGCGCATGTTTGCGGTTTAATCCCGCATTAGTACTTTTATTCGGTTAATAAGTTTTTGGTTTAAGTTGAATACGCACTAAGTTCGAATTCCAGCAAAAACAAAGACGAGAGGGGCTGTTCAAATCCTACAAAAAACCTATAAGTATCTGTTCTGTGGTTTCAATAAAAAATAACAATAGCCTTTCATCCCAACAGCCCTGTTTATTTATATTGTAATGTTACAATACAGCCTTCCTCAATAAATGGACAATTTAATTTCTATTTTTCGTGAACAAAATTGCGGTAATACTTCTAATAGAATCTACTTTCACATAAACATGAACTTGTTTTAATATCAAATTACGTATCCCATATTGAAATGAAATGAAATGAAATGAAATGAAATGAAATGAAATGAAATGAAATCTCGTTTATTCATCTAGGTTACAAGGTAACACTTATGAAAGTCACAAGAATGTAACAGGTTATCCGAAAAGTAGTGTCAGCAAATTTGCCTACGACCAGTTCGCTGACGGGGTGGAGCTATGAGAAGAACTGGCAAGAAACTCACGCCACTCTTTTTAAAAAAAATGGATAGTTACAATCTTTTGTAATTTACAATTTGAGTAGCGTGTAAAGTGATGCAGCAGAGCACCACACCGTTAGATTAAAGAGTTAAAATGAATGTTTACAAAATAAATAATAAACAAAAAAATAAAAAATTAGGCTATGCGGTTGCATCACTTTACACATTGCTAAGCAGCCGTTAGGGGCAGTCTGTGAATAAAAATATAGTTTTAATTTTGTAAAAACATAATAAAAAATAAAAAAAAACTGTTATTAAAAAAAATAAAGGAAATGCACGAGAAAACTGATATAAATATTCACAACGTGCCCCCACGTCACAAGTGTCATTCTACACAAACAAGATATATCAAATCAATAATAACATTATTCCCAAGACATTTTATCATCTAAAAACTCATTAATTGTATAATACCCCTTACGAATAAGATGATCTTTAACAATGGTTTTGAATTTGAGTAAGGGTAAATTCATAATGTCTTCGGGAATTTTGTTATAAAATCGTACACCGAGTCCCTCAAAAGAATTATGAACCTTATGTAAACGATGATATGTGCCTACTAACTTATGTTTACTTCTAGTGTTAACGCAATGAATGTCACTATTCTTGGTATATAGATGAATATTTTGTTTGACTAACATAATATTTGCAAATATATATTGGGACGCAGTTGTCAGAATACCTATTTCTTTGAATCGTTCTCTCAGGGAAACTCGTGAACCTAAGTTATAAATAGAGCGAATGGCTCGTTTTTGAAGAATGAATATTGTTTCAATATCAGCAGCCTTGCCCCAAAGCAAAATACCATAGGACATGACGCTGTGAAAATAACTAAAATAAACTAATCTCGCGGTTTCCACATCAGTAAGTTGTCGTACTTTTCTGACTGCAAAAGCCGCAGAGCTAAGTTTACCTGCGAGACACGATATATGGGCTCCCCACTGAAGTTTACAATCTAAAGTTATACCCAAAAAAACTGTTTTGTCAACAAGGGTGAGAGTTTCATTGCTTAAATTAAGATTAATACTAGTACTTTTAACATTTGGCATTGTAAATCTGACACATTTTGTTTTTTTGGAGTTTAGCAATAGATTGTTTGCCGTAAACCAGTCCAGGACTTTCGCTAGAGAACCATTTACATCGTCAAAATTTGTTACTTTACGATCAACTTTGAAAATAAGAGACGTATCATCTGCAAATAGTACTATGTCGCAAAAATGCTGTACGTAGAATGGCAAGTCATTAATATAAATCAAAAATAGAAAAGGACCAAGAATTGAGCCCTGAGGGACGCCCATTTCTACAGGCAGTCCTGAAGACCTATTTCCTTTAATATCAACGCATTGTACCCTATCTCTTAGGTAAGAGGCAACAAGACCAAGTGCAGCGTCCCTAATGCCATAGTGACTGAGTTTTCGCAAAAGTGTATTATGCTGAACACAGTCGAATGCTTTCGAAAGATCGCAGAAGACACCAATGGCATCCATCGAATTCTCCCAGGCGTTAAAAATATGTTTTAATAGAGTAACACCTGCATCTACAGTAGAGCGACCCCTTGTGAAACCATATTGCTCACTGTGTAATAATTTATTTAAATGAAAGTGACTCTCTAATTGCTGCAATATGATTTTTTCAAACACTTTACTAATAGCTGGCAATATGGAAATTGGTCTAAAGTTAGTAGGGTCACTCTTAGATCCATTTTTAAACAAAGGTATAACTTTACTATGTTTCATTAGACCAGGAAACTTACCTGTATCTACACATCTGTTAAAAATTGCAGCTAGGTATGGCGCTATATCAAAAATTATATTTTCAACTAACTTGACTGAAATACCCCATAGATCACCAGTTCTTTTTGAATTGAGCGACTTGAATGTTTTTATTATGTCGCTGGGGTCAGTATATTTAAAACTAAAAATGACACTACATTCTGCCGTGTTGCTCCTAACCAAGAGTTCAGCTTTAACCGGGCAAGAATCTAAGGAGCTGGTTGTGTTTACCGGTATGTTAACAAAAAAGTTATTAAATACTTCAGCTATATCTATATTATTCGAGATAATGTTATTATTAATGTTTAATTGGATATTATTATCTCGTTGTTTAGTCCGACCAGTTTCACTATTAATTATATTCCAAGTAGTTTTAATTTTATTGTCGGACTGTTTAATCTTATTACTTAAATATAAGGACTTGGCGGCAACACAAGTCTTTTTAAAAGTTTTAGAATAATTTCTAACATATTCAACAAAAGTAGGATCAAAATTATAACGTTTCATACCGTAAAGTTCATACAACTTAGCTCTACTTTTGTATATTCCGGATGTTGCCCAATCACAGAACTGAATTTTAGTACATTTATTGAATGTTTTAACTTTAAAAATATTTTTAAATTGCAATTCTATAATACTAAACAAAGACGCGTATAGGTCGTCTGGACTATCCTGGCTAAACTCAATGTTGGTGAGGTCATCAGCAATACTATCACTAAAAAGTTTTAGGCGAGCAGAGGTCATTGGCCTACATGTGATCTTATCCACTTTAGTGGTTGTGCCTAAAGGGAATATTGCTTTTTGTCCATAGTGATCAGATGTTAAGTCACTTATGATAACACTATCCAAGCATTGACAGTTGCAAAATATGTTGTCTAAACATGTAGCAGAATGTGATGTAATTCTAGTGGGTGCAGAGAATAAAAAATCTAAATCGAAGGACTTGTATAAGCTAATTAATCTAGTACTAGTCTGTGATTGCTCTAATAAATTTACGTTAAAATCACCGCATACTATAATATCTCTCTTACTGCTAATTAGGCGTTTCAAAACATCTTCCATAACTGATTCAAATAAACTGAAATCACTCTGTGGTGGTCGGTATACGCAAACTATAATATAATGATCAATCTCTACACAAGATAGTTCGATAGTGCGCTCGATAGAAAGATTCACTATGTCATTACGAACTTTAGAATTTAAATTATTACATACATATATGAGAGAACCACCATGGATAGCAGTCTTTCTTACGAATGCACTAGCGACTGTATAAAATTCATTGTTAAATAATGATAACTGACTATCCTTTAACCAATGCTCAGTTAAACACAAAACCTGAATATTGTGTTTCTTCAAAAATAAATCTACCTCTAAGTCTTTGCTGAATAGGCCCTGAATATTCTGATGAACTAAATTGAATGTATGCCTATCCTTTGTCACACCTATTAGTTTAAACTAACAGATGTATCTAAACTAGTGGTTGTCCTATCACTACTATGTCCTACCAAGTCCTTCAATACCCTACTGGTACCTGTGTCCGTAAAAACCTTCAATACCCTACTAGTACCTATGTCACTAAATAAATTGTATGCTAACAATTTAGCAATAAGTCGCTTAAAATAAATAGAAAGATAAAGAGTATCTTTTGTTAAATAAAAATTATTACTAATAAAAATATTAGTGTCAAAAAATAATATATAATCGTTATATCGACATGTACTGTTATAAAGTAATAAATTCAATTTCCCTATGTGTCTATTCTGTTGCTCGGTTAGTGCATATCGTCGCTTATATTACAACACCGCGAATATACATTTTTATAACTTTTGAGGGGAGACAAAAAACATCATATTTTTAATTCTAGGACTAAATAAAAGCTAGATTGTATTGTAATATTATTTATTAGACGTTTTACAAATTATTTTATAAAATTAAATATTGTTACCTCTTTACTTATATAATAAAATCACATTGGCGGTGTTGCCCTCTTAAAAAAGGCAAATTTTAGCACATAGGCGGTATTTATAGGAACATTTACTGGCAGTCTTTATTATATTTTACCATCATTACTTTGCTACTAATAATCTTGTAGGTACAAAGTTTCAATAGATAAACTCTAATATCAATCATTTACCAAAATGAATGCAAAAAAGGAACAAAAACAATAAACTTCTCAAAAATAAAAACTAAAAACATACAAACTAGAAATATTTTCGTAATAGTTCTTACAATGATAATTGTACTTATATTAAGTATCTAATGAGGCAAGCTATCATAGAAACCATGGCAATCGCTTGGTATTACATTTTTGATTTCCTGTAGGTGCTGCCACTTTCTTTCAGCAATCGGTAATCTTTGGTTATACAATTTTGGCAAGCTGCTGATTGTATTTTTTGGAAGCTTAGGGCGTTGGGGTAAAATCTTCAGGTCGTCATCGTAGTTCAATTTATACCAAATGGTCCCGTCGGGTTTGTGGACTAGTACACTAATATCCGTTACTGTTGGATCTCCGGCTTTTTTACCAGGCCTTATAGATCTGTAGATTTGATCTTCAGGCTTTGAAAAGTCAGTGAAAAAGGTAAACTTCAGATAAATGGATTCATATGGCTTTGGATGGACCCTTGCAGTCTTGGTTAGTACATGATATTGGCTTGGTAGATGTATTTCTTGACCCTTGATTTTTGATTCGATCGCGCTATGTACCGAGTCACACTCCATTTGAGTGTGACCTTTGACCAAAAATTTTTGGGTGATCTCCACATTGTTCTCAATAGCAACCCTCAGAAGGGCGTTACTGAGACAAATGTTTCGATTTTGGGCACAACACCCATCGGAGTATATTATAACAGGCTTTTTGTCTTCTAATAGATGTAAGATATTATCTACGATGCAAGAAGCGAACACAGAAGCTTCAAGACCCCCATTGCTTTCATCAAACCAATAACATCTCACGTTGTGGTTAGCTAAATTGTATGTAGTAAAATTGTGAACGCAAAGTTTTGTTTTAAAATACAAGGCACTTGCAAGTAAATTTGGAGCCATTTTAACAGCTTGAACATCTTGTGTCAGAACATGACAGTCACCTGCTGAAGCTGAACTTTTGTCAATCGATTTTTCAGCCCTGGCACGGTTTTTGAGTTCAGTGTGGTTCTTCCATTGTTCTTCAGTCACGTTACCAACTTTATAGGAGCAACAGAAGTCACACTGATCCTTTTTTGGAAGGTATAAACTCAGATTACTTTTGAGAAACTCGTTATCAAAAGTGCGGCGACACAGAAATGGTTTATTTGCTTCTAGACAATCACGTTTGTAGGCCTCATAAAGTTCGGCAATATTTCTAATTGTGGGTTCAAGGTAAAGTCTGCTGGATGTCTGGCGGCAATAATGCGATGGTAACTTGGGCAGTTTTTCAAAGAAAGCAGTAAGAATTTCTAACTCACCTTTTTTTTTTGGAGATGTTCGTCTTCGTAAAGATGTTTCTGACTTCGGTGCTATGCCATTTGATTCTCGTGTTTTATCAAGCCAATATCTCAAAAACCACTCCGACAATCCAAGAGTATGAAGGAACATTACTCGACAAACCTGCACTCTCGTAACATGAGATTCCTTAGATACCTGTAAGAAATAGGACTTGGTCTCACTTTTTCGGGAGGTTTCATTCTTTGTTACTTTTCGTTTACACGCCGCCACATTTACATTGGAACATACAAACTGTCGTCTTTGTTCCCAACTCATATTTTTCCAAAAATTATCAAAAATACTACGGCGTTCTGCCTCAGTTATTTCCTGACATCCACGCATCTTCGATTTTCGACAAAGAGTAGATTCACAGCGAAGACCCATTTCTTTGGCTGGTTTTAAGGTGTCATGCAAAACTTTGAAATTTGGGTTGTATTGGTCAACTTTTTTATCGCGTCTATAACCTAAATATGATTTCCCTTCTTCTCTCAATTTCTTATTTATTGCCCTTTGCCACTTCTTTGAATTTTTGTTTGCTTTATTTTGTCTCTTTCTGTGAGTATCTCCGTGAAATATATTATCTGTTGGTAATAAAACATTTTCCAGTATTCTTATTTTTTGCTTCTTTTGGGTTGGAACCAATGGGTCATTCGACGCCGATTCATCCAAATAGACGATGTCGGATTCACTGCTCATATTTACTGCTCTATTTTCGTTGTTGTGCCTGTAAACACCGCCAATATGAAGAAAAGATGCAATGTAACACCGCGAAGCTGTAGGCGTGGGTTAGATTGCAATTAATTGGTATTAAATTATGTTGAGTTACATATTTTAATGTTTATTAGTTATCTGCCGATGTTTAACTATCAATTTCAATTATATTCAGTTTAATTATCCAACAAAAACTATAAAAACAATAAATAAAACACTCACCAAAAGTTTCGCCGCCAAAAGTATACGTAGACTGATGCACATTCGCGGTGTTTATGCCAAAATGTCACAAAGTTGACGTTCGCGGTGATACAATTTTTGAATTCTTGATTTTGATTGGTTAGCTATCTTTGAAGTGATTGGCGCCATAAACGCGTTACTTTTTTCTCTATCCAATGAAATTCAAAAGTGATTAACGGTAAATTTGCATATTCGCGGTGTTGTAATATAAGCGACGATATGAATATGGCAAAGCACAAGTAATAAATCTATATCCTATTCTATTATGAAGCATAACCATAACTTCAGTTAAATCTAATATGTCTCTTTTGGTGACTGAGAAGCAATCACCATACATAAAAACTACTGTTGAATTAGAATCTAGTAGTGAACTATTCTTTAAATTATTAACTAAAGTACTGAATTTAACTCCTGGGTAGCAATAGTTTGTAATAGGGCACTCAGTGTAGCTATTCATTATCTGACCTAAGCCCGATCCGATCAGGTCAGAAAAAATCAAAACTTTTTTATTAGGAATTAATTTTACAGGTAAATCTGGCTCAAGAGAAGTTGGACAGCAGTCAGTTAAGTTGTTGGAATAATAATGAACCCCACTTGGACTACTGAGTGGATTTGATTGTGTAGTCAGTGATGTCAGAGTATCAGGTGTTGTTGTTGATGAACACATTGAGCATAAGTTGTTCTTGGTCAGTAAGTTAACACGGTCTATGTTTTCCCTACCAACTCTGGCTATCTCATCGTACTTGAGAATGTATTCATAAGTCTCTTTTTCATGTTGAAGAGTTATATTTGTTAAGCGGGCTTCTAACTCTGACATCTGTGTTTTAAGTTGTGTAGTATGAAGTTCATATTGTGTTTGGCTGGTGCAAATTTGCTCATGACAAACTTCTAGCTCTGACAACAATGTCCCCCTTTCCCTGACCAACCTTGAGTTATCAGAAGAAAGTTTCTTGATTTTCCGTAACCTGAGAAGATCGGACTGAAGTTGCTTAATTAATTTATTGACTTTAGCATACCTCTTGAATTTTCTATGTGATGTAACAATAGACCTGGCTTTGTAATTTACATGAAACCTATTCCCGCTATCTAGTTTTTCTCCAAGAAGCTCAGAGAAAAGATTCTGAGTCGCATTACCGTTGGATACCTGAATACTGTCTTGTAAAGAATTAATTAATTTATTAGCATGATTCAGGTCCACTTCCAGTTCGGTATTACGGCTCAATAATCTTTCATATTCTACACTACAATTATTAAAAGAATGTATATCTTCTTGCATTCGGGATATCTGGTCACGATACTCCAGGTTCTCCTTGTGCAGCTCTAAGAGTTGGCCCTTCAGCTCAGCTACCTTATCGTTCACCTCTCTGATCTCCTCCTCGCAGTCACAGCGATCTTTCAGCAGATGTCTATTGTCCTCTTGACATTTTTTCAATTCCAGTAAAGCTATCTTGAGTTTATTATCGGTGTCCTTGGCCGTGGCTTTACGGGTCATGATGTGTGAGGTCATTTTGCCAGATGTAGCACCAACAGCTGGAATGTCAAGAAGTACAGCTGAATAGAAGAAATAAAAGAAAAGAAAGAAATGGGGAAGGGCGTTGAATTGATATAAAATAATTGAAGTTTTAGAAAGATTAACAAGGGTAGGAATAAAAGAAGATTGGAAAATTATGACTTAATTAATAGTAAGATATTAAGCAATGAAATAAACACTAATTACATTAAATTTATAATTTTTCTACAAGTGAGGGTGGAGATACTTTTTTATTGAAAGTTAAATTTACTCAAATTAGCTATGAAAGCTAATATGTTCTGAAGTATGGATGCGTAGTCATGGGAACAATAATAATTAGTGTAATTTGTACAGTAATAGTGCAGTGTACTGTTGTATGTGGCGAATGTTTAGTCGTCGATTTTGCTTCCACGTATTGTCAAGCAAAAAGAGACAAAAACTATGCCGATGAGTACTGGACGAAGCTCACACGGTGTTGAGCTGTGTATTTAGATGTTGTGGAGTGTTGGTTAGTAATAAATAAGTCTTATACTCCCCAGGTTTGATGAAGAATTTCGAATTTCGAAATTCCGTTGACACTGCAAGGTGGCTGCGCAGACCGACAAGTTTTTAAATGTCATTCAGGCTCAACATACACCACTTCTAGCACTTGTGCACAATGAAATACACATAAATATAGTTTTATTTGGTAACTTTTACTACTAAATATAACAAAACAATAATTAAAATTAATTTAAATACGGGAGCTAAAACTTTGACGTCTGGCGTTTAAAGTTGCCAGCGTAGAAAAAACTTGAATTAACAAGTTTTGTGGTAACGTGTATGTACTACGTAGAGAGAGCTATTTATATTTAATGTTTTTAGTTTCTATCATTAATCAGATCAATGAAGAATATATTAGTATAGTATAGCATAATAGGGGGAGCAATTACTTGATTCGATAACGGAACTAGTATCGCATCTCGCATGATATATTTTTATGCATAAATTTGCCCGTAGAGAAAACCAGCGAATTCATACACTCGATGAGTATGAAGTGAACTTGCTGGTTTTCTCTAGAGCTGTGTTCATATAATTAGTTACAACTTACAACTCTGTTTACAATTTATGTTTCAAGTAAATATTGTTGCAAGTTATTATTAGGAGCAAGTAATGGATAACATCAGGCTCAGACTAGCTCTGTTTTCACACCTAGGGATATTGAACGAAACTGATTTCAATTACAAAGCAAAGAATGCACATCTTTTTCTCGGCTCGTAGATTTCATGTATTCTGTATTGCGTTGGAAATTACTTAATTAACTAAATTATTCTAGTCTATAAAAATACGTTAGTATAAAAGCGGCCTATTACACACCTAAAACATTGTGGTATATTGCAAGAATGCCGCAAATGTTCTAAAAAACTTCGCAAAAACACAGGTTTAATAGGTGCAAGTAATGAAGGCGTAGCAGTAATTTAGCAATAACTAGTGCTTGATTTAATACATATGCCTTTTGGTAACGTAAAAGGAAATCGTTTCAAAATTTAACTTATTATTTTGTAATGAAGTGTACTCGTAAGTAGAGCATCGGCAACCGAACTTGTGCATTTATTGAATATGTTTCGTCAGAGATATAATTTTATTACATCGTATAAATGCACTGGTTGGACTTGAATATTGATAATAATTGCAGTAAAAGCTTATTTTTATATTCATAAGCCGAATATTCAATCGGATACAAATGTCATAATAAAAGATTTGGCAATAAATAAAGATTAATATTGTTTGCATCTTCTGAAATATTGAAAAAAAAAAGGAAATCATTATATCATATAAGCAAAATTTCTATGTCGGTTTTACAGGCATTTACGAGTTAAGTCATAAGAGTATAGTGAAATTTAATAGATTTACTTTATCATGATACTTCTAAGTTTAGTTTTCAACCGTTCTTACATAATTACTCATTTGTTATTCTGTCAAATTTTTATTACTTGTGAATCGTTGTGATTTTTTCAAAGAATCAAAACTTCTTAAATAAATATAAAAATAAATTAATAAGATATTTGACATAGATATTAAAGCAATCCTTGCAACATCATAAGTAATTATTTTTGTTGATTAAATCCTAGTTAAGCGAACGTGAAGTCAGAAATATGTTGTTTCAATTGATTCGATAAAAACTGGTAAATTAGCCAGAGTCAGGCTTGTCGAAACTTAGGTCTGTATTTGTACAGAAACTAATATTATAAATGTTAATTACTTAGGATTTAATTTAATGAGCACAGTACAAAAACATCTCTAATTGTAATTTATTATGTTTACAAATAAAAACTAACTAAATGTATCATTAAAATAAAAAAGGGGGAGGAAATGTAATTACTTAGGTATTTTTCAAATTATTGATACGATGTTAAATGGGTCATACCTGATTATTTGACAATACCTGAGTTTTTACAGTTTTGTATCATAGTCAATCATAATCAAGTCACTGTTCAATAATGAATTATACAATGTGTCTGTTGAAATGGCTTTAAAAGAAAAAATACGATACTATACGATCAAATTACTTACGTTTATGAACCTAAATGAATTGAAATGAATTGAAATTATTAAGTCATTCATCATTTCAACCCATTAACGTCCCTGCTGGGCACGGGATTGATTGGCACGATTTTTATGAAGTGATTGATTTCATAAAAATCCTAGGAATCTTATTTTCTTAGATAACGAACAATCATTATGCTAAATATTAGACAAGCCTTTCAGGATATAATAAACACTAAACTAAATATATAATGGATTAGATATGATAAGTTATTTAATCACCAGTTTTGTAATAGCTCAATATTCGCGAAATTATTGACGTCGTAATTACCAGGGGACAGTAGGTATTTTAATAAATTACTTTCAATGATCGTTTAGAAGTCGCTTAATGTCGTGATTTTGTGAAGTGATTAAACTTTCTTTGGCTTTCTGCCTCGAGGCCAGTTGTTGGCGATATTTATATTAACATTTCGTCTCAGTTCTAAAATAATTGAACTATCAAGTGATGGTTCGAATCATTAAATATTACCATAAAATTTACATAAATGTATTATGTAAATTTTATGGTAATATTTAATGATAGCGAAAATAGAAGAGTATTTAGAATCAATTTCTAAAATGTTTTTTATCTAACGGCTTTGTATTAAATAATATTGTGACTCAACCAAGCAACATTCATTTCGTACAGTTCATGACCTATGACATAAGTAGAAAATACAATCGGCCGTGCAGATTGAACGTGTATTTGAGTGTTATTGAAATCCGTATATACGTAAAAAAAGAAAAAGATGGTTAATTAAAAATGTATCCTAATGCGCGAATTCTTAAATTTACATTGGCGTAACAGGTAGCAAGATGCACAAAACATTATGCAGATGTAATTGCAATATGTCTATAAGTTAACGAAAAGTCATTTGTAAAAAGTGACCGTTTCCGATTGTCGGGTCGTGACTTCACTAGTTGACGGCCTCGCCTCACTAAATACCATCACTTGGTGTTAATCCACTCACCTACTACATTGCAAATTATCTATATACTTCGTCCTTGATCAGGGTATACTCTGTTAAATGCGAAATTATCTCTGCTTGCCTGACTCAGACTCGACAAAACATTATGAATGAAACTAATATTTGTCTTGTGAGGGAATCGAATCACGCCACATGGCGTGGCGCGGTTTTAATGATGTGGTGGCCACCTTAACCGCTATCACCATGAGGACTCACATGGGGGGATTTGATAGTTTTTATTTAAACCAAATCAAAGCGACTAGAGTGCTACTTTGAACTTTAGAGCAAATCTCAGGTTTCGCTTTAGTGGAATTCGGGGCTTAGGCTCAGACGATTAAACTACTAAAATATTCGTGTTAAATTTTACATAACTGTAGTGTAAAGACTCTAGATAAGAATATAAGTTACATTTTGTCAACATACTTACGACTCATGAAAAGCTGCGAGCAAAACTAGTTAACAATATTTGCACAGATACACTATATAATATTATTTGAAGTGTGAACGGAAGCCATTATTTTGGTTAGTTAATAACACTTCAAAAATATTACTAAATATCTTATATTATGTAGTTACTATTTAATACTTCCATTGCGGTTAAGGTTATCCTGATAATAAACTAAGATAGATAAATAATAGTACCAGTATTCACTGATGTTAGTAATTATTATATACTTCATCGGTAACATAAATATAGAGCTCTATAAGTTTTTAAAATAAGACATTTATGTTCAATTCAGACAAAAAGACTTTCCATTACAAGGGCTTTATAAAAAAAAATTTAACCTACAGTATCAATTTTTTCAATATATTGAAATAGATTTTTGTTAAAGTCATTAACAGACCGGGATCCCTGGTCCAAATTTTTTTTTAATTACTATCAAGCTAATTTTTCGTGAGTAGCTTCATTTCGATGTGACGCCCAACAATTTCGTATTCCAAAAGTTTGATTGTGGTAGCTAACAGACGTAGCAAGGATATACCGGACCGGGAAGGAAACATCGGGATAACGTACCACGCAATTTGTAGGACAATATGACTGTTCAAATACATAAATATTAAGTCCAGAGATAAGGATCAGGGTTCCCGTACTATAAGTGTCATACATCGATAATATTAATTTTAATATTGTCAAATATTATTGTCTCGTAAAAATAAACATAATTAAAAAAAATGTTCTTCAAAAAACTAAAATTCGACTTCGCGGTTTCAATAGTCGACAAATCCATAAAAAGTGTAAAATTATAATTATAATCAGATTTCAAAACTTAATTTCAATAAATATTCATAGAACATTCAATGATAATAATAATAAACCTTAATATAAATAAAACGGAACAACAATGTTTTCTTTTTGTCCTAAGGTTACGTAATGTACGTAATGTACGGTAAGCCATTGGCCCAGTGACCACAGTCGTTGAGAGTCGCGACTCGAAGCATAGCGATCGAAGTGCGGCGCCGGCGCATCTTGCGTGACCAACATTGTGTCTAGAGGTTCTAAACAAACATTTGTATTCGTAAAAATTTAAATTATTTTTGTAGTTTTGAGTGTAACATTAATGTTAAATTATAATTATGTTGTGTCGAGTTATGTCATGTCGAGATACATTCTGTTATATTTTAATTAATATAACAGAATGTATCTCGACATGACATAGCGGTAATTCGATGATTTTATTTAGTTTTATTATGTGTACATAATTTTTAATTAACTAATCAAAAGTAAAGTTAAAAAAAAGTACAATTCGGATAAAAGTACACAGTAGTTTTTCAATTGATTTATTTATTTTTATTTATTTTATTTGGTTTGCTAACAAATGTAACAATAATACAACCTTATAATACATCTTATACATAACATATGAACAAATGTTACATTCAAATTATAAGCAAACACCACTTGCATATAATATATGTACCTACTTATAAATAGGCACGCAAAATTTATTTCATTGTATTTAACACTTTTTTCCGATAATTAGTGAGAGAATCCGCAAATATGTCTACAGAATCGTGGCATTCGTTAAATAACTTGCACAGGCGGGGAACAGGAGAAGAGGAGCCGAGTACAGTCTACATCTGTAAGCTAGTGTCAACACTTCACAGGAAAAATAAATTTCGTGACCGAGTATTTAGTATTTCTATTCGATTCAACTAGACGCCCTATAATATTTACCTTTGTTGAAATTTTTTCCTAGCCTATTTTGTTCCTAGGTTTCTCATTTAATTGAGCCTAATTTAAGTATTATCTCTACTAAAATATACTACAAAACTATTATTACGCAGCCATACGATCTAAATAGGAACACAGTTGCAAAGAAAAAACATTTCAATTTATACCATTAGCATCTTCAAATACATTACGATTACATCACAGTGATGTGAAGAAGTAGAATATAAAAAACGTATATAAGTAGTACGGTCCTAAGTTGTGCAAGTGGTCATCTCAATGTGCGAATTACATCACCTCACACCCTTCACTGACACACAAATAGAAATGAAACAAATTGAGCAAATCACTACACGTGTAAATAATCACCTCGTCATGATAACGCACCAAATATTTGTGTAACCCGTAGACAACTCTCTTGAGTCTAGAGAACATGTTTGTAAAGTCATTAACCGAGTTAGTAAATAATGATTTAACATTAATGCAATAGTATGTAGATAAAAGTCGATTAAGTTGTTCTCCAGGGGACTTACTATGAATCTTGACATTCGAATGTCACTGTCAAAAGTTTGATAGTGACAGCGACCATAATATATTTCTTAAATTTGACAACGACATCAAAACCGAACATTCAATGTGGAAATTCATAGTAAGCCCCCTGATGCTAGACCCTATTTAAGATTTATTTAAAGTCTCTCCGTGGATTAGCCGCGACAGCGTAACGAATAAAAAAGTTGCATTTATATATTAGAATTTAATAGGCTTAGAATATTACAACAGGCAATCGTCAAAGGTTTCAAAGCTATAAAACAATTAGTTCTATAAAATGCGGACAGTATAAAATGATAAAATTTCACAATATAAAACGCATTTGAAATAGACCGTAACCTCTTTATAGTTACAACAAACTGTGATCAAATGAACGTAATTTTGTTCAACTAAAGACTTTATTTCCAGGTCATTAGACATTCTGTAATAAAATATTCTAAGAAGAGACGTCAATTCTAATGTAGAAAGTAGCGAATTAGCAAAATTAACCGGTTCAGAGCTGACCATTCGATCGTATCGGAATCGATATCCTTATGTCACTTAACATATATGTACGTATTTGGATAAAAGCGAAATAACATTAAATCATTTGACTGCGCGTGAGGTCTATCGGTTAATATAATCATAATATAATCCTAACACGTGACAAAATAATACAACAACTAAACAATAAATTGTCTTACTAATAAAAAATAAATACGAGAGTAGGGATGGATATTTCTGGATGTTGGTAAATCACGCCATAATGGCTAAAAGGTTCTGCATGAAAATTGGCAAACAGATAGATTTAAAAAGCAAGCCTGAAAACACAATTCAAAAATTTCGGCAGAATCGATTCTCGAATTTCTGATCGACAAGGTCTGTCATCTAATTGATCATAACACTACTGATACCTAGAAATTTAAAGATGAGACTGAATTGTTGCTTCAATATAACATAACTAGAAACCTAATTATAATTAGATTTCTAGTTATTTTCATGTTCTGTTTATGTTTATTTGGAAGCACAATAAAACTAAGCATAGTTAAATAAACATTACGAAGTTATTTGGAGAGTAAATGTTATGCGCTTCTGTTTCATAAGACCGTGACCTTGGAGCAACGTTTACGTTAAGAGTTTCCTACGAAGGTAAGCACATTTCGACAGACTTACAAATTAATATTATTTTATGTTAATTTGATTTAGTTTTCATGTTACATAATATATATTATCTTAATAATGTGATATATTTAATTTATAAAAAATACAATTACTTGCCTATCATTATTTTCGAAAGCATGGAAAATTTAAAATAAATATTGTATTGTCAGCTTGTGATAGAAAAAATAAAATGGAAATAGGTATTTTTGCCAATTACCTACTTTAAACTAATATTTATAAGTATATAATTAATATAATCATAATATTAGTTTTATAAAGAAATAGAAAATAACAAATTTAAAGCAACACGTTTTTGTCCGGTCAAATTCGGAACCTATTGCGCTACAGTTGTATACACTGCCTAAAATAATCTTCATTAGACAATTTAAACCCACCATTTGCAAATCTTCATTATAACAAATTCTATTTTCACGGGCATAAGGAAGACACAGCTTAAACCATTATACATGATGGAAATCTTTACACGGTATAATAAATGAGTACACGCCTTTCAATGGTCATTACTTACTTTTAGTGCGCTTTCACAATAGCGTTCTGAATGCTCGTATTTTCAGTTAATAGTTCAGAACTAAATCTATTTACCGAAAGTTTAACACCTCTTAGACTTTGAACACAGTCTTTTAATCAAGGAGATAGTAGGTTCCTTGTAACAGATTTACATGTATTTCAAATGTTCTAATGTGGTATATATTATACAGTTAAATTTAATTTAATATTTTTATACTCTTGCAATATTTTTTTAAAACGAAGTACCTATATGTAATTATGTATCCTTCAATGGAAAAGCTATATAACACATAAGAGCACCGAAGTGAAACCGCATTCACAATTCATAGCGTACGTGAAACGTAACTAGTTTAGAATAATCTGTCAAATCTTGTATGAGCTTTCGCTTTTAACTTGGAGTGACGTCATCACAAGCTTAACATAGTACCTGATATTTGTAGTTTCATTATTTGAAGCGTGTTATTGTGTTGATTTCGTTTAAGGTTCTGAACCGTTAAACGAATGTCTTTGTCCTTCTGTCTGCCAAATTTGAACAAATTAACATAAAATTATAATTCATTAAGATTAAATCTGAAAGTCGACAATTATAAGTTATATCACTTGAAATACTAACATTGTAACTATCACTTAGCAGATTCTTTTAATTGTTTTTGTTTTCACGAGTACCTTTATATTACAAATCTTGTATAAATTTTAGCCAGTTTGCGCTTTCGAAGATTATCTGTAATTTAAAATTAATTATTTGCGGGTTACTCAACTATAATTATTCATGCGTTCCTTAAGTATTTAATTAGTTTTTTATCCACCTGATGCAATATTAAAATGACCTTCTTAAAATTGCTAAAGCGACGAGAGAAAATCCCTGCCTCCTATTAAGCAAATATATAATTGGAAATGTCCCCGGTTAATGTTACCTCAGCCTACTCGGACGGGGATAGAAGGCGTGACTCTATAAATGCATGTGTTTTTTTTTCTTTTTATACAATATGTACTTACAAAGAATCATGCTTTATTCCCCGAAGGAATAGACAGAGGTGCATCACATCCATATTTCGCCAGATATATTATTTTATATAAATACAAAACAAGTATTGGAAAAATTCAAACCGACGAGACTTGAACCCGCGACCCTGCCGTTCCGTGTGCAATGCTCTGCAATTTGAGCTACGCGGGTGGACGTCCCTGAGATCGAATTTATCCATTACCCGTTAACATGATGACGTCATGAATATATTATGTTGGGTCCCATATAATAGGGGAGGAGTCTATTGGTATCAAGCAGGCACATTTGTTTTCAAACTCCGGGTTAATACTGAGAATTTCATATAATTTAGCCGGTCCGGTACATCTTGCGCACCAGTCATATACAATTTTACCTCTTCTTAAATGATTTTATCACTGTGCAGAAGTGTGGGATGCTTTCGTGACGTAACTTGGTTTATATTATTGTACCATACCCGCCCATACTATGTGTGGTCGGCACCTAATAGTCTACACTAGCTCGTAAAGTAAGTGTCGTAATAGACAATCGGGAACATAATATATCTTGTATGGTGACCTCTATTTAACGAGGTACAAAATATTGTACAAAATAAATATGTTTTTGATAAGGTCAGCTGCCATATCGATGACAGGTGTTATTGGGTATTTTTTAATAAAATAATTAGAATATAAAGCTCAGAATTGTTGGTCCATCCAAAATGGTGTATGGAAATGGAAGGTGAATCAGTAAGAAAAGTGTGTAGAGTATTTTAAAATTTGAAAATGTCTGGAAGAACGACCTGGGTCGGTAATTTGGTGGTTGGTTTTATTTTTTAATTCGCGTTTATCCAGTCATATATAATAGTATGTATATACAGATAAACTTTAAGACAACACTTTGCCGATATTTAAATTTGAATCCAGACTTTTTTTTTTTAATTCGACACATTCGATGACGTCGTCATTGACTATAACCGTGCAATCTATAATGAATATGTGTCAAAATTCAAGCTTTTCATTAGAATCCCGGTACTCAATTTAAACCAGCTTATTTAAAAAATCTATTAAATTTAACTTAAGTGGAATACTAGTCAAGGTTTAGGAAGACTAATAAACTAGGTGCAAAAAGTACTCCAAATACAGAATTTGATTGATTCATTGCTCTGAATTAAATTATATACGTGTATGGATAATGTATGAAGCACTGTCACCGTATGTCCAATACAGGCTATTTTTTAACTAGCAAACTTCTAATCAGGTCTGTATTAGGCAAATGGTGCAGTTCGTTGAATTAGGACTTCTTTTTATTTGATTTAACGATCCACCGTCTTGACATGGATGAAATTTATTGAGATTTTAAAACATCATCCTAATTGTTCATGCTTCCAGAAGCTTTCAAAAAAAATCATTTGAGCAAATGTTATTAATGTAAAAGAATTTCGAAAATCATTCAAGTAGTTTCAGACTGTATTAAATACAGACACAAATAGAATAATACAATTTTTTTCCATATATAATATTGGTCTTTATTATTTTATTGCCGCGATGGTTCAAGAATCAATATAAATACAATTTTATTGTGTTTTCAATAAAATTTTATTTATATTGATTTTTGAACCATCGCCATTGTAATTTACCAGTGAGATATAAATATGAAAGATAAAAGAGTAGTTGAGGTTATGATTTAATTAGGTTATAATTATAAACTTTATTTTATAATTATGAAATTTATAGTGTCATTAAACACCTTTTAATCTCTTCAGAGTATGGTTTCAATCAGAGGTTTAAATCTTAGATTTTATAGTTCATAATTAGTTTATTTTTATATTAAAGGGATTTATGATTACGATTATAAATTTAATTATTCGTAAACACTTTAATTAATTAATATTTAAATATTTAACTCACTAAAAGCGTGTCGACAACAGTTAACTTTAAATTTATACTGTATGTAGGATCGTAACTCATTATTATTTAAAACTTAATTAATGTTAATATATTAATTAATAATACGGCACTGTGTGTGATATATGCATGCCTATGTAGATATATGTATAGGCAATTAAAGTGTGTCATTGCGACATTTAACTTAAATTTGCAAATTTAAACCTTGCAATTTTTATTTCATAAAATTACACATATGGTGCAATTCCGTGTAATTGTATTGCAATTTCTTGCCAAGTTTTGAGCACGTGCAATAGTCTTATTTATTTTAATGAAATAACATAAAATTGTTACAGCACACACCAGAATTAATTTGATTAAACTTGGGTACAAATAATACATACTTTTTTTTGTCCCGTTTAACTAAGAGTTTCAAATGAATTTGTAATTTTAATGCATAGCTAATCAATTAAATATTGCAGCTTAATAATTCTAATTTAGAACATTTTCTAAATTAAATACCGATAAAACACTAAAATAAATTTAGATCGCACTAAAATATTTTAGGTTAAGCAAACTTATGTTGTACGATTTTAGTAATAAGTTTCAATATAATAAAATGATAATGATTTCCTTGAAAATGTCATAAAGTAGAACTTAATTTAAATATTAATTGTGTGCTAAAGTTCTACAATTATGCGCGCTACGTTATCGCACGTAGCACAACGACCTCCGTAGCCGCTACGATGTTTCAGTACAAAAGACATCAACGAACATACACTGAAGAAAATAGTATCCATTTCTTTAATTTACATGAATTTTCATAATAATTTTATAACAATACATATTATAATATTATTTAAATGGGTTTAAGTAAAGCGGTAGCATTAAACCCTGCTCTTTACATTATCATTCGCGAAAAAATATTTCACAGTAAATAAGTATATGAAATACATGACATGAATTCATCGTTTAAAAATGTTTTATGTAAATATAAATAAATAAAAAAAAAATTAAATTACCTTATTATCATCATTGTTCTCTCCTCACTGTCCAAATAATGTCCAAACACAACACTTATACCATGGGGCACAAAACGTCACAATATTCAGTGTTCAAGTTAAGCTCAAGCTCATTATAAGGTACTATAAATGGTACGTGCTTGCGGTGGTACGGCGTGTTTGGTACTGAAGCGGTACGCTGCCGGCGAAGCGTCGAAGCCTGCGGATAAGCCTGCGCTCGATGAAAGTGTTCGATGCGCCCTCGGCCGCTACAGAAGGACGCTGTGATGCCATCGCTTTTATGACGTAGTACTGTTCAGTCTTACTATGCACGATGATAAAAAAATTGGTTCAGCATGTGAAATTATTTATTAACATATTTTTTAACGAGACATATTTATGAATGTTACAAATTTTGAATGTTACAAACTTATGAATGTAAGAAATTATTGTGTAATTATTATGAAATTTTTTAATTCATTTTTTTAATTTATTTTATAAATGTTACAATTTACAAATGTATTACATTTAAAAAAGTAACAAATTTAGAAATTTAACATTAAGTTATTTTTTTCGAATGTAATATTCAAAATGTGCTTATAAATTATGTTGTAAGTTTTAATTGGGATATTTTATTTTAAGAACATTCAACCAAAAAGGTACTTAAATCTTAAAATATATAAATATTTGACCCATTGCTAGTTGTCCTTGTTGGGTGCCATTTATATCGCGAAATTATTTATTTGCTTAAATTACATGCAAAGGAACGAAGAATTGTTGTTTTCAAAAAAAGTTGTATATCTATTTTATCTTATTCTTCAAAAACTCATGTCTCTCAGAAAGAATCAGATATTGAAATAAAATTATGAAATTAAACTCAAGTTGTCTATGGAAGACCGCCTGAGGTTTGGTTCTGCTTCTGTTTTTGGTATTTCTGATAGTTGCTAATTCGTTAGACACTTCAGCAATAAAAAAATATATCTACTTTGGAATTTTGCAGCGACCCGCCCCAGCTTCTCACGATATATAAATCATAAATATAAACTTTCATTATGAACCACTTCGTTGATCGGTAAAAACCGTATGAAACTCCGTTACTTTTTTATTTTATCGCGTTCAGACAGACAGACACAACCGAGAAATTTTGTTTAATGTAGAAATGAGTGTGGCGTATAAGTTTACTATCATTATTTATAGTAACTAAAGCGGGAATTAACCTTTTTAAGTTATTTTTTTTAAAGACAACGCCCGCTCTAGGGAACAATCCCTGTGTCGCGGGGAGCTTTACAAACATGGAACTAACGAACACAAAGTACACCCAGACTAGAAACAAATATCTATGAATCACACAAATATTTGTCTCGTGTGGGAATCGAACCCACGTCACCCAGCACGGCGATGTAGTGGCGAGGCGACCACCTTAACCACTGCGCCACGGTGACAGTCAAAAAAAAGTAGATCATATACACTTGTAAATATTGCATTATACACATTTGTGTGTGTTAACCAGGCATATTTTCAAACCACGGACAGAGAATGGCGGGACAGAAAACCAATTAATACCATTTTTGCCTGACATGGAAATAGAAACCTGCGCAGTAGTTTTATTATTTTGTATGTTTGTGCTTGCCTGCGTATATATTATTTCCGTGTACATGACATGGCTGTGAAGCCTTGCCATCTTTCAATACCATACAAACATAACGCGGAACTTCAAATGAAAGGTTATCTCTGTATACAGACATATAGAATTTATAATTATACTCGTTAGAACAAAATGCATACACATTTTGTTCTAACGAGTATAATTATACATTCTAGATTAAAATAGAAATGCATCTCGTAACAGTCTGCATCTGCTGTTACAACTCAATTATTACGTAATAAGATGGTTTTTTAATCTAAGGGTGTGGTGGACAGTTGTAAAGCAATTACGTCAACTGAGTGCAAAGCAGATCATCACCATCATCATCATTAAAACCCATAAACGTCCCACTTCTGGGCATGGGTCAAAGCAAATGCTTCTATGTAATTACCATTGATTCATTATTAAGTCAGCATTTAGGTTTGGATGGTTATGAAAACTTAGCATTATGCCTTTCATTTCCGAAGAGGGCCGAAGTAAATCTTATACAAATTTCACCAACTATACCAGATCCCTTAAACTAGGGGGCAAGCCTATTTTCATTAACCCTGCACGATTTCAGATTGCATTTCAGATTTTAGAAAAATCCGTTGTGTAAATTTTCGTTTTACTCCGACCCAAGATCGAACACAGGACCTTTTGGACTTAGATAAGATACACACACATATTTTTTAATTATTATATGTACCAGTATAAATTGTATTCATCTTTTGACACATTGAGATTTATATTTAGAACCGAAAGTTGTTCCTATTGACATTTAATGTAATTTATAATGTAGTAACAATTTAGATATTTAAATTATTTTCATAAAAGCTCAATCAAGGTGCCTAAAACTATCTAGAATATATTTGTATTAGTTCAATTAAAATAAGCTTTTACAATCTTACAATAAAGTTGAAATTTGAATTCCCAGAGCACTAAATCATGCTACGCCTTCGCAGTATTGTTTAATTAGCCATTGATTTTTTTTTGTTATTTCTTTGTTCAATTATGAACCATACATTTTTGCTTGGCAATTACACTTTGTGCTGAAATATTACATACCATCACGCCCCGAAAGGATAAGCAGAGGTGAAGCATCCCACATTTCGTGAGTTATATTTGGTCCCATGTAATAGGCAGCGAGCCTATTGCTATGAACCGGATACATTTCCAAACTCCGAGCTGATATTTAAAAATTTCAGAGCAGACAATCCATGCCCGTTCTAGACATCGAACTCATACTTCTTGCCAAGCAGTTTCGCCGCGTCGGCAGTTAGTCTCGAATCGAGATCTTTTAAATAATCAAATGTTAATTATTAATTCTCAATATTCATATAATCTGATGCAATGTTCCCGTTAGTTTTGTTCAATAGTAATTTTTAGTAGGTGCTTGTAAGTGATGCAAAAACACCGACGGGTCGAACTTCAAAGTGTTCCGTAAATAAACATTTATTTTACCGTTATGCAATAGAAGTTATTGCTATGTGAACTAATACGAATAACACTGTTATAAATCTAAAAGCAATTACAATTTGCGTCGCATTTGTTTTATGAAGAAATTTCGAACTAAAAATAGAACCGTGAATAAATAGCCTTTCCAGCCTCAATAACAAAATTCATAAAAACAGGTAAGTAAGTAACGCGCTTAACAAATCATCGTAATCTTCTTATCAGCGCAATGACGTCTACTGCTGGACATAAGCCTCATCAATTTTCCGCCACCGCAAGCAATTTTGTGATTTTAAAACACTGTTTTGTTTAGCTTTTTTTGATGACAAGAATAAAATTAATAATGAATATGTGGAAAATTTAGTAAAAGAAAACATAATATTTAATAATGGTGGTCTTTGATAGTATACTTCATTTTTATAATGTACAAGAATATTAAGTGCCAAGGACTCCGAGCACAGCAATCCCGTTAAAACTTAAAGATATGTATGACATTGCTAACTGCAAATCAAAGTTATTTACTACTGCCTTCTTAATGATATTAAGAAATAATGTAGGGCAAATTTGTTGCGGTTTCAAGACCCTTTCAATTACTTCATACAAAAAACAGAATTTACAAAGACAGGTACTAAAGGGCCATTCATAAATTTCATAGAGAAAGCATCTAAATGATGACAGGAAAGAAATTCACATAGAAGCAGTTATATGGGAGCGTAAAACCGCAATTACTGAATGTAAAGGAAGCCATTCATGCGTGTGAATAAATTATAGTTTGAGGTACCTACACCATAAAATGAAGAATTGATGAATCGCTTATTGTAACGACCAATAAATTTGGTACATAAGCTTATGAGAGTTGGAATGCATGAGTGTAGTAAGACTTCTAAGTTAAATTAAGTAAGTATCCCTTTAGAAGACCGTGATTTCAAATATTAATTAGGCATCTATTTGCTATGCTGGCAATAGGAAAGTGTCCAGAAAAACGGTCATCGTTTTAAATGCTTACACGAACATTATGCTCTTGATCCCTTCATAAGTTATGACTAGGTATCTAAAGTTTAAGAATTTTCATCATCATATTGCTTATCATCTTAAGTGTTTTAATAAAAGATATTAATTTTTTTTTTTTGACTGGCCTGTTGGTCTAGTGGTTAGTGACCCTGACTGCTAAGTCGGAGGTCGTGGGTTCGATCCCCACCCAGGACAAATCTTTGTGAGATGAGCATAAAGGTTTGTTCTGTGTCTGGGTGTCATTTATCTATAATATGTATGTATTTACAAAAAAAAATGTATTTAAGTAGTATATCAGTTGTTTAGTACCCATAACACAAGCAAATATTTGGGGGCTTACTTTGGGACTAGATGGCGCTGTGTGAATGTGGTAGAATATTATATTATATTATTATAGAATATTATAAATTGAAATAAAAAATCTTCCAATCATCCAAATTAGTAAGGAAATACATGAAAATTGGAATACTGATGTTATATTTTGTCCAAATTTACTTTTTCTTGAACATCCAATAAATTGATAAAGCGTGATATGTACCAATATTGTTTCTAGCTTTACATAACAGTTTTACCCTCTGATGAGCAGTACGTTTCTTTGCCACCTAAGTAACACAAAAGAAGTGATATCCTGTAAGAGTTAATTTCATGGCAAGTTTAACATTCTGCAATACAACAGTGGGTGATCACGTTGCATTCGAAAACGGATCATTGAACACGGTTTCTCAACACATCCATAATCTCATTAAACGTGGATAACAATAAAATGATAGTTATGTGAGCGGATCGAATAATTCGTCACTCGCCATGGTATCGATTACGACACGAATGATCAGTCACTCGGGTTATTTATACAACGAGAGTCGAACATGCAATGATAGACGTTTTCGTAACAGCAGATGCAACTGTCTTCAAACTGCTTTTTATTGAACTCGAGTCCTTAATAGTTGCGCTAAATCGGTAAACTGTTATCTGTGTCAGTTTCGACACCACCGTTCAACATCTTATTTATTTTTGTGGATAATTGAAATGAGATTTCCTTATCAGTTGATGGTTCTCGTACTTGAAGCAGTACCTACTGCGCAGAGGTGAGAAATCGTCGGCGAATGTTGTTAATTTATAAAGCAGAAGTTTAGGATGGATTTATACGCTAATGTCTCTCAAAAATACGTAAACGAATGCTTCTTTTCTGAAGAATCTGTATTCGTAATCATAAACATGAGTGTTTTAAATATTAAACATACTAAACCTTGAAGTTATTTTGGTGCTAGAGCGACGAACTTAATAAGTACTGCGATTTGTTAAGCATCTCAATTAATAAAAAAAATCTGTTGAAAGATTAGCTAATTTGATAATTGCAATAAGTACGCATATTTCGTATAAAATTACTATCATCATTTATCCACACTTTAGAGGCGGATAAGGAAATTAGCAGTGTTTAATTAATTTTGATGTGCAAATTATTATTTCCCATAAAAGCATACAGTAAAAATAACCATGCCATTTGATAGTAAAACCTTCACGTTGTTACCAAATACTTAGAACAATATGTTTTCTAAAATTTCTTATTAAATGTTGTGCATCGACCTTTCTCGATTATGCGAATTTGTGAACTTTCACATGAGATCACGTGCCTCTACGCCCTCTCTAATCATTAATACGTTGTGTTAGGTTGTTCGGACGTATTTGGATATAATATTATGTTACAATAACTATATGTTAATATTATATTATAATATGTAGAATAGAAAGCGAAAGTGCCGGGCTTGTCTGTTAGGGTGTGCTCCGGTCTATTGAACTGTCTTTAGAGCGGAAATACATATCGTATCGTTTATAAATAACATGGTGCAATGGACGACTATTTGTTATATTATATTTTTTAAAAATACTTTCACGACTAGTATATATATAATTAAATGTTTTAAATCGCGTCTACCATGTATATTATATTTTAAGGATTCATAAATAGCTTATTTTATTTGCCGAATTAAATTGTTTGATGAGTTAGCCCGCGAAAATGATCAAAACTTCGGGCAATGAATAAGGTGTTTATTAGGTATAAGGTGTAGACGCGGCACTGATCTCTACCAATGGTCATAAAATACCCGTGAAAAGACCAATATTGAGATGGAAGGATGACATCAAAAAAGTGTCAGGCAGCAAGACTCTCACAGCGTAAAACCGGGTTTTTCTTTTAAATAGCTGAATTTCATTTTACACATGCCAGCCGTATGAGGATGTAGGACGGTTATGTGGGGCTGGCCTGAAGACGACAGAGGGTCAGTATACCCACAGAACAGAGATAGGTTTAGGATATCTACTAAAACCCCTGTGTACACCAACAATTCGTGGTTTGTGGTGTGGGCCGCCCGTACCTAGTATGACATTAACGGCCCATTTAAAGAAGGCCTATAACCTAACCAACTTCATCATCATCGTCATTACAACCCACAATAGTCCCACTGCTGGACACGGGTCTTCTTCAAAGATGGTGGAGAGAATTTAGCCTTCTATACCACGCTGGCCAGACGAATTGGTTTTGTTTCGAATTTTCCTTTACTCGCAGTGATCTTGTCTGCTAAAGGCGAATCCCTTAGTCGCCTTTTACGACACCCACAGGTTGAAATGGCTTAATGACATTTTTTATTCTAAATCCGTCACTAAACTAACTAACTATTAGTAGAAAAATTATAAAGAAGGTGAAGCCCCCCATCATACAAGTAGTGTTTAAAAACTAACCTATTAATACTGTGAAAAGTCAAAGGTAACAGAGCTACTGACTTCGAAAGGTATTCAAACTTTATTAGGTTATAACTGCTTCTGAATGCCCAAAGTTTACGTCATTAAAATTCATAGAGTTTTGGCGCCTATTCTTTCCCGCTAATTTAATAACCGGTTAATCTTTATGTTTATTTCCATAAACTACTGTTATACCATGTAGATGCTAATATAACATATTATATGCCTATATATAGCCTTTATACAAATATTCATAAAACCGAAAAGTAAGCGTAAATTGCTATTTAATTCATTGTATTGACGTTTTAGTTTTCTCAATGTCTTTTTGGGATCTTATAATAGTTTTCTGTATTAAAAAATCGGTCTATAAAATACAATATATGTCCTGTTATGTCTCAATCCCACAGAATTCCTCATGTTAAGAAAAAAAATCTGCTAAATATCATCCTATCAATGATTACATAAACCTGTAATTTACATAAATAAGATCTACAATATTAATTACCTAAAATTTAGATTATACTGAATTTTTATCTGTAATCAACTTTAGTTACTATAATCATACCAATGACATAATTCGCGAATATATACATACATAATTAATTTTATCGTTTTTACGTTCGACTTTTACCAAACGAATTAGTATTACGTCAGGTCATGTGATCGACTGTTTATGTGGGAGTTTGGTAACCTCGTAACAACGGCATCTTTGCACATCCGCTCAAGTTAACTTCTTCAAGCGCCACAGCTCACAAAACACATTTAAATTACGACTGACTGAGTCAGTGTGGCACAAATTTATCAGAGAGTCCACTCGGAATATCGACAATTGACTTATATTTTGAATAACCGAAGATAATTAAATTCTGGCACTAGTCTTGTTATGTAGTTTATGTATGCTGACTGTATAAAAATAATGTATAAAACCCTGAATAAAATGTTGAGATTCCGAGTAAAAGATTCTAAACCCGCGTTCTAGGTGTGGTCATTCTGTTAATAGCTTAGTGACTAAAATATCCAGAGCTTTTTAGAGAATGGACTTTGCAGCGGACCATTGTCTGTGAGTGATTTTCATTTTAAATATAATTAAAAAACAAAGGTAACTCTCGCACATATCAATATTATTCATTTAATAATTTTTATCATTTTAATCAATACGGTATTTGTATTTTTAAATGCATTAAAATAGTATTTTTTAAATTAATAATCATAATTATACGGTCACGCACGGGAAATGCAACTTTGGTCTTGAATAAACGGCATATAATAATATTGGATGACGTTTACTACGTGCCTCTATTTAGCCAAAACTTAATTGGTTAAAAACTCGCTACGTTGCTTCGCTGCCAACGTTATTGATAGATGATTACGTAAATTGCACCTAATATTCAAGATCTTCTTAAAATTTATTAGGCATGATTGGATAGCTTTGGATAGAATACACGATTGCAAAACTTGATAACTACCAATTACGGCAATCAATCACTAGTTTTGGAAGAACGAATACCGTAAAGTTCTGGGCCATTTTAAAGGCATCGTTAAGGCCCAGACTACACCAAAACAAGACGAGAAGAAAGGATATCTATACCCCTTTTGAATTCATCATCATCATCATCTCAGCCTATTGCAGTCCACTGCTGGACATAAGCCTCTCCTAACACGCGCCATAACACCTAATTAAAAATTGAATCAAGAAAATAAAATATAAAATTTAAATAATTTAAATTATAAAGAGATAAAATTTGTGAGTTTGTGTGTGTGACGTTGTAGGGGGGTAATCTCGGCATCTCCGAAACCGATTTTCAAAATTCGTTTAGTGTTAGATAGCTCATTTATCAAGGAAGGTTATAGGCTATATAACATCACGCTACGGCCAATAGGAGGTGGCAGTGGCCAAATAAAGAACGACGGGACCGAAGCCCCGCGCGCCTTCTATGTATTATACTTTCAACCAGAATTTAATTTAAATATAAACAACATGAACACATGAAATGATCCCGGTTGATGACAATAGGCTCGCCCCCTATTTCATGGGACCAAACATAGCTGGCGAAATGTGGGTGTGAAACACCTCTGCCTATCCCTTCGGGGAAAAAGGCGTGATGCTATATTATGAACACAGAACACACTGCTCAGTGCACGTCTAGGATTTGTTTCTAAAGCTTCCCCTCTTTTGCATCTCATCACACAATAATAGCCAATTTTTTTGTCTTCTTCAAAGATAGTGTAATATATGTGTCGCAGTCAACTGGTTAAATTAGACGTTTAATTGAGATCTTACTGCCGCATTCAGACGTCAATTAGCAGTACCTAATCTGTTATTAATACAATTTTTTCATTGAATAATCGTCTTGAGGCGTATAGACTTAAGTATTACATATTTATACTAAATAAACTTTAAAGTTAAGTCTCTGAGTACGGCATCAGTTAGCAATTTCACTATACAGTGCCTTTTAACTAGCGGCATGTATGATATTTGCCATTCAATTAAACAGCTGTAGTTCCCTCTTTCTGCCACCTGGCGCTGAAATCCACGCACTGTCAAATTGACCGTGTAAAATAGCGCCGAAGCTTGAAGCTATTTAAAATGTTTATTTTCTATAAGAAATACTTTTACTTATTTGTTCATGCAAGCATTCCAAGTCAAAGTTAATTAGCTCACGAAAATGTCAGAAGTATTTTCAATATATATATGCCAAAATATTTGTGTAATTCGATATTACATATTTATATTATCTGGTTAATGCGCAACTTGCCGTAAGACCGCTTTAAACTTGATATTTCACACTCGCCTTGTGTAAAATTTATGACATCGGTTTCCTTTAAAACAATTATGTAGAAATCAATATGGCTATTAATCATCTCGTCTCTATAATCTTAGACGATTCGTTGCCCATAGAATACGGTATTAAATTACGTTAGTAATGTTATGAGTTAAAAGCTTAAAAGTATGGTAAAAAGCCTGAATTTGTCGTATATGTGAATAAATGGCAGTCGTTTTTTCCGAAAACTATAAGTTTTCTTAGGCGTAGGTAGTCATAATCTATACATTTTTTTTAAAGCTGATGAGTTTCTTTATTTGCTTAGGAACTACTGATCCGAATTGAAAAAATGTTTAAGTGCTAGATTTATTAAGAAACATCACGCTACGACGAAAAGGAACTGATTAGTAACCAAACAAAGAAACACTAGAGCGAAGCGCAGGGCAACAGCTAGTATTATAACGTATATGCAAAAGTGAGATTGTATGTTTATTTGTGCGTTTATTCCGCCTTATACTTTAAGAAATTTTCCTTTATATAGACTTTATATACCTAGGTGTCCCACCCTGGAGTCAAATATATAAGAACAACCATTGAACAAAAGATCTTAAGCACCACGTTCACGTTCTAGACCAGTTTTATTGTAAATTTGTTTGAAATTCTAAAACCTATTAGAGTCATGTTCTGATATTCGATTATGTTTAACATCGTGACAATAAATTCGTGCATTGATACCATAAATAACTCAAGAACTTTATCTGTTGTAAAATATTTTAAACAATCTAATTACCTACGTAAATCATTCGGGTGTGTTTACATTTACAGATAAAATCGCTCAATCGCAATACAATGTACAATGTACCGCTATGAAAGTGTTGACAACTGCATTCTTTGATTTTTCAACTTCACATTCATGGCTAATTTACGTTTTCACAGGTCACAGCATATCTAGTTAAATAATTTTAATAAATTGAACTACTGTCATTTTGTGTTATTTGTCATAATAATGTGGATTGGGCATACATATGGAAGCTACATCAATAGAAATACGAATGATTTTCATAATAATAAATAGTGAATATTTTTTGCTGTAGAATGAACTATTACTTATCATTAGCATATACATAGGTATGAGATACCGTACTGCCACCAATCGACGTGCGCAATGCCAGAGAAAGCCTGTTTTACCCTGCAAGAAAATCCCTACTGCTTGCATACTAGGCAAGACAATAATAAAGAACTACCAACTGCTCTTCTACTAGTACTGAGATGTTTCTTACGATAAGTCAAGGTTATGCAAAACTCGGCAAGGTGTCCATGATGGGTGACAATTTATGGTAATTTTATTCTCGAGCGTCTCCGGGCTTCGGAAGGCACGTAAAACTGTTGTGTCCAGGTTATTACTAATGTAGTTGGAAGCTTTTTCAGCTTTCTGGGCGACTTGATAAATCCCAACACCAGGGTCTGCCTCAAGCCCATACGATAAGAAGAAGACCAACTGGTCATCATCATCATTACAACCCATAAAAGTCCCACTGCTGGGCACGGGTCTCCTCCAAAGAATGAGAAGGCAATTTAGCCTACTATACCACGCTGGCCAGACGGGTTGGTATAGGGTTTGTATCGAATTTTCCTTTCTTGCTCTTGTCTACATAAGGTTACTCCCTTAGTCGCCATGTACGACACCCGCGGATTTAGATGGGACAGTGACATTATGAATTAATAATCCGTCACTACACGGACCAACTGGTAATGATGATAAAATATTAAAGAGGTAAATAAAATAAATGGATGTATCATAATATGGCTCTGTACTAAAAATAGCAGACGAATGTATATTATACATTATGTAATATAACTATCTTCTTAAGAAATATTTATTTTTAGAAACTTTATTTATAAGCGTATAATTTACCACTTGAGAACAGCTTGATTAATCGTACTTCTTAATTTTAACAGTAACTGCCGTACTCAGAGACGATAGTTAACTTTAAAGTTTATTTAGTAAAAACGTGTAATACTTAAGTCGATACGCTTAAAGACGATTATTCAATGAAAAAATTGTGTTAATGACAGATTACTGCTATTTGACGTCTCTTAGTGCGGCAGTAACTCCTTGACGAACGAAAAACTTGTCTTTATAATACTGCATCGCTCGATGCACTAGTTTACTTTATATCACTAAAGTGCACAATTGTTTTAGCACCCTATACAAAAGTGTACAAGCAATAATAGCATAGAACATGTTGACATGCTTCAGTATGACATATCGCACGTGCATAATATGTTCACAAGAACTTTGTCTCCCATTCATTATTAAACTAGGACAATTACCGTGTCTGCACGTCGACTTTATATTACCTTTTGTTCGGTAGAATTTTCGAAAGGAACATAAGGCTGAGTCTACGTTACATTTCTGTTTTATGTTTTAATAACGCATGCGCTAGGTTGTATACTTGCAATTCTGTTAAGACACAGCTACTATAACTTGTTATTAATGTTCAAGGTACAACTTACGAGTACTAGAAGATGCACGATGTCAAAAAAGGTTATCTTCCAAAATTAATATCAGAGAAGCACACGTAATAATTGCAAAGGTTTTATCTTTAGCATTTTCATAATCGATCAAATGAGCTGATATTTAGTTTATACTTATTTCACTTTCTTATTTTTGCTATTTATAGCTTCACTAGCTTCCACCCGCGGCTTCGCTCGAGTGTTATGCCAGTAAAGAGTAGACTTTATGGTATTCCAGACTTTAATCTATCTATGTGTCAAATTCCATACAAATGCACTCAGCCGTTCTAGCGTGGTTGAGTAACAAACATCCATTCATACATCCATCTAATCATCCAATTTTCGCATTTATAAGATTACTGCAGTACTCTGAGACGTTCCTTAACTTAAAGTTTATTTAGTGAAAACATGTAATACTTAAGTCTATACGCCTAAAGACGATTATTCAATGAAAAATTTGTGATAATGACAGATTACTGCTAATTGAAGTCTCTGAGTGCGGCAGTTAGTTCGATAAAATTTGAATAGGAGCGTGATGGATCATCATGGTTCTATTCAAACAAAGAAATGTTCTATGACAATGTCAAACTGAAGCATGCGGTAGGTGGGTTATAGTCACCATAAAGCATGTCAACCGTTCAACCAATAATTTAATACACCATTTGAATAAATCTCCATAGAAATTAATTATAATTAATTGTTATTTATTTTAGATTCGAGTAATTAATTAGAGAAAATATTACGTCACGCTTGTCAGCGAAATTGTTATGATAATATTTTTAATATTTAATAGAGTAATTCACAGCGTGACTTCATTATTATAATAAGGAAAAGTTAATTTAATATTTTAATCAATAATACTCTTTTATTATTGGAAAATCCTTTTTATAATTAATACCTAATGTGGGTACGTAATAGTTGTAATGTTCAATAATAACAACGGTCGCACACTGGCAGTTACATAATAATAATAATAATATTCTACCACATTCACACAGCGCCATCTAGTCCCAAAGTAAGCAATTATATTTGCTTGTGTTATACCCATAACACAAGCAAATATAATTGCTTACTTTACTGTACTAAACAACTGACATACTACTTAAATACATTTTTTTTTTGTAAATACATACATATTATAGATAATTTACACCCAGACACAGAACAAACCTTTATGCTCATCACACAAAGATTTGTCCTGGGTGGGGATCGAACCCACGACCTCCGGCTTAGCAGTCAGGGTCACTAACCACTAGACCAACAGGCCAGTCAATAATAAATACGCTCTAAGTACATGATGTAATGTAAATATTACCTTACACCAAATTAATGCCTTCATGGTGCGTTGACTGTCACTGTTAAGGAGGTCGCAACGCATCTAATATCACAGCGCCGAGTTACGTGGGTACGATTCCCACACGAGACATATATTTGTGCGATTCGAAGATATTTGTCTGTAGCGGTCAATGTTGTCGCCTCGACACTAATATCGCCCTGTAGATCAATTTCCACACGAAATAAATATTTGTGAGATTATTTTAACCTAATTATTTTAATTAAGCGGACATTATTTTAACCCAGAGTATTATAATCAAATATTTAGAGCGTACCAATTTACATTACGTAACAAATGAGAGTTTGAAGTTTTCCTCCACAAAAACTCATAACAGCTTCTAATTTGAAATTACTGACCTATACACAAAGGAAAGTCCACATTACCAAATACCTAAAGAACAACAACAAATATAATAATAACTGTTTAAAAAGTAAAAACGTAACCAAACGAGCAGGTTGCGAAACATACATCCTGTAGTAATAACTAGACAAAGGCTCTGTCAGTCATTAATCATTTCATTCATAAACATTATGGAAGCGAAAAGCTTCGACCTAGTATTAATATAGACGGCAGTAGAATTTGTATTTAATTTCCAAACATTATTTCAAACTTTCATACATAAATGGTCCATGTATTGACGGATTAAGAATACATAATGTCACTACTCCCTTTCAACCTGTGGGTGTCGTAAAAGCTTTTACGACACCCACAGGTTGAAAAAGAGGGTATAGGCTACTAATGGAATAACCTTATGCAGGCAAGAGAACTGCAAGAAAAGGAAAATTCGAAACAAATCCTATACCAACCCGCCTGGCTAGCGTAGTATAGTAAGTTAAATTCCCTCCACATTCTTTGGAGGAGACCCCAACACAGCAGTGGGACGTTAATGGGTTGAAATGATGATGTCATAAATCATTTCCGATACTCAATTGGGTGTCTCTTAACATTTAAGCTGGATCCATGTATATCCAGTCAGAAACCGAGTTTGACCTAAATCTTGTTTGGTTTGGTCACATGATCACTGACTGCGTGGCATTAAGAATTCCTTAATTCAATCCCCAAAGACTATTTAAATCATGTTTCGTTCAAATATCATTAACAATAGTTAATGTGTTTTGTTTAGTAAAACCGCAAGACACCTAGTTCTATCAAACACGTAGTAAAAACGAATCAAATAAATGTATAAAAATCTTAACTTCTCTTAGAAAACTTGTTTTCAAAAATGTAATAAATAAAAGACCCGTCTAGATATTATTAGTTTGAAGCCGCTAAGTTGTAAATAAATAATATCTACCTAGGTATACATTTCTTATATAAAACTAGAAGTCGCGCGGGGTATTGCTCCCGTAGTTCTTTGTTTGGCCACTGCTCAGCGCCTATTGGTAGTAGCGTGATGTTATATAGCCTATAATCTTCCGCGATAAATAGGCTATTCAACATTAAAAAAGTTTTTCAAATCGGGCCAAGTAGTCCTAGTAGGTCCTGAGATCCTAGCGTGCCGAACAAACAAACAAACTCTTCATTTATATAATATTAGTATACTCGCAGATAAAATAGGTATAATCTATAATTGTATACTTATACGTTATGTGTTCCTATACTTTACTCATTTAAAATAATGTGGTTAATTATGACCTTGGTGCTTTCACGTGAGGTTAAAAGATACTATATGAAATTTTATATGATGTTGCGTTATATATATTTTTAAGGTTATCTCAACAAAGAAATAGATATGTATTGGTAGTTCCGTGTATGAGTTTAACTAGTATCCTTGAATTGTATGCTTGTAAAGTTCCCATTGACACGTAGTACAGGAATTTCAAATATTAGCACAACATAATATAGGTAGTATCATACGTTAATTCTCACAAGGGTTGACAGAGGCACCCACATTTTGACAGCCTGGTGGTGGAGCCTTTGGTGACAAGTAATAGGAGGAAAGCTTAATACGAGTCTCCTGACTAAACTGGGAATTTTAGGACTTAAACCCAATACAATCTTCTATCCTACCCAGGGATCGAACCCAGGACCTCGTACGCATCAATCGTACACTCTTTCACTGCGCCACTGAAGCAATAAAACATTTATAAAATCAAACGGAAGCAGCCCTAACGTGTGATAATGTACTTCATGTCGAATCGAAATCGATAACTTAATTGAAGTAACACAATTTGACAAGTTGGCCAACATCGTATCTTTATTTCATCGAACTCATTTGATCGACTCGTGAACAGACAGATTAGATGGCTGCCATTGAAGTTGTCATGTTGTACAAGCTTGAGACAGCCCAATATCGACCTTGAGACTAAACAAACAAGGGACAATGGAAAGTAAGTACAGGTGTACAGGCTTTGCAGTTATGTCTTCACATTCCTTTGTTTTAATATGCGATTTCATATTCGCGTTTGAACGCTCGTCGAAACAAACGTATAAAAATACTTCTGAAATTACGAGTTGCTCAATTTCAATAATGTGAAAACATTTTACTGTATACTTTTACATTGTAGCGTCTGGAAACAGATTTTTTTATATTTTGCGGTAAATACGTCACGGTTTTGGCTCGGACAGTTCTGCATCGAAGATGACCAGATTATATTTAAGTATGTATGCTACTCCTCCATACTATCATTTGACGACAGACTAAATACCATCGTCCCTATTATACATCTGTAGCAGTCACTTAAATTTGGCCAAGACGAGACTGAATGTTATATAGTGCTAAAGTAAAGCTAATAACAAAATTAAACGTATGATCACAAGACACGCCTCCAACAATCCCTTTCCGAATAAATCGTGATACAAAATTATATCGATACATCGCGTTACGGCTGTGCAATAAAAAGATGATGAGTGCCGCACCCAATCACGATAGTTCACAGTACTTTAAGTAGCTACTACAAAATCTATACATATAAAAGTGAAATATCATAGTCACTGACAAACTCGACTATCACGTAATCTTCTAAAAAGTTAATTCTTATTTTTACAAGAAATGGGAATGAAGAACTTCACTCATTAGGGATAAGAATGTCAATAAACTGTTACATTCATGTAAAATAAACAGTTATGATGATCATCATCTGTCTATCACTGTACTCACTCCTCTGCTCGGCATAGGTATCTTCAAATGCACGCATTTAAAAATAGTGCACCTAGCCCGAGCACGCCCTGTACTCATTTCCTCTGCGATAATTTAAAAAATATCTTAAGCAACCGACGGTACTCTTGGAAACTGATCTAGATTTTATGAAGGCGCTCGTGATGCCTCTGTTCTTGCCAGCGTCCATGGGATATGGTATCCACTTACTATCAGGCGGGCCGGAGGCTTGTTTGCGAACGTCATGCTTTAAAAAAACGCCTCCTAATAATTGCGAACAAAGTCGTACATAACAACTAGTGCACAACAAAGTACATACAAGTTCGCCCCACACATCTTCCAAACAGCCTTCATCGAAAGCGCATGTGTAATTCAAATAGCTCATACACGATTCTTACTAATGTAGTTCGAGGTCGAGCTCTTATTAGAGTGTCGAGTTGATCTAATGTCGCAATCCCGCCCCGGGACCCCAGCCACCATCAATCAATATGTTCAATATTTTAATCAAGCCACTAATGTCAATAATTAATGATCAAACTTACTTGGTATGTGAATCGGAAGTATGCTAACATGTGCGTTAAATAGATCACATTAACACTAAATACGTTAGTATTGATCTTGACATTATAAATATAATAAATAATTAAATTGAATATTGTCTGAGCGTAATAAAAAAGTAACCGCTTAGTAAATTTTTGAGTATAAAGTGTGTTGGAATTAGAAACATAAATTATTCGCTCCCGTGAATCTTTGTTTGGCCCTTACTCAGCTCTTATTAGCCGTAGCTTGATGTTAAATAACCTATAGCCTTCCTCGATAAATGGGCTATCAAACACTCAAATAATTTTTCAATTCGGTTCAGAAATTCCAAAGATTGGCGCTCTCAACCAAACAAACTCTTTGGCTATAGAATATACATAGTATAGATTTAGGGATTTTCCCAATAACATTTATCTAAAAGATCTTTAATTATTTATTTAAAATCCAGTTTAAGACCAAATAAAATAATCTTGACATTACTTATAATGACTACCTATAGTGTCATCGCTAGATCATCTTATTGCATTATACTTATGTACGTAAAAAGTTAGCAAAAAATCTTAGTTAACCGAAATAAGTAAAAACTGCTGCAACTATTACAAAATGACAAATAGTTAGTACATGGAAATAGTTCGCTAGCGCTGCTGATGAATGTTAAATACTATTATAGTCTTGTATAGAATACTGAAGAAGTTTCGAAAATAAAATACATTTTAATGCAATCCAATTGTTCAAAGTGCACCACGTAGAATGTCTTGCATTTAAATGTTCTCTTCCTAAAAACGAAAGCAAAGTATAAAATATGTTAAATACCAACAAAAGGGTAGAACTATGTCATTAAATTAGATAAAGATAATATGTTCATATTAGATTCGTTTGATTTAAAAGATAAACATTTAAAAGATAATATGTTCATATTATCTTTATAAGTATTCATTCTGAGCCTAAATCAAATTCGTGGCGGTATGTTTTTTTTAGCGTTTATTGACCAAAAAATAATAATTTACAGTATTTTATTACATCATTATCATTTCATCATTAATTTATGTAAAATCGTATGAAAAATAATTACTGTAGATTTTACAAACAGATTTCTTATTAAGAAGGATTTATTTATATAGACTATCTCAAATTAACTGATATTTTTGCTAATCATTTACAAATACAAACTATTAAAAGTTAATAAAAACATAGGTACATACTTGACCATGTGATCTGATTATTCAATTTTGTATTTATTCAGCCTCTTCTAAACCTCTTATAAATGTTATTGCCTATTGCGTATGTTACACTGGTACCTAATAGATAACCTTCCAATATAGACCATGTTAATGATAATGCCTAGATTTTTAAATCAATCATACGGGTGCGGCGGCTTCAATATTTGCCAATTGCAGTCCCCAGGCCACAGTCACCATCCACGACTGACATTGACCTTCTTAACCGAAACCATTTGAGCCAATTAGACAGCTCATTATTTTTATTTACTTTAAACGAATCTATAATCTTGTACTAATAACTTTACAAATTTTATAGCCTAATAAGTAACCGTGTGACATTGCTCGTTAAAAATTCATGTGACCTGAATATAGAAATAATCTCTAATTTAAGCTGTTTAATTACATACCCATAATATGTCTCTTAAACTAAAATAAATTTTTATCTGTATTGCAAATGCGGTATCACGTGATAGTGTAAATGATAACTGTTGACAATGTCGGAGAGATAGCCACACGGTTGTAAACTTGCCTTCTACAGAGGTGATCTTGGTGATTTTCAACCATCTAGCCGGCTTTTGAAAACGAAATTTCATACAAACTACGCGGATGGCAACTAAGCTTAGGAGCTTAGTTGCCATCCTAATCCATCCTACCAAGGTCACTCTGTTGGAACGCAAGTTTACAACCGTGAGGGACGGCTATTACAGACAGGGAGCCTTGAATAGATACCATGAAAAATAGAGTTACCCGCTGCCAGCAGAGTCATACGCTATCATCCCTGTCTCTATCCCCAAAGGAATAGCACTAGGAGAAAAACAATACCGAAATATACTAAATTATCATATATAATACAATGTTTCGCTACCCCAGACAGGACTACCTTTTCTGGGGTAGAGAAATTGATCGAGACGGGCTTCTCAATTTGAAAGAGTTAAAAATCGTTTAATTCAATCAAATCAATACTAAGCACCCGTCAAAACAGTGCAATATTCGATACAGTAATGGTCTATTCAGAATTCGTCTATTGATAAACATCTATAAGTCCTTGTACAAATTCTACGTACACACACAGTTTCAAAATGCAATGCTAAATTTTAATCTGATTTACCGCCATCATACAAGGGAGGTTCTAATTTAAGAGTTTTAAACTCTAATTGACTGTAGTATATGGATTCAAAATACAGCTGTGACGAAATTTTGGCTGAAACTGGTCAGTAATATTTGGAAGTACTTGCAATTCAGTTTGAACAAAAATAACAACACTTACTGCTGTACTCAGAGACGTTACTTAACTTTAAAGTTTATTTAGTAAAAACGTGTAATACTTAGGTCTATACGCATCGCGACATGCAGTCCAAATTGAACGATCTCTGCAGGGAGGCGAGCATTACGGGACTCAAGATTAACACTCGGAAGACCCAAGAGATGCGATCTGGAGTGGGGAACAGCACGCCATTTCGGATTGGTGCAGAGGATGTGGAGCGCGTCCACAAATTTACATACCTCGGGAGTGTCGTGTCAGAATCTGGAGGTACTGAAGAGGACATCACTTCACGCATAGCCAAGGCCCGAGCGACCTTCGCACGACTTCGGCCTGTGTGGCAGTCACGGAAATTAACGCGTCGAGTCAAACTCAAGATATTCGGGTCTAACGTTAAATCCGTACTGCTATATGGGTGTGAGACGTGGAAGGTCACCAAAGTCATCTCGCACCAGCTCCAGGTCTTCATCAACCGCTGTCTTCGCCGAATTCTCGGTATCTACTGGCCCGAGAAAATCTCCAACGAACAGCTTCTGGAGCGCTGCCATGAAACCCCAATCGCCCAACAGATAAAGCGTCGTAAGTGGAAGTGGATTGGCCACACCCTCCGAAGAGATTCCGATCACATTCCTAAGCAAGCGCTGGATTGGAATCCTCAAGGAAAGCGCAAGCGTGGCCGTCCCAAACAGACCTGGAGACGTACAGTGGCAGACGAGGCGAAGAATATCAGGAAGACCTGGAGTGAGATAAAACGTGAAGCCCAAGACCGTACGCGATGGAGGATCACTGTGGACGCCCTCTGCCCCAACCAGGGGACTTAGGATATTAAGGTTAAGGTAAGGATACGCGTAAAGACGATTATTCAATGAAAAAATGACAGATTACTGCTAATTGACGTCTCTGAGTGCGGCAGTTAGTCAATCTAAAACTTATGTTTCAACTCCCAATCTATCGAAAATATTTAAAAAACGACGGAAGTTTTATCATAATATATTTATCGATATATTTTATATCGCGCAAGTTTCAAAAGGGATAGGATAATGTAGTCATACGAGTATCTACTGGATAATCAAATTATTGACCCCATTCAATTTTGATATCATAAACTTTGACAATAACAATTCTAAGAGAAGTAATAAACTAGCGTTAGGTAAAAGAAAAGCAACCTTATGATTGATGAACCAAGATTAATTTTAGTTTTATACGTAACTAGTTGCATGCAACTAACTGCAAGCTTATATTTCTCCAAGTAACCTGTTATTAACTACATAATGTCATAGTTAACGTTTCTTGTTCGAACCATATCAGTAAGCTCGAATAAGATCAATCGCTACATCAAATTTAATCATACCATACAAGACTTATTAAGTTTTTCAATTAAAATATAATCACTAAGCTATTACTGTACAAATCAGTCCAAGAGAATGCGTTTTAATTGAAGTATTAATGTATATGATACCAACAACATAATTACACCTCATCTGGTAATTATAGATATGTTTTAATGATGTAAACATTATATTTATTACATAATTAGTTCTATGAAGGTAAATAGTTCAATTTAATACCTCAATAATATTAAGATTGTGATACTAGTACGAATAATAAATTTTAGTTATGTCTGTTAGTGTCATCACGTGATTTTTTGACGATACTTCAGAAGCAACATCAATAGACAACTCTAACATTATTTTTATAGCCTTATTTTCAACAAATATCTGTGGTATGTCTCTACGTCCGTATGCTGGATCAAAGTTTCGAAAAGCTCTACACATTATTGTCCATGTAATGCTACTAATTGTTACCGTTTTCACGGAACACATAAAATACTCGTAATATATTGGACGATGTCTTTTGCCAAGTCACGTGACTCGTAATGCTACTTAGTAAAAAATCTCGTAGTCTGAGTATACGTTTTATAATTGTGTTTATAAAATCCTCTGTCCCCAAACTAAGGGCTGGTTGCATAGTACTTATTGAAATTTCAGTATTATCTTTAAACCTAAAGATGGTGTGGATGGATGGTGTGGTGATGGATCGATGTATGGTGCATGTATGGTAGCATGTATGGTAATAACTGCATGACATCAAGCAGAAAAGGTCATTTTCAAATTTTATGCATAACAGTCGGTTACTATGTGTATATTAAAATATTACAAATAATCTTTTAAAAAATTTAGGTTTTTTAATGGCTATAAATCATGAATATTTTAACTTATTTAAATAAAATCGTTAAAAAAAAATTATTTATACGTACGTAAATCTACTTAAACTAAAGCCTTCTTATTAAATTAATAAAAAAAAATAGCAAACAAAACCAGCTACAAAAGTTGAATCATCAAAATCTGAAAGTCAAAACGTGATTGCGGTTGCGTAATTCATCAATACTTGTTCGTACCTATATGATATTCATTTAATTATGTTTATCTGGAAACCAATTAACTTGTTAGTATGTATGTCACATTGATATGTGTCAAGTGTGAATATTATATCGTTCATTTAAAGGCGTTTTGGGCCGGATATATTATATCAATAAATGAAGTTCATATCATATTTGTATAGATTGTAGTTCGTTAGTTGTGATAACAAACACAATATTTCCTATAAATTTTTCTCTCAAATTTATTTAGGTAATGAAAAACATTCAATAACACGTTCGCGGACACGTCGGTCATAGCATTTATGACTGACGTGCGCAGAATGACGCGCCGGCTATACCCTTCAATATTTTTTTGAACTTTACTGCGACACATGCTATAGCAGCCGAATTTTGATACTACTACCATACAATTAACTATCAAGTGTCCCCAAATACAAGTTATGAACTTGACAAGTGTCAATTTTATTATATTTTTACACATTCAATACTAGTCGCGTACGTCACTTTTGTGTGCGCACTCACACAGACGCACCTGTCATAGCAGCGGCCATTGTATGGCCAGTGTTGCCGTTTTAGCGGATTTGGCGCTAGATCTAGTGCAATTCTAGGGTCTCTGGCGCTTTTTTTCTCATGACTACGCGCTAAAAAAAATTTAGTGGAATCTGGTGCAAAATTCGATATTAGTTAACAACCCAAGTTAAAGTGCACAGCATCGAGACAGGACACTATCTCTTATTAGTCTGTGCAGGACACGTAAAACCATAGAGAAAAAACAGCGAGTTGATATTGATTGTGTATAGGACGCCTAAAATGAGTTGATTTAGTTAGTTAGGGTATTTCCCGACCAAAATGTTACTGATGCGTTTATTGTTTCATCCTGAAAAAACAAGTGGAAGTGCTAAGTGGGCGGGCACGCGTGCCACAAGTAAGCGTAGTTCCGCTACCTTAAATCGTCTCCAATCGTATTTTACATCGCGTCAGTCAGTCTTCTTGTGCCCTGGGTTGTTTTACGTGATTTAACCACGAATATGCCTTATTTTGCCATTTTGAAGTGTAAAAATGATGCAAAAAAAGGGACAGTAGTTAGTACAAGCTTATCATCGGCATCTGGGGGTGATGATGAAAATGACGATGTTGTGGAATTGCTTAATTTAGTCGATTTTAGTACCTAATAAATAAGATAAATACTTATACGAAAATGTCTTTATTTGATAGATTTTTATATACCTTATTTTTAATTTTAGATTCACCAATCGTTTAGCGGAATTTAGTGCATTTTAGAAGGATTTATGCAAGATCTAGCGCAATTTTGATAAGGGTTTAGTGCATTTTATTTTCGTCAAACGGCAACACTGTGTATGGCGATTTGTTCAGTTGGCCGGCAAGCGCCGCGGAGTGAGAGCGTCTTTCGCGCGCTTTCGGATCAACGTAAGTAGCGTCATTTAATTTCGTTTTTCTCAATAAATATAATTATATTACGTTTTTATTTAAATAAAAACACTTTATGACATTACAATTAACAATATTTTAAATATATACGTAAAATTTTACCAATAGTTTCGTGATAAAAGCCAGGAAAGATACCTACTCGTATTTTATCGTACATTTTGTCTTTCTAACGTAGGTATCTAGTCTAATGTTTGTAAAATGAATAAAGATCGGACCAGCTTCTCTACCATAAGTTCCCTTGTCACTAGTAAAGTATATGTTTCATTTTTCAGATGTCTCGACAAGGCCCGAGTGGAAGTAAACGAAAGATCAATGATCCATACGAACAAGAAAACGAACGCATTACAAAATTGTTTACCTAATGATCTTTCCTCAGAAGAGCTATCTGACGGTTCAGAGGCTCCAGAAACTTACATATTATATATATATAACTACATTTATTTATGATTGCCAGTGACGTAAAGGCTCAAGTAGATAAAGACTATAGCCGATGCGATCTATTTGTGTATATGTAATGTCCGTTCCCATGGCACAGCGTCTAAAGCAGATGAAGGCTATGACCGGTGCAGTCATTTTTAAAATACCTATAATGAACTACCAATGACGGCACGGCTATCGCATTGCATACAAAAATGGAGTGACAAAGTAGCGTTACCAAGTGTCCGCGAACGTGATAATGGGATAATCGCGTTCAAAACTTACGGTCCAAATTATTTAACGGGACAATCCCATCTAAATTCCCATCACTCTTGTAAGCCAGGATTAACAATAATAAACCTTTGCGATTATCGAGCTATGGCACTCGGAAGCCCAAAGTAAGCAGAAATGTGCCTATATATTTCTAAATACATATATTACATTATTCATAAAAAAACACCCAAACCAACAAACATTTGCATTTCAGCCTGGAATCCTGGACTTCAAAAACCTCAACCGCATACACTACCGAGGTAAATTGTGTGTGTTAAATTTTCATTAGATTACTAGATACTTGAATCTATGATTTTAAATTACAAAATAAATTTCGTCATACATTTAAGTGAAATAATTGAGCGCAAGTAATGTGACGAGTTAATGACGAGCTGTTTTCCGGTTCGCCACATTTTATTGGTTTATTTTCTGCAATCAGTTTGTGTAAGCATGTCTCAGTTGTGAAACTGTTGGTGAACAAATGCTGGATGACAGACGGTCTTCGTTATGCAAGATACACCTAGAACCACTAACAATCGTTTAACATCTGCTACTGAAAATTATGCTTGCTTTTGTGTAGATCAAGATTGATTATAGGATAGAAATGGAACTGGTGAAAACTGGTCATAGAGATGATTTTATATTTTATTTATGAGAGTCAGAACCTTAGGAAACAAGCCCTTTATACTAAAACAATCTTAAAAAATGTTCTGGCAATCTCATTGTCCCATCATTTTTTAAAATCATAATAATATAGTGAGAATAATAATAATATATTGTTTTTACAACAAACTTGGTTTTCCTCCTATTATAAGCATTTTTATAAGGGCAACTGTACAATCCCTTTGTCTTTGTAACTCTGTACGCCTTGCTAATTCTGTTCAAGATAATTATGCGCGGACAATTTAGGCGAGAGAATGAAACGTATGAAGCAATGAAAGCACCACATAAGTGCTCGGAACCATAAATACACCTCTGGAATTATTGTTATATCTCACAGATGAATATCCAAACACTGGAGTAATTGAAAAACAAATGGTGGTAAGTATAGAGCCGTCAGATGAGACGTACTTTATTGTATTATTAAATTGCTAAGTTGCAAAGATCTATTGTTATTCCACGGAAAGTAAAATTTAGAACAGATTGTGCAGTAATTTTTAAATGACATTAGTATATCCGTTCAGAAACAAACATGTTGTACAAGTTAATTACTTGGAATGCGACCTTCTTGAGATCAATTACGACGAATAAATGAAAATGAATTTATACGTCTGTTGCGCAAGTACATATAAATTCTCGTCTACTTGTAATTTATTGGTAAGTAAGGCTGTTTAATAAGTTGCGAAATTATTTTTTTCTAGTAGACTTGTTTACACGCAATCTAATACGACCTACGCGACAATTATGTATAAATATTATATAGGATTAGTAGGTATACGCATGTACATACGTGAGTACGTAGGCAAGAGTATACCTATCGAACAAATCAGTAACATACAAGGACTTTTACTACCTAAGATTAAAAAGTTACGCAGGTAGTTGGTAGTAACCAGAGGACTTATTCTGAATCTCGACATTTTACTTACTTAGTCCATTTTGATATAGCAATCAAATTTTTGAAAATGATAGCTACCATAATTAAATATTGATGTTGATAGGCCTTCAATACGATGAAGGGTTACCTGTCCACTAAGAAGATTAAGCGTATTACTATACTTTGTATAGAAGCTTATAACCATAGATTTCCCACAACTTTGTATGAGTAAATAATTCTCAAACTAAACTGCCATTAATCACAGTCTTAGCTGGACAGCTACAATAAGTTTTGTAAATCAAATCTAGCCCAGTACTAGGTCGACAGTAATGCCTTACATATGGCTCTTAAGTTTAGACACTAGATTGCCTAGATAAGTTGAGTTAGTACTAAGGTGCGACACATAATGACCTGATACTATTTAGTTAATGTCTTTAAGCAATATACGGCGCGAATAAATTTTGTCAAGTTGTCGACAACAGTGCACGTGTGCATACGTAATTATATGTTTAAAATAAATTTGTTTTAGCAATTTATGGACTAGCAATGGTAGCTGAATAGGAAAGTGATCATGCGCCCGAGTTCGATATCGACCGACTGAACAAATGTGGTTTGCTCGTTGTGAGATTTATAAATACTAGTCATGTGGCTTACCATCTGTTAACGGTGAAGGAAGACATTGTGACGAAACCCACATACCCTAGAAGAAATTCTAAGGGTATGTCTAATTCACCTGTATGGATTATGGCCTTAACCCTCTGCGCTCTCAAGATAAAGCGCTCAGCAGTGTGATGATAATTTATTTATTTATTTATTTCAACTTTATGCACAAAGAACTGTACAAAGGCGGACTTAATGCCAGAGGCATTCTCTACCAGTCGACCTTTGGTACAAGATAGAAAATAAAGTTGTGAGAGAGCGTAAGTTACGTCGCTGTCGTATTGGAAGCCAACGTAGCTCAGAGCGATAGGAAGAGACATGATCATATTTACGGAGGTTAAAAATGAATCGAATGCAGTTATTAAGAAGACGATCGTATTTATTGAGAAAGTCTGCATTCAGGTCAATATAACATACATCACCATAGTCGATTATGGGAAATATTAAAGACTGCACAATCATTGCTTTAGTCCTGGATGGAAGGAAGTTCTTTAGGCGGTATAAAGCACGGAGAGACCCAGTGACCTTTTGACTCACACTGATAATGAGTTGACTACGTTCTTAAAATCATAATATTATTATAATGCGCAATTCATATAAGCGCCATGATCACGGAAGAACTTCCGTGTTCTTCCGTGATCACGGCAGGCGCTTGCAACAGCGCCAGCGCCAGCGCCGAAATATCGGAAACTCGAAACAAATAAAAGACATGGTAAATATCCCGAACATTATAATAATATTGACTAACGTACGTCGTCGGTTGGACTAATAACAGAGATCGACCGTTTGGGAACCTCTGTTATTGGCTAAAGATAATAATTATATTATTATTAATTTTGCTATTAAAATATATATATTTAATAAAAAAAATAACAAAATAAACTGTGTATAATTAAAGTCATGAACAGTGGGGAAACGTTTCACTATGTAGACTAGGCTATTATTAGGCACCCACGTACAATTTTAGAATTATTTAATTACTATAATTATCAATTTGTTAGCATAAATTAAATGTGATCGGCTAAAAAGATTAAAGTCTTTAGATTTAGAAGGTAATATAACTTTTGACTGTAACTGTTTTAGTTGTACCTAAATATTATTTTCCTGTAGATATTATGTAAATATTTTATTTTATATTATGTGATTAATAAATTTCATATAAAAAACTACACGTACAAAAGCATTTTTCCTGAATTTGTTGGTAGCAAGCGGCACATAAAATTAAATTATGTGCCACTTTGGGCTGATCTGATAACTTTTTTAGTACTACTAGACTCGCTAGAGTATATAATGAGCTGATTTATTATTCTGTGCCTTTCATTATCATCATCATATCAGTTCAATGACGTCCACTGCTGAGCTGAGACCAAAATAAGTGAACAATAATTTGCTTATAAGCTAAAAAAAAAACCAGTAAAATGTACAGACATTTCTTATTAATGTTTATCTTAAGAGGGTTCATACAGAAATCGATGAAATCAAGAGATTTCCACGTTCGCTACAGAATATGTCTTTATATGTAGAGAAGTAATTTTTGGCATACATAGACAACAGTTTTCTTGTCTAAAAAGTGTATTAAGAAAAACAGACTATTTATTATTAGTATTTTAGTTAGAACAGTTCTTTCGCACAGCGTTTTAAGAAATTCTACGAAACAAGCCTACTTTCTGATTCGCCAGGGACTAAAGTAATTGAAATTCATAGAAAAAAAAGCTTGGGTTAAGGTCTACATATAGTCCTTTAGTTAGTGTATTGAAAAAATATTAGAAATATTCATTTTTTTATAACTAAAACTTAAAAACTAAAATTCTCAAAAACGTTGAACTTTGATCAAGTTTGATGAGAATTTTGGTACACTATATGTGTTTAAAAAGTCGATTTTTTTACATTTCATTATTAAGCAAGATGTTGTCATTCATAAATGTCCATAATATTTTCGAAATCCCTTTAGAAATATTTTAAAATGATTTTTGAAAAGAGCCTAAAAACGCCTTATATTTCGGCGCACAGGCCGTGAGAAATCAGTACCGGCTGAGGCCTTCTAGAGAGAGGACGTAACGCTTTGCTTCCCGCGCTCCCGGTCCGATGTTTACGTAATATTTGTATATTTCAAGAGAGCTCAATACCAGTTGATACTTTGTTATGGAATTTTTTTAAAATTAAAGATCAAATTATTAACTTTGCTGCTTTTGGGCTGATGGGCTCGAAAATCGATATTTGACGATCCCATTGGTCACTGGGCATAGTTCTGAAGTCAAAATAGTAAAAACGCCCACCATCTTGAACTTTGTTGTTTTTGGGCTGAGTGATACCGAAATCGATATCAGACTATCCCATTACTCATTGGGCATAGTTCTGAAGTCAAAATTGTAAAAATGCCCGCCATCTTGAACTTTGTTGTTTTTGGGCTGAGTGATACCAAAATCGATATTTGACGATCCCATTGGTCACTGGGCATTGTTCTGAAATCAAAATTGTAAGAATGCCCGCCATCTTGAACTTTGTTGTTTTTGGGCTGAGTGATACCAAAATCGATATTTGATTTACCATTTCGGTACCACTCAGCCCAAAAACAACAAAGTTCAAGATGGCGGGCATTTTTACAATTTTACTTCAGAACTATTCCCAGTGACCAATGGGATCGTCAAATATCGATTTTGGTATCACTCAGCCCAAAAACAACAAAGTTCAAGATGGCGGGCATTTTTACAATTTTGACTTCAGAACTATGCCCAATGAGCAATGGGATAGTCAGATATCGATTTCGGTATCACTCAGCCCAAAAACAACAAAGTTGAAGATGGCGGGCATTTTTATAATTTTGATTTCAGAACTATGCTCAGTGACCAATGGGATCGTCAAATATCGATTTTGGTATCACTCAGCCCAAAAACAACAAAGTTCAAGGTGGCGGACATATTCACCACTTTGACCTCAAATAGTCATATTCATCATCATCATCATTATATCAGCCGCAGTTATTATTGAGAAATTAATTGTTAGTCTAATATAAAATTAATTGTATTTTTCTTTCTTTCTAATAAAATTGTATTTTAATTGTTTATAGAAAACAACGATTAATTACAATTAATTATTGATTAATTTAATTCGAAATTTTATCCTATCCAACTTTAACAAAATACGAGGTTTAAAAATACCAAACTCACTAGTACGCGCTATATTGTTGTACCACACAGCATTAGAGAAGTGTGCATGTTTCGGCTCTGTGTGCGTGATTTAAAAACCTATTTGCGAGCAACTTGAAAATGTATGAACCCTCTTAATCACTACGCCACGTTCTGTCACCGTGGCGGATAGTCGCCTCACCACTAACATCAAGATTTAGGTAGATACTAAATTATTTCATTTTCAGTAAGTTACGAAAACACATTGCATGATGTACCTATAGAGAAAGAAGTAATCGATCTATCTTGAGTACTTCCTTATTCTGAAACTAGGTGATTAACTTACAGAACCAACATAATGCACTGAACAATAGCCTGTTGGCTAGAATTGGGATCTTATTTCACGAATGTTTGGCTTTTTATCGAACATTTCGTCAACAAACTGTGACAATGTTTACATCAGTTGCATTTAACAAAGTACTGAGACGCAATACAATTTCAAAAATCGTTCCACTGAATTCTTGCTGTCAAGCTTTTGTACAAAAATGTACATTTTCTTAACTATGTATATTTTGAAATAAGGATAGTAACTGTTTCATTTAAATTAGTAATTTAGTTAAGTATTTAGTGTTGGCTAAAAGTTAGTTTCTAAATTCAGTACCATTGCTAAAAATAGTTTGCAACAGAAAGTATGTGGCTTTGTTGAAATCTGAATATATTTAAAATTTTAATTGTTAATATTACAAGTTGCTGATATGTGTTTTAGCAGCATTGCTAACTCGATAAGGATAGATAGTAGACACTATGTAGTGACAGGGCTCGAATCCCCTGTCGCTACATAGTGTAAACTCATATATGTACAGCATGGATAGCCAGTTTGCTCTAGGCCTATTCATGCAATACAATTTTAGTCCAAAAAAACTCTTATTCATTTAGGTCTTTGAACGCCATGTGGGTTCACCGGTGTTCCCCAAACAATAGGTTTTCCATTGTGTCTGTTAGCTTGGCGTTCAGAATATACTGATGTAATAACTCAAGCGTGTTATGTTCGAGATTTCGAGAACGAATAATGATAGGAACATCAAATACTCATGTTAAGTATTTACATTCTCTTTCATTTGCATTATTTATTTACGTAATTAATGCTCGTATTCAGAATATCAAAATAAAATGATTATATTTACGTATGTTCGTTAAGAGCGTATTTAGGATTTAGTATAGGTATACAAAGTGGTTTTTAAATGTTTATTATTTAATCAGAGCAATATTTTAAAAATATATTTGCTACATTTTTTAGAATTAAATACACGGATGCTGACGTCATATAATCTTCCTAATTGAATATTTATTTTAATTATTATTTAATTAATTTATTTAGTTTATTTAATCTTCTTAAATAAATAAATGAAAAATACTTACATCTATCATTACAGGTTATAACCTAATTCGATAGTGTGCTTAATAATAATAGTATTTTACCTAATTAACTTTTTGTAATTACAAATAATGCATTTATTTAGTTTAGTTGTAGTTAAGTACCTATCTCAAAAAACTATTTTCTCCTAATATTAGAGCGTTCAAATAAACACGCAGACATTAATCGTGTTGATATATTCAGTCGTTTCTACCTACTGAATTATTCGATTAATTTTAGTATCGAGTTTGCAATATCCAAATTAGTCAATTTGTTTAATTCAAATACCTACAAATTCGATAAATAATGATATCGTGTAGTTTAATTTAATTAAACTTAATGGTTTATAATGCATCTAAGGTTCTTTATTGAATGACTAAGGTAGCTAAAGTTCTTTATGCAATGGTTGAATATACATAGGTAATACTGTTTCTCACTAGTTCCCCTATTTAACGTTAATTCAGAAGTTAATTAAGCTGCAAAATAATAATCATAGAGTTTTCTAAAATATATAAATAATCAGCAATATTCACTGTATCGAATAATTATAATTTTCGTAATTGACAAATAAATTTGTCAAAGACCACGCTTAATTGACTAAAATGATTAACGTAAAAAGTTTAGTTAAAAATAAATATGAACATAAAAGTTTACGTAAAACGGATAAGAAATTAGCTATTTATTTAGGTGCTAACAATTTAAAATCATACTCGTACAACCGTGAAATAGAAAGTGAATCGTTGTGCAAATCAATTACAGTGATATAATATAAGACAACTCACGAACTATTGCAAACACTAAACAAATTATTTGAACAAAACTAGATTTGTTTTGATCAGTGCTAATGTAACAATGATTGTTTTATCTTTGTAATGGTAAATACCTACTGGTAAATTCGTGAATGGATAAAAACCAGAGCGTATCCATTACGATTAGGGGCAATAAAGTTCAATAAACTAGCTATGTTTGGTAATCCAATGAAATATTTTGCGATTTCTAGACGAAAATTATTCTGGTAATTTCGGATTAATAGTCACTGATTTTACTTTTTTTTTAAGAAGGAATTTCTCGAATCATTGGCACTGACTCCAAATTAGTAAAGTCATAATTAAAATAGCAGTTAAAGGTATGAAATTAAATAGTATTCTAAAATTAATTTATTATTCAATTTTAGTTTAATTTTCACTAATCTCGTCGGTTCCATTTTTTTGTTAAAAAGTATTTATGTAAGTTTAAAGACTTTTAAGAGTTCACGGTTAACTGAATAGTTATAGAGGTCAATAATTTAGTCACCAGTTTAGTTTTGCGAATTCGTTCTAATACGAAAGTTAAATTCTCATCAATTGCGATTCCAATTAATTATTCCAAATCTGGGTGTAGTTTGTTGCTTGTAATATAAAAGTGACGAAAGTTTGCCCTACACGTAACGTTACACCTAAGCTATGGTTATTACGTTAGTTAAAAAACCTGGTGCGTAAATACAGGACAATCCCACCCTGAATAAGTTGCCGTAGTGGGCACCGCTGCCACTTAACAGGATTAACACTGATGATCCTTGCAAACTCCGAATTTTGGCACTAGGGTCCAAGGGTATGCCTAACCTACTGATCTTGGAACCCGCAACGAAATTAATCAAAAGTAAGTGGAGGAGTTGAAAAGAAATTCTGGAAATAATAATTCTGAAAGAAACGTAGTGTTTATGCGAAAATATACTTTTATGTATTTATATGCGATTTTTTTCCCCATAATGAATAAAGGAAGGAAGAAGGAAATTCTGTAAATAGTATAATTTATTTATTTTTTTATAAAAAAAAAAAAAACACCCGCACTAGGGAACAAGCCCTGTGTCGCGGGGAGCTTTACAAACATGCAAATAACGGACACAAAGTACACCCAGACTCGAAACAAATATCTATGAATCACACAAATATTTGTTTCGTGTGGGAATCGAACCCACGTCACCCAGCACAGCGATGTGGTGGTGACAGTCAATAGTATAATAAATAGATGCCAATGCCTTTATAGTATACCTATTATCATACAAATTTATTTGGATTTTGACCACTAGTTTATATCTCAGCTTCATTAAAACGAACAAGGAGAACCTTCCTGCTGTGCGATGTCGCATACTAGGCACACGGCCTTATCTATTATATTAATGATCTTACTATATTGAGCATTCTTTCTGCTTGGAGTTGAAACGCTGGTTGTGAAATGCAAATGCAGGCATTTTGCATTTCTTTTCAAAGATAGTCTATTCTTAATCTATTATATTCTCAAAACAGAATACGTGACGTAAACTAGCTTCACAATACTTAAATATACCTTTTTAATTCGTAAATCTTAGGTATCGTTCGTCATTTCTATATAAGCTTCCCCGGTCGATCATAACAATGGAAAATGGGTGAACATGTCTAGCCTATCACTGATCTATTCATATATTATTTATTCACACCCACATCGCATGACATTTACACCAGTCTCTTCTCGTTAAACAAATGATTTATGCTAAATATCAATTACACAAGCATAGTGCTTAACGTAATACCAAAGAACCTTGTTACCCAAGTACTAGATAAAAATCTTCTTAAATTCAACCAACAAGCGAAGGCTCTAGTTTAGATTATATCTCGCGTATCATGAATTAGAGTTTAATAAAGGTTATTAAAATGTAGTCAATGTCATTTTATAAACGTCAGTAAAAAGGTTTTTGTTGGTGAGTGATTAAAATTAGGCTTTTAAACACCAGAAGTAGAATAAGGATGTTATTAATTTATAGTTTTCAAATCGAGGAACTGACGTCAAAGTGTGCTTTGATTGGAATGCTATGCGTGCTAATTACACGTCAAACAAAAATAAACAAAAAGTTTTCGATAAGTAACCTACTGCCGCACTCAGAGACGTCAATTAGCAGTAATCTGTCATTAACAAAATTTTGTCATTGAATAATCGTCTTTAGGCGTATAGACTTAAGTATTACACGTTTTTACTAAATAAACTTTAAAGTTAAGTAATGTCTGTGAGAACGGCCGCTAGACTCGCTTCAGTTAGTCTCCAAGATGAGAGGTATAGTTATAGGCTATTTTCCTATGAGTGCAAAACAAAGTAAAAAGCTACATTCTATTGTAATTAAGGAGCATAATATATGTTTTCTATTCTTGTTTCCTGTATGGTTGATGACCACCTATTGCTCGCTCGCTCGGGTATAGAAAGCCATCTAAAAAGCATCCGTCTATAAATCATCAAAAGATATAGCAATTTGCATCACTATTGGACATTCTATTTAACAATGACGATAAAATACTGTATGACAAATTCGAATATAAAATAAATACTGTTAATAAAACACTGATGATTTTGGGTTTCCTAATTTAAATCTTAATAATATTTAAATACGGTTAAAAAATATCCTTTAAGTGGAATCATACGCTGTTATTCTACTAGTGTTGCGAATTGTTATCAATCTAAATCGTTGAGAGAGATTCCGTATAGCGATTAGTGTTTGTTGAAGGGCATTTAGTTGCGTATTGAGTGAACACGTGAAAAGTAGATCAATAGGTGAAGCTACAAGTCATATGACTGCGAAGGCCGTCGTCGTCGGCGCATCCGCTAGAGGGGATAGTAACGTTCTACGCCTTTCTGTTGCCTTCAAATTAAGATACCGTAATATTATACCGGCATATTGTAATTAATCTTCAAAACTGCTGCTATGAACAATGACATTAAAAACTTTTAAACAGCGGCTAGAAGATACATTTAAATGTACCTTAGTTATATGCCCGACGTTTCGATGTGATGCACCGATCGATCGAGGTATTTACTATTCATAAGAATATTATATGTGACGTAAACGATATAAACTATATTAAACTAAGGTTATCAACTAACTTAAATTAAAAAGAAAAATAAACAATATTTACAACCTAACACAATAAAAAAACAAAATATTAAAAAGTGGTGAAATAATTAAAAAATGGCATCATAAAATACTTCCGCATCGCTGCCACTGTCTACCGGAAAAGTGCCCAGCAGGCTGGCAGCATTGCCACGTTGTACGGCAATGCTTATTCTTTGTGCAAGGAAATATCCAGCCTGCTGGTCACGGGAAGCGTCGTACAAACGCTTGGATAGCTCTCATTTAAAAAAAAAAGCGAACACTTGAACCCCACGGCCCAAGTGTTTCGACTCCAAACGGCACAAATCTCAAATCACTCGCCAGCGAGGTTGTTGTATTTGCGCCGCTTGGAACTTAACTCACTAAAACTCATTTTTTTAACGAAAATCAAAAGGAGGTGGTTCCATGTCAACCCGTATATTTCTTTTACAACATTTAAACAATAACATTTATTTAATTTCATGACAATTTCATATTATAAATTTTATTATGTAAGTAACGGACACAAGTTGTATTCATTCTATGTGTTACATAAATACATTTGTACCTTATTATGTAGTACAGACTTAAAACATTAGGTGCGTTTTCAATGGCGAGGTGAGGCCAAACCACCTTAACCTAAACCGTATCTGTATTGTGAAGTCATTTCAAATATGATTGTTATTAATGTTATTTAATTTTATTTTGAATCATTCAGTAACTGCCTCGGTGGGGCATCATTAGTGTGTACTGCTTCTGAGCCAGAGCTCCCGAGTTCGATCTTAAAGTGTGTCAGAAACTGTATTGGATTTAACAGTTTCAACCCGAATAAAAAAATCTCGAAATGTGTTTTTTTGATGACAATAAAACTCCTCTAAGACAGGATTAAAATAGCTGGCGACTACTCGATGTGGTACATCTCTACTACCTATCTCTGTCTACCTCCTTCTGCGAGAATAGGCATGATGCTATTATATTTCATGGCTTTAAATTGTATACATGCGTAATTATTAATATCTACAACTCCCGATTGGGATATACAGAGATTATAAACATTAGTTTTTTTTTATATCTATTATCTCCTTTTTATTCTTAAAACTATTTATGCATGAACGATCTCCGACTATTGTCATTAGGCTAGGCAAAGATTTTTTTGAATAACTACTAATATGTTTACGCACTGATTTTACAAAAATATTAATTGTTCCAATTTATAACCTACAATTTTAACCTATTCCAAAACAAATCGTAAAGCCTTTTAGAATGTAAATATTAGCCATAACAATACTACAGAAAACTTTCGCAAGATGAGTACGTTAGATATTTAATATTTGCAACTGTAAAGTCGTGTCAATTAAATGTGACCTACTTTTACGCAATTTATATAAGACCATTATTGTACAATAAGATGTTTTAAGTAGTTATAATCCTTTTTGACTCGATATACTTGTAATTAATACTGTTGCAAATACGTTAACACCTGTCTGTACTCATGATCATTGCTGTCAGCTGATTGAACGTGTAGGATTACAAAAACTTATAGCAGTTTACATTTGGTGTTTAAGCTTCGTTGTATTTTGAATTGCATGCGCATTCGGTGGAAATGAATATTCTTACCGCATTGCAAGCGTAAATTCTGAAAAAACCCTTATTGTACGTTGGTATTTTTATGCCAAAATGGAAAAAGTAGGATCACATGCGTGTCACAGACTCTTACAACATCTATTCTCTCCAATGACATCAACAACAACAAACAATGGCTTCAAAATGAGCTCTGTATACCACTATTTACTAGCTGGAATGCAACAGGCATGCATAATGTATTCTTTGTTGGGCGATTTAATTAGTTTCCTCAAGCAGAACTGGTGTATTAAAATTCGCTCCTCTACTTATAGTCGTAGATTATAATTATTAGTTTCAGGCGATTACGCATGCTACCGTCCGTTAGCTAAAAGGTCGCTAAAGGCAATTTCACATTCGGCGTTTCCATTCGTTCTAGTATTTGTACATTTTTGAATTTAAATTAAACACACAATCACATGGCCCAAGGACTGGCCCTACCTGGGGCAACGCATTAGGCTTGCTATCCAACACGGTAATGTGGCTAGCCTTTTGGGTCCGTTTCCTCAGGAATCTGATCTAAATCAGATATTCTATTTATAGGAATTTCCTGTAAATAAAGTCATCTGGTTCTTTTTTTTTAAAGAAGTTAGTTGTGTATAATTTTTAAGTTATGTGTAAATATTTAATTGAATAAATTTGTATGGGGTTCTTCAAAAAAGGAGTGAATAGGTTTCTTAAGGGTCGGCAACGCGCTCGTGATGCTCCTGGTGTTGCAGGCGCCCATAGGCTACGGTAACCGCTTACCATCAGGCGGACCGTACGTCTGTTTGCCACCGTCGTGGTATAAAAAAATATAAAAAAATCTAAACAAAATACGAAAAATAAACTTGAAACTTCCTTTCCACCGAAAACAAGCATATATAACGTGAAATGTACAACAGCAGCCCTAAGACTGTGTCCCTGAAACTTAGCGACCTTTTAGTTACTGAATGGCAGCGTGTAAAGAGTTAAAGAGTCTATAATAAATAGACCATGAGAGCTGTCAGAGATGGACGAATGAAATCATGGTATGATTATGACAAGAGCGTTTTTATATATTACAATTATCGGAACCTCAAAATTAATAAGTAGGTAGTAATACTTCTAACTGATCTGAATACATTTCAATAAAAATATAACCTTCATAAATTAAATAATAAGGTTTCCATCGAGACCTTGAAAGGATGAAAGGTCATAAAAGTTAAAAACAATAAATAATTATAGGTACATTGGTAAAGTCGTTGGACTACTTTTGCAAGTAAACATTACCAATTTCGGCAATATAATTTTTATTTCAAGAGAGACAACTTCAAAATGTTACTGCACTGTATTAAGTAATATTTGTGCTTCGTCAAATGATCAAAATAACGAGTTTCTTTTTATTAAGGTCGGTTATTATTAAAGGAGATCAGATTTTTGCTTCGGTGCTAAGTATTTATAACTTTTAGGTAAGTTATTTGTATTCAGTTTCAAGGTAGGTACTTAAGTATTTTAATTCAGTGCATGTTTCAATTGTTATTTTGGAAGTGATATTCACTGGATATGATCGCTGCAGTTATTTCTTGCACGATTTTGGTTTAACATACGTTGCTGCAGAATGACTTCAGCAGGTGAAATACGTGTCAGCAATATTAAGCTAAATCAAACTTTGGTAGCAACTAATTCGTTGGAACTTGTTTGGTTAAAACAAGTTACGATTAATCTTTTAATAGGGAACCCCAAATAAAGTAATTTGTCTTTTGACTACTCGGCCACAACACAGTAGCCAAGTACTATTATAACAAATAATTAAAGTAGTAGTCCAATCAATTAATCAAAACATTTGTTCGTTAGACACTAAAGAATAATTTTTCAAACGCAGTATATTACGCTTGCAACTCATTAATAAGCTTTATATCGACTTATTAGGCAATTAGTCAAACGGAGACCATAGAGTCTATATGTCTTCATGGTCTGGGACCACTGCGTGACTGGACCACTTACGAAATGTACCACTAGTATGTGTCGGTAACGCCTACATAGAACACAGTGACAATAAACAATAATGTGTGTTATACTAATGGTCTATTTAGTATCATTGGTTCGGTCGTTTGTATGTGTGCGTGGGCTATAGGTAGCTTGTTAATGAGTTGAGATTTAAAATAGTTAGAATTTTTTTTTAAGTGTAGCCTGAACGAGGTAAATTGAAGTAATTAGTAATATTGCTTAGGCACTTTGCAGCTGTCTTAGAAAGATTATAATTAACTAGCATCGATTATGCATGCATGCTATCACTTGAGCTAAAGCAAATTATTTTGCAACGGTCCCTCAAGCAAACCCATTGTACTATCATTAGATATAGCATGAGCTACAATCACTTGAAGTTAGTTAATGTACTCGCGTCCTTACAATTATGATCGACTGTCTAGGCTAGGCCCAAAGTAATGCGCACTTGGAACTATTACGTTCACTTTCAGTTTCACAATATATTGGCACTTGTGCTCACAATCTATTTTGTGTTCTGCACTTTGGTTACTTCAAATTTAAACTGAGGAACTCAACTTTATTTTTTAATCTAAAGTTTGTGTGTCGATTGATTGTAGCAGGTAATCTCGGAAACTACAGAACTCCAATTCTGATAATCCTTTGACTGATACAAAACTTCAATGTTCCTGACTGTTGTGCGAACGAATCTGCGTGCAGAAGGTGTTCAATTGTTGTGAGTCCATGCAGACTTTTGTTAATGAATTGTATCTTTGTGACATATAAATATGAATCAAAACTACTACAAAAAGCTTGCACTTGCAAATTAACTTTAAACACTTGAAAATTACTCGAAGCAAGTGGTTGCCTCGCCCCTAACATCGTCCGTCGTATGACATGGGTTCATTGATTCGATATCACGCGAGAAAATATTCGTGTCATCATGATCATCATCATGAGTCTGGGTGTAGTATGTGTCCATTATGTGTCTTAAGTCCCCGCGACACAGGGCATGTTCCCTAGTTAAAAGGTTGCTTTTTAAAAAGAAAAAAATAAGTAGTAATAGAAGTTATATTGAGATACGCTACACAAAAAACTGCGGGACGATGCTCTACTATAGGTGTGAATGCAATAGGGTCAATACGTGTGTAGGCGGGCCTGTAGTATATTATTAATAATTTGTTAGGTTGAGATGTATCGATATTGATCTACTCACGAGTGGTTTATAACCGCATCTGTCAAACGGTCGAGGTGTCAGGGTCATAAGTTTCGTGTCGATAAGTTTATTTGATAAATACCACCTTACACAATTGCTTAGGGGATAATATCTACCGCTGACACTATAGTGACAACCTTGGAGGTATTTTTAACTTTATGACTTTAGCTTCTTTTGTTTGATTTAGTTTTATGATAAGTTTAAAAAATCTTTTTTTTCTTTCAAATTCCACTTTACTGTCCATACAGCAAAAAATAAATTTAACTAAAAGCCTTGGAATTTCGACATTCGCCTTAGTCGATTTTCATTTCGTTGGCCAACCAAAAAAGTTCCTATATAAATTTGAGAAATCTGTTCAGGTAAATAGGTAGGTATCAAAAATTCCGAATAGACCCCATGAAAAATTATAAGTAGGTATAAATTTTAGGTTCCCGAGCTGCTGCTACAAAAGGCATGCTTGTATTATATTTGTTCTATGTTCCGTACATCTTCATAAATCAAACATTTCAACATTGAGGCTGTATAACAATAAGACATGTGGTTTGGTCTAGACAGTTACGCAATCCTAGTAGCAATATGCGATACATACAGTGACCTAAAAGATTTAGACTATAGTATTACAGATACGAGTGTACCTACCCACAACACAGTTTCTGAACGCATTTATTTCACGTAATGTTTTTTTCTCATTCTGCAGCCTACATCAAGTGTTGTGAGTTAAATTGCAGTTTATTTACCAACCTATGTTAAATTTGTTTGTACTACTCGCACATATTTTTTTCAATTGTTGCTTACATTAGTCCCCAGTTCCCCACTTTCTTAGCCAGGGACTGAGGTAATTTTTGTATTGCAATGAGACACTGTTGTTGATATACCTATATATTTGTTCTGCGGCACATAATATTTCTTTAAATTTGCTAGTTCTATTAGCTCCTCTATCTGAGAGCCGAGAGGGTAATACTTGCAAGGAAATGAATATTAAGTAATAATTTAATTAAATCAAGCGGATGCTTACACACCGAAATGATGCATAAGTAACTGATTTTGGTATGTATAAAATGTTTTAGTAAGTTGTGTAAACATCGTATATTTATACACATATTTACTTTTACTTTATTTTATCTACTCGTTCCAAAGTGTTTATTGCAACATTTGCATTAATATTTCGAGTTCGTTAGGATTTGCCAAATCACATTTTTATTTTAACATTACAAAAATCAAACGTTGCGTGTTTTATACAAAACTCGTTTCTTTAGAAATATTTAATTTCACTGTTGCCACGCAGTTGCACTGCACTTACATAGATTAATTACATATTAAGACACCTTGATCAAAGAGATAGGCCACCACCAATGACTAACATAAAAGCATGTCTCATTTGTTCTGGCCATATACTTACAGTTAGCTACGACTGCTGGACAAAGCTTTGCCCTATGACTTCCATGCTTTTCGGTCCACAGCCAATGCGGACGAGTATTTTAAGTATTTTTTCAATTAATCGCGCCATCTTTTCATCATCGTATATACCAATACCAACATACCTACCAGGAATGTAATGGAGCTCCATAGACGTAAGCGAATCAGTTAAAAAAGTTTCGGATAGTTTCGGATCGGCGTAGTCTAAAATGATAAGTTTTCGTTGTTACCCGGCCTAGCCGACAGATCAGCCGCGTGAGACCCTAAATTGTTTATTATTTCTCCAGCAACCATTCGTACATTCAATAAAATAGAGAATAAAGGTTGACACTCATTGAAGATCCACTTTTATGGTGAAAAATACAAACCAAATTCCATAGTTTGATCTCTTCCCCCCTGGAAGTGTACCGAGTGAGCAGCTATATCTGCTGCTAGTGAAACTAACACAACCCCAAGTCAAATTTACTCCCTATACCTATTCAATAATATCCGTTACTGAAACTATTTCATAATCCGAAAGAAATTCATATTCCTAACCGAAATAATATTTTTATATTACCGTATCCAGATCCGAAATATTATATCCATAACATCCCTGATAGGCACTAATAGTTATAGATTTGTTAGATTTTTTACTACTCGTACCTCCTGCATACATCGTTGCACACTATGTACTTCTTAATAAAATCGTTGTTCAGTACAAAACTACTATCTCCGATTTGTCTCACCCCCCTAAGCGTAAAGCTTATACCAGTACATACAACATATCATTAGGATTATTCATGTCAACCAAGTATTACAAATTGTAATACCTTGATTTACATATCCATAAAGGTTCAAACGTTACATAATGTCACCGTGTGGTACTTGTGTGTTAGCGATACAATTTGTACCTTATGTAAAGAACCGGCCTATGTGATCAGTAGATCACACTGTCAAGTTTACCTACGCTAGACCTTCAGTCATTTATCTTTGGGGTTGGTCAATCAGTGGTATTTATATTGGCAAATTTAAATTAGCAGCATTAGGAACAACCCACATTATGAAATGAATCTATTGCGAGCTTTGCAAACTTGTAGACAAAATTAAAAAATAATTTAATCAAAACTCATGATTTTATGGTAGTCTTTTTTCGTGAGTAGGTATAAAGTTTAAGATTACAGTCGATTACTTGAAGACAGCTGAATCAATTTGGACAATTCCAGGTTTATTTTCCCAATGGTCCCATAATCATTGGGCCAGGATATAAATAGTGGATCCTGAAATAATCAAAGGCCACCCTTAAATTTTATAAACAAATACTATGTTTTAAACAAATTTTCTGAAGTTATTCAGATATTTGTCTAGTAGTCATCATTTTATGTCACTGGGCTAATGCTGGAACTGTTAGGAGTCAGGAGATCAAGAGAGAGAGAGAGGATTTAGTTTTAATATTAAAGCTTAGCAAAGGAAACGAGTTGTTGTCATATTTTTAGACAAAACCGGAAGCGTTCTACTTTATAAACTGTTAACGTACCAGAAAAACCTAACACAACCTGGTTCTTAGATCTGCATTAAAGCGTTTGAACAAAAAGCTCCACTAATATGAACTAAATAATGATAAATTGGGTACGTCACTTGTACCTAACTAAATTCTAATTATCACTTCGTTTCTGCGCAATAGAATGCAACAAGGAAGTCACCAGCCCTTGAACACATTGGACATCGTTCAAATAAGACTTACTATACAATTCACAGAATACACAACAATTAATCAATGTTGGATACACACCATTCATTTCACGTGACTCTGTAAACCGGAACATTACGGATTTCTAACTCACAAACATATGACGTAATGCCTATGATCTGTTCAAAGAGAATGTGCGAATATTATAAATACGAAAGTTTGTGGTTTTGCTTGAACTGCCTTCACGTTGTACGGAGCAATGTGATTTTTTGGCAAAGAATTGACGCTCAGACAAGCGAAACCTGCATTATACACCGCTACAAACTTCCATAGTAATCAGATATATTTACAATAGGTAGGTAGTTACAATAATTATTTTCTTTTACTTTTTATTGCGATTCTTGATACAATTTTGGTTGTTGTTTTTTTTATCTAGAATTCTAGATGATTTCTATATCTGATTAATATGACCGAGACAATTTTTGACTATACTAGACTAGATGTACGTCAGAATCCATGTGTACAGTGTAACGCATTACTGTCACTAAAATACTCCGGTTCACCGACCGCTGTATCTATCGCTGTAAATTTTTGAGACTAAAGACTTCATCTTAGCATACGTACCGACCTCCTATTATTATAAAAACACGTTTTATCTATTTAAAATTTTGCACAAGATATAATAATAGGTATGTACATAGGTCGATAAATTCCGCAAGCAGGTTATGTTTGGAGTATGACTTAAACGAATGGGGTTATTCTCATAAAAATCACACGGCCTCAGGTCATATCTTGTTAACTGATTAACAATATTATGCAAATCAGGCCATATTTGTGCAATAATGAGAACGGCGATCGGATAAAGACCCGCCAACATATACGTGTCGCAAATGTTCTTGTCTGATTGTACCGAGAGATACTGGCAGTCATGGACTGTATTGCGATAAACTCACCGTATGTACTGAGTTGATTGATAGGCAACATTCCTCCAGCCCCCTGATTCTGACTCGTCGGATTGCTCCCGGATCGTGACCTTTTTCGAATCTTAGTACGACGTATTTTTACGGCTTCAGTTATTTAATGTTACAAAATAGTCTATCGTATAGAAAATTAAAAACTGATTAATTTAAGATTTGTTCCAACAACCATCTATTTTTTAACATTACGTTTTTTAAGTTTAATTAAACTGACATTTCCGTTCGAAAATTTTCCGACAGCTTAGCTTAGAATTAGGGGGCAGTTCTTCACGAACTGGCGATGATGGATATGAATAAAAAGATTTGCGAAGAAAAATGTTTTACTTTTGATGTAGTTACAGACATTAAGTAGCTAACTTCGTCTATCTAAGCCTTAAATTGTGAACTCAAGAGGGTAAATGTGGACGCGTTGCTTAGAGACGATACGAGCTTTTTACATTCCATCGGCAAGCATAAGTCAACCTCTTTTATTTATTTTTAATGTAATTAAGGACAAATTTAATCAGACAAAAAAATATTTTATTCATAAAAATAAGAGCGTTTGATTAAAAAAAAATTGAATTATTTTTTGACTAAATATCGAATTTGGTGACCATTTAATCACTCGAAATTCCACATTAGGTGCACAAAATTATTGATTAATTAATTTTCTGTAATTTAATAGTTCTAGAACAAGATAATCGATGCTATAAACGCAGCAGCTTTAAACTATCAAAGTCCATTAAACGTTACGACACGCGACTGTCTGGCGCACGGCGGTGAGGCCTGAGGCCGGATACAGTGCGTGCACATATCAACGCACGTCGACATCGGCAAGCGCACGCGGCAAGCTGCACGCCACGCTAGGGTTGCCAAACGATCGGGAAATCCGACAATGTCTAATTACTGGACAAGTGATATCCCGTGTCCAGTAATTAGACTTCTGTTCCGGATTCCGATCCCACCCAACACATTTTTCTTGTTCTATAAAGTTTCGAGCATATTAGTTTAAGAGACGTACGCACCCTACAGAAGACCGCAGTCATAATAACATTAATGTTGTCTGCTGGTGAGTAATGGTACCTATCCAAAGCCCCAATGAGCTATAGAAAGAGAAGAGCTCTTTTTAAAAATCCTTCCCTTCCCAATGGGAGGGAAGGATTCTTAGGAGCCGACAATGCGTGTAACTCTTGGTGTTGCAGGCGTGCATAGGATACGGTAACCGCTTCAATCAAGTGGACCGTAAGCTTGTTCGTACGTAAAGTAAATAAATAAAATGTTTATTGTTATTTAGTTTATATTACCACCTATCTCTGTTTCTACAGAATTGTCTTGGAATTAATAAACCTGTGTATTAGGCAACCCTACACCACGCCTACCTCTCGCTCACGTACGAGTATGCGAACTTCGTAAATAGTTTCAAACGCTAAATTACCCGCGCATGTTGCATTTCATTAGACGTACCTACTGTCTTAACAGCGCTCATTCATTTTCTACGTGTGGTAACTGTTTGCCAGTTCTTTTCAATTTGAATAGAGTAGCAGATTTTGTTAGTATTCTATTTATAATTCTTGTAGATCAAAGACTAATTATCGGGCACTAACCGGACTAAACTGGTCATTGCCAGTAACCGGACAATGCCGAACTCCGGTCGGATATTGTGAATTTCCCTACACCGGAACCTCAGACCTGTTGCGTAACCGTCGTAGCTACACTACATCACCGAGTAGAAACTAATGCAGTTTAAGTAGGTACCTTGTTACTGATAGATTATAAAGTCTGTAAGACTTACCTATTAACTAGTCAAACTTCTCAACGGAAGGGAAATATCTCCAGCTGCATACTGCACAAAATATTCTTATTTTCATAAACATCACGAAAGGATTTCTTTAACGCATAGCAAGCGACCAAGTTTCAAAATCAACAGTACCTTAATTGATTCTAATCATTAGATACACTGCGTAAAAAACGTTCTACTGTCACTTACTTAATAGCTAAAACAATTAAAGCTATTTCGTTAATGCAATTCGTGGATCAAATTATTGCATCGCCATTTATTTTGACTACTGACCACCAATATCTTTAACGAGATAAATCTGACCTTATGACCTTCAAATGTAGGTAAACCAATACAAAGTATTACAATACTCTTTATGAATGAAACAATCAAAGTGATATAATAAATCATAACACAATAGATTAACAAATAACATTATACCAACCATGTCGGAGTCGATATTCTATGTGATAAATCTCGGTTACTTTAAATGTAAAGTACAGTCAAAACTTAGAAATAAACAGCTGGGTTACATTTCAGTGTTAGAAAGAGACAAAAAGCTTAAGGATTTTGATGTTTGAACTACCATGGGAGAGACATTTCGAATATAATCTCTCATTCTTCCTTCTTTTATTAGTTCTATCAATACCTAAGTACTTAGTCGCGTTATTCTCACACACACACACTAGTGACTCACGAAATCATAAATAGAAGAAATGGTTAAAGCAGCTGCTCGAAACCTACAGTTGATTTATATTGTAGGTACTTAATGGGCAGAATAATCACACCTATTAAAAGTCAGAATATCAAGGCCAGTACAAACTAAAGTCCAAGAAATCTCGTTTGCAACTGTGTAAAACCACTTTCTACCTATAATAGATCACGTTTCCATCGAATAAGGGAGAAAGACAAATTGGACTCTACCAAAATATGATGATAAAAAGGTAAAAACCCTTCCTCACATAGGTACCTACATAAATGTGGCTCTGATGAATGTTGAGAACCTCGAATAATCTAACCTCAACAGCAGTCAGCAACGCATCTTACATTAATTCATTTGTTATCATGATATTAAAGAACCAGACAAGACCGATGATGATAACCTAATAGGACAAACCTACACTGGGGACTTACTCTAAATTTTGACATTCGATTAGTCGGTTTGATTTCGCTGTCAAATGTAAGGAAATTTATAGGTCGCTGTCGCTGTCACTCTCAAGCATTTGACAGCGACATCAATACCGACTAATCTAATGTCGAAATTCAGAGTAAGCCCTCTGGTTTCTTACTGCTGTAAACTTGCATTTTTCTAAAGTGAAATGGGTGCACAAGCTGTTCCGTTCTTAAACTGTGATACGATTCAGCATGGCAATTAACCTAACCATTTGACGGGGGTCAACCGGACCACTCGCATTGATTCCACAGGTGCGTTGTGACGCAAGTGCAAATAGATTAATTGCTTAATGGTATCGCGTACTTAAGCCTTTATGCGGTATGGGCGGTAACTTGACTTGTTATGACATTTATTTTCTTTAATTAATGACATGTTTCATTAGCCCTTTACGCATTATCGTACGTGTACCTAATCACGTTATGTACTTACAACATTAAACACAAAAAGCCCGCGTAAATATGCACTTATCTCTGTTCTGTGGCATTATCTATCTAACAATATAGGTAAGTTAGTAGTAGTAGTTTACTGATTTGTAAAAAACCATTATGGACCTTGAAAGAATTACAAAATTCACAAGGAAAAGTGTCCTCAACAAGCTGTTGTCAGGAAAAATTCAGCCATTTTAAACGAAACACCGTCAATCTTATAGGGGAAGATTTTGACGCTATCAATAATATTTTAAACAACAAAATGCTATGTTGTATCATGTAAATAGAATAACAGAATAAATTAAGATAAAATCGTTAAAATGTCTCAAGCGCAAAGTTTAATTGCGCCAAGTTCGAAACAATCCACGCGAATCAAGATGAAGAAATATCTTAAGAAACTGTCTTATTAATTAAGTCAACTCGGCCTATTTGGTCGTAACAAATAAGATTTTTTACAAATAGTTTACTAAGTAAAAGAATTAGTATTGACTAATACCTGAAAACCAACGGCCTGTAAATTAGTATTTTTGTTCCGCATCAATTCATCTTTTAAATTAGATTGCCTATTGCTGCAATTCATCAAACCACAATTAAGGCTTGTATTAGAAATATTAACCAAGTTGCTGAGCAAGCAGAACATATCTATTTTGTAGCTAAATAACCTAGTCGTCTAGAAAAACTTTCTAGAGATAGTATTGTTCCTTTCAAAGAAACCTTTTTTTAAGATGGAAAAGGCGTTTTATGTATGCCGCACCGTTAAGGGACAAGACTGTTATGCGGGACTCACTGGACGAAGATAGGGCCAGCATACTCTTCATCATCATCACAGCCTATTGCGGTCCTGGGTATAGGCCTCTCCTAACACGGTCTCTTAGTCTATTAACAGCAAGGATTACCAAACAGGACATACTACTAGTATAAGTAGTAAGTACTTTTTTGCCATTTCTAAGCAGTCAAAGATAGTTTAATTATGTCCTAAAGAGTAACTTTAGTAAAAAACGAATTACCTTTTCATTAAAATTTTTGCCACCTTATGTAAAAACCAGAATACATTAAAAAGCTGTTTAAAAGAATGAAATAAAAATTCCTCAACGACACATATCAGATAGATATTTCTTGTATAAACTTACGAAGGAATTCATGTCAATTTTGTACAACTAGACCAAATGTTTACGCACAAAAACAACTTCTTTAATACAGTTTATCGATAATTGTCATTATGTCGAAATAACGACATGGTCGATAAGTACACTTCCATTTTCGTTATATTCTCGTGGAAATACACAATTATTTGATTGAGAAAGACAGCTGTCGATCTTATTTCGTCAAGCTGACCCTATTTCGGTATAAGTAGTAGAGGGTAAATTCATAAGTACATAGTATGAAAATACAATTGTCGCGAATTTATATAGGTATGTACTGTTTTTACCCGACTGCCAAAAAGGATGGTAATGTTTTTAATTTATATGTAGTAGATAAATGAATTTAGTAAATTATACCTACATAAACTACTAATATTTCGACAATATTCGGCCGACGCGTGCGGCAGCAATAAGCATGAAAAATGAATAAAATAACTTGGTATTTTATATTTAGGTTTTTTATTCTGATTAAGCAAATAAAAAGACGTTTGGGGTGTTTCAGCTTTAGTATTAACAAGTTGTATATTCAAGTCAAGTCAAGTTGTATATAGTTAACCGAAACTGAGGCATCTTATTTAACGTGGGCTTTTTAAAACAGATCCTAACTAGCAATAAGTTAAATAAGGACGATGTCTTAAAAATGTATCTGGTCAAAACTTAGCGTACTATGAAGGTCAGTAGATAAAATAACTTCGCACATCTAGCTTAGCCATATAAAGTTAAATAGTATGTAAACGTTACTATATAAGGAAGGGATCACCATACTTATTTGTGTTTAAGAATTTGTTTCTCGCAACTTTTGGATAACTAGTTTGTTGCATAATAGCGCATTTACACCGTATCGTTACTCTTTACCATATTTACATACTAATGTAAAAATACCAGAATTAACCATGTAAAACTATCAGGGGCCCGAGTCTGCTAACATAATCGTAAACCGATGGTCTCACTCGACAGCTGTGATTGGCTTACTAAGTTAATCGCGCCATATTGCCGGCCTGTGATTGGTCGATATTAGTCCATCGGTCTGCGTTCGACGTGTGTGATTTAGCAGGATTGGACTCCTTGTGTACATCATCGGTTTAGGAACTACCTACTGAAACTCGAGAAGCAGTAGTCTACTAAAAAAAATATAGATTTTTATGTCAATAAAAATTAATACCCTCAACTATTAGTTAAAAAATTACAAATATTAATACACACCAGATTCAATGGTAAGCCGAGGGTCTAATTCGACAGCTGTGATTGGCTTACTAAGTTAATCGCGCCATATTGCCGGCCTGTGATTGGTCGATATTAGTCCATCGGTCTGCTATCGACGTGTATAATTTAGCAGGATCGGGCCCCTGATCATTGAGTACCTATTTCATCGGTTTAGGAACCCTACCTACTGGAACACGAGAAGCAGTCTGTAGTCTACTAAAAAAAGTATATATTTTTATGTCAATAAAAATTCCTCAACTATTAGTTAAAAAATTACAAATATTAATACGCGCAACAGATCATTTTATTCCACGTCCTAAAACAATACCATGACATGACATGTGGGTCCAGCATACAACGTGCCACTGTTTGCCGACGGATGACTGACTGACGGATAGGTTAGATACCTAAGAGGGGAAGTTATGCCTTGTTGTTATTCACCCGTAATCGTACATTTACGGGTTAAAATGTAGGAAGGTGGTATCAACTAAATTCAAATTTTGTCAAGTGGATTATGTTTCATAGCAAGTTTAGTACCACCAATGGGTACCATTGGTGGTACTACCCTATGACCCTAGTACTTTTAATACTTAAGTAATATATTATAAATAAACTTAAATCCCAATTGACTATTGTATCCTATAATAATTCAATCTGTCCTTACGGTTCCTTTACGGACGAATTCAAGAGCCGACTTTGAAGCTGTCATATTTTATTAATTTATTCTTTGAACGTCAGAGACATCTATACACGTAAAATGAAAATGTGCTTACAACGCCAAAGACGGCATGGCACGTCAAAAATGTACTGTATTTTTAAAGCTTGGCGCTCTAGGCACGGCGATACCGATTTGACGTGGCGGTCAAAAGGTTAATGTGTGTATTTAAGGAGATTATTCCTATAAATCTACAAGACAAAAATGGACGATGTCTTAAAAATGTAACGTGTCTACACTTCGCGTACTTTAATGGTCAGTGAATAAAATAACTTCGCACATTTTCGCCACTCATAGTTATGTAGTAAGCACTACCGTAAAAGGAAGAGATCGCCGTACTAATTTGTATTTGGAGTCTATGTCAACGTTTTTACGACTGGTTAGTTACATAATTGCTTGTTATAGTGTAACTAAAACATCAACTACAAACATCTGGGGGGTGATTCTGACTCGTCGGATAAATCCCGGATCGTAAATGTTGTCGAATTTTAGAACGACGTGTATTTATTTTTACGGCTTAAATTATAGAAAATTAAAAACTGATTAAAATAAGATTATGTTAGTTTAAATAAACCAACATTTCCAACCGAAAATTTTCCGACTGCTCAGAATCTGCTGGCCGCGACGAAGCGCTCGGCTCCCACTCTCGCTCCAGAAAATGGCGGCTGCAAGTGAACCCTAGTTGATTGGTTCAGCATTGATGGATTAATGCTGTCGTCTAACACACAAATTATTAATGTAAAATAAAAGCTATTTATGAGCAAATCAAGTTTATTCACAGTATTTCAAGTTGGTACCAATTGTGCCTTATTATACGAAAATCTCTTAATAAATACTTTTGTGATGAAATTCTCCATCTTAACATCCTAAAATAACTTATAGAGGCTGCCATACACATAGGTTTATTATAACCTATGGTTATAATGTTACACGCATAATCTAACGTCTATAAGGAAAAACTGTACCTACAGTTTAACATGTAACATGCAAGTATCTTAATAGACGCTATGTATGCATATAAGGTTATAACCTAATGTGTATAATCAGCTTTACAATGGTTTAGTTTCAATTAATTCTGTAGCCAAAATTAAATAAATAAAATATTTTAACAAAATAAAAAACGAAATATACATTTAAATACTAAATGTTTACAATAAAAGTAAAATAATATCTAAAGTTAATATTTTTGGGCAATTGTACGTAAAACTAGGCTTAATCCTTAGCTATACTTATTTGATTATCGTATCTTACTATTATGTAGAAAAAGTCGTAAGTTACTACAGTCTGTTCGTAAATTTATACCATGTGTCAATTACGATAAAGTCCAAAAGTCCATGTATACATCAATATACTGTATAAAATCCTTAATAGGAATTGCTATTCACTTACACATAATATAAGAAATAAAAAATCATAGCCACGTTACAATTAGGGTAGTCATAAGCAAAACTAGCACTGACAACCCTTTATTAAATAGGTAGTATTTCATTTGGTGTAGTTTCCACAAAGTAGAAGGCAAATTCACTCTAAAATTAATTAGTATTTGCTGAACTAACATAAACGAACGAACATAAAAATATAACAGACGCCTTTTATCCCCGAAGGAGGGTAGGCAGAGGTTCTGTACTCCCACACTTCGGCAGATATATTACCTCCCATATATTTTTTGAACTCCACGCCATAACAGTACCTCCGTGCCTTGTATTGGAGTACCCAGGAAATTTAGTTTTTAAGAAGTAGCATCTTTATCTTGTATTTTTATGAACCTGTTTTTTGTCGGCTATATCCGTCGTCGCCGTACAGGGCACACTTACGACTACACGAGCCGATATTGACGTTCAAAAGTTTAACCCAGCACATTTCCAGACTCCGGGTTGACATTTCAAGGAATTAAAAGGAAATATTTACAAAACAGAAAATTCCAAAACTATTTTTCCCCGACCCGGAATAGAACCCCGGAAATCTTGCGTAGCAGGACACATTCCCGCTATGCCACCGAGGCATTCAGTTTAACAGATATTTACACCAAAACATATTATTTCGGGATGATAATAAGTACCTATTTCATGAATCGAACTCACGACCTCTGAGCCATCAAGTCAGTTTAGTAGACGTTTACACCAAATGAAATACATACAATATTACCTATCAAACATTACAAATAGCCTGGTATACTTCCAAGTGTTTCCCTTCAGCAGGAGTGAGGGTCAGTTGTCTGCTGGCTTTGAGGAATATGACGGTTCCTGGCTTCACTTGTATTGGTTCCGTGTCGCAAGCCTCTCCCGACCCTGACGTGATGATGAGCAGGCTTGGACTAGCGCGGGTAGCTGTGTTGTATGACTCGCCACTTTCTACCTACAATTACAAAGTCAGTTTAAGAAAATGTTGGCCACAGATCATAGTACAATAAAAATCAGAGGAGTAAGTATGGAGAAATCTCTCGACTTGAACGCTTGCTAAAAATATTATGTAGATTTTGTTATAAATTATGTATCTGTTGAGAGGGAAAGTTAACATTTAATATAAACTTCGCTAAATTAGCTTTAGTCTTAGTAAGATAAGAGATTAGTTTACATTAAATAATAATAATAATATAATAATATTTCACCACATTCACACAGCGCCATCTAGTCATCTAGTCCCAAATTAAGCAATTATTGTTGTGTTATGGGTACTAAAAAACTGATAATATTTTATTTTATTTATTTACACTTTACATACACAGAAATGTACAAAGGCGGACTTAATGCCAGAGGCATTCTCTACCAGTCAACCTATAGGGTGATGCAGAGAAGGGTCGAAGTAGGTGCATAAAAACAAAGAGATTATGATAAATTAAATTAATTACAATTAAACACATAAATATAAATATTATATAAATAAACTCAAATACACAAATAATATACATATACATATAAAGATACAATAAACATATATACATACATATATATAAAATAATATACATACTATTGTTGTGTTGATTCAGCAATATTTTTAGAAGTAGATCACGGACTCGCCTCTTAAACACGTCACGGCTAGTAGACTTTCTGATCTCAAGAGGGAGGGCATTCCACAGAAGTATAGATTGTACGAAAAAGGAGGAATGAATGAAATCAGTAGAGTGAGTAGGACAGACTAGAAGAAGATTGTTGGAGGAACGTAGTTCACGTTCATGGACAGTGCAGTATTGGAACTGGGAGGCTAAATAATTGGGAGTGTTAGGACACATAAGAATAGAATAGAGAGTAGTGAGGGGAAATTTAAATACTTTTTTTTTGTAAATACATACAATATGTATGTATTTACAAAAAAAAAGTATTTAAATAGTAATAATATATGTAAATACATACAATATGTATGTATTTACATATAGATAAATTACAGAGTACTGCCCCCTGATTCTGACTCCTTGATTTTACGACTTAAGTTATTTAATGTTATAAAGTTGTCTACCGTATAGAAAATTAAAAACTGATTAATATAATTTTTTTTCTTACAACTATCTATTTCTTTAACATAATGTTTTTTAACTATAATTAAACTGACATTTCCGGGCGAAAATTTCCAACACCTCAGAATCAGGGGGAAGATATTTATTATAATTTATATCTAACATAGATAGGACATTTAATTCCTAATAAATTTCTACTTACTTTGACCTTAACAACAGCGAAGTCCGGTACAGGCGGCCTCCAAATGCAACTGTTAGCGTCTTCGAGGTGTGGGTTGAACAACAGCTGGTTCAGAGTGTAACTGTTATAGTCCAACATGTTCACCAATGTTGGTACGTCGATGTGTTTGGGAGTGAGTCCAGCTCGCACCACGTTGTCAGAGCACGCCATGCATTCTACACAATCTGGAAGGTACGACAAATTATATTAAAATGTTGGCCAAAGTAACAAATGAAGATGCGATTTTTGTTTTGATATACTAGTTGTGCCCGCGACTTCATTCGCGTGCGATAACATTTTTTTTTAAAGAAGCTCCTTGTGATTTTAGCTATCCGCTAGTAAAAATCCGGTCGAAATCGGTTCAGTAGTTTCAGAAATTACCTCAACAAACAGACATAAAATTTTCAAAGTGTTTATGTAATAAGTAACGTAAATACTTTCATATGCCTACTCTAAAAGGCTGTTAGACATAAGCCACTGTTTTAGTGTCAAAGTTGTCAATTTAAACCTGATTTAATGCTTAGTCCGTATTTTGTAATAAGGGGGTTCAATTTTATTTATTTGTAGTCTAATATGTAGTAGGCATAGATGAAGTGGTGGTGGTGTTATGGAATCCTAACAGAATTTCTGAGTGCAACTAAACTTAGTGGTATGCTGATGAAATGGAAATAGCCAAAGAAATCACCAAGTAAAATCTATTGTAAATTTTAAATATAACAAATGAAGTAGTTTTTGATATCAGCTACAATCAAGGACAAACATAGTTATCCCTTATCTTTGTGGTTGCCACGGTTAAGTATAGATAGTAAAACTAGTGCACGACTTTATCAAGGACATAACCGCATAAAACATAATATAGGTTGGTAAACTAACATCATGAAACAATTCATTATTAAAGATAACGTATTTTCCACACTTGAAAATTTACATATTTTTTCATAGAAATGTAAATTATACACTAAATTATACATGCCGGAGCATGTTATAACATAAGAAAATGTCGCCGTGTTATTTTTTTTTATATTGAAATTCATAATTTATATTTTTAACCAAGATGGCTAAATCTGTATCCAATTTGACAAAAGAATCTTATCAAAGTCTTCAAAATGTATTATATTTGTTTTTCTATCATAACTAATCTACTTAATCTCTTCAAAAAATAAGTCACCTGTAAAGCATGAATTTACGTTTCTCGAGGAACGTACTACGAGGTATATTCTTGTTTTAAACAAACCGTTTTTGAACAAATATTTTTTTAAATTCCTAACCCCCGTCCGGGTTAGGATTTCGGGTCAGGTTCAGAATAAACGGAAATAAATGAGTAGGTTTTATCTTTTAACGCAGTGCGCTTGTCTGCTTTTAAGGTTTCACTCTTAGTCACTACACGGAAAATTGTCAAATAACATACCTCCACTCAAATAAGCGTGTGGCAAGTTAGGCTTGAGAAAGATTGCTTGTCCGGGATTTAGCAACATGTAGTTCATGAAATATGGTGACAAACAACCAACGTCGCCGGGGTAATCTGCGTGCAGTCTCTTTAGTAACGGGTATAGCAGCGATGCTTGCGTTGCTTCATCTGTAAGGAGTTAACAAAAAAAGTATATTATAAGAATACACATCTGGATTTTATAATATGTATGTATAATATTTTGATGATGTGATGCTCGTGATAGTAGGCTACGGTGACCGCTTATTTTTTGTATGATTTTTATAAACTGATACTTTTTCTATAAAAAATTTGAATAAAGTAAAATAGGATATGTGGAAAGAACTTTAAGATTTTCATTTGTATGGAGCCTGAAGTGCTGTTAAAACCTTTTTGATAGTAACGAAGTTACTTTTGAGGGCTGGTAAACTGCACACCGTGGGAAAACATCAAAGCCATTGGTTCTGCTACTCTTATTGTATCTGATTGAGGCTACATCAGTAAGGTAAAGTGAGGGAATAGAGTGAGCGTCTGTGTGTTGTGAATCCATTTATCCTTTGAGGTAAGCTACCATGACCTTCGACCATGAGGATATTATATACTATTTACTTTAAAATCCACTACAGTAAGAACCTGTTTGAAAAGTAAGGCCTCATGTATTTTGAACATAGTTTTGTAATATTTACCTTCCTTGTCTAACCTATCCAGTAGAGTCAGCAGGGTGCTAGCTATGACAGACTTCTCACATGTCATGAGTGAATGGAACGCGGGCTTGAGGACAGTGCCACCGTCGCCAATCTGTTGATGAGCTAGTAGGTTTTCCACACTCTCCTTCGATAAGATACTGGCGATTTCTGGCAATTCTGTAAAGTAAAAAATGAAATTAATAAATGATTTGCGGCAAAGGGTGGCAGACCCGAGTATATGACATTCTTGAAAAAAATATTCTTGACAGACGGACAACAAAGTGATCCTATAAGGGTTTTACGTTTTTTATTTTTGAGGTATGGAACTCTAAAGTTATTTTATTGTTAGATAGCTCATTTATAGAGGAACGCTTTAGGAAATTTAGGCTATATATTATCACTCTATAAACACTAGAAGCTGAGTAGTTGCCTAACAAAGATCCAGGGGAGTGAAAGCTCCAAGCAATAAAGGTATTATTATATTATACAAACTTCTGAGAAATTCCTGTATCTGTGTCAATGGTCTGAATCCACAAAGAGCTTCAAATGGTGTCAATGCTATAGCTATCTCTGGTTTATGATTAGGGTCCTTGTACATCTCAGGGAATTGTTTGTGTAGTTCCTCTGCATGCTCCTGTAATGAAATAAATAAAAGCTAGAAATTATACTTCAATATGTTGAGGTAAATCTCTGTTTTTTTATTAACTTTAAATCTTGCCTTAATTTTGGGACATCCTATATATAAAGACCATCATTATTGCATGATTGTAAGTTATGAGAAAAACATATCTATGGCTGGATAACTTAGATATATTTTCCTGTAGCATGATAAGCACATATTGGAAGGCACAACGTGGGATGGCCCCCCACCAGATGGACCCAGAACCTGGTCAGGGTGGCGGGCGGCCGTTGGTTGCAGGCGGCACAGGACCGTTTGCAATGGCGTAAATTAGGTCAGGCCTATGTTCAGCAGTGGACGTCTTTGGGCTGATATGATGATGATGATAAGCACTTAGTTGTATTATTTTTGTTCAAAAATATAATTAACATAAAAAGAAACTATTTTACACAATAGATAACTTTACAAATATGATGTATCTAAATACTGCAACAAATTGAATATATTCACACAAAAGATGTCCTACACCATTGCAAATGGACTTCCCGACAATGTCACCTTTGCTACAATGGTTAAATACCTTTTTGATATTAGTACTACAAAATTTGTTAGCAAACCTCTTTCACTTGTTTAGAAATTAGCAGATAACTTACAGGTTTTTTATGAGGTTCACAATACCATTACATTCGGTCTCTTTACTGACATAAAACAATGGCACCTGGGGGTTGATAAGCCAGGCAAAAGCACACAGTAATAACTGGCACCATCTTATCTCTGAAATATATTTTCAAATGACCAAAGTAGTGACACAGGAATAATATTTTTAAATTTAAAACAACTGTTTAAAATTTTTAGAAGCAAGTATAATTTGGAATAACTCGAAAGTTACACCTGTCTTTTATCTGAAAACCTCTTTTTATATTGTTGGAGTCTTTAAATTTACAACTCTTACCTTTGTAGGATGTGCCTGTATAGATAAAGCTTTCCTTATAGATAATATCTTTAACAGAAAGGGAATGGAAACTCCAAATTTTTTCTTCACATCTGCTCCAATGGCATCCCAGTTATCTTTGATATAGTCAGCTAACAGCACATTTCGTTCTATTATTAATGATGGTGCATTGGGGTGGGTACCCATCCATAATTCTGCATATGGCTTAGCTGGATCAATCGCAATGTCTGGATGAGCACTGGACAACAACTTGGCGACTGTGCTCTCAAGACCCAGTTTACCCCATTCATAATTTTGAACTTTACACTGCAACTCCATTTTAAAACCTGAAAAAAAATACCACAACCGAAAACAGTAGTAGCTACATTAACTTTTTGATTTTAAATTATTATTAATGATTGAACTAAATTGATAATTTAAACTTACAACACGATAAACGACTGCCGACTAGGAAATAATAAGCCAATTGACAAAAATAACTTCACTCAATGACTTATAAACGTTCGTCTATTCAATAGATTCCATTCATTATGTACCTACCTACTATAATGACATCAAGGAATGCAAAAATGTAGAATTGTACTAAATCGATTTTATTTCACAATCACCATTCCTCAATCAATATTGATACAGTGACAACGACGCGGTAAAGTAATAATGGAATGGGTAGTCAATAGAAATTTTAATGAACATAAACTAAAACGAAGCCAAAGAGTATTCAGTATAATCACTACGTTTTATTCGAACCCGAAATTTATATATTTACATTTACAGAATTACAGTAGTAGAAGCTAACCACAGACCTAGTAGTAGATGAAGCTAACTAGAGATGAAACGAATATATTCATATTAGGTATGCATATTATAATACGAGCGACCGTATTCATATTAGGATAAAGGAATGTCATATATTAGGTTACTCGATATTAGTCAAGTATTAGCCAGAGACAACGCGACGAGGCGAATACAATAGTATTAGGTAGGTACTTATCATTACGATACGAAGCGCGCCGTGCGTCGTTTCTAGAGATGAAACGAATATACTCATATTAGGTATGCATATTATAATACGAGCGACCCGTATTCATATTAGGTTATAGGAATGTCATCTATTAGGTTACTCGATATTAGTCAAGTATTAGCCAGAGACTACGCGAACGAATACTAGTTATAGAGCATAATACTAAAACGTTCACTCCTTACCCTATTATCTGACTAATATCGAGTAATAGGTATGGTATTAGAATATGACGAAACTAATATATCCTATATTAGGATTATGCGAAATTGACCCTAATATAACATCTCTAAAGCTAACAAAGAAATAGGTATGGGCGTTATTTTTTGTCACTATTCACAATAACTAGTTATAAAGCATGTAATCTTTACTAATATTCTTTTGAAAGCCACAGATACAATTTAGAAAATTGAAATAGAATTGTAGCTATCTGTATATTTGTACGCGCAATACCCAAAATCTACTGCCTGTAATCGAATGCAGTTTTCACCAATACAATACATAAAGAGGTCTTACATAAAAAATATAGCGCAGGAAATTATCTTATTTTCACTATTTTACGTGAACCCGATTACGCGCGGGTGGAACCGTGGGTGATAAACCAGTATAATATTAATTGTAATTTAATACCTATTACAAGAATAAAAAAACATTTTTAATTCGAATATACACTGAAGGCAGCATTGACTTCCAAGTTATACGACTATGCTAAGACTGTAATAAATTCAGATGACTAAAGAATATTTTTAAATGGCATTTAATAAAATTATATATTTTATTAGAATCCAATAAACAATGTTCAATAATATTCACCTTACAATTAAACATATTGATATTTACACTACTTATAAAAATCTACTATAAACAGCTATATTGTGAAAACACAGTATCATCCTTACTTTTTCGGAACAGTATTAGCAGTCACAGCGATAATAATGATATTATCGCTGTGACTGCCAATACTATTAATATCCGATTTAATACAAACAACACTATTACTTCCTCTGACAACTGTCAACGCGACAATCTTGGCGGTTTGCGTCAAAATGACGTCCGCGTCGTATAATAGTATTTCGTTCAAAAATCTGGTCATTTTCCAAAATTACTTTTATTTCAAGTGAATTTAAAAAAACCTATTGAATTATGTATAATATTATTATGATTAATATGTAAAAATAAAATTAAAATGTTGAAATAAAGCTCTTTCACATGGAGGCAGTAATCTCACCCTCACGGTCTCATATGCCCCACCGCCCACCACTGCAAGCGCTAACCCCCTGCTGCCGGCGGCTGTGGTGGTTATTTTCAAAAAAAGGATATTTTAGATAAACTTAGCTCCATAAGAGGAAACACGGCATACGATTCTTCATACAAATGTATTCCCCTGTTTTCTCCCTGACTAATGCCTATAAAGCATTTTTTATTTTTCACGAAAAGTAAGGTCTGCTGTAGACAGATCTCTATCATTTCCTTTTTTTTTTGAACAACTATTAGTTGTTGAAAAAAATATGACCCTCCAAATATTTCTAAAATGGCCCCATTTATACCCGACCAACAGCCAAATAGGAGGATAATGTTTTCCGTGTGTTTAATATATCTATGCAGCTATGGTAGTATGTGGGTATGTATATGGCTGGTTTTGAAGTGTAAGGTGTCATTAGATTTTAATTAACAGATTTTTTTTTTAATCTTATAATAATATTTGTATGCCTACGGGTAGGTAGGTACAATGTAGTGCTCGCTAATTTAATAACGCAAGATCTGTAAAATTAACCTACCTACATTGACAAATAAATATTTCTGTCTCAAATACCGTCCACTATTGTTTTTTTTATTATTTATAATTTTATTAATATACCTATTATAAAAGCCGTTGTCTGTGTAGTGATGGATTTAGAATACATGTCACTACCCCATTTCAATCCGTGGGTGTCGTAAAAGGCAAGTACCTAACTTTAAGCAGTTGTAGATATTATATTACGTAGGAATTCATTTGTTGTAGGTAAGTAAGTAGCCCCAAATGACTACCTAGGTAAAGAACCAAAACATTAAACAAAATATGTATTACTTTAGTAAGAAGACTTTATTTTATTAGATACAATATTTCTTCCTTGAGAGTAACAACATATATTACCTAAGTATTATTATTATGGACAAGATCAACTAAATAGGTTTTTAAAACGCATTATCTTCTTTTTTTTTAGCACTCTGGTCTAATGGATTTTGTTTTAAAATACTAGGCTTAATCATTTTAACTGGTATGGCAAATCCTGTCAGTCCTCTGTTCGTAATTTCAACATTAAGCCCTTCTTCCAACGCCTCCCAAAAACTAGGATCCTCTTCAATGTAATTATATGGCATCGGGTCTATATTAAATTTAGCACTTTGTCTTATACTTTTTTCATTGGGACTATATCTCTCTATTTGCTTCAAGTCTATATAAGGGTTCTTTTTCTTAATAACGAGTTGTTCATACTGCCGAAGATCTTCTTCAGTAAAATCGGGTTTAGTACGAACAAAACGAGATTGAAGATTTTTGGAAAATTTTTGAGAAGAGTCTTTAATTCTTTTTAGCGCCATCTCTATGGAGCTTGACATTTTCTTGTTTGGTTTCCGAATTTTCTCGAGGTGCTCGGATTTATCACAAATCAGTGATACTGTAAGAGATGAAGCATACTTTACAATGGATTCATACTTTATGGTGGTTTTATTAGTCAATTAATTATGTGGTGTAGGTTATATAGAGATGTTTCTGAGACTGTGTGTTGATCCCCTATCAACACACAGTCTCAGAAACATCTAAATTGAAATTAATATTAGGTAGCACGTTAAAATATCATTATCATATTTTGGAGGCCAGTTCACTGATAAGGTTGAGCTTTGATAAAATAACACAGGTCACTCTTTTTAATCGCCTAATAGCTACAATTTCTTTGCCTGTGCAGTATGGTGTCACAAAACCGTGGGCGCGTGCAGCGTGGTGTAAATTACACCACGCTACCATTATTTGGTAGTTGTATTGGTACCTACTTTTATTTACCAACTTTTATCAAAATTACTTTTGTGCGAGCATCCGCGAGCCGCAATAAGATGCCCGTGCGTCGAGCCGCATGTCACGTGTGACCCATCATCAGCAACAAAGGAACCTATAATCAACGTTATACCCGCCGCACACCACAAAAAAAATCTCGGTCTTGTTGCAATAAAAAATTGCGCGAACTCTTGCCACACACGTTACAGTAGACTTGCAAAGTCAAGAGTTTGTGCAAGTAAGTCAAATAGTCAAGTACCTACCTAAGCCTAATCAAGATTACTTACGATTGATATAGGGATTACCATTCGGATTGCCAATGTCTCTGTGTAAAGGAAACGTGTAGTTGAAGGTGAGACACAAGAGTATACACGTAACACTTAGCACCGCTGCATTTCGGTGCATTATTAGGCTGCTAGCAAAGTTCATAAACTTTAAAATAATGCACTTTCCTAAAAATGTAAGCAATGAAATGACAAACATTTTTTTTTATTTCTACGTCATGTCACGTGTTTGTGGTAAACTAAAGATAATAAAAATATTTAATAAGTTTTATAGAGGTTATCATTCATTAACCGCAACGAGGTCAATGGGTACCTACTTCAATAAATGGATAGGTGTTTTACATAACTACCTACTCTTTAAGGGTACAAATTCCAGTTAAAACGTTCAAAAATCCAGTTCCATCACAAAGTTTATAATGGCCTATCCGCGTATAATCAACGTTCGAAAATCCAGTAAAATCACAAAGTTTATAATAGCTATTTTGTTAAAGTAGGTACTACGAAGTAACATATTATGCTATAGGTATACCGGGGACGGCAGCGAAGTCTCGCGCGACTTCTAGTATTAAATAAATTACAACTAGGTATTATATTCACCAACACAGAACAGAGTTAGGTTTTCATTGTTCTGTGTTCACCATCATCATTAGGTTCAACCTATAAACGAGCTACTGCTGGGCACAGGTCTCCTCCAAAGATTGACCAGGAAATTTAGCCTACTATACATACAGGGTGGAATTTTGTAATGCCACCTGGAGGGAAAGTAGGTACTTTAAATACTAGAGATAGATAATTTTACTCAAAGGAAACATTCCTTTATTTTTAAAAAGAAACAGAACTACTTTTAACGATTTCTGGAAATTCGCTTACCAAACCCAGGAATCGAACAGCTAAAATTCCAAAAAATAACATCCTCTACTTTTATGGCGTTCAGCGATAGGGTCAATTATAAGGATCGAATCTCTCTAACAAACGTGGTAAATTAAATAAAAACAAAAATATAAAATCTTAACTTATAAATTCAATGAGACTAGATAAAGCACTTTCTCATACGTTCGTAATTTAGAAACCAAAGAGCATTTTTCGAAATTAAATAGTCAACAACCTGCCGAATTTTATCAGAATTAAACACAGTTAAAATAACTTTTCATGCCAAGTTAACGAAACAACTTTGCATACTTTGAACTCCGCCTGTGGGGCGGGCTTTCGGCAAACTGTCGCTATCATTGGCTGACAAACACCCCTTTCCAATATTCCTCTTTCGGATATAGAGGGAGAGCGCATGGGCGGGGCCGAATTCCTGAGGGATGCATGCACCTGACACTATCATTTGACGGACATCTCGTATCGGAGAAACACGTGTGATAATTAAAACGATGAGCGAAGAAGTTGAGGATAGTCCGGCAGACGCAACCACAGTCCAAGCTCCCCGTCCATCTTCCCCGCGAAAGTTCTTTGCTAGAATATACGGGCATCTTGAAGAACCTAAGACTAATAGTGTGGTTAATAATGTGTTTGAAAGCGAATCTTCTTCGGACGTGGAGATAGGTGAGAGCGAAGGCTTGGATGTGCAAGTAAGGGGTCCGCCAATGTGGCCGTCGCCGCCGCCTCTACCTCTGTGTCCTCGGCCAATGTTGTTGCCTCACCAGCAATTAGCTTTTGGAGCCGGTCTTGCTGCTTTCTGTGAGTTATATTTATTCATTTATTTAGTATGAAATTAAATGTTACCTATAATATAATACTCATTAGGTACTTACCTAATAAAAAGAAACCTAGTTAATCTAGTTATGTAACTATTGTGTATAGGTACTACCTATTACGAAAATGTACCTCATGTGCTAGGGGTGCTGGTTACCTTCAATATACCTGAGTACCTCAAATTCCGTCTTGACACTATACTAAGCCGTGCCACATGGTTATAAACTTGCCAGCCACAGAGGTGCCCTTGGTGGAATACAACCGTGTAGCCGGCTGTTGTAAACCAAATTTCATACAAACTACGCGGATAGCAATTGGCAACCAAGCACCAAGGTCACTCTGTTGGAACACAAGTTTATAACCGTGTAGAACACCATTAAGCTTAATTGCCTACCATGCAGATTTTTAAGGAATTTGTAAAAATAAATTGTAATGTATATACCTATGTACTACCTAGTAAGCATAAAAATTTACAATGACTGAATGACGCATAGGGCTATTGGGGCCTCGTACAGATCCTAGATTATTGACACATAACTCTACATACCTGAGCATGAGCAGCATGCTGACAGATGTAGTGGAGTTGATCCCTCTCGATACCCGAAAATGGTAATAGTGTTACTGGTACCTGATACCTACAAAGTGCATAATACTATATTTTAATTAAAAAAAAATTAAATTATAAAATTATAAATTTTATAATTTTCAAATTATAAATTTTATAATTTTCCAAAAGTGCTGTCTCCCCATGAGAATTAAATGAAAATTATTGCAGTAAATAAATACCTTTATTTAATTTCAAGAAAATCAGCTGGTTTGTGATTTGGAAGGTCATTGACCCGAAATTACCACGAAAGATTCATCTTTGCAGAGCTACAACTCTGTGGGTCGGTAACCTTGACCATCATGACTATCCCCAGTTTTCGGTAACGATCGGTCTTTCGTCGAATCGCGATGTGATGAGGTATCGAGACTATCGTGGAAAGCATCGTAATAGCGCAGCGCAGTGGAGAAGCGCGTGGTTTTCGAATTTGATGTTACGACTGCGTAAAATGTCCTGAGTTTTCTATTTGGGTGTCCTTTGATCCCCGGTTGGAAGGGTTTTCAAATCCTCAGGCTCATCCTGGAGTAAGTACCTACGTAACTGTTACCATTTGAGCCGAGGTGCGGACTATTGATGCCACACTCTACCTACCTGGCTGTATGGTTACTGCCTATTAGTGCCTATGTTAGAAACTTACTAGGTAGGTACTCAAACTCATCCTTCGCACAATGTATTCCAAAGGTGGATGCTGCTGCAATATGTATAGAGTATTCAAAGACGTGTAAACTTCTAATTTCGAATCGGGTCTTGGTTGTGGTTAGGTACGTTACTTGCAGATTTGTTAGAGATAACTTTTAGTTGCTACTTTTACTTGACCTATTATAACATAAATATGCGCTTCACCACTATTTTTCCCTTCTTGCCCGTGGTTCAGATAGGATACTTAGTTCTGTTGTTCTGTTATATTTCTTTTTTAGGGTTCTGTAGTTTTGACTAGGAACCCTTATAGTTTCGTTATGTCCGTTGTCTGTCCGAGATTTTGCTAAGAGACCGTTAGTACTAGAAAGCTGTAATTTTGTAGGAGTGTGTATAATTGTATATCAATTACGTCGACAAAGTGGTAAAATAAAATTTTGGAAAATATTTTTTTTATTTTTTTAGGGTACCCATACATGTGAAGTGGGAATGATTTTTTTTTTGTCGTCTACCCCATCGTGTGGGTTATCGTTGAATAGGTCTCCTAAAATGACTTGGGGGTTACTAACATTATTTTTCGATTTAATGGTCCATTTACGAAATATTAAACTTTAAAGAGCAAATTTTTGTTCCAGTAGGGTGTCTCCCCACCCCTCTAAAAGCTAAACAATTAGCTTGAAAAATCTGGAAAAATTCATGATGATAGTGCATTTCATGAACTTTAAATGAAAACTATAGCGGTTAAGATAACTTTATTAGTTTAGCAGTAATAGTCGTTGAACTTGGGTGTTGGATAATTTTGTACTAAATACAAAATCCTTAGCATTAATCCTTTATAGTGACTAAGATAAAGTAGTTGCTTGTTTTGTTTTCTATAAATACTGCGCTTCTCATCAAAAGGACATAAGCGGTGTGAAGATACGCTCTTTCGATGCGGAACCCTACATTGAGCATGGTCCGACATGCTCTTAACCGGTTTTTGGTAGTAAGTAGGTAATAGTACTACTTACCGAACTTAGCTATCGATGACCGGAGAATGGAAAAATAATTTTCTGCATCTAGCAACAAAGCTTTAATTGTACGGAAAATTACTTGAAATTTTTTTGTACGTGTGTTTTTACATCTTGTTAGTTTTTTTATACCACAATGGTGGCCAACTAGCTTATGGCTCGCCCCCACCCGTAGTACCTATAGTAGGTATGTATAGGCCTGCAACACCAGGAGCAGGAGCAGAGCGCGTTGCTGACCCTTGAAACCCCTTCCCTCTTCAATGAACTCTTGGTACCACTACTCATGTTATTTTGGCTGCGGTCTTCTGTGCGGGTACGGCGAGGAACTTCACCAAGCGTGCTCAGTTGGAACGAGGATGTAATATGTAGGGATGATGACGTAAGAAACGGACCAAGAAATCTCACTTGGATTTTCTAGTTTTTTCTTTGATGCCCAATGCCCGGCTTCCATATGTCGGTATATATTCTCGATGCTCTCGACTATCTCTTTTAAAAATAACAAAGTAGGTATAATTCAATGATCTAGCCGTGAAAAACTATCAAACAAATTGTATTGAATTGGTTTAGTACCTACCTACCGAGCTACCTATCATAACTTATCTATGGTTTATATTGCCAGTTGATTGCCAGGAACTAAAACAAATGTCACTGTAGCGCATAAATCTATAGAGATACCTAGGTAGGTATCTCAGTTCTAACATGCAACATTTTTAAAGGTAAAATAGTATTTTTTCAAAACATTGCAAAAAATAGTACTTTTAGGAAATTCAAGAAAAGAAATAGTACCTTCACATTTATTTCTACCTACCTATATCTTGTTATTAGTCTTAGCTTTGGTTAACAAACTCTTATTATTTTAAAAATAATTTTAAGAATCTGAGCAATTGAATGCGTTTCGTTCTGAAATTTCCAAAGCGCGAAAATTGAATTACTGATGAAAATTTATTCGTACTTTATTATTTTTCTATAACATATAGTACAATTGACTGAAATATAGCACGATACTATATAATATAAGGGTAGCAACCCTAGTCTCAAGTAGGTAGGTAGTCTCAACTACACAGTGTCGCGGGAACACGATTTTTGTTCCATTGTTTTTATTTAAAAAATCGATAGTTTACATCCTTTCTAGTCATTACGTTCAACTCCGACTTTGATACGACTCTGCGACGAAAGATATGATTTTTTTTATATAAACTATAAAAAAAATCATATCTTTCGGCCCATTCATAGCAAATAAATAAAAATTGTTATTTATTTGCATAAAAATTGTGTGTAGGTTAGTGTACGGACAATTCAAATAATTAATAGAAACTGGTATATATAGTTTAGTTTTTTTAATAATATTTCTTTTTCGTTTTTCATCAGGCCGATATTACGAAACTTTGATATTTTTTGATTATAAAAAAAACTAGAAGTCGTATCAAAGTCGGAGTTGAACGGAATGACTAGAAAGGATGTAAACTATCGATTTTTTAAATAAAAACACAATGGAACAAAAATCGTGTTCCTGCGACACTGTGCTCTTGCTATAATTTGAGTAGGTACCTACAGGTACCTACTTATATAAATGATAGATAGGTAGGTATAATCTTTTTTCTTTAAATATTATTTCAAAAAGTAAGATAAAAATAAATAGCGAGAAATTTTATTTCGTACTCGGTTTCATAGAATCAACAAGATCAAAGATATCTTTTGCGTCTGTAGATTTCTCGTTTAAATAAAATATCACTAGAAAAATATTTAAATATAATGGAGGGTGTCCATAGATAAGCCTTTTGCGTCGTTCAAAACATCCTTCCATAATCCTTTCACACAACTTTTTACTGGACATCTCTTTATGGATTTTATCAAAACAAACCGCAAACATTTTTTGAACAAAGGTATTAAATATTATTTTTAGTGATACACTCTTGAAGTAGGTATGATAAATGTTATTATGTGGATCAATGAGAACAAAAAATTTAGTGAATATTATTATTTAGCCTTTTTATAAGAACCTTTAGAAGGTTACAAAGGCCCTTGAACCCCTACAGCTACGCAGAGACATTGGTTCTCTGAGTGTCTTTTACCGCTTATACCATGGCGACTGCTCTGAAGAACTATTCGAGCTCATACCACCTTCCCCTTTCCGTGGGAGAACCACGCGTGCTGGCTTGCGTTGCCATCCCTACACTGTGGAAAACATCTCCACACGTACAAAAAAGTTTGGCAATTCTTATCTATGCCGAACCATCAAAATGTGGAACGCACTGCCGGCTCATGTCTTTCCTCCTTCCTAGAATATGGGATCCTTCAAGCGAAGCGTGAAGAAGCACCTTGCGGGCCAGCATGGCGATGCCGGCTGACAGGACACTTGGGTCTCCTGTCAGCTGGCAAAGCAACTTGGGTTCCTCTTTCAGCTTTCCATCAGGCGAAAAGGAACCAATATGCTTGGCTACTATAAAAAAAAAAAAACCTAGTTTCCAGCCGCGGCTTCGTCCGCCTGGTACCTATTTATTTAATTCAACGGTAAAATACGTATTACAGGACTAATACAATAAAAAAAATGCATCACGCTGGTATACAAGGTGGAATTTTGTATTGCCTTACTACCTTTGGAGGCTGTTTTCTTTAAAAACAAAGGAATGTTGCCTTTCAGTAAAATTATCTATCTCCAGTATTTTGTGTACTTTCCCTCCAGGTGGTATTACAAAATTCCATCCATATAGTCATCACATCTGTCACAGCTTTCTATGCAGTAATGACGTCACAAGGAGGGCACCACTTTACTGGAAATGCTATCAAATGTGGCATTATAACAATAGGGTAGTATTAATTCCACTCAATTACACTGGACAGCTATTTGTGTCCGACTAGGTACATGTCGGGAAAACTTAGCCTATGTCATTCTGCAGGTGCAAGACCAGAGAACATTTGGAAGTCTTTTTTTGTTCTGTGTAAAAGACTATCTCTAAGTAAAGAAAGAAAAATATTTATTTTGTTCTCACAATACATATTAAATTGCAAATAATAAATAAAAATATAATAGCTAGTATAGCTACTGAAACTTAACAATTACTTACAGAAACTACTACAAACTACTTACATACCTAATATATACAATTTTATATTAAAATATGTATGTGCGAAACAAAAATGGTCTTAACTCAGCATCATAGCTGTCTTGAAACAGATCAAGACAGCGCTGGTATCCTGCATGTATGTGAAAGTATGTGAAATTTCATGGATATCGGTTCAGTGATTAAGGCGTGAGATTGTAACAAACAAACAGTCTTAATTTCGCATTTATGATATTTAGTACGGATCATTTCGAACATGTTGGTTGTAGACGGCACAGAACCGGAGCGCTCGCGGTGCCGTAAATTAGGTGAGGGTGGTGAGGCCTAAGTCCAGCAGTGGACGTCGTTGGGTCAGCCCAACGACGTCCACTGCTGGACTTCATGATATCGAATTTTGTTGCCAGAGGTAAGGAAGTCATCACCAAAAGTCTGGATACGTGCCTGATTACAAACATTGAAACAACCATCGCTCATAGAAACACCAAGCGTCGTTAACATAGCCGGATCAAGATCTATATTTTTATTTTACCTACTTATTGAAAGAACACGCAAGCGAATAAATAAACAGACGGCTAAAAACGTTTTGTTTCAGTCAGATTTCGGGTGGGCATAAATCCCAACTATCCCCCCCTCTGTATACGTGCTTGCTTGCTTAGGTATATTATATTTACAATACCTACCGTGACACAAGAATTTTACATAACTAGGTATATTATAATTGAATAAGCAGGAATCAAGATTGATTCGTCTTTACAGACTTTATAGTTATAAAGTCTGTAATGACGAATGTTTCCTACTCTCATGATAGCTTAGCAGTTAAGGTGGTTAGCTCACCGCCAACATCGCCGTGCCATGTGACGTGGATTCGATATCCATTTGAGAGAAATATTTGTGTGATTCTTAGACATTTGTTTCGTGTTTAGATGTACTTTGTGTCCGTTAATCGTAGGTTTGTAAAGTCCCGCGCGACACAGGGCTAGTGCAGGCGTTTTCTTTTTAAAAAACTCCGAAAATTTCATGACAGGAAACTCAATAAGTACCGTTTTTGCCTAACCTGGGAATCCAATCCAGGTCACATAAATAGCTACATCCACCTAAGTCGATTACCTCATTCGTTTGTATACGTGCCTACAGAAGTGGGAGGAGATAGATTGAGGGTTGAACCCTGAAATCCTAAGAAATGATATCTAGTGATTATTCTTTTTATCTAGGTATCTGTAATGCGAGTAAATTAAATATATATTAGATACCCCAATTTACTCAACAACGTATAGGTACAATCACAGAACAGAGATAGGTTGGTACAATGATCGTAATTGTTGGTGGTACCTAATCTCTAATGTATGTGACTATGTGTATTACAAACAAGCTGTAAAGTTTATTTTGAAATAAATGAATAAACATCGGAAAACAATTTATAGCGGTCTTAAATTGTACTCTACTCGTACTTATTCACAAACCCACACAGGAACACGAATTTCACGAACATCATTTCAATAAACAAATTCCGTTTTCTAACAATGTAGGTATACAGAAAAATCCCGTTTGCCAGCGTAACAATGGCACAATTTTCATTTAAACTTATTAGTGTGAAAATCCTTTTTCTGTAGGGAGTCTTATTGCCATGAAAATAGAATCATAATGGTTTGTCGCGTCGCTGAAAAACGTTTGGTGAAATGTTTATAGGGAGGGGTAGAGGGGGAAATGGGCGGCAGTGCCTAGCGTCGACAGAGGCTCTGATGCGATTACCACACCACGTTTCGCTGCCCCCCAATAGAGATGTGCCGGCACCCATTCGAACTCGCTCTCGTGTTAAAATTGTCGGCACTGTTCCGCTACGCTATAAAATCCATTGTTCAACTCTAATAACTATTGCGAAATAACAGTCCATGAAACTGATTAAATGAATAAGTATCACAGTAGGTTTCAATGGCTGTTTTCATTACAACATTAAAGTACCACGTTATTATTTTTGTGGTTATTGTACCTATATGAATAAAATCTTTCTAAATCTATCATTTTGTACCCCATAGCGCGCAGTCTAGCGCTCAGAGTTCCGAGTTCTGCGTTTCGCGTACACTGTAATCTATACGATACCCAAGAATCTTAGACCAATCTTTCTTAAAAACCCTTTCCTAAAACCTTCGATCGACCACTGCCAAAACGAATACGAATAAACCCTGCAACCAAGCCGTGGACACTCAAAACTTCATTGTTGAGAGATTTGTGTATCTCGTACCATATCGTTGTGGGTGTGGGACTGCGGGCTCTCGAGCAGGCGTGGGAATGTGCACGTGTCGCCACCGCCTGGCAATATAACATTTCGATTTATATTAGTCGCAATTTGTATCGTCCTCGTTTCACATCGCATTTGGCCGAGGTAGGATTGTGATGTGCTCATCAGCGTGGCACAAATACGACAATCGATTCTTGGATAAACGCGGCTCAGTATGAATAGTATGATACGTATTATAATTTATAAACGATTACATATTATCTTTATTATTTTGTTGGTGGTTACATTATTTATTATATTACATAACATAATAATAATAAATAATACTTACATAATAATTAATTGTTATGTATGTAAATAATTGTAGAAATATAAATTATTGTAGAGAGTAACACCATCACAGCCTCCAGTTGTAAACAGCGCTCAGATAAATTGACCAAAATTACCACACAGACACGACACAGAAGAAGCGATGGTGGCTGAATGGATAAGGGGCGGTCCCTTATCCATGTACGGCGTGCAATTCACGCGGTCCGAGTTTGATTCCGACCGGCGGCAGTACCAATGTGGATTCCATTTTGTGGAATTTATCTACTACTCAAGTGGACTTACCATCTGCTAACGGTGAAGGAAAACATCGTGAGCAAACCCATATACCCTAGAAGAAATTCTATGAGTATGTCTGATCCACCAACCCGCACAAGGCCAGCGTGAGTGGATTATGGCCTAAACCCACTCAGCTCTCTATTTAGAGGAGAGGAGACCCGAGCCCATCACTGAGACTTAATGGGTTGCTGATGATGATGATGATGACCACACAGAATCACAATCTGCAAAAAAAGCTATCGCATCGTACGTTGCCGAGGTATTTTGTCATCGCGATCGGAATGAATTCTGTCAAGTAAAGGACAGTTGACATTATTACATAACACAGAGCTGTGAATGCCTCTTGAGGAATAGTTACAGGCTCGCAAAAGATCACTCAGATTGTGTCAATATTCGCACAAAACGTAAAAAAAAATTGGTTAATAGTGGAGAGCCGGAAAGCAACATCCGAAATCCAGTGTATCAAAGGCCTTAACTAATTCTATTGGATAGTCAGTAAATTAACGCGCTAAACAGAAACTCTTCAGCATTATAAAATATTCATAGCTGGAATCACTAGAAGAGCCTGCTTATTAAACTAAACCAAAAGTACCGACGCTTTCTTTTCCACATCAATACATTTCTGCAGGTGGAACAGTAAGGAAAACCAGCTATTATTAGAAAACAATTCCACTACGATATTTTCTGTATTGTGTTCAATTGAAATGCATCGAAGCATGATCTTCCTGATATCAATATCTGTTTGAAAGGCATCGAAAACAAAACAGGAACAAGTCAGGTGTGCTACTCTCATCTCAAAGCTGGTCAATGGTCGAATGATCTTGTAATTAGGGGATGTTTGCTAATGAATATTAAGGGGGTCCAACCCTAATACACGCCGAACTCTTATTGTTAGTTAAGCATTGTTGATTAAACACAATCTTTTTTAATCTCACACAACAATAGCGATTTTTTATAGTTTGGATAAATCTGTGATAAAAATCAGGGGCTTAAGTTTATTGTATTTGTCGATATTTATATAATTAGGTAATAAATAATATCAAGTCAAATAGATAAAATATCAAGTTAAATGTTGTTTTAACTTGATATTTTATCGATTGAGACAATTTATTGGTACAGGTGCATCGTGCATCCCACGGCACAACACGTATTTATTTGTGTGCGTTCGTCCAGCAAAAAGTACTCGCCTTTCAAGAATTGAATGCTACAGATAATTAGTGCCTTATCTCGTGTAAATGTGCATGAAATTTGCAATTCGTGCGTGCAACGGCTTCAGAGTGATTTAAGAAAAATTGATTCTGCTGCACGAACGTTCGCCCAGCAGAATTTTTTTTAATTGATGCATCTAGCTGGAAATGAAATATGCAGAAAGGTAGCTTATTATTCCAGTAAAAATGTGCGGTGAAAGCCAAATTAGTGCGCATTAAGATTTCAGAGATATTTCATTTTCTGCTGGGCGAACGTTTTGGAGATTGCTATATATCGGAAACGGTTGGAGGTACAGACATGATTACTTTTTTATGTGGATACAGTACATTAGTGCTTATTTGTGCCCAAATGTTTACTAATATGACTAGCATGGTTCAGGAGTTATTACACTTTATCCTAGAAACACGAAAACATCTCTGGCTCTGATCTCATTCGGCTTATTTGACCGCTGACCCACTGTCTCAAGTGTTCACAGCACATTTTACAATCAATTTGAGAGATCCACGGCTTATATTCATCAACAATTTTTGACTTATAGCATGAATAATACGCACTTTTTATAAAATCTGTACTAGGTTTCTATATTTTTTAACTGTGTATTCACCACAAATGTAACAAAACACATCTGGCTCATTGAGACAACTTCTTCGTGATGAAGACATGATGTTAGAATCAATTTAATTTTAGAAATGTACCTATATGTTAGGAAACCGAGTGCATTAGGTAATGATTACAGCCAATATTCAAAACTGAGGCTAGATCGAAAACTACACGTAGGAAAAATAAAATAAAAATAATTTGAGTGTTACCAATGGGCACTTAGTGAAAAACTATTAACACTATCGCGGCACCAATTTTTTTTTTTAATTTGTTGACCAGTGTTGTCTGTCGGCACTAATTCTTGAAAGGCGAGTACTTTTTGCTGGACGAACGCACACATTTATTTCGCCAGTTATGCCGCAGCAGCCTAGGGCCTACGCAGTTATCTACGTAGAGTTGCCAAATACTTCAAATACTAAATCGCTCCATTTTATTATCTTCTATGATACTTAGTGGTAATATTGTTTAAATACTACTATTTTATTTGCCTCATAAAATAATTAAGTAAATGATACACGGCACTTACTTTCGACTCGATTAAGCGCATGACGATTAAATGTGACAACACTCAGTCAGATAATACAAGCATTGTGCTCCAATTACATACGAGTACGTGCTTATGACGAGGGAGCACGGAGCAGGACACAGCTGACGTCTCTCAGCCACTTCCACCCTTCTATACCTTATGTTTACTATTTAATAAAATCACTGTCATTTTAATGAGAATATAAGCAATTAAAACTGATGATATAATAACGCAATCCGAGTGTTAAATGATTATAAGGTACTTGTAAGTAGGTAGGTACTTACTAATGCAAATAAATATCTACCCAGTGCAAGTGACGAGAAGTAAAATACATGTTAGACATAATTTAGGTAGTTATATCTTTCTTGTGGGCAGCCAGTAAATAGCAATGACCAAATAGATAAGTAATAGATGAGAAGGGATGGTGTGGATGGTACACTCTGATACAGTCGAGTTCATTGGAGAGAGAGTCAATGATTCCAAATATTATGAGCGTTGAAAAGCGCATTTTCAAAAAGCTTTTCAAAAATTTTCAAAAAGCAAGAAAGACGTGTAGATATTTTTTTTAAGCCGAAGAGAGAAAGTAAAGATGATTATTTAGGTATATTTAAAAACTTAACAAAAGAGAGAGGAACTTCTGGGCTACCAAGCTTGTGTCATAGAATAAGTAATAGTAGGTACCTACTGCTGTGTTTTGATACGCTCATTACGGAGATACCAACAATAATGATTGCTACAACCGTGGAAACAAATGAAACGAGAACAATATTGCACGCATTCGGCTCATAATGATACAGCTCATGCGAACCTTTTATTTCCTTTATAAAAATAACGCGAGCATTTTCGCTAACAAAAATTAGGAAGACCTATTCTTACAATGTCCGTTAACAAAACTATAAAAGAAAAACAATAACAATAGAATCTATGTAAGGTAGTGGTTGTAATCTAATGTGTATTCTTTAATGTAGGTAAGTATTTTATAAGTGGTGTTTATTTTAGTTACCGTCTACGGATGCCTGCTAGACCAAAGGAGCGTCACGTCATGCGTGTTGCCATTCCTTTTCAATGAGTTCTAGATAGTGGTATCTAGAACTCATTGGATTAGTGTTATGTTCTAACTATCTGTATGTAAAACCTTGGTAGTATGACGCTATAGGTACGCGAAAGTTTGAGAGAGTGCTTCCCACAGACTACATATTATTATGATAATTGTGCAGGTACTAAATGGATATTAATGAAACTCTTTAAAATAAACAGTTATGTGCCTGAAGTCAATGGTTATACCCGTAATAATAATAAAAGCGTAGGGCTAAACCTTTATTCCGACGACTCCCATGTCGTAGGCTACCCCTATAGACACGGGCAGAAGCTAGACAAACACACTTCCAAGAGAACCTAGTGAATTGGAATTCTTCTAAACAATAAATTTTATGAAAAGCCATATCGTGCACTTGGCTTCGACATGATTGATCACAAATCACTGAATCCGGAAGACTGAGCACCGGTTCGTGAATCAATCACTAATTGACCGGACGTTACCTATATTGTAACGGACACCACTCAACCTCGGCTCCTTGTACCATATGGCGCCGTAAGCGCAACGCGTTTGTGAAATGATTAAATTAAATTAGCTGTTAACCGCGGCTCTGCCCTTGTAGCATACGATTTAATATTTATTTATTTACATCCACATAGGTTAAGTAGGTATATAACCTTTATTACAGATTACCAAATCCAATACAACAATGTCTACATTGCTGTATTGGATTTGGTAATGGTAATAAGACATAAAGGAACAAAGAAATTTAGAAATAATACTACAATAAAATCCTACAACTAAATCGTAAGGCAATCCAATGTTACCCTTGCAGAAAATTATACAACCGTTTCGACACCACATTTAAAATATAGAAGGAAATATAGGACATTTTAAACCTTCCGTATGGTTCACAGATGATGTGTAAGCAATATCGTATATCAAAATTATGATTGATTTTAATAATCGTGATTCACCCTCGGCTTGCACGCAAGGTTTCACTGCTACGGTCTCGGTACACTTCCGGGACAATATGGCACGGAACCGGAGCTCTTACAAGCACAATGTTCTCATGGCTCAAACACTTGTATTGCACAGGAATTGCAAGGAATCCTTAGTAGCGTATTTTTTGTTGATAAAAGACTATTTGTGGTTAGGATTGTAAACTAACGAGATTTATGCGACGAAAAGATTTGCATCGAATAACAAAAAAAACGTATTGAATCTGGATACCTATCTTTAAATAGAAGTTTTAATTTCGGCTTCTACAAGATGTTAGATCATATCGTTCAAATCGTTGCTGTCTGTAGACTGTATCTAACTGTAATCCGATTGATATGGTAGATAGGAAGGCAAGACGCAGCTGAGGCCGCGCCGGGCGTCGCGTCGCTCGCTTCGTTCGCGCTTTGAATTAAACTTTCAAAATAACGCAGTGATTTGTTGTTATCTTTATTATGCGTTTATGAAGTGTGTTTCTATATTTGGTACTGTAATGCAATAAGTACCTACCTTTTAATTTATTTATTTCCAACCGCCAGTGGCTCGAAGACGACGCAAAGAAAGCCGGCCCCGTCGACAGCGGACCACCTTCTCTGCCCATCAAACTTTACGACTTGAGCTTGAGTATGCACGAGGAGAATACGTAGCTAGAGCTCGAAGGTTTGTTGATCCGTAAACCAATCAATATGCTCATACTTATTTATTTGAAACAAGAACAGTTAAATGTTTTATTAGATATTATTAGATCTATTTGTAAACATACATAAAACCCACCCCATATACGACCTTACTACCTAGGGTAAGTATATAACGGGTGGCGCAAAAGTAAAGACCCTATTTGGTTCAGCTATAACATTTTTTCTAAATTAGAAAACTAGATTTAGATTTTTTTAAATGTATATTTGTGCCATTAAATTTCGTACCATTAGGATTTAAAGATGATGTCTTTTAAATGGTGACCTCCAGAGTTGATACACATTTGAGCCCTATTTATGACATTTTGCATAACTTGCCGTAACACTTCCTGCGATATGTTCGTTATTTCTTGACGAATGTTTTCTTTTAGAGCTGCGAGAGTCTGTGGCTTGTTCACATACACCCGAGATTTCAAAAAACCCCAAAGAAAAAAGTCTGGACTGGTCAGATCGGGTGATCTTGCAGGCCAAGGCAAATCGCCAAAACGAGAGATAACTCGGCCTGGAAAAGCGTCCCTCACTAAGTCCATAGTGTCGCGCGCTGTGTGTGCCGTAGCGCCGTCTTGTTGAAACCAGATGTGCTCCAGCCCCAATTCGTCCAAACTGGGTATCAAAAACTCACGTAACATGGTTCTGTAGCGTTCTCCAGTGACAGTTATCGCATTGCCTCCAGCGTCTTCGAAAAAATAGGGTCCGATCACTCTGTCAACACAGATGCCACACCATACAGTAACTTTTAGTGGGTGTGTGGCAAAGCGTCGAATTGTGCGACCAATCGGTGCCGGACGGTGGGGAAATCGTCGACGAAATTCACGTTGTGTTCTTATCACTGATATTCCACGTTCTTGGGGAGTAAAACGGTCCATGTTTATTTTCAGTGTATTTTACATTTGTTCACTACACAATTTTCAACAACAGAATGACAGAAAATGTATAATAAAAAAAAAAAAAGCATTTTCTTTAGTGCCACTACTTTTGCGCCACCCAGTACTTTTGCTGTGCGTTCCTACGAATAATCTTACAAGTATGTAGTGTACCTAATACTGTCCCTTTCTGAACCGTAGTACACCAACTTAGTTCGCCTAGGTGTTCCACGGTTGCCTTTCTGCACTCTTGGTTCATCTAGTAAAGTAACCGTTAACTGGACTTCTGTTGTGTATCTAATCTGTTGAATTAAGAATCTGTCCATTCCAAGATTTTTTTTTTATTCTACCACATTCACACAGCGCCATCTAGTCCCAAAGTAAGCAATTATATTTGCTTGTGTTATGGGTACTAAACAACTGATGTACTACTTAAATACATTTTTTTTTGTAAATACATACATATTATACATAATTTACACCCAGACACAGAACAAATCTTTATGCTCATCACACAAAGATTTGTCCTGTGACCAACAGGCCAGCCAGATTGCCAATTTGTCAAGTAGCGAATCTGCCGAATCAAGAATCTGTCCAATCCCGAATCTGTCGTACAGCGAACAAGGACCGTGGAACACCTAGGTGAACCACGGGTCAGAAAGGCTTATGTGAAAGATTTATGTTTATGTTAACCCTATTCTGAAACAATATTTCAGGTGTGAATTGGCATCTGCTTTGTCGTTGAGCGAAACACAAGTTAAGATTTGGTTTCAAAATCGTAGAGCAAAAGATAAAAGAATTGAAAAAGCGCAACTGGATCAACAGTATAGGTACGTACTTATACGATATCACCTTATGCACATATTTCATAACAATATTTTTTTATAGAAACTACAGAACGCACACACAGAACGAACTCCAATGTGGGTCCTGAAAAGCAATGAATACCTACATTATACAGGATGTAGCATTTAGATCGCTTAGTATGGGCAAGTCTGATACTATAAGATATGTCAGATCTTGGTATGCTAAGATCTGTTCTTAGGAACCATGTGATCGATTTTAGTGACAAGAAAAACTGTATTCAGTTTTTAAAAAAAGTACTCAGTTCGGGAATCGAACCCGGATGTATTGAAAAATAAATCTTAAATACCTACGTCAGTCACTTCAATTTGGATAACGATTGTTAACGTTACTAAAAACAGAATATCTAAAATGAATGAAATGTATTGTTTTTCATATCCATAAATTTAATTTAGAAGGTGTTCGAAACAACCGTTCTTTTTTTCAATACAAAATTCAATTAGTTTTTTGCGTATTGTATCTTCAGGTGGAATGCAGTGAATGCGTTAAAATAGGCATATACTCGTAGGTCTTCAATGGTGTCGTAACCTGTTTTGTACTCTTCATCTTTATCAAAACCGCCCATAACCATCATAAGAAATAGTAGGTATAGCGAAGTTTAGTAATCGGGCGACTTTCTTCTTTCTTTCTTTTTTCTTTTATAAAAGACAACGCCCGTACTAGGGAACAAGCCCTGTGTCGCGGGGAGCTTTACAAACATGAAAGTAACGGACACAAAGTACACCCAGACTAGAAACAAATATCTATGAATCACACAAATATTTGTCTCGTGTGGGAATCGAACCCACGTCACCCAGCACGGCGATGTAGTGGCGAGGCGACCACCTTAACCACTGCGCCACGGTGACAGTCGAACTTCGACTTTGTGGGCCTTTTGATAAGAATTTCTTCCGTTTCTATGAAAAAGCCCTGGGTAACATTGTATTATTTTTGTTTCCAGAAATCTAGCTGCTGCATCAGGTTTGTTCCCCACAGTACTGGCGCAACCGTATTGCACGCCGCCAACCTGTCCCTGCCTGCCTGTGCCGCATCCGTCGACAATAAACGAGAAATAGTCTCATATTCACGATAATTTCATAGAAACATGACTACGGATGGACAGTCGGACACCTCACATGCTCAGAGCCACTAGACGGGAATTGCCTTTGCGCTAACAAATACAATTTACATTACATTACAAAGCTCTATAATTTTTCTGGCTATATTTTTACCTACGTTCTGCCGGAGACTAATGAGAAAAAATCCACGTTTCTATAAACGCACACCAAAATACATCGTCACACAAATAAACGGACACTACCGGCTACTTTGTCTACTCCCGTCTAATTGCTCTGAGCCTGATATATAAGGAGTTTTCTTCAACACCACTCAAAGATAGTTTTAATAGAATTATATTACATTGCAAGACGCCAGCTGTGTTAGGCCCCATCTAACTGTTATGTTTAATTTAAATTACAAATAGGTTTAACTGAAACTTGAAAATATGAAATGAAACTAAGAATAAATAGAAAATAATATCTCCTTTGTACGTACAGAATAGGTCCTTTATCGATTAAAGTGATGTCGATACCACTCTGTAGGTTATCACATATAGGTAGGTTTATTGTTATTTATTAAAAGTGTTATCACTATAATTATTATTAATATTAACTAGTATGGAGGTAAGTTAGATATAGTTCTATGTAAGATTTATGTGATCGTTTTGATACGATCATCGGTTATGTCTAGTCTATTTTGAGCTCTGTTTTGATCGACAAACATGTTTGACAATAAGTACATAATGTAATAATGACGTATTATGAACCATCTTATTATTTGGCTAACATTCCGTGGCGAATTACTGATGACGTCACGCTCACAACTTGAATAGTTATAATTATGTAGGTAGCAATTCACAAACTAGTATTACTATTCCAGGGGAATAAAAATCTATAAACCTAATAAAACTAGCTACCTAGGTGGTAAAAAAATTTAAATTATTTTGCCAAAAAACCTAATTAGTAATTGGTAGATTTTGAAGAAAAAAACATACCTAACAACTTTGTATTTTTATTTTTATATTTGAAATTCATCTTTATTTTGTTTGTTTCACAACAATAAATAATAAAAGTGATTTTACATCTAAGTAAGATCACAAAATTAATATTCATGTTCCTAATATTGTTTAAATTAAATTTCAGTATTATTAAATTAGTGTAAATAAAGTACTAAGGATGTATAAGGGAACGTTGAAATAAAAAACTATATTGAATATTGGATAGTTTTATTTTCATTTGGATAGAGTGAACTTACCATGGCCTATTCCAAGGAGGAAGGCTCGGCACGTGTAGAACAGTCCATGGAAAACAGTATTTATTTAATTTTCGCACACAAATAAAAAACAATATTATAATTCTATATTAAAATTAACTTAACTTATAAAAGATAAGATATCTTTTTGAAACACGTATATTGATTACTATAATAATGCTTATTTTATCCATACAGTTGAATTAGATAGAATATACCTATATTTTACTATGTCATAAAATTCTTTTCTTTTTCATTGACTAGGCTACAATGTTAAGACGGAAAACACCTTGGTTTTAAATATTTCATTCACAAATTAATCATGTTTACGTCCTATTGCTAACATCAAGATTTTTAGAATATATTTTAAAAGACAGTAGGTACTAGTCATCATACACACATAATAGTTACGCAAGGTTAGTATCTTGCTTTCTTTCATTAAAGGGCTATTTACATTATGCAAGATTCGTAAAGAAATCATGTGGTGTCATTATTTTTCTGTGGTTTTCCTTGGTAAGTACGAAAACCGCGAATGAAAGGTAATACCTACTTGCATGATAGAATAAATCTTAACTTGGTTTGAAAAACATATCATACCCTCTCAGCTCTCTAGATAGAGGAGACCACTTCCCAGCAGTGGGACATTAATGGGTTATTATTATTATATAATTGTACCAAGTCAGGCAACAAGTGTATGGTGTGTGTTGGTCATTAAACATAGCCTATGGATGTTTGTATGGGCTATTATATGACACGAAAGATTCGCATTGCGAAACTTGAATAATGTAAATAGTGCTATAAGAATTCCTTTCGGCAAATTCATATTTTAATATATGTAATTTCGTTCGTTTTGGAATGTTATAGCTATCTCTATCTAATTGAGAACGAATAGCACAAATAATATTATAAACTACAATAACAAATTATTCAACAGAAAGAATATAAATCTCCTCTCACTTAATATCTAATAACTCAAACAGTAATATTCCACAGCTTTTACAGTGTAGTCCTATAGGACTAAGACAAACTTTAAAAATAGCTAATTGCATCACCTGACTGACACATAGCCGTGCGGAAAGAATTTAAAAAGTGATTATTGGAAATGTAAAAACTGTGATTGGGTGCTAATGACTAACAATTAATAGAAAAAGGAAACTAGTGCCTACACAGTACCTTATTGTGAACAAACCTTAATTGGAGTTGGAAAAAAAAATAGTAAAATGACTATGTAACGCAGTTGCTTCACTAAGTCCACTTGTCCCTCACTAGCTAGCTGACTCCTGGCCTACCTCGTCTCTACTCTATCGTCTGCCTGCCTAGCTTCAACTAAGCGCAACTTGAGACCTACGCATTAAAAAACCTTAGTAAGTACACACCAACATATTTATAACGTCAACACCACAAAATTCGCACATGTGCATCATAGAATGTGGGAATTCATTTTGTTAATTTTTGTAATTGCTAATTAGTATGTGACAATCAGTATAGGAGTTAAAATTATTCAACATCACACATGTTGAATAATTTTGATAAATTATTCAACATCACATTTGTTCAATAATTTTGGTATCAATATTTCCTTGTATTTTTAATTATCATCAAAGAAATACACTTTAGAGCTGTAATAATGTTTAGGAACAGTATGCAAGAAGCTGCTCCCAAAGCAGTTATTTTGTCTTGAATAACATACAGTAACATTATAATATAGCTTAAATAGGCAAGCCATCCTCTATGAAGAGAAACAAGCAAAGCAATTATAAATTCTTTCGAATTGTCCTAGAGTGTATGTATTTTCATACAACCCTTTATTAAATGTTTTTTTTTTTATTATGACCCACTATTAAAGTGGGTCATATAGTTAAAAGTGCCAAACATTGGTACTGCCGACTGGGATTGACATCGCTCCCCGTTCAACTAATATCTATAGCGCTACTTTGGTCAACGATTTCGACTGTTAATTCAATTCGATATATTTAGTAACATTATGTATATTTACATCACTATCACTCGCATCTTTATCACACATTGTGAGAGGGATAGTCATATATTGTTGAAATCATTGACCAAGGTAAGCCATCTGTATACTGGGTTTAAGAGATCCTCTCGGTACCGAAAATTGGTGACAGTATTGGCGGTGTGTGTAAAAAAAATTCCAAAAAATTTTGGTACTTATATTTTTTTCAAAAGTTCTGTAAAATCATGTGCAAATATTGCAGCCGACTAGCTTAATTAGCCGTTCAATTAACAGCCTAGCCGTTTTACCAAACGCCGCCGCCGTTTAACTAGCCATCTAAATAATACTCAGCCTAATAATAATTTAAAAGCCCCTCTTAGTTTTCATAAAATCATATTTGCGCATCCACTAAATAATCCATGGTCATTTTTCCTTTTATTGTTGCCGGTGCACAATGGCATGATAAATTTAACAGTGGGTGGGTGTCAGCATCAGGTGGCAGAAATAGAAACTAAATTTAAATGACTAGGATAAGCAAGTACTTCAACATTATCGATTGAAGTCAGTGGCCTGCTGTCTAATTGAATGGCAAATATCACTCAGGCCGGCTGTAAGTTAAAGAGCTGATTAATATAGTTGGCTGCGACACAAAATGAAAATTTAATTAAAATGATTGCAGAATTATCTTTATTTAATTTCCTTTTTGAAATCTGAAGAAAATCTGCTGGTTTGCGAGCTCTAAGGTCATTAACCCGATGTTTCCGCGCTTGTAACACTGTAGGTATTCAGGGTCGGTGACCTTGACCATTGTCCCCAGTTTTCGGTTCCAAAAGAGAAAAGTTTATTCAAAACCACTGTGTAGTGGGAACACCTAGCAATCTAGAAACAAAACAAAAATGATACTTACAAGAGGACAGTTGTGGTCTAGAAGCGACGTTGGTTGGCAGCCTGAGGCGCATTGCCCATGTTGTTGTAGCCACCATTACCGCCACCACCGTTGTTACCGCCGTTGTTGCCGCCGCCGTACCCTCCGTTACCACCACCTAATCATATTAATACGACTAAATAAAGGCTTATCCAAATCTGAGCGGTACTCGCTGCCGCTGTGGGTGAGAGGTACAATAAACTGCACGGGTTTTTAAGCTATTGCATAGCTTTTATCGCGGGCTTTGAGCGCGGCGACCAAATCAAGAAATTCCGTAACGAAAATAAACCTAACACCCCCCACTCCGACCGGCACAGCTGTGCGGTATTGAAAGCCGTGCATCGTCTAATGTAACGTCGTTTCAGTTCGGTAGACTTCGGTGTTTGTGTGCGGGCCACTAGACGTATGCGTGTAGACTGTACGAAACTCGCACGGATCGAGACGAGCTGCTCCGAAATCGGACGAATACGTAAGCAGCTGTTTGTGAGAAAGTAAATAAAATTATTATGCAATTATAATATAAAAGTATTATAATTACATAAGTTGATAAAAAATGCTATGCAATAGCTTTACCGCAACAGTCCCCGAGTGCCACACGAATTTTTTTTTGTATTTAGCAGGCTATAGTACGCTAGGTGTGAATAGTAGTATTACCTACTGCATACCCACTCGGTTTTCTCTACCCCAAATGGTAGCGAATACCGCTTAGGTTTGAATAGGCCTTAATTTTCGACTGACTGAAAACAGAGCATGCTGGAAGACAAGTATGACATAGAATAATTTCAACCTTTATGGCAATTACGAAAGTATTCCAATAATAAAATTATTAGGATATTAATCAAAATATTATTCTATAAATTTGCTGACATATCGTCACTTTAGTAACAATAAACTCTGATCGAAAATAGAAGTAAGCTTATTGAATATAACACCAACATTAATCAATACAAAAGGAACCTGAGAGTGAGACAAAAGTTTGCAAACAATGGATTCCTTACAAGCCCTTATTAACATGAAAATTATGTTTATTGTACCTGAATTATTGTAGGGTTGAGTTCGCGTCGTGTTGTAACTCGGCCTCATAGGACCTCCGCCGTAACCCTGCTGGTATCCAGTACCATAATTATTTGATGATTGATTCCAACCACCTTGGTCTCCGTAACCTTGTACGCCCCAGTTTCCACCAGAATTGTTGGAGTCCCAAGGATTTTGATTGCCCCAACCTCCTTGTCCGTATCCTGAATTGTAGCCGCCACCATCTGATTGCAAAAAAAATTATATTAAAAAATCAACACTGCATCGGGACCTCCTTGATCTTAGTTACTCTGCGAAGTTATTTTGGCAAAAACATATAGAACAAAATAGTAACCTGAGTTGCCCCAATCCTGGTTCTGTCTATTGCCCCATCCTCCGCCGCCGCCGCCGCGTCCCCCGCCTCGCCTGCCACCACCACTGCCCCCGCCACCGCCACCACCACCACCGCCACCGCCGCCCCCAGCCATCTCGGTCTTTGACAGCGCTTTCTTGACATCCAGCCTATGACCCTTCACTTTGTGATTTGGTTGCACTGAAAATGGACATAAAATAATTGTAAATTGTAAAAAATACGTTGTATTTCTGAAACCCGCAGATGGTCGCCGAATGTAAGTAACCGACATGCAAATCATATGATCTGCTACTGGTAAAGTAAAACATAGTGAGGAAACCCACATATCCCAAAATAAATTCTAAAGGTATTAGGTTTACCCGTATTAGGCCAGCGTGTGGAAATGGGGTGTGGCCTGAACCTTCTCAGCTCTCTAGATAGAGGAGAGAAGACCCTTACCCAGCCCTTACCCATATTGTCAATGTTAAGTCAGTAATGATATCAGGCATATGTGGGATAAAATGAACAAACGCAATGTTTTATAAAAAGAATAATTTATCAAGTAGTGTTGAGTATTTATGTAAAAAAAAAAAAAACTTACAACATATTCTATCAACCGGGTCATAGTCATCAAACTCCACAAAGCCAAAGCCTCTCTTCTTCCCTGTATCCTTCTCAGTCACTAAGCTCACTGATATGATATTTCCATATGAACTAAAGTATTCCTTTAAGTCTTCTTCTTCTATCTCCTGCTTTAATCCCCCAACAAACAGCTTCTTGACTGTAGCAGCAGCATCTGGCCTTTTTATTTCTTCCCGGGGCACAGCCCTTTTAGGCTCAACAACTCTGTAAAAAGACATGAATTTCATAATACAGTTACATAGTTTGTTGAGTAAAGGGTGACTTACACTGTGCAAACTACAAAACGTGGCATGCAGTCATCTTTTGTGCTCACTTTGTCTTACTTGTTGAGAAAAACAGATAGGGCATGAGAATTGCCTGTCAAAACTATAAAATTGATTTTGACGTATTTACCTTCCATCTATTTTATGTGGTCTATTTTTCTGAGCGTCATCTACCATATGAGCTCTGGAATATGTTATGAAACCGAACCCTCTGGACCTTTTGGTTTGAGGGTCCTTCATAACTACTACATCCACTATCTCGCCCCATTGCTCATAAAACTCCTTTAATGAAGAGTCATTAGTCCTGTAGTCAAGGCCACCAATGAAAAGCTTTCGTAAATGCTCCGGTTCTTCCTGTAAAGAATCACAGGCTATTATTATTAGGATAGTGTATAAGCTAATTTCAAACAGAATAAGATATAATACAAATTTTAATATATACTTGTATCTTATTCTGTTCGAAATTAGGTTAGCCTTTTAATGTGTGCATTTAAGAAGTAGGACATAGTATGTTAAACCACTTTTATTCCAAAAAATTTTTATTTAACAGTTACATATCTATACTAATATTAAAAAGCTGAAAAGTTTGTTTGTTTGAACACTAGGATCTCAGGAACTGGTCCGATTTGAAAAATTCTTTGTGTTGGATAGCCCATTTATTGAGGAAGGTTATAGGCTATAACATTACACTAAGGCTAATAGGAGTTGAGCAGTGGCCAAATAAAGAACGACGGTAGCGAAGCCCTTTGCGATCTCTATTAATTATAATTACATAGGAGGCTATGTGTAACAAACTGCAAAAACGAATCAGATTAGAGTTTAAAGCGGAACAAGAACAACAAGTCTACACTACACTACTATACACAATCTTGTAGAGTATTTTTATATGATTGTAATCATAAAATTGGAATAACACCAAAAATATCCTCCAGTAGAAGCTTTTTTAAATCATATATTTTGTTACCACAATTATTATCCAACATATTATTGATTTTCCCAAACCTATTAAGTAATGCAATTTTAAACCATAGCACTAAACTAATGGCATCATTATTCACGCTTTGTTTTTTTTTTATGTTTATTGTCAACTTTCAATACATCTACTTTCCAAATGACATTGTCAGATTCCAATAACATGGTTTGAATGAAAAGAATAGAGAACGTTCTGGTTATAAAGAATTTATGATATTTGATTTGTTATCTTTTTATTAGATTGCTTGTTTACTTATTTAATTATTTATGTTGGTATGTGATAGATGTATATTTATTACATCTTAAATTATTAGTTTTCTTTCTTCAATAATGTTAATGCTACTTTGCATGCCAAATCGAAAAAAATAGAAGCATAGGCAAGTGTGATTCGTGCGGATAGATGTGAAACAACCCTTATTCATCAAACTGCCGAACTCAGAGACGTCAATTAGCAGTAATCTGTCATTAACACAATTTTTTCATTGAATAATCGTTTTTGGGTGTATAGACTTAAGTATTACACGTTTTTACTAAACAAACTTTAAAATTCAAGAACGTCTCTGAGTACAGCAGTAAGCTACTAAGTATCTCATATGAAAATTATAAATTAAGAATGTTGTAACATTCATATTATAATAATGTTATTTCAAACAAAAAATGTGTCAGCCAATTGCATTCATCATGCTCTCGGACTGGGTCAAACAATGAGAAGCATTGTTAAGTAACTCGGAATGCGTATTCCTATAAGCCATACATATACTAACACCAGAACAAATGACTTAGACCACTTTACTCTTGACACTATCACTTAATGTTTCTTTGGTATAACATTCCTGTGGCAACGATTAGAGATTGATAACTTTGTTTAGTGAGTTATAAACAAAAATTCTGCCAGTTAAATTAGGGTGAAATATGTTATATACCTATGTTAATAAATAAAAACTTTAAAAATATAAATATATCTAATTCTGTAGCATGGAGTAAACTAGAACACTGTTAAATACAATTTTTTTTTAATACCAAAGAATACAATAATCTCATTAATTATATGTGATTGATAGCTTGGGTCGTTAAAATCGCTTGCTGTGGCGGAAATTAGGTGAGGCCTATGTTCAACAGTGGACGTCATTGGGCTGATATGATGATGATGATGATGATAGCTTGTGTCTACATCATAAAAAGATACTAAAAAAATTATAATTAAGTATAGAAGTTGCTAAGTATCCAATTTTGATAATTGATTGACAAACAAACAGATGTTACTTGTTAGGAATAGCAAATTTTATATTTTTTTTAACAATCCATGCGTCTATGCAAGTGCAGGGCGTTGACCTTAGTCGTATAGAAATATCCATGGTATAAACATCAAAATTTAATGGCTGTATCCTATTTTGCTGGCAATTACAAGATATTTATTAACATTTTCTACAAACAATAAAAAAGTGACATTATAATTATAGAATTTATACGAAAGAAAAAATAAAATGCCACGGTGACGAATGTCAGATTTTTTATCGGTCGTTCATTGCATGAAACTCATAAAGTTTACTTACATCACAAAATAATCAAATGTATAGCAAAGAAACATTTAGGCCATTTCTAGTAGAGTTCACAAGCCATGAGGATATAATTTGAAAAAGCACTTACGTAGTCGTCACCACCTCCGCTGGGTTTCATGTCTTCCGCCACAATTAAAGATTTACAGGAGAATTTTTAGATATAAATAATAATTACACACTAAGGATATTAGTGCTTCCGTATTTGCTAATCAATTGTATGTAACATCAGCAATAAATAGTTACCGCAAAATACAAAATACACTAAAACCTTTGCTTTATAAACTGACAGACAATGACAAACGACGAAGCGCGAAGTGACAAACAGATTCTACGTAGAGAAAAGAAACAAAAGCAATGAATGAGACTTACGAATGATTCTCTTTGGAATGAATGAACATGACTGGCTGGCTGAGTGTTGCATTTTGCATTGCATACAACTTATCAAAAGTTAAAAAACACACTCGTCATTATTGGACGTCAGCAAACCCGCGAGTGATTATGTCCTCTGCAAGGAACATAATTATATTTTATAGCTAGTTAAGAAATATAAGTTCCTTGGTCCTCTGTTCCTTTCTAGGCGTATCCGACAGTTATGCCCGCTGTACACGGGTAGAGTAGCACGGTATAGTACTAAATTTCCCACTAACTATACCAATGTAGACAGCATTGGTAGTGTAGAGTACTAAAATTTAGCAGGGTAGAGTAGCTAGCACTGCGGGCAAGCTAAAGTAAAAATCTGTTGTAAAATGTTTTTATAACATATTTGCTCGTAAAGGGTCTCTTATTTCACCAATTTCAGTGTTGTAATGTATCTCATTACGCACTAGTGCGGTAATGTAAAGTAAATTGCACGGCTTCTCATGCTCACATACTAATAATCAAGGGGCTCCGTCTAAAACGAACGGTACCTACTTTTTTAAATCTTAGCAAAGAGTTTTTATGTCAGAAAAGTGGTCAACATTTTATGAATAAAAATAACTTTGGGAGATAAAATAATTATGATATAATTATATAAAATAAACATTTAATTCTTTAATTTAATTAATTTAGTTAGACCATAAATTACAACCATTTATCTGTACTAAAACACAAAAATATTAATTTACTTTATTAGTAATACTATCTGTTTTTGTGTTTTTGCCTTGAAAAAAAGCGCTGATGCGCGCGCATCGATAATTTTGTGACAAGTAAAAATTATAATTATTATTCCGCGCGCTATTTCTTTTCGCTGTGTTTGTTTTTTTCTAAGAAAGTCAGAATTTTATTTATTTCCTCGCAAATATGTTATAAAACGTCGTATGACATTCGTGCGCTTTGATAATTACAGCCTCTGCTTTCTTGTAGCCCTCGCCTGCGGCTCGGGCTAGCAATATCGCCTCGGCTGTAATTATCAACTTACCGCACTTATATCATAATGTACTATTATGAGCGTTCCTTACAGTTTCACGAGTGACGTTCACAGGGGCGGACTATGAGTTTGTGGGGCGCTGGGCTGATACTACTCGGGGGCCCTTAAAGGGTCTGACTTAATCATCAATTAACTGCCATAAAAAAACCAGCTAAGAGTGAGGGTTCGGTACGTTAATGCATTTTTTAGCCAAAATAGCAAAAACGGAACCCTTATAGTTTCGTTATGTCTATCCCTCCACCCATCCGTCCGTATGTCAAAGGCATTTTACTCGAAAACTACTCGATGTATATCGATGACATTTAGAGAATAGGTGTCTTGTGTTAGCCGCTAAGTAATATTGAGATTTTGGTGCGGAACCCTACATTATTTTTCAAAGTTAGAAATTTGTTTGAAAAGTGACTTTTACTTATTTAAAAACCTTTTATTAATTCAAAAGAATAATTATGACTGTAAGTACTGTAACATATTTCTTTTTTTAAATGTTTCATGTTGTTTTTATCGGGATTGATTGTGTAAATTTTAATAGTACTATTTAGTTTCATGCTGGTTCATAAAGACCTTGCACGAGCGCGACTCATAAGCCCTTTATTTCAATATAATGTTCCTCGGAAGTTGTATCCGGCGCAAAATTGTTGGCTGGAACTTTTGCCACAATTAATGTCATCTATATGTCAAAAGTTTTCCATGTCGGCTTTCTGAATTGCATTTAGGCTCCCGCTTCGTAAACCTTGCCACTCGGATACGGAAAAAAAAATTCCGACGGCATAGAATCACCCCCCAGGACGTTCATGGTGTCCACTTCAGGTGATAAACTTTACTATGTAAATTTACGTGTTGACAATAACTCTACTAAAACTAGTACTTGGAATTGGTAAAGTAGTATGCTAGTTGACTCTACTATTTACTCTACCCGTGTACAAATATACATTTCGTTAGTAGAGTATAACACCTGAAGTGGACACCATGAACGTCACTCGTGAAATTGTAAGAAACGCTCTAATAAATTTATCAGATTTTACTTAATATTTTGACTTAACAGTTTACATGAGTCGACTAGGCGGTTAAGTGTACGGTAGAGTAGAGTGGACGCGTCGCGTGGAGAAGGAAGAAAAGTAGTAGAGTAGTTTACCCGCTGTTCAACCGTCTCTCATCAAACGTCTCTCATCAACCGTCTCCCATCAACCGTCTCTCATCAACCGTCTCTCATCAACCGTCTCTCATCAACCGTCTCTCATCAACCGTTTTTCATCAACCGTCTCTCATCAACCGTCTCTCATCAACCGTCTCTCATCAACCGTCTCTCATCAACCGTCTCTCATCTACCGTCTCTCATCAACCGTCTCTCATCAACCGTCTCTCATCAACCGTCTCTCATCAACCGTCTCTCATCAACCGTCTCTCATCAACCGTCTCTCATCAATTCTACTCTACCAAATTTTTATATTTTAGTACTCTACCAAAATGCTCTCTGCATTGGTATAGTTAGTAGGAAAGTTAGTACTATACCTTGCTACTATACCGTATAATCTACCCGAGTACAGTGGGCATAATCGATGAATAACTTTAATCCGAGTAGTGACAGATTATGAATTCACAATATCACTACCCCATCTCAACCCGTGGTGTCGTAAAAGGTGACTAAGGCTGTAGTAACCTTATAGTAACAAGAAACGGAAAATTCGAAACAAACCCTATACCAAGAATACCAACCCTGTCTGACTCCCTGTTTGGCCAGAGTGGCTTCCCTTAAATCCCTTAAATCTTTGGAGGAAACCCGTGCCCAGCAGTGGGACATTTATGAGTAGAAACAATGATAATATCATTGAGGTGAAATGATGATGATGAGGGCTCAGAACACGGGCTTTAATCTGATACACATTCTATTTATTTGATATGTGACATACGGTTTTTGGTATATGTTTTTTATTTTGGTATACGTTGTATTTTTTTTGGGAACTAAATTGATAGACAAAACTTTATTTTGGTCACCAAAGCTTGCAAAGTAATGAAATAATAATCTGACATCTCAAAAAGCCTGGCTTCAAATCTAGAAAAAAAATATCGGATTTGTTTGATTCATTGATGTTTCCCTTTCCTTTTCCTTCTTTTTGGCGTGGCGTCGGTCGGGAGCGGTTGTGCTAGTGTCGCATTTGTATCTGTTTGTATCGCCGGTCTAGCTTTTACGTCCAAAAAGATAATTTTAATTGTGCTTGATCAACGTAATTTTAGTTAATTTATCCAAAATGAGGCCGCAGCAAAATGGAGATGATGGATTTGTAAGTAAAATCAGCAAGTAGTTATGTATTTTTACTTTTTGTGAGTCCCATCACGATTTAATTTTATTTAGGATAATTTTCTGTAGGTTCCAGAATTTCTAATAAAGTGTACATTTTCCTACAAGTTTCATTTGACATTATTGTCTAAGTACTTAATTGTTTTGTGATGCTGACGACGCTTGTCGGGTTCACGGTATCCGCCATTTTGTTGACGCCGCGCCCTACTTTCAGGATGAGCCCGAAGTACACCGCAAAATTTTTATCGGAGGTCTAAACTACAGAACAACTGACGAATCCTTAAAGTCACACTTCGAGAAATGGGGGGAAATTGTGGATGTCGTCGTTATGAAGGATCCCAAAACGAAGAGGTCGCGTGGCTTCGGCTTCATCACATATTCCAAGGCGCACATGGTTGATGATGCGCAAAACAACAGACCTCATCGCATTGATGGACGGTGAGTGTCCTTTATGTTGATTTCATTATTATTACTGCAGTCCAGCTATATGAAAGCGTTTTGCTGCTTTTATAACGTTTTTTACTGCAGAGAATAAACGACACTACTTGGTGAATGTCTTATGCATTTATACATGTGGCATTTTCTGTAGGGTCAACACTTTCATCAGATATACTTATTCGTATACTAATGATGCTCATCTAAAGCTAATGCTTTTAATTAATAAGTTTATTTTACTTTTAGTGTTGTGGAGACAAAGCGTGCTGTGGCCAGGCAGGATATCAAGAACCCTGAGGCCGGTGCCACAGTGAAGAAACTATTCATTGGTGGCATCAAGGATGATCATGATGAAGAACAGCTCAGAGAGTATTTCTCGAACTACGGCAGTGTACAAAACGTCAGTATCGTTACTGATAAGAGCACTGGCAAAAAGCGTGGCTTTGGATTCGTGGAATTTGATGACTATGACCCAGTTGACAAAGTTTGCTGTAAGTGTCATTTTAATTTTGTAATAAAATTGTGTAATGTTCCACAATTTTGCCCCAGAGCTGAACTCAATTGTCAAGATCTGGCTTCTCTGATTGTGGATATTAATTCATTGATTTTAGCTATACCTGACTACAATTTAAATGGTAGATCTGGTACGCAAGTCAATGTACATTTTGATTAAAATGTTTTTATAGTTCTTATCAAATTTTGACTAATAATAAAAGTCAATAACCATGTGGTTCTTATTGCAGTGAATGGCCCACATAAGATCAATGGTAAACAGTTGGATGTCAAGAAAGCTCTCCCTAAGGATGGTCCTGAGCAACGTGCGGGTGGTAGACAAGGTCAGGGAAGAAGTGATAGCTGGGGCAATGGTGGTATGTGTTGTCTTCTTTGCAGTTAGGTTGTTATATATACCTATAAATTATGTAATTTGACAGTTCATTGATTATTTTTCAGGAGGATATGGCAACAACCAGGGAGGTTGGAATAATTCCAATCCTTGGGATAACAACCAAGGAGGCTGGGGTGCCAACCAGGGTGGTGGCTATGGGGGTGGTAATGGCCGTGGAGGCTGGGGAAACCAAGATTTTGGTAACTATAACCAACAAAGTTACAGTGGAGGCCCTACAAGAAACCAACAGTATGGTAACAACCGCGCACAGCCCTACAACATGAACCAGGGTGGTGGTGGTGGTGGCGGCGGTGGCGGCGGCTACGGTGGAAGCAACAACTATGGAGGAGGCAGCCAGGGTGGCAGAGGGGGCAGATTCTAAACGTAAGTATAATTAATGTCATTTGGTATTCATTCACTTTAACTACACAATATTCATGAACTTTAACATTCCCACTGCCTACCACCTTAGGAAGTTGTGTGGATTAGTTGTTGAATTTTCCCACATAACTAGGTTATTATGAGCACTACATAGCATTAATTAAGGATAGGAAGTGATAGTCATAGAAATGTTTAGTAATGAGTACTACTGTTAGTTCCAGTGATTAATGCTATGAAGGTAGCCTTTATTTGTTAGTTGTTTTATACTTTTGTATGTCTGATTAAAGGTTTTTTCAATCTCTAGGTTTCGTGCTAAGTACACTAGTAAAGCAGTGTTAACCGTGCTAGTGTAGGCAGTACGCTCCGGAGCACTAGTTACACACTACATGGTCCACCCGCGAGACCACCTAGGAGAAGGCGTCAGGAAACCAATAGATGTAGCTGGAGCTCTTGACTCTTTATCTTTTAGAAGATTAATGATTAGAATACTTATATATGTGTACTGATTTGTAAGATGGTCTTCTATTTATTGTAGTACTTAGGTACTTATCTTGACATACTTTTAAGGATATAGTAATGTAAAAATGAGAATTTAGTTACTTTTTTTTTACGACTTAAGTACAATTTTAGGCTAATTCTGTAAGAATCCCTCATATGGACGCTAGGTGAACGAGATCAGAGTTAGTTGACATAGATAATGAAGTTTGAATCATGATTATTTTAATTTCCTGACTTACTCAGTATTAAGTTCTCAAATAGCTGTTATATGAAAAATAGGTATAGAATTTGTGGACTATTTGTAGGATATATTTTAATGTAAAATAAACTTAATACAAACTAGTAGGGTTGTTTCTTTAGATCTGTAAATATTCCTTTTTATTTTTTTTTTCTTGTTAGCAACTACATCAGACCTATGTAGTTGCTTACTGTTTAGTAAGATTGATCTTACTATAATAGTACTGCGGGCACGTTTATTTATAGGTACCTAACTATATAGATAAGATATAATTATAATAAAAAACAGTATTGTGACTTGCTTAGTTGTTGTACATTGTTCTTATTTCGACCCTAGTATTCTATTTTCTCATTAATATTTTAAGCTTTGACGTCGGCATTGAACCGTCAGAGTTAAATTTTGCTCTCATGGTACGGTAAATTAAAACCGTTAGGTATTAACGGTACACAGGTTTCGTTTTGACGTCAAGTGCGTGTATGTCCTAAAATAGGCCTATTGTATTATGAAGCTTTTCGTTAGGTCACTCAAGATGAAGGCACATTAAGAAGTAGAAGGTTTGTACTTGGTAGGTAATGTTTCTCAATTGATATAAGCACTATGGGTAGGTACCTAGTAATTGTAGATTCGTTGAAAAGTTACATAGGTACTAAGCGTCCCTGAAATAAATTGTGGGTTTTCATAAGTATATAGATTTTTAGCACACTGCAAATTCCTATTCTTTAATTCGGATTTTTTCATTGTAGCATACTACTGCCACTTAGGAAGAGGTAGATTACAAAAGATCATATAGTGTACTACTGTTTTTAACCTTCACTTTGCAATAGATTTCGCAGTTTTCATAAATTGTTTGTAAAACGGGGATGTAACAGCAATAATTAATTGGTACATCCCACTGTTTCCGATTGCGCGACTGTTCGGCGTGCACAGGAACTGTATTATAGTAGGGGAGGCAAAGATAATGTGGATTTACTCGAGCGCGACATTTAACCTTTTGAGCGCCACGTCAAATCGGTATCGTCGTGCCTTGTAAGCCAAGCTTTTAAAATACAGTACATTTTTGACGTGCCATGCCGTCATTGGCATGGTGAGCACATTTTCATTTTACGTGTATAGACGTCTCTGGCGTTCAAAGGGTTAAGGTAAGGTGGGTTAATTACTAGTTAAAAAGTTTCCATCACAATAATCTGACGATTTTAGCGTAACAAGGAGGGTCACAAACTTGGAATAAAAAGAACGTTACCTGGACATTAGCAAAGGCGTTTGATTGATTTTTATTGTGATAAAAATTAGTTGTGCAAATATAACCTTAAAAATATTGCCGAGTAGGTATCACAAACCAGTGCCCACCATCGGGGATTTTGATAACGCAAGAATTTAATCGCTTAAGTCGAAATTAGTTACAATTAATCTGTCAATAGTTCAAAAGTTATAAGTAGACATCAAATTGTTCTAAATTATTTATAACTTATTAATAATTTGGTAAAAACACTTTGATCTAGCTCCTAGACTATTACCTTAAAAATTGAACTACTGACCGTATCTGATATTTGGTGACTAATTTCTTCGACCAATTAGCGACTAATTTTGGGAGAAAACAGATCTTCGCTAGGTGTCTTAATTTTTGAGATATACCTTAATGTGGTCAAGCTAGGGTGACACCCAGATCGGACAATTACTGAAGGCAAGCTCATGTATCTACTTCACTTTTCATACCTACGTTCGGTGATCGCGTTAGCGAGGGTTAGGGCCGTAAGTAATCCTTGCCTTCAATAATTCACTAAACAGTGGATGGTACTCTGGCTCGCACTGTATTCCATACATTCCTGAGATATCGTGTCCGTGAACGATTTCTATGTGTGCGTTGTTTGAGCGTGCTTTGTATGTAGCTTGGCTTCTGTATTTATTCTGTGCCAGCATAGTAGTAAAATCTACGTTTGAATAAAAAAAAATAGGTACATTTTCTTAGCGTCTATCTTCGTTGGCTTAAATCTTGACAACTGTAAAAAGGCCTATTAGGTATACCTACGCAATGTAGGTTTAACATTTTCTGTAGTCCTAGCCGTAATAGGTGTTTTGTTTGGTCATGTTCAAGGTTTATTATTTTTATATGGCTTACGACTAATTTCATTTCATGCACTCGGGACTGCTCATTTTTCATCATTAAGAAATCCACGTTAGATCCAGCATATCATTTCCACGTCGATTTGCATACCTACTGTAGTTTATTATTAGATCTTAATACGCATAGTTAGGTAGGTACCTACCTATTTGTTTTATCATGAGTCTCATGAATGACTCGGAGATGACGGGGTTATTGACCTTGCTTGAGTCGCCCAAATTAGTACAAGACTAATACCAAGGAAAAAAATGTGGTAGGTACAATATTCTCACCAAAAATTATTATTTACCTACCTCCGTTATCTAGGTTTTACATCTTTCTTTTATTAGAAACTTGAAACTTCTTCAAATTAAGTAGCTGTTGTTTTATCATCAAATCCTTTTTTTTTTTGAATGATTTTCCGTCGCACCTTATTTTTCTTTTCTAATCATTTTAATTTTATTTCCATGATGAACTTCGCGGACGCCCGGTCCAAACGATCAACGAAGTTCCATTTCATCTTCAGGTAAGTTGATCGAGGTTCCGATTCGTTTTCCTATATCTTTTGAACTACCCGTGCATTATTTTATTTATTACCTTAATAAATAAATGGAATACATCAAATAGTAGTTTTATTTACGCACTCCAGAGTACCACAAGGGTCCTTCAGGTTGTCCTATATAATACCCCCTATACATCACACACATCCGCACTGTTGCTGACGTTATGGATCCCAGAGCTCCCAGACGTTACTATGAGAGTCAAAGTGGCGGTTGTACTATTGTGAATCATGTTGTACCACTTACCAAAAAAATGTACCTAAAATGTACTAAATTGTACCAAATTGTACCTAGGTCTAAATAATGTGTACCCGATTCAGAAGTGTACGTTACCCCAGCTGGAAAGTAGCCCCTAGGGTGATATGAGTAGAATAAGTAATTAGTTCTCAATCTGCCGTGTATGTGCGACGAATAAAAATTTGGTGCCTATTGTTGTTTTGGAAAAAAACGGAAAAAAACCGTTTTCTGCTGGGGTACCGTTGTTCTAGCAGGAAAATTCTAAACGAGTGGTCGGGTAGAGAAATCTTGGTTCAGGCTCAGAATGTCCCTTTCCCAAAATGTCCCTAGGTTTCAAATAGTCCCTTTCCCAAAATGTCCCTTTCCCATAATGTCCCTTTCCCAGAATGTCCCTTTCCCAGAATGTCCCTTTCCCGAAACGTCCATTTCCCAAAATGCTCCCTTCCCGAAATGTCCTCTTTCCCAAAATGTCCCTTTCTTACTTCAGCTATGCGGTTAACCGGAAATATTTAAATAACATAAGCCAAGTAGTCAATCAACTTTTTAATCACATATAATTAAAGGATATAAAATATCAAAATGCCGAAAGCAAAAAAAATAAATACATCATAATATTAATATATAATAACATAAGCCAAGTAGTCAATCAACTTTTTAATCACATATAATATACTTTTAGCACAATACGTTATCAAAGTATACAAAAAAAAAACATTTTTCACTGTTTTTGTTAAATTTTTATTAATAATATTTCATTGAGTTTACAAACAAATTGTTGTTAATTAAGATGTGGATAACGCTGTGAGTTATGCAATAACATAATATAACTTAATATTAAGACCATAATTTAAGAAAATTGTGTAACTTTGTTTTCCCGAAAAAAAAAAAAAAAAAAATATAATTAAAGGATATAAAATATCAAAATGTCGAAAGCAAAAAACATAAATACATCATAATATTAATATATAATACACTACATATACTTATATGTGATTAAAGAGTTGATTGACTACTTGGCTTATGTTATTTAAATATTCCCGGTTAACCGCATAGCTGAAGTAAGAAAGGGACATTTTGGGAAAGGGACATTTCGGGAAGGGAGCATTTTGGGAAATGGACGTTTCGGGAAAGGGACTATTTGAAACCTAGGGACATTTTGGGAAAGGGACATTCTGAGCCTGAAGGGGAAATAGGTTGAAATATTGTCTGTCAATAGAGAGCTTATATTTGTGATAGCAGTTGTGCCGAAAATATAATTAGTGGGTCTTCAGGATTTCGAGATATTGCATTTCCTGGTAGGGTAACGTTTTGCAGAATTGTGTACCTATCTCTAAGACCATTATAATAATATGTGCGCCTATACAATAAAAATGTACCAGTAAGACTTGATTTGTGACAATTAGTGACAGAATTAGATTTAAGAAAATATTTACAGTTTTCGAGCACATACACTTAAAAAATAACGAAAAACATCACTACGCCTAAATGAGAAAACTTACAAGCTCACTGAAAATTATATTCGTTCTTGCTTGACTCTTAACAACAGCCATAAAAAGTTTCAAAAGTTTATATCCATGGGTTATTGAATAATATTAGTAAAAGTCAAAACGACGGTGTCGTAAGTTTGACGTCAACGTGCAGATGCAATCTAACCACGGATACAGAAGGCAGGAAACTGGCTCAACCCAACAGGTGTGAGTAAATACCAAAAGCTAGTGCCATTCGTCATATAATATAGTGGAAATTTTCAGCTTCGAATGCTTCGTATTTAAGCAGATATAAACTAAAATCCAAACATCACAAAATCCAAAAATCAACAACAAACACGGTTGGTTATCCGACCAAATTCGAATGGCTACAAAAAAGCGACGGTTTCATACGTGTACGTTACCCCAGCTGGAAAGTAGCCCCTAGGGTGATATGAGTAGAATAAGTAATTAGTTCTCAATCTGCCGTGTATGTGCGCCGAATAAAAATTTGGTGCCTATTGTTGTTTTGGAAAAAAACGGAAAAACCGTTTTCTGCTGGGGTAACGTTGTTCTAGCAGGAAAATTCTAAACGAGTGGTCGGGTAGAGAAATATTGTCTGTCAGTAGAGAGCTTATATTTGTGATAGCAGTTGTACCGAAAATATAATTAGTGGGTCTTTAGGATTTCGAGATGTTGCATTTCCTGCTAGGGCAACGTTTTGCAGAATCGTGTATCTCTAAGACCATTATATGTGCGCCTATAGAATAAAAATGTACCAGTAGGACTTGATTTGTGACAATTAGTGACAGAATTAGATTTAAGAAAATATTTACAGTTTTCGAGCACATACACTTTAAAAAAAAACGAAAAAAATTCACTACGCCTAAATGAGAAGACCAAACTCACCGAAATTCTTGCACCACCTTCAATCAAGCCCACTTCATAAAAAAATAACCCATCAACCCGTGTGACTCAAGTTACTCAACATGACCGTGACTTTGACGTCTTAACTGTGTTTGTTTGTTGTGTGTATCTGTCTCTGCCACGCTAATATCGTACGTTCACTGCTGTCTCACTTTACATCAAGCTAGACAAAGCGACTCCTTCGAAGTCAGCAGGTCGCGCGGGGGCCGGGGCCAGGAACATCCAAATCCAATACAAGTACATTTTCTTCTTTAACCATTTTCTACTTCAGTGTAACAGTGCCACGGATTTTTTGACATATATCAGAACTGGTTGTGAGTAAAATTAAGAAGGTCATCGATATGTATGAAACCGTCGCTTTTTTGTAGCCATCCGAATTTGGTCGGATAACCAACCGTGTTTGTTGTTGATTTTTGGATTTTGTGATATTTGGATTTTAGTTTATATCTGCTTTAAATACGAAACATTCGAAGCTGAAAATTTCCACTATATTATATGACGAATAGCACTAGTTTTTGGTATTTACTCACACCTGTTGGGTTGAGCCAGTTTCCTGCACGTTGATGTCAGTTACGACACCGTCGTTTTGACTTTTACTAATATTATTCAATAACCCATGGATATAAACTTTTGAAACTTTTTATGGCTGTTCTAAGAGTCAAGCAAGAACGAATATAATTTTCAGTGAGCTTGTAAGTCTTCTCATTTAGGCGTAGTGAATTTTTTTCGTTTTTTTTTAAAACTGTATGTGCTCGAAAACTGTAAATATTTTCTTAAATCCAATTCTGTCACTAATTGTCACAAATCAAGTCCTACTGGTACATTTTTATTCTATAGGCGCACATATTATTATAATGGTCTTAGAGATAGGTACACAATTCTGCAAAACGTTACCCTAGCAGGAAATGCAATATCTCGAAATCCTGAAGACCCACTAATTATATTTTCGGCACAACTGCTATCACAAATATAAGCTCTCTATTGACATACAATATTTCTCTACCCGACCACTCGTTTAGAATTTTCCTGCTAGAACAGCGTTACCCCAGCAGAAAACGGTTTTTCCGTTTTTTTCCAAAACAACAATAGGCACCAATTTTTTATTCGGCGCAATACACAGCAGATTGAGAACTAATTACTTATTCTACTCATATCACCCTAGGGGCTACTTTCCAGCTGGGGTAACGTACAAGTTTCATGAAGTAGAAAATGGTTAAAGAAGAAAATGTACTTGTATTGGATTTAATTATTTGTTTAATATTTTAATTATAGGTACTTGTTACAGTACTTACAGTCATAATTATTCTTTTGAATTAATAAAAGGTTTTTCAATAAGTAAAAGTCACTTTTCAAATAAATTTCTAACATTGATTTTTGTTTTTAATTTCAAAACAAAGTAAGCACCAAATATTTACTTTGTTGACGTTTGCGAAGCAGTGTTTACAAAGTTACCTATTATCAAACTATTAGTCTAAGAAAAATAAATGTTTTATATTAAAACAATAGTAAATACTTAAACGTTTTGCTCTTATTAGGTCATAGCCATTACATTTATTTGTAAAAAGAAATAAATACATATTTTTTATTTGAAACTAATAGCTTTCTACTACTTTAGTAAATTTTCTACCATTTTGTAACGTTATCTCTAAACACATCCAGTTCTCAGATTCTAAAACCCTTCCGAGGAGTATCCGTTTGGATATATGAATAGCATTTTTGTTTCCGTCGGATCCAGTTCTTACCTTGTGTCAAGCTATCAGTTTCCGATCGTAAAACTGTCGGACGGTTTAGAATCAGGGGGCAGGGCCGCCAAAGCGAGAAAAAAGTTAGGCGAGCGTGCACGACAAGTTTCGGTTTCGGCAAAAGTTTCGGCCAATTTTGGCCGAAACCGAAACTGCCGCCGAAACTTGATTTTTGGCCGAAACTCGGCCGAAACCGAAATCGAACTTTCGGTCGGACACTAGTAGTCCAGTGAAATATTATACAGGTCAGTCATGGGTACAGGAGAGAAAAAAATATCCCCATTTGACATGTAGGAGAGAATACTTTGTTGGTATGACTAATAATTTATGCCCAATTATATATTATATAGCTCTATGGTACCATACTAAAAATATTTGAGCTAAGCTGTGGACAAAATAATGGACTTTGCGAAACTGTAAATCGAGTGAAAACATTATTATTACTCGTACCCATTGATAGAAGTAGACGACCAACATAACACATGCACATCAGAAGTAAATATTCCATTGACAATTTACTTCTGTTTTAATGTTGTTATATGAATAAAACAAACAGTTAATATAAGTTTATGAGTTCTATAAAAATATAAAAAAGTTAAATCAGATCATTTTTAGTATAATAATAAACATATAATATTTACTTTAGTTCTGCCAAGTCCATAGATTTAGTATGTAGCGCGTGGATCCTAGGTCTATGGCTAAGTCCGTAAGTTTGTCCACAGCTTAGCTCTAATACTTTTAGAACTTATACCTAATAGAGCTGTAATTGGGCGTGGATATATTTATTTTAGTCATATCAACAAAGTATTATGAAAAAATCTTGAAAAAAATATTTAAGCCTACCTCTCCTGCATGTCAAATGGGGATATTTTTTTTTCATGTGTCCCATAGTGTTGGGTATCGTTGAAAAATATTATTAATTTGCTAACATTTTTTTATTTAAGGATCCGTTTGCGAAATCTTAAGACCGAAAAGCGGTTTTGAGTGTTTTTTTCGAACTTTGAAGCGTCTGGATGAAAAAACCACCGCTTGGATGTCTGGGAGTTTGTATTTATTATCAAAGACGTTCTAGTTTTTCAATTTAAAATTCTTGAAATTTAGTTTCTATGAGTATGGAGCTCGATTTTCAGACCACTGTGCGCCGCCCCGTCGTTTGTTCTGGGCCTAAACTGACTTATAGGCTTCATTCCTAAATAAAAGCAGGCAGGTAAGGTAGGTTGACCGTTGAATCAATTGGTAATGTTATCAAAATATGTTGAGTAAGAAAATTTTGTGTCAAGAGCTGCGATGGAACATCCTATCTCAAAAACGGGTGGATGTAAAATACATTTATGTAGGTGATCGGGGAAATTAAGATTGAAGCTTATAGGTGGTGTGTGGATGGATATTGGATATATTAGATATTTATATAATCACGCCAGAACGGCTGAAAGGATCTGTATGAAACAAATCTCAATGGATGAAAAAAAACCGGTCAAGTGCGAGTTGGACTCGCGCACCGAGGGTTCCGGACGACTAAGCTATTTTTTTTTTTTTTGTGATTAATATATAAGAAATGATTAGGTAACGGAATAAGTCAAGGTGAATGATGAAAAATATAGGTCTCAAAATAACTATAAAAAAAATTTAACGAAAGGTAACAAATATTTTGGGATGAAATTTGTATGGAGCTTCGACCTTTCATTTGGATTTTTTATTTAATGTTGACTTGTGTGTGATCAGATATCCCACATAGGTTGGTCGAAAATTTGGCTACAGCTTGACCACGGGATAACTATAAGTGAGAATAAATAAGATAGGTAGGTGTTTATATAACGTTAGTCTGGAATAAACTCATTCTTATTCAAATTTTTTAGCTTTTCATTGTATAGGCGCAGTAGGTACTAATATTTAGTGATATAACTACACGAGATCGGTTTTCGGATTTTTCCTTTACTTGTGCTACTTGATATTGCTTCTTGCCAAATTTCATGATTCTAGGTCAACGGGAAATACCCTATAGGTTTGACTTTTTTCATCGTCAAGATAATCGACAAAAATGGAGCATAAACTGTATCTTTTGATTGCGTTAACTTAGAATTTTGGTTTATTTTTTACGCCGAGGGTTTGCAGACCCGAGTATATGATATATGTTATATTATATATATTAATTCAGCTTTATGCGCTCTTAAGAAAAATATTCTTGACAGACGGACAGACAGACAGACTGACAACGGAGTGATACGGAACGCTAAAAATGTCAACAGGTAGATTATATTAGCCTGGATTAGCACATAGGCAAAAACATAGCTTTTTACCAACGTACCTACCACGCAAGTGGAGCTGTGGGCAGAAGCTAGTCAACAATATACCTAAGTACTACCTACCTAATTGAAAACACTGATACTGAAACGACAAAAATTAGTCAGCGATTATATTATCATCAACACGTTAGCGTTATCTACTGAAAGTTCACGACGTGAAGTCCCATCGTCTTCGCTGCCTGTGGCTAAGCAGCGCAGCGTCACGATTACGTCGGTCGTAGGCCTGCGCCGGCGCGCGGTGGCGCGTCGATAGTGGTGCGGAAACGACGCGACCGTTGATTTCACTTTCATTTATCAGTGTGGAAAAGCCAGCGTTATCCGACGTTCATTCCCACAGACGTTAAGTTTTTATTTTTATTGTATGTCATACGTACTTACGTTTTTGTAGCTTTTACTTCTTACGGAATAATGTAGACTTGATAACAATGAGCTTTAGAAAAGGAGCCTACTTACCACATCAGTTTTCTCCTAACGAGTTGATGCCTTTAAACATTTTGAATAGTGCTCGTCCTTGAGTGTATTTTATGCCTACTACTACTACCTAACCTACCTAGTTTTGAATATTAATAATCCATATGTACCTACATTTTGTACGTCTATTAACCTAGTAGGTATATAGCCTAACAAACTTTGAACTGGAAAGAAGCTCCTTTTGTATCAGAGATCGTTGTTACATGTTACAAGCTCAGAAAAATTCTACTAGAGCCAATCTCCTCTTCTTTCTGGCCAGACGTCCATAACGATTAAATGCAGCAGTGTTCATATTTTTCACGACTAGAGTTTTACAACTACCTACACTTGGTATGTACCTACCTAGCTTTATTTAGCCACCATCGATATTTGATCTTACACGTACGATTTTTAAATGTAGTTCAGTAGGTAAATAGAACTGCAAAATGCACGTGCTAAATAGTATGCAATGTATAGATGCAGTAGTAGTAAGTAATAGTAGTAGCGAGGGAGCTAGTGGGGGCTGGATCACAGTAATAGGTTTTTGGCGCGGAGAGAAAGTACACTTGGTGGTGGCCGAAGACCCCTGCTCGGCGGCACTCGGTGGAATCCGCGCGGCCGCGGCCGACACACGGCCGGCGTTTCATGGGCAGTCCGTTTGCGAAATAATGCCTCTGAATCGCTGACGCCGAATTTGCCAGTAAACGCGCCGAGCGCGGAGATGCCGCGCAAATAAATAGCAGTGCGCACCAATGATAACGTCACGCTATCGAACCAGGATACCCAAAATGTGCCAATGGAGTATTGTGATCATATTAAACGTGATTCTTGTATTGAATACGTCAGCCAGGGAGATCAGTTCACCGGATGCCGCTACACTTGACAACCATGTAAGTACGGTTAAATAGATAAACGTAAAAGGTAGTCGTAAGACGGTAGCTAAGAATCAGCGCTATCGGTCATAGCCTCGGCACAGCTGTATATGCTTTAGTGCATTGACTCAAGTGTTACTTTTACTTTCATTAGTGTTTTCTTGTTGCATTTTATTTCTTGCGCTTTATATTGTCCTAAGGTGAACCGATTGATTACGTTGTAATTTAATTGAGTTTTAATGTGTCTAGTGTCTACCTACCTACCTAGACATAATGAAAAGGTCATGATAGGGTATTCATTAAATTTATTAAAGCTTTGTTTCTTTCTTAAAATAAAGGAATGTTTCCTTAGAGTAAAATGATCTGTCTCCAGTATTTCAAGTAGGTACCTTCCCTACATGTGGCATCACATAATTCCAATGAATATAAACAGATTACCTAACCCGTTTCTACTTTGTAAAAAGTTTAGCGTTCGTGATATAAATTATACAATGTGGTGTTTGAACCAAAATTCCAAAACATCTTTCAGTAATTCTAACGACATCTCGACACCTATTCCTATTATGTACCTAGCTAATAAAATATTATTTGAGACAATAATAATATAAACACAACTTAAAATTTGCAGTCCTGAGAGTCTTGAGCTGTCTTTTGAAGACAACAAAGAGCTCAGTGTGTTCAGTTGCTTTATTTAGTTCTGCTGGTCTTAACTATAAGACAGACATGTATTTTGTTTCATCTACAACCTAAAAGGAACAAAATAAGTAGATAGAATACATATGAAATAGTGAGAAAGGACCTCTTACACTAAATAGGTACCTACTGATATCTAAACACAGCAAACGGAAAATTTTCCTCATTTTCTAAAACCAGTCTCGTAATTATTGCGGTAGTTGCACTGTACTGGAAGTGGTGCTTGTTTCCTTCCTGATTTGTACCTTTATCTAGACGTTTAATTTATTCATCTACTTGATTACCTAGCTTTCGTTAGTTATGAACTATCAAATTATTATAACGTTTCTTACTACAAAACCAATGTTATGTAAAAACCCTCTATGATTATAGTAATAATACACGGAAGCGCACTACTTTCGCCGATTACGTCTCATTAGTTTAATTATATAATATGGTTTTGTTTTCCATCAGTTTTTTAGGATTAATAGAACATTCACCTCTCTAAATTGATGTGAAATCCAATAGACTTCTTAGATGGTTCCTGTAGATTTTCAATTGAATACTTATTAAAAATGGTTCCTAAGAATCGATCGTCGATTTTGGTTTGACCACTACTCAGCTCCTAATGGTTGTAGCGTAATGTTATATAGGCTTCCTCGATAAATGGATTATCCACCACTAAAATAATTTTTCAATTCGGTTCTCTATAACTAAGACTGATTGATAGATTTAGGTAAGTACCTAATTAGGAATAATGATAAGTAGAGATAGATTCTCTTGCACTCATTAATCGGCTACAATTCCAAAAACTTAGATCTTACACTCTGGCGCCCAGTAGGTATATATTTCTCGATGAAAGATTAGATCATACCTTTTTACCATTCAGATCAGAGAGTTTAGTACCTACCTAACTTAAAAACAAGGAAAATATAAAATCAACTTGACAGATTATCAAGACCTGATTGATTGAGTAATTACGAATCTGATACTTGGAACGAAGATTCTCTTGCACTCATTAATCGGCCATAATTCCAAGATTTCAGACTTTCATTCTCGCGCCCAGTTTAATTATCTGGATGCCTTTCGATACCTTTATGCCAGATTCGGGAGATTATAGTTCTAATGCGATATAAGAGATCAATAGACACTAGGTAATACCACTGAGGTAATAATGCTGTTTTCAATTTTAGAGATCCGTAAGTACCTCAAAAGTAAAAAAGCGGAACTCTTATAGGATCATCATTTCGTTGTCCGTCTGTCAAGAATATGTTTCTCAGGAAGGCGTAGAGGTTTCAACCTGAAATTAATATCAAATACTCCTACTAAGAATTCTAAATAAACGCAATCAAAAGATACAGCCGTCTATGCTCCATTTTTACGTGAATATTTTGAATCCAACCGAAAGCTATCCCGTTACCTAATAATAATTATCTTACGTTTCAATTATCGGTTCAAAAAAAATATGTAAAAATTTTATAATCGGAACCCTCGGTGCCCCATTCCGACTCGCATATGACTTCTAGTAAATGCTTGAAGAATATTAATTCCAATTAAGTAATGTGACCTAGATGTGGGAATTCCCCACAGAATTGCCAATGTTCAAATTGATTGCATAAATTTTGTGACTAATGAAGTCACTATAAACAGCAAGATTGTACAAAAAGAGATTGTTGCTCTTATTTGGATGTTGCTATATTTGGTGTTAAGGTCGGTAACGACGTGGATCCTGGTGGCTACAATCAAGTCTTGGAATGTTTATGTGATAAACCTCTCACCTTTTATATAATCTTTTCTATCAGCACCTTACACCGTAGTGAGATCTACTCGTTTGGGAATTTTAATTATAAATCGAATTAAACTTAGGTATTCGAATACCTATGATAGGTCTTATTAATCTGAGAGAAAGAAATTAGGATTTCAACATAATCTCACCATCTTTCATCATCAAATGCTTTTAGTAGCTATCTGATGTAGTGGGGCATAATTATATAAACTTTACTTTATATCCTAATTAGGACATTATTATTTATATAATAAATTAGGATATAAAGTAAAGGTTATTATAAATAGGTACAATGAAAATAGTTTCACCAGTGAGCATAACCTAGTAAAATCGTTGCTTATCTAATTCCACGTCACAAATTTATTAATCTCTATGCTGTTTAACTATAAACATAGTATAAATAGAGGTATAAGGACTCAATTTTACTTTTCCAACAGGGGTACTATATTAAAACTCACAAATAACTACACATAAAATAACGTTAAATAAATTGCGTATTTATTAACGTTAACTTTCTAATACTCCAATGAAAAATAACTGCTGCTGTAACACTAACAGTTCTCTTTATTTGTTTCTGATGTAAGAATAATTTATTATGTTCTCGAGGCTTTCGTAAGTTGAGGATAATCATGGAACGTTGATTGAATGGTTTACATTTTTTTAAATTTTTATTGCCTGAAGTGGTAGACGAGCAGGCGGCCCATCTGATGGTAAGTAGTTACCGCCGCTCATGGACGTTGGCAATGTCAGGGGCACAGCCAAGCCGCTGCCTACCTAGAGAGGATAGCTCTCTTTAAAGAAGGACATGTCACAGGCATAGCACTTAGGAAACACCGCTGTGGGACATAGAGATTAACTAGGACTTACATAGGTAACACTTTTGGTCAACTTCTACCTTTTTTTGGTTTGCAATTAATGTATTTTTTTGGGTATAAATTTTACTAAACTTGGTAGGTACGCAGTTAACAAATTTGATATAGACTTACTGCGTTTTCGCATTGGCTTTTTATCCACACGTGTCTGTTTACACAAACTAATACGAATGTTTCTATTCCATGGAATGAGCGTGCCTAAATTTAAATTACGATCGTTGTTATACGCTAATATGAAAGCGCACTTAAACGACCGTGTCACATTCACCGTGTCGTGTTCATTGTTTATTTAGTGCCAAATTTGTCATGCGAATGCCAAATGAAGTGCAAATTGTGTTAAGATGGCCTATACACTAAATAATAAAATTTGATCGATTTTCGTTTGTAACATCCAGATCAGAGAAATTGATAACTTGCTAAGCTTGCGGAGTGTAAGACACTACTAACTAATAAATTGTATTTGAAATATATCGACCGTCGTTACTTTCATACTTTGATAAGCGGCTACGAATAACACAGAGAGCCCAGCAACAATTACTTCGTGAAAGGCAAGCGCAATCATAGTTTGGAAAGTAGTGTACTTACTGACCTTACAAAATCACAGATGTACACACAATAAAAGTGAATCAAGTGAAAATGGACGCGATCAGCTGTGACTAACCGTTTTAGTCTGTTTACATTGTGTTTTCTGATTTTTTTAATGAAGTTCTTTTGCCGAATAGAGATTGATATGGTATTGAATTTGTAAGAAGGCTTTTGTACCTAATCTAGGTAAAGTTGTTGTTGTCTTTTAGGTACTTATAGTTCATCAGAAGTAGGAGAATGAAATAAAGAACTTATTTCAAGTTAAAAATAATACAATTTCATACAATGATCGCCTAGGAAACTTAAATATGTAATCATGGAATGAAATAGGTACAATATATATCTTTTAAGTGATAAATGAGCTACCTCTAACCAAGTTATGTAGCTTACGAAGAAAATCTGAAAATAATTTAATTACTATTAGTTAAGTATATTATATATTTATTAACTGCTTGTAATTTAGCGTTTATCTATGTACCTACCTATTGGTATAACTACTTTCAACTAGAGGAATAACATTTCAGTAATTGATATTCCTTGGTACTTACAAAAAATCGATGATCGACCGATGTACTGTAGTAAAAACTCAAAACGCGAAAACATTATCTCGAAAGAAGCAGACATAAACAATAGACGCCATTGATAGACGCTAAGGCACTGAACTTTTAGTTACGAAACTTATGACAATGAGACATCAGAATTCTATTCAGACTGGAAAATACTTACCTACCTACTTATATTATTTTTACGTTATACAAGTACTCCATATCGTAACAATGAACATGATCGCTTTTGCTTAGTCTATGTGAAACTGCGAACGCTAAAAACAAAAACATTATTATTTGAATGAACTATTTACCACACCTACGTGTGTTTTGAGAAGGAACTATTTTATTAAGCGACGAAAAACGGAGAAGGCTCTCATTCCGACCGTTTAAATATTATTTCCTGATAAGTGAACAAAGAATGTGGAGGGACTTTAGCCTACTATTATATACCACGCTGGTCAGACGGTAGCTCACATTCTTTGGAGGAGACCCGTGTCTAACAGTAGGACGTTTATGGGTTGAAATGATGAAGTATATATTTAGTGGGATTTGTTGGTGTATAGGTACGCTTCTTCTTAAATGCTATTAATTAAGACAAAATTACAATACTCGTAGTACAACATTTTATTCCATTGAACAGCTATTCATATCAGACTTCTATATGACTAATTGATTAAGATTTTTGCAATTAGGTATTTCTTTTTTTTAAAGTCAACACCTGCACTAGGGAGCAAACCCTGTGTCGCGGGGGACTTTAATAACATACAATTAGATACAATTATCGGACAGAAAGTACACTCAGACTCGAAACACATATCTATGAATCATACAAATATTCAATTATCTTGTGTGATATCATGAAAATAACTGTTTCTACCCGACTGCCAAAAATGAGGGTAATGTTTTTTAGCTAATCATTCTACCAAAATTTGGCTCGTATACAACGTTATGCTTATTCTGCAAATTTTATTATGCAATGTCATTGTCTCATTTCGTGAGTCGACCCTCAATACCTTGAACTTCATTCTACGAGTAAGTAACTACGATCAAACTAACTAATTGCTGTCATGGCCAGTTACGACATTCAATTCTCCTTGTTACGAACCAGGTCACGGTACTTTCAGGTTCAAATGTGGAATATGATTTTAGGTTTTATTGGTTTTCAATATAAACCTTGGCATTATTCAGTTGTATTGTTTTATTGAATCTAAGTCAATTTATAATTAGCTTTGGTTTTTTGAAAATGTATAACGGATTGAGTTTGATAATTCAGAATGATGGCAAACAAATACATGCTCGGCTATCAAAAAGCGAGAAATGCCTCAAAATGAAATGTCTAGATCTTTATACGAAACCTGCCTAGTTACCCTAAGGCATGGGCTTTTGTTACTACAAAATGTTTTGTCCGAACTGCGAGTTGAGATCTTTGACCTTAGTATCAATAAGTTACAAACTAAGAACACAAAATAGGAAATAACGGTGTTTTTCAAAGTTTTATTTTGTTGTACCTATATGTTCTACATGTTCTACGAATATTTTTACGTACTCCAATGTTCACTATGAGTCACTATTCTCTATTTGTCCGACTAAGTTACCTCAATACATACATTACTTAACTTCTTACATGGTATCGATGACCTTATAAGCTAGTCCACATGGTGCATCGACAACCTTAGCCTCATAAGCAATTATTACGTCACAATGCATACGGTTATCTAACCGTATGGTTATGTGTTTCGTCACAACGATTACGAGTATATTATGAGTAGGTCACACGAGGGAAAGCATGTTAACGTAGTTGCGCATTGGTCTGAAACCACAACAGTGGAATGACATACATCAATACTGTCCTGAGACTACCGTATTTAGACAAAGACATTTGTGTTTGGATTTCCATTTTTATGCAGCGTTTCGCTTTGACTTTTAGTTTCTTCACAAAAATCAAGGAATCAGTTTACCACGTAGTTATTCGCAGAAATTTATTTAGCTAAAAGTGGCCAGTTACAAGTTTTGAAAATTTTGTCTTATGAAGAAACATAGAGATTAGCTGTAGGATAACAAAGAACTAAATTGCTAACTGGTGTTTTCTCAGATCCTTTTGTTTCAATAACTTGTCTGGCATTTTGTATTGAAAGGTGAGAGTGCTGTTATTTATCAGGTTAATATTCTTACACCTTTGCGAGTGACTAATGGTTTCCTAATGCAATACAAATGGCTCGTCAAGAATCGTGAGATGAGAAAGTGAAGCTGAAATTAAAATAGAATAAAAAAAGGATAATAACACACCGGAACATAGCTGTTAAGATTGTGAAAGCAACATTGACATTAGTTGGCAATTAACATCGAGATTGCGCAACTATGGCGTGTGGGACGCGAAAGTAAACCGCGTTGCCAACGTTAAAATGGTAAACAAAACTTACATAAGTGTATTTCCGACGGAACCATCAGATTTGAGTGTTTGTGATGTAATATTATAAAAGCTGGCACGGCAATTTGCATTTGATGTATATAATTTAGCACGATTACCTACTTCCGACTGTGACATGAGATATTTTGTTTTACTCCTAGTTGTTATATGTTCATAATGTTATCTAATCATAGACGCACGTTCCGTTTCAATGGATGAAGATTAGATGATATGATGGGAAAGAAACCTCAATGGATTTGCTTGCTTTGTTTTCCTTGTCGATTATCCAATTATTTTACTATATCTTATATAGTATGCTGTTTTGGTTCTGCACCTTTATTTGATATTTCAAGTTGTATTAATAATTGAAATTGTAATTTAATTATTGAACAAATAAAGTAAGTAAAGTAAAGTAAAGTAGCCTGGATTTTTTTTGTTAGCTAGTTTAGTTTTAAGGCTAAAACCTTGAGAGCGAACTGGATTTAGAAAAAAAGTTGCTTTTTGGTTTTATAATACGATTTTTACATCTGGGTATCATCTGGCTTGAATTTTTTACCAATGTATTTTATCATTTAGAATTTTAGACCAATGAATAATTCATTTTCGATTAGATTTTTTAATTTCCGGGTCATTGTTTTACTATTAGTTGCATTCTTGGTTTCAATGAGTTTTCGCATAACTTTTATTAAAGAACGTGTCTTCTTTCGAACAAAACTTCAAGAGAGTTAATTCTAGTAACGTCTGCTTTGGAATTCATCACTTTCTTTAACTTGGATTGGAATGACATGACTAATTCAAGGGATTACTGTTTCAAATTGATATGCATCTGATACACTGTGTACGTGTTAACTGGTCTCCCCGGGGCCATAATAATTACTTGTAGGTACTCGAAGTAGTAAGTTTAATTTGGTATTTTGGAGTTTATGGATATATATAGAGGTCAAATACTTGTTTTTTTGATTCATCATCATTACGTCGACGTCCACTGTTGAATATATCTCACCTAACTTCAGCCACTAACGACTTAATAATGTATAAATGTTGGTAAAAAAATAGATCTTCATTGGTGTTTCCAGGTGTCGTCAGGTAACAGAACACAGCGATTCCTCTTCGACGCAATATTCGGTCTGGAAGTACCGATTCTGGAAGAGCAAAGCGTCGAGGATGAAGATGATGATAACCAGGTCAAGCAGTGCTCGTGTGGTATGTAAAATCCTTTAGTAATTTAGGCTTTATTCATAGATATAATACTGAAACATAATTATGTTAGTATTTTTGGAGCTGAGAGAATTCAGGCAGTACAAAATTATATGTACCATTTATCGCTAATGGAATTTGCTGTTTATGAGTAAAGATCTGATTATTTATTTCTATGTTATTAGAGATATCTAGTACACCTTCTTATTTAAAAAAATATGGAAGTATTAATGTTTAGCAGGAGTCAGGATATAGTAACAATTATATTTTTAACTAAGATCTTATTAGGTATAGGTAGGTACATCAGAAGCAGAATACATCAGTAGAACACATTTTTGATTGCACAGATGTAGTGGATTGTACAAAATAGGAGTACATTGTAGTGAGACCAGATATGTATATACCGATAATGTATACATATTATATGGCATAATAATTCGGTAATGAGTTCAATTCACTGCACAAACAGCAATGAATGCAATTTCTTGTTTTCTTTCTTAGTTTCTTATCTTATTCTTTGATATTTAAAATCGTTGTTTAAGAGTTGATTCCTAAAAAAAAAATCTAGATACTATTTGATTAATAGGAACTGGTTTGTTTCTTGTTTAAGACTCCATTTCTCTACAAAAGTCTATATTTCATTTACAGTAGTAGCTAGCTTACATATTAGCGACTACTACTGGAAATAAAATAGACTTTTTCTTAGTGGAATTCTCTATTGAACCAATTGACTTAAACAACGAAAATAAAGCTGTCACTGAGCACTGTCCTTTACAAAGTCACCGTAAGTTTTTCTTGCAAATCTAATGGTTCACGTTCACGTTTTAGAGTGCGGCAGGGCAAACCCACTTCCTAGAAAGATGGGTAAGTTATATCAGTGTACACTGTACAGCACCCTTGTATCTTCCTGTAGATGCCTTCTATGTAGTACCTACACGTGTTGTTTATAATTACTCCTTGTGTGTAGATATTTCTTCATGTATATACTTAGTACGTAATATTTATGTTTTAATATAAGTTTCTCGTTATTTTGTTGATAAATTGCTTCTGTTTTATATGTACCTAAAGTCAGATTTTGGCTCTTGGTTAAGTCTACAACCCCAATTTGCGGGCGTAACTAAGGCTTTTCTATGGGAGAGAGAAATTTAAAGATAAACCAGTTTTTGCCTCAGTTTCACACAAATCAAAGGAAGATCACGAATGAAGACCAATCGTGGTTCTTAAAAAAAAAGATTGAATATTCTAGTATCAGTTCTAAGAAGCGGCATCTTTGTTTATGTAGAGCTTCCATGAAACTAAATTTCAAATTTTTTTTCCCTAAAATTAGTATTTTTGGTTTTCAAATTTAAGCCTTTATATATATATATATATATATAAATATATATAAATATATATATATATATATATATCTATTTAGGGATTAAGAATATAGTGTTGAATAACACACTCGTAAAATAAAATAAAAATAACGGGGTTACTGCCATCTATCAATAAAAAATGCATGTTGTGTTTGTTTTAGTTTAACTTTGATTATGTTTATTTATTTTTGTTTGTGTTTTATGTTTGTACGTATTAGTTTACCCTTATGTAAATAATTAAGAGAGAACATGCATGAAATACTCCTTTTTACTGCGCATTATTATACGGACTTGGTCATGATTCTATGATTATTTAATAGGTAATTGCGCATTTAAATTTGTAGAAAGCTTGTGATATGTGACCTGTCACAAACAGCAAAATATTTTAATATGAATATTATTACCATTATCAGAGGCATATTAATGTATTATATACATTGCTGACACAAAATAATTCAGTTTTATTGCATATTTTAATATGAGATATTCACGGACCTGTTTTGGCGTTTTGTGCCTCGTTCATCGCACTGAAAATTGTACCAAAAAAATCTAAAAATTAATATTGGTGGGAATAAGGGCTTTTTTGTAATGTAGAACAAATAATTGGGATAAACGAGGCATGAATCGTTTTGGGTCCTTTGCTGTATATCGTAATATTCATTACTTGAATAAAGAAGCAATGATTTTGATAACAAGTATAAGATTGACGCAGCTAATTATTTGACAAGTTCAATTTCTAAGTAAATAAAGAAATCTGAGGAACCGTGAGCATTCATAAACGCCAGGTTAATAAAACTGATCATATCAGTATTTTCACTAAAACTAAACTAAACTAGCTGGTGATTTGCACGAGATAAGTTCTTATCTTCTAAATCTAACAACATCAACGAACTAACGATGAATGTTTACACAAACAGCTGTTCGTCAGTACACGTTGTACGTTGTACGTTGAACCTCACACAGTGAAAGTGTAATGGGCAGAATGGGCTCGATCTCGAACGGATTAACCGAGCTATAGCTGCTATAACTGCTTTAACTCGTTCGACTACACTATTATTTCCCGTTCCTGTCAGAGTACACCCGCAAACAGAATGGTTTTCATATACCTCCTAGCATCGACCCGCGGCCCCACTCGCGGGGTATATCAGTAAAAAGCAGCTTATTTGCTATTCCGAATTATAATATATCTGTGTGCCAAATTTCATACGCATAATTTTAGAAGTTCGGCCGCGATTGAGTAACTACCAACATCCATAGATGTATCTAAACTTTTGCATTTGTAGTTAATAGGATTTGTTGGATAATTGAGATCTAATGTTGGAAGTCTATCGTTTACATTATCTTGAAAGTTTATGTGTGTTATACAATGCCTAGCTGTAATTGTTAGGTAACTCTTATTAATAAGTCAGTAATTGCACTTCGTAGATAATTTTACCTTCATGCTTCTCACCTTATCCTATGTTACTTTAGTTAATAGCTTTAACCTTAATGTATCTATTACTAATTGGAAATTTATTACGGTTTAGTAGGTAAGTACTTATAATAATAGTGAATAAAAAAAGTCTGTTGTAAAAAGTCTACTACTTTTCCAAGCCTACGAAGACGTGTTTTTGTGGACGTTTCGCAAAAAATAAAACATGCTTTACGTTTGACAAAAACATACTTTCTCTTTCACTCAAGATTTAAAGAAAACAAGCGCCCCTTAAGACTGCGCATAAATAAAGTACGTACTTACATCCAGATCGCGATCGTACAGTTGGGTGAAACAGGAAATTTGCAAGTACAGCAATCGTGGTTCAACAAACTGCGTTCACTTTCTAGAGTGCGGCGGGTCGAACCAGGAGAACCGCATTGTGGGCGGGATGCCTGCCGGTGCCAACAGATACCCGTGGATGGCCAGGCTTGTGTACGACGGACAGTTCCACTGTGGAGCCTCGCTGCTCACCAAGGAGTATGTCCTCACCGCTGCGCATTGTGTCAGGAAGTAAGTGCTAACATCTTCTATTATTATGGTTCTTTAAGAGATGGATTTGACCTTTAGATGAATTTTGTGGTTAATACTTTCTAGGACCCTACTTGTAATTTCGACATTCGTTTGGTTAATTACAATATCGTTCTCAAATGTTTAAAAATTAGAACTACTATTAAATTGAAGCAATTTGTAGAATTTACACTAATTTGTTTTACGAATTTTACAAATAGACGTAACATCTTTATTAGTAGGTACAATTATTATTGACATTGTAACATGAAGATGCAACACGCAGGTGAATATAGATGATTGCTTTTTGTTTAATTGGCAATGATTTCGATTGCTGTGAGTTGTCGGTAAGCATTGAGTGTTTCACATTATATTATATATTATTTTAATTTTTTTGCAATAGGCTGAAATGATGATGTTGATGATGTTTGAGTGCTGGAGATGCAAATTGCAAACAGAATAAATAATTGCCTTGTCTAAAAACAGAAATACAGACAATTATTCCGGGACGGATTGGTGCTCTTGTGAAACTTAGTATTCCGAAGTCATTTTACATTTTGGCAATTCGGTGCTTTAAAGGTCTCTAAACATGTTATATTTTATGTGTGGAAACTTACAATTAACAGCATGTTGCATATTATTGCGATAGCTAGGTTGGCCTTTCTCACACCACCTACGCACACCTGTAAATGACGAGGATATTGTAGTACTTTTCAAGCGCCATGACATGTTCTCTTTTTCAAACGGGGCAAATCTGTGAAACTAGCTATTAGATACGTATAGGCGTACGTGCGGTTTAATATTGAAAAGGAGGACTTCCTTTATTCCATCTAGTCCTACCAGTAGTTCGATAGTCGAACTGTTTGGATTTTTTTTCTTCCAAATTGTTATACTGACGGATCGAACTATTTGGAAACGTTGTATTAGAACCACGAGTTTCGAGTTCGCTTTTAAAAAAAGAAATAGTTTTATGTACGTTCCAGAAACAGTTACTACTTACTATAATGCGGTTCGAGCGACAAATTCGTCTGCGTAGGCTTTAAAAGAGGTTACATATTAACACTGACGTGACTATTAAGTACCTACCCTCTACTTTCCATTGCTTATCTTTATTGAATCATTTGACTGGAAGAATTAGTTGTACTTACATAACGTCCGTTAAGTTACCTAGTAAGCTAATTATAAAAGGAAAATGTCAAATTAATAAAGCCGACTAAAAGTGAGAATTATATAACGCTGTTATATAGTCACTATGTGGAAGGCGTGTGTACGCGTAACCACAATGCGCATGATCGACATGCAATGTTGCATTGCTATATTTCATTGCTCCATTTGATATTCAAATATTCTTTATTTTCCGGTGGATTACTTACATATTCATGATTAATTTGTACGCACGTTTTGTGAATATTTAATATTTATTTAATTTATTATATGTTTTCGCGGCTCTGCTGGGTTGAAATTCAGTTTCCATGATCCCAAAATTTTTTCCCCGCTGTTCATTAGTGTTGTTTTTGTCAATGCAACTTTTCCAATTATTCTCTTCATAAGAACCTTTTCAGACAAAACAATATTTAAAAAAAATATCAAATTGGTTCAGCGGTTCAGCCGTTGTCGAGTGTTCTATTTAGCATACATTTAGTCATTAATTTTATAATATTAAGAATTATAGAAAATATTAAGCAATTCTCTAAGATTTACCGATTCTATACGCACTATAAAATTGGCAGAAAGTAGTGTTATGTAATGCAATCTTCTTTATGGTGTCTCTACCTTACCTAGTTCAATTTTAAGTGTCGCTTTTAAAAGTTTCTCATCGTTTAACTCCAAAACAGAGTTATATTTTTATTATGACGCGGACGGTATTAATTTTTTGACTGTTGACTTTTGATTTTAGATTTAAATATTTAAAAATTTAAAAAAAGTATATTCTCTTTACAGATTGAAACGTTCAAAGATCCGTGTGATACTGGGCGACCACGACCAGACCATCACCACTGAGAGTGCAGCGATCATGCGAGCTGTGACAGCTATCGTACGACACCGAAGCTTCGACCCCGACTCTTATAACAACGATATAGCTCTGCTTAAACTTCGCAAGCCAGTTAACTTCTCTAGGATTATCAAGCCCGTTTGTTTACCACCAGCCTGTAAGTTTTTGAAGATTACAGTAATCGTTTTGGTTCATACTTATTTCGTCATAACATGTTAATATGATTAAGACATTAGTAATAGCATACTCCACCCAATGTTGAATATCTTTCTTTATATGTCTTTGTATTTTTCTGTTTAGAGGACGGGGTAAAGTATGTTTCTGTTGTATATTATACTCGAAGAAGAAAGAAAGCAACATTTTAATTGATGACCAAACAGAACAGAGATAAACATATTTTAAAGTCACCAAAATAGACTCCAGTTCAGCTTAAAACACATTGCACGAAAGTGCCATGTGCTGATTTTCAACTAGAGCCTTTTTGACAACGGTGTCGAAAACTAAAAGAACAAACTCTATTATATAATTATTACTCTATAAATTTAAAAAGTATTTAAGGAAAGCCAAAGTAATGTTGGTATCGTGTCCGTTATTATTTTCTCTCGATTAAAACTTGTATCAATAGTTTTGTTTCAGAGTACCTCATACACACACAGGAACACAAAGTTCCTGTGTGTGTATTTGGTAAAAATATATGATCTGTATATTTATAGGTCTCTGATTGGTGGTTCCATAGTTCGAATTATACATATTATTATTGATTGATACATATTATTCTCATTTATATCTACATACATTTCAGCTATTGACCCATCTGGTAAAGAAGGTGTCGTTGTTGGATGGGGTCGAACATCAGAGGGAGGACAGCTGCCTGCCATTGTGCAGGAAGTGCGTGTCCCGATCTTGTCGCTCAACCAGTGTCGAGGAATGAAGTACAGGGCCTCACGAATTACTAACAATATGGTAAGTTATGTCATAAATAGGGTAAGAGCAGTACGAGCCGAGCTAGAAAAAAAGCGACGTTTCAATACGGGTGCTGGTAACTGCATGTAGGTTTATCTATTCATTTTTATGCTAAACCCCTTCTTTTCTCGTCTAAGGTTTAAGACATTTATTCCCAATAAGAACTTTACAGAGTTCACTTATTATGAGAATCTTATAAAGGACTATCTTGAAATTATTTTGGCGGCGGATGATTTTACAATTTACTAGTTTTTAGTAATTTGTAATAATTGAGAAAATAGGTTTTGAGATATACCTACCTAAGTTTATATCTTCGTTTTGGTCTTTTTGAACCAGAACTAAATCTTCACGAAAGCGTAATTAATATTTATGATATTATTACCAATGGATCAAATGGCAGTGGCCTTTTAGTCTTATTTGTCTTTCTTTTTAATTTGTATCTCCGTAAATACCTAATTGTAACTGGGATTAGGTACGCATTAGGGAAATAAATTAAAATATTCATTTCTGCATTTATCAAATGTCAATTTGATCTACAAACTTCTACAAGATTGCTGAGGATATAATATATCTATTTTTACAAGTCGATGCATGGAACCTAAAACCTAAGAAGATCAGAAATCAATTGTGTTCCTTTTTATATCCAATTTCATCCTTTTTTTTCAGTTATGTGCGGGTAGAGCCTCCACAGATTCCTGCCAAGGTGACAGTGGTGGCCCATTGCTTGTACAACAGGGTGATAAGTTCCAAATCGTTGGTAAGTAACATCGCGCGCATTACAAACAGACATGACCATCCGCAGCATCAGAAGTGCCTGTTTGTAATATAAAATTAACAGCCTATAGAGTAGGCATATGAAAGTATGTACCTACCTGCGTTACTTAAATAAAAAACACACTTAATAAATTTTTTGTCTATCTGTCTGTTTGTTTGACGAAACTACTAAACCAATTTCGACATGACTTTTACTGGCGGATAGCTGTCACAAGGAGTAACTTAGGATACTTTGATTTTTGAAAAAATATCAGCGTTCCGTAAAATTACAAAAATTCTACGAAATCGCACGTGAACGAAGTCACGTGCACAGCTTTATGGTTAATGTTTTTCATCAATTTCATTCAATTTACTAAATAATCAAATCTACTGTAATTAAAAATGCAAACAGCATACAAACGGTATGGTCCTATTGGATTCTATTGAGGAGATCTATGTCCAGCAATGGGCATCCTTCGGCTGATATCATGACTGTAATTTGAAATTGATAAAAAGGAGCCAGTTCTCTATTGCGAAGATTGTAACTTTTTCTATGGCAGCGCCATCTTGTAGAAATTGCCAACATTTGTGTTTCTTTGTTTATACCGATAGATGTCGTTTGGCTGAATGAATTCTAATAAAAGTATATTTTTTTCAGGAATCGTCTCATGGGGTGTTGGCTGCGGCAGACCTGGGTATCCTGGCGTATATACGAGGATCACACGCTACTTACCATGGCTCAAATCTAATCTAAGAGACACGTGTCTTTGCGGAAATTAAACAACTAAAATTGGCTTTAAAAAATCTTTGCCAGAACTGTTTCCAAATTATTATGTAAAATTGATTTAGTATTCCTATATTAGGTATTTTTCTAACGAGTGTAAAAAATAAAATATATTTTAAGTACATAGACTATTAAGTAAAAGTTTGATTTAGGCTTCTTCACATTAGCGTTTAAAAACGCTCATATATTTTGTAATTAGGTACGTATGTATGCACGATATGAAAACTTGCTTTTGACTGAATTCACACGCGTAAAATTAACGAGCGATTTAAACCTTACATCAATGTGTAACCGTACTAAGCTCTAGGTACATTTATTTAAAACTATAATTTTCATGACACAATTAAGTAGCAAGCGATTAAATCTAGAAGTAAGTAGTAACGTCATTTAATTGTACATATTATTAGCAGCAATATAATATGGTGCCAATTAATTATGTTTATATATAAATGAGTAGGTACATAATATTCAAACATTTTCATAAATAACGTTTACCTAATATTATTACGACCTAAATCTGAAATAATACTCGTAGTTCATTAGTTTACATGTATATGAATATACAGAATATAGTTTAATGTTTTGTGTAGTCATATAGGTAATATAAGAGTGATTTGTACATTAACTATACATATATGCTGCATACCCTAACTCCACCAAAGAGTAGACTAGAAGAGACGTGACTAAACAAACAAAAAAAATTCAATGAAAAATAGCGTCAAGCTTTTTCCCGAAGGTGTAAGCAGATTTGCATCACAAATATTTTGTTAGCTATTAAGTTACGTGGCATGTTTTAGGCTGCCCGTCCATTAAAGCGGAGCGAGGCGGCGACGGCGCGGCGGAATGCAGATGCAGGAGAAATAGAATATAGGATTGCATAAAGTCTCCGCTCTGCTCCAGTGGACAGATCCTATTGATTAATATTTCTCCGTTGCTCCGCTCTACAGCCTCGTTCCTTAAGGGGCGAGCCTATTGCCATTAACAGGGTCCATTTTCAATCCCTGGGCTCATATTGAGAATTTAATTAATGAAAAATCCTCGCCTTTTTTGCTGCACAGGAAATCAAATTTAGAAGAGCCTCTTGCGCAGCATTTGTTCAGGCAGTTTGTTAATTATCTTATATATACTTACCGCAGGTCTATTTAATGAAAAACAGTTGATTAAAAAGCATCTCTTCTCATCTGCGCTGATCAAGTCTAAAATAAAAATAATAACATTGAAGATTTTAAATATTGGTGATTGTGTGGTTAGTATTTAGTTAACTGGACGAGTGTTGGTTGTAGTATTATGTATCAGTCGAAAGGTAGAATAAGTATATCAAGTCCATATAATTTGTACGCGAAAACAATGTAATGCCGGAATCTTTTACAATGTTAATTTTACAAGAACAATCCGAAAAACAACGAAAGTAATGAATTAAATTACAAATTCCTTTGTAAGTAATATCTAATGATGCGAAATAAATTTGGAGTGTTGGTGTTGATGTAAAATCAGAACAGTATTTGTCCTTGTCCTCAATATTTATTATTTGGAAGATCTAATTGCTTATTTCCGACATTGTCACACAGTTAAAAAATTTTGCAGGTAACCCTACGGTATTTCTGATTTCTCAGATTTAATTTTTTTTGTCAATTCAGACTGAACAATATAGAACGAAATACATTGTGGTTTTAACTTTAAAATACTACTTACTTGTTTTAAGTAATATGTTTATTTACTTAGTCTGGATAGGGATTTTTGATTTTGTTATATTTTTTTCAGTAGTGTTGTTAAAGTTTTTATTATAAGTTTAAGTAATGTCAAGTTGCGTGCCAAATCGTGACAAAGATTAGACAGTTAGTAGATATTATAATTTTTAACTTATTTTTACGAAATAACCTCGTTTAACAGTATTATCATACTGGTGCTTTTTATACGGTTGTGTTTATGTGTGCGACCGTATGCGAGCACTTCCTTTGAAGCCCCTCGCATGCGTATGGTAAATGAAAGTGTAGAAAAGGCACTAGTATGAAAATACCTTTACTAATTTATATTTTAATGTTATGTTCGGACAGGCCGGTGGTGCAGATTACCATTAGAAATTAAGAAAGACATTGTCAATACTACCTAAGTGTTCAATAATTTTTTGTACATACTTATCGTTAATTTATTCGATTTTGTAATATTTCTAAGTTCCAATAAAATAAGTGACTTTTGTTTACTTTTAAATAATTTCTAAAAGGTCATACTGCCGAGAATTTACTTAACTCTAAAGTTTAAAAAGTAAAAACGTGTAATACTTAAGTCTGTATGTCTAAAGACGATTATTCAATGAAAAAATTGTGCTAATGACAGATTACTGATATTGACGTCTCTGAGTGCGGCAGTAAGAGATCCAAAGTGTCAACGTTTTTTGTTATTGTATCTACTAATTCAAATTGTATGTAGACGGAATTCGAAATCTGAACAAAGCCTATCACGGTTCATACTTTGTGTAAGGCTTTGTACTTCGATTTACCGGTTAAATTTACTTCGCCATTGAAACTGTGCCGTTAATTGTTATACCACACATGGTACATACGAATGATTGACATAAATATGTAGGTACCTAGTAAGTTGTTATTTATCCCAGTAAAGTAAGCAAATACTATTGTTGTCTATCGTCAAAAATAAAACAAAAATTAGTTAAAACATTTCTGAATAAAAATATGTATTAGGTACTCAGTGATGATGTGACATTATTAGGTGAAACATTTTTTTAGAATCGGTTGAGCGGTTTTGAAGAATACCCTCTTATCTAAACTCCCAAACATTACCTCTTATAATATCTTTTATAGATACACCTAGATGTGTCTCAAAAAATTATGAAACTTATAAAAAATTATGTTTACTCATAAAAATGTATTGTTGTTAAATAAGTTGTTGAATTTAAATAAGCTCTAGTTGTAAGGAACGCTCTTTAGGCTACACTGTGATCCCTATCACGTATAAATTGTTGTAAGTAGTTATTTATTTTTAGATTTCATTGCTTTTTTATTGTTTTGTTATTAACATAAAACCTTTGTGTAAATAGGATTTTGTTTTTTAGCTTTATTTATTTCTTATTAAAATATTGAGGTGCTCTGATACATTATATAAAAAATAAACGGTTTTAAAAATAATTAAAATTTTATTTTAATTAATTTTATATTTTTGTAATACGACGCAGTAAACCTAAATTGACGTACCTACACAAATTAATGTATGTTTCATTTGGTATCCGAAGACTACAAATGTAACAGGAAAATGTGTGTATCCTTTTTTCATCTTCCAAAATTTTACATAACAAAACCTAATCCATTGTCACCGCTTTAGTGTTGCTGAAAACTTAAACCGCATAATATAAAGAGTGTACAATGTACATTAAAATATCGATATTGGTCGTTAATTAATTGGTTCGTCGACATCACTAATGTGGGCTGGGGACCCCTTAGGGCTTGCTATGAACTTCGACATTCGACTAAATCAATTTCGATGTCATAAAATTTAAATACGGCCGCTGTCATTATTTGACAACGATATCAAAATCGACTTACTCGAATGTAGAGCTTTCGAGCCACTTATCACGATAAATAAGACAACCCTACTAAAGTCGGGTTGTCTAACAATTTAACAGCGTAACTGAAGCTTACTTCATTTTGAATTATGAACTACATTGTTTAACTGCAAGTAATCAACTGACAGCTCATTAACATCAATCTTCGTATTGCCATACGTAACAAATGCAATTTGATACAATTACACTAAATCACTGGTGCTGTTCCGATCGAATGCTCTGAACCGCGTGACTCTATTTTTGTAGGTACACTGTTCAGGCAAACAAACTTAAAACTACAGATAGCAGATAGTGACATCATTAAAAACAGCTGCTTTTTTATTCATTCCATATGAAATACATACATAGCTCACAGCCAATCTTTCTTAGTTGAAGGGATAATAGGAAAGAAGATATACTTTGCCGCTTATTAAATATTTTTTGGCAAATTGATTAGACTAGATTAGACTTAGTTCTTTCGTACATAAGACTATATTGGCTGGCTAAGTTGGCAAGTCGTCGGCTTTGGTGCGTAGATATTTACCGTCAATAAAAATAGACAAACACTTGTTAATTTGGTTGCGGGTTTCAAGACAGTAGATTATGTTTACTAGGGGTTCAAAATTAGGTTTTTGTAACGGGGAGTCCCAGTGATATTTATGTGGGAGAAATTGACCCGAGAAACTTTTATTCTTTCAGCAAGTATCAATGACAATTATTTATCTGTCATCACAGATCGGAATATAAAGATCCTCATAATAGATTACGCCAGCATTCTTAAAGGTATCAAACACGTGAGTGTTAAGTTATATGGGACCCATTTGCAAATGTTAACATAATTAAAGCTGTTTAGATGTATGTGCTGCAAGTGAATGTGCAAAAAGACAGTCAAGTATTGTGACGCCTGTTGGAAAGTGACACTTTCGCCGCCCGACCGGTCGCCACCAAAACGCTGTTACAGACCACCTGCTAGCTACCACCTACTATTGATTTGTGTGTAAAATAAAAGTAAGGATATTCTTGAAACTGAAATTTTTTATTAACATTACCTGTTTTGGGATACATATTAATTATTCTTTAAGTTTATTACAATGAGGATAGGTTGTATGATCGTCGTCGTCACAGCAATGATACAAACTGTAGGTATATAGGTATATCAACTCCTTCTATAATTATAATTGGATTGCTATTCGTTATTAGGCCAAAATATACAAAAGGTAGCATAGAGAAACTTAACTCTTCATCGGTGGTAAATATCACGTGTGCGGAAAAATGGTTGATCTAAAGCAAAATTTTGATATCGATTGCCTAGACTGGACGAAGAAATAAATTATACTTCAAGAAATAAGGTCTCACATATTTTTTGTTACGAGAAAAATTTTGCTGGCATCGCCTTTTACGTTTCTATTGCTTTTTTTGTGCTTTACAATTATTGTGTATTACAAACGCTTAATAAGTACCTAACTAGATTCAGGCGTCTTCTATTAGACAGTCAAATATGTAATCTGCTGGGTTGTATAGGTACTGTACCTATCTAAGATAGAGTTTCTAGTTAACTCTTTGTCGAAAGGAAAAATTTATAGCAATCATTACATTTGTTATGTGCACTAAAGCTTCATCAAATTTAAACAAAGTAAAATACAAATCATTAACTTGATTGGTACTCGTTCATATTGTTTTTTTGGACGTTGACCTTTTGAGGTCTTTAATAAATTGTTCAAAAGGAGACACATTAAGTGCAATTTACGAGTTTATACAAAAAATATTTATAGCTTCATTATCTTAATGCTATTTTATGGATATTCGACAAACAAATCCTTCACCTTCCAAGAAAACAAATTATAAGTTGGTCTGATTTTTTGCACTTGTTGTGTGTGCTACTTAAGTATGGCGCCTTAGGTTCAAATACCTGCGCAATTCTTGATCGGCTAATCGTTCCACAAAGTTGCTCCAATAATAGGGTGATACCGTTACTAGTCGCCGAATTAGTAATAGTTGGTCAACTAGTAACAAGTATAGGATAATATATAACATATCTACTAATTAAAAATGACAGTTGTATGAATAAACTTGTTCTATTGTTTTACTTTTATATTCAGTCAGGTTATACTTTAATCGATGAATAACTTTTATTTGATCGTTCACAGATCGGACATAAATCATGTAAACATTTTCCTCACGTATTCTAATAATAGAAATGAGATTGTATTAAAATGCATCATTCAAAATCTTTCAAAAAATTTCAAGAGCTTACAAAAAGGCAATAGTAACACGTGGAACTACTTAGTTCGGACAATTGTGCATTTTTTCCATAGGTTCAAGGGATATTCAACTATCTAAAAAAGGTGTCTGTGCGCTTTAATTTAGAGCATTTCTTCGAACCGTCAAATATTTTGGAAATGCATAAACCGCATGGCACGTGCAATGATCTTTGTCGATATGGTACTCGGTCTTAATGAATGTTCTGACATTGCATATAATTTATTTCCTATCGTGTCAAATAACACATATTAGTGCTATTGGACTAGTGGGGTATGGATTGACGTATCCAAAACACGTCCGTTGTTTGAACACGGTGGACGGAGCGCATCTCAGTGTGTTGCCGTTTGTGAGCGCGCGCGACAACTTTACCATCATACCATGCGCCAGCCGAGTGCCAAAATCTGATTTCGATATTTGAATTTAGATTTTTTATTTTTTGTTTATTTTTAAATAAGATTCAGAATGTGGAAGTGTTTATTTATTTTCGTGATTGTGACATTGACTTTCACTTATTCTGAGGTTAGTATATTTACTTTCGTTTGAATGGTTGCGGAGTTTATATCCTTTGATTTTATCGACATCTTTCTAATTAACATAAAAAATATTGTCCCGTTGTCTTAACCTGTTCATGCTTTTTAGTGGCATTTGATGATATCTGCGCAAATTCCGTAACAAATCTCTATTCTCAGGGTTAGATTTTTATATTGACTAGATAGGCAGGTTTTTGGGAGACAGTGAGGTGTTAATATTGTGTAATAATTAAATGAAAGTGTTTTAAATTAGTGTTACGACGTAATATACTCGTAACAAGATTTAACTGATTTCTTAATTTTTAAAGTACCTATACTAAATTATTTTAATTTTTATAAAATGGTTTAAAACAACAGTACCTACCTACCTGCAAAATAAGAACAAGATCAAGCTGAAAGGTATATTTATTTATAACCAATAGAAAGGACGCTATTCTCAAACCCCTTTGAAATAAGCTAAATTTGGATTTAAATAAACCTATTATGTATTTTAACAGATTCTATATTATTATACAATATATCTATGTATATCTCATATAAGTTTTACTATGTTATATCATTATGATCGCTTGCATAGTAGTGGATTCAATCCCGCATGAGTCAAAAATTGATTGAGGATTGATTGAGATTCGGAGATTAAAGTTGATTCAGTTACAAAATCCATCTACTTAATAAAATTGTAACTTCTTTGCAATGATTTGAGTTTAAATAACTCTTTCGTGTAATTTTTTGTATTGTTTAGGTGAGAAGTGATGTACGTGATTCACGTGGAGTATTCACTAAGAACATATTCGGCGGCGTGTGGGGCAACCGACCACCGCTGTTAGAAGCTAACCAGCCGAAGACAACATGTAGTTGTAGTAAGTATCATTTATCTTAATACCCATTTATATATTGTTAACAAGTAAATGGATTATTTTATTATATTTTTTATATTTTCTTGTAAATTCTTGAAAAAAGAAGGTGAATTGACGAGATTATACCTATATTATATTAATTCGTTGGTAGGATACCTAGTAATCGAAGGATTATCTAAGATAGATTTTGGTCAAAGTCAAAGTCAAATATTTCATTTTGATCACATATATGATACTTATGAACGTAGTTAATACTTACAAAGCAAAAAAAAAGATGTCAGCAAAGTTGCCTACGGCCAGTTCACTGAGAAGGTTGAGCTCTGAGAAGAACTTTGCAAGAAACTCAGGCCACTCTTTTTAATCGCCATAGTAGTTACAATTTCAATTGGTTACATTTCAAATATCACAGAAAGGTACGGAACCAAAACACCATACTAAATCAATCCATAGTTGATAACTCTTATTACTCGCGAAATCTATCTAAACGCTATTAACTTGAAGATTTCTCATCGGCAACCTATTAACGTCCCACTGCTGGGCTTGGGTCTCCTCTCCTCTATCTAAAGAACTGACAGAATTTACGCCATAATCCATACACGCTGGCTTAGTGCGGGCTTAGTGCGGGATGCTAATCCACCAAGGATTAGAATTTCTTCTAGGATATGAAGTTTCTACCACGATGTTTTCCTTCACCATTAGCAGATGGTAAGTCACTATACAATTACACACAACAATTACACATATAATTACCACAAAGTAAAAATCGAAATCGAACTGGGACCGCATGATTTGCATGCCGGACACTTATCCATTCGGGCACAATATCTGTTTATTTTTTTAACCAGCTGGATCACATTATTATATATCCCTTACACCATGCGCTAGCAGGGACTGACTGACATATTTTTTATTACAGCTATTTTAAAAGTACATTTATAATTTGTATTCATAGCTTTTTGACGGTAGGTACTTATGCCTTGAAGTAGACAGGTGCATTAAACATTTCGCCAGCTAAGAATCCGAGTCGATGCTGAGAATTAGCGTACCGTATTTTCTTCCATTTTTTTTAGTCAGCAACAAATGTAGCTTAATATATCCAGAATTTCAAAACGTATGTATTCCGTAGATAAATTACATAACAATAGACTAGTGCCATAATAGAATTTACGATGATAATTTAATTCCGACACTAGTCTTAACTTGTTAAGTAGTTTATGTATGTATGTCGAGAAGAGAAAATAGTACATTTCGAAATTCAGTAGTGTTTATGTAATAGAAGGTACCTACAGTACATTCTATTACAAAGTTAGTAATTTTATAAAATGCGTTTCTAATCGCGTTCTTCGACTGATCATTACCTATTTATGAACGTTCATGAGGTTTCTAGTAATGAGGAAAACGGTAGGCTTCGTAGAAGTCTGAGTTGTTAGTAAAAATACACAATGTTCTAGCATTATTTTTACTTCCTAACCTTTCTTTAAATTAGAATTACGACCCCGAGGAAAATAAGTAGTTTTGGAGCTCAACGTTCAGCTCGGCGCTCGGCGAAACAGCTGGCATTATTTCTTGCTTTCCTAAACGCATTAAAGGATGGCAGAGCATGTTTTTGATGGAGCTTGGCGATAAATAATAAGGATTATTTTGAGTAGATGTTGAACTTCACAATAAACACTCAAGCATATCGGTAAAGGAAAGTAAATTCTCTAGCCCGTGCAATTGCACTTTGTCAAAATAATAATTATATTGTTATTGATTTGTCTATCGCTTTCAGCAATTTATAAATTACGCACTCTTTAATTTAAAAATGTAACAATGATTATTATGTTTAATTTAAATGTTCTTTAGATGCCCCAAAACATAGTTAATTATGATTACAAGTTTTGTTGTAATGGGATTAAACTCATTACATTTTCTTTCAGTACTTTTTTGACCGAGTTTGGTAACATTAATGTACAGAATAATAGATATATAAGACGTAATTTAGCACCTAATTCCCTCTGTTTCATAAAACATTAGACAAGAAGAGAAATGCATCTGGAGAGAGATCAGGCGTAGTGCCAACGATTTTACCAAAACTTCTTTCCGTGGCTGTGTAAACATTGGCAACTTTCAATTTTTGGCATGCTTTTCTGAATGTCTTATCAGAAAATACATTAACTATTTTTACCCTGACTACCCGGGAATTATTTCGAAATCTTGGCAACATCAAATTGACAAAGTGATGGTGGCCGAATGGATAAGTGACGGTGCCGGCATTCAAATCATGCGGTCCAAGTTCGCTTCCGGCCAGCTATACCGATGTGGATTACACTTTGTATTGAAAATTATGTTATGGGCCTTAAATTATTTGTAGTAAAAACATACAAGTTTTTTTTTGCAAGTTATTTTTTTGGGCGTCCCTGCGTCATTTAATGTGTACGTAATTGGAATCACTCTCATCTAAAATATATGAAATGGATAATTTAGTATAGGTAGGTACTTGTTTTTAAGTCGTTCTTAATACAGCCTTCTTCTAATTTACCTTTCTCTTCTAACTTATCCACTTGACATGGTTACCAAATGACAGTTCAAGAGGAGAAACTTATAATTATATTTCAGTTTACTTTTATTGTAGGTACACTGGTATCCACCCGTATAATCTGTGCTAAAGCAAATCATTTCATTAACATTTTTATCTTATCTGCATTTTCAGAATGTGGTGAAAGAAACGAAGTATCCCGTATCGTTGGTGGGGATGAGGCCGGCGTCAACGAGTTCCCATGGATGGCTCGCTTGTCTTACTTCAAACGGTTTTATTGCGGTGGCATGCTCATCAATGATAGATACGTACTAACAGCGGCGCATTGTGTTAAAGGGTGAGGATATGTTGTTTATTTTAAAGACGCTTTAAAATCCTTTTCTCCCCAATGAGCTATGGATACCATAATTCACCAGTAGAAACATAACATCGTCTACTAATTTAAAAAAATCGCTATGTTATTAGTCTCAGTGAAAAATTACGACTCTGCCAGCGTAGTTCGGCTCCATTCATTGAGGTCTGGAGACCACTACATTTGGGTACATATCTCTTATAAGGCGCGTGTTCTGACGCGATATGATCAACTATTTGCTTAAAATTGGAACCCGCCTATCGTATAGTACGATACTGTAAACTGTAATGTTTCCACCAAAGGGATATGAGATGAGGAGACAGGATATGTGTTTTATACAACAAATAGACTGAGCGTCATGTGCGTAGTTAGTAAGTTTCATCGATTTGTAGTATTTTCTCTGGTGGATATGACACGAGCGTTGTGCCATTTTGAACTTTGATAAGTCACAACCACAAAAAGTGCTTTTTGCGGCGTGCATAAACTTCTATGGCCCTTGACACGACAGCCGTATCACGAAATATTAGCTCGCCGTCTCAGTAGAAGTTTTCAAAAATCAGCAAATATTAAAATTCTATAGGTGATTGACAATACAATACTTCTCTTCTTATTTTGTCGTCGCTTCAGTGGACGACTTACTACCTAATACGATTAGCGACAATCATTCTGTGCTTATTTTGGTTTATCTTCTGTATAGCTAGTCTATCATCAATCGTGTCTCTGTAACAATTCTACCCATACTTTTATAGCAGCATTCCATACTAAACTGTTATAGTTAATATCAAAACTAAAATGTTCACAACAATAAACAAATAAGCCTAAACATGACAAATACTTACCATATGATGAGGATTTGGAAAGTCTACATGAATAACCATGTTAATGCAATTCGTGGTTCGTGTGTTTTGAATAGAACATGAGTATTTAAATCTGCTAATTTATCGGTTCGGTGTCTACTTAGAATTGTTAATTATTTGGGTATTCTTAGAATCTTTTGTATAAGGAAAAACGCTATAAAATACAAATCCCTTTTTAATTGATATCAAATTGAAGGGATTAATCATTTTGTTTACAACGAAACTGTTCAATCAATATTAATTATGTTAATGGTTGATATTTATTCGATTGAATTTAAGGTCGGTATTTTATTGACTGAATTTAAGGTAAGGTGAGTATAGAGATAATTTTCTACAATTTTATTTTAAAATTGATCATTCTTCGTCTTATTACAATCAGTCTCCATAAAATTTCTTGGCCTACTACTTATTAAAAAAAATCGCCAAGGTACAACATTCATAAATGCCAAGATGTTTTACAATTTTATACGAGTTTTGGTTATTTTCGTACACAACACATTTATAATCTTAGCTGTACATTGGATAAATCATTTTTTTGTCCGCATTGTGTTTGCTGCCACAGACGCGTAAATTTAACGTGTTTGTAGATGTAAGTATTTGAACAAAGCGCGTCGTAGGATATTGACTCTAAATACTCTGCCGACCATACCTTACTTAGGTATATATTTAATAAATTATTATAGAGAAAATAAATTTCTCTATTGATAATCAGAATAACATTGAGTTGCTATTAGTACAGTCAGCATGAAAAGTAACTGAATATATTCGCCTATCAATGACTAGAGCCAGAATTGAATTTACGATGATAATTTAATTCTGGCATTACCCTTGTCTTGTGTGTGTAAATTAGGTGAAGCGTATGTCCAGCAGTGGACGTCGTTGCATTGAATGATTGTGATGAATAAATAAATATAAAATAAATTATCAATACGAAATGTTAATGTTTCATAGACTAAGAGATACTTTTATGGTTAATGGTTTAAAAATATGATGTTTAGTTTTCGATCTGCACATATTACTAATAATAGACTCTAAAGTCTAGGTACAAGGATATACTTTTATTAACAATCTAGGTCCTAGACTATTTAAAATATATCCAATTACTTCATAATCCCTTATTCATATCCCAATTAAACTGCTAAATCTCAAATGGTTGATCAGCGTACTTCTTTGTCGGCACCACATTTAGTGCCTCTAAAATCTTTTTTAATCCTTGCCACGAATTAACAAAATTTCCTATAATTAAGGTTAATAGTATCGTCTATATGACGTAAACAATTTGTTTTACATTAACAATAGAGGTTATTGACATTATAAGTAGGTTAATGATGAATTAATTATGATAGATATTACAAAAATCATCATGCAATCATAGGTATATATGGCACCACATTTTATTTCAGTTATTCGAAGGATCCCCGAACATTTTGTGTTGGTAATGTTAATACATTGTCTTTACAAAATGAGACTTCTTGTAATCTCAAAACGCAGCAACTCTGTCGCTGATTGTACCTCAATTTATTTGTTAATGTATTTATTTTATATGTTTTGGTCTTTGATCTGATATTTCTTATTTTAATCTCGATTCTTCTTATAAATAAATACTTAAATGTGTCTTTACGTCTCTTTATCTATAATTTGCTACACTTCTGCGTCGAAGTTTGTTTTAGCTATTTTATAAACAGAATTAGTCATTTATTTTATTTCTCGTATGCTAATGCAGTCCTGATTGCTCTTAAGCGCCGAATCTGACTAATCCCAATGGACTTTATCACATTGCAGATGACATCGTTAATCATTGAATACGAGTCCGATAACCTAAGAATTAGCAAACAAGTCCGAAATAAAATGGTGCTACGATATTGTGAATACCAATCGGTATCGATAAGTACGTTCACCTTGAAACCGGCCCACAAGCAGGCTCCGAACTTTAAGTTCATTATCCTCGATAAATGACCATTTTAGGCACTTAGGTCGACGGCTAAATCTTTATACGTAGGATACTTTTAGATGGACGCTAATGAATACACCTTACAAGTGTCTTCTGTCAGATGAAATGTAATTGTGTGTTGTTAAACAGAAAGATCATTTTGTATTGAATCGATGTTGCATTTCTAATAAACAAAAGATAGAGTTTACTGTTACCTTTGTTATTTAATTGTCACCAATAAATTTTTTCGTAACTGTCTCGCAAATAGTTTGAACAAAATGTTTTTTTAGAATATTCTACAGAGTCAAATTCGCATACCAAAAAGCACGTGGGTAAACGTGATAACTTTTGTCATTTTTTAAAATGTAGCCTCATACTTAGTCGCACCAACTGGTATAGCGTATTTAGAAAATGCATCCTTAACCTGGAGTTTCATAAAAGCACATTGCTCTAAAATTTAGGGAAATGACGTAAACTTATATATCTGTTCTTTCTTAGTGTGTTTAAGGACAGTATCGGTGAGTTCAAAAGGTGTCCAGTAACATAGGTACAGTTGACAATGGCATTGTTGGACTACAGTAGCTTGGAGACAAATGTACGCAAGTGAAAGCGTAAATGTTCCTCATTAATAGTATTCATGACCGTGGCCCGCCAAAACACCGCGTGTCACTTTCGCTCAATGGCGACACAAACTTGACTTCGTCATATGTTGAACAATTGTTAACTAAACGATACTGTTGGTTATTGGTACCATAGACAGATCAGATACTACTACTACTGGGTAGTAGTAATACTATAATGAAAGTTAGAATAGATATTTGTTACAATCAAATGTTTGTAACAGTACCAAAATTTGAAGAGTCTCAAGGATCTGCAATAGAAGATTTTGATGTGACCATAATTATGTAAGATACCAATCTGCTTTCTTCATCTTTCTTGACGTATTTGTTTTATTCAGGTACTTAATAATTGTTTTACTACATACTCAGTTTTGTTTTAAATAGCTTCATGATGAGAGAATGATTTCTATTTGTATTACACGTAAACCAACATTTGTAGATGGAGAATGGACATGGACATGTCCGATACACTGTTGACTATTTTTTTCAAATTCCAAAATCATATATTGCGAACATGGGTTACAAAGATGGAATTATCATTAGATGCCGTCAACAAAATTGAGATCTCGATGTCACATTGGTTTTTAATAAATAAAAACCACATGCCAACAAACGTGGACAACCTTTTGGGAACTGCGCAGTTCAGAAACAATATAATTTCTTAAAGTTATAAATGTGATCCTTTGAAATTGGGACCGAATGCGTCATCTTTGATTTTAGACTTGAAGTTTGATACCATTTTTTTTAATAATTTATATTCTTGTTTGTAGGTGTAAAATCTAGATTTGTTCTTAAATAATGGCCAAGCAGAAAATGTTTTTATACCAATTTTTTAAATGGTGTTGGCTTAAGCACTAAATCTCCGTTTGCCATAATAATACATTTGTTTACACAGGTAGGTCCAACACATCGGGAATTAATAAATCTATCATCGAGTTTTTATACTGTGAAATGAGTAGGTATTAATAATATTTGTATAGTCTATTAAACATAAGGATAATATACTGAAGTCTTTAAATTTATTGTTAAGTGATTGTATAATTATATGGTATGTTCGTTGCTTTGGTACATGCTGTTATTGTAAAATAATGAAACATAACGAACGGAAGATTTATAAAATTTTTAGCCTCTTGCATTAAAGATTTAGTTTTATGACAAGAAAGACTTGAGAAAGGTAACACTCTTAGAAGATTTTACGCAATTATCACAATTTAGTCACAAAAATGTCTCAACATTCAGCAAGGTTGAGCACCATTCTTTTAACTACACGATCAAGGAAAGATGAGTAATGTGAGATGATCACTAAAGTTGCTTACATGGCCACCAAATAAACTGTGACTTAGTTGAGCATGCCTGTCAAACAAACGGCTCTCGCCTTGGTAGACCAAGAAAATAATAACGTGATGGGTTGGATAAATACTACAAAGATTGATTCATAAAATATAATTCTAATTTCAAATGTTGCAGGTTCATGTGGTTCATGATCAAGGTGACGTTTGGTGAACACAACCGTTGTAATACGACGAGCATGCCCGAAACTCGCTTCGTGCTCCGCGCCATCTCTAACAAGTTTACACTCACCAACTTTGACAATGATATAGCTCTACTCAGGCTTAACGATAGGGTTCCCATCTCTGAGACCATTAAGCCGATCTGTTTGCCTAGTTATAGCCGTAAGTATAATCTATTATAGTAAACTATATTTATATGTAATAAAGAGTTGTACTACACTGTGATACCTTGATGTGACTTGATAGTAACGTTCGTTTCCTTTGCTGTTTCACACCTAAAAATACTGTATGGGAGTAGTACAATAGTATAGATGGTATAAAACGTTAAAAAAAGATGGAGGAAAGGTGGTACGAATTTGTGATACAATGTTAGGTGTTACCGATTGCAATAGAGAAAAGTTCCTTTTTTAAGATTTTTTTTTATTTTATGTTGCCTTTTTTAAACACATTCCAAGTACGTCAGGAGTTTTACTTTAAATCTTCTCGTTAATTAGTCTCCGTAGATCTTAAATATTCTTTTCACTTTCATAGATGAGCTCTACGTTGGTGTGAAGGCAGTAGCTTCAGGTTGGGGAACGTTGACAGAAGAAGGCAAGGTGTCCTGTACACTCCAAGAAGTAGAAGTACCTGTTATGAGCAATCAAGAATGTAGGAATACTAAGTATACCGCAAGTATGATTACGGACAACATGCTGTGTGCTGGATATCCTAAGGCAGGACAAAAGGATTCTTGTCAGGTAATAATTAATATCTAACAAAACATCTACAAAACAAACCCTTCTATTTACTTTGATATCCAGTTTCGAGCCCTAACTTTTCAATATTTAGCAGCAGACAACTGACAAGAAAATATTGCTGTTTTTGTCTTTCGGCCCCCTTTTTTCACATCCCACATCACTCGGTGCGGCGATTTAGTGGCGAGGTGACAGTCAAATTTGATTGTGAATTTATTAATTTCGAGCTATTTTCTTATTCTTATTACAATTCATTTCAGGAAATTTGTACTAAATTTATGAATCAACTGTTCATTTCACCAGTGTACCCTTGTTATGCCAATTTAATTTATTATACATAACTTTATTACAGGGTGACAGCGGCGGTCCACTCATTGCAGAGAGGAAGAAAGATAAGCGTTACGAGTTGATTGGTAATAAACAAAGAGAAATTTACATATTTCAAGTTAAATTATTGATTAAACCATAGGTGCTGAAAAAAATGGTACCAAAAACGCAATATATATTATACGCGATGGCTTAGATAAATAACTACTAATTATGTAAATTAAAATAACAGAAACAAATCAGGAATTTCTGCCCATTTTGACATTTATTCTTTTGTCGTCGTGTATTTCAATGCACTTAATATGCAAATGTAGATATCTACCTACATTTGGTGACCCAAAAATAATGCAAAATTAAAAAAAAAAAAAATGTATTGTATCATAGAGTCATGATTAGGCTTTGTTTGGAATAGCATATCGGACAAATTGCCTCCAAGGCTTTTCTGGCATTGTCACTGTTATTTCGAAACATTTATTACAATTTGAGGAATTTAAATTTTGATGATGCAGTGTCGAATTTTCTCCTAGGTAGTTGTGAGCTTGTCGACCTTAGACCTTTGACACTAAAATAACGTAAAAAGAAATCTACTTAATAGTGTTACTTCACACATTCTGGGGGCTAATCCACCTAAGCGATTTTAGTTTACGGACAGGAAATGTCTCATGCAGTAATTGCATTGGAAAAAATAGTGCTTATGTGCCAAGAAACCTTAGAGACTATTAGCCCAGTGTGCTTTCTATACATAACCATTTCTTGTAAACTATATGATGCATTAAGAAAATAAAAGTATAAGGAAAAAACACGATGTTTTCTAAAAACTAAATATTACGTTATTTTTGGAACACTCATATTTTATATAATAAGGCAAGTAGAAAGGTTGATTAATATTAGATGATTTGAAATGGTATTGACCTGTAATGGCCTGAAAGTCACTGAGAAAGTGAAAGCTATTCGTAAGAGCATTTAATTATCCTACTCGCCCGCAAAGTGCTTGTCATAACTCTAATACTAAAAGCCACTGTACAACTTTGTTGTATATAACATTTTGTATCCATAGCAATTGACTTTCTAATGAAAACGAAATTTCCAGGTGTGGTATCGTGGGGTAATGGTTGCGCAAGAGTCGGCTACCCAGGTGTCTACACGAGAGTCACCAATTACCTGGATTGGATACGTGAGAATACTCAAGATGGTTGTTATTGTACTGATTAGGGTAGTATTCATTATTATTCATATAAATAATGTCAAATTTTGCATTTAATATTATTGAAATTTTATAAAAACGCCATCTATGTTGCGGTTAGTGAAATGTTGTTTTTATTGACCTCAATAGATGGTGTTACTATAATGATCTTTAGAGTAAGTTACGTGTAATGGTAAACGTAAATAATTTAAGACCAAATAATTTTGGAAGAAATTATGGACTATTTATTATTTTGACATGTATTTATTTATTGACAAATTATGTTGTAAGCATATTTATTGTAAATTATTTTATTGAAATTATTGAGTTTTAAATTGGTACTTTTGGTTGGTACAAAAATATGGATTAGTATTTAGTAGGTTAAGGTCGTTTTGTTATATTCTTTATAGACTAGCGTTTCTAATAAGATAAGGTTGTTTGTGAGAACCTTCGCTTGAAAGGTTTTTATTTTGAACTATACAATTCAGTTTTTGTTACTGATGTAAATTATTATTATTCGCTCTCTCTCCTATTACAATTAGTAAACCTAAACTTCAGCAAAACCTTTTCATATAAAAAGTTACCTAATTTTTCGCATGTCTTAATTCTACCACTCTATTTCATTCATATAAACTAAGTGGACCGAGCGAAGTTAGAAACGCTTAGACTAATATGAGTCGTTCAAATATAATTGTCATACGCCTTTTGCCATAAATTATACTTAAGTTTAGGTTAAGTAAATTTACTCATACAACATTACAATTTGTACGAATTTTAAAGCAATAAAGTACCTCAAAGAAGTGAAGTTTTATTTGTGTATTACTTACAAAGGCAAATTATGATATTGTCCACCTAGTGTTTATGCAGGCCTAATGTAAAAGTCGCTTCATTCACATGCTTGTTATGAAAAGGCTCCTTCGACCAGGGTTATGGTAAACATGCCTGGTAGGACAAACGCCTCCCAGGTTAGGTTAGTTCGTTTTTGCTCACGGCCTTCCCGGTGGCATTATTTCCGCCCTCTCTCTGACAGAACTTTCTAGAGTGCAACTCGTTTGTAAAATACTTCTGTAAAGTATTTAATCTAATTTCTTTATTTTTTGAAAACCCTACATGGTAGCAGTGCGTGGTTGAAAATAAGGAAATCCGAAGTAATTCTGCAAGTTTTACGGAAGACTGCAAGCAAAGCGAAGTTGTACGGTCGGCGTGGGCATCTTGTTTCGGATGGCAATCATTCGTTTGCGGCAGAATCTGGGCTGTCTTAACAACCCCTAAAGCCATTATTGTACTGTACTCACAGGGCATCTAGAGCCTTTCGCGTACCATTGACCCACAGACTACTCGTGTGGAACGTCTGACAGGGGGTTACGCCTTGACTATTCAAGGCGTAACCCCCTGTACACAGATTTGCTCGATGTAGTTACGAAGGCAAAATAACCCTTTGGTGGTTGCTAGTGCCCTGTGCTCACGTTCAATGTCCGTCTGATCCTTGAGGTCTTCGGCAACTTAGTGTGTATGTGTAATGTTTACACTTTTGAATGATAAGATTAGAACTAGATAGACTCTATTATGTATGTAGTAAACTCTATTTTTATTTCTCCTAAACAGAATAAGTGAATATGAACACAGCAAAAGTGGCAGAAAATGATGGTGAATATAATATAAATTATTGTTTGATAAATATGGTGTACCAAGCGATGGTGGTTGAATGGATAAGTGTTCGGCGCGACGGCGTGCTAAACAGGTGGTTCTAGTTCGATTCGGATGTGAATTTCACTTTGTCGAATTTATTTGTACTTGTCATGTGACTTACCATCTGCTTACGTTGAAGGAAAACTTCGTGAGGGTACCTACATACACTAAAAGAAATTCTAAGGGTCAGACGTAGGTACCTACGTACCTATGTCAGCCAGCCCAGCAGTGGGACATTAATGGGTTGCTATAATGATAGTTAAAAATAAATAACAATAATACAATCCGTGACAGTCAGACTTTTATCTCAGTTTTTTAAAAGACTAAAACGAAAAAGACGAAAAGACCTCACTAGGAAACAAGCTCTGTTTCACGGGGGACTCTACAAATATAGTTAACGAACACATAGTACACCCAAACTCGAAACAAATATCTATGAATCGTTCAAATATTTGTCTGGTGTCGGAACCAAACCCACGTCACGGCACGGCGATGGTAGTGGCCAGCCGGCTACCTTAACCACTTCGATTATAATTGTAAACAGTCGAAACACAAAAATACAACGTGACAGCATGTTTCAAATAATTGTATGCAAACGATATTTTAATTTCAACACTGTAATTAAAAATTCGGCACTCTTGTGCATTTTCCGATGCAATTTTATCGATTTGAAGGGATTGAATCATTATATTTATTGGTCTGCATTACGACATTATTGTATCGTAATTCTGCAGGTAATTACGCCTCTACTACCCTAAAAATAAAGATCAATATCGACTTAAACCTTCTTAGCGGTAGATGTGAGCAGGTGTCATTGACCGCGGAGGTCATTGCCAAATAAAGCTCTCATTCGCAAAGCCCTCGGAACGCTAAAATGACGCTTTCATTCATTAGAATATTACCGAAACAACAATCTATTATAACCATTTCTTTAGAAAACTGGCTACTTCATCATGGATGGCCGAATATAACGGACAACTATCTAAAAGTTGGTCGTAAGCTTAAAATCGAATATTTTTCATTAATTTTTTGAGTGCGTCGGTGCAACATTTTAAAGACTCTGTACCCATAAAGTGCGTCGAGATCGAAGACATGACTTAGTGTATCAAAAACATTGAACCTTCAACACATGCAACTTTCTAAAGAGAGTTTAATTTTTAAATTACAAAAGTTTCTTCCGATCAGTGTTTTATTAAATAGTTCAACAATGTTATGGTGCGTGGTGATTTGTTTGTTAAGTGCGTCAGTCAGCAGCACTCCTCACACTCTAAGTAAGGTTGGTAGAATAACTGTAATAAAATAGATGACAATATTTGAATTTAAAATTCTGAACGGTAGTACCTCCCACGCGCCTTGTATGGACCAGGTTTTACAATTAGGTAACACTGTGGTCGCGATTTAAATAATTTATGACCATGTGCGAATACGAGTTATAATTTTGTCACGTAAGTTGCTAATACAAATTAGAAATTATTATATTCGTGACCTTTTTAGAATGTGTCTCAGCTCATGTGTGTTTTTATTGTACAAACTGAGAAAAAAGATATACAATAAAATTTATTGTCTTATGAAATTTGAAGATTTATAAAATATAGTAACCCAATTTTTCGTTTAGTGAGTTTTGTTTTAATTCGACCGTTTGATATTTAAATAAATGTCGGCCTGAACTTAACGTATATATAATAAAAGTTATTGTATGTCAAAAATTCACATATTATTTTGTCCCTCCAAATAAATTTCTAATGTGGAAATTTTTAAAATTAAATGATAGATTAAATAAGCGTAATTATACATAGATGACAGTTATTGTACACATCTATGCTAAGTAAATTCTGAGGAAGATATCTGTTCAATTTATAACCCTAAAGTGAGACAAAATAATGTCTTGATTAAATATATTTAATAGGATGGCTTGTCGATATCTGAAGATTCGTTTCCAACGCTCTCACCACGTGTGGAAAGAGAATTGCCGGCATGTCAAGACTGTGGTAAGTTTGTTTTGTAAATATCTTGTTTAGCTACTTATCATGTGTCTAAAAGAAGGTTTAAAAATTAAGTATAGTGAACTAGTAGTAGAAAGATATCCTATAGATTTGTAGAAGTGAATTCGAGGTTTCTTCTTTTGCGGTAGTTTTTAATTTGTGATATAAACCTAGTACAAGTATCATTATGTCTATATGATATTTTGAGGTGAAGCATAAGGAGTATGTTGCTTTAGATCTGATGTACCTATATACTTTGTTATTATATTTGTAGATGCGATTCACTGGCAGTTAAGTGTCAAATAAACTACCTGAGACTTTTTATGAAAAATTTTTAGACAGATTTTTTATGAAAAATACTTCAAAAATCTGTCAAATAAGTTTCATAGAGGCTATCTAGCACTCACTTGCCAGTGGTGAAACCATAGATTTCGGTATCGCGCGGATCCTAGGTCTATGGGTGAAACAGGCCCTTAGTTACCTAGTACTATTATTTATTCTGTGCCTTAGTGTTTCAATCAACCCTAAATACTACTAACGTAAGTCTGGAGTCATCAACCTGCCATTTAATATGACATTTACAAGTGGTTCTTCAATAGACTTGATCAAAACTTAAGAGACTTGATAATTTCTAATTTTATTTTGTCATAGTAACATTAAGTTTAAAATAAACACTTGAATCATATCCAAGTTGCGTTTGTTTAGTTTGTAATACGTTTTACTTTTTTTTAATATAAGTTTCTGTCCGCGGTTTGTTCACTTGTCGGAGACTACGTCATGTTAGATACAGATTTTAGGTTGTGTAACAAATAATATTAAAAGCCGTTAAGGGGTTTAGCTGTAACAGTGGACAGATAGCTAATAGATATGTGTATAGATTACTTAATTCGTATTTATAATAAAAGGTAATGAATAAGTAATGTATGTCGGATCCTAAAAATATGGCATAGCTTGGTTCATTTCTTCAATTTGTTTTACTATTTTTTTGCATCGTTGGAAGATATCAATACAATTTTAAAGTTTAAGTTGACTTTTGCATATTTGAATTATATAACGGAAATTTAGCTGACTATCTGCAGAGACGTCAATTAGCAGTAATCTGTCATTAACACAATTTTTTCATTAAATAATCGTCTTTAGGCGTATAGACTTAAGTATTACACGTTTTTACTAAATAAACTCTGAGTACTGATTTTTTTTGTCGCATTCACCTCCTGCTGCAATCGCGCAAATACAATTGGTTTAAAATTGATCTTTTCTGTTAGCTTGTGGTGAACGCAATGAAGAAGGACGAGTGGTTGGCGGGATGGGTTCGAGTGTGAACGCGTTTCCTTGGCTCGCGCGAATCATCTATCAGAGGTCATTCGGTTGCGCAGCTTCTCTCATCAACGATAGATACGTCGTAACTGCAGCTCATTGTATGAAAGGGTCAGTATCTTGTTGGTTAAGTGGTTATTAACGTAACATAACTAATACATACCGTTCTAAGGAGTAGCTAGCTACTAATTTGAAAACTTGTGCTTGTGATTTACTGTTTTTTTATGGCAGAAAGAATACCTAACCCATACGTAAATTTACGAGAAAACTGCTCTCAAGACTAATTTATCAATCTCAAAAATATTCACAATTAAACTAGTAACAACGAATTAAAGATGAAAATCTTAATAAATGTACGTAAATGAATTTCTCGCCCAAAATACTTGGCCTATTTCAATGTATTTCTGTTTGGGCTTGCTTAAAAAAAAGTAAAATTTGGGTACGATAGGAATCTCTATTGGAGTAATAACGTTTGTAAATGCAAATAATCGTAAAGCATATTGAAACTCAGTGTCATCTTGTCAACGAAAAAAAACAAAAGACGATCCTTCAAATAAATAGTTTTGTTTCAGTTTCATGTGGTCCATGTTCCGCGTGACATTTGGTGAGCACGACCGCTGCGATAACTCACAGCTCCCCATAACTCGTTACGTGATCAAAGTGGTAGCCCACAACTTCAGTCTCACTGATCTGAGTAATGATATCGCGCTGTTGAAACTTAGCAGTACTGTTGAGTACTCGCATGCAGTACGGCCAGTGTGTCTACCTACTAATAAAGGTTTGTATCTATGTGTAACATCAAAATCAGCTAGTTAAAGCAAGTAAGGTAGCCTTTGTAGAAATGGCATAGACTCGTTCTAAGATAGTAAAAGATTTTTGTGCAAGTAAAATAATAATAACTCCTATTACTAGCACTTATAAATAAGAAAGTTATATATCACATTATCAGCAACTCATTAATGTCCCACTGCTGGTCTCGGGTCTCCTCTCCTCTAGATAGAGAGCTTAGAAAGTTTTAGGCAATAATCCACACACGCTGGTCTATTGCGGGTTGAAGAAGCAGACAATAATATATGTACACATGGGTTTCCTCACAATGTTTTCCTTCACCGTTAGCAGATGGTTAGTCAGTTGACTAGTACATAATATATAAATTCCACAGATAGAAATATCTAGAATTATCAAAATGATGCAACTTGAGTTAGTAACCGATTCTGTTGCTATAAGATTCATACTACCTAACATGCAAGTTTTATATTACGAATTTCTTTGACCGTTGTGAATGTTAGATTTACTACAACGTTACTTTGGTTTCACTAAAATCAATTTTCCGAATCGATGTTCTTTTCCACTTATGATATGCTCGATTTATTTTAAATTGAAACAGATATACATGGAAGCAAGCTGTAAAAAGTAATAATTCGGTAAAACATGATATCAAAATTCGGAATCGATTTAAAACGTTTCACTGATCTTGTAAAGTGTTTTGAAATATTTCAGTATATTGATGAATTCTAATAATTCAAAAGCTTTGAACTTTTCACATGCATGTACAATGTACATAAATACAACTACATATTATAAGCATTGTGCATCCGTTTTAAATAATGCATGTTTACTTATTATTATTGAGATAGACTATTATAATTTACCAGAAGTCGCGCGGGGCTTCGCATACATTGCTTTTTATTTGGCCACAGCTCAGCTCCTATTTGCCGTAGCGTAATGTTAAATAGCCTTCCTTGATAAATGGGCTATCCAACACTAAAATATTTTTTCAAATCGGACCAGTAGTTCCTGATATCTAGATGATCTAGCGTTCAACCAAACAAACCAAAAGTTTTATAATATTAGTATAGTATAGATTATAAAAAACCGTGTTCAAAGCTATATAAAAATAAATCATTTATTCTAAAAGGACAATAATTCTATGATTTGAGAACCTTTCGTTATTCTTCTCGAATGTATTAGGTATCGTTAATCGACAATCGTTTATCAAGCAGCCCAAAGCATACGGCAATAAACTACTGCAACAATGCTGTAACTTTTGAGCCTGTCTTCAATAAATTTGAGAAGGTATTCGCGGATATTATTACAGCAAATTATTTAAGGGCCTCCAAACATTTATTACTTAATACCTACCAAGTCGTTAAATACGTTTAAAACTCATTTATTGCCTTCGAAATATTCCTCTAACGAACTTAAACGATGTTGTCTTTTTTGGGTATGTTTTATAACTTGTGGTGACACATGAAATGATTTTAAGTTCAGGATTATTGGGATCACCGTTGCATTTAATGGAATGTGAACAAGAACCATCTAAAAGTCTAGAAAAAAAAAGTGTTGAAAATGATCTCGAGAAGCTTCTTGAGCATCATCTATAATGTCTAATCGAGCTAGAATAAGCTTAGGATGTTATTATGGATGCCTTCGAAAAGGATCTAAGAAGCAATGCATCAGACAGGATGCACAAAGCATGGGAAGACCATTTACCAGTAGAGGTTAAAGGAACTTGTTATTTCTATTTCAGAGAACCTTTACACGGGTACGACAGCAACAGTAGCAGGCTGGGGTGCTATCAACGAGACTGGTAAATGGTCATGTACTCTGTTAGAAGCAGAACTGCCAGTTTTAAGCAATGAAGTTTGCCGTAACACAAAGTATAACGCTACCAAGATAAAGGAGGTTATGATGTGTGCTGGATTCCCGGAGACTGCGCATAAAGATGCTTGTACTGTGAGTTATGACGGGTTTAACTATTATTATTTTTAAGGGTTTTACATTTGGAACCCTCATAGTTTATAAGTCTATTATAGAAGATTATAATATTGTAAAGTCTTGTGTTTGTGTGAACACACTAATCTCAGGAATAACTAGTGTATTATGAAACATTTTTTTATCAATGGCAATATGAAATTATTACTAATGAACTTGCGTGTATTGGCAAGTTTTTTAGGACAAGTATACTTTTAAGACTACCATTTAGCCTTGATTTCACGATATAGTATCTAGTATACTGCAGAACAATACTTTTCTATCTATATTATTACTAATCAATTTCAGGGTGATAGTGGCGGCCCATTGGTTGCAGAAAATGACGAACACATGTATGAATTAATAGGTAAATTATTCAGCTTTTAAAGACATGAGTCGTTGGCAATTATTAGCATGAACTGTTGGTAATTTAGCTGTCTTGTTTATTGGACATACCACGCGACAAATAGACGCTACGAATAGTGATCTTCTGAGACTCTTTGCGATTTGACGAATTTTTTATCTTCCTCTCTCTCTAGACTCTTGGAAGATCATTTTGTCCATGATTGTGTTGCAAATTACCAGTAGAGTTAGCTAAAAATGGCTAATGTATTTTTATTAATAGAATATTTTAGTGCTTGATGTGATATTATTTTTATTTTAGGTGTAGTCTCGTGGGGTTACGGATGTGCAAGAATAGGTTATCCCGGCGTTTATACAAGAATAACAAAATATTTAGACTGGATTAGAGACAATACAGAGGAAGGCTGCTACTGCAAATATTGACATATTTTACATTATATTTTAGCATTAATTTATTAGGATTGCAATATATTGATGTTGATTAAACTATAAGTGACTGAAAATTGTTTGGGTCATAGCTTTTCATCAATGAGTGGCAGTTTTAAATGCCTTTCAGTGTGAATAATTGATGTGGTATGATGACTTGATTATGTTTGCAATGTTAAAAATACGAGTATGTGATAATAATTAAATAAAAAGCCTATATCGGTATGCACTAAACTAGGGGCTAAAACAAGGGTAAAATAATTCTCAAGTACTTTTGTACATGAAGTCAGGTGTTAATTACTTATCAAAGAAGGATATTATTATTGCTTTTTGGCACTATCGTTTCTATTCTAAGCATTTAGTATGAATACGTTCGTGAGGGTTATGACATTTTTCTGTTAGATTTTCACGGATTTTTCGGTAGAGTAATATCAATTTACCAGCAAGTTAATTTAAGGTAGGTATTAGGAATAGTTTAATTAATTAAGATAAATAATTTATCTATTGGAGATTATAAATTATGGAACCAGGAAATCTTTTAATCATTTTTGTTGAACAGATGGAGTAGGTATTGAACTTTAGCATTTGTGTCGCTATACTTTGAAATTAAAGATTATATTTCATCGTAGATATAAGACAGCTGTACAATATACAATAAATTATGTTTTTGACTTTTATTACTATTTGATTTTATTATTATCTATCTTTTTATAAATCATTAAACAACGGTATTAGTGATGTATTGAGTAGTTTTATGTTTTCCTTTCCGGTTAATTAATTCATAGTATTCATACTAAACTTTAACAAAATATTTGTGTAGCGGGATTCTATTGATTGATTTACTTATTTAATAAATAAATTTGAATATTTTTGAAGGTCGTGAATAATATTCGGGTTTATAATATTAATTAATAATTTAAGCGAAAAGAAAAGCGTAAATCAACGCTGTTTGAATTGAAAATATTTTATTGTTTGTTATAACAAATCGACAGCACGATCCCTACTCCATGGGACCAAAATAGCTGGCGAAATTTGGGTGTAAAACACCTCTGCCTACCCCTTTGGGAAAAAGGCGTGATGCTATGTATGTATTGACAGTACCAACTTCCTTAAGTTGGTACTTTTTATTTTATATTATTTGTTATTTTAATTTTATTTTTATTGTTTATTTAATTGAAACCAAAGGCGCTATCAATTAGTCACTATCCATTAATTATTTTGCTACATCTACCGCCTAAAGGTAACTGGGATGATAACTGGGACATCGGTTTACACAGTTTAAAGAGCTAAAGCTTAATTCCAATATTCCGAAATGATTTGTTGGACTTATGGGCAAATATTGACATATGGTATTAAAATGATTTCCTAATGTAACTGTCTTTAAATATCAAAATTGTTTTCGGGTAATGAATCCCAGCCTAAATGCAGTCTGCATTTTATCTATCGTGGTAAAGATACCGGCTGCTATAATTAAAGACAATTTTTTTTCTCTTTTCGAGTTTCTGTTATTAAAGTCACAATACAAAGCCTTAATTGTAAAATTTACTTGATAACTTACGCACTAAAAACACGATATTTGTATGGTGTGAAGAGGCTCCAGCTTTTCTTTCTAAATCTACATATGCCTTCTACTTATATAATGTTTGTAAGTGCCTAGTCTCATAGATTGGTACAGGTTCAAGTTAGCCTGTTCCATGAGAGCAACGTCCCCGTTAGTCCACAGTGTCCCGTTGTAAGTCTACCTAACCTGGTTAATACTGAGCGAATTTTACAAGCCAGATATCTCAGAATGTGGAAGATTGTGTTAACCATTGTTATAAGTGCTACTACAGTTATACATTGTGTGCAGGTAAGATATACCATATTGCTCACTCTTTACGTTATTTTTATTAAGTTGTTTGAATCACAAAGGGATCCTTTTCGTGGTGTCTTTTAGTATCAGTGGATTTATTTTATTGTTTTAAAGTTTGATACTTTTTCGTTGAATATTGTAATTTGGTTTGCTGTGGAATAAAAAAGCTTTTTCCTTATGAGTAAGCCAATGCATTTGAATAAAATTACTGTCTAAAATGAGAAGTTAACGGAATTAATAAATATAAAGCCTGACAGGAGCTAGATATTTGGACGCAAATATTCTTATCTAGTTTGAAAACTCGTGTAAATTGTTAACATTTTTCAATTCAAAAAAGAAAATATAATTTATTCCCTTCAACTTCAACACTTTTTCGCTAAAACGAAAGACTTGCTACTTATATACCATTATGTTTCAAGGCAAATGCAGAGAATGATACTACAACAACAACTGATCCAAGCTCAGAGCCAATGCCTGATGCCGAAGAATATGGACGAAGGTGCGACTGTCGTAAGTTTTATATTAATTATAAAATATACAAGCACATATTTGAATACCAGAATTTTCTTGTGAACATTGGGTCTAGCCCGAAGCCTGGAATAATGTGCTCGGTTCACCATGGGACCAAACATAGCGGGCGAAATGTGGATATCATCACCCACCTACCTTTTTGTGGAAAAAAACATGATCCTATATTTATCTATGTTAAAATGTTGTACGAAGACGATGGTAAAACTAGCAACAAAATACAAAATAAATAGGCATTTTAGACTTGATTACGTTGAAGGTGCGAAACCAGCCTTTGTATTGCAAGTACCGTAATGAACACTATATATTCCTTTGTTTCCTTTGTAGGTAATCCAACAGTAAAGTATTGTTAATGTATATGATGCGTCATTTGTAGAGATCAAGGTTCAAATGACCCTTTCGTCTCGGGTTTCAATAACCTTAAAACAAATCATTATACGCACAGAATTTTACACATATTTTGCATAGCACAAAATAGCTAACTTGGATATTGTAATCGATTGTTATTGATTCGCCAAATTATATTTTAAGTAGTTGATGCTTATATATTTTTTACTTACATGGCTTCGAATAGAAACCAACAATTACTTATAGTCTTCACCATAATTTCGTAAGCATTGTTTAAAAAAAAATGGTACTACCACTGTACACATTATTTTTCTATTTTTTCTGTTGATATTTCTAGGCTGTGGCGAGAGAAACGAGGCTTCCCGCATAATCGGCGGTGTGGAGACGGCAGTAAATGAGTTTCCCTGGATCGCACGTCTGTCATATCATCAGAAATTCTACTGTGGAGGCTCACTCATTAATAACAGATTCGTACTAACCGCAGCGCACTGTACTAAAACGTATGTATAAACTTTTTTACCGATCAACGCTACAACGGTTTGAATCATGAAACAATCGAATGATTGGATACAAGGAGCCATCCGACCATTATGGATTACTGGAAGTAGAAGGGGAGGCTTACGTTCGCTTAAGGTCTACTTTATTTTGACTTTGACTAAGATGATGAGGATTTAGGATAAATAAATGTATGGAAGGTATTAGGATAAATATATGTAGTATATGACAGTAATGAAACAAAAGTTATCAATAACACACTTATTTTTCTACAAACGAATCAGCACTGCCTGCAGCGGTATTTCCTGAGCGCTCATGCCCTACTCAAACGAGGTTTAAAGAGAGCTATCCTCTCTGGGTAGGCAGCGGCTTGGCCGTGCCTCTAACATTACCAACGTCCATGAGCGGCGGTAACTGCTAACCATCAGGTGGGCCACCTGCTCGTCTGCCACTTTAGGCAAAGAAAAAAGAAATTTCAAATGAATTCTTGCTTCGGTTACTATAATTCCGCTGATGTTATCCTTTAGGTTTGTATGGTTCATGATAAAAGTGACCTTCGGCGAACATAACCGCTGCAACAGCACTCATCGGCCTGTGACGCACTTCGTGGTGCAGACCATCTCACACAACTTCACGTTTGCCGACTTTACTGACGATATAGCTTTGTTGAAGATGAACAGAATTGTGCAAATTACTGACACCGTGAAGCCTGTCTGTTTGCCGTGGAATACTGGTGAGAATTTACTACCTAAGTACATAATTTGATTCAGTCCTTGACGTGTTAAAATATTGAATGTCAGACCGCAGACATAAAAGAATATTCTTTTGTTTGTCAGACAACGGTATCCGACATGCCGTTTAAAGACTTAACTAGTTATGCGTTATTTTAAAATGTGATTTTTATCTCTATTATTAACAAAGGCTTTGTTGTATTGATTACAATCATCAGCATTGTAGCCTATAGTGTGAAACATAGGGAAGACGTATTCTTTAGCTTAATATATCCAGTTTTCTTTAGCCTACTAGTACAATTGATCTACTCTACGTATTACAGATTCTGTTTTATAATTACATAATATATATTTTGATTTGGCTGAAATTATACCACATGTGGTCATATCAATAATAATGTTTAATAATACACCCATGACGTACTGTTCCTTTTCGGCAGATAATTCTTACGTTGGCGTAAACGCTGTAGCAGCGGGATGGGGTACAGTTGGTGAAGGAAGGAATTACTCGTGCTACCTTAGGGAAGTGGAGGTACCAGTTCTTACCAACAAGGAGTGTTTGACAGGCGGATACACGGCTTCAATGATCAGTGATGATATGCTCTGCGCTGGATATCTTAAAGAGGGGAAGAAAGATACTTGTCAGGTATTTAAATTACCATACATTTTGACTGTGACGTTTATTTGCTAAAATATTATGTGATGTTCAACGAAAGCACAGATCCTGTGCTGCAAAGGCTGAAAAGCCAAAAAAGCTTTCTAAGGTACGCGCTTCCGCTTCAGGACAACAGTGGTTCAAAAGAAAGATGCAGGTTGTGGCGAGAACATTCTAATCTCCCAAAGCCATTTGTCCAACCATCGGAGAGTCCTCCACCTGGTCATAATTTACCATGGCCTACCTGGAAATCTTTAAATAGACTTCGGACACAGGTTGGCCGAACTAAGGACAATTTGGCCAGGTGGGATTATTCAGATGGTTCCAACTTGGAGTGCAAGTGTGGTGCCATTCCTCAGACAATGGCCCGCGTGTTATCATGCTCTGCGTGCCCGAATAACTGCACGCAGGAAGAGATCATTCGCTCATCAGATGATGAGCGAATGATCTGAACTGACAGTGCAGTGGCCGTGGCTAAATTTTGGGCTGATACGATTGACGATTTGCTGTCGACACGATAAGAAGAAGAAGCACAGATTTAGTTTATCTTTGTGGTTTAACCGCACTATTGCAGTAGTTAACCATTTAGAAGAAAAATATGTTGTATGCTAACAATGTTGGCTACAATTAAAATAGAATAAATTAATGTTAAGTCACATAATTATTATTCTATTCAGAAATACGCGTAGTAATAAAGATGGAAAATGGAGTAAACACAACTTGTCAAAAATGTATAATGCTCATGGATTAAACGTTTTGTATTGTTTCAAATTTACAGGGTGATAGCGGTGGTCCATTGTCAGCTGAGAGGAGCGACAAACGGCACGAACAGTTAGGTCAGTAAATCTACATCACTTACCACTTTTAATTTTATGTGTAGAGATGTTTGAAGAAACATCTGTCTATCGATGCCGAATTAAATTACCGAAGCATTTAAAAGTGGTATATCGAAAGTTTATAATAAGTTAAGTAAGTTTATTTAGTGTTTATATTTAGTATTTTTGCATTGAAGCGATGGTGGCTGAATGGATAAGGGACCGGCGTGCAAATCACGTGGTCTGAGTTCGATCCTGACCGGTAGTACCATTGTGGATTCCACTTCGTGGAATTTATATGTACTAGTCATGTGACTTACCATCTGCTAACGGTGAAGGAAAAATCGTGAAGAAAGCCACATTCTAAGTGTATGTCTGATCCACCAACACGGATTAGCAGCTCTCTAGATAGAGGAGTGGAGACCAGAGCCCAGCAGTGGGACATTAATGGGTTGCTGATGATGATGATGATATTAATAAAATTTATTCTAGGTGTGGTGTCATGGGGCATTGGTTGCGGTCGACCTGGTTACCCAGGAGTATACACCAGGGTTACTAATTATATGACCTGGATCAGGCAAGTCGCCAAGTCTGGATGTTTTTGTACTCAATAAATGTTATTTTATATTGACTATTTTTGTAAACTTTGGAATATTAGCTATAAAGTTTTTATTTATTGTACCTATCTAAGTTTCAATACTGTGAGGAACGACATTTTGTTTATAAAAAATAAATGAAATTTTGATTCTCTTTGTTTTCTTATGGCTTGATGGCATGTTGGTCTAGTGGTTAGTGACCCTGACTGCTAAGCCGGAGGTCGTGGGTTCGATCCCCACCTAGAACAAGTCTTTGTGTGATGAGTATAAAGGTTTGTTCTGTATCTGGGTGTAATTTATCTATAATATGTAGGGTACGTATTTACAAAAAAAATGTATTTAAGTAGTATATCTGTTGTTTAGTACCCATAACACAAGCAAATACAATTGCTTACTTTGGGACTAGATGGCGCTGTGTGAAAGTGGTAGAATATTATTATATTGTTATAATTCTACACACAGTTTGATTCTGATAAAGCATAAAGCCAAATATTTAAAAAAAAATACCTACGTATAAAGTACATGTCGTATATTTTTGGGACTCAAAGACTAATGGAAACTCTTCTGGAGGTATTATGTTCTTCTAGTGAAATATTAAAATGTTTATTAACTCTAGATACTAACATATTATCATAGTTATCATCATCATAAAATTTTTACTTACTTTTGGTCTTGTATGACCGATTTCGATTGGCATTTTTTAGACGCCGTCAAGCTGATTGGACCTGTCAGGACTAAAACCACTTATTATTTAATAAACAAATATAAATTAATTGTCTTATCAGCCGTATGGTATCTACTATGAAAACCTCAAATTTGAAAACGATTAGAAATTATATGGTGTCGTCACCAAACTCAGCCTCTAGAAAACAAGTGATAAATAACTTTTATCTAAACGCTATAAAATTGTACGAAATGTAATAACTTTCACAACAATTACCCGCATGTCTATTTAAGGGTCTACTTACGTATTCGTAATTAGTTTTTCATCATTAGCCTGTACGAAGTTATACTATAACTACAATGTTAGTTATAAAAGCATTGGTGTTTATTTATTTACAAAATATGGTAAGTTGTTTAAAATATTTATATGAGTTTTTTAACTTTTTGTAGTGCTAGTTCGCAACGTCTCTTTTGATGACTCACGAAATTTTGAGAAAAAAAACTTATTCAGTATTAACTTTATATTTGTGAAACTTGAATTCAAGTATATCTGGAATAAGTAACCTCCAAACAATGATGGGTCAAAGTCTAGACAGACTCAATTTAATAGTAAATAGATGATCTCGATGATAAACAGCATCATAAAATACTGAAACAGGTTGTACAGAGTAGTTCTACTCTTGTCTAACACAAAATCAAAAACTTAAAAATGTATTTAAGTAGTATAACATTTGTTTAGTACCCAAAACACAAGCATAATATAATAATAATTGCTTACTTTGGGACTACATGGCGCTGTGTGAATGTGGTAGAATATTATATATATATATTAAAAATCATAAAGACCACACCTAAAAAATGACTAAAGTGAAAAAGACACTGGAAGATTCATGATGTATTGGAAACAACCAGAGTAACTACGATTTTCGTTGGAATGGCTGCACCCACCGCTCTTTTCTTATCTCTCTTCCCCTGATTTCAGTTTTGATGGAGTATTTAGATCTCTATTTCAGCCGGGCTCTAATTAAGTATAAACATTTCTATTTAACTGTCTTTACTGAAGTTAGCCGGAGAAAAGTTTTGTAAACACTATTTCAAAACATTATCTCCTCCGTTTTGGTAGAGTCCGGGCCTACTCGAAATTTGAAAGGGGACGAAAAGTTACGGTGACAAATATTACTAGTACGCTGAGCCTTACTGCTTGCTTAACTTAGTCGAATTGTCGAAATTCCGAGTAAGGTTACTAAGAGCCTACTTTGAAACGAAACATAGCCAAGGCTTCATTTTAGGACCTACTTAGAATCTCAATAGTCGGATTCTATATTGCTGTTACAATTAAATGCTTGAAAATTTTTATATGGTCGCTAACATTCTCAAACATTTAACACTGACTCCGATTAAGTCGATGTCGAGATTCCGAGAAGGCTTTTCGAGCTTAAATTGATACTTTGGTCATATGAACTTTTTTTTTGATACATGGTGATGACGTCACGTTTATTATAATTAGAAATTAAAATTAGTTATACTGTTATGTTCCATAGTGTTATCACTTCACACTAAGTTAAATTATTAAAACTACGTAACGAATTTTAAAATTTTATGTTCATTATGCAGCGCAAGGTTTTGTAATAATTATTCTATTATGTACATAATACCATGGTTAATTAATCTTACAATTACGTGCATGTAATTTTACAGATTGGAGTACATAGTACTGGATTGTTCGGTTTTGTTTACGGATTTCCGAGAGTATGTTTATGTCGTAAGTATTGAGAGTAAATAGCTGTAAAAAAGCCAGATATTTTGCTAAGACCTTTTAGGAATAAGCAGCTCATGAAACTACTTAATTCTACTCCGTAACTTATCTTCTATGGTCTCCAAACTATTAACTTAGTTTCTAGCTATAACAGGGTGGAATTTTTAATGCCATTTGGAAGGAAAGTACTCTAAATACTGGAGATAAATAATTTTACTCAAAGAAGACATTCTTTTTTTTAAAAAATATACTGATGAGCACTGGAACGGAATGCCAGGGTCATGGATTCAAGTCCTACCACAGGATGAAATTTTGCTATTTTTGTTTAATATTTACCTAAAACCTATATAGTAACTAGCATAATATTTCATGTACTATAAGCAAAATTTCCTCTTCTTGTAAGGAAATACTCGTGTCCAGTAATGGTACGTAATGGTTTATGAATAACTTTTTCCGTTTATTTCTAAGGATGTGGAATTTCTAGAGCCAATTCTGGCAATAACAGAAGTGGGCGTGCCCCGAAAATATCATCAGTTGTTCCTCACGAGTACCCCTGGTTGGCTGCTATACACGTTGGTCCACAATTAGTGACTGGTTCTCTTATATCGGACAGACATGTGCTTACAGCTGCCTCGCCTTTTTATGGGTACGTTTTTTTTAATATATGGTTTGATGTGTAGCGTGGTTACACATTCGATGTTAAATACACTCGTATTTGTTATGCGTATTCGACGAATGACGAGAATCCAAGTATCCAAGTTTAATGTCGTGATTTCAAGTACACCCTCTACTAATTGGCCACTCAGCATTAGTTGCCAGTTATTCTATAGTAAGTATAAAACGAACGTGTTCAATTCAATTATACTGTGTTCAATAACTTCTGTAAAATGGAGTTATCTCTGAACTTGTATCTTCTTTACGTACGTAGGTATTAATCGTAGGAGATATCAATAATTTGTGTTTTCAGTGTAACACCAGAGAATATAATAGTAACTCTTGGAGCTCATGATCGATGCGTCGCCGGTGGATCAGCGCTGAACGTGACAGTACAATCTACGATCATACACCCTGGCTATTCACAAACTAGCCAGGACAGCGACCTAGCGTTGGTTGTACTGAAACACGCAGTCACTTTCAGCCAATACATTTCTCCGATATGTTTGCCTGGGTTTGGTAATTACTTATGTTATATTATGTATTAAATATAATAAAAATGATATTGCATATAGAAATAGAAACTGACTGCCTGATTGAATCAGCCAGTCATCAAATCACAACCAAATACGCTAAGTCCACTAGGTACACTAGGTAGGATTGTACGTATTTAACTGCTACGATATCATACAAGATTGCGATTGAAAACTATCTTTATAACAAGTAAACTACTAGCTCCGTGGTTAGTAGGCCTCCGTAGTTTTTAGTTTTTAGTCTCGTAAGAGGGCTATAAAGTGGAAAAGTTGTAATGTTGCGGCGGAGGGTCAAAAGTTACAACTCAGCTACTCATAATGTATCAATCAAGTCATATTCGCATACTCTCGTGATGTAGGAATCATCAACTCCTTTTGGCTGTAAGTATTTCCATTTCTCTTGGAGTTTTTGCGTCTGAGCGAATGCATTCAACCCACGCCTTCTAGTGACGATATTTTGAAACACAATTTGGAAAAACATAACATGGTTTATTTCCAGCCAGTCACACTCAAACCTGTAACACTGTTACTCATTGGAAAAATAATTCCTATCATGTCACACTGTTACTCAACAACTTAATATTAGACCAGTAACACTGGCAATTTTCAACCATTTAATTATACCTAATATTGGTGTTACATTGCCACGGTCGAACGCGTGGAACTCGCAAAAACTCAAAATCAGCACTTAATATATTTTTCTTAGGAGGTCGAAACAGAGAAGAACAGTTGAGCTGGACTAGTGGTTGGTCACAAAATAATAGTAGCTGCACCCCCCACGTGGTTGTTCTACCAACTTTACCTGCAGCGACATGCCTTGATGATACCAATAAAAAAGGATGTTTAGGACCTTTGCGTGTAAAGAGTGTACTTTGTAAGGTAATTCAATTTATTTAGTATGTATTAAATTATAAAAATAGATAGGTAAAAGGGTACTAGATCGGTTTTTACATACATATACATAATATTATAAACCTTAGGAGTTTGTTTGTGTGGTTGAACGCGCTAATCTAAAAAACTCCGGAGCCGAATTAAAAAAATATTTTAGTGTTGAATTGTCCATTTTTCAAGGAAGTGTTATATAACCTACGCTACGAATTATAGAAGCTATGTAGTGGCCAAAAAAGGTCTACGGGAGCGAAACTCCGCGCAATAGCTCATAATAATACCTAGTTAAACATAAAGGTGATGATAACACAAAAGTTGAAAGGGATTGGCTATGGCGTAAATACTGACTCATTTTACTAACAGTCAGTTATAGACTAACACTTTTAATTTACTACATTTTCATTGACAGAGTGACGTCGGATCCCCGGTCATGACCCGTTGGTCATCCATGGCGGCGTTTCGATTGATCGGCGTAGTTAGCTCGTCATCATGTGACGACACCTCAACCGCTCCTCCTATGTTCACAAGAATCAGCGATCACCTTGATTGGATCTACGAGTATATACGAAGAGATTGTGTGTGTTTATAAATAATATTATAAAGGATAGACCTCTCGGCACGACAACTGGGTATAGTGTTAGTGCCTCTTAAGACGTTGAATGTCGACTTAACTTTATGACCTATCACCAAAATTTTTATAATATTAAAATGAAATAAAAACAATACAATCTTTATCATCAGCAACCCATTAATATCCCACTGCTGGGCTCTCTCTTCTCTATCTAGAGAGGCTGATGCCCTGTGGATTATAGCCATAATCCACCCACCACGCATTGTATCATACAATTTTTACCGAGGACATAGAAAACGTAGCAAGTGGATACTGTCCAGTACGGATCGGTCGTTATGGGAAGAAGATGTTCAGCAGTGGATTATTACAGGCTGGTGATAATGATACGAACGTATTGTTCTGCAGTTAGAAACTATTTTTTATAAATAAATAATTATAAAAGTACAACATGTCAACACCTTTCAGTCACCACAAGAAGCACATTAGGTACCATCAGTTCATGAGCATGACGAATATTATATACCGGCTTATAATGATAGGTCGGTTATAATATACGGGCTTCATCATCATCCGTAAAAATAATCTCTACTTATATAAAGAACATAGTTGCAAGAACTTTATGTAGATATAGTTTATTAGTTCGGATAAGCGCATTCCAATCGATTTATCAACTACGTGCATGACTAACTCGTGTCGGTTAAAAAATAAATTGAATTGACAGTTATAACCATATGGATAAATTGTAATAAAGTTACATTGTACATGCACATATTTTTATTATTAAAGTACATTTTTTATATCAACGAATTAAGTGAAATGGTTACGTTTCAATATTACAGTAAGGCTACTACTCCATGTAAATCCGTGGGTGTCGTAAAAGGCGACTAAGGGAGCAGATCCGCAGACTCATGTAGACAAGAACACTGCGAGAAAAGGAAAATTCGAAACAATATACCCTATACCAACCCGTCTGGCCAGCGTGGTATAGTAGGCTTAATTCCCTCCATATTCTTGAAAGAGACCCGCGCCCAGCAGTGGGACATTTATGGGTTGAAATGATGATGATGATGGCCAAGTACTGGCTTTGTTGATCTTCCATATGTATATATTCTGCAATGCAATGCCAATCGATACCATTTTTAAACAACGATGGTGGCAGATATGCTTATGGTGGTTTCAGTAACTCAATAGAGCTATTTTAAAGCAAAAATATAAATCCTGTTTGTTCCCTATCCCGTGGGAATTTCGTAAAGTACTTTTTTGTGAGCGCCTCTGTCATATAATATTTACAAAACAAGTTTCTTGACCTAGCGGTTTGGGCTGTCGTTGATATATCAATCAGTCAATACTTATAAATGATATTTTAAATTCATCCCTTATCTCTCCGCCAACAAAAAACGATATGAATGGTTGGGTAAATTCAGTAAACTGTTCTATATATTCTAGAACTATTATATTTTATTATAAGATGGTGATATATGTAAGTTAGTCATGGATTTATTAATGGTGTACCTATTTATTGATAACCAGTGTCACATTTATCATACTGCGCACCACAGTACTTAGATAATATAATATTATGGTAAATGTATATTATCCCAATACGTCTAAAGTATTAATTTCATATTACATGACACGTTTCCAAAGGCTGACTTAAATTTGGAAACGACTTCAAATGACATGTCTCCCGATATGCTATAGAGATTTGGTTTCAAGATACTAAGTTGAATTAGTGTTTATTGATAATTGATTCTGGCTTAGAATAGTGACAGTTAGTAAGTGTAGAGATGGGGTGCAATGTTTTTAAAGAGAACAATAGTGATACAAAATAGTAATCAAAAAAATATAACGCTGAGTTAGATAACTGTTTCTAAACCACAAGTCTTCGCAGCAACATCTAATTTTAAAACATTACAATGCCAATGTTGTGAAATATTGCGTTGTGTACTTAAGATTAGGTACTAAGAGTACTTGCCTTAGAATACAGCATCATATTTGTTGTCAATTTAACTTCTTAAGTGGAAAACTAAGTGGAAGGCTATACTATACTTCTATGAATTAATAATTTACCTGCTGAGTATAAAATATCAATTTAGATTTTAATTTGTTCTTAATCTTAATTTTATGTATTCTTGTTTCTACCCGCGAGTTCGCCTGCATAACCCACGACCTAATATTGGTACAAATAGCATAATATGTGCTATTCTGATGTTGACAGATTCTGTAAAGTTGTATTAAAATCCATTCAGTAATTGGTTTTTGTGTGAATCGGAAACATCAGCTTTTTGATTCGATTTTATACTTAGTAGCAAGTATTGATATGTATACATTTTACATGACAATTTAGTTCACATTTAGGCTGAGTTCAGATGTCGCTGGTAGCAGTAGTAAATAGTAATTCAATTATTCAAGCGATCACGTGTTGCAATGAACCAAACGTGTACAAATCGTATTAGAAATGCAATTTATAATTCAGAATGAAATTTGTAACGGGAGCATGTTCTATTTCTTTTTTCAAATATTAGTTTGCTTATTTTAGGACTAGACTTTTAACAAATATGTTTTATGCGATAAAGACAAGGGATAGTTTTTTCTTTTTTTAAGACAACCAATTTTCAAAATTTTTAAGAGTTGGATAGCCCATTTATCCAAGAAATGAAATAAGGTAAAAAAAGAAATGCTATAATAGGCTATATAGTATCACGCTACGGTCAATAGGAACTGAGCAGTGGACAAAAGAAAGAACGACGGGAGTGAAGCACCGCGCGACTAGTAGTAGTCTAGTAACTTATAATAGGATAAATTTATTTTTTTAATTTTACAGTATTGTTTTCTTGTCTATACCTACCCATTACATAGAAAATAAAGATAATAGATGCGCTATAGAAAAACTTATTTCGTAATTTTATTTTTGTTTAAACTGGACTGAACTTGAACTTTCTTGTTTTGTATGTTAATCAGTAAGTTCTTTTAATTGATACAATTGTTTATTTCATGGCCATTTTGGTTAACAAATGACACATTGTGTGTAAATGAAGTCGTTTAAAAATAGCAAGTTATAATTAAATTTAATTTTGTGATTCTTAAATAGAATAAAAATAATTGATTATTATTTTTATTTTTTAAATGGTGATGTTTCTGATGGAGTTGCAGCCGGTGTTTATTTTGATACAAGTGTTAATTTTAATGACATTACTTGACAATAGGCTGGTAAACTGATACAATTTAATTGTATATTGACATCGACTTGCTATGTCTCATAAAGACTGTGATAAGCGTTGCGGTAAAATAAAATGAAGAAAATATTAATAACGACTTTATTATTTACAGCAGAATAAAAAATAATTATCACATGGCTAAAGTATATGACTGTATATCTCTTCACTAGAAGACGATAAGTAACACTTATAGTACAGTCGAGTTCATTAATATATTGGCACCATCACAGAACAGAGATAGGTTTTTCATTGTTCTGTGGGCACCATCAAGGATTCAAAATATTGGGAGCTTTGAAAAGCTCAATAAATACTATAGAACCTATGGATCAAATATATGTCCTCATGTAAATGGTTCAATAAAATATGCTGTACAATATGCAATTAGTTGTAGTCACCCTTTTCAACAAAAATATCTAATGATGGTGCCAATATAATTAATGAACTCGACTGTACATTGAAACTATCAGACCATTAAAATATCTACATTATACGAAACATTCAAAACACCAAATGTTTTGAAAAAATCAAGCTTGTCGAGTATTTCTTTTTATTACATCTTCATTGAGAATATCCTTTTCATGATAGAGTGGTAGACCGCCTGGTTTCAAGATGGCTTCTGGAGCCTTCTGTGTAGTGTTGTATGTTGGGTTTAATGGATGCAGAGGTCCCAACGATGTCGTTACTGCTGTTCGAGCTTCTTCGTTGCCAAGCTTGAAATGGGTGCCATCGCCTGCTCTTATTATGCGATTGTTTACCTAATAATGCAAAGAAATATATTAAATGCTTGATTGAAATCAGTTCTATGATTTTTATCAGCTACTTTTACTGTATGGTGAAATACGTACCTATTGCAATTTATTATCAACTTCACCTCTACATTGCTACAAACCACAAAAGTTTCTTAAAGCTCTAGTGAACAGTGAATGTTTTCAGACTTACCACTTCAGGTGAAGCTGTTTTCAAGTCATACGCAAGGCCAATCTTTTCTAAGAACCTAATAATACTAGCGGTCTGATTGAAATGCATAGTCAGTTCAGCAGCCTTGTAATCCCAAGGGAACGCGTGGTGGTAGTTGTGCCAACCCTCTCCCAGACTTATCATTGAAACGAACCAGGATTCCACCGGCTGTAGGTTTCTGAATAAAACAATCAAATGTTACTTCAACTAAACATCTAAAATCACAAAGGACATAATTATGTGGTTCATACATGCAAAATAAGCATTTTTGTTTGATTTTTTGATTTGATTGTTTGTTTGTTTTTTTAGTGTTGGATAGCCCATTTATCAAGAAAGTTATAATTTAAATAGCATCATGCAACGGCCAATTGGAGCTGAACAGTGGCCAAAAAAAGAGCGACGGGAGTGAAGCCCCGCGCGACGACGGCGTGACTTATAGTTGTATATAAGAGCTTATACCTAATAATATAAATAAAGTAATGCAAATTTTCAGGGATTCTGCAATAATCAATGTGATGGAAGTCGCATACAAGCGGTTCTATTAGAAATATTTTGGAGGAGGTCTATGTCCAACTGTGGGCATCATACGGCTGATATAATGATGATGATAATGAATATAGTAGGTTACGTACTGGTCATAAGGTCTGGTCCCATAGAGATGAGCAGCGCTGTTCACCAGCCATGTTCCGTTGAGTGTAATGATATAACGAGCGAAATAGCATGTTAGCAATGCATCCAACCAGTGTTCACCGAAGTAGTGGACTGGCACCCAACTGGGGATGACTATAGCGAAAAGCACATATAGATAGTAGTAATATCTGGAACAAACAATATGCATTGAGTTTGGAGTTTATCAATATGTTTACAGACATTTCTTATTCCTCTAATCTACACCGTGCATTTTTAATCGACGAAGAAACTTTTTCAGGTTCCCTTTATTCCTTCTCCTAGAAAATTATTGAGATTCTTTACATTTTTTTTAAACTTATATGTTTAAGACCAAGTTTGTAAGACTGTATACATAAAATAAAATTGTAACGGGTCGATGTATGTACATTACAGATATTGAATAAAAAATAAAGTGGTCTTTTAGAACAATTGTTTTACATTTAAATAAGGCAACTGAAAAGGTAGACTTACTTCTTTTGGAACATAACCATCCAATCTGCTTGCAAGTCACTCATATCAATCTTCTTACCAAGTTCAATGACGTAGGGGTGCTTCCTTGTCATCAACCAACCAATATGACAGAAGAAGAAGCCACGCTTAGAGTTGTGAGGGTCACCATCCGTATCAGAGTAACGGTGGTGCAGACGGTGATCGCGACACCATATGAACATTGAATTCTGAAAAGAAATACACTATTTGTTTCAGAAACCCTAATTCCTTTTTTGTCCCCCCCTAATTGTCATTTATTGGTTACTAAGAGCCTGTGCACACTACGTTTTTAAACGCCTACGATACAGAAGTGATACGCACGCGAGTCAGACGCAGCCTGTAGATCTTTGCACACCTGTTTAATTTAACACCTAACACGCATTTGAATCGTTACAGACACGCGTGCGCAGCTATGCTAATGCTCGTGTTTAGAGATACAGACGCGATGCTAACGCGCGTGTGTATCGAGACAAACGTTGTTTAAAACGTGGTGTGCACAGGTCCTTAGGTTAACCCAACCCAATGATACCTTACTACATATTATGCACAATGCACATCTTCTTTTCAAGAGTTATATTTTAATTTTAGAAAATATTGTTTATTATATAAATATTGTTTAATATATAATTATTTATTAATACACAAGGCAGAGTAAATAAAACTTACCTCTCCCGCTGCACTCTGCATAATTAGGAGAATAGCTCGCAATAAAGGTGAGGCTTTGAATGATTTGTGAGTGTAATATCTGTGAGCGCCGATAGTTACACCTTCCACCGTAAAATATGCGTAAAATAGAACTGAAATGATCATGAAGAGATATGAATATATAGATACTTTGCAATATAATGTTAATCTTTCACAATAAATAAAGCATAAATTAGAAATTCTATTTGTCTATATTCAACTTTATTTTTAATAACATAAAATTTTTAATTTGTTTCTAATTTAAGTGTAAAATATATTTAAACTTACACCAGAGAAAGGTTTTGAAACATATTCCACCAGTGCATATAACGCCGACGCCCCACAAACCAAGTAAATGTAAGATGAAGAATCCAATAGCATTTTGCCACACAATTTTATGTTTATACGAGTAATCCGTTCCTATGTATTTAGTCACCAGTGACTCCTCTTTATTACTACGTGATATTTTATCCATCTTGTAAATATTACTCTCTACATTGGTTTCTTTAAATCGTACGTCACTTGCAGTCATTGTTTTACTTATTTTACTTTGTTCTAGCTTGAGTAAGTTGACACCAATGATTGTTTTCTCGAGACTCAATTATTTTATACGCGGTTTGTTCAAGGTGTCTTCTGCATTTAGGTAATGTATTGTAGTCAAGGCGAATGAACTTTGTTGTTTTGTAACCTTCGGGATCTAAATTAAATACACATGTCTACAAGTATTTAATAGAATTTCGCAAAGCAATTGACATTTTTTTTGTTAAATGAACATAGGGGCCCGACACGACTATCTACTTAATTATTTTAGTCGTAATTACATGGAATCACCTGATAAATAGATTTCGAATTTTCTTCTACTTTTATTTTTACCTTTCTTATTAACCACGTAGTCTCCCTGATCATCAGTCTACATGTTACGTGACGATAATTTGAAAGTATTCTGTGCTAATACTATCGTAGAATCAAATACGGTGTCATACATCATCCATGTAACATCATAATATGTAGGTTGAATTAAATGTTTCCGAATGTTGAAAAATATTTAAAAGAAATGCATGCATACGTCGAATTATGAAAGGAAAACCTTAACAACATCTTAGGTACAATAAAAGATAGATACATAATAAATTTAGTTTTTTATTTTATTGCCATTTTCAGTGACTGGCTTCATCAGCAACCCATTAATGCCACACTGTTGGTCTCGAGTCTTCTCTCCTCTGTCTAGAGAGCTGCAAGGGTTTAGTAAATAATTCACACACGCTGGCCTAGTGCGGTTTGATGGATATGACTATCACTTAGAATTTCTTCTACCCACATAGGGTATCCTCACGATATTTTCCTTCACATTTAGCAGATGGTAAGTCACTTGACTAGTACATAATTACAAATTCCACAAAGTATCAAACTCGGACCGCATAATTTGCAATCCGCCGGTCACTTAGCTTGGCACTTGTTAGTTGTCATACTAAAGGACACTTTAACAGGATAGTTATTGTATTATTTTAAATTTAAAAGGAATTCTGATGAAATTAAAAGAATTCGTGGAACACAAACAACCTTTTGAGCACATCGCGTAATTAGGTACTGTAGTTTCTATGACGGTATACGGTCGTCATTTTATCAATAAAATATGTAATATAAATAATGCTTTTATTCGTTAAAAGCGATGGTGGCTGAATGGATAAGGGACCGGCGTGCAAATCACGCAGTTCCAGTTCGATCCCGACCGGCAGTACCAATGTGGATTTCACTTTGTGGTATTTATATGTACTAGTCAAGTGACTTACCATCTGCTGACGGTGAAGGAAAACATCGTGAGGAAACCCACATACCCTAGAAGAAATTCTATGAGTATGTCTGATCCACCAACCCGCACTAGGCCAGCGTGAGTGGATTATGGCCTAAAACCCTCTAAGCTCTCTAGTTAGAGGAGAGGAGACCCAAGCCCAGCAGTGGGACTTAATGGGTTGCTGCTGAAAGTTCTATTGCGCAATTTAGGTGGATTGAGATTACTTATTAGTATTACAGGTGCGCTATGTTTAAGGGTGAGTTTATGTGATGGCAAAACAGAAGGATTCTGACTATGAACAAAAGTGGGTAGTAAATGTCATCATCTATTTCAATTATGGAATCAAGCAACCTGTATTTTAAGGTCTTGTTTTTTAAATTATTTTTAAGATCATTATTTCTTCTTTATAATTTTTTGATCTCAAACTAGAAATAGTTAAGCAGAAATAGTCATGTGTTTCCTTAAAAAATATAGCAAATCTAAATATTATGTACACCAATATTGTAGTTCTTGTGTATATTAATGAAATGCCAATTTTAATTAAGTTCTGTACATAATCCACGCGCTGTTGAATTTTTACATACAAATAGAAATTTAATTAATTTCTTATGTGTTCGTATTCCAATTTATTGGCAAAGAAATCATTCCGATGTTGATGATGATGGAATTTTTGAAATCTCTTTACCTACAAAGTACGCCTATAAAATGATACAGATATGGTCAGTACTTTGCATCGTAATCAGCTTGGTGAGTACCATCTTTACATTATAATTCACTGTGATCCGTATAAATAAAATGCTTTAAAATATTTACAAAATATATTGATGAAATTATTTTGATTTAAAAATAAAGGTAATTTTTCAGGTAAACGGAAAAGAAGTCAACTCTTCGTGCGGCAAGTATCAAAATAATATCTTAGATTATAGGAAAATGTCTTTAAAAACGAGTGGCTTTATTAATACTACTTTATACCATTTTGGAATAAAATTTTCTATTCAGCCAAGATTTCAGGTCCTCCGAGTCTGAAACCTCCTATTCTATGAATTTTGTGTATACAGCCTTTCGAATTTGAATACTAATAGTCTTTTCGAAAATAATAATTAAAAAAATATAGAATACTGTGAATTAAAACTAAAATTGACTAGATCATTTTTGAGCCGGAGAAAATTTGGAGCAGGTGACCCCCGTTGTAAAAGTAAGAATATAAATAAAAAAAGAGGAAAAATAAATTACGGGCTACTTGAGGTCAGAAAGGTTATAAAGGGGTAAACTTTTAAGGTAGAAAACCGTGATTTCCAGGAAAACTACAGATCCTATCGAATAAAATTAAATGGCAAAATTGTAGGTAGGTAATTAAAATATTTACAACGTTTACATTGGCATTTTTTTCACATAGGTAACTTATAAATATCTGTGAAAACTCAAAATACGGTAATATTTCTTTTAGAATGCGGTATCGCGGGGCAAAATCGTCGTATCGTTGGAGGGACTACAGTCCAACCTCATGAGTACCCTTGGCTTGTTTCACTAATGCTGGGCCCCAAACTCCATTGTGGAGGAGCCATCATCACTGATAAACATATACTTACAGCAGGACATTGTATTACATTTGGGTTAGTATGGACTACGTTTTCACATCTACAGTCACATCTGCTGTGTACTATGCGTATGTCTGTTAAACAACCGTAAACGAATGCATCATTTCAAAGTCAAAGTCAAATCAAAGTCTAGATTCCGAGACTTTATGATAAATTGAAAATTATTCATAAAACAATTATAGAAAATCCAGCATTTGATCCAACGAAATAATTACTACAACAAAATAAAACTGGTATTACGAAAAAAATCCGCAGGCCTAACATTATGATAAAGTCCAAAGTTTCGTATGCAATATCGGATTGTTAATAAATACAATATAATTTGTGACCATGTATTTTAAAGAACGAATACAAAAAAAAATCAATTGAGACTTTAAAATTCTGTTTTTTGAAATATGAAAGGGTCCATAAAAAGTTTATTTTCCTTTCCTAGAGTCCACTTTCGAGACTTGACTGTATACATAGGTATGCACGATCGGTTAGACTCTACATACGTCACAATGCGAGTGTTAAATGGCGTCAAGCATCCCCACTTCACATCAAACGCGGTGAGAGATATCAATGACATAGCTGTTCTGACCCTCGAGAAGAAAATCCGGTTTTCTGATAAAGTTCGACCGATATGTCTACCAGATGAGAGTAAGTCTTTAATTTTCCTTTATTTTATTGATTTTATTATTCACGAGTGTGATATTAGAACTTTTAAGCAGAGTAAACTCAAGCTCCTTGGTTCACGAATGCATAATTACCGAAAGGTCTATTTGACGCCCCTATTTTGCCCCTCTCTATCAAAAGGTTTAAGCGTTTTACATATAGGAATGAATTCGGGCTAACACTGGGAATTTCATATCGGAAACTCTAATAGCGTTTAACCTTAAGTCCTGTTGACCTCCATTACAAAAACGTAACTATAAAATTACAATAAACAACCACAAAATAAGGAAAACAATAAAAAATTGATGATCAAAGAGTAAGATTTACATTTCAGCTTATGATTTCAAAAATTTGGCGCTGACAGTGGCAGGGTGGGGTAAGACTAGACAAGGAGCATTGACTTCATCGAGATATTTACTTGAGACAAAGGTTCAAATTGTAAGCAGTGAGAAATGCAGGAAGTCTGCTATATACAGGGACAACCTTGTCAGTGACACCATGATGTGTGCATACAGTCTTGGAAAGGATGCATGTCAGGTATTATTTTATTAATGGTATTTCATTTGGTAAGGAAATAAATAATTGTTATGTAACAAGAAATTATTGTACATGTTGCAGGGTGATAGTGGAGGCCCATTATTTTCTACGCATAGAAGGACACATAATAAGAAATGGTATCAAGTCGGTAAGGCTTTTCTGAGTATTTTATATATATTTCAATAAATGCATAACGTAAGGTTGTTTTTTGTAATACATACATATTCATACACACATTTTTAATATAATTTAACCAAATCTGATCTGTTAGCCTGTATATAAAATGTTAGTGCTTCTAAGGGTTAATTTAATTGTTTGATACTTACCAACAACATAAATTGTTTTGTGAATAATGTAGGGAAACCTGTTATTGGCCATACTCACGGTTATGTATTAGATATAAGCTACCATTGTATACGCTGTTGGTTATCTAAATAAAAAATAATATGAATTATTTAGATAGCACTTTAGTTACTTTAACGGTATATAAGTTAGTATTGATTCCCATATATCCCCGAGTAACAGATGGAAATAGAGCTAATTTTCTTATTATTTTATAACAAATTATTAATGAATGTGTTTATTTCTTATTAGGCATCGTGTCATGGGGCATTGATTGTGCTATGCCGGATTATCCAGGTAATTAGTTATTTATTGGTATAAATAAAATAAGACATTACCTATTTCATTTTAAGTAATTATTTTTATGTTATTTGCAGGTGTCTACACTATAGTATCAAAATACATCGATTGGATAACGCAGCAAGCTTCAGACGGAGTGTTCTGTCTTTAGATTAGAATAAACCACTTTATAGAAACAATAAAAATGGAAAAACTACTAACATTAAACGAGTTATATACTGTCTTATTTATTTTCCAACCATGCTTCTTCTTGTTTATAAATATTATATTCATCGTCGATGCTTACAGTTTTAGTATGAAAAATCTTTTCATATTGTTAGTTCGGCCAGAACGTGTATTGATTTGGCGATAAGAAAATAGGTAAATTGGTCTCAGAAACAAATTGAAACGAGAATACGACGTGACATTATTTACGACGCATGATAACATATTTTTGAAATACCTAAAGAGAACTCAACTATTTGCTGTTAGACCCTAGAATAAAAGTTCTTAATGGATGACATTTGATTTAATTATGACAGAAATTGTAGTTCTAATGTTCGCCATAAAATTTATAACCTTCAGTGTGTTCAATTTACAAGGATATTATCGCGTGGATAATTTCTGCGTTTTAAATCCGTGTAGAGCGTAAATAAGCAAACATCAGTTGCGGAAAACAGTGCGGTGGTAGTGGCTATGAGTGAGTGCAGTGTCCAACATACATACTGAAATGTTCACAGTACTAAGCACTTTTTACTTGTTAATCGGGTTCGGTCAGGTTTGTATAATGATACAAAATTAGCGCTGTTATTATGTCCACGTAACTCGTGTTATCACAGTGATCATGTTTTAGGTGGTGCTGGTGCAGGGATATGATTGTCGTAAGTGAATTGATGCCTCTAATTAACTATAGGAAATCAAAATTAAACAAATTCTGTTTGGACTAATGAGCGACTAAATCTAGCCTCAATATTGTGAGACTAATGTCTAACTGTGACGAAACGTATAAATTAGTTCAGTGTTTCTGTAAATCGTTGGAAAAGATTTTATTCGGTTGACGAATTTGAGGTTCGGAAGTAAAATGTTGATTAGTTTTTAGGGTTGCATGATATTAGAAATATAAAACGGGAATTCACGTGATCATGTATTAGGTTTTGTCATTCCTTATTTTATTTGACGTTTCGACCAGGTTACACCGGCTGTAGTTAACCTTGCTGAACTTCAAGCAAAAAGAAGGTATGTCATTACCTAATGCATAATCACGTGAATTCCCTTTGTGTATTTTGAATAGCTCTTGGTGTTTTTTGAATACTGGTGTTAATGATGGGACAGTATAGGTTAAACAATTTATGCGGAAATCTGTGATTTAGAATTGTTGATGCGCCTTGTCTTGCATGTTGAACACGTGCACTGTTACTATTCTCAGGATGCAGACAAACGTGTCAATGGAACCCGTTCCGATTGTCTCAGAACAGTTAGCTGGCCGAATAATCAAGCTTCTGTACATTATAATTAATGTACTTAACTGTTTGTACGGCTTTCGCAAGTTAGTATGAGGTTTACTGGGCAAATAACCATTATGAAGTTTATTACATCCGCTCATACCAACTGGAAAATAGAATGAAATTCATTGACAAATCTTTTAGGTTATGTTAGCGAAAAATAATAATAACTTTCAAATTTTCTTTTACAATAACGTTATAAATCATGATAATGAAGCAATCGTTACGTATAGGCAAAATAATCAATTTTGCTGATTTTTTTTTATAACCACTGTATTTTTTAAAAGATCCCTTCATTCTATTGAATTACCTAACCAAGTAAATAAATAATTTATAATATTATCATCTTCCTTTAGGATTGGGTACATCTGACTGACCGCTAACTTAACCCAGCCTGGCGACAGCTGGCTTCTTTCCCGTAAAAAAATATTTTTAATGAATTGGAAAATTTTGTACCATACAAGTTCTCATATCGTATGTAAACCTAGGTATATTTTATAATGCGCATGAGTCATATAATAACACAAAATCCATCATTATAGTTACGTCGTAAGTCAATTACGTCAATGTCGAGCGATACTACATGCTTATAAATTTAAATAAAAGCATATCACAGTGGTAATAAACTCATAAAAACATTAAACGTCAATCTATTATATTACTTAGGTATTAGATTGGCCGTATAGTGACGGATTAAGAATACATAATGTCACTACCCCATTCCAACCCGTGGGTATCGTACAAGGTGACCAAGGGACTATCCGTAAGCAACAAGAGCACTGCGAGAAAAGAATAAAATGAAACAAAACCCTGTACCAACCCGTCTAAACAGCGTGGTATAGTAAGCTAAATCCCCTCCAAAATGTTTGGAGGAGACCCGTGCCCAGCAGTAGGACATTAATTTATGGGTTGTTAATCATAATCATCATCAGATGATGATGAATAGATTTAGTATACTGTTAGGTATAGGTGGACCGATTTGGAAAAATCTTTTTTGTTCGAAATGCTACAGTAAAAGTAGGACACATTACCGTGGCGTCGCGTGGCGTCGCGCGCCAGAGATGCCCCTGGCGCGGTATATATCGGTTTCTTAGATTTTGTATGGTTGTCGTGGTCGTGGTCGTGGAGTAGCGTGGCGCCACGACACTCAAATGTGTTTCTACCTTAATGAACCACACTTTCCTATGCTTCTTTCCTTTTCTGTCACTTAGAACAGAACTGAATTGTGCCAAGTGCATCGTCGATGCTGCCGCGCATTATCGCTCTCGTTCTCGCTCTAGAAAATGACGCGACAGTTCTCAGTGACAGAAATGGATAGAAACAGAGGCAACTGCGATTTCGTGCGGCTAGATGTGGTTCAATCCTTAAGAATATTTGTCAGATTGATTTTTTCATAAACAGCTGTACTAAAAGCCATTGTACGAGTATTAGGCATGACCTTTTTTGCAATAGTAGACTTAATAGCCTCATGCTTTATGTAACAACATTACTAATGTTTAGGATTTCTGATGGTAAATTAACAATACGATTCCATTGATTGAACCTCATAAATTGAATTGGATTGTGTCACATGATTGTATCACAGAAAATATAAACATAAAATAAAAAATATTGTATCTCTGCGCCCCGTTTAAGAAAATGAGTCCCTTCAGTAATTTTCATCTTTTATTAAATTGTAGTAAAATATTTTCATTGAATATCTCACAAGGATTTTACATCGAGGTCATTGATATAAAAAAAATTGCACCTATTGAAGTACTGTTAATTAGGCCTAGTGATCAATAGAAAGAAACTGTAGATATCTACCTATTTAATATAAGAATTGTGACTTAGACTCCAACTCCATCAAAGCGAAGATAAGTGATGTGTTTCAACAACCAATACATCATTAAAATGAATAATATTATCGAATGAGCTTGTGGCACATTTATAGCCGGAACTAACGGCTTAACTTGCCTTTCACAGCACAGACACGCTCCAGAATAAAATTAAAGCCTTCTGCGGTCACCCATCCATTGACTGACCTTGGCGAACTATGCTTAACCGCAATGATCGTAACGACCATCACAGCACAAAAATGCACGTCTATTGGTTGTTGAAATAAATCGCCTCTCATCTCCCGCTTGGAGGAGTCTGTGCCTTAATTTGCCTATAATTGGAGCAGACTGTGGCAAGCCGTCGGACAGTGTGGTGTCTATGAGGATAGTGGGAGGACGGAGAGCTGAGCCGCATTCTTACCCATGGACTGTAGCGATCTTGAAGAACGATCGCATGCATTGCGGAGGGGCAATGATCACCTCTAAACATGTACTCAGTGCTGGACATTGTTTTAAATGGTAAGTCTACAAGATGCAGCACTGGTTAAAATCTTAAACCAGCCTTTGTGAGTTTCAGAATCTTAATCAAACTATAATAAAACTATTCAAACATAGATTTAAAATATAGAACTATTATCGAAAACATATCGTAGCAGTAGTAGTGAAGAAATAGCCACGAATATGTACCTAAACATTTTGTACAATTTTTGGGGTTCTAAAGTTATAACCCGAAAAGTTACTGAATTTATTTAATCGACTTATTCAAGTCTTAGCTACTAAATGTACAATTTTTCTCGTGTAAATAAATTAAATTTCTCTATAACGATAAGAAATGGTGACTGTGGCCGGAAATTCAGTTATAGATTCAATAATTACTAACGTATCAATCAGAATTTGAGTCATGTAGTAATTAATTCAAAACACATTTAGTTTTGCTTTCATACACATTTATATAATGAAAGGTGGTATGGAATTTTTGCACGAATATACAGTCCGTATCATATCAAGTTTATGATCCCACACGGAATGGCAATTTGACTGATTGAATATATTTTATACAGGTGTGATTGAATGTTATTAAATTCCATATATGGAACTAGATTTATATGCTAAGGTTTCAATAAATTTACTTTTAAATTTTACTTTGATAATAATACATAATAGGTAAACTTCTAAAGAGTTGTCAAAAACATGCCAGCTGGTCAATTCAAAGTAATAAGTATTCTCTTGAATCCTGATAAACGTAACTGGCATCAATACTGAAATCAGAATTAAACTGAAAAGTTTAACAATGAACGCAAACTCCTCATTGAAGGCAAAATACTTATCAGCAGATTTTATATATAACATTTTACAATTTCTTGTACCGTTAAAGGTGTTGCAACTGTGCACATACACAAACTTGGACATAAAACATTGTTTGATAAAGTCAATTCTTATTATTTATGCAGTACCTAATAGAAAGCAACTTATTGTTAATTTTGGGCGTCTTTATTTAAATACAATTATAAATTTATAAATGGACGTGATAAATGTTATGATGAATGATATTTGAAATACCTAAGTTGATATGCCATGTTCCACCCCAAAGACAATATTTTAACAACTTCGTTGGTTTAGTGGTCGTCTGAAGAACCCGGGGATTTGATTCAAATTCCAAGCTACATAATAATAAACATTTTTGAGAAATTTAATATTGTTTATATGAAAAATAATTAATATACAAAAAGGTTATTTAACAAAAATTATTATTCCAGGGACAATTTCAAAATGATGGAAGTGTTAATAGGACTGGATAATATGGAAGACTTAAAAACTGTAGAAAAACGTAATATATCAAATGTTGTGATACACGAATTGTTTACCTCGACTGCAGTTCGAGATGAAAATGATATTGCGGTAGCTACCCTCAACAAGCCAGTTTCATTCAGTGATAATATTGTGCCAATATGCTTACCAGATGTGGGTATGTTAAATAGTTTACAATTCAATTACCTAGTTCGTAAGTTACAGTTAGTAATTATTACAGCTACATTTTTTGTTCGTTATTTTTTTTGGCGAAATTGTTTCAAAGCCTACGGCAATGAATTTTTTTCAAGGAAATAGATCTGAATTATTGGTTCAAATTGAATAAGTTCATATTTTAGTGTTTGGTAGCCCATTTGTCGAAGCAGGCGAATACTAGGAGCTGAAAAGTAGCAGCCGGGCAAGAGCTAGTGTTATAAATTCAAATAATAATCGATATCAGGGTCTACTCGCAATTTCGACATTCGATTAATCGATTTCAATATCGTTTTCATTTTGAAATGTTTAAGAAATACAGCGATTGACGACGATTATTTATTATTTAAATTTTGGGATTGCGACTACTGTCCCTGACTGAGGAAGCACCTACACCTACAGAAGACACAATTACACTGCTTCGATTGTGCTCCATTTCTGCTGGTGAATAGCGGGTGGTATCCGGGGCGCACAGGGGCAAGGCGAAAATGAATGAATGAATGAATTTTATTTTCAGAAATAATATTCCATAGATAATACTAATTAAATTATGCTAGTGTTAGTACTTATTATTATTCGAACAAACTTTTTTAAAATAGGAGAGCTGCAGTAGTTCTCCCCCACAGTTTTCAGAATACTGTTGCGACTGTCCCTCACTCTACGCAGCAGGGAGGTTGTTTTTTACGGCAGTTACTTAAGTTACAGCCTGTATCTGACATTAATTAATAATACTTATATGTCCAGATCATAATTCAATTTACGTGTTTGCTTTATAATTAATAAATATAAATTTACGCATTACAGGTGAAGACTTCACGAACAGAGTGGGGACTATAGTCGGTTGGGGTCGAATTGGGGTCGAGAAATCATCATCGAAAGTACTTTTAAAAGCCAGTCTTCGAATTCTTTCGGATGAAGATTGTATGAGATCACAGCTAGCGCAGCATTTAAAACCTACTATGATGTGTGCCTTCTCTAAAGGAAAGGATGGCTGTCAGGTATCTATGTAAAATGTATTTATACAACTTATTCATGGATTGAAATTCCTAAATTCCATAATGTTTGGAGGAGACCCGTACCCAGCAGTAGGACATTGGGTTGAAATGATGATGATGAAGCCTGAAACCTTTTTTTTTATTGTCTTACGTGGCAGACTAGCTTGCGACTCACCTGATGGTAAGTGGTAACCGCCGCTCATGGACATGGACAAATTCACCAAATACTGTAAACTAAAAAATAATCTATACTGATCTTATAAAGCTGACGAGTTTGTTTGTTTATTTGCTTGAATCTCAGGAATTTCAGATCTGTCTGATCTGAAAAATTATTTTAGTATTGGATAGACCATTTATCGAGGAACGTTATAGGCTATATAACATCACGCTACGACCTAAAGGAGCTGAGTAGTGGCAAAACAAACATCGACGGGAGCGAAGTTTAAGATTTTATTTAAAAGTAAAACAACCTATGGCTAGCAAGCATGTATCACAAACATTTTATTTTGACAGGGTGACAGTGGAGGTCCTCTACTTGTTTTTCAGCCTGAAGGAAGATATGTACAAGCAGGTCAGTAGTAGTTTGTTATCGAATTTATTTCCAGATCGTTACTATAATAATATGACCTACTTCAGGAGATTTAACTTCATGATCATAATTATCAACCCAATCACGTCACCTGCTTGACACATGCCTGACTGACTGATATTTAAAATGTTAATCCGCCACAGCGAGCGATTTTGTGTCGCCTGCATCCAAAGGCCACCCGCAACCTTAGATTTAAATTATTGCTGAAAATGAAAATGATTCTTATATTTGTCGAACAAAGGAACACAGGTAGCGGTTTAGATGACGTGTTCTTGACATTGCTGATGTATCAATTTGACCGCTAGCTTTTTCTCTCACCAGTGAAACAACATAGCATCTTGCCATTCGCGAACGGCTGGGCAGAATTGTGTCACACACGCATTTCTCTAGCTATGTTAAATCAATGAAGGGCCTAATCTCATCTTTAACAAACGTTTTAAACAATGTGCGAAAGACACTTTTTCTCATGGCTCATGATGCAAAAGCGACAAGATTTTTGGCACGCTCTGCAGGCAAAAGTTACAGCAGATAATAATGTACTGCTTTGATGTCTCCTGACCCTCCTATCATACAAAACACAGAACTAGGACTCATGATGCAATTTGCAACTCTTCAATACTAATTTACGCCATACATTTTTTCTGCGCTGGGAATCCAAGCTAGGACGGAGCAGAAGTTGCAAACACTCCCGCTGCGCTGCCGAAACAGTTCTTACCATGACCGATTGAAAAACCTATAAACAACCTATAAATACACACACACACACACACACACGCGCACAGACACACAAGGAGCAAGCCCAAATCACAAACTTGATCTAAACTAGACAGAATATCGCAAATTATTTTCCGTAATGTTAAAGTAAATTCTCGTACCTAACTTATAATATAATTTAATTTCCACGTGAAATTAACAATTCTTTTTTATAATTAATCAGGTGTCGTGTCTTGGGGTATTGGATGTGCAGATCCTAGGTATCCTGGTAAGTAGGTATTGCTTTTCTGAACCTAGAGAGTATAATCTTATGAGATGTGAATGTGATTCTTGTACCTAATATTTTATGATTATATATCTATCACTTGACATATTGTGGGCAGGCTGCTCTCTACGCTATGGGCTTGATTATTTTACATTTTATATGATTTAGGTACTTTACACGTTTCAGTTGCAAATTATTATAATTATTGAAAAAAATACCGATCAAGTGCGATTCGGACTCGCGCACTGAGGGTTCCGTTGAAATTAACTTATTTTTTGTGATTACCTACCAGTATCTACAATTTCTTAAGACATTGGTAGGTCGTTCCCTACCAATATCTTAAGATAAACGACAATATCCCGTTGGATATCTATAAGTTAGAACAAATATTCACGAAAAGCTAAGTAGGTGCAAAATCTCTAATATAAGGTCAGTTCGGTAAAGCCTGGCTACGCGATCAGGCGTATCATTAGATAACTCCTCGAATATATCAGTGATATAACAAAGTGAGTATTATGAGTAGGTAGGTACTATTTTCGGATATTTTCCCTTTAATTGTGCATCTTGATATCGCTTCTTGCTAAATCCATGATTCTAGGTCAACGGGACGTACGTACCCTATAGGTTTTGACTTGTTTGATCGTCAATATACCTATTTACTAACAAGGGATTGCAAACACGAGTATTTGATTTTAATTTATGTTTGTATTGTATACTATATATTGTACGCATAATGGAGTGTATAGACACTCCGAATAAATGTCTATTGAACCTATGGGCGTCATTATTAAGTTCAAATACTGTTAAATGATGCTGTTATTATTTACCTATTTCTATTTAAAATGTTAACCATAATGAAACCAAAGATAGGGCCGAGTATTATCAAACGGGGTGAATTATAATAGGTAGCACAAATTGTGTGTCCCTCTATTTTCTAAACCGCAAACCTAAAAATCATAATCACAAAGACAACACTTAGTTAATACTTTCAGCCAAAATTATTTTGAACATTATCGGCTATCCGAAAAACTACACTTCTCACCAAAGGATGTAAGCGCTATGAAGATGCTCTTTTGCTGCGGAACCCTACATTGAGCATGGTCCGACATGCTTTTTAACCGGTTTTTTTAATGTTCAAGCATTTACTATGACCATTTTCTATCTATTCACCCCTTTTCACTCGCTCCCTAGGTAATAATGTAAATAAACGGTGCGACTAAACAGCCCACATTGTCTTATTTAAATAACTTACCAACGTCTGTCTGTTTACCCTTTTTTGCAGCCTTCCCTAAACTCAAATGTGTATCGGTACTTACAGTCTTGTTAATTTATTTTTGCTTTTTCCAGGAGTGTACACAAAAGTCAGCAACTATATTGACTGGATTCTCAAACACACGGCCGACGGACTGAGATGCAAACATTGATATAAAATTTAGGTAGTTTTAAAAATGTATGTAAATAAATAACTGTACCGAATAACAGTTGTGCGGTATTTATTAACTTTCCTTGTTCTGATTGATTTGGTTGAACTGTATTCTAGTTTGTACCGAACCACCTTGATAAATTGCGACGACCTAGAAAATACCCAGGTAGGTACCTAGTATTTTTTTCCGTGGGCGAAACACATATATAGATAGATAGAATACCTACTCTTTATTGTATATCACAATATGTGAATTACAGTAGTAAAAGGACTTAATATATAAGAAAGAGCAGTAACAATGGGCGGCCTTATTGCTAAGAGCGATTTCTTCCACATACCTAGGTAAACACACATAGTTCATAATTTTCTTTGAATTAAAAATGAATTAAATAAATAAATTATCTAGTAATGTAGACTTAAGACTTCTAGTAATGTAGACTGCACATAAAAATATTGGTGGCGAAGTAATGACGTGCTCGGAATCTCGGCTTTCGAGTTAGTCGATTTCGATATCGCTGTCAAATGGTTGAAAAAAATCCCAAGCAGACGTGGTTTTATTTTCGAACGAAATAAGGTATTATAAGGATTATTTTATTTTGCATTCTTTAGGGGAGACCCGTGCCCAGTAGTGGGACGTTTATGGGTTCAAATGATGATGATGATTTACCTAAAGGAATGTTAAGCTGGTTTGGATTTGTGGAGAGAAAGAATGAAAGGAAGGTGACAAACAACTAAAGGTACCTTTAAGGTGAATGGGAAGAAGAACGTTGGAAGGGGAAGACCTAGAAGAACCGATTTTGTCGTAAAACATGATAAAATCGGAGATATTCTAAAGAAAGGACAGATCAGGCGTACCTACCCTAAACCGGCGAGAATGTATGAAGAGATTGATGAAACATTCATCGAGGAAGCGAAAGGTGTACTTATCTCAGAATCGTAGCAGGTGGAAGGAAATGGTCTCTTCCTACTACTACTCTTGTTGAGAAAGAAGCGTGATCTATATTGTGTGTATGTTATGTTATGCCTGTTAGGTCAAAACCGTCATGCATAACCTTACGTGTATGCCCACCATAAGATAGAGAGAGATATGGGCAAAACTTAATGTTGAACTTAACGTGCCCCCACGTAACAAGTGTCATTTTACACAAACATGTTGAATAACATTTGACATTGACTGTCACCGTGGCGCAGTGGTTAAGGTGGTCGCCTCGCCACTACATCGCTGTTCTGGGTGACGTGGGTTCGATTCCCACACGAGACAAATATTTGTGTGATTCATAGATATTTGTTTCTAGTCTGGGTGTACTTTGTGTCCGTTAGTTTCATGTTTGTAAAGCTCCCCGCGACACAGGGCTTGTTCCCTAGTGCGGGCGTTGTTTTTAAAAAAAAAAAAAAAAAAAAAAAAAAAACATTATTCCCAAAACATTTTATCATCTAAAAACTCATTAATTGTATAATAATACCCTTTACGAGTAAGATGATCTTTAACGGTGTTTTTGAATTTAAGTAAGGGTAAATTCATAATGTCTTCGGGCATTTTGTTAAAAAATCGTATACCAAGTCCCTCAAAAGAATTATGTACTTACTTACTTTATGTAAACGATGATATTTATGTGCCTACTAACTTATGTTTACTTCTAGTGTTAACGCAATAAATGTCACTATTCTTGGTATATAGATGAATGTTTTGTTTGACAAACATAATATTTGCAAATATATATTGGGACGCTGTTGTCAGAATACCAAGGAATTTGAATGACGACGAAACATTAAAATTTGTTCAGTTGTATAGAAAGCATTTTTGTTGATCTGAGAGAAAGAACGAATGCATGTGGCATAAGCCTTGCGATGCTTACGAAAATGTAGGTGCCTATCCAATTTTTATTGTTCTAGCAACAAAGCAGAAGCTCCAGTTTCGGATCTATCGCTTAGCCACTTTCCTATCCAAAATCTTTTATCCTTTACGATTTCTTTCTTTAATAAATTAGGCAACTCGTCTCATAATAGTGCAGAGATGATCATTAAGTAAGTACACTTCTTTTTTAACCGCCGCCGAATTTGTCCCGATTTTAAACCAAAAACGTGTGCTCACCACAAGCATAATCCAGCAACGAAAAGAATCAGGTTGGCCTCATCTATCTAAACAACACGGGCCAGGCCAGCGCAGGCTTGTCTGAGAACTGGCGCCAGCGTTATTGGCTTCGTCGTTAACTAAACCTTGTATAACATTTTTAAAATTTTGGCGCCACTAAGCAAATGTGTTTGACAAGATAGATCAATAAGTTTTGAAACTAACAATAACTATTTCTGCTAATGCAGATTTATTAACTGAAATTATTCATAATTATTTATGAATTACAATCTTAGATAGAAAATTAACATTTATTTAATAATTTGCATTAATATTGCGCCCTATTTCCTTCATATTCTTTTAAAAACTGTATGACACTGTAATTGATGTTTCCGAACGGTAGAACTTTGTATACTACTATTAAATTAAAGAGGTTTCCCATACATTTTGTTTCTTTCTATCGCAGGATGTTTAGACAAAGACAGAGATATTTTGTTTGATGAACTGTAGCGACTGTAGCTCTCTATCACGGACTCTATTCATTTATTGTATAGTCAATATTCAATTTAGCGTCATAATACTTCCTTTCTTTTGTCGACTTTTGTTTGACGGTCGTTCACTCTGCTCACTCGCAAGTGGCCTAGTTGCTAATTTTATTACTTTTTAGTTCTTATTCTGTTAAATACACGCAATCCTTGTTCAATATTATAGTGACATGATTAAGTGATAACAAAGAAAATGCCTAGCATTAGGAAATATCGACGAGACACTAGTGAAGTCAGCTGTTGCTTAAAATATGTTATTTTTGGTGTTAATGTTTTGTTCTGGGTAAGTGGAGACGATTTATTTATGTATTAATGTTTTAATTAACATATTAATTAGTCTATTGGCATTTAAAAGCACTGATTGTCAAGGATTTATTTATTATTGTCTAGTCCAACGTGTTCTAAAATCTAAGGAATTCTAAATAAGAAAGCTCACAGCTACTTACAGCTTGTGTTAATACTAAACGTCTTTTGAACTTATAATCAATCAACGAGTATTGGTTTCATTTCGCTGGACCAAATGTTAGCGGATTGGGGTCATCTTATTCTTGTCTTAGTGAGATACATAATTATTATACCTATCTGTGGTCTAACTTCTTACATCCTGCTAAATGAAGCTGAGATTCTAAGAGCAATTACAATATAGTAACCTTGAAATACCAACAACACTAAAATCTACCTTAGCAAAAAGTTTAGTTTGTCTTATCAGAGACAATAAAAAGTGATTTAATGCCTTATTATACACAGTTTCAAAATAATGCTTATTAGATATACTAAAGAATATACCTATTATTATTTACCTATTAAAGACATACTTTTACACATTTTTAATAAAATAATGTAGATGGTAATATTTAAACACTTTACAAAAAAGTCTATTATGCTATCATAAGAGTTTCCTATAAATAAAAAAAAGTGCCTAAACAACTGACAAAATTACCATGCTGAATGGCAAGGCTCATATTTTGTACAGGTAATGATCAACCCTTGGAAAATGCAATGTCCTAGTAATGTTCACAAACTTAGCCGTAAAATATTTTCCTGTGAAGTTAATGTATGTCATCAAAAATTTAATGGAACCAGTCATTCAGAATTTTCAAGTTTCAATTCAGATCATGCAAGTCAAATAGCCATTGAAAAATAATACATTAAAATTTGACCTACTTTATTACTACCTATTTTGTCTAACTTGTTGTCAGTACCTAAAGCAGGTGAACAAAACGCCAAATTTTGATTAAAAACCAAAAAGAATATTGGTAAAAGCCAAATTGAAAATTTTTTTGGTGAGCACATTTTCATTTTACGTGTATAGATGTCTCTGGCGTTTAAAGGGTTAAGTAATCCCCAACAAGAGGTCTTGAAGGTGCACTGATTTTCATAAAACATGTTAAAGAACGCACCATTCATGTCATTATTTAAACAAAAAAAAAATGTCACTAAAATCGGTTCATTCATTTAGGTGCTTAGACATATCAACTTATAACCAACACTATTATTTTTGTGTCTATTTAAAAAAATAGCACTTGTACTAAATATTCAAAAATTAAATGAATTCCTCACACAAATAAGAATGACCTACAAAGCTATTCCAACAATATTTTTTAAATCTGTCCTCCAAACAGTATTTATTTCAATGAACATGTTTAATTGTGAAAATTCCAGTTCCTTGGTCTTATTGTGCTAGCTGTGGGCATTTGGGCGTGGACTGAGAAGGACACATTCAACAATCTATCAAGGCTTACCAACATCGCATTAGATCCAGCATTCATATTAATATGTGTGGGTGAGTATCACAGTCAATGTTATTGAATAATATAGAAAATCCTTATTATCTCTGTTTGCATATTTCAATTTATTTGTTTGCCTGCCAAAAACAACATTAATGACAAACGAAAATGCAATCAATTGTTGGAGTTTATAAAAGTCATTTTTTAATGTTCAGTTTGAAAGTTATGAAAAATATGTACTTATGTGACATTCAAAAGGTTGAAATTGTTGTATGCAGTTCACATTCTTCTAGAAATGCTCCATTACAGTTGAAGACAATTACTCTCTTCAATAGTCTTCAACTGTTGGTAACACAAGTCTCATAGTATTATTTAGTAATTTGTATACGAAATAAGTAAATTTAGTCTGTCCTTACTTTATGTTTATGAATAAATGAGAACAATGATTCAAATTGTTTTCCCTTCATTAGCTTCATGACCTGTTGTGGCCGATTGTCTATTGTTTTAGTAAACAGTTGTGTTTATACTTTAATACTTTTGTCTGCGTTTTTTAAGTTGGTAAAATAAATTAGCGTTGTGCAACACCCACATCCATTGATAATCACTGTGGCGTAGTGGTTAAAGTGCCGCCCTGCTACTAACATCGTTGTGAGTGTCGTGGGTTCGATTCTCATATGAGACAAATACTTTGTATCCGTTTATTATATGCTTGTAAGGTCCCCCGCGGCACAGGACTTATATAATCGTGGGCGTAAAAACCAACATTATTGTAACATTTGTCGACATCAAAATTCGGGCTACAATTGCCGAAAAAATGTTTCATACAGTTCTGTCGTCTTGCCTATTTCATTCCAATACCAGTTACATAATGATAGGCAGAGCAAGGAACATTTCAGACCTACATACAAGACCGGTATTAAATGACAAATGTTAATGTGGTTCGCAAGTGGCAATATCATCTGTCAGAATGTAATACCTCATATTCAATATGATCCCTTTTAGTACGACACCATATAGTCATTAGCATAATGAGAACTTTGTCTCTTACGACCGGTTTCCATGTCAGATATATATTATGCTTAACGTGCCCGCGACTTCGTTCGCGTGGTCAACTTATCCCGCATTCATGGAGTTTTAATTTTTTTTACGGAACCCTGATATTTTTTCAAAACCAAAGTAGCCTAACTTACTCCTTGTGACATTAGCTATCCGCCAGTGAAAGTCCCGTCGAAATCGGTCCAGCCGTTCCAAAGATTAGCTGGAACAAACAGACAGAAAGACAGACAAAAATTGAAAAAATGTTATTTCGGTATATGTACCGTATACACATTCAAATGCATGTAGTAAAAAGCGGTTATTTTATTATTACAAACAGACACACCAATTTTATTTATTTGTGTAGATGTATAGATGAAATATTTGGATCCCAGATGAATAGCTAATTTTTTAGAGAATATTGCTGTCGGTTATCTGATTAAATTTTTTCTTTAAATTAGCATTCTGAAATCTGAAGTAAACCAGCTGATTCGGTATTTGTAAAGTTAATGACCTCTGCTGTACCTACTGCTGTTTCGGGCATTTTGCGTACATGTAGCTGTGTAGGTATACACTTTGAGCTCGGTTACCATGCTCGTTGAGTTAAGAGTCAATAAATTTTCCATCTACTACGGAAAAAATAACAACAATAAAAACCGAAGTACCATTTTGGCCTGTTGGTCTAGTGGTTAGTGACCCTGACTGCTAAGCCGGTGGTCGTGGGTTCGATCCCCACCCAGGACAAATCTTTGTGTGATGAACATGAAGGTTTGTTCTGTGTCTGGGTGTAATTTATCTATAATATGTAGGTACGTATTCACAAAAAAAAACATTTAAGTAGTATATCAGTTGTTTAGTACCCATAACACAAGCAAATATAATTGCTTAATTTGGGACTAGATGGCGCTGTGTGAATGTGGTAGAATATTATTATTATTTTCTTAGGCAGCAATGTCGCCCTTCACAATGAATCTCTGTGTCGGCTTGTCACCTCGCCGTATGATTCATATTTATAGACATTTGTTTTGAATCAGAGTGTTTATTGTGTCAGTTAATTGTTAAATGAAAGTGCATGAGCATGTTATTGCAAAGATAGTATGGTGCCAGATTTAACCGCCCCTCATTTTTGCTGAATTATTTTCCCAAGGCAACTTGGGAAAGCCTTGTGCACACCACACCACATTCATCGATTGACAATCACTGTGGTGCTGGCTGTGGGGATCTAGGAGGATGCAAATATGCCATAATTGCGACTTTTGCTGTATCCATAGCCTGTGGTTCCTATTTTGTGGACTGATAGACAGCTTGCAACATCTGCAACAATAAAAATATAATAAACAAGTACCTAGTGCCTACGTATTTAATTTGTTTGTATTGAATGATTGCAGGCACGATTACATTCATAATTGGCTTCACGGGTTGCGTCGGTGCTCTGCGTGAGAATACATGTCTGCTCGCGTGTGTAAGTACTTATAACCTTAAAATCTAGGCTAAATAAGAATTTACATGTAATTGTTCGACAAGAATATATGAAGGCGATTTAATGGAGCCGATGTTCTACTACTAGCTGTTTCCCGGGTCTTAGCTCCCGTCGCGTCGTTTGTTTGGGTACTGCTCAGTTCTTACTGGCCGTAGCATGATGCTATATAGCCTTTTTCGATAAATGGGCTATGGAATTTGGAAATGGGCCCAGTTAATGATAAAAGGCACCACCTCTCTCTCCACCCTATTACAGAGAACAAAGCATAACTGGTGTATGTGGCTGCGATACACCCTGCGTATCCCTTATACTTAAATGTGCGGCTGAATGTTAATCGATTTGCAGTTTAGGTATATTTTTATTACCCTCGTAGACTTTAGACGTATAGTTAGCTCTGGAATTTCAATCAAAAACTCAAATTCCAAACGTGTCTAGACATCACAACGCGTTAACTGGTGACGCCCTTGAGTCACGTCGGCGCGCCGTCGTCGCGTCGAATTAAACAACACGTTTCTGTATTTCTGTGCGAAATTATGGCGAGTTAAATGATTATTAAAGTATGATTTGGTGCCTATACGATTCACTTCATTTCATCATATAATTTTGTACTTTGACCAGTTATTCCTGCGAATTTCGTACCGCCCAACAACTATATATCTAACCAATTCTAAAATACTGTCTCCAATTGAAACAATCTGATAATTTATGAATAATATCAATGTTGGCTGACTCGTTGGAGAAAATAATCTCTAAATATAAAACACCTGTTAAATTGTCGATTTAATTCAAACCTTAAAAAATAGCCACAGAAAAACGAAATTTTATAATTTTATTATTAATACAAATGTGTTTATTTTCTATTGTAAGAATATATATGCAGTCTTGGGCCTCTTTCAAGGGCGCAACGTACCGTCATGCCTTGTTAACTTTAACTACCTAAATGACATTTAGTATTGTGTAAAGTTATGTATTATAACTAAACAATAGACAGCCATAACATTTAAAAAGCCAATTAAAACTACTGGATTGCTCACTTGTATGACATGTAATTTATATCCTATAGTTATAGTCATAGGTGTCGGTTTACCTTATCAAAAATAATGTTATTTATTACATATTTATAGTGAGAAAGGTTCATGTTCGTTTAACATGCGGGTTATTCTACGTGGGCGGAGCCGTATACAACATCTAGTCTTAATTAGTTATCAATTTAGCATCTTGAAGTAATAAAACCATCTTGAATAGATGCACCTAAACACAGTAGATATTTTTATTTTATTGCAAGAAAGTTAACGTTTGCAAATAAAATAATCCAGTCCCCGTTAGTATATTGATGTTAAAATTATCTTTTACAGTATGCAGTATTCCTGGCCTTACTTCTTTTGGCTGAGATGACAACAGGCATTTTATTCTTCGTCTTTAAAGACTGGGTAAATATTTATGTTAGTCGTGACCTCTTCTACTAGTTAATTTATACAAGTATAATATTATCAAGATGTGTCGAAGAATTCTACCTTATCGTTGGACTCGCAACGCCTCGTCTGCCTTTTTAGTACATATTAATACAACCAGGCGCTCGTAGCTTTGTGGTACTGAGATGTTCGTTACGATCATCGAGGTTAAGCAACGTCGGCAAGGTCAGTCAATGATGGGTGACCGTTTGTGACAATTTCATTCTCGAGCGCCTCCGTGCTTCGGAAGGCACGTAAAGCCGTTGGTCCTGGTTATCACTGAATGTGGTAGTCGTTACGTTAAGTTGGGAGTTTCTGGGCTACTTGATAAATTACAACACTTCTTGTCGTCGTCTTTTATTTATTCGATATCGTTGTCAAATGTTGAAAATTTAATTATTGCTGTCATTTTCAAAAAGTTTACATTGATATCGAAACCCACCAAAATGTTTTTAATTATTCATTCTATTAATGACATAAATGTATTCATGTTTTAGATCAAACAACAAGCAACGATAGGCTTCCAAACGTTCATCACACATTATCGAGAGGATCCTGATCAACAGAATTTAATCGACTGGATACAAGAGGATTGGGTAAGTTTTGTGACATTTTGTCACAGACAATTTTTTGTGCTTTTGCTTTTAAATAGGTATGTCTACAAAATGTAGGACATAGCATAATATATGAGCTCAGCACGCGTGTATTGGTCAGTAGTGTACTAGCATAATGCCTCGGTTGCTCTGGGCCTCTGGGGGCGTGGCCAATTTTCGCTATCCCGGTAAACCTATCTACATAAACATTGCATTTCCGTACCTTAGACTTTCCATCATTCATTCCATCATCAGTGACTTTGCTGTGAGGGACCATATAACTAATATGTATTTTCATGGACCACTAAAAAGTTCAATAAGTGATTGGCTCCAGAAGTCTTTTGAGTATAATCCCAGCGGCCCAGTGTGTGCGTTCATTTCGTGGAACACTATTTTTAAGAACTACTGCTCTAGATTTTCCTATGAAACAACGAAAAATTGTGATCATTTCCTAAAGTATGGGTCGCTACCCTTTAGTGGGTTTCAATTGAATTTTGGGTGGGTCTTTAAAAAAAACAACGGCTAGCTCAACGCGGTCGCTCTATGTTGTTGGGTATTGTCCATCGTAACTAAAATTGAAGTTAATTCAAATTTGTTTAGTGGGTCCCAGTTTAATCAACTTTGAGAACCACTGGTAGTAGTACATTCGCAAATTATTATTGTATAAAATAAAAAAAGATTATACAATTGAATTGAGAATTTGTTCCTTTTATGGAATCGGTTGAAATAAACTAAATGACTCAAATATTTCTTAGAATTTGCTTAGTTTATTATTTTAAGTGAATATCCAAGGAGTATAGTAGGTAATTAGTAAACAATAGATATTATTTAATTTTGTGTAAGTATACATCGCACTAACAGTCAAAAAGAGTTTTATGTTAAAAATCAATAGAGGCAAATTTGAACCTTAGAATTATAAACAGAAGATCGAAATTTCTATGAAGACAAATCTCATCTTATACCAGTTTTTTATTGACAGTGCGACATATTATTATTGTATGCAATTATAACCATATGAACAGACGTCCATTGTAATTCGTTAGCTATTCTGTTTATATCGGAACGAATAAGCTAATCCATAACAAATTATAGTAATCTTATTAAGTAATACCGTAAATAACCGTAAAAAATGCGATAGTGTACAATTTTTTACATGATACATGTATGCATGATTGTCACTCAAAAATTATCCAGTTATTATTATGAGAGTATACAAAATGGTAAGGTTGTCATATTGATGACTGTATCGAATTGGTTTATTTTAAATTAGTTTTTTGAAAAAAATATCTGGGGTATATTTTCAAAGGCATAGTTTACAATAACAATGGAGGACTTCATTGTGAAGATACCTACATACTCTGGGAGCAATTCTCAAGCTTTGAAAATTCATTACGGATTATGGCTTGAACCTTCTTAGTTCTGTTTCTGAGCAACCGAGGGACGTGGTTTTTTTGGACCGGTATGTGGCTTGCATCCAACTCTACCCACCTCGTAGTTCCTGCGCTCTGAACCCCACTACTTCCCAGCAGGAACACAACTAGTGTTATTAGGGCTACGGTATCTGTAAGGTGGGAGATACTTCCCCAGGCAGCTTAGGAAGCATTACCCGCTGTGCCCTCTAAAAATAATATAATATAATATAATAATATAATATTCCACCACATTCACACAGCGCCATCTAGTCCCAAATTAAGCAATTATATTTGCTTGTGTTATGGGTATTAAACAACTGATATACTACTTAAATATATAATTTTTTTTTTTTTGTAAATACATACATATTATAGATAAATTACACCCAGACACAGAACAAACCTTTATGCTCATCACACAAAGATTTGTCCTGGGTGGGGATCGAACCCACGACCTCCGGCTTAGCAGTCAGGGTCACTAACCACTAGACCAACAGGTCAGTCAAATACTAAAAATATGTTTCCAGCTACAATGTTGCGGAGTAGAAGGCCCTCGCGATTGGGATCGTAACGCGTACTTCAACTGTTCGAGCGGCGCGGTCGGGTCGCGGGAGGCTTGCGGGGTGCCCTTTAGCTGTTGTAAGAACAAACCGCAGGACGTCATACGAAATAAACAGTGCGGGTATGATGTGAGGAAACCTACCTATGTAAGTAAACCATTTTGAACTTATTATTATGTTATATGTACAGTTTTTTTTTGAATATTTTTTCCACTCCTTAGATCCACGCCGTCAAGTATTATATTATAGCAGTATCTTTAAAGCCTTCTTCAATAGATGGGTTATTTAGTCAAAAAAAAAAAACAATTTGACTAAAAGTTTTGCAAGAAGATTTTGTAACTAATATTCGTGAGTTTATTTCCTTTACAAAATGGTCCATATTTTTATCTATTCTGAATATGCACTTATTGTATCAACAATGGAGAATATTTTTTTGTTTCTTTGTTTAGCGTTCTATGCTCAAAAGTATTGATTGCAACATGTATTGTTACAGTCAAGTGCTACGATGAATGAATAACTGGCTGATAATAATTAATTACTTTTATTGGATTAAAATGTTCTTAGAAACGACAATAGTCGTCTTAAGAGGCAAAGCCACCGTTATTGGCTTGTTAAAATGTGACTTTCGTAAAATAACAGAGTATTTTTTACTGCCTCGAGAAAGTTAACCTGCATGACCACCGAGTTGCTGGATTTTAATTTTTAAACGATTCGAACAAGCGTTCCATCACGTCTGTACTTGTATTCATTCAACTTTGTACTCTAAAGTTACTCAAATACAGTTGTTTATTACGTGACAACGCACTGGCCGTTATGCTATATTGACTTGATGGTTAATGACGTAGCAAGTGAGCGAGCGCGTGATCCACGAGCGCGGGTGCCTGGTGGCGGCCGAGGACTGGCTGCAGCGACACTCCGTGTCCGTAGCCGCTGCACTTATAGGACCACTGTCTCTTAAGGTCCTTTCAAATCTGATGCTAGTAGTATTTTTGTATTGTGTAATCGAGTGGGAAAATTTAAGTCAAAAAGACTCTTTTCTTTATTTAAAATTCCTATCTAAAATTTAGAACAGCAAAAGATAATCGTAAAATATGTTGCTTCGGTGTTTTGTACCTTTTTAAATTGGAATAAGGCCCAAAATGTAGTTGCGTTTCAAATTTGTCCAATTGAATTTTCACACGGCAGAGCTTTAGAATTCTTATGAATAAAATATATGCTCATATTAAAAGTGTAATATCGTTATGCAATTTTAGTTTGCTTACATTTTCCCATTCAGCTTTATATCCGTGTTAGTTTAGTAGTTATAGCACAGGTTGTTCCCACTACGTACACTAGACCCCAGTAGTTCGCAGTAGCATTGTTGATGTTTTTTTGTTTCTTTTTGTTCTAGACTTTTGATGTATCAAAGATAATATATGACAAGGGGTGTTTAGAAGCAGCTGAGGAATGGTTCGATCACAACCTGTTGATTGTAGCCACGTCCGCTGTTTGTACCGCTTTTGCACAAGTAAGTTTTTATTTGTAGATGCACTGTTTATTTTTGAACGTAAGTATTTTAGATTCGTAGTTTATTAGTTAAATCCATTTTGGCTCTTTTAATTAATAGTCCCGTCAAATAAAGAGCAAGGTGAGATAGGGGTCAAGCGTGAATAGCTGAATCTATATAAGTCATGCATAAGGTAAGCGCGCATAAACAAAATTGTCACCGTGACTCTTTGTACTTTATTATAAAAGTTGTCACATCATATGGCGCACTCACATGAAATTTAATGTCTATTTCATGGACCTGATTAGAGTGACAAAACAGATACGGTGACAAATATCACTAGTGTGCGCTTAGCCCAATTGTCAATTGTGCAGTGTGACATCTCTGATACATTTCAGTACGTTACAACGTTACCCGCCCTGCGTTCGCTTCTCTCTGTTTGACGAGACTTTTAGCATTAGGTAGTATGCTCGTTTTTAGCATTTATCTGCAAACCTCTACCTAAAGGTCCATTTAGACTGTGCAAGTTTTGCCAGGCACTTTTTATGGCTTCTCTGTTTTCTCTATGAGTAAGACAAAGCGAGCACGAAAAGTGGCGTGTCAAACTTGCACCGTCTAAATGTGCCTTTATAAGTGTGTAATTTTTTTATAGATCCTGGGCATCTGCTTCGCGCAGAACTTGCGCGCGGACATATTCGCGCAGAAAGCGAAATGGCACTGACAATCAGCCTCTCCTGCCGCCGTCTGACGTGGTGACGTCACAGGCGCGCGCGCCCCCCTCCCGCCCACGTGCACGCTGTCGCACACATAACGTCCGAACACGTACGAGCAACAAACTATGATAAATGCATTTATATTCCGTTGCAAGCTAGATAATTTAATTTTACATTACTTGTTATTCTTATTAACTTTTTGAACGTGATGGACGTCTGTTCCTGCTTATAAAAATGTGATTTTATTGCTATAGTAATAGGATACATTTTGGTTTGCCGGCAACGACGACGTTGCGGTCAATAGGTTAATATTTCAGTGTTTATAGAGGATATCGCGGTTATAGATGTAATGTTGGGGGTATCCATTATATTCCTACTTCTAAAATGGTCGTAACATGCAACTATTACCATGTACTGCCCAGTAACTCTAAAAATAATGCAATGTCCATTTGCCATTCCTATCTAACAAGTCACAAAGTTCATATGTGTGAGCAGGACACAAATATATTGGCATCATTTTGATCGCAACTACGGAACAAAGTGAACCTATACTTGTTAGTGAATATAATTGATACTCAAGTTAATAGTCTCCGTTGATAAAACCTATATTACATATTTAAGTAAAAATCTCCGTTCATATAACTATTTACAATTTGCCAATATATAAAAAAAAATAGTATTATAAAAGAAAAAAGTTGATAAGTTAATACTCCGAAAAGCCATCTTACAAGGGCTTTAGAAGTGGTATTGTATGAACCTACCAACTTTTTCTCTTATAAAATTACTAAGAAACGAAACAATAAAATGCATTAATTTGCATAATAGATAAGTTTATGTCGTGCAAAGTATATTATTTATATATTGTTATACACCACAAGTGCTCATCTTACTATCCCTATGGCTTAATGATGTTCTAACTTTCCCTTGGCACTACATCACCTCTCAAAATTCCTACTGTATTTGGACAATTCTTCTATCTCACTTCCCTATACGTAACATTTATATGACGTTGATAGTTTTTTATAGAATTATCCAATGTGTGAAAGTCCAATGAGTGCAGTTTGCTTTAAAATATTATTTGACGATTAAATAATAAAATAATTCTACTGAAAGAAAGACGGGATTTAAACTTTAACTACTTTAACTTTAGGCGTATTTTTCTCACAGTAAAGTCTGATAGCTACGTCCTTATTTATTCATCTATATGCAAAAGTTTCTTTACTATATTTTGTTCGTCTACAATCTACAATTAAACGCCCACATTTTTGTAACCGGCCAGTTTTGTATAGGCCGGATGACACACTTTTGATAAGACTTTTTATTCGAATCTTTTGTTGTCTTCAATACGTTTACTATGAATCATCAGTTAGAATATATAATTTTATTGATCACTGATTCATATTCGAAAGTGGTAAAACCAGTATGCCAAAACTAGGTTAAGAGTTTTAAAGCTAACTGTACTCTAAAGCGATGTGTTCAAATTGGCCAATTAGCCTTAATGGGAGCTGTGAGATGAATTTAGTATTGAAATATACAAGTATTAGATAAAAATATTTGTTCATAAAAGCAGCTATTTAAATGTTATTCCTTACTGTTGTTGGGGTCGTCACTTAAAATAATCAGAAAACAAACTTTTATTTTTAATATGGTGCTGGCGTGTGATGACCCTATCGTGTAGGACAATTTGTATTAAGCGTAAGTCGAGTGTGCTTTAAGTGGCGTGTGAGCAATATTAGGGTTGTGCGCAAGCAGCAGGAGAATAATGGCTGACAATATTTAATGGTTAGGGCTATGTAACAAGCGGTGACGAGGGTTTAAGTTTATCTGATACTGATGCAACTAGAATTAATTAAAATGTTGTATATTAATTAATAATTAAGTATATTGAAAGAGCTGCTACCAACTAAGTACTTTTCTTTTTCTAATTGACTGTTTTTCTCAATATAGGCAACGTTAAAACTATTTTATCAAATACATTAGAAAGTGTGTGTAAGCATATTTACGATTTCAGTCTCTCAATGCAAGCTTTTTTGTTAAATAGATACAAAGTGATTAAATTGGTTTCATGTTAAACACCGTTACATTATACAGTTTTACAGATGTTCAAATTTTACAAATAATTGGAAATAAATATTATATTTTATCGAGAGGAGTGAGGGACAAAAATAGCATGTTTTAAATGTAGTGGCATTTAATAGTTATTGACAAGAATGAACAAGATCCAGCCTTCTGTTTGAGTAATGCACTGCACTTCACACTGACACTACTCAATGACCTCAATTATTGGGAAAACTAGTATTTAAAATCAAACACTGTCTTCTGAACTTCTTCTAGATCTCTCAAGATATTAATAAGCCCTTCCATATTATAGAATATAAGCTATAAAAATTTTGGAAAAAATACAAGTGTTTAAAAAACAATATAAATTCTGTAGAAAATCGGGCATGGGTTCCCCGTACCTTCGTTTTTAATAAAAATATTCTAAGTCCTAAAAACTAATGCTAAATTTTCTAAGTTTTTCAAAATTTACTACGAAATATTACAAGTCCCAATATTGTATTTTAAAATTCTTCCAAGTTATTTTTCTTCTTTTAATAAAGATCAAATTTGCTTGGCAAAGTTTTACGTCAAAATAGTTTAAATTGTACTCACAAAATATTACACCTCTCACTCACTCACAAACCCTTTGGTTGAACTAATGTGGCGCCACCTCCGACGTCACGTTGAACTGCTGCGTGCGCATCGGTCTGGTCCGATGTCAACAACGCGCGATGGTGTCTCTGCTCTTCTGCAGAGTGCCTCCTTTATCCCTACTCTTTGCGCAGCGATCCACTGCCAGTACGGACCGGTCTACCAAGACCGTGGTCTTCAAAAAATCGTCCGGAATTTATCCGGCTCGTTATTGGACCATGAACAGACAGCTGGATTTGGCAGTTTTGACTTCTGAAGCTTACTACATCATTTAGAATAGGGCCTTGTTTCACCATTGACAGATAAATGTCTGATAAACTAACTGAGACTTAAGTGACAGTTTTATATGAAAAATTAGCTCTTACTTCGCACCCGAAGCGCGAAGCAGATGCCCAGGATCTAAAAAAAAATTACAAACTTTTTTAATTCCAGTAGTTCCTGATATTAGCGCGTTCAATAAACAAACAAAATCTTCAGCTTTAAAATTAGTATAGATATGTCATTATGCTGTCAACTTGGTTTTGGTAGGTTTATCAGACACTTATCTGCTGGTTTGTGAAAGACCTAAATGATGTAGTTTAAAGGAAATTTCAACAGATTGATATGGTTGCTTGCCTTTATTGATACGTATGTATGACTATATAGTTAAGTATTGATATTACAAGTACTATATAAAGAGTTAGTTATAAACCGCCTGTAATTAAATACCGCTTGTTTCATGGCCACGCCCTTGTGTTAATATAGAATATTTTATTATTAACTGAAATTAGTAATAAGTAATACTCATTTAGAAGACAAAAATGATATTATTCTACATTAAGTTATGCTTTAACTTAAAAGTATTTTTTGTTTATATTTGAAAGAAATGTAATGGACCGCTTCCTTATTGTTAAGTCTTTTTGAAGATTTATAACGCACAAAGTACCTATTTACTGGAGTACATACGTAGTTTAGGTTAGAACAGCTAGATCACATTTTAAACAAGCATCCACGTGAAATGTCTATACTTAACGTACTATACTCGCCTATTACGTGAACTGACTGTTGTTATCTAAACTGTGGTAAGTGTAAATTATGATATATTGACGTAGATTGGTTGTATAGATAATAAGAAATCTCACTTGGTTCCTCAATATACAAACAGTAATCTCAAAATGAATCAACATTCCTTTATAAAACGTTTATGTGCCTGAAATATTTATATATCGCATGCTATGTTTACAACTATACGCTCTGAAATGTGCAATTTATTATAGACTTTATAACTATTTTGTTATGGTGTATTATTGCAATGGTTTTATATTAAAAAGGTCAATTTAGTTTAGAACGATATGATCTTATGTAGATATGCGAGATATTCGTTTCAATCCTTGCGGTACTCATTTAGAATGGAAAACATTAATTACGTGAAACTTACCGTATCTTGCTTAATTTGCATTGTGTAAATGCAACCGCTACATAAAATTGGCATCGTGTAAAGATTGCGTAGTAAGTTTTTTCCATGTATGAAACTGATAATCTTGCATTGGAGAAAAATTATTATGAAAAAAAAAAAACACTTTTAGCTTTAAAATAACTTGCCTTTACTCTTCACCTCGTGCTCGTATATAAGATTTGAAGAGAATTACAAAAAGACAAGCCATATACTTCTGGTTTTTTTTTCTTTTTCTTCGTATAGTTGTAGCCTAGTATTGATTTAATTCAAACGGTTTATAGTATATCCAGAGAGAGGTAGTTTACGTCCCACGATAATGACTGCAACTGTGTGTGCAGGGAAATTTAAACCTTATTATTACGGAATACGTGTGAATTTACATGGATGCAGTTAAAATTCCATGTGTTGTCGTCCTTCAGTTTGCTAGTGCTTGAAGGTCATTGTTCCATAAATATAATTTGTTTTGTGGGAAATTTATGCGCAAGAAAACAAAACGAAAATAAAATTGTTTTATCTTAGTTTTATATTTATATATGAGACAAAAACAGTAACAAGTAAAAATTTAAAGTAGGTGTCTTAAAATGAAAATTAATTAACCAAGTAATTCAAATCATTTTTCACGAGGTACAGAAATAAGTATAGAAGAAAAGGCAGACTATTTAGGCGTTAAAATATTGAGTATAAAGTAGTATTGAGTACCTCATATTCGTAATTTATGTACTGATCACCAATCAAGTTATGGACCCCCCCCTTCCACACACACACACATACTAAACATTTGCGTACATACAGTTTTAACTTATAGCTTTAATTCAACTATCTCTGGATAGATTATAAATATGTATTTGTTAGTAACAGATATCACTGCCTTATTGTATTGAAAAATGTTGCTTTGTAGTGTTCTATCGAAACATGATTTTGTTAGAAATTGTTCCTAAAGTGACAATGCCCCTCAAATGAGTTATTAACCTTATTGTTAAAGTTATAAGACCGTATTTTAATTGTAGGTTCGTGTGCTATTTCTACGGAATGATGTTTCGGTAAAACACTTACTGAGAGTAAGAGAAACGCTAGTGAATGGGGTATACCTACGCATTGCAAATATTATTCAATTACCTTTATGTTGGTTATGGTGCGTAAATATTCAATAAAATATTCATTGATTGTTGACTTCACTGCTCAGGTGATTTATTATTTTAAATTAAATACTGATTTTAATTATGATAACGGTTTAATCTGCTTTAATATTTTCAAAATATCTTAAATTTAATTTTATTGATTGTTTTGATTGAAATCTCTTCACCATATTCTTCTTAAAAGCGTTTCTCTTCTAATAAAAACAAAGAAGTTATAAATACAATAGTTTATCAATATTGAATGCTTGTGCTTATAGTGACTGGCCTGTTGGTCTAGTGGTTAGTGACCGTGACTGCTAAGCCGGAGGTCGTGGGTTCGATCCCCACCCAGGACAAATCTTCGTGTGATGAGCATGAAGGTTTGTTCTGTGTCTGGGTGTAATTTATCTATAATATGTATGTATTTACAAAAAAAAAATGTATTTAAGTAGTATATCAGTTGTTTAGTACCCATAACACAAGCAAATATAATTGCTTACTTTGGGACTAGATGGCGCTGTGTGAATGTGGTAGAATATTATATATTATTATTATATATTATAGTGCATAATATTATATTTATCTCAGTATGTTAACTTAGTACCTTTTAGACAGCTGAAAGAATAGTTTATAAGTGAAAGTTTTCATCATGTGCCCAACCTTTTACGTCATTGGGCTGATAGGATGATGATATAAAATTTAAAACTTATTAATATGACATTTTTTTGTACCACTTCTTTTGTCTACAGTTTTAGATATACCCTAAACATGATAAAAAAAATATTATTCAGAATAATGAGCCTGATCGGCGATTATTGAGCGTGATCGCGGTACAGTGTATCCACAATCCTATTCCATTATATTTTAGTTGTATTGAAATAAGTCTGGTTCTGATTGTGTTTAAAGAAAACTAGTCCTTAAGAATTTATGTAACAAATCACAAAATGTTTTTTAATTCTTTGTTTCATAATAAAAATTGTATTATTTATGTTTTATTTCGAATATTGTATTTTTTTGAAAATTTGTATTAAAAATTGAAAGTATTGACGCGTCTGGTGTTGGTTTATGACACCAGACGGTATGTCCTCGTATTAAAGAGTAGTCTTAGTATTTATGTAATTTTAAAATGACTTAAAATTGATATTTTATATGGAAATATAAGTATGTACAAAGAACGGATTTTTATTTATTCATTGATTGATGCTTGTACTATAGCATCTGTCTGGAGCCTGAGGCAAATTCACAAGCAGGGGCCTTGTAAAAAGTTTGAAATGGTAGGCTCCTAATTTCATTTTAACTTTTTGAACGCCAACGTCGGCTATACTCGACAAACGCAAGCGTGCACTAAAACACAGGTCCATAAAAATACAAGGTTAACCTCTTAGAAAGAAAGAACCACAATCATAATAACATGAATATAGAGTACATTATGATATAAGTGCGGTAAGTTGATAATTACAGCCGAGGCGATATTGCTACAAGAAAGCAGAGGCTGTAATTATCAAAGCGCATGTGTGTCCATACGACGTTTTATAACATATTTGCGAGGAAATAAATAAAACTTGGACTTTCTTAGAAAAAAACAAAACAGCGAAAAGAAAAAGCGCGCGGAATAATTTTTACTTGTCACAAATTATCGATGCGCGTTCATCAGCGCATTTTTTTTAAGGCAAGGCAATATTACTAATAAAGTAAATTAATATTGTGTTTTATTACAGATAAATGGTTGTAATTTATTGTCTAAATTAACTAAGTTAAAGAAATAAATGTATATTTTATATATATATATAATAATTATTTCATCTCCCAAAGTTTATTTTATTCATAAAATGTTGACCACTTTTCTGACATAAAAACTCTTTGCTAAGATTTAAAAAAGTTTCGTTCGATCCTAAACAAGACCTCTACGAGACTTCTACTCTAAACTTGTATATCAATACTCGTAGAGGTGACGTAGAGATCTCTTTGAGGTGATGTAGGTCGTAGAAGTCACGTCAGGGATGTTGATATTTTTAAGGGTGACATAGACCTTTCGTAGCGAAGATGTCGACATTTCGAAGCGGCGCGGCGCGGCGATACAGACATTTTAAAAAGGTTATGTTGGCATTCCGTAGAGGTGATGTATCTTTGATATCGCGTGTTTTTTGATTGCTTCTACAACATATATCCAATCCTCATAGCCTTGTTCTATACTACGTCTTGTATTTCTTTGGATGTCGTGTTTTGGTTATTTTATTTATCGAAAATCGTTCACAAGATGATGACCAAGAAAGTTCCAGTTTTACGCCAGACTTAGAATACCTAATTTACCTCATTTTTCCCAAGAGAAGTATAATATTTATTCTGTCTTATATGAATCGACTTTTGGGTTCACTGAGTTTATTCTCGATTATACCTAAACGCCACTACGCCACTGAGGAAGCGCGGGCGAGCGAGGGACATATTTTTCTTCTGAATATGCACAATCTGTAACTAACTTTAACTAATATTTTTTATTCTGTTGTTAAGTCAGGTCAGGGGCCCCTGGTATTTTGCCCTCTTTGCCACCCTATTGTTAGGCACCTATAATTTTTTTTTATTAGGTACCTAAGTAGGTAAGTACTCTTACTTTTGACCCTACAACCACTAAAGAACGTAATCAAAATGAACACTGACATAAAGGTCAACCTTTCTGCCTTGTTGCAATACACAACACTGTTATTTGTTCGACACGTGACCACGTCTCGTGCGTAAACTTTAATAAGTTGGACAGATATCGTGCATTAGTTTCAGTTAGGACGCTAAATGGACTTGGAGTCGTGATTTAGCAAGGACACACTGATTGTGGCTACATGAGGCTGTAAAGTAGGAGACATGAGGTTTACATTGTTGGGGAGCTCTAACTTGGCTAAGGGTTAGGTTTTGTTAGGGTAAACTTAAAGTATGTTTTAGTGTAGGTATATTTTATACCTATTAAACGGCCTACTTACTAGTTATAAGTAATTTATGTTCATTTTTTACAAACTTACAAAATTTATTTTTTATTTCCTTATAGGATCACTCCGTTGTCCGTCTGTCTGTCTGTCAAGAATATTTTTCTCAATAACGCGTAGAGGTATAAAGCTGAAATTAATAAATACTTATCATATAAGTACTCGGGTTTGCAAACCCTCGGCGGAAAAAAAAACAAAAACCTAAGTTAACGCAATCAAAAGATACAGCCGTTTATGCTCCTTTTTTGTCGATTATCTTGACGATCAAAAAAGTCAAAACCTAGAGGGTACTTGCCGTTGACTTAGAATCATGAAATTTGGCAAGAAGCAATATCAAGTTGCACAAGTAGGTACCTAAAAGAAAAAAACCGAAAACCGTACTCGTGTAGTGTGTAGTTATATCACTGAATATTAGTACTGGGGTATACCTACAATGATAAGCCTAAAAAAATTGAGTAAGACTGTGAGTTTAAACCGTACTGATTTTATTATATAAACATCTACCTACCTTATTTATTCTAAAATATAACTATCCCGTGGTCAAGGTGTAGCCTAATTTTCATTATTTTTGCGATAGCACGAGCCGTTTTCGAGATAGGTACGAGCTGTTATAGGTGGAAATCTGCGCTAACGGCGAGGGCAGTCGGGCTCTGGCAACCAATGTGTGATAACTAAACTTAACCAGTAAATACCTACTAAAATAAAAAAAACAAAAATAAGATGAAGTATGTAGGTAGGTTATAAAATTGGTAGCTATCTATACTTACCTACTAATATTAGAAAGCTGAGGAGTTGGTTTGTTTTTTTGGTTGAACGCTTGGATCTAAGGCACCGCTGGTTCGATTTGAAAAATTCTTTTAGTGTTGGATTGCTCACTTACCGAGGAAGGCTATAGGTTATATAACATCACGCTACGGCCAATAGGAGCTGAGTAGTATCCAAATAAAGAACGATGGGAGCGAAACCCCGCGCAACTTATTTCTACTACACTAATACACTTATTTCACTTTTTTTCCTACGTCTTACCAAGACTAAAGGTTAATAGTTCAGTAAGGAAATAAACTTTTAACTATTTTCATTAAACCAATGAAAATCGCATCAATTTCCATGCCGTCTTTACCATCCAATTAGCGAATGTCAGCTAAAGTAACATCTCATTCATCGGATCTTTTCAATTTGTTTTTTATTAGATTTTCCTAAAGTAATCCGCCTTATGTCTGCTCAGGCAAGACGTCTGATGTCTTCTTAGAACGAAGATTAAATTTTCTCTAGAGCTGCAATTAATTTAAAATAAGTAGCTATGTAGGTACTTACCTACTTAAATTTTATGAATAGGCACATTAGGGGCCGAATTATTTGGCTGCCATTGTGATGTCCTTGCCATTGAAATGTGCCCCATGTTGTCATTTAATCTCCTCTCTGGTTTTATATATTATTATTTTAGTACCTACTTAATATACTTACCTACTTATATTAGTAAAAAATAACAATAATGTAGCTAAACAAATTACTTCATCATATAATAATATGTACCTATGAAATCTTATTTATTCATCTAGAATATTTAGGAACTCTTTTAAAATTTATAAGTTCAGAATGTACCTACCTACCTGTGAAGAGCGGGGTCTTCTACCACAAGTAATGTTTTACTTAAAAGGAGTACCTCAACCACTGATGTAATCTAGCTTGTAAGATATTGGAAAATAAACTTATTATTATTAATAGGGAAACCGCCAATTTGAATTCGGTAGGTAGGTACGACTCGTTTGCTGACAGGGTATAAACAGCTATGAAAACAACTGGCAAGCAACTTGCCACTCTTTTTAATCGCTAGATATTTAGACTATTTATTTTATTTTTAGTATGCATAGCTTAATCAAAATACTTTAAAAGCTTAATTAACTATAGGTATAACTATTGAGTAAGAGTATCTACTAAATAAATAAAAATTCGGACCTAGATAAACATATTATTATTATTTTTATATTACCTATTACCATCACAAAATAATAGCTACATACCTATAATAAAATAAGGTATTTCACTCAAGCGAAATTCGATTACGGCCGTGTCGGAGTCGTATCGAATTCTCAGTGTGACGTCGACGTCGTGTCACGTCGGGTAGGTTTACGTCACGCTTCATGACGCGTGCGTCATTTGTCACGACCGTCCTGCGTGATTACATGCCGATAAATATACAGTTGCGGTAAAAATAACGTTTTGGGGGCAAACGCGTTTTGTGTGAACCTTTATTGTAAATGATTCAATTACCGAGGGCAACGGCTAGGTTTGGATAAGGTGTGCAGCGGATATCATATTGTTAAAATTTTTTTAGATTTCTAACATTTTTCTTTTCATGAAGCTCGTAGCTACAGCTTAGAAAAATGTCTAAGCTAAATTTTCATTTCGGTGGAGAGTTCTCCACGAAATGGACCGTCTGGACCGACGACCTGGTAAGGGTAGCGGGTGGCCGTTGGTTGCAGGCGGCACAAAGTCGCACGTGGGGTGGAAGTGGGATAAGGCCTATGTCCAGTAGTGGACGTCATTAGGCTGATATGATGAGTGCAAATCACCAAGCTCTACCGAATCGTAGCTTTAAAAATTTGATTAAGATTATTCAAATTCGTGTCACATGGCTCTTAAACCACACTTAATATGCACGGCTTAGTTAAGAAATAAATGTAAAAAACGAACCATAAGTAGATACCTATATAGGTACCTATATATATCGAGAAAATCTCTATCTTCTATTGAATGAAACGTTTATTCATAATTTAACCTCTAAATTCCATGAACCTTTTTACTGAAAACTCTTTGTTGTTTTGATCAATCATCTAAAGGTACCATTAGCATCTACGATAGGCAAATTCTTTGCTATTTTTTACTTTTAAATATTTGTCGTTTCTTTTCGTGAATATAGAAACTTTAGGTATTGAATTTAATATCAATTTTACCTATCACTCCATATATCCTTATTAATTTTAATAAAGCAGTTATATAGGTATTTAGTAAGTTAAAATATGAGTAGTTATGTACCTAGTAGTAGTATTTATTATTTACACTTTATATACACAGAAATGTACAAAGGCAGACTTAATGCCAAAGGCATTCTCTACCAGTCAACCTATAGGATGATGCAGAGAAGGGTAGGTGCATAAAAAATAAATAATGATGAATTAAATTAATTGAGAATATCAACATTTAAACACATGTACATATATATAAATATATTAAATAAGTAAACACAAATGCACAAATAATATAAATATACATATAAAGATACAGTATACAGTATATATAAAATAATAATTATACACTAATTGTTGTGAAGATTCAGCAATTTTTCCTAGTAGTAGAGCACGGACTCGCCTCTTAAACACGTCACGGCTAGTAGACTTTCTGATCTCAAGAGGGAGGGAATTCCACAGAAGTATAGATTGTACGAAAAAGGAGGAATTAATGAAATCGGTAGAGTGAGTAGGACAGACTAAAATAAGATTGTTGGAGGAACGCAGTTCATAATCATGAACATTAATAAATTTATTTGATAATAAAAAAATATTTTATATTATTTTAATGGGGGGGTTAAAGTATACATATGAAATGTGAATGTATTTATGAAAAAAAATTCAATTTTAAAATTAAGTATTTGTTGATCGTTTTCTAGATCTAAATGACTAAGTTACTGACAAAGAAACACGAACACTCTAAATTAAATTAGGTAATCATAGATTTGTTTCTATTACGAATCTTAGTCACAAGTAGCCATAATAACCACCATCAGCCAAAGCGTATCTTCCAAAAACATTTTTGAGATATTCTTGGTAAATTATATTTCCGCGAACGCTAAGCACAAATCGTTAGCGTAATGACAAAACGTCCTAAGCAAAAGCTATACAAATGGACGTCGGCTCGTCAAAGGGTAGACGTACAAAGGGTAGACGAGACATAAATCATTTCAACCCGATGACGTTTAACACTAACGACCTATTAACGCGACACAATCTGCATACAATTAATTTGCTGTATACAAGTTTTTCGGATGTTTAGAAACGCGGGGAAGTTTGTAATTTGTTTAATGACTGTGACATGAAAGTAAATATTGTTTTATAAGTTATTGAGCGGTTTCTGGTGTGCTGTCGTGAGTTCGGTATAATTACTAGGGGTCATTTCGTAGTAATTTTAGTGTGTAATATTACTACAGTTAAACAACCTTATTCATACTTAATGAGAAACATGAAAGAAGTTTGTTCAGAATCAGTAGCAGAATAAAAAAAAATCGTAGGGATGCCCTCGTTAACAGGATATTTTTTAGTAGATAAATAAATTTTAATGTAGGTAATTAAAGACTGGATCCAGTGCAGCTTGCGCACCCATTGTTGCCATGATAAATGTATGTGTACCGTGTTTTAGACAAGAAACGCTTTTCAGATATTCAAAAAAATATCAAGTAAATACAATGAAAACGGCTAAAAAGAAATTTAACAAAGGAAAACTGAATGAAAACGTCATACAATACTATACTTAAATGTATGAATAGATTGCAACCATTTATGGTATACTGCGTCCCACCCAAATGTGCAACGGAACGCCGAGAATTTTACTGTGCAGCCGACTAATTTAAATAGAGCCGTGGCCTTACGAAATGAGTTGTTGTTTATAAGCAGTGTTTGTAGCTCGGTGGGTCTAATTATGCTGGTGTACGTAAGACCTGAGGACGCGAGAAGGGCTCCTTTGTCCGCGTCGCTTGAAGCGCTGCAGGCCGTCGCTCATTTGCTGAAAGCCTCTAACTGAAGTGTCGTCAGAAATCCGGCCATTTTCGTTTCGTCTTGCATTTTAAGATGAGACTTAAAAATTATTCGCTTTGAAAAACGCCGCTGTTCCAGTTAGGAATAAGCTTTCTAGGTTAATTTCTACTTGAGCTAGTTAATCACTTTTAAATGAAAAGGTTAGAAGCCATCATCACATCAGAGCTGTATTTTGTTCGCCTTGATTAGGCTAGTTATTAAGATCAGTACCTATGTAACCGTTTTTTCTCTGAAAGCTACGTCTAGGACCGACTGCTTTTATAACTACAGGCTGTAGTAAATAATATATAATATGATACAAATTACAAATTAAATTATTGGATAAGTTACTAACAAAGGCAAAGTAAATAGAAAAAATCTAGTTAGCTCTTTTACCTCGGGTTTACCAAGTCGATAGAACTGATTGCTACAGTCGAGATCACGAGATTAGTTTGTATTATCCAATTTATTCGTAATTGAGTTTGACACTGAGAAGACTAAGTTCCAAAACTTGGATGGCATAGGATCTTTTGAATTTGCACTTAATTTATTTTAATGTAGATCTACACTGTAGGTAATTTATATGGAGCTTTAAATCAACGACAAATAATAAACGACATGGACTCAGTTGGAGTCGATATCTTGTCAAATGTTCGATAATGACACTTTCAAACATCTGACAGCGATATTGACTCCGACTATGTCAATGTAGAAATTCTTAGTAGGGCTCAGAGACCGTACTCGTAATCTTGATTTTGCTTATATAATTTGAATATCATTGTCAAATGTTTGAAAACGACAGTTAATATTTAAATTTAAGGGTAAACCATCTGTGTTCAGCAATGGCTTACTGCGTGACAAAGCAAGAATTGTATGACATAAAACAAAGTTAAAAAATCCTTAGATATTTAGAATTTAAATGATACACTAATCAGGAGTTGGAGTGTTCAGACACTCGTATGTTCAAAAATGTACAGCCAAAATGACGTCATAATATACCTATGTAGGTATGCCTTATTTATTCTGAACTTAATGTTGTTTTTAAGAGAGCAGTGTTGGAATACAGCTTATAGTTAAAAACATGGATTTGCTTCGCAAACGCGTCTTAACTACCTAAATACAGACAACATTTCGCTGGATAATTCAGCTTGAGTATAGTTTATGCATTTTAATATAAGCGTATCTAATACGGCTGCCTATTTCTGCGGTAGACTACGATAGTATAAATAACGTGCATTAGTGGTATTATATCCTCACATTTTGGATATTTTCTAGAAAATTCGACTACCAGCTTCGTAGTTTCATTATACAATATAATAATAAGAAAACGTTTGGAGCTCAAACAATTTTCAACTGTAGTCAGATGCCACACATTTCCTCGCATAGCTAGTCGCCTTATTGTTGCCGAAATATATTTACCAAGAATATCTCAAAAATGTTTTTGAAAGAGCTCTGACTGATGAGGGCTAGCTATCATGGCTACGTGGGGCTAGGAGATGGAAAATTTGCTTTGTACAATGAAGCAAATTTATTCGTGAGAGTTCCTATGCAATAGGTACATCCTTTGGTATGGGCATAACCTTCCTTAACATGTCGAAATGTACTGTAGGACATTGTGTTGTACAACTTTAATGATGATAACGTTATAAACTGTGCTGTTTTGGCCTGACGTTCTAAAGTTTATTCAGGACTATATCAATTTATAACAATGAATCGTATGATTATGATTGTCCGACGCTACCCGTGACCGACAGGCTGGCTATTTTCTTGCACAAAGAATAAGCATTGCCATCCAGCGTGGCAATGCTGCCAGTCTGTTGGGCACTTTTCCCACAGACAATGGCAGCGATGCGGAGGAATTTTATGATGCCGTATTTTAATTTGTAATTTCCTCCCCCTTTTTTATTTTAATGATACATGTAGTTAGTTTTTATTTGATTTAAATATAATTTATTTCAAAGACTTTGGTAGTGTTTTTTTTGACTAAAAATACGATTGACAGACAGTGAATTATGTCACTAATAAAGTGTCAATTTCAATAAAATTCACCCTATTTCGTAGATACAAAGTAAAACACATCCATTCAATTCAACATTTTCATCATATAACTTTCTATTTTTATCATAACCTTTTACGTAAATAAAGTCTTGTACCCTTCACTCGCAGGCTCGCATTAGAATTGCAACAATCACCCTTATATTATAAAAATATCTGGGTTCTGTCTCGTCCGCCATTTGCATAAGATTGTCGGTCGTGGCACCCCACGACGCTGTCAGATCAGGAACGCAATAGAGATGTCCCCAGCCGGGATATGAATACGGGAATATTATGTGAATATTTATGAGGTATGCAAAAAGTACATGCCGATTGTTATTCACATCACATGTTGTTTTGTAATGTCAATTACTGATCGTAAGCTTTGTCACCATCACACTACGTAAGCAGGTGTCTGATATCGCTAGATTTATAGCAGTGCACGTAATTGTTTCATTGGTAATTTTAATTTTTTTGGAAAACTACTGTTTATATCTAAAGACATAGATCGTGTCAGACGCGTGCCGTATCAAATTAATATTATAATTATATCAGAAGAGCTACAGTAATAGAGTGAAAATACGACTATATCAGAAGAGCCCATAATGCATAAAATCTAGGTTTAAACCTTTAGGCAGTTTGGTGAAAAATAACACAAGTAATATCCAGATGTAAGTTCTTTCTAGTTACAGTTTATGTAATAACTATTATATATAACATAATAGTTATATAATATATAATAGTTATTGCATAAATATAATAGGTCGCTTGTTTTGGACAAGACTTAATATAGAACTTAGTAACTTACTAAATAAAATAAAATCAAATGTTTCAATTCCGTCCTATTATAAAGACTATAGCATAACTTGGTTGGTTACCAACAAACTATAGTTATAATATTTAAGTGGCTAAAAATCAGAAACACTACATAAAATGATGTAGTGTTTCTGATTTTTGCGACAGACTTTATTAAGAACACTTGCACCTAATTTCTCTTACAAGCTTTGCCTTTTCTTTGTAATAGTCTTGTTTTTCTTTGAATGCAGACACAAATTAATGCTTCGCTCATTAAGTTACTAGATTAAAATGCAAAGCAGATGTTGTCAGGAAATTGTCTGGCTCAAAATCCTTTTAAGTACACCCTTGAGGAAGCATACCGACTAAGAAAACTTTTGAATTACTAGTTTTAGCTTGCAGCTTTACTACAGTTCTGCAATATCAGGATGAAACGTTCTATCGCAAGGTAAAAAAGATAAGAAAATAAATTACGCAAGAATACTCTAGTAGGTTATATTCGAATTACCCTTGTTTAGTAGAAAAACGTTTAGTCGAAAATCGCTTCGGCTAATTTTAGTTACAATAAAGTCATTTCGCATAATTATTCATTTGACCGAATAATTAATTGATCGAATTTTATTTAGCATATTTATTTCTTTGTAATAATGTCATTTCACCGAATTTTCAAATGCACTAATTTTATTTAAACTAATGTTTCACTAGACTAATAATGATTTAGTCGAAAGATCGTATCGAATAATCAGTTCATTAATAAGGATTAGTAATGTTTGACAAAAAAATTCTGTTAGGTAACTTATTCCACTACCCTCTTATAGCCGTGAGAATGAATTTGTGATTATTAATGGGAGAAACGCCCTAAAGTCGTTGGGCTTATGTCAACCTAACACGCTTGTCGCTTCGCTCCTCGCTAACCTAAGCTGTATGGGTATGACCCTTTCTACACTACATTACACATTACACCAATTGAATATTCGATAAAATAAATGTTTATACCACCTGAAAATTACATCAAATGAACATTATACGTTTTGATCAATAGCGCAAATGTTGTTATCGCAAATACATATTCGATGAAATTAAAATTATGTTAATCGATATTATAAAAGCGATTATTTTCTTAAACGTTGTTCGAAATTTCGATTTTCGACTAAACGTTAGTTTTTATTTGTAAATATTATTGTTTAAATTTAGTTTAATATTATAATGATGATAGAATTAAGTTTATTATAACACAATAAAATATATAAAAAGCTGTTATATTGAGATATGAAACATACTAAACGTTGTTTTACCAAACAAGGGTAAACCTTATATTCGCATCTCATTCCCTCTTCTTATTATCCTGAAAATTAAAGAGATAGAATTAATCAAAAAATACTGTGACGTAAAAATTTATTTCTTATAGATTTGCCAAACAGTACGGATAGAACTTGATATACAAACTGGCATGGAAAACGTGGTTTTAATTTTAAATCGATGTAAATAATCGCTGAAACGAACTGTTAAAACATTTTTAAATTCCGAACAAATATTCACAAATTGAACAACGAATAGAATATTGTCGATATGAATATCGGGAATCCCGGCATAACGGGACAATGGTCGCCGCTCAGCTACATAATATGACAGGGACTGGCCTTTTCTACAACACTTCACTGCCAGTTGTATAAAAGTTTTCCTTTCAGGTAGCTTTACTTTTGAATTTTTATTTTCTTGATAATATTTCCATAAGTTTTTTTTTATAATAGAGGGGGCAAATGAGCAAGTGGATAGCTTTATAGTTAGTGATCTGTGCTACTCATGGGATTGTGACACATTACTCGTTATAAGTCAAAGTATTATTTCCTACCCTAACGATTTTCGCAAGGAATCGAACCAAGTCCTTCTGTTACTCACACCACCAAACCACATCCCCATAACCGAGGCGGATAGAAATTATAAAAAGGGGATACGGAGTTGAATGCGGCAGTTCAGACGTAACGTCTAAAGCCTTATGTCCTCATAGATCATTAGTCTTAATAAACCGTTCACAAAAATGCGGGAGGCATTAATATCAATTCTTGCGCTGCTTGCCTTAGCCCCTTTCGCGAAAACTTCGGACATCGGGAAAGACGGCTTCAATTTGTATAAAGGTATTATTAGGTCGTGTTTAAGTTAAGATTTGTGGTGTCTGCTTAGTCTTTAGAAATACTGAGCAGTGAAATATTTCGTTGTTTGTTGTTTAGAAATATCTAAACTAAGAATAAGGTTTGAAAAGTAAAAACACAGATGTATTTGCGGAAGTATTTTAAGCTTTTCGACGGACTTTAACTTCTCGACGGAGACAAACAAGTGTAGGACTCGTCTAATGATAAGAGTTTCCATAGTCTAAAGACGCCTGCAATACCAGAGGCAGAACGAGCGTTTGCCAACCATTCAAGTCCCTTCCTTCTCCAATGAAGACCACTACTCACTAGCAGGAAAAAAGCAATGTTATTATAGCTCGCACGTCGCAATCTTATGTAGGGCAGCGGTACTGTTCACGGCAGGCAGCTCAGCTTAATAAAAAAAGCGAACAAACCACTTTTAAGAGAGGTGGGGCACAGCAGCCCACCTCTTTTAAAAGTGGTTTGTTCTGTTAGAGGCAAAAGTAATTCAGTAACATTATTTATAAACGCCTCAGTGACATGCCTACGTAGTACAACTACTGTGCAAGAGTAGGGTTTGACATTATAAATTACAAAATAAATGTAATATTTAGTGTATGCCGAGTATTATAATATTTTTAACTTTTGTTTAAAGCAAGGTTTTACAGTCCTACAGTTTTTGTTTACAGTCATATAATGCAGATATTGTACACAGGCACGATGATGGGTTAGTTTTCGTCTGGTAAGATGAAATTATATTAATACCTACTTTATTCTTTGATTGTAGATTACTTACGCGCACGGTCTGACGATGTTGAAAGTCCTGGAGGAGCAGAGCGCATGCTATGTAAGTATCATTCTAAGTTTTACCAACAACTAGCGCACAGTGTCGGTTAGTTCAAGTTCTGCTGATAAAACCCTATCCGTGGCTCTGAGCGCTTACTCTGAATTTTGACATCAATACCGAACATTCGAATTTCGAAATTCAGAGTAAGCCCCCAGAGTATCATATTTTATTTATAAAATAAAATACATTCCATTGCCAAACAAAAGTAAAAAACTCTTTTCAAAAATAATTATTAAGTTAATTTTTCTGTAGCTAACGCACGATTTTTTTTACTTTTTGAAGAATATTAACCAATTATTATTATTAGTATAACAAAATTATAATAATTCAATGTTGTATGTGTGTTCCAATTTAATATTACCTGTTTATTAAACAAAATATCAAACTAGTTACATGTACTCTATTATTTTAGCTCATTGTTTAATTAAACAGCTCCCTAGTTACTAATTAATACTAATTTATGTTATATTACGTAAATATTATTACGAGATGAACTTACATCATGAATATTAAGTCGTTAGGTACACATAGATACTCACGGGTTGTTTTCTAAGTATTTAAAAGAGTATTTATTTAACATACGTATTAATTAATGGCATAGTTCTGAGTAACTATGTAGTTTTTAAATTGTTTGCATATAAATTTCTCCAACTTAAAACTCTTTTCAGTTTAGACTCTCCAGTTCCTGTGTTATTTGTATAAAGCAATTGATAGTTTACAACCAGCTAAATACCGTAGATAGTTAGATACCTAGTTAGGTCCTAGTGGACAAATGTAACGGAGATGAACTTATCAGATACGCTTAGTATTAATGTAATATTTTCAATTTTATAATGCATTGTAGCAGTAGTAGTAAGTCGCATATAAATAATAACAGTGCACAACAATTGAAAATGTCCTATTTATCTTTTGATGACTACATAAGTACCTAACTACTTTTTTATTTCGCTTCTTTCATGTTATTCAAGACATGGCAACTTTATGTTGTCACATTTTATAAATACCTATATAAACTCGCGGGCCTAAATATATGATTTAGATACCACAGGTGAATTGTTCCTTAAATATGACCTTTCATGGAATCATTTTGTGTATGCTCTTATTATTTTCAGACTTCTACCGAGCACCTTTGTTATATCCAGGGTTGTTACCGGCAGTTGAGCAGGAGTATAGAAAAAGAACTGGCAATGCATTCAAGAGTAAGCAATAGTAATCTTTTATTCTGAATTTTAAGTTAGTACCTATTGTGTACTATGTCAATAATACTTTGGAAAAACATGATTCGGTTTTGATTCTGAATGTCCGTGTGTATAAATTTCACACTGTTTCAAAGAAAAATAAACATTATTCCTTATACAATTTAGGTCTAATTAAGATACTAGGCCTCTCCTACTCCTAAAGCACGGTACTGCGATACGATCTGCCTTACGTATTATATCATAAAAAATTAACAACCCATTAAAGTCCACTGTTGGGCAATGATGCAGTGCTTTCTCTCTTATAGGATAGATCCTATACAGATTACTTTTGTCTCTCGCTTTGCTATGGGGGGAAGTGGATAATTTATTTCCAACTCCTCCAATTATTTCTCATTAATTTCGGCTTTTCGTTGTGGGTTCCAAAACAGTAGGTTAGGCATTCTCTGAGACTCTCAAGTGTCAAAACTCAGTGTTCGCAAGGGTCATCGCTGTTAATCCTGGCTCACAGGAGTTGCAGTGGAGGGCATGAGGGTGGATTTAACTTTATGTATTTTTCTAGATCACCTGTTAAGTAAGGAGTTTTGGTCTGATGACGAAGGCGAGGGTCTCGGCAAGAGGAGCTCCAAAACAGCCATTTCTCTCATCATGCAGGGCAAACATCCTTATTATGTGTAAGACTCATTCACATTTTCAATATAAGAACTACATAGTTCAAAGGAGAACCGTTTTAACCATTTTTTTTGCCGTCAGAACAATGATTTTATTGTCTTTTCAACATTCGATAGCTCAAGATTTTTTTTAAATATGTAGCAATATACTTTAAAAAATATCCTAGTAAAGGTTGACGTTGGTTGCAGGCAGCACAAAATTGCTCACTGTGGCGGAAATTAGATGAAGTTTATGTCTAGCAGTGTGTTTTTGGGCTGATATGATGATGGTGATACTATAATTCCGTAAGCCAAAATTTACAATATGAAATCTTTACAGAGTTCTCAAAATAACTAAAAAAAAAAAATTGTTCATAACTTCATGAAGAATTTAGTCAAAGTTAGGCGTTAAATAAAATAACCTTCTCCTACAAATTATTGTTAAAAAGGTCATTACTAATATTTAAATAACACTACACATCTCTTTAACAGATGTTATAGAGAAAACATTCATTATAATTATGTGTTATTTAGAGCATTTTTTATTAGCCACCGCTTTTACTTTAAACCACTAGTTTAGCATGCTAACATTGTGTATTTGCACTGTAAGCACACTAAGCTAGGAACACTAAGGAAGTTACACTACTACAACAGTGGAGTAACTTCCCCGTCGCTCTGATGCATTGTTATCGCATTCAACAAGTCACTTCACACCATCAGCTTACTGCTGTTATAACATTAGCTTATACTGTTTCTTCTAAACACTATCTACTCAGAAAATATTTTTTTATATCTACTAAAGTTCCTAAATTTAATTATATATGAATTAATATAAAATAACTAAAAGACTATTTATTATTATTTTTAATTTAAAAAATAAAAGGTAAGTATATTAATAACCAATTAAATTAATTATTAAACTTTTATTTTTCCAAATCTAGAAAAGAAAACGAAGTAAAACTTACAGATAATGTTCATTTATTAAAGAAAAATTACAAAATTACTGGTAGCGAATTGATTTAATGTACAAAAAATACCAGTAGTAGTCGAGAGATCGGTATATTAAATATACATAATACATAGGCAAGCACTCGCGAGAGGTGAACAAGAAAAACTTAAAAGAAAATACATTACAGTTACCCTGCATCATCTTGCTGCTGAATAAAGAACTCCCGCATTACTTCCATACTCTTTGGTCCAAAATCAATGTGAACCAGTCTTGGCAGTATTTATCTCTCTACTCATCTCCCTATATTTTTCATGATTTACCGCGGCACCGATGCTACATCAAAAATAAATACGTAAGAAAAATTATTAAATAGCAGAAAACAGTTCATTGTATTTTTATGGTGCAATGAATTGTCTACCTACAAAGTATCTAGTAGCTAAGTAAATGTTTATCCTCCTGTGTCTGCAGTTGTAAAGACTTTTTAAACTAATTTATGACTCCGTAGATTCACAATACAGTATTGCCGTGTATATTGCAGGGATGAGGATCACTATTGTCCGTACGGGAAACGGGGAAGGTGGTGATAGGTAACTTTAATTTTTTTTATTTCTAGCTTATCGTCTGTTATTTATTTTGTGTCTACTGAACTTGGACCGATTTTGACGCCAATTTTATTTATGTGTGTGTTGCCAGTGTATTCGTGTGTTTGAGTTTGAGTGGTCCTTACATGCTTAAGATTCCATTTGCCTTTCCATTTTCCATGCGATTGTACCCATTGCAATCGGGTTTTAAAAAAGAGAAGAAAGAACTATGTTTCTAACTAACCTCTGCCTGGCTTGATTTATAAAAAGGTTTTGTTTTGTTTGTAAACTTGAATATTATTTTGTTTATGCCCTTGCTTTTTTTTGGATTTTCTTTTGTCCCACTAGAAAATTAGTGTACACTATACAGCTGTAGGTAATAGTTTCATTTTGTAATATAATAACTGGGACTTATCGTGCCGAGTAAAGAAGATAAAGTTTTTTGTAGAAAAATTTTGAATTTCCGATTATAAGAGTCTAGAAAATGTTATTATATTACATTGCTAACTTCGCATTACTAGGAACCATATTATATACTTATTTGTCGAAACTTCGCACTAATACGCCTTTGTATAAAACACGTTTTTCTTGTAATTTAGAACAAATTTATTATAATGTAACGCTGTACCACACTAATCTACTGGAAATATAACCTTCTAAAAAAAATACCACGACGCCTAAAATATTTCATAGAAACAGAAACGCATGACCAAAATAAGAATAATATTTTATAAATATACGTTGAATAAGCGCTCGTACCTAAATATAACTAAAATGTTTTCAATTTAATTGTTTCAGTACTCAAAGCCCTGTGGGAGACGACACTGAGCCCTTAGAATTAGAATAAAGCATATATTGTTGTATGTATGTAACCGTCTAACAAAAATATATAAACAACATGTATACGTAGCAACCTAGATTTATTTCGACGAATCAATTGTAAAATGAATAAATGATAGAGAGAATAAAATGTTGGTTTTGATAGCAGTTTTTATACAAATGTTACAATACAATGTTACCCTTGTTTTGTTAATACATATACCTATTGTAAGTATAGCTTAAACGCATGCCACATGGTTATAAACTTGCCTTCCCACAGAGGTGACCTTGGTGGATTCCAACCGTCTAGCCAACTGTTGTAAACCAAATATCATACTAACGACGCGGATGGCAACCCAGCTCCCATCAAGGTCACCTCTGTTGGAACACAAGTTTACAACCGTGTGGCACGGCTATTAACATAGCATCACGTCTTTTTCCCGGAAGGGTTAGGTATATGTGTAACATACCCACATTTTGCCAGCTATGTCCTTTTATCCCTTTCTGTCATTTAGAAACTTCATTTGCCAGAGCGAGAAGAAATTTAATATAACTACTGCTTGAAAAATGATATTGCTGTTCAGGCAAACTTAAAACCTCCGCGCAGCAATTTCCCTTTCCGCCATTGAGCTATGGAAACCTAAGCAATAAAAACACAACATCATAGAAGTGGCGTTGTTATATACAGAAGAATACCGCAGTCTTCTAGAATTGCTTCTGTAATTGTGTAATTTGCTGGTAAGGCAGATTTGGTTATGTATCTACGTTTAAACAATTATGATTACTTACTGTCAAATAGAATTTAAGAAAAAAAAATTGTCTTCAATCTACCTATAAAACTCAAACAGTTCGAAGTAATAAAATGAAACGGAAAATAAATTAGGGAAGCATTAAATTTCAGCCGTTCGTACGCCTCAGTATATTTCTTACAAATCACAATTGCGTATTAAGAGACTTTTATGAACAATAACCTAAAGTGTATATTCGTATAATGGACAGACGCTCGCGAATTGCAAAACCATACTAATTTAAGTTTCAATTAGTCCGCTTGGACGAAAAACAAAACAAGATCGAAATGAAAAAGCTTGAACTAATACGAAAGATGAAAACGTTCACAATTGAGTTGTAATTTAGAAAGTGATGAACATTTTATTATTATTTCACTCTAAAGAGTTGTAAAAACCAAATGATTTAGTTTTAACGAATTCAAATTGTCAAAGTCTAATTATGTGATGGAATAATATTAGTATAATTTTATTACATTATTATGACATTCTAATTATTTAATTTATTATACACTTATTATTTAAACTAAATTTAAAAATAATATTTACAAATAAAAACTAACTAAATGTATCATTAAAATAAAAAAGGGGGAGGAATTAGTATTATTTTACCTTTATATAATACACACTGACGTCGGGGTAAGAGTTCTTAGGGTTTGTCTGATCCAGCAACCCGCATTGGGTCACCGTGTTGATTACTGTCTCAACTCTCTCAGCTTTCTAGGTATTTGTACACAGTAGTTGGCTTCTCAGAAAACCTCTTTCTCTGTTCTGATACACCTACACAATACATTTAGGTCTTTGGGCAGTAAATTTAGAATACTTAAAACAGATGACTGCTTAAAGTACTTATTCTTGATTTACCATCCCAAAGCCGCCGTTAGTTGACCACAGCGATAACTAGAGACCAATAGAATTTGAGTTCATGAGGAGTGACGTTAAAATACTTATATAACCCAATAGGTACCTATTTTTTTTTGTTTTAAAGTTTATATATAACAAAATATGCAGGATGCAGTCAAAAAATGGCAAATAACATTGTTAGCTTACTAACAAATTCAATCTGTGTAGCTTGATTGTCTACTCGGAAACTCGCTATTCAAATTTAGGGCCACACAGATTAATACAGTTTAGATATCTGAACTGTGTTCTTATATGTTGTTGTCAAATGTTTACAAAGACAGCCACCATATTTGGATTTTTTACCATTTGACAGTGATTTGATATTGACTTAGACGAATGTGTGACATTTCGAGTAGTTCCTGTGTGTTATATGAAAATAATTACTGAATGTAATCCTTCAGAGAGCCATTTCCCGCACCGCCGGGCTAAGATAATCTATACATAACAGAAACCGCAAAAGCGGTGAACATTTATCCGTAATTTATGGGAAACCCACCTGGACAAAAGCGATACAAGCACTTTCTATACATTCAGAATTATTTAATACACGGTCAAATATTAATTAATTTTAGCTTGCATGTGACTGGTAATAACAACGATTAATGGCCTTCATAACTCTTTTAATTATTTTGAAGAATTTCTGGGAAACATTAAGGAATTTAGGTCCCGTTTTGCACCATCTCGTGTGGAAAGAATTTTAATGGGAGCGAGCAAGAAAATTTGGCGTCGTAACTTTGTAACTGAGCGTTTTTATCTTTATGAGTTTAAAAATTAAATTAGTCACGGTTTTTATTATTTAGTGTTTATTTTGGAGAACGATGCTATGCAAATATAATGATAATAATATTCTACCATATTCACACAGCGCCATCTAGTCCCAAAGTAAGCAATTATATTTGCTTGTGTTATGGGTACTAAACAATTGATATACTACTTAAATACATTTTTTTTTGTAAATACATACATATTATAGATAAATTACACCCAGACACAGAACAAACCTTTATGCTCATCACACAAAGATTTGTCCTGGGTGGGGATCGAACCCACGACCTCCGGCTTAGCAGTCAGGGTCACTAACCACTAGACCAACAGGCCAGTCTAGAAAAAATAATAAATATTAAGAATTTTATTAATTTGCAAAAATTAGATTACTTAGATTTTCATTATGAATCTCAATTGAAAACTCATATTTTTTGTTTCGTTTGTTTGCTTGAACGCCAGGATCTCATGAACTACTGGTCCGATTTAATAAAATCTTTTAGTGTTGGCTATAATATATCGAGAAATGTTATGGCTGTATAACATCACGCTACGGCCAATAGAATCTAAGCAGTATCCTAATAAAGAACGACGGGAGCGAAGCCCGGCGCGACTTCTATAACATAATATCTACAATTAAAATCAAGCACTAAAATAGGTTCTCTGGTCCATTTATTGGATTTAGTTGGATGTAGTCCAATTCTAGATACGTGTAAATTCGATTCTAACTCAATATTATTCAATGCAATTTGGCTGCATATTATTAAATGATCCGACTAAGTGATTATAAGGCCCTCTATGCAAATAAGTTTTATGGAGTAACGTACCTATATACTCGTACTTTCATATGCTTATTTTATTATGTCATTTACACCAATTAAAATTGTAACAACTATGGCGATTGAAAAGAGTGGCCTGAGTTTCTTGCCAAGTTCTTCTCAGAGCTCAACCTTGTCAGTGAACTGGCCGTAGGCAAATTTACTGACACTTTTTCTGGCTTTGTATGACGTTCATAAGTATCATGTATGTGATCCAAATGAAATAAAAAGATTTGACTTTGACTCATTTTTATATTACAAACAATACAATTTTTTGTTTGTTTTTTATTTGTATAGATTCATCGATTATTGGCAGCAGGATATTGCATGTTAGAATAGCCGTCACCTGAAAATGTGGATAAAAAACTAATCTTAGGTAGTTTTACTTTTTTTTTATTTTTTCATTTCCATGAATAAAACCTTTGCAAGCTTTTTCCATTTTAACGATTTTTAGAATGTGGAAATAACAAAAGAGTTGTGTACCTAGCTTTTTTAAATAGTTCTATTTAATATAAAAGGTTTTTAAACAAATACAAACTCAGATTACGTTTGCAAGTAAAGAAACAAGTATTACTGAAACCTACGGGTTATGGAAATTAGTTTCAACGGATGTCAATTTAAACCTACGGCCACAGAAGTGGTAGACGCGTTTCTTTGAATGGCATTTGTTAGAAATGTTGACTTTGACGATTAGGATTTGGCATTCTTAGAGCATATGTAGTGTCGTACCTTCTTTCCCAAAGGGGCGGAGAGAGAGGGGGACAGAAGGACATTAAGCCAGTTTCAGAAACCTATCAACTGCCCACTTTTGTTTTCAAACTCATTCGCCATGAACGACACCCACGCGTTAAAATGGGGTTTTAACCCGTGGGTGGCGTACATGGCGAATAATTATGTTTTCTTAATCCGTCACTATACGGATATAATACAATTCATTCTAAAACGGTTAATCTAGGCTTAAAATCTTCCTTAAAATTTGATTTTACAATTAATATAAGTTGCATAACAATAGCAGATGCTCTCAGTCGCGTCTCCCAGGTGCGTAGTTACAGCCGATATGTCCGTATTTAGGACCATTTTATATTGCTCAGAAGACGAACGTGGGATTTGCCTATCGCACGCAATCGTGGACCGTAAGCCACTTTAAGCATTTTCTCTAAATCCGACCCCGGGGAATCTGCAAAATCTTTGTCCGGATTTTTTCAATGAAATTCAATTTCGTTATACACATTTGCTTTCTTTCCATACCACTTATTTGTTTTAGATATTTTTGTAACAACAACTTGGCGAGAATAGTACGGTACTGTCTGCGAGGTAAAATTTGTTCGGTGGTTATTGTTTCAGCGAACTTGATATTAGGCATTATAACATTTACATAAGATTAAAAATATTCTTTTAGTTAAGAAACCACTTATCTTGCAGTCACCTAATTAAAAATCTAAGTATATTTTATACAGCTTTTATTATTGCAAAAGTTGCGACGCACCCGTTAACAGAAGGTAATGTTGACAGTTCTAACTATTTTAAAAAGAAATCGTTTGTTCGTCAAACGATTACTTTAAAAACCCTCTAAATTTTACTGCCAGTGAAGTTATTCCGTGTAGTGATTGATAAAAATACTTAAGGCAACTACCGCGTTTCAACCCGTGGGTGTCGTACAGGGCGGCTAAAGGAGTAACCTTAGCTAACAAGAGCACTGCAAGAAAAAGAAAATTCGATACAAAACTCTATACCAAACCGTCTGGCCAATGGCCAGTGTAGTATAGTAGGCTAAATTCCCTCAAAAATGTTTGGAGGAGACCCGTGCTCAGCTATGGGAACTGGATATAATGATGATGAAGATGAATATCAGCTCTACAAAATACTTACCAGTAAAAGGACAACAGTACCAAAGAACTTTAAAGTACGCCTTAAAAAAATTTCAGACTTATACCTAATTCAAATAATTATGTGTATCTATATTTGTAAGACTATTCCTTCATAAGTATCCAGATATTTATTTAGTTTGAATTGGTAAACCAGCCTCATTACGTTTAGTACGGTTTGTAAAGCAGAAGCAAATGGCGTAAACCTAAAGTTTTATGTCTGGTCGTTTTATTGTTGCCGTAAACGAACCCGAGTCGCTGTTCCACGAATAAATAAAAAGAAAGAAGTTTGGCTTCGACATTCAGCTAGTAATTGCATGTATGTTGGGTACAATACGCGAAGCAAATACTCCTTTGTGCATCATTATGCATTTAACTCGTTCCAAATCTCTCGTGAAACGAAAAACCGCAATTACCGCTGTGGTTTCCACATACTTTTTTCTTTTATTGCCTAGATCGTTAAAAGGTCCAACTAAGGTGCAATTAACGCAATTACACTTTGAAATGTAGCGTTACATTTTGTCTAACTTTACATTTAGCAATCGAAAATATATTTGTCGGAAGGTAACACAAGCAAATATAATTGCTTAATTTGGGACTAGATGGCGCTGTGTGTTTGTGGTATATAATATATTATTATAAATATTATTATAATAATATATTATATTTTACTGTATACAACTAGTACCTTCCATGTTTTACCATAGAATTAAGATATATAATTATTATCATGCTTTGAATAAATTTTATCTGTTGAAATTCGCTGTATAATAATCGCTTCTCAAAGGAGGTTGACAATGAGTAATCGCGAAATGTCGTACAGAATTTAATTAATTAAACAATACATCCTAGCTGACATTCATTTGCCTTCTATTTGTTTATATCTTTAGTAAATTTGTATTAAGATTAAGAATATGTAAGCTGTCTAATGAAGGTTGGGCTTACAATAATTTGAATTAAATATTTCGAGCATTTATTTGCTAACTTTATAATTAACAGGTTTTTATCTTCAAGAAGTTTGTATTCTTAATTAATTAGGCATTGACTTTCAATTCGTATTCATAATAGATTATGAAAACGAAAGTTAGTGTCTTTGTTATTAAAAGTTACAACTAATCAACAAGAGCTGTTTCTTTCTTAAACTAATATGATTAAACAAAAGCGAGGAGACAAATTAGATTTTATTAAGTCTAATTAATTATTTTTTGTGTTCTTATTGTCAGGATTAAATGAAAGAAAAATTTGAGGAAATCTATCGGGAAAATCGCAAATTTAGATAGTATTTTTGCAATTAAATTATAGCAGTGTAAAGCTAGAATAGTTAACTAGTTAGTAATAATCTTAATAATATAAAATAACAGAACTTAAAAGTCGTCAAATGGATAGACAGAAGTGTATCACAACCACATATTTTGGTCTTAAATCTTAATATCGCATCAAAACTTTATGTGCCATCTTCTTGAGCCTGAAGTTTTAAGAACAACTAATAAAGAAATGACTTTATTTCCTTATAAAACAGTCGCTTCCTTCCCATGAGCTTACATTTTATATGGCAGCGGAAATTTGAACGAGCACGCGGAGCTAAGTAGTTTCATTCCATTATCTCACGGTTGCAGTGTGGTGGTAATGACGTGTGTACGGTCGCCATGTTGTATCGTGACGTAGGATCAGAATCGATACATTTAAGGGTATCGATATTTTAATATAGACAATCGATTGATGACGATAGACGTGATATCAACTGATGACAAGCGCATTCAAATTTTTCAACATTTGTCTTTGAATAGTCAAATGCCGAGATAGAGTTGATTTTTATTTGCTCTAATATTTAAGGAATATTACTATCTCATTCGCAAGATTTCTCGTGAAAGTACGAGTGAAAAGGATGAACGTAGCGTTACGTATACCGAAATTGTAAATGATAGTAGCGTCTGTATTTATTGTGAGAGCTGTGTTTGATGTTTTCTCAATACTAGAAAATGGGATGAATTCCTCTGTGGTTGAAAATAAATATTGCAAATTCCCAAACTATTTGGTTTATAAATCTGCCATCGTGAGGCAAATAGGGGACGTGCAGGACTAATATAGAATGTTTAAAATATGTAACTTTTTTCTTTTTCGCCTTATTAAACTCTAGAGTTTCAATTGCCTGAAGTCATCAGATCCATCCCACAACAGGGCAAGGGCTTCCTTGTAGGTCTAGCTACTTACTTAAACACAAAAATATTAGAAGTAATTATTGGGAATATCTGTTAGAACTACTAAAATAATGGTCACCACATTTTGTCGAAACGTCTTTCCCCTTCTCTCGCTGTCTTAAACCCTAAATAATAATAAACTTTATATTATTTAAGACACCATTACAGGCTCCATAAAGCACTCAGTTCACTATTAAATTAATTCTAGTTTATGTCCTACCCGAGATATAAAAGGAGGCTTTTTTAATTTTTAAAGTATATTTTACGTAATCTCATTTCCGAAGGCTTGAGTTCTTGGTACCGAAGGGTGAGGTTATGACGAACATGTATAAGAGACCGGTAGATTTCGACTTTCAATCAACTCTTAACTTCATTAGCAGAAACATAGTACCTAGTGACTATACATCAGTCCCCCGCGGCAAATGCTCAGCCTCTATTCTATGATCCTCCTCGATGTGGCAATAGAGCCACATTAATTTTGATCACACAAGCTATTGATATATCACGTCATCAATGTAAGTAGATAAATAGAATAGACTGCCATTTGTGTAGACGGGCGGTGTAAAATAAAATATATTTTCATAACAATGTAATATAACTGCCTCGGTGGCGCAGTGGGAAGTGTATAAGACTGCTGTGCAAAAGGTCCCGGGTTCGATTCCTGGGTCGAGTGAAAATGGTGTTGGGCTTTTCTAACATGAAATTCCAGTATTGAGATTTTCCCGGAGTTTGGTAAAACAAATGTTCCCGGTTGATGACAATAGGCTCGTCCCCTATTTCATGGGACCAAACATAGCTGGCGAAATGGGGATGTGAAACACCTCTGCCTACCCCTTCGGGGAAAAAGGCGTGGTGCTATGTTATGTTATGTAATAAAATGTCTTCCCTCCTATTTTGCTGTGCCTGACAGGGTCCATATTGATCTCACTATCGTAAAACTACCAATTATGTTTACATTTGTGGAAGGCAATTCAACATTGAGTATTAAGTATTGAATATGTACATAACCTTCATACAAACTTTGAGTGTACGGAAGAAAATTTGATGCACATGGTAAACAGCAGGAGCAGCAGCTCCTAATTAAAAAAATCCCCATACACGATAGGTTACGACGTGTGACTGTCGTATTCAGAGACGTTGTCTGTTTAAAGTTTATTTAGTAAAAACGTGTAATACTTAAGTCTATACGCCTAAAGACGATTATTCAATGAAAAAATTGTGCTAATGACAGATTACTGCTAGCTGACGTCTCTGAATGCGGCAGTGGGATTATGTCTGGTTTTGATAATAACCGCGGCTATGGCTAATAACCTAGTGTATGCCTAATTTCCGCCACAGCGAGCGATTTTGTGCCGCCCGCATCCAACGGCCACCCGCAATCTTTACCAGATCGTCGGTCCATCTGGCGGGGGGCCGCCCCACGCTTAATATATTGTGTACTTTTATTGTAACAGTGACAAATACATGAAATAACTAAAGTTTACGAGATAATTCAATGTGTACGTCTGAGTGCTTCAAAATGTAATTACATTAACAGTCGGCTTTTCGTTTACAAAATGTTTGTTTTAATTGTGAAAGTGTTTAAACTACTTTATAATTACATTATGTTTTTAAATAACACTGCCTCCGTGGACGAACTTTAATGACTTTGTTAGTAATTTTCTGAATAGTGGACCTACACAATTTTGTAGCAATTTAATGTTATTATCACTCTAAAACCTAAAATTCACTCTAAAACTTTTTTCAAATTAATAATAAATAAATAAATCTGATGATTTTGTTTGTTTGGTTGAACGCGCTTATCTCAGGAAATCCTAGTCTGATTTGAAAAATTCTTTTAGTGTTGGATAGCCCATTTATCAAGGAAGGTTATAGGCCATATAACATCATGCTTCAGCCAATAAGAGCCGAGCAGTGACCAAATAGAGAACGACCGGAGCGAAGCCCCATGCGATTTGTAGTTATTTATATATGTTGGTATATAACACATCCAAATGTTCATTAAATACATCTTTAACTCATAAAACTTCAGAAATCAAGTTAAAGCTGTGTACGTGATCAATAAATAATCTGTCGGTCTAAGCAAAATGATCTAATTAAGATTTCTACATCAGATTACACTTAGAGAGACTCACGTACAACAGAGTTTGAAATAGATCTCAATCTGCCCGCACATTCTAATTTAAGTTTTGCTAAGTGGTTGTTTCAATTTTAACTTAAAATTAAATTGTTTGAGGTCTTTAATACTTTTAACAAGGCTAAGCTTACACGCTTATTAATTTGGTGGTAGTTTGAGATGTAATGAGAATTTAAATAAAGCATTTTCTAGTTGCCGGGTAGCAACGGCCATTTTTTTTGTTTTGCTATTAACATCTAACTTCTGCTTGAAGCTTCGCTCGTGTGTACTGAGGTACTTGCTTGGTATTTTTGATACTAGCAAAACATATCAGTGTAGTGACGGACTAAGAACACGTTATATCACTACTCCATCTTAATCCGTGGGTGTCGTAAAAGGCGAATAAGGGAGTACCTTATGCAGACAAGAGCACTGTGAGAAAAGGAAATTTCGAAACAAACCCTATACCAACCCATCTGGCCAGCGTGGTATAGTAGACTAAATTCCGTCCACATTCTTTGGAGGAGACTCGTGCCTATGGGTTGAAATGATGACGATGATGAAAACATATCAAGCAAGTACCTCATAATTTTATACAATGTATGATAAATTGCCAGTATATAGCCTACTTGAGTCCATTAGCTTCGGTAGACTGAACCAACAAAATTTAAATTGCTTTTTAGATGATTCGGATATACCTCATTTATTGGTAACACAGTAAACATTTATAAGAGATTCGATATTTTTTGTATGCATACGAGAACGCACGAACGTGTATATTGGTAATAATATTCAAATATTTGTTATTAAAACATAAAGGAGTCTTTGATTTATTTTTGTGGCTCTTCTACTTTAAAATAATGAACCATATAAAAACATTGGATGATAAAATCAACCCATTGATGAGCAATGTTGGTTAAGGCTCTATTCAAATCAAGAGGGCTGAGAGGGTTTAGGCCACCCACACAAGCTGAATCAAAGTTGGTTAATAGATCAGACCCTTCGAATTGCTTCTCACATTGGAGGTGCTTTTTCATGAAGACAAGAAACATTCGCTGTGAGTAAATTTGCAATAAACCAATTTTTATATTTAATGAGAGTTAACTATTATTTTCAATTCGTTTTATATAAATTTAAATTGATTAATAAAAGTCATATTATTGACTTAAAAACCTTGTATATTTATGTGGGTATTTACGTACAAAATTTCAGCTCTTGGCAATTAAAACAACTTAAATATAAACAAACATAATTATTTTTCCATAGTGTGCGTGCCGTTTTTATGGTACCAAGCAATATCCCACAGATTAATACAATAGTGTAATATAACATAATAATATAGTAATAATATTCTACCACATTCACACAGCGCCACCTAGTCCCAAAGTAAGCAATTATATTTGTTTGTGTTATGGGTACTAAACAACTGATATACTACTTAAATACTTTTTTTTTTGTACATTCTCCTCATCATTCATCCTCCGGCTTAGCAGTCAGGGTCACTAACCACTAGACCAACAGGTCAGTCATAGTATCTCAACATAGCATTGTTTTGGTACTCAGAACTCATTGGGGAGTCAAGTAGTTTTGCATGTGATGCTTGCTACTGGTGTTGCAGGCTACAGATGTAATCTTCTTTAACTATGGTGTTAAAATACGCAGATGGACTTGAAATTAAATATCAAGTCAACTTTTTAAGCATGCAAAATCGAACCTCGGGCTACACAACGATCTTAGCACGAAATCTTTAAATCAAACATAAAAAGAAAGTACCAATAGAACTAAAATATCTCTTTTATTGTATTAAAGTGATAAACAACTTGATGCTTGGCTTTTATGAAAGTCTTTGACCATCACAATCGTTGTAGAAGGCCTAAACAAAACCACCTCTGAAATGATAAGCGAGCAATTTCGTCTATTGTTCTGTCGCCGTGACTTCTCGCCTGCGCTCGTAGTCTCTCACAAAAGACAGCCAAACATAATTGAGCCTCAATTAAAATACGCCCGCATTGCGCACACGTACAAAACTTGATGCACACAAAGAAATGGTTTGAGCTAGGGCTATCGAAATGACAAAAATAATTTTTAGCGTACGAAGTCATTTCAATTAAATAACTCAACATTTGATGAGATTTCTGTTTATCCTGTAAATTTGATTCTTTTTCAAGTAACTGTTAACTTGAACCCAATTATAACTGAAAACAATAATTAATTTAAGTAAATATCTTACTTTAATAAGTATTATCACTACATAATATGTTTAGATGTCGATGACGACACATGACAACATAACAGACGTATAAATTAATCAAAATCTGGAAACCTTTTGTTCAACTACTTTATACAACCTTGTATTAATTTAGTTAGAACATCTAAGTTTATAATAATTACTTAAATTTATTCTTAGAGCCCAAAGGCCAACTGACAACCCTATATTTAGCGCTGTACAATTTAATGACAGACAGTTTTATAAGCGTCGCTGTAGACATAATTCTAGGTCATCAGTTCAAGTCTTAAAAGTGTCAGAACCTACGTAATAAAATCTATAATGACGTGACATCAAACAAATCTCGGCTCTATCTTATCTTACGACCGCTTTAAGATGTCTGAAAAATTAATTCTGCTGATGGCATTAAAATAGATAGACATTTTATAAGTCATAAGTTAAACGATCCCGTCTTTTGCTCTTTTGGGAGTTGAAGTAAATTTCCAAACCTAAATTCGCGTTTCAGAATATTCAAACGTCAATTTTCTAAAGTGTATAGGTTGAATTATGAATTTGCAATGCATTTCTAGAAAAGCAAATAAAGTTCCCCAAAATAGAAGTTTATCTGATATTTGTATTGCAATACTCTGTGACGTGAATATAGTGCTGCGCTCGTACAAAATAACATTATATTTAACAAGAGTAGCGTATAAAATAAATGATAATTTATTAAAATGGTCATCTCCAAAGTACCGTAAGCTCTGTCACGCTCGTAAACTCCCAGTAACCACAACTGTCACGTTCAAAAAGCATTCTCGCCGGCGAAAATAGAAATTAACTCTACGGCCATTCACATAAAGCGGGGCACGTATTCTGGAATCAATACTCGACGTCGAGGCTCATCGTGATTTTCCATTATTGGGCACATTCTTGGGAATATTGTCACGTTGTCGACGTCGTCCTAGCAAATGGCCTATTCCGTGCATTCCCTTGAGCGCGGACAACATTATCAACGTTCGTTACAGTTTTGCACACGATAGTGCTGAAGTTAAGGCATCTGGGGGTCGATTCTCCAACCACACAATACTTACAACAACGAAAGACATATTAGACTTTAGGCGAACGGTCGTTCTATCTAAACTTACTTTGGTCCTTGAAGGATAATGAAATGGAACAGCTCTTACATTTATCGTTTGTCTGGAGGCAGTGCCAGCTGGCTTTTGTTTTATCGGCTACGGTTTGGAATATTAAATTGCGCCTCAATTTTAGCTTTCAGTTCAGATGCTTTTAGTACACAAAACTATACCCAGGAGATGAGTTTATCTCGGAAGATATCTTAAATGCAGTCAATTGATATCGTGTGAAAGATGATCTTATTTTATGTACAAATGTACATTGAATATTATTTATTCTATTATATATATGAAGGATAAATTTAATTATTCTTCAGTTTTTACTAAAGAAACATAAACAAAAATACTATTTAATTGCTGACGATTAAATACTATTATTATTATTTTACGTTTTGGTAGTGATGAAAGTACACTTTCAATTAATCAAATATGATTTCAATAAGTACTAATATGGCTGTGTACTTAGTCTAGTTACATAGTAGTAGTGTTTTCCAAGTCTATACTGTCCTGGAATCCCCTAATTTGTCAATAAAAAAAAAAGATTAACTTCCCTCCATACCAAAGTCGAGACAAAAAGCAAACTGTACTGTATAGGATCTAAGCTAAAATGTAAAACAAACAAAAATTTACCCGGGTTGACACAAGTTCTCCTCTCCTAACTAAACTTGCAAAATTTTCTAACTTGACATGACTTGCATTTTGCTTAAGACTACATTCATTGATAGGTAGATTTACTTGAACTACAACGGTCAACTTTACCTTCAACTTTTAGAAATATTATACATAAATATCCAGCCAGAACTAGAAAAGTAACCACACAACGATTACAAATCCACAACCAAAATTCTAACTCCATAGTAAAATCGCACAGCTTTTAAACAACGGGTTATTGTAGCTTTTTGAATCGAATAACAGCTAGAATCTAACAGTGTTTTAAAATAGAGATCTGCTAGAACAAATACGGTACGTTTTCAACATGGTCTAGCCTCCTGCAAATATAGACTGTGATAACATACGGCAGGCACTGACTATGAGGCTTGAATACTTCAGTCATTTTTTATTTCCATGTTAAAATTTTAACGAAAAGATTTTTGCTGTTTCAATGATATTTTTGGATAACATTTACGACGAAGAATGACGGTGTTCGGAAAGAGATAACCGTAGACATAATTATGGCTGCTTTACGATAGTTTTGCTGTGATATGACTGCGGTAGGTGTCTCATTCCATTTATATTATAATTCTCTGCGTGTTGGACCTTGGAAGTGGGGCCGTCCAAAGGCTTGGATATTCACCGTACTAAGGATATATCTGGCATAAAAAAAGAATATAATAAAACTACTTTAATTTATCTAACTTAAAATAATTTATTTACATGATCAATTAAATAGTAAAAAAGAAAATTCTACAAAAAAATTGTATACGTTCGATTTTCGAAGGCCTTGTTACAATTTAGGACTCGAAATGTTGCTTGTACGGCCAATATTTGTTCGCTACAACATCATTTCATATTTTAGTTTGAAATGATTGTATTTATCTACTTGGAAAGATAATAAATATCCAAATTGAGGAAGATGCCCTGTGCCATAGCGCGGCACTTTGTACCGGGTGTCCAATGGTTCGTTTATTTCATTAAGTATGTAAAGTAAAAACGTAAGAAGAATTCATTTGAAAATTTGAGTAGTAGAGAAATGTGACGTCATTATCACGATCTCCACATATTGTATGTGTAGTAGTCGTTGAGAACATGGGGCAGTGTCCCAGTATAGGATACTGGCACGTACACCCAGCGCTCGAAGAACGCGACGTGTTTAAACACACTTGCAACATAGGGTTGTCAGTAAATGTAATTTTTCTCTAAGATTTTGTAGAGCGTTGGTACGTGACTCTGCTCTACTATGTATCTCGATTTCGACAAAATTAACTTCAATATCGATTAAAATATCGAATTATGAGATTGTGAGCGCCCTTTTCGCTCACCACTTGGATTGGATGCTACTGTATGAGGTAAGAGAGAAGATGAAGAAATCAAGAAGCGCGTCCATCAATGATGCAGGCAAATATGTCCTTCTTTTACGATATAACTTTTTTTTAATATACCTGAAGTGGCAGATGATCAGGTGGCCTTACCTTATGATAGAAAGAGTGTGATGGCTATGTTGACAATGTTAGGGACACAGCCAAGGCGCTGCCTACCTTGAGAGTATAGCTCTCTTTAAACCTCGTTTAAAGTACTGAGTACCTGATGAACGTGTTTTTTTTTGTAGAATGATAACTAAAAGCTTGAAGAGTAAGATAGGCTATTTAATTGTTGTCCTAAGAAAATGAGGCTGCGGGCAGAAGCTGGTCTAACTATAAATTATTTAAATATTACATCGGATTACATGAATACTATTTGACAACCCTATGTGAAAACCGCAGACGAACTAAACAGTATTTGCTTTGATTTCACCTACTCGCTTCACAGCATCTTCAGTTCACAATCATATTAGAGTATTGTGGTGATGGAATGGATTAAAGGGACAGCTCTTTAAGAAAAAGCAATCGAGTTCATAGTCGACTACTTTTTCTTAAATAATTGTCCGACTTATAACCTGTCCATAGGAATTGGGTATGAGGGGAATGCCTTTTAATTATACCTATGGGAAAAATAAAATTATATAATTTCTCACAGTTCCTTCAGACTTCCACAAATATTTACCAAAATTAGGCAAGTCAGTCATTTTTGTATATATAGATAGAAGATAAAGTAGGTACATGACAGTAAGCTTGTAAAGGGAGCGTGGTATAAGATGGCGACGATAATTATTTGTTTGGCGAAAGACTTTTAGTATAAGTATAATATAATTATTGGATTGGCCTGTTGGTCTAGTGGTTAGGGACCCTGACTGCTAAGCCGGAGGTCGTGGGTTCGATCCCCACCCAGGACAAATCTTTGTGTGAAGAGCATGAAGGTTTGTTCTGTGTCTGGATGTAATTTATCTATAATATGTATGTATTTACAAAAAAAAATGTTTTTAAGTAGTATATCAGTTGTTTAGTACCCATGACACAAGCAAACATAATTGCTTACTTTGGGACTAGATGGCGCTGTGTGAATGTGGTAAAAATATTATATTATATTATTATAATATTATGTAGAAAAATTGCAGAAATCTTTCTTGAGTACAATTTTATTTAGATGTGGCTTAATCAATATTTTGATATGAATATAATAATATGTATAAAATAAATATAATAAAAAGGGTCGTTTCGTGCGGACAGTTCGTGCAAAAAATACGTAAAGACATAAGCCTATTTAAATGTTATATACAATGAAATAATACAAACATTACATAACAGAAGGTATCTTTGATACACACACGAGTTATGACAAACACGCTTTGTGTTCATGCTCAAAGAATTAACGCAAAAGCGACGCTGACGTGCCAAGACAAAACACATGCCTTCACATAACGTACCTCCACACGTAATTATTTTCACAATAATACATCTTAACATTATTAGTATAAGATATAAATTACATAATGGATCAGTTTCACATAACGCCCTTTTTTTAACATGAGTACTTACGATATTTGCCTACAGGTTTTTTAAAACATTCCTGTCTTTGTGAAAATAAGTGTTTGTGTATAAAGTAATACCGATGCAGCGGCATTTATTGCTATAATATACATATTTTGGCGGCATACACAAGAACGTGGAAATTTTCAAGATTTTTTACATAGTTTGACATTACGGGTATTTTTCAAAGGGATTGATTGAATAGCTTTTACTCCAATGTTTCAGTTTGAAGTAATTTTATGTTTAAATACTGAGTTATATGCTTTATTAGAAATACCACAGTTATGGACTTTGCCAGGCATTTATCAAGACACAAGCATGTAAGCATCATCATTATCATCTCAACCCATAAACGTCCCTGGTGGGCACAGGTCTCCAAAGAATGTGTGTACTATAACACGCTAGCCAGACGGGTTGTATACGGTTTGTTTCGAAATTTTCTTTTGTTGCAGCGCTCTTGTCTACATAAGAGTACTCCCTTAGTCCCCTTTTAAGACACCCACGGGTTGAGATGAATGACATTTTGTATTCTTAATACATCACTACACGGATAGCATGTAAGCATCGTCATATATAATATAAAAAAATAAATAATATTGCGATTAGAGAATTCCAATCGAGATTTTTGTTAACGGGTAACAAAAACTTTATCTAGGATGTGATATGAGTATTCTACTTAACTTTTATAAAATGAAGATACTTTTTAAAACAAAAAAGGATAACGTGGCCTAATTTACTTAAAAAATAAAACTTTAAATAAGAAATTTTATACATTTCACAGTCATGTTGAAAGATTAATAATATTTCTTATTTAATATCAGGCAGGCCAGCTTTTAAGAATTATAATAAAGGTACCTTTATCCTAAACCTGAAATAAAATATCTGGCAGTAGTTCTCAAAGGATTCATGAATATTGTATTTCTTACAAAATGTGAATTCACGTACTAGGTGGAAAATTCTGTACTCTGCCATTAATAAAGCTCATATTTGAGTACGAAAATTAATGAACATCTGAGTAAATAATTTATATTATATTAGAATCATGTTCTCATCTCTTAAACTTAATTATGACGCGAGATAAACATACTCTTGGCATACAAATATATTTATCTATACTATACCTAAATAATAATAACGGTTGTTAAATACATTTTGATTTGCAGTGTTCATATGTGGAGTTTTACGAACAAAAGTCGAATGAAACACTTTTGCCCCCAGAGAATGATAAAATTTCGTTCTAGCCTCGAATTATTCGTTTTGATAGCAAAATAAAACCAATGTAGGCAACACGCAATTCGCAAAGGGTTGAATTTCAAAGTAGTTTTTTTGCCTATTTTTAAATTATTGAGACAGATCTTATATTCCAATCTTACATTAAAATGGCAAATTCTTTCTTATTTCTATAATATAATGTTGCCTACGCTTTTTGTGATTATTTTCTGAAATAAATCAAAAGCTTTTAAAAGTTTAGTGTTTCTTTCATTTTTTATTTTTAAATAGACGATCTTGCTTTTTAATTTGATCATAATAAGATGGCCTAAAACAAAGCTAAGTGTTGTATCCTCTCGCCTCCAACAATACAGTGCTTTTTGCACTGTTTTTAGATAATTTTTTATATAAAATTTGTATCATATTTCTGTGATAATTTGCTAACGGTGAATGTAAAATCGTGACGAAACCCAACATACTCTAAAATAAATTTCTGATCGACCAATCTGCGTTAGGTTTGTATGGATTATGGCCTAAACTCTCTCAGCTTTTTGAATAGTTGAGAAGAGTCCCTTATTTAGCTGTGAATTATTAATGGATTGCTATTTTTATGTTAAGAAATAATTTAATGAAGCTTTACTTCTTTAATTTATTGCATTTTTAACTAGCTCCTGTTAGTCGGTGAACTAAAAAAACACCACTATAATATTATTCTGCCAAGTAAAAGTACCTTTCCTTAACTGATATTATCATAAAATACCAACAAAAAGCGATAATAAGAGTACACTCAGTCTAAACTCAAAGTAGATATACTACCTATACCAAATCTTAGGTATTCAGTAGAGTAACTCTTAGCAATAATGAGTTGAGTGATGAAACAATGTGAATGTCTCGGACATAAAGACAAAGCTCAAATAGTTCCTTTGTTTTCGATTTACTATGTGGACGACTGCTAACGTTAAACTGGGCCAATTTATTAGAAGTTAGCTTGTTTGACTTGCTATAATTAAATTTCGTAAAAAAACTTTTAAGTCACAGGTTAAGAATGTAAAGTGTTATCAAAAATATGGTGTCAGCAAATTTGCTTACGACCACTTTGCTGGTGGAGCTATGAGAAGAAAACTCACGCCACTAAAGTTAGGCATTGTTTACTTATCAAAAGTCTTATCTAAGGCAATCCTAGCCGTCTACTGAACAAACTCCGTGTCGCGGAACACCAAGACCCGAAAGAAATATCTATGAAACACTCAAATATTTTTCTCCTCTCCGACCACCTTAACCATTACAATACGGTGACGTCATAATCTGAAGACCGAAGTGTATTGATCTTTGCCCAGTAGCGGCATGACGTGTATACTTCAAGCACATCAAGCCACACGGAATCGTATAAAAATTAATTTTAAGTTAAGTTGAGAAAATATCTTTTGGGTTTTTATCGTGATTTCTTAATTATTGAATTATTGTAAGCAAAGTATGTCTCTAGGATATAAATATAGATGTTAGTTTAATAAGTTTTATGTGCCGATCCCACAGTCAAACTGCCTGTTCAGTTTGGAGGGACATTGTTTCATATTCAAATATTGTTTTTACATATGTGAATAAGTAATAAATAATAACTGTATAGCGAGAAAGACTTCACATGTACTAAGTACATCTAAATGTTAAGTATGCAATTCAGTTAGCGATAATTGTGGACTAATTACCTCGTCACAGATACGGCTTAGTGTCCTCCAAATGTGGTAAATTTGAGCACAACAGAAGTATAGCGGTCGTATGAGACACTTAACCGAGTAAAGTAATAACAATGATAGGCTTGGCTTATTGCTAGGAACAAAACAGTCTTGAATACGTTTTGGTGTATTTAGATTAGGTAGGCACTTAACTAACTGCCGTACTCAGAGATGTTTCTTAACGTTAAAGTTTATTAAGTAAAAACGTGTAATACTTAAGTCTATACACCTAAAGACGATTATTCAATGAAAAAATTGTGTTAATGACAGATTACTGCTAATTGACGTCTCTGAGTGCGGCAGTTAGAGTAGTGAGTAGGGAAAGAACTTTCACACGATATTTGATACTTTGTCAATTTTTTGTTTAAGTTTATACAATAACTATGTTTTATAACAATATTTAAACAGCAAATTAAGTGTTTTGTTAATCTAAGACTTTAAATAAAAAAAAACATAGAATTAAAATTTAAAATATAAAGTAGTACAGATTCGTGTATTGCACAAAAATATTTTTCGGCATAAGCTCCGCTGTCCGTCGAGGAAATTCCGTAGGCTCTAGTCGGATGTTAATGCTTTTTTTAACAAGAAAATAATAGACAATCGAAGTGTCGGACGTACATACGCCTTAGATTATTGCCAAAATCTTTTTTGTAACTATGTTAGTTGTTTAATATTTAAAATATGATGTAAATATTTTATTTAAAAAACAAATTACCGCATATAACCATGTATTATACAATTTTCTTTAAAAATTCAAAAACAAATTACAAGTTTCATTTACACTTACAAAGTAGGCAATAACAAAAGAGAATTGCAGGTCGTTGTCGAAACTATATAATGTAACTAGTGTACAAGCAGACGTAACAAGGAGAACAAATGCTGCTAATGAAGTGAGGCTCGCTGGGAGTTTATAAGTGCTGTGTATACTCAGCAATGTTGTGATTTTTTTAAGGGATGACGTCATCGTTATGCTGGTGTATTTTACGGTTTAATACTTATACCTATTTATTCAACACTATCCCTGAATATTAACACTTTCTGAATATGACTATCAAGTCATATTCAGAAAGTGTTAAGGTTTTTTGAATAAATAGGTATATAGACCGGGTCCGCTCGCGTCTTATGTCGGTATGAAGTAGGTTATGTCCTTTTCCAGTTCATAGACTATTTCTAAATGAAATTTTATAATGATTGGATGAGTAGTTTCGAAAACTACTACCTACGTTCAAACTCATAAGCTCTCAAATATTAGTATAGCCTATTTTTTATTAGTATAGCCTTTAATACTAAGCTTGAAAGGCCAAAACAGTGTTACTTAACTTTTTCAAACAATGCGCAAAAATGGTACAAATATTTCAGATACCAACGTGTTGTATAATTTTTATCGTTATAGTTATTATATCGTTATAGTATATCAATAATCAATAAATTAAAACACATTGCATAAAATATGATGCTTGTCATATAAACAAAGTCATATCGATTTATAAGGTATTTGCATACCAATTTATATACGGGTCAACAAACGACATCGGATTTAAATTGGCATTAAACGTCATTATACCCCGAAATCATACGACGGAAAATCCAAATCAAAAATATTTCATGTATCACAATTTTCTAATAAATCGGAACATCTTGTATGAAGCCACGGAGCTACGAAGGCGGTAGAAGCCTATTGAAATCCGCGTGGGTCGGGCATATGCTTCCGTAGCCCCGGATGTTCCTCCGAAGACATCTGCGTCCAACCGCAAACCCAATTTAATGCCTCACGGAATCTGGACAAAATAAATTTAAAGAATATTCTTAGCCAAATATCACATGTAGCTTTCTATCAAGAAAATATTTTTTAAGATTTGATAATGTTTATTCCTTTTTTGCCTGATGTGAAGTTAATTTTCAAACTTGTTGTTATATTATATCGAATGAGAAAATTACTTAATGTACCTGCGATTATGTGAAACAAAATATAGTATTGAATATTGAAACAGTTATATACAATAAGTTATTTAGTTTAAATACTATTTTACATAGATATATACATATACATAGTTAAATTAATTACTTACTAAACGTGCGTCCCATTGTATTTTATTAATACTATTTTTAAAGAATCTCAATCTAATTTCTCATTAGATAAAGTTTGTAAAAAACTGAAAGTATTAAATGAAATTCCGGGAGCGAATGATGTGAAGCGAGAGACCAAGACTTGGGAATCTGTTTCACGCAGATTTCTCAGCGTCGCTCACTCAACGAAACTCCAAGGGAAAAATGTAATTTAAGAATAACTTCGAAGTTTAAACATTTGACAATGTTACTTTCATAAAACAGCTTTATAAATATTTCAACTACAAGTTAATCAATAACAAATAAAAATAATGGAAAACAGAATTAATTGAGTTCAATTTCAACAATTAAACACCCTTATTTAGTTTTTCGTTTATTTACTTTTCCCTATTTATAAAAGACAACGTCCGTACAAGGAAACTTGCCCTGTATCGCGTGGGATTTTACCTGCATACAATTAATGAGCTCAGTGCACCTAGATTTGGAACAAATACTTATAATTATAATTTTGTCTCGTGTGAGAAACGAACTCACGACACTCAGCATAAGGTTGTTAGTGGAGACCACCTTAACTACTACCTACTAATCTTGTTACATAAAAAAGTAAAAATATACCGTGGCATCTCTTCAAGGAATCTCTCAGAGACCTGTCACGCAGAACGCGTCCTCGCTCGTGTGTTCGTGTTCAGCGTTCGTTTCATAGACATGTCTACATAGGAGACGTTGTCACTACGTCGGTCAACCAGTAACAACATATAATATCTAGTCACCGCCATCTAGTCCCAAAGTAAGCAATTATATTTACTTGTGTTATGGTTACTAAACAACTGATATACTACTTAAATACATTTTTTTTGTAAATACATACACACACAAACATATTATAGATAAATTACACCCAGACACCAGAACAAACCTTTATGTTCATCGCACAAAGATTTGTCCTGGGTGGGGTCGAACCCACGACCTCCGTCTTAGCAGTCAGGGGTCAGGTCACTAAACACTAGACCAACAGGCCAGTCAAGTATAGTCTTTATTAGGCCAGTTAAGTAGTCACAGTGACCACAGAACGCGGGAACGCATTCTATGTGAAAGGTCCCTTAGTCATAATTATAAATATCACAATGACACCACAAAATAAACGTATTCGGTTATTTGGAAGGGAATATACATGGAGGTATTACGAAGGCCATTATAAGCAGGCTCGTGCCACACATTATGGTCGGGTCTATCACGAAATATGAAGCGTCATCCTCATTAATATGATAACAACGTGATAGGTAACACGCCTGGTAACGTATACCGAACATAAAATGAGGGTATTTTGTGCCTTATATTTGTAGTTTGAAACCCTTCGAAAATTGTATTTGTTTTGTTTGGAACAGTCAACTTAAGTATGTATGCTTTCTGAAATTAGTACATATCTATGGAGAATTTACTTAGGTACTCAATCGATGAAATTCGTCTAGATGATATATACTAGACTTTCATCTACGTAAAGAGCTGTTTCAATGCGTCTAGACAAAATGTTCTTAGAAAATAAGTAAATACTTTGATCTAGTTTGGGATTATCTAGGTAATTTTCTAAATACATTTTACTTTGAAGGTATATTAATTTCTGCTTTATAATTTTTAAATAATTAGCTGTATTCTTCACTTAGTTAAAAGCCGGACTTGAAAGTGTTCACGAAAATTTTCAAATTTCGAATATTAGAATTTCGTTTTGAAAGTTGAAGCGAAGATAACCAACATCTTAGCCGTCCTACCGCAAACGTTATTTGATTGAACTGAACCCCCTCTTTTCCCTCCGTTACTCAATCAGAGTAGATTGAAAGTAGCGAGGACCTCCACGCTCTCTCCTTTCTACATATTTTTATAAGATGTTTGTAAATTCAAATAATATTATTGCAGTTTTCTTGATACTGGGTTTGTAAATTTTATTTAGTTAAGTCGTTAAAGTAGCGATTTACCCTCTTATTACAAAATTTAGACTAAGTATTAAACCAGGTTTAAATTGACATAAGCCATTGTTTTAGTGTTAAAGTTGTCATTTTAAACCTGGTTTAATGCTTAGTCCGTATTTTGTAATAATGGGAATTGAGTTTAATGCTAAATATGATTTGATGATTGGATAGTGCATTATTAATGAATATTTATCACTAGTGTCCGCCTGTAGCTTTACCCATGTGGTATGTCGATAAAAATACCTGTAGTCCTTCGTAGTTCGTTTGTTTGGTTAAACGCTAGAATCTCAGAAACTACTTGTCCGATTTGAAAAATTCTTTTAGTGTTGTATAGCCTGTTTATCGAGGAAGGATAATATCACGCTACAGCGAATGCGGTGTTGAGCAGTGGCCAAATAAAGAAGTAATATTATAAAATGTTTTAATAATTTTCCCAGTCGCCCTCTCCCTTCCCCCCTTCTCTATATCTGGGGCTGCAACCACTAGCCGGGGAGCGCTAAACCACATTTTGAAGTTAGTATTCTCCTTAAGCCTTGAATGACATAGTATATATTATTTCAGGTTACTACAAATATTTCTCAAACCTATCCGCTTTATAGAAGTTTTCTTTTTCCGTAGAAGCACTTAACAACTGCGCGAACGTGAACGCGAATTACGTTACATCTTTTATTTATTTTCTTCATATATTTAGCTTTGGTTTTATTTCTAGGACGTAAAATTCAAGAAACCGGCGTTTTTCAACATATTGGGAACTAAGTTCACTCTCACTCAATTTTTGTTGAAAGTTGCATCAAAATATGATGCGTAGTTTAGAAGAGCTAAGCGTGTTTACATTCAGAGGAAAGCGACTTTGTTATATTCCATGTCTAGGGATTTTTAAATATGTATTTTATAGGATTTATCTGCCGATTTAAAAAAAAAATATCTGCCGATTTGTTACGACTGGACTAACCTTACAAATATTGAAACTTATAAAATAGTAGTAACAAATAACTATCTCCAATTATACCTATAACAGAATTATTCTATGCACACATTTTACCGATAGTAAAATCATTTTCGTGAAACAAAGAGGTTAAACACAAGACACGCGCTTAAATATTTTTCTTCATAATACTTATTTATCTTGCAGTAAGAAATTTATTAATCTCATTACAGTTCCAAATTTCGTTGCACGTGACGCTCAAGACGTGGTCGTCCGAAGGAAATTAATTTAGAGCTTTTTTTAGATAGCAGCTTGGATATAAACAATTAATTTATATTGAAGTTGAATATTAAATTTGATTTATATTGTATTTATACGTGTAGAGGCAACATAGTTAATTAAGATGAAGTACATAATTTAAGATTTATTTTATTTCAGAAAATGCCCACGATATTTGCAGTTGATTGTTTTGTCATTATTGAAACTATAATTATTCATAGATACATACATACAATTTTAATTGCTTAATATCACAACATGCTTCTATTTCGATATAGCTGTAGATAATGAAAAAAAAAGATATACGACTATGAATGAATATGATGAAATAATTAAGATGACGATTACAGTAATCTGTCCTTGTTTGTATAATCACCGAATAATGATCGCCATTTTAACACGTTCGAATGTCAATTTATAAAAAAATAAGCTTTCAATGACATTTATAAAACTAAAGTTAACTTAGCATAAAGGCTATGACTGAAAAGCGGTAAATAAAAACAGAGGAATCACTTATGAGTTAGGCAACTATGTCATTTTCCTTGCATATGGCAGAGTAATTTATTTTTGTTTGGCCTGTTGGTATAGTGGTTAGTGACCCTGACTGCTAAGCTGGAGGTCGTGGGTTCGATCCCCACCCAGGACAAATCTTTGTGTGATGAATATAAAGGTTTGTTCTGTGTCTGGGTGTAATTTATCTATAACATGTATGTATTTACAAAAAAAAATGTATTTAAGTAGTATATCAGTTGTTTAGTACCCATAACACAAGCAAATATAATTGCTTACTTTGGGACTAGATGGCGCTGTGTGAATGTGGTAGAATATATATATATTATAATTCAAATGCGAGAACTAAAGGTAGAGCAACTTGTGCCACATGTAAAGACGACTTTAGTTCCTACTTTTGAACGTAAGTATGGATTGAAGACGACTGGAATACATGATAGAAAATGTGCTTCGAACTTCAAAACTGATACCAAATGTGGAATTGATGTGATTACTTTTTGATCAAGTGCCTCGGTGGCGTAGCGGGAAGTGTATACGACTGCTGTGCAAGAGGTCCCGGGTTAGATTCCCAGGTTGGGTAAAAATGGTTTTGGACTTTTCTATCATGAAATTCCAATATTGAGATTATCCCAAAGTTTGGTAAACAAATGTTTCCGGTTGATGACAATAGGCTCACCCCCTATTTTATGGGACCAAACATAGCTGGCGAAATGTGGGTGTGAAACACCTCTGCCTATCCCTTCAGGGAAAAAGGCGTGATGCTATGTTATGTTATGTTTTTGATTAGTTTCTTTTGAGGTATGTCAGTTTCAAAGAAAGTAACTGTCATTCTGACTTCAGCGTAACCTAAACATTTAGAAAAGATATTATATTTTTCATTACAACCCATAAACGTCCCACGGCTGGGCACGGGTACTCCAAAAAATGTGAAGGGAATTTAACCTACTATACCACGCTGGCCAGACGAGTTCATATAGGATTTTGTTTCTAATTTTCTTTTTCTTGCAATGCTATTGTTTTTTAGGTTTAGTCCCAAACTGCCGTACTTTACTTGATTATTATATTCAAAAAAGAAGTGAATAGGTTTCTTAAGGGTCGGCAACGCGCTCGTGATGCCCCTGGTGTTGCAGGCGCCCATAGGCTACGGTAACCGCTTACCATCAGGCGGACCGTACGTCTGTTTGCCACCGTCGTGGAATAAAAAAAAAAAAAAACTTAGAGACGTTACTTAACTTTAAAGTTTATCTAGTAAAAACGTGTAAGACGATTTTTCAATGAAACGGGTTGAAAATTGAAATGGGCTAGTAACATTAACGCCGCAAACCCAATTAGTATTATAAAACCTATTCTAGGTTAATGGTACTATTCCAAAATATGTATAGTTAAATCGTAATACAAATTTTATAACAGTAGTAAGCATAAAAATATAATGTAAACTAACTACTCTGTAATATCAAACATTGTAAGTAGTACAGGTATACTGCAATAATGCGGACGAAACTTTTCAAAATGAATAGAAACAGCTGCAAAACTTTGTAAAAGATGAGCCCCGCGACGCGGACACGTTTGCAAAAATGTAATTTAAAAATAGCTCATGCACAGGCACACCGGTAGATTGTGTAATATTCGGACATATGTTTTGAATAGTGTATCGAATTATCGTTTAAGGAAACCAGTTATTCGGCTTCGGCCGAAACCGTAGGACTCTACTCTCAATCGACATTCGATTAATCAATTTCAATATCGATATCAAACGTTTGAAAACAATAGCTACCGACGAATTGTTCAGATATATGACAACAATACTAAAATCAACCATACGAATATTAAGATAGGTATATAGATCCCCTAAAGCGGAATATATCGTGTAGGTTCTTAACACTCACTTTTGCGGGTTTCTAAAATATTAAAATACTAGCTTCCACCTGCTGCTTCGCCCGTGTGGTATGTATTTTATACCTATAAACCTTCCTCTTGAATCAGTCTATCTATTAAAAAAAAACCGCATCAAAATCCGTTGCGTAGTTTTAAAGATTTAAGCATACATAGGGATATAGGGACAGAGAAAGCGACTTTGTTTTATACTAAGTAGTGATGTTGTTAAACAAATAGTTCTTTTAATTTAACTACACATAGACTATATTATTATTATTATTAAATATAAGTAAGCTGTTAAAGAGCGCGATCCTATGTAATATGTTATTCAATAAATATTAGTTTCAAGGTATACCATTGATTTTATTTATAAAGAAAAATGTCTCCTATATACTGTAACGTAAATGATGATTATAATTACAGCAAGAGTAAGTTTGTACCATTATATGATAAAAAACTAAAAAACAGTTAACCTAATGTTCATCGGTCATAATTAGAAAAGAGTAAAAACCACATTGTGCTCAGTTAATTTCGGCCGAAGCCGAAAACTCGGTTTCGATTTCGGTAAAAACAACTTTGGTCAAGCACTAGCTTTCAATATCTCGACAATATAACATACCTGCGGCATACGTAATGCACTACATACATTTCTCTGTGTATCTTAGTCCGTCTGTACACCTTTAGAGTATTATTATAGTGTTGAGTTCACATTCATTAAGCTAAGAGATTATTCTAGCAGGAATTTGGTAGGTATATTACTTATGTGTCGACATATCACTCAACGTGCTGGGAGTACTGTTCCATATAATTACTGCAGATGTGAGTATATACTTAGTTAGCGTTATAAGGAGCATTGCAGGTTTAAGTAATTTATAAAGAATCCTGATAGAGAATACCTATGCAGCTATGGTGAAAAATTAGTTTTACAATTACATTTTCTGTTCTAGCAATAAAACACATTAACTTCTATACAAAAAAATAAACAAAATGTGTTTGCAAATATATCGATTATCGCATCGCATTAGTGCAATATAATAAAGTAATTGTATAACTCAGAGTAACATTTTGTATATTAGTCAGTCACATATTAAAGCAGTGAACTTTTTATTTAATTTTTTTATATGTCAACACATCCGTGTAGTGATGGTTTAAGAATATATAATGTCACTACTCCATCTCAATATTTGGTTATCGTAAAAGGCGACTAAGGGAGTAAACCAAGCAGACAAGAGCACTGCGAGAAAAGGAAAATTCGAATCAAACCCTATACCAACCCGTCTGGCCAACGTGGTATAATAGGCTGAATTCTCTGTACATTCTATGGAGGAGACCTGTGTCCAACAGTGGGACGTTTATGGGTTGAAATGATGATGATATATGTAGATACATAACTATGTATCTCGTTGGGTGCCCTGCATATTGGATTTATTCAACAGACTCTGCTATTTGTGCAATGTATATGCCACTTAAATTGGATTCAATCGTATTTCGGTTTTATAATGAATTAATTATTACATTCGTTAACCACCAATATTGTGACATAGGCACTCGTTTACGAATTTACGTTAAAACGAATATATCTTTTCAATTGATTGATGAAAGGTAGATTTAGGTGGTAATCGAATTACGCTTTAAATGGCGTATTGAAATAGGAAAACCTTTTTTGGGTTAAGTATATTATGTTTGTTAAGTCCCCGCGCTACAGGCCACTAGAACCTAGTAACGGGCGTTGTCTTTTCAAAAAAGAAAAAAATTAAACTTCTGTAAGTAATACAAGAATCATTGCTAACCGAAAAGAACATAATGTATTCAAATTTATTTAAATTTTTTAGATTACTCTTTCAAAACTGTTGGCAATGTTAGTATGCAATGCATTTGTCGAAATCTGCAAATAACGCACGTAATGCAGAAATATGAACTCGATATGGACGATTGGATCGAGTAGATTTCCCTTGAGAGTTGAACCAGTAACCATTGCATTGAATTTGCTTAATAGTTTAGTAGAAATTATTTACTTACCTACATATCAATTTATTTTTATATGTGTAAGTAGCACAGATCGGAATAGGTAGAGTTTTTATATGTACTTATTTTTGCAATGTTCGCACAAAATATATAATCCAGATAGATTTCGTTATTTTCGTTAAACAAAAAAAAGGTCAGAAAAATTATGTAAAATATCAATAACTAGATATTAAATAAATATATCAAATATGTCTATTGTGTTCGTTCAAATTATAAAAATTACTTTCGTAGCAATTCCTCAATTGATTAAAAATACTCATCTATTAACCAGTTCCGTAATACATTAGATGATTCTAGTTTCAAATTAATACAACAGAACCTATAAAAACAAACTTTCTGAAACAACTCTGATACCCAGCAATAGAAAGTTAAAACTAGCGGCTGAAAACCACTGTTTTCAATTAATTCACAAAATGTCCAACGACGGAGTCTCATTAAAGCAGGAACGTTAATTTCAGTTCAATCCTATTTCGAGCTTGTGCGACAGAAACTCTTTAACCGCGCTAACGTTTTTAGTATTCAGTCGCGAAGTTTCTAAATGAGTAATTATACTAGAATGGATTTATCCGTTTCAGTTTCTGTGATTGTCAGCCCATTTTGATTGGTAAAACAGGTAATGGGTTTGCCTCTGTCAGTCGTAACTATCTCTGTGACGGAGTAAAATATAATAATTCAAAAGTATCCTAATTTTGTAAAGATAATAATTACACTCCTACTTTATTGTTAAAAGAGGTAAGTTTGTATTAAAATTGTTTTTGAAGGAATTCAAACTACGTTGAGAGTCAAACATAATATTTAGAATTATCAATTTTCTGCTATTGTCTTGGAATGTGATTGTCAAATGAAGGGTTACTGTTTCGTTTGGTTTTATATTCTAGATCAATTTAATTTTGTTCAGAATAAGAACAAGAACAGCAAACGGCTGGCGGCTGCATTTTCTACACCCATACTTTACATCTTTTTTTTTTGCACTAACCCTTCTGGCTTGGCAACTGGCTTACTCGATGTTGACATTGTTCTTTTTTTAAATGACAGCGACCCTATAAAGTAATATTGCGATCCTTTATGAGCCAAATTCAATCACTGTACAAAATAATAATTTATAGTAATGGAATGGCGTGTTTACGAAACTTTCAAATATAATTTGTGTATTTATACTCGTATATGCATTGCGGGTAGATATTTGATACTGACAACACTACTAAAATGGCCCAATTTAAACATATCTAATTGCTGATTGACTCCCAATGAAATAAGATAAATAAATAGCGCATTAATTTTAACAGCTAATTAATTATGTTGCCCATTTTGCTAGTTGGCAAAATTTTAGAAGCAAAATAATAAATTAAACATATTACTCAGACAAGCACTTAAAACTATACTCTCGTATTTATATTGGCAAAGTAAAAATTTAAGCTAATTTCAGCAGTTGTACATTTTTACAATGTACCACCATCATCATCATGCCAACCAATAAACGTCCCACTGCTGGGCACAAGAATGTGGAAGGAATTTTGCCTACTATGCTGACCAGATGGGTCGACGTCTGTTTCGAATTTTCTATAAGTTTTTGATGAAGTTCTTGGCTAAAAGGTACTCCCTTAGTCGTCTTTTACGACACCCTCGGGTTGAATTGGGGTAGTGACATTTATGCCCGGTTTCTGAGCCGTCAGAAGAAAGTTATTCATTGATTAAAGTATAACCTGACCGAATAGAAAAGTAAAAAAATAGAACTATTTTATTCCTACAACTGTCATTTGTAATTTGTTTATACTTTATCCTATCAATAACCTCCGTTTGACGGCTAAGAAACCGGGTATTAGTCTATCATATTTCATCTCTTTACATACATTCTACTCATTTATCATAAAGTTTCATAGTAATATATGTATATTCATATATATTTATTTATACAATAAGGGTATTGTCAACAAATGGGCTCCGATCTTAGTGTTATGTTTCTCAATATGTTTTCCCATTATAACCGGAATCACGTTTAGAATAAGACAATCATTAATCACATCCTGGAGCTCTTATAAAGCTACGCGCACATAATTGCCTCGGACTGTACTGAAAATACGTTTCCTTACTTAAATTAGAAGCTATTTAGTGGAAGCTGGTTGTAATTATCGTTAATTATGGTTAATTAATTAATAACACGTTACAGGTTTAGTGAATGCAGAAATAACTTTAATATTTCATTTATCTATATTAATAATCTGACTGGCCTGTTGGTCTAGTGGTTAGTGACCCTGACTGCTAAGCCGGAGGTCGTGGGTTCGATCCCCCCCCACCCAGGACAAATCTTTGTGTGATGAGCATAAAGGTTTGTTCTGTGTCTGGGTGTAATTTATCTATAATATGTATGTATTTACAAAAAAAAAAAAAAACATCTATTTAAGTAGTATATCAGTTGTTTAGTACCCATAACACAAGCAAATATAATTGCTTACTCTGGGACTAGATGGCGCTGTGTGAATGTAGTAGAATATTATATTATATAATATCACATCGTGCCTGAAGGCTCCGGGCCGCTCCCACTTAGCCATGTGAGCGGTGACGACCTGACCCCGCGGCTAGACGTGAACAAGTCCCCGCCCGGCAACGGCTAACCTAAGGTTTAGAAGCGTCCCCGGTGCACCCGGACGCTATCGCTCGGTGTTGGTGCCCCATGTGGGGCTTTCGCTGGGTGGGCTGCAGCTGATGTCATATCAAATTCCGGCGGCCCACCCGTCACAGCGAAGAGACGGTGCGGTGCACAGAGAGGTTTAGCGTGTGTGTATTTATTCCGGTTCCGACCAGCGAGTCCCACATAACCATCCCGTGTCCCCGGGGCGCGAGGTGTCAACGCATTTTACTCTTAAAAAAAATGGTTTAGACGTAAGGGGATTCTTTGAAACTAAACATTCAATCTGGAGATGGTCATAGGCTTTTTCCTTTTTACCGAATTACAAGAAAAACGAACGGAAGCTTTATGAAAATAAAATAAAAGAGCGAGTAAGATTTACTCGCTCTTTGTCACGCAATAATCTTACCTGCATCAATTTCGCAATAACATTGCGTGATTAAAGATATTTAAAAATATAGATTATTAAACTAAAACTATATTGTAAGTTGACTCAAACATTCTTTGCTCAACGTTCACCTTTTAAAGTGATTTGCTTCGTTTGTCCCACTGAGTTTTGTCCCTTATAAAAAACCTCAGCCTCATCCTCACGGGTCGAATAAGGGATTTTTTGGAATGTGGGGAGAAATATTGGGACAATAGGCATGAACCTTTAAAGTTACGCTTTGCTGCACAAGCCCTTACATTGCGTCTACCCTCCATTTAGTCAAGCAAAACGCCAACTCTGTATTGTTAAGTTAAATTAATGCGAATAATGTCAGAAAGCAATATTAATTGCCACCTCGTTCAACCAAATATTCACATTTAGGCTGCGAACTGCAGCACCATCTCGCGGTAATTACGACATTAATATCTGGAACTTCCACATATGGAGATAGCCTCTTGATTAATTAACATTTAGTAGGCACTTTATGTACATATTTAGGTAAGGTAGAAATGAATTACATTTTCTTAAGATAATATATTATAAGGTTTATTGGATGTAATGTTCTGTAAAAGATAAAATATTAAGCAATCTTATTATGAAATCTTTTTGAGAACTTATTTTATAAAAGGTCATATTGGTGCAATGGCTCTCAGATATTCTATTTATTTATTTTGTTCTAGATATCTGAGAGTCACTAATTTGGTCGCAATTTGTGTCCGTGATTGTATATTTGTAAAATCACCCATTAACAATCCCAGTTATTAATTTCTAGTAATTTATTGTATAAATACAAAATTTATATTGTTAGTACATTTACATAGTTATGGATATATTTTTTGTTCCTACACAAATAAATTAATTGAAGTGTCTGTAATATAAAAATAATAGTTTTTTAGAATTTGAAAATATGTACGTAACTTATAACAAAAACACTCTTTGTAAACTTTTTGTCTGTCTGTCTGTTTTTTTGAGGTATACTCCAAAACTACTAAATTGATTTCAATGGGACTTTTACTGGCGGATAGCTAACTTGATTTTGCTTTGATTTTGGTAAAATTTTAGAGTTCCATGAAAAAAACATTAATTTTGCCACGTGAACGAAGTCGCGGGCACAGTTAATATTAAATAAGATTCTTCCATGGCCACAAGTTCAGAATTATGAATTAAAACAGTTCTCTTTATAATATTAGCGTGATTTGCATGCATGACCGCTGACTGCGCAACTGAATCTCATGCATTTTAAGTTTGTCGCATGACATAATATTACGATCGTCTGACTAACAGCAATGCATAGAAGGGTGAAATTCGTAATTTATTATGCATAAAAAAAATATAGCCGATATGTGAGTATTATGCACTTCCACCTACCTCTTTGGGGGTAACAGTGTGACGTGTGTGTGTGTACGTTTAAAGACACCTCTGACATTGATAGCGACGAGTACGTAAAATTTAAAGCTTTAAAACATCGTGAGGAAACCCATATACCCTAGAAGAAATTTCTATGAGTATGTCTGATCCACCAACCCGCACTAGGCCAGCGTCAGTGGATTATGGCCTAAACCCTTTCAGCTCTCTAATTAGCGGAGAAGAGACCCGAGTTGAGCATTGGGACTTAATGGGTTGCTGATGATGAAATATAAAAAGGCCTATCTATTGTTTAAACAACATAAACGAGTAATTATATCATATTGTTTATACAGTAAGTATACAAAACAAAGGAAATTTACAAACCTTTTAGGGTAGCATCTCCAAACCGCAAGTCACCAGTGGCTATATTATCAAGATTCATGTTTATTGCTTTGTCTTTGTGGCGGTGGCTATTCTCTTTTAAACTTTATATCTGGAGTCTTGAAAGTTTCTTATCTTGCCTTATAAGGTTTGAACTCGTTTGTTCCAGGTTCAACAATACCAGATTATTATCTAACTTCTAACTCCAGTTTGACTTAAATTCTGATGCTTTGTTTTATATTTATTTGATTTCTAATTTGTTAATTGCGCAAATAAAATAATAGTCTAAGGCCCATTTAGGCCTATTCAAGCTTTGTAGGCAATTCTTTGTTTTTCTCTACGGGTAAGACAAAGCGAGTACTAAAAGTGGTAGGTCAAACTTGCACCAAGTAAATAATCCATAATAGGGACTTATTATTATTTTATTACAAGATTATAAATACATTATCAAAAAGCGATCGAAGTGCCTTGAGACTCTGGACACCAACTGGTTCAGTGCATGTACAGATTTCCTTATGAATAAACTGTCTAATTCAACAAGAGAATTAGAAATTCATGTCTTTGTCTTCTGAGGACATTCGGAATCTCTAAATTCAATTGTTTGATTTTTTTGTCAAATGTTTGAAAATTCAATATGGCTGTCGATGATTGCTGTCATTTTCAAACATTGCCTACAATATCAAGCAAGATCGATCAATTGAATGTCTAGATCATAGATTTAGTATGTACAAGATAAACAATGTCAGATTATAGGCGAGACCAAAACACAATTGAGTGATTGTCAATGTGAAGGTTAAAAATAGTGATTGCAACGGACTGTTGTGCACTATCGATATTCTGCACTTGGGATTATCGAGCTTATGAATTCGGTGTGTAATTGAGCGTCTTGAACTCTTGAATAATGTCGCAACAATTTGTTTTAAGAAGCATTTACAACAAGTTAACTTTTCATGCTATCAGGTAAAATTGTGCTGTTAGGCAATTTTTTTTTTCCAAACCGCTATCTTTTAGTTTTAAGACTAGGATACCTACCATATATATATAGCCATAGTAAGAAAGCAAAAAAGAAACGATGGTAGCTGAATGAATAAGGAACCTGCGTGCAAATTACGCGGTCCTAGTTCGAACCCAACGCGGCGGCAGTACCAATGTGCATTCCACTTTGTGGAATTTATATGTACTAGTCAAGTGACTTACCATCTGCTGACGGTAAAGGGAAACATCGTGAGGAAACCCACATATCTACCCTAGAAGCAATTCTATGTGTATGTCTGATCCACCAACCCGCACTAGGCCAGCGTAAGTGGATTATGGCCTAAACCCTCTCAGCTCTTGAGATGAGACCCGAGCCCAGCATTGGGGCTTAATGGGCTGCTGAAGAGTAAGAAAGCAGGCCATAAACCTTACTGCCTAAGTTTTTTATGGTCAATGTCATGATGAACTAGAACAATATATCTGATCGATTATATTCTATATAGCTGTACTTAATGATAGAAAATTTATTGGATGGTTTACAATCACAGGATATTTAAACACGTTGTATAACATAATTTTTTTTTTTATCTTTATATTCGGAAAACATTTATATAACAAATAATTGTGAAAATACAGCAAATCTTTGGGTTGGTTAGCCCATTTATCGAGGAAAGCTTTAACTAATGTTTTATATATATGTAAGTAGTTGAATATTTTTTTGAGGTCCAGTCTGGTCTATTTATAATACGTATCCATTTGTCACGTGACGCTGTTTTCGTTGGAAACCTAAAATAAAAGACAAAAATATCACTAACTTAATGGCTCACCTGACTCACTAAGCTTATATTTTAAGTACTACCTACTGAATTTGTGAGAAACAACTACTTTAAAAATAGGTATTAAAAACATAGAGAGATGTAAATAAGTTAGTGTGCTTCACTCAATTACAATAGTGGTTACCTTAAGGCGTTAACGCACATATTACGATGATTTAAAGAATTGACGGAATAATTACAGTTTTAAAAATACTATCGACTTTTATCGATACCCATGACGTCATCATTTCGTCAAGCCCTATCGTAAACAAACATTTTCCTATTTTACACGAAAAAAGCTTTAATATATCGTATATACATAAAATATTATCAACATAACGAAGAAGAAGCCTAAATACGTCCAACAAAATAGGTTTTTGCTCAGTTAAAAGCACCAATTTCACAAAATAAGGTGTGCAAAAATTCATTAGATTTTTGTATTTACCTAAGAAACGTGAAATTTCTCTGGGTTATTCCTTCTTGTCACGTCACAATTGGTTACGGAACAGATCACCATGATACTGGCACACCTTTTAAGCAATTTATTGCACGATTTGTAAATATTTTAGCAAAATAAGAGTTGACAGTAAAACACGCGAGCCGCTATGGCCCCCTAATTGAAAAAATATTGGCACATCCCATTTTATCTTTCATCTCTTTCACTCTTTTACAGCGTGCATATCAATTTGACCTCTCGTTTCCGCGCTATGTTTGTCTTCTGCGGTAGCGCGCGGATCCTAGGTCTATGGTCTAGATTGAAAGTATAACTCGACATATTCTTAATCTGACTAATTTAATATCTCATTTTAGTTTTGCTTGGAAGTAAATTTTTGTTTGTACACTATAGTTTTAATTAAATGTACCTAATAGGATTTATTGTACTGCTAGCGTTGATTTTCAGCCTCGCCTTTTATTAAGTAGCCTTTTATTAATCTAACTAAATTTAATACAATATAATATATAATATAATATTCTACCACATTCACACAGCGCCATCTAGTCCCAAATTAAGCAATTATATTTGCTTGTGTTATGGGTACTAAACAACTGATATACTACTTAAATATTTTTTGTTTTTGTAAATACATACATATTATAGATAAATTACACCCAGACACAGAACAAACCTTTATGCTCATCACACAAAGATTTGTCCTGGGTGGGAATCGAACCCACGACCTCCGGCTTAGCAGTCAGGGTCACTAACCACTAGAGCAACAGGCCAGTCACAATATTTTGTTATGAACCAACTCCGCCATTTCCATTTTCGCCAACCTAAAGAGCAATTTACCCCATAAAACAGATTAATACAAACATAAACCCATTAGCACACCGCAGCACCGTACACGAGTATTTTATAGACCAATTGAGCAGCAATCGTTCCAATACATACACATTATGAACAATGTATTGTCAATTAAGGACCTTCCCATAGTTACTTTGGCTCAACGAAATTAATAAAACCTTTACAAATACATCATTACTTTAATTAAAG